>JAQPPZ010002848.1:0-5000000 GCA_028583015.1 Wollemia nobilis
GCTATACCACCATCGAGAATCGCAGCCAAGAATAGATGCCAAAATAATGTACAAGTATTTGTTCTGGAATTGTGCCAAGGGCATGGGGCCGGTTGGCCACTGTCCAGCTCTGAATTGAGGAAATCCCTCATCCGTTTTGTTGGCGTGAAACGTCCCGCCTGCTAGCCCAAATTTATCTTTCTGAGAATGGTGTTGGAGTCATACTCCAACCCTGGGGCGAAAGCTGGTTGGACAGTCTCCCTGCGCAGTGCGAACAAGGGTTTATCATTGGAGCTGCAAATTTGCCGGGTAGCTGGTCTGTAGTGTCTGACAATTAGGTCTACCAGTTCCGGGCATTGGTGGACAGGAGGGCACAAGAATCTGAACAGATTGGATTTGTACGCCGCTCCGAAATGGTGGGAGGGCGAAACTTTGTCAGCCCAACTTTCCACATTTGCTCGCAGCTTCGTTAGGCTCATGGAAAAAGAGCCGTCTTTGTATCCTGACAAATAATTCACCGGAGGTGGTGGGGCTTGCCCACGCTGTACTTTTTTCATCCGGGACTTTGACTTTCTCTCTGGCGGGGTTTCACTTCTGAAAACGCCCGGCCGCGGTAAATCCTTTGGTTCGCCACTTTCGCTGGACTGCGCTGACACTGGCATCTTTCCTCTGTCCATCTCTCCGAATCAGCAATAATTGCAAGTTCAAGGTGTCTGCAGCAGATTTCGCTGTCACAGGAATAATTTGCACTGTTCGAGGAATAATCTGCATAGTCTGGAATGTTTAAAAACATCTGACCCCCTTTTCTAGATAAAGACAGGGCCATTAATGCCGCGCAGGAGGAGGTAGGTTGGCTGAGTTAAGGCTCTTTGGTGGTTGCGCAGGAGAATGTTTGGAAAAAGCGCGCTCGGCAGACGTGCCATGCTCTTTTGCTTGCACTTTCGTTGAGGAACGTGCAATCATCAATTCTGTCTTGGACGACTGCGCTATGGCCGACGTCCATCGCCGGAGCGGGCACACTGCTCAAGAAAGAATCATTGGTGCGGAAACCCACCCTGGAATGGCTACAAACGTGCCTTGGGCCCAGCTTGGGACCTTTTTTGAATATTTTATTCATTTTTAAACGTCGCCTCAAACTGGCCCAGAAAACGAGGCGCAGCCGGACTTCGCCCGAAGTTGGGCGCGGCCCGACTTCGCCGGCGAAGTCGGACTTCGCCCGAATTTCGGGCGAAGTTCGAACTTCGCGCGAAGTGCGCGTTCGAACTGTTCCTTCCTTTTTTCTTGTTTGCTGCGCCCAAGGTTTGGGCACAGTCTGGGTCCTTTGCAACCTTCGGGCCTTTGACCACACTTATCATTTTCCTTTAGACTGACTTGGACAAGCCGTGCAGTGCAAACGCTGAGGTGGGTTCGGACTTCGGCCGAACTTTGGGCGAAGTACGAACTTCGCACGAAAGTTGGGCGCAGCGCGGACTTCGCGCGGGAGTTGGCCGAAGTCGGGCTTCGCTCGGAAGTTGGCCGAAGTCGGACTTCGGCCAAAGCTTAGCGAAGCCTGTCTTTAGTGTGCCCTTGTGGCTTTCCTCTCGGTCGCGCTTCGCACCGTGGCTGGCCCGAAGCCCGACTTCGCTGCGAAGTCGGACTTCGGCCAACACTTAGCCAATTTTTTGCCTTTTTTCCTTTTCTCTTTTCTTTGCACAGCCTGAACTTCGCCCCCTCCTGAGGGCGACCGACGGTACTTCGCTGCGAAGTCTATCTTTCTCTCCCATGCCGCAGTTAAGCTCAAAAAACGAAGAAAAACAATTTAAAAGCTGAAAACTGGAGACTGTACATGCCGAGAAATGAAAAAGCACAAGGAAATTTTTACAAAGAAGGGCCACTCGGGCACCTTCAGCAGCGGTAAAGCTTCAAGTGGAACCCGTTAACAGGGATAGGCAGGAGCTGACCCTCCATATCCCGCAGTATGTAGGCATTGAACTGGTTCACCCGGGCAATCTGATAAGGGCCCTCCCAGAGGGCATCAAACTTCCCGTGATTACCTGGCTTTGCTTTATATGAGTCCCATCCCACTTCAGCACCAGGTCCCCGATTTCGAAAACTCGGGCAGTGGTGCCTTTGGCAAACCAGCCTTGAGTGGCTGCAATGTGATTCGCGAAGGCCTGGTATGCACTTTCTCTGTCTTCTTCCAACTGCAGGAGTTGGCACAGTCTGTCATCCACCGGGTCTCCGCTGCATCTGTCTTCGTCAATCATCCACAGGGCAGGGATCTCGATGTGTGATGGCATGACAGCCTCTTTGCCATAGACGAGCGCATAGGGGGACGTTCTAAGGGATTTCTTAAATGCAACTCTGTCCGCCCACAGCGCCCGGTTCAGGAGCAAGTGCCAGGTCCGCTTGTTTCTTTCAATGGTTCTCCGGATGATCTTCAGGAGGTTCTTGTTAGTAGACTCGGCAAGGCCATTGCCCTGCGGGTAGTAATTAGAAGACATCTTGTGATAGATGCCAAGTCTGCCAGTGTACTCCGTGAGTACAGCGCCTACAAATCCCGGACCGTTGTCGGTCACAATCGACTCTGGAACCCCGAAGCGAGTAATCAGTCTCTCAATGAACCTAATGACCGTTTCTTGGTCTGCGTTCTTGGTCGGGATCGCCTCTGTCCACCGCGTGAAATAGTCGGTAGCCGTAAGAATAAACTTGTGACCGGCAGAGGAGTTAGGAGAAATCACCCCAATAAAGTCTAAACCCCATTGCTTGGAACGAGTCTCGCTTCGAATTGGTTGAAGGGGCAAGGGTGCTTTTCTCGCTTCGGCCAGCAAACCTCTGGCATTGATCACATTTAGAGCAGACCGCATGCGCGTCTGCGAACAAAGTGGGCCAATAGTACCCAGCCCTTATTATTTTTAAGGCCGTTGGCCTTGAAGAATGGTGACCCCCAGGCATCCCGAAATGAAATTCTTCGAGGACCCTAGGCTGGTCAGATTTTAAGACGCACCGCAACAGGATGCCGTCAATGTTTCTAAGTAAAGCCCCTCGGGGCGAAGAGTGTATTTGAGTGCACCTAGCCGAAATCTCCTTCGTTGTGAGGCGTTCGAGTGATCGGGACATCTTCCGAGTGCGAAGTATCTCACCGGTTCATCCGTCCAATCACTCCCCTCCGATAAGGAGTCGGCTAGGTAGATGCGTGTCGTTGTGTCCTCCCACTTACAAGGCGGAGATGCCGGCTACAGCGCTTCGGGCCAATTCCTGACACAAGGCTCGGCCTCTGATAAGCTTGGTGGGCCGCACTTCAATGTCAAACTCCTGGATTTTTGCAATCCATCCCGCTCTCTTGTGACCCGGTTCTCCTTGCAAGATGAAGCTTCGAACATCCGGGTGAATCACAAAGACAGTAGTCTTGCTCTGGGAGACAAAATGCCTGAACTTTCGAAGGGACTTCATGACAGCATGAACTTGCCGCTCTATAAAATTGTACTTTTCTTCATGCGACAGAATTACTTTGCTGAGGAATGCTATGGGGCGCTCCTCACCATCGTCTCCCTTCTGAGTTAGGACTGTAGTGTAACTTTCGGGTTCTCCCACTGCATACAGGATGAAGTCTCTGGAGTAGTCCGGGTTTGTCAACACCGGAGCTTGTGCAATTTGGGCCTTGATTTCCTCGAAGGCTTGCTCTCTCTCATCAGTCCATTCGTAACGTGTATCTTTCTTAAGCAGTTCGGCCATAGGCTTGATCACCTGTGCGAAGTCCGGAATGAACTTCCGCACGAAGTTAATCTGACCGAAGAAGGACTGCAGCCCTTTTTGTCGATGGGGGCTGGCAAGCGAACGAGGGCCTCTCGCTCGTGAGGGTCAATGGCGAGGCCTTCTTTGGAGATGACATGTCCCGAGCAGCCTTTCCTTTCCTTTACCGCGAAGACGGACTTCTTCGGGTTTATAGAAATGCCGAATTCTCGACAACTTTCAAATATTTGCCGTAGGTGCGAAACATGATCTCCTCGTTGGTGAGAGAAAACAGTCATGTCATCAAGGTAGATGACGATAATCTTATTGAGCAGCTCTCGGAAGGCCAGGTCCATGGCCCTTTGGAACGTGGCACCAGCATTAGATAAGCCAAATGGCATGCGCTGATAGGCGAACGTCCCCCACTTGGTGGTAAACGCCGTCTTATGCTGGTCTTCGTTTTTGACCCAAATCTGGTTGTAGCCGGAAAATCCATCTAAAAGTGAAAATCTCTGGGCTCCAGCAACGATATGTAGAATCTGGTCGATTTGGGGAAGCGGATAGTGGTCCCGGAGGGAAGCCTGATTTAGGTTTCTGAGTCGACACAGAGACGAATGTCGCCATTCTTTTTCCTCACGGGCACCAAATTCGCGACCCAGGATGAATGTTTGATGGGGTAGATGATCTTGGCCTCCAAGCATCTTCAAGAGCTCGGTCTTCATCATGGCCTCAATCTTTGGATTCACGGCCCTCTCGCTCTGTCGGAATGGCTTGGCGCCATCCTCTAGCTCAATGGTATGCTGGGATGACGGTTCCGTCATACCCCTCAAATCCTCGTAGCACCAGGCCACGATGTCGGGGAACTCCTGGCACAGTGATCTGATCTGCTCCAGTTCCTCCGACGTGCAGTCTGTTCCGACCTTGATGGTTTTACCAGGTTCAAGTTCTAGGTCAGCATACTGCCTCGGGTCTACTTTGATCCTGTGGGATATTGCTCTGTCATTCTGATCAAAGAGACTTTCTAATGTAATCAGTCCTTTTGGGACGTGATTATTCCGTAACTGTATCAACCCCTCATATTGCTCGTCATCAAGGTCTCTACCTTCGATTACACACACTTCGTTAACCAGGAATGTGACGATTTCCTCGTCACAACTGAACACCTGCCAGTGGGTGTCCTTATCAGGCACGAAGGCTCATGAGACGATCCGAACCGGCATCGGTTTTCGGACAACGTCTTCAGCGGAACGTACTGGCTCCAACAGACGCCGAATATCAGCGTGTTTGTTTTTCTCACGCGATATCGCTTTGACATTCAATGAGTCGAATGACTCCATCAGGTCCCAGACCCGATTGCGGTACGCTCTAAGATAGTGCTGTTTGGATGCGCATTTCTCCGTAACTTGGTGACACACCAACTCTGAATCTCCGAAAATCTGGAGGTGCTTGATTCCGAGCCTTTCCGCCTTTCGCAAACCCAAGCACAGGGCTTCGTATTCCGCCGAGTTGTTAGTGCAGCTCCAGGCCAACCTGTAGGCATAGTCCTTCTGGATTCCGGTTGGAGAAACCAGCAGCACTCCTGCACCGGCGCCATTCTTGCATCGCGCGCCGTCAAAGAAGAGCTTCCACAACTCCTCGGGTGCAGGTCCTACTTCTTTTGCAGCCGACATGTCAAGCCTCTCGGGCTGTACAATGGAGTAATCGCCTCGTCTCGTCCCGATTACGGCATTGAAGTCCCGCAATGAGAACTCATCTTCGAGCTGTAGCACTTCGAGGGCTTGCTCAGTCAGCTCCACTGTCACCAGCTCTTCCTCTGACAACTGGACCATGCAGTCCAACTCTCCTCCGGGTATCTTTTCTACTAGGAAGGTGGAAGGCTTCTCATTTAAAATTTTCAGTCTCCTTCCCTTGAAGGGCACTTCCATGTGTGAGTAGTCTAGAGACAGGTACACGCCCAACTTCGCAGGTGAACTCCCGAGAGAGACACATGCCGAAGTAAGGCTCCGGGTCAACAATCACGACCTCTTGGATGACTACGATGTCGAGAGCTTTGTGCAGTCGGATAGGGATGTCCTTTATGACACCAACTGTCTTGACAGGGGTGCCGTCTAATTGCAGCACGCCTTGGCTGCTCCGTGTGTATTCCATCCCGATCTCATCGCAGACGGCCTTCGGCATCACAGTCGAGGAAGCACCAGAGTCCACCATGCAGTTGTGAACTATGTGCCCTTGCATCCGTAAAGACAGATAAAAGGGTGGCGGTTTGTTCTTCCCAGTGGCGGAGACTATCAAAGGTTGAACCAGGACAACGGGCTGCATCTGTCTGCCGTTCTTCATGTTCTTCAGTGATTCTTGCAGCAGATCTACCTGGCCTGGGAGCAGAAGAGCATCGTACATGCTGATTCTAGCAGGTGTTCTCTTCAACTCGTCTACAATGCTGTAGCCCGAGGTACTAGCTCCTTCTGCTGGTTTAGCCGGCTCATACTTTGTCCGGTACTGTTGGGTGGCCTCAACTCGCTGTCTCTTGGTCAGAGACGGGTACTTCAGCTTCTCCTGGGCTTGTTCTTTGGTTTCAGCTGGAGGCTGAAGTATAGGAGCCTTAGCCGGAGTTGGGGCCTTTGCTGGAGGTTTGGCTGGAACAACGGCAGCCTTTGCCGGAGAAGGCTTGACTGGAGCTTTATCTTTGGACGCCTTCTCCTGGGCTGTGTAGGGCCACAGCCGCTTGTATGGTGGCAGCTCGCCGGGCTGCGTTTTTCTCTTCTTGCGTAGACTTGCAAAGGCTTGGCCGCATCTGCGGCCTTCGTTTCTTCCTTGGCAGGTGACGCTAGATTCTCTTCGGGGAGGGCAAAGTTGGCCTCGCCGTCCAAGATCATGTACAGCTCATCGTCTTCTATAGCGCTGCCGGCCAAGGTCTGAATGTAGTGCTGGTGCAAAGTGCAGTCTTCCTCCGAATGCGGGTCATTGCACGTAGTGCACCAGTTAACTCGGTCGGGAGGACCAGGCGGGTCTTCTATAGCAAGCATTTCTCGGAGGCGGACGCCTCTGCGGCGGGTTTTCTGGCGCTTTGTCTTTTGTTAGCGCCGAGGGCGCATATGGCTTCCTAGGAGCGAGGTCCATCTAGGCCTGCTTCTTCTTCATAGCGGTCATGTCATTGGACATGGCATGGTATCTGGAGGCCAAAGCCCGCACTTCTTGTAGAATCGTGTTCTGGATGCTACTGTCGGGAGGCTGCAACTGTGAAGGTAGAGGCAATGCAGCCAATGGAGGAGGGTTAGAATAAGATGCATACTGTGGAGGAGCGGGAGGTGCTGGAAAATGCGGAGCAGGAGGCGGCGGGTGAGGGTAATGCAATTGAGGCGGGCCGTAAGGAGTTACGACCGGCGCCGGATTCCACTGCTGCTGGGGTTGCTGTCCTGATGTGGACGGCGAACCACCAGAGGCAGAAGGATACTGAGATCTGGGGAAGTCGGGATGGATGGGCTCCTGCACTCTGGACGGAAGCCTGCCGATGGAGATAATGTCAGCTTCGGCTTGCTGGGCAGCCTCGTACAGCGCAGGGAACTCATCAATTCTGGCGATCTTCAGCAGCAGGCATATGTCTGAGTTGAAGGATCTCAGATAGTAGTGAGCAGCCATGCCGGCTGAAGGCCGAAGTTCGCGAGGTACCCGTTTCCAGGATCTCGCGAACCGAATGTTAAAATCAGACACCTCCTCTTGAGGATGTCTCTCGATAGCTTGGAACTGATGCAGTAGAGAAGTAGGGTCAGCAGACTCGTTGCATCCTTTTACGAGCCTTCCGGCAAGCTAGGGCCACCTCGTGATGGATCCCTCTGGCAGCGATCTCCACCAGTAGAGAAGCTTTCCCCTCAGGGAAAGGGCCAGCAGACGGGTCTTCACACTTTCATCGGTGATAGTATGCAATGCGGCCAGGGCAAGGATGTCCTGGATGTGTTCGTACGCCGTCTTACCGTAGCCGTCGTATGTGGGAATAGACTTCAAAGCAGCAGGGGGCACAGCTTGCTGTCCGACCAGGGCCAAGGGCCCCGTAGAGTCCACAGCCGAGAAGAGATCATCATCATTCGGCTATTGAGCAGCCATTTCTTCTTCTTCTTCTTCTTCTCCGCCGTCGGTTGTGTACTCAGTGTCGGTACTTTCCGAGGATGCAGGATCTTCTTGTTCCTCGGCCTCTTCTATTTCGTACTCGGCTCCTCCGACTTCAGCTCCGGCCTCTTCTTGGATCTCAGCCTCGGCTTCGTCGAAACGAGCTCGCGGATCAGCCAGCCTGGGGATCTCGCCTCGAGCGTTGATATCCAGTTCGTAGAACTCAGGCGGGCTTCTCGGATCCCTTGCTTGCCACCTTCTCGTGTGCATGAAGGTGCTGGGACCGGTCTTCTAGACTCAGAGGATTTGTTCGTGCAGAGTCGCCAGGTGTTCAGATTTGCAACAACAATGAAGTGAACACCGGTGCTTCAATTCTGTCGGGGTGAGAAACTTCCTTGTCTCACCGAGAGCTCGTGAACCGTCGGCGCCGGTGGAGATCGATCAGAAAATCTCTCTTCAAATGTGGGACCGGGGTCCCACCAGCGTGCTGCGAGAACCGTTGGTTACGAATCTGCCATGAGGAAAGGATTTGGGTTAATGCGCCCAGATTCGCCCACCAGCATGAAAGGCCGGAAGGAAGAGATGCCTTCCGAGCCGATCTCCGGAGAAGGCCGGCTCCTTTTTGGGGGGTATGTTCAAGCTAAGAGTACAGGAAAGAAACAAATGTACAGAAAGAGATTTACAAATATATTCAAAGGTTGGTGGGGGGAACTAACAGTACGGGAACACACCAATCACCGCTACTTACTGCATATAAACACAAAGCATGACAAAGAACTGCAAAATCTAATGTATACTTCCGATACCCAAGCAGTGTACGCACGGCTACAACGGCTCCCTAACAGACATTCCCTACAAGGAACTAACGAAGACGGCAACGCGTCAATCACCACCTACGGACACTAACATGGGTAGAAAGCAATCATAGAGATATCGGAGCGGGTATATGTGTTTATGTAGAGAATTTAACCGCACAGCTTCAATGGACCCCTAACAGACATTCCCTACAAGGAACTAACAGTACGACAGCGCACCAATCACCAGATACGGACCAGCAACAAAACACACAACTGATGGAACTGCTACTACAGCTATTCTATGTATCCTTTTAATTCATGAAGTACAGGGGGTGCTTTAAACAAGCAATGCTAGAGGCACCTGATCATCAAATGCTGAAATGAATCAACGAGCCATGACACAGGTTAGCCTAAGGCATGAATATAAAGAAAGGCAGCATAAAAACAGAAACGACAGTAACGTAACCAAGCATACAGATTATATTTATAAGCAGAAGCACGGTTACAATGGGCACAGTGGTTCCCTAACAGACATTCCCCTTCCACACTTTACAATGAATTCACGGTGGGCTTTTATAGCCCGAGTCCCTCCCGTTACATTAATGGGTACAAAGTCCCAGTCAAACATAAGCTGACAAAAGCGGCGAAAGAGCTGCAAATGCTGACCTTTTGTCGGACCGGACTGTACCCGCAGCATGGTCTTCCTGGAAGCTGGACAGCTACATGGCGGTGTGTTGGGCAGAATCTCCCTCTGGCAGTGATGCGGGTAGCTGGAGCAGGTAAAACCTCAGATCAGCTTTAAATGAGGCTACTGGCGCAGGCAATGCAGCCCATGCTTGTCCTTTTGCTCGACACGTTTCGGCTCTAATCCCGAAGCTGGACACTTGTCAGATGATGGATGATGTTGTGTGACACGTGTCTGCCTTGGAAGGCAGTCCGTCCAACTTCGCTTGGGATCAGAGCGTCTCGGGTTGCGCGGGCAGAAAACAGTGCAGTCGGGAAGGCCTTCATGCCTTGGTCAAATTCTGGGTTTGTTCCCCTACTGCGCACCTGTCAAGGGCGCACTCCGACTTTACTGCGAAGTCGGGCTGCGCACAGGTGGAAACTGGTGTCTGCCGCCGTACGGACTCTGCTCCGGCCTTTTATCATCTTCTATCAGCCTGCCAGCCTGTCAATCTGCCAGTTGCAAGGTGCGCCCAGAAAGTGGGGCGAAGTCAGACTTCGCACCAAAACTGGGCGAAGTGCGCACTTCGCACCAAAACTGGGCGAAGTGCGCACTTCGCACCAAGACTGGGCGAAGTGCGAACTTCGCACCCAGACTGGGCGAAGTGCGAACTTCGCACCAACACTTAGCCATTTTTCAGGTAACTTGCTGGAAAGTTGAAAAATCAACTGGGGACTCCAAGAAAGGGGGGAAAGAAAGAGAATGCGGGAAGGAAAAGGAAAGGGAGAGGAGAAGGAAGGAAAATAGGGTAAGAGGGAAAAAGAAGAGCAGCACAGTTACAACACTGAAGACATTGCACCCCGTGCAAAATGTGACAACACTAACAACACTATAACACAAAATATAACTAGAAAACTGCCGCTAACGTTTGCCCTATATATCCTCCGATTTATGCACCTTAGGCATACCTGACCACCAAATGCTGAAATGAATCAACAAGCCATGACACAGGAAACGTAAGGCAAAAATGCAAAGGAAAGGCAGCATACAGAATAAAAACAGTATAACAGCACCAAGTGTATGTATTATATTAACTGGCAGAAGCACAGCTACAATGATTCCCTAACAGACATTCCCCTTCCACCACCTTACAATGAAAATGTGGTGGGTATTTATAGCATGAGAACCCCCCGATTACATTAATGGGCACAAAGTCCCAGTCAAACATTAGCTGACAAAAACAGCCGCATAACTGCTGATGTTGACCTTTGTCTGGCAGGACTGTACTTGCAGCATGGTCTCCCTGAAGGCTGTACAGATACGTGGCAGCGCGTTAGGTAGAACTTCTCATCGGCAGGAATGCGGGTAGCTGAAGCAGGTAGAACCTCCAATCAGCTTTAAAGGCAGCAGCTGGCATAAGTAGTGCATCCCATGCTTGTCCTTGTGCTCGGCACGTCTCGGCTCGGATCCCAAAGTTGGACACTTGTCGGATGATGTTGCTTGACACGTGTCTGCCAAAGGCAGTTTATCCAACTTCGCCCAGGATCAGAGCACCGTCGGGTTGTGCAGGCAGAAAACAGCACAGTTGGGGAGGCCTTTCATGCCTTAGTCAAATTTTGAGTTTGTCTCCCTACTGTGCACCGGTCAAAGGGCGCACTCCGACTTCGCTGCGAAGTCGGGTTGCGCACCGGTGAAAGCTGATTTACACTGCCGTATGGACTTCGCCCTGGAAAGGGGGCGCACTTCGACTTCGCTGCGAAGTCGGGTTGCGCCCCAGCACTTAGTCATTTTTCCTGCTAGCCTGTTACCTAGTGCACCCAGAAAGAAGGGCGCACTCGACTTCGCTGCGAAGTCGGATTGCGCCCTGAACACTTAGAATTTCTGGCTGATTCTGTCACACTGCGCAGTTTGCATTCCTGCTGCGCTCCAACTAGAGGGCGCACTCCGACTTCGCTGCGAAGTCGGATTGCGCCCTGACACTTGTCCATTTTTCAGGGTAACTACTGTCATTTTGAGATCTTGACTGAGGAGCTCAAGAGAAAGAGGGAAGAATGAGAATGTAGGGAAGAGAGAGAAAGGGAGAGAAGAGAAAGGGGAAAGAGAAGAAGAGGGAAAGGGAAGAGCTTGGTTACGAATCTGCCATGAGGAAAGGATTTGTCGTTATTGCGCCCTAGGACCCGCAAACCAACACTAACTACCTGACACATCATTACCTGAACATTTGAATTACATGTACATTCAATTACCCGAACATTTGAATTACATGTACATTCAATTACCCGAACATCCTAATTACACGTACATCCTAATTACACGTATGGCATTTTGTCAAACACTTTGCTTTCGTATTATAAACAGCTCAAAATTACAAAACTATAGACACAAACAAAATTGTATTTGCATACTTGATTCCCTCCGTCAGTCTCAAGATGGTACTTAAGGTTGTGCTACGTCAGAACTGGCTCCTACATCTGCCACAAACTGTTTGATATCAGCTTTCATTCTTTTCCAAAAAACGATTGGTTGACCCTCTGATAAGTTTTAAAAAACCCAAAATGGCCTGCCAATGGAGAGAGATGCAAATCTTGAAGGATATTGTTCTTGACTTGAGAGGATTGAATGAGATAAATGCAGGCTTTCTTCCTTAGAATCCAATTAAACTAAGAGAACAATGGATTGTGTGTGGTACCCACCTCAATATCATGAATTAGACAAACCATGTTAGGATCCGAATGCCATTCCCCACAAAGCTAGGTGATACAAATAGGAAGTGGGCTGGATATAGCATGAACACCTACACAATCTTCATACTTGTGAGAAAGAGCATCTGCTACTACATTCTTCTTCCCTTTCTTATACTCAATCTCAAACTTGGTCAACCATTTGTTTTGCTTCGAACAAGAGAGACGTTGCTCCAAAAAGTGCTTGAGACTATTATGAGTAGTTTGGATAATGGATTGCCGGCACAAAAAGTAAGGCTTTCATGTCCACTGTCTGCAGGATGGCTAATATCTCCTTTTCATAAGTAGATCTACCTAGATTCTTGCCAGAGAGTTGTTTGCTTTCAGAAGCAAGGGATGACCTTCCTGCATTAAGACAACACCGATACCAGTTCCAAAAGCATTACATTCAATGACAAAGGGCTCGTTGAAATCTAGAGTAGCTAGTGTGGGAGTGGTATACATAGCCTCTTTTAAGGCATTAAAAGCTCTTATAGCCTTATCAGACCAAACAAAGGCATTGTTCTTAGTAAGAGTCATCAAGGGATTTGCAATCTTCCCATAATTTTTGTTAAATTTGTTATAATACCTGGCGAGACCTTAAATACCTCTAAAACTCTTGAGAGATTTGGGCATTAGCCAATCTTGCATGGCCTTAATCTTGTTAGAGAGATTTGGGCATTAGCCAATCTTGCATGGCCTTAATCTTGTTAGTATCCACCTTCACGCCTTCATGAGACACAATGTGACCAAGATACTCTACTATAGGCAACCAAAAGGAACATTTGGATCGTTTGACATATGACTATTCTTGCTTCAGAAGTTGGAGCTCTTGTTCGACATGTTGCAAATGGCATTTCCAAGCCTTACTACAGACCAAAATGTCATTGAAAAAGACCGACACGAATTTCCGCAAAAGAGGATGGAAGACGAAATTTTTTGAACTTTGGAAGGTTGAAGGGGCATTTGTAAGACCAAAATGCATGACCAAAAAATCATAATGACCCTCATGAGTATGAAAAGTGGTTTGAGGAATATTCTCCTCTCTATCCCTAATTTGATGAAATATCGAACATAAGTTTAACTTGGTAAAAATCTTTGCACCATGCGATTCACCGAATAAATCATCAACAGTAGGAATAGGAAACTTATCTTTGACAATGATCTTATTGAGTACAGTATATCTTGAACCAACTTCTCAATTTTTGTCTTTTGAGGTTGAGGATAGCAATTGTAGTATAGTGAAAAAGTAAATGATAACAATTTTTAACAGCAATAACAATTATATAGACACAAAGAAAGATCAGAGACTAGATATCACATGAAACTGCACATTGTCATTGATATATTCAGTATATTAACAACGATACACTGATATTTAACAACGATACATCAACATATGTGCAACATCCACAACACTATGATTTACAAGTTTACAACATACCTCAAACATATCTTCACATATCTCACACATATGCCTATTGCCAAAATATACGGGCCTATAAATAAGGAATCTTACAGGGGAAGTAGTTGCATAACTAGACAACTACCTGGCACCAGCATGTCAACTGACAACTAATGACTTGTTACATAACAATGATTACTTCTTGACAAGCAACTCTACTTGTGCGCATAATAACAAACACTTGGCATGTAACACAACATGGCGACTTTCTACAAACACTTCGTGCATAAATCACATAATTCAAAAAATGACAAGAAAACTATACAAGCAAAATTGCATTTGCGTACTCATGTCCATACACATTCTCCTATACACCAGGTGGCCCTGGGGATGGTGCCATGTCAAAATTGGCCACTACATGTAACCTCCTCTCTAGATTAGTTGACGTCCTTGTCGACTCACATTCTCCTCTACACCAGGTGGCCCTGGGGATGGCGCCATGTCAAAATTGGCCACTACATCTAACCTCCTCCCTAGATTAGTTGACGTCCTTGTCAACTGCGTTTGCTACTCCTGGGAAGTATTCTGTTGCGGAGAAGGTTGAACTCTGACAGGTTTTGCACCAAACCCTCAAACCTATGTCATCAATGCCTCAGTCAAAATTTTCAGCGTTTTAGCATAGGCGGAATATCCCACACACTGATATCCATAGTGCTGGGATTTAATATCCAGCTCAGCAACTTTAGCCCTCATTGCTGCACTGTTAGCCATCTCATGAATCATTTACAGTCCTATTGTCAGCCACTGTATTAGATAAGCCAAGTAGTTCAGCCTGACATAAGTAGTCCAAGGCAGCATCGATCTCCTGTATCTCCTTGGTGAACTTGTCCATGACTACCTCCTGCTGTGTTGTCCTTGTCTCCTACACAACTACACTCAACTACACTCTGTGTTTGCCAACCATGGCTCTATCTACTGATCTCCTCCTGCAGCCCTCTAAGTCTCCACCTATCTCATCCCCTTGGCAGCACCCACTTGCATATTCCCACTACCACTGCCAACTTTTGCAAGTTTTACTCATTGTACCTCCTTGGTAATTTTCTGTACCAGTCCCTAATCAATCACCAATGTTATTGATACTGCAATAATTGTTTGGCCCTTCAATTGAGCAACCTGTAAATGAATGTGCTACCTTGGAGCAAGTATAGGTTTCATCTGGCCTCCTTGTTGCTGTTTCCACTGTTGTTTGTATGCATTACTTGCATGCACAACCTGCTATGTTGGTGGGTTCACCTTCCCAACACTCCCAGTACTGGCAGAATGTGTCTTAGGTTGAGTCAACGGCTCCTTACGAGGTATGATCCATATTGCTGGCTTTGGCGATTGAGGTTGCGGCTACGGGTGCTATCTTGGCCTCCTATGCTCCTGATCTAATTGTTCAAAAACAGTGACCTCCTCATTGTCCATAGTGTTTGATTCCATTAATGCATCTGTATTATTCCCGTCGTCCTCTTCCTTTGAGGGCTCTCAAAACTGGTGTTACCTTTCTCTTCCTTGTCGTCTTGTTCGCTTGCCTCGTGGTTTGTATCTTCACGGTGGGTGCAAAATTTGCCCATCAAAAGATAGATTACGTACCCTCTACAACCTGTTGAGGAGCCTCTAACTCGGTATTTGAACCTTCTCTATTGTTTCTGCATCTAGTAACAATGCAATGGCATGGAATGCCATTGAGAAGTTCTTTGTGACCTTGAGCATAAAGTTATGAATGCGCCCTTCTAGGTGTGTTGTGCAATCAAATCTGACACCGTCCATGATCCCTCACATGTATGGAACAAACCAAGTGGGCATATCCAAGGCATATTGTTCTCATGACAACCTACACATAACAACATACATTAAACACTTCAATTGGCCCATGCCGAGGTGATGCATATTCATCCCCATACTGCCATGTCTTCATCAACTTCTCTATTTCCTGCGGTGACAAGTTCGAATACTTCTTCACAAATTCTTGCAACTTGAATGGTCCCACGTCTTCCTTGTCAACAGGTCTATTGTTTGAGCCAGGCAACTTGAACGGTCTCCTGAAATCGTTCTTATCAAAGGTGAATTGTACTTCTTTCCTTTTTAACAAAATTCTGCTCCTCTTGTTTGGACCTTATTTCTCTAGTGTTTGTAGCAGGTATGGTTCGAAGAACTCCTTGTTGAAATAGGGCACCTGCATGATAAAAATGTACAGATGCCTCGCGAAATGTTGATCTTAATGGGTCCAAGGGATTTTGCCGCCATATTCTCTCGACGTCCAAGTGATTGCATTTAGAGGAATTTGCATCCTCTCCTTTTCCTTTCCCTTCTGTGGGGACGTCACTTTCTCCTTTCCTTTTCCTCCATTCTTTGGTTGCATCCTTGATGTTGGTTCATGCGTCCATGTCCTAGATCGCGACCTTGAACTATCACTCAAAGCGTATCTCTATTGAGAATCTCTTTGCTCCTCCTCCCTTCATCGCTGCCCATGCTTATCAAAATGCACACTGTTTGCAACATATTTGAACCTCGGTATTTGAAGCTTCTATACTGTTTTCACATCCAGTAACAATGCAATGACATGGAATGCCATTGAGAAGTTCTTTGTAAGCTTGAGCATGAAGTTATGAATATGCTCTTCTAGGTGTGTTGCCCAACCAATGTAGGCGCTAGTTCTAACAAGCCTCAGTTGAAGAAATAAGTGTGTTAAAGTCAAGTGCGCATATTGTAAATTTGTATTAATGTAATAGTTGTTTGACGCCATAAGTTGTGACGTCAGCATTTTGATAATCCAAAGTTGTAATAAAATGCATGTAATTAAGTGTATGTGCAAACGTAGGGTAGTTATCACCCAATTAGAGGTGATGTGTTTCGAGTGGTAGTTGCTGTTAACTACCAGCATTCAAGGATAAATAGCCCCCCTCATTCATTTGAGTGGGTATCCAACTTGTATCACTGTACCAAACATTGTATAGATATTGTATTGAAGGAGATGCTCCATGCAATATTGCAGATTGTGATGAAATGCAAGTGTTGTACAGGCAAAAGTGAATGCAATATCTACTCATTTCATCCTTCATCTATTGTATTTGCATGTACATTGTGTGTGTTGCCACATAGATTGTGGTAGTAGGTAGATCTATAGTTGTTCCTTCCAAGTTCTGTATGCAAGGTTGAAGTTGCAGTACGAGAGTTGCCATATAACGAGATGGTCGCATATTGGAGTCGTAGTATGAAGGTTGCCGTGCAAGCTAGTGTCAAACAAACAAGTTGCCAAACAAGTGATTGTCATACGAGAAGTGCCATATGAAGAGTTGTCTTACAAACAATTGTCGTACATGGAATTGCTATACATTTTGGAGAAATAAGCTTGTATGTTGAAGGATAGCAGTTTGGAACAGGATAGGCTTTCCTATTCGCAGAATAAGTGTCGAATTGCAGTCATTGCTGATCATTAAATTTGTCATATCAAATTGTTCCTCCAAGAGTGGAGTACAAACCACCGTGCTACATTTGGTGTTGTTGCCGTTTTGAAGAACAAACTAGCACTGCATGAGGCTTGGAGAGGTGAATGATTGATAACTTGCTGCGAAGACATGGACGCGGAAGAGTTGAAGATTAGCCAATAAGGAGTCTAATTGCACAACAATGTCGGAGTGTTACGCAAAACGTTGCTGATGCAGGACTGCAAAGTAGATTGATAGAACTTGAGGAACTAGAAACGGAACGTCTGTGGAATCCTCAGGCGGAGGATAGTGAAAGGTGGCAAATGTTGTTTTTAACAACGAAAGAGGATGTGCAAGTTGAGGTGCATAGAGCAAACGAAGATCAGACTGAGGAAAACGTTTGTGCAAGTAAAGGTGTCAACGTGGAGTGTGCATAAGGAGACGAGGTAGAACAACTGGTGATGTTGGCACAAATATGGAGGAGAGTGCCTAAAAGTGTAGAGGATGAGGGTCAAGCACAAGGGCAACCTCAAGAGAGTGTGGAGACTAGAACCAATGCTTGCATATTTGCAAAGGATGTTGTGAAGCGTAGGTGCACAAGGGAGTGGTTGACAATTGTTTGCAAGTATTAGAGTCATCGAGTGACGAAGACCAACCACCTATGGCAAACATTGCTGTAGTAGTGGGCAAGCAGAAGTGCCCGAAATTTTTGGGTGATGGGAAGGACCTAAAACGTCATATTGGAACATGTGAAACAATATGGCGAGCAAATGGAGTTGACGATGAAGGATCTTGGTTGAGATTGTTTCCGGCCACATTGAAGGGGATCGCAATGGATTGGCATCTGAAGAGAGAGCACCCCTTCACAACGTGGGATGAATTAAAGACTGAATTCAGTAGGGAATTTAGATTACTTCGCGACGGTATGGAGATCATTGGCAACATATATTCTGCAAAACAAAGAAAAGACGAAAATGTCAAGTCATACAATAGACGATTGAAGGAACTCATCATTAATATGGAGGCAAAACTAGCAAATGAGTTGCAAAAATGATGGTTCCTAGATGGACTGCTGCCAAGATACAAGAAGAAGATGAAGGTAGTACTACTAACTACCTATCAGGAAGCCTTTGATACGTGCTCAATTTGGAGAAGATACAAGAAGTCACTATTGAGATGATGATTCAAATAGTGACCAAGATGACTTGAATGCTACTATCCAGGCCATGAGGAAGGACTTGGAGAGAAAGATCAATGATGTGAAGGGAGAGAAGAAGAAAGAAAAGAAAGACATTTGGTATTCCAACTGTAGGTCAGGACATAAATGTGAACTGTATGAAAAACGCATTTTGCAACATTTGTGAAGTTGTGGGGCATGATGTTGTTGACTGTTCATTCAACCTTAGAAGCACTAGATTTCAAACTCTAATGGTGTAGGAAGAAAAGGAAGAGAAGCCAAGTACTTCCAAGAGTGGGCAACGAGTGGTAGTTTACAAGAACAATCACCAAGGTAGACAAAAGCCCCAACAAGGAAATCAGCCAACAGTTGGACAAGGCCGATTACAATACGATTTAGACGGTAGACCAATCATACAATGTTGAAGATGCCAAGAGTGGGGGCACTTTGCATGAAATTGTCAAAATGCGCTAGTTGCAGGAAATGCTGGAAATAGTAACGGGATGATGTGTCAATGGTGTGGACCAAGCATAGGGAGGTTAATTTCCCGAAGAAGGCGAGCTCAAGTAACTCGTAGAATGTCAATTTCATTGACATTGAAGAGCCTTTGAAGGATCGACAACAATATGGCATGAAATAAAGGGAGTCTTGACTGCACAAAAAGTGAAGATTGTTGACCAAGAATTCATCATGGACTTTGTGGTTATTGCTATGTATAAACCTACTTATGATGCACTATCGGGATGCGGATGGTTGTGCATGGTGAAGGTGAACCACAATTGGGAGAAGGATTGCTTGACCTTCAAGAAAGGCCAACACAAATATATGATCAATTTGAAGAACCAGTCCTTTAGCGCAGACTTGGCGAGATGAGTTGGGTAGTTCATCATCGGAAGATGAAAACGGACAAGAGGCAAACGAAGATGGCGTGCTTGAGCTAGAGAAGTGCACAGAAGACGAGGAGCACTCAGATAGTGGACTTCTCCACTGGCATGGCAAATGGAAGACTATGAAGTCTTCCAACCAAACTTGCATGTGTATTCATGTAGAAGAAGAAGACAACCATTATGAACCGAGAATGAGTGTGTATAAAGTAGGAGAGTGTAGTCAAAATAGAAAGTTTGCAACAAAAGAGGAGGAAAAGTGGACTTTCCAAAGAATTTTGCGAAATATAGTGTTGGTGATGCTGTGAGTGATGAGAAACTAGCACACCCATTCTATGTGGCTAAAGTGGCTAGTGAACCTGATACCATACAATACGAAGGACCAAAGATGGTACAGGTCAATCTCGGCAAAATTGGTGAAGAGAAGATGATCCATTGCGGGGATGATTGGGACCCAGTGTTGCAAGCGACAACTTTCAAAATCTTCATGTAGTACAAGGAGGTCTTTTACATAGATGTAAAAATATTTGAAGGGGATCTCGCCAGAATTGTTCACGTTGGATTTTGTTGGTTCTGGGTGCACAGCTGATAGGGATCCAAATTAATAATCATATTAATTTGGATTTTTGAATTTTTGTAATATTATATTCAAAATAACCTTTTTGTAATAATTTGTATTATTATAGGCCACCCTTTTCATGGCCTTCTTTGTAATATTGGCCACCTTTTCATTCTCGTGGCTCTTTTTGTTTATTCCATCTCACCGGCCATGTGGAGGATGCTCAATCCGATGACTGTACTCGTGGCATCTTTGAAGAATATCAAGCTTCTCGTATCAACAGCTAGTAAGGAGGTCGTACAGAATGAACCCGAAGTATGCGACCTTAGTCAATGCAAAGATAGAAAAGATGCTAGATGCTGGAATAATCTTCAAGATGATGGTGAGTGAGTGGGTGTCACTAATCGTGATCAGCTTGAAGAAGGAGAGCAATCAGATCCGCATTTGTGTTGATTTCAGGAGTTTGAATGCAATGACTATCAAGGATCCCTTCCCTATACCATTTATTGATTCAATTCTGGAGGAGGTAGCAGGACATGAGATCTATTCATTCTTGGATGGATTCTCAGGCTATAATCAAATCAGTATCACTGAGGAGGATAAATTGAAGACCACTTTTGTTGTGGAGAATGACATTTATGCATATAATCAAACGCCATTTGGTTTGTGCAATGCCCTAGCCACATTTCAGAGAACCATTTTGTACATTTTTGAATAGATGTCCACTAGCAAGTTCAAAATTTTTCTGGATGATTGGTCTTTATATGGGAAAAAGGACACAAGCATCTAAAAACATTGGAGGAATTCATGCAATCGTGTATGAACGCTCGGTTATCCTTAACCCAAAGAAATGTAAATTGTTGGTGCCATACGGGGAGCTGCTTGGGCATGTTGTGTGCAAAGAAGGCTTGAAGACTAATCTCGACAAGATAAGAGTCGTTATGAGCATGGAAGAGCCGTATGACATAAGCTCGTTGAAGTCCTTTTTGGGACATGTCGAGTACTATCGGCGTTTCATCAAGAACATTGTAGAAGTTTCCCATTCGTTAGATGTTTTGATGCTCAAAATTGTTTCTTTTCAATGGACAAAGAAGCATTAGAAGGCCTTCGAGGAGTTGAAGGCAAAGTTGGTTTGCTTGTCCATTCTAGTGTTTCCAGATTGGGAGAAAGAGTTTCACGTCCACGTAGATGTGTCCAATTTTGCAATTGGATGCGGGTTGGCCCAGGAGGGGCAATTTGGGCTGGATCAACCCATATATTTTTGAAGTCAGTGGTTGTCGTGAGTGGAGAAAAACTACAACACAACGGAATAGGAGGCTTTGGGTATGGTTTATGCAATACAAAAATTTTCAGACATTATCTGCTTGCCAATCCTTTCGCCTTTTACGTAGACCATCAAGTATTGTTGTACTTGATCAACAAGTCGACCATCCATGGACAAGTTAGTAGGTGGCTCATCACGTTGCAAGAGTTCATGTTTTGTGTGGTGGTGAGACCGAGGAAGAAACACGTAATAGCGGATCAACTGTCATGGATTCGCTTGGGAGAACCTATGGAGGGAGGAGTATTGGATGAATTTCTGGATGCTCATTTATTTTCAATAATTGTGCTACTATCATGGTACAAGTATGTTGGGAATACTTGTCGATGGGAAAGCTGCCACAAGAGTAGGCAACAATAGAAAGAAAGAAGATTATCATCAAATCAGCACCGTTCCAATTGATAGTTGGATTGCTGTATAAAATCGGACCTGATGGAGTTTTGTGGAGGTGTGTAATGGATGAAGAAGTGAACGCAGTGTTAAAAGAAGCTCATGAGGGACTGGCAAGAGGGCATATGGGGCTAGATGCAATGGCGAGGAAAGTGCTTCTGGTAGGGCTATGGTGGCCCACCCTCTATCGCGATGCGAAGGAGTTTGTGATGGCATGCGATACGTGCCAGAGAGCTAGGAGACCGTTGAGGAGGGACTTTATGCCATTACACCCATCACAACCACAGGAGTTGTTCGAAAGATGGGGTCTAGATTTTGTGGGACCATTGAAGACCAACAAGAGAAAGTGCAGATACATTGTGGTGGCAATGGAGTATTTAACAAAGTGGGTCGAGGCAAGGGCGTTGCCTAACAATTCTGCAAAGAGTATTGCACGTTTCTTGTACGAATAGGTGATTACAAGATTCGACGTACCTCTCTAGTTGAAGAGTGATCGCAGAGGATACTTTGTCAATGAGATCATTCATAAACTCACCACTGAATTCAAGATCTTGCATTTGTTGTCTAGTCCATATTACCCTAGGGCAAATGGGCAAGCGAAAGCAACAAATAAGGTCTTGGTTTCAATAATGTATAAGACATGCGGAATTGAGGATGCTGATTGGGAGGAAAGATTACCAACAATCCTGTGGGCATACAGGACTACTTTTAAGCCAACGACGAACCATACATTGTTCCAGTTGATGTATGGGCAGGAGGCAGTTGTGCTAGTGGAGTTCCTGGTACCGAGTCTGAGAGTGGCGACGTAGAACCATTTAGGTGACCAGGAGAGGCTAGCGACACTAGTTCAATTGGACAAGAAAAGAGTGATGGCGCAATGGGCAATGAAGATTGTCCAACGTTGAAGGAAGTTATGGCATGACAAGCACCTAAGGAAGATGAAGTTGAAGCCAGGTGACTTGGTCTTGAAGTTTAATGGCAAGAGAGAAATCAAGCCTGGCAAATTGAACACTTTGTGGCTTGGACCTTTCCAGGTTAAGGAGATGATGGATAATGGTGCAGTGAAATTGAAGAAACTAGACGGGACATTGTGTCCCGACAGTTAATGGTTCAAGATTAAAACCATACAAAATAAAAGTACAAGTGAATATGGTCAATTTTGAACCAGTTGAGAAGCAAGTATAAATGAAATGAAATATTATTAATGTCCACGGTGGGCCAAAATAAGACCCAAGGGACTATAAGAAGGACAATAATGACTGCCAGCTAGCAGGCTAAAAAGCCCAACAAAGAAAAGAACTAAGATAAATACAAGACGAAACCCGACAACCGGGCCAAAGAGAAAGGGAAAAGAAAAGAAAAGGGAGAGCAGAGGGGGGAGGGCTGCAGTCCAGAAGAGAGGAGTGCACGCCAAGAAGAACGGAGAGAGAGAGGAGGGGGAGGGAGCAGCCCAGGAGGGGCAAGCTCCAAGAACCCCCAAGAAACTAATCTCTCCTAACAATCGAGGCCGAAGTACCGGAGCTGAAGAAGTCCATGATATGTCTCTGACCAGCGCTAGTTCGGAACCCTGACAAACTGTGGGTGCGCTGTCTAGTGACCTTGCTTCCGTCCGAACTAGATGATGTGGGGCGTTTCCATCCGGAGTCACCTGGTCCGTCGGAGCTAGTGAAGTATGTTGTGATGAGCCGATGTTGAGGAGGGTGAGATCCATCTGGAGGAGAACTTTTATGTCGTCGAAGCTGAGTTATCTCCCTAAGAAAGAGTGCGAGACACCGCTGGTCCGGGTATTTGAAGAAGGTAGAAACAGATCGAGAGTTGTCCCTGAAAAGGCAATGGAATCTACCTCGGATCTCATAATAAATGGGACAACAAAAAATAAAGTGATGAAGGGTTTCAACTTCACCCAAGGGGCAAAACAAGCAAATCCGCTCCTCCGTCGGAAGATGGTGATCTGACTCAATCCGGAGTTGGTGAGAACACACCCTGAGTTGCCCAATAGTGATCCGAAGACTATGCATTGTGTGCTGTTGAAGGTATTGTGGAGGAACTATTCTGCCCTCCTGTATCTGTAAGAAGTGCTCATGGTAGAAAGACAACTTGGGGGAAAGAGGGGCAACAGGAGAGATCCAAGTGCATCTGGTGTACTGGAGACTAACATCCTTCCGGATCTCGTGGAGCATCCTCTCCTTACTAAGCCGAGAGGGGGGAGAACACCCAAAGAATAAGGGGGGAGCCTGTCTATCTATATCTGAATGCTGGCCAGGAGGGCAGAAACTTGAAAATACCAGCTCCTCCAGCCTCCCCGAGAACTCGGAGAGAGTTCCATCGAGGAGCGAAGGGCGAGGTAAGGGTACCGCCTGCAACCCTCAAGGGTATCTCCGAAAGTACGGATCCTGTGAAGATAACCGATAATCAGGAAGATAATCTCAAGCTAGAGAGGAGAAGCCCCAAACTCTGCTAGAATAATAGAGCGGGGGACTGTGCCCTTGCAACGAATGAATCGTCGAAGAAAGAGTGTCTGGACTCGTTCAACCCGTGACCACTCAGTCGGGCCAAGACTAGGACCCCAAACCACTGACCCATAAGTAATAGTTGGCTTGACCAAGGCATCAAAAATCCTCATCTTCACAGGTATATCCTGAAAATGTGCTTTGAAGCAATTCCTCTCTAGCAAAGACAGAGTTGCATATCCCTTACACACCCGGGCCTAGGCGGCGGGTTTCATACCAAAAGTGGGACCGGTGAAAAGAACCCCCAAGTACACATAAGAGGTGGTGATCTCGACCTCTCGACCTTGGAAAGGGAAGTGGAGATGAGATAGAGCCTCTTTGGTAGTATTGAATACCATAACCTTGGTCTTAGAAAGATTCACCGTCAACCTGTCTCGAGTCACAAAAAGCGGCAAGCTTGTCCAGATGGCGCTGAAGCCCCTCAGGGGAAGAGGCCAAAAGAACAACATCATCAACAAAGAGGAGAATAGAAATCAGCACATAGTGAAGAAGGCAACCATCCTCTGCGTGAGCGTTCTCCTTAATAAAAGTCTCAAGCTCGTCGATGAAGATCCCAAAAAGTGTCGGGGAAAGGGGGCACCCCTGTTTCACTCCTATGGTGCTAAGAATACTGTCTGAAAGCCCTTGAGGGGAGCGAAACCGACCTTTCACAGTCTCATATAACCGTGTAACCGCTGTCAAAAGTTGCCCAGAGATGCCAACTGACCGAAGTCTCTCAAGAAGTAAATGTCGAGGCACCGTGTCGAAGGCTTTCCTGAAGTCAACAAAGCAACAATAAACCTTCGAGGACTTGGAACGCGCCTCCTCAATAATAGCTCTGAGGACTAGAATGTGATCTGTGGTTTGGTGATCTTGCCGAAAACCAGCTTGGCCAAGAGCCCTGAAACCCTCCTCCAACCTTCGGGAGAGAAGCACATCCAATGTTGTGGCATAAAGCTTGGCAAAGATATGCCCAATCATGATAGTCCTGTAATTATTGGGTTCATGGGGATCACCTGCCTTATGAATGGGGTGAATGATATGCTGAGTCCAAGAATCAGGAAACCCAGAACAGACAGAGAGATTAAAGAGATCAGTGAGGGGCCCAACAAGAGGGTCAATACCATGCTTCAGAAATTCTGCCTGTAACCCATCCAAATCTGTTGCTTTGCTCGTACAAAGTTTCCTGATAGCCTGCCTGACAAGACCAGTAGAAAAGAGGTGGCACGAAGAGGGGGGGAGGGAACAATAATAGGAGGCTGATTAGGGATGGTATAGAGGGAAGAGGCATGAATGGTCCAAGAGGAAAGATCGATCCCATGAGTAATCCGATCACGGGGGAGGATAAGGCGCCAGAAGGATTTAGGAGACTATTGAAGGGAGTGGATAAGATCAAGTCGATGTTGAGAGAGGAAGAGACGCTTCTTCTTTCGAAGAAGCATCCTGTAGTCTTTGTGGGAAATGGCATAGAGTTGGGAAGGATTCCGAATGGCATATTTCAACCTTCGGTGGGCAGACTTACATTCCTCATCATACCAGATGTTCATGGGGCAATGACCAGGGGGACGAGGACGAGGGGGAGGACGAATAGAGTGGGGGTACGAGTCCAAAGCAGCCTTCCAAATAGTTTGGACCAAGCAAGCAGAACGATCGGAAACATCGGGAAGAGAAGACACCCTAGGGAGAACCTGACGCAACCGGTCCATGTAGGTAAAGGAATAATAATAGTCAAAGTCTATTATGACCCGAGGGGCTGAAGGGGAGGGAGGAGGGGGATGAGTAACAGGAAGGGAAACAACGGATAACGTAAGAGAAAGAACTGAATGATCGGTAAGGGGGGAGGGTGATCAGAGACGCTAAACCGGGAAATGAATGGAATGAGGGTGGTAGAGGAAATAGCATAGTCGACGACACTGGCTCCACCACTATGAGGAAAGCAAGTAAACCCACCGGAATCCGGAAAACAAGATATACCATTGAGAAGCACTAGCCTGTTGGATTCACCCAACTCAATAAGATGCTTACCGTAAGCAATAACCTGTGTGTCGCTGGAGGTTCGAGCAAAACCAAGGTCCTTAGGATCCAATTCCCGAGTCTGCAACTCATCGGTTGTGAGGTCATGAAGAGAAACCTGCATAGGTCCGGTCCGAGCATTGAAATCTCCCAACAAAAGTATCTCCCCTGAAGCTGAGTATCTAGTAATGTCCTCATAGAGATCTTGGAAAGGGTCCCCGTTCGTGTGAATAGCAAAATTGGACGTGGTGGGGGGAAAGTAACAGGTGGCAATGTATATATCCCAAAGAGGTGGGTGACGGTGGATTTTAATCCATAAAAACCTGGAGTGGGGGTCAATCGAAACCAGGGATACCGAACCCTGGAGCCTATCCCCGATAAGAGCAACAACACCTCCTGAACCTCGAACCCCCAGAGCGCCGAGTGAGTTGCCGACAACTGGACCACCAAAAGTAACCTGAGATAACTGGTAGGGCCCGCTCAGGACTCTCGTGCGTCTCACAAATAAGAATGATGTCATGTCTGCCAATCACATCAAAAAGGGACCCTGGGGTAGACCACATCGTACCATTGCAGTTCCAGCAAGCTACAACTAGCTTATCTGCCACCCCCCTTCCGTGTCGATGGAGTCATTTGCTAGGCAAGGGTTTGGACCACCCAGGTGGGGGAGAGTCCCTAATCACTGCACGCAAATTACGAATAACTGCCCATTTGTTGGCTTTCCTGGCCGCGGCTACTTGTTCCCTTGCTTTCTTCAATTCTTCAACCTGGAGTCGCGTAAGGTCCTCATCAAGGTATATCTTGTCCTGAAGAGTAAATAATTTCCGTTTGGCCCTCAACGCCTTCATACGCTCTTCCGCATTTTTGAAGCGTATAACCAATGTGGAGTCGGGAGAAAACCATGCTCTCTCGAGAGTAACGTCTGTTAACTCAAGAGTGTTGTGAATGAAGGCATTTCCAGCTTGAAGTGGATCGGTAGGTTTGGGCACCCCACGAACCCTGAGATTGAGCGCTTTCGCATTACGGATCCTTTCTTCTTCAAATTTAGCTTGGACAACCAACTCAACTATGGGGAGGGGGGGTTCTTCTTTCCGGCTACAACTTGAACCCAAGATTGTTGGTCGGCTAGTTTTTGGCTTTGTGCAGTTGACGCTTCCTTGAGACGTTCCTGTTCAGCAAGAAGAACAGCCTGTTCATCTCGAATTTTTAAAATTTCAGAGTGTAAATTCGCAGAATTCTGAGGAGGTTGTTCGGTATGTGCAGTCTGCAATTGAGTAATAATGGCTTGCTGATCCTGAAGTTTATTTTGGAGGTCCGTGATAATGCGGCTACCGTCTTTCACTTGGTCTTGCAAGGAGAGTATAATGCTAGCTTGTGTGTCTAGCTGTTTCTGAAGAGAATTAATCTGTTTAGACAAACGCTGATATGAAACTGTAGTGTGAAGGCGTTGGACAGATTTAAGGGGAGAAGCCCGCGTCTCATCCATTCTTCCTTCATCAAGAATCCCCATAACACCAAGAACACCGGGCTGCTAAACGATTCGCAATGAGGACAACTGGGACATGCTAGGGCACGGCCGGGGCTGCGCTAGGGCACACGCAGAAATCCACCCGAAGCACAGCAGAAATCCACCCGAGCGCAGCAGAAATCCACCTCAGCGCAACAGAAATCCACCTCGAGCGCAGCAGAAATCCACCTCCGAGCGCAGCAGAAATCCACCTCGAGCGCAGCAGAAATCCACCTCGAGCGCAGCAGAAAACCACCTCAGCGCAGCAGAAAACCACCTCCCGAGCGCAGCAGAAATCCACCTCCCGAGCGCAGCAGAAAACCACCTCCGAGCGCAGCAGAAAAACCACCTCCCGGCGCAGCAGAAATCCACCTCCCGAGCGCAGCAGAAATCCACCTCCCGAGCGCAGCAGAAATCCCCTCGGCCTTTGGAATTTTTTGAAGATGTGTTGGTCCAAGAAGAAGGGGAGTCAAGACGGACCAAGGAAAGAGATGGTGCAAGAGAAAATAGTGACTCATAATTTGCAAAACAACTAGCTTGGTTGTTTGGAGGAGAAAGTATCATGCAACCAATAATTGAACAGGAGGAATTGCAACCTCACCCTATAGAACGAAGAAGAATATGGGTGCATGTTAGATTTCCAAACACGAAAGAGAAAGAATCTTTGAGATCACTGGATACACAACGTATGGTGGTGATGGATGAAAGACAAGAACCACTAGAGTATGAACCTTGGAGTGAAGATAGCGAGTATGAAGGCATGAGTTTGTTGTCAGCCATTGGATGTGCACAACTGAGAATGCATTAGGAAATGAAGCAGTTGTAGGAACAAAGTGAGCAATTACAAAGAAGAAATGAAGAATTGAGAAGACAACATGCACAGGAGATCATGAGGCTATGGGATGATATCAAAGTAAGGAGCAAAATTCCAACAATTGAAGTGGGTTGGAGAGACATCCATGAAATAACATTGCCAAGTAGATTGGAGGATGAGAACATAGGACGAGAGGAGTCCAATAGTGTGTCCTTAACAAGGTCAAGCAGTAGTGAGGAAGATTGGAGTAGTTGCTGAGAAATGTAGCTCGGACAGGAACTTCTTGCACAGGCTTCAGTATGAACGTGCTAGAAGTGGTTCGAGACATTTCGAATTCTATTTTGTAATTCACTTAAGTGATTCTATTTTGAAATTCACTTAAGTGATTTTCTATTTTGAAATTCACTTAAGTGATTCTATTTTGTAATTCACTTAAGTGATTTTCTATTTTTAACCATACATCTCAAGATGAGATGAGATCTAATCTTAGGGTTAGAGAGATTAGGGTTACCTTTTCAAGGATAAAAGGAGAAGGTCAAGAGTGTTTTACACACAAAAGAAAAGAAGGTGAACAAATTGCTGAAGGAGAACTGCAAGGCTATTGTGCAGAGGTGAAGAGTGATTTGCTGGCCAGAAAGGCAGCAAGAGAGCAGGCTGTCCTTTTGTAACTGTAACCTCCTCCATTATATAAAATATACAAGTTCAGTAGTATATTTTCGTTGTTCATTCTTTTATTTTTCCAGCCATCTGTGTGACTATTGTATGTTTAAAATAAATTCATCTCAGATATGATTTTATTTAGAAATATAGGGCAACAGTTATCTAGGGTTAGGAAAATTTACATGGTATCAGAGCTAGGTTCTATGATTGAGATCCTCAAGGGTTTACAGAGTAGATCACTACTGGATATTAAAAACCAGCAGTTAGAGGGTTTCATATTTTTGCTTGAAGGACTAAGCTTATTTGCAGGACAACTTTTTTGAGTCATTCATATCAGATCTGAAAGTTTGTGCAGTAGATCTCAGAGATGGCAGCAACTAGCCTCAGATTTGAGGATAGATTGGAAGGTGCCTCCAATTTCTTGCCTTGGAAAGTCAGGGTAATGTTCTTATTGGAAGAGAATGATCTCTGGGATATTGTCAAGGATGTTGTGACTCTGCCTACAGATCCGCAACAATTGGCAGCTCACAGAAAGAAGGAAGTGAAGGCCAAGCGGATGATCTTGGATGCAGTGAAGGATCACCTGATTCCTCACATATCCGAGAAGACTACGACAAAGGAGATGTTCGATGCCCTGGTTAGCCTCTACCAGAGCGAGAACATAAATAGAAAGATGATATTGCGGAACAAACTCAGATCTATGGAGATGACCAGATCTGACACCGTTACCAGTTACCTGATGAAGATCACGCAGATTCGTGATCAACTGGCAGCAGTTGGGGAGAAGGTTGAAGACAGAGTTGGTGAACGTGGCACTGAATGGTTTCTCAACTTCATGGGAACCATTTGTCAAAGGCATCTATGCTCGTGAGCACCTTCCCACCTTTGAGAAACTGTGGGATGATTTCATCCAGGAGGAGACTCGGATGGAGTCAAAGGCCAGCAAGAAGGGTGGTGATGATAACCTAGCTCTCTTTGGGCAAACCAAGAAGGGCAGAGGTAAAGGACCCAACAAGGGTAAGGTAAAGAGTGAGGAGTCAACCTCACAATTAGGGAAGAAGGACTTGAGCAAGATCAAGTGCTTCATTTGTCATAAGCACGACCATTATGCATCACAGTGTCCAGACAAGAAGGGCAAAGGGAAGCAACAACAGACATAGGTAGCAGCCTCTGCAGAAACTCAGATGAGCGAGTTTGCTGCCAAATTCGAGAAGGATTTCTCGTTGGTCTCTTGCCTTTCTACCAACACGGTTTCGAGGGATGCTTGGTATGTGGACAGTGGGGCATCTCGGCACATGACATCAACCCGACAATGTTTTACCAGTCTACAAGAGCAAGACTCAGGGGTTCAGGTTGAGCTTGGTGATGATACCAAATATCCAGTTGAAGGAATTGGTACCATTCCTTTTCGACTCCAGTCAAGGAACTCTTTAGACTTTGATGATGTTTTGTTTGTTCCAGGTCTCAGGAAGAACTTGCTTTCAGTTTCGGTTATGGAGGATAAGGGTTATGCAGTAGAGTTCAAGAACCAACATGTCCTTATTAGACCAAAAGAATCTAGCCCAAAAACAACACAAGTGATAGGGGTTAGGGAAGGTAGTCTATACAGGTTGCAGGGTGAACCTGTTCGAGCCCTAGTTCATAGCAGTAACAACTTGTGTGAGTTGTGGCACAAGAGGATGGGGCACCTGCATCATAGAGTGTTGCCTATTCTGAGGGAGATAGTCACAGGTCTTCCAGAGTTCAGCATTGAGCAACAGGGAGTATGCAGAGGGTGCACGCTTGGCAAGCATGCCAAGGCTGTTTTCCCAAACAACGAGCATAGGTCTAAGGAGATACTAGATCTAGTACATTCGGATGTTTGTGGACCGATGTTCAGTAGCATCAATTTCAGGTAGCATGTACTATGTTTCCTTTATTGATGATTTCTCTCGCAAGACATGGATCTACTTCTTAAAGACCAAGGATGAAGTCTTTAGCAGGTTTTAGGAGTTCAAAGCTCTAGTTGAGAACCAGACAGAGAAGAAGATCAAGGTCTTGAGATCAGACAATGGGGGTGAATATACCTCCAAGGAGTTCGATGGTTTCTCAGCAAGGCAGGAATCAAGAGGGAGTTGATTGTTCCATACAACCCACAACAGAATGGGGTTGCAGAGCGAAAGAATCGATCCATCATAGGGGCTGCTAGGGCCATGATTCATGACCAGGGCTTGTCGATGTTTCTTTGGGCAGAAGCATGCAACACAACAGTCTACATCCAGAACAGGTGTCCTCACAAGATCTTGGAGGACAAGACACCAGAGGAGGCATTCACTGGTGTGAAACCAGAGGTGAGTCATTTCCGCATCTTTGGATGTCCAGTTTATATCCATGTTCCGGTAGAGAAGAGGACCAAGTTGGAGCCCTCCAGTAGGAAGGGTTTATTTGTAGGTTACAATGAGACTTCAAAAGCTTACAGGGTTTATATTCCAGAGAAGAGGAAGACAATAGTGAGCAGGGATGTAAAGTTTGAGGAGGACGTTGCATCCAGGAAGTCCCATGAGCCTATTCCAGTGATAGAGAATGAGGAGCAGGAAGCTCCGAAGGTTGAGCCAGGGTCACCAAAGACACCAGTGGTTTCCAGTTCAGGACAACAACCTTCAGGTGAGGAGGAGACATTAGCCCCTTCCAGTTCTATCAAGAGACCTCGATGGCTTACACAGACATTGAGGGATGCTCAGGAGTATGTTGAGGCTCCTAGCAACATGATTAGGGAGAGCAGACCTCCGAGGAAGTTTTCAAACTACATGGCATTGATGAGTAACATCATAAATTCAGAGCCTTCCAGTTTTCAGGAGGCAATAGACCAACAGGTTTGGCGGGATGCCATGGTGGAGGAGTACACCTCCATCATGAAGAATGATGTTTGGGACATAGTGCCAAGACCGGAGGGGAAGTCAGTTGTGAGTTCCAGGTGGCTCTACAAAATTAAGCATGCTGCAGATGGCAGCATCGAGAAGTTCAAGGCAAGGTTTGTGGCGAGAGGGTTCTCCCAGAAAGAGGGAGTGGACTATGAGGAGACTTTTGCTCCAGTTGCTAGATACACTTCCATTAGAGCAGTTATGTCTTTAGCTTCATCTATGGGATGGCGGATTCATCAAATGGATGTGAAGACAACTTTCCTTAATGGGATCATTGAGGAAGAAGTGTACATAGAGCAGCCTCAGGGCTTTGAGGTAAATGGGAAGGAGTCCCATGTTTGTAGGCTTAAGAAAGCCTTATATGGACTCAAACAGGCATCGAGAGCATGGTATTCCAGGATAGATGGATACTTGCAGAGTGTGGGCTTCGCCAAAAGTGATGCAGATCCTAATCTATATTACATATTTGTTGGGACTGATCTACTCATTTTGGTGCTATATGTAGATGACTTGTTTCTTACAAGTGCAGAGAAGCTCATTGCAGGGTGCAAAGCAGATATGGCAGCTGAGTTTGAGATGAAGGACATCGGCATGATGCATTACTTCTTGGGTTTGGAGGTTTGGCAGAGACCAGGGGAGATATTCCTTGGGCAGGGTAAGTATGCAGTTGAGATCCTGAAGAGGTTTCGGATGGAGGACTGCAAACCTATGGCCACACCCATGATCACTAATCTGAAGAAGGTGACAACTTCAGATTCAGAATTGGTGGACCCTACGTTGTACAGGAAACTGATAGGATCCTTGATGTATTTGGTCAACACTAGACCAGATATATGTTTTGCAGTGAACACCTTGAGTCAGTTCATGGTGGAGCCAAGGCAAGAGCATTGGGTAGCAGCAAAACATGTGCTCAGATACTTGAGGGGCACGATGGAGTATGGTCTGAGATATCTTGGAGATGGTGAAGTGAGGTTGCAAGGGTATACAGACTCAGATTGGGCAGGCAATGTAGCAGACAGGAAGAGCACCTCAAGGTGTTGCTTTAGCTTGGGATCAGGCATGATATCCTGGTTCAGCAGGAAGCAGACTTCTGTGGCACTTAGCTCAATAGAGGTCGAATACATGGCAGCCAATATTGCTAGTTGTGAGGCCATCTAGCTTCGCAAGTTGCTTACAATATTGATTGATCAGGAGTTGGATCCCACGGTGATATATTGTGATAATCAGAGTTGTATCAAACTCTCTGAGAATCCAATATTTCATGACAAGTCCAAACACATAGACATCAAATATCACTTCATACGAGACAGGATTCAGAAGGGAGCCGTAAAGCTCCAGTATATTCCCACAGATCAACAGGTAGCTGATATTCTGACCAAGCCCTTAGTGAAAGGGAAGTTTGAAGCATTCAGAGACAAACTTGGATTGGTGCAGAATTCCTTCCTCGCTAAGAGGGAGTGTTGAGAAATGTAGCTCGGACAAGAACTTCTTGCACAAGCTTCAGTATGAACGTGCTAGAAGTGGTTCGAGACATTTCGAATTCTATTTTGTAATTCACTTAAGTGATTCTATTTTGAAATTCACTTAAGTGATTCTATTTTGTAATTCACTTAAGTGATTTTCTATTTTTGACCATACATCTCAAGATGAGATGAGATCTAATCTTAGGGTTAGAGAGATTAGGGTTACCTTTTCAAGGATAAAAGGAGAAGGTCAAGAGTGTTTTACACACAGAAAGAAAAGAAGGTGAACAGATTGCTGAAGGAGAACTGCAAGGCTATTGTGCAGAGGTGAAGAGTGATTTGCTGGCCAGAAAGGCAGCAAGAGAGCAGGTTGTCCTGCTGTAACTGTAACCTCCTCCATTATATAAAATATGCAGGTTCTGTAGTATATTTTCTGCTGTTCATTCTGTTTATTTTTCCAGCCATCTGTGTGACTGTTGTATGTTTAAAATAAATTCATCTCAGATCTGATTTTATTTAGAAATATAGGGCAGCAATTATCTAGGGTTAGGAAAATTTACGGTAGTGAGAGCTCATGCTTAAAACTCAAAATAAGAGACGGGAGAGGGACACCAAGGAGGAAGCAAGTTCCCCAATCAATAGGCAGTGTGGATGAACAACAACAAACCATAATCAAAATACTTTCGAGGTAGGTAGGCGGATGAATAGGAGTCATTATCCGTCACCAAATTTGAATGGTTCCTTGGGAAGTTGAAGTAGTTTGCAAGGACTACTAGACAACCCAAGGCGTGTGCACAAATTAGGCAATTCATGTAGTCTGGGAGGATTGCCAGGTTCCCTAGGCCTTTTGGGTTTTCTCGGTTAAGAGGGGAGGTTGGTTGGCCTCTTTCCTGGTTGTCTGAGGGAAAGATTTTTCCCTTTGATCGCCTCTAGGCTATGCAGTTAGCAGGGTGGCCTGCCATGACCACCCTTTGGCCCTTCAATAACCAACCCAATAATGTACAAACCAATAGGATGGCCTGTCAGGACCACCCCTTGCCTGTCACGGAAGCAAGAGACCTTGGGCAGCACTTGGATAGTTGCAGAGATCGTCACAAGTCACTGAAGGCCATTTAGGAGTAAGCGAAGAAATGAGTGAATTTAAGTTTGGAAGACCGTCACAGAGGAGACGATGACAAAGAAGGAAGCTAAGGAGGAGTGGTGAGCAATCAGGCCACCTAGGCCGTACAAAGCGTAGCAACACAGATGAAGCATGTATGGTAGGGTGTCGTACAAATGAAGCATATATGGCAGGGTGTCGTACAGAAGGAGCGTGCACGAAAAATCATCCTACAATAGAATGTCGTACAAGTCGCCATATATTGCAATGTCGTCTGGCAGGACGCCATAGACACCAAGACAAATTGATGAAAGAAATCAAGAGAGAAGAAGAGAATCGTCATTGATAGGAAGGACGATCTTATTGGACGTTTGGATTATCGTACGATTGACGTGGCAACGATGACTCTATAGCATCCTTCAAAAATAAGGGGGAAAAAGCACAACGTATAGTTACATGCAAGGTGGCGAAGTGGTAGTTGGGAGGCAGTTAATGCATGCAAGCTAACTGTCCTCCCCACTCCCACCACCTTATAAATACACGTTGGAGGATGGCCAAGAGCATTCCAACGTTCAGTGCTCGAGGGAGAGAGAGAGGAGACTAGTGTATGGAGTTGAAGAGGAGGATTGCAGAATTGTAGGAACATCCCTAAAGAGGAAGTTGCAATGCTAAAAGTGAGTGCTTTGAAGAGGACGACATTGTAGACAGGATTAAAGCTGCTCGAGAAGGGTTTGTACGGTAGATCGCTGAAATTTTTGAAGCGTATGGATTGTACAAGATGTATAGACTGCTATAGACAAAGGAAAATTGAAGTTGCAAAGGAGCGATGAGTGGTGGCTATAGGAATAATCGTCGTGGCGGAAGGCAACCCCAACAAAGTAATCAACAATAAGGAGGGCAGAGTCAATTGCAATATGACTCAGATAGGAGACCCATCATACAGTGTAGAAGATGCCAAGACTGGGGACATTTTGGGAGGAATTGTTAGAACCCACCAACAGGTTGCAACACTGGAAACAACAATGAAGAACTCATGTGTAGGTGGTGTGGACCAAGCAATCACAAGGAGGTGGATTGCCTGAAGAAAGCTAGTTCAACTGGAATAGAAAATGTCAATTTTATTGCCATAGAAGAACTTATAGGCGACCAACTGAATGAGGACAAACATGTGCTTGCGGTGATAAGGGCTCAGGCAAAGAAAGTCGAGCAATATTCAAATTTTTACAAAGGAGAGATGGTAGGAAGTGCATGATTTGATAGAGGAAGAAAACCAAAAGGTAAAATAAGAAAGACTTCTATAGGAGAAAAAAATGAAAAAGCCAATCACTTCAGAGAAGTTTTGGAGAAACAATCATCAACAAAACAATTGGCAACACAAGTTTTGAACACGACGGTTGAGGTGAAGGTGTCCAACTTACTTGGCACAATACCTAAGCTTTATGCGAAGGTAGGGGAGATGGCACGAACAAGGAAGGTTGTGGAGCCATGATGTCAGGAAGTGCCAGCGATAAGGAGGGATTAGTTCAATGATCCAACAATATTGATGTTTGAAGCAGGGAAGAAACCAAAATTGATTCATATGGAGTTGTTGAATCACAAACTGATGCAGGTGATTATTGATGGAGGGTCTAGTGTGAATGTAATGCCGGAGAAGACCTAGAAAGATATTGGAGCATCATTTCTATGGTCTCCAAATTTTCAATTGTATGGTACAAACCCATATGGAATTGAGATGAAAGGAGTATTAACAAATCAAAAGGCAAAGATTATTGACCAAGAATTCATCAAGGATTTTGTAGTTATCACCATGCAAAAACCAACCTATAATACATTGTTGGGACGTGGATGGTTACAAATGGTGAAGGTGAACCATAATAAGGAAAAAGGCCATTTAACATTCAATAAAGGACAACACAAGTATATGATAAATCTAAAAAATCAGTCCATAAGTCAGGACATTGCAACATCTGATGAATCAGGGAGTTCATTATATGAGGAAGTAGAAACAAGCCAAATGAATAGGGTGTGTTGAAACTTCAAGAATGCACAGAAGATGACGAAGACTCGGACAATGGACTTCTCCTTTTGCAAATGGAGGATTATGAAAATTATCTCTCACATTATTTGTGTATACAAGCAGAAGAGGAAGATACCCATGATGGAGGAAGAAACGTTGTGTATGGTCGACAAATCTAGTCAGAACAAGAAATCTGCACCAAAAGAAGAGAAGGAAAAGTGGATGTTTCCCAAGAATTTTGCAAAGTACATTGTTGATGATGCAATGATTGATGAGAAACCAGCCCATTTGATTGATGTACTAAAGGCAGCTAGTGAGCTTGACACCATTTACTATGAAGGTTCGAAGATGGTGTATGTAAACCTCAGCGAACATGGTGAAGAAAAGATCATCCATTGTGGAGATGATTGGGACCTAGTGCTAAAAGTTGTTGCTTTAAGGATTTTTATGCAATACAAGGATGTTTTTGCATGGACATATAAGGACTTGAAAGGGATCCCACCAGAGTTGTGTACATTGAATACCATTGATTCTAGGTGCACAACCAGTGAGGAGAAAGCCATACCAGATGAACCTTAGGTATGTAGCCTTGGTGAACACAAAGATACAAAAAATGTTAGATGCAAGTATAATCGTCAAGGTGACGGTCAGTGAGTGGGTGTCGACAATAGTGATTACCTTGAAGGAGGCAAGTCAGATCTGCATCTCTGTGGATTTTCAGAGTTTGAATGTTGTAACAATCAATGATGCCTTCCCTATTCCTTTTACAAATTCAATATTGGAAGAAGTAGCAGGGCACAAGATCTATTCAATTTTGGATGGATTCTTGGGTTACAATCAAATTAGTATAGTCGAGGAAGATAAGTTGAAGACCACCTTTGTAGTGGAGAATGGAACATATGTGTATAACCGGATGCCATTTGGTTTATGCAATGCTCCAGGTACATTTCAAAGGATAATCTTATACATCTTTGAACAAATGTCCATTGGGAAATTTAAGGTCTTTTTAGATGATTGGTCATTGTATGGAAGAAAAGATGAGCACTTAAAAGCATTGGAGGAATGCATGAGTTTGTGTAGGAAGGCTCGTCTAGCGTTGAACCCTAAGAAGTGTAAATTGTTGGTTCCTTATGGGAAGTTATTGGGACATATTGTCTATAAGGAAGGTTTGAAGATAGACCCCAACAAGATACGAGTCGTAATGGGCATGGAGGAGCCGTATGACATTAGTTTGTAAAAGTCCTTAGGAACAATCAGGTATTATAAGAGATTTATCAAGAACTTCGCATGAGCGTCCCATCCATTGGATGGTTTGGTGTGCAAGAATGTTCCTTTCAGGTGGATGGAGGAGCATCAGAGGGCCTTTGAAGAGTTGAAGGCAAAGTTGGTATGCACGCCCATCTTGGTATTTCTAGATTGGGAGAAAGAATTCCATGTCCATGTAGATTCATCTAATTTCAAAATTGGATGCGGGTTGGCCAAGGAGGGGCTGTTTGGGTTGGATTAGCACATTAATTTTTCGAGTCGATTGTTGTCACGAGCAAAGAAGAATTACAACACCATGGAGAGAGAATCTTTAGGGATGGTATGTGCCGTACAAAAATTCAGACATTACCTACTTGCCAATCCCTTTGCTTTCTACGTAGATCATCAAGCGTTGCTGTATTTGATAAACAAATCGACAATTCATGGGCAAGTTAGCTATGTTCCGGGTAGTGGTGAGACCTGGGAAGAAGCATGTAATAGCGGATCAGCTGTTAAGGATTCACTTTGGAGAACTTGTTGAAGGGGGAGTTCCGGACAAGTTCTCGGACGCTCATTTGTTTATGGTAAGTGCAGTATCATCATGGTATTGATACATTGGAGAATACTCGTCAAAGGGAGAGCTTCCAAAGGAGATGACGTTAGCAAAAAGAAAACGCATGATTATCAAGTTGACACCATTCTAGTACATAGTAGGCTTGTTATACAAGATTGGACTGTAGCATAGCAATGAGAATTCCCAGTGGCGAGGAAATGCTAGTTAAGGGATCAAAGAGTTGCAAGTTCTAACGTGATTTATTCCTTCAAACGACATCTTCCTTATGATGGCAAGAGAACTTCAGTGAACAAGTGTCCCTTGAGTGACGACTTAGCTTAGACGACACTAGTCTGATGGCATGACAACATTCAGGCATTTGGGCATGATGACGTTCAGGTATGATAGCATGACGGTGTTCAGTCACGACGACATTCGGGTAGGACGACGTCTAGTCATGACAACATCTTCACCTGGCGTGTCGGTGATGGTTATGATGGCATCATTGATGTCCGCATCGGTGACTTCTACATCTTGGCAACATCTGCTCCGCTTCTTCGTTCAAGCCTAAAACCTGCAACAACAATGACACTTGCACACAAATCTCACAATGTATCATGTAGAACTCATCACACAAGACATGGTTGGAGAATAAGAGAGTTATTTGCATTATCGAATTGCACAATTTACAGATCCACAATGACTGCGTCTAGCCTCTCCAACATTACCATACATCCATTGAGTGATTGCTTGATACCAAATGAAAATAAGGGGGGTCTATTTATACTGACGTCTTGGTGGTTATTGTAACCAATTTCAGGGCTTTTCCTCAACTACCTACAACTTCCTACGTAACAACCTTGATTAACCTTAGCAAATGACATGATTTGCTTAAGGTTTTACAATGGCGGCTGTTTATGCATTTAATTATATTTTATCTAAATTTTACATTACATTACATTACATTACATTTGGACTGAATTTTCGTTTCATTTCATTACAATTGTGTAGGCCTTTTGACAAACACTTTTACTTTTTCTTAGTGTTGATGTCTACATCTATCCTCCCCTTTACATTGGTCAATGTCCTCAAGACTTCCTTCGTTGTTCCACTGGAGTTTCTGCCTCTTTTGGTACTGACGCATGCAGACTTTCTAATTCTTGAACACGAATCTTGTAGGCTTCTTGTTCATCTCGTAGTTTCTTAGCATAGCTATAGTACTTGGCCCATTCCACGCCGTAGGCATTGGCTCTATCCTCCATTATTTGCAATTGCTGCAAGATTTATTCTTCACGTTTAGCAAAAATTTCTTTCATCTTCCGTTGCGTCAAAGTTGAAATATTCGGATTCTTTTGCTCCAACTCTTTCTGTAGTGTTACTTCTCGTTGTTGTGTCTGAGCCAATTCCTTCAACAACTCTTCCTCCCTCTGCTTTTTTTGTTCCTGCTCCTTAAGCAAAGCTTCTTCGTGTTGATTTTTCTGGGCCACCAGTTCTTGCTGTTGCTGGAATGGTGTATTTGTCGATTGCTGTTGCAGCAGTTTGTCTTCCATATCCTTAATGATCTTTACCCTTTCTCTGACTTGCTCATTAAGATTATACAGTTCTTTTTGAGTTGCCTGAATTCGCTCCATGGTCTCGGTCAACTAGGCAATGTTGTCATTCACCTATTGTTCAGCTTTCTGCAGCTTTTCCTCTTGATTCATGCAATTTTCCTTTGGTCTCTTGCAACTTCTGCACAAGGTTCTGTTTCGCCAAGTGTAGTTTCTTAATCCCTTTAGCTAACCAGTATATTAAATGTGCCACAAAATTCATATGGCCATACATCGGGAATAACTTCGGTACCAGTTCTACCTATTGCCTTCTTCCCTCAATGGTTGTAGAAGATGGAGCATGATTCCCATGACCCAATATATAAATACGAGCGGGCTCTAGGTATAGTGTCGGTGTGTCTTGTGGCAGTTTTTCTACCCCTTCCATGGTCTTAATGCTTTCCATTGGCAATTCCCATGGCTGTTCCTGGTAAATGCTGGAAATGTCGGACCGCCATTTTCCTTTTCCAGCCCACTGCACCAATTTGTCAAGCTCTTCTTCTGCCATTAACTGCCACTGTTTCCATTGTCCGACACAACCTACTTCAAATTCCAGCCATATCTTGTCCATGACTTGGGTTAGCTTAGTAAAACAAGCGACAACTTGTTGATTGATGCATGCCCCAAGTTCTGGTGGATCTTGGAAGTTAGGAACTTCAATCAACACATGCTCATTTAAGCCATCATCTTCCTCAGTTTCTTCCTCTTCTGAAATTGTCTCCTTCCCTTTGCCTGAAAGATCAATTTGTTTCTTTGCCACTTTTCCTTCCGTGATTACCTGCTCTTCCAGCGACTGATGTGGCTGGCTACTTTCTCCTATAGCTGGTTCTGTCTTTCCAAAAGGCATTTCCTGTTGTGGATCACCTTCCTTCTTGGCTAGCAATTCTTGTTGTTCGGAGTTTTGCCCTTCATCTACTGTTATGGGATTCAACTGAGTTCCTAATTGCTGACCTGATGCTCCAGTTTTTGTTGGTGCTGGTTCTTCCCCTTTCTTCTCATGTTCTTCCTCCTTTTCCTTGCTAGATTCCACCGTTTGTTTAGCCTCTTCTGCCTCTGTAGCAGCAAGCATTTCCTCAAATGAATGGGCTCATAATGCTTGTGTGACTGAGGTCTTCTCATATTGAAAATCCAGGCGTATGGTTGGTGATGCCAATGGATCAATATACTGTGCTTCAGCCAAAAACTCCGTGGGTCCAATGTGTACTGTTGCCATATTTTGCACGGGGTGCCATGTCTTCGGATTTTTTGTAAGGATGCTGCTTTCCCTTCCCTCTTCCTTCTCTCCCTTTCTCCACTATCCCCTATCTTCCCTGCCATCAGTTTCATTCTCTCCATTCCCCCCCCCCCATACTTCTGGCTGTTTCTCTGAGAGGGCAAAGAGCCCAAAATTTTCTAAATGTTGCCGCAGCCCGACTTCGCAGCGAAGTCGGGCTGCGCTCTTAGTTTCATGCGCACTTGGGGAGCTGATGTGTGTAGCTGAACCCAAAAAATACTAAGTCTTGAGCCGCACGACTTCGCAGCGAAGTCGGGCTGCGCTCTCAATTTTGTGCGAATTCGGGCTGCACTCTCAATTTTGTGCGCACCTGGGCAATGTCAGTAAATGTTGGGACCACCCGACTTCGCAGCGAAGTCGGGCGGCGCCCTCAAGCTTGTGCGCAGTTGGGCAGCTCACTTGAAGATAGCAGGAATTTCCCTAAGTGCTAGGACTGCCCGACTTCGCAGCGAAGTCGGGCTTCGCCCTGGAAGAAGTGCGCAGCCGGGCGACTTATCATGGTGACTCCAAAAAATCGGCTAAGTGCTAAGCCGCCCAACTTCGCAGCGAAGTCGGGCTTCGCTCACTGACCTGGGTGCACTTGGGCAAAGAACGTTGAAACCTACCCAGAAAATTTCTAAGGCACGAAGGCCTTCCCAACTGCGCTACTTCCCCCCTACGCTGCCCGGTTGCGCTCCAATTTTGGGTGAAGTCGGGCAGGAGAGAAAGTATGAGCTTCTAAGGCATATTTTTTCCCTTATCAGATTCCGACAGGTGTCCAGCCTTGAAATTCGAGTCAGAGATGCGACGGGAGGTGTGCGAGCGTGAACTGACTTATTGTACCTCAACTGCCCTCAGTCAAGCCGACTCGAAGCGTTATCTACCGCACTGTCACGTAGCTGCTAATTTTTCAGGTGGACCTTGCTGCAAGTACATTCCATGCCAGCAGAGGTCAACATCAGCCGCTTTTGTCAGCTTTGTCAGCTATTGTCAGGTCTGGGATCCTGTGCCCAAAGTTGTAATGGGGGGAAAATTATGCTATAAATAGCTCCGCCATATCATTGTAAAAGGGTGGAAGGGGGATATATTGCTAGGGAACCGCTGTAGCTGTGCGTTTGCTTCTGAATACAAAATATACTTGGCTCTATTGATTGTCTTTATCTTGTATGCCGCCTTTACTGAGTATTTTTGCGTCATGTTGCTTATGTTATTGCTTACTGTTATTCTGCTTTCTGGATATCGGTATTTGATAGTTAAGTGTTCCTGGAATGCAAAAACTAGAGGATACATAGGATGAATGGTGTTGATAGTTTCTGCAACATAGTTTGTGTTTAATTGCTGTTAGTAGTGGTGATTGGTTGTTGTTGTGCTGCTTATCCTCCCCACCCGGAACAATCACATTTATATTTCTTTTTGCATTTCTAATTTCTTTCCCGCACTTTGAGCTTAAACCAAATTGAGAAAACATAAGAAGCCGGCCTCCTCCGGAGATTAGCGCGGAAGGCATTCCTTCTTTTCGGCCTTTCAATCTGCTGGGCGAATCTAGGGCGCATTACACTAAATCCTATCCTAGTGGCATATTCGTAACCAACAGTTTCTTTGGCACGCCCGGTGGGACATGGGATTTCCCCACCCCAAAACAGAATCGAAGCATCGGTGTTCGCTTCATTGCTGTCAAATCAGAACACCTGGCGACTCTGCAATACCTGAATATTCTCTGAGTCCGTGAGACTGGTCCAATATCAAAAGCGCCTTCATGCATACAAGAAGGTGGAGAGCAAGGAACCCAGGACAACAACATGATCTCTACGAAATCGACATCAACGCTCCTGGAGAGCGCGTAAGGCTGGCTGACTACCAAGCTCACCAAAACGAACTTGAAGCTAAAGCTGAGGTAGGAGCTGAGATTGAAGAAGCTGAAGTTGGAGAGGCCAAAATTGAATAACAGCCTACAACTTCGGACAACACTGATATTGATTATACGACTGAAGAGAAAGAAGACATGGCTGCCCAACAAAATAATGACAACCTCTTCCCAACAGTCGATTCCACAGGGCCCTTGGCTCTAGTTGGACAAGAAGCTGTACCCCTTGCTGCCTTGAAATCCATTCCTACTTACGATGGCTCCGGGAAAATAGCATACGAGCACATCCAAGATATTCTGGCCTTGGCTGCACTCCACTCTATCACTAGTGAGAGTGTTAAGACCCATCTATTAGCCCTTTCTCTGAGAGGGAAGCTTCTCTACTGGTGGAGATATTTGCCAGAAGGAGCTATCACGGGATGGCCCCAGTTAGCAGGCAGGCTAGTGAAGGGATGCAACGAGTCCGCTGATCCCTCTTCATTGCTGCACCAGTTTCAAAGTATTCAACGCCATTCGCAAGAGGAGATATCTGACTTCAACGTGAGGTTTGCGAGGTCCTGGAAGAGAGTACCTCGCGAGCTGCGACCTCCCGTGGGACAAGCTGCGCACTATTACCTGAGGTCTTTCAATTCAGACATTTGTCTGCTTCTTAAGATAGCCCGGGTCGACACTTTTCCTGCCTTATATGAAGCTGCCCAGCAAGCAAAATTAGACATAATTTCTATAGGCAGACTTCCTCATAGAATGCAGCCTCCCATCTACCTTGATTTCCCTCAGTCACAATACCCACCCACGTCTGGTGTGACGCCATCCTCATCAAATCAGTACCCCCAGCAGCCATGGAATCCAACACCAGTTATAAACCCGTATGGTCAGCCCCAGATCCATTATCCTAATCCACCACCTCCACCTCTGCAATATCCCGCACTCCGAGCTCCCCCTCATTACGCGACGTATTTTGCACCTCCACCATTAGCTGCAATACCTCGTCCGGTCCGGCCGACGCCTGCTGATAATGATATTCAGAATAAGATCCTTCAGGAGGTCCGGCTCTGGCCTCTGGTTACCATACTATTTCCAACGATATGACAATCATGAAGAAGAAGCAAGCCCAGATGGAGTTTCTTCCGAGGAGACCATATCCTCCCCCTGCGCTGACAAAAGATCAAGCTGCTCAAGCACAAAGGCCCAGGGCGAGGAATGTTGCCAATGAGGTTCAACCAGGCACTTCTGACCATGTTAACTGGTGCTCTACATGCAACGATCCACATGGAGAGGAGGGTTGCATGTTGCATCGACATTATATTCAGACCCTTGCGGGCAGCGCCATGGAGGACAAAGCATACATGATCCTTGACGATGAAGGTAACTTTGCAGTCCCAGAAGAAGATCCCGTGTCTCTCTTGACCAAGGAGGGAAAAAGGCCCATTGAGGCCCCCACGGCCCAGATGAAGCCGTTGAAAGTATACGCTAGAAGGGAGAGGGCGCAGCCTGCTGTGCTAGCACCTAACAAGTCACCTTTACCTCCTACAACCAAAGAAAGGTTCCCGACGCTCAAGGCTCGCGCGGTAAAGGCTCCCGTGGCCCAACCTCTAGCCGAAACAAAAGAACAAGCTCAAGAAAAGCTGAGGTATCCATCGCTGACGAAGAGACAGAGAGTTGAAGCCACGCAACAATATCGAACCGGTACGAGCCAGCGAAAGAGATAGAGGGAGCCGACACTTCAACTTACAATATAGTTGATGAGCTCAAGAAGACTCCGACGAAGATAAGCATGTATGAGGCTCTTCTGCTCCCAGGATAAGTAGACCTGTTGCAAGAATCCTTGAAGAGCGTGAAAGATGGAAAGCCGACGCAGCCTGCTGTGTTAGCTCAGCCCTTGACAGTATCTGCTACTGGGAAAAACAGGCCGCCACCTTTCTATCTGTCTTTGCGAATGGAGGGCCATATAGTACACAATTGCATGGTGGACTCTGGTGCCTCCACTACTGTCATGCCGAGGGCTGTCTGCGAAGAGATTGGTATGGAATACACAAGGAGTAGCCAAGGTGTGTTGCAGCTAGACGGTACTCCGGTCAAGACAGTTGGTGTCATCAAAGACATCCCAATCCGATTGCATAAAGCGCTCGACATAGTGATCATCCAAGAGGTCGTGGGGGTTGACTTGGAACCCTACTTCGGCATGTGTCTCTCTAGGGAGTTCACTGCAAAGCTGGGTGGATATCTGTCGCTAGATTATTCACATATGGAAGTGCCTTTTAAAGGAAGGAGATTGAAGATCTATAATGAAAAGCCTTCCACGTTTTTGGTCGAGAAGATACCTAGGGAAGTGTTGGTCACAAATCCGCCATGAGGAAATGATTTGTCGCTATTGCGCCCTGGACCCGCAAACCAACATTGAAAGGCCGGAAGGAAGAGATGCCTTCCGTGCCAATCTCCGGAGAAGGCCGGCTCCTTGGGGGGTTTTATGGTTTAAGCTAAGAGTGCAGGAAAGAGATAAAGGAACGGAAAGAATTTACAAATGTGATTGGAGTTGGGTGGGGGGAACTAACAGTACGACAACACATTAATCACCATTACTTATTGCATCATAAATACAAAGCATGACCAGGAACTGCAAAACCTAAGTATACTTTCTGTATTAAGCAGTGTACGCACAGCTACAATGGTCCCCTAGCAAACATTCTCCCTACAAGGAGAACTAACAGCACGACAATGCATCAATCACCACTACGGACAACAACATAAACAGAAAGTAACCAAGAGATGTCAGAGCCAGGTATATGTGTTATGCAGAGAATTTATACGCACGGCTACAATGGTCCCCTAGCAAACATTCTCCCTACAAGGAGAACTAACAGCACGGCAACGCATCAATCACCACTACGGACAGCAACGTAACACACAACTGATGGAACTGCTACCACATCTATTCTATGTATCCTCTAATCTATGAAGTTCAAAAGTGCTTGGCCACCAAATGCCGAAATGAATCAACAAGCCATGACACAAGCAATGCTTTAGGTATATCTGACCACCAAATGCTGAAACGAATCAACGAGCAATGACACAGGGAAACGTAAAGCATAAAGAATAAAAGCAGTAGAACAGAACCATGCATACAATTTATATTTATAAGCAGAAGCACGGTTACAATGGTTCCCTAACAGACATTCCCCTTCCACCCCTTTACAATGAAAACGTGGTGGGTATTTATAGCCCGAGTCCCTCCCGTTACATTAATGGGCACAAAGTCCCAGTCAAACATTAGCTGACAAAAGCAGCCGCGGAACTGCTGATGCTGACTTCTGTCGGCTGGACTGTACTCTCGGCATGGTCTCCCTGAAGGTTGAACAGCCACGTGGCAGCGCGTTGGGTAGAACTTTATATTGACAGGAATGCGGGTAGCTGAGGTAGGTGGAAACTCACATCAGCATTAAATGAGGCAGCTGGCATAGGTAGTGCAGCCCATGCTTGTCCTTTTGCTCGGCATGTCTTGGCTCGGATCCCAAAGTTGGACACTTGTCGGATGATAATGCTTGACACGTGTCTGCCTTGAAAGGCAGTCTATCCAACTTCGCCCGGGATTAGAGCGCAATCGGGTAGCACAGTGAAAAACAACGCAGTCGGGTAGCACTATTTCCCTACTGCGCACCGGTCAAAGGGCGCAGTCCGACTTCGCTGCGAGGTCGGGTTACGCACCGTCACTTTCTGATTCTCACCGCCGTTCGGACTTCGCACAGACAAGGGAGTGCAGTCCGACTTCGCTGCGAAGTCGGGTTGCGCTCCAACACTTAGTCAATTTTCCTGCCAGCCTGCCAGCCTGCTACAAGGTGCGCCCAGAAAGAAGGGCGAAGTCGGACTTCGCACCAAAACTGGGCGAAGTCGGACCGACTTCGCACAAAAAACTGGGTTTCCTGGTTTTGCTTCCCGGGGCCATAACTTTTGATCCGCTAACCCGATCGCCTATTATAATATATCGTTGGAAAGCTGGCGAGAAGATCTGCAATAATAAAATATCCAGGGCTCATTTTGTCCATTTTATCCCCCCCGTTTATGGCCCGCGAAAACCCGAACACCTCAGCATGCTCTTTGCCGCTTGAAAGCTCCATACTTAGGCCAAAATTTATCAAAAGTTTTAATGTGGCAAAATTGTCAACAGGAAGAACAGCAGAGCGACATGGTTCATCTGACGACTGAAGAATTGGTAGAGGTAGATTTGGCAGAAGAGGCCCTCGAGCTGTTACAAGTGGAGGATGAGTTCTCCTTACTAGACTTCAATGCCATGATTGAGACCGAACAAGGTTGTTACTCTGTCACCCAGCCTGAAAGACTTGAACAGTCTGCAAAGAAAGATGTTGGACCTGCCCCAGAAAAGCTATGGAAGTTGTACTTTAATGGCGCCCGATGTAAGAATGGCGCCGGTGCAGGTGTACTTCTGGTTTCCCCATCCGGGATCCAAAAGGACTACACTTAAAGGCTGGCTTGGAGTTGCACTAACAATGCGGCGGAGTATGAAGCTTTGTGTTTGGGTTTGAGAAAGGCAGAGAGACTTGGGATAAAGCATTTGGAGATCTTTGGCGACTCAGAGCTGGTGTGCAACCAGATTACGAATAAGTGCGCCTCCAAGAAGCATTATCTTAAGGCATACCGCAACCGTGTCTGGGATCTGATGGAGTCATTCAACTCTTTGAATGTCAAAGCCATATCTCGTGAAAAGAATAAGCATGCTGACATTCTGGCGTCTGTCGGAGCCAGGTACGTCCTGGCTGATGACATTGTCTAGAAGCCGATGCCGGTTCGTACCATTTACAGGCCTTCTGTGCCTGACAAGGACACCCACTGGCAGGTGTTCAACTGTGACGAAGATATCGTCACCTTTTAAGTAAATGAAGCTAGTACAATCGAAAGTAGAGACCCTAATGACGAGCAATACGAGGGGTTGATACAGTTAAAAAATAATCATGTCCCGAAAGGACTGATTACTGTGGAGAGCCTCTTTGATCAGAACAATAGAGCCATATCCCACAGGATCAAAGTGGACCCCAAGTAGTACATGGACCTGGAACTGGAACCTGGAAAAGTGATTAAGGTCGGGACGGATTGCATTGATGAGGAGCTAGAGCAGATTCGATCTCTATGCGAAGAGTTCCCAGATATTGTGGCCTGGTGCTACCAAGACCTGAAGGAGTACGACAGAGAGATGATCCAAACATACTATAGAACTGGAAGATAATGCAAAGCCTTTCCGGCAGAAGCGAAGGGCGGTGAACCCAAAAATTGAAGCCATGATGAAAGCTGAACTCTTGAAGATGCTGGAGGCCAAGATCATCTACCCCATCAAGCACTCTTCTTGAGTTGCAAATCTGGTCCCCGTGGAGGAAAAAGAATGGAGACATCTGCTTCTGCGTGGATTTCTGAAACCTCAATTAGGAGCTTCACTGAAGGATCATTATCCGCTCCCCCAAATTGATCAAATCCTCCACGTAGTTGCTGGAGCTCAGAGATTCTCTCTCTTGGACGGGTTCTCCGGCTATAACCAAATATGGGTGAAAGACGAAGATCAACACAAGACAACGTTCACCACCAAATGGGGAACGTTTGCATATCAGCGCATGCCCTTCGGCCTTTCTAACGCCGGGGCTACATTTCAAAGGGCTATGGACTTGGCGTTCCGAGAGTCTGCTCAACAAGGTCATTGTCATCTACTTGGATGACATGACTGTGTTTTCACATAAAAGAGAGGACCATGCCTCCAACTTGCAGCAAGTATTTGAGAGATGTCGTGAATTTGGCATTTCCATCAACCCGAAGAAGTCAGTCTTCGCGATGAAGGAAGGCAAGCTGCTAGGACACGTTATTTCTGAGAAGGGCCTTGCAATCGATCCTGACAGAGCAGAAGCTCTTCTTCGCTTGTACATCCTAGTTGACAAAAAGGGGCTACAATCGTTTTTGGCCAAATCAACTTCGTGAGGAAGTTTGTCCCGACTTTGCACAAGTAATCAAGCCCATGGCTGAGCTGCTAAAAAAGAATGCTGAATTCGTATGGACTGACGAAAGGAAGCAAGCCTTTGAAGAAATCAAGGCCAGAATTGCGCAAGCTCCAGTGTTAATAAATCCAGACTACAAGGATTTCATCCTGTACGCGGTGGGAGAGCCCGAAAGCTACGCCACAGTCCTGACTCAAAAGGGAGATGATGGCGAGGAGCGCCCCATAGCATTCCTAAGCCAGGTGATTCAGCCGCATGAAGAAAGATACAATTTTATTGAGCGGCAAGTGCACGCAGTCATGAGATCTCTCAAAAAGTTCAAGCACTTTGTCTCCCAGAGTCGGATAACTGTCTTCGTGATACATCCGGATGTCAGAAATTTCATCATCCAAGGGGAGCCAGGTCACAAGAGAGCAGGATGGATAGCCAAGATACAAGAGTTTGACATAGAGGTACGACCAACAAAGCTAATCCGAGGTTGGGCTCTATGCCAAGAGTTGGCCCGGAGTGCTGCAGCCCGAAATCTCCGCCTCGCCAGTGGGAGGATCCAATGAACGGAGGCCAACCTTTCCAACTCCTTATCAGAAGAGGATGACTGGACACATGATCTAGTGTGGTACTTCAACACAGGGAGATGTCCAGATCATCTCAACACCTCACAGAGAAGGAGGTTTAGGCTGAACTCCTTGAAGTATGTACTGCGCCTCGAGGGGCTGTATTTTAGAAATATTGATGGCATCCTACTGCGGTGCATCAAGGAATCAGACAAGCCAAAGGTTCTCGGAGAGTTCCACTCTGGGATGCTCGTAGGACATCATTCGGGAAGGCCTACAGCCTTAAAAATTATCAGAGCCGACTATTATTGGCCCACCCTCTTCACAGACGCACATGCAGTCTGTGTAAAATGCAAAAAATGCCAGAGGTTTGCCGACAGAAATAGGAAGGCACCCTTGCCCCTCTAGCCAATTCAAGTCGAGACTCCGTTTCAGCAGTAGGGTCTAGACTTCGTCGGGACAATAACGCGCAACTCTTCGGCAGGACACAAGTTTATCCTAACCGCCACAGATTACTTTACTCGATGGGCTGAGGCTTTGCCTACAAAGCATGCTAACCAAGAGACGGTCATTGGTTTCCTTGAGAGCCTCATTACCCGTTTCGGGATTCCAGAGGCAATTGTCACAGATAATGGTCCAGGATTTGCAGGCACAGTACTCACTGAGTTTACCAACAAGTATGGCATTTACCACAAGATGTCTTCAAATTACTATCTGCAGGGAAACGGCCTAGCCAAATCCACCAATAAAAACCTCTTGAAAATCATAAAGAAAACTGTGGAGAAGAATAAGAGGTCGTGGCACCTACTTCTGGACCGAGCGTTATGGGCGGATCGCATATCTTTCAAAAAATCCATCAAGACGTCCCCCTATGCACTTGTATACGACAAGGAGGCGGTCCTGCCTACCCACATAGAAATGCCCGCACTTTGGTTGTAAGAAGAAGAGAAAGGCGACAGGGATCCAGTGGATGCCAGACTTTGTCAACTGTTGCAGCTAGAAGAGGAAAGGGAGAAGGCATATCAGGCGTTTACCAAACACGTCGAGGCGACTCAGAGCTGGTTTGCAAAGGGGACCACCACCTGAGTTTTCAAAATCGGGGACTTAGTGCTCAAATGGGATTCACTCAAAGCGAAGCCGGGCAATCATGACAAATTTGATGCCTTCTGGGAAGGCCCCTATCGATCGCTCGGGTAAACCAATTCAACACGTTCGTGCTCGGGGGACATGGAGGGACAGCTTCTCTCGATCCCTGTTAATGGCTTCCACCTGAAGGCCTATCATCACTGAAAGTTGCCAAGAGGTCCTTCCTTGTACATATTTTTCTTATTTATTTCCTACAGTTCAGTTTATTTCAGAATGTAAATATTTCTTTCAGTTATTCAGTTTTTGAGTCCAAAGAAGGCAAAGTATGAAAAAAGAAGCAAAATTTTGCGTTGCTAACTCAAGTCTGACCAAGGCGGAAAATTGCCCGACTTCGCAGTGAAGTCGGGCTTTGCTCTTTGCATTGTGCGATGTCAGGACCTTAAGAAGAGAGAAAGCAATCAAGAGAAATCCGAGAAATTTCTAAGTGTTGGGCGTGCCACCCGACTTCGCAGCGAAGTCGGGCTGCGCACCCTTTTCGGAGCGCAGTCGGGTAGAAAGGATAAAGAAATGGGAAAAAATATCTAAGTGTCCTAGCCCGACTGCGCAAAATTTTCCGAGCGAAGCCCGACTGCGCAAATTTTCCGAGCGAAGCCCGGTTGCGCACTCAAATTTTTGCGCACTTCGATCGACGCATCATGGAGAGCAAGGTGCATGACGAAATATTTCTAAGTATGGGTCCCCGAGGGCGCACCGTGCATAGCGCGAAGTTGGACCACGTTCTTTTTTGAGCGCACTTGGTCAGAGTCTTCCTCAAGTTTGGTACCTCGAAGCGTGTGCCCAGATGGCAGCGGTGATGTCATTGAAAGCACGAAGTTCAAAGATTTTAAGGAATGATTGTGCAGATTTCAATGCAGATGTCATTAAGAAGTGAGCGCAATGGGGCCAACCGCGTACGAGGTGTGCTTTCCAATAGTAGATCTGTTGGTTACGAATCTGCCATTAGGAAAGGATTTGGTTAAATGCGCCCCAGATTCGCCCACCAGATTGAAAGGCCGGAAGGAAGGAATGCCTTCCGTGCCAATCTCCGGAGAAGGCCGGCTTCCTATGGGTTTTCTCAATTGTTTTAGCTAAGAGTACAGAAAGAGATAAAAATGTGGAAAGAGATTCAAATGTGATTTGAGTTGGGTGGGGGGAATAAGCAGCACGACAACGATCAATCACCACTACTAACAAGCAATTAAATACAGAACACACCATAGAAACTACAACTGTCATACATCCTATGTATCCTCTATCTATGCATTCTAGGAATACTTAATCATCAAATACTGGAATCCAGAGTTTAGTATAACAGTAAGCAATGAAATAAGCAACATGAGGCGGAAATGACAAGTAAAGGCAGCATAAAGGATGATAACAGCAAAATAGGGCCAAGTGTGTCTTGCATTCAGAAGCAAACGTATAGCTACAATGGTTCCCTAGCAGGATATCCCCCTTCCACCCTTTACAATGAAGTAGTGCGGCTATTTATAGCGCAGTTTCCCCCCAATTACAATCTTGGGCACAAAATCCCAGGGCTGACAAAAGCTGACAAAAGCGGCGAAAGAGCTGCTGATGTTGACTCCTGTAGACAAGGACTGTACTGGCAGCAAGGTCCACCTGAAGACTTGGCAGCTACGTGGCAGTGCGGTTGATGAGACTTTGAGTTAGCATGAATAAGGGTAGCTGTGGCAGATAACTTGGCCCATGCTTGTCCTTTTCCCATCACATCTCGGCTCGAATCCCGAGGCTGGACACTTGTCAAATTTTGATGAGGGACACATGTCTGCCTTGAAAGGCAGTCTTTCCTTTATGTCCAACTTCGCCTGGATCAGAGCGCAATTGGATAGCGCAAGTGGGGAACAACGCAGTTCGGGAGGCCTCCATGCCTTAGCCAGTTTTTGGGCTGCTTTATGGATCTTGCCCAACTGCGCACAGGTCAGAGGGCGTAGCCCGACTTTGCTGCGAAGTCGGGTTGCGCACTCCAGCACTTAGTCAATTTGGCCGCTGCTCGGACTGCGTGCAAGAAGGGGAGCGCATCCCGACTTTGCTGCGAAGTAGGGTTGCGCTCCGACACTTAGCTGATTTCTGGAGACACTGCTTCCCAGGTGCGCACGGGGAGAAGAGCACACCCCGACTTCGCTGCGAAGTCGGGTTGCGCCCCTATACTTAGCCAAATTCTGCTCATTTTCGGTCGCTTCCGCACTTCGCATTCCCTAGTGCGCTCGGAGCTTAGGAGCGCACTCCGACTTCGCCGCGAAGTCGGGTTGCGCTCTTAGACTTAGAATTTTTCAGTGGAATGTGAGATCTGTTTTGGGAATTCGACCGCAGAAAGAACAAGGGGAAAAGGGAGGAATGCAACCGACGAAGGGGAGAAAGGGAACAGTGGAGAAAGGGAAAGGAGATGGAGGGAAGGAAGAGCAGCATACTTACAAAATTTTGAAAACATGGCACCCCGTGCAAAATGTGGCAACAGCCCTGGCATACTCAGAACATTCGAATTATCAAGCTAAGTCTGAGCTGCGCGTTTAGGAGGAAGAAAGGCGCAGAATTAAAGACTGGTGACTAGAATTTCCGTCTCTGCCACCACGGGCAGAAAACAGAAATTGGACAAGGGAAAAGCACAATGCAGCCGCAGTCTAGCGATACAGAACAGGAGGCTGAGGAACACATAGAATCCAGCCACAGGAGCAGACAAGGAAATCCAGGTCAAAGAGAAGCAAAGGGCAAGCTCCGCCGCCGCCCATCAATCGCCTGGTCGGGTATAAGGATGGCGAGTACTCCATTAGCCTCACCAAGCTGCGGCCAAATATTGCAAAGTGGGCAGGCAAAGTCTCGCCCTCGCACCATGTCGGAGCCGCATACAAGTCGAACTCCGTACCGGTTCTTGTGCCCTCCCGTCCACCATTGCCCGGAGCTGGTTGAGTCTATTGTGACATATTACAAACCAGCTACCCGGCAAGTCTGCGACAACCAAGGAAGGATGTTGTTCACCCTCTTCAAAGAAAGCGTCTAGCTAGCCTTCACCCCGGGGCTCCAGTACGACCCCAACACCATTGTCAGAAGAATTAACTTGGATGAGTAGGCGGGCAGATTCGCTCAGAGCAGAAGGATGAGAGAGTTTCTCGATTCAGAACTGAAGACCCCGCTGCCAGCAGGACAGTGGCCAACAGGCCCTATACCCCTGGAGAGGTTTGAAAACAAATATATTTATATTATCCTTGCATGGGTACTCGGCTGCGGCATGGATAGAATGGTGCACCCGTACCAGCTGGCGCTCGCGGAATGCATCTTGCATGGAGAGTTTTATGACTCCACTGCGCAAAGGAGCGGAAGACGCCCGATTTTCTTTGATTGGGCGGATTGGGTGGCGTACGCCATACATTCGAATCTGGTCAGGATACAGCAGAAGCAGACAACTGAGTTCCGGCACTGCTCATTCCTCACATGGTTGTGCCTGTACCATATGCACTACCGGATTAAAGTGCCTGATCTAAAAAAGGTAAATGAGAAGGGAGCGCCGCTGCCTGTGTATGAGTGGACAGAAGTCTTGTATAGGAGAGGGTCTTACTAAGACTTCAACTTCAAATTTCTAGGTATGACCCTGGCGCTGTTTAATGGCAAAGCATCTCGCCCTCCACTGGCCATGACGAACTACCTGAGGAAGTACAAATGCGGAGATACCTTCCGGTTGACTCAGGGCATTGTGATCAGAATCTACGGATTCAAAGGGAAGTCGTTCTTGCTGCCCTATTTTTGCACTGAGCATCAGTTCGGTATGGAGACATCGCGCCAAATGGACTATGTAGAAGAGGAATTCGGCCAGGGAAAGAAGAGGGGTCATATTTTCAAGTATCCTATTACCTGGGCGAACATTCAAGTGCATGAGATTGGGCAGCATATCTACCTCGAACAAGAACTCTTCAACATGGGCCTGATACAGCTACCGCAGCACTGGAAATACGACCCGATTGGGGTCAGGGGAAAATTTGTACATATTTGCCCCCGAGCAGAAATCATGGAGGAGAGGTGCAATAAAACAGGCGCAGACCTGGAATGGCACATCGAGCGGATGCAATCATGGCCACCATGGCAGGACTTTTACTGTGAGGAGGTGGAGTATGATCCGGAGCGCAATCCAGATCACAGGTTAGACTCAGCGGGCTTCAAAAAATTCCTCTCAAAGGTGACGCCCTCAGCTGGGAAAAAGACAAAATCATTGAATGCTGGAAGATGAGGTGTCGCACGCAACATGATAAGTCTAACCGAAAGACATTGGCCGTAGATGATGAGTTTTTGGCCTTATATGATAAATACGCCGGCAAATGGGAGCCGTTCGCGTTTCGAGATGGAGTTTCCCTAGGTGCCAGAAAGAGATATAAAAGGAATCCCCCACCCCAGCAATTATCCATTCAAAAACCTCCCAACAGGAAGCCAACAAGCAGTCAGGTGGGCCTGATGTTGCCTCCAATTCCCGAAGCGTCACCTCAAAAAGAACAGGAGCTAGAAAAGTCAACCATTGAAGCGCTGCATCAAAAGGAAAAGGCGCCAGAAGGGTCAACCGGTGGGCCATCGGCAATAGGTGTCCCTCCGTCAAAACCCAAGTACAAATTCACCGTGGGAACACCATTGCCAACCGTGCCAACCTCCTCCGCCTCCTTCGAGCAAACCGCAGCTCCGGGAGAAAAGAAGAGAAAAAGGAGCGAAAAGACCAAGCGGCCGAAGGAGTCTACGCAGCAAACGGCTGCGGCACGAACAGAGGCAGCCGCGCCGGAAATCATCTCTCTAGACAGCCCAGGGAAAGAAGCAGAAGTCTGGGCAGCAGCGTCCTCCAATCAGCGGCTCGGGCGGAGCCCGTAAGTACGTCCTCTTCCCCAGTTCCCCAAATCCCGGCTGGTCCTCGCCGTGACACCGTCCCCTCTCGTATCGTGGCAAGCCTTAGTTGCATCTTCCCTATCGCCTATCTCCCAATCCTTCCATAGTCCCCATTCTTTCGAATAGTTTGCCCAGGACCTGAACGTTTTCCAAACCCCCGGGTCAAACCCTAGACTCCTCACCCGCGGCCAGTGTCGAAGCCGTACCTACATCGCCGCGCCGCTCACCTTCATTATTCAAGACCCCGCCTTCACCTCCCACTCAGCCGCCCGTTCCCCCTAGGACCCAGTCGCCCTTGAAAGCAACCTCACCTTCTGGAATATCTCCTGCTTCATTGTTTGTAGGAAGGATGCCGCAGCAGGATTTAGCCTCGGCATATCCTATGCTGGCAGAACTTGACTTCATGGGGGAGCAACTGCAGATTACAGATGATCAGCCTCTGGCAGCAAAGGCCGTAGGGTGTTCCGCCTCTTTCCTCCAGGGCGTCAAACGAAGAAGAGCCGAGGAGATAGCTGCCCCGGTGAAGCGCACCAAGTTCGACTTGGACAAGAGTGCTGCGAATTGAGAAATTGATCCCTAAAGTAAAGAAGCCTCTCCGGGAAATGACCGAGGCCGACTATGAACACCGGATCAAGGAGAAGAATTTTGATGACATAAGCGAAGAATACGAAATCAACGGTATTCGCCGCAGGACTGACAATCTCCTTGTTAAGTGACTCGAGAATCAAGAGAAGTTGTTTCAGCTTCAGAATAACTCGAGACAGCTGGAGGAAGATCTGGCCAAGGCCACCACGCGGCTGGAGTCTGCCCAAAAGGAGATTGAGGACTTGAAAGCTCAGCTCGCCGCATCTCAGCAGGAGGCTACAACACAAAGAAAGACGGCCGAACAGCTGTCGGAAGAGAAGAGGGCGGCACTGGAACATGTATCTCAGCTGCAGGATTTGTTGAGGCAGGCCCAATCTCAGCTGAAGGAGAAGGCGTCCCAGGCGGCTGCCTTTTCGAAAAACAAGATCAAGGAGATGCGGGCTGGTTTGCTGCAAGGATGCAGGGCTAATGTGGTCAGGTCCCTGTCCGTCCTGGATTTCGCATCCAGGATCCAAGAAGTATCTGCCCAGGGAAAGCCTGTGGTAGAGGAGGCCGAATGCCAAGCGAAGCAGTGGCTGGACTTGGCAATAAAACTTGAAGAGTTCGTGCGCAAGGGCCTCCGATTTCCCCCCATGTCCCGAATTGCCCTAGATTGGGCAGATGCAAGGGTAACCTTGCATAATTACTTTGAAAAAACAGAAAAACAAGGGCCGCCAGGAAGATGTTGGACGCATTGAACCATGAAATGAATATTTGCCTGGCTCCCTTCAACACTCTTTCTGAGCTCGGATGCCCGAGCTTCGTCAAGGATGGGGAGTTTCTGCCCCTTGAACAAGTAAAGCTGGATTGGCTGTCTTTCGAGGCAGATACATCAGAAATTGACAGCTGGGCCGAGCCAGTCCAGGAGACGCAGGTAACCCAAATGGTGTCAAGATTTTGCAAGATTAACACCTCCCTCCAGGAGTTGGGAGAGAGATATGACACCATCGATGTACACGTGGTTGCGGCATTCAGAGCAACGCTGAAGGATGTCAGCGATTTAGGGCCCTTCCAGGCAGCAGCTTGGGACCAGGCCAAGACTGCATACAATCACGTCCGCGAGCGGGAGCAACCTGCCGAGCGAGAAGGCGACAGTGGTGAGCATTCGGATTCAGAAAGAGGAGGAGAATCAGAAGAAGAGACTGCTGAGAGTGAGTCCGAAGAAGAACAGTTACCCAAAAAGGGGACTCAGCAGCAGTAGGAGCAGCGGGATGCAGGGGAAGGGAGTTCCTCTGCGCCCAAAGGATAAAGGCTTGGTTCGTTGCGTCGAGGCGAGCTCGACACCCCGCGAGCCGCCAGGAATGTTGCCACATTTTGCACGGGGTGCCATGTCTTCATTTTTCTTGTAAGGATGCTGCTCTCCCTTCCCTCCTCCTCCTTTCCCTTTCTCCACTATCCCCTTTCTTCCCTTCCATCAGTTTCATTCCCTTCATTCCCCCCCTTTCCTCCTTTCCTTTTTTCTGTCAATTTCCCCAAAAGAGCAAAAGGCCAAATTCTAAGTATTAGAGTGCGCAACCCGACTTCGCAGCGAAGTCGGGGTGCGCTCTCATTTCTGAGCGCACCTGGGGAGCAGCAGACCCTTGAAATTTCTAAGTGTTGAGTGCGCAACCCGACTTCGCAGCGAAGTCGGGCTGCGCTCTCAAGTTCATGCGTAGTCGGGGCGATATGACCGAAAAAGTGGCTAAGTGTTGGGTGCGCAACCCGACTTCGCAGCGAAGTCGGGCTGCGCCCGCTTACTTGTGCGCACTCGGCAGAATGTTGAAGACAACCCGGAAATTTTCTAAGGCACGGAGGCCTCCCCAACTGCGCTACTTCCCCTTGCGTCGTCTCGATTGCGCTCCAATTCCGAGCGAAGTCGGGCAAGAAAGAGAGACGAGATCCCAAGGCAGATTTGTCCCTTATCAGATTCTGACAGGTGTCCAACCTCGGGATTCGAGTCAGAGATGTGACGGGTGGTGTGCGAGCGTGAACTGGATTATTGTACTTAAACTGCCCTCAGTCAAGCTGACTCGGAGCATCATCCCCACACCGCCACGTAGCTGCCAATCCTTCAGGTGGACCTTACCGCAAGCACATTCCATGTCGGTAGAGGTCAACATCAGCCGCTTTTGTCAGCTTTGTCAGCTTCTTCGGTTGATTGTCAGGTCTGGGATCCTGTGCCCAATGATGTAATTGGGGGGAAATTTGCGCTATAAATAGCTCGCGCAATATCATTGTAAAAGGGTGGAAGGGGGATATATTGCTAGGGAACCATTGTAGCCGTGCGTTTGCTTTCGAATACAAAATACACTTGGCTCTATTGATCTGTTCTTGTTCTCGTATGCTGCCTCTATTTAGCATTTCTGCCTCATGTTGCTTATGTTATTGCTTACTGTTATTCTCCTATCTGGATATCGGTATTTGATAGTTAAGTATTCCTGGAATGCATAGTTAGAGGATACATAGGATGAATGACATTGGTAGTTTCTGCAATGTATTCTGTGTTTAATTGTTGTTAGTAGTGGTGATTGATAGTTGTTGTGCTGCTTATCCTCCCCACCCAATACAAATACATTTATATTTCTTTCTGCATTTATAATTTCTTTCCCGCACTCTGAGCTGATAAACAACTCAGAAAACATAGGAAGCCGGCCTCCTCCGGAGATTGGCACGGAAGGCATTCCTTCCTTCCGGCCTTTCAATCTGCTGGGCGAATCTAGGGCGCATTACACTAAATCCTATCCTAGTGGCAGATTTGTAACCAACAGTTTCTCTGGCACGCCCAGTGGGATGCGGGAGTTTCCCACCCAAAACAAAATCGAAGCATTGGTGTTCGCTTCATTGCTGTTAAATTAGAACACCTGGCGACTTTGCAAGTACCTGAATATCCTCTGAGTCCGTGAGACCGGTCCAAGCGCCTTCATTCATACAAGAAGGTGGAGAGCAAAGAATCCGGGAAACCAGCCTGATCTCTACGAAATTGACATCAATGCTCCTGGAGAGCGCGTAAGGCTGGTTGACTACCAAGCTCACATAAATCTCTTGGAAACACTAAATCCTATCCTAGTGGCAGATTCGTAACCAACAGGTCTTAAAATAAATATGGAAACGCCCAGTTTCAATAATCATCTATTGGTGTTACTCAGCTACCCATTTACCCGCACGTTCTCCTAAAATAACATAGCGTATCGAATAGATGGACCATTCAATGTAATGAACTTGTTATTTCTTTCAAACTTGAATCCAACCAGAGGAGCTTGCTATAACAGCTACGGAAGCAAAAGCTAATTTCTTTAAAATATGTTTAGTGATAAGAACGTAAGAACAAGTTCATTTGTTATAAGGAGACTACCTTTGGTAAGCTCCGTGGTGCTCCAACGACGTCTCTCAACTGCACCGAGATGCCTCTAAGCAATTCAACAATATCTCCAAGGTAAGAACCAAACGGTATCCCACAGTCCAACCAGCAATATCTCCAGCTAGACCCGCAGTATTTCACCGATAAATCGGCAATGTCTCATGCATAAAACCAGCAATCATTCTCCCATGAAAACCAGCAATCACTCACCCCCGAAAACAACAATCACTCACCCAAGAAAAGAGCAATCATTCTCCCCTCCAAATCAGCTATCCCTTCCGCCGCTCGTCCTCTACTCGCATCAACTGCCCTCGCCGGATTTTCCTGAGGTCCTGTTGCCACATTTTGCACGGGGTGACATGTTTTCAAATTTTGTAAGTATGCTGCTCTTCCTTCCCTCCATCTCCTTTCCCTTTCTCCACTGTTCCCTTTCTCCCCTTGTATCGATTGCATTCCTCCCTTTTCCCTCGGTTCTTTCTGTCAGAATTCGCCAAAACAGATCTCACATTCCCTAAAAATTCTAAGTCTAAGAGCGCACCCACTTCGCGAGTCCCCTTAAGTTCGAGCGCACTAGGGAATGCGAAGTGCGGAAGCAGCTGGAAATGAGCAGAATTTGGCTAAGTATGGGAGCGCAACCCGACTTCGCAGCGAAGTCGGGGTGCGCTCCTCTTCCGATGCGCAGTTGGGAAGCAGTGTCTCCGGAAATCAACGAAGTGCTGAGCGCAACCCGACTTCGCAGCGAAGTCGGGGTGCGCTCCCCTTCTTGCGCACAAAAAAAAAAAAAAAAATGACTAAGTGCTGGAGTGCGCAACCCGACTTCGCAGCGAAGTCGGGGTGCGCCCTCTGACCTGTGCGCAGCTGGGCAAGATCCATCAAGCAGCCCAAAACCTGGCTAAGGCACGGAGGCCTCCCCAACTGCGCTGTTCCCCACTTGCGCTACCCAATTGCGCTCTGATCCAGTGCGAAGTTGGACACAAGGAGAAGCTGCCTTTCAAGGCGATGTGTCCCTCATCGAAGTTGACAAGTGTCCAGCCTGAGGATCCGAGCTGAGATGTGATGGGAAAAGGACAAGCATGGCCCAAATCACCTCCTCCAGCTACCTCCATTCATGCCGACGCAAATTTCCATCTACCGCAGCTACCCGCATTCATGCTGACTCAAAGTCTCATCAACCGCACTGCCACGTAGCTGCCAAGTCTTCAGGTGGACCTTGCTGCCAAGTCCCTGTCTGTAGGAGTCAACATCAGCAGCTCTTTGGCCGCTTTTGTCAGCTATTGTCTGGTCTGGGACTTTGTGCCCATGATTGTAATTGGGGGAAATTGCGCTATAAATAGCCGCACTACTTCATTGTAAAGGGTGGAAGGGGGATATCCTGCTAGGGAACCATTGTAGCTATACGTTTGCTTCTGAATGCAAGACACACACTTGGCTCTATTTTGCTGTTATCATTCTTTATGCTGCCTTTACTTGTCATTTCTGCCTCATGTTGCTTATTTCATTGCTTACCGTTATTCTGAACTCTGGATTCCGGTATTTGATGATTAAGTATTCCTGGAATGCATAGATAGAGGATACATAGGGTGTATGACAGCGGTAGTTTCTATGGTGTGTTCTCGTATTGGATTGTCGTTAGTAGTGGTGATTGATCGTTGTCGTGTCGCTTATTCCCCCCACCCAACTCAAATCACATTTGAATCTCTTTCCGCATTTTTATCTCTTTCCTGTACTCTTAGCTAAAACAATTGAGAAAACCCATAGGAAGCCGGCCTTCTCCGGAGATTGGCACGGAAGGCATTCCTTCCTTCCGGCCTTTCAATCTGGTGGGCGAATCTGGGGCGCATTTAACCAAATCCTTTCCTAATGGCAGATTCGTAACCAACAGTTTCTGCACGCCCGGTGGGACATGGAAGTTTCCCACCCCAAAACAGAATCGAAGCACCGGTGTTCGCTTCATTGCCGTTAGAATCGTAACACCTGGCGACTCTGCAAGTACCTGAATATTCTCTGAGTCCGTGAAGACCGGTCCGAGCGCCTTCATGCATACAAGAAGGTGGAGAGCAAGGAATCCGGGAAACCAGCCTGATCTTTACGAAATTGACATTGCCGCTCCAGGAGAGCGCGTCAGGCTGGCTGACCACCAAGCTCGCATAGACGAATCCGAGCCCGAAATCGAAGAGGCCGAGGCTGAAGAGCAATCTACATCCTCGGACGGTACCGATACCGAGTACACTACCGGAGGAGAGGAAGAAATGGCTGCTCAGCAGAATGATGACGATCTCTTCCCGGCGGTAGACTCCACGGGGCCCTTGGCCCTAGTCGGACAACAAGCTGTGCCCCCCGCTGCCCTAAAGTCCATCCCTACTTACGATGGCTACGACAAAACGGCGTACGAGCACATCCAGGACATTCTGGCCTTGGCTGCGCTACATTCCATCACAGACGAGAGTGTCAAGACCCGCCTACTGGCTCTTTCCCTAAGGGGAAAACTTCTCTACTGGTGGAGATCTCTGCCAGAGGGATCTATCACGGGGTGGCGCCAGCTTGGCAGGCTTGTAAAAGGATGCAACGAGTTTGCTGATCCCTCTTCGCTGTTGCATCAGTTCCAAAGCATCCAACGACACCCCCAAGAGGAGGTGTCGGACTTCAACATAAGGTTTGCGAGGTCTTGGAAACGAGTACCTCGCGAACTGCGACCTTCAACGGGTCAGGTTGCGCACTACTACTTGAGGTCATTCAACTCTGACATCTGCCTACTGCTGAAGATAGCCCGAGTCGATTCATTCCCTGCCCTGTACGAAGCTGCCCAACAAGCCGAAATGGATATAATCTCCATAGGCAGGCTCCCGCATAGGGTACAACCACCCATTTACCCCTGACTTTCCTCAGTCCCAGTACCCATCGGCCTCTGGTGTGATGCCGTCATCTTCAAGTCAGCACCCCCAGCAGCCATGGAATCCGGCGCCAGTCGTAAACCCTTACGGCCCGCCACAAATTCATTATCCTAACCCGCCGCTCCTCCTCCGCAAGATCCCGCACTCCCCTCCCCTCGCACGCGCAGATTCTGCACCTCTGCCATTGGCCGCATTACCTTCGCCAGCTCAGTTGCCACCTACAGATAATGATATTCAGAATAAAATCCTCCAAGAGGTACGGGCTTTGGCATCTGGATACCATACCATGTCAAATGACATGACTATACTGAAGAAGAAGCAGGCCCAGATGGAGTTTGTTCCAAGGAGGCCATATCCTCCTCCGGCACTGACAAAAGATCAAGCCGCAGAACGACAAGTTCAAAGGCACCCCCCTGCAAGAAATGCGGCCATTGAGGATCAACCTGGCACTTCTGACCAGGTTAACTGGTGCTCCACGTGCAACGACCCGCATTCAGAAGAAGATTGCACGCTGCATCAGCATTACCTCCAGACCCTCGCGGGCAGCGCCATAGAGGATGAACTTTACATGATCCCGGACGATGAAGGCAACTTTGCCGTCCCGTAAGAAGATCCGGCATTGCTCCCCGCCAAGGAGGACAGAAAGCCCGTTGAAGCCGCCGCGGCCCAAGCAAAGCCATTGAAGGTATACGCTAGAAGAGAAAAGGCGCAACCTGCCGGGCTACCACCGGACAAAAGGCTATGGCATCCCGCAGCCAAAGAAAAATTTCCTGCACTCAAGCCTCCCGCAGCAAAAGCTCCCGCAGCTCCGTCTCCAGCTGAAACAAAAGAACAAGCTCAGGAGAAGCTGAGATATCCGTCTCTGACAAAGAGACAGAGAGTCGAAGCCACGCAGCAATACCGGACCAAGTATGAGCCTGCGAAAGAAACGGAGGGAGCTAGCACTTCAAGCTACAACATAGTGGATGAGCTAAAGAGGACTCCCGCAAGGATAAGTATGTATGATGCTCTTCAGCTCCCAGGTCAAGTTGATCTGTTGCAGGAATCTTTGAAGAGCATAAAACATGGCAAGCAGACGCAGCTTATTGTTTTGGTTCAACCCCTGACAGTCTCTGCCACTGGAAAGAACATACCACCTCCCTTCTATCTGTCATTGCGGATGCAAGGGTATATAGTACACAACTGTATGGTGGATTCTCGGTGCCTCCACGACCGTTATGCCGAGAGCCGTCTCGCGACGAGATCGGAATGGAGTATACAAGGAGCAGCCAAGGTGTGTCGCAGCCTAGACGGCACCCCTGTCAAGACAGTTGGTGTCATCAAAGATATCCCGATCCGGCTGCACAAAGCTCTTGACATAGTGGTCATTCAAGAGGTCGTGGTTGTCGACTTGGAACCTTACTTCGGCATGTGTCTCTCCAGGGAGTTCACTGCGAAGCTGGGTGGGTATCTGTCTCTGGATTACTCACATATGGAAGTGCCCTTCAAAGGAAGGAGACTGAAGATCTACAACGAAAAGCCTTCCACATTTCTAGTAGAGAAGATACCCGGAGAAGAGTCACAGAACTGCATGGTTCAGCTGACAGCGGAAGAACTGGTGGTGGTAGACATGACAGAGCAAGCTCTTGAGTTGTTGCAAGTAGAGGATGAGTTCTCCTTGCTGGACTTCAACGCCATGATCGAGACTGAGCAAGGCTGCTACACCGTCACTCAGCCTGAGAGACTTGACCAGTCAGCCAAGAAAGAGGTAGGACCTGCACCAGAAAAGCTATGGAAGCTTTTCTTTGATGGCGCCCGATGCAAAAATGGCGCCGGTGCAGGCGTACTCTTGGTTTCCCCGTCCGGGATCCAGAAGGACTACACCTACAGACTGGCTTGGAGCTGTACTAACAACGCGGCGGAGTATGAAGCCCTGTGCTTGGGTTTGAGAAAAGCGGAGAGACTCGGGATAAAGCATCTGCAGATCTTTGGCGACTCAGAGCTGGTGTGCAACCAGATTACGAATAAGTGCGCCTCCAAGAAGCATTACCTCAAGGCGTATCGTAATCGTGTTCTGGGACCCGATGGAGTCATTCGACTCGTTGAATGTCAAAGCCATATCACGTGAGAAGAACAAGCACGCTGACATTCTAGCGTCTGTTGGAGCCAGGTACGTTCCGGCTGATGACACTGTCCAGAAGCCGAAGCCGGTTCGTACCATCTACAGGCCTTCTGTGCCTGATAAGGACACCCACTGGCAGGTGTTTGACTGTGACGAGGAAATCGTCACTTTTTTGGTTACCGAAGCATGTACAATCGAAGGTAGAGACCCTGATGACGAGCAATACGAGGGGTTGATACAATTGAAGAATAATCATGTCCCAAAAGGACTGATTACATTAGAGAGTCTCTTTGATCAGAACGATAGAGCAATATCCCACAGGATCAAAGTAGACCCCAAGCAGTACGTCGACCTGGAGCTTGAACCCGGAAAACAATCAAGGTCGGGACGGATCGCATCGAAGAGGAACTCGGGCAGATCAGATCATTATGCAGAGAGTTCCCCGATATTGTAGCCTGGTGCTACCAGGACTTGAAGGGGTATGACAGACAGATGATCCAACATACCATAGAGCTAGAAGATGGTGCGAAACCTTTCCGACGAAGGAGGGTCAGTAAACCTGAAGATTGAAGCCATGATGAAAGCCGAGCTCCTAAAAATGCCGGAAGCCAAGATCATCTACCCCATCAAGCATTCATCTTGGGTTGCGAATCTGGTTCCCGTGAGGAAGAAGAACGGAGACATCCGTCTTTGCGTGGATTTCAGAAATCTGAATCAGGCCTCGCTGAAGGACCATTACCCGCTTCCCCAAATCGATCAGATCCTCCACATAGTTGCTGGAGCGCAGAGATTCTCCCTCTTAGACGGATTCTCTGGGTACAACCAGATATGGGTGAAAGACGAAGACCAGCATAAGACAACGTTCACCACCAAATGGGGAACGTTCGCTTATCAGCGCATGCCCTTCGGTTTGTCTAATGCCGGCGCTACATTTCAGAGAGCCATGGACCTGGCCTTCCGAGAGCTGCTTAACAAGATCATTGTCATCTACTTGGATGACATGACTGTATTCTCTCACAGGAGAGAGGACCATGCTTCCCACCTGCGGCAGATATTTGAGAGATGTCGTGAATTCGGCATTTCCATTAACCCGAAGAAGTCAGTCTTCGCGGTAAAAGAAGGTAAGTTGTTGGGACATGTCATCTCCGAGAAAGGCCTTGCATGGATCCCGACAGAGCAAGCCCTCCTCCGCTTGCCCATCCCAGCCGACAAGAAGGGGCTACAGTCATTCTTCGGCCAAATCAACTTCGTGAGGAAGTTCATACCGGACTTCGCACAAGTGATTAAGCCCATGGCCGAACTGTTGAAAAAGAATGCCGAATTCTTATGGACTGACGAAAGAAGGCAGGCCTTTGAGGAGATCAAGGCCAGAATTGCACAAGCTCCAATGTTGATAAACCCGGATTATTCCAAGGACTTCATCCTGTACGCGGTGGGAGAACCCGAGAGTTACGCCGCAGTCCTGACACAGAAGGGAGACGATGGCGAAGAGCGCCCCATAGCGTTCTTAAGCCAAGTAATCCAGCCGCATGAAGAAAAGTACAATTTTATTGAGCGGCAGGTTCACGCAATCATGAAATCTCTCCGAAAGTTCAGGCACTTCGTCTCCCAGAGCCGGATAACAGTCTTCGTGATACATCCGGACGTCAGGAACTTCATCATACAAGGAGAGCCTGGCCACAAGAGGGCAGGATGGATTGCCAAAATCCAAGAGTTTGACATCGAGGTACGGCCAACAAAGCTGATCAGAGGCCGAGCCTTGTGCCAAGAGCTGGCCCGAAGCGCCGCAGCTGAAGTCTCCACCTGCAAGTGGGAAGATCCGATAGCAACCACCAACCTAGCCAACTCCTTATCGGAGGAAAATGACTGGACAAATGACCTGGTGCGGTATTTCAGCACCGGGAGATGCCCAGATCACCTGAATGCCTCACAAAGAAGGAGGTTTCGGCTAAACGCCTTGAAATACGCACTTCGCCCCGAGGGGCTTTATTTCAAAAACATTGACGGCATCCTGTTGCGATGCGTCAGAGATACAGACAAACCCAGGGTCCTCGGAGAGTTTCACTCCGGGATGCCTGGGGGACATCATTTTGGAAGGCCTACGGCCTTGAAAATCATCAGAGCTGGGTACTATTGGCCCACTCTCTTCACGTACGCACATGCGGTCTCGTGTCAAATGTGATAAATGCCGTAGGTTTGCCGGCGTAAATGTAAAAGCACCCCCGCCCTCCAACCAATTCAAGCCGAGACTCCGTTTCAACAATGGGGTCTAGACTTCATCGGGGTCATCACGCCTAACTCGCAGCGGGGCACAAGTTTATCCTTACCGCCACCGATTACTTCACCCGGTGGGCAGAGGCGATCCCCACTAAGAATGCGGACCAGGAAACGGTCATCAGGTTCCTCGAGAGCCTCATCACCCGTTTCGGGGTCCCGGAGTCAATAGTGACAGACAATGGTCCGGGGTTCGCAGGCGCTGTACTCACGGAGTACACCAGCAAATACGGCATCTATCACAAGATGTCTTCTAACTACTACCCGCAGGGGAATGGCCTGGCCGAGTCCACCAACAAGAATCTACTGAAAATTGTCAAAGGACAATAGAGAGAAACAAGAGGACATGGCACCTACTCCTGAACCGGGCGCTGTGGGCGGATCGTATATCATTCAAGAAGTCTATCAAGACATCCCCCTACGCGCTCGTGTACGGCAAGGAGGCGCTCTGCCTACCCACGTAGAGATACCCGCACTCTGGATGCTGGATGAAGAAAGAGGCAACGGGGATCCAATGGATGCCAGACTGTGCCAACTGCTGCAGTTAGAAGAAGAAAGAGAAAAAGCATACCAGGCCTTTACTAAGCATGTTGAAGCGACCCAAGGCTGGTTTGCGAAAGGCACCACCGCCCGAGTTTTCAAAATCGGGGACCTAGTGCTGAAGTGGGACTCACTGAAGGCAAAGCCGGGCAATCATGGTAAATTTGATGCCCTCTGGGAAGGTCCCTATCAGATAGCTCGGGTGAACCAATTAAATGCATTCGTGCTCCGGGACATGGAGGGACAGCTTCTCCCCATTCCCGTCAACGGGTTCCACCTGAAGATTTACCACCGCTGAAGGCACCCAATGGGTCCTTCTTTGTACATATTTCTTTTCTGCATTTTTTATCAGATTGTATATATTTATTTCAGCATTTCAGCTTTTAGTTTTCAGAGCCTAAGTGAAGCTTAGAGCAAACCCCGACTTCGCAGCGAAGTCGGGCATCGCTCCCGGAATAGTGCGACATCGGGAGTTTGAAAGAAAGCAGCTGACAAAAAGGGCAAAATTTGACTAAGTGCTAGGTGCGCAACCCGACTTCGCAATGAAGTCGGGCTGCGCACCGTCTTGGGAGCGCAGTTGGGAAACACAGAGCTAAAAACGGCTAAGTGTCAAAATCAGATTGCGCAATTTTTGGGCGAAGTCCGACTGCGCAGCAAAATCTGGCCGAAGTCGGAGTGCGCCCTCAATTTCTGGCGCACCTTGGGTGACCTGTCGCGGGAAACAAGAAAAAATGATAAAATGTTTCTAAGTGTGGGCCCGGACAGCACAGTTTGGCATAGTGCGAAGTTGGGTTGCGTCCCTCTTAAAACCCTGGGCCCAAAGTTCTCCCTCGAAACGTGTGCCCAGGCGGCGGCTATGACGTCATCAAAAGCACGAAGTCCAAAGAATGTTTAATAATGATTGCGCGACTTTCAAAAAGGATGTCATTAAGAAAGCAAGGCGCATTAGGACCAACCGCAACCAGGGTACGCTTTTCAAGATTAAACCCACGCACAGCCGCCAAAATATTATAACGCTTCTACCAACTTCAGGCAAATCACCTTAACCTCTCCTCCTGCGCCATTAATGTTGTTTCCCTTGCCTAGAAAAGGAGGCCCTGGCATACTCGGAACATCCAAATTGTCGAGCTAACTCGAGCCGCAAGGTCCGAATTAAGCAATCGCAGCCGGAATCCCTGTCTCTGCCAATTCGAGCAGAAAAGAAACGATGGACAAGGGGAAAGCGCCAATGCCGGCGCAGTCCAGTGACGCAGAACCTGAAGTCGAGGAGCAGACAGAATCCAGCGCTCATGAGAGCGAAGCGCCGCAAGAGCAAACAAGGAGAACCAGGGCGAAGAGAAGTCGAGGGCAAGCTCCATCGCCGCCCATTAATCGCCCGGCCGGGTACAAAGATGGCGAATTTTCTATCGCCTCACCAAGCTGCGGCCGAATATTGCGAAGTGGGTTGACAAAGTTTCACCCTCACACCATGTCGGGGCTGCATACAAATCGAACCTGTACCGGTTCTTGTGCCCTCCCGTCCACCAATGCCCGGAGCTGGTCGAATCCATTGCGGCATATTACAAGCCAGCTGCCCGGCAAGTCTGCGACAACAAGGGAAGAGTCTTGTTCACACTCTTCAGGGAGAGCGTCCAGCCTTTCGCCCCGGGCTCCAGTACGACCCCAACGCAATTGTCAAGAGGATCAACCCGGACGAACAGACGGGCAGATTCACCGTACCAAGCGGATGAGAGAATTCCTCGACTCGAATCGAAGACTCCGCTTCACCGGACAATGGCCCACTGTGCCCAATACCCCCGGACAGATTCGAAACAAATATATATACATCATCCCGGCATGGGTACTCGGCTGCGATTCTCGACAGAGTGGTACGCCCGTACCACCGGCGCCGGCAGAATGTATCCCGCATGGGGAATTTTACGACTCCACGGCGCAAAGGAGTGGGAAGCGCCCTATTTTCTTCGACTGGGCAGACTGGTTGGCATACGCCATTCATTCAAACCTAGTCAAGCTGCAGCAGAAGCAGACAACGGAATTCCGGTTCGCTCCTTCCTCACATGGTTGTGCCTGTACCACACGCACTACCGGATCAGAGTTCCTAACTTGAAGAAGGTAAATGAAAAAGGAGAGCCGCTGCCCGTGTATGAATGGACCGAGATCCGGTATAGAAAAGGGTCATTCTATGAGTTTAATTTCAAATTTTTGAGTATGGTCCCGGGGCTGTTCAACGGTGAGGCATCCCGCCCACCGGAGGCCATGACAAGCTATCCGAGGAAGCACAAGTACGGGGACACCTTCCGGCCGACGCAGGCATTGTAGTCGAATCTACGGATTCAAGGGGAAGCCGTTCCTGCTGCCCTATTTCTGCACTGACCATCAGTTCGGAATGGAGATTTCACGACAGATGGATTATGTCGAGGAAGAGTTCGGCCAGGGAAAGAAAAAGGGCCATATTTTCCAATATCCTATTACCTGGGCGAATATTCAAGTACGCGAGATTGGACAGCATGTCTACCTCGAGCAAGAACTCATCGACATGGGCCTGATACAGCTTCCTCAGCACTGGAAGTATGACCCGATTGGGGTCAGAGGTAAATTTGCGCACATCTGCCCCCGAGCAGAGATCATGCAGGAAAGGTGCAACAGAACAGGTGCAGACCTGGAATGGCACATTGAGCAGATGCAATCATGGCCTCCATGGCATGATTTTTACTGCGAAGAGGTGGCGTATGATCCAGAGCGAAACCCGGATCACCGGTTAGATTCGGCGGGCTTCAAGAAATTCCTCTCCAAGGTGGCGCCCCTCAACTGGCAAAAGGACAAAATCATTGAATGCTGGAAGATGAGATGCCGCACGCAGCACGATAAATCCAACCGGAAAACGCTGGCCGTTGATGATGAGTTTTCGGCCCTATATGATCAATACGCTGACACGTGGCGGCCTTTCGCATTTCGAGATTGCGTTCCCCGAGGCGCTAGGAAAAGGTATACAAGGAGGTCCCCGTCCCAACAATTGTCTACTCCCGGAACTTCCAGCGCAACGCCAACGAGCAGCCAAGTGGGCCCAATGTTGCCTCCAGCTCCTGAAGCATTACCCGAAAGGGCGCAACGGCCAGAAAAGTCAACTCCAGAGGTGGCCCCCCAAGTGGAAAAAGCGCCAGAACAGCCAGCTAGTGGAGCGGCCGCGGCGAACATCCTCCCGTCTAGACCCCGGTACAAGTTTACCGTGGGCACATCGCAGCTTGCCGCCCCAACCTCCTCTCCCTCCTTTGAACCAGCCGCAGCGCCAGAAGAAAAGAAAAGGAAGAGGAGCGAAAAGGCCAAGCGGCCTAGGGAGCCTGCACAGCAAACGGCCACAGCACGGACAGGGACAGCCGCGCCGGAAATCGTCTCGCTGGACAGCCCTGGCAGAAGCAAAAACTTGGGCTGCAGACGTCCTCCAAACAACGGCTCAGGCGGAGCCCGCAGGTACGTCCACTTCCCCGCTCCCCCAAATCCCAGTCGGCCCTGCCATAACGCCGTCCCCCATTTTATCATGGCAAGCCATAGTCCCATCCTCTTCATCTCAGACCACCCAACCCTCGCACAACCTGCATTCCTTCGACCAGCGCCAAGACCCGAACGCTTTCCATCCTCACCAAACCCTAGACCCTCGCCGCGGCCGGCCGGCTACGCATACATCGCCGCGCCGCTCACCTCCTTTGTTCAAAACCCCACCAACGCCCTCCACTCAGCCGCTCACTTCCCCTAGGACCCGGTCGCCCTCAAAAGCGACCACGGCTTCTGGAATACCTCCTGCTTCGTTTGCAGGAAAATGCCGCAACAAGACCCAATGCTGGAAGACCTTGACTTCATGCAAGATCACAGACGATCAGCCCTCACAGCAAAGGCCGTAGGGTGTTCCGCCTCTTTCCTTCAGGGCGTCAAACGCAGAAGAGCCGAGGAAATAGCTGCCCCAGTGAAGCGCACCAAGTACGACTTGGACAGGAGAGTGCTGAGAACTGAGAAGTTGGTTCCAAAAGTGAAGAAGCCTCTCCGGGAAATGACCGAGGCGGATTATGAACACCAAGTCAAGGAGAAGAGCTTCGATGATATAAACGAGGAGTATGAAATCAATGGTATTCGTCGTAGAACCCATAATCTCCTTGTCAAGCGGCTCGAGAGTCAAGAGGCACTGTTTCAGCTGCAAAATACTTCAAGGCAGCTGGAGGAAGATCTGGCTAGGGCCACCGCGCAGTTGGAGTCTGCACAACAAGAAATCAATGACCTGAAAGCCCAGCTCGCCGCCTCTCAGCAGGAGGCCGCAGCGCAAAGACAGACAGCCGAACAACTGTCAGAGGAGAAAAGGGCAGCGCTGGAGCAGGTCTCCCAGCTCCAGGATTCGTTAAGGCAGGCTAAGTCTCAGCTCGAGGAGAAAACATCCCAGACGGCGGCCTTTTCGAAGAATAAGATCAAGATAATGCGGGCTGGTTTGCTGCAGGTTGCAGGGCCAACGTTGTCGTGTCCATATCGGTCCCGGATTTCACGTCCAGATCCAAGAAGTATCTCGCCAGTGGAAAGCCTGTGGTAGAGGAGGCCGAACGCCAAGCGAAGCAGATGGCTGGACTTGGCAATGAAACTTGAGGAGTACGAGCGCAAGGGCCTCCGATTTCCCCCTATGTCCCGAATTACCCTAGAATGGGCAGATGCAAGGGTAACCTTGCATAATTATTTTGAAAAAGTAGAGAAAATAAGGGCCGCCAGGAAAATGTCAGACGCATTAGACCACGAAATGAACATTTGCCCGGCCCCCTTCAACGCTCTTTTTGAGCACGGTTGCCCGAGCTTCATCAAGGATGGAGAATTTCTGACCCTTGAGCAGGTGAAGCTGAATTGGCTGTCTTTCGAGGCGTACACGTCAGAAATTGACAGCTAGGCCGAGCCGACCCAGAAGCTCAAGTCACCCAGATGGTGTCGAGATATTGCAAGATCAACACCTCCCTCAAGGAGTTGGGAGAAAGATACCACACCATCGACATGCATGCGGTCGCAGCATTCAGAGCAGCGCTGAAAGATGTCAGCGACTTAGGGCCATTTCAGGCAGCAGCCTGGGACCAAGCCAGGACCGCATACAACCTTGTCCGTGAGCGGGAGCAGCCGGCCGAGCAAGAAGGTGACAACGGCGACCATTCAGGTTCAGAAGGAGGAGAAACAGAAGAAGCAACTGCCGAAAGCGGATCTGAAGAGGAGCAGTTGCCCAAGAAGAAGCCGTCAGAGCAGCGGAAGGCAGGGGAAGGGAGTTCCTCTGCGCCCAAAGGATGAAGGCCTGGTTCTTTGCGTCGAGGCGAGCTCGACACCCCGCGAGCCGCCAGGAATGTTGCCACATTTTGCACGGGGTGCCATGTTTTCAAATTTTGTAAGTATGTTGCTCTTCCTTCCCTCCATCTCCTTTCCCTTTCTCCACTGTTCCCTTTCTCCCCTTGTATCGCTTGCATTCCTCCCTTTTTCCCCTTGTTCTTTCTTCGCCAAAACAGATCTCACATTCCCTAAAATTCTAAGTCTAAGAGCGCAACCCGACTTCGCAAGTCGGGGTGCGCCTTAAGTCGAGCGCACTAGGGAATGCGAAGTGCGGAAGCCGAAATGAGCAGAATTTGGCTAGTATGGAGCGCAACCCGACTTCAAGTCGGGTGCGCTCCTCTTCCCTGCGCAGTTGGGAAGCAAGTCTCCGAAATCAGCTAAGTGCCGAGCGCAACCCGACTTCGCAAGCGAGTCGGGGTGCGCCCCTTCTTGCGCAGCAATCCGAGCAGCCAAATTGACTAAGTGTCGGAGTGCGCAACCCGACTTCGCAGCGAGTCGGGTGCGCCTCTGACCTGTGCGCAGTTGGGCAAGATCCATCAAGCAGCCCAAAACGGACTAAGGCACGGAGGCCTCCCCAACTGCGCTGTTCCCCACTTGCGCTACCCAATTGCGCTCCGATTCCTGCGAAGTAGGACATAAAGGAGAAGTCGCCTTTCAAGGCGTCATGTGTCCCTCATCGAAGTTGACAAGTGTCCAACCTCGGGATCCGAGCCGAGATGTGATGGGAAAAGGACAAACATGGGCCAAATCACCTCCACCAGCTGCCCTCATTCAAGCTGACGCAAAGTTCCATCTACCGCAGCTACCCGCATTCATGCCGACTCAAAGTCTCATCAACCGCACCGCCACGTAGCCGCCAAGTCTTCGAGTGGACCTTGCCGCCGCATGAGTCCCCGTCTCACGGAGTCAACATCAGCAGCCTCTTTCGCCGCTTTTGTCGTCACCTATTGTCCGGTCTCGGGATTTTGTGCCCATGATTGTAATTGGGGGAAATTGCGCTATAAATAGCCGCACCACTTCATTGTAAAGGGTGGAAGGGGGATATCCTGCTAGGGAACCATTGTAGCTATACGTTTGCCTCTGAATGCAAGACACACACTTGGCTCTATTTTGCTGTTATCATTCTTTATGCTGCCTGTACTTGTCATTTCTGCCTCATGTTTCTTATTTCATTGCTTATTGTTATTCTGAATTCTGGATTCCGGTATTTGATGATTAAGTATTCCTGGAATGCATAGATAGAGGATACATAGGGTGCATGACAGCGGTAGTTTCTATTGTGTGTTTTGTATTGGATTGCTGTTAGTAGTGGTGATTGATCGTTGTCGTGCTGCTTATTCCCCCCACCCAACTCAAATCACATTTGAATCTCTTTCCGCATTTTTATCTCTTTCCTGTACTCTTAGCTAAAACAACTGAGAAAACCCATAGGAAGCCGGCCTTCTCCGGAGATTGGCACGGAAGGCATTCCTTCCTTCCGGCCTTTCAATCTGGTGGGCGAATCTGGGGCGCATTTAACCAAATCCTTTCCTAATGGCAGATTCGTAACCAACAGGTCCATTATGAAAAGGAGCCTTACCTTCACTTCCACTTCCGGTACGATGGGATCCAAAGTTAACCAACTGCGCCATCATGTCTTGCTAATTACCAGACCTTCTCTCAAACTCCACGTTTAAAATTTATTGTTTCTGTTTCTTTTTCACCCATGATTTGGTGGTAAGCTTTGACTCCAAGTCAAGCGATAGTTCAAACATTTGCACTAAATTATTTTATTCCGCAGCAACAATTTCTCACCAAGAGATATATTTAAACAAAAATAAGGAAAATCAATGCTTAGCTTTTCATTCTACTTGCAATGAATCTGGTACTTAACTTGACTACCCATAATACTAGCATGCTATATCCAAAAGTTTGTCTTCTTTAAAATAATTCTTTCATGAGGTTCCATCTCATGCTATTTATGATTAAAGAACATTATTTCTTGCTGCTGGAGCTAGATGACGAAATGGACATCATGTCTCTTCTTTTTCTTATTGCATCTCATCCTTGATGGTTAGTCTTTCTTCAAAACATGAGAAAAACCCTGTTCTTGTAAAAAGTAATTCTATTAGTAGCATCATATTCTGCACAATAATTATGTTTGCAAGAAAATTAACATAAACTTATCCATCATCCCATTAATAAATACACATATCACATTTTCCATAAAATGTATGTGTTTGCATAGCTAAATTTGAAATATCCAAACATTCCTTCAATAAAGCAACATAGCAAAACATAAGTCCATCCAAACAAAAAAAGTCTGCCAAGGGAGGGTCATGACAGATGGCCCGTCAGGACTGCCTCTTGGTTTGCGTCAAAACCGAAGACGACGTAAGAATAGACGACTAAGGAACCAAAGGAGAGAACGGACGGACCTCGGATAGCCAGAAGGAAGAAACAGGCAATCCCAAGCTATGAAGGCCTGCCTGGCAGAAGGAAATGAAGCAAGAAATGTGTCTGACATAGGTGAATTGTCACAAAGAAGGTGGCAACTAAGACAAGGAAGAAATAATGAAGAGCGGAATTTGATAAGACAGGAACAAAGACGACGGAGCCATGAAGAAGTAGAATGGCCTGCAGTACATGAGCAGTAAGTCAGGATTGTACTCATACAATAGACTGCCCTATAAATGCTGGCTGTACAACTGAGTAGGTGTAGAAATAAAAATTAACATACTGAAATGCAATTCCATTTCTACTTAAATAAACCTATAGATCTACCTTCTGCAACAATTAGCAATGACAATACACACAGGAAACATGAAGGGTAGTACCAGAGGAGGCATGAACACTAGTTGTGCCGGAAGAGAGAGGAGAAAAGGCAGAAGAGCTTGCATCAGATATTACAATGATGTATAGAGGAGATAACAACCAACCGTTGGAGCAGGAGCTGGAGAGAACAATAAATGGTGGAAACTGATGCAATACGGTTCACACAAGACAAGGCAGTCATAAAACCAATCAACCTGAGAGGTGATGGTGGAGAAGACAGATGAGAAACCACTGGAGATGATACAAACATAGAATTGGATGCGAGTGACCATTTTCAGATAGAAGTGCCAAATTTCAAAAAACTGCCAGCTCTAGGGGACTGTATTGATGAGCGGGTTGATGCCTTTTTCAAGAAAATGTTTGGAGCCTTGGATAGAGCAAGGTTGGAGTTCTAGGTTGGATGTGTTGGACAGTGGTGATGATGGCAGTTGATGGTGGAAAATGAATTAGGCAAGCTAGTGCAATGGGCACAGGGTGAGGAAAAGATGAAGCTTGCTGATGTTCATCAGAAGCAGCCATGGGAGCTAGAGACTGGCAGTGTTAGGAATATGATTGGAGTAGAAAACCTGCCAGAAGGAACTTAGACAATCTACAGGCAGCCAACAAGAGTGTATATTGATGAGGCAAATTTGGCACCTTGTCCAATGGATGAAGCAGGTGTGAAGCATGTGAAGCTTGCACCTGAACTAGTGAAGACGTATGCCAAGATTAACTTTTTGGCATACTTGATTGAATGGTTAGCCATAGGAGTGCAGAAATCCAGTTCCTCCTGTATGGTTAGTGTTGGCCACGGATCCGCCACCTGGGAAGGACTTGGTGTGTCAATGCGCCCTAGACCCGCAGACCAACATTGAAAGGACGGGAGGAAGGGATGCCCCCCATGCCGATCTCCGGAGAAGGCCGGCTCCTTTCCTAACCTACTTGGGGGGTTTTAGATAAGGGTGCAGGAAAGAGATTAAAAGGTGAAGGGAACTGGAAAGAGATTGAAAAAGATAAGGGAACAGGAAAGGGATGTAAATATCATGCGTTTCAGGTGGGGGGAGAACAAGCAGCACGATCGCAAATTTGCATCCGAACCAACAACAATTAAAACAAAGCATGTAACAGAAACTGCAGCTGTTATTCTACCCTATGTATCCTTCTGTTTTGTATTCCAGATCCAAATAATCACCAATGCTCAAATCCAGGATTCAGAATTCAAACAGACAGAAATATAAATGGACATGAAGCAGAAATACTAGCAGAAGGCAGCATAAAAAGACAGAGACAAGAAGCAGAGCCAAGGATGCTTTGAATTAATTAGAAGGTAATCCGTCACAGCAGATTCCTTCTGGTGCGCATCTTTGTATGAGACTTGTTGCAGTAAGTTATTAGGTTGTATGTGCCAAGTTCTGTGTGTGCAGGTTGCAGACAGGAGTTGCAGTCTAGAATAACTTTACGAGAGTAATCGTACAGGTGTTGTAGTTGGAGTGCTCTATGAAGGACATCACAAGTGCCATACGAGGAGGGTGACGGAGTTGTTGCCGTACAAAGACATTTTCTACAGGTGTGAAGCTGTGGAAAGATTACCATCAGATTGGATTGCAACTGTGTTGTACAAGTGTATGCTGATTGTGCTGTACAAGTGCAAGTTGGTAGCTTGCCGTACAATTGGAGTTGCTGTACAATTATTGATAATGTTTAGAGTTGGACCAACAATGACTGCAGTCTTAGTTGGCTCCTAGAATCTGTCCTTCAAATTGGTCCTCCAACCGTTGGAATACCCATCGCCATGCTACACTACCTGTCTTGGACCTTTTTTTCTTTCTGGTCGCCAATCCTCGGCATCTGTCTGTCCATCCTGGTGCATTCCTCCTCAGGTCCTGTTACAATGGAATGAATATAGGATAGGAGAGTCTAATGCCCATTGATCCAGCCAAAAGAGGTGGTTCCGACTGAGAAAGATTTAAACAGAATAGAACAAAGAAGACATGCACACTTCAAAATAAATGTAAAGAATCCATTCACAACATAGTTTCCCTTATGTACTTACAATGGCTTGTTGCACCTTAACACAAAATGACATGTAACACTAAACCAACGCTGGCACCAAATAAATATAGAGTCTGGTGCTGATGCAGGGGACTGGCACCATTAAATACAAAAAAGGAATCCCCTTCCACCGCTTATGTTGTTTGAAGTAGCAAAGCATTGTGAATTTAAATGACCATTTTAAGAACTGTGAGGAGTCATCACTTTGAACAACCATTTTAAGAACTGCAAAGAGCCAGAACTTTGTGTTTATAGTCATGTTAGACTAGTTTGACAGAGTATTACTTTGTCACAGACATTATAAGCCCTAATGTTTGAAATAATAATGCAAAATGTTCATACCCTAATTTCTGAGACAAATACAAAATTCTGTGCTTCATCTGAAATGTGAATGCAGAAATATCATAAGCAGAACTGGGAAATAAATACAGAATTTTGTACTTTAGTTAAATTTATACAAATTTTGTTTGCAGATTGTTGCAGAAGGGTTTGAAATCCTAGCCTGTATAATTGAAGATAGAAGAGAAATTGAAGATTCCAAAGGTGGCTTCAAGGGTGTAGAAAAAAGTGGCAAGTGGCAACAAATTGGATACAGTTTATTTTTTTTTTTTAAAGCGAAAAACCCCTTACGGGGCCGCCTTGGTCTGAGAGACCACGAATAGGGGGTTCTACACCATCAAAGTCACCCGGGAGTCGCACCCGACCTTGCCCGCACCAACATTATCAATTGGATTTTGGATACCCAATTCAGCTTTTTGGTAGGGTGGAGATTTGAACATGGGACCTCCCTCGGAGGATTGCCCTCTCCTCTCCAACTCACCTACAACACCTGGGTAATTGGATACAGTTTATAAAGAACTTGAAAATGTAGCATTTTTTAATTTATGAAGTCACATAATGAAGAATATTTTCGATGTTGTAGCTATCAGATTTGTAGCAAAGGTTTTCAAATATATTTTTTTTTGGGATAAATCTGTGGATTGTGACCTGTAGAGGGTGGTTGATATCCAAAGGCGTGATTATAGATTGTCTTAGACAGCCATGTGAAAAAATTTATAGCCATCATTCTTTCGTCCTATATGTTGTATGTTCGATTGCTTTTCTTGCAATCCCTAGATAGCATTCAGAAGACATTTTTTTCCGGATGATGTTGTGATCCATTGGTTATTTGAATGGAAGCTATGAGCACCAGAGAGCAAGGTTACCATGTTTGGGAAATTCAGTCGAAAGACAGGATTTTTTATTTTTATTAATTTTTGAGGGTGGGGGAGGGGAGAGATGGAGTATGGAGATTTTTGGAAAAGGTTTGGTTCCGTAAAATAAGACTGATAATTTTTTATTTTTTAATTGTTATATGGGATTCAAATGGACCCCACCTGTATTACATGATGAGCACATAGTGGTATTACAATGGCTTCTCAATTATGCCTGTATCACTTGGCAAGATTTGAACCTGGGTCTCTCCTTGAGTAGAATAGTTTTTCCAATTATATAAAAATATAATAAATAAAGTGTAAATAGTAAAATTATAGAGAAATATAACTAAGCTGTTGTTCTCCTTTTTTTTTTTTTCAATAAGCTATGTTTGGCTTCTATTGGGGCCACTCCCATTACAAAAACAAAACATTACATTGCTCTCATTACTTGTTTAACAAGTTAATTAAAGCATACCCATCTTTGCCTTTCTATCAAAGATATTCTCCATCTTCCTCAAACTGCTAAGTTTCCATGATCAACTTTTGTTTTTTTAAAGGATTTTTTATGTGAGGAAGTATGAGACTGGGCGGTACGAGAGGAGCAGAGAATGGACCCCGGAGCTAACATGGGGCCCACAAGGGAAATCAACCAACAGAAACCACACATGGATACAGTTGCTGTTGTTCTCTTATTTATTTATTTATATATTCTTAATTTTTTTTGAAAAATTTGCAGTTTTCTTTTTGTGGAATATCAAAACAATAAAAAAGCCCTGCACCAAACAGATCTGGTTCAGAATGTGTGAGACATTCATTCTGGGCTGAACCTGGGGCAGGTTTTTTGAAACTTTGTTACAATTCCAAGAGCAACTTTTGGTGACGGAAGGGCATTTTAGCAGTGCATTAGACAAGGATTGAAAATCTTGATATGAGGAGGATTTAATGAGGTCATCCGGTTGTATGCTTTGTCATGTAAGACATCTTCTATTAAGAAAGCGAAGCTCCACAGGGAAGAGTTTTATGGCTTTTTATCAAGGAATTGGCTGAATTTTGGTGGTTTTTACTGGAGTTTTATTGGTGAATTGTTTACTTTTGGTGAATTTCAGTCAAACCCCATGTTTACACTATATTTTGTTTTGGGTGAATTTTAATGAATTCTAATAAAAGTCTATGGCTGCATTTTTATCTAAGAATTTTTAGGAAAATTTGGTGTAGTGTTTTTTGCTGTTTAGATGGGATGATAGTTCTGGTACCTGACCATGATCCTCATTCATATGAAGTGGCAGATATTTTATCATCCAGTCTGATTTCTTTTTTTAGAGTGAATATATATTTTGGTGAATGATGCAATTGGATATTTATTTTGGTGAATATTTTGTGTTTCTTTTGGAATAACTTTCTGCTTGATCTTTTCTGCAAGCCTTGTGATTGTGAAGGCAAATGAATCAATGATATATTTTTTTGAGACTTTGGCTAAGGCAAACACTTCTTTTCAACGTGCCTTTAGTTTGAAGATATTTTGTGCTACTATTTAAATGGACATCAAGTGGGGTGGGTATTAGAGAATAATGTCCGTTTAGGTTAATTTAGGTTTATAATGTTTAGCCTCTTTATTAAATAAATATGAAATTTCATTAAGGATGTCAAAAGGGTTAAGTGAATCTATTAGGTACAATAACTAACTGGTGGTTTCATACCTAACATTGATCATGTATAAATATGACATTCATACTCGGTAAAGTAATTTCATTTTTCTCACCTTTCAGTGTTGTCTCTGCTTTACATACATACATGAGTCCATTATTCCTTTGGAAGATGATGCATGACGTCCTTTTTATGAGAATAGTCCCCTGTCCAGTTAGGAGCATCGAAAATGTTTAAGCAGGATTTGGCTATGTATATTCAAATCCAAATATCCTGAATTTCATAAAGATATTGTTTCTTTGTCTCTTTGGGAAAAGGCAAAATTTTTCATGTAAAATTGTTAGTCAGCTGATGCAACTTTCAAATTCATTAGTATTGTTAGTCAGCTGATGCAACTTTCAAATTCATTAGTATTGTTAGTCAGCTGATGTAACTCTCAAATTCATTAGTATTGTTAGTCAGCTGATGTAACTCTCAAATTCATTGGTATAATATTAGCATTTATTTCCTCAGAAAATAAATTGGTTATCTTCTTTTTAGTTTTAAACCCAATGTTAGCTTAATAAGGCTGTTGCATAGAGACACACATCTTTGACTGCAAATGCTTCTGTATTTTGCTTGGATTCTTGATTGTAATCATTCTTTTCTTTTGTTACTAATTTCAGAAACCAAGGAGGAAAGAACAAAAGTCGTGCTTACATATAAGATATGAAATTTTTGGATTGGTACATAAAGCTTGCTGTTGGATTTACTGCAATAGGGGCTGCTATGGAGTACTTCATGATACGAACTGATTTTTGTGTGAGGAACATCCATCATACCTCTTAAAGCTTTTTATATGTTTATTCTTTGGTACATAAATCTTGCTATTGGATGGACTGCAATTGGGGCTGTTATTGAGTACTTCATGATACGAACTGGTTTTTGTGTGAAGAACATCCATCATATCTCTTAAAGCTTTTTATATGTTTATTCTTTAATATATGTTTACTTGGTCAAGTTGTGAATTTTCCAAGAGATATTTCAACAAAATTATGTCCTCTAGTCTTGGCTCGACCTTTTACACAAAATTGGATAATTTTTTAATGGAGTACAATTACCTTAACCTCAAAATATGGTGGTTGGTCCAGCTAAAGGCATATAATAATAGCATCCATTTAAGTAATGGCCTGCAGGAAGGTTTGTATTGTTTAGATCAATGTAATAACTCTAAATTTTCATCCACTCACACGCTATAGAACTTAAATAGAAGATCAATGATGTGCTAGCTTCTACATATATAAACACTTTAATGTCTCAATGACCTTCTTCCACTAGGTTATAAAAATAAACAAATATGACATGAAGGACCTAGGTAATACCATCCAGAACTAGTGCAAAAGAACACCACAGTTTCCTCTTTTCACTATTTTTCTTTTTGATTGAAATAATGTGGGTTCTGTAGGGGCCGACTCCCTAAAAAGATAAGAGATATTGCTTAAGTGTTACATTATTATGTTGTAGTACAGAATCTCCTCATGACCGATTCATATTTGATTGAATAACATCTCAGATAAAGACAAGCTTCTTCAATTCGATATGTCAAGTGCAAACATTGATTTGGCAAGGAAAAAGCCAGGTCTGGATATTGTTGCCACATTTTGCACGGGGTGCAATGTTTTCAGTTTTGTAGCAGTGCTGCTCTTCCTTTTCCCTCTTCCTCTCTTTCCCTTTCTTCTTCTCTCCCTCTCTCTCTCTTCCCTACATTCTCTTTCTTCCCCCCTTTCTTGGAGCCCCTCAGTCAGATCTCAAATTTGACAGCAGTTGCCCTGAAAAATGGCTAAGTGTCAGAGCGAAGTCCGACTTCGCCCTTCTTTCTGGGCGCACCTCAAAAGCGGCCGTTTCTTCCAAAGCCCTCCTAGTTCTTCCTACTTCCCTGTTCTCAGGAGAAATGTCACAGCAAAACCCTAGGCTGGGGGAACCGGACTTCATGGACGATCTCCAGAACACGGACGATTTGCCTCTGGCAGCTAGAGCTGTAGAATACCCTATCTCTTTCCTCCAAAACCTGAAGCGGAGGAGACCTGAGGAGATAGCCGCCCCGGTAAAGCGCACCAAGTTTGATTTCGAGAGGAGAGTACTCACGACAGAAAAGATAACCCCAAAAGTGAAGAAGCCTCTCCGGGAAATGACCAGGGCGGACTACGAGCTCCAGAGAAAGGAGAAGAGCTTTGACGATATCAACAAGCAATACGAGATTCAGGGAATCATTCGTAAGGCGGATAATCTCCTTGTCAAAAATCTGGAGGAACAGGAAGAGCTTTTCCGGTTGCAGGATAAAACAAGGCAGCTTGAAGAGGACCTGTCTAGGTCCACTGAGCAGCTGGAATCGGCGCAGCGAGAAATAGATGAACTAAAAGCCCAGCTGGCCGTTTCTCAGCAAGAAGCTGCAACGGAAAAGCAAGCAGCCCTGGAGCAGATTTCTCAGCTCCAAGAGTCTTTGAAACAGGCGCAGTCGCAATCTGTAGAGAGAGCATCTCAAGCGACGGTCTTTTCAAAGAGCAAAGTTAAGGAGATGCGGGCTGATCTGCTGCGGGGATGCAAGCCCCACACATATAAGGCTATGTCGTTTTAGATTTCGCATCCAGGATCCAAGAAGTTTCTGCCCAGGGAAAGCCTGTGGTAGAGGAGGCCGAACGCCAGGCGAAGCAATGGCTGGACCTGGCAATAAATCTTCAAGAGCGCGAGCGCGATGGCCTCAAATTCTCCCCCATGTCCTCATTCGGCTGCGAGAATGGGCAGATGCAAGGGTAACCTTGCATAAATATTTTAAGAAAGTAGAAGAGGTGAGGGTTGCCAGACGAATGCTGGATGCATTTGAACATGAAAGAGACATTTGTATGGCTCCCTTTCACGCTCTCTCCGAACTAGGGTGCCCGGGCTTTGTCAAGAATGGTGAGTTTCTCACCCATGAGCAGGTGAAAAAGAATTGGCGGTCCTTTGAGGCAGATACAGCTGAAATTGATAGCTGGACCGAGCCAATTCAAGAAAGTCAGGTCACCCAGATGGTGTCCAAGTGTTGCAAGATCAGCTCCTACTTCCAGGAGCTAGGAAAAAGATACCTCACCATCGACCTGCACGCGGTCGCTGCTTTCCACGCAACATTAGAAGAAGTTGCCGACCACCGACCATTCGAAGCAGAAGCCTAGGGCCAAGCCCAGGCTGCATACAACCGCATCTGCGAGGCAGAAGCCAGAGCTGGAGAGCATTCGGAAGATGATTCTGAGGAGGCGACTGCCGGAAGTGAATCTGAAGAACAGTTGCCGCGAGGAGAACGGCTAGAGCAGCAGAAAGCAGGGGAAGCAAGTTCCTCTACACCCAATGGATGAAGGCATGGATTCTTTGCGCCGAGGCGAGCTCGACACCCTGCGAGCCGCCAGAAATGTTGCCACATTTTGCACGGGGTGCAATGTTTTCAGTTTTGTATCAGTGCTGCTCTTCCTTTTCCCTCTTCCTCTCTTTCCCTTTCTTCTTCGCTCCCTCTCTCTCTCTTCCCTACATTCTCTTTCTTCCCCCCTTTCTTGGAGCCCCTCAGTTAGATCTCAAATTTGATAGCAGTTGCCTTGAAAAATGGCTAAGTGTCAGAGCGAAGTCCGACTTCGCCCTTATTTCTGGGCGCACCTTGTAGCAGGCTGGCAGGAAAAATGACTAAGTGTTGGGGCGAAGTCCGACTTCGCAGCGAAGTTGGACTGCTCCCCCTTTCGGGCGAAGTCCGTTCGGCGGCAGAAATCAGCTTTCACCTGTGCGCAACCCGACTTCGCAGCGAAGTCGGAGTGTGCCCTTTGACAGGTGCGCAGTAGGGAAACAAACTCAGAATTTGACTAAGGCATGAAGGCCTTCCCGACTGCGCTGTTTTCTGCCTGCGCAACCCGATGGCGCTCATATCCCGGGAGAAGTTGGATAAACTGCCTTTCAAGGCAAGCATGTGTCAAACAACATCATCTGACAAGTGTCCAGCTTCGGGATCTGAGCCAAGACGTGCCGAGCAAAAGGACAAGCATGGGCCGCACTATTTATGCCAGCTGCCTCATTTAAAGCTGATTGGAGGTTCTACCTGCTCTAGCTGCCCGCATTCCGGCCGATGAGAAGTTCTACCCAACGTGCTGCCACGTAGCTGTTCGGTCTTCAGGGAAACCATGCTGCGGGTACAGTCCTGTCCGAAAGAAGTCAGCATCAGCAGTTCTGCGGCTGCTTTTGTCAGCTAATGTTTGACTGGGACTTTGTGCCCATTAATGTAACGGGGGGAACTTTGGGCTATAAATACCCACCACACTTTCATTGTAAAGCGGTGGAAGGGGAATGTATGTTAGGGAACTGTTGGTTACAAATCTGCCATGAGGAAAGGATTTTGGGTTAATGCGCCGCATTTACCCACCAGCATGAAAGGCCGGAAGGAAGAGATGCCTTCCGAGCCAATCTCCGGAGAAGGCCGGCTCCTTTTTGGGGGGTTTCGATTTAAGCTAAGAGTACAGGAAAGAGATAAATGTACAGAAAGAATATACAAATATACTTGGAGGTTGGTGGGGGGGAACTAACAGTACGACAACGAGCAATCACCAATACTCACTGCATTATAAATATAAAGCACGACTGAGAACTGCAAAATCTAACGTATACTTCCGATACCCAAGCAGTGTACGCACGGCTACAACGGCTCCCTAACAGACATTCCCTACAAGGAACTAACAGTACGGCAACGCGTCAATCACCACCTACGGACACTAACATGGGTAGAAAGCAATCATAAAGATATCAGAGCCAGGTATATGTGTCATGTAGAGAATTTAACCGCACAACTTCAATGGCTCCCTAACAGACATTCCCTACAAGGAACTAACAGTACGACAGCGCACCAATCACCAGATACGGACCAGACAACTTAACACACAAGCCGATGAAACTGCTACTACATCCATTCTATGTATCCTTTTAATTAATGAAGTACGGAGGGTGCTTTAAACAAGCAATGCTAGAGGCACTTGCTCACCAAATGCTGAAATGAATCGACGAGCCGTGACAAGGTTAGCCTAAGGCATGAATATAAAGAAATGCAGCATAAAAAACAGAAGCGACGAGAACAGAACCAGGCATACAAATTATATTTATAAGCAGAAGCACGGTTACATTGGTTCCCTAACAGACATTCCCCATCCACCCTTTACAATGAATTCATGGTGGGCTTTTATAGCCCGAGTCCCTCCCGTTACATTAATGGGCACAAGGTCCTAGTCAAACATAAGCTGACAAAAGCGGCGAAAGAGCTGCAAATGCTAACCTTTTGTCGGACCGGACTGTACCCGCAGCATGGTCTTCCTGGAAGCTGGACAGCTACGTGGCGGTGTGTTGGGCAGAACTTCAATCTGGCAGTGATGCGGGTAGCTGGAGCAGGTAGAACCTCAGATCGGCTTTGAATGAGGCTACTGGCACAGGCAGTGCAGCCCATGCTCGTCCTTTTGCTCGGCACGTCTCGGCTCAAATCCCGAAGCTGGACACTTGTCGGAAGATGGGTGATGCTATTTGACACGTGTTCGCCTTGGAGGGCAGTCTGTCCATCTTCGCTTGGGATCGGAGCGCCTCGGGATGCGCGGGCAGAACGCAGTGCAATCGGGAAGGCCTTCATGCCTTAGATGTTTTTCTGAGTTTGTTTCCCTACTGCGCACCTGTCAAGGGCGCACTCCGACTTCGCTGCGAAGTCGGGCTGCGCACAGGTGGAAACTGGTGTCTGCCGCCGTACGGACTTTGCTCCGGCACTTTGTCATTTTCTGTCGGCTGCCGTCACGCGATTGCAAGGTGCGCCCAGAAACCGGGGTGAAGTCAGACTTCGCACCAAAACTGGGCGAAGTGCGAACTTCGCACCCAGACGAGGCGAAGTGCGCACTTCGCACCAAAACTGGGCGAAGTGCGAACTTCGCACCCAAAATGGGCGAAGTGCGAACTTCGCACTCACACTTAGCCATTTTTCAGGTAACCTTCTGGAAAGTTGAAAAATCAACTGGGGAACTCCGAGAAAAAGGGGGGGAAAAAAGAGAATGTGGGAAAGAAAAGGAAAGGGAGAGAAGAAGGGAGGAAAATAGAGGAAGAGGGAAAAGAAGAGCAGCACTGTCACAATACTGAAGACATTGCACCTCGTGCAAAATGTGACAACAGGAACCATTGTAACTGTGCTTCTGCTTATCAATATAAAGTATACGCCTGGATCTGTTCTTCTTTTATTTTTTATGCTGCCTCTCCTTTACATTTCTGCTTTACGTTTTCCTGTGTCATGGCTTGTTGATTCGTTTCAGAATTTGGTGGTCAGGTATTCCTGAGGCATTGCTTGTGTCATGGCTTGTTGATTTACTTCAGCATTTGGTGGCCAAGTACTCTTGAACTTAATTGATTAGAGGATACATAGAATAGATTAAGTAGCAGTTCCTTCAGTATGTGTGTTATGTTTATGTTGCTGTACGTAGTGGTGATTGATGCATTGCCGTGCTGTTAGTTCTCCTTGTAGGGAGAATGTTTGCTAGGGGACCATTGTAGCTGTGCATACAAATTCTCTGCATAACACACATACTTGGATCTGACATTTCTTGGTTGCTGTTCTGTTTATGTTGCTGTCCGTAGTGGTGATTGATGCATTGCCGTGCTGTTAGTTCTCCTTGTAGGGAGAATGTTTGCTAGGGGACCATTGTAGCTGTGCGTACACTGCTTTATACAGAAAGTATACTTAGGGTTTGCAGTTCCTGGTTATGCTTTGTATTCATGATGCAGTAAGTAGCGGTGATTGATGTGTTGCTGTACTGTTAGTTCCCCCCACCCAACTCCAATCACATTTGTAAATTCTTTCCGCATTTTTATCTCTTTCTTGCACTCTTAGCCTAAACCATAAAAACCCACAGGAGCCGGCCTTCTCCGGAGATTGGCACGGAAGGCATCCCTTCCTTCCGGCCTTTCAAGCTGGTGGGCGAATCTGGGCGCATTAACACAAAATCCTTTCCTCATGGCAGATTCGTAACCAACAGTTTCTCTGGCACGCCCGGTGGGACCCGGAGTCCCACATTTGAAAAAAAACTCAGGCTCGTGTTCACTCGGGCTGACAGTTCATTCTGAGCACTCGGTGGGCCAAGGAAGTTTCCCACCCCCAGACAAAATCGAAGCACTGGTGTTCGCTTCATTGCTGTTCAAAATCAGAACACCTGGCGACTCTGCACGAACATATCCTCTCTGAAAGACCTGTCCCAGCACCTTCATGCAAACAAGAAGGTGGCGAGCAAGGGATCCGAGAAACCTGCCTGACTTTTACGAACTGGACATCAACGCTCGAGGCGAAATTGCCAGGCTGGCTGATCCACAAGCTCGTGTCGACGAAGCCGAGGCTGAAATTCAAGAAGAAGCCGAAGCTGAGGTCGGAAGAGCTGAGTACGAAATAGAAGAGGCCGAGGAAGAAGAGGAATCTACGTCCTCGGAAGGTACCGACATTGAGTATACAACCGACGGAGGAGAAGAAGAAGAAATGGCTGCCCTACAACAGAATGATGATGATCTCTTCCCGGCGGTGGACTCTACAGGGCCCTTGGCCCTGGTCGGACAACAAGCTGTGCCCCCTGCTGCTTTAAAGTCCATCCCTACGTACGACGGCTACGGCAAGACGGCGTACGAGCACATCTAGGACATCCTTGCCCTGGCCGCATTGCATTCCATTACCGACGAGAGTGTGAAGACCCGTCTGCTGGCCCTTTCCCTGAGGGGAAAGCTTCTCTACTGGTGGAGATCACTGCCAGAGGGATCTATCACAGGATGGCCCCAGCTTGCCAGAAGGCTTGTGAAAGGATGCAACGAGTCTGCTGACCCTACTTCTTTGCTGCATCAGTTCCAAAGCATCCAGAGACACCCTCAAGAGGAGGTGTCTGACTTTAACATCAGGTTTGCAAGATCCTGGAAATGGGTACCTCGCGAACTTCGGCCTTCAACTGGCATGGCTGCTCACTATTACCTGAGATCCTTCAACTCAGACATATGCCTGCTGCTGAAGATTGCCAGAATAGACGAGTTTCCTGCTCTGTACGAGGCTGCCCAGCAAGCTGAAGCTGATATCATTTCTATCGGCAGACTCCCGTCTAGGGTGCAGGAACCCATTCGTCCCGACTTTCCCAGATCCCAGTATCCATCAGCTTCTGGTGATGCGCCGTCCACATCAGGACAGCAACCCCAGCAGCAATGGAATCCGGCGCCGGTCGTAACTCCTTATGGCCCGTCGCAAATGCATTATCCTCACCTGCCTCCTCCTGCTCCGCATTTTCCAGCACTCCCTGCTCCCCCGCAGTACGCACCTTATTCCAACCCTCCTCCATTAGCCGCATTGCCTCCACCGGCACAGTTGTCGCCTCCTGACAATAACATTCAGAATACAATCCTTCAGGAGGTACGGGCTTTGGCCTCAGGTTATCATGCCATGTCCAATGACATGACCGCTCTGAAGAAGAAGCAGGCCCAGATGGACCTCGCTCCTAGGAGGCCATATCCGCCCCCGGCCCTGACAAAAGACAAACCCCCAGAGCACCAGTTGCAGAGGCGTCCGCCTCCGAGAAATGCTGCTATAGAAGACCAACCTGGTGCCTCTGACCAGGTTAACTGGTGCACTATGTGCAATGACCCGCATTCGGAGGAAGACTGCACTCTGCACCAGCACTACATCCAGACTTTGGCCGGCAGCGCCATAGAGGACGATGAACTCTACATGATCCTGGACGGCGAAGCCAACTTTGCCCTCCCAGAGGAGAATCTAGTGCCGCCCGCCAAGGAAGAAAAGAAAACTGTAGATGTTGTCAAGCCTTTGCAGGTCTATGCCAAAAGAGAAAAGGCGCAGCCTGGTGGGCTGCCACCATACAAGCGGCTGTGGCCCTACATAGCCCAGGAGAAGGCATCCAAAGACAAAGCTCCAGCCAAGCCTCCTCCGGCAAAGGCTGCCCCTGTTCCAGCCAAGCCTCCTATAGCGAAAGCTCTAGTTCCGACTAAAGCTCCCGTACCTCAGCCTCCAGTTGAAACCAAAGAACAAGCATAGGAGAAGCTGAAGTACTCGTCTCTGACCAAGAGACAGAGTTGAGGCCACCCAGCAGTACCGGACGAAGTATGAGCCGGCAAAAGAAGCAGAAGGAGCTAGCACCTCGGGCTACAGCATAGTAGACGAGTTAAAAAGAACACCCGCTAGAATCAGCATGTACGATGCTCTTCTGCTCCCAGGCCAGGTGGATCTGCTGCAAGAATCTCTGAAAAACATGAAGAACGGCAAGCAGATACAGCCCGTTGTCTTGGTTCAACCTCTGACAGTCTCAGCCATCGGGAAGAACAGATCGCCTCCCTTCTATCTGTCTTTACGGATGCAAGGGCACATAGTTCACAACTGCATGGTGGACTCTGGCGCTTCCACGACTGTTATGCCGAAAGCCGTCTGCGACGAGATCGGGATGGACTACACGAGGAGCAGCCAAGGCGTGCTGCAATTAGATGGCACCCCTATCAAGACAGTTGGTGTCATAAAGGACATCCCTATCCAGCTGCATAAGGCTCTCGACATCGGGGTCATCCAAGAGGTCGTGGTTGTTGACTTGGCTCCCTACTTCGGCATGTGTCTCTCCCGGGAGTTCACCGCAAAGCTGGGCGGGTACCTGTCTCTAGACTACTCACACATGGAAGTGCCCTTCAAAGGAAGGAGACCGAAAATCTTTAATGAGAAGCCTTCCACCTTCCTAGTAGAGAAGATACCCGGAGAAGAGTCGGACTGCATGGTCTAGGCGTCGGAAGAAGCTGGTGACGAGTAGAGTTGACGAGAGCAAGCCCTCGAAGTGCTACGGCTTGAAGATGAGTTCTCTTTGCGGGATTTCAATGCTGTAATTGAGACAGACGGAGGCTGTTACACCGTTGTACAGCCCGAGAGGCTTGACAAGTCAGTCGCAAAGGAAGTGGGACCTGCACCGAGAAGGCGTGGAAGCTTTTCTTTGATGGCGCGCGATGCAAAAATGGCGCCGGTGCGGGGGTGCTTCCGGTTTCTCCGATCGGGATCCGGAAGGACTATACCTACGAGTTGGCTCGGAGCTGCACTAACAACTCGGCGGAGTACGAAGCCCTGTGCTTGTGTTTACGAAAGGCGGAGAGGCTGGGAATCAAACACCTGCAGATCTTTGGAGATTCAGAGCTGGTGTGCCACCAGGTTACAAACAAGTGCGCCTCCAAACAGCACTATCTGAAGGCATACCGCAACCGAGTGTGGGACCTGATGGAGTCGTTTGACTCATTGAATGTCAAGGCGATATCACGTGAGAAAAACAAACACGCTGACATTCTGGCGTCTGTTGAAGCCAGGTACGTTCCGGCTGATGACCTTGTCCAGAAACCGAAGCCGGCTCGCACTATTTACAGGCCTTCTGTGCCTGATAAGGACACCCACTGGCAGGTGTTCGATTGTGACGAGGAGATCGTCACATTTTTGGTTAACGAAGTTGGTTCAATCGAAGGTAGAGACCCTGATGATGAGCAATATGAGGGGTTGATACAGTTAAAAAATAATCATGTCCCAAAAGGACTGATTACATTGGAGAGTCTATTTGATCAGAATGACAGAGCAATATCTCATAGGATCAAAGTAGACCCGAAGCAGTACGCCGAACTGGAACTTGAACCTGGTAAAACTATCAAGGTTGGAATAGACTGCACGTCGGAGGAACTTGAGCAGATCAGATCACTGTGCCGAGAGTTCCCCGATATCGTGGCCTGGTGCTACGAGGATTTGAAGGGGTATGACAGAAATGTGATCCAGCATACCATTGAGCTAGAGGATGGCGCCAAGCCATTCCGACAGAAGCAGAGGGCCGTAAATCCAAAAATTGAGGCCATGATGAAAGCGAGCTCTTGAAGATGCTGGAGGCTAAAATCATCTACCCCATCAAACATTCATCTTGGGTCGCGAATTTGGTGCCTGTGAGGAAAAAGAATGGCGACATTCGTCTCTGTGTCGACTTCAAAAACCTGAATCAGGCTTCCCTCAAGGACCACTATCCGCTTCCCCAAATTGACCAAATTCTACACATCGTTGCTGGAGCCCAGAGATTCTCACTTTTAGATGGATTTTCGGGCTACAACTAGATTTGGGTCAGGGATGAGGACCAGCATAAGACGGCGTTCACCACCAAATGGGGGACGTTCGCCTATCAGCACATGCCTTTCAGCTTATCCAATGCTGGTGCCACATTCCAAAGGGCCATGGACCTGGCCTTCCGAGAGCTGCTCAATAAGATCGTTGTCATCTACTTTGATGACATGACTGTTTTCTCTCACCAAAGAGGGGATCATGTTTCCCACTGCGGCAAATATTTGAGAGGTGTCGAGAATTCGGCATTTCTATAAACCCGAAGAAGTCTGTCTTCGTGGTAAAAGAAGGTAAGCTGCTGGGACATGTCATCTCCGAGAAAGGCCTCGCCATTGACCTTGACAGAGTAGAAGCCCTCCTTCGCTTGCCAGCCCCAATTGATAAAAAAGGGCTGCAGTCCTTCTTCGGCCAGATTAACTTCATGCGGAAGTTCATCCCGGACTTCGCACAGGTGATCAAGCCTATGGCCGAACTGCTTAAAAAAGATACAACTTACGAATGGACTGAAGAGAGAGAGCAAGCCTTCGAGGAAATCAAGGCTCGAATCGCGCAAGGTCCAGTGTTGATAAACCCGAACCTGTATGCGGTGGGAGAACCAGAAAGTTACGCCGCAGTCCTAACTCAGAAGGGAGACGATGGCGAGGAGCGCCCCATAGCGTTCTTGAGCCAAGTGATTCAGCCGCATGAGGAAAAGTACAATTTTATAGAGCGACAAGTTCACGCTGTCATGAAATCTCTCCGAAAGTTCAGGCATTTTGTCTCCCAGAGCAAAACGACTGTCTTTGTGCTTCACCCGGACGTTCGGAGCTTCATCATACAAGGAGAGCCGAGTCACAAGAGAGCAGGATGGATTGCAAAAATCCAGGAGTTCGACATCGAAGGGCGGCCCACCAAGCTTATCAGGGGCCGAGCCTTGTGTCAGGAGCTGGCTCGAAGCGCTGTAGCCGGCATCTCCGCTCGTAAGTGGGAGGACACAGCGACAAGCATCTACCTAGCCAACTCCTTATTGGAGGAGAGTGATTGGACAGATGAACTGGTGAGATATTTCTGCACTGGAAGATGTCCAGATCACCTGAACGCCTCACAACGAAGGAGATTTCGGCTAGGTGCACTCAAGTACACTCTTCGCCCCGAGGGGCTTTACTTCAAAAATATTGACGACATCCTGTTGCGGTGCGTCATGAAATCAGACTAGTCTAGGGTCCTCGGAGATTTTCATTCCGGGATGCCTGGAGGTCATCATTCTGCAAGGCCTACGGCCTTAAAAATAATTAGAGCCGGGTACTATTGGCCCACTCTATTTACAGACGCTTATGCGGTCTGTTCTAAGTGTGATCAATGCCAGAGGTTTCTTGATAGAAACAGAAAAGCACCCCTGCCCCTTCAACCGATTCAGGCCGAGACTTCGTTCCAGCAATGGGGTCTAGACTTCATTGGGGTGATTTCGCCTAGTTCCTCTGCCGGACACAAGTTTATTCTTACAGCCACCGATTACTTCACACGGTGGGCAGAGGCAATCCCGACCAAAATGCAGACCAAGAAACGGTCATCAGGTTCCTCGAGAGCCTGATTACCCGCTTCGGGGTTCTAGAGTCAATTGTGACGGACAATGGTTCGGGATTCGCAGGCGCTGTACTCACGGAGTACACGGGCAAACTTGGCATTTATCACAAAATGTCTTCTAATTACTACTCGCAGGGGAATGGCCTCGCCGAGTCCACTAACAAAAACCTCCTGAAGATCATCAGGAAGACCATTGACAGGAACAAGCGGACTTCGCATTTACTCCTGAACCGGGCGCTGTGGGCAGACAGAGTTTCATTCAAGAAATCCATCAGAACATCCCCCTATGCGCTCGTCTATGGCAAAGAGGTTGTCATGCCATCTCACATTGAAATCCCTGCCCTATGGATGTTGGACGAAGATAGGATCAGTGGAGACCCGGTGGATGACAGGCTGTGCCAACTTCTGCAGTTAGAAGAAGACAGAGAAGAAGCATACCAGGCCTTCACCAAGCATATTGAAGCCACTCAAGGCTGGTTTGCAAAAGGCACTACTGCCCGAGTTTTTAAAATCGGGGACCTGGTGCTGAAGTGGGACTCATTTAAGGCGAAGCCGGGCAACCACGGGAAGTTTGATGTCCTCTGGGAGGGCCCTTATCAGATTGCCCGGGTGAACCAGTTCAATGCTTACGTACTTCGGGATATGGAGGGTCAGCTCCTACCTATCCCCGTTAACGGGTTCCACTTAAAAATCTACCGCTGCTGAAGGTGCCCGAGGGGCCCTTCTTTGTAAAAATCTCCCTTATGCTTTTTTATTTTTCAGCATGTATAGTTTTCCATTTGTTTGAGCCAAAACAGGACAAAGGGAGAGAGCACAGACTTCGCAGCGAAGTCTGTTTTCGCCCCTCAGAAGGAGCGAAGTTCGTAAAGGGAGCTGCTTGTGAAAACAGCAAAAACAGCTAAGTGGCAGTGCGCTGCCCGACTTCGCAGCGAAGTCGGGCTGCGCCCCGGCCAAGAGGCGCAATTTGAAAGAAGAAGCTGCAAAGGAGTGAGTGTTCGGACTGCGCTCAGTTTTTGAGCGAAGTCCGACTTCGCGCGCGAAGTCCGTATACACTCGGCTTTCGCGCGAAGTTCGAACTGCGCTCAGCTTGCACGCGAAGTGCGAGCTTCGCCCGAAGGTTCGGACTGCGCTCAGTTTTTGAGCGAAGTCCGACTTCGCGCGCGAAGTCCGTATACACTCGGCTTTCGCGCGAAGTTCGAACTGCGCTCAGCTTGCACGCGAAGTGCGAACTTCGCCCGAACTTCGGGCGAAGTCCGAGCGCGCTCCATTTTCTGAGCGCAGCTCGAGCGGCCCGTCACAAAAGGCAACAAACTCTAAGTACATCAGAAGCCTCATCCGGGTTGCAAAGGTCGGACTGCGCCCGATCCTCGGCGCAGTTTAAAAAAAAAAATAAGGCAAGTCTTAACGCAAGTGGCAGTTTGGACTGCGCCCGATTTTGGGGCGAAGTCCGACTGCGCGGGCGAAGTCGGATCGCGCCCAACCTTGGGGCGAAGTCCGATTCCGCCTTGTTTTCTGGGCTAGCTCGGACAGTTTAAAAATAAAAAAAATAAAAAAATTCCAAGCATGGGCCCAGGGCGCATTGCGACAGAAGTGGGTTTCCGCACCAAAGGGTTTTTTCTTGAGCAGTGTGCCCAGATTGCGGCAGTGACGTCAGCCATGGCGCAGCGTTCAAGATCAAAATTTAATGATTGCGCAATCTCCAAGGAAAGCGCAATCAAAGAAGCATGGCGCGGCAACCGGGGTGCATCTTTCAAGACATTCTCCTGCGCGGCCACCCAAAAATTATAACGCCTTCACTTGCTAGCCGACCTACCCCCTCCTACGTGACATTAATGACGCTGTCATTGTCTAGAAAAGGGGGTCTAATGCATCCAGACATGCCAAATTGTGCAGATTATTCCTGTGACTGCGAAATCTGTTGCAGACGTCCAGAATTCGTAATTATTGTTGTTTCGGAGGGATGGACAAAGGAAAGTTGCCAATGCCAGCGCAATCCAGCGAAGGGCGCGAACCGGGGATTTACCGCAGTCAAGTGTTTTCAGGAGTGAGACGCTGCCGGAGCAAAAGTCAAAATCCTGGCCAAAGAAAGTACAGCGTGGGCAAGCCCCACCACCACCGGTCAATTACCTGTCGGGATACAAGGACGGCTCGTTTTCCATGAGCCTGACTAAGCTGCGGATAAATGTGGAGAGTTGGGCTGACAAGGTTTCGCCCTCTCACCATTTTGGAGCAGCGTACAAATCGAACCTTTTCTGGTTCTTGTGCCCTCCTATCCATCAATGCCCGGAGCTGGTAGACCTAATTGTCAGACATTACAGACCAGACTACCCGGCAAATTTGCAGCTCCAGCGGTAAACCCTTGTTCGCGCTTCACAAAGAGACTGTTCAGTCGGCCTTCGCCCCAGGGTTGGAGTATGACTCCAGCACAATTGTCAGAAAGATAAATCTTGGCGAGCAAGTGGGGCGCTTTATGCACACAAAAAGGATGAGGGATTTCCTCAATTCAGAGCTGAACGCCCCGCTCGCAGCTGGACAATGGCCAACTGGCCCCATACCCCTGGAGAGGTTTCAGAACAAATATTTGTACACCATTTTGGCATGGATTCTCGGCTGCGACTCTGATGATCTGGTACAGCCATACCAGGTAGCGCTGGCAGAATGTCTCCTGTGTGGAGAATCCTACGAACCAGCAGCACAGAGAAGTGGAAAGCGCCCCATATTTTTTGACTAGGCAGACTGGCTGGCATACGCCATCCACTCCAGCCTGGTCAAGCTCCAGAAGAAGCAGTCCACCCAATTTCGTTTCAGTTCTGTTCTAGCTTGGCTTTGTTTATATCATTTGCACTCCCGGATGCCGATCCCGAACTCGAAGAAGGTCAACGAGAAGGGAGAGCCACAGCCCGTCTATGACTGGACGGATGACCTATACCGGAAAGGGTCCTACTACAAGTTTAACTTCAACTTTCTAGGATTGGTCATGTCAGTCTTTAGCGAAAACGAAATCCCTTGCCCCTCGCGAGAAATGACGAACTCTTTGCTGAATCAGAAGCTCGGGGACGTCTTTAGACTGACGCAAGGAATTGTGGTCAGAATCTACGGATTCAAGGGCAAACCCCATTTGCTGCCCTACTGGTGCACGGAGCATCTGTTTGGGATGGAGGTTGCTCGACAGATGGACTATGTTGAGGAAGAGTTCGGCCTAGGAAAGAAAAGAGGCCAGATTTTTCAATATCCTCTTTCCTGGGCGAACATTGAGATTTCTGAGGTAGGACAGCATGTCTACCTCGAGCAAGAGTTTTCCCGTATTGGCCTGGTTCTGTTGCCGCAGCGTTGGAAGTACGACCCGTACGGGATAAGGGGAAAGTTCACACATCTCTGCCCCCGGGCAGATATAACTGAAGACAGATGCGATGTGGTCCATGTGGACCTTGACTGGGAGATCGAATTGATGGAAGCTTCTCCTCCCTGGCAGGATTTTTACTGCGAGGAGGTGGCTTATGACCCCAAGCGAAACCCGAACCACCAGTTCTCATCTCCAGGGTTTAAAAAATTCCTATCAAAGATAGTAGGCCTTAACTGGCCAAAAGAAAAGATTATTGAATGCTGGAAGATGAGGTGCCGCACGCAGCACGACAAATCCACGAGGAGAAATCTTGCCGTTGATGACGACTTTTCAGTTCTCTATGACCAGCATCATGACAGCTGGCGGCCGTTCGCATATCAAGGTTACGTTCCCCGAGGTCCCTTTGAGGGTTATAAAGGAGGGTCTTCCTCCCAACAGTTGCACACTTCGGCAACTGCCAGCGCGGGCCCAGCAGACATCCAGATGGACCCAATGCAGCCCATGGCTTCCAAGGCGGCGCCTGAAAAGGCGAAAAAATTAGTCAAGGCAACGCCCGAGGCGATCCCTCAGGCACAAAAGACGCCAGCGCCGCCAGAGAGCAGACCGGTTGCGGCAGACCTTCTACAAGTCAAACCACGGTACAAGTTTACCGTGGGAGCATCAGCGCCTGTTGCACCTGCTTCATCTCCTTCCCCCGATCTGACCATTGTTCCAGAAGAGAAGAAAAGGAAGAGAGTTGAAAAAATCAGGCGCCCTAATGGAGTATTGAGTTGAGTTATAGGTTGCTGCCATTAATGGATTTGTTGCAGGTTTGAAGCATTAATGGCTATGTTGCAGGTTTCCGACTGGTGAATTATTGTTGCAGATTTGTTGTTGCATATTGATGAACAGGTGCGGGAGCAGAAGCGGTTATGGCGGTTGAGCGTTCGCTGAGGCCGGACATCTGGTCACCACCAAACGGCTAGCCGTCAACCCCTTCACTCGGCGTCCAGCCATAACCAGACATCTGCACCTGTCTATCCAACGTCTGGACCCTTGATAGCCAGAGTTAGCCCATCAATTAGACCATTTGTTACCTTGCCTAACCCTGATACTAATTGTCATCACCGGTATTGGGAATGTACTCACCCCTGTCTACACATGGCTCAAAATTGCACCTAGTGTCCTTTCTAAGTGCATTGCCACCTTTCCAAAAAATGACCATCAGGGTTTCGTTGTTTCTCCAACCTCTCCTTAATCGTTTCTTGTATTGCAACACTAACAATTGCCAAAGTCGATGGTGCTGCAAATATTTTCCTTGGCCTCTTTGCTGACCTCTTGTGCTTGCAATTCCAAACGATTGAGAATTGTTCGTCGTAGGGACCCCTATCACATTGGCTTCTTGATTGTTCGTCTCATATCTCATATTTTGCTAGGCTAGGATTTTCCTTCGGGAATAGCTCACATTCTCTAATGCCTTCAATGCCCAATTTCCATATCTCTTATAGTCCAAGTCAAAGTCATCTTTAACTTTGGCTTAGGCATAGAAGGCAAACCATTCTAGTGGGTGAGCATACCAATCTTGAATTTCATACTTGTACCCATGTTTGCTTCTCAATTCTATACCTCTTCTCATGTGCATAGAAGGTATGCAACCTTTTGTTCTCCAACTACCTCCTAAAGTATCCCTCTAGATCATATGACCACGCATCCCTTAGCAGTTCAAGACTCATGCTTCTTAACTTCTCTTCAATGATTGGGTTGAATTCTCATAGCTTCGGAGTGATTTGCATTATTTGTTGCTTCAAAGAGTAAAAGGTTGCCTTTTTCTAGCCTTGATATACTCAAGGTCAACATAGTCTAGCTATCGCGCATACTCTAGGTTGAACAAGTAATTTGGCACGGATGTAGGCAGCCCAAAGGGCATGGCAAAAAATATGATTAGGCAAATGAATGATCTATGCTTGCCCAAGTAGAAGTCAATGTTTGGCCACTCCAACGTAAGCAAATTTCAGGCCTCCTATGATAATCTCGGTATCCTCCCCTTCAACTTTATCATTATGAGGTGATAGATTGTGTCATAGAAGTGGTACGAGGTCTTTCCCACTTCTTGGCAAGGTACATCTATATAATCCACAATGGGGAGGGGTTTATTATCAGTTCCTATTTGATTTGGTTGCAGAGAGAGGAACTATTCCTAGTACAAGGGCAACCAGACCAGGTATGATGTGCATGTGATTTTTCTAGCCTCTTTGAAATCTCTCAACTATTCATCTAACCGACAATGTATTTTGTGCAGTAGATCATCTAGGAGTGGCTTGGATAGTTTTCCTCTGCATGAAGGAGGGCAATATGTTCATAAATCTTGGCATCTTTCTCTACCAACACTATGGCTATCTTAAAAAGCACTTGTTGGACATCATCTTTGAAAATTTCTAGCTCCAACGAAATGTTGGAGTCTAGCAACTTGTTTGGATCCTTCAAATGCATGACAAGGAAGTCCTACTAGTAACGGTGTTCATACTTGTAATAGGAATATTTTTGCGCCTTTGGGTTGAACGTGACCTACATTGTAGAATCATTGGCTGAAGTCAGCATTTTTCTGATGTCCTCATCCCTGATATAAAAGGATTCTTATTCCCATTGCGAAGGCCTGATGCTTTTGCCCTCGTAATCATGTCTTTTTGCACAAGATTCAACCAATTCCAAGTAACAGCAAACCTAGGGCACGAGGTTCATTGCTAGACCAGATGTCCACACCCAACTGATGCTCCAAGAGTAAGTTCTTGGTCCCAAGTTGAATCTCCTTAACGCCTCTTCTCTAACTTTAGCGAAGTGAAACACCGCCGGAGCGAAAGTCAAAGTCCCGGCCTAAAAAAGTACAGCGTGGGCAAGCCCCACCACCTCCGGTAAATTACTTGGCGGGATACGTGGACGGCTCGTTTTCTATGAGCCTGACTAAGCTGCGGACAAATGTGGAGAGCTGGGCTGACAAGGTTTCGCCCTCTCACCATTTCGGAGCGGCGTACAAGTCCAACCTTTTCAGATTCTTGTGCCCTCCTGTCCATCAATGCCCGGAGCTGGTAGACCTGATTGTCAGACACTACAGACCAGCTACCCGACAGATTTGCAGCTCCAGCGGGAAACCCTTGTTCGCGCTGCGCAGGGAGACTGTCCAGCCAGCTTTCGCCCCAGGGTTGGAGTATGACTCCAGCACAATTGTCAGAAAGATAAATCTGGGCGACCAAGTGAGACGCTTCACGCATACCAAAAGGATGAGGGATTTCCTCAATTCAGAGCTGAACACCCCGCTTGCAGCTGGACAGTGGCCAACTGGCCCCATGCCCTTGGCGAGGTTTCAGAACAAATATTTGTACACCATTTTGGCATGGATTCTCGGCTGCGACTTTGATGATCTGGTACAGCCGTACCAGGTAGCGCTGGCAGAATGTCTCCTGTGTGGAGAATCCTACGAACCAGCAGCGCAGAGAAGTGGAAAGCGCCCCATATTTTTTCACTGGGCAGACTGGCTGGCATACGCCATCCACTCCAGCCTGGTCAAGCTCCAGAAGAAGTAGTCCACCCAATTTCGTTTCAGTTCTGTTCTAGCTTGGCTTTGTTTATATCATTTGCACTCCCGGGTGCCGATCCCGAACCTGAAGAAGGTCAACGAGAAGGGAGAGCCACAGCCCGTCTATGACTGGACGGATGACCTATACCGGAAAGGGTCCTACTACAAGTTTAACTTCAACTTTCTGGGATTGGTCATGTCAGTCTTTAGCGAAAGCGAAATCCCTCGCCCCTCGCGAGAAATGACGAACTCTTTGTTGAATCAGAAGCTCGGGGACGTCTTTAGACTGACGCAGGGTATTGTGGTCAGAATCTACGGATTCAAGGGCAAGCCCCATTTGCTGCCCTACTGGTGCACGGAGCATCTGTTTGGGATGGAGGTTGCTCGACAGATGGACTATGTTGAGGAAGAGTTCGGCCTAGGAAAGAAAAGAGGCCAGATTTTTCAATATCCTCTTTCCTGGGCGAACGTTGAGATTTCTAAGGTAGGACAACATGTCTACCTCGAGCAAGAGTTTTCCCGTATTGGCCTGGTTCTGTTGCCGCAGCGTTGGAAGTACGACCTGTACGGGATAAGGGGAAAGTTCACACATCTCTGCCCCCGGGCAGATATAACTGAAGACAGATGCGATCTGGTCCATGTGGACCTTGACTGGGAGATCGAATTGATGGAAGCTTCACCTCCTTGGCAGGATTTTTACTGCGAGGAGGTGGCTTATGACCCCAAGCGAAACCCGAACCACCAGTTCTCATCTCCAGGGTTTAAAAAATTCCTATCAAAGATAGCAGGCCTTAACTGGCCAAAAGAAAAGATTATTGAATGCTGGAAGATGAGGTGCCGCACGCAGCACGACAAATCCACGAGGAGAAATCTTGCCCCGTATCTCAAGCGACGGTCTTTTCGAAGAAGAAAGTTAAGGAAATGCAGGCTGGTTTGCTGCGGGGATGCAAGCCCCACACCTATAAGGCGATGTCAGTTCTGGATTTCGCATCAAGAATTCAAGAAGTTTACGCCGGGAAAGCTTTGTGGTAGAGGAGGCCGAACGCCGGGCGAAGCAATGGCTGGACACGGCAATAATCTTCAGGAGCGCGAGCGCGATGGCCTCCAATTCTCCCCCATGTCCTCATTCGCTGCAGAATGGGCAGATGCAAGGGTAACCTTGCATAAATATTTCAAAAAAGTAGAAGAGGTGAGAGTTGCCAGACGAATGTTAGACGCATTCGAACATGAAAGAGACATTTGTATGGCTCCCTTTCGCGCTCTTTCTGAACTAGGGTGCCCCAGTTTTGTTGAGAATGGCGAGTTTCTCACCCTAGATCAGGTGAAAAAGAATTGGCAGTCCTTTGAAGCAGACATAGCTGAAATAGATAGCTGGACTGAGCCAATTCAGGAGAGTCAGGTCACCCAGATGGTGTCTAAATGTTGCAAGATCAGCTCCTACTTCCAGGAGCTTGGAAAAAGATACCTCACCATCGACCTGCATGCGGTCGCTGCTTTCCACGCAGCATTAGAAGAAGTTGCTGACCGCCGGCCATTCGAAGCAGAAGCCTGGGGCCAAGCCCAGGCCGCATACACTCGCATCTGCGAGGCAGAAGCAAAAGCTGGAGAGCCTTCGGAAGGTGATTCTGAGGGGGCAACTGACAAAAGTGAATCTGAAGAACAGTTGCCGCGAGAACAGCTAGAGCAGCAAAAGGCAGGGGAAGCAAGTTCCTCTGCACCCAATGGATGAAGGCATGGATTCTTTGCGCCGAGGCGAGCTCGACACCCCGCGAGCCGCCAGAAATGTTGTCACATTTTGCACGGGGTGCAATGTTTTCAATTTTGTAACAGTGCTGCTCTTCTTATTCCTCTTCCTCTATTTTCCTTCCTTCTTCTCTCCCTTTCTCTTTCTTTCCCACATTCTCTTTCTTCCCCCCTTTTCTTGGAGCCCCTCAATTGATTTTTAAACTTTCCATCAAGTTACCTGAAAAATGGCTAAGTGTTGGTGCGAAGTTCGCACTTCGCCCAGTTTCGGTGCGAAGTGCGCACTTCGCCTAGTTTCGGTGCGAAGTTCGCACTTAGCCTAATTTTGGTGCGAAATCCGACTTTGCCCCTCTTTCTGGGTGCACCTTGTAACTGGAAGGCTGGCAGGCTGACAGAAGAATGATAAAGTGCTGGGGCAAAGTCCGTACGGCGGCAGATACCAGTTTTCACCTGTGCGCAGTCCGACTTCGCAAATGAAGCCGGAGTGCGCCCTTGACAGTGCTGCGATGGGAAACAAACTCGGAAATACACCTAAGGCATGAAGGCCTTCCCGATCGCGCTTGTTTTTTGCCCGCACAACTCGAGACGCTCTGATCCCAAGCGAAGTTGGACAAACTGCCTTTCAAGGCAGACACGTGTCGAACAGCATCATCCATCATCTGACAAGTGTCCAGCTTCGGGATTTGAGCCAAGACGTGCCGAGCAAAAGGACGAGCATGGGCTGCATTACCTGTGCCAGTGACCTCATTTAAAGCCGATTGGAGGTTCTACCTGCTCCAGCTACCCGCATACCTGCCGAGAAGAAGTTCTGCCCAACACACTGCCACGTAGCTGTCCAGCTTCCAGGAAGACCATGCTGCGGGTACAGTCCGGTCCGACAAAGGTTAGCATTTGCAGCTCCTTCGCCGCTTTTGTCAGCTAATGTTTGACTGGGACTTTGTGCCCATTAATGTAACGGGAGGGACTCGGGCTATAAAAACCCACCATGAATTCATTGTAAGGTGGTGGAAGGGGAATGTCTGTTAGGGAACCAATGTAACCGTGCTTCTGCTTATAAATATAATTTGTATGCCTGGTTCTGTTCTGTTGCTTTTATTTCTTTACGCTTTATGCTTAACGCTTCCCTGTGTCATGGTTCGTTGATTCGTTTCAGCATTTGATGATCAGGCGCCTTTAGCATTGTTTGTGCCATGGCTTGTTAATTTATTTTAGCATTTGGTGGTCAAGCACTTCTGTACTTCATAGACTAGATGTGGTAGCAGTTCCATCAGTTGTGTGTTACGTTGTTGTCCGTAGTGGTGATTCATGCGTTGCCGTCTTTGTTAGTTCTCCTTGTAGGGAGAATGTTTGCTAGGGGGCCATTGTAGCTGTGCGGTTAAATTCTTTGCATGACACATATACCTGGTTCTGACATCTCTTAGTTACTTTCGGTTTTGAGTTTCCGTACGTAGTGGTGATTGATGCATTGTCGTCTTTGTTAGTTCTCCTTGTAGGGAGAATGTTTGCTAGGGGACCATTGTAGTTGTGCGTATATTGCTTAGTACAAAAAGTACACTTAGATTTTGCGGTTCTCAGTCATGCTTTGTATTTATGATGCAGTAATTATTGGTGATTGCTGGTTGCCGTACTGTTAGTTCCCCCCACCAAACCCAAGTACATTTGTAAATTCTTTCTGTTCATTTATCTCTTTCCTGCACTCTTAGCTTAAACAAAAACCCCCCAAAAGGAGCCGGCCTTCTCCGGAGATTGGCTCGGAAGGCATCTCTTCCTTCCGGCCTTTCATGCTGGTGGGCGAATCTGGGCGCGTTAACCCAAAATCCTTTCCTCATGGCAGATTCGTAACCAACAGGTCCGGGGTTCGTGGGTGCCAAACTCACTGAGTTCGCTTACAAATACAGAATCTACCTTAAGGCGTCCTCCAATTACTACCCGCAGGGAAACGGCCTAGCCGAATCAACAAATAAGAATCTGATGAAGATCATAAAGAGGACCCTGGAGAGGAATAAAAGATCCTGGCACTTGCACCTGGACCAAGCACTATGGGCAGACCGCATCTCTGTTAAGAAATCTATCAGAACATCGCCATATGCGCTGGTTTACGGGAAGGAGGCTGTTTTGCCCACCCATGTCGAGATGCCTAAACTTTGGCTGCTAGACGATGAAAAAGGTAACCTGGATCCCATTGATGCTAGGCTAGCTCAGCTGTTGCAGCTAGAAGAAGAACGAGAAAAAGCTTATGAAGCTTTCATGAAGCACACAGAGACTACCCGAAATTGGTTTGCAAAAGGGACTACAACCAGGGTCTTCAAGGTCGGGGATCTAGTGCTGAAATGGGATTCATGGAAGGCAAAACCAGGGAACCACGACAAGTTTGATGCCTTCTGGGAAGGCCCCTTTCAGGTTGCTCGGGTTAACCAGTTCAACTCATTCATATTGCGAGACATGGAGGGCCAGATTCTCCCCATACCAGTCAACGGCCTTCATCTGAAGGCCTATCACCACTAAGAGGCATCATGAGGTTCCCCTGTGTACATAGTTTTATTTCTGCAGTTTTATTTTGTTTTTCTGAATGTAAATATGCTTTCCAGTAGATGCAGTTTCTTGCTTTAAGCTCAGGCGTTCGGCTTTCAAGTCGAGCAGTTTTGTCCTAGAAAATGCAGAGCCAAGTTTCTCATGCAGAAGACAGCCTCCTGTTAGCAGTTCAATGCTGACGAGGTTCGCAGGTTCCTAAGGCGAAGGCGAGTGTCGCTCATGAAAAAGGGCGATCAGAAGGGTTGCGCGTGATGCAAGGGACGGAAGGTCAAGGAAAATTGAAAATTTCACTAAGTCCCTTTACGGTGAAATTTGCTGAGGTTCGCCCAAATAGGGCAGCGATAACGGTGCTCGCAGCGAGTTTAGGCGAACTCCAGATGAGTTCAGTAAGCCAGGGTCTCCAATCTGCTAGGGTTCGCGCGATCGAAGGAAAGCAACAATCAAAGCGCTAAGGGCTCGAGCGTAAGTTAAAAAATCAAGATCAGGATCGCTCAACTTTTGAGCGACTCCAGGAATCGCACGAGTTCTAAAGCGAGGAAGGGCCTTGCAAGGCACGACGGCGAGGAGGCGAAAAGGTGAAAAATTTTCTAACTCCCATAGCGCCAAAGGTCGCTCAGATTTTCAGCGACCCCGAGAATCGCCCAAACTCTTGAGCGAGACCCGGAATCGCCCAGCCCGCAAGCGAAGGATGGCCAAACTTCGAGGAGCAAAAAATTTACTAAGTCACGAAGCAGTGCCGAAGGTCGCTCAGATTTGGAGCGACCTCGGGACTCGCCCATTCTTCTCAGCGAGAACATGAATCGCTCAACTCCTGAGCGAACTACAGAAGATGTTAAGGTTTGATGAAGACCCGAGGTTCGCCCCGCTTTGAAGCGAGATCCAGCCAGGCCCAAAAGCGCTCAAAATTTTCTAAGTCTAAAGATGGCGCCAAGAGTCGCTCCACCTACGAGCGATTCTGGGAATCACCCATGCTTTCCAGCGATAACGGGGATCGCTCAGCTTTCGAGCGAACTCTGGGTAAATAGTAAGATCAAGCCGAGTTGGGAGCAACCAACGATCGCCCAGATTCCAAGCGAACACAAGAATCACCCAGATTCCAAGCAAACTGCAGAAAATGCCAAAATTCAGGGACGAGGCAGAACAGTCAAAATTTTCCTAGTCTTGAAATACCCGTCGAAAATCGCTCATTTTCTTCAGCGATGACAAGAGTCGCTAGCCATCCAAGCGAGGACAAGTATCGCTAGGAAAGTCGGGCGATTTCCGGAGCAGAATATTCAAAGTTTAGATAAGCCTCCCGACATCGGTCGCTCACCTATGGAGCGAACCCCGTGGTTCGCTCAAATTCCGAGCGAAGCTGGGAATCGCTCAGGGTTTCGAGCGAACCTCAGCCTCATGCACCAATCTAGCTAAAGCGAACCTCGGGATGCGTGAAAAAGTGGTGGCGGGTTAGAATTTCAAGGTGCACGTTATAAAGGAGGATATCTGCATGCATTTCTAAGCAGATATTTTAAGGGAAAGACGAGCCTTGGGATCGGCAATCGAGGAGTTGCGCCTCCAAAGAAGATCCTTCGCACGACCACCAAGGGATAACGACTGCGCCCACCAACTCCGTGCTCTCGACATTAAACTCAGGTGCTCGCCATTAATGGCTAACCTCATGCCCACTCCCATAAAAAGCGCAGTCGCTCAGTTCGCTCTATTAGTTAAACCTGAACTCACTCCGAGCTGCACCAGAAGCCGAATTCAGAGTATTTCATCCGCACACAGCAGCTCACCCGAATTCTTTCGTAAATCACCATGGGCAAGAAAAGCACAGAGGAGAAGGGTAAAGCACCCAGAGAAACAACTTCGGGCACACCAAAAAGTGGGAAAAAGAGGGCCGAAGCTGGAAAAGAAAGGAAAGATAAAGGGAAAGCGCAGGCGCCAGAAGCAGCGACAGGGCAGAAAGCCGAATCAGGGCCAGCAAAGGTGGTCGTCCAGCCGCCTGTAGACAATTGGATAAAATACAGGGACGGCACCTACTCCCAAGGCATCGAGCAGTTGCGGCACGCTATTGATGACAGGCGAGGGAAAGTTCCTGCCTCAAATCCCTACGTTGCAGCTTACCACTCGCACCTGTACTGGTTCTTATGCCCGCCGGTGCACAATTGTCCAGAGCTAGTAGCGGCCATTGCCCAGTACTACAACCCAAAGACCAGACAAGTCCGGGACCATGGGGGAAACGTCCTGTTCTCACTTTTCTCTGACACTGTCCAGATGGCCTTCGCGCCTAATCAGTTGCCAGACAGAGACTATACCATCAGGTACATCAATCTCAACGAACAAGCTGACAGGTATACGGACAACCCAAAGATGCGGCTCTTCATGGAGTCCCAGCTGCAGGACCCGATACCGCCCAAGCATTTGCCAATGCTGCCTATGCCCCTAAGGAACTTCAAGAGCACGGGCATTTATACTATGCTGGCCTGGGTCTTGGGCATTGGCACAGACGCTGTAGTCTTCCCCTACCAAGTTGCCATTGCAGAATGTATTTTGCACGGGGAATTCTACGACCCCAGCGCCATGGGACCAAAAACTAAGTCCGTGTTCTTTGACTGGGCAGATTGTATAGCGCGCGGTATACATTCGCGCCTGCAAGACCTGATAGAGGAGAAAGCCCAATCCTTCAGGCAGTGTTCATTCCTGGCCTGGCTCTTTCTGTTCCATATGCACACCAAATTGAAGTCAATTCCTGTCCAGCGCACCGACGAGAGAGGCGCGCGACTCCCAGTATACCAGTGGACCCAGATGCTGTTGAAGAGGGAGTCCTACTACAAGTTTAATCAAGCATTCCTGGGCCCTGCCTTAGCGCTCCTTCATGGCTCTTGCCCGCGTGTCCCCCGCCAGATGAGAGACAGGGTGATACGGCGTAATATGGGCGACACTTTCCAATTAACGCAGGGGTTCGTCATCAGAATTTTTGGGTTCACAGGCAAACCCTTCCTCTTGCCCTATTACACCACAAAGTACCTGTTCGCCTTGGAGGTGTCGCGGCAGACGGATTACACTGACCAGAATTACGGCCAGGGGAGGAAGTGGGGACACATTTTTGAGTTCCCGATCAAATGGGGAGAAATCGAGGTCAACTTCACCGGACAAAACGAGTATCTCGCGACAACGCTTCTGAGCTTCGGCTTAGTCGAGCTTCCCCAGCGATGGAGATATGATCCCCTGGACGTAGTGAAGGGGTTCACAGAGATGAAGAATTTCCACGCCTGTCCCCGCCTGGAGATCATGGGAGAGCGCAACAATCCGTCGGGAGGAGACCTTGAATGGAACATAGAGGAGATGCGGTCTTTCCCGCCATGGCACGACTTACTATCAGGTGGAGGCGGAATATGACCCGGTTAATAACGCAGCCCATTCTAAGGAATCCAAAGCCTACAAAAGGATGTTGCCCAAATTGCAGAAGATGGGATGGAAGCCGGAGAAGATTGCCGAATGGTGGGTCATGAGGGCCCATACAAAGAAGGAGACGTCCGAGAAAGTCCTTGCTGGCGACCATCAGTTCTCCGCGCTTTACGATAAGCACCATGCCACGTGGCGGCCTATCATATTCAGGGACCTCGTGCCTCGAGGCACCCAAGACCTACAAAAGGCACAGGCCCCACCCAAGCAGCCACTTACACTGGGCGGAGGATCTAGCAGTGGGGCAAAGAAGAGTCAAGCGGCCGAGCACAAGGCACAACAACCCTCTGAAAAGCAAGGATCATCGAAACGGCCGGCTGAAGCGGCGCAGGCGACTCCGACGCCTCCGAAGAAAAAGATAAAAGTTACAATAAAATCGCCCAAGGCTCCTTCGGAGAAGGCCGCAGGCCCGATCCCTAGTACACCCATCCCAGCCGTTGTCCAGAAAAAGGAGGCCACGCCCCAGAAGAAAAGGGAGGTTGCACAACCAAAGGAAAAGAAAGTTGTGCCAAAGAAAGAGGTTGTGCAACAGGCAGAGGTTGCACCACAGAAGAAGGTTGCTCCCACGGTCCCCCTCAAGGAAGTTATCACTGTAGAAGAAGACACCCCACCGGAGGAGGATGCGTGGGTGACTCAAATATTCAACACGCCAGCTCGAGCCGAGCACGCAGGTACGCATTCTCTTTTCCTCCCTCAATCTTCTGAACCGCTGCCCGCAACACCATCCACTACCGCTGCTGAGCCCATCCTCACTGCCGTTCCTTTAGGCAGCGAACCGGCGTCCGCCATCCCCCTTGCAATATCTCACCCTGTTCTTGAAGAAGCCCAGCCTTCCACCGCCACCCAGCACGACCAACAGGCTTTCGGCCTATTTTCCTCAGACCCCAATGCATTTGAAGCCCTTGCCCACATTCAACCAGGTGTTGCTCCCACAGGCCCATCCTCTTCAGCCGAGGCACTAGTTGAAAATCCGTCCTCGAGTTTTGATAACCCTGATAATCCTCCCGCCTCTGTCCAAACTGTGTCATCCCCAAAGGCGACTGAGTTCCCAAGCTCCGCTTCCCCTCGTCTGTTTGCAGGAGAACAAATGCCTCAGCAAGATCTGTCTCTGATTAAGCCCATGTTTGGAGGCATGGAACTCATTGAGCGAGAACTGGAAATGGTGGAGGGCCACTCCACAGCAGACAGCCTGGCTCAGGCTGAGCAGAGCTCCTTCAGGTGGATCCAGAGCCTCAAGAAGAGAAAGGCCGAGGAGCCTGCCGGAGTGGAGAAGCGCGCCAGGTTTGACCTGGAAAACATGGTGTTGCACAAGGAGAAGAGAGTCCCTAAGGTCAAGAAGCCTCTGAAGGACATGACGCCCGAAGACTACACCTACCACCGTGTAGCCAAGGATCTGAACACAATCAGCGTGGAAAATGAAGTGGGGGCCATTCATCTGAGAGCAGACACGCTCTATGTGCATCATCACCAACTCAAGGAGCGCTTCTATGCCGTGGAGAACGAGAAGCTAAAGCTGCAAGAAGACATGGCAAAAATGCAAGCCCAGCTGGACGACTCCAAGAATGAATCTGAGCAGCTGAGGCAGCAGATGGCAGCTTTGGAGAAACAAGTTGCTGATCAGAAAGAAGCTGCAGATCGCCGCACCAGGGAAGGTGAGGAGGCACAGGCCAGGATAGTTGAATTGGAGGCCCGGCTTCAGGAAGCCCAGCAGCAGCTGGAAGAAAGGGCAGCACAAGTGGAGGTTTTCTCCAGGGACCGAGTCAAGGAGATCCGCGCTGGCCTGTTGAAAAATTTCCGAACCCGAACCTCCAGGTCCCTTTCGGTTCTTATGTTTGTATGCGAAGTTAAGGAAGTGTCTGCCCAGGGTAAGCCTGTGGTAGAAGAGGCAGAACGCCAGTCAGAGCGTTGGCTCACCTTGGCCATTCAGGTCGAGGCTTATGAGCGCAAAGACCTCGAAGTACCCCCCATGACTCAGATTGCCCGTGATTGGGCCACTGCAAGGGCAACCTTGCATTCTTTCTTTGAAAAATTGGAAAAAATTCGGAGAGCCAGGAGATTGTTGGATGCACTTGAGCAAGAAAGAAGCATCTGCCTGGCGCCTTTCCAGACCCTTACGTCGCTTGGATTCCCCAGCTTCACGGACGATAATGGAAACTGCCTCCCTAGGGAAGAATTGAAGCTGGCATGGGACGCCTTCAAGGAGGATACAACGGAGATTGATAACTGGGCGGACCCGATTCTGGAGGCACAAGTGACGCAGCTCATATCCAGGTTTTGCCAGATCAGCGCCTGCCTGACGGATTTGAGCCAGAGGGTCGACCAGACAGATATGCTCCGAATAGAGACCTTCAGGCGCCTGATAAAGGATATTCGCGATCTCGAGCCCTTCCAGGAGGAAGCTTGGACTCAGGTTCAGGCTACATATGAACGCATTCGCGATCGCCTTGCTTCCCCGGACACTAACCCAGAACAAGGAGAGGAAGAAGGCGAGGAGCAGTCTGAAGAGGAAACGGAGGAAGGAGAAGAAACAGAGGAGGAATCTGCTGACGGCAGCGGAGAAGCAGAGCAGCAGAAAGAAGAGCAGCAAGGAGAAGCAGAGACCGGGGGTGACTCCGGGCCCAAAGGATGAAGGCATGGGTCCTTGCATCGAGGCAAGCTCGATACCCCGCGAGCCGCCAGGAATGTTGCCACATTTTGCTAAGGGGTAAAATTTTGAAAATTTGAAAAAACTGCTGCATTTTTAGGACCAGATCCTCTCCTTTCCTCCTTTCCAAGCTATCAGTCCAGGCGATCCTCGGGATTGCATTTTCAGGTGCCATCAGGTTCAAGTTTTCAGGTTTCAGCGAACTCCGGCGAAGTCTGGGAAAAGGCCAAAAAATTCTAAGGCATGGGCACTCCCGGGTCGCACCCTTTTTGAGCGATTCCGGGAGTCGCTCCACTTCTGCGGCGATTCCCAGCTTCGCCCCGTTCCCAGGCGACTCCCGTCATCGCTCGGTGGCGGCGAGCGGTAGCACAAAAAAGCAAAAAATTTCTAAGGCAGGGCTCTCCCGCGAGTCGCTCCATTCTGGAGCGATTCCCGTCCTCGCCGCACCCCTCCAGCGACCGCCGTCATCACTCCCTCCAGCGACCGCCGACGAGTTTAAAAAATGAAAAAATGGCTAAGGCATGGAGCCCGCCCAAGTTCGCCCCTGCTCTCCGGCGATCCCCGTCCTCGCTCAGCCGACGAGCGATTCCCGACATCGCTTCATTTTCTGTGCGACCCCCAGCTTCGCCTCAAGTCCCGGCGATCGCCAGCAGGTTGAAGAATCGACACTTCCCAGGGTTCGCTCCATCTGCCCAGCGACTCCCGACGTCGCATCATTTTCTGGCGAACGACAGCAGAGGGATGGGAAAATTTTCTAAGTTGAAGAAGCCCGAGTTCGCTCCATCCCGGAGCGACTCCCGTCGTCGCCACGACAGCTCGGCGACTCCCAGCTTCGCCTCACCCTCCTGCGATCGTCGGCCGACTTGAAGATGAAAATTTGTCTAAGGCATAAGCCGCGCCGAAGTTCGCTCCACCCAGCAGCGACTCCCGGGATCGCTCCTCTTTTGGTGCGACTCCCGGGTTCGCTCCATCCAGGAGCGACTCCCGTCGTCGCTCATGCAACCCGGCGAACCTCGGCATGTTTTTTCCAAAGCTTTCCCCCCATCTTGGCTTCCCCGAATTCGCTCAAACACTGAGCGATTCTCAGCGTCGCTCCTTGGCGTCTGCGATTTTCAGCTCCAGCATAGGGTTTTGCGACCCTTAGCAACTTTTCAAGCGGACAAGGAAGCAGAGGTAGGTGGCCTGTCAAACTGCATTAATGAAGCGTCAACTCAGTTTTCAACCCCAGGACATCTTGTCAGAGCCCTTAAACATCCCAAGGGGCAGATCGTACCTGCGACATTGAAGAGACGTGCCTTCTCAACAACCAGATCTGTCCGGAACCATACCAAACTCAGGAGAATCGTGTTGCAGGTACGCTCACGGCCAGCAAAGGTCAAATCTCAGCAGCTGTCGCAGTTTTGGGATTCTGTGCTTCAATGTAATTTGGGGGGAAAATTCTGCTATAAATAGCAGTGGACTTTCATTGTAAAAGGGGGGAACATATTGCTAAAAGAGCTACTGTAAACAAACACTTGCTTCAATACAAAGGATCTTTGGCTCTAACTCTTGTCTCTTTCTTTTATGCTGCCTTCTGCAAGTATTTCTGCTTCATGTTCATTTATTTTTCTGATTGCTGTAATTCTGCACTCTGGATTAGGGCATTGGACATTAAGTGAATCTGGAATTCTGGCTGAAGGATACATAGGAAGGAATCGCAGTGTTAGTTTCTGTTACATGCTTTGTTTTGATTGTTGTTGGTTTGGGTATTAGTTAGTGATTGTGCTGCTTGTTCTTCCCCACCACTATTGCAATGCCATTTACATTTCTTTCTGCATTTTTCAAATCTCTTTCCAGTTCCCTTATCTCAAAACCCCAGTTAGAATAGTATAGGAGCCGGCCTTCTCCGGAGATTGGCACGGAAGGCATCCCTTCCTTCCGGCCTTTCAATCTGTTGGGCGGGTCTAGGGCGCAAAAGACCAAATCCTTTCCTAGTGGCAGATTCGTAACCAACAGGGGTATGTCTTGGTTAAGGTGTTTTAGGAGATAAAAGAGTTGCTCACATGACAAACAATTAGTGTTAAAGAGACAAGTCAGGTGGGGTAGTTAAACTGGAAGCCCAAATATAAGTTAATATTATTGTAAATACTTGCACTCAATAATAAATATGACTGCTAGTTAGTGTGTTAATTGTGTTCTCAAGGAAAGAAAACTAACATTTCAGATTTTGCAAAGTCACTTTGTGAGGAGACTGACGTTCTTATTATGAAGCTATTGTTGGAAGCCTGTGGGTCAAAAAGTATGTTAGTGTCCAATAATGTAACTATAATATGTTGAACAACTTTGGTGAATTTAGTTTTTGTGATTAATGCATAGATTGCAATATATTTATGATGATTCATCGGAACTTTGTTAATCCATTATGCTTCAGTTCAGATAATTCAAACCTCGGGCATAGGTCAGAATTTATGCACATGCAGTTTTCTAAAAGGACAATATAATTAGGAGGTCAGAAATGATGTGTCAGGTTTCTTCAAACACAGATGTGGAATTATCTAGTTCTGATCAGATGTATATAGTCAGTCTCAGGAAGCACGATTTTTGAGATGTTTTTCTTCATCATTTATTAGGACTTTTCTTATTAATATATGAATTTGCTTGTGCAATGGTGGTTTACATGCAAACTTGTAAATCTTTGTATATTTTGTTCTTTTTGATTATAGTGTAAATGCAAGGTTGATGGTTATGCTCATGGCATGGATTTTGTCTTATTTACTTTTACCTCTATTGCAGATGATAAAGTAACGGTCTTGGAGGCTGAGAAACGTGTTGCAGAGCTTGATCCTAAAAACCAAGCTATTAAAGAGGCTTTGAATCCTTGGAGAATGCAGGATTCCATGAAAGAGAAAAGACCTTAGCTGTACATTATTTGATCAAACCTTGTGTTGGTTGATATTCTTAATGTTGCTGAAGGGCAGATCAAGGTGTATGCTGAGAGAAAATATGCATAACCCAAGTTGATTATAATTCAATACTTTCTCAATAATTCTATATCTTATAAATCTAATTTATTCATCAGCTGTTGATATATTCGATCCAATCTTTGATTCCAAACACATTGGTAGACAGAAATCTTTAAATCTATAGCTATGTCTATAAGCAAAGAATTGATTATATCATTGTCTGATGGATTTCATCTACTTCTTATGTGCTTCAGACTTATATCTCAATCTCTGAAATGCCTTTTATCTCCATCATTAAACTTGTTTGCTAAGAACATTAGAAGATTGAGTTCTGACTGAAAAAATTTGGCCAGAAATTCTATGATTGACTTACCCATTTTGATTTCTCCAAATGCCCCTAGAACAATTCATATTTATTCTAGAATAATTCACTACAGTTATAACCTTAACTGCTTTTACATATTCATGTTATATACTTGTAAGAAAGTTATAGGTATGGTGATCTTCATTCAGCTGTAGCTGCACCACTGTGAATGTTCTGTTGGGGTTACTAGGTGTTACTAAGCTGGGATGGCTGCAGAATTATCTGCAATAACTGCATTGCAACTTTGGATGTCATGAATTGTTGATATAACTCAGATGTGCGAAAATGGGGCATGGTAGGTAATACTAAAGGACATATAAAAGACTAGGGAGGAAAGTTGGAAGCCGTCTCCACAGCCTGGCTTTTTCATATTTGAACGTCTGTTTGATTCTCTCTTTACTATCTGTTAGCACAGCAAACTTATCCATCTTTCTGTTAATAAGTTTAAGTTTTCTGTCTATATACTTTCTAAATGGCTACCTTTTTGCAGACACTGAGTAACATCTTTTAAGCTATGTTGTAAATTTTCTTCTAAGCTTGTCGTAGTTTTTGTCTCTAGGAAATGATGCTGTTGAGATTGTTTCTGCTATGTCATGCAATGAGGTTGGTTGAGAAAGTCTATATCAACTAGAGGTCTAAATGTTGGGAACAGGTAGTGTGCTAGTTGGAAGAACTGTTGCAAGGCTGGCATTAGTTTCTGGAGAAAAACTTCTTTGTTTGTGATTTTGTGATCAAGCGACATAAGGTATTTATTAGTTCTAAAACTGAGCAAGTATCTAATGGACTTGCGAGCACTCACAAAAAAACAAGCCTGGTAAGTAACTCTCATCAGACTTGTCAAGCTGAATCTTTGTGGAGGACTCACACGAAACTTGCCAAAATGTTGGCATAAACTCTCAAAGCTATGCAAACCACTGAATTCTGAATGGAGGAGACTGAACCTTCTTTATGCATGTTGAGCTTGGGACTTGCTGATTTTTATGATCGTATGATGTGCATTATGCTCTTTTTATCATATATATATATAAGCAGCTGAACTTTTTACTGAGTTGTCACTGGTTCCGAGTCAAAATTTTGGGCTGCCAGGTTTTGATGGAGCATGATATTTTGGGATAGAGCTTTTCAAATTGATGCTCAGTGTCAAAGACATTTTTATCAACTTGATCCGTATTTTTTGCCTAGATAACCAGGAAAACAGTGTCTTCTTAGCCTTCATCTGCTGGCTATACTGTTTTTCAGCGATGATTATAACTGTTAATTTCTATTGGAAAAGCTATCATAGCTCCATATTTATTTATCTGGAACATCTTACAAATGGATCTCAATTTATTTCTTTTCTTTTACTCAATGAACACAATTCCATATTGTGTTTAGATTCTCCTTGTGTCTGCCAAATAAATTACCAGCCATATATGGATTGAAGATATCTTGTATGCAATTAACAACTTTTAGATACTTTTATTGTTGCACTGTTTGACAAATGTAGATCTTTGAACCATAAATTCAAATGCTAGGGACCATCTTGGCTATATACGTGCACAAACTGGAATATATAAAGCAAGTGTACTAGCTTTTTGAAGACCTTCATATACAAGCATATAATGTAAGTGTTTACAAACCAATATGTTTAAGGTGGAGACTATCATCAAATTACATCTAATGGTGTGTTACATAAGAAGACGATGCTAATGCGTGTCTTGAACCAACTTGTTTGTATTGTCTAAGAAGACAAATTATCTAATGATTGGAATCTTTAAATCTATAAATTAATTAGTGTAACCTCTAGCGGCAACTTATAGACATCTCATCTGACATTGAAATTTATGGGGTTTGCATGCAAATGAAACAACGCCCCTTGTAGGAACTCATTTTGAAAATATAGGTATGAGCTTCCCAAATGCTTCATGCTTGTTCAAAAAATGCTTCGATGATATCCTTCCTTGATTAGAGGTTATTTAAATACATAAGGTATGTCCAATATGACTTACCAACTTGTAATAGGATAATAACTACTTGCAACAATCCATAACTAACAGTTAACACATGAACCCTATGTTGAGTAGTTGCAACCACTCAACTAATTATGATGCTAACAAACTATGGTGATAATAATTTCCTAACATTCCCCCCTTAAGTACATCATAGTTTAGAGTTTCTTAGAGAGGAAATCTCGAAATGCCTCAAACTTAACACGTGTAAGTGACTTGGTAAAGATGTCTACACGTTGTTCTTGAGTAGGGCAAAATTTGAGCTGAATATTGTGTTGAACATGTTTGTGTATGAAGTGGCATTTAACCTCAATGTCTTTGGTGCACTCATGGAACACTAGGCTACGAACAAGTTTCAAAACACCTTGATTTTCAAAATTATGTGGTTGTTGGTTTAGTTTGTGGTACTCCCATGTCTGCTAACATATATTTCAACCATATTGCCTCGTAGATGGATCCTGCAACATGATATTTTGTTTTTGTGGAAGATTGAGCAACTATTTGTTGTTTCTTACTTCTCCATGATATAGGTCTAGATCCTATGTTAGGTACACAAGATAGGAATTTAATATTATAATATTGTACTTAATATTATAATATTATAATAAATGTAATTATCCCACATGTATGGATAAGTGGTAATGGTAGGTAGTTGAGCATTATATAATGTAGGCAAGAGGCTCATATTGAGGGGGAAGGAGAAGAATATTACATTGTTGGGATCTCATAGTGAGATATATTAAGTGGCTTCCTTTTAATAAGGATCATTGTATGGTGTTGCCCTACCTCAAAGGTTTGAATTATAATTGAAAACATTGGAGTAATTTACATATTTGTTTTGTTTTAATTTATGTAGAGTATTCATTGTCTGTTTATTTAATATTTTTGCAAATTGTAATAATTTCTATGAATGAGAAAAGAGGTTCTTAAGATCCTAGAAAGAATATATAACCAGAAGTAATTTTTTGATTATCAAGACATCTTGCATAATCTACATTTATGTAGCTCGTTAAGAACTGGTCGCTCTTTTTGTATTCCAAACCATACTTAATGGTACCATGTACATACCTTAAGGTCTGCTTTGCTGCCTTCCAATGAGATGCTTTCAATTCTTGTATGAATTGTGAGAGGTAACTTACTACAAAGTTGATATTTGTCCTAGTGTATGTTAGGTATATGAGACTTCCACCCAACTATTGATAGAGAGTTGCATGCACCCGTGAGGAGGAGTCAAATTGTGAGAGTTGTAGCTATGGTATGTAGGAGTTGTCATAGGCTTACAATCATTCATGCGATATTTTTCAAAAAGTGTCTTGGGTATTTTATTTGTGAGACAAATATGTGGTGATGTGTCTGCCACACCTCTATTCGTAGACAATAGTGCAATAGTCCAAGATTGGTCATGTCAAATGAGTTTTTCAGGTCATCCTTTGTTGTAAGAATCATTTCCTCAAAACTACTTGCGACGACCAAATCATCTACATATACAATGATGATCACAACATCCTCCCTTACTCTTTGTGGTACAAATTTGGATCATATGGACTTCTCTTGAAACCATGATTTTTAAAACTTTCATCTATTTTCATATATTAAGCATGAGGAGCCTATTCGAGACCATAGAGATTTAATCAATTTACACACCTTTGTTTCTTGTTTAGATGTAACAAATCCCTCTTGTTGAATCAAGTAGACTTCTTCCTTAATGTCTCCATTGAGGAAGGTGCTTTTGACATCCATTTCATGAATCCTCCATCCGAACTATGCAGCTAGAGCAAAGTTCATTTTGATGGTTTTTATTTTAGTTGTAGGTGCAAATGTTTCTTCATAGTCGATGCCCTCCTTTTGTGCATAGCCCTTGGCTACAAGTCGTGCCTTGTATTTATCAATACTACCATTTGACTTATATTTGGTCTTGAAGATCCATTTGCATCCAATGGCCTTCTTCCTTGGTGGAAGATCAACAAGTTGCTAAGTCTTGTTCTTCATTAATGCTTGATATTTAGTGTCCATAACATCCTTCCAAGACAAATTGAAGAGCTTCCTAAACTTTGGACGGTTCAAACGTTTGTAAAATATACTCATCAGGACCATATTTACCTCATCACGAGCCATGCTACATGTTGTTGGTCCTGTGGTAGATGTGTCTAGAACTCCATCTATCTCTAAAGCTCTTAATGTGCTAGTGTAGAACTTGGGTATTTTTCGTCTGTGATATGATGGAGCAGATTGGTCCACATCACCATCATTGTTGTCCCTAGAAGCTTCCTCATTAGCATCTTCTTCATCATTATTGTGAAAGTACTATTGGAATATAATTGAATGAAGAATCCTATGGAGAGGATGAGAGTCACTCATTCTTATAAAAATGACAGCATGGCTAATATACAATTTCTTGGTAGCCTAATCAAATAATCTATAGGCTTTTGATTCATCATTGTAGCCTAATAGAATGCACTGATGAGACTTCTCGTCTAATTTCTATCTCTTCTCGTTTGGGATGTGCATATATGTTATTCAACCAAAACATGAAGATGAGATATTGATGGCTTGTATCTAGTCCATGCTTCTTTAGGTGTGATGTGATCAAGTGTTGCAGTGGGGCTACATTTGAGCAAGTAAATTGTAGTATGTACTACTTCTTCCCAAAATGAAGGTGCAAGTTACGATGGTATTATTCCTACATTTAGCAACATCGTTCAGTTGCGGTGTGTAAGCTGTTGTTAATTGTCGACAAATTCCATGTTTCTTCAAGCAAGTAAAAAACTTAATGGTGGTAAATTCCCCCTTGATCTGAGTGGGGTACATGGATTCGTCGACTTGTGAATGTCTCAATTTAATCCTTATGAAGAACGAAATGGAGCTCGATGTGGCACTCCAACAAAGAAACAAGGGAAAATTTGAGTAGATTTCTTCAAGGAAGACCTTGGACCGTGTACAATACTGATAGACTTTCTAGCCTTGTCACAAATGAGACATACCTTGGAGTCTTGCCATTTGTCAAACTCAACCTTCAAATTATGGTCAAGTAATTGGTTGACAGAGAGAAGATTTTTAGTGAGTCCTAGAACATACAAGACTTCTGTTATCTTGCATGTGTGTGACCCTACTCGTAAATTAACATCACCTATGCCTTTAATGTCATAGGATGTGTCATCACCTAGGGAGACCTACCCTTTATAAATGGAATAGTCCAGAGTTTGGAACTTGTCTTTTCAACCGATCATATGTTTGGTTGCTTTAGAATCGACAAACCAAACATGATTATGATGACTTGGTTGATCATTAGTAGCACATGCACACTCTTCTTCTCCTAAGTGGTCATACTCTTTTCTCAAGTGGTTGTCTTCAACAACATTACCATGTTGATATATTATCTTTCTTTTCCAATATGAATTTCTCTTGTGAGTTGATGACTTTTGCTGCGAATGCTTTGCTTGAAGAGAGGATCCATTTGTGAAAGGATTATGCCAACATTCCTTCAATATGTGACCATATTTGCTACAATGCACACACGTCTTTTGTTTGTGAGCATTATTTCCTTGATGTTGGAAGTGTTGAGGTCCTCAACCTTTTTTGACTAGTTGCTTCCCATTTTGATTTGAAAGGAGAACATGATCTTCATCTTGTGATGTTTGAGAGGCTTCCATTTTTTGAATCAGATTCACCAATTTTTCAAATGTTGGTGTTTGCTCAGTGACATTTAGGGTTGTCACAAACACTTTATACTAAGGGAAGAGATCTCAAAACAATGAAAACAAGTGTTTTATTAGATATCATTTCTTCCAAGGCTTGTAGCGATTCATGCAACTCTACAACTTGTCTTAGGAATGACTCAAGTTTTTTGCCATGCTTCATTTTTAGACAATGAAGTTGGCTTTGAAGGAACAAGATTTGGTTCTTGTTCTTTGCCTTAGATACTATCTAGAGCTTGTCCCATGCGGATTTGGATGTGGTTGAGTCATGAATGAATGGTTGAACTTCATCAAAGACATTGGTTGAACTTCATCAAAGGCATTGAACATGATGATCAATCAAGCCTTCTTATTTGCTTTGTCAAATTTTATTTGTTCATCATAATCTATGTTAGGACGGGTAGTGGACCCATTTACAACTTTCCATACTTTCTCAAACATAAGTTGAGTTCTAAGTTTAATTTTCCATGTAGAATGATTATTCCTCTACAGCAGTTGGAAATTAGGTAATAGAAAATTTGGTGCACTACTAGCCATGTTCAATGTTCACAAAACTAGAAAATTTCAATTCCACTAGATTGGTCTTGAAAATGGCTTTCCAATTAGTATATAGGCATATACTTGCAAATTGATCAATGCCTTGAACTGTGAGAAATCAAATGTCTAATCAGGCAAAAAATAGGTGCAAGATATTGAGGTCTTTTCCTCCAACCAAATTCTCCAAGGAATATTCTCAAAATATTCCTTTAATGTTCTAGTGCTTTAAAATGTTAGGTGAATCTCCTTGCTTTCCACGTGCAATCATTTGATCACATGATGAAGGTGCAAATTATGAATATGTCACAGGTTCGATTCCTCGACCATCACAAGTTTCTCAAGAGATGCATGGATTAGATAAAAATAAGTTGTCACTTAATAGAACCAGCTGATAACCCTTACTTTCCAATCTGCCCTTCGATTTTTAGTAGAGCTACATCAAGACCTTGAAGGTCAATCTTATTGGATTCCAAGAGCCTAGATTTCTTTGTTTATCCCCTATATACTTGATCAAGAATGGATTGGCTGGTGTTCACTCATGGACAACATTGCAGTTACATCAATTAACAAAGACCACGAGGAAAGGCCTCTTATTGGCAAATGAATTTAAGTCGAAGTTGATTGACAGGTCAAGGTTGTTACAAAAGAGCAATGAAAATCTCATTTTTTTTTTAAGATCGATTGAGCGCCTATGAAATTGATTTTATACCAAGAAGTAGACCCTCACTTCAACTTGTGTTCTCTAGTGGAGACACTTCTTGTAAATGGGAGAAAACAAATTATGTTGTTAGGCTCCCCATCGCTATTGTGGCTCCATAAGAATGGCTATGACCTTGACGATAGTGGAGAAATCCATTTGAAGTTCCTATTTTTAGTCTCCTTACAAAAAATGTTCCTTGTGGATCAACTCAAATGTTTCCTTCCTTTTACTAGAAGGCTTGAGACAGGTTTTGGAAGTGATAATATTTTGAGTTTCTTTTTTTTAGACATGATAGATTTCAATCTAGCGATGGATATCCAAATTTTTCTAGTTGATAAGTAGTGGACATTTTTTGAGCATCAATGACTTAAACCTATTGCAAAATTTTATCATCGACGAACAATTCTTTGATAGAGGATAAAGTTTCCTCGAAGGTGTGTACCTTGTCACCACTATAAATGTCCCTTACCATGCAAAACTTAGTTTCTGCACTGTAATTGATATTAGCAAGGTCTTCTTCATTTGGCTAATGGAGTAGCCATGAGGTTGAACAAGGTGACGATGGAGTTCACCTAGTGGGGAGTTTGCCTTTGGTTTCTATAAAGTAATGCCAAGGCTGTATTTGGTAGGCGTATGGTTTGACAACATATCTAACAAAAAATGCTAGTTTGGATATCGTAATTTACTAACAAAGTGCCTTGGGACCCCTCTGCGTCGAAGCAAGAGGAGGGTTTGGTGCTCTTTCTTCTATCTCATGCTTTGATAATATCCTTCATTGATTAGAGGCTATTTAAATACATAAGGTATTATCAATATGATATAACAAATTGTAATAGGACAATAACTACCTGTAAAAATCCATAACTAACAATTAACACATGAATCCTACGTTGAGTGGTTGCAACCACTAAACTTATTATGACACTAAAAAACTATGATGATAATATTTTCTTAACTATGCTCTTCTTCATCTCTTTAACCTACTCCCATGTTTCTTGTTTCTGTTTCTTCTCCTTCTACCTTCTCTTCTTTTTTTTGTTTTATTTTTCTTGTTTGTCTTATGTTTTTTCATCCTTGAAAGGGACTCTACCTTCAAAGGTAAGGCTATTGATGTGGGCCTCTCTTTCTTGAGTCACAACATTGACTATCCATGAGGTTTAACCGACAATGGCTACTATCCAATCCTAGAAAAATATCTAGTCATGGTGTTTGCTAAGGTAGGAGACCAAATTATCCTAGAAGAGCTATCTAGCAAAAACTTCATCTATTGATTCATTGGTTGATGACCTTCAAGAAGTGATTTATTTACTTGTGTGAATATATCATGGAGATCCCTTAATAGAATATCCATATAACTTGGTCCCATTGGTGATTTTTATGCCCCCTTCACCTCTAACACTAGAAAAAATCTTGTTTTTGAAGGATGGCCATGGTTCATAGGCATTCATGCATTTTTTCTCAAAATCTAAGAGAAATTTTGATGCTTAGATTGAAATCCCTTGTTAGAATTGTGTCTCAACCCGACTGAAAAAACATCGGATTTTTTGTATGAGAACCACCTACAATGAGTAAGCAATAATTTGGGCACCTTTGTTAAAGTTTCAGAGATGACTTAAAAGCAATTGTACATATCTCGTATACAAATTTATGCTATCCAAAACCTATCAAAATCCATCCTTAAGAACATCATTTTGAAACCAAATTCAAGGAGCAAATGGGTCCAAGAGTTAGCTATGAAAACTTTGTGTTTAGGTGTCATAGATGTGAAGGATATGGTTACTTTGGAAAATCATGCCCTAAGGCAGGTTTTGTCTTAGTGCCTCCAAACCTTCCTCAATATTTAAAAGGGAAGGATGGAGATAATGTAGGCTTCACCTAAGCAACGTATAAAACAAATATTTACATGCAAAATGATAGAATTGTAAGAACATGCAAGACCACAATGTAAAATTTATCCTTAGAAAAAGAAAGAGGAAAAGGTATGGAAAGAATTCAAATTTTCAAATCTAGAAAACCAAAAAATCAGCCAATGCTCAAATTGAGAACCTACAAAATACCACTTCAATTCCCAACTATCTCCCAAGACAACTCCTCTTACCCTAGATCATATCTTTAATAATATATTTTATAAACGTCTTCAAGGAAATGTGAAATTAAATTAATTTTTTTTGATAAACTTCCTAAGAATATTTTTCTAAACCACTTTTGAGGTTGAAAAAGAACCAATGAGTACATCCCGTAGAAACATGCAAAAAAATCTTTCTAGAATTGAGTTCTCTCCAACCTAATCTCTCAAAACCACCAAGAAAGTAATTAAGAACTCTCTTGAAAAGAAGACATCTTGCTAGATCACTCTAGTTTCATAAGCATTTATGTTCCATGTAGAAGAGACTCAAAGCACTTCAAGATCCCCAAGATGGTCAACTAAACTATAGATCTAACCTATAAAATTGAAAATATGTATGTAGAGTTATAGATTTAATCTATAGAAATACAAATCTAATTTGCAAAATCACATATTTGATCTATAAAGTTGTAGATATGATATATAGAACTACAAATATGATCTACAACATTGCAAAGGATTGAAAAATCCTTGATGAATATTTTATTAAACTATAAATTTAAATAGGCATTTAGGATGCCAAAATACAATAATGTGCAATCATCCGAATCAAGCAGCAATGCAAATCTTGGATATGCAAATAGTATTAGGTATTAACTTAGGCTAATCCTAACAACTAGATGAACTTAAGCTAATTACTAACTTAAGTTGCCAACTAATTAGATTCTAGAAACTAATTCTAGAATCATACGTGAGGTGAAGGCTCACATGTATTATTAACATAAAATAAAATAACTAAGCCTAGGACTAAACTAAGCCTAAGCTAACCCTTATCATTCCTCCCTACTTAAGAAGCATTAGACTCCAATGTTTGTACAAAGGAGTAGGAGAGATCCAATTTAAGTGCCCAAAAGAAGGTGAAGTAGAAGAGAGATCCCCGTGGAAAGTTTTTCTCAAAAAGAGGGAGCATACGACCGTCTCAAAGCATTCAATGGCTGGAAACTCTGCTCAAGAGCATACAATCACCCAATAGAATGGAAAAGAGATTACTACTCCTGCAAGATAGTAATTATCTGCAAACATTGTCACAAAATGTTGTCTATTGCAACAAAGAGGATCAAGGCACAAATCCTTCAAGTTTCCTTATGGTAATCTATTCATCTTATCAGATTGCATGGATAACCAGTCGCTACAACTATCAAGTGTGATAGAGGAGATTACTTGTTACAAGGTTCACTTGTATTTGAAAGAAGACATGATGTGGAGAGATGCCTTCAAAAAGTTACAATGGTGACTTCAACTTCTTCTAAGGGAGTGTAATAAGGTCCATTTGGGATAAAGTGGACTAAATCAAGAGGAGGAAGTATCAGGTACCACCGAATTGCACTCCATTACAAGTCCACAAAAAATTTGTAAAATCCCAAATGGGAGGAGAAATTTAACTCCTCAAAGATCTCTTGGATCTTATTACAACATCCACAATTGCAAGTGGATACAAATGCTTTTAAAAAGCATATAATTAATAGAAGTTCAAAATATAAGTTGATACATCTTAAGGCAAAGGTTTTTGTAAATTTAATTAATTATTGCAAAATAATTAATAAAGAAAAGATGCATCATAATTAAATTAATTAATTAATTAATTTAACTAGTTAATGCAATTAATCAAATTAATTGGACTAAAAAAATATTAAACCTTTAGAAAGGTTGAGCGATGGTCCAAGCGATCAACTGTTCTTCGCTAGTCGGCCAAAGACACCAATAACCTCACAAAGCAACAATGTGACACATTACACATACGGTTGTGCATATAACACTAAAGGTTAGCTTACACTGGCTGCTATTATCTAGCCATCCAAAAGTGCTATTAAAATGAAATATTTTGCTTGCTCCACCAGTGTGGGACAATCATACTTGATGGAGAAGGCTCCCAGGGTCCTCAACTTGAGATCCAACTACCTTTCGCTAGATGTGCACATCACATTCTGTACGAGCATGAAAGGTGTACACAGAAGTGGGAGGAATATGTCCTCCATGTTAATGTCTCATTGGCCTGGTTAGCATGCAGGCCAATGGAACATGTGTATCATGCTTACTCGATCTTTGTCGAGATGACATTTGTTAAATTATCTTTCCATAACACAAAATTGATCTCCAACTCTCTATATGCATAAGATCTCCAAATAATTATAAGGTGTGTATCCATTGTGAGCCTTGTCATGGCGTAGATTAGGAGTTTCATTAATAGTTGGTCTGCTTGTGGGCTAAAGTCCCTATTGCAACCAAGGCTTTGCCCTCATATTTGATGTGCTTGGCCTTCACTTTGGAGATACGAATTTGGGAGGTGTGTTTACCTCTAAAAATCCTTAAGGCCCGCTAATAAGCAAGATCAGCCTAGCAATGGCCAAAATAGTACCTCTAGGAAGGCCAGGCGCAATTCATGCAAAAGAAGAGCCATGAAGATATGGCTTAGAATCACCATAGAGAAAATATCCAAGTGGATTTGCAAGCAAATAATGATTGTTAAGGATAGTGACTAGCACATGTAATTGGTAACAACGTTAGAGGAAATATTATCCATGAGGTGGTTCTTCGGGTGTGAATTTCTAGAGATGAGTTGTACCTTCTATACGTGTTGGGAGGCATGGTAGAATGGCTAACATAGTTGTACAATCCTCATGGATCCAATAGTTGACCGAATAGGAAAACATCCTTTAGAAGACCCAAAAACAATCCCATGAGCTTCATGAGCTCTCATATGCACACTTAATTCCCCTTTAGTTCAATGAGACTTGCAATGTACATGGATGGTCTTCTCAAACCACATCTTCCATCTATTATGGAAAGGAATAAATTTGTGGAAGTGGTAGGGGGAGGGGGAAGGGGGAATTTCCTCAAGGAAAATTTCCCTTCACAAGTAGGATACCCCCTACTCTAATACCAATACAAAATATTGGAAAATCCTTGATGAACATTTTATTAAACAATAAGTTTAAATAGGCATTTAGGATGCCAAAATACAATAATGCACAATCGCTCAAATCAAGCAACAATGCTAATATTGGATATGCATATATTATTAGGTACTAACTTAGGCTAATCCTAACAACTAGACTAACTTAAGCTGCCAACTAATTAGATGCTAGAAACTAATTCTAGAATCATACATGAGGTCAAAGCTCACATGTATTATTAAGATAAAATAAAATAAATAAGCCTAGGACTAAACTAAGCCTAAGCTAATCCTTATCAAACATTATATATTTTATCTATAGAGTTGTAGATTTGGTCTACAAAACTATAAATATGATCTACAAAATTAAAAATTTGGTTTATAGAGCTACAATTTTGATCTACAAAAGTATAAATTTGATACGTATAGTTATAAAAATGGTTTGTAGAACTACAAATTTGGCTTTACAAAATTGCAAATCTAGTCTGTATAACTATAAATTTGATTTGGGGAGTTACAAATCTAATTTAGATATTTGTAGATCTAGAGATTTGAAGGTATGATCTCTTGGAGAAAAGATCCCTACAATATTATAATATTAGACATTAGATCTTATTTATAATTGTGTAGATTTGATTTATAGAATCATAAAGTGATCTAAGTAAAAAAATGATTAAAATAGATGTTAGTGTTTTATGGATTTAAATCAAAGAGGAACAAATAAAAAAGAGAAAAAATAAAGAAATAAAATATATGAGAGAATTTTATATGTGGAATAAAGCTAATAATTTTAGATTAGTAATCTCAAGATTTGTAGAAGTTATTCAATTTAATTTTTTTTTAAAATATTGCTCAACATTGTTTAACAACATTTTTTGAGTTGTTAATTTTTCACAAACAATAGATTTTGACTAAACCAAGAAATCTAGCACATAAGTTGTTGAAAACTAAAAATATCATGCTATCCATAATGCCATTAGTGCTACAATAATAATGAATATGTAAATAATACATTTAAAAAAATTATAACTAGTTGTTAATGCTACAATTTAGTTCATTCTACTACAACATTAATTTTGAAGGGCAAATTGAATAAATTTTAAAAAAATATTTATATAGAAATAATATCTTTGAGTATAATTTCAAATCAAACTAGAATAATATCCTTTTGATGGTAGACAAGAGAGTTATACCCAAAACAAAAAAAGTTGATCTAAATTAAAAACTGCTAGAAATTTATTTTTTTGATTGGTGAACAAGGGTGTTGAAAGGAAATCGTAACCTTTTACAAAAATATGATGATTGAGAGAAAATATCCCAACAAATATACAATAAAAGCAATAGATCCTCTATAGGCCATCAAATATAAACTACTAAAACTAAGAGGAGAAGCCCATGCAGGGGTAGGAGAGAAAGCCTCATAGGGCAAGAAGAGAAGCCCTCCTAGGGCAACAAGAAATATCGCCCGTGTTGAAACATATATTCCATACATGGTACTGGATAATATCTATGATTTCCATGCTATAACAGGTCCTCCATATGTGGCAATTGTTATCACCTATGAGAGCCGCATTATGGTGGATCAAAACTAGGTATCATATGACACTTGTGAAATCTTCATTAATACACATATTCCCCATGTGCCTAGGAATAAGAAAAAACATAGTTCAAAGAATTCTCTAAACACCAATGACCTCAAAGAGTTGGATATGCATCATAAACCCTTCCATAAGAACATGGAAACTCCATGCTGCAACAAATATGTGGATGATGGTAATGCTGGCTAAGCCACATAAAAGAAAAACATCCCTCCAACCCTTTAGGGAGAGATCACTTAAAAGACACAGATAGGAAATTTCCATCAAGCAGTATAGGAGGGAAATTCTTAGTACAAATGGTAAGCTGAGGCTCAAAGATATCCAAATTGGATAACTAATCAACAACTTGGTTACCTTCTCTATAGACATGTTGAATGGTAACATTAGTGGATAAGCTCAGAAGGGCTTTGGATTCAAAAATTAGGTTGGAGATGTTCCAAAAAGCAGATTGAGTCCCTTCAAAGACTTTAATGATGTTCATCGAATCACCTTCAACCACTAGGTTAGGACAATTTAAGTAGGGTAGAAGAGATAGACCTTGAAAAAGAGCTTGTGCTTCAACAAAATGATTAGTTTGGACCCCAAGGTTTTTTTCAAAGATCAAATGATCTTCTCTTCATGATTTCTAAAAATACCTCCAACACCAGCAGGGCTAGGGCTACCCTTGGAAACTCCATCAAAATTGAATTTTATCTAGCCTAGGGGTGGAGGAGACAATTTAATGAGCGAATGAACCACCATAGAGTTTGGGGAAGAGTAAATTGGATTGCTTTTTGATAATTTTGAAATAACAAATGAATGCTCTACAAAACATAAATATGTTAGAGAATACTTTTTAAGTCTATTTTCAAATGCAATTGGAATCATGTCATTCCAATGCCTGTAATAACCCTTACTGATTGTGGGGGACACCCATGATAATATTTTGTAATATTTTATAAACATTGGGGACACCCATGATAATGTTTTGTAATATTTTTTAATAGTTGTGGCTCTAAAAGCACCTAGACAAGTGGTACCATTATATGTAACTATTATCAAGAATGTAACTATTTTGTAGGTAGATATTCTAGCTCATGTGGCATTTTGCATGTAAGCCAACCTTGAGAGTTAGGTGAGAGATGAAATCTTTAAAACTTTGAGGGGTAAGAACGAATGTATATTTTTGCAGGTTTGAATGAAAGTATTGAAGGAGGTTGCCCCTCAAAGTGGCTTATGATCCTTTGTTACTTTGTGAGAATTTCACTTCTAGACACATATTTCGTATTACAATATCTTATGTTTCATGCATTTATATTTTATTGCAATATTTTTGTGATTGTGCTAATTTTAATGAGAAGGTTCCTAAAAAATGGTATCAGAGCACTTTCCAAGTCTGTGTTCTATTATGACTTTGACAGTTTCTACCATTTTGATTGTTAGGTATAAGATTTTATGTTTTTGTTTTTCACCAATTTCCTTAAAAAACACAAAAAAATCTAACCCTTGTTTTTTCATTAGTTTATTAGGTTAGAAACCTTATACCAAGGGTTTAAAATATCATGGAGGAGTGTCATTATTGGCTAAGCTAGAATTCCTGTAAAGTGTCTATGAAATGAGGGGTGATCAGGCTCTAATACCCATGACTTAGACAACACCTATCTATGGAATTGAGATCCTATGTATTTTTTAGGTATATCAGGAGACCCCTTAGGATTAGGAGAAACCTTTAGCCCTTAGGAATATTTTTAGTCCTGTATTATCCATAGTACATCATACACAACTTGTAGAAAGATCATCTCTCGTATTGACAAAGAGGTAGGTAGTGTGCTCATGGGTATGTGTGGAATCCTTATTGAATACTGGACTAAAATATTGGTTCGAGCACTATCGTTCGTCACTGTGGTATAATAGAGGGCCTATGGGAAGTACATACACCCTGACTTAGAGTACCCTATTGTGTTGAATATCAAACCTGTAATAAAAAATTCTATTTTGTGAATATTAAACATGTAACCATAACCCTACCATAGAAATTGAAAGAAGACATCTCTATTTCAAAATTACTATATGAAAAACAAATGAAAGAAATTGCAGAGGAACATAACAGTCAAGAAAAAAACTACTAGAGTCAAAAGTAGTGGGAATAGGGTGGTTAGTGTTAGTAACAGTCAGGATATTCAGTTAGTTATAAGGTTATTAGTTGTTGGTGTCAATAATGATTACCTATGATAGTCAAAATTTAAAATAGATAAGGAATAACCCATGATAGAGTAAGACCATATAGTGATAGAAAAATGTTAGGATTGGTTGATAGTGTTAGTAGTTAGAGCAAAGTCAAACGAGACAGTTGACAACACAGTGTCAGGATTGATTGAATAGTATCAGTAGTCAGAATAGACAATACAAAGTATCATAAAAGGTTGGTCAACCAAAAAACCAAATTTCTAAGAGAACAAAGCCTCTAGGAGGAAAAACAACAACACTCAAAGATAACATACCTCTAATAAAAAGTCCGTCTAAAACCAATGCTGTGGTATATAGCTCATTGTGACCATCTCCTTGAGCTGATCAGTTTGGTATATAGCCTCTTTTTTATAGGTACCAAAAAATATCATCATGGGACCTAGTCCATTACAATCTCTTTTTCAAGTTGATCATTTTGATATATAGCACCCAAACCACTTTTTGAGATCCTTATTTAAAATAGTAACCCTTGAATTCAAATTTCTATTTTTAGTAAGAATTTAAAACAAATCATAACTTTTAGAGCATGGCTTCAAGTACTCAACAAAAATAATTAGAGGTACAAATTGCTAAGCATGTGGATCATTTGGGAAAACAATTAACGATTCAATTAGGCACCAACTTAGAAGAGTTTAATACAACTTAAAAAGTTCTAGGATTCTATGAATTTGATCACCAAGACACAAAGGGAAATGAAGATAGAATTGGACAATAATGTCTCTACTAATTCCCTCTCACAATATGGATTGGATCATCAGGATCAATAGGATATAGGTATAAGTCACCACCAGTAAAACATATAAAATAATAATGAATTTAAGTTGTCCAAATTAGACTCCCAAAATTTTATGGAAAAAATCCTTAGGGGTGGGTTTGCAAGGTAGAATAATACATATCTTCATAATGTCCATGCTACATGCGTTTAACAATTTCCTCTTTCAACTTTGAATTAGATTCACTACATTCATTTCAGTGGCTTAGGAAGGCTGAAACTAATATTTATTGGTAGGAATATGAGAAACATCTATTCACTTGCTTTGGTCCTAGTGAGTTTGAAGATTTAATAGGAGATCTTTCTAAACTTAGACAAAATTCAATTGTTTGAGAGTATCAAACTCAATTTGAAAAACTGACCAATCATACTAATGGTTTAAATACCATCTTCTTTCAAAGTTGTTTTGTGAGTGGTTTGAAGGATGATATTAGGGCTGAGGTTAAAATGTTGAGACCCCAAACATTATAATAGGAAATAAATTTGGCTAGATTGGTAGAAGATAAATTCAAGGCCCAAGGACACACCTTTAAATTTCCTCAATCTTGACCACCTTTTTTGTCCAAGCCTATGACAAGTCCTACCACTAAATCTCCAACCATCAAAAAATTGACTCACAAAGAGATGGAGACCATAGGGCCCAAGGGTTATGCTATAATTGTGATGAAAAGTATTCCCTAGGGCACAAGTGTGTGTGATAAAAAATATATCTTTTAGATATGGATGAGACACCAACCATAAAATCTTCATAGGAAGAAGAGGATCCACAAGAGACAAAAACCATAAAATAGACCAAAGTTCCAAAGGAATCCCAACTAGAAATCTCCAACTCCCCAAATGATGAAAGTCATTGGATACTTCAAGGGATAAAGGATCATCATTATTATTGAATCTCATAGGTACACAACTTTGTTCATCCACATATGACCAAACAAGGAAACAGTTACATTACTACATGCAAATTCCTTTGAAGTCATGATTGCTAATAGAGGCACTCTACCATGCAAAGGAAAATATTGTAATGTCAAACTCCAAATTGGAAAATATAATTTCAAGATAAACATGTTTTTCCCTAACATTAGGTGGATGTGATATAGTTTTAGGAGCATAATGGTTGTGAATGTTAGGTCCAATTTTATGGGATTTTTTGAGCTGTAGATGAAGTTTAGTCAAGAAGAGATCGAATATTCATGCTCATGTGTGGACCTCATAAGATAAGGATACTAAACTCTTATTTTGGGTATTGTAAGGATGTTGAGCCATGGTTTATAGGCTTTTAGAGGAGGGTACTAAATTTATTAATAGTTTTGTTTCCAGAGTACTTATAGCAAAGAAGAGAAGATGTTTTTAATCCTTATGTCACCTTGGAAAATACCCTCCTTATGACTACCGCTAGTCCACCATATTATACTAGCTAAGAGAGATTGCTCCTTCAAATTTTGTATGTTGGTTTACTCAAGGGGTCATTATCCTTCCCCAATAGGACAAAAAAATTGGTTATCTTCTTGTTATATTTGTTTAATATGATGTAAGCTATACAAAAAAAATATGTAATATTAATTAAGTTTGACAAAATTTTATCTTATTTAAGGCAAAAGGAGTATTCACATTGGGTTCACCAAGATGTAGAATTGGAAACCTCAAGCTGTGTAGAGGGAGGGATTGGTCTGATATGATCATCCCTACTTTTTCACTTCGAGGGTCTCTTTCCAAAGGAGACCTAGAAGATATGGGTATCTTTGAATGTGAGTAGCCTCCACTCAATGCGGTTTTTCAAGGTGTCAATGTTGATGTTGTGCTTGTGTAATGGTGTTTTATGGGTTTAATTAGTAAACTCCTAAGGTTTTTTACTACTAATTAGATTCTTTATCAAGCCTTAAAAGGTTATTCAAACTTAATATTGAGATCACTAAAAGTGTAATCTAAGCTTATTATAAGTCAAAAATTCACACCAAATAAAGTAATACAAAGCAACAATGAATGAACACACGATGATAAAATAATGTAAAATAAAGTGGGTTTCCTTTTAGCTATTTGTATTATCTTTCAATGGTGTTACAATAAAAATACCCTCTTAGGAGATACTACCAAATTGATACAATGATACATAATATCACGATTAAGATCTCTTGGTGCAGTAGAAGAATTTGTGTGCCAACACAATTCGTAGGGGAGCAGATTTTCAAATAACCGTGTAAGGGTTGTATGTGAAGTCATTCACTATCCTTGTACCTACAACCCACACACAAAAAATAGAAACAAATTATTAGCATGTGTGAGCCCACCGAGGTTGGACCCATTTTTAATATGAAAATAAATGAAACGAATAAAAAAGCATGTGCATGTATGTGATAACAAAAATGTAAACTGATATAGAATAGTAAAATAAACTAATCAAACCTAACATGCAATAAAAATAGTAAATATGATCACCTGATCATGACTGTATTAGGGTGAGATGATCTCTATCTATGAACCATCTCAGGGCGAGACGATCACTATTGCAAGTCTACTTTTCTTTATTGCAAAACTCGAGAAGCATTCGAAGTGACCTAGGGAGTATTATCAATAGATTTTTGATGTGGGGAGGCAAGTTTAATGAACTCAAAAAATCACCATAATGAGGGTTGTATTATGCGAATAACAAAAGTGAGGTTTCAAATACTTTATGGAAGTCCAACATCATAGTGTTAGTAGTGGGAAACCCTAGCAAATTTTTGGTAGCACTTCATTTCTTGGGAATTGAGGATTGAATTTGGCAGCACTTCGTTGCACAAATTCAAAAGCTTCAAATCTTTAAAATTGAGGGGTGAGTGCCATTTTATAGATTTCTTATCAAAGCTAGGGTACTTTGCATGAAAAAGCAAAGGGGCAGTTCACATTGGTAAAATAGATGCATGTCCCAAAATAGTTGTTTGCATGAAATTAATTTGAAATAACCTCATACAAAGGCATCTAAAAATAACATAAAATCATGCGTGATACTAATGGTTAATTTTGGTTGCCAACTATATTTTTTATTATTTTTAGTTTTGATTTTTTGTGACTGTCTCGGGGCAAGATGGTCATGGTTTGGAGACCATATTAAGTCGATACGGTTAGGCAATTTATGGAAAAAATTGCCCAAATTTGGTAAAAACCATCAAGTTAGCCCTAGGGCTGCCCAAGGTGGACTATGGGGGTAGTAAGGAGGAATTTTGGTGAGTCTCCTTAAAAGAACGTATTTTAGGTGTCTACAAATACCCCTTTTTGGGATGCTTTGTGTGTAAGCACAATGCAAAGCAAAAATAGATGATCTAAAATGGTTGCATTGATTATGGATGATGTTTATTGAACAAGTCAACATGAGATACCCCAATTATGGAAAGGGTGCATGTCTTTGAGTCATTGCTTCCAACACATTGATGGACTTAATTTTGGTAAAATTTTCAACCAGATAGATTGATGGTTAGTCTAATAGTTTAGGCTTTGGTTTACCTGATCTTAGTAGTTTTCAGCCAGATAGATAAAATCTTAGTCTAACAGGTTTAGGCTTTAGACCTACCAAGGGTCAGTTTGATTGATTTTTGCTTTTACCCCAACAAAGAGGGAAGTGTATGATAGTTTTTGGCAATGATTATTGGATGAACACAATTAGCACTTTTGAGTGTTTGATTATTGACTTGATCTTTAAACATGAATTTTATATTTATCTAGCTACCTCCTCAAGCAACGAGTCGATAGAGGACATGTAAAATGATGATAACAATGAGTTTATTGACCAACATGATGTTATGAACTTGGGTGCCTTTGTAAATTGATGAAATTTAATGTTTTTTGGTGACCATCTTGACCCAAGATGGTGGTAGATTAATGATTATTTTTTTTGAATTTTTGCAAAAGCACGACTGTCCCATAGATCATGTGTCATCGCTTGACCATCTTAGATGGTCGTGTCTGTGATTTACTATAAATAGAAAATTCATGATTTTAAGGCTGATTTGTAGTCGTGCGAGACAAGGAGCAAGTGAGACTGGGAGGAGAAGAGTGATTTTGTGAAATGGATCATTGTAAAAAACTCAAACAACCACCATGATCGACCCATCAGATGCCTCGACGAGTGGAATTGGTGCTAGGAGAGTAAGGATAATTATCTCGACTTTTCATTTTTAATAAAAATGAACCCACATTAAAATTAATGGTAAATGAATGGGTGGGATGGGTAGCTTAGGCAAATGAAAATATGGGTAAATAAACATTAATATTCTTTCCTTTTCCTTTCTTGTTGTTTTCTTGTGATGTTTGTTTTTATTTTCATTACTATTTTTGGTTTTTGAATGTTTAATTTGTGTTTTGGGGACCGTCTCAGTCTAGGATGGTCCCTCTTTGTGACTATCTCACTTTGAGATGATCATGTTTGGTGACCATCTCAAGTTGATATGGTCCTATGCTATGATCCTCTTGTGCAGATATGGTGGCAATTGGAGACTATATCGACCTGAGATGGTCTCTCTTAGGACCTATATTTTTTATTATTTTTTATTAAGTTTTTGCCTGGGTAGCAGCTTATTAGAGCTTGACATCAAATTTTGAACATATTTAGAGAGGTTTGTGCTACGGTTCTAGAGAAATTGGATGATTGGACTTGGCTGAGAAGCTTAGACCTACTACAAACTATTTATCTAGAGTCAATTCATGCTGATTAGGCCTATATGATAGCCTTGATAGATAGATGGGACCCAAATATGAACACCTTTGTGATGCTGACTAGGGAGATCATTATGACCCTAGAGGATGTATATCATATTTTACAGGTTCTTATTAAGGGAGAATCCATTATGACTACCCCAATTGGTCAACGAGAGGTAATACTATGATGAGCCTATGGAGATCAATGGATTCATGTAGACTATGATCTAAATAGTGATGGGGTTAGGGTCAACATTGGATATACCACTAGTTTGCTAATAGTAAGGCATGCAATGCTCATATCATTGATATCATATTTCATTCTACCTTATTCATCTGGTGCAAGGTTCCCTTGTAACCTATTGGGCATTGTGCAATATTTGGTGGAGCATCTTAGGATCATGTCATGGGGTACTACACTACTGGGATAGCTCTACAGGGAGCTCTACGAAATTAGAGAGAGACATTGGCTAGGCTTGGGTTGCAACTTCCTTATATAGGTATGGGGATGAGAGTATTTTAGTGTTGATAGATTTCATGGCTTGGCTTGGGTCACACAGTGAGATATTTTTGATCAAGATATTCCATATGCCATGCAGTGGATTCATCAGCATAAGTGGGGCTAGAGTTACTCCCATCAGGGTGACCTAGAGCACTATTCAGATTCATTTTATGGGCTACAACTAGGATAGGTGATATGGAGGCCTTGGAGAGGAGCTCTAGTGTTGACTAAGGAGGGTGTGCACTTAAGGTGGGTGTGATGTTGCATATAGCTTACTACCCACCATGGTACAAAGCATGAGTACTTTTAGTACTCACGGGTGACCTGCTAGTTCGGTGTGAGATAGGATGTCCTCGAGGATCTAGTAGTATATATGTAGAGGATATATGAGACACAGTTTCCCTAGCCTATGGATGATGACTAATGTACCACTTGTAGGGGTAGATATAGAGGATATAGGTACTACGACTGAGTACACTACCTAGTTTATAGTCTAACTTGCTTCAAGAGGGGTAGCGATTAGAGAGATCAAGGCTGTGGAGTCAAGGTAGGTTCTCCTTAGTGATGAGTATGACAATACTTGGATAGAGATGTGGGGACATAAATAGAATAGAGAGGTAGCGATGGTTTAGATACTCTTGGCAAGGGTGATAGGGGTGACGGTGTGGATGAGGATGATCCTCAGGAGTAGATCACCACCTTGAGAGAGTAGGTGCGTATCCTCCATGGTTACTTAACTGATAGGGACTCTACCCATGATATAACTTAGAGCTAATGGGATATTTATAAGGAGATATGGTGGTTTTGGGCCAAGGAGAGAGATAGCCTACAAGCACAGGTATAGAGCAACCAAGAGGATATTTCTAGGCTCATATTAGAGCAAGATTATTTTCATTCTATGGGGTCTTAGAGACCATAAGTTAGAGTTCCTCTCCATTGATGAATCATCTGGAGTGTAAGAGGGACTATGTAAGATTGCTAGAGAAAATTTTACTACTCCATGACATTTCTATCCTTGCACATCCATCTAGTTCCTAGTCATCATGGAGTCAACAAAGTGGGGCCTTAGAAGGATAATCAACTACACCACTTGTGCCATAATTTTTAGCTTTAGGTGCATCCCACAGAGCAGAGTCCAATGGTTCTAAGAAGCTTAATATAGATGAGGTCGAGGGTAGTGGTGAGAGTGGTGGTGTAGGGCCAACTTGAGCAAGTGTCTCTCACATTATATGGTTTTTAGATTTTTATTTTTGGATGTAAGTTATGAGGACTCACCATTGTAGCCTGCAGGAATTTTATATTATGATATAACTTTTTTATTTATATATGATATGACTTTGATTATGGTTGATCATGTGTTTTATTTTGTTATGATGTGTAATTGTAGATGCATAGATGTATGATAGATGCTTATATATGGATGATATATGCTTTTATATGTAGGAATGCTTTTGATATGATGATGCATAGAACTAATTTGCCTATGATGTTTAATGATTTATGATAACTTAATTAATGCACATTGTGGATGTATGCTTAACTAATGAAATATAATGAATGATTTTATGATGTAATAACACACTAAGTATATGCATTATAAAAATATACTAGAGTCACAAACCAAGATGTAAATAAGCTCATCAAGAGTATACACCTGAATGGGAATCTAGTGAGAAATAATATGTAATGAATGATGATGATGGATTCTAAAAAGTGAGAGGTCATGAGGGAACAATAAGGTTTTTCATGAGACTCAAACACCCTAGTTGACCAATCAAAAGCCGTGTACTGACCATGGAAGCATTTGGAAAATAAAAATCTGCTAGGAAGACCATGATACTCAATATCCTTGTGTGTGCATAGTGAAGTTTATTACCTTGAATTTGGACTTGGTTGAACTTAACTACTCTGAATGCAATCCATAAACAAGCTAGCTCAACCATAAGCTAGCATTAGTTTATATAAAAAAATATCGCTAATATGACAGACATATAGCCATGTTTAAGGCTACTCTACTGCCAGGTTGACATCTATAGTCCATTGCTAGCAATGGAGATCACTCCATGGATTTTGAAAAATTGAGAATTTCAGGAATTCAAGCTCTTTTTCTTTTTTTCTTTCTCCTTTGGGATTTGTAATTTTTTAATAATACTTGTTCATTTTGTGGAAGAGCAAGGGATTTGTTTTATTTTATTTTATTTGGGAACTTGATCATTTTATGGAGGAGAAAGGAGATTTTATTGCTTTTTGGGATACTTACTCATTTTGTGGGGGAGTAAGGGATTTTGTTTTTCTCTCTTTTTTTGGAGAGGGGGAAAGCTTGCACTTTTTTAAATTCTTAATTTTCTAGACCATGCACATAATAGGAAGAGCAAGGGAAACTTTTCACTTTTTGAGGTAAGACATACATTGTAGTGTCATATTTCCTTGTCCAAAATCGTATTTAAGATTTTGAGAATGTGTTTAGGATTTTGAAATAACAAAGTATGACCAAAGAAAGATCCTATCATCAAAAATCAAGATGGTAGATACCATAATCTAAAATACCAATTAGGGATGGCTAAATGATCGAAAGACCCTATTAGACACCTTGTGACCACTACTTGGGATCAAATAATGGGTGTATGAACATCATTAACATGTGTATGTATGATCAATGCATTGGGGTGTATGTCCCAGATAAAGGATATGACATCAAGGCAAGTGAATTTGGTACAAAATAGGATGTTGTATGAAATACATAATTCAAGACTAGATGTATGCATCTATGGTGAACAGAATGCCTAATGCAGCGGAACAAAATATACAATTAGCCAAAACTATAATTAAGATGAAATGCATGGTATGATGTATGATGGTATGTAATGCAATTATGATGTTAAATGCAAAATTATTTTTGTTCTTTTTGTAATTTTATATTATTTTTGTGGTTTTATTATGTTATATTTTATTTTATTTTTTTATGCATAAAATACCCATAGGTGGAGAATATTGAGTGGTTTAGGTTCCTCAACACCCTCAAGTGAATCTAAATGATAAGTTCTAGGACCTAGCTTCTACATTATGATGAATGGGCCTAAATAGTTGATCGTAAATTTGTCATGTAAATGTGGTGATAAGTTTGATTTTTTTTTGTTTTCTTTTAACACAAGATAAATGATTTTGAACTCCCTAGGATTAACCTTTATGTCATAGGCTCACATAGTACGATCTTGATAAACATGAAGATGCTCAAGAGCGTTAATGCATCATTCATCAAGAAGTGTAAGTTGATCTAGGTGAGCCTATCACACAGTATCATCGATGAATTCTTATAAGGAGATGCACAATGAAGGAATATCAAGCTCCAAAGGCATGATGGCCTCAATGCCATATACAAGCAAAAATAGAGTTGCCCAAATCGATTTTTGAATGCTAGTGCAAGAAGCCCAAAGTACAAGAGGTAATTGAAAGTGGTAATCCTTGTGATTATTATTTATTATTTTCTTAAGAATGGCTATGAATATTTTGTTTGATACCTCAACTTGACCATTAGTTTATAGATAATAGGGTATTGAAAATCTATGCTAGATATGATATTTATTACACAAGGCTCTAACATCCTTGTTCTTGAAAGGTGGCCCATTATCCAAGATAATTTTGGATGGAATACCAAAATGACATATGTTATGGAGTATGAACTCTATAATGAATGCACCTATCATAGTGGTAAGGGAAATTTCTTCCACTCATTTTGTAAAATAATCAGTGGTCATTAAAATGAATGTGTGTTAGCCCAAATATGAGGGAAAATATTTACCAGTTAGGTTGAAGCCCCATTATGAAAAAGGCCATATCAAATGTATCAGTTGTAAGGCCTATGAAGGTACGTGCGATAGATTAGCATGATACTAACACTTAATGTACCTTTTAACATAAGTGCAACTATATTTCTCTAGTGTAGGTCAATAATAGCCCATTCAGAGGATGCACTTTGCAATGGCCATGATGCTAAAATAACCACCACAAGTACCATCATGAGCTTGGAAAATTACCCAAGTATATTCTTAGGGAAGCAATGAACAAGAAGATAATCATAGCTTCAACTATATAAAATATCTCCTAGAAAGATATATTTTATCACTTTTTGTTTAAATGTATGTTTGGTAGCGTATGACAATCCCGAAGGAAGATTTTCAATCTTCAAGAAATCTCTAAGTTGTGCAAACCAGTCTTGATATACTTTAGTTTGGACTAGATGAACTACTTGCCCATATCTAGCTTCTTCTTGCACAAATGCGGATTGAGAGAGCACCTTAAATAAATGGTGGTATTGGTGAGCAGAAATTCATGTCCCGAAAAACATTCATTTCTCTTCCATAAATTATCAATCCGGTAAGTCCATAAACTTATGAGTGTCACGCACAATATATGCCTGCAGTGTTGGGGAATGAATTCCTTATGTACCTTATTTAGTTTGGTGGGGGATGTGTATGCATTTTGATTTCAGCCAAACTAAATAAACTAAGTGCAGAAAAATTAATAAAATAAAACTAAAGTGCTGAAAGTAAATGTGCGAAAATAAAATGCGATAAAATAAACACACACCTAAATTAATTAAAGCAGGAAAGAAAGCAATAAACTAATCTACAGAAAGCAAATACAAAAATTAAATAGGGGAGGACTACTGTAGGGAGTGGGCCCAAGCTCCCGTAGATAGTCCGCCCAGCTAGCTGCGTAGAGCTTGCTCAAATAAGAGGAATTGCACTCTTAATAAATTTGATAAAGAAGTAAAATAAATCAGCTCCTCTATAAAATTGATCGTCCTTCCATCAGGGAAGACCTGTGCATTTATACAATGCACAACCTTCCCTTGTTACAAATTTAGGCAAGTCTATTTCAGACTTGTAGTTACAATAGATATGTTGTAAACATTCCAGCCAGACAATCCTAACAATCATGCACTAATAATAACAGTCACGCACTAATTTTACCCGTAGGATAAATCAGGCGTATTCTATTTTTATCATAACATGTATGATATCAGTAATAAATCCATTCACGTGTTTTTCCATCTTAGTCGCCAATGCAAAATAGATTATTTTCCTGATTTGTCACATTGTCTGTTCACGCACATTGATTTTCCAGATAATTGCATTGTCTTGTTCACGCACATCGATTCACCGGATAATTGTCGCTCTGTTCTGTTCGTGAGAAAATAATCCTCACCTTGCAAAGTTTAACCGACCAATCACTTAATAATAGAGGTGCTTTATTTAGTTTAATAATAATGCACAAAATATCTCCCCCTTCTTCTTCACGTGATTTGGTAGCTATCCCAACTTGGTGCATATGACGTGAAGTCAACGGTCAACATGGTCCCACTTGCTTGCTTGGTCAAATCTTGCAAAGTATGGAGGCATGGAGGCACCTTCTTCATGAGGAAGGCGCCTACTTTTGTTGGGTGCCTTCCTTATAAGGAAGGCGCCTACTTCTACTGGGTGCCTTCCTTGAAGAGGAAGGCGCCTACTTTTGTTGGGCGCCTTCCTTGAAGAGGAAGGCGCCTACTTTTGTTGGGCACCTTCCTTGAAGAGGAAGGCGCCTACTTCTGTTGGGCACCTTCCTTGAAGAGGAAGGCACCTGCTCTCTTGCCTTAGTCTCTGAAAGTAGAAGTATGCCAGGTCCAAGTGGATGTAGACTGGAAAACACCATATTAGTAATAAAACCTGCATTTATACACATTTCCCACTAAAAACACCAATCAAGCATAATACCGGATTTTCTATCAATTATATGCATAAGTTATATAAAAATGCATCTCACATGCTAATTAAACCAGTAATGATGCCCCTTAATAGTGTATAAAAATGTACATTTTTGGGACTCATCATCCCCCCATGCCTAACATGTGCCACGCCCTCGTGGCACCAAAAGCTGAAATTATCCCTCTCGTAGGCTGACCATGCCTAAATATTGTCATGTTCTCTTGACAACAACCCCGGGATAGTAATATATATATATAATTTTTTTTTTTTCTCTTTTTTTTTTTTTCAATGGCCTTCAACATCTTTATTTTTCTACCGTTGAGTGCTGCTATTATTTTTTTTATTCAACACTGCTGTGTTTTTTTCTCAGTACTATTTTTTTATTCAGCACTGCATTTTTTTTCATTGAGTGTTGCTATTCTTCATCCATAGAGCGTTGTGGCACCAACAGAAGTCAGAAACACATCCTGACTAATCATTGCGAACAAATAGTTAAATTGTGACCACACTGTTCAGGGCAAATGACCACTGCACTTTTTTTTTATATATATACTGGCATTTTCCAATGTTGCACATTGGTCATATTTAGTGAGCCCAAATTGGTTTAAAATAAGTGCAGTCACCAGCTGCTACTTTTACCCACATCTGAAACGTATTTGACATCTCCAGAACCTCCTTTGTGGTATAGAGTAGCATCATTTATATGTGTTCGCTCAAGTCGGTTGCCATTGTCATGAGGCGGCAATGAAAATGATGCCAAATTTATTCACGTAGATGCCATAGCCTTTTTTTTTTTTTTTATATCGAGGCATGTCATGGGAGATTTTGAAAAACTATAGGGGCATCGGCTGGTATTAGCATAGAAATGATTTTAAAATAACTATACACATAATTAACAGGAAAATCAGTACATACCCGGGTGAATTTCGTAGAACCTGATGTATATGATGCGGGTGGTGTGAGACATCTTCACGTTGGTGCTCTGGGAGATTTTATTTATTTCTTTATTTATTATTTTTTTGGCTGCCTTCTTCCTCCACACCATTAATCGTTGTTGTTCTTCCTTCTTCTATTGGTGTGAATTTAACAACTTCAACATCGCAACCATTATTTACCATTTTTTATATTCTCCCCCACTTAAATTAGTGAGGCCCTTATCGCCAGCAACAGGTCCCTCTACGCAACAGGTCTGCAACCCTTCGAACGTCAGGTCCCACACTGAACAACAGGTACCCTCATCTAAGGGAGAAGAAAAATACTTATTGGTGCCTTCCTCCAGGTGGAAAAAGGCACTACTGTACTGGACTGATTGTAGGCACTCTCTTCCTGGTGGGAAGCAAGTGCCTTCTCCGCTTTGCCGCTCTCCTAATTGCAGGGCACAAAATGTCACATCTGTTAGGCCTAGTTTAAGCCGGCTCCACCTACAGATCATGCTCATGGTTGTGTCCTACGAAACTACACCTACAAAAACTGGAAAACAGGAATCATGGCCTATGCCTGAGGCCCTAGCTCTTAGGATGCCTTCAGATTGCACTCATCGGGCACGATTACCTGCACACACGAAAGCAGTAAAACAGGAGTCATGACTCCGTGCCTGTTAGGCCCTGGCTCTCAGGATGCCTGCAACTTGCAATTCGGTTCATGATTTCCTGCAAAGCAATAAGAAAGCAATTTTTATGCTAAGCAGGACATGTTCTATGCATTTTTTTTTCATTGGGAGGATTCACATAATTTTTTTTTTTTTATCAAGGCACCTCTACTGTATGCCATCAAGGCACCTCGTCACTTATTCCTCTTTTTTTTTTCCTCCTTGTGCCATCGAACCACCCAAGTGCGGGAAATGGATCAAGGCACCCTAGATGTCAAGGTGCCTGCTTGTTGTGGAAGGTGCCTTCTTGCTGTGGAAGGTGCCTTCAATGTATGGCACCTTCTTGATGTGGAAGGCGCCTCCAATGTATGGCGCCTTCCTCATGCGGAAGGTGCCTCCAATGTATGGCGCCTTCCTCATGCGGAAGGCGCCTCCATTGTATGGCACCTTCTTCATGCGGAAGGTGCCTTCTTGATGATCAAGGCGTCTTGCACTTTATCATTTTTTTTTTCACGTATCCTTCCTTTTTTTTTCTCTCATTTTTTTTTCTTTCTTTCTTTTTTTTTAACGAATGATTGAACATTCATCCAAGCTACTGGTATGGTATGGGGTCTCCCCCATGCCGATGTCTAATCCACTCTCGCAAATGTGAGGTGATTGTTAATGGAGCTCGTTGACCGTTACTCAAACATTGTCTCGACACTCTTCCCTTGCACTTGGTGTAGCATCACTGACTTTGTTTATCATCCAGGCTATAATAGTCATGCACCTTGCAACAAAATTTTCCCCCAAATTCCACAAGCACCTTGGGCTGGAAGCCTTTCGCTTGATCAGGGTTACTTAGCCTGCCTTCAAGTGCCAATGTTTCCAAGGCAAAACTCCGCTAGCTTTCACTTGCTAGATTGGATGCTACACGATCATGTACACGAGACAGTTCGTATAGTGCTATTACGAACTCCACGTATGAATCTCAATTCACGAGATCTTCACAGACACCTCCTTATTTGTCTACTTCGCACTTCACGTTGTCCTGCAAAACATAAAAGAAAAATCTAAACTAAAGACATTAAAATAAAATTCTAACTAACTTTTTTTTTTTATTGTTTTTTTTTTCATCTTCTGATTACTTCTAGGCTCCTCGCTTGCTTTATTTAGCGACCGGTTGGAGATTTCTCATTTCCCTTCTAGACCAAACTGGTCCTAGGGAAAGAGGATACTTTCTTCCAACAAGTAACAAAAATAAAGCTTCTATTTTTTTATTTGTTGCTTTATTTAGCTACCGATTGGAGATTTCTCATTTCCCTTCTAGACCAAGCTGGTCCTCGGGAAAGAGGATACTCTCTTCCAACAAGTAGCAAAATAAAACTCTATTTTGCTCTTAACTTGGAGCCTTTTCAGTAGAAGATATATTTTTCTTTTTTTTTTTAGACAATGTTTATTGTGTTGTTGGTGGCAATGATGAAGGTGGGGTCTCCCCCATGCCTACATCTAAACTAGTCTTTCAAAAATCATCTACTTCATTATCAACTAGTTTAATACGTCATAGCATGAGAAGAGCATTTTATCCCCCTAGCCTCAAAAACAAAACTTTTTCAACATAATGGCAAAATGTGCAAGCTAGAAAATGACTATCTGCAGTTGGCAACTTGGAGAAAACATGGCATAGCAGTATTTAAAAAAACACATGCTAGTTTTTGATTCACCAGGTCGCCTTAAGCGCAAGTGAAGAGCATACTCCAAAACAAGATGTTCTTTAAAAATTTTGCTCTGTCATTTTCCTGCTATTAATTTCATCATTAAAAAAACATTTACCAATACGTTGCAAAAAGTTCAAGCCTATAAAAATTTTTAATTTAAAACCAAGCTTCTAGAGGCACAATTTTTCAATGGTTTCTATGTAAAAACACTTCCCTAAATATTTTCAACTATCAGACCTGGGTTGTGCTATTTCGTTGATTTCTTGAAACCATTGAAAATATGAGGAAAATCCTTCAATGCCAGATTTTTCTAAATTTTTTCAACAACACATTTTATTCCTACTTCTACACTTAATTTGGTACATCAGGTTCATTCCCACGTTTACCTGAGAAGCTAGAAAATGCAAACAGTTGCCTATGGGATTTGGCTCTGACTGTGCCGACAACTATTTTTGGCCTTATAAAAAGGCCCTTGGTGGACTCACACTTCTCAGGTAAAATATCTACAGGTAATTTTAAATAGGCTTTTTAATTGACCCGTAAATCATAACACTACAGTTTAGACACTCCCCGACAACGATGCCAAAATGGTGAGCAGAAATTCATGTCTCGAAAAACATTCATTTCTCTTCCATAAATTATCAATCCGGTAAGTCCGTAAACTTATGAGTGTCACGCACAGTATATGCCTGCAGTGTTGGGGAATGAATTCCTTATGTACCTTATTTAGTTTGGTGGGGGATGTGTATGCATTTTGATTTCAGCCAAACTAAATAAACTAAGTGCAGAAAAATTAATACAACTAAAATTAAAGTGCTGAAAATAAATGTACGGAAATAAAATGCGATAAAATAAACACACACCTAAATTAATTAAAGCAGGAAAGAAAGTAATAAACTAATCTACAGAAAACAAATACATAAATTAAATAAGGGAGGACTACTGCAGGGAGTGGGCCCAAGCTCCCATAGATAGTCCGCCCAGCTAGTTGCATAGAGCTTGCTCAAATAAGAGGAATTGCACTCTTAATAAATTTGATAAAGAAGTAAAATAAATCAGCTCCTCTATAAAATTGATCGTCCTTCCATCAGGGAAGACCTGTGCATTTATACAATGCACAACCTTCCTCTGTTACAAATTTAGGCAAGTCTATTTCAGACTTGTAGTTACAATAGATATGTTGTAAACATTCCAGCCAGACAATCCTAACAATCATGCACTAATAATAACAGTCACACACTAATTTTACCCGTAGGATAAATCAAGCGTATTCTATTTTGATATCAGTAATAAATCCATTCACGTGTTTGTCCATCTTAGTCGCCAATGCAAAATAGATTATTTTCCTGATTTGTCACATTGTCTGTTCATGCACATTGATTTGCCAGATAATTGCATTGTCTTGTTCACGCACATCGATTCGCCAGATAATTGTCGCTCTGTTCTGTTCGTGAGAAAATAATCCTCACCTTGCAAAGTTTAACCGGCCAATCACTTAATAATAGAGGTGCTTTATTTAGTTTAATAATAATGCACAAAATATCTCCCCCTTCTTCTTCACGTGATTTGGTAGCTATCCCAACTTGGTGCATATGACGTGAAGTCAACGGTCAACATGGTCCCACTTGCTTGCTTGGTCAAATATTTGCAAAGTATGGAGGCATGGAGGCGCCTTCTTCATGAGGAAGGCGCCTACTTTTGTTGGGCGCCTTCCTTATAAGGAAGGCGCCTACTTCTGCTGGGTGCCTTCCTTGAAGAGGAAGGCGCCTACTTCTGCTGGGCGCCTTCCTTGAAGAGGAAGGCGCCTATTTTCTGGGCCCCTTCCTTGAAGAGGAAGGCGCCTACTTCTGTTGGGCACCTTCCTTGAAGAGGAAGGCACCTGCTCTCTTGCCTTAGTCTCTGAAAGCAGAAGTATGCCAGGTCCAAGTGGATGTAGACTGGAAAACACCATATTAGTAATAAAACCTACATTTATACACATTTCCCACTAAAAACACCAATCAAGCATAATACCAGATTTTCTATCAATTATATGCATAAGTTATATAAAAATGCATCTCACATGCTAATTAAACCAATAATGATGCCCCTTAATAGTGTATAAAAATGTACATTTTTGGGACTCATCATGTACCATTATCAAAAGGTACCTCTAGGATTAATGATTCCTAGGAAGCAAGTTTCAAAAGCCTTGAATTTGAGAGAATCAATCTTGGTATGGTTCAATTTTTACCATGTGGATGCTTTGCTATTCTTTAGAATTGTCTCATGATATGAAGGATTGTGAGAGTGTTTTGACATGGATGGTAGTGACATCATATGATGGGTTCTACAGGATTAAGGATCCTAAGGAAGCCATTGTATTTGCAAAATTATTAGAGGAACGAGGGATGACCTTGATGTCATACAATTTAAATTTAGCAATAAGTTTATCAATAAAGGTCTTGTAAGATTTCAAGACTGGGAATTTACATTGATATATTTCCTTGACTTGGTTTACGATGAGCAAGGAATCATCAAAGATATTTAGTTTCTTGATATTCATAGCAAGGGTTGTTTGAAGATCCAATAGGATGGATTCATAATTAAAATTATTTTTAGTGCAAGGAAAGTCAAGTTTAAACAAAAGGGGTATAGAACCCCCTTACGATGTAAAAAACACAATTCTTGTAGCACCCCCTTGCTCAAATTTAGAACCATCGAAGAACAACATTAGATCGATTTTATTTTTTGGTTAATCTGGTTCTCCTAAGTTTGATAATGCAAAAATTGTATCATTAGGTAAACCAATGGTTAGAGGCTTATCGTCAATAAGAGAAATATCTACTAATTTATATGCAATGACCTATCCTTTAATAGAATTTTGACTTATAAATTCTAGGTCAAACTCCATCAAAAGCATGATCCACTTTGTGGTACGACTATTATGATAAGTGCGACTCATCATATACCACAAAGGATTTTATTTAGATATGATATACATAGTCTGGTTGATCATGTAATTATGTAATTTATTTGTGGAAAATACCACTGCTAAGCATAGGTTCTCAATGTAAGTATACTTAATCTTAAAACTGACCAAGGTGCAGCTAATGTAGTAAATTACCTACTCCTTATTTACCTCATTATTTTGAGCTAATATGGTCTCTAAGGCAAAGTTAGTGGTCAAAAATGGTACACCTAGTCTAGGAGGAGCTAATATTGGTAGATAAGCCAAGTATTGTTTGATGTCCTTGAATGCCTTCTAACATTCTTCATTCCAATTTAAGGTGAATCCCTTTTGTAGAAGATGATTTAGTGACTGAAATTTATATAAGAGTTGCACTATGAAGCATAAAATGGAATGAATCTTCCCCTATAAGTTGTGGATATTCTTAAGGTTATTTGGGAGAGGCATCTCTAAAATTTCTTTAACCTTGTTTGGATCTACTTCTATGGCTTGTTTAGAAATGATGTAACCTAAAAGCTTCCTGAATGTTACCTTGAAAATACACTTTTTAGTATTTAAGCATACATTGTGCTCTAAGAGGTGATCGAAGACCTTACGCAACACATCAATATGATCAATACGCTACAAATATTTAGCCAAAAAATTATCAACATAGTATTCTAGATTCTTGTTCATATAGTCATGAAATATATATGTTATTACATGCTAATAGGAAGCACCAATGTTTTTAAGTCCAAAGGGCATGAATTTGTAACTGAAAGTCCCCAATTGCATAGTAAAGGCCATATTGGATTAATCCTTGGATATAACATGAGTTGGATTATAACCTAAGAAACCATCCATAAGGGAAAACATTTCATGACCAATAATCATGTCTACTAGTGCATCGATGTTAGGAAGGGAAAATTCATCCTTAGGACTTGCTTTATTGAAATATTGAAAGTCCATGCAAATGTGAATCCTCCCATTTGATTTATTGATAGGTAGCATGTTGGACATACATTCAGGATAGTCTATGGGGTGGATGAATCCTACATCCAAAAATATTTGTAGTTCATCTTTAACCATTAATACTATTGTTGGATGCATCTTTCTAAGTTTTTGCTTGACTGACTTGATAGTAAGATTAAACATCAAGTTGTGAAAAACCAAATTGGGGTTAAGATCCAACATGTCTTTGTAGGATCAAGAAAAATCTCTTTTATATTCTGTTAAGAAATTAGTGGAATCAACATATTTCATGGTTGAGAGGCTTTTTCCAATTTGATGATCTAAGGATTTTTAGGATCTATGTTGATGTGAACATCAATTGTTTCTTCAATTGACATATGGGATCCCTATTCCAATTGATGAGTAGGGATCAAATGAATATCATAAACTAGATTAGGAGAATCAAATATATCATTAGGCTCTATCTCAGCTTGAAAGACATATTTAGATGAACCTAAGGAAAAGTGAAATAATTGCAACATTTCCTCATAGGGTAGGAATTCATCAGACGAGGGAGGACACACAATACAATCAAAATAAATGACCTCAAGGTTGAGGTGCAAAGAATTTTATGGGTCACCTAGATAATGGAGTGGTTTGGTTAGGTCAATGGAGATCATATTGATAGATTGCAAATGAACTCCATGATTGGGTGATAGTTGGTGCTTGATGACTAATAAGAAAAAATACGTTGGAGGTGGATGAGGTGGAATTGGGATAACCAAATGGGCATGAGGCGGAGTATAGATGATTGGGTCCTCTAGTAGAAGCAACTTCTACCAAATGGGTTGATGCATGAAGATATGAAGATAAAACTCATCAAATTCCATGAGAGGAACAATGGGGAATGATTCCTATTTTGAACTATCTGACATGATGGATAGAACATCAATGAGATTGTTGTCATACTCATTTTATAAAGTAATAAACTCATATTCATACTCATCATATAATGAAATGAAATAATTTTCATACTCATCTTCTGATGTATCAGAATGATCCACCGATAGCGTAGTAATCTGCATATAATCACTGACCAAATGAGTATAGCTTGTATTAGCATACTCATTGATGTTGATATCCTTTCTAAAGCTAAGCTTAAGGTAATGGAGAGAATATGCAAGTAGATCATTAGGAATTCTTATAGAATATCCTAATCCAAATTTATATATAGGGAGCTGATATCTTGGCTCTAAAGGGGTCCAAAGGTCTTATTCATATTGACCTAGGACATTCCATTGCCAATGGTAGTGATGAAATTATTGTAAAGTAAAGGATGGATTTGAAATATAGTTGATATCCACTTGAAATGGTTCCTCCTATTCCAATGGGATAGAAGCATTTGTGGAAATGTTGATACCCCCATAAATAAAATTCATTTGGTTTGGGGTAATCCCAAGGGGAACATTAGTGCCAATGGGTAACAACATGCTGTGAGGCTGACCTAAGTCTCTAACTGACTCAAACAAGGGGGTAAATATGATATTTTTGATCATATACTCACCAAATCCTTGGTTGATCATGTGAACATTGACCTATGGAGGGGCAAATGATGATGATGGCAATGTGGGTTGTGATGGAGGAATTATGATGGATGGTGGTTCTTCTATTATAGTTGAGTCATTGATATATGTGGTATCAATTGTTGAAATTAAAAAAATAGGAGGAAATATTCATGATTATGATGTATATGGTGAGGTCATGTATTGATGTGACGTTATAAGTATCTTTGATAGGTTTTGATTTGGGATGGTTGCTCCAATGGATTGAGATGAATCTTCCAAAGTAACTAATGATGAGGATTGGGATGTAGTTAGTAGTGATGAAATTATTGGGGATGGTGGTAAATCTAGAGATTGAATGAGGTCATTGGGTCAAATATCTAGATGGATGGAAGGTAAGGTGTGGTCCTACGAATGTTGAACCATACTACAAAACTTGAAGAACTTTAAGTTGAATGGGATGCAGTGAACTTGTCCTTCATGTATGTAATTAATGTATTTATGCAATATGGAAGGCACACATTTCATGTCTCAAATCCAGGGCCATAGTGCTTATGATATTAATTGAGGAACCCGTATCTATCAAGACACATTTGTATATGATCCTATTCACACTAGCAATGATATACAATGGTGGATCAACTATTTTAGAAGGTATCATCTTGATTTTATGATCATGGAATGTAATCATAGGTTCCTTACATGTTTGGACATGCCCCACAAAGTTGAAAAAGGAATTAGGATCTTGGGGTTGTAGTTAAATTGATTTAAAAATCTCCATCAAAGCTTCTCGATGTGGGGTTTATTGTTGTATAAGCTCATATATGGAGATTTTTATCGATGTCATTTATAGAATTTGGTTAGTCTACTTTGTAATGTAATCATTGGGTAAGGTGGATGAGGTATGATCGATGTTGGTTGCTACGATGTTTGTGATGTGGAAAGTACTTTGGAGGGACCCACATGTTGTGTGGGTTGCATTGGGTACCTTTTATTTCTCATCACTATACTAATCATCCCCATGAAATATTGGTTAGGTGGGGTAACATGAACCTGATTGATTGGTTTTGGTTGCTCTACTAGAATTGTCAGTGCTATGCTTTTTTCACACTGAGGTAGGGGGTCTTGACATACCACCATGTTTTTATTATTTATGATAACGGGATTATCAATTTGAATCTCTTTCCTATCAATCATATCTTGTACTAGGTTTTTAAAGTTATAGCATAATTGAATGTCATTCCCTATTTTCCTATGGTAGATGTAGTAATGATCCTCCCTAAAATTCTTAGATTTTAGATGATTCAGGTCTAATGAGTAAATCTCAAGAAGGGTTATTGCTTGTGCCCTACACAACCGATAAAATATTATTACCAAAGGTTATATAAATAGAGTATACTAGCATGGTGGATGCCTCTGTTGAGTGGGTTGTTGAATTTGTTGGGGTTGTTGTGCTTGTTATGTGTGATATTGCATAGGTGGTGATTGGACTTGATAATACGGTGGTTGAGGCATGTTGTGATTCGAGGGCCCAAAGGTAGTCAAAATGATATGTTTCATTGGAGCTAGTTGATTTTGAGTTTAGTTTTGATCCCCTTTAGTATTTTTGGTTGACCATTCCTTTTTTTGGAGCTTAATTTCTCCTTCTTGGATATTAACATCCTCAATCACTTTGGCCTCGGCTAGGGCTTCCTCGAAAGTCCTATACTATTATAGTTGCAATAGAAGTGATATATATTTTGAGAAACCTCTAGTAAAAATCCTGGTAAGTTCTATTTATGGGTAAGGTGAAGGGTAATTTTGACATAATTATTCTCCACCTAATGCCATATTCCATGACTAGCTCATTGTTAAATTGACGTAGGTTAGAAAAGTCAATCAAATTTATCTTTTTCCTAATGCTAAAGGCAAAGTGCTCCAAAAATGCATCCACTAGTTTTGCAAAGGTGTATATGCTATGGCATGGTATATGGTTATACCGTTTCAAAGCACCCCCAACCAATGTCATAAGAAATATCCTTAAAATCAAGGAGTCATTGTCTTGAAGATGAAAAAACATATTAATAAATATTGTCATTTGCTCTTGCACATCTTCATCACCTTTAAAATTTTTGAGTTTAGGCATATCAAAATGCAGTGGGTATGGTGGTGATAACACTAATGGATGTAGAGGTTGATTGCAAAGTTGCATTAGGGTGGGTTTTGGTAACCCTATCCTTGAGCTTGTTTCTCTAATGAATTTATCTAATTAGTTAGTACTTTGTATGCCTTGAGAGATATGATATAATTTGATCACCTTCACCCTTGATTAAGAAAGGTGGTGTATTTTGATGTTGATGTGGTGGGAAGTAAGCGTGATCATTAGTTACCTCACTATAAGTTGACTTAGGGTAGGTATCAACCTGTTATTTATATTTCTATTGGAGTTCTTCATATAATCCCTCCTCATGTTGGTATTGGTACTATTGAGAAGTAGGAGATTATTGATGATAAATAGGTAGCGGTATTTGATATTGAACATGATTTTGGTATAAATGTAGAGGGAGGTTCTAATTAGGATGTAGAGGGAGATGATGATATTGAGTTTGTTGTCCTAGAATATATTGAGTTTGTTGCCTTTGATGTGTAGGTATTGGTATTATTTATTACATCATCCTCTACAATTGTTGTTCATACTTGTATCGCTCCAAATTTTTCACACCCTTACCTTCAGGCTATAGGATCCGTGCCCGAAAGGGGGATGTGAAAAGGATGTCGCGGTACCTCGGACTGAGAGGACTTGCGAAGGTCCCGCCTCTCAAGGGAGGTGTATATTGGTGATTTTTCGACGGATGGTGGGTTCACCAGGAAACATTTAATGGCAGTTTCCACGCCTAGGTTGGGAATGTGTTTTATGTGTTCGTTTTAGCCTTAAGCATTCAAATCCTAGGTTTGGCCAAAATGCGTCTAAGCTATTCTATATGAAGATGCAGATTAAATGAATACAGAAAATAGAATAGGACAAAAAAATAGAGAAATTAAGGAATATTAAAGAAAAATACCTGATCCGGATGTCTGATGAAGATTCTGATTCTTGAAGCAGTCAGGATCGCCTCTGATTTGATAGGATCGTCTAAGATCAGACAAGATCGTCTGAGATCTGACGAATTCGTCTGACGAATTCGTTAGAGACCTGCAAACAGAGAAATAGGTGCAAAATACAGAAAATGCAACTATCCTAACAGAGGGAAACAATGTAAAATGACAGCAATAATATCAAACTGAAACTTGAAAATAGAAACATGAATGAATTATGCTAATTAGATAATAATTATGATTTAATTATGCATTTGATCTAGATGGGTGAACTCCAAAATGCAGAATAGCATAAAATACTGAATAAACTAGCTAATTACAACATAAAACAACAGAAAAAGGGATGAAGAAATGCAAACTTTAGGCATTGATTGCCTCAATGTTGACTGCAATCGAAATCGTCTCGCATTGGTACGAAATCGTCTCTGATTCGACAGGATCGCCTCCGATCTGAACAGGATCGTCGACGACGATGTAAGCTTGCTCCGGCTGAAAAACAATAAGGTACCTGCAACAAAATTGTATAGAACTACTGCAAAATAGAAACTTAGGATGTTTTAACATGTATGAAGTCGGGTTATAGGGAATTTCAGCCAGGGGGTGCTAAGGGAAGGGCTTAGGATTAAATAGGCTTAGGAGGGAGGTTAGGAGGTTGGAGATCATCCCTATTTGGGAGATCTCCAATGGGGGAGGGTCCCTAACGGCGCAGACACGCTTCGCCCAGATTAGAGACCCGTTGGAACAGAAGCTAATTGTGCAAAATCAGTTTTGGGACAAGATCGTCTGGACGTCCTAGCCCTGACGAAATCGTCGGATCCGGGGCGATATCGTCTGATCGACGACGATATCGTCAAACGGTCAAAAAAACCTCTAAAAATGGCATAGAAAAGGGGGAAACGGATTACCGGCGGTTAACGAGCGGTTTGGGAGGTTAAAATTTGAATTTAAATTATTTACTAGAGTGAATGTAATTATTAAGATTTCACCGCGCCAATTTTAGGGTGCTACATTTTGCCCCCTCTTTAGCAAATTTTCGAAGAAAATGCGTTAAAGATGAGTTCTTCTCGATCTACGAGAAAGCAAAAATTATTCCCATTTTTAGGCGACGATTCTTGGTCGAATCGTACGACAGCTTACTATGGTGCCCCCTCCGTGTTTTTACCCAAATCGAACGTTTGAGGTAAAAACGCGGAAAAGCAAAATTATTTTTGAATTATTTTTGAATAAAATTAAGAAAAATAGGGTAAAACCCTAATTCATTTTTACTGTTCATTTTTACTGGTTTTAGAGCTCTGGAAGCAAAAATGGTGGAGACGACGCACAGATCAACAGAGGTCCGACGCGGGCTACGGGTAAGAGTCTAGACTTAGCTTAGAATGATTTAATTTGATTTTACATGCTTTTTAGGTGAATTTTAATTAATTTTTGAGCATCGCGGCCATTTTTGGGCCGTCGACGTCGTCGGGACGAAATCGTCCCGATTTCGACGAAATCGTCTCAATTTCGCCAATTTCGTCTAAGGGCGAAATCGACGAAAGGGGGACGATTTCATCAAATTAGGGACGATTTCGGCTTGCAAAATCGGAGACGAATCTGCTCAAATTTGGGACGATATCGTCCAATAGTGGACGATATCATCATTTGATAAAATTGAACTTATTTTAACTTGCATTATTAATCACTTGAGTTGTTATTAATGATTGTTTGTTGTTTTGTTGTTTATGTTGCAGAGAGGATTGCTAAAGAGCAGGGAATGGAAATATGGAGGTTTGAGAGATGACTTGGCCGCTCTTACATAGGCAGAGCGGGATCAGCTGGCACAGGCCGGCTTACACATGTGGCAGAAATGCCACAAGTGTCTACAGACATGGGGCTACTGACAGCCCTAGCAGAGAGATGGTATCCGGGTTCTTCCTATTTTTGGCTACCTACAGGGGAGATGACTCCCACTTTGGAGGATGTATGGAGGATTCTAAGAATCCCCATACAAGGACGGTTGATCACTCCTACGGCCAATCAGGGCCATGCTATGGGGCGGTTGTGTGGTGACCCGAGCTTCACCCTGGAGAAGGGCGGAGTTAACATCGAGGCACTACGTCAGATGCCTGGGGCATCTAGACTCACACAGGTTTTAGCCGGAGTGGTTGGTGGACTTCTGCTGTGCCACCAGAGCGGGTGTAGGGTGCCATGGATGCTAGCAGATGTGATCTACGATATGCGAGACCATGGCTACAGATTCTCTTGGGGCAGCTTTGTGCTATGCCGATTGTACAGGATCCTGCATGGGGTCATGTACAAGGGCGGCCGATGTCTAGTGATGACATCGCTCCTACAGGTTTGGTGCTGGGAGCACATTGCAGTGCGGAGGCCGATAGGGCTTCCTCTGATAGGGATTGACGGGGAGAGGCCCCGAGTCTTCTACTGGTGGCTCCGGAGAGGGTCACAATGGCGGATCGACCTTTCGATGTCCCGGAGACTGCTAGATGACCTAGTCCCAGACCAGATCACCTGGAGGCCATGGCGAGAGCACCCAGGGTGGGCCGAGGATGGACAGGAGTTAGCTCACGTTAGGCGAGTTTGCTGGCTACGGATGGAGAGGGGAGAGGTGGAGCTCCACCGCTATGACCGAGTTTTGCGATAGTTCGGTCTACAGCAGGGGATCCCATCTCTCAGGGATTATGAGTTTTCTCGGACTATCCGGGATAACACCATAGTGAGCGGGGCTCCAGACATGCAACGCTTCTGGAGTCAGGACTCGGACGATGCCCCCATTCAGCCAATGGATGGGGACGACGTAGGGGTAGCCGATGGCTACGATGCCTGGTACGTAGGCATCCGCCCTCCTCGGATGATGAGGGCTCAGGGTCCGATACACGTAGTTGTGCGTCGAATAGGGAGGCGACACCAAGCAGCTATGGAGGCGGCCCAGGGTCACGACGGGAGAGAGCTGAGGAGGCCACAGGCACAGGAGAGGCCACGACAGAGGGAGAGGAGGGAGGAGAGACCCCCTTCTCCATAGAGAGAGAGGCCACCATCGCCCGATAAGGGCAAGGGTGTCGACATAGGGGAGAGTAGCGAGACAGCGACTCTTCCGAGCGGAGACGATCCATCTCCAGGCATAGGTGCAGACACTACAGGAGGAGGCCGCACGACACCGAGCTGAGGTGACACAGCTCAGAGACGAGATTGCATGCCTCAGGGCACGGGGCGGAGGGGCGAGCACTGGGGAGCTGACACGGGCTATTGCCCAAATCACTTTCTATCAGACATTGTACTATCAGCTGGTGCCAGAGGAGGATAGACTACCCCTGCCAGCTAACATCGTAGATCCGATCAGGATCGGGTCATCGAGGACTTCGTCTCGATCGACGACTAGGACTCGTAGTACTACACATACTACGATGGGGCCACCTCGTCCACCTCAGGGCGGGGGAGGAGATGAGGCTGAGAGCTCGAGGGGTTCTCGAGGCTAGAGTACTACATTACATTGTACAGATTGATATATAGTTTTATTATTTTTGATAGAGGATTGAGTATGCCGAGGTACAGATTGTGGCATACCAATCCAGTTTTGATGATGTATATATACTGTTGATATATATAGATGAGATATTTTTGATCATATGACTTGTGTTATGTAATTTTATGATGCTTTTATGTTTGATTTGATTGATTTGATGATTCATGTAATTATGTCGTTGGAAATATTATAATTTTGATGTCATGCTGTAATATTTAAATGAAATAATCTGATGTAACAAATTGGTTGTTTGTGATGTAATGTGATAAAAAATAAAAAGAGACTTCTAACAATAATTTCAAAGGACATTGTCGCTATTATAGACCATTTCATGGAGTCGCCGCTCACTCGGTCGTCAAGCTAATCCCAGTATAGAAATATTGTTAAAAGTAAAAGAGTGCTTAAGAGACTGCCTTAAGACTTTGGTGCAATGGTGCAAATGATGATGATGATGGTTTGTTTTTCAGATTTTCATAAAAATAGTATGCATGAAATAATGTTAAAATGATTTTTGCTAGGCATAAATTCCTAAGTGTGATAAAATTTTTGGATAATTCCTTAGGAATTATACCATCATTGCAAAATTGAAGGTTGACATAATGACATGAAATAATGATAATGTGTATGCTTAAAAGCATAATTTGTGTAACAAAATGATTTAAGTCATATGGTTTTCATGATTTTTAAATAAATGGGGAATAAAAATTGTTACAATGGTTTGCGCTAGGCATAGAATATGTAGGTATAGACTTATACCATCATCGCGAAAATCAAAGAAAAATAGATAGTTTTATTGCATGGTTGATTTTTTAATAAACAGAAAATATGAAGATGAGGACTTGCGCTAGGCATAAAATTCCAATTTTGGTTTTGGAACTATACCATCGTCGCAAAAGTCAATATATATATATATGTTTTGATTGTATAGTTTTGAAAGAAATTTTGATTTTTCTATTATATAGTTGTCTTTATGCTAAACAACTGTACTTGAAAGAAGAAAATGAATTATTCCAAACAAGTTGCAAAAAATATTTCAAAGTATTTTGAAGACAAAAGTTAGATTTATAAGGAATCCCATGTGCATATGTGAATTCATTTCCAATCTTGATTTATCATAATGATACACAAAATCTCTCAAATATAAAATGTGTGTGCAATTGCTATGTTCATTTACCAGTTTTGAGCAAGATAATATGATACAAGTGATTTGAAGAAACCAAATAAGTGTTCATTAACCATGATGTAGATGCATATAACCATACTAGACTACTATGTAGGTCGGATTATCAAGAGCTAGCTAATCCATAAGCGGACATAGGTCTGTACAAAAGAAGGTCGCTAATGTGACAGACATATCGCCACGCTAGGAGTTACCCAAGGCCAAGCAGAGTTGGGCACAAACCACTCGTTATGGGGCTTACCTCATAGTTTTCGAATAATTGAGAATTCCATGGATTCAAGCTCATCAACCCTTCTTTTCTTTTCAAAGGGTAGGGAAAGGGATTTTATTGCTTTCTTGCTTTTGCTTTCTTTTTCTTTTTTCTTTTCTTTTTCTTTTGTATTTTTGCTTGATTTTTGAGATAGTGCTTGAAATATTGCTGTAATGATATAAAATAACATTTTTTTTTTTTCTTTTTCTCTTTTTCTTGAACTTTGCCTTTTGTTCTATACTAGGGATACTTGCTCAGATTAGCTGTAGAGCAAGGGATTTTTATTCTGGGTAGGGGTGAGCTTGTCCTTTTGCCAATTCTCAAAGATTCTAGACCATGTGCATGATAGGATAGCAGGGGAAACTTTTCGCTCAAGAAACCACTTCTACTATGTAGCAAAGCATGGAAATTACAAATATAATCATTTTATTGTGAAAAGATGTGCTTGGTTTAAGTAAATAACAAGATCAATTCTCTATGCTCAAACTTTATTTAATTGAATTTTGTGGACTTTGATATAAGAGAGATTAGTAATCATGCCGTATAAAATCAAGATATTTATTTTGTGAGTGTGAAAGTGAGGGATTCCAAATAAATGCTAATTTATCCAAAATAATTTGAAACATATAACTGCAATAATTGTAAGAAAATATATATAAATAATTTTTGAGAAGTTTTGAGAATGTTGACTCTCTCTTTCTTCTTTATATTGTTTTGGTTTCGAAAGAGTCAAGAATATTGTTGTTTTAATTTTTATTATTTTTGTTTTTGAACAAAGAATTAACAAGTGCCATAAATAAATACAACAAATAGTTTTGAAGATTTTGATGATTATGAATGTTTTTGGTGTTTTTGAATTTATAAATTGAAAGAAATACAAGATAGTGATTTTGAAATATTTTAAACAAATATATACAAGGATGAAATGACCAAATTTATACATAGTAACGTTTAAGATGCAAAATATTCATGGGTTCTTTAAGTTCTTTACCATCTAAGGTAGATAATTTGTATGCTCCTCGATTCAAATTTAGCAAGTGATAATGTATGGTCCAAGCCAATTGGGCTCAAATTTACCTTTAAGGTCCTTAGTTGCATTAGTATTTTTTTGATTTTCTTTTAAAACAAGGTCGCCGATCTCAAAGGATCGATGACGAACTTTTTTAGCATATGATCTTTTAAGCTTGTTTTGGTAGGCACGGAGATGCTCCAAAGCATTGATGCATTTTTCATCTAGGAGTTCCAACTGATTGAGTCTGCCAACACGATATTCATCTCCTACTTCGGTATCTTGAAGTAGTAGAGCCAAAGAAGGAACTTCTAATTCAAAGGGAAAAACTGCTTCAACACCATAAACCAAAACAAAAGGTGAAGTTCCAGTGGGGGTTCGAACACTAGTTCGATAGGCCCACAAGGCTGGATATAACTGAATGTGCCAGTCACGGCCAGGTTTATTGACCAATATTTTGAGAATTTTGATTAAGGTTTTGTTAGATGCTTCTCGCTTGACCATTACCCCGAGGATAATAGGGAGTGGACCAACGATGTTGAATCTTATATTTTTGGCATAATTTTTTAACATCTTTATTTTTGAAACAAGTTCCATTGTCAGAGATGAGATTTGCAAGAATTCCGAACCTACAAATGATTTGATTAAAAATAAATTTAGAGACTTGTGTGCCAGTGCAGGAAGCTAAAGGCATAGCTTCAACCCACTTCGTGAAATACTCAATGGCGGTTATGATGAATTTGTGTCCATCAGATGACACAAGATTGATTTTGCCAATAATATCTAAGCCCCATTTTGAAAAGGGCCAAGGAGATGAAATAGCCTGCAGCTCTTGTGCAGGCGCATGGACAAGGTCAGCATGTTTCTGGCACTTGTCGCAATGGCGCACATACTCATGTGCATCATTTTCCATGGTAGGCCAAAAGTATCCTATCCGAAGGAGCTTTTTAGCAATGACACTACCACTGAAGTGTCCTCCACAAGATCCATCGTGGGCTTCACTCAAGGCTGATTTGGATTCTTCTAAATTCAAACATCTTAATAGGATACCTTCAAAAGATCTCCTATATAAAGTATTGCCAATTATTACAAATCGACTTGCTCGTCTACGTAATAACCGACGCTGGTTTCTATTAGAATTGGCAGGGAAAGTCCCATTTTGGAGAAAATCAAATATGTCCGTATACCAAGGTTCAGGAGTAGTTTCATTGATTAGAAACACATCCAAAGGTTCTAAGCATGACTTATTTGAAGCGGGTTCCTGGAGTCGACGAATAATGATAGTGGCATATTCGTCATCTAACTCCAAGGGCAGGAGAGATGCAACTGCGGCCATAGCATCACCGCACGGTTGCAAGTTCGAGGAATAGCTTCCAAGGTAACTTGATCAAATAGAGACATTAGTTGTAAAACATAGGCCTTATATGGGCACAGTTTATCATCTCTCGGTCCGATAAACTTCATTAATTTGGTTTATAACCAGCTTGAGAATCACCAAAAACTAACAGATGTTTAATTTTTAGCGCCAAGGCAGCTCGTAATCCAAGGATTAGAGCTTCATATTCAGCAAGTATTGTTGGTGCAAGCAAATGTCAATTTGAAGGACAGAGGAATAAGATGTTTTTGTGGGGATATTAAAATAATACCCGCACCAGCCCCACTCATGCATCGGGCTCCATCAAAGTATAAGGACCATTGTTCAATATGGTCTCCCTCTAATTGAAGGCATTCATCAGGAAACTCAATGATGAGGGGATGGGTAGACTCTAAGGGTGCAACAGCTAATTGATCTCGCTATGATTTGACCCTTAACAGACTTTTGTCCTATGAATGTGAGATCAAACTCGCTTAGAGCAAGAACCCACTTGGCTGTGCGACCCGATAAATAAGGTCGACTCATGAGATACCTCAAGGGATCATATTTAGCAATGACATAAGTTTTTTGACTAAGCATATAATGTCATAATTTTTGCGTAGCAAACACGACTGCTAGACATAGTTTTTCCAACGTTGTGTAGCGGGTTTCATAACTGATGAAGGTTCGGCTAATATAATAATTAGCACGTTCTCTCTTTTCATCATCAAGCTGAGCTAACATAGCTCCTAAGGCAGAATCTGAAGCTAAAATATATAGGAGAAATGGGCGATCAGGTTTAGGTGGTGAAAGCACAGGTGGATTAAGGAGGTATTGCTTGAGAAGTTCAAAAGCTTCTCTACATTCGTCGTCCCAATTAAAAGGGACATCCTTCTTAAGGAGTTTAAGAAAGGGACCGGTTTTGTCCGCCAGCTTATCGATGAAGCGACGGATGGCTTGAAGCTTACCTTGTAAACTTCGTAACTCAGATATATTAGTAGGTGCGGGCATATCAATGATAGCCGCAATCTTGAGAGGGTCGATTTTGATACCACGTAAAGAAACTAAAACCCCTAATAGTTTACCGGACTTAACTCCGAATATGCATTTTGCTGGATTTAATCGAATAAGATATTCTCGTAATCGATTAAAAACTTTTCTCAAATCATCTAAATGATTATCTTCAATAATAGAGCGAGCTATAATATCATCTACATAATCATGTAGGATATCATGCATCATATCATGAAAAATATAGGTCATAGCTCGTTGATAGGTTGCACCTGCGTTCTTTAAGCCAAATGGCATCACTTTCCAACAAAAAGTACCCCAGGGGGTAATAAAGGCTGTTTTAGCCTGATCTTCAGGAGCTATCCTGATCCTGATTATAACCGGAGAATCCATCCATTAAGGACATCATCCCACTCCCGATAGTAAAGTCAATGATTTGATCCATGTTTGGAAGAGGAAAGTCATCTTTAGGGCATGCAACGTTAATATCTCTAAAATCTGTGCAAACCCTAACTTTGGTAGCTTCTTTCTTGGTGACTGGAACTACATTTGAGATCCATTCAAAGATAATCAATAGCTTGTATAAAGACAACATTCAAGAGTTTTTCTAACTCCCCTTTGACTAGCAGAGCCACTTTGGGATGCATTTTTCTAAGTTTTTGTTTAACAGGTTTAGCATCCGGATGGACCACTAGATGATGCATGACTACGTAAGGGTCTAGACCTCGGCATATCTTCATATGTCCAAGCGAAGACATCTTCATACTCTTTAAGGAATGCAATGTATTGTTCTTGTTTTTCTTGACTTAATTCTGATCCAATATTGATTATGTGAGGATTATCCTCAGCTCCAATATTAATTTTAATGACGTTTTCTACCTCCATGTGTAGATCTCTTTCAAAATTAGGTGGGGGGGTGAAACGCCCAATTCTTGTAATTCTTGTAAGGTTAATTTGGATAATTCATCTTGAGGATTAGTGGTCTCAAGTTGGGCTATAGTTGGTATAGAACCATCAAAATAAAATCCATTGTGTAACATCTCTTCAACGGAGACATCATGGAAGATATCTCCTTCCAACTCTTCATCGGGGTCAGCAATCATTTCAGGGTAAGCTATGGATAGCATGTTACATGTAAACGACTGATTTTTTAGAGGCAAATCATCATGCCTATCCAAATAATCTTGATAACATATGAGTTGATCATCATCTTCAAAAGGAAAGGGTTGACCCTTACTAGGAAATAGGCCCACACCACAACGGGCAGGCCACGGTTCTACCTCGAAAGGTTCTTTCATGCCATTTTGGAAAGGTCCCAAGCCTTTCCCTTTATATCCCATTTTAAGCATTATGGGTTTAGCTTTAATATATTCATTGGTAAAATAACACCGAGCATATCCCTCATGATGAGTTTTGATATTCCGAGGGATTCTTCCCTAGCCATATCCTTTATAAATGAAGGCACAACTCCCGACTTGGTAAGTACTTCCCATAGGTTGTGGGAGGCCCAAAGTACGAGGAGATGGCGGCAAGTTATTTAAAAGAATTGAATCTTGCATGAAAGCATTTGTTTTTTTTGATATTAAGATTGTGGATAAATCTGGTAAAAGTTCATCAAAAAGAGCATAAGATGTAGAAGGATTATTCCCTATATCTTTAGATGTGGAAGGGATGATAGATGTGTCTATAGGTTTTGAAATTATAGGGATAGAACATGAAGGATTGGTTGTAGATTTAAGATCTTTTTGAGGTTCTAGAGTGATTTGTTTAGAAGATTGTTGATCTATATAGGAGGATGAAATTAATGGAGGGGAAATAGGTGAAGTTATGGGTGTGTGTTTCACAGTTTTAGATGAAAAATAAGAACTAGGATGTGTGGATGACAGAGCAGGGCAAAATTGCACTCCAACAGGTTCTGCCAAAGCACACATATCAAAGGGTCTAGGGTCACCATGGATAGTGACCAACTGATTTTTAAATTCAAATTTAACACATTGGTGTAAAGTTGATGGGACCGCTCGCATCGCATTGATCCAAGGGTCACCCAAAAGTATATTGTACGATGTTGGGCAATGTACAATAAACACGGTTGTTTCTAGGGTTCTAGGACCAACTTGCAAGGGGATGGTAATAACTCCACATGTTTCTTGTGTTTCGTCATTGAAAGCTTTGATAATCATATCAGTTTTCTTCATTTCATCACTTCTAAAGCCAAATCGTTGGTAGAAGTCAAAAGTGCAAATGTTTAGAGATGAGCCATTATCAATCAAGACTCGTTTGACAACTACATCTCCAATTAGAGCAATAATATATAAGGGATTATCCTTATGTAAACTGTGTTGTGGGATATCTTTATCCTAGAAGTCAATACAATCAACCTCTCGAGTGATGATAGTATTGGCCATAGCTTCAGGTTGAATGTTTTGAGGTACCATCATTTGGCTTAATGTAAGCATCAACTCATCCCTATGGGTGGGAGAAGATCTTAATAAATCCAAAAGGGAAATTTTGGTTGTAGTATTGGATAATTGCTCATTAATATTGTAAGGGGGTTTAGGTTGAACATTAGGAGCATGATTCCCTTTATTGGGATTTTTCAAAACGAATGGAGCTGATCCATCATTCTGATTTGGTTCTTGTTGAGAATTTTGAGCCTGTTGTCGGGTAACGACTCCAATGGTACCTACAATGTTATATTGAGGACGTTGAACTGGTCTCGGTCGAGCATTTATGGCTTGTTCATTAGAGAGGAATTGATTAGAAGAAGGTCGAGTAGTAACTCTTCTAGGAAATGGTTCTTCTGGAACCATAGCATCTGTGATGGGTTGAATAGGATCTGATTCATTTTCAGAACTATTCGATTGGTTTGAAGTGATGTCCACTTCACTTTCAGTATCTGATTCTATATCACTAGAATCAGAAGTTTGAAAATTATGTAAGGGCCTGGTCGTAACCAGGGATAAGGTTGTGTCAAATATTTGAGGATCCTGAATAGGTAATTGTCCGCTAATGGTTCCTACATATCGGGTAGGAGGGGGAACATTATGATGTTCGATTTGATTGGCTACCTCTTTACCATGTCTTGGTAAAGGGTGTTGAAATATGTCTAATGTTTGATTAGCATTTTGATTTTGATTTTGGGGAATGGTCTTTTGAGTATTATTAGGAGCATTTTGTTTAGGTTGGAAGGCTTGCACCTCCATTTCATTATTATCAATCAAATCTTGTATTTTATGTTTCAACCTTTTACAAGCATTGGTAGAGTGTCCAGGTCCTCTATGGAAATCACAATGTAAGTCAGCTCTGTATCCGGGTATAGTTGGATCAGTTCCCTGGATAGTCGGTAATTGGATCAAACCTCTTTCGAGTAATTGAGGTAAAATAGTTGATAAGGGTTGATTCAATCTAGTAAATTCTCGAGGAGGTTTATCAAGAGGTTTCAATATAAATTTTTTTGTTGTCTTCGTTGCATTGATATTAGCAACATTTTTGCTGTCAATGACTCCGTCACCAACAACTTGTTTGTTTTTATATTGATTTCTGGATGTTTTCTCATCATCCTTCTTCCTAAGTTGGCCTCTCCTAATGAGGGCATCTTCTACTCTTCGAGCTAAATCTATAGCTTGATCGAAGGTAGTTAAAGTAGCAGTTGATAGCTCATAAGATATTTGTTCTTGTAAATTATTGATAAAAATGTCCAACATTTCCCTATAAGGTAGCACAAAGTGCAGTTTTCCTATCAATTGCCTCCATCTAGCTAAGAAATCGGCAAAACATTCATCCTTGTCTTGTTTTAAGTTGTATAAATCTTTAATGGTTACATGCCTCTCGATGTAGGCACTAAATTGATGGACAAATGATTCAGCTGTTTCTTCAAAGTTTCTCAAAGAATGAGTGGGCAATTGATAGTACCACTCTAATGCCATTCCACCTAAACTTTTCGGGAACATTTTTAGTAATAGCAAGTCATCATGTGATATATCATGACATGCTATCCTAAACATGCGAAGATGCTCTATGGGATCTTCGGTTCCTTTATATATAGGCAAGATGGGCATGGGAAAATGCTTAGGGTATGGTTGAGCTACAACTATGGGATCCAAAGGTTGACTACATATCTCTCGATAATTGTACGAGGGACGATAGGGATCTATCTGGTCCATACGCGAAGCTAACTGTTTCACCATGGCTTCCAGATTACTAGTTTGCCCACCATATTGGTTCGGTAGGGCATTGACATGGGTTTTGTGAGCATATGATGGAGGGACATGAAGATTAGATGCTATGTTGCTATTGTGTAAATTATTGGTAGGAAAGGTGTTATGAAGGAATTTTGAAGTTGTATTATGTTGTATTCCAGATTGTTGAAAATTGGTGTTTGGCTTCGTTTTAGGTTTTTGTTTACTTGAAGCATATTGCTCAATAGTTTGGCGAAATAAAGTAGTGAAGGAAGTTTTCTTTTGTGTGGGAATGATTTTAGGTTGAATAACAGGTTCCTTAGGAGGTTGGGTAACCTGTTGTTTTGACATGTTTTGAATCATAGTGACCATATCTGTATTGGATGGCCCAGCCTTATCACTTTCTTGATCAATGAAAGACAAGGGATTAGTGCGCACATCAAACATATGTTCCATGGCTGCTTGAGTGTCACTAATTTGCCCTTTATCAATACGAACTGCCACATTAAGGGCGTCAATGTTATCATTGAGAAATTTCTTGAAAATGATCTACGTTGTCAAAAGCAATAGTTCCATCTAGAGCTACTCTAGGGGATGAGGATCCATCCTCTTTAACACTTCCTTCTTGTTCATTATCTTCACCTAGGTCATCTTCTAGTTGATCTAGAGTTTCTCCTTCCGGAATTGGATCTTCAGGAAGGACATTTGGGTCTCTAGTTCTATCTTGTAACCAATCTTCTTCTTCTCCTAAAGTTTCTTTACCATTCCTAAGTTTAGGCATGGTGCTTAATTTTAGATTTCAGATATATATATATATATATATATATATATATATGCAACAAGCTTAAGAGGTATATATTAATTATATACCTACTACAATATTTAAAATGAAATGTTTTAGTTTTTGCTATGTTTTTTAGTTTTTTTTTGTTTTTGAAATAATATTGTAAAGACGACAAATAATACAATAAATGCAAGAAATAATACTGAAAGTAATGATCTAGTTTTCTATAAACAATTTATAAATATCATTAATGGGCTCGAGTTCTTCAGGAGTCATGAAGTGTTCTTCTTCAAATTGAAAGTTTTCTTTTAAAAATTTAATGAAAAGAGCTATAGTAATATCATCTATCTCAGATGCTGGTTGATAGATAATAAATTCTCATGGCAATACTCTCGATACAACATAGCTCGAGGAACTCTATTCCATACTTCTTCTAATCATAAGAACAACCTCTTGGTCTTCTCATATGACCTAGGAAATGTGTACAACCGTGTTCTCGAGGTATTCCTCGAAGGTGAACAATTTTGAAGATACAAGAGCTCTCCTATAAGCTAACCATCTATGGCAGCTCTCAAGTTCATGATAAAAGACAAGTTGATGAGGATCCAGGATTCTATCTAGGACTAGCCTCTTGATTTGTTTAAGTTTTGTTGACCTAGATGAGATGACACTAAGTCTTCTATCAAGTTCGTCCCACAAGAGTTTATTTCTATCTGCTTTGTGCACACTAAGCACAAGAATTGATTTCTATGGCTGCCAATTGGTTTTCTACATTTATAGTAACTCCTAATATTTTCTTAGGAGCTACCATCTAAACATGATATTAAATTTAAATGATCTGAAATGCATCTATGTTTTAGTTGTTTTATTTTTTTTTGTTTTTGTTTTCAAAAGGTTTACAATGCATTCACGTCGGGTTCACCAAAATGTATCGCTCCAAATTTTTCACACCCTTACCTTCAGAGCTATAGGATCCGTGCCCGAAAGGGGGATGTGAAAAGGATGTCGCGGTACCTCGGACTGAGAGGACTTGCGAAGGTCCCGCCTCTCAAGGGAGGTGTATATTGGTGATTTTTCGACGGATGGTGGGTTCACCAGGAAACATTTAATGGCAGTTTCCACGCCTAGGTTGGGAATGTGTTTTATGTGTTCGTTTTAGCCTTAAGCATTCAAATCCTAGGTTTGGCCAAAATGCGTCTAAGCTATTCTATATGAAGATGCAGATTAAATGAATACAGAAAAGTAGAATAGGACAAAAAAATAGAGAAATTAAGGAATATTAAAGGAAAATACCTGATCCGGATGTCTGATGAAGATTCTGATTCTTGAAGTAGTCAGGATCGCCTCTGATTTGACAGGATCGTCTGAGATCAGACAAGATCATCTGAGATCTGACGAATTCGTCAGAGACCTGCAAACAGAGAAATAGGTGCAAAATACAAAAAATACAACTATTCTAACAGAGGGAAACAATGTAAAATGACAACAATAATATCAAACTGAAACTTAAAAATAGAAACATGAATGAATTATGCTAATTAGATAATAATTATGATTTAATTATGCATTTGATCTAGATGGGTGAACTCCAAAATGCAGAATAGCATAAAATACTGAATAAACTAGCTAATTACAACATAAAACAACAGAAAAAGGATGGAGAAATGCAAACTTTAGGCACTGATTGCCTCAATGTTGACTGCAGTCGAAATCGTCTCGCATTGGTACGAAATCGTCTCTGATTCGACAGGATCGCCTCCGATCTGAACAAGATCGTCGATGACGATGTAAGCTTGCTCCGGCTGAAAAACAATAAGGTACCTGCAACAAAATTGTATAGAACTACTGCAAAATAGAAACTTAGGATGTTTTAACATGTATGAAGTCAGGTTATAGGAATTATCAGCCAGGGGGGTGCTAAGGGGAGGGCTTAGGATTAAATAGGCTTAGGAGGGAGGTTAGGAGGTTGGAGATCATCCCTATTTGGGAGATCTCCAATGGGGGAGGGTCCCTAACGGCGTAGACACGCTTCTGCCCGGATTAGAGACCCGTTGGAATAGAAGCTAATTGTGCAAAATTAGTTTTGGGACAAGATCGTCTGGACGTCCTAGCCCAGACGAAATCGTCAGATCTGGGGCGATATCGTCTGATCGGCGACGATATCGTCAAACGGTCAAAACAACCTCTAAAAATGGCGCGAAAAAGGGGGAAACGGATTACCCGACGGTTAACGGGTGGTTTGGGAGGTTAAAATTTGAATTTAAATTATTTACTAGAGTGAATGTAATTATTAAGATTTCACTGCACCAATTTTAGGGTGCTACAATACTCATGATTTAGACTAGGTACCTGACGAGGTCTATTCACCTGATCCACTATATAAGCAAATGTATTGGTAATGCGGGTGGGTGTAGGTTGATCTTCTATTTTAGAAATTTTAATGAATTACTTTCAATGATCTTGAGAAGTAGAATTAACTTGATATGGATATCTTAGGATAAGTTCTTTACAGTTAGAAGGTTCCAAGGCACATTGTCCTTGTTCATACTATCTATCATAAGGTGTAATGGGAGTAACAAGTTCACCCTCCCTAGGCCCACGAGTTGTCATGAAAAATGCATGAGCTAATGTGGTAGCTTTATGATGAACCTCAATGGAGTACTAGTCCAAGAAATTATATATATGACTCATCCATGGGCGATCAACTGGAGTGGCTTGATCATCCATGTCTCATTGAGGAATATGCTCCTGGTCCTGATCTAGGGGATTTGTAAGCCTAATCAGGATTATAATTTTTGGTAGGGACTCCCTAGATGTTTCTTCTTGGAAATTATTATCCCTATACATGGCACACATGGTTTCTTGATCCAAATAATCTATATCCTAATCGTATTCATGATATATATATTGATCTTGAGTAGTGACATCCAATATGCTAGGATCGGTAGGATGACTAGTAATATTTGAGCCTTGGGGGTCTTTTTGCCATTCAGGTATTATGAGGTATTGTGGATTAACTTTAAAGTGATCCATATTTCTTGGTGTTGATTTAGTAGTATTTTCTCATGAGTGAGCTTGATTGTGTGTCTCTACCATTAGTTATGCAAATAGCATGTTCACTCTAAACTACACAAGCAATGCAAACAAAGCAAACAAGTGGTTTTGTTTTTTTATTTTAATGCTTTTGATTATTTTTTGGTTTTTGTGTGTTTTTGATGAACCTAATCCTATGACTAAAAATGAGGTGTAAACTAATAAGGTGCAATAATGTCCACCTTTCTAATGAGAGGTAATACAACAATGATAAAAATGGATTCCTAAGTCTATATTACTTTAGTATATACCCAAAATTCAGAAAGTTTTCAATGATGAAGTCCAAAAATCCACTCACAAGGCTACTAAGGCATCTAATGGGCCAATTAGTAGTAGGAGATGAATACCCACATTATAGAATTGCTATCCGCCATTGGTGATGAAACCCAACTGGTTGATGTTATAAATACCTCATGAATGTGTGTGTAGGTTACTTTTATTTTTTTTGCAAAAATGAAATCAAATAACAATCAATGATATTTCACTAATGCAAATTTTAAAGCCCTAGAATGTAATATTTCCTAAGTAATGATCAGCATTTTAGCAGGTCGCAACATAAGTGAACCAAAAAAGTATAAATAGAGACCATATCTAACTAATATAGTTGTAGATAGGGGACCGTATCACCCTAATATTGTCACAGAAAAAGACCATATTGTCCTAAGATAGTTGTTATTTGACTTAATTAAGAATAATAACTTTTCAAAGCATGTTATAAATAGATGTTTTTCTACCTTTATTTACAAAAATTAGAAATAAAGTGATAGAGATCTAACCTTGAAAGCCTAATTTTGATGAAGTTATGCAAATATCCTACCATTCAGCTTCCAACCAAAGACCGTATTGACTTGAAATGGCTATGAAATAGGGATCGTATCATAGTGAGATGATTATGATTGTGTACTTGTAAATCATTAAAACAACAAATCAATCAATTAGAAAAACTTATATGTGTAAATAGGAACTAGTTCCCACTATTATCACCATCTGTAAGCTAGAAATTTACAACAAATAAATGAACACATGATGATAAAACAATATAAAATAAGGTGGATCTCATTTTATTTAATTGTATTGTCTTTCAATGGTGTTACAATCAAAATCCCCTCTTAGGAGATGCTACCAAATCGATACAATGATACATAATATCATGATTAAGGTCTCTTGGTGTAGTAGAAGAATTTCCATGCCAACATAATTTGTAGGGGAGCAGGTTTTCTAACCACCGTGCAAGGATTGTATGTGAATTCATTCACTATACTTGTACCTGTAACCTACACACAAAGAAATAGCAACAAATCAATAGTATATGTAGGTCCACCGAGGTTGGGCCCATTTTTAATATGAAGATAAATGAAATGAATGAAAAAACATATGCATGTATGTGATAATAGAAATACCCAGGTATTTTAGGTGATTTGGAGAGGAGAGGGCAATCCTCCAAGGTAGGTCCCAGGTTCAAATCTCCATCCTACCAAAAAGTTGAATTGGGTATCTAAAATCCAATTGATAATGTTGGTGTAGGCAGGGTCAGGTGTGACTCTCGGGTGACTTTGACGATGTAGAACCCCTTGTTCATGGTCTCTCAGACCAAGGCAACACCGCAAGGGGTTTTTCGCTTTAAAAAAAAAGTATGTGATAATATAAATGTAAATTGATGCAAAAAAATAAATTGAAATGAAATGTAAATTGATGCAATAATATGAAGATAAATGAAATGAATGAATATCTGTTTGCATGAAATTAATTTGAAATAACCTCATGCAAAGGTATCTAAAAATGGTATAAAATCATTCATGACACTAACAGTCAGTTTTGGTTGCTAGTTATCATTTTTATTATTTTTAATTTTGATTTTTTACGATCATCTCGGGATGAGACGATCACGCTTTAGAGACCATATCGGGTTGATATGGTTAGGAAATTTATGGAAAAGTTACCTAAATTTGGTAAAAACCATCAAGTTAGCCCTAGGGCTACCCAAGGTGGACTATGGGGGTAGTAAGGAGGCATTTTGGTGAGTCTCCTTAAAAGAACACATTTTAGGTGTCTACACATATATCACACAAATGCAAGAAAATAAGAGCTAACCAAAATGCTTTTTCGATTGGATGATGAACTAAACTAAGGAGATATTTTACTTTCAAGGCAAAAAAGGAATGATGCAAGAAGACAAGTTAGTCTTTAAAGCACTCTATATGCTTTTGATTTATTACCTAAATGATTAGAAATAGAAAAAAGTCTAAGTATGATCTAAGTTTCTTTAATTTTAACTTGATATAGATATGTTTTATAGGATAAATTAAAACTAAACTAGGGTTCTTTAATTTGCCAAATGAGATGTGATTTTAAGTAGAAAATATTGGAAAATAGAGAGAAAAATGTAGGAAATGCTAAAAAATAGAGTTTAGGGAGGTGTCAAGTGATAGGGTTACCTTAACCAGGGCTTGAACAAATATGCCATTGCTTGTGCAAAATTGCCACTGGAGAGTTTGACCCGTGACTAGATAATTTTAAACCTACAAAATAGAGATAAAAGAGTTAGGGTTGCTAATTTAGGGGGTCTTTCTAAGTGCTAGAAATATGAATATCTATCTAGGTATCTAATCAAACTCCTTATTTATAAAAAAATAGTATGAGTTTCTTCCTTGGAGTGGAAATGAGAATTTACAAATTTGACTACAATTGGCAAATTTGCTCTATGTATTCCAAAGAGTCAAAATCACCAACTACTCCAATAATTGGTAATTTTACCTTGAAATGGGGATGAGATGGATTCAAGGTTGAATTTGAAGTTGTTTTTAAGAAATTTTATGAAGTATTACAAATATAGGTAATTTCTAAGGGGTTTGTAAGGTTTGCAACGAATAAAATTTAGTATTTAAGTCCTAAATTTCATAAATTGATGATTAGAGTGAATATATGTGCAAGGGGAGGCAGTCGGCTCCAAAATGGCTGAAATTGGGTAATTTTAGGAGTGCAAGGAAATCCAAAATGCCTATAAAAGAGTTAGGATTAGGATCAACAATCCAATTAACCCTTAAACTAGAATAAACTAGATGAAAGCAAGACGAAATGATGCAAATATGATGAAAATAGGTGTTGTTGCAAATTTATCAAATCTACCACATCTAAAGAGGATAAAAGCATGAAATGATAACTAAAAATAGGTTATTAATGGGATAGCAAGACAATGGTAGTCTTGTATCCTACACTACAACATATGAAGAATGAAAATGAGTGCTTATATGCCTAAGATTTTAATAAAATCAAGTCATATATGCTTAAAAGAGAGAAATGACATAATTTAATGCCTACAAATGATGATGAATTAGAAATACATGTACATGGATATGAAAGAAATTAGTTAATATGTTGATAATGAAGAGAAATTAGACTATAAATGAAAATAAAAACAACTATTATGGAGAAAATGAAGAAAATGGATGAAATAAAACCTTGTAATAAAGAATATTAGTGATCAAAATGAGAAAAAGTAAAAAAATCCTAGATAGACCTATAAGAAGATGTTAGAGACTTGAAATAAGGATGAAGAAGCTTAAATTAGACTTGCAATGGTGATATTAAATCCTACCAAAAAAGATATACCCTACACAAAGAGATTAGAAGCATGGAAATAGAAGAAAATATAAGCAAATGAGTACTCAAGTTGGCAAGGCCCATATTAAGAGAACAAAATGTAGTGAATGGAAGTAAAGGATGTAGATAAGAGAGGTTCTAAGAATTCTATTATTTAGAAATAATCCCTTCTTACCTCCAAGAAGTCCTCCTTGCCCCCAAGCTCCCTTTGCCTTGCTTGACTTACCTTCAAAGGAATGCTTGATAGAAGATGCTAAGAAAAATGATGCCAAAGAAGGACAACCAGAAGAATGTTGATAGAATATAGTTAGATTTAGAATGCTCTCTAATGCTTGCCATAAGAGTTGTTTAAATAATATTTGGAGGAGATATTGAGAGGGAGAATTGGTTAGAGAAATATCAAAATTTGTAGGTATGGTCCATTATTGAAGCATGAGATATCAGAGGAGATAGTGGAGTGAAGGAATCCACATGTTCCTCATCTGTGCTAGAATATTTTGGCTATTTTGCAAATTTACCACTTAGTGTCAAAATTTCTAGTGGTGATTTTACCACTAATTGGTGTTTTTGACCAGTGGTCAGTCTGTAATAACCTAGGCATAGCTCACCTGGTTATCCATTCTAGTATTGCTCCCTAGAATTACAAAAGAAAATTTTCAACTCAACATGATGTTAAATTCATGGTTTAGCTAATATTTACCCAATTTTTTATTAGTACATAGGCATAATTTACTCACTCTGAGATTGGTGACCACTGCAGATGGTCTCTCAAGTGGTCGATATTGGCCAGATCCTACAAAAGGTGTTATTAGTGAAATATTTATTCTCCTTACTAAATATCTAAGTTCACAATAAGAGGTTGTGCTTGTAGTGCCCATAACACCTATAAGTGTGGATGTATAACTTCCCCACCCTATAGCATGGAGGACATTGGTTTCTATGACCCGTGATATCTCCTTAGATTTTGATTCTACCATTTGCATATGTCATGCTAGAGAATAATATCAATATGCCCAGTACCTAGCTATAATCCATCATCTTATAGATATAACCAAGGCCCTCAAATTCTCTAGTTTGGGTCTAGGTATCTCAAGACATGTTACAACTAAATATGGGACATGTCATACCATCCCGTCACTGAACCTTCTAGCCCCAAAGTCTAACACTTATAGAGTTGGGTTACTATTAGAAATTCCCTAGTTGAACTATGATCATGAGACCCCTTAGTATTACTTGTTTAATATCCTAGAATGGCATCTCATACCATAATTCATTACTTATTTGTAACAGAGGACCACTTGTTTGATATGAATCTGCTAAAAAATGACTATCATCGATTCACGATGGTAGCCACTTGCAAACCATTGGTGTTGGGTGACTGCTCGCTCATCTTGGTGAAACATAAAATGTGTTCATCCATATTGATGTTACACCAAACATATTGATAGTAAATATTAGTTTTAAAGTAATATTCTACTAAAGACAAGATGGTAGTTTTCATACTTGGAAGGATAGGTACAAAGTCTAAAAGATTTTTCAAAAGATTTGCATGTCAAATTCTTAAAATATTATCAGATGTACCTTTTAAATATTAGCACACAAATTATTATTTCTTTAAGTATGTATTTTTTTTTATAGCAAAAAACCCCTTGCGAGGCCGCCTTGGTCTAAGAGACCACGAACAGGGGGTTCTACACCATCAAAGTCACCCGGGGGTCGCACCCAACCCTGCCCGCACCAACATTATCAATTGGATTTTGGGTACCCAATTCAACTTTTTTGGTAGGGTGAAGATTCGAACCTGGGACCTCCCTTGGAGGATTGCCCTCTCCTCTCCAACTCACCTACAACACTTGGGTTAAGTATGTATTTGAAATAAAGATAAAATCCTAGATTTTATTTTTTCTCAATAAATAAATCATATATCTCTATGAATTATTTGCTCAACAAATTAATCACATAAAATAAAGCAAGATCATAATCATTATAAATGATTCTTACATGAATACATATAAATTTTATCTTGGTTATAATATTTTTTAAAATAAATAAGAAATTGAGCTTGAAATTTATAAATATAATCAAAAGAAATATTAACTTTAAAACTTCTATAACCCTATAACACAACTCCTTTAAGAGAAATAAAGTTTACCAAGATATTATCTCATGCAATAAATTTTATAATCTACTAGCATAAAGACTACACGCCCTAACATTGTTCAATAACTCATAATGATATTACAATATAGCCTTACAGATATTAACATAAAGTCTTTTATAATTAGAATAATTGTTTCTTTTAGGAAGACGAATCGTTCACCCAAAAAAATATGAATTTAGGCTTTGTCTCTATTTGATAACTACTTTTTGATGAATCTAGTTTATTCTACTACATAACCATAGGGAACTAATGCTCTTATTTAGTTGAAAATACCCTGAACAGGGCCTATTGACCAAAGTTTTAAGCTTTAACGATTGATACAGAAGTTAATAGTTTAATTTACCAAAATTTACTATTGATAGGTTCTTAGTTTAATATATTCTAGGTTTAATATGACATATTTAAACCTAAATCTAATTTGCAATCAAAATATACCATGGGTGAACACCTAAAAGAGACGTGTCATTGTAAGTATTAACCACATGTAAATTAATTTACCTTAATTAATAAGGTAACACCAATGCATATTTCTTTACTAAGTGATGTAGGAGCATCCTGTGGTGTAAGGGTAATCTTGCATCACCAATAATAAAGAAATTGCATTTCTCTTCCAGTTGTAAGTTTCTTTAGTTATTTTCAAGTCCATGATGACACTTAGGAGGTATAAGTCGATCAAAAGTCCAAAAAGGTAAAAAATAGACACCGACTATTTTTAGTAAGTCAGTCTAAACGGGCACATATGGATTTGAAAATTTACCCCAAGGAGCAATATTGAAAAATGTATCTGGTGGTGAAATAATTACCCCAATATCCTGAACGGGTTGAGAGATATTAAAGTTTTCGTCTGGAAAATTTTTGTCAATAAGGTTTTGTTGTGACTGTTTCACAACTAGCCCCAAAGCTTGGGGACCCACATTTTTTTTGATAAATTTTGGTGTGGTTTTTGTCTTTTTCTTTTTTATAGGTTTATTAAAGTGTTTATAATTCAAACATTAACTTTTGGGTTAATTCATGTTTAAAAAAATAAATAAACTAAAAAAAAAGGAATTAAAAAAATAAATAAATAAATAAAACAAAAAAAAGAAAAAAGAAAGGATAAATAAAAATAATATATATATATATAAACAAATGAACATAAAATAAAAACAAAAAAAAAAAAAAAAAAGGGATAAGATATATATATATATATATATATATATATATATATATATATATATATATAATCTTATATTTTTCATGGTGGCCACGTATAGCTCTTAAAGCTTTTAAAGCACCTTTTATTAGCTTTAAGTAGTATGTAGTGGTAGGTTTGTTTTTTAGCTTTTTTGTTTTTTTGTTTAAGTTTTAATCTTTAATTTTTTCATGTTAGTTAAGTGAAATTTAGTTTTTGTTTTTTCTAACGTGTTCTTTTTCTTTTTGCAGGGTATTGCGTAGGAAACGAAAGGGCCAGGAGAAAAGAAGCGCACGACATGGAGAACGCCAAGCGAATGGAATTTTAAACGAAACGGAGAGCTGCGAATAGCATTGGAAATGAAATGAAGAGTTGGAAAACCAATGAAAGGGCATATTGAATATTTTTTTTAAATAGGCCATACAAACACAAAAAAAGGGAGGACGGAAATGGTGGCATGGCCAAATGGGAACTTTGGGCATGGCCACATTTGTAAAGCAGGGATTTTAATTGGAATGTGAAAGCTTTTATTCAGAAATTTCAGGCCTTGTTAGCAAGAAAGAATGAGAAATTTTCTGCATGCTTAATTTTAATTGTTTTATTTTTCCCCTTTCGGATTTCAGACTTGTATGTGAAATTGATGCCATTATTTTGGGTTGTTTCATGTGAATGTTTGCAATCTGGAAATTATTTAAAACCCTAGGAACCAACACCTAGTTTACTTTGATTGTGTTTATTTTGCAGGTCAAATAAGCTAGGTTGCATGTATGAAACTCTCACGTATTCGGTTTTGCAAGACGGGGTGCTATCAAACTGAAGGAGCTTTTGCATTGCTGTGTTTTCAGCAATTATTTTGATGCAAACTTTAATTTTCTGTTTCCAAAAATTTTAATTTCAAATTTTTTTTCCTATTTTCAGGCATTAAAATAAACATTAAAAAAATTTCAAAATCTAAAAATGATTTCACCATTGCGGAGATTATAATTCAGACTTCAAATACGCACTTTGAAATTTCATTTTCGGACTTGTTTAGTATTTTTAAAAATTCATCGAAGTTGTTGTTTTGTCACAGATTTTAAAAATCCGAAAATAGAAATTTTCCATTTTAAGGTCAAATTTCATTTTTCCAGTTTTGTTTTGCATTCATGAGCCTATGATGACATTCCCTTCATGGAAATTCCAATTTCATTGAAGGGGTTATGTTTTACGGCATTTTCACAAATTTCCATTTTGGGCCTAAAATTACCCTTTCTTCATAAAAATTCCAATTTTACGAAAGAGGGATAATTTGAGTACTACATTGAAGGTCTTTTCCTTAAAGCACTTAATTGTTCATCTTGATGAAAATTTGATTTCATTTAAGAGGGATAAGTTAAAGTGACATTTTGAAGCTACATTTGGAGACCCTATTCATCATTGAGGATTTAATGCAAGATAAAATCTATCTTAAAACCATCAAGATAAAAGGAATTAAAGCATTACATCGTGGTCATATGAGGGCCAACTCACATTTACTTTATCAGGGTTCAATGAACAATCATTAAATTTTCATAGTAAAATAAACCAACAGTGCCCCTTGTTTACGCTTACTTGCAATCACTAAGGTGTTCCAAGCATTTAAATTGAATATCTTTATTTGATGCACATATGCAAATGCTAATATAACAAGAACCTTGGAGAAGTTGTTTGTTTAACTTCTTTGCAAGAGGGGATTTGGAACCCAAATCCTACCGGAGAGTGTGCTTTCACAATTGGGTGAAAACACCACTCAACAGATTGGCGCTAGAAGGAGGGCATGAAACGGTTTATTTCATCATGATTTTAAATGCTTAAAATTGCTTAAGAGCTTTACAACACATTTGGATTGTTCATACAGAAATAAAGTGATTTAATTTAAATTTTCAGAATTTTGGTCTCATGCAATTACTTTTCATTTGATTTTAATGAATACATCTCTTAGTTGATGCTAACTTGATTTTTGTTTTATATTGCAGAGTTGAATATTCAACAGATTTGGTTCTAAAATTACATTTTAAGTTCACTAATGGCAACACTTGAGGAGCAAAGGGTATCCCTGAGAGCTGAAATAACATCTCTAAGAGAGAGAATGGTATTAATAATAGAGGATCATTATAAGGGTTTGTCTATACCTGTGGTACCATATCATGTTCCTAAAATGTTATTGGAATTTTTACGGTGTTTTAATCAAGAGGTACCACTAGGATACTTGCAAAAGCTGCATGTATACAAGAGTACATTGTGTCAATTCCAGATTTTTTATGAGGAGGTGGCTTGTAAGTTATTTGCATACATTTTGGATGATAGACCATTCTTTTGGTATAGCCAACTACCCATGGAGGTTAGGACTTCTTGGATACAATTAGAAGCAGCCTATCTTAATCATTTTGGTAATCAAGCTGACTTAGAAATATTGAAAAATCAGTTTACCTCCATATGTAAAGAGTCTAATGAATCCTTGAGTCAATTCAATGGAAGATTTCGTGAGTTGCACTCCCAAATGTGGGAAAATTTTAACACATCAGAAGAAGAAGCCATGGAAGTATACCTAGGAGCCATACACCCCATACTTGCTTCACTCATTGAGGAAAAACTGAGTGGTTTGTCCCTAGAGAGAATCCATGAGATCTTAGAAGAGATAGAACGACAAGGTCTTGAAGAAGAAAAGGCACAACATGTTCACATGAGAGATTGTTCTTTTGATGCCAACCTACACCAACCATCAAACATAGCACCCTCCACTCCAATGATATCTAAGGTAAATGATCAAGGGGATGAATTTGAATACCCAAATTTTATGACCACCTTGGATATAGTTCACGAGGAGGTGCAAATTGCTAAGACAACATCCAATAGTGAGGATCATGTAGAGATACATGATTATCTAGATTCAACAATGTTTGATATATGTGAATGGATGGAACCCACCATAGAATTGAATGAAGTGGTTGAAAGAGAAATGGAAAGAAAATCAATAAATAAATTTGAAGATATGATAGAATTTCACCACTTGTTCTTGGAAGATACTATTGATGAAATGTGTAAAATTAAAGATCAAGAAATTCTTCACCCTCCAAATTATGATAATGAATCATGGGTTACTAATTTGGACAATGATAGCCTTATAAATTTGAATTCAAGAAATAACCCACTTTTGGAAATAATTGAACCATCTAAGGAAGGTGAAGACGAATTTGATGAGAAACACATTGATGATTTGGAAAATGTTGAAGAAATAGTTGAACGTCACCACTTGATTTTGGAAGATGATTATTATGATGTTTGGAAGAAGTGGGAAGACTTCACTCTTTCCAAAGCTACTAATGAAACTTGTGTGCCAATTGATATGCAGGATGACATAATTGCCTACTCAAAGGAAGATATTACAACTCCTGTACAATTTGAGGATGTTTTGGAAGAGGGTTTCAAATCTCATCAAATTTTGGAAGATTATAATGATCCTATTGCCAAGAACAAAGAAAGAAGAGAATCTATGAATGAATCAAAAGATCATGTCACAAATATCATGGAGTTTCATCTCACAGATTTGGATGACGATTTTTACAATGGTTGGGGAAGGTATGGTAATGCATTCTTTTCTCACATCCCTATAGATGAAACTCATATTTCACTTGACATGCAGGATGGTGAGCCTTCTACATCATACGAAGATCTCATATTCGCAAGATTTGAAAAGGGGACAAAATATAAATTCATTGAAAGTGTGGATGCAAGTTTGCATGATGATTTTGGGGATTCAAATGAAGAGATGCCATGGATAGTGAACAAAGAATTAGAACCAAATGATAAAGAGATGGATCAATTGGAAGCAACTCAAATAAGTGATCATCAAAGCAGATTACTTGGACATACACTTTGACCAAGAGTGTTTGAGGATTGAAAAGGATGACCATATTTTGAATTTAAATAATTTGAATGATGAAATGTCACTAAAGGTAAATGAAAAACAAGGTATAATTTTTAATCACACCTTTAATAGCATGGTTTTAATGAATGGAAAAGAAGTTGATGCACTTGAATTGTTAAATCAAATTCATCAACAATTACTAATTGAATCTAGGATAAAAACTTTTAATGATCCTAATTTAGTAAATATCCTAGATGCTTGTAAATTGTTACACAAATTTGATTGGCCTACAAATTTGGAAAATGATTTGGCTTTGAAGTTTGTAGAAATAGGCTCTTACTTACAAAATTGCATATTTGAAAAGGATAGCCTAATTCTAAATCAAGGAGGCAATTATGAAGTTCACATTTTAAAGAATAGACATGATAAAATTGAAAATCATTTATTGTCTAATCATTCTAGTAATTTGATGCTCACCTATGGGAGTATTATTGGAACAAAATCAAATTGGTATGGTGAGCATGGCAAGTGGAAATTTGTTGCATTGTTTGGTCTAGTCTTGTTTATGTTGGATTCCCACAACATTTGGCATGCATATTATGTCATATTTTTATTGAAATGTTCTAATCATGTGTGGGATCCAGGAAAGTGATAAGCTAAGCTTTGCATCATCTTGTATTATAGTGTACATTTGTATATAAATTTTGGTTTTTGGTTTTTGGTTTGTGTTTTCAAATTTTCATTTTGGGATTGCTATTTGCAAGTTTTAATTTAAAGTTGTGTGTTTATTTGACATGTTTTGTTTGTCTATATAAAAAAAAAAAAAATGATGATGAAAAAGTTGCCTTGAGATGCTAACTTATGTTCTAGATCGGGAGAATATGAAACATTGGAATTGTCTTGTAAAAGCTCCACAAGTAACACAAACAGTTTAATAATATTGTTTGATTTTGTGATGCATGAAAGAGTCAGTTTTGCATGACAAATCATTTTCATTTGCAATTCAAAAGATAATGCATTCATGTTCCATCTCACTTTACATACATTTCATCTTAGTTGCAAATGCATTTCAAATACAAATCATTAAAGTGTGTCAAATCCTCTTAAGGTTATGCTATCACATAAATAAGAAGAGAATCCTAAGGTTGGAAACTGAGTCTTGAGATATCTAGAACCAAGCACGTCTCATACATTAAAAAGGATCTTGAGCAAAATGATCAAAACCTAACTTGGAAGGAAAGGTTGGGCGAAAGAAGTATTTCATGTCTATCCTATTTATGCAACATGATCCTTAAAACAGTGGTTTTGACCACTTCCATAGAGCTTAAAGCCTAAAATCGGAGTAGTAAGGATAGGGTTAAATCCTCATCGAACTTAGGTTGAGGATCCAATTCCCCAAAGCTTTGATTTGACCTACATGGAGTAGTAAGGATAGGGCATAAATTCTCATCTCGCTTAGGTTGAGAATCCGATTCCCCAAAGCTCTTATGTCTCATTTCATAATAAATCTTGGATTGTAAGGATCGTACTATTTGTCCTCTCGCAAAGGATGGGTAGTCATCCCCAAGGTCTAAGCAACAAAATTAATATTTTCCATTTACACCTAAAGTTTGGATTGTAAGGATCGTACTACATGTCCCTAGCCAGGATGGGTAGTCATCCCCAAGGTCCAAGAAGTAAAAAAAAAAATAAATAATAAATAAATTTTTCCCATCTCATCTTTATTTTGGATTGTAAGGATCGTACTACTTGTCCTCTCGCAAAGGATGGGTAGTCATCCCCAAGGTCCAAAGAAATGAAGATAAGTTTTGGATTGTGGGGTTAGATATGCCCATGCATGGCATCATGTCTTGCCTAAAAAACAAGACCACTGATTGTCTAGAGGGTTAGACTAGCATGACCATTTCTTCCATAATTGGTTTAATTATTTTGCTTAAAGTGAGGTAATGAACTCTAAATCGGGAATAGTAAGGATAGGGTTAAACTCTCATCTCGGTTGGTTGGGAGTCCGATTCCCCAAAGTTCTGAATTCACATTCACTTGCACATGGGTTCAAGATAGTAGGGACTCATAACCAACTTTGGGATATACAATAAAGCAATTCATATAGTGGATCCTAAGAGGGTTTGGCAATCTTGAATGCTTGTACATAATAATAGAAGAATGACCATGCATTTTATGAAAGCAAAATCTCCTAGCACATTCATTAGGATACACAAATCATTCACCATCCCACATATGCATTCATGCAAAACTGATAATGGAGTGTGGATCAATTTCAAATGATAGGGAAAGAAACACATTGCACACACCGAGCTGATGCCTAGCGATTCTGATGTTTCATGTATTTCTGATCTATTGGCATTCTTTGGATATTTGTTGACGCTTGTGTTAAAGTTTTGAAGTGTGTTTTCAGGTTTTCTTTTTGGGTTCTCATCGAAATGCTCAGGAGCATTTCCCAACAGAGTCGCCATTTGTTGTGATTGTTTCACAACTAGCCCCAAAGCTTGGGGACCCACATTTTTTTGATAAATTTTGGTGTGGTTTTTGTCTTTTTCTTTTTTATAGGTTTATTAAAGTGTTTATAATTCAAACATTAACTTTTGGGTTAATTCATGTTTAAAAAAATAAATAAACTAAAAAAAAAAGGAATTAAAAAAATAAATAAATAAATAAAACAAAAAAAAGAAAAAAGAAAGGATAAATAAAAATATATATATATATATATATATATATATATATATAAACAAATAAACATAATAATAAAAAAAAATAAATATATATATATATATATATATATATATATATATATATATATATATATATATATATCTTATATTTTTCATGGTGGCCACGTATAGCTCTTAAAGCTTTTAAAGCACCTTTTATTAGCTTTAAGTAGTATGTAGTGGTAGGTTTGTTTTTTAGCTTTTTTGTTTTTTTTGTTTAAGTTTTAATCTTTAATTTTTTCATGTTAGTTAAGTGAAATTTAGTTTTTGTTTTTTCTAACGTGTTCTTTTTCTTTTTGCAGGGTATTGCGTAGGAAACGAAAGGGCCAGGAGAAAAGAAGCGCACGACATGGAGAACGCCAAGCGAATGGAATTTTAAACGAAACGGAGAGCTGCGAATAGCATTGGAAATGAAATGAAGAGTTGGAAAACCAATGAAAGGGCATATTGAATATTTTTTTTTTAAATAGGCCATACAAACACAAAAAAAGGGAGGAAACGGAAATGGTGGCATGGCCAAATGGGAACTTTGGGCATGGCCACATTTGTAAAGCAGGGATTTTAATTGGAATGTGAAAGCTTTTATTCAGAAATTTCAGGCCTTGTTAGCAAGAAAGAATGAGAAATTTTCTGCATGCTTAATTTTAATTGTTTTATTTTTCCCCTTTCGGATTTCAGACTTGTATGTGAAATTGATGCCATTATTTTGGGTTGTTTCATGTGAATGTTTGCAATCTGGAAATTATTTAAAACCCTAGGAACCAACACCTAGTTTACTTTGATTGTGTTTATTTTGCAGGTCAAATAAGCTAGGTTGCATGTATGAAACTCTCACGTATTCGGTTTTGCAGGACGGGGTGCTATCAAACTGAAGGAGCTTTTGCATTGCTGTGTTTTCAGCAATTATTTTGATGCAAACTTTAATTTTCTGTTTCCAAAAATTTTAATTTCAGAATTTTTTTCCTATTTTCAGGCATTAAAATAAACATTAAAAAAATTTCAAAATCTAAAAATGATTTCACCATTGCGGAGATTATAATTCAGACTTCAAATACGCACTTTGAAATTTCATTTTCGGACTTGTTTAGTATTTTTAAAAATTCATCGAAGTTGCTGTTTTGTCACAGATTTTAAAAATCCGAAAATAGAAATTTTCCATTTTAAGGTCAAATTTCATTTTTCCAGTTTTTGTTTGCATTCATGAGCCTATGATGACATTCCCTTCATGGAAATTCCAATTTCATTGAAGGGGTTATGTTTTACGGCATTTTCACAAATTTCCATTTTGGGCCTAAAATTACCCTTTCTTCATAAAAATTCCAATTTTACGAAAGAGGGATAATTTGAGTACTACATTGAAGGTCTTTTCCTTAAAGCACTTAATTGTTCATCTTGATGAAAATTTGATTTCATTTAAGAGGGATAAGTTAAAGTGACATTTTGAAGCTACATTTGGAGACCCTATTCATCATTGAGGATTTAATGCAAGATAAAATCTATCTTAAAACCATCAAGATAAAAGGAATTAAAGCATTACATCGTGGTCATATGAGGGCCAACTCACATTTACTTTATCAGGGTTCAATGAACAATCATTAAATTTTCATAGTAAAAATAAACCAACAGTGCCCCTTGTTTACAGTTACTTGCAATCACTAAGGTGTTCCAAGCATTTAAATTGAATATCTTTATTTGATGCACATATGCAAATGCTAATATAACAAGAACCTTGGAGAAGTTGTTTGTTTAACTTCTTTGCAAGAGGGGATTTGGAACCCAAATCCTACCGGAGAGTGTGCTTTCACAATTGGGTGAAAACACCACTCAACAGGTTTAAAATAAAATTTGAAGACCTTAGAGGCCTCAAATAAGGGTGGGAATTTTATGAAATGATCTTTATATAATTTTAGCATTGCAGATACCTTCACAAGCTTTCCAACGGTATATTATAATAGCCAATCAGACACTCGAGTCAAAAGTTATGGGTTCGGGAAGCTGTGCCATTGAAATTCAAATTTGAATACCTTTTTGGGCGGAGAAATGAAAATTCAAATTTTAGATGAATATCTTCTTTGGTGGTAAAAAGGAAAGTTATGCTTTTCAATATGTTCTATGGAAGTTATAAAATGTGGGAATAGAGATCACCAAAAGGCAATCCATGGAAAGATAGATCGTAGCTCCAACTTGCAGATTTTTGGTCAATTTTTATTGTAATAAAATCAGCCCTGTGGTTGCAGCATTGTAGTCTATCTCTCATTGAATAATATCAGATATTGAATTTCTTTGTAATTTATTTATGTTATTGAGTATTGTGTGAGTGTTGGGTAGGGTATCCATTCACCAAGTGGTATCAGAGTGGGAGTTCTTGAGTGTGTAAATAGATCACCAAATATGAGGTAGTTTGCACTAGGACCTAGGGTTGAGGTTGTGAGAAAAGTGATAAGAATACCTCCATAAAGAAATACTGTGGTTATAGGAGAGGGTTTTAGAGCCCTACAAAGACAATTTCAAGCACTACAAGAGGAGTTGCATAGAGAGTTTGAGCCAAGAAGAGTAGAGAAAAGTGAAGATGATGTTGCAGAAGAAGAATCTCATCTCAAAGAAGAACAAGAGGCCACAAATCCTACACAAGCCAAATTATTTAAGGCCATCTCCAAGATTTTAAAAATGCCAAAGATGAATGTTTCTACATATTTTGGGAATCTTAACCTAGAAGAGTTGATTGATTAGATCAATAATATGGAGGAGTACTTTGATTATGAGGAAGTGGAAGATCTTGAGAGGGTCAAATTTGTGAAGACCAAGCTAAAGGATCATGCTAATATCTAGTGGAGGGAAGTACAAATAGATAGAAATAAAAGAGGAAAATAAAGAATAACAAAATGGGATTGGATGGTGGAAAATTTTAAGAGATATTTCATTCCAGTTGACTACGAGTTAGATCTACTGAAGAAAATGTAGGGTTTAAGGAAGACAGGTAAATTTATCAAAGAGTATACAGAAGAATTCTACAAGATCATGATCAAAATGGGCCATTCTGAGGATAACAAGGAGAAGGTAGATCATTATATAAATGGGTTGAAGCCAAGTGTTCAAGATGAACTAAGTTTGATAAAAAAGAATACCATATAAGATGCTTATCATTTTGCCCTGAAGGTAGAAGAGAATCTGAATAGAAGATTTGAAAGCAAGCAGAAAGAAAGAGGTCATCATGGAAGGACTGGTGGAGGACCATACGAAGGACAAAATAAAGACTGAAATGAGAATGGAGAAGTTAGTAGTAGTAAGAACTAGAAAGGGGATAATACCTATTGTGCCTGTGAGCAAAATAATGGTGACCAAAGAGGAATAGGAAGGTTCATACAAGGACCTGGAAGAGGAGGATTTTGTGGAAACTATTTTCAATGTGGAGAAGAAGGACATCAAGCATACGAGTGTCCACAACATAAAGGAAGGATGAATAGGAGACCTAAAGGTAATGCATGAGTTGCTTATGCATATGAAGATGTTGAATCTAAGCATTCTAAAGAGGTAGAAAGAGAAGTTCTTGTTGCAAGGAGAGCCTTGCTAAATGAGGAGAAAGATCCAATTTAGAGGAGGAGTTTATTTTGTACAAGGTGCAAATGTGAAGGTAAATTTTGTAATGTTATCATTGATAATGATAGAACTGATAATCTAGTTTTAGGGGAGATGGTTAACAAATTACAGTTGGAGAGAAGGAGGTATCCACATCCATATCAGATTGTATGGTTGTAGAAGGACCATAGAGCTTTGGTCAATGAACAATGTTTAGTGAAGTTCAATATTGGGGGTTACCATGATGAGGTATTGTGTGACATCATTCCTATGGATGCTTGCCATATGCTATTTGGGAGGCAGTGGCAATTTGATCAACATGTAGTACATGGTTGACATGCCAACACTTATTCCCTGACAAAGGATGGAGTTCACCACAAGTTGAAGCCCTTGAAGGATGTGGAAGAGAAGGTATGTAGTAGTGCAAGAATTTTTTTAGTTGATGGTATATAATTTTTGGATTGTATGAAGCACAAAAATATGTGCTCTGCATTGATTCCTAGAGTTAATGAGAAAAATGTAAAGATATACCAGTAGAAGCCTTAGATCTATTGGGATATTTCCAAGATATTGTATCTGATAATGTACCTAAAGGTTTGCCATCAGTGAGGAAGAATAGTTACTAGATGGATTTGATACAAGGAGCTACTTTATCAAATAAGATAGCCCATAAAATGAATTTTGTAGAGAATGAGAAGTCAAATAGACAAGTTCAAGAGCTATTTAAGAAAGGATTGATTCGAGAGAGTTTGAGTCCATGTGCAGTACCTACAATACTAGCACCAAAGAAATATGGATAATGGAGAATGTGTACAATTCACATTACAGAGTTGTTTTTTAGAGAGGTGGTATGACTACATAGTCTACCAAGGAGTATAGTTTTAGATAAATATATCATATTGGTTGGTTATACCTAGAGGATATTATGGAAGAAACTGAATACAGATTTGAATTTTATTTCTGCACACCATCCACAAACTGATGGAAAAATAGAAGTGGTGAATATGGGTTTGGGCAACCTATTGAGATGCTTAGTGGGAGATAAGCCCGAGGGATAGGATTTGATTTTACCATAGGCAAAATTTGCTTACAACAACTCTATCAACAAGAGTGTTGGTAAATCCCCATTCCATATTACATCTAGGAGCAACCCAAGGAATGCTTCTGAGTTGAGGAAGATGGGAAAAGGAGAAAAGAGTGGGAAAAAGTACAAGAAATATGCAGTATGAAGAATATCTGGTTAAGTGGAAAGGAAGGCCTGTTGAAGATTCATCATGGTTTTCTAAGGCAGAGGTTGATCGTCGTAGTTTTTCTCTAACACTAGAGAAGTAAAGGTTACTTCTTAATTTACCCTTGGTGTTTGAAGTAGGAGAATATAATGGTGTAAGGGTAATCTTACATCACAAAAAAAAAGAAATTGAATTTCTCTTCCAATTGTAATTTTCTTTAATTGTTTTCGAGTCCATGATGACACTTAGGAGGTATAAGTCGGTCAAAAGTCTAAAAAGGCAAAAAATAGACACCGACTATTTTTAGTTAGTCTAAATGGGCATATATGGATTTGAAAATTTACCCCAAGGAATGGGATTGAAAAATGTATTTGATGGTAAAAGAATCACCCCAATATCCTGAATGGGTTGAGAGATATTAAATTTTTCATCTTGGGAAATTTTGCCAATAAGATTTAAAAATAACATTTTAAGGACTTAGAGGCCCCAAATAAGTGTGGTAATTTGAATAAATGATCTTTATATGATTTTTGTACTATATATCCCTTCACAAGCTTTCCAAAGGTATATTATAATAGCCAACTGGACACCCGAGTCAAAAGTTACGGTTTCGAGAAGCTGTGCCATTGAAATTCGTATTTGAATACCTTTTTGGGTGGAAAAATGAAAATTCAAATTTCAGATGAATATCTTCTTGGGCAGGAAAAAGGGAAGTTATGATTTCCAAAATTTTCTATGGAAGTTATAAAATGGGGGAAGAGGGATCACCAAAAGGCATTATGGGAAAATACAGATCGTGGCTCTAGCTTGCAGATTTTTGATCGATTTTCATTGTAATAAAATCAGTCCTGTGGTCACAACATTGCAATCTATCTCTCATTGAATAATATTAGATTTTGAATTTATTTGTAATTTATCTATATTATTGAGTATTGTGTGAGTGTTGGGTGGGGTAGCCCTTCACCACTAAGTTCATCTATAGTTTATTCGGCTCATCTCTACATCCAATATTACTGTGATGGTTAAAATAGATTCTTTAAAAACTATTCTAATGGTTTTTCATTGAATCATATAAGCTATACAGGCCTCAAAATCCGCATGCAAAGACTTATAAAATTTAAAAGTTAATGAACAATATTTCCTAGATAGAAAAATATTTGAAAGGATGTTTATCACCAGATAAGAGATAGGTTCCAAACAGAAGTAAGTGATACATTGTGCATCCAAGGTATTTCATTGGTAAATGAATCCTAAGGCATTGCCATTGATTATATATTGGAAAAATGAATTATAGCAAAGTATCTAAGGATGTATATGTACTAAAGCTGCCCCTAAATGAATTATTTCATATTTCTCTGAAGAATTCCCAATTACAGCAAAAATATAAAACATATTATTATGAATCTTTGAAACAATAAGATGTACCTCCCAGCAAGGGTTAAACTAATTTTAAAGGATTTACAACATGTGATACAACATTCAAAAAATATTATTCCATAATCGTCTATTATCTAACAATCAATCTTTGATGATTATCAATACAAAATCAAACATACATATGTTTATGTGGAAATTTGAAGCTTAAATGAATCCTTTATAATCAAAATAAATATTCTGCTACAAACATTTGAAAAACCATTCAAACACATTAATGGCTATGTTTTTTTTTAAATACCCACGTGATGTCTACCCAAAAATATTTTGTACTTGACATTTATAATTATTTCTAAAAATAGAATATGATATAAACTACATTTAAAAGTTACAAAAGTTCTCTTCCATAATATCTGCAACCCCAACAATCTTGGTTCAAAAATTTAGGTTAGTCGTTTGACTTAAATATCCTCAATGACCAATCGACACATGCGCGGTTCAAACTATCTACCAGGCTCTCCACGATGGAAAGACATATGGTTGGGTGGTGTTTTTGGGTTAGCATGGCCGTTAAATTGAATACAACTACATGCAATTCCACAAGCAATGCACATAATTATCTTGTTAAGGATTTTAACATAGTGTGTATATATATATATATATATATATATATAATATAATATAATATTTCAAACAATGACAGTTCTTATATAGCCTTAGAATATTTACTTACACAGTCTAACATACTTGCCATCATTTCAACAAGTGACTTGACATATCCCAAATAGAATTTACTAAATGACATATAAGGCTCAGGCATCATGGATGATGATCAAATGATCATAATAGAATTTATATAAAAAGAAGAAAAGGTTATTTGGTCATTCAAGTTAATACAGTGACTATAAACCATAAAGCATTCCAATATTACATATATATACAAAAAAATAAGAATATACAAAATCACTCACATTTAGCAAAACAAAACTAAAGAAGATTATACAACATCACTCACTTTCAACAAAACAATCAATGTCTAATTAGGCATTGAAATATTGACCTAGAAGATTGACTATTATTCTAGAATTTCAACTTGATGATAAACATCCACCAACCATACACACCATGATAGCCATGGTTACTCATATTTCCCTCCCTTAATAGAGAAAATGATGAGGGGGGAAAGATGACACATATGACAAACATGCATATTGGCTATTCAAATCACTGTCGGATGGCTTCTTGATGGTGATTCATCACACCGTCATATGTGGAATATAAAATACTATACTTATGTTTATTTATAAATATCTATACTTTATATTTGTAAATATTTTAATTTTAATTAATTTATTATTATTATATTATATATTTTAAAAAATATAGTGTTTTTAACACAAGTATACATATACCATACCTACGTTTTGCAAACAAACATATGAGTCATGAAAATAGATGGAACATTCAAATACCAACATGATGCATGCAATACATAGAATGCCCTATATGAATTTGTGTGAGCTTCCATGTACTCATAGGCCATGGTGCTTTGAGCACTAAACATCATATCCCACCTTACCTTACATAGATAACCATCATATTTCTTCCAGAAGGTGGGCAAAAGGTTTACCAATCCACCAGCTAGAAGATGACCATCTGTCCCTGCACTCATAGAGTTAATCAGTAGTATATCATTCTAGAAATATTAGTAGCTAAGTAGATAGCAAAATTGAGAGATATTACATTCTCTCCATTTAGAATTAAACACATTCTGTGTTGTTTTAGAAAAATGAGCTATGCATTTTCCATATCAATACTTAAACATTTATGCACCATCGTGCCAAATATTTGAATTATTTTTTCATTAGTAAAATAAAAAATATGCATATAAAATTAAAAGATGTATATATGCATATATGTATAAATGTTCATGATCCAGTGTTCAAACAAATATGGAAATTATTTTTTCATAATTGCTACTTCTTCCCATGTGGAATTTCTATCAGAGGAGTAGTCCCATTGGACCTGTTGACCCCAAAAAGGTAGTCCCCCTTTTTGGGAGTCTAAGTCCATTTTCCCTTAAGGGCACACAAGGTGGTGAACCCTTACTCGAACTCGTGCGCTCCACTAACATTGGAGTGCACAAAAAGTCCCCCAGGTGCACAAGTAGTGTGCCCCAAGTCAAAGTCTATGTGCTCCATGAAAGGAGCGCACAAAGACCCCGTCAAGTGCACAAGCTGTGCCCCCACCTCTAGCCTGTGTGCCCTATTGGAGGATGGGGCACATGAAGTCCTCAAGGGGTGTACAAGATGTGCACCCAATAAGAAGTTCATGCCCTCCATGGGGAGGTGGATCATGTAAGAGTTCATTCGAGTGCACAAAGTTGTGTGCCCTAAAGAAGCCCCATGCGATCCATTCCAACGGAGCACACAAAGTCCCCATGAGTGCACGCCCTTGTGTGTCCAACCCCACCTTGTGTGGTCTACTTTGGTGGAGTGCACCAAGTTGCCTAAGGGACGCACACCTTCATGTGCACCCTAAAATCTACCGCACACACAAAACCTTAGAGCACACAAGTCATGCACTCCCATCCTAGTCAGCGTGCTCTGCTCCCAAGTCGAGTGCACAACTTACACCAGGGTGCATAGTCTTGTGCACCCTAAAAAAAGTTTGCGTGCTCCATTATAATGGAGTGCACAACAGTCTAGCTAAATTCACAGGCTGTGCACCTGCCTTTGGGTAGTGTGCTCCATAATCGAGTGCACAAAAATTTTGAGGATACAAAGCCTGTGCACCCCATTGGTTCCCCTGCACCCCACTCCCTTGGGATGCATGAAAAGTAAGCAGGTGCATTGATACATGCACTCATCTCAAGGGTTATGTGCTCCATCCCCCTAGTGGAGTGTGCAAGAATTTAATTGAGCAAAATCCATGCATGCACTCTACTCAAGCATACCCCACCTAGGTCAACCTAAAACTACCATGTGTCCTGCTCACTGCCCCCCTAGCCACAATTTACCTCTGTAGATGCTTCATTTCACTAAAAAATAAGTGATGTGGCATGCCCAACCAATAAATATGGGAAAGCGTACAAGGCCCACCTAATGGATTTAATGCATGCACTTTATCAAGGAGGTTATGAACTTGTTCTACATCATTGTTGCATAAAAAAAATTATTATCAATGAGCTTGAGCGTAGAGAAAGGGGGAGAGGAAATTTTCTTTGCCATGGCTTCCATGAGCGCAACTGCACCAGAGGTCTCAATTGTCAAGGGGAGAATGGCCAAAATTACTGGGGTGTGATCGGTACCAAAAAGGATAGGGAGAGCTCAAGACCCTAAGGCTTTGGAAAATTTTCCAAACACTAATTGAGACATCACTGCTGAGCAGCAAAAAGAAGTTGAAGGGGTGACTATCTACAATTTCAACCCCACTAAGGTGGACAACCAACAACATCCTACACTGCTCAGGAGCTTATATATGAGAGTGCATATAGATAGTACAACACCTCCCCTTGTTTGCAATAAATAGACCACAAATCTAGGATGATTGACTTGCCCAAGGGTTTACCACTCTGATTTATTGGCTTGGCTCATAGTAGCCTATGACTCTAGGAGCTTAACAATTTGAGACTATAAGAACCAAGCAGTGGCTCGAGTGTCAATCGATATAATTAGGTAGGTTTTTGGACTGGCCACTACATCTAGGGTGGTGGATGTTTAAACACTGGCCCTCTAGGCCAATTATATGCTGAATACCAAATTCCCTCAAGCTTTGTTGAAGAAGGGAAGGAACAAACCCTCCATCTTCCCAATCAAAAAATTCTTGCTTTGGCCCTAGGCACAAGATTATGCTGACATGATTAATTTGGTGCTAGGGGTCAAGGACCTAGAGTGGATTACCAAGGAGGTAATGTTTCTAATCATCCAATGCAATAGGACTGACAAGACTCCTCTCTAGTGGTGGGAAGATATAATTAGTGAAAACATTGATAAAGAGCTACAAAAATTGCAGGAGGTCATATTGGCCGATAAGGAGGAAATGCCTCCTTTCTCATATTATTCTTTCTTTATTCATTTGGTTGTGGCACAATTCAACAAATCCTTGGTGGCTCAGATGGGGGGGGGGTGACTACGCCCACTCTCCAAGATCAACTACTATCCATCTAGGAGGGATGCTCCAGCTATAAAACCTTCTTTGAGAAGGTCCTCACAGTAGTCCACCTCTGATTATGTGGAGAAGAACTGGCTAACATTGGGGATAGAGTACGAAACTTCTTGCATCTGATAAAATTAGGATATTACTTCTACGTTGAAGAATTCTCCTACATAAGGATCTATGGGTCAAAAATACCTCCAAAAACACTCCTGGTGCATTGCCCAACATCAATTGCTATATTGGAGATTACTCAAAAAATGGCCGAAGAAGTTAAAATTAGATATCTGAGGAAGAAAGGACAGGTGCCATGGCTGCCCATCCCTTGTTCAATGGGTCCCTACACCTATCTGGGCCATTTTTTGTGCTACAGGCTATTTGGAACATGGACACATATTGCTTCCTAGAGGTTACTTGGAGGGCCTATGAACCAGATGACCACCATAAGAAAAGTGTTGCTGGTAAGCTTTCCCTTCTACAGGTTACTCATAGTGAATATCAATTCAAGGATGAAATGCATAAGGCCTTTAAAAACAATCAGACACTGGAACTGGTCTGGAGAATGGAAAATGGGCCTTACAACAAGCTTGATATAGTCAAGGATTATGGATCTCAATTAATATTACATTGGAAACTATTGGTGGATAAGGTGGTACCACTGGTCCCAACTCTACTCCCGTGGAAGAATTTTAGGAACCCACATTTTGAGTTGTCTAGTAGGACACTGACCTCTTTGAGGTCATGATGAAAATTATCGATGAGGCGTAGCAAGAGCAAGAAAAAATCCCCTCTTCTTCTAGTTCTCCTACCGCTACCTCAAAGAGAAAATAACTGGTCTCCTCCTCATCCCAGAGTATAGCATCATCAACTTTGATGCTGATGTGTCCTTCAGAAAAGATTGATGTGGTAGTGGGCCAGCCTTCCTTATTTTCTACCACCCTAGTTATCAATTAAGAAAAGCGTCCTATTCCCCCAAGGCTCTAAAGAAATTTGCAGAAGTTATGGGACTTTCTAACATACTGAGGGAGTATGAGGTGTAGGAGAGAAGTCCCTCATGATATCCTACTAGCAAAAAATACAAGATAAATCCTCCTATAGAGGACACCAAGAATATTATGCTAATGAGGGTGAGAGACACCTTCCAATTCACTACTGATGAAGAAGATCAAATATAGGATATGGAAGAGCAAAGGTCTCCTAGTAAGGGGGTAATAAAACCCTGAAGGATAGCTAGGTAGGAATCAATTAACGTATCTTCTACCACCTTCAAGATCCCACTACTGCACAACATGAAAGAAGCCACCATCGATGTAATCAAGGATGTCATAAGAGAAGCAACTACACCCGTAGACATGATGAAATCACATGTGGCCTCCCAAGTACAAGTGGTAGAAGTGGTAGAAAAAGAACTAGAAGAGTGGAAGGCTAAGACTACTGAAGCAGGGCAACTACAGAATAAAGTGAAACAACTCCAAAGTAAGGTCGATAGGTTGAAAATACTCGCTCCATATATAGCACAAGCTAGTATCCAACTTGGGTCGATGGAAGAATTTAAATAGGATATGAAAGATAAAATAGGGGAGAAGATGGAAGAACTGGAGTCCCTATTTATTGATATCTACATCATCGAGCACACTATTGGCCTCTTAAGAGATCAATTGCAGCAAGGAGATCAGCAGGTGAATGCCATACTCCCTATTTACCAAAAATTCAAGGATAATTACATACCCATTGCTAGGATGTTAGCCACCTTATCTGATGATTCCCATTGTTTCTTTGCTAAGGAGTTCACCAAGGTTTTCATATTTTTATAGAATAGACCAAATTGGCTCAAATGGAATCAGGAAGTGGTAGATGTCGAGCAGGAAGTTAATGATGAACTAGAGGACTGTGGTTTTAATTTGAGTGAGTTCATGCAGGCCCCCAATATCAAGGACTTTGTATTTCAAAATATCCAAGACTTTGACCTGGATTATGATGGTAAATTATCAAAACAATTTACGTCCTTGGTGGAGATGGTGGACCACCTATGTGTCTTCACTAATAACACTGTGCAGTGGGCAAGGGACCAGGTCAACAAAGCCACTCAAGACTTAAATTTGTTGTTATTCTTGTTAAATTTTCATGATGAGGTGTGGGAGTTCATTGATCAAGCAAATCAAAATATTGGAGGGGGAGTGGGGCCGAGCGTGCCCGAGACACATGCACAAAGAGAGGCACATCCACCAGCCTAGGGTGGTACAGGATATGATACGTAGCCACCACCTGCGTAAGAGAAAGGATGTGGGCTACATGCCCATTTTTTATTACATCCTATTTTGAGTGCAATAGGATTGATCTAGCTAGGGTAGACGGTTACAACATTCAGGCGAGCCTGTATTATAAGAAGGATATTGTTACAATAGAGAGATCATAAAACCTCTAAGAGAGAAAAGCCCATGTATAAGTCTTATCTAGTGTTTTAGTAATATTTTGCTTGTTTTCTCTGTCTGTGTTTCTTATTCCCCTTTCTTTTTGCCATTTCCAAGGACTTCCAGAGAGCACTGTTCACCAAGATTATTTCCTATGGATGCGCCAAAGTTGGAGATCCTTACATCACTGCAATCAGGATGGAGGGAAATCACCCCTTGTTATGAACATTCAAACCGAGGGTTTATTGTAAATCATTGACATACAAGACCCAAGCACTCTGCTGGGTCTGCTTTATGTAAATATTATGAATATTAATACAAACTCCAACTCTTCCTTTGGCATCTTCTGTGTGTATGGTTTGTGTAATACTCATTTATGTGTTCTTGTAATAAAAACATGTGGATGACGCTTTCTCTTCACTAGTTAATCATTTTCTTTCATTACGTTATTCGAATGAATTAAAATGAACTAGTTCTTCTATCTCTTTCCTTTCTATTTTATTTAATATAAATATGCTATGACTACCCAATGGATAAGGCACCGGTCTAGACTTAATAAGCTTCGTTTATGTTAGGTTTGGTCACAAAAATAATCAAAACAATATAGAATCATTTTGTCTGGCATAAGTGGGTGATTGCACCATTAAATCAGATATATCAAAACCCACTATCTAGGGTTTCCTTACCCAACCTGGTCTATCTAGAGCCTTTTTGAGTAATCTATTCCTAGGTTAAAGAGGTGGATTAGCCAGAATTCCCAGTGTTGGTTGTGATCCTTAGAGTATCCCATGACGTGATAAATTTTCAAGAGGTAAGCAAGAAAACTCCACAACAATTTTTGGCATCATTTCTAGGGAGGGCCTTTCTAATTTATTTTTGTTATATTAATCCCCCTTGCAATACATATTTTCATTTTTATCCTTCTGAGGTTTTTGGGCTGAGCAATCTTAGCCAGAGAGAGCATTATCCACTTTTTTCACACTGTGGTGGCAACTCTGAATACACTCAAAATAAGGAGCTAATATGGTGGCCATGAGACGAAGTGTTGAAGAGCTCTACCACAAACTACGGGACCCACAGGTACTTTTTAGAACAAGTAAAAGTAAAAAGTGCACTTTGATTTATGTTCCTTCTATTAATCAGAGTAGTAGCAGTTCTCTGCACATTCCTCAAAGCCCTTAAACAAGTACTCCTATACCTATTGCATCTACTATCCCAAGGGGCCCAGTCACACCTATGACCAATCCACCATTAAATAATTGGCACATCAATAGGTATAGGCCTTTTATATTACCACAGGCTTTAAACCCCCTACTCTCGAAGGCTCATAAATACCTACCTAAGTTCTTAGGGGAAAATACAGTGATTGGGGAGGACCATGTTAAAGATTTCTTGTATTATATGGACAACTTGGAGGTAGAGCATGAGGATGTTGTCCTTCGATTGTTCTTGCAAACATTGGAAAAATATGCCAGGGAATTGTTTAACAGTCTAACAGCTGACTCCATTAGGACTTTTCATGATTTAGAAGCTGCCTTCCTTAGGAAATATGGAGAGAAAAAAAATGAGCAGTCCATGCTAACTTAATTATCCACAATGAAAAATAGAGAGAATGAAATAGTTGATGACTTTAATAGGTGGTTCACCAAATTGATAAACCGAATCCCTGCTACTTTGAGGTCCAACGATCACTAGTCCATCTACTTTTATAAAAATGCCTTCCCTAGTGATTTTAACAATGAGCTAAGGCAACAACCCACACTCACCATTGATGCCTATATGGAGAGGGACATTGTAATATAAAGGGACATTATAGATAGTGGGAATATGAATGCTACCTCAACAGACCCCAGTCCTAGCCAAATTGAAAGAAAGACTAAAAATGTGGGGTTCAAAATTTAAAAAAAATTAGAAGCAGATCCCATTGAGAAATTATCATCATAGGTCACAAAAATGTTCTTGTCCATGAACAACCGACTGTCTAAAATTGAGAGAGATAATAATGATAATGGAGAACCCTCTCAACACCAAAATGACAGTAGACCTCCTTTAAGAAGGAATTTTAAATAGGAATTGGAGCACTAAAGGGGGTAGAAATTCAAACAATAATTGGAAAAGGAAGGAGTCTCAAAAAGACCAGGATGATATCCCAAATCCCATTGCCTCTATTAATATAGCCTTTGATTTTCCCTTCTTTTGCCCAGCCTATGATGCACCTCATAATCCTACCAATTATGGTGTATTCCATGGCCTCCATTCGGGTGTTAGCCTTGAGGAGGAATATGATGATGAGATCAGGATAAATTCCTATTGGACATGGGAATAAATGACTGATACCCCAATAATTATGAAAGAATCCAATATATATATCAATCCTGATAACCATCCCACTGCCTTTGCCAATGATGATGTGAAAATCTTGAGAAGGCCCCAAAATAACCGCTTTAAATAGATAAGGCAGGGTAAACTAACCCCTACAACAGAAGAGGTTGAAACTCTAGAGAGAGTCCATGCTACCAGGATGTGTAACAGAACTATCCCTGATAGGTCTAATAAGAAGAATGATACTGAAGAAAGAGAACCAGTCAGTGGGAAGAAAAATAATGAGGTTCATCAACCACCCCCTCCTGAAAAGATAAAACCTACCAATAGTGGGGAAAAAAAAAAAGATAGAATTTGACATAGGGATGGAATTAGCCAAACAAAAAATTAACATAACCTTCGAGGAGTTGATGACTATCCCTAAGTATAGAGAATAGATCTGTAGGGCCTTTGGGTTGACTGACCAAGGGGAGATCCATGTTCTTGCAGCCTCAAGTTCCAATCCTTCAAGCAAAACTCCTACCTCAGTTAGGCCCTTCTATATCTCCCTCTAGTATACATCTGATTATGGTGACCGCTATGTGATACATAATTGCATGCTTGATAGCGAGGCATCTCATAATGTTATGCCAAAATAAGTGGCCAATTAGTTGGGATTAATGTGTACCAAAGACTCCCCTTCCATTTTTGTCATGGATAACAAAAAAGTGTCTTGCATAGGGATAATAACAAGCCTCTTGGTATTTCTAGATCAATATCCAAAGAAGGGAATTATGATGGATGTAGCAGTGGTCGATGTTAACCCACTCTTTTTCCTGCTACTATATAGACATTGGGCAAAAAAGTTAGGTGGGTCAATCCAGTTATACTGGTCATATGCCACAATCCCTCTATCATCAAAAGAACATGAAACCTTGAGGAGGGAACCCTTTAACAAGTGATCAGTAGAACTCATGAGCCCTAACAAAACCATAGTTAATCTGGTCAGTTTAGTAGAAGAGAAGGAGTTAGGTGTTTACTCCATTTGGCACACCTCATTTCTTAAAGAAGTATCCAATGCTAAAGGAATGGATCCAAAAATTAGAGTTGTTGTAGATGCTGAGTTAGATAGGGTTCTTACCACTGAAATGTGGACCTTGAAATTCGATGGAGCTAAGTCTCAAATGGAAGCAGGGGACGAAATCAATTTAACTAACATAAAGGGTAACTATCTAGGTGTGCCTTACCGATTAGAGTTCCCCAGTATGAATAATGTAGCGGAGTATGAAGCACTGCTATTGGGTCTAATGAAAGCTAAAGAGCTAGGTATCAAATACCTCACTATCTATGGGGATCCTAAGTTGATCATACATCAGATCAAATGGAAATACTAGACCAAACACCCTAGGCTAAAGTAATACAAGTAAGCTATTTTGGATGAAATTAGTAGTTTCCAGAACTTTAATATATTGCACATACCCAGGGAGAAAAATCATGTTGCCAATATGCTGGTTGTGAATGCTTTTAGGGAAGATAACCCTAAAATTAATATCGAATATATGGATAGGTTTCCCACTATATTTGTGTATCATCCCTCTATCCCTAACAATGTGTTTTACTTGCAAGTTTTCCAAGATGATGTTGATATCAAAGATTTTATGACAGTACAAAAACAATTTGCTAGGGTAATTTGTGATGAAGAAAATGAAGAAAAACTACATGTTATAGGAACCCCCACTGAAGTAATACAACTTAAAACTAATAAAATCCCCAAGGGGCTAGTGTCCTTGGAGTCTCTCTTTGATAATTTTGATAAGGTACATAGAACTGCACCCCATGAATCAGAAGGTGAAAAGGTTAAGGTTGGGACAACAGGGGATCAAAAAATTGTCAGGATTCAACAAAAGAGAAGAGGTAGTATATCCAATACCTGAGAAAAAATAGGGATAGTTTTTCTTAGAGCTATGAGTATTTGAGAACACTCAAAACTGAGGTGATGATCCATATAATTCCCTTGAAGGAGGATGCCAAGCCTTTTAGGAAGAAACAAATAAATTTTAATCCCACTCTACACATTGTCATGCAAAAGGAGGTTCAAAAGTTACTTAATGCCAATATCATTAAGAAGGTGAGGTTCTTCTCCTGGATAGCAAACTTGGTTCTTGTAAGGAAGAAGAATGGAGAGATCAGGCTCTGTGTTAACTTTATAAATTTAAACAAAATATCCCTCAAGGATAATTATCCCCTCCCCAATATGGAATAGTTGTTGCAATCGATAGTAGGATCTTCCAGAATATCTCTACTAGATGGTTTTTTAGGGTACAATCAGATTTTGGTCAATCCTAAAGACAAGTTTAAAACTGCTTTTACTACACCCTGGGGAACTTTTGAATATTAGAGGATGCCATTTAGGTTGATGAACACTGGGGCTACTTTACAAAAGGCTATGGATTTTTCCTTCAAAGGACTGATGTTTAAAATTGTGGTGGTGTACCTGGATGATATTACTATCTTTTCCAAGGACCCTGCAGATCATTTTTCTCACCTATCCCAAGTTTTCAAATATGTAAGGAGTATGGGATTTATTTAAACCCATATATGTGTCTTTTTGGATCCACCAATGGTAAAATATTGGGACATGTGGTCTCAAAGGAGGGACTTAGTATTGATCTAGAGAGAACAAAGGCAGTTGCACAAATACCACCTCCCAAGAGCCTCAAAGGATTCAGGTATTTCTTTGGTAAAATAAATTTTGTCAGAAGATTTGTCCTAAATTTTGCTAAAATTGCAAATCCTGTAAATGGTATGATTAAAAAGGATACACGAATCAAATGGGATGAAGACAATATCAAAGCTTTTTAGTAGATTAAAGAGACTATTACCTCTACACCTACGTTGACATGTCCAGACCATTCTAAGAATTTCAACCTATATTATTTTGCCTCAGAACATACCATAGCGGTTGTATTATCCCAAAAATATGAATAAGGAAATGAAAAACCAATAGTATTTATAATTTCAAGAATGAATGGGACTCAGATGAGATATAAACCAATTGAAAAATAAGACTTTGCCCTCATTTAGGCCTTAGAACATTTCAAAAGTATTTTTGGATCTTGTAAAGTTGTGGCCTGTATACCCTTCATTGCCATCAAAGATATCCTCACCCATCCTGAGCCCACAGGTAGTTCAGTAAGGTGGATGGTAAAACTATTGCAGTATGATGTGGAGTTCAAAGCAATAAAAATTATTAAGGGCCAAGGGTTGGCAAAGTACATGGCTTGTAAAGAAGAATAGGAAATGAATAATGTTGTCCTGGTGCAGGAATAACAGTAGGGTGAACAACTTGAATATGAAGTATCTGAATGGTATAAGGATGTGTTGTTTTATATGAAAAATCTATCCTTCCTACCTAGAAAATTTGCCAGAATAATCAAGAGTATTAAGTAACAGGCTCAAAATACCACCTTCAAGAAAATTGGTTGTATTGGACATACCCCAATGGGGTGTTACTACTATGTGTAACTGATAAGGAAGCCCCTCAGATCATTAAAAATTTCATACAGGGTTCTGTGGTGGCCATTTTTCTCCTAAGGTAACAACTAATCAAATCATGAGGGCAAGATATTATTGGCAGTCCCTATTCAAGTATGTATATCAGTCAGTAAGAAGCTACTATAACTGTTAAGTTTTCACTGGTAAGAAAAACCTACCTGCAATGCCAATACAACCAGTGATTATTGAAACTCCTTTTTCTCAGTGGGGGATAGACTTAATTGGCGAAATCAACTACAATTATTTAGGAGGACATAAATAGATTGTCACTACCATAGACTATCTAACCAAATGGGTTGGAGCAACTGCTCTGGGGAGATCTAAAACAATAGCCATTATTAATTTCTTGGAGGTAAATATGTTAACCAGATTTGGGGCACCAAGGAAATTGGTAACAAATAATGCCAAGAACTTTACCTCCTTTGAAATGATTGAATTCTGCACTAAATACATTATTGAGCTTGCTCACTCTACCAATTACTACCCTCAGGGCAATGGGCTAGCCAAATCATCAAATAAGAATGTCCTTACTAGTATTAAGAGGTGATTAGGGAAGAAAAAAAATAGGATGGGATAGTGAGCTTAAATTTGCATTTTGGGTAGATAGAATATCAATAAAAAGAGCTACTGACAAGTCACCATATGAATTAGTGTATGGAGAAAAGGCACTACTGCCTCCTCAGCTAGAAAGAGCTGATCTCTCCATATTGATGAAAGATCATGAAATACCATATGGGTTGCAAAGGAGAATGGATCAACTGGTGTAATTGGAAGAAGACAGGAAGGAAGTTGTTGTAAGGATGATCAACCATATGAACAAGATAGTGGAGTTATTCAACAAGAAGACTGTATCGCTCCAAATTTTTCACACCCCTACCTTCAGGCTATTGGATCCGCGCCCGGAAGGAGGATGGGAAAAGGATGGTGCGGTACCTCGGACGAGAGGACTTTGCGAAGGTCCCGCCTCTCAAGGGAGGTGCATTTTGGTGATTTTTCGACCGGATGGTGGGTTCACCAGGAAACATTTGACGGCGCTTTCCACGCCTAGGTTTTGGGAATGAGTTTTGATGAGTTCGTTTTATTTTTAAACATTCATCCTAGGTTTGGCCGAATGATTCTAACTTAAACTACATGAAAATGCAATTTAAATGCATACAACAAACAGAAAGGAAAACAGAAACAGAGAATTTGCAGGAGGCCAATGAAGATTACCTGATCCCGAAGTCTGATGGAGTTTCTGAAGCTTGAAGCAGTCTGGATCGTCTGCAATTCAACAGAATCGCCTTCAATTTGATAAAATCGTCTGAACCGACAAGATCGTCTAAAATCGACGAATTCGTCGGACGAATTCATCGAGAGACCGCAAAACGAGAAAATGATGCGAAATACGAGAAATTCTATTTTGCAAACAGGGGCAAACTATGTAAAACAGTAATATGAGTGTTGAACAATATACAAGAACAGAAGTAAATGCAAATAACCGTGTTTAGATAGCAGAATATGATCTTAATCAGTAAACTAGACAAAATGGGTGAACTCCAAATGCAATATAATATAAAAACTGAATAAACAATCTAATTTACAACATAAAATGACAGAGAAAAGAGACAGAAGAACAAACTCTAGGCACTGATTGCCTCGATGTGCACTGCAGTCGAAATCGTCTTGCATCAGTACGAGATCGTCCCGAATTTGACGAGATCGCCTCCGATCTTGACAAGTTCGTCTAGCCGCGATAGGTACTGGCTCCGGCTGAAAACCAGTGGTGTACCTGCAATGAAATGACTATAGGACTAATGCAAAATATGAATTACGATGTTTTAGAGCATAAGGGTTCAATTTGCATAAAAATTCAGCCAGGGGTTGGGGAGGGAAAAGTCTTAGAGTTAAATAGGCATAGGATAGTTGTTGGGAGGTTGGAGATCATCCCAATTTGGGAGATCTCCAACGGGGGAAGGGTCCCAACGGCGCAGACACGCTTCTGCCCGGATTGGAGACCCGTTGGAACGGATTCCAACTATGCAAATTCAGTTTTGCGACGAAATCGTCTGGACGTTCTAGTCCAGACAAAATCGTCAAATCTGGGGCGATATCGTCTGATCGGAGACGATATCGTCAAACGGTCAAAACAACTGCTAAAAATGGCACGAAAAAGGAGGAAACGGGTTTCTCGGTGGTTAACGGGCGGTTTGGGAGGTTAAATTTGAATTTAAATTTATTTACTAAGGTGAATGTAATTATTCCAATTTTACTGCGCCAATTTTAGGGTGCTACATTTTGCCCCCTCTTTAGCGAATTTTCCGAAGAAAATGCGTTAAAGATGAGTTCTTCTCGATCTACGAGAAAGCAAAAAATTATTCCCATTTTTAGGCGACGATTCTTGGTCGAATCGTACGACAGCTTACTATGGTGCCCCCTCCGTGTTTTTACCCAAATCGAACGTTTGAGGTAAAAACGCGAAAAAGCAAAAATTATTTGTTGAATAAAATTAAGAAAAATAGGGTAAAACCCTAATTCATTTGTTACTGTTCATTTTACTGTTTTGAGAGCTCTGGAGCAAAAATGGTAGAGACAACGCACAGATCTGCAGAGGTCCGCCGCGGTCTACGGGTAAGGGTTTAAACTGATCTAGAATTGATTTAATTTGATTTTACATGCTTTTTAGATGGATTTTTAGGTGAATTTTGAGCATCGCGGCCGTTTTTGGCCATCGACGTCGTCCGGACGAAATCGTCCCTAGTTCGACGAAATCGTCTCAAGTTCGTCAATTTCGCCCAAGGGCGAAATCGGCGAAAAGGGGACGATTTCATCAAATTAGAGACGATTTCGACACGCGAAATCGGAGACGATTTTGCTCAAATTTCGGACGATATCGGCCAATAGTGGGCGATATCATCAATTGCAAAATTTTGATCTTTAAGTTGCATTATTGATTGCTAAAATTGTTATTAATGATTGTTTGTTGTTTTGATGTTTATGCTTGCAGAGAGGATTACTAAAGAGCAGGGAGTGGAAATATGGAGGATTAAGAGATGACTTGGCCGCTCTGACACAGGCAGAGCGAGATCACTGGCACAGGCCGGCTTACTACATGTGGCGGAGATGCCACAAGTATCTACGGACATGGGGCTACCGACGGCCCTAGCAGAGAGGTGGTACCCCGGCTCTTCATGTTTTCGGTTACCGACAGGGGAGATGACTCCCACACTAGAGGATGTATGGAGGATTCTTAGAATCCCCATACAAGGGAGGATGATCACACCTGCGGCCAATCAGGGCCACGCGATGGGACGACTCCGCGGTGACCCGAGCTTCGCCCTGGAGAAGGGCGGAGTGAACATCGAGGCACTTCGCCGGATGCCTGGGGCATCTACACTGACACGAGTTTTGGCTGGGGTGGTTGGTGGACTTCTGCTGTGCCACCATAGCGGCCGTAGAGTACCATGGATGCTGGCAGATGTGATCTCGCGACATGCGCGACCATGGCTACGTATTTGCTTGGGGCAGCTTTGTTCTATGCCGATTGTATAGGATCCCGCATGGGGTCGTATACAAGGGCGGCCGATGTCCGGTTATGACATCGCTCCTACAGTTTGGTGCTCGGGAGCACATTGCGGTGCGGAGGCCGGTAGGGCTTCCACCGACGAGGGTTGACGGGGAGAGGCCCCGAGTCTTCTACCGGTGGCTCCGGAGAGGGGCACAACGACGGATCGACCCGCCGGTGTCCCGGAGACTACCGGATGACTTGGTCCCTGCACCGGATCACCGGAGTGGAGGCAGCATCCAGGGTGGGCAGAGGACGGACAGGAGCTGGCTCGCATCAGGCGAGTCTGCTGGCTACGGATGGAGAGGGGAGAGGTGGAGCTCCACCGCTATGACCGAGTTTTGCGATAGTTCGGTCTACAATAGGGGATCCCATCTCTCAGGGATTACGAGTTTTCCCGGACCGTCCGGGATAACACCACGGTTAGCGGGGCTCCAGACATGCAACGCTTCTAGAGCCAGGACGCAGACGATGCCCCCATCCAGCCAATGGATGGGGACGACGCAGGAGTAGCCGATGGCTACGATGCCTGGTACGCAGGCATCCGCCCTCCTCGGATGACGAGGGCACAGGGACCGATCCACGCAGTTGTGCGTCGGATAGGGAGGCGATGCCAGGCGGTGGTAGAGGCAGCCCGGGGTCGCGATAGAGGAGAGCAGAGGAGGCCACAGGCACAGGAGAGGCCGCGACAGAGGGAGAGGGAGAGGAGGGAGGCGAGACCCCCATCTCCACAGAGGCCACCATCGCCTGATAAGGGCAAGGGTGTGGACATTGGAGAGAGTAGCGAGATGGCTACTCTTCGGGCAGAGGGAGATCGTCTGCGAGCTCAGGTGCAGACGTTACAGGATGCAGCTGCACAGCACCAGGCTGAGGTGTCGCAGCTACGAGACGAGAATGCTCGTCTCAGGGCACGAGGCGGAGGGGTAAGCACTCAGGAGCTGCTGCGGTCGGTTTCTCAGACCGCATTCTATCAGGCGCTATACTACCAGGCGGTGCTAGAGGGCCAGAGGGTACAACCGCCACCCGCCATAGCAGATCCTATCGGACAGGGTCGACGAGGAGCTCATCCCGGTCGATGATGAGGACTCGCAGCACCACACATACCGTGATGGGACCACCTCGGCCTCCGCAGGGCGGGGGAGGAGATGAGGCCGAGAGCTCTAGAGGCTCTCGAGGCTAGAGGGCGGGATACCGCCACCGAGATTGTATTATACTTGTATTGATAGAGGATTGAGTATGCCGAGGTAAGATTGTGGCATACCAATCTAGTTTTGATGATGTATATATTCTTGTTGATATATATAGATGAGATATTTTTTGATCATATGACTTGTCTTATGTGATGCTTATGATGCTTTTTATGTTTGATTGATTGATTGAGTTGATTGATGTAATGATTTTATTGATGATTCATGTAATTATGTCATTTTGGAAAATATTATAACTTGGATGTCATGCTATAAATATTTTAAATGAAATAATCTGATGTAACAAATTGATTGGTTGTAATGAAATGTGATAAAATAAAAGGAGATTTCTAACAATAATTTCAAAGGACATTGTCGCTATTATAGACCATTTCATGGAGTCGCTGCTCACTCGGTCGTCAAGCTAGTCCCAGGATAGAAATATTGTTAAAAGAAAAGAGTGCTTAAGAGACCTGCCTTAAGACTTTGTTGTGATGATGCAAATGATGATGATGATGGTTTGCTTTCAGATTTCCATAAAAATATTATGCATGAAATATTGTAAAATAATTTTTGCTAGGCATAAATTCCTAAGTGTGATAAAATTGTTGAATAATTCCTTAAGAATTATACCATCATTGCAAAATGCAAAGGTTGACATAATGATATGAAATAATAAAAATGTGTTTGCTTTTGAAAAGCATAATTTGTGTAATAGAATGAAGTCATATGGTTTTTATGAATTTTGATAAATTGGAGAAAATATTGTTACAATGGTTTTCGCTAGGTATAGAATATGTAGGTATAGACTTATACCATCATCGCGAAGATCAAAGAAAATAGTTTTATTGCATGGTTGATTTTTAATGAACAGAAAAGATGAAAATGAGGACTTGCGCTAAGCATAAAACTCCAATTTTGGTTTTGGAATTATACCATCGTCGCGAAAGTCGATAAGATATATATGATATGTTTTAATTGAAATTTTTGATTTCTTCTATTATATAGTTGTCTTTGTGGTAAATAATTGTACTTGATTATTCCAAACAAGTTGCAAAAATAATATTTCAAAGTATTTTGAAAAAATTAGATTTATAAGGAATCCCATGTGCATAAGTGAATTCATTGCCAATCTTGATTTATCATAATGATAGACAAAATCTCTCAAATACAAATGTGTGTGCAATTGTATGGTTCAGCTACCAGATTTTGAGCAAGATACTATGATACAAGTGATTTGAATAAACCAACTAAGTGTTCATTAACCATGATGTAGATGCATATAACCATACTAGGCTACTATGTAGATCGGATTATCAAGAGCTAGCTAATCCATAAGCAGACATAGGTCTGTACAAAAGAAGGTCGCTAATGTGACAGACATATCGCCACGCTAGGAGTTACCCAAGGCCAAGCAAAGTTGGGCACAAACCACTCGCTATGGGGCTTACCTCACAGTTTTCGAATAATTGAGAATTCCAGGGATTCAAGCTCATCAACCCTTCTTTTTTTTTTTCAAAGGGTAGGGAAAGGGATTTTATTGCTTTTCTTGCTTTCTTTTGAACTTTGCTTATTTTTCTTTTGCTTGATTTTTGAGATAGTGCTTGAAATATTGCTGGAATGATATAGAATAACATTTTTCTTTTCTCTTTTCTTTTTCTTGAACTTTTCTTTTCTTTTTCTTTTTCTAGGGATACTTGCTCGGATTAGTTGTAGAGCAAGGGATTTTTATTCTGGGTAGGGGTGAGCTTGTCCTTTTGCCAATTCTCAAAGATTCTAGACCATGTGCATGATAGGATAGCAGGGGAAACTTTTCACTCAAGAAATCAGCTCTACTATGTAGCAAAACATGGAAATTACAAATATAATCATTTTATTGTGAAAAGATGTGCTTGGTTTAAGTAAATACCAAGATCAATTCTCTATGCTCAAACTTTATTTAATTGATTTTTGTGAACTTTGATATAAGAGAGATTAGTAATCATGCCGTATAAAATCAAGATATTTATTATGTGAGTGTGCAAGTGAGGGATGCCAAATAAATGCTAGTTTTATCCAAAATAAGTTGAAACATATAACTGCAATAATTGTAAGAAAATAATGATTTTGAGAAAGTTTTGAGAATGTTGACTCTCTCTTTATTCTCGTATATTGTTTTGGTTTCGAAAGAGTCAAGCATATAGTTGTTTTTGGATTTTTATGTTGATTTTTGTTTTAAAGCAAAAGAAACTTTACAAAATAAATGCGATAAATATTTTTGAAGATTTTTGAAGATTTTATGAATGTTTTTGAGGGTTTTTGAATGATTTTGAACAAATATATACATGGATGAAATAATCAAATTTATGCATAATAACGTTTGAGATGTAAAATATTCATGGGTTCTTTAAGTTCTTTACCATCTAAGGTAGATAATTTATATGCTCCTGATTCAAATTTTGGCAAGAATGATGTATGGTCCAAGCCGCTTGGGCTCAAATTTACCTTTCAGCTTCTTTGGTTGCATTTGTATTTTTTTGATTTTCTTTTAGAACAAGATCGCCAATCTCAAAGGATCGATGACGAACTTTCTTATTATATGCTCTTTTAAGCTTGTTTTGGTATGCACGGAGATGCTCTAAAGCATTGATGCATTTTTCGTCTAGGAGTTCCAGCTGACTGAGTCTGCAAACACGATATTCATCTCCTACTTCGGTGTCTTGAAGTAGCAGAGCCAAAGAAGGAACTTCTAATTCAAATGGAAAACCGCTTCGAGCACCATATACCAAAACAAATGGTGAAGTGCTCGTGGGGGTTCGAACACTAGTTCGATAAGCCCACAGGGCTGGATATAATTGAATATGCCAGTCACGGCCAGTTTTATTGACTAGTCTTTTGAGAATTTTGATTAGAGTTTTGTTAGAAGCTTCGCTTGACCATTACCCCGAGGATAATAGGGAGTAGACCAAGCGATGTTGAATCTTATATTTTTGACATAATTTTTTAACATCTTTATTTTTGAATGGAGTTCCATTGTCGGAGATGAGATTTGGCAGGAATTCCGAACCTCGCAGATGATTTGATTAAAAATAAATTTAGAGACTTGTGAACCAGTGCAGGAAGCTAAAGGCATAGCTTCGACCCACTTCGTGAAATACTCAGTGGCAGGTTATGATGAACTTATGTCCATCGAAGACACAGAGGTTAATTTTACCAATAATATCCAAGCCCCATTTAGAAAAGGGCCAAGGAGAAGAAATAGCCTCGTAGCCTCTTGTGCAGGCGCATGGACAAGGTCAGCATGTTTTTGACACTTGTCGCAATGGCGCACATATTCATGTGCATCCGTTTCCATGGTAGGCCAAAAGTATCCTATCCGAAGGAGCTTTTTAGCAATGACGCTACCACTAAAGTGTCCTCCACAAGATCCATCGTGGGCTTCACTTAAGGCTGATTTAGACTCTTCTAAATTTAGACATCTTAATAGGATACCTTCAAAAGATCTCCTATATAAAGTATTGCCAATGATTACAAATCGACTTGCTCGTCGACGTAATAACCGACGCTCGTTGCGATTAGAATTAGCAGGGAAAGTCCCATTTTTGAGGAAATCAAATATGTCTCAGATACTCGTAGTTCGGGAGTGGTTTCCTTGATTAGAAACACATCCAAAGGCTCTAAGCATGACTTATGTGAAGCGGGTTCCCGGAGTCGACGAATGATGATAGTGGCATATTCGCCGTCTAACTCCAAGGGCAAGAGAGATGCAACGGCGGCCATGGCGTCGGCCGCACGGTTGCTAGTTCGAGGAATGGCTTCCAAGGTAACTTGATCAAACAAGGCCATTAGTTGTAAAACATAGGCCTTATATGGGCGAAGTTTATCATCTCTGGTTTGATAAACTTCATTAATTTGGTTTATAACCAATTGGGAATCCCCAAAAACTAAGAGGTTTTTAATTTTAAGCGCTAAAGCAGCTCGTAATCCAAGGATTAGAGCTTCATACTCAGCAGTATTGTTGGTGCAAGCAAAGGTTAGTTTGAAGGACAGAGGAATAAGATGTTTTTGCGGAGATATTAAAATAATACCCGCACCAGCCCCACTCATGCATCGGGCTCCATCAAAGTATAAGGACCATTGTTCAACAAGGTCTGCCTCTAATTGAAGGCATTCATCAGAAACTCGATAATGAGGGGATGAGTAGACTCTAAGGGTGCAACAGCTTAATTGATCTCGCTATGATTTGACCCTTAACGTACTTCCGTCCTATGAAGGTGAGATCAAACTCGCTTAGAGCAAGAACCCACTTGGCTGTGCGACCCGATAAATAAGGTCGACTCATGAGATATCTTAAAGGATCATATTTGGCAATGACATACGTTTTTTGGCTAAGCATGTAATGTCGTAATTTTTGCGTAGCAAACACGACGGCTAGACATAACTTTTCTAACGCTGTATAGCGAGTTTCATAACTGACGAAAGTTCGGCTAATATAATAATTAGCGCGTTCTCGTTTTTCATCATCAAGCTGAGCTAACATAGCTCCTAAGGCAGAATCTGAAGCAAAAATATATAAAAGAAATGGGCGATCAGATTTAGGCGGTGAAAGCACCGGAGGGTTAAGGAGATATTGCTTGAGAAGTTCAAAAGCTTCTCTACATTCTGTATCCCAATTAAAGGGGACGTCCTTCTTAAGGAGTTTAAGAAAGGGACCAGTTTTGTCCGCCAGCTTATCAATGAAGCGACGGATAGCTTGAAGTTTACCTTGTAAACTTCGTAATTCGGATATATTAGTGGGTGCGGGCATATCAATGATAGCCGCAATTTTGAGAGGGTCAATTTCGATACCACGTAAAGAAACTAAAACCCCTAATAACTTGCCGGATTTAACTCCGAATATACATTTTGCTGGATTTAATCGAATGAGATATTCTCGTAATCGATTAAAAACTTTTCTTAAATCGTCTAAATGATGATCTTCAATAAGAGAGCGAGCTATAATATCATCTACATAATCATGTAGGATATCATGCATCATATCATGAAAGATGTAGGTCATGGCCCGTTGATAAGTTGCCCCGACATTCTTTAGGCCAAAGGGCATCACTTTCCAGCAAAAGGTACCCCAGGGGGTAATGAAGGTTGTTTTAGCCTGGTCTTCAGGAGCTATCCTGATCTGATTATAGCCGGAGAATCCGTCCATTAAGGACATCATCCCACTTCCGATAGTAAAATCAATAATTTGGTCCATATTTGGAAGAGGAAAGTCGTCTTTAGGGCATGCAACGTTAATATCTCTGAAATCTGTGCAAACCCTAACTTTGGTGGCTTCTTTCTTGGTGACTGGAACTACATTGGAGATCCATTCAAGCATAATCAATAGCTTGTATGAAGATAACATTCAGGAGTTTTTCTAACTCCCCTTTGACTAGCAAGAGCCACTTTGGGATGCATTTTTCTAAGTTTTTGTTTAACAGGTTTAGCATCCGGATGGACCACTAGGTGGTGCATGACTACATAAGGGTCTAGACCTGGCATATCTTCATATGTCCAAGCGAAGACATCTTCATACCCTTTAAGAAATGCAATGTATTGTTCTTGTTTTTCTTGACTTAGTTCTGGTCCAATGTTGATTATGTGAGGGTTTTCCTCAGGTCCAATATTAATTTTAAGGACATTTTCTACCTCCATGTGTAGATCTCTTTCAAAATTAGGTGGGGCAGGTGAAACGCCCAACTCTTGTAACTCTTGTAAAGTTAATTTAGATAATTCGTCTCGAGGGCTCGGTGGCCTCAAGTTGAGCTATGGTTGGTATAGAACCATCAAAATAAAACCCGTTATACAACATCTCTTCAACAGAGACATCATGGAAGATATCTCCTTCCAACTCTTCATCGGGGTAAGCAATCATTTCAGGGTATGCTATGGATAGCATGTTGCATGAAAATGACGGATTTTTAAGAGGTAAATCAACATGTCTATCCAAATAGTCTTGATAGCATATGAGATGATCATCATCCTCAAAAGGAAAGGGTTGACCCTTACTAGGTAATAGGCCCACACCACATCGGGCGTGCCATGGTTCTACCTCGAAAGGTTCTTTCATGCCATTTTGGAAAGGTCCTAAGCCTTTCCCTTTATATCCCATTTTAAGCATCATGGGTTTAGCTTTAATATAATCGTTGGTAAAATAGCACCGAGCATATCCATCATGATGGGTTTTGATATTCTCGAGGGATTCTTCCCCAATCATATCCTTTGTACATGAAGGCGCAACTCCCGACTTGGTAAGTACTTCCCATAGGTTGTGGGAGGCCCAAAGTACGAGGAGATGGCGGCAATTGATTTAAAAGGTCTGAATCTTGCATGAAATCATTCATTTTTTTTGATATTAAGATTGTAGATAAATCTGGTAAAAGATCATCAGAAAGGGCATAAGATGTAGAAGGCTTATTACCTATGTTTTGAGATGTGGAAGGTATGATAGATGTGTCTGAAGGTTTTGAATTTATGGGATTAGAACTTGAAGAATTGGTTGTAGTTTTAAGAGCTTTTTGATGTTCTACAGTTATTTGTTTAGCAGGTGGTTGATCTATATGGGAAGATGAAGTTAATGGAGGAGGAATAGATGAAATGATGGGTTTATATTTCACAGCTTTAGATGAAGAAGAACTAGGATATGTGGATGACAGAGCAGGGCAAAATTGCACTCCAACTGGTTCTCCCAATGCACACATATCAAAAGGTCTAGGGTCACCATGAATAGTGACCAACTGATTTTTAAACTCAAACTTAACACATTGGTGTAAAGTTGATGGGACCTGCTCGCATGGCGTTAATCCAAGGGTGACCCAAAAGTATATTGTACGATGTCAGGCAATGTACAATGAACACAGTTGTCTCAAGGGTTCTAGGACCAACTTGCAATGGGAGGGTAATGACTCCACACGTTTCTTGTGTTTCGTCATTAAAGGCTTTGATAATCATATCAGTCTTCTTCATTTCATCACTTCTAAAACCAAATCGTTGGTAGAAGTCAAAGGTGCAGATGTTTAGAGATGAGCCATTATCAATCAGGACTCGTTTGACAGCTACATCCCCAATTAAAGCTGTAATATACAAGGGATTATCCTTGTGTAAACTGTGTTGTGGGATATCTTTATCCCGAAAGTCAATACAATCAATCTCTCGCGTGATGATAGTATTGGCCATAGCTTCGGGTTGGATGTTTTGAGGTACCATCATCCGGCTCAAAGTAAGCATCAATTCATCCCTATGGGTGGGGGAGGATCTTAATAAATCTAAAAGGGAGATTCTCGCGGTGGTATTATACAATTTCTCATTAATGCTGTAAGGGGGTTTAGTTTGAACAATAGGAGCATGACTTCCTTTATTAGGATTTTTCAGAACAAATGGAGCTGATCCATCGTTCGGTTTGGTTCTTGTTGGGGATTTTGAGCTTGTTGTCGAGTGACGACTCCGATGGTACCTACAATGTTATAGTGATGACGTTGAAAGGGTCTCGGTTGAGAGTTTATGGCTTGTTCATAAGGAAGGACTTCATTAGAAGAAGGTCGAGTAGTGACTCTTCTGGGAAATGGTTCTTCCGGAACATTAGCATCTTGTGATAGGTTGAATAGGATCTGATTCGTTTTCAGAACTATTCGATTGAATGGTGTCTACTTCACTCTCACTATCTGACTCTATATTGCTAGAATCGAAGTTTGGAAATTATGTAAGAGCCTGGTTGTAACCAGGGATAAGGTTGTGTCGAATGTGTGAGAGTCCCGAACAGTGTAATTGCCCGCTAATGGTTCCTACATATCGGGTAGGAGGGGGAACATTGTGATGTTCAATTTGATTGGCTACCTCTTTACCATGTCTTGGTAAAGGGTGTTGAAATATGTCTAAAGTTTGATTGGCATTCTGATTTTGATTTTGGGGAACAGTATTTTGGGTATTATTAGGAGGGTTTTGTTTAGGTTGGAAGGCTTGCACTTCCATTTCATTATTGTCAATCAAATCTTGTATTTTATGTTTCAATCTCTTACAAGCGTTGGTAGAATGTCCAGGACCTCTATGAAAATCACAAAGTGCAAATCAGCTCTATATCCGGGTATGCTTGGGTCAGGTTCCCGGATAGCTGGCAGTTGGATTAAACCTCTTTCAAGAAGTTGAGGTAAAATAGTTGATAAAGGTTGGTTTAATCTAGTGAACTCTCGAGGAGGCTTATCAGGAGGTTTCAAGATGAATTTTTTTGTTGTTTTTGTTGCATTGACATTAGCAACATTTCTGCTGTCGCTGACTCCATCACCGACAACCTCGTTTGTTTTTATATTGATTTCTAGATGTTTTCTCATCATCCTTCTTTCTAAGTTGGCCTCTCCTAATGAGGGCATCTTCTACCCTTCGAGCTAAGTCTATAGCTTGATCGAAGGTAGTCAAAGTAGTCGTTGATAGCTCATAAGAAAGTTGTTCTTGTAAATTGTTAATGAAAATGTCTAACATTTCCCTATAGGGTAGCACAAAGTGCAGCTTTTCCTGTCAATTGTCTCCATCTTGCTAAGAAATCAGCAAAACATTCGTCTTTATCTTGTTTTAAATTGTATAGGTCTTTAATAGTTACATGCCTCTCGATGTAGGCACTAAATTGATGAACAAATGACTCAAACTGCCTTCTTCAAAGTTTCTTAAGGAATGAGTGGGCAATTGATAATACCACTCTAACGCCATTCCACCTAAACTTTTGGGGAACATTTTTAGTAATAGCAAGTCGTTATGCGATATGTCATGACATGCTATCCTAAACATGCGAAGATGTTCTATGGGATCTTCGGTTCCTTTATAGATAGGCAGGACGGGCATGGGAAAATGTTTAGGGTATGGTTGAGCTACCACTATGGGATCCAATGGTTGGCTACAAATCTCTCGATAATTATACGAGGGACCGGTAGGGATCTATCTCGGTCCATACGTGAAGCCAATTGTTTCACCATAGCTTCCAAACTACTAGTTTGCCCCCCATATTGATTTGGTGGGGCATTGCCATAAGTGTTATGGGCGTAGGATGGAGGAACATGCAGATTAGATGCCATGTTACTATTGTGTAAAACATTGGTAGGAAAGATATTATGGAGGAGTTTTGAAGTTGGATTGTGTTGTATTGTAGATTGTTGAAAGTTTGTATTTGGCTTTGTTTTAGATTTTTGTCTATTTAAAGCATTTTGCTCAACTGTTTGGAGGAAGGAAGTAGTGAAGGGAATTTTATTTTGTGCGGGAGTGATTTTAGGTTGAGTAACAAGTTGCTTAGGAGGTTGGGTGACCTCTTGTTTGGTCATGGCTTGGGCTATAGTGACCATATTCGCATTAGATGGTCCACCCTTATCACTTTCTTGATCAATGAAAGACAAAGGATTAGTTTGCATATCAATCGCCCGTTCTAAGACTCGCTTGAGCATCACTAATTTCCCCTTTATCAATACGGACCGCCACATTAAGGATGTCGATATGTTGATTAAGAAATTTTTGAAAATGTTCTGCGTTGTCAAAAGTGATGCCTCCATTTGGAGCTATTCTAGGGGACGAAGATTCTTTAACACTTCCTTCTTGTTCCTTATCTTCACCTAAGTCTTCATCCGATTGACCTAGAGTTTCACCTTCCGGATTTGTATCTCCAAGAAGGACATTTGGGTTTTCAGTTGTATTTTGTAGCCAATCTTCTCCTTCTCCTAAAATTTCTTTACCATTCCTAAGTTTAGTCATGGTGCTAAGTTTTGATTTCAGCATTTATATATATATATATATATATATATATATATATATATATATGCAACAAATTAAAAGGTATATATTTATATATACCTAATGCAATATTGTAAATGAAATGTTTAAGTTTTTTACTATGTTTTTTTTTTTTTTTTTATTTTGATTTTTAGTTTTTCTTTGAAACAATATAATAAAGACAAGAAATGAAACAAGAAATGCACACAATAATAATAAGGCTAAAAGTAGATGAACTAATCTTCTATGAATAATCTATGAATATCATTAATAGGTTCAAGCTGTTCAGGGGTCATGAAATGTTCTTCTTCAAATTGAAAGTTTTCTTTTAAGAATTTGATGAAAAGGGCTATGGTAATATTGTCTATCTCAGATGCCGGTTGGAAATAATAATTCTCACGACAATATTTACAATATAACATAGCTCTAGGAGTTTTGTTCCATCTTCTCCTAACTATAAGATCATCTTCTAAGGAATCTATATGAACTAAAAATGGGCGCACTATAACGGTGCTTTCAAGATCTTCCCTGAAAGTTAAAACTTTTGCAGATACAAGAGCTCTCCTATAGGCTAACCACCTATGGCAAGCTCTCTGAAGTTCATGATAGAACACTAATTGATGAGGATCCAGGATTCTATCCAAGACTAGCCTCTTAATCTGTTTAAGTTGTGTGGACCTAGATGAAATGATACTAAGTCTCCCGATAAGCTCGTCCCACAAGGATTGATTTCTACTTGCTTCAGTGACACTAAGGACATAATTAACTTCTATGGCCGCTAATTGGTTTACTACGTTTATAGTAACTCGCTAACCTCTTTTTAGGAGCTACCATCTAAACATGATTTTGAACCTTAAATGTTTTAAAATGCATCTAAATTTTTTTTTTTTGTCTTGTTTGTTTTTGTTCAAAAGGTTATGATGCATTCACGTTGGGTTCACCAAAATGTATCGCTCCAAATTTTTCGCACCCCTACCTTCAGGCTATTGGATCCGCGCCCGGAAGGAGGATGGGAAAAGGATGGTGCGGTACCTCGGACGAGAGGACTTTGCGAAGGTCCCGCCTCTCAAGGGAGGTGCATTTTGGTGATTTTTCGACGGATGGTGGGTTCACCAGGAAACATTTGACGGCAGTTTCCACGCCTAGGTTTTGGGAATGAGTTTTGATGAGTTCGTTTTATTTTTAAACATTCATCCTAGGTTTGGCCGAATGATTCTAACTTAAACTACATGAAAATGCAATTTAAATGCATACAGCAAACATAAAGGAAAACAGAAACAGAGAATTTGCAGGAGGCCAATGAAGATTACCTGATCCGGAAGTCTGATGGAGTTTCTGAAGCTTGAAGCAGTCTGGATCGTCCGCAATTCAACAGAATCGCCTTCAATTTGATAAAATCGTCTGAACTGACAAGATCGTCTGAAATCTGACGAATTCGTCAGACGAATTCATCAGAGACCCGCAAAACAGCAAACAGATGCGAAATACGAGAAATTCTATTTTGCAAACAGGGGCAAACTATGTAAAACAATAATATGGGTGTTGAACAATATACAAGAACAAAAGTAAATGCAAATAACTGTGTTTAGATAGCAGAATATGATCTTAATCAGTAAACTTAGACAAAATGGGTGAACTCCAAATGCAATATAATATAAAAACTGAATAAACAATCTAATTTACAACATAAAATGACAGAGAAAAGAGACAGAAGAACAAACTCCAGGCACTGATTGCCTCGATGTGCGCTGCAATCGAAATCGTCTCGCATCAGTACGAGATCGTCCCGAATTTGACGAGATCGCCTCCGATCTTGACAGGTTCGTCGGTCGCGATAGGTACTGGCTCCGACTGAAAACCAATGGTGTACCCGCAATGAAATGACTATAGGACTAATGCAAAATATGAATTACGATGTTTTAGAGCATAAGGGTTCAATTTGCATAAAAATTCAGCCAGGGGTTGGGGAGGGAAAAGTCTTAGAGTTAAATAGGCATAGGATAGTTGTTGGGAGGTTGGAGATCATCCCAATTTGGGAGATCTCCAACGGGGAAGGGTCCCAACGGCGCAGACACGCTTCGCCCGGATTGGAGACCCTTTGGAACGGATTCCAACTATGCAAATTTAGTTTTGCGACGAAATCGTCTGGACATTCTAGTCCAGACGAAATCGTCAAACCTGGGGCGATATCATCTGATCGGAGACGATATCGTCAAACGGTCAAAACAACTGCTAAAAATGGCACGAAAAATGAGGAAACGGGTTTCTCGGCGGTTAACGGGCGGTTTGGGAGGTTAAATTTGAATTTAAATTTATTTACTAAGGTGAATGTAATTATTCCAATTTTACTGCGCCAATTTTAGGGTGCTACAAAGACCAAGGGTCAGAATTTTGCTATGGGTGAAGTGGTGCTCTATTGGGACCCCAAGAATTACAAACCTAGGGAAAAAGACAAATTTTAACCTAAGTTGTTAGGACCTTATCAATTTGCTAAAATAGTCGATTAGCACACTTACAGGTTAAAATACATGGAAGGAGAAGAAATGCCCATACTAGTTAATGGGTAACACTTGAAGTCCTTTGGTCCCATTGGATGAGGCATTGTAAAAAAAAAGAAAAAAAAGAGAGAAGTGTGTGTGCATAAGTTGGCTATTGGTCTACTTGGAGAGTTTGGAGTTCTCAAGTTGGTGTCTTCCATCCACCCCCTGTCCCAGTCAGAGCCGATGTTGACCTCAAAAAGGTAGTCCCCCTTTTTTGGAGTCTAAGTCCCTTTTCCCTTAAGGGTGCACAAGGTGGTTCACCTTTACTTGAACCTGCATTCTCCACTAATTTTGGAGCACACCAAAAGTCCATTGGGCACACAAGCAGTGCACCCCAAGCCAAATTTTTTGTGCTCCATGAAAGGAGTGTGCAAAGACCCTACCAAGTGCACAATTTGTGCACCTACCTCTAGCTTGTGCACCCCATTGGGGAATGGTGTGCACGAAGTCCCAAAGGGATGCACAAGTTGTGTGTCCCACAAGAAGTTCACACACTCCATATAGAGGTGGAGCACACAATATTCCATTTGAGTGCATAAATTTGTGTGCCCTGAAGAAGCCCTGTGCGCTCCATTCCAACAGAGTGCACGAAATCCCTATGAGTGCATGCCCTTATGTGCCCACCCCTACCTTGTCTGCTCTACTTTGGCTAAGCACACCAAGTTTCCTAAGGGGTGCATACCTTCATGCATGCCCCTAAACCCACCGCATGCACAAAACCTTAGAGCACACAAGTCATGCAATCCCCTCTCGGTTAGCATGCTCTACTCCCAAGCCAATCACACAACTTCCACTAGGGTGCACAAGCTTGTGCACCCCAAAAAGAGTCTACGTGCTCCATTATAATGGAGTGCATAATGATGAGTGTCGTTAATCCCATCATTTAATCTCAATGATTTATCAATCCGGGGTGGTGTCCAAGGTTGTCTACGATAGAAGGTTAGGGCAGAGTACAATTCAGGCATTCAGATTTCAAGCATTTATTGGGTGAGACAGATTTGGTTTAGCCTTTTGGTGTCACACTAAACCTAATATGTAGAATGGAAACTTGCAAGGAATAAAAACTAATTCTAATTTGCAAAAATTGAAAGTTAACTACAAGTGCAGGAATTGAAATTGTTGAATTGAAATCTAATCTACTTTTGTAGAATTGAAATAACAGAATTGAAATTGCTAAATTGAAATGTTGTTGAAAATGAAATCCTAAATTACACTTGCAGAATTGAAACCTAGTTTACTTTTGCAGAATTGAAATGATGTTGGGGAATGAAACTTATGCTAAAACACCTGTCAATGTCCTGCCACAAAAGGTCGTCAAGCTTCTGCTACAGGAATTGACAACAAAATAAAATCTGTTGGAATGAAAAGTTGCTGAAACATAAAAATAAGGAAAACATGGAAAGTAGAGAAAACAAGGGAAATAAATGTTTAATCTAATTTTTCAGCTGACACACACACACAAATGTTGTACAAAAACATAATGGAAAATATAAATAACATCACACAAAAACTTAAAACAAGAAAATAAAATATGACAAGCAATCTGTTAATTCTGCTACAACAAAATTACAGATTAAAACTTGCCATAAAAATCCTCCTTCTAGATCTGAAAGTGGGCCCATACTTCCTGATCTAGAAGGAGGTGAAAAACACTCCTTAACTAATTAACAATCAGAACAGAATTTGACAAAAGAACTGCACTTTATTATTCTAGAAATGACATTACAATACTACTGCTACACTCTGTTACAAAACTGAACTTATTCTGCTAATTTCTAACAACTACCTTTCTACTTAGCTCAACCAATATGGGAGCTATCATATTTATAGATGCCTAAAATCTATTTACATACATAAAATATGCCATTCCTATCTTGCAACCTGATTTCCTATTATGCTGCAACAATTTTGGGGATATTTCAGGACAAGGTCAGCTGCTTTAGTTGATCTTTTCATGAGCTGCATCTTTTGGTCGGCAAGGAATGGTGGAGACAGTTGTAGGATACTTCCCCTAACTTTCCTCAGCCTCAAGTTACCTTTTCAACTGCTTGGAAACCGTAGAAAGTCAAACTGCAGCACTTTCCCCTGTTATTTCGAAGATCTTCAAATAACTGGTTGTAGATGCAATTTAAGCTCAAACATCTTCAGAATGCTTATTTTGGTTGCTACTTTCAGGTAGGTCTTTAAATCCAGCTCCCAGGAGGTGATTCCAACTGAATTCATCCTTCCTTATTGGTAAATTCCATGCCTTCCTTCATAGTGACAGGTGGCTAGAATTTGTATGGACTATCACCTATTATTTCCAGTTGTCAAAACATGCCTAGTTGCCCTTTTGGAGTGCTCATAACTTGTGCCTCATAACTCCAATGTATACCAAATTGTATCCACATATTCTTGGTTGTATGAACTTCATTTGGTTCAATTTTCAGCTCTTAACTCTTCAGGAATTGCTCCCAGCATCGCTGTCAAGTTGGCCTCTAACACAGATTTTTCCAGAATTTCTAGCTATCAAAAAGTGTGAAACTATCATTTTGTGGGCCCCATAACTTCCATATTACTTGTCCATATGCCTTCAAATTTGGGTCATGTGTTCTATCTACTATGAAGTACCATTGGTATGAATTTGGTACCTTAACTCACTTTGGATCATTCCCAGTAGATCCGCCAATGTTCCCCTTAACGCAGATTTGCACCTGTTAATAGCTCCAAAAAAACTAAGGCATGAACATGATGTAACCTTCATAACTTTTTATCTACAGCTCGGATTGACTTGCTTCAAAAATAAAAGTTGTAGTTCTTGATGAGAGGAATCTGTTCATGTCATCATAATGTAATTTTACTATAGTATGACACCAAAATTAACATGATACTCATTTTTGACCTTTTACAAGTATACCTAGATTGTGTTGACAACAATGACAAAACATCATAGGGCCTCCTTTACTCAACATACAACATTTGGCTAATTGAAATACATATTTTATTTGCTATTTAATCAAGCAAAAATAGTCACAAAATGCTGAAAATAGTCAAAAATAGAGATATAGTGTTTCTAACATAAAATCATGCAAACACTTAACAAATATATATTCTAATCAACTATTTGGCAATTAACTTTGTCATGTTTAGTAATATGGCAGTTTTTATATGTCAAACATAGTGTAATAATGAGGTATTTCTAGGCCTCATCATTCCCCCAACTTGAACTGATGCATGCCCTCATGCATCCTAGTAGGCCATAGTAATATGCATGTTTTATCCTTGTGAACAACATATCCTTTTCCACCTGCTACCTGAGAAATTTCTCCTTGTTGCACTATACCAAGCATTTTGTAATTTAAGCACATGTATTTCACTTTTCTACAACCTTGCAATTTTTTTCAATTTTTGTAGTTCCTACAATTTTTTTTATTCTGTTTTTTTTTCTTGCATATTTTTTTCATTTTCAACTTGCAACTCTTTGACTTCTGCACTTTCATCCTTCAATATTGCAATTTCTACAATTCCTGTAGTTTTAACTCTTTTTCTGCCCTTCTACAAGTTTTAGTGCTGCAAGGTACCTCTTAAGGGCTTGGTATCATGTGATTCATCTTGCAATAGCCTTATTGTGGAACCATATTTGGCAGATGCACTACTACTGGTGGAATTTTCTATTCTTAACAACATTTCAGCCTGAATGCCTATTTCTGTTGTTTGCACCTTTTGAACAAAATTGATAAAATTTTGATTTTGAAATGCTTGAGGGATGTACTTACGTGTGGTAGAGCTTTAGGAACCTCAATATTTGATGTACCCTACTCTTTTTGCTATTCTGCAACATTTTCAACAATTTTGGTACAGTTTCTGCTTATTCCAAAGATATCCTGCTTATTTCGAAGATATGCCTGTTTATTTCGAAGATGCATCAAAAAATGCAAAAATGGCATATTTTTCAAAATTTTGCTACAGATTATGTTGTGGAACCATCTCTAGGGTGTGTAAGCATTCCATAATATCAAAAATTCCTTCTCCATCCTTTTGTTTACTCCATGTCTATTTTGCTATTTTTGCACTTTTGAAACAAAATTGACAAAAAAATTGAATTTGAATATTTTTGGAGGGATGTACTACTTGTGGTGGGATGATTTTGAGCTTTAGGAACCTTAATATTTGATGTGCCCTACTCTTTTTGCTATTCTACAACATTTTCAGCAATTTTGGTACAGTTTCTGCTTATTTCGAAGATATCCTGCTTATTTCGAAGATGCATCAGAAAATGCAGAAATGACCTCATATGCAAAAGTTAGCTATAGATTCTATTGTGGGCCCATATCTAGTGTGTATAAGCCTTCCATAACATCAAAAATCCCCTCTCTATCCTTTTGTTTAGATGTTATTCTTCATTTTGTATATTGTTATTTTATTGCAACAGTAGTAAAACAGAATCTTTAGGTGCATTTTCCAGATTATCTTCCTCAAATTTATGAGACAATTGTGAGATATAAACTTGCAGTTCTCCTTCTGAAACCTGCCCTACTAATTGAGATAGAATTGTTGCCATGTCTATCCCAAAATCAGGTTTTTGTACAGTTTTGAAGTTCTCATGCAACTAAGGGCAGAAGGGGGTGTTTCTTGACATTTTGAACATGTTCCATTTTCAACTTGCCAATATTGTATGAATAGTTTATGCCAAATACCGATTATCATACACTAAATGCTAAATGCTTACTATGACTTAAATGCAAGAAACACATACCTTGTTGTCCTGAAAATTGATCATGCACCTTACAAGCTGCTTCTGATGATTGTTAGCAAGCTATCTGAAAACATAAATATACACATGTGCAGTGTGAGATTTGTACAATGGTGGAACAATGATGGGTGGATCAACAAGGCAATGCACACCAAAAACTGGTTTTCATGCACACCAACTCAGTAGCGCCTCAAGGAGGTTTTCACTACTGAATTATTCATTTTTTTTCATCTTTTTTTCATCAGAAGAGGTTGCCATTTCTAGTTTTCAACCAACTTCTATCATCATTTTTTTTCAAGTGCCTCAATAAAAGAGAATGTCTCTCATGAGGCTACAATGAGAGAGAATGTCTCTCACTCTTATTTGGATAAGAACAATCCTTATTCTGCAAAAACATGTCAATCTTTGTATGAAAACACCATCTTTTTCTGCTGAAATCTGCAACAATGATGCAACCTTCCTTTCTAGATGAGCAGTAAGAATCTGCTTATGTCATCATTTAACTCCTTATTGCTAGAAATGAAGTACTGACTTCATTGTTCCTCCTCCATGCTGAAATTGATGCTTGTCCTCATGTATCCCCATTTTGTGGGACATGCCTTTTGCTGCAATTTTTTCTCTCCTCTTTTTCCTCTTTTTTTCTCTTTTTTCCTTCTTTTTTTTTTTCTCTTTTTTTCAAATTTTTTCTCTTGTCTTGCTTGTGCCCATGAAGTTCACAAACAAGATTATTCTCTTTTGCTTTTCTTGTATTTTTTTTTTTCTTTTTGTCAAACTTTTTATCATCAATCTGAATCTGACATGGAAGAGAAATTCTCTTCCATCTACTGTACATCCAATTGTGGAATCTCCTTCAAGAACTCCTCCTTAGTTAATGGTGCATGGTATACCCGAAGGCAATATCCATTCACCACTAACTTCCTCCATGAATCACCAATGGGAGAAAGAAGCACTGCTCCATATCTAAAAACTTCTTCAATCAAGTGTTGTTCAGGCCTCCTAGTCTACAAAATCTTGTCAATCTGTACTTGAAACAATTCAATACCAATTCTCAAATATGTTAAGTGCATACATCAAGATGAAATCTTGACATACCCTTGTAATTCCATGCAAAGGGATTGAAATATTATTTCAAAACAACAAACAATTTCAGCCAGCTAATAATGTTCAAGAATTTTCTTGGTTGTGCTTCAATTTGTTTCATTCCTAGGAGGACAGAATTTACCCCTTTGTAATTGCTTACTAAAGAGTTTAATGGAAGTAAATTTTCTATGTGCAGATTTTCTAGTTTTTCTCCTTTATCCAAGGCTGATTTTTGTGTGTTTGGACTAAAGGGTTTTTGTGTATCTCCATTGATTTTTATCTCTTCAAGATCAGGTAAGGTCTTGTTTGAGCACAGTTGGATGTTACTGTAGTCAATAACATTTCTTGTAGTCTTTTTATCAGATTCAACTACATAGATAGGGGTTACCTATCCTGTATTATTCAGATTGGCCACAAGTTGGGCTAGAAGTGGTGGTTCTTCCTCTACTGGTGGTACTTATGAATCTACCTCCTATCATAAGGTATATTCATACATCTTGATCAAACTTCAAAAAGAAAAAAATAATTTAACTAAACATGTTTTTGGTTTGCACAACAAGACAAGGAAGTGTACAACTTAGCAGATCAACTACTTGTCAGGTAGGATCACCTCTAATGAGATCAACTATTGTCTTTGTAGGCTAAGAATTGCTAGGTTGCAATTTAGCATGGTAAAACCCTAACAATATTTAAGCAATAATGGCAAAACTCTAGGATCATCATTGAGTTGTAAACTTCTATTTTGATTGTGCAAAAGTTTTGTGATGATTTTTTTTAATAGACTCAGCTTACATAGACAGGGGTTTCATGTCCTGTATTATTCATATTGGCCATAAGTTGGGCTAGAGGTGGTGGTTGATTTACTTGCCCGATTTGTTGTTGTTGGGATCTCTCTTTGAGAAGAATTTAGACTAGGCAACAAATTTTACATTTTTGAGTTGTGGAAGTAAATGGCATTCATCAGTGATATGTCCCTATGAACAAATGCTACAAGTAGTTGATATGGTTATTTTGTTCAAGGGATAGTCTTGTATATCTATCATGTTCCCAACACATAATACAAATTTGTTTATACTACCCTGATGATATGGATATAAAAAGGGTAGTACTAGCAGATGGCTCCTCTAAATTTTTCAAGAGATCTTATGTTTCCTGATAATGAGTATGATGAGTTCTTTCAATTTTTATCAAGAATTTCAAACATAGGCAATTTAACCCCCAAGTGTGAAGATCACCTCCTTGTGGTTTCTTGCTTGTTTTCTAAATGGACTGAAATGCAACTATCAATAATTATTATTTATACCAGCTATTACATTTAGATTTTACTCTGAACTTCATAACTTAGCACAATAATAATTATTTGATTGCTTTTACCCTCTAACAACACCATGATCCCCAGGAAATGGTGCCAAAATGATGAGTGTCATTAATCCCATCATTTAATCTCAATGATTTATCAATCCGGGGGTGGTGTCCAAGGTTGTCTACGATAGAAGGTTAGGGTAGAGTACAATTCAGGCATTCAAATTTCAAGCATTTATTGGGTGAGACAGATTTGGTTTAGCCTTTTGGTGTCACACTAAACCTAATCTGCAGAATGGAAACTTGCAAGGAATAAAAACTAATTCTAATTTGCAGAAATTGAAAGTTAACTACAAGTGCAGGAATTGAAATTGCTGAATTGAAATCTAATCTACTTTTGCAGAATTGAAATAACATAATTGAAATTGCTAAATTGAAATGTTGCTAAAAATGAAATCCTAAATTACACTTGCAGAATTGAAACCTAGTTTACTTTTGCAGAATTGAAATGATGCTGGGGAATGAAACTTATGCTAAAACACCTGTCAATGTCCTACCACAAAAGGTCGTCAAGCTTCTGCTATAGGAATTGACAACAAAATAAAATCTGCTAGAATGAAAAGTTGCTGAAACATAAAAACAAAGAAAACATGGAAAGTAGAGAAAACAAGGGAAATAAATGTTTAATCTAATTTTTCAGCTGACACACACACAAATGTTGTACAAAAACATAATGGAAAATATAAATAACATCACACAAAAACTTAAAACAAGAAAATAAAATCTGACAAGCAATCTATTAATTCTGTTGTAGCAAAATTACAGATTAAAACCTGCCATAAAAATCCTCCTTCTAGATCTGAAAGTGGGCCCATACTTCCTGATCTAGAAGGAGGTGAAAAACACTCCTTAACTAATTAACAATCAGAACAGAATTTGACAAAAGAACTGCACTTTATTATTCCAAAAATGACATTACAATACTATTGCTACACTTTATTACAGAACTGAACTTATTCTGCTAATTTCTAATAGCTACCTTTCTACTTAGCTCAACCAAGATGGGAGCTATCCTATTTATAGATGCCTAAAATCTATTTACATACATAAAATATGTCATTCCTATCTTGCAACCTGATTTCCTATTATGCTGCAACAATTCTAGGGATATTTCAGGACAAGGTCAGCTGCTTTAGTTGATCTTTTCATGAGTTGCATCTTTTGGTCGACAAGGAATGGTGGAGACAGTTGTAGGATACTTCCCCTAACTTTCCTCAACCTCAAGTTACCTTTTCAACTACTTGGAAACCATAGAAAGTCAAACTGTAGCACTTTCCCCTATTATTCTAAAGATCTTCGAAATAACTAGTTGTAGATGCAATTTAAGCTCAAACATCTTCAGAATGCTTATTTTGGTTGTTGCTTTTAGGTAGGTCTTTAAATCCAGCTCCCAGGAGGTGATTCCAACTGAATTCATCCTTCCTTATTGGTAAATTCCATGCCTTCCTTCATAGTGATAGGTGGCTAGAATTTGTATGGACTATCACCTATTATTTCTAGCTATCAAAACATGCCCAGTTGCTCTTTTGGAGTGCTCATAACTTGTGCCTCGTAACTCCAATGTATACCAAATTGTATCCACATGTTCTTGGTTGTATGAAATTCATTTGGTTCAATTTTAAGCTCTTAACTCTTCAGGAATTGCTCCCAACATCGTTGTCAAGTTGGCCTCTAACACAGATTTTTCCAGAATTTCCAACTATCAAAAAGTGTGAAACTACCATTTTGTGGGCCCCATAACTTCCATATTACTTGTCCATATGCCTTCAAATTTGGGTCATGTGTTATCTCTACTATGAAGTACCATTGGTATGAATTTGGTACCTTAACTCACTTTGGATCATTCCCAGTAGATCCACCAATGTTCCCCTTAACGCAGATTTGCACCTATTAACAGCTCAAAAAAAACTAAGGCATGAACATGATGTAACCTTCATAACTTTTTATCTACAGCTCGGATTGACTTGCTTCAAAAATAAAAGTTGTAGTTCTTGATGAGAGGAATCTTTTCATATCATCAGAATGTAATTTTACTATAGTATGACACCATAATTAACATGATACTCATTTTTGACCTTTTACAAGTATACCTAGATTGTGTTGACAACAATGACAAAACATCATAGGGCCTCCTTTACTCAACATACAACATTTGGCTAATTGAAATACATATTTTATTTGCTATTTAATCAAGCAAAAATAGTCACAAAATGCTGAAAATAGTCAAAAACAGAGATATAGTGTTTCTAACATAAAATCATGCAAACACTTAACAAATATATATTCTAATCAACTATTTGGCAATTAACTTTGTCATGTTTGGTAATATGGCAGTTTTTATATGTCAAACATAGTGTAATAATGAGGCATTTCTAGGCCTCATCACGTAACAGTCTAGCCGGGCGCACAGGCTATGCGCCCGCCTCTGGGTAGTGCGCTCCATAATTGAGCGTACAAAATTTTGAGGGTGCATAGCCTGTGTACCCCATTGGTTCCCATGCACCCCACTCCCTTGGGGCATGTAAAAAGTAAGTAGGTGCACTAATCTATGCATTTTCCTTAAGGGCTATGCGCTCCACCCCCTAGTGGAGCACTCAAGAATTTAATCAAGCGTAGTCTACGTGCATGCTCTACTCGAGCATACCCCACCTCGACCAACCTAAAACCTCCATGTGTCCCGCTCACTGCCATCCCAGTCACAATTTCCCTCCATAGATGCTTCATTTTGCTAAAACACAAGTGATGTGGCATGCCCGACCAATTAGGATGGAAAAGCGCATAAGGCCCACCTAATGGATTTAATGCATATGATTTATCAAGGAGGTGACGGACCTGTTCTGCATCGTTGTTACATGAAAAATTTCATTCTCGATGAGCTCAAGCATAGATAAATGGGGAGAGGAAATTTTATTTGCCATGGATTCCACAAGTGCAGTTGCACCAGAGGTCTCAATTGTCAAGGGAAGAATGGCCAAAATTATTGGGGTGTGGCTAGTAATGAAAAGGAAAGGGAGAGTTTAGGAACCTAAGGCTCTAGAAAATTTGCCAAACACTAATCGAGACATCACTGTTGAGTAGCAGAAAGAAGTTGAAGGGGTGACTATCTAGGTATTCAACCCTACTGAGGAGGACAACTAGTGGCATCCTATGTTGCTCAGGAGCTTATATATGAGAGCGCACAGAGATAGTACAAAACCTCCCCTAGTATACAACAAATGGACCACAAATCTAGGTTAGTTGAATTACCCAAGGGTTTACCACTCTAATTTATTGGCTTGGCTCGTAGTAGCCTACAAATCTAGGAGCCAAAAAATTTGAGACTATAATAACCAGGTAGTGGCTCGAGTGTTATCTGACAGAATTAGGTAGGTTTTTGGGCTGGCCACTGTATCCAGGGTGGTGTATTTTAAAATGCCAGCCCTCCAGGACAATTATATGCTTAATACCACATTCCCTCAAGCTCTATTGAAGAAGGTAAGGAACAGGCCCTCTAGCTTCCCAATCAAAAAATTCTTGCTTTGGCCCTAGGTGTAAGATTATGCTGACATGATTAATTTGGCACTGGGGGTCAAGGACCTAGAGTGGATTACCAAGGAGGTAATGTTTCTAATCATCCAATGCAATAGGATTGACAAGACTCCTCTCTACTAGTGGGAATATATAATTAGTGACAACATTGACAAAGAGCTACATAAATTATAGGAGGCCATATTGGCCGATAAGGAAGAAATGCTTCCTTTCTCATATTATTATTTCTTTATTCATTTGGTTGTGGCACAATTCAAAAAATCCTTGGTGGCTTGGGTGGGGAGGTGACTACACCCACTCTCCAAGATCAACTACTATGCATCCAAGAGGGGTGCTCTAGCTACAAAACCTTCTTTGAGAAGGTCCTCCTAGTAGTCCACCTCTGATTGTGTGGAGAACTGGACAAAATTGGGGCTGGAGTAAGAAACTTCCTACATTTGGAAAAAGTAGGATATTACTTCTACATTGAAGAATTATCCTACATAAGGATTTATGGGTCAAAACTACCTCCAAAAGCACTCCTGATGCATTGCCCAACATCAATTGCTATATTGGAGATTACTTAGAAAATGGTTGAAGAAGTTAAAATTAGATATATGGGGAAGAAAGGATAGGTCCCATGGCTGTCCATCCCTTATTCAATGGATCCCTACACCTATCTGGGCCATTTTTCCATGCTATGATCTATTTGGAACATGGACACGTACTACTTCCTAGAGGTTACTTGGAAGGCCTACGACCCGGATGGCCACCACAAGAAAAGTGTTGCTGGTAAGCTTACCCTTCTGCAAGTTACTCATAATGAAGATCAATTTGAGGATGAAATACATAAGGCCTTTAAAAATAACAAAATATTGGAACTGGTCTGGAGAATGGAAAATAGGCCTTACAACAAGCTTGAGATAGTCAGGGATTATGGCTCTCAATTAATATTACATCAGACACTATTAGTGGATAAGGTGGTCCCACTGGTCCTAGTTGCTCCCCCAAAAGAATTTGAGGACCCCATATTCCAAGTTATCTAGTAGGACATTGACCTTTTTGATGTCATGATGAAAATTGTCGATGAGGCACAACAAGAGAAAGCAAAACTCCCCTCTTCTTCTAGTTCTCCTGCCACCACCTCAAAGGGAAAAGAATTGGTCTCCTCCTCATCCTAGAGTACAACATCATCATATTTGATGCTGATGTGTCCTTTAGAAAATATCGACTTGGTAGTGGGATATCCTTCCTTATTTTCTGCCACCTTGGTTATCAATAAAGAAAATTATGCTGTTCCCCCCAAGGCCCTAAAGAAAATTATAGAATTTGGGGGGCTTCTAACATATTGAGGGAGTATGAGATGCAGTAGAGAAGTCCCTCATGGTCTCCTACCAAAAAAAAATCCAAGACAGATCCTCCTATAGAGGACATCGAGAATCTTACGCTAATGAGGGTGAGAGACACCTTCCAATTTACTACTAATGAAGAAGATAAAATATAGGATATGGAGGAGCAAAGGTATCCTAGTAAGGGGGTAATCAGACCTCGAAGGACAACTAGGTAGGAAGCAGTTGATGTATCTACTACCACCTTCGAGATCCCACTACCACCCAACATGAAATAAGCCACCATTGATGTAAGCAAGGGTGTCATAAGAGCAACAACTGCACCCATAGACATGATGAAATCATAGCTAGCCTCCAAAGCATAAGTGGTAGAAGTAGTAGAAAAAGAACTACAATAATGGAAGGCTAAGGCTGCAGAAGCGGGGCAGCTATAGAATAAAGAGAAACAACTCCAAATTGAGATAGATTGAAAATGCTCGCTCCATCTACTGCACAGGTCAGTATCTAGCTTGGGTTAGTGGAAGAATTTAAACAGGATATGAAAGATAAAATAGGGGAGAAGATGGGAGAATTGGAGTCCCTATTTATTGATATCTATGCCACTAGGCATACTATTGGTCTCTTAAGATATTGACTGCAACAAGGAGATCAGGGAGTGAATGCCATACTCCCTATATACCAAAAATTCAAGGAGAATTATGTACCCATTATTGGGATATCAGCCACCTTATCTGATGATTCCCACTATTTATTTGCTAAGGAGTTCACCAAGGTTTTCATATTTTTGCAGAATAGACCGAATTGGCTCAAATGGAATCAGGAAGTGGTGGACATCGAGTAGGAAGTTAATGATGAACTAGAGGATTGTGGTTTTAAGTTGAGTGAGTTCATGCAGGCCCCCAATATCAAGGATTTTGTATTTCAAAATATCCAATACTTTGACCTGGATTGTGATGGTAAATTATCAAAATAGTTTACATCCTTGGTGGAGATGTGGACCGCCTGTGTGTCTTCACTGATAACACTATGTAGTGGGCAAGGGACCAGGTCAAAAAAGTCACTCAAGACTTCAATTTTTTGTTATTCTCATTAAATTTTCCTGATGAGGTGTGGGAGTTCATCAATAAAATAATTCAAAACCTTAGAGGGGGAGTGGGGCCCAACTCACCCGGGATACAAGCACTAGGAGAGGCACAAATGCTAGCCTAGGGTGGTACAGGAGATGATACATAGCCACCACCTACATAAGAGAAAGGACATGGGCTACGTGCCTATTTTTGATTACATCCTATTTTTGAGTGCAACAGGATTGGTCTAGCTAGGACAAGCAGTTACAACATTTAGGTGAGCTTGCATTATAAGGATACTATTACAGCAGAGAGATCATCAAACCTTTGAGAGAGAAAACCCTAGGTATAATTCTTGTCTAGTGTTTTAGTCATATTTTCCTTATGTTATCTATCTATGTTTATTATCCCCCTTTATTTCTACCATTTCTAGGGACTTCCAGAGAGCGTTTTTCATTGAGATCATTTCCTGTGGATGTGCCAAAGTTGGAGACCCTTACGTCACTGCAATCAGGATGAAGGGAAATCACCCTTTGTTATAAACATTCAAATCAGGGGTTTATTGTAAATATTTGACATACGTGACCCAAGCACTCTATTGGGCCTGCTTTATGTAAATATTATGAATATTAATATAAACTCCAACTCTTCCTTTGGCATATTTTATGTTTATGGTTTGTGTAATGCTTGTTTATGTGTTCTTGTAATCAAAACAGGTGGATGACACTTTCTCTTCACTAGTTAATCATTTTTTTTCATTACGTTATTTGAATGAATTAAAATGATCTATTTCTTATGTCTCTTTTCTTTCTATTTCATTTAATGTAAATCTTCTACGACTACTCAATGGATAAGGCATCGGTATGGACTTAATAAGCTTTTTTTATGTTAGGTTTGGTCATAAAAATAATTAAAATAGTATAGAATAATTTTGTCTGGCATAAGTGGGTGGTTGCACCATTAAATTAGATAATATAGAGCCTTTTTGAGTAATCTATTCCTAGGTTAAAGAGGTGGATCAACCAAAATCCACAGTTCTAGTTGTGATCTTTAGAGTATCCTATGATGTGACAAATTCTCAAGAGGTAAGCAAGAAAACTCCACAACAGGATCCTACATTGATCAACAGTTCTCTTTCAAAGTTGCTTGGTCCTAAGCCCAAGAATCATGACTGAACAAACTTTAGTGAGTCACGGGTCTGACATTTACAAATGTGAAATATCCTACACATGTGAAGAATATAATACATACTTTATGAGGAGGGAAACATGGAAAGTGTTGTAGATTTTGGAAAAAATAGGTGGCATAGCCAATCTATAGGCTACAGGATTTATTTTGGCAATGATTTCAAATGGTTCTAGAAACCTAGGACTGAGTTTGGTGGATTTTATTGAAATTTTTGAGGGTTTGAATCTTAGGAAAACTTTATCACCAATAGCAAATTCTTTAGGTTATATCTTAAGATAAACATAGCTCTTCTAGCGATCTATGTCTTCTTTGATCCATTGGCGTATTTCCTTTAGCTATTTCTCCATTTGTTTCATAGTATCTGGTTCGATAATTACTTGATCTTCCAAATTATCCCAAGTCAAAGGTGTTCTACACTTACACCCATATAGGGCTTCAAATGAAGCCATGCCTAAAATGGCATGGTATCTATTATTATAAGCAAATTTCACCAAGAAGAGATAGTGCTCCCACTTGCTCTAGTGATCCATATAATACATTTGCAACATATCTTCTAATACTTGATTGACCCTATTAGTTTATCCATAAATATTCAAATGATAAGCAATGCTAATGTTGAGCTTTGTACCCAAAGCTTGGTGTAAAGCTTACCAAAATTCAGATGTGAACTGAGAATATTTGTCTAAGATGATCACCTTGGGAAATCCATGTAGTCACACTAATTCTCGAGCAAATTTTTGGGCTAAAGCAGGGGTATCATCATGTACATTTCTAGGTATGAAATAAGCTACCTTGGTCAACTTATCTACTATGACCAAAATTACATCATGTCTAAAACATGTTTTAGGAAGACCAACTATGAAGTCCATGGAGATGACCTGCAATTTCTATGTAGGAACTTCTTAAGGATATAACCATACTCCTAGATGTTGGTGCTTGACCTTGAATTTTTGAAATTCTAAATACCTTGCCACAAAATTTATTATGTCCTTCATTCCAGGACAATAGTAGTCTTTTTTCAAGTTTTCACACATATTTGCCACCCTTGGATGCACAAAATACATATTACAATGTGCTTCCTACATAATAGTTTTTCTTATTTCCTTATTATTTGGCACAACCATTCTATTTATAAAATATAATGAGTCCCCATTGATATGAAAATATATATTTTTGTTAGGTCCTTGTTCAACCTAAACCCGGTATTGAACACAAAATTCATCAGTATTTTGTAGTTCTTTAATTTTCTTAGTTAGCCCATACTGACACTGGGTCATGGCAGTTATATGACTTCTTCTACTGAATGCATCTACTAGTTTATTCTCTTTCCATTTTATGTATTCAATTCTAAAGTCATACTCAACCAAAAATTCCATCCACCATTGTTGCATTACATTTAATAATGACTGAGTAAAAATATACTTTGGACTTTGGTGGTCTGTTTTAAGTTCAAAGGAATTACCAAGCAAATAATGTCACCAAATATTGAGAGTATGAACCACAACAACTAACTTTAAATCATGGGTGGTATAGTTAATTTTATGTTCCTTTAATTTCCTAGAATCATAAGCCATAACTGCTTCTTCTTGCATTAGGACACCTTCCAAACCTTCTATAGAAGCATCAGTACATATTGTAAATGATTTATTTAGATTTGGTATCTGGAGAATAGGTGTTGTTATTAATTTCTCTTTGAGCACTCTAAATGCTTCCTCACATTGAGTTGTCCACTTAAAAGTTCTTCCTTTTCTTTGTAGATTGGTTATAGGAAAAACAATTTTCGATAATCCTTTAACAAATCACATATAGTACCTAGCCATACCCATGAAGCTTCTTAATTTTGAGACATTAGTTGGGGTTGGCCATTCTATAATGGATTCTATATTTTTGAGATCTACGACAACTCCCTTAGCTGAAATTATATGTCCAAGATATTGTACCCATGGAGAGTAGAATTCACACTTAGACAACTTTTCATATAACTGATTCTTCCTAAGAATTTCAAGGACAACCCTCATATGTTGATCATGCTCCTCTTTAATTCGAGAATAGATCAATATATCATCTAAGAATATAAGAACATGATCTAGTTGCTCTCAAAATATGCTATCCATTAAATTCATATATACCATATGAGCATTTGTTAAGACAAAGGGTAATACTATAAAATCATAATGGCCATACCTAGTTCTAAAGGTAGTTTTGTAGGTATCCTCCTCTTTCATCCTCAACTGATGATAACCAGACCTAAGGTCAAATTTAGAAAATATTGTAGCTCCTCTTAATTGATCAAAAATATCATCAATTATTGGTAGTGAATACTTATTTTTGACTGTCATCTTATTGAGCATTCGATAATAAATACATTACCTTAACGATCCATATTTCTTCTTTACAAAAAGGAATGGAGCACCCTAGGAAGACACACTAGGTTTAATATGACTTTTTTCTAGTAGATCTTGCAGTTGAATCGTAAGCTCTTGTAACTCAATGGGAGTCATTTGGTACGAAGTTCTGGTAATAAGTGCTACTCCTAGTAAGAGTTCAATAGAGAAATAAAATTCCCTATGAGGTGGAAGCCCTAGAAAATATTTGAGAAATACATACATGAATTCATTCAACACCAGATACTATTGGAAAAGACCAGAACTAGATTCAATTTCTTCTTTTTTGTTCATCTTGACTACATAGAGTTTACACCCTTTTATTAAGGCTCTTTTGACTTGCATGGCAGATATAATATGAGCTTCTAGGGTCTCTTAGCCATAGTGGATTCAAACTTGTTGCTTTGAGTCATTTGTATAGTCTAGCCATATTTCTTCAAAATTTAATAGAAATTTATGAGCCTTAAGCTAGTCTACACCTAAGATGATATCAAAAGCATGTAAAGTAGCTACATATAGGTACCAAATTGTTTTTCCTTGAGGTAGAGAAATTTTGGGGTTGAATAAACATTGGCGTACTGAATAGATTTGACCAAACCCATACTCGACCTGTCATCCATTTTTCATAATCTTGGGCCTTTTCAGAATGTCCCTCAAAATACTAGTAGATATAAAACTATTAGTTGCTTCACTATCAATTAAGATTCTTGCATCCTTAGTACCTATTTTTTATTTCAAAATAAATGGTTTAGCTTGCCCTAAGAGAGTAGGGTTACTTGTAGCCACTTAGATCTTTATGGAAAGATTCCTTAACTGCTTTCCTCCTATCAGTCCTTTGTAAGCACTTGCTAGCATAATGATCTCCTCCACACACAAAACAACCATTTGGAGGAATTTTTTTTCCAACTATCTTCATTATTGCTCTAGATAGCAATTCCATTTCTTGAATCTTGATTAGTGGTCCTCTATTCATTCTTGCATGAGTTGTTCCTTTTCTCTTGTTGACTTTTATTATTCTAGAATCTACCTCTATCCTTGTTCCTATTATCACTGTTGTATCGACTTCCATCCTTGGCCCTTTTGAACTGGTCCTTGTCCCATCTTGTTGGTCTCATGTTATTTCTCTTCCTAGGGTCATCCCTATCCTTCTCTACCTACTGGTAATAGGTATTTTTATTTTTTTGACTTAATTCTTCATATCGCACCAAATCATAGGCCTCATAAAAATCTTTCAATTTTAGTATGCCAACCAGTGATCCAATCCTAGGATGTAACCCCATGATAATTTTTTGTACTCTTAGTTCTTCTCTTCGATCATATTTTGGTACATATTTTAGTAACTGCATAAATATTTGGTAATACTCTATAACTAACATGTTTTCTTGGTGTAAATTTATGAATTTAGCAAATTTTTCCACATAAAATTATCGAGTTAAAAAATCTATCTTTGAATTCTCTCAAAAATGTGTCCCAAGGGACATCAGTAGCCTCAATATTTTTGTTTCTCTTGTACGTTGTCCACCAGTCCATTGTAGATCCTTCTAGATGAGCCACTACCCATGCTATTTAGAATCTTATGAAAGGGGTTTAATTGCAAAGTATCCATCAACCTCACTTAGCTAATTTTTAGCTGCCTTCCCATCACCTTTTCCATCAAATTTAGAAATATCTAATTTCTTTATTTTCTTAACTTTGCATCAACTTCCTTTCTTCTAGACCCCTCAGGCATATCGTCCTATATTTCCTTAGGCTCTTTACTCTTAGTCAAGTTTGCAATTACCTTATGCTGTTGAGTTATTATTTCTTGTTGTTGGGCCAATTGTGCCCTTTGTTGCTCCATGTGCTCATTCATTTGAGCTCATTACATTTCCATATGCTATTTTTTTTTATTTAGTTGCTCTTGCATCAATTGAATTATTTTAGCCACATTGTCTTCCTTTTGTGTAATATTTTCTACCATAGGTTCTTTTTCTTTTCTTAGGAGACAACGATGCATTTCTATTGCTTGTTCTCAATTTGACTCCCTAATAAGTCTTCATAATCCCTTTATCAGATTTTTTGCAAGCCCTTCTTATAGAGTAGCAGTAGTTCTTTGGAGGTGTTGAGAAGCAACATACCCCGACTGAAAATTAAATTTTGATTCCTTTGAAATGATTAATTTTTATTTCCAATGGGACCCTCTTGAAGTTTTCATTTTTTTAATCCAAGTTTTGTTTGCACCAAGTCTTTAAATTTTACCTGCATCAAGGTGTCAAAAATGTTTGCCTAGCGCATTGATTTGAATTAATTTATTTTGAGTATTTATGCTTCAATGGTATTATTTCTGGTTAAATATTTTAGAAATTTTGATTTTCAATAGTTTCCTAAGGTTTGAAATATTTAAATTAATTTCTAAGGTTCTTTGAATTTTTTTCATGTTGCCCTAATGTTTACTTCAATCTTGGAAATGCTATATTTTCTGCCATAGGAATTCATTTTAGATGATTTGAATTCTATATGAAAGGTATCAAACTCACCTTTCCAATGGTACCAAATTTTTAGGGTTTTAAGCAGGATTCACCTTCTAGATATAGCAATTTCTATTTCCAGCCAGAGAGATTTTTAATATAATATATTCTTATCTGAAGTGATTTTTCAAGTTTTTTTCTACAGTTTTGGATACCCATTTGGCTCATTTGAATGCATGAAAAGTTTCATTCAATTATGAGCACATTCAAATTTCACCCTAAAATTCACACCACGTGAAACTAGCAACTTCCGGGCAATTAAAATTCATTTTCCAGTTTTTGAAAATCACTTCTGAGCATGGAGGATCCTTCACAAATATTTAAAATATCAAAATCTAGAAGTGCAGGGTCATTGAAATCTATGTTTGATTTTTTGGAAATTTTACAAAGTGCCCAACAAATTAGTCAATGAACAAATTCTAGAAAATTTGCTAAGTGTTGGAAGAAAAGAACTTAAAATGAAAATGTCACCCCATTGTGACATTTCCAAGGTTTGGAAGAAAAATAAATGAAAATGTCACCCCATCGCGATATTTTCAAGGTTTGGAAGAGAAAGAAATAAAAATGTCGCCCCCTCGCGACATTTCCAAGGTTTGGAAGAGAAAGAAATGAAAATGTCATGCCATCGCGACATTCCCAAGGAAGAAAAGGGCTTAAAATAAAAATGTTTGATTTTCATGACATTTCCAAGGTTTGGAAGAAAAAGAAATGAAAATGTCGCCCCATCGCGACATTTCCAAGGTTTGGAAGAGAAAGAAATGAAAATGTCGCCCCATCGCGACATTTCCAAGGTTTGGAAGAGAAAGAAATGAAAATGTCACCCCATCGTGACATTTCCAAGGTTTGGAAGAAAAAGAAATGAAAATGTAACATTTGGAAGAAAAAGAAATGAAAATGTCGCGCCATCACGACATTTCCAAAGAAGAAGGAAGAAATTTTTCTAAGTGTGAAATGTTTGATTTTTGCGATATTTTTAGTTTGGAAGAGAAAGAAAATGAAAAATGTCACGATATCGTGACATTTTTAAGGAAAGGGGCTTAAAATAAAAATATTTGATTTTCATGACATTTCCAAGGTTTGGAAGAGAAAGAAGTGAAAATGTCGTGCCATCGCGACATTTCCAAAGAAGGAAGGAAGGAATTTTTCTAAGTATGAAATGTTTGATTTTCATGATATTTTGCAACATGCTTAGGGAGATAGAAAATAAATGGTATAAAAATGTCAAACCCTAGGGATTAAAGTAATAGTGAAAAATTAATTAAAATCTCGGCCCTAAAAAGTATTTTACGACAAACTTTGGAAAAATAATAAAAAATTAAAACCTAAAATTTAAATCTTGAACCTTAGAAAATATTAAATTAATTAAATTTAATTTTAAAGTTAATGTTCTAACATTTGCCATTTTTAAATTTTTGTAGGAATTTGCCAGTGGATGCATTTAATAGAAAATTTTATGGCAAAAGTAATGATGGGCAGAGAATTTCAACTCGAACCAAACAAAGACGATTGTGCAAGGATAGAAGGCTGGGGAAGTCAGTGATTTATCCAGATTTTTAAGAGGAATTAATGAGATGCTCTGACAACTTGTCGAAATGTGAAGATACACTTGTGTGTGGTGTCCATTTGATGAGGATGAAACTAGATATTATCTTCTCCATTTATGGCAAGATCCACAAAGATTTTCGGAGTGATTAGGGTTGATCGAAACTCTATATAAAAATGCCTTATATTGTAAAGCTTCGATGGTGGAATTTTTAAATTATTTTTAATTCCCTGGGAGAAGATATTTTATGAAAAATTAGGGCATGTCTTGAATCTATAAATACTCCCAAAAAATGTAATCAAAGGATGTGAAAACTTGGAAATAAATACTTCTAGCAATTTTTAACAAATTTTGTTTTGAATACTTTCTTCTGTACCTGAGGCTGGTGTGACATCATTTTCTGAAACAGCGTGGCCAAGAGTCTAATATTTTTTAAACTGTGATAAGTGCACATTCTTCTATTTTCATCTTGCTTAAGGATTTATTTAGTTTAATTGTAAATCTATAATTGTTGAGATTATGTTAGGTTGTTTAGCTTCATTCTATTCTCTGTATACTTGAGGAAATTAAGGAACTTGAGGCTCAAGATGGTGTTTTAATTGCTATGTTCTCACTACGCAAGCTAGACTACTGGTGAGAAACATCAATTTTCATTAACCTCCTTTATTTTCGTAATTTTACTTTTATCTTTGTGTTGTTATATCCCATGCTCAAAGTTGAAAGTGGTCTCACAAAGCTGGATACTTTCTTCATTTGATGTTGTCTTATTGTGAAGCTAAGTGATTTGATTAATTTTAGTAGTTGTAATTTGCAATTTAATTAGACATCCTCTCTTTTATGTCCAACCTTGCTCTCCCTATTTTATTTTTGAACAGTTCTCATTTTTATTTTCTTTAAAATTCTTTATTCATATAATATGCTAAAATCTAAAGATCTAGATCAAACAAAATATAAATATGATTGATAAACCAAAAAAGTAATAGACAAAAGTTGAACCCCCTTGCAGGTACATAGGCAGTCTACTTGAAACTATTCCAAAAGTGGAAAATAGCGAGGACAGTCGACCCAATGTTGTAACTCACACCTTGGATAACCAACAAGATCCTAAAGTGAGAGGGAATTTATTCCCATTAAATGTTACTTGTGTTTTTAGTTTACTCTCCACAGGGTGTGTATGAAAGATGATCCAAAAGGAGGTACCCATCATTAACCTATATGCAAAAGAGCTATGTCACTTTTAAAGGTTAACATAGTTCAAAACATAAATTTATGACCTAAGGTTTCACAACCTAGGGCTTTGATACCAACTATAACAACCCAGGCATAGCTCACTTGGTTGTCCATTCTAGTCTTTATCCCTAAATTACAAAAGAAAAGTTTCAACTCAATACAATGTTAAAGTCATGGTTTAGCTAATATTCACCCAATATTTTATTAGTACATAGGTATAATTTACTCGCTCTAAGATTGGTGACTATTGTAGATGATCTCTCGAGTGGTCGAGATTTGCCAAATTTCACAAAATATACCATTAGTGAACTTTTTATTCTTCTTACTAGAGACCTAAGTTCACAATAAGGGGTTGTCCTTCTAGGGCCCATAACACCTATAAGAGTGGATGAATAACTTCCCCACCCCATAACATGAAGAACATTGGTTTCTATGACCTGTAATCTCTCCTTAGCTTTCGCTTCTACAATTTGCATAAGCCATGCTAGGGAATAGCATCAATATGCCTAGTTCCTAGCTATAATCCATCATCTTATAGATACAACAAGGGTCCTCCAATTCTCTAGTTTGGATATAGGTATCCTATGACACGTTACAACTGACAATGGGATATCCCATACCATCCCATCGTTGAACCTCCTAGCCCTAAAGTCTAGCACTTATAGATTTGGGTTACTGCTAGCAATTCCCTATTTGACCTATGATCATGAGACCCCTCATGGTACTACTCATTTGATAGCCTAGAATGACATCCTATACCATCATTCATTACTTGTTCATAACAGAGGACCACTTATTTAATATGAATCTGCTAGAAAATGGTTATCACTGATTCACAATGGTTACCACTTGCAACCATCGATGTTGGGTGATTGCTCACCTATCTTAGCAAAATATCAAAGGTGTTCATCCATATTGATGTTACACCAACCATTTTGATAGTAAAGATTGGTTTTAAAATAAGGTTCTACTAAATACCAGATGGTAGTTTTCATACTTGGAAGGATAGGTACAAAGTATAAAAGGTTTTTCAAAAGATTCACACGTCAAATTCTTAAAACATGATCATATGTACCTTATAAATATTAGCACACAAATTATTATTTCTTTAAATATGTATTTGAAATAAATACGAAATCCTAGCTTTTAATTTTTCTCAATAAATAAATCATATAGCTCTATGAATTATTTTCTCAAAAAATAAATCACATAAAATAAAGCAAGATCATAATAATTATAAATTATTCTTACATGAATTACATATAAATTTGATCTTGATTATAACCTTTTTTAAGAGAATTAAGAAAGTGAGCTTGAAATTTATAAATATAATCAAAAGAACTTTTAACTTTAAAGCTTCTATAACTCTATAAGACAAATCCTTTAAGAGAAACAAAGTTTACAAAGATATTATCTCATGCAATTACTTTTATAATCTACTAGCATCAAAAAGACTACGTACCCTAACATTATTTAATGAATCATAATGATATTGCAATACAATGTTACATATATTCACATAAAGTATTTTATAATTAAATTAATTGTTTCTTTTAGGAAGATGAATCATTTACCTAAAAAAATATGAATTTAGACTTCCTATCTATTTGATAACTACTTTTTGATGAATCTGGTTTATCCTACTACATAACCATAGGGAAATAATGCTCTTACTTTGTTAAAAATGCCCTTAACAGGGCATATTGACCAAAGTTTTAAGCTTTAACAATTGATACATAAGTTAATAGTTTAATTTATCCAACTTTGCCACTGATATATTCTTAGTTTAATATATTCTAGATCTAACATGATAGATTTAAACATAAATATAATTTGCAATCAAAATATGCCATGGGCAAACACGTAACAAAGACGTCATTGTAAGTATTAAGCATATGTAAATTCATCTACCTTAATTAATAAGGTAACACCAATGCATATTTCCTTACTAAGTTCATCTATAGTTTGTTCGAATCATCTCTACATCCAATATTACTATGATGGTTAAAATTGATTCTTTAAAAACTATTCTAAATTTTTTTCACTGAATCATATAAGATATTCTAAAAGTTAATGAACAATTTTTCCTAGACAACAAAACATTTGAAAGGATATTTATCGCTAGATAAGAGATAGGTTCCAAATATAAGTAAGTGATACATTATGCATCCAAGGTATTTCATTGGTAAATGAATCCTGAGGCATTGCCATTGATTATATATTGGCAAAATAAAAGTATAGCAAAGTATCCAAGGATTTATACGTCTTAAAGATGCCCCTAAAGGTTTTCTTTCGTATTTCTCTGAAGAATTCCCAATTACAACAAAAACATAAAACATATTATTATGAATCATAAAAACCATAAGATGTACCTCCCAATAAGGGTTAAACTAGTTTTAAAGGATTTACAACATGTGATACAACAATCAAAAAATATTATTCCAAATTCATCTATTTTCTAACAATCAATATTTGATGATTATCAATATAGAATCAAATATACTATTGTTTATGTGGGAATTTGAAAAAATAATCAAAATAAATATTCTGCTATAAAAATTTAAAAAACCATTCAAACACATTAATTGCTATGTTGTTTTTTAAATACCCATCTGACGTCTAGCCAGCAATGTTTCGTACTTGACATTTATAATTATTTCTAAAAATAGAATATGATATAAACTATGTTTAAAAGTTGCAAAATTTCTCTTCCGTAATATCTGTAATATCTATAACCCCAACAACCTTGGTTCAAAAATTTAGGTCAACCATTTGGCTTAAATATCCTCAACAACTAGCTGACTCATGCACGGTTTAAACTATCTGCCAGGCTCTCCATGGCGGAAAGACATATGGTTGGGTGGTGTTTTTGGGTTAGCATGGCCATTAAATTGAATGCAACTACATGCAATTCCACAAGCAATGCACAAAATTCTCTTGTTAAGGATTTTAACACGATATATATATATATATATATATATATATATATATATATATATATATATATATATATATATATATATATATTGTATATATATAATATTTCAAACAACAACGATAGTTCTTATGTAGCCTTAGAATATTTACTTACATAGTCTAACATAATTGCCATAATTTTAAAAGATGACCGGACATATCCCATACATAATTTTACTAAACAACATATAAGGCTCGGGCATCACATATGATGATCGGACAATCATAATAGAATTTACATAAAAAGAAGAAAAAATTATTTTGCCATTCAGAGCTAATACAATGACTATAAACCATAAAGAATTCCAATATTATATATATATATATATATATATATATATATATATATATATATATATATATATATATATATATATATATATACAAATAAATAAGAATATACAACATCACCCACATTCAGAAAAATAAAATCAAAGAAGATTATAAAACATCACTCACTTTCAACAAAACAATCAACGTCTAATCATGCATCGAAAGACTGACCTGGAAGATTTTGACTACTAGTCTAGAATCTCAACTTGATGGTGAACGTCCACCAACCATACACATCATGATAGCCATGGTTACTCATATTTACCTCCCTTAATAGAGAAAATTATGAGGGGAAAAATAGGACACATATGACAAACATGCATATTGGCTGTTCAAATCATTGTCGGATGGTTTCTTGATGGTGGTTAATCACACCGTCATATGTGGAATATAAAATACTATACTTATGTTTATTTATTTATCATTATATATTATATATTTTTTATTTTTATATATATTTAAAAAATAAATATAATTTTTTTAACACAAGTATGCATATACCATACCTATTTTTTACAAATAAACATACGAGTCATGTAAATATACGGAACATTCAAACACCAACATGATGCATACAACACATAGAATGCCCTATATAAATTTGTGTGAGCTTCCATGTAATCACAGGCCATGGTACTTTGAGCACTAAACATCATATCCCACCTTGTCTTACATGGACAACCATAATATTTTCACCATAAGGTGGGCAATAGGTTCACCAATCAAGCAACTGGAAGATGATCATCTATCCCTGCACTCACAAAGTTAATCAATAGTATCTCATTCTAGAAATATTAGCAGCTAAGAAGATATTAAAATAGAGGGATATTACATAATTTGAGCTATTAGGAGTTGATTTTTGAAAGTTTTGCAAATTTATCACTTGGTGATCAAATTCACCATTGGAAATTTTGACACTGGATGGTGAATTTGTCAGAGGTAAACAAAGATGCTCAAATTACTAGGTTTGAGCTGATTTTGAGGTTTGATGATGCTGGGTGATTACCTTGAGGGTGTATCAAAATTGGGTGTCTACATAACTATGTATTATATTAATATATTTATATATCAATGATATTTATTGATATAATGTGTTGATGTTTTTATGATGTACAAATTTATTTTGAAATAAATTGGGAATAAATTCATGATTTAATTAACTATTATTTTTTATGCATATGATACGTTTTATTTGATGTATAGAATGAATTATGATGTTATTTAAGTGAATTTATAATGATTTAATATTTTTAACAAATTTAATTCCATACAAAAAATATGTGATGGTGTGTTAAAAATGATGCCTAATTGGAAAAATTTAAAACAAACAAGAAAATATAAATTTTGATATGGACACAATGTTATGAGGGCTTTATAATAATTTAATAATAATTTGGGTAAATTTTGTGAAATTTTGTTAAGGTTTTGTAAATTAGGATAATGTTATTAACTAGAAAATGTAGATATCAAAGATTGACCCATCCAAATAGGTCAAGTTTCCCTTAGAAACCTAAGTAATTTCTCAAAATTATCAAAATGCAATTTTGTCTCTCCTAAACCCTTAATTTTTAGTTTTTATTATTTTTTAATGATTTTGCAGTCCTTGATGGATTGTAGAATCACATTTTAAAAATTTCTTGCCTAGTTTTCAAAAAAATTGGCTGGCATCGTTTGTCATCACCTGACATAACATCCAATGGTCAGATCAAAAAATTTATGGTCATCCAAGACTAACCACAAAATCACTTTCCTGAGGTAAAATTCCAAATCTTGGATTCTTTACCCACCTAAGGATTTTGGGCCATTTATGGTACCATCTCTTGAATCTCCCTAATCTATTGTTGACTCCTAGGTGCCTCCCCCTTGGATTTGGTGAATTTTAAATTCACCCACCTCTTTATCCTTGTCATAAATTCTCTCATCTCTCTCCCTCCATACCCTAAATTTCTATAAATTGAGGCATTGGACCTTCATTTTCACAATGCTCTCTCATAGTAATAAAATTGTGGTAAATTAGCGATTTAAAGTGCTAAGTTGACAAGGGAATTTGCTTTAGGGATCCCTTGTAAGGGATTGACTTGGTCAAGCTCAAGAGGAACAACTCCTCTTTTGGTTGTAGTCTTCTCCTTCTATGCTCTTATTTTGGATTTTAATATTTAGAATATCATTATAGTTATAAATATTTCTTTTAAGATTTAATATTTTCATTTATTTCTTTAATATTTTCTTTTATTTATTGTGTAGCTATAAGTCAAACATAGATTTTTCTCCTCTCACTTTTGGAATCCTTAGGAGTTCTTCTTTTGGCAAAAATATGTCTCAACCTTGCACATAGATTGATTTTGTGTTCCATCATTATCGACCATGAATTCACTATCAAGCAAGGTTAGGGGTAAGTTTTGTGTTTCTACCCATTTTACTCAACCTAATTTTGTTTCCTATATGTTTCTTCTAGACCCACCACTAACTAAAACCTATTTTAACCAAATTTTTGCTCTTTGTCGATACTCTAAGTTTTAGCAGAGTGATTTCATGGCCTACCCTTATCAGGCACAAATTTGATTTAGACTAAAGTGGGGGAAAGTATTGTGTTGTCCCTATGACTCATGACTCTCTCTTAGCATTTCAAGTGCCACTTCTACCATCTATTTATAGTTAAGTTTGTATTAACCTCTGATACTATATTTTTCTCTACCCATAGGCTTTTGTAGAGTGATTTCATAGTCCACACTTATCGGGCACAAATTTACTTTAGAAAAGAGTGGGGGAAAGTTTATATTTTCTCTATGATTCTTGGTATCTCATTTATACTTTTCTCATTCTGTTTTCCCTTTATTCTCTATTTGATCCTACTTTGACACATGTTTTTACCTTATGTTCTTACCTTAACCCTGGTAGAAAAATTTTACAGTTTACCCTTATCAATTGTAAAATCACTTTGAGACACTTTTTGGTAGTTTAAACTAGGTAATGTCATTCCTTTAGCCTATTAATTGGTTAATATACTATAATACCATTTTAATTACCTAAAAATGTATAATGTAACCTCTTTCTCTATCCAAATTTCATCTATGATAATTTCATGGTTGGTACTTTTGGGCCACAAAATCGTTCTAATCATCAATTTTTCCTTTTGATGCTAATAATATATTCTTCAATTATCTTATCTTCTGTATGATTTTACACTCTCTATTTATAGATCATGAATTCACCCTATAAACTATCATCACTATTTTCCATGCTTTTATTTTAATCATCTAAAAGGACCTAGGGGGTTTGACTACTGAATCTATGAGCCTTGTTGATGTAGGAAATCAACATGAAGTTGATTTATTTATTGATGCAATGAAATATATAAGAAATACAAAATAATCTCATGTGGTTAAGTGGTTTTAACAATTTTCCAAACATGACCAACCACTTAACTAACATATAACTATCTGCTAAATGAAGGTGACAACTAACTGCTAGAAGACAAAGGAGATCTCTAACAGCTAACTAAACACCCAAATAACTTAAAAACCTATTTCTAACATGGGCATACTATGACTCATGTGAATACAAAGTGCATGAAATAGATAATTAATAAAATAACAATAAATAATAAAATATTAACTTAGGCTTAAGTGGATAAGCCTAAGTATCCTCAACACTCCTCCCAACCATAGAAGCATTGGGCCCCATTGCTCTCAATAAATATGGAAATTCATGGGCCATATGATGGTGAGAAATATAGTAAGCCATATGTGGAAATTTACCATGTTGAGTGACAAGGTAAGAAGTGGAAGAACCCTATCCAGTGTGATGAGTCTTCATCTTGAAAAATTTATCTAAAATGAGTGGAAGATGACGATCAGGTGCCACTGCTACTGTAGGGCTAAAAACAAGATCAGGTACCAAAAGAGGATCCTAAAATGGTGTCTCTAGAAAGTGATTCTTATCCAAAGAAATCCAAACTCTGTCTCCAACTTATGATGAGTGAGGATTGTGATGCTTATGCACCACTCTCTACTGCTCCTGCGAAGTCTCCTGCAAGTCCTATGGTATCTTCCCTGGAAGGCTCTATGGGAGCTCAATGAAGAAAGTGAACTTAGATTACTCCTCCATGTATGAAATGGTGGGAGTGGGTAAATCCAAATGCAATATATGGAACAAGTGGTTGTGTAGCTAGAGGTGTACCTAAAATGATACCAATAGAATGAATGGCATCTTTCTCATGAATGAGAGTGATGGGTTCCTTAACCACTTGCTCTTGTGATTGTTCATTTGGTGGGAGTGAAACTTCTTCATTCTCATGTGCCTTTGATGGTGGTTGTTCTTCATTTTGTGTGGAACTTATGCAAGTAGGAGCTAAAATGAGTGCTTGACTTAGTGGCTTCTGTACTTACCTACAAATTAACATCAAATTTGATGTGGGTGTAGTGATTTTTATCAAGTAGGTTTTATCATGTAACTCCAATGTGTAGGTGTTCTTTTTAGCATGATAAATAGCATTCCTATCAAATTTATAGGGTTTACCTAGAAATAGTCCACAAAAATCCATATCTGTGACATCACATCTTACTTTATCCACAAACTTATCACCAAAATCAAAATTCAAGGTGCAAGTGTGGGTGATGTTAGATGCAGAGTCTACATATTTCCACCCAAGTGCATATGGTTGGTGATGTGGCTTTATAGGAAGCTTCAAATTATCCACAATAGACTTCGTAATGAGGTTATTTTGCAATCCATTATCTATGATAAAATCAACATAGAAATAATGTGGAAGGTGGGCTCTAGTGACAAACAAATGGTCACAACTCCCTTGAGCAAATACATTTGACATAAGGGTAACTTTGTTCAGTTTAACTTTTAAAGAAGGATACTCTTCTTCTATCCCTGTAGACACAATGGGACCATCATGTGGTTCCTCATGTGTAGGCTATACAAATAGAGATTTCTTCTTCTTAAAAATTTCAAAAGTAAATCATTTGGACTTAACATGACCATGATTTCTACAAAATTCACAATACAATAAAGAAAAAAATATGTTTATAATGAGAAGAAGAAGAATGTTATTTAGGAGAAATGGAAGAAGAAGAAGAATGAGGGGAAGAATGAGAAGTGTTCTTCACCTTCTGTTGATGTTGATTCCCACCTCTATAAGAGTTCTCCTATGATGAACGAGATTTGTGATATGCACCAACTTTCTCCTCTGCAAGAATGACATGGTTGAATGCCACATCCAAGGTGAGGAAAACATTAAACTTGATTTCCCTAATAATTTTATATTGCAAGTCATGAGTGAACTTATTAATTAAATCATCTTCTGAATCTCTCACACTAAGAAGCACCCTTAGCGTGTTAAATTGGAAAATGTAATAAAAAACAGACATACTATAGGATTACCTTAATCTATACCACTTGGTAGGGAGGTCACTTTGGTATTTTGGTGGAAAGAATATGTTTTTAAAAATTTGGATCAATTCTTTCCAAGTCATTGTGGCATTATGGATTTTCATTTCTATAATTAAAACTTTTTCTAAGTCTATAAGTTTGACTATAGCAAAAGCAACTTGTTCATCTTCAAGAATTTCAGCATAAGCAAACCAAGTTTGCATATCTAAAATCCATGTAGATAAGACATCATGATCCCTAGATCCGTCATACAATTTGACCTCATACTTTGCTTTGTTTACATGATTATGATGAATTTTTATATCTCCAGGAGTTAATTACACCACAATGTCTTTTACCTTATCTACCAAAATGTCTACTGCTATAGTAAGGTTCTCCATGTTTATTTTGAGGTCATGAGCCATTTGGTTCTAAGTATATTCTAGACTAGGAGGATTACAAAATGGATGCAAGAACTTAATCTAGGCTTAGGAATTTGACAATTTTTCTAATGCAAGAATTGCCTAGATTTTTACAACAATTTTTTTGTCCAAATTACAAAAATAGGGCTATTTTAAAGTGCTTTTTACAAAAATTAAATCAAATTTTTCAAAAATGAGCACTTAAAAATTTACAAAAATTAGCCCTTTTACATGCAAAAATTGGTTAGGAGGCAAAAATAATTGGTCAATTTTGAAAAATTGTAAAAAGAACGGCTAAAATTGATCAAAATTTGAAAAAATTTCACCTCTTTGCTGATTTGCAGGTTTTGGCATCAAAAACTTGAAATTTGAAATTTAAAATTTCCCTCCAAAAACTATTTCCCACTGAATTTTTTTTTGAATGTGTGCGCCCAAAAAAATAGTTTGAATTATCCCCCAGTCAATTGGGGTCGGCAGACCGTTCAACTGCCCAGTAAGTCAACGGTCTGTGCAAGGTCAAATTTTTTGAAATTGGCAACATGCATATTTGCCAAACAGAGAGACCACCAATAGCCTGTAGCTCCCCTTAGGAACCATTCATCCACAACTGGCATAGCACCACCACCAGCGAAGGTCCACGGGCCTTGTGTGACCACCGAGAGGTGGTCACAATGTGTTAGTGTGCCTTGGCACACTTAAAATTTCTTTCATCCTTTCCACAGGTGATGTGGGAAATTGTCCTTTAGTATTTTTTTTTAAATTCCAACTCTGCCCATCAAAAATCTGCTCTCGAATGCTGATAACCTCGTGATGACTCTGCCAAGTGATGCCAATAAACCGCCTATCGATGATATGAAGTTCAAAATCAAATATTCACTTGAGCAACTTAAAACCTTAGGATTTTATTAAATTTTTCCTCTACCTTCTTATTCTATCTGCTAGAAACAACAATTGGTTGTTGAACATCACCAAAATAAAAAATGTCACCAGAACCATGTCCTCTAAAAATCATCTTCTATTGCCTGTAGTTAGATCACACACGAAAACTCTTTGTGATCATCAAAACTCGACTCTGCTTGTATAATTATCATGGGGTACATCAAACAACACCTAAAATGGGGAATTACCATCGGGTATCATGAAATGACACTGAAAACATAAATTCTCACCAATATATTATAGGGGACATGCCATCGAAGACTGTAAATCATTGAAACTAGAATAAAATCACCGTCTTCACATTGCCTGCCATGTGTCCAACTTTTTTTGGATAGGTAGATTTAGGGTTTCTAGAATCTTACCTCTCATTCACCAGTTAAGACCTTAGGGAGCACGTTAAATTTTTCATCATCACCTGCGAGGTTCTATTTTTGTGCGTAAGTGTATCCAATCAGCACAACACTAACTATGGTTTGGAGTGTAGCACCAAGGGTAACATCATTGGTGTCACAACTATTTGCCACTACTACGAAGGCACTTTGGCCTTGGTGAGCTTTTGGGAATGACTATCCGTTGGGTGGCATCAGTCAACCATAGGGTGGGCTACTGGCCTAGTTTGGTGGCATCGATTGGGAGTAGGACAGGTTGTTGATTGATTGTTGCTACCAATTTTTGGTTGGTAGAGTCATACCTTAAAATAGGTACAAATCTATTCTTAACCTTTGAAAAGGTTAGAAAATAATTTGCATGCTCCTTTAATAGGCTAAAGCCTATTTTAAACCTTTCAAGGTTTTTTTTTTGACAAAATTTTAATATTTTAATTGCATATTGAATGCATGAAAAATAATTTGGAGTATTCTCATGCAAGAGACAACCCCTATTTTTCTCCACATAAATATTTTAAGCCAAGATTTTGTTCCAAAAAATCTTCAACTATCTTTGACAAACTGGTGCTTCCACAAAAAAATCTTCGACACACCTCCTTTTGGCCACAATTTGGCCTCAAATTTAGAATTCTTCCTCAAATATCTTCCTTTGATATTCTAATATTTGAAATATACAATTAATTTTTCTTCAACCAAGAAAATATTTTCTTGCCCTCACAAGGCAATTGATTTATCCTTTGGTTTCTACCAAGGATATTTGATGTAGGGGTAATTTTTGCCCTCTGCTACCTCAGCTTCACCTGATGCTACAGGTGGCTTCAAGCCAATTCCCAACAACACCTTCCTAGGATCTTGATGAGCTAGTTGTGAACTCCAACTAGACACCTAACAAAAAGTGGATCAACTTGCCCTCCTTTCTACCAAAACTTATCCTTGGTAATATGATACCAATGATGTAGGAACTCAATGTGAAGCTAATTTCTTTATTGATGCAATGCAATATATAAGAAATACAAAATAATATCACGTGGTTAAGTGGTTGCAACAATTTTCCAAACATGGCCAACCACTTAACTAATAGATAACTATTTGCTAAACAAAGTGTTAGGACCCTCCTAACATATCTTAATTGTTATATTTAATTATTAATTTTTATTAAAGGGGTCACAACCCTTCATATTGCACCCTTAGGATAGGTATTTAATGCCATCCAATTGTTGCAATTAATCATCATTGAATTTTATACTTTATATACAAAATATTGCAGGTTTTATTCAATAATAAAAGCGATTCTATTTTTATAGGTGATTCTTCATTAATTTGCAGTATAAAGCATCTCCATAAGGCTAGTTTTTTTGCATCTGGTATTAGAGCGAGTTCATATTGGAAGACGGTGCAGTCTAGTAAATACTCTAAAAACCTCTCATTGAATCCAATCTCTGCATGTCCTGTTTGAGCTGGCCTAACCTCACAGAGTATCAAGCAGGGTCCTGTGAATTTCTAAATTGAAGATGGAAAAATGACTTCCATAAGACACCGAGTATAGTACTCTACACTATCACACTTGTGAACCTACACTATCACACTCGTCGATGCCAAGATGAATTAAGACAACACCAGGTCCAAAACTAGAAAGTTATCATCCATAAGCAATTTCACGATACAAAAAATGAAGGAGGAAAAAGATCACAAAAGCGAGCAACAAATTTTGATCTGACAGATTTCTGGCAGCATTCTGTAAATTTTGGTGATTGTAATTTTCACAAAAATGAAAAATTAAAATATAAATATAAGGTTTCTAAGGTTTTTAAAACAAATTTGATGCCATTTGAAAATTCTTGACATCAGAGGCCATAAGCATTTGAAGGCTCTTATAAAATTAATCCCACATTACTATGGGAAAAAGCAATTTAAGTTTTAAAAGTTGTAACCATCACTAAGACTTTCACCTAGTGTACTAGGAATAAAAAGCTCATGCATTGGGCAGCCCTAGTTGGGCCACTTGGCACTTCAAATGCCTGCTTTGACCCTTGACTTCATGCTGCCACCTCTGCTCCAACCACGCTTAGCTGCCCTGCCCTCCCTCATGTTCTTCCCTCCCTCAAATTCCTCTCTGCCCTTGCCTCCTTATGTCCTATGCCTCCCTCATGTTACACCCTCCTTCATGTTCCTCTCTACCCTTGCTCCCTTGTATCCCATGCCTCTGTTGCTCTACCCTCTCTCGTGTTCCTCTCTGTCCTTGCCACCTTGTGTCCCGTGCCTCCATAGCTCAAGCTTGAGAAAGACAAATTAGTGGGCACAAAAGTTAAACAAAGCCTGAGAAATACAAATTAGTGGGCACAAAAGTTAAAATTTTTTTGACATAAATTGATTGAAACAAATTATTGGATATTGTAAACCCATTTTTTTTACAAATTTTGATAAAATAGCAACTTTTTGCAAAAGTTGCTAACAACTTTTAAATTTTGCATTCTCTATCAAAATTTGTCAATTTTTTGCAAATCAGAAAGGTATAAAGTCTCCAAAACCCTACTACAATGGCCAAAGGACGACGATCACAAGACATCACTATGGAGAAACTTCTTCAAGAAATTCACCAAGGCAAAGAGGAGAACACCGCTAAGACACAAGAACTCCAGGAAATAGTACTCGCATTAAACATAAAACTAGAATCTGTCAGTCAGAATATGGCACTAGTGCAAAAAAATCAAACTAGCGGAGGATCACCACCCCAAACACCATTGGGAGGGCCACAAACATCCATCCTCCCTAGAAATACCAAGTTAGACTTTCCAAAATTTGAATGCGATGATCCTACAAACTGGAATTATTAGGAAGACCAATATTTCTCGTTGAATCAAATTCTTGAAAGGCAAAAGTGCATATTGCATCCTTTCACTTAGAGAATGAAGCCATCCAATGGTACCAATGTTTCAAAAAAACCAATGAAAATATACTTGGTTTGCCTTTATAGAAAACCTATTAGTGTGGTTTGGACCTAGCGCTTTTGAAAATTTTAGAGGAGCTCTCACAAAATTATGCCAAACCACTTTGGTAAAAGAATATCAAGCTGAATTTGAAATATTGGCAAATCAGACAACCGGGCTAGATGCTTCCTTATTTCAATATTGTTTCATTAGTGGATTAAAGGAAGAAATATGAATAGAGGTACAAATGTATAGAACCACAAATATGATGGAGACCATAGGATTGGTAAAACTAGCAGAGGATAAAATCAGGGCACAACATCGATTGGGAAACCACCCATGGGGAAATCATCAAATATTACACTAACCCCAAAACCATGCAAAATGGAAGGGTAAAAATTCATACACTATTACAAAAATTAATCCAAATATACCAATTAAATACCTTAGTTTCGAATAAATGAAGGAACGATAAGCTAAATGTCTTTGCTACCACTATGATGAGAAATTCTATTGAAATCATAAATGCACCTCACAGAAGTTGTATATTCTGTATGCTATGCACTGTGGTAATTCCTTCGAAGAAGAAAATGAGATATAAGTAGAAGTAATACCTGACACACCAGAAAGTGAAGAGGAAAATACATCCAAGGTTTTCTTCAATGCCCTTGCAGGGTTTTCTACTCCACAAACGATGAGGGTAAAAGGGAATTTTAAGAAATAAAATCTTATTGTGCTCCTAGACTCGGGTAGCACACATAATTTTATCAATCCAAGGGTGGCTAAAAAATCTAATTATTTTATATATCCTTGTAATAATTTCAAAGTGATGATTGGAAACGAAGGAAAAATTGCATGTAAAGGTAAATGCCAAAATATTAAACTAACTATGGGGGATTATAACATGAAAGGAGACATGTATGTATTACCCCTAGGAGGTTGTGACATCGTACTGGAAGTACAATGGCTATGAATATTGGGTATAGTTCAATGGGAATTTGATGAATTATGGATGAAGTTCACAGAGAAGAACCAAACTTATACCATCCAAGGATTAAAATCTGGACCTTCACAAATCATAAGTTCTCATAGAATGGATAAAATTATTCATAAAGTAAGCAAAGGAATGGTAGCCCAATTATTCTCAATCCAACCCACTCACAAAGAAAAGTAGGCACCAAAGCTACAAAATATTTTAGAACACCATAAAGAAGTATTCAATGAACCAAAATGACTGCCTCCACAATGAAGTCATGATCACTCTATTGAACTACTTCTAGGGTATCCACCTCCTAATATTAGGCCCTATCATTATCCATATCTACAAAATACTAAAATAGAGAAGTGAGTACAAGAGATTCTTAAGGCAGGGGTCATTAGACCTAGCAGAAGCCCTTACTCCTCTCTAATTATATTAGTAAGGAAGAAGGATGGATCATGGCGTTTATGTGTCGATTTTAAAGAACTTAACAAAATGACCATCAAGGATAAATTTCCTATTCCAGTTATAGATGAACTACTAGATGAACTACATAGGGCTGCCTATTTTTCCAAATTAGACTTACAATCAGGCTACCACCAGATTAGAGTTAACGAGAAGGATATTCCAAAGATAGCCTTTCGCACTCATGAAGGGCACTATGAATTCTTGGTAATGCCATTTGGCCTTACCAATGCTTCTTCCACTTTTCAAAGTCTAATGAACAAGGTATTTCACCCTTTCCTCTGTAAATTTATCTTAGTTTTCTTTGACAATATTTTGATCTACAACAAAACATGGGAAGATCATTTGAACCATATTAGCCAAGCATTAAGAATATTGAAGGAAAATCAACTTTATGAAAAAATATCAAAGTGTTCCTTTGGAAAACAAGAAATTGAATAGTTGGGACACATTGTCTCTAAAGACAGAGTTAAGGTAGATACTCGCAAAATTGAGGATGTGAAAAATTGGCCTATTCCAAAACCTTAAAAGGTCTACAAGGGTTTTTGGGGCTAACAGGATATTATCAAAAATTTGTCAAAAATTATGGAAAAATTGTAGCTCCTCTAACAATATTTCTTAAGAAAAAAGCCTTCAAGTCGTCATCTCAAGTGGATGAAGCTTTCACTACATTGAAAAATGCAATGTGTACCACTCTTGTCCTAGCTACACCCAAATTTTCTAAACCATTCATCATCGAAAGTGATGCCTCAGGGTAGGAATAGGAGAAGTTTTCATGCAGGATGAAAGGCCTCTAGATTTTACAAGACAAGCATTTTCTAAAAAGAATCTAACCCATTCTACCTATGAAAAAGAAATTTTGAAAAATTTTCATGCTATTCAGCATTGGAGACCTTACCTTATTGGACAATATTTCATTATACGCACTGACCATCAAAGCTTAAAATACTTCTTGGAACAACGTACTAATACCCTAGAACAACAAAAGTGGGTTACTAAACTACTTGGCTATGATTACAAAATTATATACAAAAAGGGAAAGGACAACATGGCGGCTGATGCACTCTCTAGAAAATTTGAAGACATGCCTCAATTCCATGCTCTTTCTTTCCTTATCCCAAAATGGTTAGATGAGGTATACGAGGAATGGATTAATGATCCTACTACCCACACCCTAATTCAAAAACTCCAACATAATCCTAATAGCAAACCTCCATACACTTGAACGGACAATATATTAAGGTACAAAGGAAGGATGGTCCTCACCAAATTCTTCGTATCATGAAAAAATTCCCCATGAATTACATACCTCACCCACTGCCGGACACTCAGAGTTATTAAAAAAATATAAAAAAGCAACTAGATATTTTTATTGGGTAGGTATGAAAAAGTACATCAAAAAATTTGTAAAAGCATGTGAAACTTGCCAAAGATATAAAGGAGAGACAATTGCTACTCCAGGATTACTTCAACCTCTTCCTATACCAACCAAAACATGGGAAGATATTTCTATGGATTTTATTGAAGGCTTACCAAAATTAGGCAAAAAAACAACAATTTTTGTAGTAGTAGACCGTTTATCCAAATATGCCCATTTTTGTTTGGTGGCTCATCCCTACACTACTAGTACTATAGCCCATATTTTCCTTAACATCTTTAAATTACATGGTATTCCAGCAAAAATTGTTAGTGATTGTGACCCAACGTTCACTAGTGCTTTTTGGAAGGAATTGTTCAAATTACAAGGTACTCAACTTCGTATGAGCACCGCTTACCATCCTTAAACCGATGGCTAGACATAAGTTGTTAATAAATTATTAGAAACTTACCTTCGTTGTTTTGTCTCTACTCAACTACTCCATTGGGTAAAGTGGCTTTCATTAGCAGAATGGTGGTATAACATGTCCTACCATACATCCATCAAAATGACTCCTTATCAAGAATTATATGGCCAAACGTCGCCATCACTCACTTCTTATATTCCAGGGAGTACAAAGGTACAAGCAGTGGAGACGAAACTCTCTACTTGAGATGACATTTTACAGATCCTAAAAGAAAATTTACACATCGCCCAAAATTGTATGAAGCAACAAGCTGATCAACATAGAAGTGAGCATAGTTTTCAGGAGGGTGATAAGGTTTTCCTATGCCTCCAACCTTACCATAAATCCTATATCAAACAAAAGGTTCATAGAAGTTAGCACTCAAGTTCTACGGACCATATAAGATTCTCCAACGTATTGGGGCCATTGCTTACAAACTGGAGTTACCACCAACTTCCTAAATTCATCTTGTATTTCATGTATCTTGCCTTAAGCCAGTGGTGGGAGCCCACATCACTATACAAACTAACCTTCCCATGTTTACCAAGGATGGTGTACTTTTGGTCGAACCTGAAGCTATCTTAGATCGCTACTCTCGTCACCTTCGTAATCAAGATATCATAGAATTTTTGATCCACTGGAAAGGTATACCTTTAGAAGATGCTACATGGGAAACTCTTCACTATATCCAGCAACAATTTCCACATTTCCAGCTTTGAGGACAAAGCTCTTTTAAGGAGGATGGCATGTTAGGACCCTCCTAACATATCTTAATTGTTATATTTAATTATTAATTTTATTAAAGGGGTCACAACCCTTCATATTGCACCCTTAGGATAGGTATTTAATGCCATTGAATTGTTGCAATTAATAATCATTGAATATTATACTTTATATACCAAATATTGCAGGTTTTCCTCAATAATAAAAGCAATTCTATTTTTATAGGCAATTCTTCATTAATTTGTAGTATAAAGCATCTCCATAAGGCCAGTTGCTTTGCACAAAGGTGACAACTAACTGCTAGAAGATAAAGGATATCTCTAATAGCTAATTAAACACCCAAACAACTTAAAAATCTATTTCTAACATGGGTATACTATGCCTCACGTGAATACAAAGTGCATAAAATAGGAAATTAATAAAATAACAATAAATAATAAAATATTAACTTAGGCTTAAATGGATAAGCCTAAGTATCCTCAACACTTGTCTCCTCTTTGGCTATAACAGACCCCCAAAAATTAATCATTCCCCTTTGATTAAATTATTTTTGTAGGTTTTATAGATTCATATTTAGTATTTTTATGTCATGAAATCAAATTTATGATCTAGAGCTATAGAACATGAAATTGCGGCAACCACTAATTGAGGTAACTTCCCTTGTTGGTTTCAATAGAAATTATATTAAAATGTTGCTTCATGCTACTTCTAATTTCTATTTTTTTATAGAAATATCAAAAGGGATAAAAATAAACTATTTTTTTATTTTATTTTAGGTTTTAATTCATTAAATATAATAGAAATTAAGAAACATAGACTAGATTTTGATTTGTTTGTTTTCTTTAACCTTTCTAGGTATTCAAATACAAATTGGATATAGTTGTGCCCTTAGGATATTTTGTTTGTTCATTCTCTTGGACCCTTGATTTAAAGGAAAATATTTACTTTCTTGTAATTTAGGATAGTGATCATTCAAAAGAAAATAATTATTTTAGGATAGATATTGTCTTCTTGCACACTTTATTGATGCATTTTTATTTTCAATAGTCACTAGCTTATCTCTTGTAGAAAACTCAGAATGTTTACATTTTTCTAAAATACCCATCAAAGTGTGAGGAGGTCTAGTGAAAATCCTAGTGGATCTACAAGGGATAAAATCCCCATGGGATTGTCATCACCTCAAATATTATGTTTTACGGTTTTTGGGGTTCACTAGGAGTGTTTTAAGGATTTACTCTAAATCATTTTGTTTTATGGATATTTTAGAAAAATACCAAAGTTTTGATTTTTCTACAAGAGATAAGCTAATGACTATTTCAAATAAAAATGCATCAACAAAGTGTGCAAGAGGACAAGATCTATCCTAAAATGATTATTTTATTTTGAATGATCACTATCCTAAATTACAAGAAAGTAAAAAATTTTCTTTAAGGAAAGGGTCCAAGATAATGCACAAACAAAATAGCCTAAGTGCACAACTATATGCAATTTGTGTTTGAATGCCTAGAAAGGTTAAAGGAAACAAATAAATCAAAATATAGTCTATGTTATTAAATTATTATTTATTTCATAAACTATAAAATAAAATAAAAAAAAGAAAAAGGTTCTTTATCCCTTTTGATATTTCTATAAAAATAGAGAGTAGAATCAACAATAAATAATATTTTAATGAAATTGCTGTTGAAACCAACAAGGAAAGTTACCTCAACCATTGGTTACCATGATTTCATATCCTATAGCTCTTGCCCATGAATTTGATTTTGCACCTTGGAAATATTGACCATGAATATGTAAACCTACAAAAATGGTAAACTCAAAGAGGGTGATCAGTTTTTGGAGGTCTACTATAGCTAGAGGGGAGGTAAGGCTCATAGATTCAACAATAAAACCCCCTAGGTCCTTTTATATGACCAAGATAAAATCATGACAAATAGTGACCTTGGTTTGTAGGGTGGATTTATGCTCTATAAATAGAGAGTAAAACATTGCACATAAGACATAATAATTGAAGAATAGATAATCGAAAGGGAAAATTGATGATTAGAATGATTTGCAACTTGAAAGGAACAACTGTGAAATTATTGTAGATGAAAAATGGATACAAAAAGAGATTATATTATATATTTTTATGAAATAAAAAAGAGTCTTAATAGCATATTAACCAAGGAATAGGTTCAAGGAATGATAGTCCATAGTGTAAGCTACCAAAAAGTACCTTAGAGCAATTTTGCAAATGATAAGGGCAACCCTCATAATCATTCTACTAGGGTTAAGGTAAGAAAAAAAGGAAACAATAGGTATCAAAGCAAATCCAAATAGAAAATAGAGGGAAAATAGAATGATAAATGTGTAGAGGAGGGACTAATACTCATAGATACAACACAAAACTTGCCCCACCCTTGTCTAAAGTGAATTTATTCTTGATAAGTGTGGACTACAAAATTGCTCTACAAAATCCTAAGGGTAGAACAAAAGATAGTACAAGGGGTTAAGATAAAATTAACTAGCACAGAGAGAAAAAGTAGCACTTGAAAGGCTAAGAGGGAGTTGTGAGTCATGGGGACAAAACAACACTTACCCCCACTTTTGTTTAAAATAAATTCATGGCCGATAAGGACGGGCTATGAAATAACTCTACTCAAAATTAAAGTAGTTAGTGGTAGGGATAGAATCAACATAGAGGAAACCAAATTAGGTTGAGGAATATGGTTAGAAATACAAACTTACATCTAACCTTACTCAAAAGAAATTAATGGATAGTAATGACGAACCACAAAATCACTCTGTGTACAAGGATGAGGTAAAATTTTTCCAAAATAAGAACGCTTAAGGATTTCAAAAATGAGAGGAGGAAAATATACACCTAGATTATAATTGCACAATATCTAGAAGAAAAGGTTAAAGCAATAAATGCAAATATCAAAGCTTAAAATAAATATTTATAAGTAGAATGATATTCTAAATATTAAAATCCAAATAAGAGCATAGAAGGAGAAAGCCACAACCAAATAAGGACCTATTCCTCTTGATATTGACCAAGTAGATCCCCTACAAGGGATTTTAAAGTAAATGCACTTGTTAACTTGGTATTTTAAGTCACCAATTTGCTAGTATTTTGTTACTATGAGAGAGCATTGTAAAAATGAAGGCCCAATGCCTCAATTTATAGAAATATTGGGTTGGAGGGAGAGAGGGAAGAGTATTGATAACAAGGAAGAAGAGTTGGGTGAATTTTAAATTCAATAGAACCAAGGGGGAGGTACCTAGGAGTCAATCATAAAATGTGGAGAACCAAGAGATGGTAATATAAATGGCCCAAAATTCCTAGGTGGGTAGAGAAACCAAAATTTGGGATGTTGCCTTGGGAAAGAAACTTTATAGTTGGTCTTTGATGACCATGAATTTGTTGGTATAACAATTGGAGGTAATGTCAAGTGGTGACAAGATGGGTTTTTGAAAACTAGGTGGAAAATGATTAAAATGAAATTTCACGGTTCATCAAGGAGGAGCACGAAATCACTAAAATATGAAAAAATCTTAAAATTAAAGGTTTAGGAGGGATAAAATTGTATTTTGAAATTTTTGAGGAATTACTTAGGTTTCTAAGGGAAAATTGACCTATTTGGCTAGGTAAATTTTTGATGTCTACAATTTGCACCCTCTTTGGTGTATTTATGGCATCATAAATGCATCAAAAAAAGGTATAGATACCTTTGAATTTGAAAATAAGGGTATTAAAAGGGGTATGAGGTTTAGGCAGAGGGATGGTGCAAAAATAGTGTGATTTCAAGTAATTTGAAAATTTTACATATTTTCTAGGGTATTGATGGCATCAATACCCCCAAGCTAGGGTGCCCCCTCAAGTTTTAGAGGGAAGATGATCTTATTGAAGAAACTAAAAATGAAAGAGAAAGAATATCAAGGAGGATAGTGAAAAAAGGAAGAAAGGAGAAAGAGAAGGGAGGGGGTAAAAAAGAAAATCAATTTTACCATGTGAGGAAAGGAGAAAGGAGCTTTGGAGAGAAGATGGCATGCCCATCACACTATAAAATAATTGCAAGGGGTGAGGTAGGTGGGTCAAAAGTAAGGTCTTGGGTAAGCATCAAATATTTCCTATTAGACAAGGATTAGGATTAGATTATGGTTTGAATTTAAATTTTTTGGTAATTTTTTTTAGATTTTTATTTATGATATTTTAGGTCTTGTTGCATGATTATTAGATTGTTATATTTAAGAAATAATGATGGAAGAAATATGATAGAAAGAGAAAAAATATGAAAAATAGGAAATGAGGGGAAAAAGAAGAAGCTAGAATAGGTCAAGAGGGAGATGAAGAGGTGCAAAGGTAATGTAATTGTAATCAATGTTGATCATCATAAAATTAGCGTGACCAAGATTGATAAAAACCTAAGCAAAAGGATTGGGGGTCAAAGTATGACCCGATATATATATATATATATATATATATATATATATATATATATATATATATATATATATATATATATATGTGTGTGTGTGTGTGTGTGTGTGTGTGTGTGTGCATATAAATAGTAGCCATAAAGCCTATGTATAGCTATGTACAATGGTCCACAACTAGTTAAGGCCTAATATGGTCAGTAAATAGAGAAGGCCTATATGAGCAATGACCAGTTAAGGTATAATATGGTCAATTACTAGTGAAGGAATATATGAGCAACAACCAATTAAGGTCTAAAATGAGTAAAGTGTCAACTAGTTAAGGTCTAAAATCAGAAAAGAGTTGACCAGTTAAGGTCTATGTACCTATGCTATGAACAAAAATATGTACAAAGATATATATAGGATATGTACAAGATAAAGTGGTGAGTTTAAAAGAAAAGGTGAATAAGGATGAGTAAATGTAATAGAAAATGATGCTAGTAGGGGCCCAATAGTGGGAATCTACCAACTTTGCTAGATGGATATGCATATGAATGTAAACCAATCATGGGAGGTAGTACATTCCAACCTATGGAAATGCATGGGGAAAAGAAAAATCATGCAAAGGGAAAACAAGAGATGTTGGGATGGTAACCAATAGTCTAACACTAATGTGAGGAGTCATAATGTTAAAAGGTGAGTATATACGACCTTTAGTTCCTCATTAGTAAGAATAATGAGTTTAAATAGGATGAAAAAGATGTATCCAACTAAGAGAGAAAACAAGGGATGAAGGCAAAACAACCTACAACTAAGCATTACACAATATAAGGTGAATGTTTGAGAGATAAACATATCTTACCTCCATGCTTTTGTTAGCATGGGAACATGAATAGGAAGAAGTTATTCCTTCTAATATTATGATAGTTAGGAGATTCTTGCAAAATAACCAATGGCCATATGAACACCATAAATTTATATTCATACATTTTCTAGCCTATCCTAGAAATGCCCCTCGATAATCTAATGAGAGTGATAAAAAGGAAGAGGAACAATACCAGTATATGATATCATAATGTACCCATTGTTCTATTGATTTTGTAGCCAATGCTTTAATAAATAAATTCTAGGTAATGATGATAGGTTCTGGGAGATGATCAAGAGATATGAAAGAAGAATAAAGAGGATAGTTATGTAAAAAGGGGATTCATTCATTTTTGCTATCATATATGTTTGGTTTTATTGATTAAATTGTAGACACCAAAACAACACCAATCCGATTACGGGACAGTGCTTTGGTTATTTCTCGTTTGCTTTCTTCGACCATTCTGCCTTCCCTGGTGAGAAGGCCCAACTATTGAATGTATCCTCCAAATCTAGCTTGGGTTTGAGCTTAAGCAAATGCTGCTTTAAGCACTTAAGCAAATGCTACTTTTAGCACTTAGGCAAATGCTGCCTGTCACGATATCACGACGATCGCGACATCGGGCTGTCACGATATCATGGCTATCGCGACATCACGCAGTTGTGATATCACGATAGTTGTGATATCGCGATAGTCGTGACATCGCGCTGTCACGATATCGTTGAAGTCACAATATTGTGACTATCACGACATCGCGCTATCATGATGTCATGACTATCGTGATGTCACGACTATCGTGATATCGCGACAGCTCCTACCACTGTGCCCTATTTCCTTTTTGGTGTCGCGATATCATGACATCGTGATATCGCGACATCGTGATATCTCAAAAAAACTCCGCATTTATGCCTGGGCAGACTTTAACCAACGAGGATGGATTTTACACCAATTAAAGTGGACTTTTAAACAATTAGAAGTGCGTTTTAAAAAATTAAAAGCGAGCATTAAAAATTCAAAATTAAACATTAAAAAAAATACAAAGGTGGACTTTAAACAACTAGAAGTGGAAGTCAGTCAAGTGCGTGGGCCGTTAGAGGACTGTCACAGAGGCATTCATGAAAGCCCGAGTCATAGGTGCCACATGGCACCTATGACCAACACATGGCACTTATGCACGCCTATCCAAAGAGACCCCCTAGGTCTATAAAATGGTGGACTTTTCCACCCAAAAAAGGGGGGAGCAGAAAAGAAACATTTGGAGCAACGAAGCCCTGCCAGTTTACTGCCAGACATTTTAGCATTGATTTACGTCATCCGCATCTATGATCTCTTCTGCAAGTGAGGTCATCGGGTGTTCATGGAGAACGTGAATCTGGATCCCTGGATCCATCCACTCACCGACAAAGCTCAGTGTTCTATTTTTATTTCTTTTGCATTATGATCTCAAGATTTTAATTGCAAGCATATCAACATGCAGATTTTGATTTTAAGCATGCATTCATCATATTTTATTTCATTCAAAAATGATGCATACCTAGTTGACTTTATATGTATTATGACTTAATTATTTTATTACGTTTATGTTATGTTTTACATGCTACAGCTAAACCATATTTTCTTTTATGTCGTTGTTTTATTTGTTTTAAAGATCGAATGTTTTATTTTTATACAGGTGCTACTAAAGGATCTGTTGTTTCTTTCAACGCAGGAGAAGCAGCAGCAATTGAAGATTCACCAACACAAGCGGTGGCGACAGTTTGGCCCACCCATTCTACATGTGGGCATGCGGAAGGAGAACTACTAAAGACAGATTGTAACCGAAACATGCTAATCTTCCTAGCCCTTAAAAGGGAAGGAGAGAGATTGTAACCGAATTCGGAATCATATTAATAAAAAAAAAGGGTCATGCTCCTGTTTCTCATTTTATGTTAATTTTGATTCGATTATGTTCATCTTATTTTGTGCATGTTCATTTGGTATCAAGTTAGTATTGTTTTTCTTTCGGAATCTCGTGTTTTCAATGGCAATCACGGTGGGACCCTGTTCCCTGCATTTTTGAGATCAAGAAACTGATCGAAATATATGTTTTTATGCTTGCAGGTACAGGGCCAAAAATAAGAAAAAGCCGATTTGGGTGGAAAAGACAGCCGATTTGGGCGGAAAAGAGGTACTGGGCCAAAAATAAAAAAAATTCGATTTGGGCAGAAAAGACAACCGATTTGGGCAGAAAAGAGGTAATGGTTTCTAACTATCCCGATCATTTTCTATTGTGATATTTCTGTTTTCTGTCATGTTTACATTCTTAGGGAAAGAGGTTGCTACCTGTTTCATTTTTAAATAAAAATAACCACACACACTTCACGTGGTAAAATTAAACCAAGGAGCTGGTCATAAAACCCTAGCCCTTGATCAAGACCATTGGTGGATTTCATCACCACATTGGCTTGATTTTGCATCCATTACCCTGATTGTCATTGTTGTTAGGCGTAAATCCTGAAGAAAGCTGACCGAGTGTTGCTGGGGTGATTCCCAGTGCTTGAGGATAAGTCTTCTATGGTAGGTGCCATTAACAGGACAATCCCCCTTTTGTACCGCCTACGTACCATGTACCATCTGCTCTCATGTACCTATAGTCTCCCTCTTGTAAGGGTGGGTATATAGAGAGGTTGGTATATCGACCTGGTTGGTATATTGAAGGGGTGACCATTTTGGGAGTTATATGAGCATTCATTATGCATTTAAACGTTCTTCAAAAAAATTCAAAAATAAAAACAAAATCATCAAAACACACTAAAACCAGTCTAGGACACACCATTAATATTTAAAAGAGATAATCACCGTTTGTGTATGTGTGTGTTCATTTCTGCTTAGTGTAAAAAAAAAAAAAAAAAAAAAAAATCAAAAATCATAAACAAAAAGATAAAAATCTGTTTAGCTAGTAGAAAAGCACCACAATGGTGTACACCCGTAGCCAAGCCCAATCAAGGGCAGAAGCTCCGAAAGGTACACAAGAAGCAGGCACAAGTCACCTTCGCTTTAGTCCTAAAGACTTCGTCATACCGCCTTGGCGGTCTGCGCCACAAGAGAATCCACATCATTCCATGTCTAGGTAGAATTATAGGGACACCCCTCTGGGGGATATGCCTATTCAAAATAGCCCCTTTTAGGAAGAACCTTTACGTGTGACACTCAACGCAAACAAAAAATTGCCTTTTGAGGCTAGATATGAGTGGCCACAGCTTGATGAAGCGCTAGAGAGGCACAATGTCCATGAAGAGAGAGCGTGAATACGACATCTCTCCTTTGCCTCCCATTAGAACTGAAAGACAAAACCCAGAGCGTAGGGCTCTCCACACAGGGTGAGCTAACTCTTCTCGCCCATTTCACACCCATGAAAGGGAGAACGAGGAAGATCATCGCATTCCTCAAGAGCAACATACAATGCGGGAGCCTTGCGCTTCTGCACCTGCTAGATATCATGATCACCCATTAAGGTCGGAGCCTCAAGTAAATGCCACTAATATCGACAGAGGGAAGCACCACATAGAAGTCCCGGATCCTCAAAACCAAGATAGATACATCAAAAAGGTGACTAGGCCTCCTAGAATCAAAATAACAGAGCAAATTGACTTATCATTTGCTAGACATGCCGCCCGCCAAGCACAGATCAAGCAGCTTGAGCAGGATCAACAGCAGCTAGAACAATTATATCACCTTAATAAAGAGCACATTCGACGCCAAACAAATGAGCTGCTCTGCACCACTATGCTTGAAAAGGTTCAGACCCCCCAAACATAGGGGGCAGAAAGGTATGAGAGGCACAACCTCATAGTGCATGATAGGTCCCCAAGACCTCGCCAAGAGGTGCCTTTAAGACACTCGAGACATGAGCGGGAGGCCACTCCCAGGAATTAAGATGGGCACCCTCCGCGGGTGCCCACCCCTGTTCATCCAGCTCACCTAATAACTCCTCGAGAAGATTATGAGGAGTATGAACAAGAAGAACGGGCTGAAATGCCCTATCAAAGCAGAGGAGGTGCTATCCAACCACCCCTCCATAGGCCCCCAGTTGCTCGTAACACACAACAGGAATGAGTTACGGAGGAAGAGATTAAATATTTCAATGCATACAAAGCGCTATTAGAGCGTTTGGAGTCTATGGAGACTAAAGATTTTGGGCATCAAAAGCCCACGTTACATCAACTTCGTAGTCATCCAGTGCATCCATCAGTGCCCACACCTCTTTACCCCGAACATTTCAAGTTGCCTCAGTTGGCAATTTTTAAAGGTGAAGAGGATGCTCAAGAGCATGTCATAAGATTCTTGAGCCAATGCTTTGGCATTCAGGATAATGATGCATTGTTGCTCAGGACCTTCATAACCACATTCGTGGGCCCTACCTCGGATTGGTTCACACAGTTATCGAAGCACAACATAAATAACCTAGATCAATTAGTGGATGCGTTCCTTGAACGCTTTGCCTTCAGCACCAAGAAGAAGGCATCACTAAGCAATCTGGCCAGCCTCAAGCAATATGATGAGGAGACAATGGTGGCCTATGGGAATCGATGGAGGACTATGCTTTCTAAGCTACCTTACCTTCCCCCTATGTTTGACCTCACACAGATGTTTGCATGATGTTGCTTGAAATCGATCTCTGGGCTATTGCAGCTATAGCAATATGCCTCTTTAGAAGAAGCTCTGGCACAAGCCAAAATTATTGAAGAGATCAAAATAGGGGAAGGCACAATCGCCAAGCCTAAAAAGAAAGAGTGGAACAAAAACACTAAGACCGGGACTACGCAACCAAAACCCGCTATAGTTAATCAAGTTGCGATAAATGTTCCCAAGCTTGTGCAAGAAATACAGCCTCAAAAGGCTAATTATCAGGCAGTGCCTCCTAATTATGAAAGAGAAAATAAAAGACAGGAGCAAAATTAGCAGCATCGCCCTAGGCGACAATTCACCCCTTATACGGAGTCCAGGGACTCCTTATTTGATCGCTTGTCAGCGAAAAATCTAATCACCCTTCCAAAAATCCAAAACATAGATCCTAACGCTCCCAAGCCTAAGGGATACAGGGAGGATTTATATTGTAGGTTCCATAGGTGAAGGGGACATGACCTAAACGCATGTTGGAAATTCAAGGGACTAATACAAGATTTGATTGATAATCAAACATTGGCAGTGGACAACCCCATAGCACCAAATAATCAACAGATGGGGGTATTCAAGGACCCTTTGCCTGCCCATGAGGCACAGGAAAAACCTCTTCAGGTTAATGAGGTGCGATAGAATATCCCCATGCAAGGATATGTGGGAATGATCAGCATAGTAACTAGGAACAGGAAATACCCGAGAGCTGCCCCGCAGGCAGCTACAAGAGAAGTTCCTTCAACGTTGCAACCTCAACAACCCACTGTGCAATTGCCTCTGCCTAGACCCAAGGTCACGATACGGACCAAACTCACACAGAGTTTGTGGACCACATCGGCTAGGCTTTCCATTTATGAGCTTATACAGTAGTCAGCGCCCCATCGAGAAGCTATCATGGAAATTCTGAAAGCCATCGAGTTATAGCCTCACAAAGCAAATTCCTTCAATAAATTTGTAGGACATGTAAAATTATGTACGAAGCCTTCAGAGAGGATGAAGTTAAAACAATACCAAATGACATGGTAGATCCACCCTTGCGTGTTATCGCATGGGTCAATGGGATCCCGTACAAGAGAGTGTTGGTAGATACTAGCTTCATCATTATCACTGTAGCATTAAAACATCTAAAGCTACCATGACTCGAGCTTTCATGAATGCCTCTGTGACAGTCCTCTAACGGCCCACACACTTGACTGACTTCCACTTCTAGTTGTTTAAAGTCCACCTTTGTATTTTTTTAACGTCCGCTTTCGAATGTTTAATGCTCGCTTTTAATTTTTTAAAACGCACTTCTAATTGTTTAAAAGTCCACTTTAATTGGTGTAAAATCCGTCCTCGTTGGTTAAAGTCTGCCTAGGCATAAATGCAAAGTTTTGTCACGATATCACGATGTCACGATATCGAGACACCAAAAAGGAAATAGGGCACAGTGGTAGGAGCTATTGTGATATCATGACAGCCGCGACATCGCGACAACGTGATGTCACGACAGCCGCGACATCATGACAGTCGCAATATCGCGATAGCCGCGATATCGCGACTACGCGATGTCACGACTACACGATGTTGTGACTGTAGTGATATCGTGACTATAGCAATATCGTGATAGCACGATGTCATGACAGGCGCGATATCGTGACTGTCGCGATATCATGACAGGCAACATTTGCCTAAGTGCTAAAAGCAACATTTGCTTAAGTGCTTAAAGTAGCATTTGCTTAATCTCAAACCCAAGCTGGACTTGGAGGATACATTTGATAGTTGGGCCTTCTCACCAGGGAAGGCGAAATGATCGAAGAAAGCAAACAGGAAATAACCAAAGCACTATCCCGTAATCAGATTGGTGTTGTTTTGGTGTCTACATAAGTTAGCAAAGTGGATGCTCAATCAATAAAATATTAGTGAACTATGATAGATTTTTAAGAGTGATCAAAGAAAGGGGAAGATGTAGAAGAGGAAAAAAGAAGGAAGTTCCAACCATATCATAAATAACCAGGAATGGGTTCCATATAACATCCAAGGACAAGCACAATTTGGAGAATATGCATGCTAATATATAAACATAATATGATTCCCTTATTGATTATATAAGATTTATTTAGGAGGAAGAAGGAAGAATAAAAGTGTATATCCATTGACTTGGTGAAATTAAAAATGTATACATACTTGCAAGGTCAAGGAATATAAAAAAGAGAAAAGAGGAGGAAAAGAAGATTGAGATTGCATGAGGAATTGGGTGATGAATTTTGGCATCATAATCCCATGAAAAATATAAATGCAATAGATGAGCATATACATAAACCAAAGAATGACAAGCCATGATCCACCACATGATATTTTCAAGCAAGCAAAATATGTAAAAGAAACAAGGGTGTAGATGTGTGAAGAAGGAAATTTGGATCCACTAGCTATCATAAATATAGTGGTATAATGATGAAAATGCATATCCTAAGCTAGGATCATCATTTGACATCATTGCAAAATATAAGATCCAAAGTAATTTATATAAGAGGAAGAAAGGAAGGTTGGTTTAATAAGGATAGTGAATAGAACCAAGAGTGATTTGTTTCAACTAATGCAATCGCATGCAAATGTATAAAAGTAAAGGAATGAATCCCACTAGCATAGAATTACCCTCATATGTATATAAAAAAGGGTAATCATAGCATCTTGGTAGATAAAAATAAAGAAAAATTCCCTAGGGTTTGGGATTTTCTAAGTGTAAGTGACCTAGTGCAAGTGCAATGCATATGAGCTAACCTGACTAGTTGTAATTATTGCCTCATTGTGAAATATTTGAAAATCTACATGAGAAAGTAATTAGATGTGCAAATATGGATGTCAAGTAGAAATACAATACATGTTAAGAATAAATTCAAAGAATAGAATGTCAATAAATCCATGCTATATGTTTCAACCAGGCATGCAGTATGCTCAAGAAAACAAATGCAATTTGGTATATAAGAGATCTTGCAAAAACTAGTAGAAGACATAGAGGAATCTAGATAAGATGATCAAGAGAGGGCAAAGAAGAGATTGCAATACTTGATGAGAAAGTTTTGTTATTGGTAACTTTTGGTAAAATATCTTTTTTTTTTAAAGCGAAAAACCCCTTACGGGGCCGCCTTGGTCTGAGAGACCATGAACAGGGGGTTCTACACCGTCAAAGTCACCCAGGAGTCGCACCCGACCCTGCCCGCACCAACATTATCAATTGGATTTTGGATACCCAATTCAAATTTTTGGTAGGATGGAGATTTGAACCTGAGACCTCTCTTGGAGGATTTTCCTCTCCTCTCCAACTCACCTACAACACCCGGGTGCTTTTGGTAAAATATCTTATTGTCAATATCTCTACTTATTTAGATTCCAAAATATTTGAAGAAGGTTGTGATGTAAGGATAAATTTATATAGTCATGCATAGTATCTTTTGAGGTGCATAAAATTCATGGATTATTTGAGATCTTTGTCATCTAAGGTTGCTAGATGATAGGCTTTTAGGATGAATTTACCTACGATGATATACAGACCCAATTAATTAAGCTCAAATTTGCCTTTCAAATTGGTTCAAGCATTGGTATTATTTTGATTTTCTTTAACGATAAGGTCCCCTACTTCAAAGGAATAGTTGTGGAACTTCTTAGTGTAGGACTACTTAAACCTATTTTTATATGCTCTAAGACATGAATACAATTTTCATCAAGCGACTCCAATTGGTTTAAATAGGTAAGGTGATATTTAATCTTGTTTACATAGATTAGATCACTAATCAAGATTTCAAAATTGGTACCTCAATTCATCATGGTAATATTTATATTGAGTCAAGTATCCAAGAAATATTTATCCTCGTATCATTCCTAGTCTAGTACCTCAAGATTTGCCCTCACATATGACCACATATATTGAGGGAACCAAGCCGCCTCCAATATTAATAAATATATTGGGGGGTAGGTATATTAGGTAGGTTCAGGTATATTAGGATATTTTCTTGAGGTATATTGGCTAGTTAAAATCAATATTCGTAGATTTTCTACCTTTCTTTTAATCAAGAGTAGTTAGATTAAAATTTAATCTCCCCTATTTATTCCTAAACCATGGCTCTCATAGTAGAAAGAGAATCATAGAACCTAATGAAAATACCTTGTGGAATGATAATGAACAAGTTGATAGTGAAAACCAAAATATAGATGAAGAAGATGATAATATGTCAATCACACGATCCCTTGAAACTATAGAGGGACCCCATGTCCAACTTACCTTTAAATATCATAACCATATTATGAATTTCCCAAGATAAATTAGGCATATTATGATAGAAATTCTAAAAAAAAGATATTTATTTTAATGAAGGAGGTCCATCTAATAATAAAAAAAATCCTAATTCAAGTTCCATGCTACTTCACAAATCAAACAATAACCTTTTTTCTAGTCAAACTCCCATGAATCAAAATGCTAACCCATTTGCTCCTCATTCAACTTATGCCACAACTATCACAACCAATGTAGGGAGATTTATTCCCTCCAACAATAATTTATTTTATTCTATTCCTCATAATCATAAATTTTCTTCTAGTAATCCAAATGTCCACATTTTTTTCTCTATCCCACCTAATAATTTATCTTTTCTTCCTCCTAATATTATTAATTCTTTTTCTATTCCACCAAATGTTAATAACATTCCTCCACAAGATAACACAAAATATCCTTCCCATTCTAATCCTTATCATAATAGTGTGAAAAATTAGAATTTTAGTCAAATTCCATTTCAAAACTCTATGGTTAATAACTATAATCCACCCCTTAACAATTTTGGGATGACTATTATTACAACTCAACATTTTATTTTGCAAAAAATTAATCCTAAAATTCAAAACCTAACAACCTTAGTCAAGCAAATTTCTCAATGCATAGATACTATTTAAGCACAAACCTTTTACCTATTTAGATAAATGTGTAACCAACCTTTGAATCCTATGGTAGCTTGTTACCCATACTCAAATAATATTTTGGCACCCCAACTTCCAATATTTAAGGGTATAGAGGATCCAATTGAGCACATTAGGATGTTTCAAACCGCTTGCCATGAAATTGCTTATGATGACATGCTTCTATTGAAAATATTTACTAAGAGCCTTATAGGTTCATCACTAGAATGGTATTATCAACTACCCCACCATTATTTTAAAAAAGTTGAGAAAACCACTAAAATGTTGGTCCACCATTTTGACACTTATGTGGAAAAGAGAGTTAGTCCCCAAGATCCGTATCTACTTAAAAAATATAAAAATGAGAGATTTGTAGATATCATCTCTTGATGGAGAGGATTGTTGAAAATATTTTAATATAATCCACCACCTAAAGATATGATCAAAATATTTATTAACAATTTACAAGATCAATTATCATATGCAATAATAGTTGAGAAAGATCCCACAAAAATAGGACAATTAAAACCAAAGAAATAAGAAGAAGAATCTACCAAATCCTAATATAAAAATACACATGTGGTGGGTGATGGTATCATTGATAATTGACAGAGTAATAATGTCAATACCACAAGAACTTTACAAAAATTAGTTATCAACAAACCTCAAAATCCATAAAGAAACTAAACCAAACTCAATCAACCTTTATCATCAATTCTTAAACAACTTTTGGATGCTAAGATGATTGAGCTTCCAAACATAATTTAACTTGACACTACTATTAATTGGTACAACCCCAATCAACATTGTGACTATCATAGAGTGGATGGACATATTATAAATCAATGCAAAAGACTTAAACATGTTATATAATATTTTTGGATAAAAGTAACCTTATCATAGGTGATTTTAAACCCACTCCTTCCACCAATCAAGATATGGGGATATTTCAAAATCCCCTACCCAATCATGATCAAAAAGGAACTAATCAAGTTTCATGTCTTTCCACCTCTCTATGAAAATATGGTTGGAATGATATCTATTACCACATGAAAACAACCCAAACTCAAGAAAACCCATATTCTAATAAACCTTATAGACCTCCATTGATTCTAAGAAATAATAATAAAAAACTACTAATATTGATAAACCACCTTTAGTTTTCAAACCTCAACCAAAAACTTATTTTGATCTTAAATAATAACTTGCCAATACACCTACTAAAATATCTCTTCTAGAGATTCTCCAAACTTCTTCCATTTATAGAGAAGCTCTAGTTAAATTGCTAAGTCAACAAGTAGTCCCTCAAGACATTCAACCTAATAACCTTGCTAATGTTGTTGGATCTCTTAGGATAAATAATAAAACCTTTTATGAAGATGATATCTCTGTCCCAACATTACAAGGGGATTCTCCCCTTTACATCATAGGCTACATAGGGGATAAGTTTATCAAAAGAATATTGGTAGAAAATGGATCATCCTTAAATATATGTAGCTTTCAATTTATTTTAAAAAATTGGATTGGAAGAAAAAGATCTTGAAAAATATGATATAGTCATAAGAGCATTCAATAATGAAGACCAAGAATCTTGTGGGATCATCACACCACCTCTCAAAGTTAGATCAGAAATTCTTAACAATATTTTGTATATAGTATCTTGTCCAACCTCTTTCAATCTTATTCTTGGATGCCCTTGTATTCATGCCATGAAGATAATCCCATCAAATCTTCATAGATGTCTTAAATATGAATTCTAAAATAAAATTGTCAATATCCTTTGTGATCCTCATCCATTTTAATATTGTACAATTTTTGAGGTCGATCAAGCTAGGGCAATTTTTTGTCCATCCATATTTCTAAATAAATTTCCTTCTTATGTTCCTCATTTTCCCCCACAAACAAAAAATATTAAAATATTAAAAGTTAATTATGAACCTCAACTAATGCATCCCTCTAATTCTCAAACAAATATAAATATCCAATATCCCCTCATAGATCTTTCCATACTACCACATTCACCAAGAACCTTAGTATTACCTCATAAGAAAGGTAAAGTGGTGCACATTTACTTATGCGGGGATATCTCATAAAGAAAATACTAGTGGTAGTAATGCATCTCCCATTGAAAATTAGTTTGCAACATGTTATTTATCCAAGGATTACCCCCTACCTAAATAAATTTTAACCAATATGGGATATCAAAGAAAAGGATTAGGGCCTCAACAAAAAGGAATCAAAGAACCCTTAAAATTTGAAATCCGATTCAAAAGGTGTGGAATTAGTTATATCCCTAATAGAAATCAATATTTTCCCACAAATTTGGAAGATGAAAAAATTATAACCTATGCAGAATTTATTAATCAACCTTATTCCTCATATTCAATTATATTTTGTAATTTAATCACAATTTTCCATCCTAAAATAATTGTAACCCAAGGTGAGTATGTCAAAGGATATATCTTTTGTGATATGAATAATGAGGATATTCTCCAAAATAGCTTTTTTTATGGGTTGGTCCCAATTGTCACCCATGTTGAATCTATTAAAAATCAACAAGAGGATCAAATTCCTCTTTTCCATGAAAACCTTGAGCAATTCAATATTATTCTTACCTCACTTCACTACGATGATGAATCCCATATCCTAATTGAAGAAACCATAGGTATTAACATTGGCACTTCAAAAAATCCTTAAATTCTTAAAGTAGGGCAAGCCCTCTCTATTGAAGAGCAAGGATAATTGACCAATTTATTAAGAGAATTTAAGATATCTTTGCTTGTTCATACATTGATATGCCTAGGCTAGAAATTTCCTTGGTCATGCACCACTTAGTGGTTTTCCCAAATGCTAAACCTATCAAACAAAAATTAAGAAAAATGCACCCTAAAATTACCTTTTTAGTCAAAAAGAGTTATGAAAGCTTCTTGGTGCTGGTTTTATCAAAGCCATTGACTATTTTGACTGGATATCTAATATCATCCATGTTTCTAAGAAAGAGGGCACAATTGAAATATGTACTTACTTTCAAGATATCAAATTAGCATGTCCTAAAGATGATTTTCCTTTACCTAATATAGACATGATTATGGATATCATAGCTGAATGTGGAATGTTATCACTCATGGATGATTTTTTAGGATAAAACCAAAATAAAATTATTCCTAAAGACCAAACTAAAACAGCTTTCATCACCTCTTGGGGCACCTTTTTCTATCAAGTTTTACCTTTTGGCTTAAATATTGTGGGTGCCATGTATCAAAGGGATATGAATGATATTTTCCATGATTTAATGTATGATATTATATAATATTTTGTGGACGGTCTCCTTGGTTGATCCATTCATCATGAAACTCATGCATAAGATCTAAGGCATATATTTGAATGATTAAGAGAGTATAAAGTTTACCTTTAACCCTCTAAGTGTGTATTTGGGATCACATTTGATAAGATTTTAAGTTTCTTTATGTCTAGAAGAGGCATTGAAGTAGGTCTTTCTAAGATATTTACTATCACTAATATACCTCTCTCATGCAATATAATTTGCATACTTTGAAAGGTAAACTTCAATCCATTAAGCATTTCATATCTCAATTAGCAGATAAATGTCAACCCTTATTTAAGATCCTTCAACCCTTATTTAAGATCCTTCATAAAAACATGGAATATAAGTGGCATGATGACTATTAATGAGATTTTGATGAACTCGAAAGATATATTAAATCCCCTCCTATTATTATAGTACCTAATCCAATAAAATATTTATTTATCTACATAGATGCTACAAAATAAGCTTTAAGGACTATGCTAGCACAACATGATGATCAAAATAAGGAAAGAGCAATTTATTACATTAGTAGAATCCTTTCTACTTATGAAAATTGATATACCCATCTAGAGAATATTTGCCTCGTTGTGGTGTTAACATCTAAAAAATTATGACATTATATGCTTAGCCATAAGATATTAGTAGACACTATTAAAAAGTGGGTGTGTTCCATGTCTGCCAAAGAGTCTAATATGAAGAGTGGGTGTTTAGTCTAAGTTAGAAACTATTAGAAAGTGGGTGTGGTCCAAATGGGAACTTCTAGGGTTCATGGAGATTGTGACCATGCCTAAGATATTTTTTATTATTGTAGACACCTAAAAATGTCTCAAAAAACCTCTTGCAACATCTAACGAGCAAAGAATGAAATATTTGAAAACCAAGTCAAAAATCCTAAACCCTAGGTAAAGTTAACCTAAACCCTAGGTAAAACTAACCTAAGCCCTAGGTTGATCTAAACCCTAGGTGGGGTCCACCTCATCCTCCACTCACACCCCTCTACACTCTTTTCTAAGCACTCACCCCCCTCACATAACATTCACCCCTTTTCCCCCTTTAAATATTTTAATGAAAATTTAATAAAAAGGTGGGATTTCTCTTCCCTAGGAAATGTGGTCTTCCCTAGGTGATTAATAGGCATGGAACACCCATAACCCATAGGAGGTAATCCTTACCCATACACCTAATACATTAAATAGGATTTATATCTCCTATATTTTCTCTTTCTAGATTGGGTACCCCTGTTCTTCCTAGGAGGCCTATAAATAAACCATGCTGCTTATGGTTTTAGAAGGAGAATTCTAAGCATCATTATGCTACCAAATTGCACCATGAATCATGCACAAGACTTTCTACATAGTTGATGCTCCTCCCACTAATTTTCTTTGTAGGTTTATAGTGATTTTTAGGTAGAACAAGCACTAGCACCTTCTGTATTGATGCCAAATTCCATCGATGGATTCTATGATTGACACAGGGACCAATCCAAGTCAAAAAATTCTAAACATATGGAGAGGTCCATTCACACCCAAAAAATATATGGAGGGGTACATTTTCTAGTTTTAGGCTGCCACACCAACCTACCAGGTAACCCCTTTTACCTTATCAATTTTAGCATATTCTAATATTTCCTTGATGTATTTTTGTTCATTTTTGTCCTTATGTTTGTATTTGTAGGAAGTTTGATTGAGACAAGCCTCCAAATGGTCTAACATATTTTTGTAGGGTTACACAATATTGAGGATCAATGTAGCTTGTGGTGCCATACATCATAAGTCCACTCTAAGGATCTAAATTAAGATACTTGTGATGCTATGAAGATGTTCAATGCTAGGGTCCCTCCTAATGGAGTACCTCTTTTGTAGCCCCTAAGGCATATTGTAAAAGAATGATATCACTTCATATTGTAACACTTATATAAGAAATTAATGAAATATGATATGTTTTTCTTTATTTCATTTTGGTGATCATAGTTTATTTGATTTTGTTAGTTAATATTTAGTTAACAACTTTTTGTGGTGTTGCTATCACTGCAAGTACTAAAAATCAAGAATGGAGTCTCCCAAAGCCCTAAAATGCACCTCAAGCTTAATTTTGACAACTTCATGATTTACCTCATTTCATTTTACATCATTGTTGTTTGTAGTTTAGATGTCATTTCAAGTATTCTGTGTTGAAAATAGACACTATTTGAGTTTAGTAGGATTCTGATATTTTAATTATAGAATCATAGGTAAAACCCTTAAAACTATTGAATTATGTCCTCCAAAATTGAGACAGGTCCAAAACTACCTAAAAATCCACTTTTGGAGTCAAACATACTGATAGGTATGTTTTACCCCCCAAAATGTATGGACAGGTATGTTTTCAATTTAAATATGTGTAGTGGACTTTGTCAGACCCCAAGAGGTATCCAAAATCTAGAAAACATGGGTAGACCATAGCAAACCATGAATTTAACCTGTTTCTATTCTGTTTTTTCTTGGTTTTGAAAACCAAATAGTAATTTAGTTTTTTCTTTACAAAAAGGCACCTAGCTTGTAGGTCATTTCCCAAAATGCACTTTGGTTTTACAAAACTACTTTCTTTTGTGTGTTTTACTTTCAAAAGGCACCTAGCATAATAGGTCAACTTTCAAAACACACATTAGTCTCACAAAATAACTTTATTTTGAGTGTTTTACTTTCAAAAGGCACCTAGCTCAATAGGTCAACTTCCAAAATGCACTTTTGCTTTACAAAACATATTTGTTTCATTTGCTTTCTTTTCAAAAGGCACTTTATTTCAAATAGCACATTTGAAAATGTTGTCTTTCTATTTTTCTCTAGCATAGTTTCCTTTCAACATTTCCATTTCTAAAAAGAAAACAAAAACAACAAAAACAAACACACATGCACACAAGTCATAACATTGGTTTGTGTTGGATTTCATCATCAACCATCAATAGATATCAACAATATTGGATCTCACTAGTAAGCACTGAGTCACCCATACAAATGCATTAGTAGCCCCCACAAGTGGTTTTTTGGACTTCATCACTGAAAAATCCCTTTCTCTTAAGATTACCTTGGGGTAGGATTAGGTTATATGCCTCTGTTCATAGGGCTTACATAATCAATGAGTGTGCAACTATTGTTCTTGACTAAGCCCATTCGAGGGTGAAGCAAAATCTTGGGTAGGTGAGTATTAGGTCTTATATAATGCCACATATTTCATAAGATGATGTTTGTATCTCCCTTCTAGTGACCCTGAGATATCCTCCATCATAGGAAGCCCTTTGCCTGTTCTTGTATCACCACTCCTTGCATACCTTTGGGTATAATGGGAAGGGTGTACATTAACATACCCATTTAGACATCATTCACATACCTTGTGTTTGTAGTGGTATTTTACATCAAAAACATAAAACTACAAAACAAGATCATCAAGCATCAACTTCAATATAAACCACACTCTTTGCTTGTTATTTGCAACTAGTAACACTCATCCAAACACACTATTATAAAATCATTCAAAACACTTCCAAAACTATTAAAAACTTCAAAAAACCAATCCTAGAGACCTCCAAAATCATTTGATAATTTTTTGAGCATAAAACACTTATTTTATAGAAAAAATATGGATAGGTACGTTTAGCTCCAAAAAACTTATGGATATGCATGTTTTACACAAAACCAGGCTTATCACAACTTAGACTACTAAAATTTATTGGTTCTTACTGATAGATTCTATGTAGATTTCAATTTTTTCCTAACATGGTCCACACACAAAGCAAAGTGCACATTTAAGAGTGCATAGTCTTGATTAAACATGCACAACTGAATCCATTGTTTGAACATCAAGGAGAAATATCATTCTCCCCCCTTTAGTAGTAATCTACAAAATCCTAGTAAGAGCAATTTGGTTTGCCATAAACCTCATAGTCTCCTATAAAAATTCCTCAAAATAATCTCCTCTTCCATCAAGATCTCCTTCAAATCGAATCAGTATTTGTATCCCAAATTGAGATTGCAAGTTTTGGAATTAATTTATCACCACAATCCACCTACATTTCATCCTATTCCATCTATTTAGATTACAATATACCTAGTGCCACAACTAGATCCTCCACCTTCCTCTTCTCTAGTCCACCTTTGATTGGGTCATAGGAAGCTTCTTCTTATGGTAATACAACTTCTATTCCCCCATACACTAGTCTTCCATATTTAAAAAAATTGGTATTTACATATTCTCCCATGCAACCCAACATCACCCCTCCTCACCCTCAATCATAAAATCAACTCAACACATTCACTTCTCTCACCCCTAATCATTATCTCATACATCAACAACCCCCTTCTCAACACATTATAACCAAATTCTTCACCTCTCCACCCTCTTGGAAATCCACTCATCCTACCATGTCATATCTTGAACCACCTACCTACTCTTCAATCAAAAAATCATCAAGGTATACACATATACCCTAGCAACGATAGGTGTCCAATTAGTAGCCTAGTCAACAAGGGTATATTCAAATACCCAAGCAACAACAAGTGCCAAATTAGAGGCCTAATCAACAAGGTTATACAAGAATACCCCAAAAATAATAGGTGCCTACTCAGAGTCTTAGTCAACAAGGTTATGTTCAAATACCCCAACAAAAACAAGTGCCCAATTAGGGGCCTAATCAACAAGGGTATGTTCAAATACCCTAGCAACAATAAGTGCCTAATTAGGGGCCTAGTTAAAAAGAGTATGTTCAAATACACCAGAAATAATAGGTGCCCAATCAAGGACCTAGTCAAAAAGGGTATGTTCAAATACCCCAACAAAAATAAGTACCCAATCAAGCGCATAATCAATAAGGGTATTTTCAAATAACCCAATAACAACAAGTGCCCAATTAGGGGCCTAATCAAAAAGGGCATATTCAAATACCCTAGTAACAAAAAGTTGCCAATAAGGGGTCTAATAAAAAAGGGCATGTTCAAATATCCCAGCAACAATAAGTTCCCAATTAGGGGCCTAATCAACAAGGGTATGCACAAATACCCCCCAAAAAACAAGTGTCCAATTAAGGACCTAATCAACAAGGGTATGTTCAAATACCCCAATAATAACAGTTTCCTAATAAGGGGCCTAGTAAAAAAGGGTATGCTCAAATACCCTAGAAATAATAAGTGCTCAATTAGGGGCCTATTCAATAAGGGTATGCTCAAATACCCCAGTAACAATAGGTGCCCAATCAAGGGCCTAGTCAACAAAGGTATGCAAAAATACCCAAAAAAAACAATGAGTTCCTACTTAGGGGCTTAGTCAACAAGGGTATGCACAAATACCCCAAAAACCATTGATGCATAATCAGGTGCCCATACAACAAGGGTTTGCATAAATATCCCAAAAATAGCAGGTGCACACCCAAGTGCCCATCCAACAAGGGTATATACAAATATCTGAATAAATCCAGACACATAATCAGGTACTATTCCAACAAAGTTACACACTAGTGCCTCACCAAAAACAAATGCACACTATACAAGTGTAGGTGCAATGATTACCACACCAACATGTGTACATGTGAACACCATCCCAACAAGTTGTCATATAAGGGTTACCTCAACAAGGGTATACCCAATTTCCCCTCCAATAGGTCCCTAATAAAACATAATTGCATCACATGGACAATCAATAGGTGCTTGATAATGATTGGTATACCCAAACACCTCTCCAACATACAAAAGTTTAGGCACCCATGCAAACACAATATTATGAAGGTATTTATCCAAAAGGTTATCCAAAAACCATTCCTATGGTCATTCAAGTGCAAAATCAAAATGTGAACACACGGGTGAATAAAAACCTAGCCAATCATAATCCAACTCCACCTTCCAACTACCACACTCCCAACCATCACTACCTTGAGTACTCTTTGATAAATGCCCTAGTTGATTATGCCATTCAAATTATACAAGACTATATCAAACAATTGCAAACACACTCCAATAACTATCGGTCTAATAGACCCACTTATAGTGAGTTATGTTTAGAAACTTTTCATCCTTTAGTTCACATACCACCCCACCCTTCCAATTTTGATACTAAATTCAACAAGTTTAGAGGAAAGGAGGACCCTCAAGAATAGTTGACCAACTATTGGTATTCTTGCTATTGAATTAGTAACTTTGATGCCTTAATGCTCAACACTTTCCCATAGTACCTTAGGGGAGAAACTTTAAATTGGTATGACAAATTTCCCAAGAATAACTTGTATACATTTGAACAACTTGCAAATTATTTTTTGGAACAATTTGTGCTCAACATCAAAAATATAACATCATTTCCAGACCTATACAATATACGATAATTTGATGATGATCCTATCAATGACTATGTTGCATGATGGTGAGTTGTTATCAATGATCTACCTTTCTCTCTTTCTCAAACTAAATTGGTTAAAGTATTTTCTAGAAGTTGTATTAAGGCCATATATAGAAATTTACAAATGCAAAAATATAGCTCCTTCAAAGAAGATGCTAATCATGCTAAGCTCATTGAAGATGTTAAAATTCAAAAAGGGAAGATCAAACCCCACAAAAGGTATAAATACACACCTCTTTCTCAAACTAAATTGGTTAAAGTATTTACTAGAAGTTGTATTAAGGCCATATCTAGAAATTTATAAATGCAACAACATAGCTCCTTCAAAGAAGCTACTAATCATGCTAAGCTCATTGAAGATGTTAAAATTCAAAAAGGGAAGATCAAACCCCACAAAAGGTATGAATACACACCTAAACAATTTAACAAGAGCAATTCAAATCAAAACAAACCCAAACCTCCTCAAAATTCTAACCTAGTGATCAACATGGTAGCCACACCATCCACTCAAATTTCTCCTATATAATATCAAGGTCATACACACCCTAATAATGCTTTCCCCTACCTCCATCACCTCACTTGTGTGTAAATCCATAATGCACTTGGAATCCTATAACTAAACCCATGGTTAGCATATTCCAAAGGCTTCTAGATGTTGGTCATCTAGTTTTACCTCAAATATAACCAGAAGATCCTACTACACAAAAATTAATAGGATACAATGAATATGATCACTATGACTATCATCATTGCAAAGGATACAATATCAATAATTTTTAATAATTTTGACATATTTTCCAAGATCTAATTGATAACAAAGATATTTGGGTTGATAATCCCCTAGATCCCTCCAAACAAAACTTGGATGTATTTTAAAATCCCTTACCTCAACACATGCAAGTTACGACATCGATTGCACAAGCGTAGAATCCCAAAGTATATTAGGTCAATTGAATTCTTGAACATGGCTTCATAGGTATGATTAAAATTGTAACATAAAAGAATATATATGCCTTTCAGTTGAATCAATAACATGCACCAGTGCCTACCCCATCATCATATACACCTCCATAGGCCCAAGGTCTACTTCCACCACCGAGGCTATTCATCCCCATTAGAAGTAATCTTACTCATCAAATTCAAACAATGCCTACCAAGTTATCAATATATGACCTCCCACAACAATATTAACATCATTGTGAGGCATTAAATGACATATTGAGGTCCCTAAATATTCAAACAGATGATAGCAATGCTTTTTCTAACTTCATAGGTAATGTGTATACCAACATGCAACTATCCATAGTGTTCTACGACCATGAGATAACAACTCTCATAGTTCCTGGATCAGACCCTCCTATGCACATAATGGTAGATGTATATGTTTTAAACCTATAAAAATGTATTTATTGACACTAGATCATCCATCAACATCATTACATCACCCACCCTCAATCATTTCAATATTTCACCTAAACATCGATCCACTCTTACCATGGATTTGTGGTCTTTCAATGGTACATTGTGTCAAACATTGGGTACAATCATCCTACCAATCAAGGTAGGCATCAAAACTATACCCACTCTTTATCATATCATTGAAGGAGAAATGCAATACAATATCCTCCTTGGGAGACCTTGAATTTGATACATGCAATGTGTTCCATCCACCATCCATCACTACATCAAATATATACATGAGGGAGAGGTGCATCGAATCCAAGTTGATGATGATCCATTTCAATTTTATAATTTGGTTACATTACCACTTGCTACCACCCTTCCTTCCACCCACCTCACAACTACACCAATCACACATCCAACCACCACTCAAGTAACAATAATAGTAGCATCCACATTCACAACCCCTCTCCTAGTCACCCATTCTTATCCTTTCCTGCAACCACATGGTCAATAATCAACAAAAATGTTACCAACCCCTTCTTATACCACTCAAATGCCACCTTGTCAATCTTTCCATAATGCCTCTACTTCTCATTCTACACCTTCTAATATCTCCACTTCTCATCCTCCTCCTAGAGCTAGTACTCTACCACCCCTCATCTCCTCCCCACCCACAAATCTTCCACCTGAGTTGTAAGCATCCACTTCTTCTTTTGCACCTTTGATAAATTTTGGATCCTTGATATCCCAAATGTGTCTTAAGACACCACATATCTTAGTACTCATGAAAAGTCCAGGAATTAGAGAATATGTGGTATAATGCTTGCATCACCCTACCTTGCATTTATACAATGTATGATTTTGGCTATCCTCAAAATGCAATTTTAACTATTGGTGCTATTATTCCAATGGGGGTTCCTGCAAATCAAATCAACTTCATGTATGGAGGCATCGATACATCCTTACAATCAATAAAATCCCCTAAATTTGAGCCCCCATTCTATGCAAGCCTCGACCACCTATTCAACCTATCCTTTACCTTATGATATTTCTAGTGGTACAATTAGCATGGATATGGTTTAGGTCATTACAAATAAGGATGATATAACATCATCAATCCTCCCTTCCTACAACACAAGGATAAATCTAGTTTAGGATATCAGGGCGAAAATTAGGATAACTTGACATGCCAATTCAAAAAATTTAAGATCACAATCATAGATACCAAAGAGGACTCCATAGATTCAAAATTCTCTTCTCCAAAAGAAAGTTGATCTCTTCAGTCACCCATTAACATTCCTCCATATTTATTTTAGGTGGCCATGATTCACCTTGAATATCTTGACACCTCTAATAATGAGATGGATGTACAATTTGAAAAGCTCTTGATTAATTCAAATAGTTTTAAGGAAATATTTGCTCCTATTTTTCCTATCATTGAGCCACCTAAGGGAGATAATAATTTCATTTGTATGTTTTCCATTCCCCTTATAATTCTTCCACTTCTTCCCTATGAACAACCATCACAATAACTTTTCCTACCCACTTATCCTCCCATAATTTGTCACCAAATTCTACCACCACCACAAACCTCAATTTAGCCTGCTAAACCTACTAATGCAGTGTGACATGCACCATCCATGCAACACACAATCAACATGTTCTCAATTGACCTATTCACCCCTCTTCGATACACAATGCATTAAGACCACATCCTTGTCATGAATTCAAATTATAATGATTTTGATAACCTTCCTCCCAATCCATATCCACACCATTTTCTTTCCACCCCACATTCTTTGTCATGCTAATTCCTATATTCTTCCATCCCATGAATCTTCTATTATGCACCACATGGATGTAGATAATGATGATGACACTTCTATAGAAAATGTAGCTAATTATTTACATATTATTATCATTCCTACCCAACTAGAGGATGGATCACACATGTTGGTGGAAGATACCATAGACATTGATATTAGCAATGATCCTCAGAATCCCCATATTCTCTAGCTAGGGGTAAGCTTGTCTCTCGAAGAACTCCAATAATTCAATGCACTCCTCAAGGAGTATAAGAAAGTATTTGCATGGTCATACATTGACATGTCGGGACTCGATCCCAATATGGTGGTTCATAACATAACACTAGACAAAGATGCTAAACCTATCAAATAACAACTTCAAAAAATGCATCCTACCATCACTTTGATGGTCAAAGACAAATTGCAAAAAATTCTAGATACCATTTTTATCCATCCAATTGACTATCCTAAATGGGTATCAAACTTCATTCTCATAGGAAAGCCAAAAGGAGGAATCTACATCTACACTAACTTTTGAGACCTTAATATTGCATGCCCAAAAGATAACTTTCCTCTTTCAAACATCGATACACTAGTTGATTCCTACACTAGTCATGAAATGTTATCCTTGATGGATGGTTTCTTCAGTTGTAATAAAATTTAGGTTAGCCTTGATGATCAATATACGATATCCTTTACATATCCCTAGGGGACATTTTGCTACAAAGTCATGTCGTTCAGCCTAAAAAATGTAGGTACCACATATCAATATGCCATGACCTATATATTCCATGATTATATGCATAAAATTATGGAAGATTATGTAGATGGCATTTTGGTCAAATCTAAAAAACTAAGCGAACACATTGACATCCTACAAAAAATATTCGACCACCTCCTAAAAAATAATATCAAACTGAACCTTGAAAAATGTATATTTGGTGTACTATCCAAAAAACTATTAGGATTCATTGTCTCTCAATGGGACATCAAAGAAGACCCTAACAAAGTCAAAGCCATCACTGAAATGCCACCCCCAATAAATTTGAAACAATTACATAGCATACAAGGTAAGATTCAAATGATTCATTACTTTATTGCATAATTGTCAGATAAGTGTAAACCTTTTTACCACTTGTTACAAAAGGGGATCCTTTTAAATGGAACCAAGCATGTCAAGCTACCTTCGAGGACATAAAAAAATCTCATGTCCCCACCTATATTAACTCTACTCCACCCAGACCTACCATTTCACTTGTACATATCAGCCATCAATTTTTCTCTAGGTACCCTATTGATCCAAAATAAAGAGGCTCACCAAGAACAAGTGTAGAGTAGAAAAAACCATGCACCTAACTATGTAATATGCAATCAAATTGACAATGCAAATTAAGTAACCATAATAACAAAGAAATAGAGAAAATATGGTGCCCTTCTCATTAATAATTTGGAATTATCTTTACAAAAGGTTACAAAATATCCCTCTTAGGGATTCACCAATTTGATACAAATTACAAATGATAATCCCACAAGGATAGGTGCAATTTGTAGGATATTTGATCTCCCAAAATTGATTATGTAGGGTTTATTTACGACTTGTAGCCTAAAAATTCTCACACTCCTTTCCTCAAGGTTGATGGATCCATGCCTTAGAGGGGAATGGAAGAATGAATGGTATACACCTCAAAAGAGAGGTACTTAATTGTACCTTCTAAGTGGTGATTTTTCTATGAATTGGTTTGGGTTCACTAGGAAATATTTTGTGGCAGTTTTCGAGCCTAGGTTTGAAATTTGTTTTGATGTGTTTATTTTAACTCAAATAAAAAATATACCTAGTTTGGCGAAAATGCATCTAATCTAACTTATATGCTATTTTGATTTAAATTCATACCACAAAACAGAATTTAGAAAGACAAATGTAATGCTATAAAGTGATTTCAAACCTTACCTGTATCCGAAAGTTTGTTGAAGTTTTTTATTTTTGAGTGTAGCCTAGATTGTACACAATAGGTCAATATCGTACTATGATTTTGCAAGATCTTAGTATGAACAAAGACATACTATTTTGATTTTACCAAGGAGAAAACAAAAACATAGATAGGGATATAAAACAGAAAACAAAGAGTTGTATTGATGCTTATAAGAAGAATTAAGATCTAATGTCGACTATTAGATAATTGTAATAACATGAATTGATGAATAAATGTTCAAAACTACATAAAACATGCAATTTATATGAAATTAGGTGAACTCCATGAATGCATATGCATAAATCTAGTATTCTATGAAATAAAGGATGATAAATGAAAGACTAATCTAATGAAACAAAGTTAAAATACGCAAAATAGAGCTTGGGGTTACCCTAAGTGGGTTACAAATAATATCATAGCCTGAAGGACAGGATCGTACATCGAAATCACTTGATAGTATGGTGATGGTGATATCGTATCCTCTGATATACAACAATATCCTTCGATATTGCTCACAACAACAAAATATCTAGAACTAAATTGCACAATCAAGCGAAAGAATTCCAAATGTGAGGAGTCAAGGGGAATTTTAGAGGGAGAGGTCTAGTTAAATAAGCAAGGAGGATTGTCCAGAATAGGGAGGAGGTTATATTATTACAACTTCTTCTAAGTTGGGCGATGCTAAAAAAATATGATCTCGCATTTCCTACATAGTTACATAGGTGAAGAGAAAATCATTCAACTGATTTTTATCGTTTTCCATTTTTGAATTTTTAGTTTCTGGGTAAGATTGTATTACGATCAGTGTTATCGTATACTAATCACAAGGATTGTAAGACTAAAATTGTGTTACAATTTTGGAGGTCGTACTATGATTTTGGAGGTTGTACTATGATTTTAGGGGTCATAATATGATCTCATAAAATATGCATAATTTTTGAGATAAAGTGATTTCAAACCTTACCTGTATCCGAAAGTTTGTTGAAGTTTCTGATTTTTGAGTGCAGCCCAGATCGTACGCAATAGGTCAATATCGTACTACGATTTTGCAAGATCGTAGTATGAACAGAGATAGACTATTCTGATTTTTCCAAGGATCAACAAAAACATAGGTAGGGATAGAAAATAGAAAATAGAGAGTTGTATTGATGCTTATAAGAAGAATTAAGATCTAATGTCGACTATTAGATAACTGTAATAACATGAATTGATGAATAAATGTTCAAAACTACATAAAACATGCAATTATATGAAATTAGGTGAACTCCAGGAATGCATATGCATAAATCTAGTATTCTATGAAATAAAGGATGATAAATGAAAGACTAATCCAATGAAACAAAGTTAAAATACGCAAACCAGAGCTTGGGGTTGCCCCCAAGTGGGTTGCAGGTAATATCGTAGCCTATAGGATAGGATCGTACATCAAACTCACCTGATCGTACGATGATGGTGATATCGTATCCTTCGATCTGCAACAATATCCTTCGATCTTGCTCACAACAACAAAATATCTAGAACTAAACTGCACAATCAAGCGAAAGAATTCCAAATGCGAGGAGTCAGGGGAAATTTTAGAGGGAGGGGTCTGGTTAAATAAGTAGGGAGGAGTGTCCAGAATAGGGAGGAGGTTGGATTGTTACAACTTCTTCTAAGTTGGGCGAGGCCGAACGGATCCGATCTCGCATTTCCCGCATAGTTACATAGGTGGGGACAAAAACCGTTCAACTGATTTTTGTCATTTTCCATTTTTGAATTTTCTATTTCTGGGCAAGATCGTATTACGATCGACGTTATCGTACACCGATCACAAGGATCGTAAGACTGAAATTGTGTTATGATTTTGGAGGTTGTACTATGATTTTGGAGGTTGTACTACAATTTCAGGGGTCATAATACGATCTCATCAAATATGCATAAATTTTGAGGTAATTAATGCAAACATGATGTTTTTACAATTTTTTTTATGTTCTCATGCAAATGGGTCAAATTTAAGGTGCTACATTTTGCCCCCTCTTTAGCGCAGTTTCGAAAGAAAAGTGCGTTAAAGAAAAGTGCGACACGCTTTACGAGAAAGCAAAAATTTATTACAATTTTTGTTGACGATTTTAAGTTTTTATGCAAGTTGTTTCAAAATATGATGTTTATGGTACCCCCTTCGAGTTTTTACACCTATTGAACATTTTAGGTGGAAAAACTCGAAAAGTAAGAGTAAATAAGAAAGAAAAGGTAAAATTTTAATTCATTTTCTCTTTTACTATTTACTATCTAGTGCTCTGGAGAAAAATATGGTGGGAGCTACCCATCGCATCGATTTGGTCTGGGCTGGAGACGGAGCACTCTGGGTATGAATTTCGTGTTTACTTAGCTTAGATTTTGCATGTTTTTCGTTAAATTTTTTATTAAATTTAAATTTTTAGGGCATGGCTACCGTCATGTAGCCCTAATTGTGAAATCATAATGATTTCATAAAATCATAATGATTTTGTAAAATCGTAATGATTTTGCAATATCGTATCATACGATATTGGAGAAATCGATACGATTTCGTCAATATCGTATCGATGTGAGTGATATCGTACGATACGATATCATAAAATTGATACGATATCGCAAAATCGATACGATATCATCTATTATTGATATGATTTTGCTACTATTTATTTTTAAATCTGATTACTAATATTTTGTTATTTTGTGTTTTATTTTGATAGTTGGAGGAGCTAAAGAACAGGGAGTGGAGACATGCTACTCTCCAGGCTGATTTGGATGCATTGATAGACCTAGAGTTGACCTGCCTAGAGGTAGTGGGTCTAAAACACGTGGTGTAGATGCCACAAATTATGATAGATATGAGGTTGCTGATAGCCTTAGTAGAGAGATGGTATCTGGAGTCATATTGTTTACGTTTATCTATAGGAGATATGATTCCTACCTTGGAGGATGTATGGCAGATTTTGAGGTTACCTTATGAGGGATGCACGTATAGTTGCATCTAGCAACCAAGGTCAGGTGATGATGAGGTTGATAGGAGATCCCAAATTTCTATTGAGGAAGGGTGGGGTTCCTATTGGGAGACTCAGAGGGACTGAGGGAGTCTCACGTTTGACTATGCTATTGAGTGGCATTGTGGGGGGATTGATTTTATGCCATCCGAGTGGGATGCAGTTACCATGGATATTGGTAGAGGTAGTCTATGATATGAGGGATCAGAGTATCCATTTTTCTTGGGGTCCCTTCCTCCTATGTAGACTGTATCAATTTTTGCATAGGGTAGTCTACAAGGGTGGGAAGGGGTTGATATTGACTTCTTTTCTTCAGGTGTGGTGTTGGGAGCACATAGCTATCCAATGGCCTATAGGGCTTCCTCTAGTTCGAGCAGTAGATGGTGAGCCTAGTGTAGAGGATGATAGGCCTAGGGTGTTCTATTGGCCTTTACAGGGAGTACATGGGAGACGGGTTACTCTTAGTGGAGTGAGGTGACTCCTGGATGAGTTACTACCAGATGAAATTATGTGGAGGTCTTGGAGAGGGCTACCAGGATGGGGGGAGGATGCATTTGAGTTGGCCCATGTTAGGCGGACCATCTGGGTACAGATGCATGAGGGAGAGGTAGAGTTACACCATGTTGATTGGGTGCAATGCTAGTTTGGGCTTAGATAGGATATTCCTCCTCATAGGAATATCACTTTTGCTAGATCTACTCGAGATCCTACTACTTTTAGTGGGGCTCTCGATATGACTAAGTTTTTGGATCTGAAGCCTGATGATGCTCCAGTAGAGACAATGATTGGGGATGATGTTAGGGTTACTGATAGATACCGATAGTGGTATGTTAGTATCTGTCCTACTCGATTGACATCATGGAGGAGTGCAGTGCTACGGGTAGTTGATCAAGTTTTTAGGTAGCATCATGCAGCTAGTTAGTAGGAGCAGTCAGTTACACAGGCTTCTTCGAGGAGACCAGGTCTTCGTACTCGGGGTGGACACATATCTCAGAGGTGATGGATCCACCAGGATAGGTAGGAGAGGAGAGCATCTACTCATTAGGAGGAGAGACCATACTCACCCAAGAAGGGCAAGAGGGTATTGGAGGAGGGAGAGAGCAGTGAGATGGCTACTCTATAGGTAGAGGTGACTAGGCTACAAGGGGAGAATGTCCTCTAGAAGACTATGATAGAGTCTCTAGAGGGAGACCTAGCATAGGCTAGAGCTCAGGATGTGGGTCTATGGAGTAAGATTCAGACTCTAGAGGAGGATCTAGCAGTGGCTAGGGCTCAGGGTGGATAGAGTGTTGTGGCTACGACATCGACTCAGATAGGTCGATCTGAGTGGAGATGGCTAGGAGATGAGCTTCTACGAGCAGTGCAGTAGATGACCTTTTATCAGACCCTATATTTTATAGTAGTACCTGCAGAGTAGAGGCAACCTTTGCCTACAGATATAGAGGCACCGATTCACTTTGGGTCATCGTCCCACTCTACATCTAGGGTGACTTCCTCTAGGACAGCTACGAAGACATGGGAGATGTGACCACCACCTCCACCCCCTGGTAGAGATGATGAGGTACAGAGTTCTAGGGCTTCTAGGGAGTGAGCCTAGATATTTGTATATTTGTATGATATATTTGACTGAGTATGCTGATTTTTGAGGATTGTGGCATATCAGTCTAACTTTATTTTGTATATGGATTTTCGAGATGTATATATATAGATATTTTTGTCTCTATGTGACTTCATGTATTTTATTTGATTAATTTGCATTTTAATTTTGTGTGAATCTCACATGATCATGTTTATATTTATGAATGTTTTAATCATGCTTAATAAAATGAAATAAGCTAATTTTTGGGAATGTGTTTTGAAAAAGATGTTGTTGTATAATGATAGATTTGATAGATTAGCAATAAACTTCAAAGGATGTTGTGTTGTTATATGACCATTGATGGAGATCGATGCTCGCTAGGTCATGAAGTTGATCCTGTTGTGAAGAAGTGTTTAATATTGCTAATAGTTGTGTGCTTAAGAATAATCTTAAGACTTTAGGATGATAAAAGAAAATGTTGATTTTGGTAATTGATTTTGAGAAAATTTTGTTGTGGATTAACATGTTGATGAGAAAATAGAATAATTAAGCATGAAAAATTGGTAATATGATTTGTGCTAAGCATAAAATTCCTAAGTGTGAAGATGTAAAAAATAATTACTTAGGAACTATACCATCATCGCGAAATAAAAAATGAAATGTATGATGATATGAAATTATTTGTTCTTTTTAAAATGCAAAGTAATGTAAGATAAATCATTGTGTCACATGTTCCAAAAATATTATGTAATTTTTATGAAAATATATGGACTAATTTTGGGCATGAAAAATTAGAAAGATGACTTGCGCTAGGCATAAAATTCCTAAGTGTGAAATTTGAAGAGAAATAGTTACTTAGGAACTATACCATCATCGTGAAAATCAAAATGAAATGCATGATGAATAATTTTTGAATTTTGTAATATTATTTGGAATAAATTATTGTATTATGATGATAAAATAATTTGTAGGAACTAATGCAAAGGATTGAAATTAATTATCTAACAAAATCTCAAAGAAATATTTTAACTTATTTCAAAGACAAATTCAAATTTATCTAGAACCAGTGTGTGAAAAGTGAATTCATTATCCATTTTGATTGTCATGATGATACAAAATCTCTCAAGTAACAAATGTGTGTGCTTTGTGAGGTTAATTTACCGATTTTGAGTAAGATAATGATAAAGCGAACTTGAATGAACCAATGTGTGTGCATGTGAAATGTTCATTTAACCATGATTTTGTGCATGCATTGGTACTGAACTACTATGTAAATCAAATTACCAAAAGCTAGCTGATCCATAAGCGGACATTGGTCTGTACAAAATAAGGTCGCTAATGTGACAGACATGTCGCCACGTGAAAGGAATTACCCAAGGCCAAGCAAGTTGGGCATAAATCACCTGTTATGGGGCTTACCTCATGGTTTTCGAATAACTGAGAAATTCTAGGGATTCAAGTTCAATACCCCCTTATTTTCTTCACATTTATAGGGTAGGGATTTCTTGTCCATTTTTGAACAAGGGGATTTTATTGCTTTGAAAAACATTTTTCTTGATTTTTCTCTTTTTCTTTTTCTTTTTCTTTATTTTTTATTTTTTGGGATACTTGCTCAGATTAGGCGTAGAGCAAGGGATTTTATTCGGGTAGGGAGGAGCTTGTCCTTTTGCCAATTTCTTAGTATTCTAGACCATGCACATGATAGGATAGCAAGGGAAACTTTTCACTTAAGGTATTAAGACCTACTATGTAGTATCACTTTCGAATTTGCAACAAATCATTTTAAGATGTAAAAGTGTGTTCTTGGTTCAAGAAGTAGCAAGATCATTCTCAAAACTCAAAATTATTTAAATGAAGTAATAGTGCTTTTGGTGCAAGAGAGATTTATAATCAAAATGACAAAATCAAAATTTATTAATTATGTGAATTTTAGTGCATGGTTCAAGATAACTTTTGGATTTATCTGAAGTAAACTAAAATATAACTTGCAATCTTGGTAAATAATAAATGCAGAAATAAATATAATAATGCCTTGGAAATATTTTTGTAGATTTTCAGATTTTGTGATTTTTTTGGTTGTTTTTGATAAGATATTTGAAATGCATGAAAATGTATTTACAACTATGTACAATGATGAGACTTGTGGCCTTATGCATAATATATTTTTAGATGCATAATATTCATGGGTTCCTTGAGATATTTTCCATCCAAGGTAGCCAATCTATATGCACCTGATCCAAATTTAGCAGTGATGATAAATGGTCCAAGCCAATTTGGTTGGAATTTTCCTTTAAGGTCTTTTCTTGCATTAGTATTTTTTTGATTTTCTTTTAAGACTAGATCACCAATTTCAAAATATCGATTATGAACTTTCTTTGAATATGCTCTTTTAAGTTTGTCTTGATAGGCATGAAGGTGCTCTAAAGCATGAATGCATTTTTCATCTAGGAGTTCTAGCTGACTGAGTCTACCAGCACGATATTCATCTCCTACTTCAGCATCTTGAAGTAGAAGAGCTAAAGAAGGAACTTCTAGCTCGAATGGGAAAACAACTTCAACGCCATAAACCAAGACAAAAGGTGTAGCACCAGTGGGAGTACGAATACTAGTTCGATAAGCCCACAAGGTAGGATACAATTGTACATGCCAGTCACGGCCTGATTTATTAACCAATATTTTAAGGATTTTAATTAGAGTTTTATTAGATGCTTCAACTTGGCCATTACCCTATGGATAATAGGGGTGGACCAACGATGTTGAATTTTATATTTTTGACATAATTTCTTAACATCTTTGTTCTTAAAACAAGTTCCATTATCTGAAATAATATTTGATGGGATTCCAAATCTACAAATGATTTGATTAAGAATGAATTTGGAAACTTGAGCTCCCATGCAAGAAGCTAAAGGTATAGCTTCTACCCACTTCATAAAATACTCAGTTGTAATTATTATGAATTTATGGCCATCAGATGAAACAAGATTTATTTTACCAATGATGTCTAGACCCCATTTAGAAAAGGGCCAAGGGGAGGATATAGCTTGGAGTTCTTGAGCAGGAGCATGGACAAGGTCAGCATGTTTTTGACACTTGTCGCAATGATGCACATAATCATGTGCATCCTTTTCCATGGTAGGCCAAAAATATCCTATCCTAAGGAGCTTTTTAGCAATGGCACTACCACTAAAGTGACCCCCACAAGATCCGTCATGGGCTTCACTCAAGGCTTTCTTAGACTCTTATGAATTTAAACACCTTAGTAAAATACCTTCAAAAGACCTTCTATACAAGGTATTACCGATAATTACAAAGTGAACAACTCGCTTACGTAACAATCTATGTTGATTTCTATCAAGACCTTTAGGGAAAGTGCCCTTCTAGAGGAAGTTGAAGATATCCATATACCAAGGTTCAGGAGTGGTTTCATTGATTAGAAACACATCTAATGGCTCTAAACATGACTTAGCAGAAGTAGGTTCTTGGAGTCGATGAATGATGATAGTAGCATATTCATCATCCAACTCCAAAGGCAATAGGGAAGCAACCGCAACCATAGCATCGACAACATGGTTACTAGTTCTAGGAATAGCTTCTAAAGTGACTTTTTCAAACAATGATATTAATTGTAGAACATAAGCTTTATAAGGGTGAAGTTTCTCATCTCGTGTCTGATAAATGTCATTGATTTGATTTATCACAAGTTGAGAATCACCAAAAACTAATTAATATTTTATTTTTAATGCTAGGGTGGCTCGTAATCCAAGAATTAGAGCCTCATATTCAGCAGTGTTATTAGTGCAAGAAAATTGTAATTTAAAAGATAAAGGTATGAGGTGCTTTTGAGGAGATATTAAAATAATACCTACACTGGCACCACTCATGCATCGAGCTCCATCAAAATATAAAGACCATGTTTCAGGATGATCTTCCTCTAGATTGAGGCATTCATCAAGAAACTCAATGGTGAGGGGATGAGTAGACTCTAAAGGTGCAACAACTAATTGATCAGCTATAATTTGACCTTTAATGGATTTTTGACCTATGAACGTGAGTTCAAACTCACTTAGAGCGAGAACCCACTTAGTTGTGTGACCCGATAGATAAGGTCGACTCATCAAGTACCTTAATGGATCAGATTTAGCAATGACATAAGTTTTCTGACTAAGCATATAATGACGCAATTTTTGCGTAGAAAAGACAACTGCTAAAAAAAGTTTCTCTAATGATGTATAACGAGTTTCATAACTTATTAATGTTTTGCTAATATAATAAGTCACTCGTTCTTTCTTTTCATCATCAATTTGAGCTAACATAGCCCCAAGTGCAAGTTTCAAAGTAGAAATATATAAAATAAATGGACGATCAGGCTTAGGAGGAACCAACATAGGAGGATTTAGAAGATATTGTTTAATGCTATCAAAAGCTTCTTTACATTCATCATCCCATTGAAAAGGGATATTCTTTTTAAGTAGTTTAAGAAAAGGTTCCATGTTTTATCTGCCAACTTATCTATGAAGCGACGAATAGATTGAAGCTTACCTTGTAAACTTCTTAATTCTGATATGTTTTTAGGAGGTGGCATATCTAAGATAGCCTTAATTTTGAGGGGATCAATTTCTATGCCATGCAAAGAAACAATAACCCCCAATAATTTACCTGATTTAACTCCAAATACACATTTAGTTGGGTTTAAACGGATAAGGTATTCTCTTAACCGATCAAATACTTTTCTTAAATCATTTATGTGATCATCCTCTTCAACTGAGTGAGCTATGATATCATCTACATAATCATGTAGAATATCATACATCATATCATGAAATATGTATGTCATAGCTCTCTGATATGTTGCACCTACGTTCTTTAAACCAAATGGCATTACCTTCCAACAAAATGTCCCCCAAGGGGTGATGAAAGTTGTTTTAGGTTGATCTTCAGGAGCTATTCTAATTTGATTATATCCTGAAAAGCCATCCATAAGGGATAACATTCCACTTCTGGCTGTAAAATCAATGATTTGATCCATATTAGGAAGAGGAAAATCATCTTTAGGGCATGCAACATTAATGTCTCTAAAATCTGTGCAAACCCTAATCTTAGTAGCTTCTTTCTTAGTTATTGGGACAACATTAGAAATCCAATCAGCATAATCAATGGCTTGGATAAAAGTGACATCTAAGAGTTTTTGTAACTCACTTTTGACTAGTAGGGCAACTTTAGGATGCATCTTTCTAAGCTTTTGTTTAACCGGTTTGGCATCCGGATGCACTACTAGATGGTGCATAACCACAGAAGGATCTAGACCAGGCATATCTGCATATGTCCAAGCAAATACATCACTATATTCTATGAGAAATGCAATATATTATTTTTGTTTTTCTTCATTTAATTCTGATCCAATATTGACTATGCGAGGATTCTCTTTCTGTACCAATATTAACTTCCAAAACATTTTCCACTTCAATATTTAGATCTCTTTCAAAATTAGGTGGAGCGGGTGAAACACCCATTTCTTGTAATTCTTCCAAGGTTAACTTGGCTAATTCTTCTTGAGGGGTTATAGCATCAAGATGGGCTATACATGGTATAGATCCATCAAAATAAAACCCATTATGTAAGATTTCTTCAATAGAAATGTCATGGAAGATGTCACCTTCCAATTGTTCATCTGGTTCAACAATCATTTCTGGATAAGCTATGGATAACATATTACAAGAGAACATCCTACCCATAGACTTAAGGCATTCTTGTTGATCTAGGTAATCTTGATATGATATTAGATGATCATCATCCTCAAATGGGAATGGTTGACACTTCCTAGGAAAAAGGCCTAATCCAGATCTGGCAGGCCATACTTCAACTTCTAAGGGTTATTTTATACCATTTTGGAAAGGTCCTAAACCTTTACCTTTATATCCTAATTTAAGCATCATAGGTTTTGATTTTTCATATTTATCAAAAAAATAACACCTAGCAAATCCATCATGATCAATTGTGATAGTCATGGGTCTTATTCTACCCCAATCATATCCCTTATAAATAAATGCACAACTCCCAACATGATATATGCTTCCCATAGGTTGTGGCAAGCCCAATGTCCGAGGAGATGGCGGTAATTGAGTTAAGGCAAGAGAATCTTGCGTGGAGAATTTTTCTTCTTCTGATGTTGTGAGAATTGTGGATAAATCAGGTAGATATTCATCTGAAAGAGGATATGAGGTAGAAGGAATATCTTCTATAGTTTTAGATGTTATAAATATAAATTGTGTGGATGTAGATGGAAGAGATGTTGATGTTGATGAAGAAGATGTAGGTTCAGAAGATGTGGATGTAGAACTAGATGGAGGTGTAGGAAGTGTAGAATATGGAGGTGTTAAAGATGTAGATGGTAAATATGGAGATATAATTAATGGAGGTGAAGATGATGATGGTTTAGGTGAGATTTTTGCATGTTTAGAAGATGCAACTGAATTAGGGTGAGTGGCAGACAAAGCGGGGCAAAACTGAACCCCAATCGGTTCTGCCAAAGCGCACATGTCAAATGGTCTAGGGTCACCGTGAATGGTAACCAATTGATTTTTAAATTTAAATTTAACACATTGGTGCAAGGTGGATGGTACAACTCTCATTGCATTGATCCAAGGATGACCTAAGAGTATGTTGTACGATGCAGGGCAATGTACAACAAACATAGTCATATCCAAAGTTCTTGGACCAACCTGTAATGGAATTGATATAACTCCACATGTTTCTTGCATCTCATCATTAAAAGCTTTTATGATCATATCAGTTCTCTTCATTTCATCACTTCTAAATCCAAATATTTGGTAGAAATCAAAGGTGCAAATATTTAGGGATGAACCATTATCAATTAGAACTCTTTTGACTGCTACATCTCCAATCAATGTTGTAATATATAGAGGATTGTATTTATGCATACTATGAAGAGGAATATCTCTATCTCAAAAATCAATGCAATCTATTTCTCGAGGCATAACAATATTTATAATAGCCTCAAGTTGTATATCTTGTGGTACCATCATTGTACTCAATGTACGCATTAATTCTTCTCTATGTATGGAAGAAGTCCTTAAAAGATCCAAGAGAGAAATCCTTGTTGTAATGTTAGCAAGCTGCTCATTAATATCATAAGGAGGTTTTGGTTGTACACTTGATGCATTATTCCCTTTTGTAGGAGATTTTAATATGAATGGAGCTGATTTATCATTTTGATGTTGATCTTGTGTTTGAGAATTTTGTGCTTGTTGTCTAGTAACAGCTTCGATGGTACCTACAACATTATTATGTCCAAAATAGATGGGCCGAGGTCTAGCATTCACTGCTTGCTCATTAGGGAGCAATTGTTGTGATGAAGGTCATGTTGTGACCCTCCTAGGAAATGGTTCTTCAGGGACCATCAAGTCTGTGATAGGAAGAATAGCCTCTGATTCATCTTCAGAGCTATTCAAATTATTGGATGTAATATCCAAATCACTTTCTATCTCACTCTCTATATCATCTGGATATGGAAGTTGTATGTTATGCATGGGTCTACTTGTGACCACAGATAATGTAGTTCCAAATGATGTTTCTGAATCTTGATTAGGTACGAAACCACTAATGGTTCCCACATACCTAGTTGGAGGAGGAACGTTATGATGTTCCACCTGATTTACCGCTTCTTTACCATGCTTAGGTAAAGGATGTTGGAAAATATCCAAGGTCTGATTTGCATTCTGAGTTTGATTTTGTTGTGTATTATTCTGAGCATTATTTTGAACATTCTATTTTTGTGGGAAACTTTCCACCGATATTTTGTTATTATCAATCAAATATTGTATCATATGTTTCAACCACTTACAAGAATTGGTTGAGTGTCCATCCACTCTATGGAAATTGCAATGCAAATCAGCTCTAAATCCAACTATAGTTGTATCTAGTTGTCGTATGTTGGGCAACTGAATTAAACCTCATTCCAAAAATTGAGGTAAAATTGTGGTTAAAGGTTGATTTAAATTTGTAAACTCTCTTGGAGGTTTATCTAGAATTTTCAATACAAATTTATTCATTGCTTTTGTAGTATTGATAAGTGCGGTATTTCTACTATCAGTGACTCCATCACCTACCACTTGTTTATTCTTGTATTGATTTTTAGAAGATTTATCTTCATCTTTCTTCTTAAACTGACCTCTTCTAACGAGAGCATCTTCAACTCTCCTTGCTAAATCTATAGCTTGATCAAAGGTGGTTATTGTGGCTGTAGAAAGTTCATAAGACAATTGCTCTTGCAAATTATCGATAAAAATGTCTAACATCTCACGATGAGGTAATGCAAAATGCAATTTTCCCAGCAATTATCTCCACTTAGTCAAGAATTCAGCAAAGCTCTCATCTTTGCCCTATTTCAGGTTGTATAAATCCTTAATGGTCACGTGCCTCTCTATGTAGGCACTAAATTGATGGATGAACATTTCTGTTATCTCTTCAAAGTTTCTCAAAGAATTTGTAGGCAACTGATAGTACCACTCTAATGCCATGCCTCCAAGACTTTTTGGGAACATATTTAGCAACAACAAGTCATCATATGAGATATCATGACAAGCTATCCTAAACATACGAAGATGCTCAATAGGATCTTCAGTTCCTTTATATATCGGGAGAACAGGCATAGGGAAGTGCTTAGGGTATGGTTGGGCAACCACCATAGGATCCAAGGGTTGGCTACACATCTCCCGATAATTGTATGAGGGACGGTAGGGATCTATCTGGTCTAGGTGAGAAGCTAACTATTTAACCATAGCTTCAAGGCCATGTGGTTGTCCAATAAGTTGATTCTGTTGCATCATATTATTAGGTCTTTGAAGATAAGATTGTGTTACATAAGGATTTCCAATTGAAACACTATTATGTAAATTGCTTGTAGGAATGGTGTTATAGGATGGAACTGTGTTATGTTGAACCTCTTGTTGATTCTTGTTAGGATTTGGTATTTTCCTAACCTTTCTTGGTATAGAAGTCTTTTGGTTTGTAGCAAAAGTTTATAATTTCTGTTGAGGATTTGGATTTGTTGTAGGTGTTGATTGATTGATGTTTTGAGTTGGAGTTTGATTCACATTTTGAGACGGGCCAACTTGATTATGTTTTATGCGTGGCATCGGTATTCTAGCCAATCGAAGAGAAGCTTCTAAAGCAGCCTCCATAGAGTAATCTCCAGGGGGAAGTTGACCTTCTATTTCTATTACTTGATTGATGACTTCTATGTTATCTTTTATGAATTCGGTAAAATGTTGTGTAGATTTAAATATGAGATTACCTTCCTCATCCATTTGAGGTTGAATAATGTATTGTCCTTCTTCTTCTTTATTTATGTCTTCATCATCTGATTCTGAAGTTACATAATCTTCAATGATTGGTTTATCAGGATCATCCTGAGTGGGCTCTTCCTGAGGTGGTTCTTGCATAAACTCATCTTCTATTTGTTTACCATTCCTTAAAATTCTAGGCATTTTGATAGATTAGGTTTTTGCAAATATATATATATTTATATATATGCATTCAAATTTTGGGGGTATATATTTTATATATATACCTAATTAATATGATATTGTTTTTGGGTTTTTGTAGTTTTAAATTGCAGAGAATGAAGGAAAACAGAATAGAAAATATTATAGTGTAGATATTATATCTTAATTTTCTTGAAAAAGTTTATGAATATCATTAATAGGTTCCAACTCATCAGGTGTCATATAGTGTTCTTCTTCAAATTGGAAATTTGTTTTCAAGAACTTTATGAAGTGAGCTATGGTGATACAGTCAACTTCATAATCAGGCATACAAAAGTATAGCTCATGACAATATTCATGATAGAGCACAACTCTGGGAACTCTATTAAATCTTCTTTTATCTTCCAAGACAACTTCTTGATCCTCTACGCGAGACAAGAACTTGTGTACTACAATTGCATTCTCAAGATAGTCTTCAAAAGAATATAGGCTTGGGGAAATAAGGGCTCTCTTATCTGCTAACCACCTCTCACAAGCTCTTCTAATGTCATTATAAAAGGATAACCTATCAAGATCCAGGATTCTAGATAGATCAACCCTTATGATTTGTTTAAGTTCAGACTTTCTAGCTTCTATGATATCTAATCTTCTATCAAGTTCGTTCCAATGTTCTTGAAATGTTAATTTAGGACTGCTAACTATTGAAGAGATTTCTTGGATTGACAATGATGTACTAACATCAATTCGAACAACTCTTCTTCTGTTGTAATCTACCATCTATGATGATATGCAATTTGTGTAACTAATGACTTTGATTTTTTTAGATTTTTGATGTTTAAGTTTTGTTTTGTAAATCAGAAAGATACCTATGTGTTTCACGTCGGGTTCACCAAAGAATGTAGCCCAAAAATTCTCGCACTCCTTTCCTCAAGGCTGATGGATCCATGCCTTAGAGGGGAATGGAAGAATGAGTGGTCTACACCTCAAAAGAGAGGTACTTAATCATACCTTCTAAGTGGTGATTTTTCGATGAATTGGTTTGGGTTCACCAGGAAACATTTTGTGGCAGTTTTTGAGCCTAGGTTTGGGATTTGTTTTGATGTGTTTATTTTAATTCAAATCGCAAATATACCTAGTTTGGCCAATATGCATCTAATCTAACTTATATGCTATTTTTATTTAAATGCAGGCAGCAAAATAGAATTCAGAAAGACAAATGCAATGCTAGAAAGTGATTTCAAACCTTACCTGTATCCGAAAGTTTGTTGAAGTTTTTGATTTTTGAGTGTAGCCTAGATCGTATGCAATAGGTCAATATCGTACTACGATTCTGCAAGATCGTAGTACGAACAAAGACAAACTATTCTGATTTTTCCAAGGAGAAAACAAAAACATAGGTAGGGATAGAAAAAAAAAATAGAGAGTTGTATTGATGCTTATAAGAAGAATTAAGATCTAATGTCGACTATTAGATAACTGTAATAACATGAATTGATGAATAAATATTCAAAACTACATAAAACATGCAATTATATGAAATTAGGTGAACTCCAAGAATGCATATGCATAAATCTAGTATTCTATGAAATAAAGGATGATAAATGAAAGACTAATCCAATGAAACAAAGTTAAAATACGCAAACCAGAGCTTGGGGTTGCCCCCAAGTGGGTTGTAGACAATATCGTAGCCTACAGGACAAGATCGTACACCAAACTCACTTGATCATACGATGATGGCGATATTGTATCCTCCGATCTACAACAATATCCTTCGATCTTGCTCACAACAATAAAATATCTAGAACTAAACTGCACAATCAAGTGAAAGAATTCCAAATGCGAGGAGTCAGGGGGAATTTTAGAGGGAGAGGTCTGGTTAAATAAGTAGGGAGGAGTGTCCAGAATAGGGAGGAGGTTGGATTGTTACAACTTCTTCTAAGCTGGGTGAGGCCGAACGGATCCGATCTCGCATTTCCCGCATAGTTACATAGGTGGGGACAAAAACCGTTCAACTAATTTTTGTCGTTTTCCATTTTTGAATTTTCTATTTCTGGGCAAGATCGTATTACGATCGGCATTATCGTACACCGATCGCAAGGATCGTAAGACTGAAATCGTGTTACGATTTCGGAGGTCGTACTACGATTTTGGGGGTCATAATACGATCTCATCAAATATGCACAAATTTCGAGGTAATTAATGCAAACATGATGTTTTTACAATTTTTTTTATGTTCTCATGCAAATGGGTCAAATTTAAGGTGCTACATGACCTCCAATTAAAGATGTAAATATTGAGGATCTTTATGATGATTAGCTCCTATGGAAACCTAATATCTACACACAAAAGCACTTATAAGATGTTAGAAGAAAATGTAGAGCCTCTCAAGATGAGGTCCATTTCATGATAAACCAATGGAAAGAAAATGTGTAGAATAGTAAAAAAAATGAAATAATGAAATAAAATGTGCTTAAATAGGTTAGAAACCAAATTGAAAGCTACTAAAACTAATCTAACTAAGAAAAGACAACAAATCAACTACCACCACAAGGTCATCATGGGGTGGAGTGGCTATCTCTGTTAGTCATCATGGGGTCTGATGGCTGCACCTATAGGCCACTGTGGGGCACATCGACCATTGAAAAAAGAGCCTATTATTCATGCTTAATACAGAGGAATGCTCAATTTATATATCAAATTTATTTTCATAGATATTTCTTCAAAATACAGATGAATTGTGGGAATTAGATCAAATTTAGGATGAATTAGGATGCACAATGGTAATATTTGGCCTTCAATCTCTCAAAAACTCTATTGGTGGGCATGTAAGCTTCATGTTGGGATTTGGGCAGCACCTTGATGCTTACGAGAGAAAGTTCCTTTTGTTACTCAAACTGGAAGCACTTCGTTGCATTCCTATTGATCTCCATTATTTTTTTTCAAGAAGTTTTTGGGCACCTTTTATAGATTCTCCAAATTGGTATTCTTGGCTTGCAAGGGAATCCAAGATCAAGATTTAGTTAGGATTAGGTATCCCAAGCATCACTTCTAGAAGCTTCCTCATGGTTATTCATTGCGTAAAACTGCTCTATAATAGATTTGACTTGAGTCGAGGAGATCAAGTTTGTTACAAGTGAGGCTATCTCAGGGTGGAGCAGCCAGGATTAGGGGCCATTATAGGGTCTAATGGATGCTCGAGGCTGCTCTTGGGTATGATAGCCCAAGATGAAAAGGATTGATTGCCCCTATATGAGTGGTTAGAACCACTGTTAGGTCTTGGGAAGGTGCAAGATGAGTCATGTTGCCTGAAAAGATGTCCATATGAGTAGCCTCCTCAACATGATGTATTTTAGGTGTCTACAAATACCTCTTTTTGAGATGCATTGTGTGAAAGCACAACACTAAAAAAAAATAGACAACCTAATGTCACATTATAGGTTGATTTATTTTCATTGATATGGTCAAATTTAGATGCCTCAATCATGGAAAGAGCATACATATTTGAATCATTACCTCCAAAAAATTGGTAGGCTTAATTTGAGTAGAACTTTTATGAATCTAAATTTAACCGAGTAACATTATCAAGCTACATGTTCCACTATATTAGACTGACAAAGGTTTAGTTATCCTTTTTTCTTTTTACCCTAGAAAATAGGGAAGCTTATGATAGTTGTTAGGAATGATTCTTGGATGAACATAATTTGTATGATTAAGTGTTTTATTATTGATTTTGAATTCTATGATTATGACTACACCCTCATGTGATGAATCGATGAGGAAATGGCAAGTGATGAAAGTGATGAATCGCTTAACCAAGATGACTTACTTGAGCATTACAAGAAAATTATAAATGTAAAAGGAAAATTCCCATTATAGATGTGATTTCAACCATTATTAGTAATTGTATATCTCTATCTCATGGAGTAGTTCAGCCACATGGATTTCTTAGGGAATTAAGATGATAGCAATTCAATTAAATCATGTAGTGAATCACTATATTTGATGATTTAATGAAACTTCATAGAATAATGAAATGTATACCTCATTATTGTGGAGCAGTCCAACCGTAAAGCCTTCTTGGGGAGTGAAGTGAAGATATTTTGATTCATCGATGAAAAATTTGGTTCAAATGGCCTTATGGTAATTTAATCATCTTATTGGATTGCATGGAGAGTAAGTCACCAAAACCACCAAGTGTATAGAGTAAATAACTAGGTATGAGGCACATTTAAGATTTTGTTTATTTGATTATTTTGTTAATTTTACAAATTTTGATGAAATTGGACCATTAGATGTGATTAAATTCCCAAAATTAAGCTCATGATGTTGATAAAATGATTGCATTTATTATTATTTGGGGTCTATCCTAGGTTAAAACAATGGTGATATACAAATTTTGGGTTCATATTAGGTGCAACAGTTATACCAAAATGTGACCGCTCTACCCCAAAGTGCTCATGACTTTTTGGAAAATATTAAAGTAAATTTCCCAATTTTTATAGTCATTGTGATAGATGGCAATGAGAGAAAATTGAGCTATGAGGTGGAAGATAGAGATATTGATGTGGAATATTGTTTAGATAACTACAGATCATGATGATAAACTAGGTACAAGCATCCATAAGTGGAGGAGCTGAAACTTCTAAGGTAGATCTCTCAATCTTTTGCTTGTAAATTATAGAAATTTAAAATAAACCTCACTAATTAATGGGCACAAGGAACCTTATTAAAGTGTAAGCAATGAACCTCACTAGTTAATGGACATAAGGAACCTCATTAAAGTGTAAGTAATGAACCTCACCCTATTTAAGAATGTAAATTTAGGCTAGATTAAGGGTAGGTTAGATTTTTTTATTTTATTTTGAGGGTAAGGTACCCTACATAGGTACCACTACAGGGCCATCTTGGGTAGGAGCGACACCCATACTATGGTAAGGGATCCATAAGGGGGTTTAGAAACCAATTTTGAACTCCAATAGTCATAAATCTAACCATTGGGGTGGCCATCCTAGGGTCCAACGATGGTGCCTAACTTCTCAAGGGAGGTTAGCATAATGGGATACATCTCTTGCTATTGCTTAGATTCATCTAAGCATAGGATAGTAGCTATGGTGGGGGTATGCTAATGAGAGATATCTCCTTAAGGACCATGTGACTACAAATCGATTGATAGAGTGACTATATATGGGGATGCTCTCTAGACTTAGCTGACAACCACAATAGCTAAGAGGGATATCAAGATGACCAAGAGATGCCATGATAGCAGAGTGAGACACTCTATATGTTTAGATGGTAGTTGTGACTATTGGGCATTGAATTGCACCAAGTTTTCACTCGATATTGTGGCTGTCTATCTTCCTACTTTCTATCCAGGCTTGCACCCGATAGCTGCAGCTCAACACTCAACATTGGATGGACCAAAATAGGGGTTTTCGATCCAACCTCCAGAGTAGGTTGGTTCCTTGTCAACTTAGCAAGTTGTTGACACAATTATGCTCACTTAGGGTTTGGAGTTTAGGGTAAGAGAAGGTTAGGGCTAGAGAGATGTGGATAATAGTGGATGGATAGGTTAACAACATTGCACTACCATAAAAAGCTCCCAAAAAACCATGCTAAGGACATATACTCAGATCAACATTTATCCCAAAATAGATTGTTTCATATATTAAAGCACAACAGAGAAATGTTGTAGCAAGCAATTTCAATATCCAGGGAATGATAATCCAAATAACAGAATTCACCAAACACCTAGATTTCATAGAAATGTACTTCCTAACCACATAGAACGAATTCAAAAGCAGATTTCAATTACTTATAACAACTAGTAATCCAAAATTTGGCACAAACTAACCATCAAAGTATTTACAGAAATGCAACTAAGAAATCCGAACCTCTGACATCAAGCATGAGAACGCGAACTTGAGGTGAAGATCAATGTATTGCTCCTTTCATTTAGCTCTTCAGGAATATTTACAATGGTACAGGCAAACACGCTAGAGCCGACCCTTAAAAATGAGGGTTCGACCTCTACTTATAGTTTTCTCATTACAATAAACAAGAAACAATACCAAAGATCTTGTTACAACAACACAACAAAGATATTTAGCTGGCATTAGCTCATTGGTCCATCCTCCAAGAATTCCGTTGAAGGAAAGTCCGCCATGGCAGCTCGGGGTCTCTGCAACTTGTTGATCGCTCAGTGGAACTAAAGTTCAGACCGTTAAAGATCATGCATCTCCATCGATCCTTCTTGGGAGTGAATTACCACCATCGATCTGTAACCACCTCTGGTTCGATCTTCTTGGAAAACCCTCGATGCTTCATCTTCCAACCGATTGTTACAAATTTTGATGCAACAATATCTTTTAAACCACCAAGATTTGGCAGCTTAACCTCCACCATTGATTCTCTTCATCACATGATTCAGATTCAATCCGACACAAGCTAAACGCCATTCCACTTTAAAATTGATGATGTCATATTTTAATTAGAAGCAACGGAATCTCCAATCCGGATCTCTGATATCTGAACATCGAATCCGCTCTAGGATCTATCATATTCAACATTATATTCTTCAATCCGCATTAGAATATTGATGACATCACCTCTTTCTTATAGCCTTTGCGGATTTCATTCCAGATAGAGCAAATGCTAATCACCAATCCGGGTCCGGAGCTAGTCACATACTTCTTCCATCATGAATCCACACTTTCATTATTCCACCACCCCATCTTATCTTCATTCCGGAAAGGAAAGACTTGTTCATTCCCCGAATCACCAATCCACACTTTTTTGCCAATGACGTCATCATCTCCTTGAAACTTTTGCGGATTTGAAGGTAGCATTAATCCGGAGCCAAAAAAAAAGGACCTTCCCAGAATCGGATATTCAATATACAAAGATGCCATTCCACACTTTTCCACCATTGACGTCATCGTCTCTTAGGAACTTTTGCGGATTTGAGATCTGCCATCATTCTGGAGCCAGAGTGAAATCACCCGAAATCGCTCCAAACATGAAAACTTCACTAACTATTGAGCGGATTCATATCTTCTGACCCGGTTCCACTTCAAAGCATACTGCAAGGTTTGTGGAATGATGATTTTATCACTTAGTCAAAATTATACAAAATTTTACTAAGTATGTGGCCATTTTGGGCCTACATTCTAGTGCCTCCTGGGTGGATTTGCTTGCAAAGCCAATCGAATCCAGAGTCTTATCCATTGGGCCTTAGGAGTCAAAACAATACTTATCTTTGAAGATATGTTTTAAGGAATAATTTCCATACAAACACTACCCTCTGAAAGCTCAAATTCTACCTAGAGGGTAAAGGTTCATATAGAAACCATGCCAAAAACATCATAGAACTCACTTGTTCAACTAGAGACTGTATCCATAATATCAGTATTACTACTACCTTCAAAAACTATACACAACTCTACCTCCTTTATAAGGCTTCATTTCAAAAAATGCCTTCACACAAAAATGTTGTGTTGTAGGCTTCATGCCTTTATTGCTTATTTCTGACAATTGTCAGAGTAAAAAATAGAAATACAAAACTGATGTATAGAAACACAAAACTTATGTATATGTACAAATAGAAATGAAATGATTTAAGTGTGAGCCCCTCTTGGGCCTGTAGCTGCTCAATATTATCCTCATTCTTCTACAACCTCTTCATCCTCATCTTCTCTTTCCTCTTCTCCCTGTTCTTCTGGAGCATGTACTCTCTGGTTATCCTCACCGGAGGTGTCTCCAAACAATTGGACCATTGATTCCAAAGATTGAAGAGCCTATTTCCATGCTTCCTCAGAGGGATTTGATGTTTCTTTAAGCTGCTTATAAACATATTGTAGTTCCCCAACATCCTCATAATTAGCAGCATTCCCTCTAGTCACCAGATCCTCCATGAGATCTCTTAATCGGGTGTAATCCATAATCAGTTTGGCAACTTGTTCTTGGGATAGTGGCTCTTCCAGTGAATCAATTCTAGCCTCATCATGTAAGTTATCCTTGATGCTTTGTTGGGCTTCTTCCATAGATAACAAGTTGTGATCCTCCTTCCAGAGTCCTTTGAAACCAACATGAATCATTTCCTTATTTATTTCAATGATGTCTTTAATTCCTCTTTCCATTCTATCAAACAACAGCCAGGCTCTCTGAACTACCCTGTGCTTCTTCACCACTATTTTGGTAGCTACCCTAGCTAGATTCCATTCCCTATTGGAAATTGGTTTAGCAGGATCACTGAGCCTACTTCCAACCAACCTGTACATTTGTTCCTCTAGAATCACCATAGGCTGTAACTCTCCAGTGATTTGATCTAAATCCTTCTGAATAGTAGAGAGCAATTGGCTAGCATATTTTAGGTAGTCGATTATGAGTTGAAGACCTGAACATTTTTCTTGAACTTCAGAAAGCAACTCCTGCTTTATCCTTTTCAAATCATCTTTGGAAAAACCTGAGGACTTGGCTTTCTCAATCTGAAGTTGATGCTTTAAATTTTGAATTTCTTTTGCCTGATCCTCATTCAACTTATTTTGTTCTTCTAACTGGTCTTTCCACTCATTAGCCTTTTGAAACCTTTTCTACCAACTCTTAGCCTCTTTTCTCAGAGCTTTCTCTATTTCTTTTTTATCATTGAGGCTCCTCTTAAGCTTTTCAACTTGTTTTTTCAGCTTATCTACCTTCTCTTTAGCTATATCAATTTTCACATAAAAGGTATCTAAGTGAGCCTTGGCAATCCCTAACTCATCCTCAGTAGGAAGCTTGTCAATATCTTCTATGATTTCCTCTACTCTATAATCCTGAGCAGTCATTTCATTTTCAGGTTTGCTCACTTGCAGAATCATAGACCTTGAAACCCTTTGCCTAGTGACAGGGTTAACATACATACTTTTTCTTGTCATGACCATCCTGTTGGAAGGTCGGGTAAGCTTCTCTGCCCAATAGTCATTTATGCTCTGAGTGGTTGCCTGTTATTTTGATACAGTAATAGAATTTGAAAAATTAGTAGCCAAAGGAGATAATGGCATCAAAAACATGAGGGCAGACTGACTTGCTGTTGGTGGGGGTGAAGATATATTGACAACAACCTCTATTACAATGGTAGACTCTATGATTACCGCTATTGTGGATATAGGTAAATTTAGAGAAATAGGAACATAACTGATAGTAGAAGGGGTGGATGAAGTCGAAACACAGTGTCCCATGGATGGTGGTAATGAAATAGATGAGGGTGCAATAATGGTGGACATTGAAGTGGACATATCCAAAGTGGAAGGTGGGTCTTGAGGAGGTTGTGACACAACAGAACTGACTGGTACCTCCATAGCTACTGATGAGACGAGGGAAGAACTGTGAGGTGGAGGAGGTAAATTTGCCATATTTTCTTGACTAGAAAGGGAGGGAAATCCTTTTGGGGATTCATGGAGATGAAAAGGAGAAGAGGGATTAGAAACCATACCTTCACCTATAGATGTAGGGTGTTCTTGTTCAACTTCTGTCTCTAGGTATTGTTCTTGTTCAACTAACCCTTCTGTATTAAAAACAACCACCTCTTCAACAATTTCTTCCATACTCATTTTTTGCTTCTTGGAAACCTCTCTCTCCTCTATTTTTGGGGCCCTCTTAGTCCTCCTATAAACTAATTGAAAAGTAGCCATATCTCCTTCAGAATTTTCCCCCTCTTCATCTTCTTGTACTACTCTTGAAAGTAGAGACTACTCAGATACGGGTCGTAATTCAACTGATGTTGTGGGGATGATGGAAAAATGTGGGGATCTTATTTCAATTAGTGGAATATTGATAACTCTTTCTTTGGAGAATTGTGTTTCATTCACCAATTTAGCCTTCTCGAGAAACTTCTCTACCTGCTTAGAAGTAGGATTGGAGATTTTGAGTACTTCAGTTATGGTCAAAGGAAATTTTTGCATCTCTATCTGAATATTTTGAATTGTAAGAGGAAGGAGGGACTCAGAATCATTCTGGGGTTTTTCATCGATCAATACTATATTTTTGACATCCTTTGGTCTCCAGGATTCAACGTTCTTATTATAAATCCTTGAAAATTCCTTATCAATTTTCATTCCAAACTTTGATTTGGGTTTTCCAATTTTGACCCTCATACGCCACCAATCTGCAATATTTGTTATCTTCCATGGTCCTTTCTCCTCTGGTCTTCCTCTCTCTACTACCTCTTCTTCAGAAGGAGTGTCCTTCATATCGGTAGATTCAACCCTCACTTTATTAATTGTATCCTTTGTAAGTCGATGGCTGAGCTCATGCTCCGGATTGAAATCCACAACCTGTTCGTAGAAATCCAACCATGGAGGTAACTGATCTATCTTTGAGATGTTCCACTCCAAAAGAGTAGTTTCATCATTATTCCTTCCCTATTCAAAATTAGCCCTGGGCATTTTTTCAAATTTATAGGCCTTGTCTCCATTTAGGGTTTTATTTCTCATAGTGAAAATATCGTCAGGATCATAACTCCATCTCTGAGGAATATAAAATAGACCTAATCTATCAAGGTATTGATCAATTTGTTGGCTCTACCACTCGGATACAATAATATTATCTTTAGTGTGGTAAGTAATTAAAGACTTCTTCTTCCTTCCCAAACCATAGCTTGCATCAATGTACACCACCTACCTTAGATACTCCAGGGTGAATAGCCTTTCTATGACAAAGTGAGGTAGGAGAAAGGGTTTACCTATGAAACCATATAACCTGATTACTGTGCCCTCTGTTAGTAGATACCAATCTCCTTCCTCAGTGTATTCCTTCCTCAGAATCTGCTTAGCTAAGGAGGGCAACCTAGGGCACTCATTGTACATTATTTTTAGGGTAGGTTCCAAAAATTCCAAGTTGAATCTGTAATAGGACTCACTGCTCTTCAAACAATCCATCCAATAATAGACCGACAAGGGTTCTCCATCACTGGTTTTATCCTTAGCTAGAATCCATGGCATTCTGCTTTTGATAGCTGCGTAGAACATCCACACCAGACTCGAGCAATGTCTAAAACTGGGAGCACCAACACCCTTCTTCATGTTTACCAACTGCTCATGGATCCTCTGAGCGAGAAAAGTTGGCCAGTCAAAGTAAATTACTCTGGTACCCCTCTCTCTCACATATTTCTTGTACATCCTCTCATTAGAAATACAATATGCCATGACAATTTTCCAACCATGAACCATCCTGTCAGAGTCCAAACCCTCCATACAAGCCAACATAGAAAATAATTTTGGGCTTGCAAATTCATCAATGTGAATTGGGACTTTGGGCATTTCATCTTGATTCTTTATCCTTATGAAATTAAGATGAAGCCATTTTTCTAGTGCCTCCTTTTTTTCTTTTGAGGCTATCATGTTAGTGTAAGCCCTGTCTAGCTCTGCTACGCTAAATGGTCTGAGCTTTGAGGATGGGCCTACCCCTATGATGAATAACTCATAGCAAGTCTCTCTTGTGATGGAAAATAGGGGAGTGCCCTCAGGGGTTCTGACTATTCTATTTTTAGAATCATAGAATTGAATCATAGCAGAGACTAGTTTGGGGTAGTGATGCATAGAATCATAGATATAAGAGAACAAAAAGGATTTTATGGCTATCATACCTTGTCACCGCATTGGCTTTCCTTTGAAATATAAAAATTTGAAACCTATCCTGAGGTGGGTCCTTCTCACTCTTGTCATCACTGTATCTGTGACTCGACTGGTCCGATGTACATGAACCTGCAATCTTGTCGCTATCTTCGATGATTCGATGGATGAATTTTTGGGTGCCATCCTGACAGTAGCAAACTTCGTCCTCTCGCTTTGTAGTAAATTCTCCAAGGTATCATTGTACTTTTCTACCTTCCTATAGATGCAAGGGGTTTCCAAATGGATTTTGTGTATGCTTTTCATTACTTCTCTCCTCTGGAGCCCATGTATCTTTTGCCATTAATGCAGCTGCTACATGATATCTTTGTTGGCACACTTTCCAATCCTTTTCATTATTTCTTTGGTGGCTCAAAGGTGGCATCCTATCTTCTTATTGGTCGAATTTTGAAATTGTGCTGCCAGCTCATCATATCCCTTCGGCTACTCTTTGGTCCATGCATGAGTTCATTAGAATTGAATGCGGGAGCACTCTTTAGCCTCCACGTGTCAGATTGGAACTTGTTGTTCGGCTTTGGCCTGATTCTGCTTCAGTGTCTTAAGAACCTTTCGAGTCCACTTTGGTACTTGAAGCTTGCATGCATGACACTCTACCTCGATTCCGCTCTGGCTATCTCTAGCTTTGAGAGGTTCCCAGATTAGCATCATTCTTTGTCCTTCTCTATGTGGGATAGAAACTGATAGACCACTCCATGGAAATCCAGAATTAACCATGCGGACTTGAGGGTGGAATGCCATTCTAGAGAGTTTTACACAGCACCATGTGTGGAATGGAACATCACCATGCATTTGGCCAACACTTAGTCATTTCTTGCAAACTTTCTTCTCTTTTTTTTTTTAGAATTTCTTTGAAAATAACTAATTACAAAGTGCAAAAAATAAATCAAATACAAAGTGCAGAAAGGAAGGGGAAATATTTGTACAATGTATATACATATGTTACAATGAGCTCACTTCTTACATATAGTAGAGCTTGAGGTGGAAACCATTCACTAGAATTGGTTGTATGTTTCCCTCTGGATCCTTCAACTGAAATACATTAGACTCTTTAGCTTCCACTATTTTGAAAGGACCATCCCAAAAGGAATCAAACTTTTCATGCTTGCCTGGTTTTGCCCTGTCAACATTCCATCTGAGAACTGAGTCTCCAACTTGGAGTTTTTTGAACCTGGCCTTTTTATCAAACCATGCTTTAATGTCTGATGAATGCTTTTGAAAATGATCATATGCTTGAGTTCTACTCTCTTCCAATCATAGCAAGTGTGTCAACCTGGTTTTTATTGGATCATCCTCTAATTCTTCTTCTGTACTGACAAGCTTAAGCATTGGGATCTCTAAGTGAATCGGCAATACTACCTCTTTTCCATATACCAGTGCATAAGGAGAAGTTTTGATGGACTTTTTAATAGTAATCATGTCTGCCCATAGAGCATGGTTGAGCAATAGGTGCCAACTCCTTTTGTTACCTTCCAGAGATTTTCTCAAAATCCTTAATAGGTTTTTGTTGGTAGATTCTGCAAGTCCATTACCTTGTGGGTAATAATTTGAAGTATTTTTAAGAGTGATGCCATACTTGCTGGAAAACTCAATGTACTTGGCTCCTATGAAAGTAGGGCCATTATCACTCACCAAAGCTTTCGGGACTCCAAATCTGGAAATCAAATTCTCCATAAAGTTGATCACAACTTCCTGGTCTACCCTCTTTGTAGGAATGGCCTCCACCCATCTGGTAAGATAGTCTGTAGTTGTCAAGATAAACTTATGCTCTACTGAAGAATTAGGATTTATAACTCCTATGAAATCTAATCCCCATTGTTGAAAAGGCTCCTCAACTTGAATAGGTTTCAGAGGAGATGAAGCATTTATGGTTCTTCCAACGTACCTCTGACATTTGTCACAAGCCTGGGTAACTTTAAAAGCATCATTGAACACAGAAGGCCAATAATAGCCTACTCTTATTATCTTCAAAGTTGTAACTCTGCCCGAGCTATGACCACCTACTGACCCTCCATGAAATTCTTCTATGACTCTTTTTTGTTGGTCCTCCTTCAAACATTTCAGGAGAATACCATCCAAGTTTCTTTTGAACAACCCTTCAGGTAGTAATACATATTTTAGAGCATGAAGTCTATACCTCCTTCTTTGAGAAGGATTCAGATCAGGTGGGCAGATCCCAGTTTGGAAATACCTAGTCATTTGCTCGATCCAATCAGAATCTGGAGTGTGTACAATCTCTATTTGATCCTCTTCTATTATCTGACAAGCTATCATTTCTGCCAATGTTGAAGCATCTGTCAATCCTTGGCACAAGGCTCTACCTCTTACCAGATTGGTGGGACGTATTTCTACATCATATTCCTAGATCTTAGTAATCCAACCAGCCCTTTTATCACCTAGGTCACCTTGTAAAATAAAACTTCTTACATCTGGATGAACCACATATACCAAGGTTTTGCTCTGTACCAGATATTGTCTAAACTTCTTTAGTGACTTCATCATAGTGAACACTTGTCTTTCAATAAAGTTATATTTTACCTGATAATCATGTAAAGTTTGACTCCAAAATAACACAGGGTGTTCATCCCCTTGATTATCTCTCTGGGTGAGTACCGAGGCATAACTCTCTTCAGCTCCATAAGCATAGAGAATAAAATATTTAGTGAAATCAAGATTTATCAAGACTGGGGCTGTTGCAATGGATTGCTTGATGACCTCAAAATCTTACTTCCTAACCTCAATCCACTTGAACTCTACCTTTTTCTTGAGTAGTTCAGATATAGGCCTCACTTTCTATGCAAAATCAGAAATGAATTTCTTGATGAAATTGATTTGACCTAGGAAGGACTGCAAGGTCTTCTGATTAGTAGGCAAAGGAATAGCTAGAATTGCTCTAATTATTTTTGGATCTATGGCCATACCTTCCTTTGAGACCACATGGCCTAATAGTTTTCCCTCATGTACTACAAAAAATGACTTCTTAGGATTCAATGAGATACCAAATTCTCTCGCATTTTTGAAAAACCTATTCCAAATGAGATAGATGATCATTTTTATCATGAGAAAACACCGTCATGTCATCTAGGTAAATCAGAATAACTTTGTTTATAAGTGTACCAAAGGCATAGTCCATGGCCCTCTGAAATGTAGCTCCAACATTAGACAGCCCAAAGGGCATTCTCTGATAGGCAAATGTACCCCATTTTGTGGTGAATGTTGTTTTGTATTGGTCTTCATCTTTTACCCAAATTTGGTTATATCCAGAGTAACCATCCAATAGTGAGAATATTTCTGCTCCAGCTACCACTTGTAAGATCTGGTCAATCTGAGGGAGGGGGTAGTGATCCTTGAGGGATGCTTGATTCAGATTTCTAAAATCTATGCATAGGCGTATATCCCCATTCTTCTTTCTTACGGGTACCAAATTGGCTACCCAAGTGGAATGTTTTATTGGATATATTATCCTAGCCTTTAGTAGCTTTAAGAGTTCCTCTCTCATAATGGCTTCTATCCTCGGATTGACAGGCCTCTATTTTTGTCGAAATGGTTTAGCATCGGGTTCTAACTCAATAGTATGCTGGATAATCCTTTTGTCATACACCTTAAGGTCTTCATATGACCAAGCCACAGTGTCTTGGTATTTTAAGCATAAAGTTTTAATCTCTTCTGCTTCCTCAGGTGAACATTGGATCCCAATATTGAGCTTCTTTCCTATTTTGACCTCCACTTCTTTATAGATCTTTTCACCGACCTTCATGGCTCCAACCTTCTTTCTATCTTCATTATCAAATAGACTTTCAAGGGTGACCAATCCCCTTGGAATATGATTGTTTCTTAGTTGGATAAAGTCTTGTTGATCTATTTCCTCCAAGTCTTCCTCTTGGATAGTTGAGAGGTATGCTTCTCTTATCATAAAATCTAGAATTTGTTCATCACTTTCAAAAACCTACCATAATATCTGCTTGTCTGGCACTGCAGGTCTGAAAACCATTTTAATTCCCTTGGTCTTCTTAGTTCCAAAATCTATAGGAGGATTGAAATTAGCTCCCTTCATTGCCAATGAATCTGCCAGGTGATTCTCTTCTCTAGGCACAAAACTTAGATTCAGGGCATCAAATGAATCCATTAGGTCCCATACCCTATTCCTATAAGCTTTTAAGTAATGGTGCTTACTGCTGCACTTATTCCTTACCTGATGGACTATCAACTCAGAATCACCATATATGTTCAAAATATTGATGCCCATGCTTTCTGCTTGCATCAATCCGAGGCACAGAGCCTCGTACTCTACAACATTGTTAGTACATGACCATGTCAGTCTATAAGAAAAATTCTTTATCCCTTTCGACTGTGATTGTAGAACCACACCAACCCCTGCACCATTTCTACATTTAGCACCATCAAAATGCATAACCCATGTTTCCTTGTTTCTTAGGGATTGATTAGAAATAGCAAGGAGTTTCTTTTCCAATTCAGTTGTGATGTTGTATGTACCCATACCAGTTCCAAATTGACTATAGTCTTCTCTTGAAAGGCAACTCATCTTCAATGTCTAGCTCCTCAATGTTTTCCACTAGCTCAAATTCCTCCAAAGGATTAATATTGCACATATCTTCTTCAATATTTTCAATATGATAAGCAACTGGTTTCTCAGGTGTTATCCTTATCCTTTTTCCTTTGAAAGGGATTACCATGCTAGAATAATCCATGTACATACATCCCCCTAGCTTTGTAGTAAATTCTCTTGAGAGGCATAACCCGAAATAGGGTTCTAAGTCCACCACCACTATTTCCTGCACCACCGTTACCTCGGGAGCTCTGTGCAACCTCATCAGTACATATTTAATAACCCCAACTATCTTGACAGGTGTCCCATCTAGTTGCAACACTCCAGGACAAGACCGAGTATATTCCATACCCATTTCTTCATAGACCGCCTTAGGCATAACTATGGTTGATGCTCCTGAATCAATCATACAATTTTGGACTACCCATCCTTCCATTCTTAAGGATATGTAGAAAGGGGGAGGTTTGTTTTTTAGAACAGTAGGTGTCATTTATTTATTTTCTGGTGGTATACTGAGGATGGTGGTGGTTGGTCTATTCTAGGGATTTTTGTTGAGGGAAGCTTTAAGTAGGTCAATCTGGCCCAGAATGAAAAGAGTGTCATACAGGCTAGCTTTTGATGGAATCCTTTTCATCTCCTCAACAATGTTGTACTCAGACTTGGTCAGGGATAGTCTTTCCAGTCCTCTATCTGGCTCACCATATTTCCTTTTGTATTGTTGGGTTGCCTCTAATATTTATCTTTTGGTAATAGAGGGGAACCTGAGCCTTTCTTGATCCTCACCCTTGGATCTCATTATGTCTCCTTCTGTTTCTCTTTCAAGATTTTTAGGGAGACTATCTGTCTTCTCCTTCCCTCTAGCTCGAGGAATAGGAAAAGTGTCACTGCTTTGAGGGGGAAGTCAGCTTTCTTTTGAGAAGGGACCTAGAATTGTCCCATCTTCTGGGGGTCTACTTGTAAAGCTTTCTTTCCAGACCTTGTCATAACAACAATCAAACTTTCTTCCTCTAACTCTTTTTCGACCATGATCTGATCAGGGTGCCATAACATATTAACCCTCCCCTTATGATTCCTTTTAGCTTGATCCATAGCTTGTTGAACATGGTGTTGATACATCACACAAGATTGTGAGTCATGGGGGTCATTGCATACCAAACACCAAATATTTGCAAGAGTGGTATCTGTAGAACACTCTGGCTCCTCATATGTTGCATTCACCCTAACCCTAGTACTATTACTAGGACCAGGCCTTTGATATTTGTTTACATATGGGAATCTCCTCTATTGTGACCTTTCCTGATCTCTCTTTTCCATCGAATTCATTCTGTTACTCAGAGTTTTCATGGTATTTTGTATATCCATAATAGCAGACAATTCTTGAGAAGGTTGAGAAGGAAGGGGAGGAAAAGGAGGTGTGGAGGATACAGGTTTAGACCAAGGAATCAGATTCATTTGTGGATATGGAGATGGTAAAGAAAGGGGGTCCATGTAGGAGGGCTTTGTGGATTGCTCATGGCTACTATTGGTTTCTGAGTTATAGGGCAACACGGTTTTGGGGGGAATTCTTCCCACATTGATCAGGATATTTTTAGCATGGACGGTTGCATTATAAACTTGGGGGAAGGTTTCTACTCTAGATTGTTGTGTTTGCAAACCTAGCTCTGATCCCAGGGCTCGAATATAATACATGTAAGCCAAACATGCAACTGGTCTAGCAGTGGGGGGAATTCTCTTCCATGTTCTGCTAAATCTCAAATTAAAATCTGAGATAGTTTCTTGCTGGGTTTTTTGCATGGTTGTAAACTGATTCAGCAGAGAAAAGGGATCAGTAGATTCATTAAATTCTTCTATGAATGGCTCAGCCAATGATTGCCATGAAGTGATAGAATTATCTTCCAGAGTTCTAAACCAATGCAATATCTTTCCATGAAAGGATAGGGCTAGAATTATGACAATAATATTTTCCTCTTTTATGTTGTGGATTGCTGCCAGATTCAAGATATCTTGGCAGTGCTCATAAGCTATTTTCCCAAATCCATCATACATGGGGGTTGCCTTAGATATAGCCTAGGGGATGGCATCCATTTGGGCTAATCTAAGGGGCCCAATTGAATCCCAGTTAGGGTACTTTTGTAGTGGCTGATTAGGAACCACATTTTGTGCCATATTTTTGGCTATAGGCCTTCTTGGGGGAACTATTGGGTTTTCTTCCAGAAGCTCTTCTTCTTCAATAAAATCTTGATCTAAACTTCTGATAACAACAACCCCTCTTTGAGGTAACTCATAATGAAAGAAATAATCAGGGTTGTTCCTCTTGAAAGACCTAGTATACATGAAAGGGTACTGGTCTACAATACTTTTTTGGGGTCTTCTAACCAAGGAGTCGCCAGGTGAACTTTATTTTCTTCACTAATAAGGTCAAGACAATTCACCAAATCTTGATTCCTTCAGGTTGAGATAACAATAACTCTTTATATGGGTTTCGTGTTCCTTGTGAACGGTCCCACCGAGCATGCCAAAAACTATTGGGCACTGAATTGCACCAAGTTTTCACTCAATACTATGGTTGTCTATCTTCCTACTTTCTATCCAGGCTTGCACCCGATAGTTGCAGCTCAACACTCAACATTGGATGGACCAAAATAGGGGTTTCCGATCCAACCTCCAGAGTAGGTTGGTTCCTTGTCAACTTAGCAAGTTGTTGACACAATTATGCTCACTTAGGGTTTGGATTTTAGGGTAAGAGAAGGTTAGGGCTAGAGAGATGTGGATAATAGTGGATGGATAGGTTAATAACATTGCACTACCATAAAAATCTCCCAAAAAACCATGCTAAGGACATATACTCAGATCAAAATTTATCCCAAAATAGATTGTTTCATATATTAAAGCACAATAGAGAAATGTTGTAGCAAGCAATTTCAATATCCAGGGAATGATAATCCAAATAACAGAATTCACCAAACACCTAGATTTCATAGAAATGTACTTCCTAACCACATAGAATGAATTCAAAAGCAGATTTCAATTACTTATAACAACTAGTAATCCAAAATTTGGCACAAACTAACCATCAAAGTATTTACAGAAATGCAACTAAGAAATCTGAACCTCTGACATCAAGCATGAGAATGCGAACTTGAGGTGAAGATCAATGTATTGCTCCTTTCATTTAGCTCTTCAAGAATATTTACAATGGTATAGGCAAACACGCTAGAGCCGACCCTTAAAAATGAGGGTTCGACCTCTACTTATAGTTTTCTCATTACAATAAACAAGAAACAATACCAAAGATCTTGTTACAACAGCACAACAAAGATATTTAGCTGGCATTAGCTCATTGGTCCATCCTCCAAGAATTTTGTTGAAGGAAAGTCCACCATGGTAGCTCGGGGTCTCTACAACTTGTTGATCGCTCAGTGGAACTGAAGTTCAGACCATTAAAGATCATGCATCTCCGTCGATCCTTCTTGGGAGTGAATTACCACCATCGATCTATAACCGCCTCTAGTTCGATCTTCTTGGAAAACCCTCGATGCTTCATCTTCCAACCGACTATTACAAATTTTGATGTAGCAATATCTTTTAAACCACCAATATTTGGTAGCTTAACCTCCATCATTGATTCTCTTCATCACATGATTCAGATTCAATCCGGCACAAGCTAAATGCCATTCTACTTTAAAATTGATGATGTCATATTTTAATCAGAAGCAGCAGAATCTCCAATCCGGATCTCTGATATCTGAACATCGAATCCACTCTAAGATCTATCATATTCAGCATTATATTCTTCAATCCGCATTAGAATATTGATGACATCACCTCTTTCTTATAGCCTTTGCGGATTTCATTCTGGATAGAGCAAACGCTAATCACCAATCCGGGTCTAGAGCTAGTCACATACTTCTTCCATCATGAATCCACACTTTCATTATTCCACCACCCCGTCTTATCTTCATTCCAGAAAGGAAAGACTTGTTCATTCCCTGAATCACCAATCCACACTTTTCTGCCAGTGACATCATCATCTCCTTGAAACTTTTGCAGATTTGAAGGTAGCATTAATCCGAAGCCGAAAATAAAAGGACCTTCCTAGAATCGGATATTCAATATACAAAGATGCCATTCCACACTTTTCCACCACTGACGTCATCATCTCTTAGGAACTTTTGTGGATTTGAGATCTGCCATCATTCTGGAGCCGGAGTGAAATCACCCAAAATCGCTCCAAACATGAAAACTTCACTAACTATTGAGCGGATTCATATCTTCTGACCTGGTTCCACTTCAAAGCGTACTGCAAGGTTTGTGGAATGATGATTTTATCACTTAGTCAAAATTATACAAAATTTTACTAAGTATGTGGCCATTTTGGGCCTATAGTGACTATAGGTTCAAGCTAGGCCATAGTAGGTACTTAGGCTATAGGAGATATGGTAGGGCCATAGGATTAGGTGACTAGACTATAGGCTATAGTTAGTTAGTATGATGCATGGTGCCAATATGATGGTACCTACATTTTGTAGCTATAGGTGGTGATGCTTGGTGGTACTCTACTTGAGTAGTCTACCATAGGAGGATCTTAGAGGAATTAGCATAGTGATTCTAGATAGTCCTTAGTACAACCTAGTCACAGGTCATCAACTCACCCAAAGATCAATATCTAGTGGTTCTAGATAGCCTTGCAGGGATGCAGCTGATGGTGGAGATGACTCTAGAGGTGAAGACCCCACTTGATGTATCAATTTATATTTATCATGATTTTGAGTGTAAGGTCTAAGAACCTACATGGTTGTATCCTATGAGAAATTTTGTACCATGACATACCTTATTATTTTCACACACACACACACACACACACACACACACACACACACACACACATATATGATCTCCTTTTATGGCTCATTATGTGTCTTATGATTTTGATTTTATGTTTAAGGATGCATTAATGGATGTAATGCTTATATGATGATGTATTATGCTATATATGAGATGTACTAATGACATGCAATAGTTATATGATTGATGTATGATTTGATTCTATGATCTAGATGTATAGACGTGATACTATAAATGTGTATATGGATGCACTCTTGATGTTAAATGCATGTTTTGTTCAATTTTTTATGCATTTGATTTTTGTTATAGGATATGGCAGATGTAATGTGTACACTATGCATTAATTTCATGAGGATGGTCTAATGCAAATATACTTGTATGCTTTAATAACTTAAAACATAATTAATGAATCTAATTTGTGTTTATCAAACTAATGGCAGACACCACATAATGTATAAAAATCATGAATAAAATGTGAATCCTTAATATAAGAATTTAACATTTATTCATGCATATGTGAGATGCAATGATGTGATATGTAGAGGCTTTACCTATAAGCTTATGCAAACTAAAAGGTATGCATAAAATAGTCATTGGCCATCTAAATATCATTACTGATATCCATCTGGTACCTATCCTATTTTATGAACACCCCTTAATAAACAAAATATCATAAGGAAAAGTATGCATGTTGATGAGATGTTTTTTGCTATGAGGGGATTTTTGAAATTTTCCATGAGACTCAAACACCCTAGTTTATTGATTCAAAATTTGTATATTGACTATACAAGACTCCTTAAAGATACAATCATATTTAAGAATACCGAGATATTCATTATCCCTATGTGTGCAAAGTGAATATATTAGATGAGACATAAGACTACCTCATTTATAGGCAGGTTTCATTAAACCCATTGCTATAATGAGGATCAACCTATGGTCATAATGATCCTGAATTTGAATGTAGTTAGACTAGATTACTAGGCAATACAAGCTGCCTAAAGCTAGCTCATCCATAAGTTGAAATTGGTTTGTATAAAAGCATATTGCTAATGTGACAGACATATCACCATACATAAGGCTACTCCATTGTCAGGTGGGTTTTATTCAACCTGAAGTAGGGGAAAAATTGTGTACCTAAGAGTGATAAACAATATGCATCTATCGCTAATGAATGATGAGCATCAAAATGGAAGCATGCAAGTAAAAGTGGAAAAGACACCAAATTGCAAGAAATGAAATAAAAGGAAGTTTCTTTCTATTAATTTGATGGTTCAAAACCATGGTTACATAAATTTCCCCTTGAGGGATTTGTATTGATACAATTATTTACAAAATTATGGGGTGCCCAAAGGATCAAGTCCTTTCAAAGAAGCTCGTGTGCACTTCCAATGTTGTTCCTCATACCCACAATTGAGGTGGGTGAACCTATGATGCTAATAATTTGTTCTATGGTCTTGTGCTCCTTCCTTGTACACTATAGAAACCTGCACCTACACACAAGAAAATCAGAATCATTAAATAGCAAGTGTGTATGGTAAAAACATGCAATCCCCATAGGAACTGAAACACTAGAAAACATGAATATGCAATATGTCTATCTAAATAAAATAAAAATGACTTTAAATTGCAGAGGTATGTATAATGGATGGTTTTGGGAATATATCACTAAAAAAAAACCGAAATTGCATCTTATGGTGTGGCATAATCACAGTGCACTTTTCCAACCTATAAAACCCAAAGTAAGAAATTTTTGCACCTAAACATATCCAAAACACATGAAACTTAGATAGAATACATAAAATTACATTTCAAGACAACCCATATGGTGAAATTTAAAAAATCGATAACATTTTCATGTGCACTTCCAGATGAGCTCCGTAGACCTGCATAAGACCCTGCAAAACACTAAAAATATGATATCTCACTCAATATAGCTCCAAAATGCATAAAATTTGGAAAGAATGCTCATATACTAATATATAATATAACTAAAAAATAATAGTAAATAAATAATGCACATATCTATCCTCATACCAGGGTGGGACGATCAGGACTATCATAAAATGGGGACCGTCTTGGGGTGGGATGACCACCAATTTTACACTTATTTTACCACCAATTCCTCTTTGAATTGGTAAAAAACCCTCCTACTAGTGCTGTCATAATTTTATGGTGAAATTCACTCAATTTATCTGGTTTTACAAACAAATTGCACCTCCTATATCAATCACAAAACCTCCTTCGCTAGGTAGAGGTTTTGAGAGAAAAAACACAAAAATGTGAGGGGAAATCTTGGCAGCACTCCGTTGCTATGTTTTAAAATTCCTCTCTATATATTTTATGGAAAATTAATCCATTTTATAGCCAAATTAAGCCTTTGGGAAAGAAGGCATGCGAGGGCATGTAGGTCAAGAGGCACCATTTGGCCAACAGGGTGGCATGCATTGGAGGGGGAAGAAAATATCCTATTTTGGCCTCCATTCTGCAACATGTCATAAGGATGCTACAATATATGACTTGCATGCTTGAATAGGTAGGGAAAATGGTAGTTTCTAGGTGCCATTTATCCCCATTTTAACTTTTTGAGGGTCAAAGTTCATTGTCGTCCCACCCAAGGATGACCACACATTATCGTCCTTGAGTGGGACAACCATGAACTGTGGCCATCCCTAGGTGGGACGACCATGTCCAGATGACAAAAAACTTCCCAAAAGTGGTGTATAGCCTTCCAAGAGTGGTTAGGACCACTAATAAACCTCTGAGGGTTGCCCAAGGTGGCCATATGGTGTCAATTAACCAGTGCTTTTGATTGCCTAATCGGATTGACCAAATTTTAGTGTCTATAGATGCCCCTTTTTGAGATGCGTTGTGTGTAGCACAATGCTAAGAAAAAATAGATGACTAAAATTCTAAATTATTAGGGTTATTCAATAACCTAACCAACTTTTGATGCCCCAATCATGGAAAGAGCATGCGTTCTTGAATCCTTGCTTCTGACGAGCTAAGGAACTTGCTTCAAGTACAACCTTTCTAGTAAGGTTGGCTTGATCTTGGATATTTTTCATTCATGAAGTAGGAGGCATAGTTTTTCATGATTCTATAATACCAATAATTTTTTTAATTAAATTTGTGCTTGTTTGCTGCCCCAAGCAGGGGCATGATTGTCTTTGTCAAAGATTCATTGAACGAACGCAATTTGCATGATTGAGTGTGTGAATGTTGATTGTGATTATGAAATCATTAAGTATGACTACCCACTCTAGTAATGAGTCAATGAGGGAGTTAACAGTGATAAAATTTATGAGTCACTTGACACATATGACTTTGCTAGGGTTTCCTCTAGTTTTACTCATTGAAACATGGAGCAATTTTGAGAGGATTTTGGTGATTTTGTTGATGTTGTATGGAAGAAAGGAGCTGAAAAATTTATTCCCATGGGGTTGTCTAGCCATAATTGCATTATTAGGGTGTTAAGTAAAGACTTTTCCATTTATCCATGAGAAATTTATATTCCTTTTGATCCTTGTGAAATTTTGACCAAATTTGAGCTGTTTTTATGGGTTTTGGATCCCTTTTGATGCATTTTAAGATTTTTTGGTGCAATTTTTTTGTGGCCATCCTAGGGTGGGATAGTGGAATTTTTATGGCCATACTAGGGTGGGATATTTGATCAAATGTGTGCTCATACCACACTGGGGTGGTCATGGCCTTGAGAGGATTATTTAAGCCAAAAATGGGTTATTTGGGCTCATTCTTGCATTTGGAACTTTGTAGCTTGAGAGGTGAGGAGGAGAAGAAATATTCTAAGAAATGGAGTGCTACAAAAATCATCCTATAGTCACCATGAGCCATCATGTAGACTCATCCAAAAGTGGAGCCAGTGAGAGATGGGTAAGAATTGAATTCCTTACCACACTATGCTAGTTTAAAAATTGAATTATTGCTTGTTTTTGGTTTTTGGCAGAGCACACTAGATCCTCAGTAATTGAACCTAATTAGGGATGCCCTATAATTTTTAGGAATTTTTTTTGTGTTTTTATGCAATTTTCTTTATTTTTAGGGCTTTTTGATTGCTTAATTTTACTATTTTTTTGCTATGTTTGGTGGCCTGGAAGGCCCAATATTGCTCAATTTGGGGGCCATCCCTAGGTGGGACAACCAGGATAGGCTATTTAGGGGCTATCCTTGGGTGGGATGGTCATATATTTGGTGGCCATACTTGGGTGGGATGACCACAAACTGGATTGAAAAAGGGCCCTTTTTTGGGTGTTTTTGAGGCATTTTGAAGCCTATTTGGATCTTGTTGTAGCACCCTAAAATTGGCATAGTAAACCTTAGAAAATAATTAAAATTACCTTAGTAATAATTCAAATTCAAATTTTAAACCCCAAAACTGCTCCCAAATCGCCTGCTACCCGTTTCCTCGTTTTCCATGCCATTTTTAGAGTTTGTTTTATCCGTTGGATGATATCATCTTTGATAAGACGATATCGCCTCAGATCAGATGATTTCATCTGAAGTAGAATGTCCAGTTGATTTCATCCCAAAACTAATTTTTCATAATTAGCTTTTGTTTCAACGATGTCTCTAATCTGGGCAGAAGCGTGTCTGCGCTGTTAGAGACCTCCCCTATTGGATATTTTCTATATTAGGATGATCTCAAACCTCATAACCTACCTCCTAAGCTTATTTAAACCTTAGGACCCCCCTTGACATCCCCCTGGCTGAATTTTTCCACACTTCGAGTTTTACATGCATTAGAATATCCTAGACCATTGTTTGCCTTTGTCTCTTTTCAAATTTTCTTGTAGGAACTTTGTTATTCTTCAGCTGGAGAAAGCTCTAATCATTGCAAATGATCCTATCCAATTCGAGATGATTTCATACCAATCCGAGATGATTTCGACTGTAGTCAACATTGGGGGCAATCAGTGCCCTGAGTTTGCATTCTTTCTTCATTTTTCTTACTGTTTTGCTTTGCATTAGTTAAACTTATTATTATTTTGCATCCCGGAGTTCACCCATATAGTATTAATCCATAATAAAATCATAAATTATCATTAAATCATTGTAATGTACTCGTGTTTTTGTTTATTATTATCATTTTAACATTATTACTATCATTCTACATCATTGCCCTCTTCTGGTATAGCTGCATTTTTTGTATTTTGTATCTATTTCTCTGATTGCAGGTCTCTGATGAATTCATCTAACGAATTCATCAGATCTTAGACAATCCTATCAAATCGGAGACGATTCTATCAAATTCTAGATGATCTTGACTACAAAAAAATAGAACCTCCATCAGACATCCGAAACCAGGTATGGATATTTTCACTTAATTATTATCTATGTTTTCTATTTAAATCTATTTTTTGTCTTCATTTAATTTGCATTTTCTTAATAGAAAAACTTAGATTCATCTGGCCAAACCTAGGACTTGGATGTTTAAAGCTAAAACTAAACACATCAAACACATTCCCAACCTAGGAATGGAAACTACCACTAAACGTTTCCTGGTGAACCCCACCATCCATCAAAAAATCACCTTAATACCCCTCCCCCGAGAGGTGGGACCTTCAAAGGGCCTCTCAGTCTGAGGTATTGTCCCATCCTTTTCCCATATTCCTTTCGGGCATGAATCCTTTAGCTTGAAGGTAAGGATGTGAAAATTTTGGAGCGATACATTTTGGTGAACCCGACGTGAAACTAAAACCTTTTGAAAACAAAAAAAAACAAAAAAAAGAAAAACAAAAACATAGATGCATTTGAAATCATTAGAAAACTACTAAGTTGCATATCATTTCTAGATGGTAGCTCCTAAGAAAAGACTAGCTGTCATTATAAATTTTGAAAACCAATTAGCAGCTATAGAAGTTAATTCTGTGCTTAGTGTGCCTAAAACAGATAGAAACCAACTTTTGTGGAAAGAACTTGATAGGAGGCTAGGTATCATTTCATCTAGATCAATACAACTTAAACAAATCAAGAGGTTTGCCCTAGATAGGATCTTGGATCCTCATCAACTCATTTTTTATCATGAACTTCAGAGAGCCTGCCATAGGTGGTTAGCTTATAGGAGAGCTCTTGTGTCTTCAGAATTGTTCACCTTCGAGGAATACCTCGAGAACGCAGTTGTGGTATGCCAACTTCTAGTTCATATAGAAGTCTAAGAAACTGATCTTATGATTAGAAAAATATGGAATAGAGTTCCTAGAGCTATGTTATATCGTGAATATTGTCGTGAGAATTATTATTATCAACTAGAATCTGAAATACACGGTATTGCTATAGCACATTTCATTAAATTCTTGAAAGAAAATTTTCAATTTGAAGAAGAACACTTCATGACTCCTGAAGAACTCGAGCCCATTAATGATATTTATAAATTGTTTATAGAAGACTAGATCATTGCTTTCATTATTATTATTTCTTGCATTTAGTGTGCTATTTGTTATCTTTATAATATTGTTACAAAAACAAAAAAAAACAAAAATAGAAAAAACAAGAAAAACCAAAACATAACAAAACTAAAACATTTTATTTCAAATACTATAGTAGGTATATAATTAAAATATATACCTCTTAAGCTTGTTGCATATATATATATATATATATATATATATATATATATACAAGTATATATATATTTGCTGAAATATAAATTTAAGCACAATTCCTAGACTTAGGAATGGTAAACAAACTGAAGAAGAAGAAGAAGATTGGTTAGGAGACAAAACAAAAAACCCAAATGTCCTTCCTGAGGATTCAATTCTAGAAGGAGAAACTCTAGAATAGCTAGAAGATGAGCTGGCTGAAGAAAATGAACAACAAGAAAATCTTAAAGAGGAAGGATCCTCATCCCCTAGAATGGCTCCAGATGGAACTATTGCTTTTGATAACTTAGATCATTTCTGGAAATTTTTCAATAATAACATTGGTGCTCTTAATATGGCAGTTCATATTGATAGAGGACAAATTAGTGACACTCAAGCAGCCATGGAAGATATGTTTAACATACACACTAATCCCTTGTCCTTTGTTGATCAAGAAAGTGATAAGGCTGGACCATCCAATAGAGATATGGTCACTATGATTCAGAACATGCAAAAACAATAGGTTACCCAACCCCATAAGGAAATTTTTATTGAGCCTAAAATCATTCCCACACAAAATAAACCTTCATTCATTGCTTTATTTCGCCAAACTATTGATCAATATGCTTCAAATCGACAAAAACCTAAAATAAAGCCAAACACCAATTTTCAACAATAAGGGATACAACATAATACAACTTAAAAACTTCTTCATAATAGCCTTCCTACCAAAAATTTACACAATAGCAACATAGCATCTAATCTTCATGTCCCTCCATCATATTTTCACAAATCCCATATTAATGCCCTTTCGAATCAATATGGTGGGAAAACTAGTAATTTGGAAGCCATGGTGAAACAGTTAGCTTCGCGTATGGACCGTCCCTACCGTCCCTCGTACAATTATCGAGAGATATGTAGTCAACCTCTGGATCCCATAGTTGTAGCATAACCACACCCTAAAAACTTTCCCATGCCTGTCCTGCCTATATATAAAGGAACTGAAGATCCCATAGAGCATCTTCGCATGTTTAGGATAGCATGTCATGATATATCACATGATGAATTGCTATTACTAAAAATGTTCCCAAAAATTTTAGGAGGAATGGTATTGGAGTGGTACTATAAATTGCCCACTCATTCTTTGAGAAATTTTGAAGAAACAATTGAATCTTTTGTCCATCAATTTAGTGCCTACATCGAGAGGCATGTCACCATTAAAGATTTATACAACTTAAAAAAAGACAAAAATGAATGTTTTGCTGATTTCTTAGCTAGATGGAGGTAGTTGACAGGAAAACTACACTTTGTGGTACCTTATAGGCAAATGTTGGATATTTTTATCAATAATTTGCAAGAACAAATATCTTATGAGTTATCAATTGCTACCTTAACCACCTTCGATCAAGCTATAGACTTAGCTCGAAGGGTAGAAGATGCTCTCATTAAGAGAGGTCAGCTTAAAAAGAAAGATGATGAGAAAACATCCAAAAATCAGTATAAAAACAAACAAGTTGTAGGTGATGGAGTCACTGATAGTAGAAATGTTGCTAATATCAATACAATGAAGACAACAAAAAATTTATATTAAAACCTCCTGATAAACCTTCTCGAGAATTTACTAGATTGAATCAACCTTTATCAACCATTCTACCTCAATTACTAGCACGAGGCTTGATTCAATTACCAGCTATCTCGAAACCTGATCCAACTATACTCGAATACAGAGCTAATTTACATTGTGATTTTCATAGAGGACCTAGACATGCTACAAACTCTTGAAAAATATTGAAACATAAAATACAAGATCTAATTGATAATAATGAAATGGAGGTGCAAGCTTTCTTACCTAAACAAAATGCTCCTAATAACGCTCAAAAGACCATTCCTCAAAATCAGAATCATAATACCAATCAATCATTAGATATATTTCAACATCCTTTACCAAACCATGGTAAAGAAGTGGCTAATCAAATAGAACATCATAATGTTCCTCCTCCTACCCGATATGTAGGGACTATTAGTGAACAATTACCTGTTCAGGATCCTCAAATATTTGGCACAACTTTATCCATAGTCACGACCAGGCCCCTACATAATATTCAAACTCTCGATCCTAGTGATGTAGAATCAAATACTGAAAGTCAAGTAGACATTACCTCAAACCAATCGAATAGTTCTGAAAATGAATCATATCTTATTCAACCTATCACAGATGCTATGGTTCTAGAAGAACCATTTCCTAGAAGAGTTACTACTCGACCCTCTTCTAATCAGTTCCTTCCTAATGAACAAGCCATAAATACTCAACCAAGACCAGTTCAGCATCTTCAATATAACATTATAGGTACCATCAGAGTTGTTACCAGACAACAGGCTCAAAACTCTCAACAGGATCAAACTCAGAATGATGGATCAGCTCCATTTATTTTGAAAAATCCCAATAAAGGGAATCATATGTCTAATGTTCAACCTAAGCCTCCTTACAATATTAATGAACAATTATCCAATACTACAGCCAGAATTTCCCTTTTGGACTTGTTAAGATTTTCTCCTACCCATATAGATGAATTAATGCTCACATTAAGCCAAATGATGGTGCCACAAAATATTCAACCCGAAGCCATGTCTAATACTATCATCACTTGAGAGGTCGATTGTATTGACTTTCGAGATAAAGATATCCCACAACATAGTTTACATAAGGATAACCCCTTATATATTACTACCCTAATTGGAGATGTAGTCGTTAAAAGAGTCTTTATTGATAATGGTTCATCGTTAAACATATGCACTTTTGAATTCTACCAAATATTTGGCTTTAGAAGTGATGAAATGAAAAAAATGGATATGATTATCAAAGCTTTCAATGACGAGACACAAGAAACATGTGGAGTCATTACTATACCCTTGCAAGTTGGTCCTCAAACCCTAGATACAATCGTGTTTATTGTACATTGCCCAACATCGTACAATATACTTTTGGGTTGCCCTTGGATCAATGCGATGCGAGCGGTTCCCTCCACTTTACATCAATGTGTTAAATTTGAATTTAAAAATCAGTTGGTCACTATCCATGGTGACCCTAGACCCTTTGATATGTGTGCTTTGGCAAAACTTGTTGGAGTGCAATTTTGCCCCGCTCTGTCATCCACACATCCTAATTCTTATTTTTCATCTAAACGTGTGAAACACACACCCATAACATCATCTACCCCATCAACTACACCTATACATTTACCTCAACCATCTTCTGAACAAACCACACCAGAATCTCAATAGGATCTTAAATCCACAACCAATCCTTCATGTTCCATCCCTATAATTTCAAAACCTATAGACCCATTTATTAACACCTACACATTATCTACATCTATTATACCTTTCACATCTAAAGATATAAGGAATGATCCTTCTACATCTTATGCTCTTTCTGATGAGCTTTTACCAGATTTATCTAAAATTTTAATATCAGAAAAAATAAATGCTTTTATGCAAAATTTAATTCTTTTAAATAACTTTTTGCCATTTCCTCGTACTTTGGGCCTCCCACAACCTATGGGAAGTACTTACCAAGTCAAGAGTTGTGCTTTTATTTATAAAGGATATGATTGGGGAAGAATACCCCGAAACATCAAGACGCATTATGATGGATATGCTCGATGCTATTTTGCTAATGAATATATTAAATCTAAACCTATAATGCTTAAAATGGGATATAACAGGAAAGGCTTGGGACCTTTCCAAAATGGTATGAAAAAACCTATCGAGGTAGAACCATGGCCCGCCCGATGTGGTGTGGGCCTATTTCCTAGTAAGGGTCAACCCTTCCCTTTTGAAGATGATGATCAACTCATATGTTATCAAGATTATCTAGATAAACAAGATTATTTGTGTCCAAAGAATAATCCCTTTACATGCAATATGCTATCCATAGATTACCCTAAATTGATTGCTGAATCTGACGATGAATTGGAGGGAGATATTTTCCATGATGTCTCCATTGTAGAGTTGTTACACAATGGTTTTTATTTTGATAGTTCTATACCTACTATAGCCCAGCTTGAGGCAACGACTCCTCAAGATGAATTCTCCAAGTTAACCTTAAAATAATTACAAGAATTGGGCGTTTCACCCGCCCCACCTAATTTTGAAAGAGATCTACACATGGAAGTAGAAAACATCATTAAAGTTAACATTGGAACTAAGGATAATCCTCACATAATCAATATTGGATCAGAATTAAGTCAAGAAAAACAAAATGAATACATTGCATTTCTTAAAGATTATGAAGATGTCTTTGCTTGGACATATGAAGACATGCCAGGTTTGGACCCTTTTGTAGTCATGCATCATCTAGTAGTCCATCCGGATGTTAAACCTGTTAAACAGAAACTTAGAAAAATGCATCCCAAAGTGGCCTTGCTAGTCAAAGGGGAGTTAGAAAAACTCTTGAATGTTGTTTTTATACAAGCTATTGATTATGCTGAATGGATCTCAAATGTAGTTCTAGTCACCAAGAAAGAAGCTACCAAAGTTAGGGTTTGCACAAATTTTAGAGATATTAATGCTGCATGCCCTAAAGATGATTTTCCTCTTCCAAACATGGATCAAATCATTGACTTTACTACCAGGAGTGGAATGATGTCCCTAATGGATGGATTTTTTGGCTATAATCAGATCAGGATAGCTCCTGAAGATCAGGCTAAAATAGCCTTTATTACCCCTTGGGGTACCTTTTGTTGGAAAGTGGTGCCATTTGGTTTAAAGAATGCAGGTGCAACATATCAACGAGCTATGACTTATATATTTCATGATATGATGCATGATATCCTACATGATTATGTAGATGATATTATAGCTTGCTCTATTAAAGAAGATAATCATTTAGATGATTTGAGAAAAGTTTTTAATCGGTTAAGAGAATACCTTATTCGATTAAATCTAGCTAAATGTATATTCGAAGTCAAGTCCGGTAAACTATTAGGGGTTTTAGTTTCTTTATGTGGTATTGAAATCGACCCTCTCAAGATTGTGGCTATCACTGATATGCCCGCACCTACCAATATCTTTGAGTTACGAAGTTTACAAGGTAAGCTTCAAGCCATCCGTCGCTTCATCGATAAGCTAGCGGATAAAACCGGTCCCTTTCTTAAGTTCCTTAAGAAAGATGTCCCTTTTAATTGGGATGATGAATGTAAGGAAGCTTTTGAACTTCTCAAATAATACCTCCTTAACCCACCTGTGCTTTCATCACCTAAATCTAATCATTATTTTATATTGTACATTTTTGCTTCTGATTCTGCCTTAGGAGCTATGTTAGCTTAGCTTGATGATGAGAAGAAAGAACGTGCTAATTACTACATTAGTAGAACCCTCATCAATTATGAAACCTGTTACACAACATTAGAAAAATTATGTCTAGCAATCGTATTCTTTACATAGAAACTATGCCATTATATGCTCAGTCAAAAAACCTGTCATTGCCAAATATGATCCCTTGCGGTATCTCATTAGTCAACCTTATTTATCGGGTCGTACAGCAAAGTGGGTTCTTGCTTTAAGTGATTTTGAACTCAAATTCATAGGACAAAAGTTTGTTAAGGGTCAAATCATAGCAGATCAGTTAGCTGCTGCACCCTTAGAGTCTACCCATCCCCTCATCATTGAGTTTCCTGATGAATGCCTTCAATTAGAGGTAGACCATATTGAACAATTGTCATTATAATTTGATGGAGCCCGATGCATGAGTGGGGCTGGTGTGGGAATTATTTTAATATCTCTACAAAAACACATCATTCCTCTGTCCTTCAAATTAACATTTGCTTGCACCAATAATACTACTGAATACGAGGCTCTAATCCTTGGATTACGAGCTACCTTGGCATTAAAAATCAAACATCTGCTAGTTTTTGGTGATTCTCAACTTGTTATAAACCAAATTAATGATGTTTATCAAACCCGAGATGATAAATTGTGCCCATATAAAGCATATGTTTTGCAGTTGTTGTCCTTGTTTGATAAAGTTACCTTGGAAGCTATTCCGTGAACTAGCAACCATGCAGCTGATGCTATGGCCGCAACTGCATCTCTTCTTCCCTTGGAGTTAGATGACGAATATGCCACCATCATTATTCGTCAACTCTAGGAACCCGCTTCAAATAAGTCATGTTTAGAACTTTTGGATGTGTTTCTAATCAATGAAACTACTCTTGAACCTTGGTATATGACAATATTTGATTTTCTTCAAAATGGGACTCTCCCTGTCAATTCTAATAGAAATAGAAACCAGCGTCGATTATTATGTAGACGAGCAAGTCGATTTGCAATAATTGGCAATACTTTATATAGGAGATATTTTGAAGGTATCCTATTGAGATGTTTGAATCTAGAAGGATCCAAATTAGCTTTAAGTGAAGCCCATGATGGATTTTGTGGAGGACACTTCAGTGGTAGTGTCATTAGGATAGGCTACTTTTGGCCTACCATGGAAAAGGATGCACATGATTATGTGTGCCATTACGACAAGTGCCAGAAACATGCTGACCTTGTCCATGCACCTGCACAAGAGCTACAGGCTATTTCATCTCCTTGGCCCTTTTCAAAATGGGGCTTAGACATTATTGGCAAAATTAATCCTATGTCATCTGATGGACACAAATTCATCATAATCATCACTGAGTATTTTACGAAGTGGGTTGAAGCTATGCCTTTAGTTTCCTGCACTAGAACACAAGTATTTAAATTTATTTTTAATCAAATCATTTGTAGGTTTAGAATTCCTGCAAATCTCATCTCAAACAATGGAACTTTTTTCAAAAATAAAGATGTTAAGAAATTATGCCAAAAATATAAGATTCAACATCGCTGGCCCACTCCCTATTATCCTCAGGGTAATGGTCAAGCAGAAGCATCTAACAAAACCTTAATCAAAATTCTTAAACTATTGGTCAATAAATCTGGTCGTGACTAGCACATTCAATTATATCCAGCTTTGTGGGCATATCGCACTAGTGTGTGTACTCCCACAGGTACTTCACCGTTTGTCTTGGTTTATGGTGCTAAAGCTGTTTTTCCCTTTGAATTAGAAGTTCCTTCTTTGGATCTACTACTTCAAGACACCGAAGTAGGAGATGAATATCGATCTGGCAGACTCAGTCAGCTAGAACTCCTAGATGAAAAGTGCATCAATGCTTTGGAGCATCTTCGTGCCTACCAAAACAAGCTTAAAAGATCATATGCCAAGAAAGTTCATCATCGATCCTTTGAGATCGATGACCTTGTTTTAAAGGAAAATAAAAAAAATACTAATGCAACTAAAGACCTTAAAGGTAAATTTGAGCCCAACTAGCTTGGACCATATATTATCACTACTAAATTTGAATCAGGAGCATACAAATTAGCTACCTTAGATGGTAAATATTTAAAAGAACCTATGAATATTATGCATCTTAAGTGATATTACGCATAAAATTTGGTTATTCCATCATTGTATATATTTGTTTTGTATATTATTTCCTTTTTTTTCTCTTATATAAAAAGTTTCAAAAAAAAAAAAAAAAACAATCACATTGTATTTCTTTCAATTCCTCAATTAAGATCAAAATACAAAAACATAAAAATTATCAAATTCCTCAAAAATATTTGTTGTATATATTTCTTCTTAAAGTATTGCAGTTATATTTTCAAATTATTTTTGGATAAATTAGCATTTATTTGGAATCCCTCACTATCACAAACACAAAAATAAATATCTTGATTTTATTTGGTATGATTATTAATCTCTATTATATCAAAGCCCACATTTGAATTAAATAAAGTTTTGAGCATAGAGAACTGATATTTTTATTTACTTGAACCAAGCATATATTTTCACATTAAAATGATTTCATTGCAAATTTTTTATGATGCTACTTAGTAGAAACATTTTCTTGAGCGAAAAGTTTCCCCTGCTATCCTATCATGCACATGGTCTAGAATCTCTGAGAATTGGCAAAAGGACAAGCTCACCCCTACCCGAAATAAAAATCCCTTGCTCTACAGCTAATTTGAGCAAGTATCCCTAGCATAGCAAGAAAAGAAAAGTTTAAGAAAAAAAGAAAAAGAGAAAAAATTTATTTCAGCATTATCTCAAATATCAAGCCAAAATACAAAAGTACAAAAAAAGAAAGAAAAAGAAAAAGAAAAGAAAAAAAAAAAGAGAAAAAGAGAAAAGCTTAAGCAAAAGCAATAATATCCTTTTCCCTACCCATTTAAAAGAAAAGAAGGGTTGATGAGCTTGAATCCTTGGAATTCTCAATTATTCGAAAACTATGAGGTAAGCCCCATAACAGGTGGTTTGTGCCCAACCCGCTTGGCCTTGGGTAACTCCTAGCGTGGCGATATGTCTATCACATTAGAGACCTTATTTTGTATAGACCTATATCTGCTTATGGATTAGCTAGCTCTTGATAATCCGACCTACATAGTAGTCTGGTATGGTTATATGCATCTAAATCATGGTTAATGAACACTTATTTGGTTCATTCAAATCACTTGTATTAAATTATCTTGCTCACAACTGGTAAATGAACAATGCAATTGCACACACATTTGTATTTGAGAGATTTTGTGTATCATTATGATAAATCAAGATTGGTAATGAACTCACATACGCACATGGTATTCCTTATAAATATAACTTTTGTCTTTAAGATACTTTGAAATATTTTTGCAAATTGTTTGGAATAAATTCATTTTCTTCTTTGAAGAACAGTTGTTTAGTATAAAGACAACTACATTTTCAAAAACATGAAATCAAGTTATACTTATATATAACTTTTGACTTTCATGACGATGGTATAGTTCCAAAACTAAAATTGAAATTTTATGACTAGCGCAAGTCCTCATCTTCATATTTTCTAACTATTTTCAAAAATTAAAAATCAACCATGCAATAAAACAATATATTTTCTTCTTTGGATTTCGTGATGATGGTATAATTTTATACCTATAATTCTATGCCTAGCGCAAACCATTGTACCAATTTTATTTTCCATTTATTTAAAAGCATTAAAACATGTGACTTAAATCATTATGTTACACAATTATGCTTTAAAACAAACAAACACTTATTCTATTTCATGTCATTATGTCAAACTTCAACTTTGCAATGATGGTATAATTCCTAGGGAATTATTCAAAATTTTTATCACACTTAGGAATTTATGCCTAGCAAAATCATTTTAAAATATTTCATGCATAATATTTTCATGGAAATCTGAAAACAAATCATCATCATCATCATCATTTGCATCATCACAACAAAGTCTTAAGACAGTCTCTTAAGCACTCTTTTACTTTTAGCAATATTTCTATACTAGGATTAGCTTGACGACCGAGTGAGCGGTGACTCCATGAAATGGTCTATAATAACGACAATGTCCTTTGAAATTATTGTTAAAAGTCCCCTTTTATTTTTATCAAATTATCACATCACAAACAACCAATTTGTTTACATCAGATTATTTCATTTAAATTTTACAAGCATGACATTAAAACCATAATATTTCTAAATGACATAATTACATGAATCATCAAATCAAACAAATTAAAACAATTAAAGCATCATACAAACACATAAGACAAGTCATATGATCAAAAATATCTCATTTATATATATATCAACAATATATATCATCTCAAAATTGGATCGGTATGCCACAATCTGTACCTCAGCATACTCAATCCCCTATCAATAATAATAAGCACTATGTATCAATCCATGCAGTGCAATCTGTAGTAGCTAGCCTTGAGAACCCCTCGAGCTCTCAGCCTCATCTCCTCCCCCGCCCTGAGGTGGACGAGGTGGCCCCATCGTAGTCCAAGTGGTGCTATGAGTCCTAGACTTTGATCATGATGATGTCCTCGATGACCTCATCATGATAGGCTCCGCAATATGGGCCAACAATGATAACCTCTACCCCTCTAGCACCATATGGTGGTATAGTGTCTGGTAGAATGTGACCTGGGCAATAGCCTATGCTAGGTCCCGAGCGCTCGCACCTCTGCTCCGTGCTCTGAGGCATGCAACCTCATATTTGAGCTATGTAGCCTTATATCGATGGCGTGTAGCCTCATCCTATAGAGTCTGCACCTATGCCTGGAGATGGACAGTCTTCACCCGGAGAGTAGCCATCTCACTACTCTCTCCTGTGTCCACACCCTTGCCCTTATCGAGCGATGGTGGCCTCTCTCTCCATGGAGAAGGGGGTCTCTCCTCCCTCATCTCCCATTGTTGTGGCCTCTACTGAGCCTGTGGCCTCCTCTGCTCTCTCCTATCGTGACCCTATGCCACCTTAATGGTCGCCTGACATTGCCTCCCCATCCGATGCATAATTGCATGAATCAAACCCTGAGCACTCATCATCCGAGGAGGGTAGATGCCTATGTACCAGGCATCATAGCCGTTGGCTACCCCTGCATCATCCCCATCCACTGGATGGATTGGGGCATCATCTGCATCCTAACTCTAGAAGCACTGCATATCTTAAGCCCCGTTAACTATAGTGTTATCCTAGACGGTCCAAGAAAACTCGTAGTCTCTAAGAGATGGGATCCCCTACTGTAGATCGAACTACCTCAAAACTCGGTCATAGTGGTGGAGCTCCACCTCTCCCATATCCATCCTCAGCCAACAAGTTCACCTAATGTAAGCTAGCTCCTATCCATCCTTGACACACCCTAGATGATCTCTCCAAGGCCTCTATGTGATTTGGTCAGAGACAAGGTTGTCAAGTAGTCTCTGGGACATTGGCAGATCTATCCACCACTGTGACCCTCTTCGGAGCCACCAGTAGAAAGCTTGAGGCCTCTCCCCATCAATCCCTGTTAGTGGGAGCCCTATTGACCTTCGCACTACAATGTGCTCCCAGCACCAAACCTATAGAAGCGATGTCATAACCAGACATCAGCCACCCTTGTATACGACCCCATGCAAGATCCTATAAAATTGGCATAATACACAACTACCCCAAGCAAACCTATACCTGTGGTCTCTCATGTCATAGACCACATCTGTCAATATCCATGGTACTCTACATCCACTCTGATGGCATAGCAGCAGACCACCTACAACCCCAGCCAAAACCTGTGTCAGTCTAGATGCCCCAGGCATCTGGCGTAGTGACTTGATGTTCACTCTGCCCTTCTCTAGGGCAAATCTCGGATCTCCACATAGTCACATCATCGCATGGCTCTGATTGGCCATAGGAGTTATTAGCCATCCTTGTATGGAGATCCTCAAAATCCTCCATACATCCTCTAGTGTGGGAGTCATCTCCCCTATTGATAACCAGAAATAGGAAGAACCCGGATACCACCTCTCTGCTAGGGCTATCAATAGCCCCATATCTATAGAAACTTATGGCATATCTACCACATGCTACAAGCCAACTTGAGCCAACTAATATCGCTCTACCTGTGATAGAGCAGCCAAGTCATCCCTTAGCCACTGTATTTCCATTCTCTACTCTTTAGTAATCCTCTCTGCAACATAAAAAACAAAACAATAAAAATCATTAATCAAATAGTGATTAAAAATGCAAGTAACACAAGTTTAATTTGAACAAATTCGTCTTCAATTTCGCAAGCTGAAATCGTCCCTTATTTGACAAAATTGTCCCCATTTCGCTGATTTCGCCCCTGGACGAAATCGGCGATATCGAGATGATTTCGACGAAATAGAGACGATTTCATCCTGATGACGTTGACGGCCCAAAAATGGTCGCGATGCTCAAAAATTATTTAAAATTAATCTAAAAAACATAGAAAATCAAAATTAAAGCATTCTCAACTAAGTTTAGACTCTTACCCGTAGCCCGCACCGGACCTCTGTCGATCTGTGCGTTGTCTCAACCATTTTGTCTGCAGAGCTCCAGAAACCAGAAAATGAAAATGAACAGTAACAATTAATTAGGGTTTTCCCTATTTTTCTTAATTTTATTCAAAAACAATTAACAACATTTTAAAATTTTGCTTTTCCATGTTTTTACCTCAAACGTTCGATTTGGGTAAAAACACGGAGGGGGCACCATAATAAGCTGTTGTACGATTCAACCAAGAATCATTGCCTAAAAATGGAAATAATTTTTTCTTTCTCGTAGATCGAGAAGAACTCATCTTTAACACATTTTCCTCATAAAATTTGCTAAAGAGGGGGCAAAATGTAGCACCCTAAAATTGGCACAATAAACCTTAGCAAATAATTAAAATTACCTTAGTAATAATTCAAATTCAAATTTTAAACTCCAAAACTGCTCCCAAACCGCCTGCTACTCGTTTCCTTGTTTTCCATGCCATTTTTAGAGTTTGTTTCATCCATTGGACGATATCGTCTCCGATTAGACGATATCACCTTAGATCGGACGATTTCTTTTGGAGTAGAACGTCCAACTGATTTTGTCCCAAAACTGATTTTTCATAATTAGCTTTTGTTTCAACGATGTCTCTAATCTAGGTAGAAGCGTGTCTGTGTCGTTAGAGACCTCCCCTATTGGATATCTTCTAGATTAGGATGATCTCCAACCTCCTAACCTCCCTCCTAAGCTTATTTAAACCTTAGGACCCCCCTTGACATCCCCCTGGCTGAATTTTTCTACACTTCGAGTTTTACATGCATTAGAATATCCTAGACCATTGTTTGCCTTTGTCTCTTTTCAAATTTTCTTGCAGGAACTTTGTTATTCTTCAGCCAGAGCAAGATTTGATCATCGCAGATGATGATATCCAATTCAAGATGATTTCATACCAATATGAGATGATTTTGACTGCAGTCAACATTGGGGGCAATCAGTGCCCTGAGTTTGCATTCTTTCTCCATTTTTTTACTATTTTGCTTTGCATTAGTTAAACTTATTATTATTTTGCATCCTATAGTTCACCCATATAGTCTTAATCCATAATAAAATCATAAATTGTCATTAAATCATTGTAATGCACTCGTGTTTTTGTTTATTATTATCATTTTAACATTATTACTGTCATTCTGCATCATTGCCCTCTTCTGGTATAGCTGCATTTTTTGTATTTTGTATCTATTTCTCTGATTGCAGGTCTCTGATGAATTCATCTGACAAATTCATCAGATCTCAGATGATCTTGTCAGATCGGAGATGATTCTATCAAATTCTAGATGATCTTGACTGCTTCAAAAAAATAGAACCTCCATCAGACATCCAGAACCAAGGATGGATCTTTTCATTTAATTATTATTTGTGTTTTCTATTTAAATTTGTTTTCTATCTTCATTTAATTTGCATTTTCATAATAGAACAACTTAGATTCATTTGGCCAAACCTAGGACTTGGATGTTTAAAGCTAAAATTGAACACATCAAACACATTCCCAACCTAGGCATGGAAACTACCACTAAATGTTTCCTGGTGAACCCCACCATCCATCGAAAAATCATCTTAATACCCCTCCCCCGAGAGGCGGGACCTTCAAAGGGCCTCTCAGTCTAAGGTATTGTCCCATCCTTTTCCCATCCTCCTTCCAGGAACATATCGTTTAGCCTGAAGGTAATGATGCAAAAAATTTGGAGCGATACACTTGTTATTGACTGAATTATCTCTGCTAGGTGGTGAAGAGTTGGTGTCAATTTCTGACCCTCTTTGATACCATGAGAGACTTATTGACTAATTCAAACTAGGAGTGGTTTGATGCCATTGGCCTCAAGTAGGTGACGTAGTTAGAGCCTATGGTGGGTGACCACACTTACTTGACGATGCTTATTGACCTATGGGACCCATGCACCAACACCTTCCACCTACCAATAGGGGAGATGATAGTGATGTTGAAGGACATCTATCAGATACTATGTATTTTGATAGAGGGGCAATTGATCGAGTCTACTTGCTAAGACCGAAGGGACACAGTGATGGAGAGGTACTTTAGTAGGGTCGTGGAGGAGATGATAGATGATTATTTTAGTAGAGGCATATTGGTGGTGTATTGGAATGAGGCTAGAGTACTAGATGTGAGGCATGTTATACTAATGACACTGATCTCTAATATGCTACTACAAGACTCATAAGGTTCTAGGTTTCCCTAGAACCTTTTGGAGCTAGTGTTTACTCTGGTAGGGTGCACTGTGGAGTAGCCACTAGTGATGGTGTAGGGGACGACACTCCTAGAATAGTTGTATGATGAGTTGTATGAGATCCACTACCATGGGTAGAAGGGATTGGGGTACAAATTTCTACTATATATTTTGGTATGGTAGTATATAGTGGTGTATAGGCCACAGGGACTACCATGGATGATGCAATCATAATTGGTGGACTAGAATATTGGCTACGAGATCCTATGGTAGTGGGATTAAGAGGTAGGATAGATTTTACGTTGGGTAGGTGATGTGGGTAATTATACCCAATATTTTTTAGGTCTCATAGTAGTAGATGTAATCTAGAGACCCTATAGGGATTGTCCAACATGGGCTGATGTTGAGATGTAGCTTTGCTAAGTGAGACAAGGGATATGGTTGGTTGACTAACATGGGATAGAGTAGGAATTCTTTTCATATGCTTGGGTTATGCAGTATTTTAGGCTACGATAGGGGTTGCTTAATGGGCTAGTGGTTTACCAATTTCACTAGGATGATAGGACACTGAGTTGGCTAGTGGTGGAGGTGGTTGGAGGGGATGCAGATCCTATAGTGGACATTCCAAATTTGGATTATACCAAGACTCTAGAGGAGTATGACTCCTGGTGGGTGATGCACCAATGGTAAGGATATGGGCCACTAGGGGGTGGTGGAGAAGGGGGATAGAGGAGAATCATCAAGAGACTCTTGATGAGGACTAGGTTGAGGTAGGTAATTGGCATGGGCATCGTCACATGACTAATGAGTAGGTAGACCTCTTGGACTTGGGATATCAGGGTGACTTTGGTGATGATGAAACTGGGGAACAAGGGGTGTAGGCATAGTAGGTGGCACATGGTGACATAGAGGCTGAGCTACGAGATGAGCTAACTAGGGTTAGGCAAGAGAGATATCTATTTCAGGCATAGGTGTAGGATACTCAGTTAGAGATAGTGACTCTACAGACACAACTATGATCATGGAGTCCTATGTGGGAGGGATCCAACAGTGAGGATGTGGCTAGGATGTAAGTAGAGGTGGAACAACTCCATTCCATAGTGGAGGCCTATTATATATGGTATAAATGAGGGTAAAATTACATGGATGAGCTAGAGAATAAGGTGGTGCACCTTGGAGGGCACCTACCAAATGATTCAGCTATCAGTGGATCACACCAGAGTTGGTGGAGAAAGACAGGATAATATTTAGCTAGGATGGAGGCACCTGGATCTAGATAGAGGGTAGACAAGGTAGATGGTAGTAGGTATAGGAGTTTGCATTAGACTCCTACTATGGGTGGGAGTGTGAGTCGTAGCACTAGTTTTACGTGACCATGGTGATTGAGGCTCTTGTGACTCTTTTTAGATTTTTGGATGTTTAGCATTGTGAGGTCTAAGGACCAAATTTATTGTAGCCTACGAGTAGTATGATGTATCTTTTTACCCCACACACACACACACACACACACACACACACACATATATATATATAAATAAAGCTCCATTATTTTATGGTAATAATTATACTTTCTAGAGCATGAGAATGAAGAACTACTTGATATCATAAGTATATGAGGTTTGGCAGATGGTTGAAAAATATTATAGAGTTGGAGGTGATCCCAAGGAAGATAATACTACCAGGAAATTGGTTGAGATAAATGCAAGAGCAATGAATTATATTTTGAGTGGGCTTCATGAGACAGATTTTGCAAAGGTCATGGCATGTACTTTAGCTAATGAGATGTGGACCAAGTTGAGGAATAATTATGAAGGAGATTCCAAGGTAAAGTTGGCAAACATACAAACTCATAGAAAAATATTTAAGGAATTGAAAATGGAATATTCTAAAGATATTACAAAATTCTTACTTCGATTTGATGAGATTGCTAACACCATGAGAGGTCTAGGATTTGAGATGAAATAATTAGATGTTAATAAAAAGGTTTTAAGATCACTTACCATGAAGTATGATGCAAAGGTTTCAGTAATAGAAGAAATAATGGATATAAACAAGATAATAATGGAAGAACTACAAGGAAAACTCATAGCTTATGAGATGAGGATAAGTAAGCATTAGGTTCCAATAAAAGAAATTGTATTCAAAGCTTCAGAGAAAAAGAAAGGGAAAGTTCTAGAGACACATAGATATTCATATAATGATGATGAAGCTAAATTCATCAAGAGGAATAAGGACTCAAGGAATTTTAGAGATATAAGGAAAGTCAAGTGCTACAAGTGTGGTGATCTTTGTCACTATGCATAAAAGTGTCCACATAAAGAAAATAGTGATGATGAAAAATAGGTTCAAAGAAGAAAAGAATATGGAAATAATAAGCATGTCAAAGATGACAGATTCAAGCAAAACAGGTATGAGAAGAAGAAATTTTTTTGTAAGGTAAAGAAATATTACTACATTGTAGAAGCAAGTGATAGCTCAGATCATAGTGATAGAGACAATTCAAATGATGAAAAGGAAGATAATTTATTCCTAGGAATAGAATGTGAAAGAGAACAGTGCTTTGTGTGTGGTCAAAGAAATCTTGAGAGTTTTTTTGCTATAGAATATTATAATAATCTCAGTGACAGTGAAAATAAAGAAGTATCACATTTGGTAATAGAAAAGGAAGAGGTTTTAGATGCTACAAAGAAGGTTCAATAATGCAATGCACAAGTTGAAGATGATCATAAGGATAATGGTCAAGAAATTATGAGGAACCAAGGTATGAAAAAAGGGCTTTTCAAGGATATTGTTTTTCTTGTAATGGATTTGGACACAAGGCTATACACTGCAGGGTTTATGGATCAAAGAAGTTTGATTTTTCTAGAAGAAACTTCAAGGGAAGAAGGTATGGTTTTCAGGGACATTTCTTATCATGCAATAAGATTTATCATAGAGCTTTTCAGTGTAAATGAAATGAGCAACATGGTTTTGGTTTTAGAGCTACACAATTTAGAAGTCATTGTTATAATGGTTATGAAAACAAATCTTCACAATACAGGGTTCAGGAAAGGAATGGATATGGAAATTATTTTAAGAATAATTTCAAGACATGGGCACCAACCAAAGGCTACAATATCAAGTATTTTAATTGCAATAAATTTGGGCATATTGCAATATGGTGTAGGACTCAATTCCAAATAGGTCCAAAGCAAGAAGGTCAAAAAGGTTCTAGACAAGAAGATCAAGTAATTCATCTAGAAAAGGATATCAGAAATATGTGGAAGGAAGTTGAAAAAGGAAAGGAATAATGTAAGATGAGAGTAAATGTACTACCACCCCAAAATTAATCACCTCAAGAGAGAATGTGGTGAGAGGGCTAAGCTTAAGAGTCATATCTTTTAGCCCCATAGGTGTCCCTTTTGCCATTGATGTCAAAGGGGGAGAGATTTGAGTAAGGGGGAGAGCATTGAGTTAGGAGGAGCAGCCTCAAAATATAGTATTGAGTTAGGTGGAGCAGCCTCCATAGAGAGTATTGAGTCAGAGGGAGTAGCTTTGATTCTCAGGGATGGTTTTTGTAGTGATTGTGGTGTTTGTATTAGAGGTGTTGCCATCAATGACAAAGGGGGGGATTGTTGGTAATTTGAGGTATTTTATGTTGTCATTGATGTCACATGTATCATTGATGTCACATGGATCACATTTGGTTTTGGTGGCAAAATCACTTCATAGATAATCATCTATGATATTTTGGAGAGCATGTATATATACAGGGTTTTTATGAAAACCAAGGGAGGCAAAATAAAAGGTTTTATTTAAAACCATGGTGGGCTTATGTGGAAAGGGCTTTTCTTAGAAGCCAAGGTGGAATTTTTTTTGATCAAAAAAGGACCTCCGGTGATGAAGATATTAAAGTTTAAAGTTTAAGTTTAAATTAATGGAGGGCCGACCTATGTGCAATTAATGGAGGTTGGCATATATATATATATGTGTGTGTGTGTGTGTGTGTGTGTGTGTGTGTAAAGGTTTCAATTTATTTCAAAAATGGGGCATATTATATATCATCGGAAATATTATTTCGAGGGCTATTTGAATAACTTATTTAGAAGGATAAATAAGATGTGTGTAAAGAGATATTTCTAATTTTACAAAGGGGTTCCAAAAGTGAAGTTTGCATTGTTCTTTTTTCAAGAGGATTAATTATTTCATGAGGTGACAAGGTATGCAATATTATGATTTATTTTATTTTATGGTATAAGTGGTTTTGGGAGTGAAAAGTTTATGCAATGTTTTGATTTATTTTATTTTATGGTATAAGTGGTTTTAGGAGAGATAAGGAAGTTGTGCAATTAAAGGCCTTGGTGATGATTATTGAAAAGTGGAGTAATGTTGATTATTTTGTGATCTACTAACCCTTGTGAATATTGGCAAAAGAATTTTGTGATTGTGGCAGATTTACAAAGAGGTTTTTTCATCTTCATAAAAGGTATGGGCATATTCTCCTATTGATTGTTTATGGTGGTTGATTTCTGAAATATCATTGGAGGGAAAAGGATTGTTTGTGGTTTCCTTTTCAAAAGTGGTTGATTGAATGCTTCAAGCTTTTCTAAATTGAGATTTGTGTCTAAAAATTATTTGATAAGCATAGTTGTTGAAGCCCATTGGTTGTGAAAGAACTTGAGTTAGAAAAGAACATGAGTATCATTGTTATGTGAGATTTTTGGTTTAGCATTGTTGGAAATATTTGAGTTGGTTGATACATACTTGGACTAGGGTTGTGTGAGAGAGAGTTGTCCCTTATGGTGACTGGTTGATTTGAGTTTATTGAGCCTAGTCAAGTGATGTGTGAATTGATTGTTCAAGTCCTATGAAATAAACTATTCCATTATTTTGATTTGAGTTGAGGATTAGAACATATTTAGTCTAAAAATTCTCTTTATGCTTCTATGAGATTGACTTGAGTTGAGTTGAGTTTATTTGAGTTGAGTTGAGTTGAGATTGAGATTAGAACATTGAGTCTCTAACAATTCTCTTTATACTTCTATGAGTTGAGTTGAGATTTATTTGGGTTGAGAGTGAGTTTAGAACATATTGAGTCTCTAAAAATTCTCTTTATGCTTCTATGAGTTGAGTTGAGATTTATTTGGGTTGAGAGTGAGATTAGAACATATTGAGTCTCTAAAAATTCCATTTATGCTTCTATGAAGTTAATTTGAGGTGATATTACCATTCATTGTTGAGTTAATTTTAATTACTACTTGAGCATGATTGATTGAGCCTTTGAGAAGGCCTTTGGAATAGATTTGAGGACAATGTTGAGACAGATTTGAGGATAGTGTTGAGACATATTTGAGGAAAGTGTTGGGATAGATTTATGGATAGTTTTGGGCAAGTTATTGGTGAGCTTTCTAGAGAAAATTTATGCAAGTTCTTGGTGAGCTTGCTAGAGCATATTTGGGAAAGTTCTTGGTGAGCTTACTAGAGCATATTTGGGCAAGTTCTTGGTGATCTTGCTAGAGTAGATTTGGACAAGTTCTATGTGAGCTTGTTATTCAGCATTGGATAGGTTCTATGTGAGCTTGTTATTCAGCATTGGATAGGTTTTGTGTGAGCTTGTTATTCAGTTTTGGACAAGTTTTGTGTGAGCTTGTTATTCAGATTTGGGCAAGTTCTTGGTGAGATTGCTTGAGCAGATTTGACAAGTTCTGTGTGAGCTTGTTAAGTAGGTTCTATGTGAGCCTATTGAGCAGGTTCTTAGTGAGCCTATTTCTAGATATTTGGAGGTGAAAGAGTACAGAGGATAGAGTCTTAGTGGATAGAGATCCAGTAACCAGCACAGTTGAAGACAAATATAAGTGAGGAGTCTTCAAGTGGAGAGAGATCCACTAGTCAGTGCAACAAAGAGACAAAGTCTTCTAGAAGATCACATAGCCAGAGTAGAAGGGGAAAGAGTTCTCCTATGGAAGAGATCCATGAACTTGAGATTAGGGGATCAACATATCCTTTGGATAGATATCCATAAATATTGTAATTGGGAGTGATTCCCAAATATATTTATTAAGAAAGTTTTAGTAAAATATTTTCTCCGTGGAGTAGCCCACATTGGGTGAACCATGTAAATTGTGGTGTTTCTATTGTGTATGGTTTCTGTGCATTGCTTTGATTATTGCTATTGATACTGCTATCTTTACAGAACATAATATTAAATTGGAAGAAAAAGTAAAAAGTGATCTTATACTGTTCACCCCCCCTTTCACTATAAGCTTGTGTTCTTCAGTGGTGATAACCACTGTTTATTTTGCTTTTTTGGGATTTTGATTATTGATAGTGGTGAAAAAAACTATTTTTTTTTGGGGAATTAGGTAAGGAGGATATTTTCATTTTGCTTATTCTCAACATTCTTGAACCATCCACACATGGGGATGAGTAGGATAAAATTTTCACATAGGGTAACCTAGACCACTTCGTAGGTTTCATATTTCCTTACGTAAAACTTGGATTTATTGTTGTGAAATTATGGTGGTGTTCTGATGTATACAAGGTACAATATAAGCAAGACTCTACCTCCTAAAAATTAGGATAGCTTTCTACAAAATCTGAAAATAAAACTAGAGATTGCTAAGTGACCAAAAAACCTAATGATATTCTAGAAAAAATGTCTAGGTGAAGGGAATTGACAAAAATATGAAACATGGGAAATGTAGGTGGAGATGATAAGTAAAATATGAAATGGTATGAATGATGACTTGGGTAACATAGATTTTCAATGATGACTAGTGCACAGTCTCAGTGGTAGATATGTATGAGCAACTCTAAAATGCAATAGTGCAAATGATGAGCATGTCTAATGCAAGTGATTGTATAATGCGATGAAATGCAAGGTGATGCAATGCAATATTTTTATATTTTTTATATTTTTATTGTTTTTGGATTTTTGATATGCATATATGTATGTATATGTGACCAACAGGATTATGGAGGGCCATTAGGGCATTTGAGGTGACCAAAGAGCTTATGGATACCTTTGGGGATTTTTTGGGGTGACCTAGATGGTCATAGACCATATATAAGAGTTTTTGGTTGATCAAGTGGTATGTAGATACCCTTGGAGCATTTTGGGGTGACCTAGATGGTCATAGACCACCTAGGAGTATTTTGGGTTGATCGAGTGGGTTGTAGATACCCTTAGAGCCTTTTAGGGTGACCTAGATGGTCATAGACCACCTAGGAGCATTTTGGGTTGACCAAGTGGGTTGTAGAAACCCTTGAAGCCTTTTGGGATGACCTATATGGTCATAGACCACCTAGGAACATTTTGGGTTGACCAAGCAATTTGTAGACACCCTTGGAGTATTTTGGGGTGACCTAGATGGTCATAGACTACCTAGGAATATTTTTGGTTGACCAAGAAATATGTAGATACCTTTGGAGTATTTTGGGATGACCTAGATGGTAATAGACCACCTAGGAGAATTTTGGGTTAACCAAGCGGGTTTTAGACACCCTTGCAGCATTTTGGGGTGACCTAGATGGTCATAGACTACCTAGGAGTATTTTGGGTTGACCAAGTAGGTTGTAGACATCCTTAGAGCATTTTGGGGTGACCTAGATGGTAATAGACTACCTAAGAGCATTTTGGGTTGACCAAGTAGTTATAGACACCCTTGGAGCCTTTTGGGATGACCTAGATGGTCATAGACCATCTAGGAGCATTTTGGGTTGACCAAGTGGGTTGTAGACACCCTTGGAGCCTTTTGGGGTGACCTAGATGGTCATAGACTACCTAGGAGAATTTTGGGTTGACCAAGTGGGTTATAGACACCCTTGGAGCCTTTTAGGGTGACCTAGATGGTCATAGACAACCTAGGAGCATTTTGGGTTGACCAAGCAGGTTGTAGACACCCTTGGAGCATTTTAGGGTGACCTAGATAGTCATAGACCTCTTGTAAGAATTTTGGGTTGACCAAGCAGGTTGTAGATACCCTTAGAGATTTTTAAGGTGACCTAGATAGTCATAGACCACCTAGGAGGGTTTTGGATTGACCAAGAAATATGTAGATACCATTAGAGCATTTTGGGGTGACCTAGATAGTCATAGAATTCCTAGGAGCATTTTGGGTTGACCAAGTGGGCTATAAACACTCTTGGAGCCTTTTAGGGTGACCTAAATGATCATAGACCACATAGGAGCATTTTTTTGGGTTGACAAAGTAGGTTGTAGACACCCTTAGAGGATTTTGGGATGACCTATATGATCATAGACCACCTAGGAGCATTTTGGGTTGACCAAGCGGGTTGTAGACACCCTTGGAGACTTTTGGGGTGACCTAGATGGTCATAGACTACTTAGGAGCATTTTGGATTGACCAAGAGGGTTGTAGACACCCTTGGAGTATTTTGGGATGACCAATATGGTCATATACTACCTACAAGAATTTTGGATTGACCAAGCAGGTTGTAGGAACCCTTGGAGCATTTTGGGATGACCTAGATGGTCATAGACCATGTAAGAGTGTTTTGGGTTGACCAAGTGGGTTGTAGACACACTTGGAGTATTTTGGGATGACCTAGATGGTCATAGACCACCTAGGAGCATTTAGGATTAACCAAGCAGGTTGTATATACCCTTAGAGCATTTTAGGGTGACCTAGATGGTCATAGTCTACCTAGGAGTATTTTGGGTTGACCAAGCAATACATAGATATCCTTGGAGCATTTTGGGGTGACCTAGATATTCATAGACTACCTAGGAGCATTTTCGTTTGACCAAGTAGGTTTTAGACACCCTTGGAACATTTTGGGGTGACCTAGATGATCATAGAACACCTAGGAGCATTTTGGATTGACCAAGTGGGTTGTAGACACCCTTGGATCATTTTGGGGTGACCTAGATGGTCATAGACCACCTAGGAGCATTTTGGGTTGACCAAGTAGGCTTTATACATGCTTGGAGCCTTTTGGTATGACCTAGACGGTCATAGACCACATAGGAGCATTTTTTTGGGTTGACCAAGTGGGTTGTAGACATCCTTGGAGCATTTTGGGGTGACCTAGATGGTTATAAACTGCCTAGGAGCATTTTGGGTTGACCAAGCAGTACGTAGATACCATTGGAGCATTTTGGGGTGGAAAAAAACATTCTAGGCATGGAAAGGCCACAAATGAAGGATGTTCAAGGGTTTAGGATCCTCAATTCCTTCAAGGGAGGCTAGATGATAAGTTCTAGGTCTGATCTGACTAGTGATGACAAAAGGATCTAACCAGTTTGCCACAAAATTGTCCTATAGATGGGGTGGTAAATTAGAATTTTGTTGGTTATATTTTAGAACAAGGTCACCAACCTAAAAGTCTCTAGGATGGACTTCCATATTATAGAATCTTTTAAGTCACTCTTGATAAATGTGTAGGTGCTCAAGAGCATTGATGTGACATTCATAAAGCAACATAAGCTGAGCTACGTGAGCTTGTTGTGCGATGTCATCATCAATAAAATCATACATGGATATGCATAGTTATGGTATTTCCAACTCTAGAGGCATGACTACCTTAACACCATACACTAGTGAGAATGGAGTGGCCCCACTGGGTATTTGAATACTAGTGCGGTTGGCCCATAGAGTAAGGGGTATTTGCATGTACCAATCGGTGTGATTTTCTTTAACTATTTTCTTTAGAATGGCAATCAATGTTTTATTCAATGCCTTTGCTTTACCATTTTCTTGCGGATAATAGGATATCAAATATCCGTGCTAGATATTATACTTTACTATCAAAGCACACACATTTATTCTTGAATGATGTCCCATTATCAAAAATGATCTTGGATGGAATACCAAAATGATAAATGATATTGTGTAATATGAACTCCACAATGTGGTGTCCTATCGTAGTGGTAAGGGAAATTGCTTCCATACATTTTGTGAAATAATCGATAACTGTAATGATAAATGTGTGACAGCCCAAGGAGACAGGTGTGATTTTTTTGATTAAATCTAATCCCCACTATGACAATGGCCAAGCTGATTGAATCAGTTGTAATAACTGAGAAGGTATGTGTGTCAAGTTAGCATGGTGTTGACACTTTATGCACTTCTTAACATACACACAACAATCTCACTCTAACATTGGACAATAATAGCCCATGCGAAGAATGCACTTTGCGATGGCCATTCCATTGAAATGGCCACCACAAGTACCATCGTGTGCTTGGGCCATTGCCCAAACTGACTCTTGATACTCTAAGTAGCGAACGAGGATTCCTTCATAGCCCTAATGATACAAAATGTATCCAAGAAAGACATATTTATATGCCTCTCATTTAAATGTCCTTTTAGCAACATGCGATAATCTAGGATAGAGATTACCAAGCTTTAGGTACTCCATGATTTGTGTGGACTAGTCCTATTATGAGGAAGCCTTGATTGCATGAATCACTTTTCCCTCTTGAAATTCCTCCTGAGCAAATGTTGATTGGAAAAGAACTTGTAAGAATAACATTGTACTACTATCAAAAGGGGTTTGAGGGAACAAAGTCCCCTAAGTGGTATGATTCAAATGCTTGTGAATGTACGATAATATCTCTTGATGAGGTTGAATCTAAATCAAGAGGACTTCTAGTGTGGATTGAGTGCTCTCATGCTCAACCATAGATTGCAATAGCATTTTTACTTGAATGGTTGGAATATCATCAATAGGGTTCTATGAGATCAAGGGCCATAGGGAGGCCATTGTATTTGAAAAATTATTAGATGATCGAGGGAGTGCCTCGATGTCATACCATTCAAAATTTACCATAAGTTTATCCACAAGGGCTTTATAGGCTTGTAGAAATAGATACTTACACTAAAAAATCCCTTTGACCTAGTTTACAATGAGCAAGGAGTCACACAAAATGTTGAGCTTGGTTATTTTCATGGCGACAACCGTTTGAAGGCCTATGAGCAAGGCTTCATACTCGACATTGTTGTTGGTACATGGGAAATAAATTTTAAAATATAGGGGTATGGGATACCCTTGAGGTGTGAAAAACATGATCCCTATTCCACCCCCTTGATCACACTTGGAGCAATAAAAAATAGAGTCCTTTCGACCTATGACTCGCATTTGGCAGAATCAGGTGATTCTAATATTTGGAAGACTCCATCATCGAGAAGATCCAGGCTAAGAGGTTGATCATATTGGAGGTAAGCCTTTGCAAGTTTATCGATGATGAATTGACCCTTAATTTGTTTTTTTCCAATAAATTATAGCTCAAACTCCATCAATAACATGATCCATTTTGTCGTGCGACTATTGTGATAAGTATGACTCATCATGTATCGGAATGGATTCTCTTTTGATACAACATATGTGGTATGACTAAACATGTAATGGCATAAATTCTTTGTGGTGAAAACCACCACTAGGTATAACTTCTCAATGTATAGCTAAGAAAGGTGCAACTAAGATAGTAAGTAGCATTTTCCTCATGTAATTCATTGTTTTGGGCTAACATAGCACCCAATGCAATCTCAGTGGCTAAGTTGTATAAGTAGAATGACACTCCTAGTGGAAAATCTATATATTATTTGATTGCATCAAAGATATCCTGACACTCATCATCCCAATGGAACGTGACCCCCTTATGCAATAGCTTGTTCATGGATCGACACTTATTCGACAATTGCACTATGAAGCATTTGATGGATGCGACCTTACCCTATAGGATTTAGAGCTACTTAATGGTAGTTGGGGGAGGCATCTCAAGGATTTCCTTGAACTTTTTGGGGTCCACTTCGATGCCTCATTTAGAGACTATAAATCCCAAGATTTTTCCATATGTGATGCCAAAGATACACTTATTGGGGTTCGATCCCATGTTATGATTAATAAGGTGATTGAGGACTTTACGTAAGACATAAAGATGCTCATGTTGTAATAAGGATTTGGCCAGTAAGTCATCATGTAATATTCCAAAATCTTATGCATGTAATCATGGAATATGTATGTCATGGCATGCTGGAAGGTAGTGCTAGAATTTTTAAGGCCAAAAGACATGGCATTATAACAAAATGTTTTCCAAGGTATTGTGAATGTCATTTTGAGCTGGTCTTCCAGATTGATACGAATCTGATTGTACCTAGAGAAACCATCCATGAGGGATAACATTTCATGGTCTAATATGGCATCTACCAAGGCATCGATGCTCGACAAAGGAAAATTATCCTTAGGACTCACTTTGTTTAGGTCTCAAAAGTCGATGTAAATGCAAATCCTCCCATCGGGCTTCTTGATGGGAGCCATGTTGGAAAACCATGGTGGATAGTCTACAAAAATGACAAACCTAGCATCCAAAAAATTTTGTAGCTCATATTTTATCCATTAGGACTACTATTGGATGTATATTTATCAAATTTTTCTTAACCAAATTGGCCTTGGGGTCAAGAATCAGATTGTGGGTGACTAGATTTGGATCCAGTCCCAACATATATTTGTAGGACCATGCAAAAACATCCTTCTTCTCTGTGATAAGGGCTATGTAATCAACTTGCTCTTTAAGGGATAGGTTTTACCTTAACTTGATATATTATGGATTCTTAGGATCTAAGATGATATCTTTGTCAATCGTTGGCTCGATTGACATATGCAAACCCTCCTCCAACTGATGGGGAGTAGGGATTAGGTGAATATCATTTGTTGAGTTTAGATAAGAAATTGGAACCTCAAGTTCCTCATTAGCATGGAAGACATCATGAGTAGGCCTTGGAGAGAAATTAAATGGCTACATCATCTCATTACAAGGCCAATAATTAGAATATGATGGGTAAGAATATCCTTGATCAAATTGAATTACCCCTAATTTAAGGTGCAATGGCTTCAATGGGTTATTTGGATCTCATAGGGGCTCAAAAAGGTCTATGGAAATCATGTTTATGGATGAATTATTTCCCCTAGGTGGATGATGGTGTCTAAGGACATCAATATGTTGCAAGAATTCTAGAGGTGGTTGCAGTGAAGGCTGAATGATCAAAGGTGGTTGATATGGCTTCAAGCAAGCTTGCTCCTCTAAAGGTAGAAGTTATCACCAGATGGAATTGTGTAATGAGAACATGCACAAATAGAACTCATCATTGTCATCTAGAGGGATGATCCATGTGTATTATCCATAAAATGTAGTAGAATCAATCAATGCAACTTCATAGTCTGACTCATTGGATATTCACTCATAAGGGGACCCTAGATCCTCTTCCTCATTATCATGGGGAAGAGTGTGCAAACCTTCACCTCTCTCGTAAGATTGGATAACATCATGAGGTAGGTCATCATCTCCCAAGGGTATAGGGAAGTAGTCCCCTAGTGAGTAGATATGAATGGGGTTGGCATCAGAATCTCATGCAAGCTCATCCCTAAAGTCTAGAGTCATGCACTCTAAGCTATCTATGAGGACATCAAGGGGAACAAACTTGTTGTGTCCCAAACCAAAATTTTCATAAGACATTTGGTACTGCAACAAATAAGGAATGTGGGTACCTTGATCATATAAGCCCAACCCATAACCATACCAATTACAGAGGTGAAGATACTTCATCACCTCAAAAAATGGCTCTTCATCCTCTTCCTACTGTTGATAAGGCTCAATGCCATAGTCGATACCCTCATAGATGAATTTTTTTTTATTGGGGGGAAGACCAAGGGGTATGATAGTACCTATGGGAAGATGAGGTTGACCCATGTCTTACACTGACTCAATGGTAGGAGTGGTTATGACATTCCTAACCATGTACTCTCCCAAACTGGTGGAAGCTAGATGCATGGTGACCTGTGGCTTTGGAGAAGGAGAAGACAAGAGTGAGGCTTGAATTGATTCAATGTTTGCTTCATGCTTTAGATCCTCATCTACTGGGCTAGGAGTCTCGCTGGTGGAGATGGTGGATATGGTCAAAGGGATCTCATCAATAGGTCTCTTGCCCATGTCTCTCAATGGACGATTCACTGATGATGAAGGCATGTATTAGGGTGCTGAAGATGAGGATGGTATGGCATGAGATGATTATGGATTGAATGAAGGTGATGGTGATAGAGTCATACCTTGGTTGGATTCATTTTTTTGAAAATATAGATGGATGGATGGTAAGGTAGAATCAGGGATCTACTGCACCATGTTGTAGTACTTGAAGGGTTCTAGGTCTGCAAGGATGACATGAAATTTCCCTTCATAGGTGTATTTTAGGCACTAGTGAGAAATGGAAGGGACACACTTCATGTCCCTAATAAAAGATCTACCTAGTAAGATATTGTACACCATCTCACCCTCCAAGATGTGGCATAGTGTCGGTATGGTCTTTTGCCCCACCTAAATGGGTAGGACTATCATGCTAATTATCAAGAATATGGTATCATTAAATGATTGAAGGGTGTAGGTAGACATGAAAATATTGGATACTGGGAGCTTTAGATGCTTGAGGGCTATTTGTAGTGATGATGTTACTTGAAGATCCAATGTCTATCAACACTCTCTTGTAATGTGTTCCATTTACACATGCAACAATGTGCAAGGGAGAGGTCCGAGGTGTAGACCAATTGGTTCATCCAAACCCCATAAGGGGGGCAGAGTTCTAAGGTTCAAATCTTAGGCCTCTTCAAACTGAATGCTTGTCCCTTTCCTGGTGCTTTTAGTGGCATAAAAGATTTAGAATGATTGTGGCATGGTTTTTATAGGGGCAGACTACACGAAGATCCGTGTGGTGGCTTCTAGGGTGGACAACGCAAAATACTGTGGTGGCCATAAAAGCTAGACAGCCTGCATTCATGGCGGCTACCGATTCCACCATGTAAATTCAAAAAAAAAAAAAAAAAAAAACAATGTGCAAGGGAGGATCTACCATATCATTTGGAACTAGATTAAGCTTATATTATTATAAGGTAATCACCGGTTTCGTGCATTGTTGCACATGCTCCACAAAATTGTTGGAGTTAGATTCCTGGGGCTAAAGCTCTATCACCTTAAGGATCTCCATTAAATATTCTCTATGAGGTGGTTATTTTTGAATGAGATCATCGATGGAGAGTTAGGCAAATTTCATTCTTAGGCTCTGAGTGAGCTTGCTCTTGATTATGACCACAATCCTAGGTGGAAGGCTTAGTACAGGAGGTGATAAAGGCTATGACATCGAAGGAACATCGCTCTAAGCCATTGGTGTTGTGATTGGACTTGGGTATCACCTATTCCTTGTTATAATGATGATCATTCTAACATACCCTTATTGAGGGGGGCATGATGAACCTCATTTACCTAGGGTACTGGCTTGGCTTGATCTGCATTGGCAAGAAAGAGGTCTTTAAACACCTTCATCTATTGGTTGTTTTGCATGATAGGTTTTTATAACTGAAGGATGTTCCTATAAATCATATATTACAAAAAATTATTGAACTTATAGCACATTTGCATGTCATGTCCATTTTGCCTATGAAACTTACAATATAGGTCTTCTTGGTATCCTTTGGGCTTTGGTGCATTTGGATTGATAGGTTGACTCTCAGGCAGATTGATCAAATTAGTCACTAAGAGGCACTCAAAATATGAGTCCATAGACTCTAAAATGGGCATGAACTATAATTTGGGGTGATGCTATTTGTTTTGCCCTTGATTATTTTGGTTGTCCTTGTTATAGTTCCCAGGTGTGGCCTGATAATTTGGCTTTTGAGGTAGCATGGGTTGCACTGGCCCTAGGAAACTAATGGCAACTTGATTCATTGCTACTGGCTTAGGCTACACTAGGGTATTCTTAGAATTATTGTTCCACTCCTTCTTGCAAGGCTTCAAAATATCTCCCTCTTGAAAATTTATGTCTTTAATGGTCCTAGCCTGTGCTAGGGCATCTTCAAGAGTCAGATATTATTATAGCTACAACAACAAGGAGATCAGCTTTAGGCAGCTCTTGGTAAACATCTAAGTCAAATACAACATCAGTAGTAGATAAGGTAGCTTGGTAAGCAACACTTTCCACTTGTTGCCATAATTCACTTTTGAATCATCATCATATCATTTCAACCTAGCGAGATCAGCCATCATCACCTTCCTCTTGGTTTTGAAGGTGAAGCGTTCTAGGAATGTGTCTACAAGTTGGTCTAAATTATGGATGCTATGCTTTAGGAGTTGGGTAAACCACTCCATGGTAGGTCCAAAGAGGGTAGTCATGAATGTTCACAAAAGCACAACATCATTTTCCTATATGCCAAAGCATTGACTCAGGAACTTTGTAACATGCTCTCGTGCATCTTCTTCTCCCTTAAAGGTATCCAATTGAGGCATCTTAAATTGCTTTGGATAGGGAGGGGTAGGCACTAAAGGATGAATGGGATGACTATGTAAATGGTGCAAAATGAGATTTTGAGATCAAAATCCAGAGGTCTTGTTCTCTACTAACTCTAGGCACTCTAGTAGTACCTTATATGCATCAGAGGATTTTATCTCCTCTTCTTTGCTTCTATCATGTGGTGGAGGATGAGGATCCTCAAGCCTATTTTGGGGTGGTATCATATCACCCCCTGCCTTGGTAAGGTGTTTCCAAATATTCTACTTCTATCTCATGCTCGATGTAAGCCCCATAGGGCATCTCTCAAGCCGATCTATAAATCAGATTACCTATCTATTTTGGGTGCCCTATGTTTGGCCTAGGAGGTAAGTCCTGATCTGGCCTAGGAGGTCATGAAGGCAACATTGGATAAGGCCTATAAGACCTATCTTCAATGAGCATGGGTTGCCTCAGGTGGAATTTTAGTCTATATGTTCTAAGGGTAGGAACCCTCTCACGTAATTTTTTTTGGAACAACTCGTTGGTCTGCCATTCGATTCTTTCTTTCTCAAGCTGATGCAAGAAGTTTAGTTGATCTTTGTCTTGCCAAAGCTGCTTTAACTATGCTTAGAATTCCACATATCTTGCAACTACTTGATTGATCTATTCCATTATGTAGGTCCTAGGAGTCCTAGGAGTCTTACCTTGAGGTCTACCTCATTCAATATAATCTATCATATACATCGTGCACTTCCCTTGATCGAGGGTAGTCACATTTACTTGAGGTTCAAGCCTAAGCATATGCTCATTGTACTCAATGGGCATGAAGGCACATCATGCATGTGTGGTATACTACTCTTGAGGATAATCAAGGATTTCCTCATGTATTCCTTCATGAATGAGGAAGGGAAGGGTGGAGTTTGCTTGCCCAAAGCGATGAGTATCATACTCATCAGGTTGCCTAAGCTACTGGACCCTATCAGGGTGATGTAGAGGTAAGGTGGGATCAACCTAATTTGCCAAATATGTGAAGTTATGCTCTATCCCATAAATGGGTGTGTCAAATCTATCAGGTATGTAGATGCATGGCACCACTCTATCTACTTGTGCCTCAATGTGTTGTTGCCTTTCATCAAGGAAGGCATGTGACGTGTCTACATAATAGGAACACTCTCCTAGGTAAGGTCCATAACCCATAGGGGTGTCTTGCATAGGGCTCCCTTATAGGTGTTGTTTGTGCCCCACTATTTTGGGACTCGGGTTAGTAGAGGCTTTCTAGGGAGGTATGACCAAATCCCTGGGGCTAAAGTAGATATGACTCATGTCTCCTAGTCCACTCTTTGTAGCTTCCACCCATGATTGGGCTTGGCTATGGGTGCACACCATTGTAACTCTCTACCAAATCCTAGATGATTATCTCCTTTAAAAATTCTTAATGAAATAGCACACAAGAAAGAAAACACTCAATAAAAACAAGTGATTATATCTTTTAAGTTTCAGACGTGAATCCCTAGACTATTTTGTGTGTTTCAGATGTGTTTTTTGTAAAGAAAAATCTTGTGTCACATGTTTGAAATATTTTTGGATAATAGTCTTGTGTTTAATTATATTTCACCTGTATACTCATAGCTCAACAACCGATAATGAAAGTCATGATCATGTAAACCCCCTAAAATGTGGAGATGAAACCCACACCATGGTAGGGAGCATAGGTCCTATCGATCCTCATCCAACACCTTGTGCATAGTGATAAATTCATTTGAAGAGGAATGCATGCTATTTTGCATAGTTAGGACATATCTTGGAGTTGGTATTGGCAAAGAACAAGGGTTCATGGAATTTGAGGCAACAAATGGAGATGAAAGCCATCGTCGTTGACCTCTACTAGTGGTTGGTGATGAAATCCAACTCACTAGAATTTAAGTGAAGTGTGGTGTATGTGGTTATTTTTAAGCCAAAAAAAGTAAAAAATGAAGCATTCAATGATCATTCAATAAATGCATGCAAAAGTATATTTTACTTTCAGAAAGCTAGATAAAAATAGACCTACAAGATGCAAGCCCTAAATGATGGCCTACCCATTAGGTAGCCTACATGCAAGCAAACCATACAAGGGCATCATAACTTAAATTATTTTTTATTTTTCTTCTTTTTATTGTTATTTTTGCATTTATAAGAAAAGAAAACTATCTTTCTACCTTTATATAAAACAAAGAATGCATGAAAAATCAAAATTTTAGCAGTTTTTGACTGTATAACAGAAAACCAAAAGTTTAGGTACCTACCTTATCACCCAAGGAACATACTATTTCTGGCATATGAGTAGAATAGTCTCTATTTTGTGGACATACCAAAGTGGGATGACTACCATTTTGATGGCTTTCCTAGGGTAGAATGGTTGTGTGGCCATCCTAGGGTGAGCCAAGGAGCAGTCCAGGGGCCATTTCAATCCAGGACGATTAGTACGTGCAATAGAAACCAAGAAACAACTGAAGTTAAACCTTCAAAAAATTAATAGGGATAGGGTCCCACCATTATCTCCACTGAAGTAGGAAAAAATGATGCACCTAAGAGTGATAAAAAATATGCATCTATCGCTAATGAATGATGAGCATCAAAATGGAAGCATGCAAGTAAAAGTGGAAAAGATACCAAATTGCAAGAAATGAAATAAAAGGAAGTTTATTTCTATTAATTTTATGGTTCAAAACCATGGTTACATAAATTTCCCCTTGAGGGATTTGGATGCGATACAATTATTTACAAAATTATGGGGTGCCCAAAGGATCAAATCCTTTCAAAGAAGCTTGTGTGCACTTCCAATGTTCTTCCTCATACCCACAACTGAGGTGGGAAAACCTATGATGTAACTAATTTGTTCTATGGTCTTGTGCTTCTTCCTTTTATGTTGTATAAACCTACACCTACACATAAGGAAATTAGAATTGTTAAATAGCAAGTGTGTATGGTGAAAATATGAAATCTCCATAGGCATTGAAATAATAGAAAACATGAATATGCAAGATGCCTATATAAATAAACTCCAAATGACTTGAAATTTTAGAGGTATATAAAATAGATGGTTTTGGGAAGATATCACTAAAAATAGAACCAAAATTGCATCCGATGGCATGGCATAATTGTAGTGCACTTTTCCAACCTACAAAACCCAAAGCAAGCAATTTCTACCCCTAAACATATCCAAAACATATGAAACTTGGATAGAATACATAAAATGACATTTCAAGACAACCCATGTGGTCAGATTTGTAAAATCGACAATAGTTTCATGTGCATCTTCAGATGAGCTCTATAGACCTGCATAAGACCCTGCAAAACACTAAAAATGTGATATCTCACTCAATATGGATAAAAAATACATGAAATTTGGAAAAAATGCTCATATAATAATCTAAAATATAACTAAAAAAAATAGTAAAGCAATCATGCATTTATCAGTCCTTGTCCTAGGGTGGTATGGTCAGGAATATCACAAAATGGGGACCGTCCTGGGGTGGGATTTCCACCACTTATGCACTTTTTTTGCCACCAATTACTCTATGAATTGGTCAAACACCCTCCTACTAGTGTTTTCATTGAATTTTATGGTGAAATTAACTCAATTGATATGGTTTTGTAAACAAAGTGTGCCTCATAGATCACTCACAAAACCTCCTTCACTAGGTAGAGGTTCCAAGAGAAAAAGGTACAAAAAGGTGAGGGGAAATCTTGGAAGCACTCTATTTCTATGTCTAAAAACTCCTCTCTATATCTTGTGTGGAAAATAGATCCACTTTATAGCCAAAGGAAGCCTTTGGGAAAGAAGGCATGCGAGGGCATGTAGGGCAAGAGGCCCCATTTGGCCAATAGGGTGGCATGCATTGGAGGGGAAAGAGAATCTCCTATTTTGGTCTCCATTCTACATGTCATAAGTATGCTACACCCCTTGAATTGCATGCTTGAATAGGTGGGTAAAATGGTAATTTTTGGGTTCCATTTGTTTGCATTTTTAATTTTTGGGGGTCAAAGTTCATGGTCGTCCCACCCAGGGATGGCCACACATGGCCATCCTTGGGTGGGATGACCATGAATTATGGCTGTCGCTGGGTGGGACAACCATGCATACATGCCTAAAAAATTCCTAAATGTGGGGTATAAACTTCCAATAGTGGTTAGGACCACTAGTAAACCTTTGAGGGTTGCCCAAATTGGTAATATGGTGTTAATTAACCAGTGTTTTTTATTGCCTAATTGGATTGACTAGATTTTAGTGTCTACACAACCCATTGCTGTAATGGAGATCACCCCATGGATTTTGAAAAGTAAATATTCTAGGTATTCAAGCTTGTTACATCCTTATTTTATTTTTATTGCTTGGGATACTTGCTATGCTTAGTGATGATAATCATTGTTATTGCTTTTTTTAGCAAGGGATTTGCTTAGTGATGAAAATCACTATTTATTTTGTATTGTGTTGGGAATTTGCTCATTTTGTGGAAGAGCAAGGGATTGTTTGGGTAGGGGTGCAGCTTGTCCATTTGTCAATTCACAACATTCTAGACCATGCACATAATAATATGAGCAAGGAAAATTTTTTTCTTGAGGTGACCAATACCACTTTGTAGTGTCATCCATCCTTGTTCAAACTATGATTATTAATGTGTAAAATTGTGTTGGGATTTTGAGATATGCAAGGTACTATAAAAACTAGACCTTACCTTCTAAAAGTAAATATAGCTTTCTAAAAAATATGAAAATATAACTAGGGATGGTTGAATGACCAAAAATTCTTAGTATACACCCGATAGAAACTCATAAGTTGTGTTGAAAAACACAATTACTCACAATGGAAATGTGCATGATAAGGATGTATGAATTCATGATTGACATACAAACATGGTGTCATTTGTAAGAATGTAAACACAACCTATCCTAATGCAATTGCAATGGATGAAGATACCTAATGCAATGCAACTGATGAGTGCATATAATAAAAATGCATGGTAATAGAATGCAAACATTTTTGTATTTTAATGTTTTGTATTATTTTTGTGTTTGTGTGTTTTTTTATTTGTTTGGAATTTTTGAATGATTTTTGTTGTTTTTGATTATTTTATGACTTAAGTATAAAATACCTGTAAATGAAGAATTTTGAGAGGCTCAAGCTCCTCAATACCTTCTAGCGAGGTTAGGTGATAAGTACTTGATCCTATCTTCTCTATTATGATGAAGAGACCTAACCAATTGGCCATAAATTTATCTCATAGATGAGGTGATAAGTTTGAGTCTTGTTGGTTTTATTTAAGCACAAGATCCCTAATATTAAAGTATTTTGGATGGAATTTGGTATTATAAGCTCATTTAAGATGATCCTAATAAACATGGAGATGCTCGAGAGCATTCACTTGTCATTCATCAAGAAGGGTCAATTGATCAAGGTGAGCTTTTCGTGAAGTGTCATCATTGATGAACTCTTTCAATGAGACTCGTAATGATAAAATTTCTAATTCTAAGGGTATAATGGCCTCAATGCCATATACTAGGAAAAATGGGGTTGTCCTAGTGGGAATTCGAATGCTAGTTTGATAAGTCCATAAATATAGAGGTAATTGAAGGTTCCAATCCTTATGATTCTCCTTGATGATTTTCTTAAATATGGAAATCATAGTTTTATTAGAGGCATCTTATTACCCATTTGCTTGCATATAATAAGGTGTTGCAAAGTTATGATAAATTTAATATTTGGACATTAAATCTCACACATATTTGTTATTGAATGAAGTCCCATTATCCAATATTATTTTGGATGGAATACCAAAATGACATATAATATTATGGAGTATGAACTCTGCAATACGAGCTCCAGTCGTAGTGGTCAAAGGGATTGCTTCCACCCATTTAGTAAAGTAATTAATAACCATGATAATGAATGTGTGGCAATCTAAAAAAGGAGAGATATTCTTGATTAGATAAAATTCCCACTAAGAAAAATACCAAGCTGATTGAATCAATTGTAAGGTCTGAGATGGTAGGTATGATAGATTAGCATGATGCTGATACTTAACACACTTTCTGACATATGTGTAGCAACCATTCTCCATCATAGGCCAATAATAACCCATTCTAAGAATGCACTTAATGATAGCCATGCCACAAAAATAGCCACTGTAGATACAATCATGAGCTTGTGATATTGCCCAAATAGATTATTAGGGTTTGAGACAATGAAGAAGTCCATAATAGCTCTATCAATATAGAATATCTCCTATCAAGACATACCTAGTCGCTTTCTATTTAAATTCTCATTTTGCAATATGTGATAATCCTTAAGGGATACCTCCAAGTTTTAGGATATATTTTTATTGGATGAGCCAGTCATGATAAGCTTGAGATTCAACTAACTGAACAACTTGTTTCCATTGTGACTCATTATGCAAAAATGCATATTGGAAAATAACCTTATGAATAATGGTAGTACTATTCTCTGAAGGACCCTACGATATCAAGGACCCCTAGGATATCTATTTTAGAAAGTCTTGGGCTTTGTAGAACCACTCATGATTTGGTTCTACCTAAATCATGTGGACTAATTCCTGGTTGTTTGGAGCCTCATGCAAAATTGCTAATTGTGAGTGTTTTGATATGGATGGTAGTAGAATTGGTGGAAGGATTCTAAGGGATTAAGGATCCCAAAGATACCATTATATCTACAAAGTGATTAGATGTATGAGAAACTACCTTGATATTGTACCATTCCAATTTGGCTAGTTATGTATCCATAAGCTCTTTGTAAGATTTTAAGATGGGACATATGCATTGATAAATAAATTTTACTTGGTTTATAATGAGAAAGGAGTCACCAAAGTGAAGAAGCGAAATTTACAACATCACCTTAAGGGCACTTAATCGCAATGTAGGACAGTTTGAAAGCATTCAAAGGGAAAATAGCATAAACTTGTAATCTAATGAAATGAAGCAAATGTGTAATAAAGGGGGTGGATTTCTCCTTCTATTCATTCATCCATAACTTCAAATGTGATTACAATACATCCCCTCGAGGGATTTTATAAATTTGATACATTTCAACATTACAATGTGCAAGGGATCTAATCCCTTGAAAGGGACTTAAATTGATGTTCTATGGTGTGAATCTCATGTTACCACAATTGAGATATACTCTTGGGCTTATTTTCCTTGCCTCTTTATCTCCTCCCTTCTATCTAGAATAACTATGCCTACACACAAGGGATTGAAAAGGAGTTAGTAGCACATGCGTTATATAATAAAAGCCTTGAAAACATAGAAAAAGGAGTTAATATAGCAACATCAAAACTAATCTATAACACATGAAAATTTGTTCTAAATGCTGTATAAATGCAATAAAATCTAATATAAATGCTTTTGGAAAGATTAGAACACAAGATTTAAGGTAAAAGTATGCATAAATAGTGACTATCCCTGACACAGACACCTAAAATTGCAACAATGGGGACCTCAAATGTGCCATCAAATCAGCTCTAAACTTCACCAAATTTGGACCATGGGTTGATCTAAGTATTCCTAAGGGGTCTATGGAGGAATTTTCTCCAAATTCCATGCTTTTTTATAACCATACCTATGTGTGAGACCTACTAACTATTGACCATCCCCAGGTGGGGTGGTTATAAATCTATCCTATTTTTATCATTAATGCTATTGGGATTTGGTCCAAAACTACTTTAGGGGTGTTGTCAGAATATGGGGCCAAATTTACCTTCAATTTAGCTAGTTTGGGATGATTGGATCGATTCCTATTGCCCTTGAAAGCACCTTCGAATGAAGAGGATTTCAAGGTCAAATGGGGGGCAAATTTTGGTTCCAAAAGGTAAGGATGGAATTGGGTAGCACTTCATTTCTCAAATTATTCAACTCTCCTCCTTTGAAATGGGTGAATGCACATATTTTTATAGCCCAAAAGGGCATCTAGGGCAAAGGGGTAAGTCATGCCATGTGATGCAGGTGCCGCCACTTGTCCAATTCTTTGGCATGTATTTGTGAGGGAAGGTTGCCCATTTGGGACTCTAAATTTGTAGTCCCTGACTCTAATGGTAGGTCCCCAATCAATTTGGGGTGATTAGAAACAAAAATGGTAGTCCTTGATTGCCATTTCATGTGTCTATTAAATTTTTAAAGGGTCTATTTAGGGACCATCCCACCCAAGGATGGTTATAGATGGTCATCCCTGGGTGGGACGGTCACCAACTGTGACTATCCCTTGGTGGGATGGTCACAAGGAAGTGTCCCAAAATTGCCTAAAACTGCTAGGAAGCTTCCAAAATGTGTTTTGGAGCCTTATGCAAGCTTAGAGGGGTGCCCAATGGGGCCATATGATGTTGATAAGAGTGGCATATGTGATGCACTGGTAGTCTTATCTGATTTACACGATTTAGGTGTCTATAGATGCCCCTTTTTGGGATGCGCTATGTGAAACAAAGCTCTAAGCAAAAATATATCACCAAATCATAAAATGATTAAAGTTGTTCATTAACCTAATCAAATATTGATGCCTCCATTGTGGAAAGGGCATACATTCTTGGAATATTTGCTATTGACATAGTCGAAGGATCAATTTTGGGTATACCTTTCAGTCATGCTATAGTAACAATATTATGGGTCTTAGGGTATACTAGGTCTTGGTGCCTTGTATTATTGTAAAACTTTACATGGGTAAGTTCATAAGGTTTCAAGGAGGTAAAGCCTATTTATTTCTTTCATATGCTAATTCTTTGCCCCAACATGGACTTGAAAATTTATCTTTAGACAAGATTCTTTTGAATGCATGGACTTTACACTTCTGAGTGTTTTAATGTTGATTCGATTTATGAATTCATTATTATGACTACCCCCTCAAGTGATGAGTCAATGAGGGCATGACCAATGATAAAGTGATGAGTTTCTTGACACATATGACTTAATTGGGGTAACTCTCTATTTTTCCCATGGTACTATATACCTGTTTGAAGGGGATTTTTGATTGTTTTGATGAATATTTCTGGAAGCAAAAGGCTAAAATTTTCATTCCCGTGGAGTGGTCCAGCCATGGAGTCCTTATTTGGAAGTAAAATAAATACTTTTTATGGATCCAAAAATATTATGGGTTCAATATTGATCCCTGCTAATCTGGTGACCATTCTGCCTTATTTTTGGTGGGTTTTGGACCCTATTTTTGATATTTTTGAGTTGTTTTTTATTTTTTATTTTTGGAGTGTGAGGTCTAAGGACCCACTTGATTATAGCCTATGGGAAATTTTTGGATTATTATGTATCTTTTGATCCCATATATATATATATATATATATATATATATATATATATATGAGTTTATATTATCATCATATGTTTCCTTATTGCTTTATGAGATGTATGCAATGCTTATATTTGCTATATGATGTTATGATGGATGTCTAACATGGATGCATGTATTTATCAGATGATGTGATTTGATGATATGTAAATGTGTAAGATTTCTATATATTCTTTTGTAAATTAAAAGATATGCAGAAAATAGTCAGTGGTCGTCTAAATATTTTTGCTAATATTTACCCGGTATCTATCCTATTTCATGAACATCACTTAAGAAACAAAAAGTTTATAAGGAAAAAATGTGTATGATTTGATGTGATTATTGATGTGGTTTAATTTTGTATTATGGATTTATGATGACTATTTGATGCATTATATGCTAGCACCATAGACTTTACAAAATGTATCTTTGTTATTTTCATGTTATTCTAATATTTGTGGTAATGGATTTAGGAATTTTAACAAATATGTGAAAATATTATGTAAAAATAGAATGGATAATATAATATGATATGATATTATTTGATAGTTTTGAAGAGACTCAAACACTCTAGTTACCTAATAAAAATCTATATAATAACTATGCAAGACTTTTTAACAAAGTATACACCAACTAATATAACCAAGATAATCAATATCCCTATGTGTGCATGTGAGTTCATTACCATGATAACGCATAAGATTGCCCTAGTGCAAACATGATTCACTTAGTCCATCAGTACTAAAGAGCATTCTATGAGTCTCATTATCCTAAGTTTTATACTTAGTTAGATTATACTACTAGGTAATATAAGTTACAACCAACTAGCTCATCCACATCCAAACATTGGTCTATATCTAAGCAAGTTGCTTAAGTGATAGACATATCATCATGCGGGAGGCTACCACCATTGCCAAGTAGGCTATCCACCAAACCTGGAATGAGGATCACCTTATGGTTCTCTAATGCTGATAATTCCAAGGATTCAAGTTCAAGAATCCCTTTTATTTTTACTTTGAATTTATCAAGGGAGTTGCTCATTTTTGTTTGTTGAGCAAGGGATTTTAGTAGTGGTGAGGACCATTGTTTCTTTTTGATTTTTTTGGAGTGATAATAATCACTATTTGTTTTTGCATATTTTTGAAGTGATAATAATCACTGTTTTGATTTTTCTCTTTGGGATACTTGCCCCAGTGTAGGGCAAGGGATTTTGGGTAAGGAGGAATTTGTCCTTTTATGAATTCTTAGCATATTTGAACCATTCACATAGGGGGATGAGCAAGATAACCTTTTTTCTTGAAAGTAACCTAGACCACTTTTATAGTTTTCATATTTCCTTGCACTAGACTTGGATTTATTAATGTGAAAATATGTTGGGATTTTGATGTATACCAAGCATTATCCAAGTAGGATTCTACCTTCTAAAAATCATGATGGATTTCTAAAAAATTTGAGAAGACAAATAGATATGGCTGAGTGATCGACAAATTTAACTATGTTTGACTAACAATGGCTTTATCGCTCCAAATTTTTCACATCCTTACCTTCAGGCTATAGGATCCGTGCCCGGAAGGAGGATGGGAAAAGGATGGCATGGTACCTCTAACTGAGAGGCCTTGCGAAGGTCCCACCTCTCGGGGGAGGTGTATTATGGTGATTTTTTGACGGATGGTGGGTTCACCAGGAAACGTTTGAATGGCAGTTTCCACGCCTAGGTTGGGAATGTGTTTAATGTTTTTAGTTTTATCTTTAAACATTCAAGTCCTAGGTTTGGCCAAATGAATCTAAGTTGTTCTATTATGAAAATGTAGACTAAATGAAATACAACAAACATATTTGAACAGAAAATAAAGAGAAAAATCTAAATTACAGAGCCATACCTGATCCGGATGTCTGATGGAGATTCTGATTTTTGAAGCAGTCCAGATCATCTGGAATTTGATAAGATCGTCTCCTATCTGACAGGATTGTCTGAGATCTGACAAATTCGTCAGAGACTTGCAAACAAATAAATAGGCACAAAATACAAAAAATACAGCAATACAAATAGAGGGCAATGATGTGAAATAATAATAAGAATGTTAATAAGATAATCCTGAATAGGAATGCAAGAAAATTACGATGTTTTAATAGTTAATCATGATTTCATTATGCAATTAAACTACATGGGTGAACTCCAAGATGCAAAATAGCAGAAAATAATAAATAAACTGACTAGATGCAGAATAAAATAGTAGATGAGAAGAGAAAAATGCAAACTCTAGGCACTGATTGCCCCCAATGTTGATTGCAGTCAAAATCATCTCGGATTGGTACGAAATCATCTCGAATTGAATAGGATCATCCATGACGAACTAATATTGCTCCAGCTAAAAAATACTAAGGTTCTTGTAAATAAATTTGGACAAATATGGAGGCAAATAATAATTTAAGACGGTCTAATGCACATAGAACTTGTGTTACAGGAAGTTTCAGCTAGGGGGATGCCAAGGAGGATTCCTAAGTTTAAATAGGCTTAGGAGGGAGGTTAGGAGGTTGGAGATCATCCCAATTTGGGAGATCTCCAATGGGGAGGGTCTCTAACGATGCAAACATGCTTCTACTCGGATTAGAGACATCGTTGGAATAGAGGCTAATTGAGAAAAATCAGTTTTGGGACAAGATCGTTTGGATGTCCTAGTCCAGACGAAATCGTCCGATCTAAGGCGATATCGTCTGATCGGCGACGATATCGTCAAACGGTCAAAACAAACTCTAAAAATGGCGCGAGAAAGGAGGAAACGGGTTAAACGGTGGTTTGGAAGTGGTTTTGGGGGTTAAAATTTGAATTTGAATATTTACTAGAGTAATTGTAATTATTTAAGGTTTTACTGCGCCAATTTTAGGGTGCTACATTTTGCCCCCTCTTTAGCAAATTTTTTGAGGAAAATGCATTAAAGATGAGTTCTTCTCGATCTACAAGAAAGCAAAAATTATTCCCATTTTTAGGCGACGATTCTAGGTCGAATCATACGATAGCTTACTATGGTGCCCCCTCCGTGTTTTTACCCAAATCGAACGTTTGAGGTAAAAACGCGAAAAAGCAAAATTTAAAAAATTTGTTAATTGTTTTTAAATAAAATTAAGAAAAATAGGGTAAAACCCTAATTCATTTTTACTGTTCATTTGTATTTTTGGTTTTTAGAACTCTGTAGTCAAGGCTATATGTTGACTGACTACAGATTGTACTATATTTTTATTATTATTTTGGAGAGGATTGAGTATGCCGAGGTATAGATTGTGGCATACCAATCCAGTTTTGAGATAATGTATATAATTGTTGATATATATATATATATATATATATATATGATATTTTTTTTGTGATATGACTTGTGTATATGTTTGTATGATGCTTTGATGTTTTGATTTGTTTGTTTGATGATTCATGTAATTATGCCATTTGGAAATATTAAAATTTTATGTCATGCTGTAAGATTTTAAATGAAATAATCTTATGTAAATAATTGGTGGTTGTGGTGTGATTTGATAAAAAATAAAAGGGACTTCTAACAATAATTTTAAAGGACATTGTCGCTATTATAGACCATTTCATGGAGTCACCGCTCACTCGGTCATCAAGCTAATCCCAGTATAGAAATATTGTTAAAAGTAAAAGAGTGCTTAAGAGACTATCTTAAGACTTGGTGTTGTAATGATGGAGATAATGATGATGATGATTTTGTTTTTCAGATTTTTCATGAAAATATTATGCATGAAATATTAAAAAAAAATGATTTTTGGTAGGCGTAAATTCCTAAGTGTGATAAAATTTTTGGATAATTCCTTAGAAATTATACCATCGTTGTAATATTGAATTTGACATAATGACATGAAAATAGAATAAGTTGCATTCTTGTTTTAAAAGATGATTGTGAAACATAATGATTTAAGTCATATGTTTTTATGATTTTAAATAAATGGGGAATAAAAATTGGTACAATGGTTTGCGCTAGGCATAGAATATTTAGGTATAGACTTATACCATCATCGTGAAATCCAAAAGAAGAAAATAAATTGCATGGTTGATTTTTAAATTTTGAGAATAAATAGAAAATATGAAGATGAGGACTTGCACTAGGCATAAAATTCCACTTTTGGTTTTAGAACTATACCATCGTCGCAAAAGTCAAAAGTTATATGTAACTTTATTGCATATTTTTGAAAATGATTTTGATTTTTTGTGTTAATGCATGTGGTTGTCTTTATACAAAACAACTGTTCCCAGAGAAGAAAATGAAATTATTCCAGACAATTTGCAAAAATATTTCAAAGTATCTTAAAGACAAAAGTTAGATTTATAAGGAATCCCATGTGCGTATGTGAGTTCATTTCCGATCTTGATTTATCATAATGATACACAAAATCTCTCAAATACAAATGTGTGTGCAATTGCTTTGTGCATTTACCAGTTTTGAGCAAGGTAATTTGATACAAGTGATTTGAATTAACCCAATAAGTGTTCATTAACCATGATTTAGATGCATATAACCATACCAGACTACTATGTAAGTCAGATTATCAAGAGCTAGCTAATCCATAAGAAGACATAGGTCTATACAAAAGAAGGTCGCTAATGTGACAGACATATCGCCATGCTAGGAGTTACCCAAGGCCAAGCAGGTTGGGCACAAACCACCTGTTATGGGGCTTACCTCACATTTTTTGAATAATTGAGAATTCCAGGGATTCAAGCTCATCAACCCTTCTTTTCTTTTCAATGGGTAGGGAGAGGGATTTTATTGCTTTTGCCTTTTGCTTTCTTTTGCTTTTCTTTTGTATTTTTGCTTGATTTTTGAGATAATGCTTGAAACATTGTTGTAATGATATAAAATAACATTTTTCTTTTTCTCTTTTTCTTGAACTTTGCTTTTCTTCCTATGCTAGGGATACTTGCTCGGATTAGCTGTAGAGCAAGGGATTTTTATTCTGGGTAGGGGTGAGCTTGTCCTTTTGCCAATTCTCAAAGATTCTAGACCATGTGCATGATAGGATAGTAGGGGAAACTTTTCGCTCAAGAAACCACTTCTACTATGTAGCATAGCATGGACATTACAAATATAATCATTTTATTGTGAAAGGATGTGCTTGGTTTAAGTAAATAACAAGATCAATTCTCTGTGCTCAAACTTTATTTAATTGAATTTTGTGGACTTTGATATAAGAGAGATTAGTAATCATGCCAGATAAAAATAAAGATATTTATTTTGTGTTTGTGAAAGTGAGGGATTCCAAATAAATGCTAATTTATCCAAAATAATTTGAAATATATAACTGCAACATTTGTAAGAAGAAATATATACAAATACTTTTTGGGAAGTTTGAGAATGTTGACTCTCTCTTTCTTCTTTATTTTGTTTTGGTTTCGAAAGAGTCAAGAATATTGTTGTTTTTATTTTTATTATTTTTGTTTGTTTTTGTTTTTATGTAAACAGTTTGATATATTTTTAAAATAAGACAACATGCAAAATATGTACAAATGATGAAATGACTAAATTTTATGCATAATATCGCCTAAGATGCATAATATTCATAGGTTCTTTTAAATATTTACCATCTAAGGTAGCTAATTTGTATGCTCCTGATTCAAATTTAGCAGTGATAATGTATGGTCCAAGCCAGTTGGGCTCAAATTTACCTTTAAGGTCTTTAGTTGCATTAGTATTTTTTTTTTTTTAAGATTTTGAGGATTTTTATTTTTTTGTATTTTGATTTTAATTTATGAATTGAAATTGGTGGTATATACAAGATGATCTATATATACTATACAAGGTTATTTGAGTATAGCATGTCTAAGGTTGCTTCAAAATCAAAGGAGGTTTTGAAGGATAATTTGGTTGTGATGAAGGTAAGAACAGAAGGTGATGAATAAAAGGTAGCGATAACCAAAGCTTTGTTATAATGTAAAATAATATAGCAAAATATTTGACTTTTATATGTGGAAAATTAATCATGTTACAAAATGAAATATCAGAAAGATAAGAAGTTTCTTCATTTTTATCACTATATTCCAAATCTTGATAAGATGGAGGGAGCAGATGTGAAAGATATGCATGGATGTTATTTGATAAACAAGGATGATCATATATGGATGAAGAAAAGTGATGGATAGAAGATAATTGTGATAATAGAGAATGTATAGAAGTTGATGTTTCAACCATTAAATATTCTTCAAATGGTTTTGGGTCACCCTGTATGGTAACAATTTTATTTGCAAGTTCAAACTTCAAACATTGGTGAAGAGTGGAAGGGAAAACCCTCATCGTATGAATCCAAGGACTCTGGAGAAGTAGGTTGTAATATGAAGGGCAATATGCTACAGAAAACAAAGTATCCAGGATCTTGGATCCAATATTGAGAGGAAAATTTATAGTACCTTGAGCTTCTTGAATTTCATTGTTAAAAGATTTTATAAGAACATTTGATTCATTAAGATCTTCTTCCTTTAATTCGAGTTTTTGGAATAATTGATAAGTGCATAAATTAAGAGAGGAGTCATTATCTACCATGATAGTTCTAACAAGTGTTTCTTTACTAGATCCGATAATGTAAAGATAGGAGTCTTCTTGTGGAGTAGAGGAAGGAATATCCTCATCATAGAATGAAATATGGTTAACCTCAAGAGGGTTTACACCATTAATTATGTTCTTAGAGAAAATATGATGAGGAACAAATTGTTGGCTAGGTATTTTGAAAAAAATTTCCTTGTGATAAATTTGTAATACTTCTAAAAGGGATATCTTTGCTTGAGGATTAATCACTTGTTGTTGGCTATCAAAGGGGATTTCAGATTGAAATTTTGATTTTAAATATGAGCTTTCTATGCTTACATTCCATTTTGTATCATTCTCTAGAGCCAAAGATAGTTTTGAAGGTTGGTCAAATGAGGAATCCATATCTTGAATATCAGATTGAGTTGATTGAACTTGAGGTTGCTCATTTGTAGTTTTTGTTACAATATTAATAATATCATCATGATGGGACACATTAACATGCAATATTTGATTGGTTTCTTGTTGTTGATAATTGAATAGGGGTTCTTGGGAGATCCCCATGTCTTGATTGATTATTAGTATTTTTTGTGTAGGAGTTTGATTTTTTACTGGAGATTTATCATCAGTTGTAGATTGTAATTCCTTTATATTAAAAAGACCCTCATCAATCAAATCTTGAATTGCACATCTTAAATCTTTACAATTTTGTGTCATATGTCCATCCACTCTATGATATTCACAATGTAGCTCAGGTTTAAACCAATCTACTGTGGTATCAGGTTGTCTTATGGAAGGGAGTTCAATCCTATTTGTATCAAGTAAATGCTTGAGAATTATATCCATTGGTTGATTGAGCTTAGTAAATTTACATGATGAAGGTTTTTGAGAGGTTTTTGATAAATGCCTTAGGAATTTCGTCATAAAAGGACCTAATGGTTTCTCACCTCTACTTTCTTTATTATGGGTAGAATGATGACAGGAAGATTGCGAAGTATGAGGTGAGTGCATGGTAGAATTGGAAGAATAAGTATTTTCTTGTTGAAATGGATGTGTTGTATTGAAAGAAGAATATTGAAAGGGTGGAGGAGGATTGTATGTGGATTGATAGACATAATATGGATATATGGGAGAATAGATAATATCGTTATGAAGAGGATTGGCAAAGGGATTGTACTATTGGGGTATGGATGAAAAATGAGAAAAGTGTGATGGAGGTGGTGTTGAATAGGGATGAGGTTGGTCATAATCAACAAATGTATTTGGCTGAATTCTTCCAACATTACTAATGGGCTCATATGGATTTGAGTAAAAACTCATGGTTTCTTTAGTACTTCTAAAAGTAATATTTAGCATCTACTATTTAGAATTGAATCTAAAACATACAAACTTGAAATGATGATTTTTTTTTGTTTTTCTTGTATACATATATATATATATATATATATATATATTTTTGTTTTTTTATATTTTTGAATCAGAAAGATGCCTATGTTATTCACGTCGGGTTCACCAAAATGTATCGCTCCAAATTTTTTGCACCCTTACCTTCAGGCTATAGGATCCGTGCCCAGAAGGAGGATGGGAAAAGGATGGCACGGTACCTCGGACTGAGAGGCCTTGCGAAGGTCCCGCCTCTCGGGGGAGGTGTATTATGGTGATTTTTCGATGGATGGTGGGTTCACCAAGAAACGTTTGAATGGCAGTTTCCACGCCTAGGTTGGGAATGTGTTTAATGTGTTCAGTTTTATCTTTAAACATTCAAGTCCTAGGTTTGGCCAAATGAATCTAAGTTGTTCTATTATGAAAATGCAGACTAAATGAAATACAGAAAATAGATTTGAACAGAAAACAGAGAGAAAAAGCTAAATTACAGAGCCATACCTGATCCGGATGTCTGATGGAGATTCTGATTTTTGAAGTAGTCCAGATCGTCTAGAATTTGACAAGATCGTCTCCTATCTGACAGGATCGTCTAAGATCTGACGAATTCATCAGACGAATTCATCAGAGACCTGCAAACAAATAAATAGGCACAAAATACAAAAAATACAGCAATACAAACAGAGGGCAATGATGTGAAATAATAATAAGAATATTAATAAGATAATCCTGAATAAGAATGCAAGCAAATTACAATATTTTAATAGTTAATCATGATTTCATTATGCAATTAAACTACATGGGTGAACTCCAAGATGCAGAATAGCAAAAAATAATAAATAAACTGACTAGATGAAGAATAAAATAGCAGATGAGAAGAGAAAAATGCAAACTCTCGGCACTAATTGCCCCCAATGTTGATTGCAGTCGAAATCATCTCGGATTGGTACGAAATCGTCTCGAATTGAACAAGATCGTCCATGACGAACTGAGCTTGCTCTGACTAAAAAATGACAAGGTTCCTGCAAAAAAATTTGGACAAATATAGAGGAAAATAATAATTTAAGATGATCTAATGCACATAGAACTTGTGTTACAGGAAGTTTCAGCCAGGGGGATGCCAAGGGGGAGTCCTAAATTTAAATAGGCTTAGGAGGGAGGTTAGGAGGTTGGAGATCATCCCAATTTGGGAGATCTCCAATGGGGAGGGTCTCTAACGGTGCAGACACACTTCTGCCCGGATTAGAGACGTCGTTGGAATAGAGGCTAATTGAGAAAAATTAGTTTTGGGACAAGATCGTCTAGACGTCCTAGTCTAGACGAAATCATCCGATCTGAGGCGATATCGTCTGATCGGCGACGATATCATCAAACGGTCAAAACAAACTCTAAAAATGGCGTGGGAAAGGAGGAAATGGGTTAAACGGCGATTTGGAAGCGATTTTGGGGTTTAAAATTTGAATTTGAATATTTACTAGAGTAATTGTAATTATTTAAGGTTTTATTGCACCAATTTTAGGGTGCTACAATGGCTAAGTGATGGGAAACAGGCATATAATATGGTGATGTAATTGTAAATAGTGTATGTAATGTAAAAAAGTGGTAATATTGACATGTAATAAAAATGATTTTACCATATACCTAGTGTATAGACCTAGTTCTAGACATGTATGATCAATTTCGAATAATGCATATATGAAATGATGAGTATGCCTAATGTAATTGATATGAAGTGCAATGAAGCAATATTTTTGTATTTTGATGATTTTAGTAATATTTTTGTATTTTGATGATTTATATGTAAATAAATGTTGACCAATGGGCTTAATGAGTGCCATTGGGGCTTTTGGGTGACCAAAGCACTTATAGATGCCTTTGGAGCATTTCAAGATGACCTAGACAATTGTAGACTACCTAGGAACATTTTATTTTGACCTAGATGGTCATAGACCACCTAGGGATGTTTGATGGGGACCAAAGGTCTTATAGAAATCTTTGGGGCTTTTTGGATTGACCTAGATGATCGTCGATAGTCTAGGAATATTTTCATTTAACCTAGATGATCATCAATCACCTAGGGGTATTTTGGGTGACCTAGACATTCATAAACACTAATAAAATGTCATAGACTACCTAGGGGTATTTTAGGGTGACAAAAGGGCTTATAGATACCTTTGGAGCTTTTAGGGTTGACCTATATGATTGTATATAGTCTAGGAATTTTTTCTTTTGACCTAGATGATCATTGACTGCCTAGGAGTATTTTAGGTGACCTAGATGGTCATCTACACTAAGGAAGTGTCAAATACTACCTAGGAGCATTTTATTGTGACCAAAGGGCTTATATATGCCTTTGGAGCTTTTAGGGTTGACCTAGATGATCGTAGATAGTCTAGGAATGTTTTCTTTTGACCTAGATGATCATAGACTACCTAGGGGTGTTTTAGGTGACCTAGAAAGTCATTGACACTAAGGAAGTATTATAGACTACCTAGGGGTATTTTATGGTGACCAAAGGACTTATAGATGCCTTTGGAGCTTTTAGGATTGACATAGATGATTGTAAATAGTCTATAAAAAATTTATTTTGATCTAGATGGTAACTGACTACCTAGGAGAATTTTAGGTGACCTAGACGGTCATCGACACTAAGGAAGTGTCAAAGAATACCTAGGGGTATTTTATTGTGACCAAAGGGCTTATAGATTCCTTTGGAGATTTTAGGGTTGACCTAGATGATTATAGATAGTCTAGGAACATTTTATTTTGATCTAGATGGTCATAGATTGCCTAGGGGTGTTTTAGGTGACCTAGATGGTCATTGACACTAAGGAAGTGTTATAGACTACCTAGGGATATTTTATGGTGACAAAAGTGCTTATATATGCCTTTGGAGCTTTTTTTAACTTTAATTACTTTGTGATTATAGGAGGAAGGTGCAATACCTTGTGTACCCCCAACATTTATGGTGATCAAAGCAAGAAATGAAGGTGCAATACCTTTAAGATCCTCAAATTGCTTAATTTCTTGTGATGTGACTAGTGGGGAAAGTGTGACACCTTGGATACCCCCAACATGTACTGTATTTGATGCATTATGTAGACACCTAAAACATGTGCAAGCCATGTGCTAAGCAAAGCCTTCCAAACATTGAAGCAATGATTCAAGGATGAGTGTCGTCTTGCATGATTGGGCCATCCAACATTGATTTGATCAATGATCGTCATACACCCTACAAACATAGAAGTCTATGTTTTTTCTCTATGCTATGTCTTTCACTCAGTGCATCACAAAAAGGGGCATATATAGACACCTAAAACATGTCATCTTCAGGGAGACTACTCACATAGGCACACTCATAGGTCATGTGACTAAACCTTGGGATCTTCCAAGTGTCAAAAGTGGTTTTAGCCACTCATATGGGGAATTTTAAGCCCATCCAAGCCTGGATACTATAGACAAGAGTGGCTAGAATCCAACCACTATAGCTCAGAGTGGCCAAAATTTAGCCGCTACAGATGATAACGACTAAGCTTTAAATGCATTTTGTTGCCCATCCAACCTAATATTGGGTGAAAGTGGTAGTCTGCATGCAATAAGGATGAGTGGGGACAAATTTGTATTCCTCCTCATAGCCAGTCTACATGGAAGACTCTAGTATTGATTTAGACTTCAGTTAAACATAGAAAAACAAAGAGCTTCTCATGCTAACACCTAGTATGCATGAGGGATTCAGTCCTAGGGTTTGAACATTGACCTAGGGCTTCAAACACTTTATAAGGAGAAAACCTAAAAGCACTAGGGGACCTTCTTAGACCTCCTTTTATCAATCAGAGAGATAGAACATCATACATTAGAACTTTGAACAAGGTGGATCATTGAGGAGAGCTTCTAGAGACTTGGAGAGCTTCCCTTGGAGATCAATTCTTGTAGCGAAGACCTATCGGATTGGAGGGAAAATATGAACACATAAGGTAATCATTTTAACATTAGTAGCATACTTGAGCCTATAGCCATTGGATCAATAGGAGGAGATTTCACCTTAGCAACCGCTGTCCTAGATAGTGGCCCGCAACCTAGTCTAGGGTTTTAGGTGTTATTTTATTTCATTCTGCTTTCTCATTCATTTCATTAGCATAGGATTTATTTTAGTTATTCACATTCATAGTACTAGTTCATTGCATTTGTTTCCATTGAGCTTATTCATTGCTAACAACCTCATCCGAGGAGGCAATCTCAGACATCTAAGTGTGTGTTGTTGTTTCATTGATTTTAGGGCTATAGGTTCATCGAGAAAATCCACAACATACGAAAGCAAGAGGATCCCTCTAGAAATTAGACCTAGAGAAGGAGGCATCTGTAAGCCCTCATACATTTATGTGTGCATCATCGGGAAGCCTAATAAAGTGTGCCCCCTATGCGAGGGGATATTTTATACACCTACTACCCTCTTTGTGTGTAAAATCATGTATCAAACGAAGGGTATCCCTTAGAGGGATTCATATGTAACCGAATCTTGGGAATATCAATACAAAAAGCATTCATTCATTTATTTCTTCACATTCTAGTTATATCTACTTTGTGCCTTTCATTTATTGCATGTTTAACATTAAAGGATTCAATCGAATCGCAAGTAGAGTAGTTGGTGGATGGCATGCCACTTCCTTAGGGTCACTATAGATGGTGATCAAAGTGGGACTCCTGCCTAGTTATTTAGTTTACTTTCATTTTTGTACCACTTTATTAACTCAAGTTTTATGTCTAGGTTTAGCCGCTATGATCTACAATGGCTAGAAATCAGCCACTCTTGTCTACAGTGGCCAGGAGTTAGCTGCTCTGTACTACAAAGGCTAGAAATTAGTCACTCTAGTCAACAACGATCGAAATTGGAGTGCAGAGGTCAAATCATTGATTCTTTGAGCTAGATTAAAGGTTGGTATAGCTTTTATGACACTTTATGGTTTTCTGTATATTTCTATTTTCTTAAAAATAGTGGTAATTAAGACATATTTCAATTTGGAAAACTAAAATAATGAAAGAGAAAGAACTTGCATCTTGCACATCTTAGGTTTTCTTTTAGATTTTCCACTAGGTGTTGCTAGGAACAACGACTTCTATCCTAAAATTTCACCCTAGAATCCAACGTGCTAGAAACTCTATGTTGGTTTGCTTGCTTTGAGGCCTTTCTAAAGGCCATACTTGCACCTAATAGAGTGCATCCATTAATCTCATAGTAGTTATGCATATTTCTAAAAATTGAAATGTATTTTGCATTAGGCATATAGGAAAGAGTCATTGTTGTTGTATGATGCATTCTTATTCATGAAAAACTTAAAATGAACCCCACACACACACACATATTTTAAACATTGGGAAGTTGGATTTCATCACCAACCCTCAATTTAGTCGGTGATGTTGGCATTCATCTCCTTCCATTGATTTTACCCCCTAGAGCTTCCTAGAAATGGATTGAGGAACTTACTTATAGTGACACTAAGTTACTTGTGTTCAAACTGTCTCCCACTATTGGAATAATCATTGGTTTAGAGTGGAAGAGCTAGGCAAACCCCCCACTAGGATTTAAGCGGTGTACCCTAGTCTCTTTTAAGAAATCATGTTTGGCATGAGTGTTCTTGATTATCACTATGGATGAGTCTCCTCATTCTAAATCCAAAGCAAGAACAAGAAATAAGAAACAACAAAACATCAAAATATAGTGAACATCTTAGGGCACACTTAAATTGGTAATCAAGATAAACATTTGCTTGATATTGTTTGGTTATATTTAAGTGCAACACAAAATCTAAATTCCCAAAAATAATGGTCAAAACAAGAAGTAAACATCCTCGGTCTAATACCGAGGGAGAATCTGAAGCAATACATACCCTTAGGCGAAGTCGTAGTAACATTGAAAGACCTACTCAAAAGATCGTGAGATGCAGTTCCATGAGTCTAAGGGGTGATAACTCAACCCTTGGGGGTTCTCCTCGAGAAACCCCAAACAGGGAACCACAGCATGAAACTACATCACATAAACACAAAGAGGCCTCATGACCATCATCATCAAGGAGACATGAGGAAGACTCAAGGCCTTCCTCTAAACACATAGAAACTTCTCAGAGACATGAGGAAGCTTCAAGAGATTCCTCCTCACATGGACATAAGGAGGGTTCTAGACCCCGTTATTCACATAGGGATGATGAGGTTTCCCCATATCCATCCTCATGGAGGGTAGAGAGGGCCAAAAAACCCTCATCACCAAAAAGACACACAAGAGTCACAACATCCCAACATTCACATGGGACACTTAGAACAAATCAACCCACTGAGGGGTAGGAAACTAGAGATACATCTAGTCATAGATATCAAACAGAAGATATCCTTCACACAAGAGGAAGGATTCCAATAGAATATGACCTCATTGGAGTAAATGGAACCCCATGGGATCATCCATGGAAAACAAGATAGTTAGATGAGGTGGATCAGATTTATTCGAGACCACCTCCTAAAACCATAGCCATAGAGAATTCTGCATCTAGAAGTTCATGAACCATGACTTCTAAGCCCACTTCTCAAATTGGGGGTACCTTAGGGTGACCCCATAGTAAATATACAGAGTCTAATCATGGAGACACTCAAAAATACACTAAACAAGTCACATTAGCTAGCAAGAGCAAAGAAACAATAGAAACCTCTTCGAGAAATCTATGAATCAAAACCACTAGAATAGGATCAGATAAGCATGAGTCTTCTATGATCATGCAAGTTAACCATGTGCGATGGTTAGAAAATGCCTTACGCAAAGAGCGAGAGCTTGTAGATTCTCTCAAACATGATAAAAAAAGAGAATGGTTGTTGCACCAACATGAGAAATATTTAAGAGAGCAAGTTGAGCAGCTAGCTCATATCAACCAACAAGCAAATAGAAATGATCATCAAAGAGATCAACATGCTAACTCACCAAGAGAGGAGCACACTAGAAAAGAAGGAAACCCATAATAAAACCACCCTCCAAATCATGAGTGAAATCCAACTGGTGGGGAAAGGGTAAACCTAATAGAACAAGATTAGGCACCTCCTGAATCCCCTCATAGGAGGGAAGAAAATAGAGCAAATCAAATGGATAGAGGGTTACATCCACCACCACCACGGGTGGTCTACAAGAGGAGGAACTCCTTGCCTCAAAGGCATTCCAAGCACTCATCAAAAAGATGAAGTCTTTTGAAAAACAAGAGATGGCTGGTAACCAACCAACATTGAGAAAAATACACAATCAACCATTATGTCCATATGTCCCTATCCCCACATACCCTAAGCATTTTGAGATGCCTAGGTTGGAAAATTTTAAGGGTGAAGAAGATGCACAAGAGCATGTTACCAATTTCATCAATGCATGTTTTCATCTTGAAGACAACGATGCTCTTATGCTGAGGACATTCATAATGACATTTTTGGGCACCGCCACTCAATGGTTCAACCAGTTGCCCAAGCATAGCATATCCAATTTTGAACAACTAGTGAACACTTTCCTGAAGTGTTTCTATTTTGGTGCTAAGAGGAAGGTGAACCTTTCAGACCTAGACAATTTGAGACATTATGACAATGATCCAGTAATGGATTATGGGAATAGATGGAGAAAAGTCATGGCAAAATTATCATTCTCCGTCCCCATAGAAGAGATTGTTCGAATGTTCACCAAGAGTTGTTCCAAACACATTTCCCTCTTGCTACAACTTCAAAAATACCCCTCATTTGAGGAAGCCTTGGCACAGGCCAAACTCATTGAGGACATAAAAGTAGATGAGGGAACCATCAAACTCCAAACCAAGGAGTGGAACAAAAATGACAAAAATGGCAAACACAAGCAGAAGCAGGCAAACCCTGCTCTAGTTAATCAAGTGGTATTGGTTGTGCCTAAGGATGGGGCTGTGCACCAACCCCAAAATTATCAAGTACAGCCCCCACCAACCAATTATGATCAAAAGAATAATCAAGGGCAAAATAAAGAATGCAAACCCCCTCGCTATTTCACACCATTAATAGAATCAATGCAATCAATATTCAACCAATTGAGTGAGGTGGAAAATATCAAGTTCCCTGATATACCTCTTATAGATCCCAACCATCCTAAGCCAAAAGGATATAGGGAAGATCAATTTTACCCTTACCATAGGATACCGGGGTATAATATTGAGGTTTGCATTGGTTTCAAGCACTAGGTGCAAAACATGATTGAGGTAGGAGAACTTAAAGTTGACAACCCATTGGCTCCTGACAATATAGATATGGGCATCTATAAAAACCCGTTGCCAAACCATGAGGTCCCTAGAGGGCAAGGTGCACAAGTCAATCAGGTCTGAATTGATACGCCTACCCATGGGTGCGTTGGGATGGTTGAAATTGTCAATATAGCAACTAAGAGTAGACGGTATGGTCAACCACAACCTCCTGTAGCTCCCATTAACATCCCTACTACACCTAGGAAGAGGTAGGGGAAAAAAAACCTTCTAGGTCCACCAACCCGACCTATGGTAACTATTTGGAGTAGACTTGAGAAAAACTTACAAATGACTCTAGCTAAGCTATCTATCTATGAGCTCATACAACAGTCCCCAAAGCACAGGGAGACCTTGATGGAGATTTTAAGGTCGATTGAGCTCCAACCATAAGATCCAAATGCATTCACCCATTTTTTGGGACAAGTACAAGAATTCCAGGAACCTGTAATCTGATTTTATGATTACAAGATTAAGATAGTGCCTATTGCCTTACCAGACCCTCCATTGCACATTGTGGCATTAGTCAATGATTTACCTTTCAAACGGGTCTTGATAAATATAGGTTCATCAATCAACATCATCACAACAACAAAAATAGAACACCTTAAGATCCCCAAGTCCAATATCATTCTAGGAGCCTACACATTAAGGGATTTTAATGATGCTTTATGCAATACTATGGGAATGATAGTCCTACCTATCAAGGTGGGGCATAAGACCATCCCTTTGATGTGTCATATCTTGGAAGGGGCCATGCAATACAACATCCTCTTAGGGAAACCTTGGATAAGGGACATGAAGTGTGTTCCTTCAATATTACACCAATGTGTCAAGTATGTGCATGATAACAAGGTCTACATGGTGTTGGCTGATGAAGATCCATTCAAATATGTTCATCAGGTGGATTTTCTAGGAGAGTTTGTGATTCCTTCTGCCCACTTGTATGTAGGACCTTCATCTCCAGCTACGCAACTTAATGATAAGAGCAAAGGGGTACAAAAGGACCCATCTACATCAACACCTCATCTAGCGCCCAACATGACTAATGCTTCTAAGAGACCATCAATGTATAAACCAAAAGACAATTAGAAGATAAAGGCACCCATGGTCAAGGAAAGAGGGCTCAAGGAAGTGCTAATCATAGACATTAAGAAGAGTCCAACTCCCATGGAGGAGGAAGATATCCAAGATCAAGATGAGGAGATACTAGAGCCCACTTCACCAGTGTCATCTATAGGATCATCCACATCACATGTGAAAATACATTTGGCAAGTACGAGGATAGGAGAGTATCTTGTGCAAAACATAACATTTAAGCCCATAATAGAGTTTGCACAAGACATGGGATGACCAAAAGACTTAAGACCACCAATGGGAATAGTGGTCCCACTTGGGATCCCTCCCAATCAGACAAACTTTGTCTATGTTGGACTAGACTACGCCCATAAGTCTACCGATGCAAAAGAGGACAATGAAAAATTATTCACTTTTAATGTTCGTTACCTCTCTAACCCTGAGTTTGCTCTAAGCTACTTCGAACATTGCCATTGGCATGGTTACGGTCTTGGTATATACGAGTAGGGGTGTAGGCGGCCATTTGAGTTGCAATACTAGCTTTCGTCTGATAGGTTTGGGTTAGGCTATCATATCAGAGGTTGGGATGAATCTCTAGCAGCAACCTTGGACAGATTGAGCTTGGGGTTAGGAGAAGACATCGATTTTATTCCTTATCACCCACCAAGTGCAAGATATCTAAACAACAGACAAGTGGTCATGGTGAGCATACCACCACCTAAAAATTATCATCCAAGCCCCACAATTGATGCCACCCCAATGGGTTACAACTCATGGGATGATGAGCAAGAAGAAAATGGATATATGGTAAGTGATGATGAAGCACAAGTAGGCTTGGCCTATCATGGGCCTCACTATTTACATAGATTTACCTGGTCCATCCACAATGATAGTGGATTCATATCGGATGAAAGTGGCTATGAGTCAGAGGACTCAATAGAGAGAGCCTATCTAGGAATAAGACAATGGCCCCATGACTTGGGGTAGCATACTAATGCAAATGGCTTCTTCATAAGTGATGAAGAGTATGAAGATGAGATAGAAATGCCCTACTTAGGGCTAAGACATGAGCCTCTTGTCTTGGGGATGCATACCAATGCTAAAGGTTTCTGGATAAGTGACGATGACTTTGAAGACAAAATCGAGATGGCCTATCTTGGGCCTCACCATTTGTAGCAATTCAATGCATTAGTAGAGAGAGAGGTGGACACTTCATGCCATAGACCCTGGTTTGTAGTTTCTAGGAAGACTTGTTGACCTAGTTTCCATTCATCGTGTGGTCAATCCCCCTCTACAAACATTCAAAGAGTTGTTAGAGCCCAATGATCCTATTATCCGACTAGCTCATGGGCTGGATCTAGAGATTCATTTTCCTCTAGAGCCTCATCGTGAGTATAGAAGGGAAACATCTGAGACAAAATTTCAAAATTTCACCCATGTGGCCCTAGAGATTTCATTCCATCCATCAACATGATCTCCATTGATTTGACCACTCCACTTCATAACCCAACAGATCCCACTAAACCTTTGTGTCTTGATATGGAGGCTATTGATTGGGATCATGTTGATTCACCCATAGATCTTGAGGATATTTTCTCTAATGAAGAGATGTTACAACCATTCCATTTTGCATCAAGCTATGCATATGATGTGTTCCATGCTGGTTTGGATCCTAAGTCAGTAGGACCTATAAATCCCATCGATGAAATTCATTTGATACCCACGCCTCACTAGCTAGAGGATGGGTCACATATGGCTATAGAAGTAACTTTTGAGATGGACATCAATGATGATCCTACTCAACCAAAGAAAGTCAAGTTCAAAGAAAGTCTATCTCCATAGGAACAAGCCATCATTATCCCTCTCCTCAAGGAGAGGCCAAAACTATTTGCTTGGACTTACAAAGATATGCCAGGTATTGATCCAAAGTTAGTTGTTCACAACCTTTCATTGGATCCCCTAAAGAAGCCAGTCAAGAAAAAATTGAGGAAAATGCATCCAACCATTGCTTTTATGGTGAAGAACAAGTTGCAAAAACTATTGGATGAGATTTTCATAGTTCCCATTAACTATCCTGAATAGGTCTCAAACATGGTGCCCATGGGAAAACCAGATGGAAGAGTGCACATTTGCACATATTTTAAGGACTTGAATAGGGAAACTCCAAAGGATTCATTCCTGTTGCCAAACATAGATTCTCTTATTGATGCCACTATAGGTCATGAGATGCTCTCCCTAATGGATGGGTTTTCTGGATACAATCAAATCCAAATCAAACTTGAATAACATTATAATACTACTTTCATTACTCCATGGGGAACTTTATGTTACAAAGTGATACCATTTGGCCTAAAGAATGTTGGTGCCACATACTAGCGGGCCATGACATACATATTTCATGACTACATGCACACAATCTTGGAAGACTACATGGATGACTTGCTAGCCAAATATTTATTGTGGCAAGAGCATGCCCAAGGTCCTCACAAAAGTCTTCGATCACCTCATAGAGCACAATGTCAGATTGAATCCTCAAAAGTGCATGTTTGGCATGACTTCTGGAAAGCTCTTAGGTTTCATCATTTCCAAGAGAGGCATTGAAGTTGATCCTACAAAAGTAAAAGCTATAATGGAAATGGATTCCCCTACCAACATTAGGGAGTTAAGAAGCCTGCAAGGCAAGGTAGCATCCATCAAACGGTTCATTGCACAATTATTAGACAAGTGTCGACCCATGAATTGGTTTCTACACAAGGATATCCCATTTAATTGGGATGAAGAGTGCCAAAAATATTTTGCAAAAATTAAAACTTACCTAGCAACACCGCTAGTGCTGGATCCACCAAGGCCAGACATACCATTTTTGCTATACATATCGGCTACTAATTTTGCTTTGGGCACCATGTTGACCTAGAAGAACATGCAAGACAAAGAGAAAGTCATATATTACATTAGTCGCACCTTGGTGAGTTATGAGTTAGGATATGCATATGTAGAGACGTTGTGCTTAGCAGTGGTATTTGTAACCAAAAAATTGTGATACTACATGTTGAGCCATACGACTTACATTATATCAAAATAGAATCCTTTGCAGTATATTATGAAAAAGACATCATAATACACGTACTCCAAAGTGGATCATGCTATTCATAGAATTTGATATAGAATTCATAAGCCAAAATTCCATCAAGGGACAAGTCATAGCAGATCAATTATCAGAGGCACCTCTTTAGGATAGCAAACCTCTCACTATAGAATTGCCTGATGATGTAGTCTTCCCATTAACAGATCCACCAAAACTTGAAGAACCTAAGAAAAAAAGAGACATGGCATTGTTCTTTGATGGTTCAAAGTGTGAGCAAGGGGTAGAGCAGGGATAGTCTTTATCACATCGTAGGGCACTCCATTACCCTTATCATTCAAGCTATACTTCCCTTACACAAACAATAACACAAAGTATGAGGCCTTGATCTTGGGACTCCAAACAACCATTGCAATGGGAATTAAAATATTGAATATATTTGGTGACTCCTTGCTCATAGTAAATCAAGTCAAAGTATTGTTCCAATGTAGGTGCCCACTCCTGAAAGCTTACAAGGAGCTTGTTGACATCTACCTAGCCTAACTAGAATGGTATGACATCAAGGCAATTCCTCATACATAAAAAAAATTCATAGACACCATGGCATATTTGGGATCCTTAATCCCTCATAATCCATCTATTGATTTCACAACCATTCATGTGAAAGTGCCCACATTTTCAGCAATACAATATGAGGTTATTGACAACCTAGATTCATTCAACATGATCTAGAATGAACCAAATTAGGATTTGTCCTTCAAAGTTAGAGATTTCTTACAAAAAACACCTTGGGAATATTTGATCTCTCAAGGTATTATAGAGTGTGGTACAATCATTCACCATAGGGTTGCCTCTCAATCTGTGTTCTCAGGTTTTGGATCATAATAGAAACATGACGTGTTATCTATAGAAGCTATGGCTTATCAAGATTGACTTTCCTAATTGCAGGATTTCCTAGAGATTGGAATAGTACTGCAAGGCCTATCACATGCCGAAAGACAAAAATTAAAATAGAATGTGACAAGAAATATTTTTCTAGGAGAGGTCATTTATAGACGAGGTTATGATGGAATGCTTCTTCATTATCTTGAGCCCTAGGAATCATCTTGGGAAATATCACAAGCTCATGATGGTATGTGTGGTAGTCACTTCAGTGGCATGGTCATCATTAAACACATTTTAAGGATGGGTTACTGTTGGTCATCAAATATTCCTATGAAAGGATTTGGGTAAGTGTATGCACCCTAGACCTGGACCAACATTGAAAGGCCGAAGAGAAGAGATGCCCCTCATGCCAATATTTGAAGAAAGGTCGGCTCCTATACTAAACTACTTTGATGTTTAAGATAAGGGTGTAGGAAAGAGATAAATAGAGTAAGGGTGTAGGAAAGAAATAAAAGAGTAAGGGAAGGAATTTCAGTAATTTAATGGTGGGAAAGAACCAGAAGCACGATTACTAGCCAATAGCTTGAAACAGTAGCAAAGAACACCAAGAATAAATGAAATGAACACAATATTAATCCTCATATGTATCCTTTAGACGATTTCCAGGATTACCCTTCCCTCTCGTCAAAATTCAAATTTCATAGTTTCGACGATGAAGAAGGAGTGAATATGACAGAAACACTATCCACAGGCAGCATAAAAGAAAACTAATATAGCATTTTCCTCCCCTATGTATCCTTTAGGAAAATTTTAGGGTTCCACTCCAATCACACACCTAAATCCAGAGTTTAGAATTATGGTATGCAAATGAAGAAAAGATAAAAGAAATAATCATAGAAGGCATCATAAAAGAGAGAAATAGAGTCCAAATCTCTTTAGTATTAATCGTAGGAATCAAAGTTACAACAACTTTCTAGCAGAAAGTTCTCCCCATTTTACATTACAATGCCTGGGTTTTTATAGAGGACCTAACCCTTTGAACCATTAATGCACAAAATGGAGGAGTACAACCTCAAAACCTGAGAAGTTGGCCCTTCGTAGCCCTCATGACTGAGCTCTCAAATATGTTACCAAAATTGGAAACTGTGACTAGGTCAGCCATGGAAATATGCATTAATGAGCTATCTGAGTGTCCTTGGATTCTAGGTGTAGTGCTCGAGTGGCCACCCTACTCGTCGAGCTCTTATCTAGGAACTAATACTTCATTTCCAATTGCTAAAAATGAGCAGCGAGCTTATCGAGCATGTAAAAAATGCATTTATGAGGCACTTGATCACCTTGGGAAAATACCTGGCTTGGAGCACATGCCCTTGAATTGCTTCGCTAGATTTTCATTCACAACTTCACTTTGCAATAGACTTGAGCTGAAGCAAAACCTCCTTCTTAGTTTTCCCTTCACATGGTGGAGCTTCGCAAAACTACTTTGGGGGTGGTGAGTGTCGAAGCATATTTTGTCCTCAAAATGGGGTTTTTCATTCCTTGCCACTTCACTATCAAAATTGCTTTACTGATACATTGTAGAAATGCTTCACTGCGATATTATTTCAAAATTTTGGTTCAGGGGAATTTGGGCCAAAGCACATTATTGCCTTCGAAAAATGTTTCATTCTTCATGGATGCTATCACTTCGGGTGAAAGTGTTTCGAACGAAAGCTAGTCGAAGTAGATACTTCGCAACAACTTTCGGCGAAGTGGAAATGGTTCGCTGGTGGATAGCCTCGAAGTGGGTGCTTCAAATTTTTTTTGGCAAAGTACTTTTCAATGCTGCGCTCTTTCAAATTTCGCTTCGCAAGTTTTTTGGCCGAAGTAGCTGTTTGAAGTGCTTCGGGCCCGAAGTAGTTTTCTTGCCTTAGTGATTTTGGACCGCAATTTTAGACTTTCCTTCTTTGGCAAAGCTGTTCTTTTGAAATGCCACTTCACAAAAATATCGTCCGAAGTAGCTATTGGAAATGCTTTGGGTGCAAATATTTCTTTTACGTCTTCCTTGTATTCTTTCTTCGGCAACACCGCTTCGTAAAATTCTCCCCCGAAGTAGCTGTTTGAAGTGCTTTGGGTGTGAAGCTCTTTTCATCCTTCATCTCTTCCTTTGGCAAAGCTATTTACCTCTTCTTGCGAAGCTTTTTTCCTTAGTCCACTTAATAGTGAAGCTCTTTCATATTTATTTTATGTATGAAGGGGGTGGCAAGGAAAGCCAAAATTGCTACAAATTATAAATATTCGACAAAAGAAATACTTTACAAAAGAGACACTGTACAAAATTTTGATTTCTTTCTACCCCATTGTGCAATGTGACAAAATTGTCAACATTCTTGGTGGCTCATGGGGCAACGAGCTCATATCGATGGGAGAAACCTCAGCCTTGATCCTTTGGGCCAGAGTTACCTCTAGACCCTTCTCCCTTTTCTATCTTCGAGGGCACTTCCACAGCTTGTTCTTCTTCTTCTTCTTCTTCTTCTTCTTCTTCCTCTGGCGTGTCTTCCTACAGTGGTGATGGGGCAAGGCGATCACGGATGCGCTTCATGGTTCGGTGGACATGAGCCCAGGCACCTTTTGAGAAAGGTTCTTGATATTGCAATGCCTTAACCAAAATGTGGAACCAATCAATCTACCTGATATTAGCATGTTTGGCTCTGGTGTACAGATCGTTTAGGCAAGTTGCAATCTTGCAGTGTCTCAAAATGAAATCTATGACCTGTCTTTCTATTTTCAGCTCTGCCCACTCGTCTACCTCTGAGACATCGCTCTCAAAATGAAGCCATGCTGACTTAAGCTCTTTCTTGGTCAAAAGTTTCCCATCATCATCCATGAAGCTTGGGAAACCTAAGGAAGAGAGATCTTGGAAATAGCCTAGCGATGCATGTTGCTCATTCTCAAAAACATCCAGGAGGTCTTTCACCTTTTGTGCTTTCCTCACCTTGGAGAAGAAGGCACGAACTATGGCTTGGGCTATAGACCAATACCTAGCCATCCGACTCATTGCAGTGACCTACAAGTCCTGATATTTAGTGCTTTGGACATCAAAGGCTATTTTGAGTTGACCTCTAGATTTTTGGGTGACCTCATCTATGATTGGCCCTTCTTCAGTAGTGGCACGCTGTGCTTCGATGATGTAAGTTAAAATTGATAGGGCATTTGAGGCCCGAGATTTGAAATTCTTGACCAAATGTGAGCGAATATCTTTGATTCTACCTCTATCAAACAACTCCAGGTTTTCCTTCTCATACAACTGCTACTACATCTACAAAATCTTGCTTTCAAGCTCTTTGGCCCTTAGATCAGCCTTGACCTATATTTGGCTTTGACTTTTGGTTGCATTCTGCAGTTGTCTTATTTGCCATTTTAGATCATATGCTTCTTTCTTTATCTGCTCACATTGCTTTTTTGAGTCTTCCAGCTTGGAGCGGACCCTAGCTAGCTCTTATTCCAACTTGATGTTAGCGTTCTCAGCCTCAAACTTGCGCTAATTGGTGATGTTTGCATGTGCTCAGAAAGTTTCGATCTTGACGTGCATAGATGCAGATTCATTATCTACATTTAAATGATCTAGGTCCTTGGATTTATCTTGGTAATCGTAGTCTGCTAGAGTCATTTCATCCAGGAGCTTCTAGACCTTGGGGATCTTTTTTACCTTGTGCAACTTATCGACCTTCAAATCAAAGGCAGTGCATTATTCAACCTGGGCCAGAGAGCGTCCTCTCCTCTTCCTCGCCTCCAACATTTTTTCTATGTTTTTTTGGGCTTGGAGTAGCTTTTCAGCTAGAGGGCATTCCTTAATCATGGACATTTATGATTCAAATAATGTTGGATCTCTAGCTGAAGGGGTAAAAAAATACAAATAATGAATGGGGGATGCCTCACTAGTAGGTTTGGTGATAGGTGCACTAGGAGTTTTGGTGAGTGAAACAATGCCATGTGAGACAGGGGAATGAGGAACAGGGTTCGATGTTGGGGTACTGTCTTTACCCTGGTTAAGGACCAAAGGAATGGTTGCATGGGGAGACAAAGTAGCATCAATATATTTGTCCCGGTTGGACGACTCGAGTGGAGTGGGGCTAGTGGGATCACAAGGCAAAGTTGGAATAGCAACGGGTAACACATGAAGAGGTGATTGACTTTGCGTGGGTGGGAGAGACTGATGAGAACCTTTGGTCGGGACTGTGGTATATATGTGAGAGACCAAGGTTAAGGGTGGATAGTGCATACCTACGTGCCCTCCTGGTAGATCGGTCATGGTGACTTCTTGTGTAATCGACTCCTTTTCCTTCTGGACTTCTGCACTTCTGACCTCCATGACTTCTACTTCAGGGTCTCCCTCTTATTGTAGGAGTTCCTCCACATCAATGATGTCTATATTTGGAACTACCTCAGTACTTTGTGCTGTTGCACCCTCAACATTTGCTTTTACTGGGCCTGATGCAGGTTGTCCAATAGGAGCACTTGGAAGCTTCGTGCAGGGCCTCTTCGGGTGGCTCGGAGGCACTTGAATTCATTCTTGCCTCTTCCTTTTATTCTTTGCTTGTTATGCTAACCCCTTAGTACTTGTGTCATGGCCCTCTAATGGTCCCTATGGTAATGCCTCTGGTTTAGCTTCGGCTTCCTCTTCCTATTTCAAGGTATCATTAGCTCTCCTTGGGCTTTTGCCCGATCCTGGGGTAGCTGGAGGAACAAAGTCGGCAAAGGATATGGGCTTCCAAGTCCCAGCATTGGCTTCATAAACAATTGCAAAGTCCTTATCTATTGCCAAGAGTCCATAGGAATTCATATTTTGGTTATGGACTCTCATTATCCACCACTCCCTTAGTTGTTCCTCGCCCTAATTCTTCAATTCCTCCTTCAAATCATCTTTTGCTTTTCTCCAAAATGTGGAGTCTGGAGTTGGGAAGGGATGTTGGTCAGGGTCAAACTTGACCTCCATAGGATAAAATTAATTCCAGGGAGGCAATGTCCTCATCCTTTCCAAATTCCATTCCAAATCCTTCCCATTGGGATTGTTCCTCTGCTCCACAATTTTAGGGTGAGGGCAGACATGAAAGTTCTTGAACCGAAGGTGGTCCCTCATCACTCCCAAAGGATCATAGAGCCATTGTTGAGGAATATAGAGCAAACTAAAATTGGCAAGCTTCTCCTCCAAGAAAACATTTTGCTTTAGGGCAAACACTTCAATTACCCCCAATCTGAAGGGGAAGTCTCAAGTGTGCGCCCATTTCTGACCATGGCCATACATGACGTTTGTTATGTCTCTCTGTCAAGTGACCTCTAATGTGAACTGGTACTCAGAGGGGAAGATAGGCAGTAGGAAGGGCTTCCCTATGAAGCCAAATAGGCGGATCACAAGCCCTTGAGTTAGTTGAAACACATATCCTTTCTTCTCCTGCACCACTCTATCTCTTAAACTGAGGGGTACCCGAGGGCATGACCCTGTCAAAAAATGCATAGCGGATCCCAAAAATTATTGATTAAAAGAATAATAAGACTCTTTCCTCAATAGGAGGGGAGTCCACTGGTACACAGGTAGAGGATTTCCTTCCTTTTCACTTGATGATATGGATATATGAGAAAAATTTTATGTACATGGTAGAAAAATAGCCAAACAAGGGAAGAGCAGGGCCTAAAATACTGACCCGTTCTAGTGTTCTTCATGCTGGTAAGCCACGTGTGCAAGGTTCAGGCCACCCATTCTGCCTAGTCGAAGAAAACTAGATTGGTGTTTGGCCTCGTAGCATCAAGGGCATAAAACTCCACCTCTAGAAATACACTCGGCCAAAGACACCTACCAGGGGTGCACCGAAGCATCGGTTGACAGGCCCGCCACCCATGCAATGATGGAGAAAATATTAGTGTTCTTGAAGGCTACCAAAGGTAGGGGCATTTGAGGCAGCTTGCCTGAAGGGAGCCCACTCTTAAGGTTCTCATTCAAAAACTTCATAATGTAGTTGTAGGAGGTGAACCTCTCCATTTTCTCGCTCAAGATGACGTTGTGAACTGAGTATCCCTTAGGTGGCCCCTACTGTGGCACTAAGGCTGCTTGCACATCCTCTTTCAAGATTGAAAATAGTTTATGCCCAACGGTGTCTAACACTTTCCTTGAGGAAGGTTGGTAGTTCTATGAAATGGTAGAGATTAGCTCAGGACAATGATGCACGGGTGGGGTTAGATACTAGTATATCTGAGACTAGTATGCAGTGGCCATTTTATTTTCCATAGAGAGCCTACTCCTCATGAAATCGATAGTGTATCTAAGATCTTCCATGCTCTTGGAGAGTTTTGTGTCCCTAATCTTATCCCACCCATCAATTGGTGGTTCTATAGGTTGTTCATCTTTGGAATCTTCTTTCTCCTCCACAATTTGCTTTTCTAGGCGGAGGTTCAGGTCGACCCTCTTGGGTCTCTATTTCTTCTCCTCCTAATCCTTTGCTTTTTTGGGGGCAGTGACTATTGAGCAAGGTGTTGCAAGAGTTTTGTCATTGTTGTCAACACAAGCAGTTAGATCTAATGATGCAGTGGACAGGCAGTTCAGAAGTCATTCAGATGTAGAGGACAGAAGTTCAAAGGTTATTCAGAGCATGGACAGTGAGTTTCCAAGAAGACCATAGTTGCCTATTTGCAAAAGATCAAAGAAAAAGACAAGTAAGAAAAGTGTCGCGATATCGCGACATTTTAAAAATTGTCGTGATTTCGCGACATGTTAGAGGAGAGAGAAAGCGCAAACAAAATTGTCATGATTTCGTGACATGGTCGAGGAGAGAGAAGGCGCAAGGAAAACTGTCATGATTTCGTGACATGTTGGAAGCAGAGAAGGCAAGGAAGAAAATTGTCACGATTTCGCGACATGTTTGGAGAAAAAGTGCTAAGGAAGAAAACTGTCACGATTTCACGACATGTTGGAAGAAAAAGCAAGGAAGAAAACTATCACGATTTCGTGACATGTTTGGAGAAAAAGCGCTAAGGAAGAAAACTATCATGATTTCGTGACATGTTTGGAGAAAAAGCGCTAAGGAAGAAAACTATCGCGATTTCGTGACATGTTTGGAGAAAAAGCGCTAAGGAAGAAAACTGTCGCGATTTCATGACATGTTTGGAGAAAAAGCGCTAAGGAAGAAAACTATCACGATTTCGTGACATGTTCGGAGAAAAAGCGCTAAGGAAGAAAACTGTCACGATTTCGTGACATGTTTGGTGAAAAAGCGCTAAGGAAGAAAACTGTCACGATTTCGCGACATGTTCGGAGAAAAAGCGCCAAGGAGGAAAAGTGTCGCGATATCGCGACATGTCAGGTTTTCATGACCCGAAGGGAAGAAAAGCGCCAAGGAGGAAAAGTGTCGCGATATCATGACACGTCGGGTTTTCGTGACCCGAAGAGGAGAGAGAAAGCTCGGAGGCAAAAGTGTCACGATTTCGTGACATGTTCTGGTTTCGCTGGTGCAAGCCGAGAAAAGGTTGAGAAAGCGAGGAACGTCATGATTTCATGACAGAAGTAAGGATGACGTCAGCAATAGTTCGAAGTGTCATGATTTCATGACAAAAACATTGTCAAAGCTAACAAAGGCCAAAAGTGTCACGATTTCATGACAGCAGGGACAAGAAGGCGTACGGATGTAAAAGGTGTCGCGATATCGTGACATGTTGTAGTTTCATGAGGAAAGCTACAGAACCAGAGAGGCGGTTGAAGCCGACAGAGTTAAATCTGGGCCGACGAAGATTAGGGTTTTGGAGCCGACATTCATTAGGGTTTTGTAGCCGACGTTCTTTAGGGTTAAAGTCGACTACAGTTTAAGATTTGTCCTTGAAATTTCATCTATAAAAGGAGGGTTGTTTCGAGTTTGAAGGGGTGATTTTTGTGAAGAAAATTTGTGCATGTGAAGTTCGCGGTGAGCAGAGAGCGAGTCGTATCGATTCGAGCTGAGTGCGAAGCGGTAGTTCGTTTGTGTCGAAGCGAAGTGTGCGAAGCAGTTGCATAGAAGCAGACTGGAGTGTGAAGCACAAGCGCATAGGAGCAGAAGCCGTAACTCGGTTGTGTCGAAGCAAAGTGTGCGAAGCAGTTGCATAGAAGCAGACTGGTGGTGCGAAGCTTTTGTAGCAGAAGCCAGAGTACACAGAAATAGCAGACAGTGTGCAAACAGTGTGAAGGTATTTTTCTGTATTTTTCTTGAAGTCCAAGTTGCAGCTTGGCATAAGGGGTTGGTGCTCCTTCCAGTAGGTGCTGGTGAATTAGGGGTTGGTGCTCCTTTCTGTTGGTGCAAAAAAATTGAGGGGTTGGTGCTCCTTCCAGTTGGTGCTGGTAAATAAGTTGTAAAGTTGTTGCTTTGCAAAGGCTGGATTTGGATGGTAGTCCAAGCAGTCATTTTTGAGGAGTAGCCACATTGGTGAACCTCGTTAAAATTTTTGTGTTGTGTGATGCTCTCTTACTAACTTGCTATTTCTGGTTTAAGTTTGCTTTATTTCATTGCAAGTTTAAAGTTTTAAAAGATCACACTGATTCACCCCCCTCTCAGTGTCACTGTAAGTATAACAATTGGTATCAGAGCCAAGTTCTTGAACAGGCTCAATCAGCTAGGGTGATCTTGGAAGTGACGCAATGGCAGGTGGTGAAGGGTTCTCCTCAAACAAAGCACCATTGTTTGATGAAACTAATTATGCGTTCTGGAAGATCAGAATGCAGACATATCTCCGTGCTTTGGGATTTGATATCTGGAGTGCAGTAGTTAATGGTTACACAGCTCCCGAAACTGCTCCAACCGACAACACTGGTAAAAAGGCATTTGAAAATGACTCTAAAGCAAAAAATGCCATCATGTGTGGATTAGTTGACAGTGAGTTGGTCAAGATCATAAATTGTGAATCAGCAAAAGATGTATGGGACAAACTAGAAAATATTTATGAGGGAGATGACAAGATCAAGGAAGCCAAGCTTCAAACACATCGAGCTCAATTCGAATCATTAAAAATGACCAACGATGAGAACATAGAAGCCTTTATGCAGAGAGTTAATGGAATCACTAATTCAATCAGAGGTCTCGGCGAAGATTTGGATGATGCAACTATCATGAAAAAGGTATTAAGATCGCTTCCCCAAAGATTTGATTCTAAAGTCTCAGCCATAGAAGAAGCTAAAGATCTAAATCACTTCAGTATGGATGAGATGCATGGTTCCCTGACTGCTTATGAAATGAGAATAGGAAGATCTAATCCCATAGACAGAGAAGCAGCATTTAAAGCCCTAAAAGGTAAAGACACAAAACAAGAGTCTGAAGAAGAAGAAACTTCGGATGAAATGGAAGCAAATTTTGTCAAAAAACTGAGAAAGGGAAAAGGAAAATATAGAGGAAAGCTTCCTTTCAAATGTTTCAACTGTGGGGGCATTGGACACTTTGCTACCAAATGTCCTCTCAATGAGAAGAACAAAGGTGAGGAAGCATCTCATCAAGAAAGAAGTGAATGGAGAAAGAAAACAAACTTCAGAAAGGGAAACTTCAAAAGAAAAGTTTCATCTCCGGGAATGCAAATTCTTTAGAGGACAGACTCTAGTGAGGATTCTGAAGAAGGAACAGGTGAAGCTCTATTCATGGCTTTTGAAGTAGAAAAATCAGAAGAGGTAGAAAAATCAGAGAAGAGAGAAGGAATGAACTCTAAAGCATGTGTTGAAAAACCTGAGGCAGAAGTTGATCTAGAAGGTGAACTGGTTTCTGCTCTTGAAGAATGGAAATCTGAGAAAAGAAAGAATTATAAACTTTCAAGAAAGCTTGAGGATGCAAACGACATTATAACCAGTTTAAAAATACAGGCAGAAGAATACAAGAAAATGTCCGAAGATCTTGAAGTTCAGATAACCATGAAGATAGATTACTGCTGTAAACTAGAAGAAGAAAATCTTGGCCTACGAATGCAGATACAAGAGCTGGATCAAAAAATTAGCTGCCATCACAAACGTGAAGAAAGTTCGAAGAAGCTGGATAAAATCTTAAGTGATCAACGACCTGCAGGCATTAAATTTGGTCTGGGCTTCATTGAAGGAGAATCATCAAACGGACCAAAAGCCAGAAATGTTGAAACTATAAGGAGTGAAGATGAGAAACAGGCTGATGAAAGAAAAACAAATCATGCAAAAGAAAGCAGTAATGCCAGGCCCGAAAGGAGAACTGACAATGATGGCTTTACCAAGGTCACAAATCAAAGAAGAAGAAGATCTATGGTTCCTACAACAACCTGGCAAAGACCATCCTTCAGGTTTAATCATTACTTTTCTGGTTTCTGTTTCAAATGTAATGGTTATGGGCACAAAATTGTAGACTGCAAGTATAATGTAGGACCAAGAAGCTTTGTTAGTAGAAATGTTTTTGCACCTCTAACAAATTATGCAGTAGAATGTTTTAGCTGTCACAACTATGGGCATATTGCAAGAAATTGTCGTAGTACCTCTGTTTTAAATCAACCTCAGAAAAGAAAGTTCCAACCACATAGGACAAGACAAAATAGAAAAATTTCTGAAAGATATGCAAAAGATATTGAAAAAGGAAAGTCCAAACTAGAGCCCAATACCATAGTCAAAACAGAGTGGAAACAGAAAGAACAGCTTAGGGAAGAAAAGGAATCCTTAATAGTACAGACAACTTTCAAGGCTCAGAATAAATGTGTACCATGGATTCTTGACAGTGGATGCTCAAGTCATATGACAGGTGATAAACAAAAATTTGAAAAACTATAGAAATATGAGGGTGGCTCTGTGAAGTTTGGAAATAATGATGGAGCCAAAATAATAGGAAAAGGATCTGTCAAAATTAGTGATGGGAAAATCAAGTCAGAAGAAGTTTTATTTGTGGATGGTTTGAAACACAACCTTGTTAAGTGTCAGTCAAATCTGTGATAAAGGACATGAAGTAGTCTTCAAGAAGCAGGGTTGTGAAGTCAAAAAAATAAATAGTGGGAAATTGATAGCAACTGGTTCAAGGACGTCTGGCAACCTGTACACACTCTCAAAAACTTTAGAAGGTACGTGTTTCATTGGACAAGAAGAAGAGAACTGGCTGTGGCACAAGAGGCTTGGACACATAAGTTTCGATAATTTGGTGAAAATCAGCTCGAAACAAGCAGTGAGAGATATTCCAACCATTAGAAAACCTTCAAATAGTATCTGTGCTTCATGTCAGAAGGGAAAGCAAACCAGAGTCTCATTCAAAACAAAAGAGTACCACACTAGCAAGCCTTTGGAACTTATACATACAGACTTATGTGGACCCATGAGAACACAAAGCATAAATGGTGACAAATACTTTATGTTGTGTATCGATGATTATTCCAGAATGACATGGATATTTTTCTTAAAAGATAAAACAGAAGCTTTTGAAATGTTCAGATCTTTCAAACATCTAGTTGAGAATGAAACAAGAAAAAGGATCAAATGTTTACGATCAGATAGAGGAGGAGAATTCATTTCGAATGAATTTACAGAATACTATGAAAAACATGGTATCAGGAGACAATATTCAGCAGCTAGAACTCCCCAGCAGAATGGTGTAGTAGAAAGAAAGAACAGAACTATACAGGAAATGGCATGCACTATGCTGGCAGAAAACAAAATAGCAAACAGATTCTGGAAAGAAGCAGTTCACACTGCAGTATACATCCAAAACAGATATATGTTAAGAACTCATGAAAGCAAAACACCTTATGAGTTGTGGTTTGGTAGAAAAGCAACAACAAAACATCTCAAAGTATTTGGCTGTAAGTGTTACATCAAAAAAACTGATGACAACCTTGGGAAGTTTGAAAATAGAGCAGATGAAGGTGTTTTTGTTGGGTATTCATCAAAAAGCAAAGCTTACAAATGCTACAACAAGAGACTCAAGAAAATTGTGGACAGTGCAGATGTTAAATTCGATGAAGGTGGGAAACGAATAGCTAACTTTGAAGAAAACTACCCAATCTATGAAGAAGTCATTGAAGGAGATGAGGTGAATGAAACAGAAAATAAATCTACGTTTGATTCAGATGACTTAATCGATGACTCAGAGGTGCAAGAAAACAAGAAATTCAAAATAGGTAGCTGGCAGAAAAATCATCCAAGAGACCAAATAATTGGAGATCCCACAGCTGGTGTTCAGACAAGAAGGAAAGTAATAAGTAATTACTCTCTTTTATCCAGCATTGAGCCCAAAAACATAGATGAAGCAAGCAAAGATGATAGCTGGATGAAGGCAATAAATGAAGAGTTAGATCAGATTGAAAAGAACAGAACTTGGGAATTAGTACCTAGACCTGCGAATAAGAATGTAATCGGCACCAAATGGATATTTCGAAACAAATTAAATGAAGACGGACAGGTCATTAGGAACAAAGCAAGACTGGTTTGTAAAGGCTATGCACAGGTCGAAGGCATTGATTTTGAAGAGACTTTTGCACCAGTGGCCAGACTAGAAGCAATTAGAATGTTTCTGGCCTTAGCAGTCCACAAGAACTTCAGAGTTTATCAGATGGATGTAAAATCTGCCTTTTTAAATGGGAAACTTGAAGAAGAGGTCTATATTGAACAACCAGATGGTTTTCAAATTAGTGAAGATCCCAACCTTGTCTGCAAATTAAAGAAAGCTTTATATGGATTAAAACAAGCACCACGGGCATGGTATGCAAGGCTAGACAACTATCTCTCTCAACAGGGATTCAAGAAAGGTTTGGTGGACGATAATCTGTATGTCAAAATAGAAGGTGGGCATCTAATTGTTCTTGTTGTTTATGTAGATGATATCATATTTGGTAGCAACAAAGATGAATCTTGTAAAGACTTAGCGAATAAGATGCAGAAAGAATTTGAAATGTCTATGATTGGTGAACTGTCTTACTTTCTTGGGTTACAAGTTAATCAAAATGAGAAAGGCATATTCATTTCTCAAATTAAATATGTGAAAGAGATGCTAAAAAGGTTCACAATGGAGGATTGTAAGCCGGTCAGTACTCCCATGACAACAGGTTGCAAGTTGAGTAAAGATGACAAATCTCCACCTGTAGATCAAACCATGTACAGATCAATGATTGGAAGCTTACTTTATTTAACAGCTACCAGACCAGATATTCTATAGGCAGTTTGCATGGTAGCAAGATTTCAGGCCAGTCCCAAAGAGACTCATGTGACAGCAGTAAAAAGGATTCTCAGATATCTCAAGGGTACTATGGAGTATGGGTTATGGTATCCGAAAGGTAAAGACTTCACCCTTATATCTTATTCAGATGCAGATTGGGCAGGATGTGTTGATGATAGGAAGAGTACAAGTGGAGGTGCTTTTTATCTCGGTGACAGGTTGGTTGCTTGGCACAACAAGAAACAAGAGTCAGTTTCTTTATCAACAGCTGAGGCAGAATATATTGCGGCAACAACTTGTTGTACACAAGTTTTGTGGATGAAACAAACTCTGAAAGATCTTGGTATTAATTTCAGTGAACCAATATCAGTTAAGTGTGATAACACCAGTGCAATTAACATCTCCAAGAATCCAGTAATGCATTCACGGACAAAACACATTGCCATCAGGTATCATTTTTTGAAGGAGAAAGTTGCAGAAGGAGAAGTTAAATTGGATTTTGTCCCAACCACAGAACAAGTAGCAGATATTTTTACAAAACCATTGCCCAAGGAAGTGTTTGAGTATCTTCGAAACAAATTGGGAGTAGTCACACTTCCCAAGAAGTGACTAGCTACAGGGATCACTTTCTCAAGGGGAGCATTTGAGTATTTGACTATTCTTTTGCTCATGATCATAATTTGTGCTAAGTGCAACAAATTGTGCCTGAGAATTGTGTGTATGGACTCAGGGGGAGTCTGCAGGTAGCCCTTTGGTATTATTGACAAAGGGGGAGAAGAGTTACAGGAATGTACATAGGTGTTGCCAACAATTCCAAAGGGGGAGATTGTTGAGCAAGGTGTTGCAAGAGTTTTGTCATTGTTGTCAACACGAGCGGTTAGATCTAATGATGCGAGTGGACGGACAGTTCAGAAGTCATTCGGATGCCAGAGGACAGAAGTTCAAAGGTTATTCAGAGCATGGACGGTGAGTTTCCAAGAAGACCATAGTTGCCTATTTGCAAAAGATCAAAGAAAAAGACAAGTAAGAAAAGTGTCGCGATATCGCGACATTTTTAGGCAAGAAAAACTGTCACGATTTCGTGACATGTTAGAGGAGAGAGAAAGCGCAAACAAAATTGTCATGATTTCATGACATGGTCGAGGAGAGAGAAGGCGCAAGGAAAACTGTCATGATTTCATGACATGTTGGAAGCAGAGAAGGCAAGGAAGAAAACTGTCATGATTTCGTGACATGTTTGGAGAAAAAGTGCTAAGGAAGAAAACTGTCACGATTTCGTGACATGTTCGAAGAAAAAGCGCTAAGGAAGAAAACTATCGCGATTTCATGACATGTTTGGAGAAAAAGCGCTAAGGAAGAAAATTGTCGCGATTTCGTGACATGTTTGGAGAAAAAGCGCTAAGGAAGAAAAGCTGTCACGATTTTCGTGACATGTTTGGAGAAAAAGCGCTAAGGAAGAAAACTATCACGATTTCATGACATGTTTGGTGAAAAAGCGCTAAGGAAGAAAACTATCACGATTTCATGACATGTTTGGAGAAAAAGCGCTAAGGAAGAAAACTGTCATGATTTCATGACATGTTTGGTGAAAAAGCGCTAAGGAAGAAAACTGTCACGATTTCATGACATGTTCGGAGAAAAAGCGCCAAGGAGGAAAAGTGTCACGATATCGCGACATGTCGGGTTTTCGTGACCCGAAGGGAAGAAAAGCGCCAAGGAGGAAAAGTGTCGCGATATCGCGACACGTCGGGTTTTCGCGACCCGAAGAGGAGAGAGAAAGCTCGGAGGCAAAAGTGTCACGATTTCATGACATGTTCTAGTTTCGCTGGTGCAAGCCGAGAAAAGGTTGAGAAAGCGAGGAACGTCACGATTTCATGACAGAAGTAAGGATGACGTCAGCAATAGTTCGAAGTGTCACGATTTCATGACAAAAACGTTGTCAAAGCTAACAAAGGCCAAAAGTGTCACGATTTCATGACAGTAGGGACAAGAAGGCGTACGGATGTAAAAGGTGTCACGATATCATGACATGTTGTAGTTTCACGAGGAAAGCTACAGAACCAGAGAGGTGGTTGAAGCCGACAGAGTTAAATCTAGGTCGACGAAGATTAGGGTTTTGGAGCCGACATTCATTAGGGTTTTGCAGCCGACGTTCTTTAGGGTTAAAGCCGACTATAGTTTAAGATTTGTCCTTGAAATTTCATCTATAAAAGGAGGGCTATTTCGAGTTTGAAGGGGTGATTTTTGTGAAGAAAATTTGTGCATGTGAAGTTCGCGGTGAGCAGAGAGCGAGTCGTATCGATTCGAGCTGAGTGCGAAGCGGTAGTTCGTTTGTGTCGAAGCGAAGTGTGCGAAGCAGTTGCGCAGAAGGAGTGCGAAGCACAAGCGCATAGGAGCAGAAGTCGTAACTCGGTTGTGTCGAAGCAAAGTGTGTGAAGCAGTTGCGCAGAAGCAGACTGGTGGTGCGAAGCTTTTGCAGTAGAAGCCAGAGTACACAGAAATAGCAGACAGTGTGCAAACAGTGTGAAGGTATTTTTTGTATTTTTCTTGAAGTCCAAGTTGCAGCTTGGCATAAGGGGTTGGTGCTCCTTCCAGTAGGTGTTGGTGAATTAGGGGTTGGTGCTCCTTTCTGTTGGTGCAAAAAAATTGAGGGGTTGGTGCTCCTTCCAGTTGGTGTTGGTAAATAAGTTGTAAAGTTGTTGCTTTGCAAAGGCTGGATTTGGATGGTAGTCCAAGCAGTCATTTTTGAGGAGTAGCCACATTGGTGAACCTCGTTAAAATTTTTGTGTTGTGTGATGCTCTCTTACTAACTTGCTATTTCTGGTTTAAGTTTGCTTTATTTCATTGCAAGTTTAAAGTTTTAAAAGATCACACTGATTCACCCCCCTCTCAGTGTCACTGTAATTATAATAGTGACTTCCGGCTCCTTTTTATTTTCCTTGGAGATTTTCTTCCCCATGGTGAATATTTACAGAAGCAAACTTATAGTACAGAGGATTTTGACACAAGGATTTTGATGTGAAGGCAGGATAATTATAGGCTAAGCGACGAAGCTCCTAATCTTGCATGCACCGGTGGGCAAATAGCCTTCTTGCTGCAAAGGATTGCGTTTTATAGCCTTAGAAGGAAACTACCTATATTTATAGCTCCTGCCATAATTGAATTTGCATTTTTGACCTGGGAGATCACTACAACATTTGATTGGCTATCCGACGGTGTAGTATGCTAGGCCACGCACTTTGATGATTATGCCTTGCATTGGAAATGCAACCTACTGCCACCTCATACCTGGGTGCAAGATTTTCTCCTAACTGAATCTCCTCAGGATGTGTTCCACCACCTTTGCATTAAACTCACTTAATTCGAATGCTTTTCAAGGTGGCTATCATCACATTCCTTTAGGCACATTTTAAATGTCTCTACCTTGCACAATTTTGGATTGGCAAAGTCAAAATCAGGGCTGAAAATGCTTCGCGGTGAACCTTCGATGGAAGACTATTTTATGTGCTTCAGGCCCGAAGTAATTTTTCCTCGTTGTGTCACTTTTTTGCTTCGTGGAATGCTGGCCCCCCCGAAGCTTGTCTTCTTTGGAAAATGCTTCGCTAGGCTCCTTTTGAAAACTGCTTCGCAAAACTTCTGCCCAAAGTAGCTGCTTGAAATGCTTTGGGTGTGAAGCTCTTTTTGTCCCCTACTTCTCTCTTTGATGACTCCCTCAGTCTTCTGAGGACCTTTTGGAAGCCAAAGTGCTTCGCTGTGAAGCATCTCGCATTAGTTGCTTCGCACTAAAATTTCCCAAAGGAGATTTTTGCCGTGTTCAGTGACGCTGGAGTTTATCTCTATAACACTTAGCCTCTCAGAGATATCGAAGCAGAGAATATATACAAAAATGAAAAACTATGTACAAAGTAACATTTTTTTTTTTACTACATCTTCAGTGATGAAAAGTCTTCAAGTGAAGACCATTGATAGAAATTGGCAATACCTAGCCATATGTATCCTTGAGGAGGAAAGAGTTGGACGAGTTTACCTTCACAACTTCGAATGGTCCATCCCAAAATGTGTCCAATTTGTCATGATTTCCAGGCTTGGCCTTCCAATAATCCCACTTCCATACTAGATATCCTACTTTGAAAGTGCGGTCAGAGGACTTCTTTTTAAACTAGTCTCGGGTGATATGGGCATGTTTAGTGAAGCTCTGGTAAGCCTTTTCATGATCCTCCTCTAGCTATAGAAGCTGAGCCAGTCTATTTTCCATAGGATTGAATCCATTTTCCTCATCTAACAACTGCAATGCAGGGATATCTATGTGGGTAGGTAATATGGCCTCCTTGTTGTAGACCAGGGCATAAGGTGAAGTCTTAATTGAATTCTTGACAAAAATTTGATCAGCCCACAAGGCTCGATCTAGAAGAAGGTGCCAAGTTCTTTTGTTATCTTCCACGAGCTTTCTTATCACCCTTAAAAATGTCTTGTTGGTGGATTCTACCAATCCATTACCCTGTGGATAGTAGTTGGAGGATACTTTATGATATATCCCATATTTGTAAAGGAATTCATTATTTTTGGTGCCTGCAAAGCTAGGACCATTGTCCATGATGATTTCTTCTAGGATGCCAAAACGGGTGATCAGTCCTTCTAGGAAGGCAATGACGGTATCCTGATCTGCATGCTTTGTGGGTGTTGCTTCGACCCATCTCGTGAAGTAATCAGTTGTGGTCAGGATGAACTTATGCCCAACAGAGGATTTCGGTGATATGACCCCTATGAAATCAAACCCCCATTGTTGAAAAGGCATTTCTACTTGTATCGGTTGAAGAGGCATTGAAGCATTTCTACTTTAGCCGGTGAACTTCTGACACTGCTCACATTTGCGACAAACTACAAAGGCATCAGCAAAGAGTGTAGGCCAATAATAACCAGCTTTGATTATTTTCAACGTCGTTGTTCTCCCTACGAAGTGACCTCCAAATAATCCTAAATTAAATTCTCCCAGGACTCTCTTTTTATCATCATCTTTTATGCACCTAAGAAGGATGCCATCAATGTTTCTAAAAAATAGGCCTTCGGGGCGTAAAGTATATCAAGAGGACCGCATCCTAAAATGCCTTCACTATGAAGCATTTAGATGTGAAGGACATCTGCCAATGTTGAAGTATTCGACTATTTCACTGACCCAATATTTCTCGTCCTCTTCCTGGTTTATGAAGCATTCTTCTACTGGCGAGTCATCCCATTGAGATTTTGTAGTTTTTACCACTACGCTCTTCACAAATTCTTGACACAATGCGTGACCACAAACCAGTTTTGTAGGTTTGATCTCGATGTCAAATTCTTGTATCTTGCTAACCCAATTGGTTCTTTTACTCCCCAATTATCCTTGGATAATGAAGTTACGCACATAGGGATGAATGACAAAGACCGTAACCCGACTTTGAGAAATGAATTTCTTGAATTTTCTAAGAGACTTCATTACTGCATGCACCTACATTTCTATGAAATTATATTTTTCTTCATGAGGGTTTATCACTTGGCTTAGAAACATGATGGGGTGCTCTTCGCCATCTTACCCCTTTTGTGTGAGGACCGCAGCATAGCTCTTACTGTAGACACCAAAACAACACCAATCCGATTATGTGACTGCAAACACTGATCGCTTTGACACACACACAACCCCCAGGGCAGCCCCTAGAGGTTAAACAGTGGTCCTAACCACTTTTATAGCAATTTTGTAAGGTCAAAAGGCAATTTGGCACATTCAGGCACTTTGCTCAGTATTCGTCTCACCCAGGGATGAATTCAAACTAGGATCCGTCTCACCCAGGGACGAATTCTGAATTCGTCTCTGGTCGGGACGAATTCCAGGTTTAACGGGCAAAAAGAAGAATGGCGCCAAGTGGCAGCCAAAGACAGTCAGTTGATGACTCTTGCCTCGCACGCGTGTGTGGGTGGGCAGATGGGCCGTTAGAGGACTGTCACAAGGGCAGTTATGAAAGCCCAAGTCATGGAGGACTCTCCTCTCTCATGGGAAGACATGACCGCCACATGGCACCTATGACCAACACATGGCGCTTATGCATCCCTCTCAAAAGAGACCCCCTGGGTCTATAAAATGGTGGACTTTTCCCACCCAAAAAAAGGAGGAAGCATTTTCAAGCAACGAAGTGTTGTCGATTTGATACCATGCCTTTACCCCTTTTGATTTACATTCTCCACATCCTTAATCTCTTTTGCAAGAGAGGTTATTGGGTGGCTATTGGAAGTGTAAAATCGGACCCAAAAACCAGACATTTGGCCACTTGAATCAACCAATTTGCTGACAACCCCATCCTAAGAGATTTTGGGCCCATCCCAAGTGGATTGGTGCCAAAATCAAGTGCCAACGGTGGGCGGCCCACTTGGGCGCCCCGCACCTTTTGAGTTTCATTTTAATTCATTTTTCTGTCATTTGTTCATCTTTCATTTTATTCTCTGTTGATTAGATAGTTTATGTATTCAATCTCACAATGTTTTGATCAGATTTCATCATGTTCTCGTCGCTTTTGTTGTCCCACTAACTTGTAGGTAGCGACGCCAAATTCCCGTTGATGGAGGTCAAATTGGGAGAATCCGACCATCTGGGTCGTCCCAAAATGCCCCCAATTAGCTAACCCCTCTGTTTGCAGGTCATTTGGAGATCCCGAGATGTGACATTGGGATGGCATCAACTCGGCATTTTAACACAGTCGAATTCGTCCTACCCGAGGACGAATTACAGTCGAATTCGTCCTACCCGGGGATGAATTACAGTAGAATTCATCCTGCCCAGGGACGAATTTCAGTTGAGTGCAAATTGGCCGACTGTTTCGATGGCAGTGGCCTTCTGGTAATGTTTCTCGGTCTCTGTCGAGTTTGTAGGTCATTTAGAGTCATTTTGCCTATCGATTTGGCTAATATTTTACATGCATCTTTCATTAATTTTAGAGAACAAATGTTTCTTATTTGCAGCAGGTGCTACTAACATCTTTGTTGTTTCTTTGATCACAGGAGGAGCAGCAAAGGTTAAGGACTCATCAACACCAGTGGCGGCAATGTCTTGGCCCGCCCATTTCAAATGTGGGCACGCGAAAAGAGGAACATTAAGTCTTGATTGTAATCAAATTCTTTTAACGCTCCTAGCCCCTGAAAAGGGAGGAGGCATCTTTGTAACCGAGATCAAGAGAGTTTAATTAAAAGGGCTGTGTTTTCTCCATTTTCTTGTATCTCATTTCAATGCGTCTCTTTCATTTCATGCATTCTACATTTTTAGGACTTAAGCGTATTTGATTTTGAATACATCGCAAGTAGTGTTTCCTTCACCCGAAATCTCGTGCTTTCAGTGGCGATCACGGTGGGACGCTGTCCCCTATTTTTAAAGATCAAGAAACTGATCAGATTTTTGTGTTTTGTGCTTGACAGGTACCTTTTTCAATTTTTGACTGTTATTCGTCCTTGACTGTGGCGATTGCTTTACTGCAATTCGTCTGACCCTGAGACGAATTCGAATTCGTCTCTGGGAGGGACGAATTCTATTCTGTAATTCATCTCACAGAGGGACGAATTTTTGTCTATGAATTTTTAGAGCCGAAGATCAGAAACAACAGATTTGGGCAGAGAAAGGTAAGGGTTTTAAAACTGTTCCTGTTACTTTCTATCTTTTTGTTTCTGTTTTCTTTCAAATTTTGCTTGCTTAAGGAAAGTAGTGCTTCTGCATGTTTCATTTTTCAAATAAAAATAATCACACACACTTCACGCAACATCTTTAAACCAAGGAGCTGGTCGTAAAACCCCAGCCCTTGATCAAGACCATTGGTGGATTTCATCACCACCTTGGCTTGATTTTGCATCCATTTCCCCGATTGTCACTATTGTTAGGCATAAATCCTGATGAAAGCTGACCGAGTGTCGCTGGGGTGATTCCCAGTGCATGAGGATAAGTCTTCTATGGTAGGTGTCATTAACAGGACAATCCCCCTTCCGTACCGCCTACGTACCACATACCATCTGCTCTCACGTACCTATAGTCTCCCTCTCGTAAGGGCGGGTATATAGAGAGGTTGGTATATCGGCCTGGTTGGTATATTGAAGGGGCGACCATTTATGGGAGTTATATGAGCCTTCATTACGCATTTAAACGTTCTTCAAAACTTTCAAAAAAAAAACAAAACAAAATCATCAAAACGCACTAAAACCAGTTTAGGACACACCATTAATCTTTAAAAGAGATAATCACCGTTTGTGTATGTGTGTGTTCATTTCTGCTTAGTGTAACAAAAAAAAATCAAAAATCATAAACGAAAAGATAAAAATCTGCTTAGCTAGTAGAAAGGTACCACAATGGTGTACACCCGTAGCCAAGCCCAATCAAGGGCAGAAGCTCCGGAGGGTGCACAAGAAGCGGGCACAAGTCGCCTTCGCTTTAGCCCCGAAGACTTGGTCATACCGCCTTGGCGGTCTGGGCCACAAGAGAATCCACATCATTCCATGTCTAGGTGGAATTATAGGGACACCCCTCTGGGGGATACGCCCATTCGGAACAGCCCCTTTCGGGAAGAAGCTTTACATGTAGCACTCAACGCAAATAGAAGACCGCCTTTTGAGGCTAGATATGAGTGGCCACCATGCGATGAAGCGCTAGAGAGGCACAGTGTCCATGAAGAGAGACAACGTGAATACGACATCTCTCCTTTGCCTCCCATTAGAACTGAAAGACAAAACCCAGAGCACAGGGCTCTCCACACAGGGCGAGCTAACTCTGCCCGCCCCTTTCACACCCATGAAAGGGAGAACGAGGAAGATCATCGCATTCCTCGAGAGCAACATACAGCGTGGGAGCCTTGCGCTTCTGCACCTGCTAGATATCATGATCACCCATTAAGGCCGGAGCCTCAAGTAAATGCCGCTAATCTCGACAGAGGGAAGCGCCACATAGAAGTCCCGGATCCTCAAAACCAAGATAGATACATCGAAAAGGCGACTAGGCCTCCTAGAATCAAAACAACAGAGCAAATTGACCTATCATTTGCTAGACATGCCGCCCACCAAGCGCAGATCAAGCAGCTTGAGCAGGATCAACAGCAGCTAGAACAATTATATCACCTTAATAAAGAGCGCATTCGGCGCCAAACAAATGAGCTGCTCCACACCACTATGCCTGAAAAGGTTTAGACCCCCCAAACGCAGAGGGCGGAAAGGTACGAGAGGCACAACCTCATAGTGCATGATAGGTCCCCAAGACCTCACCAAGAGGTGCCTTTAAGACACCCGAGACATGAGCGGGAGGCCACTCCCAGGAATGACGATGGGCACCCTCCACGGGTGCCCACCCCTGTTCATCGAGCTCGCCCAATAACTCCTCGAGAAGCTTATGAGGAGTATGAACAAGAAGAACGGGCCGAAATGCCCTATCAAGGCAGAGGAGGTGCTATCCAACCACCCCTCCATAGGCCCCCAGTTGCCCGTAACACACAACGGGAACGAGTTACGGAGGAAGAGATTAAATCTTTCGATGCATACAAAGCGCTATTAGAGCGTTTGGAGTCTGTGGAGACTAAAGCTTCTGGGCATCAAAAGCCCACGTTACGTCAACTCCATAGTCATCCAGTGCATCCGTCAGTGCCCACACCTCTTTACCCCGAACATTTCAAGTTGCCTCAGTTGGCAGTTTTTAAAGGTGAAGAGGATGCTCAAGAGCATGTCACAAGATTCCTGAGCCAATGCTTTGGCATTCAGGATAATGATGCATTGTTGCTCAGGACCTTCATAACCACATTCGTGGGCCCTACCTCGGATTGGTTCACACAGTTACCGAAGCACAACATAAATAACCTAGATCAATTAGTGGATGCGTTCCTTGAACGCTTCGCCTTCAGCACCAAGAAGAAGGCATCACTGAGCGATCTGGCCAGCCTCAAGCAATATGATGAGGAGACAATGGCGGCCTATGGGAATCGATGGAGGACTATGCTTTCTAAGCTACCTTACCTTCCCCCTATGTCCGACCTCACACAGATGTTTGCACGAAGTTGCTTGAAATCGATCTCTGGGCTATTGCAGCTGCAGCAATATGCCTCTTTAGAAGAAGCTCTGGCGCAAGCCAGAATTATTGAAGAGATCAAAATAGGGGAAGGCGCAATCGCCAAGCCTAAAAAGAAAGAGTGGAACAAAAACACTAAGACCGGGACTACGCAACCAAAACCCGTTGAGGTTAATCAAGTTGCGATAAATGTTCCCAAGCTTGTGCAAGAAATACAACCTCAAAAGGCTAATTATCAGGCAATGCCTCCTAATTATGAAAGAGAAAATAAAATACAGGAGCAAAATCAGCAGCGTCGCCCTAGGCGACAATTCACCCCTTATACGGAGTCCAGGGACTCCTTATTTGACCGCTTGTCAGCGGAAAATCTAATCACCCTTCCAGAAATCCAAAACATAGATCCTAACGCTCCCAAGCCTAAGGGATACAGGGAGGATTTATATTGTAGGTTCCACGAGCGAAGGGGACATGACCTAAACGCATGTTGGAAATTCAAGGGATCAATACAAGATTTGATTGATAATCAAACATTGGCAGTGGACAACCCCATAGCACCAAATAATCAATAGATGGGGGTATTCAAGGACCCTTTGCCTGCCCACGAGGCACAGGCAAAACCTCTTCAGGTAAATGAGGTGCGATAGAATCTCCCCATGCAAGGATATGTGGGAATGATCAGCATAGTAACTAGGAACAGGAAATACCCAGGAGCTGCCCCGGAGGCAGCTACAAGAGAAGTTCCTTCAACGTCGCAACCTCAACAACCCACTGTGCAATTGCCTCCGCCTAGACCCGAGGTCACGATACGGACCAAACTCATGCAGATTTTGCGGACCACATCGGCTAGGCTTTCCATTTATGAGCTTATACAGCAGTCAGCGCCCCATCGAGAAGCTCTCATGGAAATTTTGAAAGCCATCGAGTTACAGCCTCACGAAGCAAATTCCTTCAATAACTTCGTAGGACATGTAAAATGATGTATGGAGCCAGTCATTACCTTCAGAGAGGATGAAGTTAAAATAGTACCGAATGACATGGCAGATCCACCCTTGCACGTTATCGCGCGGGTCAACGGGATCCCGTACAAGAGAGTGTTGGTAGATATTGGCTCGTCCAATAACATCATTACCACTGCAGCATTAAAACATCTGAAGCTGCCAGCCTCTCATATCACGGCTTCAACATACACACTACGAGCATTCAACGATGCAATATGCTCGACAGTCGGCACAATTGTTCTACCCGTCCAGGTAGGACAAAAGACGATACCCACATTGTGCCACATTTTGGAAGGCGAGATGGCATACAACATACTGCTAGGGCGACCATGGATCGGGGACATGAAGTGTGTCCCTTCGATAGCTCACCGAGTGTCTGAAGTATGCATTTGAAGGAGAAATACATGTAGTCCCGATGGACTTAGAACCCTTCAAATATTGCAATGCAGTGCATTTGATGCCGCAATCGACCCTCCCATCGATGCACTTGGATTTCCAGTTAAATCCATCTAGACAGGGTCCGATGCCGTAGGCACCACTGGTGACTAATCAATCAAAACCCTAGCCAGGTGCATCTACATCATCTGCTCCTTCATTACCAATGCCACCTGTCATGGCTAAATAGAAGGACAAAGGAAAACAGATCCTGGAAGAGGCTCAACCCCTAGAAGAGGTGTTGCCAACGATATCAACTGTCTCAATAGAAGAAATACCTAGCACAATGGAAGCTGAGGCTCCTAATCCACCCAACATGGAATGGACTCAGGAAGGCCTTCCATTTCCTCCCTCTCAATCGTCAACAATTACTGTTGAAATGGCCAGTACGGGCCTGGGAGAATATCTGGTGCAAAATGTTGTAGCAACGCCCATGCTAGAATCAGTGCAGGACATGGGGAGACCTCGCCTTCCCATAGGGACAGTTGTTCCTTTAGGTTACCCACCAAACCAGACAAATTTTGTGTATGGGGGCCTTGATCATGGTGTTGAACCATGCAAGCAAAAGGACGAGGACGAAGAGCCTTTTGCCAAAAATATCAATTATCTGTCGAACCCGGACTTCGCTCTGAGATATCTAGGCCAATGCAATTGGCACGGATACGGGTTAGGTAGGTATGAGCAAGGGGTGCGTGTCCTTTGCCAGCCAAGATATCAAATGCCTTATGATAAGTCGGGAGTAGGGTTCAACCACCCCCTGCCCTTAGACATCTTGGTGGAAAACATGCAAGGCCTAGGAATAGGCGACAAGGGTGGATTGGCATCAGATCCTTATGCCAACCCGAACACAACGTACACATTGGGAGATTATCTCCCATGGTCAACAACCACCCTTGGTAACATCAATAACCCTTCTCTGTTGATAGAGAGAGGTGAAAGTTCGGACACTAACTTCCAAGGAGAACATAAACAGTGTCCAGATATCTTTTCAAAATTGTTCCCTTTAGAGGTTCCAATTGAACCAGTGCAATGTCAAGCGAATCAGGTCCCCCCACTGAGTGTGGAACAACCGCAATGGGATCAGATTAATTTGCTCGAACAAGATGAGCATAATATGGCGCAGACAACTGTCGGGGCTAATGAGGGCCTTTGGATCACCGACAATGATTACATAGACGAAACTGAGATGGAATATCTTAATCATGCACGATGGCACAATCACCCTGTAACCCATGAACAACTGATGGCACAACTAGGCATAAGGTTAGGGCATGAATGGTACATAGACCCAACAGGGTGGGACCAAGTGTTGGATCAATGGCTCCAAGTTCACGATGAGCACCGTCCACCCCGAGACCCTATAATGACATCAGTGCCGAGGGAAGACCCTGTCTTCCTATCAACACATAGGGCCGATCCGTTCATGCCCATCCCTACAGAGCTAGATCCAGAGCATAGGGAGCATCCAGAATGTTTGAGTTATCACACCCACGGTAATGGAGACCAAATTCATTTCATCCACATGATCTCCATTGATTTGACCGCACCCATCCACAATCCGGCCGATCCAGAATGGTCATTGCATCTAGACATAGATGCCATCGACTGGGATCACGTCAATTCACCGCTCTCCCCATCAGAGTATTGGCCTTTCGGTGAAATGCCTCATTTTACCCCAGGGACAACTCAGGATATTTTTCAAGCTGAAGAGGGACCCGAGGTTCCAAACACAGATCTAAACTCAGCTAATGATATCCATTTGATCCCGACTCCACATCAGTTGGAGGACGGATCCCACATGTCAGTCGAGGAGACGACTGACGTAGACATCGGCTTAGACCCAATGAATCCATAGATTATCAAGCTGGGGGTAAGCTTATCCCCTGAAGAGCAAGCCGACTACATTGCCCTTCTCAAAGTGAAGAAGGAGGTTTTTGCATGGTCATACAGAGACATGTCGAGACTAGATCCACAGCTAGTCATGCATAATCTAACGCTTGACCCGACAATCAAGCCAGTTAAGCAAAAACTATGAAAGATGCACCCAACAGTGGCCTTGATGGTCAAAGATGAATTGCAAAAGCTGTTGGATGCACAGTTTGTCATCTGCATGGATTATCCGCCATGGCTGTCCAACATGGTGCCCGTCAAAAATCCCGACGGGAGGATTCGCATATGCACTAATTTTTGAGATCTAAACAAAGCGAGTCCTAAGGATGATTTCCCCTTGCCAAGCATCGACGCGTTGGTAGACGCTACAACAGGTCACGAAATGCTATCCCTCATGGATGGTTTCTCAGGATACAATCAGATTCGTATCAATCCTGAGGATCAACTCAAAACGGCGTTCACAATGCCTTGGGGGACATTTTGTTATAAGGTCATGCCTTTTGGCCTTAAAAATGTTGGCGCCACCTACCAACGTGCCATGACGTACATCTTCCATGATTACATGCATAAAACTTTGGAAGATTACATGGATGATTTGTTAGCCAAGTCTCTTTTGCGCTCAGATCATCTCGATGACTTAAGCAAGATCCTCGATCGCCTCATAGAGCATAAGGTTAGACTGAATCCCAAGAAGTGCGTATTCGGCATCACATCTAGAAAACTCTTGGGTTTTATAGTCTCAAAGCGAGGCATCGAGGTGGACCCAAAGAAAGTCAAGGCAATCCTTGAAATGGCTCCCCCAACTACTATTAAGCAGCTCAGAAGTCTGCAAGGAAAGGTCACGTCGATTAAGCGCTTCATAGCGCAGTTATCTGACAAGTGTCGACCCATGAACAAATTATTGCACAAAGGGGTTACATTTCACTGGGATGACGAGTGCCAGTCAGCCTTTGATGAAATCAAACAATACTTGGCTTCGTCGCTAGTATTGGCACCACCTAGACCAGGAGTGCCATTCTACTTATACATCTCAGCTATCGAGGTGGCATTGGGCGCCATGCTGGCCCAGAAGAATGAACTTCACAAAGAATAGGCTACTTACTATCTTAGCCGCACCCTGGTCAGTTACGAACTTAACTATGCATACATCGAGAAACTCTGCTTGGCAGTGGTGTTTGCTACCAAGAAGCTATGCCACTACATGCTGAGCAACACTACGTATGTTGTGTCTAAGGAGAATCCATTGCGATACATGATGAGTCATACTTATCATAGTAGTCGCACGGCAAAATGGATCATGTTGTTGACAGAATTTGACATAGAGTTTATTGGACAGAAATCTATCAAAGGACAGGTCATAGCCGATCAACTAGCAGAGGCTCCTCTTGAAGACGATCAGCCTCTAGTCATAGAACTACCCGATGATGGGGTCTTCCATGTCTCAGAATCGCCAGATTCTGATGAGCCTGAGTCACAAGCTGACATAACCCTATTCTTCGATGGTTCTAAATGTGAGCAAGGTGGTGGCACGGGAATAGTATTCTTCACACCGCAGGGCGCTCCAATGCCCCTGTCATTTAAATTAAATTTCCCATGCACCAACAATAATGCAGAGTATGAAGCCTTGCTCATAGGTCTTCAGATAGCGATCACCATGAACATCAAACGCCTAAACATCTTTGGTGATTCGCTGTTTTTCTTCAATAAAAAAAGGGGGGAACCCCAGCAAAGGCCCCCCGCCGCGGGGTGTATAGCGCCCCTGGGGGAATTTTGGGGGGAAGAGGGGGGGGGGGGCCGCGGGCCGCCCCCCCCCCCCCCTCTTCGGGGTGCGGCGGGCGCCCCCCCCCCCGCCGGCCCCCCCCCCCCCCCGCCCCCGGGGGGGGGGCACCCCCCCCCCCTCCTCTCCCCCCCCCCGGGCGGCGGGGGGGGGGGGCGGCGCCCCCGCGGCGCCCCGGCGCCCCCCCCCCCCCCCCCCCCCCCCCCCCCCCCCCCTCCCCTCCCCCCCCCCCCCCCTCCGCGCCCCCCCCCCCCCCCCCCCCCCCCCCCCCCCCTAGCAACACAATGCTTGTTCTTACAAGTTCTATCCCGCTCAGCATTTGTTAGGGAGGAACTTCAAGAGGGATTGGCTGTTCATACTGTCGAGGTTTTTGATCAACAGGACTGGTATTTACCCATCAGAGACTACCTCAAGTTAGGTAATCTCCCGCTTGGATTGATGCATGCCGCAAAACGAACATTCAAGCAGAAAGCGGCTAAGTATGTCTTGATAGGAGACATTTTGTATCATCGAAGCTATGAAGGGATCCTCCTTCGGTGCTTGGACCAGCAAGAGTCCACTTGGGCAGTCGCCCAAGCACACGATGGTACATGTGGTGGCCACTTCAGTGGTATGGCCATTGCAAAGCGCATTCTTCGCATGGGCTATTATTGGCCATCTTTAGAGCAAGATTGTTGCGCATATGTCAAGAAGTGCATGAAGTGTCAACATCATGCCAATTTGATGCACGTACCTTCCCAGGCCTTGCAGACAGTCCAGTCTGCTTGGCCATTCTCGCAGTGGGGCCTCGATCTAATCGAAAAGATCTCCCCTGCGTCGTCAGGCCGTCACACGTTTATCATAACGGCCACAGAGTATTTTACCAAGTGGGTGGAAGCAATTCCGCTGACCTCTACGATAGGACCCCGCATTGTGGAGTTCATTTTGCATAACATCATATGTCATTTTGGTATTCCATCCAAAATAATCTCGGATAATGGGCCATCATTCAAGAACAAAGACGTGCGTGCTTTGACCACAAAGTACAAAATTCAGCACAGTTTTTTGACACCCTATTATCCGCTAAGCAAATGGGCAAGCAGAGGCGTCAAACAAAATGCTAGTTGCCATCCTTAAAAAGACGGTCACAGACAGTCATAAGGATTGGCACATCCAAATTCCACTTGCCCTTTGGGCTTATCGCACTAGCATTCGGACGCCCACTGGGGCTACTCCATTTTCGCTCGTGTATGGCTCCGAGGCAGTCATGCCTCTAGAGTTGGAAATTCCTTCCCTGCGCATATCAATGCAGGAGTTCATCGATGATGACACTGCATGACAGGCCCGGTTAGACCAGCTTACGTTGCTTGATGAACGACGCGTTAATGCTCTCGAGCACTTACGTATCTATCAAGAGCGACTTAAGAAAGCTTACAACATGAAAGTTCACCTAAGGGACTTTCGGGTTGGTGATTTGGTTTTGAAGGAAAACCAACAGAACTCTAATTTGCCACCCCACCTAAGGGACAAGTTCACGGCAAATTGGTTAGGTCCATATGTCATTGATAGCAAAATAGGACCCGAGACGTACCGGCTAGCCTCTCTTGATGAAATCAAGGAAACAGAACCCTTGAATATCAGTCATTTGCGACCATTCTATATCTAAGAGAGCCATATCCCAAAAATGCTCCAAGGATTCCTAAAATCGCTTGGTCAATCCCAAAAAGCTCCAAGGATCCAAGTCAATCCAATAAACCAAATTCAATCCAAAAAGCTCCAAGGATTCCTAATCGCTTGGTCAATCCCAAAAGCTCCAAGGATTTCCCAATCGCTTGGTCAAACCAAAAGCTCCAAGGATTCCCGCAATCGCTTGGTCAAACCAAAAAGCTCCAAGGATTCCCGCAATCGCTTGGTCAAACCAAAAAGCTCCAAGGATTCCCGCAATCGCTTGGTCAATCCCAAAAAGCTCCAAGGATTCCCGCAATCGCTTGGTCAACCCAAAAAGCTCCAAGGATTCCCGCAATCGCTTGGTCAAACCAAAAAGCTCCAAGGATTCCCGCAATCGCTTGGTCACCCCAAAAAGGCCCCAAAGGATTCTCGAAATCCCTTGGTCACCATCAAAAAAAAAAATTCAAAAAAAAAAACAACAAAAATCATCAAAAACAACAAAAATTTGCATCTCATTTCAAGGCATGCTCAAATTCATCAATAGAGAGCTTTTCTCACATCTCATCTTCATAATCAAAATCAATCCATCAAAAATACAAAAATATGTAGCTGCATTAAGCATCACACCAATACACATTTGTGGTCGTACAGGTCAAAGGCACCATAGACTGTAATTATTCTGCTAATCCATCTTGTTCCATACTTTTCCATTTTACAAAACAAACAAACAAACACCATTAACTGTTGTTTACCACAATAGAGTCAATGGTCTCGTAATGTATCAAGAGTTTTCGTCTTTCAGTCGGCATTGTGCTTTCTAGCCACGTACTTGTACCAAGTCAGAGAGATTTTACGAAGGTAGAGTTCTACTTGAAATACGCCTTGTTACGTAACATCCCATCACAAGCTAAAACACTAAAACAATTCCTGAGTTGTATGAACGAAAGATGAAACCTGCACAAGTAATCTAGGTCACCATAAGCGAAACGGTTATCTTGCTTATCCCCCTGTGTAAATGACCCAAAGAATGCTGAGAGTTGGCAAAAGGACAAGCATCCTCCCTACCCAATTCCCCAAGAATCCCAAAATTTGCAAACGTCAAAACTCAAAAATTTGACATCCCACAAGTGCACACATCAAAAGGCACATACAATAGTGATTCTCGTCACTCCATATCCCAATCCCTTGCTCAAAAGAAAAATATATAAAAATAAACAGTGATTTTTATCACTACAATCGAGCAAGTATCCCAATACAATTGAAGAAAAGAAGGGAGTCGAACTTGAATCCCTGGAACTCTCAGCATTTTGAAGTCATGAGGTAAGCCTCAGTACCGGTTTGGTTGACAGCCTATTGGTCACTGGCGGTAAACCTCCTGCATGACGATATATCTGTCACATTAACTTGTGTACAGATCAATGTTTGCATGTGGATGAGCTAGCTTATGGTATCCTAGAAAACATCATAGATTAATCTGACTAAATACAATAAAGGAATTAGTGGAGCTAATTAGGTGATCCTCAGTACAGGTTCGGTTGAAAGCCCATCTAGCACTGGCGGTATCTTGACAAATACCACATAAATGAACTCAATTGCACACACAGGGATGTGAAATAGCTTGGTCAAAAATGAGTTCGATTCATACCTTGGTCAAAAGTCTTGTAAGACAAAGTACAGTCATGGCTAGTGAGTTAAAACCGTCTGAGTCTCAGAAAACCTTAGCTACATTTCTAAACCAACTGCGCTACTTTTCATCTTTGCAATACCATCAAAAAATACAAAAAAAAGAAAAACCACATGTAAACATACAAAGTCATACATCACAGTAATCGCCTAAAACAAAATAACAGAGTTCTAAACAGTCTATGGTGCCATAGCCAAACATCACAAATCCCATTCATCCATTTCATTTCTGAAAATCACATATAAAACAAAAACATTTGCATTCATCATAGCATATGCATCCATCAAAATAAATCATCATGCATAAATCCATATTCATCAACCATAATGCATAATATCAAATCATCACATATGCATAACCACAATAAAGTTGGTATATATATATATATATCATCAAAAATGCCCGTAGGCTACAAAACTGGTCCTCAGACCCCGCAATCATGTAACAAAACCACCCAACCTAAGGCGTCGACCACCATGATCACGCAGGATCGGTGCGACGGGAACTACCCCCCGTGGTGTGGGTCCTATGGGACCCCTCAGGGCGGCTACTGCTAGCCCCCACATCATGCCTATCGCCGCCTCCCTCATCCAACCGCCTACGATGAGATGATGCTGATTGCTCAGTACCGCTGTCCCTCGTTCGGTATGAAGATCCACCTCCCGACGGCTCAGGTAGCCGCCCACCAAGGTGGATGACCTCCCTCTCCAAATCTAGCCGGTGCCGACACCACTCTGCCTCCCGTCGATGGTAGTAAGCTACTGCATCATCGCACTGTGCCAAAACCCTATCCCGCTCTGCTAACTGAGCCCGTAGGAGATCCCTCTCTCGTAGCGCATCCCCTAGCTCCTGGTCTCGCCTCCACAATAGCTCCGCCAAACGTGCATTCTCAGCGCGTACACCAGACTCCATCTCCTCTACACCACCTGAGGCATGGGACTCTCTAGAATAGCAACCTGCTCTGGCTCCAACTGCTCCGCCATGTCCTGCATCTCCGGCTGATCCGGAGCCCCCAAATCTGCATCAACACCCTCCACCTCCACCATGTCCTCCAAAGGAGCTCCCCAATCATCCCCTGGTGCCTCAGCACCCTCCCCACCCATCGCTACCACCTCCATGCCTCCCAGTGGCCCCTCTCCTCGCCATCGCCGTAGTACCCACCACTGGTCATACTCTGCAGTAGTCCCGACGTCATCAATGTCAGGGACAACGATAACCATGTCCGAATCCTCGCCCAGTGGCACGATGACCGGTCGGTCTAGAGTCCTCTCATCTCCCCAATGTTGATAGACCACGGGCTCACCAAGCAACCCCTGGCGCACCCCAAACTATCATGTAACCCGGCTATATGAGAAGAACTCATGCTCGGTCCCGTGTCGCCCAATCAGCCACCGCTCCCTACGTACACGTCGAAGCCACTCTCCAGCCTCCGGCCAAGGCTGGACAGTCTCGATAAGGGTGCCAAACCACATCCCCTAGAGTGAGCCGAGAGAAGGCATCAACATAGTGCCCTACGACACCTGCCCACCGTCGACTCTGCCCTTGCTCTCTGGACCGCCGCCACAGAACTGCATACCCTATCTCCTTATCCTCCATCATCGCTCGAGTCATCCATGGTAACCCGGTTGGCCTCTCAACTGCTATGTGCTGCCAACCCCAACACTGCAATAGATAACTACAACTGATCCCCTTTCGTCGTCGATAGCGGACCTCATACAACTCCCCATAGAGCTGTGCCAACAATGTCTGTCCCCATCTAAAAATAAGTGGTGCCTCTATCGGGCACTCTACCAACTGCCAAACCAAATCCAGCAGGTTCCATGGGAACCTCACACCTGAAGAGTCAGGTAATAGCATGGTGGAAATGAGGCCCATAAGGAATGCGTGCCTCACTCCCAACACCCCCCTCTCCTGCCACCATCGAACAAAAATCCCACCAACCTGACAGTCAATCTCGATCGTCTCCACTGGGCTCTCTACGCCCAAACGCTCCCCATGGCCGAAGCATCTCGTCAGTACAGTTGTCCGCTGATCACGCGGCGATGTCCTGATGGGCAGTCCATCTATCGAAATCCGTAGAAGCCGATAGATATCCTCCAAAGTAACAGTCATCTCCCCTATCGAGAGATGGAAGGTGTTGGTCCGCGGATCCCAGAGATTGATCAGGGCCGTCAAATAGGCCTGATCCGCGACCACTGGCTCTAGACGAGCCACCTGCTTGAGCCCAAGGGCATCAAGCCACTCCCAGTCAGCCTCAGTCAGTGCCCCACGCGCTTCAGCAAAAGCAATGGATACACGGTACCGGCTCCTAACAACCTGCGAAAGAAAACAATTCAAAAAAAATTAAAATCACGAAAAGAAAACTGTACAACAAAAACATGCATATAACACATTGCCTATCAATGTACAACCAAAACGACAAAATTAAATTTTCAGTTCTAGGGTTTCTAATCCTAACTGAATAATTTAAAACAAAAACAAACAAAATTCAGAAAAAATTAAATTTTCAGTCTAGGGTTTCTAATCCTAACTGATTAATTTAAAAAAAAAAAAAAAAAAAATATTATTAGTTCTAGACAAAAAATAAATTTTTAGTTCTAGGGTTTCTAATCCTAACGATTAATTTAAAAAAACAAAAATTCAACAAAAAATAAATTTTTAGTCTAGGGTTTCTAATCCTAACCGATTAATTTAAAAATAATTTCAGCTAGGTTCTAATCCTACGATTAATTAAAAAAAAAAAAAAAATTAAACAAAAATAAATTTTCTAGGGTTTCTAATCCTAACTGATTAATTTAAAAACAAAAAATACAATTAATTTTTCAGTCTAGGGTTTCTAATCCTAACTGATTAATTTAAAACAAAAACAAACAAAAATTCAAAAAATTCAATTAAATTTTTAGTCTAGGGTTTCTAATCCTAACTAGTTAATTTAAAAACAAAACAAAAAAATTCAAAAATACAAACATTACGCCTTAGGGTTTTACATTCCGTTATCCTAGGGTTTAGTTGTAAGCAAAATTCTTTAATTAAGTTTTACGCTACGTTTAGTTGTACACTAAGTCTTAGTTGTCTTCAATTCAGTTTCAGGGTTTAAGTTTTAAAAATTTTGAAAAACATCATCACAAAAATAATCAAATAAAACAATTGCAATTTTAAACAAAAATAAACTCTAGGGAGCACTTACTGGTCTCGCTTCGGCCTCGCCGCTCGATCCGGTTTGTGTACTCATGATGGCAGGGAAAATCCGGCAGCGCTTCGCTTCGTAGAATTAACCTCCTCCTCCCCAGAGCTCCAAATCGCAAGAAAAATCAAAGAAAAATGAGCCCAAACCCTAGTTTTGCAGCTTAAATAGGCTTCTGAGCTGGAATTCGTCCTTCACTGGGACGAGCGCTCTGGTTAGCGCTCGTCCCACCCAGGGACGAATTCTAAAGCTGGAATTCGTCCCACCCCGGGACGAATTCAGACCAAAAACTCAAAAAACATAAAAAATTGGACAAAAATGCACTAAAACAGATAATAAATTTGCCCGATGAGAGTGTTGTTGCACTTAACATCCCGGGCATACAAAATAGACGTTGGGGTCACAAATTGTCATTATCCTACACCCTAAGAAGGCTATATTAGCCGGACCGCTCCATGGGCAGATGGATTTTTGCCAATTTCAGCTCCAAAAAGCGTCACAAAAAGGGTTCACACCCACCAAAAATAGGTCTAAATGTTGGAAAAATTGCACATGCTTAACGATAAACCATCTAAAGGCACCCTTGCACAAGTCATCTTGGGTCAAGCGACTCGTCGCTTTTCTCACGAAGGTCATTCCCTCATCGATTCGTCGCTTGAGGGGGTAGTCACACTTAGTCACCAATCAACAAACACACACCCAATCAAGGCAATGACATGCATTCAAAGAATCATTGACAAAGACAATTACGCTCCTGCTTGGGGCAGTAAACAAGCAACAATCACAAATTGATCAAACACTTGGCATTTTGTGAATCATGAACACAAGGTTCCCCCCGTGGACAAAAGGTTGCGCCCTTTGCCTATTCATGACTGATCAATGTCCAAGCTCAAGTCACACCTCACCAAAATAGGTTAATACTTGAAATTGAGTACCTTCGCTCGTCAGAAGCAAGGATTCAAGAATGCATGCCCTTTCCATACTTGGGGCATCAAAAGTTGGTTAGGTTACCGAGAAACCCTAATCATTAGTGCTTTGGTTATCTATTTTTGCTCCACGCTGTGCCATGCATAGCGCATCCCAAAAAGGGGCATCTGTAGACACCAAAACAACACCAATCCGATTATGTGACTGCAAACACTGATCGCTTTGACACACACACAGCCCCCAGGGCAGCCCCCAGAGGTTAAACAGTGGTCCTAACCACTTTTATAGCAATTTTGTAAGGTCAAAAGGCAATTTGGCACATTCAAGCACTTTGCTCAGTATTCATCTCACCCAGGGACGAATTCAAACTGGGATCCGTCTCACCCAGGGACGAATTCTGAATTCGTCTCTGGTCGGGACGAATTCTAGGTTTAACGGGCAAAAAGAAGAATGGTGCCAAGTGGCAGCCAAAGACATTCAGTTGATGACTCCTGCCTCGCACGCGTGTGTGGGTGGGCGGATGGGCCGTTAGAGGACTGTCACAAGGGCAATTATGAAAGCCCAAGTCATGGAGGACTCTCCTCTCTCATGGGAAGACATGACCGCCACATGGCACCTATGACCAACACATGGCGCTTATGCATCCCTCTCAAAAGAGACCCCCTGGGTCTATAAAATGGTGGACTTTTCCCACCCAAAAGAAGGAGGAGGAAGCATTTTCAAGCAACGAAGTGCTGTCGATTTGATACCACGCCTTTACCCCTTTTGATTTACATTCTCCACATCCTTAATCTCTTTTGCAAGAGAGGTTATTGGGTGGCTATTGGAAGTGTAAAATCGGACCCAAAAACCAGACATTTGGCCACTTGAATCAACCAATTTGCTGACAACCCCATCCTAAGAGATTTTGGGCCCATCCCAAGTGGATTGGTGCCAAAATCAAGTGCCAACGGTGGGCGGCCCACTTGGGCGCCCCGCACCTTTTGAGTTTCATTTTAATTCATTTTTCTGTCATTTGTTCATCTTTCATTTTATTCTCTGCTGATTAGATAGTTTATGTATTCAATCTCACAATGTTTTGATCAGATTTCATCATGTTCTCGTCGCTTTTGTTGTCCCACTAACTTGCAGGTAGCGACGCCAAATTCTCGCTGATGGAGGTCAAATTGGGAGAATCCGACCATCTGGGTCGTCCCAAAATGCCCCCAATTAGCTAACCCCTCTGTTTGCAGGTCATTTGGAGATCCCGAGATGCGACATTGGGACGACATCAACTCGGCATTTTAACACAGTCGAATTCGTCCTACCCGAGGACGAATTACAGTCGAATTCGTCCTACCCGGGGACGAATTACAATAGAATTCGTCCTGCCCAGGGACGAATTTTAGTTGAATGCAAATTGGCCGACTGTTTCGATGGCAGTGGCCTTCTGGTAATGTTTCTCGGTCTCTGTCGAGTTTGCAGGTCATTTAGAGTCATTTTGCTTATCGATTTGGCTAATATTTTACATGCATCTTTCATTAATTTTAGAGAACAAATGCTTCTTATTTTGCAGCAGGTGCTACTAACATCTTTGTTGTTTCTTTGATCGTAGGAGGAGCAGCGAGGAGCGTTAAGGACTCATCAACACTAGTGGCGACAACGTCTTGGCCCGCCCATTTCAAATGTGGGCACGCGGAAAGAGGAACATTAAGTCTTGATTGTAATCAAATTCTTTTAACGCTCCTAGCCCCTGAAAAGGGAGGAGGCATCTTTGTAACCGAGATCAAGAGAGTTTAATAAAAGGGCTGTGTTTTCTCCATTTTCTTGTATCTCATTTCAATGCGTCTCTTTCATTTCATGCATTCTATGTTTTTAGGACTTAAGCGTATTTGATTTTGAATACATCGCAAGTAGTGTTTCCTTCGCCCGAAATCTCGTGCTTTCACTTACGTTCTCCTATGGCATATAGGATGAAGTGCCAATTATAATCAGGGTTGGTCAGGACCAGTGCATGAGCAATTCAGGCTTTTATTTCTTCGAATGCTTCTTTTCTCTCCTTCATCTAGATGAATTCTACACCCTTCAAAATTTCAGATATCAGTTTGATGACCTGGGCAAAATCTAGGACAAAATTCCTCATGAAGTTGATATGGCTGAAGAAATATTGAAGTCCTTTCTTTTTCATAGGGATTGGGAGCTTCAGTAGAGCCTCAGCTCTATTAGGATCTACAACGAGACCCTTCTCTGATATCACATGTCCCAACAACTTCCCCTCGTTAACCGTGAATATGGACTTCTTTGGATTGATTGAAATGCCAAACTCTCAACATTTTTTGAATACCTATTGTAGATGAAAAGAATGATCCTCCCTTCTTTGGGATAATATGGTCATGTCATCCAAATAGATAACAATAACCTTATTCAAGAGTTTGCCAAAATCTAGATCCATGGCCCTTTGAAAAGTGGCACCCGCATTCGAAAGACCGAATGGCATTTGATGGTAAGAAAATGTTCTCCACTTGGTAGTGAATGCGGTTTTATGCTGGTCTTTGTCCTTATCCTAGATCTGATTGTACCCTGAGAAGCCATCGAGTAAGGAGAAGCATTGAGCCCTAGCCACCAAATGCAAGATCTGATCGATCTATGGGAGAGGGTAATGATCTTTGAGATAAGCCTAGTTCAGGTTACAAAAGTCCACGCACAATCATATATCTCCATTCTTCTTTCTAACTAGGGCTAGATTCACTACCCAAGAAGAATGTTTGATGGGATAAATTATCTTTGCCTTGAGCATTTTTAGGAGTTCAGCCTTCATCAAGACTTCGATCTTTGGATTGATAGGCATTTGCTTCTGTCAGAAGGGTTTGATTTCCTCCTGTAGCTCAATTGTATGCTAGATTAGTTGTCGATCATATACCTTTAAGTCTTGATAAGACCAAGCCACTATGTCGGGATACTTCTTGCACAGGGATTGGATCTGTTCTAGCTCTTCTGAAATGCAATCTATTCCAAATTTTATTGCTTTCCTAGGTTCAAGTTCTAAATATTGGTACTGCTTTGCATTAACTTTGATCCTGTGAGAAACTGCTCGATAATTTTGATCAAAGAGGCTTTCAAGAGTAATTAATCCCTTAGGCACATGATTATTCTTTAATTGAACTAGCCCATCATATTCCTCATCATCAGGTCTTCTCTTTTCAATTGTGGCTGCTTCTTGAATCATGAAATTCACAATCTACTCATCATTGTCAAAAACTTGCCAATGCAGGTCTCTGTCTGGGATAGAGGGCCTATAAATCATTCTCACCACTTTAGGTTTGTGCACCATGTCTTCTACTATAGAATACCTAGCTATGATGGATGCTATAACATCAGCATGTCAGTTCTTTTCTCTTGGAATAGACTATAGATTGAGATATTTGAACTAGTCGAACAAGTCCCATACCTTGTTTCGATATGGCTTGAGATAGTGCTTCTTTGAAGTGCACTTTTTTGTGACTTGATTACATACCAATTCAGAATCTCCAAATATTTGGATATGCTTTATGCCCAACTTTTCTGCTATCTTGAGTCCTAGGCATAATGCTTCATATTCTGCTACATTTTTGGTGCAACTCCACACTAACCGGTAACAATATTCCTTCTATTCTCCAGAAGGTGATACTAAAAGAATACCCACCCTGGTGTCATTTTTGCATTGGGGGCCATCAAAGAATAATTTCCATAATTTGCCTTGGGCAGAGACCTTATATTCTGACTTGATGTGTTTCTTAGGCTTGGCAATGACATAACACCCCATCTTGGTTTCTATCATGGCATTAAAGTCTGCCAATGAAAACTCATCTTCATAACTTAACTGTGCAAGAGATTTCTCAACCAGGTCAACTTGCTCTATCGTCTCCACTATTGCGTTTACAGGATCGTTATTCTCTTCTTCAAACATCTTCTATACAAGGAAGGAAGAAGGCTTTTCATTGTATATCTTCACCTTCTTTCCTTTGAATGGAATCTCTAGATGAGAGTAATCCATAGATATATATCCACCCAGCTTCGCTGTGAACTCTCTTGACAAGCACATACTGAAATAAAGCTCAAGGTCGATGACTACTACCTCTTGTATAACTATTATCTGAGGCATCTTGTGTAGTCGAATAGGAATATCCTTGATCACCCCTATAATCTTCATGGGGGTACCATCCAACTAGAGTATGCCATGACTGCTTCACGTATATTCCATCCCTATCTCTTTGCACATTGCCTTGGGCATGACTGTTGTTGCAACCATGGATTCAATCATATAGTTGTGTACAACATACCCTTCCATCTGTAAAGATAGGTAAAACGAAGGTGGTCGATTCTTCCCTGTAATGGATGTGGATAGGGTCTGCGCTACGGCAAGCAGTGATGCTTTTCTTGCTTGGTTATCTTCAATGATTCTTGCAACAGGTCCACTTGTTCGGGTAGTTGCAGTGTGTCATACAGACTGATTTTGGTTGGAATATTCTTTAGCTCATCTACAATGTTGTACGCTAGGGAATTGGGCACCTTAGGTTCCTTCCTCGGCTCATATCTAGTGTGATACTATTTCGTAGCTTCGACCCTTTGTCGCTTGGTCAACAAAGGAAGCTTGAGCTTTTCTCTAGCCTATTCTTTAGTTTTTTCCTATGGTGGCTTCGTGGGGGCCTGTTGGGCCTTCTCTTTGACTAGTGTAGGCTGTCAAGCTTTGTTAGGGGCTGAAGGAGGTTGTTGTCCATTCTCGTGATGGGCATGCACCTTTAAGGGAGTCATTTGAGTAGCATCCACCTCTATCGACTTCTTTCCTCCTCTGGTAAGGACCCAGAACTGGCTCTTCTTAACCAATTACCAAGTTCTGATCCAATTTCTTGATGATGTTGACTTGACCGCCATGACTACTACTCGCCAGCATTTGTACATAGTTTTGGTGCAGCATGAAGGTATTATCTTCATGAGGGTCATTACACATGGAGCACCAATGTATATAATTAGAAGTGCTCGAGGCTTCGTCTATTGCAGTATTTCTTGCCAAAGCTCTTCCTTATTGGATCGCTTGATATTTAGTAAGTGCAAGTGTAGGATAAGATCTTCTTAGTAGAAACTCTTGTTGCGCTTGCTTCTTCTTCATAATGGTCATGTCATTAGATAGGGTCTACATTATGGAGTTCAAGGACTAAACTTCTTGCAGTATTTTGGCTTGCATGTCATCGGTTTTAGGAATAGGTGGCAATGGGGCCATTGTTGGTATTGGAGGTAGGGCGAGGTGTTGAAGTGGTGCTGGAAATATAGGGAATGCCAAAGTGACCATGGGCTGCGGAGTCAAAAAATTTGGAAAATGAATTTATGGAGCGGTGATCTAAGATACTATGGGGTTCGGGTTCCAAGATGAGATTGGGTATGTAGGGGTTGTAGAGATCTACGAAGCGACTGTGCTCACATACTAGGATTGATGGAAATCAAGAAGTATGGGCATCAGCATCCTTTGGAGAAGCTTACCCATAGCTATTAGATCCATCTCCGCTATCTGGGCTAACTCATATAACTTTGGGAAGGTATTGACATTCGAATACCTCATCATGACACTGATATCAAGATTGAAAGCCTAAAGGAAATAGTACACTATAGCTTCGTCAGTTGGCCAAATTCCAACTAGTATTCTTTGCCAGGTTCAAGCGAACCTAACATTGAATTCTATGATATCTTCTTGTGGATGTCTCTGGATCATTGTGAACTTATGTAGGAGAGAGGTCGGATCGGTGGACTCATTGAAGCTTTGCATCAACTATCCGGCTAACTGGTCCCATCCCATAATGGTACTGGGTGGTAAAGATCTATACCAGTAGAGGAGTTTCCCTCTAAGGGATAGAACCAAAAGCTTTACCATAACTCACTCCTCTGTGATGTCATGAATCATCGCCAGAGAAACTATGTCCTGGATGTTCTCCAGAGCAGTATCCCCAGTTCCATCGAACATAGGGATCTTCTTTATAGTAGCAGGTGACACTTACTCTTGTCCCGCTAGATTTAGCAGTCCTGAAGAATTCCATGCTAGGAATAATCTGGGTGGCGGTTGCTACTGCATTTGTTGTTGTTGTTATTGTTGTTGTTGCTTTGCCATATTTACTCTTGGATTTTGAGAACCAAGAATTCCCAAAGCTCCTCCTTGATTTCTAATAGGATGACCAATAGGAATGGAGGCACTAGGATGCTTCGATGAGTTGGGAGGATTAGGAGGAAAGCTAGTCGCTGTGCTATCAGAAGTTAGGCCTTGTTTGTCAATAGCGGCCTCTTGCGAGGATGTTCCACATAATAGAGACTCGGGGGCAACTAACCTAGATCATTCCATAAAGACGTCAATATCTAGCTCAAAGAACTCAGTTTCCTCTCCTCTATTCCTAACTCTCCATATTATTTGCATGAAGGCATAGAATTCAGTATCAGTCTTTACGACTTAAAGATTCTTGCAAAAATAGAGTCGCTAGATGCTAAGAGTCTTTTGGTAATGAGAGCATCGGTTCTCACTACCACTCACAAGGTGAGACTGACCAGGTCCCACCGAGCATGCAAAAAATTGTTGGTCATCAAATCTGCCCAGGAAAGGATTTGGGTAAGTGTATGCATCCTAGACCTGGACCAACATTGAAAGGCCGAAGAGAAGAGATGCCCTTCATACCAATATTTGGAGAAAGGTCAGCTCCTATACTAAACTACTTTGATGTTTAAGATAAGGGTGCAGGAAAGAGATAAACAGAGTAAGGGTGCAGGAAAGAAATAAAAGAGTAAGGGAAGGAATTTTAGTAATTTAATGGTGGGAAAGAACCAGAAGCACAATTAATAGCTAATAGATTGAAACAGCATCAAAGAACACAAAGAATAAATGAAATGAATGCAATATTAATCCTCCTATGTATCCTCTGGACGAGTTCCAGGATTACCCTTTCCTCTCGTCGAAATTTAGAGTTCAAAGTTTTGAAAATGAAGAAGAAGTGAATATGACATAAAAACTATCCATAGGCAGCATAAAAGAAAACTATTCCTCCCCTATGTATCCTTCAAGAAAATCTTAGGGTTCCACTCCAATCACACACCTAAATCTAGAGTTCAGAATTACGGTATGCAAATGAAGAAAAGATAAAAGAAATAATCGTAGAAGGTAGCATAAAAGAGAGAAATAGAGTTCAAATCTCTTTAGTGTTAATTGTAGGAATCTAAGTTACAGTAGCTTTCTAGCAGAAATTTCCCCCCATTTTATATTACAATGCCTGGGTTTTTATAGAGGACTCAACCCTCTGAGCCATTAATGCACAAAATGGAGGAGTACAACCTCAAAACCTAAGAAGTCGGCCCTTCGCAACCCTCATGACTGAGCTCTCAAATCTATTACAAAAACTGGAAACTGTGACTAGGTCAGACATGGAAATATGCATTAATGAGCCATCTGAGCGTCCTTGGATTCTGGGTGCAGTGCTTGAGTGGTCGCCCTGCTCATCGGGCTCTTCTATAGGAACTGATACTTCATTTCCAATCGCTAAAAATGAGCAACGAACTTATCGAGCACGTAAAAAATGCATTTATGAGGCACTTGATCACCTCGAGAAAATACCTGGCTTGTAGTGCGTGCCCTTGAAGCACTTCACTAGATTTTTATTCACAAATTTGCTTTGCAATGGACTTGAGCCGAAGTAGAACCTCCTTCTCGATTTACCCTTCGCATGGTGGAGCTTTGCAAAACTTCTTTGGGGGTGGTGAGTGCTGAAGCATATTTTCTCCTCAAAATGGGGTTTTTCATTCCTTGCCACTTCGCTATCAAAATTGCTTTGCTGATGCATTTTATAAATGCTTCACTATGATCTTCTTTCAAAACTGTGGTTTAGGGGAGTTTGGGCCGAAGCACATTCTTGCCTTCCAAAAATGTTTTGTTCTTCATGGCTGCTATCACTTCGGGTGAAAGTGCTTCGGATGAAAGCTAGCCGAAGCAGATGCTTCACAACAACTTTCGACGAAGTGGAAATGGTTTGCTGGTGGATAGCCTCGAAGTGGGTGCTTCAATGATTTTTTGGTGAAGTACTTTTCAATGCTGCGCTCTTTCAAATTCTGCTTCGCAAGTTTTATGGCCGAAGTAGTTGTTTGAAGTGCTTCGGGCCTGAAGTAGTTTTCTTGCCTTAGCAATTTCGGATCGTGATTTTAGACTTTCCTTCTTTGGCAAAGATGTTCTTTTGAAATACCGCTTCACAAAAATATCACCCGAAGTAGCTATTGGAAATGCTTCGGGTGCAAAGCTTTCTTTTACGCCTTCCTTGTATTCTTTCTTTGGCAACACCGCTTCACAAAATTCTTGCTCGAAGTAGCTGTTTGAAGTGCTTCGGGTGTGAAGCTCTTTTCATCCTTCATCTCTTCCTTTGGTGAAGCTATTTACCTCTTCCCACGAAGCTTTTTTCCTTAGTCTGCTTAATAGCGAAACTATTTCATATTTATTTTATGTATGAAGGGGGTGGCAGGGAAAGCCAAAATTGCTATAACTTACAAATATTCAACAAAAGAAATACTTTACAAAAGAAACACTATACAAAATTTTGATTTCTTTCTACCCCATTGTGCAATGTGACAAAATTGTCAATAGTTACTATTGGCCCACTATGAAAAAATACTAATGTGAGTATGTCAGAAAATGTGTCAAGTGTCAGCATCATGCAAACCTCACCCACTTGCCCTTATCGTAGTGGGAATTTGACTTAGTGGGGAAGATATCTCCCCCATCATTAGGATGACATACATTCATCATAACGACCTCTGAGTATTTCACCAAATGGGTTGAGGCAATCCCCTTGACATCGACAATTGGACTGAGGATTGCGAAGTTTATACTCCATAATATCACAAGTCATTTTGGGGTCCCTTCAAAGATAATATCGGATAATGGGCCATATTTCAAGAACAATAATATGTATGCTTTAATTAACAAATACCACATCCAGCATAGTTTTTCAACACCCTATTATCCATAAGCAAATGGGCAAGCAGAAGCCTCAAACAAAACAATCATCTCCATCTTGAGGAATACGGTGAGAGATAATCATAAGGACTGGAATTTGTAGTTACCTCATGTATTATGGGTATACAGGACTAGTGTGCAGACACCCACGTGGGCAACACCGTTTTCACTTGTATATGGTACTGAGGCCATCATGCCCCTAGGATTGGAGATTCCAACCTTACGCGTAGCATTGAAGTACTTCATAGATGATGACATCATGTGACAATGCTGCCTTGATTAGTTAATTCTTCTTTATGAATGACGAGTAAATGCCTTAGAGCATATTCACATTTATCATAATTGCCTTGCATGAGCATACAATAGTAAATTCCATTTGAGGGAATTCAAATTTAGAGATCTTATTCTCAAATAAAACCAACAAAACTCATGCCATCGCATTTGTAAGACAAATTTGTGGTAAATTAGATAGGTCCCTACATGATTTTAGAGAAGGTTGGTCCTAGAGCATACCACCTTACATCATTGTATGGTGTTGAAGAGCTTGAGCCTCTCAATATCATCCACTTGAGGATATTTTACACATAAAAAATAAAAAACATTCAAATATGTCATAAAAATAAAAAACATGGTCACCTTCATAAAAATGCTCCAAAGGCATCTTAAATCCCTTTGGTCAAATCATCACAAAAATGCTCCAAAGGCATCTTAAATCCCTTTGGTCAAATCATCACAAAAATGCTCCAAAGGCATCTTAAAGCCCTTTGGTCAAATCATCACAAAAATGCTCCAAAGGCATTTTAAATCCCTTTGGTCAAATTATCACAAAAAAGCTCCAAAGGCATCTTAAATCCCTTTGGTAAAATCATAAAAAAAAACACCAAAGAAACTTTAAAGACCTTTGGTCAAAAGTAAAAATACAAAAAAATGCAAAAAAAAAAATACAAAAATATTTACATCTTACATTTGCACCTACATAGTTGCGTTTAACAAATGTATCCATTGCATTCATATAGGTTATGATCACATTCTTACAAAGGATGCCACAGTTTTATCACGATCACAATATTCAAATCCATATTCATCCATGTGTGTAACTGTGTTTTTCAACACAACCATATCATGTTGCTATAAAGAATATACTAAAGTTTCCTAGTCTTTCAACCATGTCTAGTGGTCTTATGAGCTTTTGTAGAAAGCCACATTTATTAGTAGAGGGCAGGGTCTAGTTGTGATAATACCCTGTATATTCATGATCCCATCACTAATTAAAACACTAAAATCCTAGTTGGTATAAGGGAAATATGAAAACAACAAAAGTGGTCTAGGTTAACTTAAGTGAAAAAGGATCTTCCTTGCTTATCCCACTGTGCAACCGGTTTAAAGGTGTTGAGAATTGGTAAAAGGACAAGTTTGGCCCTACCCAAAAATGAGTTATTATCATCACTACATGAATCCCTTGCTTTCATTAAAACAAGCAAAAACCCAAAAACAAAGCACAAATTCAAAGTCCCAAATTTCAAAGTCATAGTTCACAAACAAAGAAAATAATGATTATCATCACTACATAGATCCCTTGCTCAAAAGAAAAATCAATAAAAATAAATAGTGATTTTCATCACTGCACAAGAGCAAATATCCCAAATGAAATGAAGAAAAAAATGGAATGGAGCTTGAATCCCTGGAATTCTCAGCATTACACAAAACTAGAAGAATAAATCCTTATGCATGATGATATGTCTATTACAGTAGCTTATGGCATTTGTATAGACCAATGTTTGAATGTGGATGAGCTAGCTTAGGTAACTCATACTGCCTAGTGGTATAGTCCAACTAAGTCCAACATAAGGATGAGATGAACACTTGAGGATCCCTGATCTTAGCAATGGGCTGAAAGAATCCCACCTGACATCAAAGGAAATGCTTGGGTTCTATCTCAAAATATATATTATTTTGCACACATAGAGATAATGAATGTCCAAGGACATGGTCAAAGCCTTTCTTTTCAAAATTCTTGTATGGTAAGTACACAATTATTGATATGATAAATAGAGTGTTTTAAGTCTTAGGAAAAACCTCAAAAACTCCTACATAGCAACAAATCATATCATCAACCACATAATCAGCTTTCTCCATAAGCTTCTGTAAATTAGGGGGGTATTAATAAAATAAAGTAGATACCAGATAAATGTCAGAAATGATATTTAAATGACCACTGATTATTTTATATCTCTTAAATTATAAAAGCTTATCTAGAAAATACATACATTCCACACCATTACATTTCACATATGAATGGTTTAAATAATTAATTCTTATTATTAGAATGATTATTAAACATTCATGGTTGTTATACTTTATGTGGTATCACCCATTATATTGTCGAAATCATATCATATGCATACCATTATGTTTTAAAGTGATTAAAACATACAAGTTCATTCACATTAGATTACATAATTCATCCACCATATCATAGCATAAGTTAGATGCATATAATTAAATCAAAATTAAACATGTATCTAACAAAAATATTGCATCCATAAAAACACAATGTCATAAATCATCCATCTATTAAGATCACATCATTGCATTCATCCATACATAGAATCATAAAATCCATCATCATATCAACTCATGATACATCACATCATGTCACAATAATCAAATCATATAAGCATCTACATAAACACATACATAAGCATCCATCTCAAATCCATATCATCATAAATATCATCTATCATCTAACACATATATATCAACTCATCATAATGCCATCATAACATCACATAAATAAAATAAAAACATAAGCAATAAATGACACACACAATGAAGCATAAATGTAGAGTCTCATATAAATATGTGTCTCAAAAGATGTCTTAGAACATGTATCTCAAAGAACATGAATATACAAAATTGCACGTAGGCTACAATCATATAGGTCAAGTAGACCTCAAAAATGAAATCCAAGTGCATCATCAATCGAACATAGGGCCTATGCCCCTAGCATCACCTCCCCTTATGGTTGTATCATGCATAGAGTGATGTGACCCTACTAGTATCTATGTGCGAGTCTGAGTCCTTTGGATAGGACAAACCGAAGACTACCCAGAGGTGGAGTGCCTACTGACTTGTGAGCCACTTGCACCTGGTGCCTCCCTATGGACAACTTTGTGCCTCCTAAGCTGCATCTAGAGAGAGGCTATATGGGAGAGATTCCCCTAGATCTTCTCCTCGTACTCATCTAGCAATGAGTTTAGGTGTAGAATATTTGCCCCTATATTTTCCCCAGGATCTACCTCGGTATCACTCTGTGGTGCAGAAGGAGGAACAAAAAACTACATCCTAGCAACACCATCCTTGATAGTAGTCTGTAAATCTTGGATATATAGCATGAGCTACTCTATAGTATCATCTCCCTATTGTACCTAGATCTTGGTCGACTAGAGCTCATCCTTGACCTCATGAAACTATGCTCTCATAGGAGAATATCTCTCCTCGAGATCCAACTCCTCCTCATCCTCCTCAGGAGCCTCCTACTCCTCCATTGCAACCTACTCTACTAGCTAGCCCCATATCTCAGTCCTGAATCAGACTCTATGCCCTACTAGATCTGGACCATCATCCCTGCCATCATTCTCACGACCCAAGATGCCATCACCATGCCACATTAGATCCCCCCACCACTACACAAATGCATCTATGACTCCCCCAATGACTCCTGGATCAACTACTAGGGCATCCTACTCGTCAAAAAGCTTTGTGATCCATAGAGGAGGAAGTTCTTCCTCTACTGTGAGACACCTATACAAAAATAGAATTAGTGGCACATCCTACTGCAGCCCATAATGACGAAGAACCCAGTAGTAGAAGAAATACTCCCTAATGCCAATACTGTGGCCAATGAGCCATCACTCATGCCATGTCCTAGATATGAAATTAGTTGGGTCATACCAAACTAGGCACTCATGATATGGATGCCACATGATATCCCTAGCCTTCAGCCTAGTAAAAGTAGTAGTGTAGGGGGGAAGATGCCTCGCATAAGGATGACTCTTGCACTCCTCACACCCTCAAGTCCATCTAGTAGCATAACACTGCATCCACTCCTTAATAACTATAATCTTGGTAGGAATCCCCTTGGGATGATCTACCTTGATGTGCTCCCATCCCTAAACCTATAGAAGCAAACTTCAAGTGATGCTAACATGACCCCACCGGCGAATATGATACAACTCGTCATAGCACTAGGCCAACAAAGACCTACCCCATACATAGATGATGGGCTCCTCACTTTCCATCATATCCTGGACCATTGCAAGGAGGTTCCATGGGAATCTTAGGCCTGAGCAATCTGGAATAAGAATGTTTCTAATGACCATCAGCAATACAATGTGCCTCCCCACAAAGACACGCTCCCTGTACCAACGTATGATAGATACACCACCATATTTGGTGTCTTTGAAGGCATCTACAACATGCCTTCTAAACACCCAAAGAAATACAATGTCACAATCATTAGTGGCCTAAGAGACAATGGCCACTCCATCAAAGGGGATCCAAAATATAATATACACATCCTCTAGTATGATAGTCATCTTTCTAGTAGGGAGGTGGAAGGTGTTAGTCCGAGAATCCCACTCATGCACCAGGGCCATGAGGTAAGCCTGATCTGACATAATATAGGGCAGCCTAGTGAAAAATTGTAGCCCACAGGCCTTGAGCCAATCCTAATCCATATAATCTAGGAGTGGAAGAAGGTCATTCATGAGCTTCGGGTCATGAGCCTCAGCAGTAAGAATCTAAGAGCAAAAGAGAAAATAAATCATAACTATAATGCATCTGAGGCATAAATTTCTATCAAACATGGAAAATGGTGCACATAATGATAAAACTAGCCTAAGCCTGAGCAAAGAGAAATAATGCAACTAATCAGGCAGCACAATGCAAGGAAGCAACTCAAAATTTTAGAAAAATCAGCATAATCACCTTGCAAGAGTTCAAAATCTTACAAAAATCAACCAAGGCATTCGGCCGCTATCGCCTATAGCAACCAAAAATTAGCCACTATGGATAGCAGCGGCCAAACCCCAATGGTCAAATTTTTGATCGTTGGATTTCAAATCTGGCCACTCTAAGCGATATCAGCCAAACCACAAGCCGAGTTGGCCACTCTAAGCAACATCGGCTGACAGGTGACATGGAAAACCCGTCATTCCTAGGCCAAAAATTTCCTAAAAATTTTGAAAAATGAAAAAAATGGGAACTAGCCCATCTCAACAAATCCTAAACTAGACCTAACTATGAGTTTGGTTCATTACCAATAAATTTAATGAGGTTCTTGTACCGATTAATTAATATGGTTAATTTTACCCAAAGATGAAATAGATAGGGTCAAGGTTTGAGAGAATATCTAAGAAGCTTTAGCTCCTCCACTTGCAAATGTCTCTCCCTTCGCAACCATGGCCTCTGAATTGTAGCAACGCTCCAAATAGTAGAAGTCACTTTCACTATAGAGCTTTGAAATGTAAACTGATAGTTGGTGAAAGTGAAAATTTAAAACCCTAAGGTTACTTTTGTATTCTCAAATTATGCCTTGGATGTTGCTATCATCAGTGGCCCACATTATTGGCTACTTAGGATGAGAGCAACAATGAGCAGGCATTTGGGGGTTATTGCACCTGATAGCAACCAAACACCTAGATAAAATAGCAGAAATTCTCTCCATGGGAAGTAGCAAAAACATTAAATAAACACATTTTGATGACTCATGGTTATCATAATGTTCAAAATAACAAAAAAAACTACATAAAAACAAATATTGAGTAAGCTTCATATTCAGTTATTTACTCTATCAAATCGATGGTTGCAGTGATTTGCATTCCATGCAACTTGGTGAGATGAGTAAGTCACCATAGAGCTACTCGGTGAAAAATATTCATTTTGGAATTATGATGCATCACCTTGAACCTAAAGAAGACCAAGATGGTCGCACTACTCCATGACTAATTCTCCTATGACACCAAAAACACTGAGCCAAGTTATTCAATATAAGCATAAATATGATTGCTCACCCTAACTCCCTAAGAAGGCTATTTGTGGCTAGACCGCTCCCCAGGATAAGGATGAGTGATCATAATAAACAAGTGAAATCACACTTGGATGGGGTCTCCCATTAAATAACAAAAACTAGAAAGGAACCAAACTTACTCAAAATGGTAAAGCGACTTGTCACTTCATTCATCGTCTTTCCCTCACCAAAATATTTGTGTGACGTGGTTAGTTCAAGTCTTCAAAATAATCATAATAAAAATCAATAAAATATCACTCGATCATGTCAAAATTGTGTTTGTCCTATGAATCATTGCATCCAACAAATTACATAACTTCCTTGTTTGCTGGGAACATAAGCAAACATGGCATCTTAAATTTGTAGCTCTCCTATTGGTCGAATTTGATTGTAGTAATAGAAGCTACCTTATTGAGTCTGAGGAATGAGTGTGATTGAATATGTGCAAGCCCTGTGCTAAGTAAAGCATTCCAAAAATTGAAGCAATAATTCAAGGATGAGTACCATATTGCATAATTGGGACATCCAGCATTGATTAGATCAATGATCATCATACACCCTATGAACATAGCAGTCTATGTTTTTGCTTTGTGTTGTGTCTTTCACTTAGCACATCGCAAAAAGGAGCATTTGTAGACACCTAAAACATATCATGTTCATGGAGACTACTCACATAGGCACACTCATAGGTCATGTGACTAAACCTTGGGATATTCCAAGTGTCAAAAGTGGTTATGGCCACTCATATGGGGCATTTTTAGCCCATCCAAGCCTGGCCACTATAGACCAGAGTAGCCAAAATCCATTTGTTGTAGCTCAGAGTGGCTAAACTTTAGACACTATAGATAACAACGGCTAAGCTTTAAATACATTTTTCCACCCATCCAACCTAATATTGGGTGGAAATGATAGTATGCATGCAATAAGGATGATTAGGAAAAACTTTGCATTCCTCCTCATAGCTAGTCTACATGGAAGACTCCAGTATTTCTTTAGACTTCAGCTAAACATAGAAAAACAAAGAGCTTCTCATGCTAACACCTAGTACACATGAGGGATTCAGTCCTAGGGTTCGAACATTGACTTAGGGCTTCAAACACTTTATAAGGAGAAAACCTAAAAGCACTAGGGGACCTTCTTTGATCAATTAGGGGACCTTCTTAGACCTCCTTTTATCAATAAGAGAGAGAGAACATCATACATCAAAACTTTGAACATGGTGGATCATTGAGGAGAGATTCTAGAGACTTGGAGAGCTTCCCTTGGAGATCTATTCTTGTAGCGAAACCTTGTTGGATTGGAGGGAAAATATGAAAACATAAGGTAATAATTTTAACATTAGTAGCATACTTGAGCCTATAGTCGTTGGATCAATAGGAAGAGATTTCGCCTTAGAGGACACTATCCTAGACAGTGGCCCACAACCTAGTCTAGGGTTTTAGGTGTTGTTTTCTTTCATTCTACTTTCTCATTCATTTCATTAGCATAGGCTTTATTTTAGTTATTCGCATTCATAGTACTAGTTCATTTCTTTTGTTTCCATTGAGCTTATTCATTGCTAATATCCTCATCCAGGGATTTAATCTTGGACATCTAAGCATGTGTTGTTGTTTCATTGATTTTAGGGCTACAGGTTCATCAAGAAAATCCACAACATACGTAAGCAAGAGGATCCCTCTAGCAATAAGACCTAGATAAGGAGGCATCTATAAGCCCTCATACATTTCCATGTGTATCAATAAGAAGCCTAATAAAGCATGCCCCCTATGCGAGGGGATAATTTTATACATCTACTACCCTCTTTTTGTGTAAAATCATAAATCAAATGAAGGGTATCCCTTAGAGGGATTCATATATAATCGGATCTTGGGAATATCAATACAAAAAGTATTCATTCATTTATTTCTTTGGATTTTGGTTATATATACTTTGTGCCTTTAATTTTTTGAATGTTTAATATTAAAGGATTCAATTGAATAACAAGTATAGTAGTTGGTGGATGGTGCACCACTTCCTTGGGGTCGCTACATATTGTTATTGGCTTGGATAGAAGGAGTGATAGAGGATGACTCCCCCTATTGTGGTAGGGAATTCTTGTTAATACCAATGTCTTTATTGGATACAACTTCCCTATCAATAAGATCTTGGACCACATGTCTAAAATTATGATAATTGCTAATGTCATACCCTTTAATTCGGTGATAGAGGTAAGAATGATCCTCCTTGTATCATCTAGATCTAAAACTATTCTGGTTAACCAAGGGTATGTTTGGCAAGATTATTGCCTTTGTTTCTTGCAAGTTGTGAAGGATGGTTGACATGGGCTCAGCTACTAGAGTCTAGGTACGATGTTGAGGCTTTAAACAAGGTGAATGCAGTCGCCATATTTTATGAGGTGATGGGGTTGTATGCATCTTAGTCACCTATTTAGGTTTTGCTTCTTGAATCATATATGTAGGCAATAACTTGTGAACTATGTCAATTTGTTGATTGTTGATTTGAATATCATTCTTGTCAAGCATATCCTGTACCTTGCTCTTGAAGGTGATACATGACTTAATGTTATGACCATTCACTTGATGATAGGGATAATTTTGGATCTCTTGATACCACATTAGTTTGTGCCTATTGTGATCCAAAGGGTGGATATCTGGCAATGTGATAGCCTTGGCCTTGCATAATCGATTAAAGAGTGACACCAAATATTCAGACAATGGTGTATATATGTGAGGTTGATGGTGTTGTGGCCTTTGTCCCAAATTTTGTTGAGATTTAACATTGAAATACATAGGAGGAGTTTGGTCCTGAAAATCAGGGGGTTGAGATTTTGGTTGACTCAACCGTAACTCAATGCTTGTGAGTTGATTTAAGATTTGTTGTAAATCATTGTTTTGGTGACTCACTTGTAACTCAACATTGGCTAGCCTACCCAAAATTATTTGAATACATGTGGATGGTTCATGATGATTGTGGATAGTGAGTATATCCACATGCTCTTGTTTTTTATTTAGCTCATGCTTTTGTTCCACCTCAAAGTGTTTAATTGTGGTAGCTAGGTTATCTCCACATTGGTGTAGTGGGTACACTTGTTCTTTATTTTGTTGAGATGTTGAATAATATGGAGTAGGTGTGACCGAATCCATCGATGATATCTCTTATGTTATGGATGGAATTTTGGATGGAGTTGCAAGTGACCTAGATGAATTCAAAGAACTTTGGTTCTCTATCATCACATTGATCTTTCCAAAAAAATCATGAGAAGATGCATTGGCACTTGGACCAGTCATGGCTACCTATTCAATTTGTTCAATGTGATCTACTTGGTCCCCATGCTTAGGGGTGCATAAAAAATGCTATCAATAGGTGGTGATTCAGTAGGATTACAACCTAGATCCTTGATCAACTCGATGATATGCATGAATTTAACATAGGGTACTATGCATTCATCAATTTTAGGATTGGTCAAGTGAACTATGTCCTCAAGCATGGTGGATGAAGATGGTATGATATGATATGATTCATCCATATCCATTGTGGGTTCTTCCTTGTTGGTAAGAGTGGGAAAGTCTTCTTCTAATGTGTCAAAAATTGCTAAGAGATATTTTGGAGTTAGCCTTTTTGACTCCCCCTCATTTGAAGAAATAGAGGATGGTACTGGCAATGGTGGTGAAGGTAGCTTCATGACTAATCACAAGGTTGAGTCTAGACTTTGGATAAGGTTTTTGGGTTTAGTATCCAAAGGTGTGGATGGAAAAGTAGAATACTATGGATGATCATCCTTATTTTAATACTTTAAGAGGTTTGGGTTAGCATCAACCACATGTACCTGACCTTCATGAGTGTATTTAAGGCATTGATGTATAATGGAGGGGATACACTCCATGTCTCTCATCCAAGGTACTCCTAAAAATATGTTGTATATTATTTCACCTTCCAAGATATAAAACAATGTAGGTATAGTATTTTTCCCCACTTGAACTAGTAGGATTATTGTGCCTACAGTGGATGAAAAAGCATCATTAAATACTTTCAAGGTGAAATTGGATCTCACAATGTGAGAATATGGGATGTTGAGATGTTTTAGTGTGGTTGTGGTAATGATGTTTATTGTGGAACCTATGTCAACCAACACTCGCTTATAAGGAATACTATTGATGCATGCAATGATGTGCAAAGGAGAGTCTGGTGAATCAGTAGACCTAGGTTTGATATCCTAATTTTCAAAGGATATAATAGGATATTTATGCATTTGTATATATCCCACAAAGTTGGTAAAAGCATCCAGATCATGGGGTTGTATTTTGATAGAATTTAAAACCTCCATGAGATTTTACTGATGCTTGGGGGATCTTTGTATTAACTCTCCCATGGTCATGTTGGTTGATGACGTATGCAAACTTCGCATAGGCCTACTCTAGCTTAATATAACTCATTGGATGGGAGTTTTAGGTGGTGTAGAGGGAGTACAAAATTCCCTACTAGGCCTCTTGGTAGGTTGGTTATCTTTAATTTGGGCTTGGTCTCGATGTTGGCTAACCGAATAGTCCACTTGATCACATGAATAAAACATTGGTGTTCTCTTGGTAGGAGTACCTTGTGCTTGCATGGAATAATGTGACCGAGGGTAATTAGGATCTTCCTTAGGCCTTCCTTTATAAGTGAGGCATGGTAGGGTAGAATTGACTCACCCACTACAATGAGTATCATACTCTTCTGGGTTTTGGTACCTTGGGGAAGGGTTTTTAAAATATTAAGATGATCATTTAACCCTACCCTAGGTATATCAGGTCATCTCCTAATTTTTTTTGCTTTGCTAGCTTGTGATGGAGCTCGGTTATGCATGGTTTTCATAAGGCATTGACTAGGCAAACCCTGAAGGGAACCCACACTCAAGAAAATTTTGACTTCTTATTGGAACTGATTCTTGCATCCATAAGAAAGAAATTGTCATACTACAAGAATCCATTTGAAACTAGCAAGCTATTACATGCTCTGGTCAAACTACCTCATGTTCTGTTAAACCTGAATATTGCTATAAAATATGATAGAATGGGTAAGGAAAATCCAACGACAATTATATGATTAAAATTCTAATTTGCACGCTCCAGACTTATATTAAACTATAGTATTATTATTAAAATGACCAATAATGAAAACAACCAACTGTTATGCCTTATGTAGACTAGTGCCTAGATCCATTGGGCTGTTATAGGAATTTAACAACTATTTTAATCATGAATAGAAATAAGGGGAGAAGGAAATTAGCATTCTTGTTTTCATTTGAATATTGTAACAAAATCAAGAGTTAACTAATTAAAGAAACATGTATAATGCATTTAAATAATGTAACCCATCATACAGATACACACAATACTGAGACAAAGAAATGACAAGAATAAAACCCAAAATTGTATTGATTTCATAACATATTACATGCAGAGTGGACGAGATGCCTTATAAATTTGTTTTTCTTAAAGAAATACATCAATACAATGAAGAAGACTATGCTCAAATAATGTAACAGGTCTCTCCAAATCTTCTTATTCCAATATGGTAATAGAAGAATATTTGAATCCTAGGCTTAATAAGACTGTAAATATTCTCAGTTTCTTGAATGCTTTCCTATCATAAATTCCTGCACAACAAGGGAAGGAAGAAAGAATGAATAAAAGAAAATAGACATAAATAAAATACAACACAACTAATAGGGCACTCAAGTATACCTCTTAGCAAAAATGCTATTTTCTAATTGCTTGATGTAGAATCCAGACCTACCTGCTTCCTTTTATAGCTTCTGGTTCTTGATTATGTTATTCTTGATTTATTTATGACTGTACACTTGGCAACTTTTGATTGAATCTCAAAATTGATGATGCCCAGTTGGCTTTGTTCTGAACTGATTGTGCTCTCTTCTTTGACTTGTTCAAACATATTCCTACTCAACTGGTGATTTAAGTATAAGGAAAGATTTTATCTAATTTAGCTACTTCCTGGTGCGTTTAGTTGTTGCTTTTCAAAATAACCTCTTTGGAGTGGCATTTCCTTGGTCTTTTGATCCTTTAACTACCTTAGAGATATATCCTATTTTTGCAGCTATCTGTGGTGCAAAATCTACTTTTTGTTGAGTGCAGGTATTGACCCTTTTTCCCTTTAAACTCCTTTGCAACCCTTTAATATGCTCATCAATTAACTTTCATATTTCTATGTCAAAATTGGTCGCAATCCTGAGCATATTCATTTCTTGTAGAATTTAGTTTTTCTGTACAACAATAATAGACATGTTTCTATCATACTGAAGTAGTAAGGATTCTGTAGCATTAACCATGAGTGTAATTTGTTTAATCATTTCTTCCTCATTACCTTGTTCACAACCAAATATCACAAGGGTTTCTTTGAATATTCTTTCTATGTCTTATGCTTCCAGACATTGATCTAAGGATAGGCAAATATTTGACAGTTTATCTATAGCATCCTTTATCAGATCATTCATCTCAATCACAAAATTTATCCATTTTTCTCAGTTTGATCCAAACAGGGCTGCTTTGAAAAATTCAAAATTGATTTGAATTTTATTGCCTTCAGGTGTTGTTATTTTTTGTCCTTGTAGTTCTTCAAAATGATCCCCTATGTAGTCCAAAGTTGGGTGAATAAATTTAAAATCCTTTTCTCTTTCCTTCATCAAGGTCATGATTTCTTGAGTAGTTATTTGAATCACCCTTATTTTCCTAAACATTTTAGTAAAACCTTTGGCTTGAGCTTTTATTCTTTTGTACATGTCTTTCCTCATTACATTCAAATAATATACATGATATTGAACTTTGGTCACTACAAGTGGCTGGGAAATTGAAGCATTTTTCTTATTTAATTCTTCCTGTTGCTTACTTATTACAGCTTTCAATTCTACTTTTTCTTCTTCCTCTTGACTCAATTGCTTTTTGAGTGTTTAAATTTTTTCAAATAATTGGTCTTATGACTTGATTACTCATAGTTTTGGCAAGCTTTGCCATATCAGCTTCTTTACCTAGTAGTGATGATCCTCCTATTTCCTCATTGGTATTGAAGACTAGTGGGTTTTATAGGAGAGGGAGATAAACCTTAGCAATATCTAACATAATTATCCCTATTTCTACCTTTTATAAAGATTGTTCTTCTGTACTTCCCATTCCTGCTACTAAATATAACTCTTGTTCATCTGTAGTAGTAAAGGTCGCCTATTCATTTGTTTTTTCCAAAATAACCTTGGCAACAGGTAGATATAATTTGGGTTTCTTAGCTTTTACTGGAGCTATTTTTGTTTGAATTTTTACTGAGTAGCTTTGGAAGAGGCCACCCAGTCCACCTTTTACTTGTATTACTATTGGAATTTTTATCTCCTATCCCTTTATGTTTATAGAATTCGGGACGGCCATGGGTGCCAACTTCTTCACACTGGTCATAGCTAAAATATTATCAGGTATAAGAACTACAACTTGCTTTGTTGATGGTGCTTTTTGAGAGGATGAAGTCACTATTTATTTACCCTTATCTATACAGGTTTTTTGAGGAGCTTCTTTTGGAGCTGCCTCTATTCTGGGTTGTCATTCACTGGGAGTTCAACCTGTTGTTCTACTATATCAACATTTCTAATAGTGACCTCCATTAAGTCTATGTCTTGCTCCTCTATCAATTCTAGCAAAGGGTCTTCTTTAATTGTTGGGTGTATCCTTGGCATAACAGGTGTTGTAGTATCCACTGAAATCTCCCGAAGCCTTCTTAGTTTGGTTGGGTAGTCATAGGCTTCACAAACATGTGTGCTACATCTATTTTCTAGAGGGAAATTATACCATAATATCTGTAAATCTGATTTTTACACTATAGATTTTAATAAGTTCTCTTCAAAAGCATCTTCTTTGTGATTGATTTGAGCATACTCCCTCTTCTCCATCATCTTGCTATAAATTCCTTTTGGGTCATAAAAACTCAATGACACTTCATCGAATCCCATATTGTCTAGTTCAAAAATTCCCTTGAGTAGGGAAGGATATCCAAAAAATACATAATCTCCAAAATGGCAAGGAACATCAAGCCAGGGGACTTTCCCATGCTTCTTAACCAGTCTCATTTTAGCCTCCTCTACCACTTGTCTACATAATTCTAGGGCTACTATGGATAGTGGGCATTACTGGGGCAACACCTTAGGATGGATTTTAGCTTCATATATTCTAATGTAAGTAAAACCCTCTATGAAGAAGAAATATCCTATCTCTTTTTCTTTAATGAATGCCCTTACCCCTGGACCTAATCTTTCTAGAATTAGCCCAGTTAAGGCCTAATGGATTTCTACCAAGAAGCGATCACAAAACCATCCCATGTGAGTTCATCCTTCATGAATTCTCCATAAGATATTATGTACATAGGGGCTATCTATGGCTTTTAATCTCTTACGATATTATTCCCCCAATTGGCCCACTATTAAGTGGGTGAGAAAAAAATATTATGAAAAGTGAGGCATCTCCTACCTCTGTTAGAATATTGCCCTCTTTAGTTCTACCATTTATCTATGTATTTGTGAGCTCAATTTTAGTTCCCAGGAGTAGATAGGGGTGTTATGTCCTCTATTACATTGAGCAGCTAAATACAAAACTCTTTTTGTTATTCTACTCATATCTTGTACTCCCAATACTATGTTTATCATGTCGTAGAAGTCTTATACCCAGGGTTTAAAAACATTTTTATTAATTGGGAAATTTTTCTCTAGTTTTGCATATGTATCAAACATTTTTTTTTTTAAATTCTATATCATTGAACATGCAATATTGGTGTTCGATTACTTGGTCTACCAGAAATGTGGTATACTTCATTAGTTGAACACTTCCTAGATATCTTCGACCTTGGCACTGAACACCTTCCAATTATTGTGGTCTCAAAAGGTCCTTGTTCTTTCATCATATGCCACTTCTAACCAAGCCATAAAATCTAAGGAGAAATACACTTTTGGGCATATCAGCTTTCCAAGGTTACTGTTCCATCTATTGTCTTTGGGGAAATCCTTGTACTGCCAGTTTCGAGATTTATGGAACAAATCTACCATTATCCATGGGATTTTGTTGTCACCTTTCATTACTCGGGTGAAACTCTTAATGCAGGCATTGTCGATCTCATACAATTGAGTTGAGTTGGGTTTTTTACCTGCCCCACATTTCTAGGAAAAATCATACATAGTGGTACCAAGAACAGGCAGTCCAAAAATCACAAAATAGGGTGATTTATTTGTGATAAAATTTACTTCTTGTGTATCTATAGGTACGAACACATCTCCCCATGATGCCATTGTCCTCATGATTGCTGGTCAAGATCTTCTTTGAGTTCTCAGCAAATAAATACTCTCTTCCTTCTGTGCTTCTGATGTATCAATTCCAATTCTTGTCATACCAGTGGAGTGGCCTTGACTAGTTTCGTAAGTTCATATACAAGGTGGTAGATTGAACTTGATAAATTCACATGTTTCTTTATCAACCCGATGCCACCAACTGCTATTCAAAATTTGCCAATGGAATCATGCCAACTTAGTATTTTTTGGAGTTTTGTGCTTTATGATGGGTGATATATGTTAACTTGCGATCTTGGGTTCCTTTGATATGTGGGCCTACAATCATTCATGCTTTATATTCATTCATCAATGGGGATATTTTATTCTGATGTGGAACGATATTTTTTGGGCCTTGTGCCATCTCAGATCTAAGTGATAACTATATCTTTGAGATCCATTATGTCTCCCTCGAGGTCTTCGTGATATCCAACTCCTAGTGTGAGTGTAGGTTTTTACCTATGATGTCCCTTTTTCCCTCAGTCAACCATGATTAATCGCAACCATCAGATTGATCTGAGATGAAGCGCATCCGTTGATATTCCAAAACCTGTGTGATAGTTAGTGTACCTATTCTCATGTAAACACTTGAAATAACGTGTTTTATTGGTCTTCAATTAATCATGTTTATCCGATGTTTAATCCTTATATTGTTAAACCTTAATAACTTATTTTAATCGATGGTAATCATAAAGTACACTTACTTTTCTTTTGTGATCATCGTTGGATCTTATGGTGGTGATGTGTGACCGTTGGATCATACATATGCACGTATTATTTAATAAATGGGAAAAATTCATATATACCTCATCTAAATTAATTGACCTAATGCTTAATTAACCTTTGATTATCTTCCCACATGCACACCATTGGATCTGGGTGGTAAATATTCACTATCATTTGATTCGTGTGTTATAAAAGGTATTTATTTAGCCTTTGGATCTTTTTTGCCAGCTACAGGCCTTTGTGTCCATTGGTTCTTGATTTAGTTTGAGCGCTGCCATTGGATTACTGACAAGATGCATGCTAGATAATGATGTCATAGACCTTTGCTTTTCTATTAATCATGATTAAGGTGAATTAGGGGAATATTATTCAATGTATTAAACCCTCACTAAACATGATTAATGTCAATTAATTTCATCCTTACCCATGCCTTTTACCTTCCATCCTATAATTTTGGTGCGGTCATTGGATCTAAGTTGATACAAGCGCAACCGTTGGATCTAATCAACCTATACATTAGTTTAATCAAGCATTTATAATATTAATCATGATTAGGGAAAAAGGGGGAAAATTAGTCGATGTATTAAAACCTTGCTTAATCATGATTAAATTTAATTAATTTCTCTCGATCCTTAACCTTTTTTAATGCATCTTCAATTAGTGTGCCACCATTAGATTTAATATTGATCGAGTGTGGTCATCCGATCTTGGTAACAAGCTCGATGATTAATCGAATGGGGCGCATCTTCTTAACATGGACTTTAAAGTTTGTTTTAATCAAAACAACCATGACCATTGATCTAAGCTTTTTTCAGCATGATTTTTTGATCTATCGGACTTGCTTAGATTTTAACTTGACATTTGACTTATGACGACTTTACTTTAAACCTTTGACTTCTTAGAGGGAACGCAACTATTGATTTTATGGATTATTAAGCATTGTTGTCTAATTTTTTAAGAATTACTCACTACGTAATCAGAATGTGCAAAGGTGTAAATATTTTAACTTTATTAGAGCCTTAGGTTTAACCTTTGGAGTCTTTAGTGAGTGTGCATATGTTGGATTTGATCCTCGATGAAGCACTACCATTAGATTGAAGACAACTTGCTCGATTTTTAAATCTTAGGTTAAGTTTTTTTGATCCTTTGACTTATCTTTCATACTATTTTATGAGTGCACATCCGTCAGATTTTCTTTTTTTTTATTTGTGGAAAACATCCCAAAAGGGATGCCACTTTCGGGTAAGACCCAAGGAGGCAGGGGTATCCATTCCGCCAAAAACGCCCAGGACTCGGACCGGGCCTACCACCTTTGACATACTCAAGGAGCAAACAAACACACAAAACCAAATTAAAAAAAGTAAATAACAACAAAAATAATAAAATAAAATAAAAAACATGCTCCTTGAGTGTGTCAAAACCAAAAGCACAACCAAACACGCACAATAAGATAAAAGAAACCACAACACAAACCACATAGAAAAACACAAGAACCACATAACAAAACACAAACAAGACAAAAACAACAGAACACTACAAAGACATAACCCAAAAAAACATGAAAAATAAACACAACCAAAACCTAAAAAAAAAAAAATAAAATAAAAATAAAAACAACCAACAATAGACAATAAACAAAAACAAAAAACATAGAAAACACTCACACATAAAAAAATGAAATAACACAAACAAAGAGAAACCCAAGAACAAGAACGAAAAAAACACAAGAACAATAACAAAAACATAAAAAAAAACAACAAAAACACAAGAACAACAAAAAACAACACAAAGAACACAAAAACAAAACAAAACAAAAGAACCCACCCACCTTAAAAAACTAAACAAAAAAACAAAGAAGACAAAAGAAAAAAAAAATGAACAAAACAATGACCTATCTAGACCAGAAGACTATTAATGCAAGAATCAACAGAGGAAACAAAATAAAGAATAGAATGAGCTAGGGAACTAAAAAAACTGAATGAACCAAAGAGAAAAAAAAAACAAGAAGAAACTAGGTACCTTCAGAACTGGAGCCATCCAAAGAAATGATAGAAAGAAGAGCTTCCCTAATTTGAGAAGCCCACCATATAGGAGGGTGGCCATAACAAGTAAGATCACCTTTGTCCAAAGCCCAATTAGCTAAAGCATCAGCACTCTTGTTTTGATCTCTGACCACATGATTGTAATCAACTTTCAAAAATCCCATCTGGATTAACTGAATCTTCTCAATAATTCTTTTTATTCTCCAATCCACCTTATGATTCTTAGAAGGAGTCTTCAAGAGATTAATCATAAGTTGAGAGTCAGACTCAACTAACACCTTTTCCCATCCAACCTTAGTAGCCTCCTGAAGGCCTCTAAGGATACCATACCCCTCAACAAGGTTATTGGAAAGAATACCCAAATTCTTAGCAAAAGTAAAAACCAGGGAGCCATCTGAAAGTCTACCAATTCCTCCCACACTCGGCTTTTCCAGGGTTCCCTCTAGAGGCTCCATCAGTATTGACTTTTCCAAAATCCTTAGGAGGAGGTTGCCAATTTCTAGTCCTATCCATCTTACTAATACTCACATTCCCTTTAAGTTGGTTGCCCTTAGAAGGTTTAATCTTCAATATTTGCATCACTTGATCCCATCTTTGGTGGGAGTTTTGGGGGTGATTAAGGAGTTGATGGACTGATTCAACTAAGTTGGCTATGGTCTTTTGCCAAATATAGTGAATATCCTTCCTATCTTGATTAAAAATTTGGTTGTTCCTTTCATTCCAAATATTCCAAAGAAGAATGGTAGAACCCATCCAAACTAACCGCCTAATAAAATGATCAACACCCTCTTGATTAGGCCAATCCCTCCAAAGCTGTTCAAAAGTGAAAAAATTGGACCACTGTAAGCCAAGTAAAGTTGCCATTCTCCTCCATAGCTCAGAGGCTAAAGTACACTCAATAAAAATATGGTTGATATTTTCTACATTCTCTTCACACATTTCACATCTAAAAGGGCCATGAAAACCACGCTTCATAAGTTGCTCACCAAGAAGCACCCTACGATGCAATAAAAGCCAATTAAAGAACCTCACCTTAGGCCAGAGCTTTTGAGCCCACAATTGAGAAAATATGTCAGAAGAATGGTTGGGATTATTATGGCATAAGGTCAAATAACCTTGAGCAACTGAATACTCACCCTTAGTAGTGTTGTTCCATCCAAAACAATATTTTTCATGGGACCAAGAGAGGGATCTCATATGAAGGATGCCTTGGATATCTTGTCTTTGCCTTTCTGGGATTTGAATAGGCCAGTCCTCAATAGGGATCCAATATCTACCAACCTTTGAATTACCAATATGGTACCGACAGTAATTAGCCACCTTTATCCAATTAGCTCGGTGAAGCTCCTCCATCCAAGGCCTCCAATCGGGAAACTGAGTTATCAAAGGCTTGTGACCATCCCAAGAATCTGTCCAAAAATTTGCATGTTGACCATTATGAATGATCCAAAATAATTTTTTCTTTATCAAATCCTCACCAGTCTTAAGAACTGCTAAAATGGGAGAACCTTTGGTAGGAAGTTGATAGCGAACAAGGTCTTCAAGACTTTTGTTCTCAGCATATTTAGCACGAAGATTATTGGCCCAAAGAGCATTGGGGTTATGCAACATCCTCCAATATAATTTAGCAGCTAAAGCTTTGTTGTTATTAATTGAAGACCAGAATCCTAACCCCCCTTCACTCTTAGGAAGACATAAAGTATCCCATTTCACCAAGGCCCATTTTCTTTTCTCCTTAGTACCACTCCAAAGGAAACGATGACTGATTTGATCCAATTCTCGAAGAACAACCTTTGGGATATTCAAAATGGAAGAAACATAAATAGGAATAGCTTGAAGGACTGATTTTACCAAGGTGATTCTACCCCTAGAAGAAAGCCACTTGTTGGTCCACTTTCCAATTTTCTTCTTGACTTTGTCCAACAACCAATTCCAATCTTTATTTTTCTGCCTTTGAATATTTATGGGAATACCTAAATAAGTGATTGGAAGAGAGGTCTTCTTATATCTTAATTTATCCAAGACCATGGATTCCTGTCTAGCAGAGCAGTGAAAGAAAATAACTTTAGATTTGTCTTCATTGATCAACCGCCCAGATAGCCTTAGAAAAATAGCTAATGATTTGCTTAATATTAGAAGCTTCCTTAACTGTAGCTTTACCTAAAAGGGTAGAGTCATCCACAAATTGAAGATGAGAGATAGGTCTAGCTCCATGAGCAATGGTAACTCCCTCAAGGGTTTTGTTTTCCCTCTTTTTGGTTATAGTCCTACCCAAGCATTCAGCAAGAATGATGAATAAATAAGGGGATAGCGGGTCACCTTGCCTAATACCTCTGGAAGCTGGGAAAGACCGAGAAGGCCTGCCATTGATAAGAACTAAGTAGGAAACTGAAGAGATACATCCCATAATCCAATCCATCCAATCCTTAGAGAAACCAAATTGCCTCAAAACTTTGATAAGGAAGTGCCAATCCACTTTGTCATAAGCTTTGGATAAGTCTAACCGGATGAACATAGAAGGAGAATTTTGCATATCCATGGAATGGATGGCTTCCTGAGCAAGAACTATCTCATCTACTATTTGACGTCCTTCCACATATCCCCCTTGCTCTGGGGAAATAATCTTATGCAAAAGAGGCTTCAACCTTTCTCCCATGATTTTAGTAATAATTTTGAGAAGAACATTACATAAAGCAATAGGTCTAAAAGCTGAGATATGATCAACCTCTTGAGCTTTTGGAACAAGAGTAATATAAGTTTTATTGATAACCTTCAAAATTTCTTTGGATTTCCTGGCTTCTTCCACCACCTCTAATAAATCAACATGAAGGATATCCCAGAACTCTTGGTAGAACTCAATAGGAAAACCATCAAGACCTGGGGTTTTCCTTTTTGCATTTTAAAAACTACTTGTTGAAGCTCATTGATAGTAACAAGAGTAGTCAAAATAGAGTTCTCCTCAGAAGTGATAAGAGAAGGGATTGCTTGAAGAACATTTTGTTGAGAAGCTGAGTCAAGAGGAGTAGCAGCAAAAATATTGGAAAAGTAATCAACAACAATAGAGTTCATGCCATCCCAAGTATAAACAACATCTCCAGAATCTGATTTTAAGGAAGAAATAAAGTTGTGAGATCTTCGAGCTAGAAGAGATTTGTGGAAGAAATTTGTGTTTCGATCTCCTTCTTTGAGCCATTGAATTCTAGATTTTTGCTTCCATAAGATTTCTTCTCTTTTTTCCCATTCCTCTAACCGAGTTGTGAGTTTAATTTCATCTGCACTTCTCTTCTCTGTGAGGCCATCTAAATGGATTTTCTTATTCAAATTTTCAAGATGAGCAATAACTTCATGTTTTTTTTTATGAACATCCCCAAACTCTTTCCAGTTCCAAGTCTTGATTTTGGATTTAATGTATTGCAGTCTTTTGGCAAAATAGAACATCTTAGTCCCATGCCTAGGTTTACCTTCCTTCCACCATTGTTGCACACGAGGTCTGAAGGAAATGTCTCTAAGCCACATTAATTGAAAATGAAAAGGAGAGAAACTCACATTGGTTTTCCACATTTCCACCATGACTGGCCAATGATCCGAACCAGCATTATTAAGAGTCTTCACTTTAGGAATGTGACCATGGATTAAGAAATTTTTAGAGAGCAAAAACCTATCCAATCTCTCCATTATACAAGCTAAGCCTTGCCTTCTGTTAGACCAAGTCATAAGGCCATTATCCGGTTGGATATCCACAAGATGGAGGTTTGCAATATATTCGCTCATGAGGTCAGTACTTTTGTCCAAATTTCTATTTCCCCCCTTTTCTCATCTAGAGAGAGGATGGTATTGAAATCTCCTCCGATCAAGATCCAAGCTTTAGGAAAATGAGAGATAATATGAGTAATATCCTTCCATTGTCTTCTTTTTTCCTCCAAAGAAGTCGGGGCATAAACAGTAATGCAGAGCATAATCTGGTTGGAATGTCTACTTTGAATAGCTATAGCCAACAAACCCCAACCGCCAACCATATGGTGAATAACTACCTCTTTTGGGTCCCAAAGACAAGCAATGCCACCCGAAGTCCCTTGGGAACCGAGGGAAACCACTTTTCCAACTGGCCAAATTTTACTGGCAATTAAGTCCATATCCTCCATTGACATCTTTGTTTCTTGAAGGAAAACAAGATGTGGATGATTTATCCGAATCATTCTTCTAATTTCATTTTGTTTTGAAAGACTCCCTTTGAGTCCTCTAATATTCCAAGTGATGATCTTCATTAATACCAGGGCTAAAAATGTTGGGAAGGGCATTAATCTTACCTTCCTCTACAAGCTTTTCACCTTCTTTTACCATATGATATTGATTGGTCTTGCGACCTACTTTTTGATTAGAATCCATCTTCAATTTTTTTTCCCTGTTTCTTGACTTATTCCAATTGAATCTGAGATGGCTTCTAACCTTGAAGAATGCTCATACACAGCCAAAATTTTACTAGATGGTTCAATGGAGTCTATATTGGGACCTGCATTATTTGAAGTTTTGACATTTGAAATATTGTTTTTCTTGTGTAAATTTTCTCCTTTTTTTTCTGTTGAAAACCTTTGATTTGTTGGTTTGTCTCCTGAGTTCTTTCCTTCATATTTAAATTGTGTTTCTAAGATTTCAGTTTCCATTATTTCCTCTTCCTCACTTGGGACATCATTTGTGGAAAGGATTTCAAACATATTAGCAAATGACTTTGATTGATCCTTCATTACTTGGTTTTTTCGAGTGTTCTTCTTCTTAGGTATTTGGAAACCTCGCTGAGTTTATATCTTCTTTCTTTTGATCAGGAATTTTATTTGGGCAAGCATTGGCCAAATGACCATATTCATGGCAAATTCTACAACGAAAAGGAATGTTCTCATAGTCCACTACTTGCTCCCAAGTGTCTTCCCCAAATTGTAATGTGATATTTTTAGGTAGGGGTTTGTCAAAATCCATTAAAACACAAATTTGAGCATAAATAATATGTTCAAAATTTTGAGTACAATCAGCAGTCATCATAAAAGTTCCTAAAGAGTTTCCAATTGAAGAAAAAATAGTAGGATTCCAAAATTCAATAGGGAGGCCAAAGAGTCTAACCCACACGGGAGCTATAGAAGGCATCTCTTCTTCGGCTTTAAATTTAGTATGCCAGGGCTTCATGAAAAGCCCTGCCCTTCCAAAAAACCAAGGACCCCCTTGAAAATTTTTCTCTCTATCTTCATTATTAGCAAATAAAACAAGAAAATAACCATTTGGATAAATAGAGATTTGTAACTCACCTTTAGTTTTCCAGCTTTTTGTAGCCCAAACTTTGAAAGCGGATAGACTCAGATGAAAACCCACGAACCGATAAATTAGTCCTTTTTTTTCCAAATCTTTAATGACAATCTGAATGTTGCTCATATCAACCTTAACAATAGGAGTTCCATCAGCCGCTTTAAGACATCCTGACTCCGTTTTCCTGGGATCAATCTTAGGCATTCTTAGAGGTTTATGAGAAGCCCTAATATTGATATTAGCATTGGGCTGAGGCTGTCCACCATGAAGGGCATCCCTAAAATTCATTTTTGGGACCGAGTCTTCAAAATTCTTACCCTTGACAGGGGTTTTCATAGTAGAATTATTTTGTGGGTGCACCTTAGCACCAGATTCACTTGAGATATGAGCCATTTTTTGATCAACTGCTTGAAACTTATTTCGTGGTCTCTTTAATCCTTGCCCTAGACGTCGTGGAAAGGTATGGTTTTCACTTTTCTTTTGTGCAGCAAATTGGAAGCCGTTGTCACTCAAGTTCACGAGTATGATCTATTGAAAGACAAATTTCTAACCCATCTTGTATCCCCTGCAACATTTCTTGCTAAAATATTGAGCATAAACCACAAAAATATTGGCCGCTAGGGCCCGAAGGCCCTAAAAACCAACCTCTGGAGCTGCTTGCACTCAACCCAGATGAAACCCTCGCATAGCCGCTTGCCAAATATATCGTTCACACATAGGGATGCGCTAGGATCTGTGTTGCTCCAAATGATATGAAAATTGGTGGAGACGTTCTAGGGTTTTTCAGGCATCTACCCTCAAAATTTTAGCTCAATCCGAGTTCGGATGAGTGAGATATGGCCAAAACGAGTTCGGTAGTTTGGGCAGTCCTGCAAAAAACGTCTCTACCATTCAGCTCCGAAATTTCATCCTTGGTAGAGAGAATGTAGTAAATATTCCTGACAAGAAAATTTTGACTGCCTAATCAAATATTGATTAATATTTACTTTAGTGTTTTTTCCTCCGTAAGATTTTCTTAGGTGTTGCACTTCCGTCCGATTAAGTCTAAGGTGCAACATTTTTACTTCCTTGACTACGCTTGAATTTTGACTTATCTTTGGTTTGATTTTATTAAAGTGCTATCGTATGATTTCTCTAGATAGGATGCGGCCCTTGGATTAAATCTGAGGTGCTCACTAGTTAACTTAGCGGTGTGCATACCCTTAGGATTTTAATCAATTAATATTTGTTTTAACCTTAGGTTTTTTGGACTATGAGACCATAGTGAATGTTTTAACCGAATTATGATTTTAGGGACTTCATTAATCGATTTTCAGGCCCAAGGAAAGATTTATGAAGGTCAAACTTTGGCTTTAGGTTTTTAATTTGAAATTTTCTTCCCTAACCATTCGAGGTACTTTTATTTATACAATGAAGCCCACATTATTAAAAAGGCTAAGGTTAGAATTTATCAAACCAACCAATGAAAAATTGAATTACCCACAACAACTATAAGCAATGACCAACAATATAAGTAGTTTTATTGAAACCAAAAATTTAAATTTGGGGGTTTCAAATTTGAGTCAAATTTGGCACCAAAATAGGCTCTGATTGGGACAATGTGTTGAAAACATGAAGCACTTTGAGAACCACAGAATCTCCTAGTTTATTTTGCAAAAAAAATTAACAAAAAACAACAAAAATTTTATTGCTAAACAAAACTTGAAATGCATAACGAAAAAAACTTCCTTCCTCTTTTTATTTCTTTTCTTCATCATTTTTTTTTTGTATGTACTGAAAACATGATATCAAAGCAAGTAGAGTATGGAAAACTGTAGATCCCTTTTCATTCAATTTGGAAACAAAGGTTTAGAAATTTTAGAAATCAATGAGGTTTATTTTGAAATATAGTAATACTTTTTTTAGCTAAGTCATAAGATATGATTACACAGATTTTGTCACAGCCATTTGTCTCATCATATTTTTTCCCATGTGTGTGTTTGTGCATTATTTTTTGTGATTTCTAAATATTTTAGAATGTTATCATATCTGAGCAAAATAACCAAGCCTAATATGTGATTTCACTCTTTTAAAAAAAATTCACCATTCTGCAGGGCTCCACTGCCAATCAGGCATCTATAGCCTTGGTGGAGTTGCTTCTAATCTCATCTTAGTTTTACCCTACTGATAGTCAAGCGTCTATAGCCCTGATAGATGTTTTCCAAGATATCTCAGGTAGTGACTCAATTTTACTTTATTTTTTATTTTTCTTTCTCGTGAGAGAAGTGTTTGGATATATAAGTAAATTGTGCAATAAGTATGCCTGAGTTGAGGATTAGTTTTTGGCTATAAAATATGAGTGTAATAATTTTTGGCTCAACTACCCTCTCAAAGATAACTCAGGTATTTGGACCTTTGAAGTCACTTTAAGTATCATTTTTAATGTGAGGCTTGACATGATGTTTCAATCAGCTTTTTTTTTCTGTCTGTTTTATCTCATATCAAACAACTATTGCATAAACACTCATTTTTGACAGAATTGTAAAGCTTATCAATATCTAAAATAAATTCCCTTTTTCCTTTTATTTTTTTTTGTGGAATCAACAGTTAGATATACTTATCAAACTAAGATATCATGTATACAATAAAATCAAAATTATTCAAGAACAAAAGGGAAGCTTTAACTAATAAGAAAAATACACCACTCTATTTTTAGATTTTTGTTTTTCTATTTTTTTTTGTTTAAAGTACACTTTCAATAGGGATTGTACATTTTGAGGTGTTGGCCATTAATAGGGATAGCCATTATTTCTCCCTGCAAGGTCTGTAGCTTGTAAGTATTCTAACTGATAACATGGGAAATTTGGTATGGGCCAATCCATTTAGGTTCAAACTTACCCTTTTCACCATGCTTATCATTTTTAGGATCCCAATATATGACTATATCTCCTTGAGGAAAATGAGTACCCTTGGCTTTCTTATTAAATAAATTTATAGTTTTTTGGGTTTTTTCTATCATTCTATTAAGGGTCTCTCTTCTTTGTTCTTCTAACAAGACAATTTGGTCAAGCCTTCTCTGAATGGGATCAGGGTTTTCATGATCTTACAATAAAAGATAAAGTGCCATTTTTCATTTTTGGGGGTAGTAAGGCTTTTTCTCCATAAACCATCCCATAGGGGGTTCTTGTATTTCTTTTAATAGACAACCTATCAACCCATAAAGAAAATTTAAGTTCACTATCCCATCCCCTTTTGTTTTTGCCTAATGACATTTTTATTCTTGTTATTACATTTTTATTTGATGACTCGGCTAGACCATTTCCTTGGGAATAATAATTAGCAGAATGAGATAATTCAATTCCATATTCAGCATAAAATTCTACCATTTCATATGACACAAAATATTGAGCATTATCAATTACAAGATTTTTAGGAACTCCATACCTGGTCAAGATATTTTTTTCTATGAATTTGATGATTGTAGGAAATGTAGATGTTCTCAAAGGTGCAACTTCCACGCAAGTGGTGAAGTAATCTGTTGTAGTTATGATCCACTTATGTTGGCCATATGAATTAGGCTTGATCTCTCTAATCAAGTCAATACCGCATTGAGAAAAATGTGCTTCAATTATTACTGGCTTGAGGGGCATGGTTGGTAGATGCTTTTTCCCTATAAAAAATTGGCAGTTATGACAATTCCTAATATATTTATATACATCCTTAAAAAGGGATGGCCAATAATATCCCGCTCTCATAATTTTATTAGATGTAGCCCTTGGGGCAAAATGTTCCCCACAAAAACCATTATGAAATTCATTAATTATTTATGGGACTTCTCTTTCATATAAGCAGACTAATAATAATCCATCAGGTTGTTTCCAATATAATACTCCATTTTTTATATAATACTTTTGAGCTTTAAGTTTGACTGACCTCATTCTATTTATTAACATGTTTTGGGGAATGACAAAGTTTGTAGATAGGAAAAAATTTATTCATACCATTTACCTTCTTCATTTTTTATTCTTCTATCATCATATGTCTGATCTATGGTAAGAATATTTTCAGACCATGTTTCTTCCTTGTTAGCCAACGGTTTAGCTAAACCCTACCCTTTGATTGTTTTAACTATTTTAAATTCAACATCATATTGCAAAATTTTTATCATCCATCTTTTTGGTCTTCCCAATGGCTCTAATTGAGAAAAGATATCTTTTATTGCTATAAATGGAATACAGCAGTAAACTTTGTTTGAGCTAAACATGCCTTTAAAGTGTTCCAAATATTGGATGACTGCATAGGCATGTTTTTCCAACAGAGTGTATTTAATATTTGCTCCTTTTAGACCCGAGATCATAAAGGCTATTGGCCTTTAATTATTTTCATTATATTTTTGTGAAAGGACTACAACAATAGAGTGTTCAGAAGCATATGAATAGATATTAAAATCCTTTGCATAATCAGGGCAACTTAAAGCTGGAGTGGTTGATATGGCTTCTTTGATCTTGTTAAATGTTTCCATATTTTCTAATGTCCATTTTATTACTCCAGTTTTCTTCACCATATCATTTATGGGTTTGGTAATTTCTACAAAATTTGGGACAAATCTTATGATAAAATTTATTTTTCCAAAGAATGATCTTACCGCTTTTAGATTATTGGGTGGGGGAATTTTAGAAATGGCTTCTATCCTTTTTGGATCAATGCTTATTCCATTTTCTAAAACTATATGACCTAGCAATTTTCCTTGTGTAGTTCCAAATATACATTTTTTTGGATTTAGAGAAATTCCAAATTCCTTGCACCGAGCAAAAACTACAATCAAATGTTCTAGATGATCTTCTGGATTTTTAGAAAAAAATTGTAATATCATCTAAGTACACTACTAAAATTTTAAACATTAGTCCTTTGAAGGCAAAGTCCATCGCTCTTTGTAAAGTAGCATCTGCATTCATCAATCCAAAAGGTATTCTTAAATATTCAAATGTGCCATAGGGTGTGGTGAATGTTGCCCTGTGTCTATCTTCTGGATTTATCAGAATTTGATTGTACCCTAAAAATCCACCTAACAAGGACAATATAGTTGAACCTACTACTGCTTGCAACAATTTTTCCATGTTAGGCAATGGGTAATTGTCTTTTAGTGAGCTCTTATTTAAATTTATAAAATCCATGCATAGTCTAATGTACCCATTCTTCTTCCTAACTGGTACTAAGTTGGATATCCAGGAGGAAAATCTAAATTTTATTATTATCTTGGAGTCCAACAATTTTTGAACTTCTTTCTGCATTATCGGGTGTAGATTTGGATTGTACTTTCTCAGTTTTTGTCTAAAAGGCTTGGCCTCTTCTTTCAAGGGTATTATATGTGTCATCACATCCGTTTTGAAAGTTTTGAGATCTTCATAGGTCCAAGAAAAATGTTTTTTGTTCTTTTTTAGGAAACTAATATATCCAACTTTTTCTTTAGCAGGTAGTGCCATGTCTACTTTCACTATTCTGGGTTCTTTTATTGAGCCAATATTAATATCCTCAAATATCACTTCTCTACATATAGGTTTATAGGATTTGTCAAAATCATCAAATAGGATTTCAAGAGACACCAATCCTTTGGGTATTTTATTAATTTTCAACTGGATTACTTCTACTGGTTATCCTATTTGATATTTTAACTTTTCTTCATCTTTTTCATCACAGATGACATCTGCATATTGATTTGGAAAAGTTGTAAAATCCTTAATATCTATATCATCTTGAAAAACCTGAATATAGACTATGTTATATGGCACAGAAGGTTTATATACTGAGATAGTTGGAAATATGTCTATGTACTCTATAGTCATTTCTAGGTGATCTAGACCTGAGGTATTCACAGCTAAGAGATCTGCAACATGATTTTGTTCTCTAGGAATATATGAAATATTGAAATCCAAGAATTTATCAATTTCTTCCAGTACTACATTTCTATATTGCTTAAGTCTAGGATGCTTGGTTTGATATTTACCTTTTATTTATAGTATAATAAGTTATGCATCCCCTGTTATAGTTAAGTAGTTAATATCTAACTCTTTTTCTTTCCTTAGTCCTAATAGTAAAGATTTGTACTCAACTACATTATTTGTGCAAGGAAATTGCAATATGTAAGGTATACCAAGGTAATTTCCTTTAATATCAATAAAATTTACACTTGCACCTGCTCCAAATTGGGATTTAGCCCCATCAAATGACATGGTCCACATTTCTTGGGTTAATACTCAATTTGATTTAGCATAAGTTATTCTCATATCTTCTGGATCCATGTTCTTTACATCTGGTACTTCCATCAAGAATGGGTTGTGCCATATTGAATAGACTCCCATACCTTTTTCTTCCATAGAGTTAACTAAGTTAATCATGGTTTCATTTGTTTTAATTAACTCTACAGAGTGTTTATTGAATGGTTCCCTTCTTAAAATTATATTCTCCTTATCTGATATGGGGATGGTAGAATTAGACCAATCTAGTTGTATTGATCCCCCTAGTTGTTATGCCTAATGCCTACTGAGTAATAGTGAGAAGAATGATTCAACATCAACTACTACTACATCCATGACAATGCCCTTTTTGGGGTGTTAGTCTAGGAAAACTAATAATCTAGTTATCACCCCTACACAGGGAATTTGTCTGCTATCCATTACAGAAATAGGGGTAGAATCTCTAGTATATATTAATCCCATTTGGTCAACTATTAACTTATGCATGATATTATGTGAAGCCCCACTGTCAAGCATGCAATTATGAATCACATATCTTTCCCCTTAATCTGACTTATATCTTAATGACACGTAGAAGGGTCTGACAGAAGATGGTGATATTGTGTCATGCTGATTTTGTCTAGAAGCATGACAAGTAGGCTCTTATTTCTGCTCTATTAATCCAAAAGCTCTGCATACTTGTTCTCTATATGTTTGAACTTTCATAAGTTCACCAAATGTGATATTAAATTTTTGCTTACTAAGTTCTGACCCAACATCAAATTCTATCTTCTTTATATCTAATGGTTTATTACTTTCTTCTTTGGGAAATTCTTCTATTGATTCTATTATCTTAGGAGTAATTTTGTTAGGGTTCCTATCAATTTTCTCTTTACTGATATTTTTATTGGTGAAAGTTTATCTTCTTGGTTCATTTGTAGATAATTTCTCTATTCTTTCAGGGATTGTTCTATTCTTTAAATTTAAAACATGGGTTGCCTCTAATTTTTCAACCTCTTAAGCAGTGGGAATCAATTTACCTTGTTTCATCTTATCATATCTTGACTCATGTGACTTTTGCAAGATTTTAGTTCCTTCAGTAACTAAGATCTGAGGATGATGATTTGAAGCATATTTATCCATGTCTTCTTCAAACAACCTTTCTCTGAATTCATCTTCAACAGACCAACATGCATTGATTCTTATATCCTCTTCTAATTCTACATTACATTGATCACTCAGGTGTATTCCACATGCATCAGGGTTATGGGGTGCATCACAAGTAGAGCAAAAATAGGGAAAACCTTAAGCTACATTGGTAGATGGCATTGGGTTAGGGACATTGTTCTGATCCCTATTAGAATATCTATTTTTCCAGTTGTTATTTCCATTACCCCTATTCCTATTTCCTTCTTCAAAACCATTGTTGTTTCCCCAATTCTTGTTGTAATTTTTCTTAAATGGGGGATAGTTATCAACATGTGGTCACTCTATCTATGAATATTCACTGCTATTTCAATTTATTTCAATTCTTGCTAAGTTGTTACTCATGTTGTTGAATATTTCTATCATTTGACTGGTCAAATTTTTCGTGGGATCAATTTCAGTTCTTCTTTGTATATCAAAAGCTACTCTTTTAGGTTTTCTCTCAGGCATGTTAACTTCTAAAGAATAAGGTTTCATCTTACCACTATCAAGCATATTTATTTCTATATCCATTGCTTTTTCCATACAACCATCAATGGTAGTGGTTTTTTCTTGCCTTAATTCATAGTTAAACTCTCCTTGAAAAGCATTCTTATAAAAATAAATAGACTGAATATCAGTAGGCCTGAGGTTGGTAGGGATTTTGTTTCTTGTTTTTGAAAATCTCCTGTTAAAATCACTAACAACCTCATTTTATTTCTTCTTCATAGTGTCTAGCTCAGTTAACAATGATTGTTCATTTTTCCTTTCACCATACTTCTTTAGGAACACCTCTTCCATTTTGGTGAAGTCTGGGATATCATTGTTAGGAAGGGAATTAAACCATTCTCTAGCATATTTTTCAAAAATCTGCAAAAACAATTTACTACATCTTCATGTTCAACTTCTAGACAGTCCATTGCATATAAGAAACTTTTGATATGATCCTCTCTAGTTACTGCACTATTTCCTAAAAACTTATGGAGATATTTGTGAGATTTACTGGGTAAGGCATTTAAATTTATTGGTAATACAAAAGGTCTATATCTATTAGTTCTCCACAAATGAACATTACCCTGAGCCATAGCTACTATTGTATTTAATTTTATAGATGTAGTATCTATGGTGGTATGGGTATGGGTAGTTTGAACATAGATTGATGAATTATCTACCTTTAAATGAGAATAATCACATATATATTCTACTATTGATTTTAAATGTTCATCTATAGAAATATCAATAGTAATAGTATTCTGGATTTTATTCAAGTACCTTTTACCACTAGAATTTAATCTACTATTATAAATGGTATTCATACAAAGTGGAGTTTTTTGGGTATGTATAAATACCTTTGGATTCTCGAGTTCTAGAAATAGCTCCTTACCACTTCTCCTGGTGTTCACCAGCACATTTTGTTCTCTCCTTTTTATATTTTTCTTCTGGGTTTGTCCAGCAGAGTCGCCAGCATTGGGGTGTAGAAAGAACAATGTATACTCTTATCAAGAATACTTGATATCATCTCTCATCCTCATAGGAGTAGGTTCTTAGGGAAAATCAAGAAAATAAAGAAACCAAAAATTCAAGAAAATCAAGAAAGAAAAATTTCAAGAAAATCAAGAACGTAAAAACTTACTTCAAAACATAAACTACGGACATAGAAAAAAAATAAAGAACTTCTAACAAAATGAAAATTAAAACACTGGTTCTTTACTTTAAATGGTCATCTGTTGATTAAGAATAATCATTGAAGAAATTTTTTTAAGAAGATAATTGAATATTTTTAAGAAGTCCTCTCCGGAAACGACACCAAAAAACTATTGGAACCGATTCTTTCATCTATAGGAAATAAATTGTCATGCTAAAAGAAATCGTTTGAAATCAACGAGCTATTACAGGCTTTGGTCGACCTACCTCATGTTTTGTTAAACCTGAATTCTACTATAAAAAAAAATAGAACGGGTAAGGAAACCCCAACGACAATTCTACGATTAAACTTCTAATTTGTACACTCCATAATTATATTAAACTATAGTATTCTTATTAAAATGACCAAGAACGAAAACAACCAACTATTATGCCTTATGTAGATAGGTGCCTAGATTCATTGGGCTGTTATAGCAATTTAGCAACAATTTTAATCATGAACAGAAAGAAGGGCAGAAGGAAATTAGTGTTCTTGTTTTCATTCAAATATTGTAACAAAATCAAGAGTTAACTAATGAAATAAATGTGTATAATGTATTCAAATAATGTAACCCGTTATACAGATACACACAATATTGAGAAAAATAAATGATAAGAATAAAACCCATAATTGTATTGATTTCATAACATATTACATGCAGAGTGGGCGGGATGCCTTTTAACTCTATTTTTCTTCAATAAATACATCAATACAATGAAGAAGGCTCTGTTCAAATAATGTAATAGGTCTCTCAAACTCTTCTTGTTCCAATCTGGTAATAGAAGAATCTCTGAATCCTAGGCTCAATAAGACTAGAAATATTCTTAGTTTCTTGAACATTTTCCCACCATAAAATCTTGCACAGTAAGGGGAGGAAGAAAGAATTAATAAAAGAAAATAGAAACAAAGAAAATACAACACAACTAAAAGGGCACTCAAGTATAACTCTTAGCAAAAATGCCATTTTCTAATTGCTTGATGCAAAATCCAGACCTGTCTGCTTCCTTTTATAGCTGCTAGTTCTTGATTATGTTATTCTTGATTTATTTTTGACTGTACACTTGGCAACTTCTGATTGAATCTCAAAATTGATGTTGTCTAGCTGGATTTGTTCTAAACTAACTGTGCTCTATTATTTGAATTGTTCAAACATATTCCTACTCAACTAGTGATTTAAGTATAAGGAAATATTTTATCTAATTTAGCTACTTCCTGGTGCGTTTAACTATTGCTTTATGAATTGGCCTCTTTAGAGTGGCCTTTCCTTTTTCCTTTGATCCTTTAACTACGTCAGAGATATCTCCTATTTTTATAGTGATTTGTGGTGTAGAATCTACTTTTTGTTGAGTGCAGGTATTGACCCTTTTTTCATTTAAACTCCTTTGCAACCCTTTAATATGCTCATCAATTAACTTCCATATTTCTATGTCAAAAGTGGCCGTAATCTTGAGCATATTCATTTCTTATAGAATTTGGTTTTTTTGTACAACAATAACATACATGTTTCTATCATACTAAAGTAGTAAGGCTTCTATAGCATTCACCATGAGTGTAGTTTGTTTAATCATTTCTTCCTCATCACCTTGTTCAGAGTCAAATATCTCAAGGGTTTATTTGAATATTCCTTCTATGTCTGATTCTTCCAGGAATTGATCTAAGGATAGGCCAATATCTGATAGTTTATCTGTAGCATATTTATTAGATCATTCATATCAATCACAAAATTTATCCATTTTTCTTTGTTTGATCCAAACAGAGTTGCTTTAAAAAATTCAAAATTGATTTGAAATTTATTGCCTTTAGGTGTTGTTATTTCTTGTCCTTGTAGTTCTTCAAAATGATCCCCTATGTAGTCCAGGGTTGGGTGAATGAATTTAAAATCCTTTTCTCTTTCCTTCATCAAGGTCATGATTTCTTGAGTAGTTATTTGAATCACCCTTATTTGCCTGAATATTTCAGTAAAACCTTTGGCTTGAGATTTTATTTTTTTGTACATGTCTTTCCTCATTACATTCAAATAATATACACGATCTTGAACTTTAATCACTATAGGTGGCTAGGCAATTGAAGCATTTTTCTTATTTAATTGTTCCTGTTGCTTACTTATTACAACTTTCAATTCTACTTTTTCTTCTTCCTCTTGACTCAATTGCTTTTTGAGTGTTTTAAAATTTTCAACAAATTGGTCTATGGCTTGATTAATCTTAGTTTTGGCAATATTTGCCATATCAACTTCTTTACCTAGTAGTGATGATACTCCTATTTCCTCATTGCTATTGAAAACTAGTGGGTTTTGTAGGGGAGGGAGATCAACCTTAGCAATATCTGACACAACTGTCCCCATTTCTACCTTTTCTAAAGATTTTTCTTCTGTACTTCCCATTCTTGCTAGTAACTATAACTCTTGTTCATCTATAGTAGTAAAGGCCGCCTGTTCATCTGTTCTTTCCAAAATAACCTTGACAACATGTAGAGATAATCTGGGTTTCTTAGCTTTTACTGGAGCTATTTCTGTTTGACTTTTTATTGAGTAGATTTTGAAGAGGCCACCCATTCCACCTTTTACTTGTATTACTATTGGAATTTTTATCTCCTATCCCTTTATGTTTATAGAAGTCGGGATGACCATGGGTGCCAACTTCTTCACATTGGTCAGAGTTAAAATATTATCAAGTATAGGAACTACAACTTGATTTATTGATGGTGCTTTTTGAGAGGATGAAGTCACTATTTCTTTACCCTTATCTGTATAGGTTTGTTGAGGATCTTCTTTTGGATCTACCTCTATTCTGGGCTGGTCATTCACTAGGAGTTTAACCTATTGTTCTACTATATCAACATTTCTAATAGTGACCTCCATTAAGTCTATGTCTTGCTCCTCTATCAATTTTAGCAAAGGGTCTTCTTTAATTGTTGGGTGTGTCCTTGGCATAACAGGTGCTATAGTATCCACTGAAATCTCCTGAAGCCTTCTTAGTTTTATTGAGTAGTCATAGGCTTCACAAAACTGTGTGCTACATCTCTTTTATGGAGGGAAATTATCCTGTACTATCTGTAAATCTAATTTTTGCTCTATAGCTTCTAATAAGTTCTATTCAAAAGCATCTTATCGGTGATTGATTCAAGCATACTCCCTCTTCTCCATCACCTTGCTATAAATTCATTTTGGCTCATAAAACCTTCATGACACTTCATCGAATCCCATATTGTCCAGTTCAAACATTCCCTTGAGTAGGGAAGGATATCCAACAAATACATAATCTCCATAATGGCAAGGAACATAAATCCAGGGGACTTTCCCATGCTTCTTAACCAGTCTCATTTTAGCCTCCTCTACCACTTGTCTATATAATTCTAGGGCTACTATGGATAGTGGGAAGTATTGGAGCAACACCTTAGGAGGGATTTTAGCTCCATATAATCTAATGTAAGTAAAACCCTCCGTGAAGAAAAAATATCCTATATCTTTTTCTTTAATGAATTCCCTTACCCCTGGCCCTAATATTTCTAGAATTAGCCAAGTTAAGGCCCAATGGATTTCTACCAAGAAGCGGTCACAAAACCAACCCATGTGAGTTCGTCCTTCATGAAGTCTCTAGAAGCTATTCTGTACATAGGGGCTATCTATGGATTTTAATCTCTTATGGGCTTCTTCCTTCAATTGGCCCACTATTAAGTGGGTGAGAAAATAATATTGTGAAAAGTGAGGCATCTCTTGCCTCTATTCGAATATTGCCTTCTTTAGTTCTACCATTTCTTTATGTATTTGTGATCTCAATTCCAATTCCCAGGCATAGATAGGGGTGTTATGTCCTCTATTACATTGAGCAGCTAAATACAAAACCCTTTTCATTATTATACTCATATCTTGTACTCCAAATACTATGTTTATAATGTCACAGAAGTTATGTACCCAGGGTTTAAAAGTGTTTTTATTAATTGGGAAATTTTTCTCTATTTTTGCATATATATCAAACAATTTTTAAAAAATTTCCATATCAGTGAACATGCGATATTGGTGTTCGATTACCTGGTCTACCAAAAATGTGGTATACTTTATTAGTTTGAAAACTTCCTAGATATCTTTGACCTTGGAACTGAACACCTTCTGATTCTTGTGGTCTCGAAAGGTCCTTGTTCTTTCATCATATGCCACTGCTAACCAAGCCATCAAATTTGAGGAGAAATACACTTTAGGGCATATCAGCTTTCCAAGGTTACTATTCCATCTATTTTCTCTAGGGAAACCCTTATACTGCTAGTTTTGAGATTTATGGAACAAATCTACCATTATCTATGGGGTTCTATTGTCACCTTCCATTACTCAGGTGAAACTCTTAATGCAGGTATTGTTGATATCATATAGTTGAGCTGAGTTGGGTTTTTTATCTACCCCACATTTTTGGGTAAAATCATACATAGTGGTACCAGGAACAGGCGGTCCAAAAATTATAGAATAGGGTGATTTATCTATGATAAACTTTACGGCTTCTTATGTATCTAAAGGTACGAACACATCTCCCCATGATGATTGCCCTCATGATTGCTGGTCAAGATCTTCTTCGAGTTCTCAAAAAAAAATACTCTCTTCCTTCTGTGCTTCTGATGTATCAATTCCAATTATTGGCATACCAGTGGAGTGGCCTTAACTGGTTTCGTAAGTTCATATACAGGGTGGTGGATTAAACTTGATAAATTTGCATGTTTCGTTATCAACCTGATGTGACAAACCTCTATTCAAAATTGGCCAATGGAATCACACCAACTTAGTATTTTCTAGAGTTTTGTGCTTTATGATGGGTGATATCTATTAACTTGCGAGCTTGGGTCCCTTTGATATGTGGGCCTAAAATCATTCATGCTTTCTATTCATTCATCAATAGGGATATTTTAATCTGACATGGAACGATATGTTTTGGGCCTCGTGCCATCTCAGATCTGAGTGATAACTATATCTTTGGGATCCATTGTCTCCCTCGGGGTCTTTGTGATATTCGACTCTTGGTGTGAGTGTAGGTTTTTACCTATGATGTCCCTTTTACTCTAAGTCAACCGTGATTAATCGCAACCATCAGATTGATCTCATATGAAGCACATTTGTTGATCTCCTAAAACCTGTGTGATAGTTAGTGTACCTATTCTCATGTAAACACTTGAAATAATGTGTTTTATTGATCTTCAATTAATCATGTTTATCCGATGTTTAATCCTTATATTCTTAAACTTTAATGACTTGTTTTAATCGATGGTAATCATAAAGTACACTTACTTTTCTTTTGCGATCGTTGTTGGATCTTATGGTGGTGAAGCATGACTATTGGATCATACATATGCACGTATTATTTAATAAATGGGAAAAATTCATATGTACCTTGGCTAAATTAATCGACCTAATGCTTAGATTAACCTTTGATTATCTTTCCACATGTGCACTGTTGGATCTGGGTGGTCAATATTCATCGTCATTCGATTCGTGTGTTATAAAAAGGTCTTTATTTAGCCTTTGGATCTTTGTTGCCAGCTACAGGCCTTCATGTCCGTTGATTCTCGATTTAGTTTGAGCACTGCCATTGGATTACTGACAAGATGCATGCTAGATAATGATGTCATAGACCTTTGCTTTTCTATTAATCAAGATTAAGGTGAAATGGAGGAAGATTATTCAATGTATTAAACCCTCACTAAACATGATTAATGTCAATTAATTTCATCCTTAGCCATGCATTTTACCTTCCATCATGTGATTTTGGTGCAGCCATTAGATCTGAGTGGAGACAAGCGCAGTCGTTAGATCTAATCAACCTACATGTTAGTTTAATCAAGCATTTATAATATTCATCATAATTAGGGCAAAAGGGGGAAAATTAGCCAACGTATTAAACCCTTGCTTAATCATGATTAATTTTAATTAATTTCTCCTGATCCTTAACCTTTTTTAATGCATCTTCAATTAGTGCACCATCGTTAGATTTAAGATCAATCGAGCTCGGTCGTTTGATATTGGTAACAAGCCTGATGATTAATTGAATGGGGTGCATCTTATTAACATGGACTTTAAAGTTTGTTTTAATCAAAAAAACCATGACCGTTGATCTAAGCTTCATTCAACATGATCGTCCGATCTGTCGGACTTGCTCATATTTTAACTTGACATTTGACTTATGACGACTTTACTTTAAACCTTTGACTTATTAGAGGGTGCACAAATGTTTATTTTATGGATGATTGAGTGCTGTCATCTGATTTGTTTAGATTTACTCATTGCTTAATCAAAATGTTGACCATTATAACTCATGCTTAAACGTTTGACTTTTTGGACAGCATGCAACCATTGATTTGATGCTCGACGAAGCGCTATCATTGATCTTGTTAAAGGTGCAAATATTTTAACTTTATTAAAGCCTTAGGTTTAACATTTGGAGTCTTTAGTGAGTGTGTATCCATAGGATTTGATCCTCGATGAAGTGCTACCATTATATTGAAGACAACTTGCTTGATTTTCAAATCTTAGGTTAAGCTTTATTGACCCTTTGACTTATCTTTTGGACTATTTCGTGAGTGCGCATTCGTCAGATTTTCTTAGGAATTGCACTTCCATATGATTAAGTCTAAGGTGCAACCTTTTTACTTCCTTGACTATGCTTGAATTTTGACTTATCTTTGGTTTGATTTTATTAAAGTGCTATCACCTTATTTCTTTGGATCGGGCGCGGCCTCTGGATTAAATCTGAGGTTCTCACCAGTTAACTTAGCAGGGGGCATACCCTTAGGCTTTTAATTGATTAATATTTGTTTTAATATTAGGTTTTTCAGACTATGAGACCATAGTGAATTTTTTAACCGACTTATGATTTTAGGGGCTTTATTAATCGATTTTCAGGCCCAAGGAAATATTTATGAAGGTCAGAATTTGGCTTTAGGTTTTTAATTTGAAATTTTCTTCCCTAACCATTCGAGGTACTTTGATTTATACAATGAAACCCACATTATTAAAAATGCTAAGGTTAGAATTTATTAAACCAACCAATGAAAAATTAAATTACCCACAACAACTATAAGCAATGACCAACAGTATAAGCAGTTTGATTGAAACCAAAAATTTAAATTTGGGGGTTTTAAAGTTGAGTCAAATTTGGCTCCAACACTTCAAAAAAGGTCATAAGTGTTATATATCAAAAAAATCAGTGAAACAAGCTGATCACAATGGGCTAGAGATCCAAAAATCAATTTTTGGGTCAAAATTTTGTATTTTTGGAATATTTGGCCAACCAGGACCCATTGGGAAATGCCCACTTTTGGGATTTTTTTGAGATTTTTTGAAGCATAAAGAGTTAGGACTCAAAATTTCTAGGAGAGGTGCATAAGGAGCTAACTAAGACAACAACAAAAAATTGGCAACTTTTGGAGTTGTATAGACCATTTTATGACTATTTTTGTGTAGATTTTCTCGATTTTCGGCTTCGAAAATAGAGTAATCATAAAACCAAAATAATTTTTTTTGTTATAGCTATGATTTATACAATTCTTGATCCATTGGATGCAGAATCAAAAAGTAGATTTTTAGATGCAAAACCAAAATTATTTTTTTATTATTAGGGTTTGACCCCCAAATCAAGGATCTTGGGTTTATTACCCGAACAATAAAGAAACACCCAAATTAGACAATATAATTATTTCTTTTAAGTTTTATAGATTCAAATACATAATCATTAGAAACACACAATAATATAGATTATTATCTCTTTTAAATATTTAAATGTGAATTCCTAAGTTGTTTGATGTGTTGCTTTGTAGTTTGATTTGTTGATGTAATACTTAAATGTTTAAATGTTTTCACCTATACACTCACATCTTGACAACCGGTATGGTGATTAATTCCATATTATTTTGGTCACGTAATCCAACCTAAGGTATGGTGATGAATTCCATACCCGATCAAGGAGCATAGGTCCTGTCGATCCTCACCCCAAAGCACCCCGTGCACAACAATACACCCTTTCAAAGAAGGATGCATGTTATTTTGCATGGTTAGGACATATCTTGGAGTTGGTATTTGAAAATAGAACAAGGTTCATGGGAATTAGTGGTTGGGTATGAATTCCAACTCATCAATGTTTAAGAAGATCATTTTTTGTGTGTGTTCCTTTTACAAATTTGAAAGAAAACAAGAGAGCACTCAATGATGATTCACTAAATGCATGAAATTGTATTTATCTTTCAAAATATATTATAACATAAAAGGAAAGCACTAGAATTAATAAATTATATGAACTTAACCTTCTTTGGTAAGTTTAAATCATGCAAACCAGAAAAAAACCACAAAGTCTATTGTTATTTTCCCTTTTTTCTCTGATTTAATTAATGCAAAATTTTAGAAAGAGGATATCTAACCTTTATATGCATAGAGAAGATAATATAATTATGAAATTTGTCAAATTTGAACAGCATACATGCAAATTGAAGGTGAAAATGGGTGTAATTTATGACCTGGAACTTGCTGTTTCTGAATTTTTTTGCATAAAATCTCTAGTTTTATTACCGTCTCTGGCAGGGATGGTTAGCAGTTTGGGGGCCATCCCACCCAGTGACACCTAGCTGGTTGTCCCACCCAGTGACACCTAGCAGTAAAGGGGCCATTTTTGCTCCAAACGGTCAAAACCTGCAACCTACAAAATAGAAAATATAGGTCAAAATTGACACATTCAAAGGGGAGATATAAATAAACTCATATACCATGATCACCATCGAATAAGCAAAATTTACAACATTATCTTAAGGACACTTAATCACAATGTAGTACAGTTTAAAAGCATTCAAAGGAAAAATAGCATAAACTTGTAATCTAATGAAATGAAGCAAATGTGTAATAAAGGGGGTATATTTCTCCTTCTATTCATTCATCCATAGCTTCAAATGTGATTACAATACATCCCCTCGAGGGCTTTCATAAATCTGATACATTTCAACATTACAATGTGCAAGGGATATAATCCCTTGAAAGGGACTTAAAGTGATGTTCTATGGTGTGAATATCATGTTCCCACAATTCAGAGCTAGTCTTAGGTTTCTTTTCCTTGACTCTTTAGCTCCTCCCTCCTGTCTAGAATACCTTCACCTACACACAATGGATTGAAAAGGAGTTAGTAGCACATGCATTATGGAATAAAAGCCTTGAAAACATAGAAAAAGGAGTTAATCTAGCAACATCAAAACTAATATATAACACATGAAAATTTATTCTAAATATTGTATAAATGCAATATAATCTAATCTAAATTATTTTGGAAAGATTTGAACACAAGATTTAAGGTAAAAGTATGCAGAAATAGTGAATGTCCCTGATAGGGACACCTAAACCTACAAAAATGGGGACCTCAAATGTACCATCAAATCAGCTCCAAAATTCACCAAATTTGGACCATGGGTTGATTTAAGTATTCCAAAGGGGTCTATGGAGGAATTTTCCCCAAATTCCATGTTGTTTTCTAACCATCCCTAGGTGTGATGCCAACTAACTGTTGACCGTCCCTAGGTGGGGCGGTTATAAATTTGGCCTATTTTTGTCACCAATGCTATTGGGATTTGGTCCAAAACTAGTTTAGGGGTGTTGTCAGCATATGAGGCCAAATTTACCTTCAATTTTACTAGTTTGGGATGGTTGGATCGATTTCTATTGCCCTTGAAAGTGACTTCAAATGAAGAGGGTTTCAAGATAAAATGGGGGGTAAAGTTTGGTTTGCAAAAGGCAAGCATGGAATTGGGCAGCACTTCATTGCTCAAATGCTTCAACTCTAGAGGTACAACTCAGAGCAAAATATGAGCAGATGATAGCTCAGTTGGTTGAAAAGAATGATAAAATGACTAACCAGACCAAGGATATAGAGGAGCTAACAAGGGATATAAAGAAGCTGAATGAGATGGTCTTAGAGAAGCAAGCTTAGATGAAGCTTAAAGAAGACCAGGTTTGAGCTTTGGAAGTAGATATAAAACACCACTTGGAGACCATTGACAAAAAGAATGAAGAACTCTAGGCGGCTGCCCGAGCAGAAGCTCATTGGAAGGAGAATTTGAAGAAGAGTACCTTTGAATGGGAAAATTAAATGATGGACTTCATGAAAGCTATCAAGGAGAAGGCTAAAATTCATGGATCCAAAGTCATCGAAATGGGAAGCTATGAAGCCAAGCTAAAGAATGAACGAGAGATGTACAAATCATAGGTTAAGGACTTAATGGTTGTTATAGCATAATATGAAGCAACAAGCAAGAAGTAGAATGAGTCGACGAGGACACTGATAAAATTAAAGGGGAGGGTATATGTAGGCAGCAAATCCACCTCCTATAAGAAGAAGTTTTAGACATTTAAATTTTATTATGCTTAGGGGAGCTGCTCACATAGACACATTCATAAGATCAAATGACATAATCTTGGACTTTCCAAGACTCATTTGGGGCCTTTTCAAGCCATCCAAGCCTAACTGCTCAAGACAAAAGTAGCCAGATCCTAGCCATTCAATCCTAGAGTGGCCATACCTTAGCCATTCCAGATGATAGTGGCCAAATCTTAGTCATTGTAGATGACAGTGGCTAAACCCTAAAAGTAGTTTTTGCCAACAAATAGGCCTAATCACGGATGGAAGTGGTATTCTGCATGCAATAAATGTGAGCGGGAGTAACTTTGCATTCCTTTTCATGAGTAGTTCATATAGGAGACTTGAGTTTGCATTTAGGATTTAGTTAACTAGTCTCCAAACATAAAAAAAGGACAAAATATTCTCATGCTAACGACCAGTTCACATAGGAGACTCAAGTTGGAAGTTATATTTCAGTTAACTGGCTTCCAAAAATAGAAAAGACAAAAAGCCTCTCATGCTAACTTGTACTACGCATGAGAAATTTATTCCTAGGCCTTGGACATAGACCTAGGGTTTCATACTATAAAAGGTGCAAGCCTAAGAGCACCAAAAAGAGAGACATCTTTTATCGATCCATTTATCCATCATCAGTCTTTTATCCATCAATCTTGGTCATTGAGGAGAGATTTTGATATTTGGAGATTTCCCTTGGAGATCATGAGTATAGCAAAGCCCTGATGGATTGAAAAGCATAGCACCTATTATTTCAACATTGAATACAAGATTTGGTCCATAGATTTGGAGCAAAGAGAACGAGAGTCACTTTAGCGATCGTTGTCTTGGATAGTGGCCCATAGGCTTAGCTTAGGGTTTTAGACATTAGATTCATTATTTTAGCATATCATTAGCATAGCATCATTTCATTAGTTTGCATCCATAGTATTAATCTAATTTGTATTTTATTTCATTTGTTATATTCAATAGTAACAACCTCATCTGGGGAGGCATTCTCGGACATCTAAGTGTGTGTTGTTTCATTGCTTATAGGGCAACAGGTTGATCAAAAAAAATCTACAACATACAAGAGCAAAAGGGATCCCTCTAGGAAATAGAACTATAGAAGGAGGCATATGTAAGCCCTTATACATTTTTGTGTGCGAAACCAGGAAGCTTTTTTAAAGTGCACCACCCCTTGCGAGGGGACATATTACTCATTTGTAATTCATTGTATCAAAATGGGTATCCCTAAGAGGGACCGACATGTAACTAAGTTTCAATACGAATAAATAAATTTATATTTGTTATTTCTATGTTATATGCTTTTCATTGTCTTCCATTTCATCTTGGGTTTTTAATAACATTTCAAGTAGATTAGAGTGGTGTGTGCATCCCGAGGTCGCTACATATGGTGATCACAATGGGAACTCCATTGATTTTTCATTTGCTACTAGAATACTAACTTATTTTTATGTGTAGGTCTAGCCACTCTGAGATATAGTGGCCAAAAATCAGCCGCTCTGAGCTACAACGACCAATAGAGATTTAGTCGCTCTGAGCTACAACGACTAGGAATCAGCCACTATGGTAAAAAATAACTAGAACTAGAGCGCAACAGAGGTCAAAAAACTAACTCTCTGAGCTGGATCAAAGGTTGGTATAGCTTATATGATATTTTACAACTTTCTATCTACTTTTGTGTGTCTAAAATAGAGAACTTAAATCACATTTATGTTTGGAAATTGAAAGAATAAAAGGAGAAAAAATTAAGCATTTTTCAAATATTAGATCTTCTTTTAGATTTCCACTAGGCATTGCTAGGAACAATAGCTTATGCCTAAAAATTTCACCCTAGAATCCAATGTGCTAGACATTGTATGTTTTTTGCTTGTTTTAAGGCCCTGCTAGAGGCCATAGCTGCATGAAATAAAGTGCACTCATAAAAAGTATAGTAGTTCATGCATCCTTCTGAATATTGAAATGTATTTTTGCACTTAGGCATATAGGAAAGATTCATTGCTGCTATATGATGCACTTTATGTTATGCAAGCTTAAAATGAACACCACACATGCATGTCTCATTTAAACATTAAGAATTGGATTTCATCACAAACCCTCAATTTAGTCCAATGATGTTCGAATTCACCTCCTTCCACTATTTTTCCCCCTAGAGCTTCCTATAAATGGATTGACAAACTTATTTATAGTGATACTAAGTTACTTGTGCTTAAACTATCTCCCACTGTTGGAACAATTATTGGTTTAGAGTGGAAGAGCTAGGTGAACCCCCGACTGGGTCTTCAGCGATGTACCCTAGCTTCTTTTGAGAAAATAATGTTTGGCATTGGTGTACTTTATTGTCACTATGGATGATTCTTCTCATTCTTAATCCAAGAACAAGAGCAAGAAATCAAAATAACAACACATCAAAACACACCAAACAATTTAGGGCACACTTAAATCAATAATCAAGATAAACATTTGTTTGGTATTGTGTGGCTATTCCTAAATTGCAACTCAAAATATTAATTCATTGACAACATGGTCAAAACAAGAAGTAAACTCCCTCGATTTGATATCTAGTGAGACAATGAAGCAACTCATACCCATAGGAAGAGTCATAGTAACATTGAACAACCCACCCATAAGATCATGATACGTAGCTCCACAAGCCTAAGGGGTGATAACTCAAACCTTGGGGGATGTCCTCAAGAAACCCCAAGTAGGGAACCACATCATGGAATAAATTCACATAAAAAAAAGAGGCTTCACAACCATCCTCATCAAGGAGACATGAAGAGACCTCAAGGGCCTCCTCTAAAAACATAGAAACATCTCAAAGATGCAAGGAAGCTTCAAGGGATTCCTCCTCACATGGACATAAAGAAGATTTTAAAACTAATTCTTCACATAGGGATGACGAGACTAATACATATCCATCCACATGGAGAAAACATTTCACCACAAAGCTCTCTTCATCAAAAAGGCAAACAAGAGTCACAACACCTCAAGATTCACAAGAAACATATAAAATAGGTCTCCCCAATGAAGGGCGAGAAACTAGAGATACATCTAGCCATGGGAATAAAATAGAAGAAACCCTTCATGCAAAATTAAACATTCCCATAGACTATGACCTCATAGGAGTAAATGGCACCCCACAGGACTAGCCATGGAAAACAAGACAACTAGACGAGTTGGATTGGTTTCCTACATGACCAACTCAAAGAACTATAGCTACTAAGAACTTTACATCTATAAGCTCATTAACTATGACATCTAAATATATATCTCAGTAGTAGATGCACATAGTCTAATCATAGGGATACTCAATAGTGCATTGAACAAGTCACACTAGCTAGCAAGAGTACAGGTACAATGGAAACCTCCTTGAGAAATATGCAAGTCAAGACAACAAGAATAGAGTCAGATAAACATGAGTCTTCTATGACAATGCAAACTAACCGAATGAGGTAGTTAGAAAATGCATTATGTAAGGATTGAGATCTAGTAGAAGCTCTCGAACATGATAAACAAAAAGAAATACTCTTGCACCAACATGAGTAGCGCTTAAGAGAGCAAGTTGAGCGGCTAGTTCTTAAAAATTTATAGAAAAATGGTGGTGACCACCAAAGAACTAGATGTGCTAACTCACCTAAGGAGAGGTGCACTAGAAAATATATCACACAATGAAATCCCACAACAAACCATGAATGAAATCCAACTAGTGGGGAAAGGGTAAACACAACAAACCAGGATCACAATCCTAAGTCCCCTTGTAGGAGGGAGGAAAATGAAACAAATCAAATGGATAGAGAGTTACCTCCATTGCCACTATGAGTAGGCTTACAAAAGGAATAAATACATGCATCAAAGGCATTTCAAGAGTTCGCTAAAAATATGAAGGCCTTTGAGAAATAAGAGGTAATTGAGAATTAACCAACATTGAGCAAAATACACAACTAACCATTGTGCCCATCAATCCCTAGCTCTCCATATCCTAAGCACTTTGAGATGCCTAGATTAGATAAATTTAAGGGTGAAGAGGATGCACAAGGTCATGTCACCAATTTTATCAATGCCTATTTTCATCTTGAAGACAATGGCGCTCTCATGCTAAGAATATTCATAATGACATTTTTAGGTGCTACCACTCAATGGTTCAACCAACTACTTAAGCATAGCATAAATAATTTTGAACAACTAGTAAATGCATTATTAAAGTGTTTCTCCTTTGGTGCTAATAAGAAGGTGAACCTTCTAGACCTGGCCAACTTGAAATAGTATGATGATGAGCTAGTAATGGATTATGGGAATAGATGGATAAAAGTCATGGTAAAATTATCATTCTACGTTCCCACAGAAGAGATCATTCGCATGTTCACAAAAATTTTCTCTAAATATATATCCTTCTTGCTACAAATATAGTAGTATCATTCATTTGAGGAAGCTTTGGCATAGGACAAGGTCATCGAAGAAATAAAAGTATATGATGGAACCATTAAAATTTGAAACAAAAAGGAGTGGAACAAGAATGGTAATAATGACAAGTATAAATAGAAGCAGGTCAACCCTACTCTAGTAAATCAAGTTGTATTGGCTACACCCAAGTATGGGGGTGCACAACAACCCCAGAAATATTAAGCACATCCCTCGCTATCCAATTACGACCAAAGAAACAATTAGGGGTGAAACAAGGAATGCAAGCTACCTCATTATTTCACACCTTTGACAAAATCAATGCAATCAATATTTAATTAGTTGATTGAGGCTACGAGGATCATATTTCCTGATATACCTCTTATATATCCCAACCATCCTAAGCCAAAATGATATAAGTAAGATAAATTTTACCCTTATCATATGATACCAGGGCATGACATTGAGGCTTACATTGGTTTTAAGCATCAAGTTCAAAACATGATTGAGCTAGGAGAACTCAAAGTTGACAACCCACTGGCTCCTAATAATAGATACATGGGCATATACAAAAACTTGTTGCCTAATCATGAGGCCCCTAAAGAGCAAGAGGTCCAAGTAAATCAAGTTTGAGCTAATATATCTACCCATAGATGCGTTGGGATGGTTGATATTGTTAACATAGCAACAAGGACTAGATGGTATGGTCAACCACAACCTCTTGTAGCTCCCATGAATGTCCTAGCCACACCTAGGTAGAGGCAGGACAACCTTCCAGGTCCACCAACATGACCTGTGGTAACTGTCTAGAGTAGATTGGAGAAAAACCTATAGATGACTCTGACTAAGCTATACATCTATGAGCTCATACAATAGTCCCCAAAGCATAGGGAGACTTTAATAGAAATTTTAAGAACAATTGAGCTTCAACCACAAGATGCAAATGCATTCACTCACTTTGTGGGACAAGTACAATAATTCTAGGAACCTATAATTTGGTTCTATGATAATGATATTAAGAAAATACCTACTGTCTTACCAGACCCTCTGTTGAACATCATGGTGGCAATCAATGACTTACCTTTCAAGAGGGTCTTGGTAGATACAGGTTCATCAATAAACATCATTACAACAACTACAATAGAGCCCCTCAAGATCCCCAAGTCCAATATCATTCAAGGATCTTACACATTGAGAGCTTTTAATGATGCTTTATGCAATACTGTGGGAACGATAGTCCTACCCATCAATATGGGGCACAAGACCATCCCTATGATGTTTCACGTCTTGGAAGGAGCTATGTAGTACAACATCCTCTTAGGGCATCCTTGGATAAGGTCCATGAAATGTGTGCCTTCGATATTGCACCAGTGTGTCAAGTATGTGCATGAGAACAAAGTCTATGTGGTTTTTGCTGATGAAGAGCCTTTTAAATACATCTATCAAGTGGATATTCTGGGAGAATTTTTAATCCCTTATACCCACCTGTATGTAGTGCCTTCATCCCCAACCACACAAGTGGATAACGAAGACAAAGGGATAATAAAATACCCATGCACATCAACACCTCCTGGTGCATTCAAAGTAGTCAATACTTCTAAAGTACCATCAATGTCAAAACCAAAAGATAATAAAATGCTAAAGGCACGCTTAGTCAAGGAAGAAAGGCCCAAGGAAGTTCCAACTATAGCCATTGCTAAAATGCCAAGTCCTATGGAAGAAGAAGATCTTCAAGATCAATATGAAGATAGTGATTACCACCCCGCTTCGCCAGTATCATTCGTAGGGTTGTCCACATCACATGCATCAATACACTTGACAAGCATAGGCATAGGGGAGTACCTTGTGTATAAAACTACCTTTACTACTATCATTGAGTTTGCACAAAACATGGGAAGGCCTAAGGACTTAAGGCTACCAATGGAAATAATGGTTCCACTTGGAATCCCTCCCAACTAAACCAATTTTATCTATGCTACCATGGACTGCACTCATAAATATTTAGACATATAAGAGGATAGTTATGAATTATTCATATTCAATGTTTGTTACCTCTCTAATATTGATTTTGCTCTAAGATAATTTGAGCATTGCCATTGGCATGGCTATGGACTTAGTATATATGAGTAGGGGTGTAGGCGTCCATACGAGCAAAAATATCAACTTCCCTCTAATAGGTTTGGGTTAGGCTATTATATCAGAGGTTGAGATGACTATCTTGCAGTGGCATTGGATAGATTAATCTTAGGGTTAGGAGAATACATTGATTTCATTCCTTATCACCCCCTAAGAATAGGAAATTTTAGCAACAAACAAGTGGCCATGGTAAACGTACCACCACCAAAAATTTATTATCCAAACATATCAATTGATTCCACCCCAATAGGATACAACTCGTGGGATGAGAAGAATGGATATGAAACAAGTGATGATGAGGTGCAACTTTTCTTAGCTTACCAGGGGTCTCACTATTTACAAATATTCACATGGCCCATCCATGATGAGAGTGGATATACATAAGAGGAAAGTGACTATGAATAAAAAACTCAACAAAAAGAGCCTACTTAGGCCTAAACCATCAAACCCTAACTTTGGGGCAAGAGACAAATGCAAATGGATTCTTCATAAGTGATAAAGAATATGAAGATGAAATGGAGACGACCTACTTATGGCCAAGATGTGAGTCCCTTGTCTTAGGGCCGTATACCAATGCTAATTATTTATGGATAAGTGATGATGACTTTGAGGATGAGACGGAGATGGATTATCTTGGGCCTTGCCACTTGTGGTAAGTTAATAAGCTAGTAGAGAGATGTGGAACTCCATGCTATAGACCCTCATCTACAATTTTTGGGGAGACCAATTGGTTTAAATGTCATTCATAACATGGTAAATCCCCCTTCACCTACATTCAAAGAGTGATTAGATCCCAATGATACTATTGTCTTCCCTACTCATGGGCTAGATCTAGAAATTCCCATTCCAATAGAACCTCATCACGAGTGTGGAAGGAAAACCCCTGAGATAAGATTGCACCCATGTGGTCCTGGATATTTCATCCCATCTATCAACATGATCCCCATTGATTTGACCACTCCACTTCATAATCTAGCATATCCTACCAAATCATTGCATCTTGATGTAGAGGCTATTGATTGGGATTGCACTAATTCACCCATTGAGCCTGAAGACCTCTTCCCCAATGAAGAGATGTTACAACCATTTCATTTTGCCTCAGGTTGTGCATATGATGTCTTCCATGTTGGTTTGGAACCTGAGTTAGTAGGTCTTGTAAATCCCACTGATGACATTCATTTGATACCCACACCTCATCAACTAGATAATGGGTCACATATGGCTATAGAAGCAACTTTCGAGGTGGACATCAGCGATGATCCTACCCAACCAAGAAAAGTTAAGTTTGAAGAAAGTCTATCTCTAGAGGAACAAGCCATACTAATTCCTCTCCTCAAAGAGAGGCCAAATATTTTTACTTGGACTTACAAAGACATGTCTGGGATAGATCCAAAGTTAGTAATTCACAACCTTTCATTGGATCCCATGAAGAAGCCAGTCAAGCAAAAGTTGAAGAAAATACATCCAACCATCGCATTGATGGTGAATAATAAATTATAAAAACTACTGGAGGTAGTATTCATAGTTCCCATTGACTACCCTGAGTGGGTTTCAAACATGGTACCCATGGGTAAACCCAAAGGAAGAGTCTGTATTTGCATTGATTTCAAATATTTAAATAGGTCAACACCAAAGGATTTATTCCCATTGCCAAACATAGATGCTATTGTAGATGCAACCGCAGGTCATGAGATGCTCTCCCTAATGGATGGTTTTTTGGATACAACCAAATCTAGATTAATCTTGAAGATCAACATAAAATTACTTTCATTACTTTGTGGAGAACATTCTGTTTCAAAGTGATACCATTTGGTCTTAAAATGCTGGTGCCACATATTAGTAGGCCATGACATACATATTCCATGACTATATGCATAAGATCTTATAGGATTACATGGATGACTTACTGGCCAAGTCCTTGTTGTGGTAAGAGCACATTGAAGTCCTTAGACAAGTCTTTGATTGCCTCATAGAACACAAAGTCCGATTGAATCCTAAGAAGTGCGTATTTGGTGTAACTTCTAGAAAACTTTTGGGATTCATCATATCCAAGAGATGCATCAAAGTAGATCTTGCAAAGGTAAAGGCTATATTGGAAATGGCCACCCCTACCAACATTAGGGAGTTGAGAAGCCTACAAGGCAAGATAGCATCCATAAAAAGATTCATCACGGAATTATCAGATAAATGTCGACCTATGAATTGGTTGCTATGCAAGGAGGTCCCGTTTCATTGGGATGAAGAATGCCATCAAGACTTTGTAGAGATCAAAACTTATCTGGAAATACCACCAGTATTGGGTCCACCAAGGCCAGATATACCATTTTTACTATATATATCAGCTACAAATTTTGCATTGGGCACCATGTTAGCCCAAAATAATGCACAAGACAAAGAGCAAGCCATATATTATATTAGTCTCACCTTGGTGATTTATGATCTAGGATATGCGTATGTTGAGAAATTGTGTTTAGCAGTGGTCTTTGCAACTCTAAAGTTGTGATACTACATGTTGAGCCATATGACCTACGTCATATCAAAACAAAATCCTTTGCAGTACATGATGAGCAAGACATATTACAATACATGTACTACAAAGTGGATAATGCTATTGATAAATTTGATCTAGAGTTCATAAGCCAAAAGTCCATCAAGGGACAAGTCATAGAAGATCAATTAGCAGAGGTACCTCTTCAAGATAACAAGTCTCTCACTATAGAATTTCTTGATGATACGATCTTTACATTATTAGGTCCACCAAAACTCAAAGAACCTAAGATAGAAAGAGACATTTCATTGTTCGTTTATGGTTTGAAGTGTGAACAAGGGGGCAGAGCAGGGATTATCTTAATCACACCGTAGGGTGCTCCATTACCCTTATCATTCAAATGAGACTTCCCATGCACAAACAACAACATAGAATATGAAGCATTGATCCTGGGACCCCAAACAACCATAGCAATGGGTATTAAAAGATTGAATATTTTTGGTGACTCCTTACTCATAGTAAACCAGGTCAAAGGACTATTTCAATGCAGGTGCCCACTCCTAAAAACTTACAAATAACTTATTGATACCTACCTAGCCCGGCTAGAATGGTATGACATTGAGGCAATACCTCATATGTCAAATATATTTGTAGACACCATGGCATCTTTAGGATCCTTAATCCCTTAGAATCCATCTACTGATTTTACAATCATTCATGTGAAAGTGCTTTCACACTCAGCAATACACTGTAAAGCTCTTGAAAATCAAGAATCAGTCAACATGATCAACATCGAGCCAAATTAGGATTGGTCCTTCATAGCTAGAGATTTATTGCAAATGGAACCTTGGGGGTATTTGATCTCCCAAGGACCTATGGAGTGTGGTGCAAGCATACACCATGGAGTTGTTCCTCAATTCGTGTTCACTAGCTTAGAAATATGGGAAAAACAAGCCATATTTTCTATAGAAGCATTGGCTTATCAGGATTGGCTTTCCCAACTGCAGGACTTCCTAAAAATTGGAATAGTACCTCAAGGTTTTTCGCATAGTGAAAGGTGAATTTTAAAATAGAAAGCAACAAGATACATATTTATAGGAGAAATTTTCTACAAACGAGGATATGATGGAGTATTAATCGGTTGTCTTGAACCCTAGGAAGCATCCTGGGCAATTTTTCAAGCTCACGATGATACATGTGGAGGGCATTTCAGTGGCATGGTCATTGTTAAGCGCATCTTGAGAATGGGTTACTATTGTCCCATCATGGAAAAGGACTACTATGAGTATGTCAAGAAATGCAGTAAGTTCTAGCATCATGCAAATCTAATGCACTTACCATTGCAAGCCTTGCAACCCATCCAAGAAGCATGGCCATTCTCGTAGTGGGGAATAGAATTGATTGGGAAGATCTCACTCCCATCCTCAAGCTGACACACATTCATCATAACGGCCATAGAATACTTCACTAAATGGATAGAAGAGATCCCCTTAACATCAACAACTAGACCAAGAATTACGGATTTTATCTCCATAATATCATAAGTCATTTTGGGGTCCCTTAGAAGATAATATTGGATAATGGGCCATATTTCAAGAACAAAAATGTGTATGCTTTAATAAACAAATACCATATTCAGCACAATTTTTCAATGCCTTATTATCCGCAAGAAAACGTGCAAGCAAAACCTCAAACAAAACAATAGTCTCCATATTGAGGAAGACGGTGCAAGACAATCACAAGGATTGGCACATATAGTTACCTCTTGCACTATGGGCATACATGACTAGTATACAAACTCCCACTAGGGTAACACTTTTTTCACTAGTATATGGCACTGAGGCCATCATGCCACTAGAGTTGGAAATTTTGACTCTACACATAGCATTAAAGGACTTCATAGATGATGATGTTGCGTGACAAGGTCACCTTGATCAGTTGATGCTCCTTGATGAACATCGAGTCAATGCTTTAGAGCTTCTTCAAATTTACCAAGATTGCATTATGTGAGCTTACAATAGTAAAGTCCACTTAAGGGAATTCAAGGTTGGAGATCTAGTGCTCAAAGAAAACTAGCAAAATTTGAATCTACCACTGCATCTGTGAGATAAGTTCGTAGCAAACTGGATAGGCCCATACATGATTTCATAGAGATTTGGGCCTGGAGCATATCACCTTATATCATTATATGGTGTTGAAGAGCCTGAACCTCTCAATATCATTCACTTAAAGGCATTCTACACATAAAAAACAAAAACATTCAAATATGTCAAAAAAACAAAAACATTCAAATATGTCAAAAAAACAAAAACATTCAAATATGTCAAAAATACAAAAAAATTCAAATAGGTCAAAAACACAAACAAATCATAAAAACATAAAATTTCAAAATACAATCAAAGGCTCCAAGGGTAATTCATCTCGCTTGGTCAAAATCAAATAAAAAACACTCCAAGGGTATTCAAACCGCTTGGTCAACTCCAATCAATTCAAAATTCTCCAATGGCTTTCAAGCCCCTTGGTCAAAATCAATTCAAAAGGCTCCCAGGGTATTCAAACCACTTGGTCAACTCCAATCATTTCAAAATGCTCCAAGGGCATTCAAACCACTTGGTCAACTTCAATAAAAACACTCCAAGGGTATTCAAACCGCTTGGTCAACTTCAATAAAAATTCTCCAAGGGTACTTCATGCCACTTGGTAAAAATCAAAAGGCTCCAAGGGTATTCAAGCCGCTTGGTCAAAATCAATTCAAAAAGCTCCAAGGGTATACAAACCACTTGGTCAACTTCAATCAAAATGCTCCAAGGGTACTTCATGCCACTTGGTCAAAATAAAAAATATCCAAGGGTACTTCATGCTACTTGGTCAAAAATACAAAAGCCCCAAAAGGCATAATAAGCCCTTTTGTCAAAATTAAACAAAAGTACAAAAACAACATAAAAATAAAAAATACAAAAACAATTGCATCTCACATCTTGCATCCACATCATTGCATTGCATTTTCATATCCACTACAATTGCATATGTCATGAGAGCCTTAAAAGTGATACCATAGTTTTTTGCACAAATCATTCAAATCCGTACCTCCATTAACATATGTGTGTAATTGTGTTTTTCAACACAACCATTATTTTTTGCTATATATAATATACTAAGGCTTTATGGTTAATCAACCACACCTAGTGATCTTATCAACTTTTATGGAAAAAAACTTTGATTAGTAGAAGGTAAGGTCTAGCTGTGATAAAGCCTTGGATATTCAAGATCCCGTCACTAATTGAAACACTAAAATCCTAGCTGGTACAAGGAAAAGATGAAAGTTGCAAAGTGGTCTAGTCTACCTTAAGTGAAAAGGATTTTTCTTGCTTATCCCCTTGTGCAACCGGTTTAAAGGTGCTAAGAATTGGCAAAAGGACAAGTTTTACCCTATCCAAATCCCTTTCTTAAATCAAAATAAGCAAAATCTTGAAGGAAAGTACATATTCAAAAATCCAAGCATACAGACCAGATTTCATAGCAATGATCCAATAATCAAATCAAAAAATTCAAAGAAACCTCGCTCAAAGAAAAAATCAATAAAAAATAAATAGTGATTTTCGTCACTGCATATGAGCAAAATAAACAGTGATTATCATCACTACAAAAATCCTCGCTTAAATAAAAATCAATAAAAAATAAAAAGTGATTTTCATCACTACATATGAGAAAATATCCAAAGAAAAAAAGAAGCCAAAAAAGGAATAAAGCTTGAATCCCTAGAATTCTCAGCATTATACAAAATCGGAAGGAGATATCCTTATGCATGATGATATGTCTACCACAATTTCTTCATGCATTTGTGTAGACCAATGTTTGAATGTGGATGAGCTAGTTTAGGTAACCCAATATTGCCTAGTGGTATAGTCCAACTAATTCTAGCATAAGGATGAGATGAACACTTGAGAATCCCTGATATTAGCAATGGGCTGAAAGAATCCTACCTGACATTGGAGGAATACTTGAGTTCTATCTCAAAATATACAATCACTTGCACACATAGAGATCATGAAAAACCAGGTCCATGGTAAAAGCCTTACTTTTCAAAAGTCTAAGTGGCTAGTAGAAAACTGTTGATAGGGTAACTAGAGTGTTTGAATCTCCAAAAAACCCTAAAAATTCTTACATAGCAACAAAACATAACATCATTCACACCATCATTTTCTTTATTAGATTCCATAAATTAGGGGGTATCAACATAGTAGGACAGATACCGCATATATATTAGAAATAGTATATAGATGACCACTGACTACTTTATATATTTTAATTTACAGAAACTTATCAAGAAAATACATTACATACCATTACATATCATATATGAATACTTAATCAATTCTTATGATAAGAGTGATTATTTAAATTCATGATTATTTTTTTACTTTTTGTGGTATCACCCATTAATATTGTCAATGTCATATGCATTCCTTATGTTAAGTGATTAGAGCATACAGGTTCATTTATACCATCCCATAACATAAGTTAGATGCATACAATCAAAGAAAAATTAAACATGCATTTAACAATAACATCGCATCCATGAACACAAGTAATTAATCATCCATCATCACATCATAAAGCGCATCATAAAACATATAGGCAATATCCATTTGCATACAATCATGAATTCATCATTTATCATCAAAATACATCACGTCACATCATCAAATCATATAAGTATCTACACATCCATATAAGCATCTATAATATCATCTATCATCTAACATATACATCAAATCATCATAATGCCATTATCACATCATATCATAAAATAAAATAACAACAAAAACATGGGCAATAAATGATACACATAATGAGTCATAATAAAAATATATCATAAAATTATGTGTGTCAAGTCCATGGATGTACAAAAATGCCCATGGGCAACAGCCATATAGGTCAGTTGACCTAAAAAATGAATCAAAACCAAGAACATCATCAATCAAGTATTGGGCCTGCACCCCTTGTAGCACTACCCCTATGGATGGATCTCTAGGAGAATGGTGTGAGCTGGACCCTACTAGTATCTCTATATGAGTTCAATCCCCATGACTAGGCCAGATGGAATACTGCCCTACTGTAGATCTCTTATTGATCAGTGACCCACCTATAGCCCCTCTCTCCCTAGATATGACTCCTAGCCTCCTGATCTTCCTTGAGAGAGTGGCAATCTGGGTTGCATCCTCAACAATATGAACATCACTCTCATCCAAAAAATCCTATATATGGTTGATCTTAGTATCGAGAGCTACCCTCGAAGTATTCTCAAGAGTAAGAGGAGAAAAAACAACCTACATCTAGGTAGCTCCTCCTATAGCAACTTGTAAATCTTGTATATGGTATGATAGCTACGCTATGGTAGTATACCTCTGAGCTATGATGGTGTTGCACTATTGTACCTATATCTTGGTCAACTAGAGCTTGTATTCCATATCATTTAGATGTTCTCTAAGAGAAGAATCTCTCTTCTCAAGCTCCATCTCCTTCTCCACCTCCTCATGAGTCTCCTACTCCTCTACTACCACCTGCTCTACTTGCTGGCCCGATGTCATAGTCCTAGCATGAACCCTTAACCCTGCTAGGTCTGCGCCATCTCTGCAATCATCCTCTTGGTCTAGACTACCCTCATCATACCACATCAGGTCACCCCACCACTATGTAAATACCTCTATAACTCCACTAGATACTCTAGGATCAACATTTGGGGCATCCTCCTCATCAGCCAACTCTATAACCTATTGGGGAGGGAGGTCTCTCTCTGCTTCGATGTACCTATACAAAAATGGTACTAGTGGCACATCCTACTGCAACCTATATTAACATAGAACCCAAGAGTAGAAGAAGTGCTCTTAGATGTTAACCTTATGGTCGATGAGCCATCACTCATGCCAAATCGTAGTAGTAAATATGTCAGGGTCATCCCAAGTAGGACACTCATGATAAGGGCACCATATGATATCTCCATATCGAATTCCAATAAAAGTATTAGTATAATGAGTTAGCTCCCCTATGAATATGTGGATATTGTTCTCCTCTATCTCTCTAGCCCACCTAGAACCATAGTACTGAATCTTCCTATCCATAGTTATGATCTCAATAAGAAGCCCCTTAGGGTGATCTACCCTAATGTGCTCCCATCCCCAGACCTGTAGAAGCCAACTGTAGATGATGCTGACATGACCCCTCTAGAAGATGTGGTACAACTCATCATAACACTAAGCTAGTAGAGACCTACCCCATGCATATATGATAGGCTCCTTGCTATCTATTAGATCCTGAACCATTGCAAGGAGATTCTAAGGGAACCTCAAGCCTAAGCAATTTGGGATAAGGATATTGTTGATGACCATCAACAACATCATATGCCTCACTATGAGAACATGCTCCTGGTACAAGTGAATGATAGAAACACCTCCAAAAAAAAATTCCTTGAGAGAATCCTCAGAATACCTCCCAAACACCTGAGTGAAGACAACCACCTTAGCATTAGTGGTCGAAGAAACAATAGCCACCCTATAAAATGGATCTAGAAGATCTTGTACACATCCTCCAATGTAATGGTCATCTCACTGGTCAAGAGGTGGAAGGTATTAGTTTGAGAGTCCCAGAAATGGGCCAAAGCTGTAAGGTAAGCCTAGTCTAACATAAGGTGAGGTAATATGGTAAGATACTGGAGCCCATGAGCCTTAAGACACCTCCAATCTGTATCATATAGAAGAGGTAGGAGGTCACTCATAAGCCTTGGGTATCAAGACCGAGTAACAAGGATCTAAACAAAGCAAAAGAAAGATGAAATATAACTACAGTGTAATACATGCTAAAGAGTAGTTCAAAAATTTCAAAAAAATCAAAAACTATCTCAAAAATCCAATAAAAGCAAAATTGTGCAAAAAAAATGGCTAAGGGATTTAGCCGATGTCATCTATAGTGGCTAAAAAAAATGGTCAATTTTTTGACCGTTGGGGTTTAAACCTGGTTGCTCTGAGCAACAACGGCTCAAAACCGGCTGATCTAAGTGACAACAGCTAAGGGATGACATGGCAAACTCATGAACCCTTGACCAAAAAAGAACAAAAAATAAAAATATTGCAAAAATAACATAAAAATATTAAAAGAGAAAGGAAAAAAAATAAAAATTAAAAGGCAAATTCCCACTCAGGCATCAGATCAAAGCTAATTTCCAAACATGCTTAAAATGGCAATAGCAAGTGAGTAACAAAAAATTTTAGAAACCTAAGGCAAAGCAACAAAATAAAAAATGGGGACTAACCCACCAGAGTAGAAAGTAAGCTAAACCTAGCTACAGGTTTTGATTTGTTAACAATGGGTTTAGTGAGGTTCATTTTACCAATTACTTAGTAAGGTTTAGTTTTACCCAAATAAAGGAAAAGAGGGTTAGGTTTTAGAAAAATAGAAATATCTGAGAAGCTTTGGCTCCTCTAGTAGCTGATGTCTCACCCTGTGCAACCATGTCCTCGATGCCAAGTAAACTCCAAAGTCGCAACCATCACTATTACACCAGAGCTCTAAAAAGTGAATATTCAACAATGAAATGAAATTTCAAACCCTATAAAATACAAATTTTATATTTCTTAATTATACCTTGGCTGCTATTGACATCAGCGGCCTGAACTTCTTGACCGCTTAAGATGACAATGGCCATAAGTAGGAACTCATAGGCTACTGGACCTGACAGCGGCCAAATCCACAAATCAAAACAAAAGGTTTCCTCCTTAAGATATCATACAAAAATAGCAAATATACACACTTTGATGGTTTAAGATCATCAAAATGTTCAAATAACAAAAAAATAACATAAAAGCACAATCTCAGGCATGCCTCGTATTTAGTCACCTACTCTATCAACTCGATGATTGCAGTGATTTGCACTCCATGTATTTTGGTGAGATGAGTATGTGATCATAATGCAACTTGGGGCAAAAACAAATCATTTTGGAATTATGATGTGCCACCATTCAATCTCAAAGAAGACCAAGATGGTTAGACTGCTCCACAGGTGTGAAAGAATCATCCTAATTCCCCTATGACATCAAAAACATTAAGCCAAAGTGATACAATCTAAACATAAATAGAATCATTCATCCTAACTCCCTAATAAGGCTATTGATAGCCATATTGCTCCTTAGGATAGGGATAGATGATTATCATAAACAATTGGAATCACACTTGGATGTGAGATCACCCATTAAAAGCAAAAAATGCTAGAAAGGAACCAAATTAGTCATATTGGTTAAGCGACTTGTCACTTCATTCATTATCATTTCTTCACCAATCCATTGTGTGGGGAAGTAGTTCAAAAATTCAACATAATCATAATAAAAATCAACAAATTATCACTCGATCATAGCAAAATCATGTTCATCCTATAAATCATTGCATACAACAATCACAAATTTCCCTTATTTGCTGGGAATGTAAGCATACATAACATCTTCAATTGTAGCTCTCCTACCAGTCGAAATTGTTGTAGTAGCTAAAGATGCCCGATTGAGTTTGAGGAATGAGTGCAATTTAACATGCCTAAGCCACTAAGCTAAGTCCTTCGAATGTTGAGGCAATGATTCAAGGTATGCACACCATTTTGCATGATTGGGCCATTTGGTGTTGATAAGACCATTGATCACCATACACCCTACAAACATATTAGTCTATGTTTTTGCTCAGTGTTGTATTTTTTACATAGTGCATCACAAAAATAGGTATATGTAGACACCTAAATTGTGTTAAGCTTAGGGGATCTACTCACATAGACACATTCATAAGATCAAATGATATAATATTAGAATTTACAAGCATCAATAGTGGTTCTCACCACTCATTTGGGGCCTTTTCAATCCATCCAAGCCTAGCCGCTCAAGCCAAATGCATCAAGATCCTAGTTGCTCAAGCCTAGAGTGGCCAGACCTTAGCCACTATAGATGATAGTGGCCATATCTTAGTTGCTGCAAACAATAGTAGCTAAACCCTAAAAGTAGTTTTTGCCAACAAATAGGCTTAATCACAGGTGGAAGTGGCAGTCTGCATGCAATAAAGGTGAGCAAGAGTAACTTTGCATTTCTTTTAATGACTAGTTCACATAGGAGACTTGAGTTTACATTCAGACTTTAGTTAACTGGTCTCCAAATATAAATAAAGGACAAAATCTTCTCATGCTAATGACCAGTTCGCATAGGATACTCAAGTTGGTAGTTATATTTCAGTTAATTGACTTCCAAACATAGAAAAGACAAAATGCTTATCATGCTAACTTGCACTATGCATGAGAAATTCATTCCTAGGGCATGGACATAGACCTAGGATTTCATACTATAAAAGGTGCAAGCCTAAGAGCACAAAAGAGAGATCTTTTATCTAGATCCATCTATCCATCATCATCAGTCTTTTATCCATCAATCTTGGTTATTGAGGAGAGCTTTTGAAACTTTGAGAGTTCCCTTGGATATCATGAGTATGACGAAGCCCTAATAGATTGAAGAGCATAGCACCTATTATTTCAACATAGGATACAAGCTTTGGTCCATAGCTTTGGAGCAAAGGGGATGAGAGTCACTTTAGTGGTTGCTATCTTGGATAGTGGCCTGCAGGTTTAGCTTAGGGTTTTAGACATTAGATTCATTATTTTAGCATATCATTAGAATAGCATCATTTCATTAATTTGCATCCATAGCATTAGTCTAATTTTCATTTGCTTTCATTTGTTATATTTAGTACTAATAACCTCATCTGGGGAGGCATTCTCATACATCTAAGCATGTGTTGTTCTTTCATTTCTTACAGGGCCATAGGTTCATCAGATGGAATCTGCAACATATGAGAGAAAAACGGATCCCTCTAGTAAATAGACCTAGATAAGGAGGCATCTGTAATACCTCATATATTTCCATGTGTGGAACTGGGAATCTTTTTGAAAGTGCACCACCCCTTACAAGGGGACATCTTACGACAGACCGACATGTAACCGAGTTTCAATACGAATAAAGAAATCCATATTTGTTATTTATTTGTTATATTCTTTTCATTGTCTTCCATTTCATCTTGGATTTTTAATAAAATTGCAAGTAGAGTAGAGTGGTGTGTGCGTCTCAGGGTTGCTACAGAAGTGATTTGCTCGATTTTGATAGTTTTGTGACAATTTGCTCAAGTTTTGTAAATCATACAATAGGGAGAAAATCATAAAGTGAAGGGAAAAATCATACAACTGTATTGGCAAATCGTTTAAGGCATTAGCAAATCATACAAGGCACACCGAAATTCACTCAAATGCAAAGGAAATGTAATTTCAAGATGAAATAGCGCATGGATTTTCTAATTAAGGTATTAGACTTAGAAAAAAGCCAAAATAATGTATTCAATTGTACATGGGTAGTTGTGAATAATGGATTGTCTTAGGAAACACTTTGAAATGGCCTGGACAATGTTATATAAGGCCCCATTTTCAATTTTATAGTTCTGGCTACTAGTTTACTGGTTACTGGTTGCTATAATAGAGAGTTAAGTACTTATAGTTGTTATTCCTAAGTTATTGCAATTACATTGAGATAGTTTTTCCACATTGTAATTGAATATACATATATTAATGAGCATAATGACATTGTGGATGACTGTGTACGATCCTGATAAATGATGGATAATGAATTGTGGATGAATATTGTGTGATTGTATTTTCTATCTTATTATATATGTTAGTTTTATGCATTGTTGCAACTTAGTTAGGGAAATTGGCATTGGTGAATCATGGAGAATGATTTAGAAGAATTAAGGTATTTATGAAGACATATTAAAGAGCATTGTATGATTTTTGGGCGTAGTCAAGCGCATGGAATCTCTCACCAGCCCGGTTAGGATGTTTTGCCTATGATGGAGATTGCATTATTTGGACTATTAACCCTTTACAAAACATCCTAGAGAGAGATTGGAGAAATAGAGCATATAAAATAATGTAATTCTATACCATTATTTTATACAGATCATACATCGACTTTCGTAAAAATCGTACAAAGCAAATTTACCCAATTTGGTAAAACAGTGATTAATAGAAACCTACCCGATTTGGCAGTTTTGGGAAATAGACTTGATCAATTACAAAACTATGTACGACAGCCTCCAAAACAGCATCTGTCAGTTTTTTGAGTACAATATCATACCATATTGACACTATATGATTTGAGATTTTATAGTGTAGATAATTAAGGGTCGTATAAGGTGATTACAGTTCGTACAAGGGTAGTTTGAGTGAGCATGAGACTGTATGATTTGAAAAGTGAGCTGGTTTTAGCCTAATAATAATTATGACCTCTAGAAAACACCTCCCTACCAAGAATATTCCACCACTATGTGAAAACACCCATGGTTAACAGATTTGGTTGCGCTTGTCAGCCATGGTCAGGACTAAAAATTAGTTGGCCTTCATTTGAACCAAAATTGATTACAACGACCAATTGGTTGTAGATTGGAGTGGTTTGAGTGAGTAAGGTTATGGATCCTTCCATACAATAAGATCAACTACCCAATATTTTTCTTGGCTTCCTCATGAAGCCACTCCTAGTCCTTGGAAAATGCTATAAAATCCCCCTCCAAATTGGAGAAAAATATAGACAAATCTCGAGTTGAAATGTAGTGAAGCCCTATCAAATTGCATACTCACTTACATGCATTGAGAGGAATAATTTAGCTACCCAATTGGAGATCACATGCCATGGAGGTCCTAGAAAGTTAGGAGATCCAAGAAACATGAATTCATGCAATCTATGCACCAACTAAGTAATTCAACCGCCAAATATATCAAAGGACACAGTGGTGACCCTTGTTCATCAATTCCTCAAGGAGAATTGAATATTGGATACCAAATTAGGAGGGAAATAACATTTCAAGCTTAACCATGGCTATCAACTATGGCTAACAATGCTCACCGTGCATTAGACCCATGGTCAGGTTGTCATCTTCAATTTACTTATTTTCTAACTGTAGGATTTTCTTAATTATACTAGATTAGATATATATCATGTTAATTTTCTTTAATAGAAACTTTGACCAATGCAATTAGAGTTTTTAGTCATTTTCCTTCACTTTTGCAATTATGGAACTAATGGTTATTTTAATTCTTCCATGCTTTCAATTTCATAATTAATCCAATAGATAGCTAGATCTGCTTTTGTTTATATGTTTGTAGCAATATTTTTAGGTTTAACATAAGTTTAGTATGTTTCTTGTACTTTCTTGATTTCATATTAGTTATATTACCTTATATGCAAATACCTCCTAAAAGCCTCATCAAGAGAGGTATCTTTCATTGCTAATTAATTCTTGTTGTTTATTGCATGCAGGATTAACAGGGTCTTGATATGCAAGATAACAAATGCCTCTAATTGTAGAGAAGAAGGTCATCGATACCTTGGAACAGTTTGTGTCCATTTAAAGAGTCTACATATTGCACCTACCCTATTGGGGCTTTCAAATTGTATTAATTGTATCAAAATTTGGATGACCCTAAGGGGGGCATGATTGTAACCAAGGTTTGATTTAAGATTAATAAAAGAAACATTCATTTTCTTGGCATATGCAATCTTGTCTTCCATTTCATGCTTTAATGATTGATTTTAATTAATGCATTAGTTTAGGTATATGCTTTCTAGATAGGTACACTCAAAAATTTCCAAATAGCAACAATCAAATCACAATTATCTATAGACACAAAAACAACACCAATATGATTATGTGGCTACAAGCACTGACCGAATTGGCATACACAGCCCCTAGGGCAGCCCCTAGAGGTTCAATAGTGGTCCTAACCACTCCAAAAGTAGTTTTGGAAGGTCAGAGGTCAATTTTGCACCTTTAAAGCACCTTTATCCTTATTCGTTACACCCTGGGGTGATTAGAATCCTATTCACCCCACCCCAGGATTATTAGCAACAATCGCTCCAGGGTGGGGCGAATAGCAGGTTTGATGGGAAAAAAGTCAAACCTTGAAAAATGGTAGCCTAGATCCACCACTCAACTCCACCTTCAATGCATGGGAGTGTGAGGGAGCATTTCAAAGCTCAAATAGGTAGTCATAGAGGCAGTCATGGAGCCCTTAATCAGGGAGGAATATTCTCTCCCCTGACAAGGCATGATGGCCAAGTGGAGCCCCTGCATGCACATTCAAAGTAGACCTTCAGGTCTATAAAATGGTGAGTCTTATCACCCCAAAGAGGATAGAGCAGGAGCATTTGGAGAAACATAGTGCTACCGAATTATACCCTCACCCTCATTGTGCTTCCTACATCCTTGATCTCTCTTTTGGAAGGGAGGTTATTGGGTGGACATTAGGAGCGCAATATGAAACAAAAACCCTAACAATTGGCCACAATCCCACACCCAATTTTCTAACACAACCCCCTAGGATTTTTTAGACCCATCCCAAGTGGATTGGTGTCAAAACCAAGCACCAAACGGTGGGCATCCTACCCCCGGGTGCCCCCCGCACTATTGCAATCCTAATCACCCCACCCTAGAGCGATTAGAAATCTATAATATATTTCTTCACTATTTATTTTACATATTGTTTTAGGTGACTCATATATGCTGTTGTTCAATTTTGAATGCATTCTGACTTGTTTTGACTGTGTTTTCATTGTTTTACGCTTTTACTAACATACAGGGAACGCCTTCGGATACAGGGCGATCGGGGCAGAATCTACAAAATCCAACCATCTAGGTCATCTCAAAGTTCCCCATTTTGCCTAACCCCAATTTTGTAGGTGTTTTGGAGGCCCCTATATTGGACATTCGAGAGGTCACTTTTGGATGTTTTATGATAGTCCTAATCGTCCCACCCCAGAGAGATTAGAAATCTACAACAAATTTCTTGACTATTCTTTTTACAATGTGTCCCTGATGGTGTTTACATATTTTTTTTTTAATTTCATTTCATTCTGATAAGTTTTGATCATTGTTTTAATTATTTCATGTATGCATTAACTGGAGGCCTTGGGGATTGCATGTTTCCCTCCATCCACATGTGCTATTAATCATTTGTTGTTTCTCTGTATGTAGGATATCGACACCAAAGGGGCAGAAAGGAATTAAGAATGTATTCATACAAGTGGCAGTGATGTTTTGCCTACCCATTTCAAATGTGGGCACGCGGAAGATCCCAAAGGGAAGTGTACCATCCGTTGGTGTAACAAAATTGTATCAAATGCTCCGAGCCCCTGAAAAGTGGGGGAGACATATTGTAACTTGATCATAAGAAAAATTAATAAAAGAGGTTGCACCTTTATTTTTGCTTTACATCTCATTTCATTCATGCTTCGTTTTCCCTTTTTCATGCACTTAGCATTTTGTTAATACAACTACTTTTGTTTGCATCGCACCTAGTGTGCCTATGCTTCTGTAGACATGATTTCAGTGGTGATCATGGTGGGACCCTATCCCTTGATTTTGGGATCAAGTTTCTAATCAAAATTTTATGTTTTTGCTTGTAGGTGTTAATCCTTCAAGCGATGGACTGCTGCTCGTGCCACCCTATGACAAATACAGACTAGAATTTGTTTCACCCCGAGACAAATACATATTAGTCCCACCCTATGATGAATACATATCTGTTATTCATCCCACCCTGGGATGATTAGCTCTCTGTGAGTTTTCTAAGTAGAAACTCAGGGGCATCCGGTTTGGCCAGAGAAGAGGTAGGTTTTCTAAACATCCTCTGTAATTTTTTGTCTCTGTTTCTATGATTTTTTTGCTTTCTTTGCTTGCATAGAGAATTTTGCTGCATGTTTTCTTTATTTGAGCAAGTAAAAAGAACCACACACACCATATGAAAATATAAACATCAAGGATTTGGTCGTAAAACCCCAACACTCGATCAAGACCAACGGTGGATTTCATCACCACCTTGGCTTGAATTTTACATACATAACCCTGATCGCGACTGTTGCTAGACTTAAATCCTGACGAAAGCTGACCAAGTGTAGCTGGGGTGATTCCCAGTGCATGAGGATAATTCTTCTATGGTAGGTGTAAAAAATAGAGTGATTCCCCTTCTGTACCGCCTATGTTCCACGTACTATTATGCTCTCGCGTACTAATAGTTTCCCTCACATAAGGGCGGGTATATTGAGAGGTTCGGTATAATGGCCTGGCAGTGGTTTATTGAAGGGGCGACCATTTTGGGAGACATAAGAGCCCTCATATTACATGTACAACAAAATTTTCTTTACAAGGCTTTCAAAACAAAAATCAAAACACACTGAACCAAATTTAGGGCACACATTTAATCTGTAAATGAGATAATCACTTATTTGTTTGTAATGTCCTACCCCTTTCGAAGGCAAATAAATTTGCCACCCAAAGAGCCAGGTTCCGATCTTGGGTTCCAAACTGAAAAACTTGAATGTCTTGTTTGCTGATTGCTTTGATATCATGTGATTTATGCAAATATGAATTTTTTATACTTTTTGCAATAATACAAATTCTGGAAATAAAAATAGCAGCAAACTAGAAATGCTTGTATCTTAAAAACTACTCCTCCAATGACTACAAAATTTAAGCACAAACTTCTTCTAATGATATTGAGCAAACCCAATGAAGGAAATTGTACAAGGATAAGTGTACCTAGAGATCTAAAGGCCTGATATAATTCTGGAAGTTAACACCAACAACAACAAACTTATATATTCATTAAATATGCTTGTAATACAATTTCTCTAGCATACTAATTGTTTTTTGGCTGTCCAACAAAGAGAAGACCTCATACAACACAATGAATGCTCCAAATGGGAGGCGTTTGGCCTCAATAAGTGCACGCCCTTCACTGCAACTGGTACAACCTGTTAAAAACCCTTCATAAATGACATAGATCCCTTCCAAACTGCTGAAGTGTACGACTGATAAGCTGATCAAAAACTATGAATAATCAGCAATACAAGCTTCTTCAAAACCCAAGCAATCTAATTCAAAATAGCCTCTAATGGTTTGGCCTCACTGGAAACATCTGCAATCTGAAGTAACTCTAAAAATGGCACCAAGTGCACCCCAAAACTCATCAACAACCTGCCACTTTGAAGCTCAAATCATTCCCCGTCACGGAAATGCCACAATCACTCCAAGGATATCTTGCAATCCCAAAAGTGATGTTCCTGCTGGAGGGTTTTGTCTCCAAACAAGCCAAATCTGCCCTTGCCTGTGGTTTTTCATCACAAACAAGCTGGATATCTTCCTGCAAACTCTGCTGCAAGCAAGATCCTTTCTCCAAACATGAAATGTAATAACCAGAGATGTCTTCAAATGCTCTCACAACCTCTATTTATTCTTTTCTCGAGCTGGTCGATCCAATGTGGGTAGAATGTGGGATTAAACTTCTTTCTTTTTTACTTGCTTTATGTCAATAATTCATTTACTAATGAGCATATATAATGACTTAACTCCACAATATCACTTAATCATATTATAATCTCCCAAAGTTGCGTCCAAGCTAGGCATTAATAAAACCACATTAAAATATACATTATTTCCTTCAAAATGAGTACTCATAAGCCCCCTAACAAATTATAAAGTCATACTTAGGAGAATAATATAATAATTTAATGACTTTATAATAATTATAACTTTGACGATTAAAAACTCCATGACCGCTCATCCAAACTCACATCCGAAGATAGAAATGAGTACCCATTTGGCCAAACTAGCCACTCGTAGGACTTTCGCTCCGCCAAAACCAACTTACTAAAAATAGTAAGTTCCCTGCACTGATAACCAAATGGGTCTAGTCAATCAACTGAAGATATATCTGGATACCCAATTCGGCGAAGAACAACATTCTGCAATCAATTCGGCCAGAAACCTGAATCACCGACTTACTATAAATAGTAAGTCCTCCCTCAAATCTCAGAATGTCCCGAAAAACTGGCATCCAAAGGCATACAACCATCTAGCGAAACCCCAACATCCTATGAGAGCATTATCACAAAAGACAAGCCTAGAAGGGGACATTACAGTCCTCCCTCCCCGAGATTGCTTGTCCTCAAGCAATCCAATCTCAGAACATGACAATCTCAAAAATAATTGCCATGCAATCCCTGGATCCCAGATGAACCGATGAGCTTCATATCTCCAACTGAGATAAATCCTGCATTGCTGACCCTCTACAAGTGTCATCTCGTGTAGTCCTCTATCCAGAAGTGCAATCAGTCTCTAAAATAGTTCAACCAACTCACAAGTAAACTACTCTCCACAATCCCGGTCAAGCTCTATCACCACACTGAAACCAAGCATATCCTCTAAGTCCCAAATCAACATCCTGTCAGAACTAACACACTGACGCTGCGCCACTCTGATCAAAACCAGAAGCTCATAGTAACACAACCACACACACCTCATTTGTATTCCTAGAATGACAACACCCCAAACTAGACTAAAAAACCGGTGTGAGAGGACAAGTAAATCAAGGACGGTAAGTTGAGGAGATGCTGGAATCAACCCCCCAACAACTCCCAACAACCAAAGTAACCGATCCCTGACCAAAAAATCTCTCCAATATTTCTGTTGACATAAGATTGGAGTTAATCGGTTGCTAATCCACAACCGAACAATAATGACCCATCTAGGAGTCTGAACTAACTCCCACCACCAAATAGCCAACGAAAGTGACATCAAGGCACGATCTCCACAAATCACTGACCTCCATGGGCACAAACCTCCCGGATCCCATGGGCCAAAGGATATCCTAGCAGTCATGTCAACTACCAACTTGGTGAAATAGCAACTAAACCACTGATAACTACCTGGATTCCAAATCCATATGTGGTCCTCTGTCATATCGTCCGAACCAAGGAAAAATCCAAGATCCAGCACCAAAATATCATAACTGCATACAAGCGAAGAGTTGTTCAGCCATAACTCTGTCTCTGCACTACATCCATCATGCTGAACCAAACAATCATCCCAGCAATGAATCACCTTACCCTCTAATGAAGAAGGCATCTCATACCCTAGTGAAGTATACAACCCGCTATAACCATATTTCAACCCACCACTATGTGTCATCCGAAAAAAGGTCCACTCATCTACATGTGGGCTGAAATCAAAATGACTAGCATACCTCACTATACAATCCATATGAACCTCACCAACTGAACCCCTGTGAAGCTCCAAAGAATCCCCTGAAGTATGGCTCGCATCATCATCCTCGGGATCAGAATCAGGTAATGTACCATCATCTACTGCACCAAATGAGGAAGTAACATCCATTAAAGAAAGCATATCATCACTCTACTTATGCTCATACTGATCGACTTGAGTGAATGCGAAATCATTATTACTAATCAATCCTTCCTCACGTCCAATCTCATGTATCCCCTCAATCAATTGCTTAACCACCATAGTATCCGAATTAGTCTCTGAATCATGTGAAGTGGATGCAACAGATGACTGACTTTTCATTGTGAAAAGGGAGTGATGAGCTAAACTCAACTCAAGACAAAGCTCATCAATCTCCTCATATTTTCGAGTGAGCTCTCGAGAAGTCTGCTCTACAAACCGCATAACCCGATCCCTATCAGATAATAGCCTCAAGTAATCTAATTTGATTACCTCTAATGCTCGCTTGATGGCCTACAAATCTGTAGCAGTAGCTCCAACTGTCAACTGGTGTCATCTCTCTCCAAGTTGGGCTGTCTGATAAAGGCATTCAACAAACTCATGTGTGCTATTCAAATGTGTCAATGTGTGGACAACCTGCTCATCTGTAACCTGTATGTGATCTTGCAATGAACTGGAATCATCAACACAAAATAAACTCTTAGGTGTATCCTCCAATGCACAATGATCAATCTTAGGCCCTTTCACTGCATTGCACTCACCAACCTCATACTTTGAAGTGATGACAGAACTATGCTCATCCTCTGAATCACCAACTACATCAACAACTGAATCCTCAACCACAAGATCAGCGTGCTCATCAATACACACCTCTCCAATATCCAACACATAAGATGAAGTGACCTCATCCTCATCAATTACTACTGCTACTTTGTTTTCCCCATCAATACAAGAATCAACCTGAACCTCAGTTATGCATGAAACATTCTCTAAATTTTCAACCTCCTTGTTGTCCTCTTCATTGTCCACAACTGTGCTTGGCTACAATGAGTCATTTCCCTTTGTCCCTGTTTTTATTCCAACTGCTAATGGAGGCTTCAACCACTTAGGATGATGTTCTATTATTGTTGTAAAAAACTCATTTTGTTCTTGAAATTTTTGCATTAGCTCTATCATGAGTTCCTGGATAGTAGCCATTACCAACACACTACTACAACTTTGTAACCCTCAGGTTGGTAGGATAAGCTGAGCTCTGATACCACTGTAATGTCCTACCCCTTTCGAAGGAAAATAAATTTGCCACCCAAAGAGCCAGGTTCCGATCTTGGGTTCCAAATTGAAAACTTGAATGTCTTATTTGTTGATTGCTTTGATATCACGTGATTTATGCAAATATGAATTTTTTATACTTTTTGCAATAATACAAATTCTGGAAATAAAAATAGCAACAAACTAGAAATGCTTGTATCTTAAAAACTACTCCTCCAATGACTACGAAATTTAAGCACAAACTTCTTCTAATGATATTGAGCAAACCCAATGAAGGAAATTGTACAAGGATAAGTGTACCCGGAGATCTAAAGGCCTGATATAATTTTGGAAGTTAACACCAGCAAAAACAAACTTATATATTTATTAAATATGCTTGTAATACAATTTCTCCAACATACTAATTGTTTTTTGGCTGTCCAACAAAGAGAAGACCTCATACAACACAATGAATGCTCCAAATGGGAGGCGTTTGGCCTCAATAAGTGCACGTCCTTCACTACAAATGGTATGGCAAGTTAAAAACCCTTCACAAATGACATAGATCCCTTCCAAACTGCTGAAGTGTACGGCTGATAAGCTGATCAAAAACTATGAATAATCAACAATACAAGCTTCTTCAAAACCCAAGCAATCTAATTCAAAATAGCCTCTAATGGTTTGGCCTCATTGGAAACATCTGCAATCTGAAGTAACTCTAAAAATGGCACCAAGTGCACCCCAAAACTCATCAACAACCTACCACTTTGAATCTCAAATCATTCCCCATCACGAAAATGCCACAATCACTCCAAGGATATCTTGCAATCCCAAAAGTGATGTTCCTGCTGGAGGGTTTCGTCTCCAAACAAGCCAAATCTGCCCTTGCATGTGGTTTTTCGTCACAAACAAGCTGGATATCTTCCTGCAAACTCTGCTGCAAGCAAGCTCCTTTCTCCAAACATGAAATGTAATAACCAAAGATGTCTTCAAATGCTCTCACAACCTCTATTTATTCTTTTCTCAAGCCGATCGATCCAATGTGGGTAGAATGTGGGATTAAACTTCTTTCTTTTTTACTTGCTTTATGTCAATAATTCATTTACTAATGAGCATATATAATGACTTAACTCCACAATATCACTTAATCATATTATAATCTCCCAAAGTTGCCTCCAAGCTAGGCATTAATAAAACCACATTAAAATATACATTATTTCCTTCAAAATGAGTACTCATAAGCCCCCTAACAAATTATAAAGTCATACTTAGGAGAATAATATAATAATTTAATGACTTTATAATAATTATAACTTCGACGATTAAAAACTCCATGACCACTCATCCAAACTCACATCCGAAGATAGAAATGAGTACCCATTTGGCCAAACTAGCCACTTGTAGGACTTTCGCTCTGCCAAAACCAACTTACTAAAAATAGTAAGTTCCCTGCACTGATAACCAAACGGGTCTAGTCAATCAACTGAAGATATATTTGGATACCCAATTCGACGAAGAACAACATTCTACAGTCAATTCGGCCAAAAACCTGAATCATCGACTTACTATAAATAGTAAGTCCTCCCTCAAATCTTAGAATGTCCCCGAAAAACTGGCATCCAAAGGCATACAACCATCTGGCGAAACCCCAACATCCTATGAGAGCATTCTCACAAAAGACAAGCCTAGAAGGGGACATTACTAACTGGCATCCTTTGAAACCCCAACACTTGATCAAGACCAATGGTGGATTTCATCACCACCTTGGATTGAATTTTACATACATAACCCCGATCGCGACTGTTGCTAGACATAAATCCTGATGAAAGCTGACCAAGTGTAGCTGGGGTGATTCCCAGTGCATGAGGATAAGTCTTCTATGGTAGGTGTAAAAAATAGAGCAATTCCCCTTCTATACCGCCTATGTTCCACGTACTATTCTGCTCTCGCATACTAATAGTTTCCCTCACATAAGGGCAAGTATATTGAGAGGTTCGGTATAACGGCCTGGCAGTGGTATATTGAAGGGGCGACCATTTTGGGAGATATAAGAGCCCTCATATTGCATGTACAATAAAATTTTCTTTACAAGGATTTCAAAACAAAAATCAAAACACACTGAACCAGATTTAGGGCACACATTTAATCTGTAAACGAGATAATCACTTCTTTGTTTGTGTGGCCCATTTTTGTTTAGTGTAGTATAAAAAATTGTAAAGAAGATAAAAACATAAATATATTTTAGAGAACCACCACCATGGTGTACACCCATAGCCAAGCCCAATCATGAGAAGAAGCTATAGAAAGTGTATAAGGGGGCACAAGTCGCCTCCGTTATAGCCCCAAGGACTTGGTTATACCACCTTGGCAGCTTGACCCACAACATAGTCCACATCATACCATGACAGAACAGGACTATAGAGGCACCCCTTTGAGGGGCACTCCCATTGAACACAGACCCTTTCAGGAGGAGTACATACATAGGAAGGCCCCCTTAGACACTCATTATGAGTGGCCGTCGTGCGATGAAGCACTAGAACAACATAGGATCCATAAGGAGAGGCCACATGATTACATCATCCCTCCTCTACCCATTATGACTATAAAAAACAATAGGCCAAATCTAGAGCGCAAGGCTCTTCAAACAAGGCGAGCCAATTATGCCCACCCCTTTCACATATATGAAAGGGAGCATGAGGAAAACCACTATATTCCTCAAGAGCAATACACAGTGTGGGAGAAATGCGCCTCTGCACCTGCTATTTATCTGGATCACCTACTGAGGCCAGAGCCTTAGGTGAATGCTTCTAACCTCGATAGAGGGAAGTGACCTATAGAGATCTCAGATCACTATGACCAATGTAGATATGTAGTGGAAGCATCTAGGCCTCCTAGACCTAAGATAGTGGAACAAATTGACTTGGCATTTGCCAAACATACTGCCCGCCAAGCGCAAATCACGTAGCTTGACCAAGATCAAAAATAGTTAGAGCATCTATACCATCTCAGCAAAGAGCGCATTCAGCATCAAATGGATGAGTTACTCCAGAACAATGTTCATGAGAGGATTCCAACCCCTCGCACACATAAGATAGAGCTTTATGAGAGGCATAACCCCTTGGTATGAGATAGGTCTCCATGACCTTATCAAGCATTACCTCCAAGACCTCCTAGACCTGAGTGGGAGACCACTCCTAGAACCAATGATGGACACCCTCCTTGGGCACCCACCCATGTTTATAGGTCATGCCCAGGAACTCCTCAAGAAGCCTATGAGGAATTATAGCAAGAAGAAGAGTGGGTTGAAACACCCTACCAAGGTATGGGGGGCACTATCCGGCTACCCCTCCATAGGCCTCAAGTTCCCCACAATTCACAACGAGAACAAACCAAGGAGGAAGAGATCAAATCTTTCGATGCATACAAAGCGCTGCTAGAGCACTTAGAGTCTATGGAGACCAAGAATTTTGGGTCCCAAAATCCCACTTTACGCCAGCTCTATAGTCACCCGGTGCATACTTTAGTGTTGACGCCCCCATACCCTAAACACTTAAAAATGCCTCAATTGACAATTTTTAGAGGGGATGAGGATGCCCAAGAGCATGTGACAATATTCCTGAGTCAATTATTTGGCATTCAGGACAACAATGCTTTGCTTCTAAGAACATTTATAACTACGTTCATAGGCCCTGCCTCGAATTGGTTTACCTAGTTGCCAAAGCATAGCATCAGCAACCTAGACCAGCTAGTGGATGCATTCCTCGAATGTTTCACTTTCAACACCAAGAAGAAGGCATCATGAAGTGACCTAGCTAGCCTTAGGCAGTATGAGGAAGATACCATGGTGGCTTATGGAAATCGATGGAAGACATTGCTTTTAAGGCTACCTTACCTCCCTCCCATGGCTAACCTGACCCAAATATTCTCAAAGAGTTGCCTAAGGTCGATGTTTGTGCTATTGCAACTACAACAATATGCCACTCTTGAGGAAGCCCTGGTGCAAGCCAAAATAATTAAGGAGATCAAGATACAGGATGGCAAGATTGCCAAGCCACGCAAGAAAGAGTGGCCCAAAAATTCCAAAATTGGGTCCACACAACTAAAGCCTGCCATAGTCAATCAGGTTGCCATAAAAATACCAAAGCCTGCATAGATGACACAGCCCCCAAAGGCTAATTATCAGGTAGTCCCTCTTGACAACTATGAGAAGGAAAATCATAGGCAAGAGCAAAATCAGCAGTTTCACCCTAGGCAACAATTCACACCCTTCACAAAGTCTAAAGACTCCTTGTTTGATCGCTTGTTTATGAAAAACTTGATAAACCTACCAGAAAGTCGACTTGTAGACCCCAACGTGCCAAAATCCAAGGGCTATAGGGAAGACCTATATTGTATATTTCACCGATAGAAAGGACATGACCTTTATGCATGTTGGAAGTTCAAAAGCTTAGTGCAAGACCTAATAGACAACAAAATGCTAGTGGTGGATAATCTCGTAGCACCAAGCAACCAATAGATGGAGGTATTCAAATACCCCTTTCCTGCCCATGATGCGTAAACAAAGACTCTACAAGTAAATGAGGTGACACAAAACTGCCCCATGCAGGGGTATGTAGGGATGATAAGCATAGTGACACAAAACAAGAGATACCCAAACACAAATGCCCCTACTATAGCTACAGGATATGTCCCATCAATGTCACAACCTTCGCAACACCCTATACAACCTACCTCACCTAGACCAGTGGCCATGATTCAGACTAAACTCACCCAAATTTTAAGGACCACGTCGACTAGGATCTCCATTTATGAGCTCATACAAACTGCCCCATCAGGAGGTTCTGATGGAGATACTCCAAGCCATCGAGCTACATCCCCACGAAGCAAATTATTTAAACAACTTTGTGTGACATGTAAAATGATGTACAAAACTAGTCATCACCTTTAGAGAAGATGAACTAAAATTGGTGACTGGTGATATGGTGGATCCACCCTTGCACGTCATTGCGCGGGTCAACGAGATTCCATTTAAGAGGGTGTTGGTGGACACTAGCTCATCTAGTAATATAGTCACAACAACAACATTGAAACACCTAAAGCTGCCAACATCTCATATTGTGGCCTCCACCTATACTCTTTGAGCATTCAATGACACAATATACTCAACGGTTGGCACAATTTTCCTGCCCATCCAAGTGGGACAAAAGACTATTTCTACATTGTGCCACATCCTAGAAGGTGATATGGCCTACAACATCTTGCTGGGCCAGCCTTAGATCAGGGACATGAAGTGTGTCCCTTCGATAGCCCATAAATGCCTAAAGTACACATACGAAGGGCAAGTGCATGTAGTCCCAACAGACATAGAGGCCTTCAAGTATTGCAATACAGTGCAGCTAATGCCACAATCGACCCCCCCATCGATACATTTGGACTTTTAGTTGAATCCATCCAAATAGAGTCTGATTCTGCATACATACCCGTTGTTAAGTCCATCAAATCACCAACCGGGCTCATCTTCATCGTCTGTTCCTTCACCAACAACACTACCTATGGTGGCCACATTGAATGACAATGGGAAGAAACCCTTGTAAGAGGTACCACCATTAGTCTCAACCATATCTATCGAAGAGGTGCCTAGCCGAAGGGAAGTTGAGATGCCTAGTTCACCCAACATGGAGTGGACTCAGGAAGAACTCCCATTTCCTCCCCCTCAATCACAAATTATCACTATTGAGATGGCCAATATGAGACTAGGGAATACCTAGTGTGAAACATTATGGTAATGCCCATGCTTGAGTCCATGCAGGACATGGGGAGACCTCACCTCCCCATTGGCACTATTATCCCTTTAGGCTACCCATTGAATCAGACAAATTTTGTATATGGGACCCTCGATAACGACATTGAACCTTACCTACAAGAGGAAGAGGACCAAGAGATATTTACTGAGAAAGTCAATTATCTGTCCAACCCAAAATTTGCTTTGAAATATCTGGGCCAATGTAATTGGCATAGATATGGGTTGGGCAGATATGAACAAGGAGTGCATGTTCTTTTTCAACCAAGATATTAGATGCCATATGACAAATTCATAGTAGGGTTCAACCACCCTTTGTCCCTTGACATCTTGGTAGAGAACATGCAAGGCCTAGGGCTAGGCAACAAGGATAGGTTGGCACAAGATCCATATGCCAATCCTAACACAACATACACATTGGGGGATTATCTCCCATTGTTAACAAAAAACCTTGGTGACCTCAACAACCCCTTCCCATTGATTGAGAAAGGGGAAAGTTCAAGAACTTACCTCCAAGAGGGATATAAACAAGGTCAGGAAGGATCTTTCGAAGACGAGTCAGTCTATGAGGTAGCACCTTGGGACCCTTTCAAGTCTGATAGCAATCACTCGCAAGTGACACCCATAGATGACCATCAGGAGAACTTCGTGGCAATGTTCCCCTTGAATGCTCCAATCGAGCGATTGCCATCCCAAGAGAATCAGATCCTCCTGTAGAGAGCAAAACAACCTCGATGGGACCAAATCAACTTACTCGAATAGAATGAGCCTCACATACCGCACATAGTTGTCGAAGCCAACGAAGGCTTATGGATCTTTGATAGCGATTATGAAGATGATACTGAGATGGCATATCTTGATCATATGCAATAGCAACAATACCCCATGGACATTGATGACATGTTTGAATAGCTAAACATGGGCCCAAGGCATAGGTGGCATTTGAACCAAGCATAGCTAGACCAAGTGCTACATCTGCTACTTCAAGCATACAGAGAGCACCTTCCACCCGGAGACCCTATAGAGCCATCAGTGCCAAAGGTAGACCCTTTCCTTCTATCCGCACATAGGGCCGATCCATTTGTGCCAATACCCATAGAGCTAGATCTGAAGCACAAAGATCACCAAGGATGTTCGAGTCACCACCCGCACATTAATGGAGACCAAATTCACTTCATCAACATGATCTCCATTGATTTAACCACCCCCATATGCAATCCAGTCGATCCAGCATGACCATTGTATCTAAACCTAGATGCCATAGACTGGGATCTCTCTAACTCGCCACCATCTCCATCATAATACTAGCCTTGCAGTGAGATGCTTCATTTAACCTGAGGACCAACTCAGGATATCTTCCACACTAAAGAGGAACCTGAAGTTCCAAATGTAGATCTAAATTTAGCAAATGATATCCACCTGATCCCAACTTCGCACTAGTTGGAGGACAGGTCCCACATGTCAGTCAAAGAGATGACTGATGTAGATATCGGCTATGATCTAATGAATCTACAAATCATCAAGCTGGGGGTTAGTATATCCTCCAAAGAGCAAGCTAATTACATTGCCCTTCTCAAAGAGAAGAAGGAGGTTTTTGCATGGTCCTACAAAGACATGCCAGGGCTAGACCCATAGCTAGTCACACATAATCTAATGCTTGATCCGATAGTCAAGCCAGTCAAGAAAAACTATGTAAGATGCACCCAAAAGTAGCCTTAATGGTCAAATATGAGCTACAAAAGCTATTGGATGCACAGTTTGTCATCTACATGGATTACCCACTATGGCTGTCCAACATGGTACCCATCAAAAAGCCGAATGGGAGGATTCACATATGTACCAATTTTTGAGATTTAAACAAAGTGAGTCCCAAGGATGATTTCCCCTTACCTAGCATCGATGCATTGGTAGACACTACAATAGGCCACGAAATGCTTTCCCTCATGGATGGTTTCTCGGGATACAACCAGATTTGTATCAATCTTGATGATCAACTCAAAATGGCGTTCACGATGCCTTGGGGGACATTTTGTTATAATATCATGCCCTTTGGCCTTAAAAATTCTGGCACCACATACCAACGCACTATGACATACATCTTCCATGATCACATGCATAAAACTTTGGAATATTATATGGATGATTTGTTGGCCAAATCTCTTTTGCACCCAGATCATCTCGATGACTTGCGCAAGATCCTTGATCGCCTCATTGAACACAAAGTTAGGCTAAACCCCAAGAAGTGTGTATTTGAAATCACATCTAGAAAACTCTTGGGTTTCATAGTCTCAAAATGAGGCATCGATGTAGATCCAAAAAAAATCAAGGTAATCCTTGAAATGCTTCCCCCAACCCCCATAAAGCAGCTCAGAAGCTTGCAGGTAAGGTCACGTCAATCAAGCGCTTCATAGCACAACTATCTAACAAGTTTCGACCCATGAATAAATTATTACACAAAGGGGTAGCATTTCATTGGGATGACGAGTGCCAGTCAACCTTCAACGACATTAAACAATACTTGGATTCGTCGCCAGTATTGGAACCACCTAGACTAGGAGTGTCATTCTATTTATACATCTCAGCTACTGAGGTGGCATTGGGTGCCATGCTAGCCCAAAAAAATGAACTACATAAAGAATAGGCTAATTATTATCTTAGTCGCACCCTGGTCAGTTATGAACTTAACTATGCATACATCGAGAAGCTATGCTTAGCAGTGGTATTTGCCACCAAAAAGCTACACCATTACATGCTGAGCAATATGATGTATATTGTGTCTAAGGAGAATCTATTATGGTACATGATAAGTTGTACTTATTAAAGTAGTCACATGAAAAAATGGATCATGTTGTTGATAAAGTTTGACATTGAATTCATTGGATGAAAGTCCATCAAAGGTCAAGTCATCACCGATCAACTAGTAGAGGCTCCTCTCGAAGACGATCAACCTCTGATCGTAGAGCTACCCGATGATGGGGTCTTCCATGTCTCAAAATCACCAGATTCTGATGAGCCTGAGTCATAGGCCGACATAACCTTATTTTTTGATGGTTCTAAATGTGAGCAAGGAGGTGGTGTGGGAATCATATTCTTCACACCGTAAGGGGCTCCAATGCCTCTATCATTTAAACTTAATTTCCCATGCACCAATAACAATGCTAAATACAAAGCCTTGCTCATAGGTCTTTAGATAGCCATCACCATGAACATCAAATGCTTGAACATATTTGGTGATTCATTGTTAATTTTCAACCAAGTGAAAGGGGTATTCCAATGTAAATGCCCAGTTCTACAGGCCTACAAAGCCCTTGTGGATAAATTCCTAGAAAATATTGAATGGTACGACATCGAGGCACTCCCTCGATCATCAAATCATTTTGTAGACACTATGGCCTCCTTGGGGTCACTAATCCCATAAGACCCTTCTAGTGAGATGACAACCATTCAAGTCAAAACATTATCACAATTTGCGATGGAGCATGCAAGCTTTGACATAACGTTAGGAATCCACCTGATCCAGATTGAACCGTCTCAGGATAGGTTCTCTTGAATCAATGATAGTCTGATCATGCCAACTGGGGGTCCTTGTTCTCCCAAACCCCTCTTAATAGCAACACAATGCTATTTCTACAAGTTCTTTCCCACTCAGCTTTTGCTAGGGACAAACTTCAAGAGGGATTGGTCTTTCATACCATCAAGGTTTCTGATCAGCAGGATTGGTACACACCTATAAGAGACTATCTCAAGTTAGGTAGCCTCCCACTTTGATTGTCGCATACTGCAAAAATATCACTCAAACATAAAGCGGCAAATCATGTCTTGCTAGGAGACATTTTGTATCATCGAAGCTATGAAGGGATCCTCGTCCGTTGCTTGGACCAATAGGAGTCCACTTGGGCGATCACCCAAGCGCACAATGGTACGTGCGATGGCCATTTCAACGGTATGGCCATCGCCAAGCACATTCTTTGCATGGGCTATTATTGGCCATCTTTAGAGGGAGATTGTTGTGCATATGTGCGAAAGTGCATGAAGTGTCAACACCATGCTAACTTGAAACATGTACCTTCTCAGGCCTTGCAACCGATCCAATCGTCTTGGCCATTTTCATAGTGGGGCCTAGATCTAATTAGAAAGATCTCCCCTACATTGTCAGGCCATCACACGTTCATCATAATAGCCATAGAGTACTTCACCAAGTGGGTGGAAGCAATTTTGCTTACCTCTATGACTGGACCCCACATTACGGAGTTTATTTTACATAACATCATATGTCATTTTGGTATTCCATCCAAGATCATCTTGGATAATGGGATGTCATTTAAGAACAAATATGTGCATGCTTTGACAACAAAGTACAAAATTCAGCATAGTTTTTCAACACCCTATTATTCATAGGCAAATGGGAAAGCAGAGGCGTCAAACAAAATGCTAGTTGCCATCCTTAAAAATACGATCACAAATAGTCATAAGGATTGGCACATCCAAATCCCGCTTGCTCTATGGGATTATCACACTAGTATTCGAACGCCCACTAGGGAAAATCCCTTTTTGCTGGTGTATGGCTTGGAGGTAGTCATGCCTCTCGAGTTGGAAATACCTTCCCTGCGCATATCAATGCAAGAGTTCATCGATGATGACACTGCATGGTAGGCCCAATTAGACCAGCTTATGTTACTTGACGAATGATGCGTCAATGCTCTCAAGCATTTGCATATCTACCAAGAGCGACTTAAGAAAGCATACAACATGAAAGTTCACTTGAGGGACTTTCAGGTTGGTGACTTGGTCTTAAAAGAGAACCAACAAAATTCTAACTTTCCGCCCCATCTAAGGGACAATTTCATAGCAAACTGGTTAGGTCCTTATGTAATCGACAGTAAAATAGGACCTGGAACATACCGGCTCGTCTCTCTTGATAGAATAAAGGAACTAGAACCCTTGAACATCAATCATTTGAGGCCATTCCACATTTAAAAGAGCCATGGCCCACCCCAAAAAGCCCTAAGGATTCTCACAATCACTTGGTCAACCCCAAAAATGCCCCAAAGGTATCTATAAATCCTTTGGTCAAACCAAAAGCTCCAAGGATTCCCATAATCGCTTGGTCAACTCCAAAATGCCCCAAAGGTGTCCATAACCCCTTTGGTCAAACCAAAAGCTCCAAGGATTCCCATAATTGCTTGGTCAACCCCAAAATGCCCCAAAGGTGTCCATAACCCCTTTGGTCAAACCAAACGCTCCAAGGATTCCCATAATCGCTTGGTCAACCCAAAAATGTCCCAAAGGTACCCATGACACTTTGGTCAAACCCAGAATGCTCCAAGGATTTCCACAATCACTTGATCAACCCAAAAATGCCCCAAAGGTGCCCATAATCCCTTTGGTCAAACCAAAAGCTCTAAGGATTCCCGTAATCGCTTGGTCACCCCAAAACACCCCAAAGGTATCTATAAACCCTTTGGTCAAACCAAAAGCCCCAAGGGTTCCCACAACCGCTTGGTCACCCAAAATGCCCCAAAGGTATCTATAATCCCTTTGGTAAAAACCTCCAAGGATCCAAAAGAATCACTTGGTCCGCACCCACTCGAAACAAACCAACCATAACGAATTTTCAAAAACAATAAAATAATCAAAAATAACAAAACAAAATTGCATCTCACTTCCATGCATACTCTTAAAAATAAAAACAAAAAATAATAAGTTGCATTAGGCATCACAAATATACATTGCATATTTGTTGTTCATACAGGTAAAATGCACCATAGACTGTAATTACTCGGCAATTCCATCATTTTTCGCATTTTCCTAAATAGTCCATTAAAAATAAATGCCATCCACATTTTTCACCATATCATAATCAGTTGTCTTCTAATGTATTTAGGGTTTTTGTCATTCAGCTGTCTTTAGATTTCTAGCCAAAAATTGTACAAATTCAGATAGATTTTTACAAAGGTAGAGTTTTACTTGGATCACACCTTGTTATGTCGCATCCCAACACAAGTTAAAACACATAAAAAATTCCCAAGTTGTGTGAATGAAAGATGAAACCTGCAAAGCAATCTAGGATACCAAACAATGAAAAGTTTATCTCGCTCATCCTCCTGTGTGAATGACCCCAAGAATGCTGAGAGTTGGCAAAAGTACAAGCATCTTCCCTATCCAATTCCCCAAGCATCCCAAATTCTCAAAAAGTTGCAAACATCCAAAAAAATTGCAAAAAGTCAAAGTATAAACTCCAAAGTTTGATATCAAAACCCACATAGTGCATACATCAAAAAGCAAAAGAAACAGTGATTCTCATCACTCAAAATTCAAATCCCTTGCTCAAAAGAAAAAAACAAAAATAAACAGTGATTTTTATCACTACATACGAGCAAGTATCCTAATAAAAGTGAAGAAAATAAGGGAGTCAAACTTGAATCCCTGGAACTCTCAGCATTCAAAAGGTCATGAGGTGATCCTCAGTACTGGTTTGGTGGATAGCCTACTGGTCATTGGTGGCAAACCTCCTACATGACGATATATCTGTCGTATTAAACTGTGTATAGATCAATTTTTGCATGTGGATGAGCTAGCTTATGGTATCCTAGATTGCACCATATATTAATCTTACTAACTACAATAATGGAGTTAGTGGAGCTAATTAGGTGATCCTCAGTACAGGTTTTGTTGACAACCTATCTGAAACTGGCGATATCCTAACAACTACCACATAAATAAATTCAATTGCACACACAAGGATGTGAAATAACTTGGTCAAACTCAAGTATGATTCATACCTTGTTCAAAATTCTTGTGAGATAAATGTAGTATTGGATAGTTAGTTAAAACATCTGAGTCTCAGAAAAACCTTAACTACATTCCAGAACACCTGTGGTACATTCCATTCTTACATCACCATCAAAAAATACAAACAAAAAATATTACACATGTAAAGTCATTCCACAAAGCAATCACATAGTATAGAAAGCCATTAAATCTTGTATAGTCTATGATGCCACCGCCAAGTTATCAACAAACCATTTCATCCATTCCATATGCATATATCATATAGTAGAAACATTCACATTCATAAAAACACATGCATACATCAACGTAAATAAATGTGCATAAAATAAATGATAAATCATGACAAGTGTATAATCAAAAAGAGAGTCATGTATATATTAGGTAAAAATGCCTATAGGCTACAATAAGTCGATCCTTTGACCTCACAAAAAAATCAAAAACTAAAAAAACCCAAGCCTAAGGAGTCGGCCACCATGATCACACAATATCGGTGCGACTGGAACTACCCCCAATGGTGTGGGTCCTATGGGACCTCTCATGGCGGTTGTTGTCAGCCCTCGCATCATGCCCACTAGCGCTACCCTCATCCAGCAACCTACAATGAGAGGATGTTGACTGCTCAGTCTCACTGCCTCTCGTACGACACGACGATCCACCTCTAGTGAGCTCAGGTGACTGTCCACCAAGGTAGATAATCTCTACCTCCAACTCCACCTGGCACCGACCCCACTCCACATCCTGTCGATGGTACACAGCCAATGCATCATCTCACTATGCCAACTGAGCCTACAGGTGATCCATATCGATGCTGTGCTCCTCATCCCATCTTCATAGTAGGTCCTCCAATCATGATATCTCAGCATGAAACCTAGCCTCCATATCCCCTAGGACTACCTGAGGCATGGGTATCTCTGGGATGGCATGTTGCTCTGGCACCCACTGCTCTGGGACGTCCTATATATTCGGCTACTCTGAAACCCCAAAATCATCCCCAGTGAAGTCATCTACCTCCACCATATTTGCATCATCGAGCGGAGCCCCCCATCTCTACTGCATGCCCAAAGCATCATGTTAGCACCATTGTCTACTGATCACGAGGATTCATCCAAATGGGAAGCTCGTCTATCAAAATCCATAGAATCTGATACATGTCCTCTAGAGTCACTGTCATCTCCCCTATTGGGATATGAAAGGTGTTGGTGCAGGGATCCCAAAAATTTATCAAGGCAATCAGATATGCCCGATCCCCCACCACAGGCTCCAATCGCGTCACCTTCTTGAGCCCAAGGGCATCAAGCCACTCCCAATCCACAATAGTCAGCGCATCTCGTGCATCAAAAAATACCGTCGGCTTATGGTACCGACTCTTCACAACCTGAAAAGCAAAAGCAACACAAAAAAATTAAAACATGACAACAAAACAAATGCACATCAGCATACACAAAAACAATAAAACAACAAAAACAAAATTAGGGTTTCAACCTTAATTTAAATAAAAAAATTCAAATAAACTATACAAACGACAAACAATGTATAGAAAAACAAAAGTACAGAACTATACAACCAAAGTACAGATCAATCAACTAAACTGTACAATCAAGAACAAAAAAAATACAATAAAACAAATTCAACCTAGGGTTTTTAACCTTAAGTGCGAACAAAAAATCAAATAAAACAAACAAAATCATACTAGGGTTTTTAACCTTAAGTGTGGACAAAAAAATCAAGCAAAAACATTAAAACTATACTAGGGTTTTTAACCTTAAGTGTGAACAAAAAATCAAATAAAACAAACAAAATCATACTAGGGTTTTTAACCTTAAGTGTGGACAAAAAAATCAAACAAAAACATTAAAACTATACTAGGGTTTTTAACCTTAAGTGTAAACAAAAAAAAATCAAAACAACAAAAAAAAATCATCTAGGGTTTTTAACCTTATTATGAACACAAAAAAAATCATCTAGGGTTTTTAACCTTATTTTGAACACAAAAAAAAACAAATTAAAACACAAAAATCATCTAGGGTTTTTAACCTTATTATGAACAAAAAAAAAACAAATCAAAACAAAAAAAATTCAAACTAGGGTTTTGTTGAGTGGTATTTTCACCCGATTGTGAAAACACACTCTCCGATAGGATCCGAGTCCCAAATCCTCTACTTGCAAAGAAATTAAACAAGTAACTTCTCCAAGGTTTCTGTTATGTTTAGCCTTTTGCACCAATAATGCTGTTCAATTTGGATGCTGGGAATACCTTAGTGGTTGCAAGTAACTATTAACAAGGGGCACTATGGTTTATTTTATTCTAAAATTGCAATGGACTCAAAGTGAATTAATCTTAAAGATGAATCTATTTTCGATTTCGAGCTTTGGTAGATTTTCAATTGTTTATTTGAATGACGGTAATTAAAATGCAAAAAAATAAAGAATTGAGAATAAAAGAAAAATGCAAAGAGAATGAACTAAACTACATTCAGAGTGCTACAATCCCATTTTGACAAAACCGAAGATAATGAGGTTTTCTGCATACAACCTAACCTATTGAACCTGCAAAACTCGCACAATCCAGATAAGCTAGGTGCTGGTTTCTGGGGTTTTTACTGTGATTTCAGATTTAGACATTCGCATGAAGCAACCAAGAGCACTTGCATTAAACTTCACCTATAAGCCTAGAAATCTGAAAGGGGAAAATAAAACATTAAATCTTGCATGCAAAAAATGACTCCTTCTTTCTTGTCAATGAGATGCAAACTCTCTGTATTTTCTGTATTAAAAAGAATATATCAGTTACAATGACAGAATGTTCCAGTTTTGACAAAACCAGAACAAGTGGAGGAAAATGCTCCAAAAGCAGGCCCAAAATGGCTTATCACCCTTAGCTCTGCAACTCTGCTAGCAGCAATTTTTGACCCCTGTACCTGTCTTATGCTTCTGCTTTTAAATGTTCTGGTGCGGTTCTCTATTTTGCTCTACGGTGCTTCATTTCATTTCCTAGATTGCATCATTTCGTATTCCCCGTCTCATCGTTGTCTTTGACTTTCTGTTCGATGTCGAAACGTTTGATCTTCTCTGCTGAATGTAACCGTTGGTCATGAAGCGTTACATTATAGCCCTTATACCTCTATGCCACGTGTTCAGTGCCTCTCTGCATGTTTCGTAACGGCCCCCATGTAAATCATGACAAAAAATAGCATGTCGCGATATCGCGACGTTTTTATGTATGCAACTTTGCTCCTCTACCTGTATCGCGAAAATGAGACATGTCGCGATATCGTGACATTTTTCTATTAGCAGCCTTGTTTGTCATCATGCATCGCAAAAATGATACATGTCACGAAATCGTGATGTTTTTCTGTTTTGGGCTGTCTCGCTGCAACTTGTCACGAAATCATGACGCTTTTCTATTTTGGGTTGTCTCATCGTAACTTGTCACGAAATCACGATGCTTCTCCGTTCCATACCCCTTGGCTGCTTTTCATCGTGAAATCGTGACGCTTTTTCATTTGGAGTTGTCTTACGACTTTCTGTCATGAAATCATGATGCTTCTCCATTTCATACCCCTTGGTTACTTTCCATTGCGAAATCATGACGCTTTTTCATTTGGCCTCATCTTGCTGCTTTCTATCATAAAATCATGACACTTTTTCGCTCCGTACCACCTGGCTGCTTTCTATCATAAAATCATGATGCTTTTTCATTTGGAGTTGTCTTGTGGCTTTCTATCATGAAATCATGACACCTTTCCATTCCGTACCACTCTGACTGCTCCAAACCACAAAAATGAGACATGTCGCGATTTCGCAATGCTTCTTTGTCTTTCAACTTGGTTCTTCGCCTTGCATCACGATTTCACAACATATCACGATATCACGACCTTTTCTTTTTCTTAGCCGCACCATGTCGCGATATCGTGACAACTTTTCATTTCTAGCTGCGACGGAGCAACATGTCGCGATATCGTGACAACTTTTCATTTCTAGCCACGACGGAGCAACATGTCGCGATATCGTGACAACTTTTCATTTCTAGCCACGACGGAGCAACATGTCGCGATATCGCGACACTTCTTCTTTTTGTGATATTTTGCTCTTCCTTTGATTTTTTAGCATCTAAGGCACTGAGGTCTTCTTTGAAAGCATGCAAAAAGGTGGGTCCCCAATTTTGGGGTGTGTTGTGGATCAGCCACAACAAATGGCGACTCTACTGTCAAATGCTCCTGAGCATTTTGGTGAGAACCCAACCTGGAAGTATACAAACTCGGAAATAGACATTAGCACATAAGAAATATAAACAAATGCCCATAGATCAGAAATACATGAATCATCAGAATCATTAAGTATCAGCTCGGTGTGTGCAATGTGTTTCATTCCCTATCATTTGAAATTGATCAACATTCCATCGTCAGTTTTACATGAATGCATATGTGAGACTGTGAATGATTTGTGTAACCTAATAAATATGCTTAGAGATTTTTCTTTTATAAAGGCATAGACCTTCTAGTATCATACACAAACATTCAAGATTATCAAACCCTCTTAGGATCAACTACATGTATACTGAATTGCTTTATTAAATCCCAAAGTTGGTTATGAGTCACTACTATCTTGAACCCATGTGTAAGTGAAAGTGAAATTAGAGCTTTGGGAAATCAGACTCCCAACCTAATCGAGATGGGAGTTTAACCCTATTCTTACTACTATGATTTGGAATTCATTACCTCACTTTGAGCAAAATAATTTAACCAATTATGGAAGAGATGGTCATGCTAGTCTAACCCTTTGAACAGTCAGTGGTCTTGTTTTTTAGACAAGACATGCTGCCATGCATGGGCATACTTAACCCCATAATCCATAATTTGGCTTCATTCATTCTTTTTATTTTATTTCTTGGACCTTTGGGATGACTACCCATCCTTGCTAGGGACATGTAGTACGATCCTTCCAATCCAATATTGAGATGAAATGGGAAATATTAATTTTTTTACTTCTTGGACCTTGGGGATGACTACCCATCCTTGCTAGGGACATGTAGTACGATCCTTACAATCCAAGATTTAGATGAAAATGGGAAATATTAATTTTATTTCTTGGACCTTAGGGATGACTACCCATCCTTTGCAGAGGACATGTAGTACGATCCTTCCAATCCAAGATTTATGATAAAATGAGACATAGGAGTTTTGGGGAATCAGATTCTCAACCTAAGCGAGATGAGAATTATGCCCTATCCTTACTACTCCATGTAGGTCAAATCAGAGCTTTGGGGAGTTGGATCCTCAACCTAAGTTCGATGAGGATTTAACCCTATCCTTACTACTCTGATTTTAGGCTTTAAGCTTTATGGAAGTGGTAAAAACCACTGTTTTAAGGATCATGTTGCATAATAGGATAGACATGAAATATTCTTTTCGCCTAACCTTTTCTTCCAAGCAAGGTTTTGATCATTTTGCTCAAGATCCTTTTTAATGTGTATAAAATGTGCTTGGTTCTAGATATCTCGAGACTCAGTTCCCAACCTTAGGATTTTCTTCTTATTTATGTTATAGCATAACCCTAAGAGGATTTGACACACTTTAATGATTTGTATCTGAAATGCATATGCAACTAAGATGGCATGTGTATGCAAAGTGAGATGTAATATGAATGCATTGTCCTTTGAATTGCAAATGGAATACTGCCATATAAAACTGACTACTTCATGTATCACAAGTTTCAAACGATACTATTAAACTGTTTGTATTTCTTGCGGAGCTTTCTACAACATAATTCCAATGTTCCATATTTCCCTGATCTAGAACATAAGTTAGCATCTCAAGACAACTTTTTTCATCATTCATTTTTTTTTTTTTAAGACAAACAAAACATGTCAAATAAACACACAACTTAAATAATAAAAAGAAACAAAAACTTGAAAATTCATACCAAAATAGAAAGATATAATTCCAATATCCTACGACTTAAGGGCTAAAATAGTGCTTTAAAACATGCCCATTAATTGGTAACGTCAGATCCTTCCCGTCTAAAGTTTTTAATCTGAAGGTATTTTTTCCTAGGATTTCCAAAATCTGATAAGGGCCTAACCAAAGACAATCAAACTTTTGGTGATTTCCCTTCTCTTCGTGTCTTTTATCCCACAGTAAGACCAAGTCTGCTATCCTGAAAGATTTAATTTTGGCCCTTCTGTCAAACCATATTTTAACAACCTCTTGATGTTTATTCATGTGAATCATGGCTTCCTCCCTTTTTTCGTCAAGGTGCAGTAAATGACTTAATCTGGCTTCAACTTGGTTATCTGTCCCCAAGTATTCTTGCATGAAATGCAAGGTTTGCAACTTCAAGTTTGCAAGAAATATCGGGTCTTGTCCATAGACCAAATGATAGGGGGTATTCCCTATTGATTCTTTTACTCTGTCCTATCTCGCCCAAAGAGCAAACTTTAATCGGGCTGTGCCAATCTCGAGGGTTCTTTTCTAGTAACTTCTTAATGATATTCAACAAATTTTTGTTTGAAGATTCGGCCAAACCATTTCCTTGAGGGTAATAATTAGATGCAAATTTTAAACTCACTTTATTGTCATATGCCCAATCTGCAAATTGCGTAGAAACAAAAGCTTTACCATTGTCACTGACAATAGAATCGGGCATTCCGAATCTTGTTATGATGTGGTCCTCAAGGAATCTTATTACAACGTCTGTAGTGGCATGTTTTGTAGGAACTGCTTATGTCCACCTTGTACAATAATATGTAGCTATTAGTATGAATTTATGGGAATCAAAAGAATTTGGGTTAATAACCCCAATGAAATCTAATCCCCATTGTGCAAATGGTCTCATCTCAACTACAGGTTGTAATGGCATGGTTGCATTTCTTTCTCTGTTGGCAACTACTTGACAAATGTGGCAAGATCGTACATGAGCATGTGCATCTTTAAAAATGTGGGGCCAATAGTATCCTGCTCTCAGGATTTGATGCGCTGTAGCATTTGCCGCACCATGGCCAGTTCCATATTTCCCATGAAATTCCTGTAGAACCTTGGCAGCTTCTTCTTTATTCAGACATCTTAGATAGATCCCTTCATGATTTTTCCTATACAGACAACCAGATCTAATCAGATAATTAACAGATTTAAGTCTTAAAGCTCTTCTTTGAGTGGAGTTCAAATTGGAAGGACACTTACCGTTTAACAAAAAATGCACAATGTCAACATACCAGTCATCCTTAGAAATGTATTCTGCATTTGAATATTGGCATGTCATTTGCGGATTATTCTCAGCGATCGCCTTCACAAGTCCCTATCCTCGAACTAGTTTCATAGGTTGGATTTCAAGATCAAATTCTTGGATGGTAGAAATCCATTTCCCTCTTTTCTCGCCTAGCTCATTCTGTAAAAACATGGTCTTGACAGCAGGGTCAGGCACAATGGCAAAAACTCTGCTGTGCACAATGTAATGTCTAAATTTTTTTACCGTTTTAAAAAGTGCGTACATCTGCTTATCAAGGATGGAATACCTCAATTGAGCATCTTTTAAAGGGGCACTTAAAAATGCTATGGGATTTTCTGCGCTATCCTCTCCTTTCTGGGTCAAGACACTCGCAAAGGAGTGTTTCGATGCGAAAGCATAAATGTAGAAAGGTTTGGCATAGTTTGGACTTATGAGGGCAGGGGCTCTGGAAATGGCATCCTTAATGTTCTGAAAGGCCACCCTACTTTCCTCGTTCCATCTGACATCTACATCCTTCTTGAGCATCTTGTTCAAAGGTTTGGCTATCTCAGCGAAGCTTGAAATAAACTTCCTCACAAAATTAATCTGCCCGAAGAAAGATCTCAACTCCTTTTTACTACCTAGGAGAGGCAAGTTTTGGATAGCTTTTATCCTTTCTGGGTCAATGGATATACCCTCTTTTGAAATGATGTGACCAAGTAGCTTTCCTTCTGTTACTCCAAAGATGCATTTTTTTGGATTTAAGGAAATTCCATGTTCTCTGCATCTTTGAAGAACTTTTTTCAAATCCTTGACATGGTCTTCTCTTTTCTTTGAAAATACTAGAATGTCATCCACATACACAATGATACATTTGCCTATAAGCCCTTTGAATGCATAATCCATGGCGCGTTGAAATGTTGCACCAACATTTAACAGTCCAAACGACATTCTTTTGTAGGCAAATGTCCCCCACTTGGTGGTGAAGGCCGTTTTCATCCTGTCATTGGGATGAATAAGAATTTGGTTATATCCAGAATATCCATCAAGAAAAGACATCATTTCAGATCCATTCACTGTTTGTAAAATTTCATCAATGGATGGCAATGGATAGTTATCCTTTTGAGAGGCCTTGTTAAGATTTCGAAAATCTATACATAGCCTAATCTCTCCGCTCTTCTTTCTTACTGGAACGAGGTTAGCAACCCGGGTTGAGTGCCTAACAGGAAAAATAATCTTCGCTTCCAATAATATTTTGACCTCCTTTTCTATTAATGGCTCCAATAGCGGGTTAACAACTCGATGTCTTTGTCTGAAAGGCTTGGAGTCCGGCTTTAGAGGGATGGTATGTGTAATGACGTTTTGGTTGTATGTTTTCAACTCGTTATAATTCCAAGCAATGCAATCCACGTATTTCTTCAGTGCATGTATTATATTTTCTCTTTCTTCAGCTGTACATGCCTTTGCGATGTACACTTCCCGTGGATTGTCTGCACTCCCTAGATTAATTAGATCACATGCATCTTTGGGGAGTGGAACATTTTTTTCTTTTCTGGCCTTGTATCCCATATCAAACATTTTCTCCAATGAAACTACGTCTTTAGGTATTTTGTTGGATTGACATGCAGTTTCACTTTCATTTTCTGCTTCTTCTTGCCATCTTTGCTCCTCATCAATCACCTGATTTTCAAAAATACCCGAGTTCGTGACAAATTTGAATATGTGTCTATCATTTTCAAAAACTTGGAAATTCTTGACATTATCAGGTATTGATGGACAAGGAACTAATTCGATGGAGAACTTTTTACACCTTTTTATATCAACTGGATTTAACATGCCCATGAAAACTACAAGAGAGTCTGCTATGCGATTTCCTTTTCTAGAAATAAGGGCTATATTGAAAGCATCGAATTCCTCAATGAGGTCCATGACCCTAGTTCTATAAAGGTTCAGTCTCTTGTCACAGCATGTATATTGTCCTTTAATCTGCTTGACTACCAGCTCAGAATCTCCCAATACTTTCAAGCATTTGACCTGCTTGCTCAACGCTACCTGTAAACCAAAGATCAGTGCTTCATATTCTGCCATGTTGTTCATGCAAGGAAATTGCAATCTATAGGCAGCCAATAATGGTTTACTTCCTGGGCAAGTGAGCTCGACTCCGGCTCCTGCTCCCTGTCTAGATTTGGATCCATCAAACCTAAGCAACCATATGAAATCATTTTCCTCAAGAGAGCTACCATGAAATGTTTCCCCTTTAGACTTTTCGATAGCATCATCAACATCAAATGCATAAACCCCCAATTTTGGCTCAAAAAACTAAACTTCATTTGGCTTATTAAATTTTGTTATGATTTCTTTAAGCCTCGGTTCATTTTCTACTCTGATTTGATTTGCAATTCCTTTCCAGGGTAGCCACATATGTGAGCAGTCTGTTGAAAAATAGCCATTCAATGTTTTCATCCAATCCCTTGCAAGTAGCATTCCATATCTACTTGGGATATTAACAACTAGAATGTCGACAACCTGCTGGACCTTGGGTTCAGAATTTAATTGAATTTTGACATCATATAAGGTCCCTACCACATTTACCTCTGATCGGTCCAATTGCAAAACCTTGCATTTGGATGAAACAGGTTGTAGACCTAGCATTTGACATATCTCCGAAGGCATGAGGTTGCTCGTGGCACCCGTGTCCACCAAACAATTATGCAAATTCTTACCCGCAATTCTCAGAGTCAATAAAAATGGTGGGACATCCCGTCTCTCCTTTCGTAAAATCATATGGGACTCAACTTCCTTTCCCTTCCACACTTGATCAGGTGAGTTCAGAGCCTTTATCAACGCTTCCTTTTGGCCAGGAAATCTGGCCGCGTCTAAGAACGAAAGGCTTGATTTGGACTTCTTTAGATCCTCCACTATGTCATAGTTTGGTTTTTCGAATTTGACTGTCTTTTGCGCATCATTAGACATTTCTCTTCCAAGTGGAGGAGGAGGATTATTATCTGCCTTAGTATCCAGAGGAAGGATAGAGTTATTTGGTGGTGTTGATGATGTTTTAGGGGCTTTAGATTTACTTCTCAAATGATATCCGTGATTCCCCTTTCTAAACTCTCGAAAAGCTTGCACCTCCTGTTCCAAAATTTCATCTTCTTCTTCCTCACTCTCACCTTCTTGATGGTATAAAGTTTCCACCACCATAATGTTATCATCTTGATGTTGGGATGGACCCTCATTTGACACCAGTTCCAAGTCATCTACTTGGGCTTGGAGACAATGAGTGTATCTAGCGATTTCAGGACAATTCCTCTCATTGTGCTCTTTTGTATTGTGCAACCTACATCCCTTTTCCCATGCCAGATCGAAAAGATTCAAAAGGGAACTGGATTGACTAGGTCCTGCAGAAGTATCTAGTTGATTGGCAATAGGGGCAGGTACTCCTCCATTGTTTGGCTTTGTGTTCCAATGTCTCCCTCTATTGTTAAAATTTTGATTTGAGTGAGGGGCATGGGACTCATACTTCTATTTTTGAACCATGTCATTGCTCAGTTTATGAACTATCTTCTTGAGCTCTTCAACATCCGAATAAATCTCCTTCGGTGGAGCTACATTGTTGTTAGTTCCCATTGGGTTTGCATAATTGGTGGGGTCTTGATTTAACATTTGAGTCAGATTTTGAGGAATTTGATTCATGTATGGATTTACACTTTGGATCGGAGTTGGATTTGGGAAAGGAACTATAGCCTGAGAATTAACCTGGCTGGTTCCTTGCATAGTCGATTGACTATTTTGCAAAAATGCGAGAACGGGTGGAATGGATGTGATTGGTTGGATTGGAATGGGTGCATAAGTAGGTGCTGGTGGATATGGTTGTTGATATGGGAAAGCATTCATGCTTGGCATTTGTGGTGCCATGATCTGATTTGCCATGGGAGCTTGACCATATGGAGCATATTGTCCCATCATAGGCATCTGGGGAAACCCATAGCCCTGTGGTGTCATTTGCTGCTCGATGGTCATGGCTTCATTATAGGCTAAGGCGAGCATGGTGACTTGAGGATTTTGCCTTGCAAACATTGTTGTCATGGGATCCAATGCCCCAAAATATATTTGCAAGGCCACTGTGGGATCTATGGCAAAATGCCGAACTGCTCTATTATAGCATTTTTGGAATCTCTGATTAAAGGTTCTGATCGGTTCACCCTGGCCCCTTTTGCATGTAATGAATTGATTGTAAATGGTTGCGGGATCTAAAGGTGACCTAAAATGATTGACAAAGGCATTCTCCATTTGCATCCATGAAGTGATTGAACCAGTAGGCAAGCATATATACCATTCATAGGCTATTGGATCTAGGCTCATGGGAAAAAGTCTGCAAGCCACATCCTCATGTTGAACTTGCAACCTTATCAAAACATCCCTATAGGCCTGGATATGCTCCTCTGCAGTCCTTGGGCCATCTGGTTTATATTTGGGCAAGAATATTTCTATGTTCTTAGGGATTTCATGGATATCCCCTGCAATATTCAAAGGGATATTATTAGCTCCATACCAAGGAGCTGCTGGAGGTTGGGCCATTTGACTCAAAATTGATGAGGACAACCCTACAAGAGCAGTGGAAATGTTACTGACAATAGGTACACTAGTAGCAACTGATACCACCGATGTAGGTCCACTCGATGTTCCTGGCGCAAAAAGATCTTTTGTGACTGGTAGGTTTACAACTTGCTTGGTTTTGTTCTTGGGAGTACTAGTGAGTGTAAGGTCATGGAATATGGTTTCCCCAGTTGTTTGGGACCTAGTCATGATACGACACGATGGGTCCAGCCTTGCTGACGAAACTCTCGATATCTCCAAGAAAACCTGCAACACAAAAACAAATGCTGCAATTTAGCCGCTAAGAGATTTAAAAGATAATTTCAAAATCGAATTAAAAACACATTACTTCTATATAAGAATCAAAATAAAGTAAACCAATTCGGCCCTCCTTCTAGCGCCAATCTGTTGAGTGGTATTTTCACCCGATTGTGAAAACACACTCTCCGATAGGATCCGAGTCCCAAATCCTCTGCTTGCAAAGAAATTAAACAAGTAACTTCTCCAAGGTTTCTGTTATGTTTAGCCTTTTGCACCAATAATGTTGTTCAATTTGGATGCTGGGAATACCTTAGTGGTTGCAAGTAACTGTTAACAAGGGGCACTATGGTTTATTTTATTCTGAAATTGCAATGGACTCAAAGTGAATTAATCTTAAAGATGAATCTATTTTCGATTTCGAGCTTTGGTAGATTTTCAATTGTTTATTTGAATGATGGTAATTAAAATGCAAAAAAATAAAGAATTGAGAATAAAAGAAAAATGCAAAGAGAATGAACTAAACTACATTCAGAGTGCTACAATCCCATTTTGACAAAACCGAAGATAATGAGGTTTTCTGCATACAACCTAACCTATTGAACCTACAAAACTCGCATAATCCAGATAAGCTAGGTGCTGGTTTTTGGGGTTTTTACTGTGATTTCAGATTTAGACATTCGCATGAAGCAACCAAGAGCACTTGCATTAAACTTCACCTATAAGCCTAGAAATTTGAAAGGGGGAAAATAAAACATTAAATCTTGCATGCAGAAAATGACTCCTTCTTTCTTGTCAATGAGATGCAAACTCTCTGTATTTTCTGTATTAAAAAGAATATATCAGTTACAATGACAGAATGTTCCAGTTTTGACAAAACCAGAACAAGTGGAGGAAAATGCTCCAAAAGCAGGCCCAGAATGGCTTATCACCCTTAGCTCTGCAACTCTGCTAGCAGCAATTTTTGACCCCTGTACCTGTCCTATGCTTCTGCTTTTAAACGTTCTGGTGCGGTTCTTTGTTTCGCTCTGCGGCGCTTCGTTTCATTTCCCAGATTGCATCATTTCGTATTCCCCGTCTCATCGTTGTCTTTGACTTTCTGTTCGATGTCGAAACGTTTGATCTTCTCTGCTGAATGTAACCGTTGGTCATGAAGCATTACATTATAGCCCTTATACCTCTGTGCCACGTGTTCAGCGCCTCTCTGCATGTTTCGTAATGGCCCCCTATAAATCATGACAAAAAATAGCATGTCACGATATCGTGACGTTTTTATGTATGCAGCTTTGCTCCTCTACCTGTATCGTGAAAATGAGACATGTCGCGATATCGTGACATTTTTCTGTCAGCAGCCTTGTTTGTCATCATGCATCGCAAAAATGATACATGTCACGAAATCATGACATTTTTCTGTTTCGGGCTGTCTCGCTGCAACTTGTCACAAAATCATGACGCTTTTCTATTTCGGGCTGTCTCACCGTAACTTGTCGTGAAATCACGACGCTTCTCTGTTTCGTACCCCTTGGCTGCTTTTCGTCGCAAAATCACGATGCTTTTTCATTTGGAGCTGTCTTACGACTTTCTGTCATGAAATCGCGATGCTTCTCCGTTTTGTACCCCTTGGCTGCTTTCCATCATGAAATTGTGACGCTTTTTCATTTGGCCTCATCTTGCTGCTTTCTGTTGCGAAATCGCAACACTTTTCCTCTCCGTACCACTTGGTTGCTTTTTGTCGTGAAATCACGACGCTTTTTTATTTGGAGCTGTCTTGCGGCTTTCTGTCGCGACATCGTGACACCTTTCCATTCCGTACCACTCTGACTGCTCCAGACCGTGAAAATGAGACATGTCACGATTTCATGATGCTTCTTTGTCTTTCAACTTGGTTCTTCGCCTTGCACCATGATTTCACAACATGTCGCGATATCGTGACCTTTTCTTTTTCTTAGCCGCACCATGTCGTGATATCGCGACAACTTTTCATTTCTAGCCACGACAGAGCAACATGTCACGATATCGTGACAACTTTTCATTTCTAGCCGTGACGGAGCAACATGTCGCGATATCACGACAAATTTTCATTTCTAGCCGTGACGGAGCAACATGTCACGATATCGCGACACTTCTTTTTGTGATATTTTGCTCTTCCTTTGATTTTTTAGCATCTAAGGCACTGAGGTCTTCTTTGAAAGCATGCAAAAAGGTGGGTCCCCAATTTTGGGGTGTGTTGTGGATCAGCCACAATAGGTTTTTTAACCTTCTGATGAATAAAACCAAACAAATAAAACCACAACATTCATCTAGGGTTTTAACCTTAATGTGACAAAAAACAATGATAAAATGCGAGTTTTAAAAATTCATATAAAAACAAACAAAAAATAAGAAGAAGGAAGGAGCACCTACTGGTCTTGCCTCGAATCTACCACTTGAGGATCTAGTCCTTGAACTCATGGTGTCCATGAAATTTTTACAGTGCTCCGCTACGTAAACTTGCACTCCTCCTCCCCACAGCTCCAAATCGCCAAAAAAACCAATTGCAAATGAGCCCAAAACCTAGTTTTGACCCTTATATAGGCTCTTAGGCCTGTAATCATTCCACTCTGGGATGATAACTCTATTTAGCACTCATACCATCCTATGGTGATTACAAAACTAGTATTCATCCCTCCTTGGGACGATTACAGAGCAAGAAAATAAAAAACAACCAAAACTGCATCCAAAATGCACCAAAAACAATAATAAAACTTCCGAACAAAGGCACCTTTGCGCCTACGATTCATGGCATCCAAAACCAACATTGGGGTAAAAAATCCTCACTATCCTACACCCTAATAATGCCACCATATCCCGACTACTCCACGGGAGGATGGATTTTTGACAATTTCATCCCTAAAAGGCATCACAAAAAGGGTCAAAACCTACCAAAAAACAATAATAAAATTGCCAAACAAAGGTGCATTTGTGCCTAACATTCTTGGCATACAAAACTAATGTTGGGGCCACAAATTATCAATATCCTACTCCCTAATAAGGATACCATATCTGGACCGCTCCATGGGAGGACGTATTTTTGACAATTTCAGCCCCAATAAGCATCACAAAAAGGGTTAAAACCCACCAAAAATAGGTCCGATTGTTGGGAAACTGCATAAGCATTTAATGGAAAAAAATTGAAGGCACCCTTACAAAAGTAATCTTGGGTCAAGTGCCTCATCACTTTTCTCATGTTGGTCATTCCCTCATTGATTTGTCGCTTGAGGAGGTAGTCACACTTAGTCACCAATCAACAAATACACACCCAATCAAGAAAATGGCATGCATTCAAAGAATCATTGACAAAGACAATCATGCTCCTACCTGGGGCAGCAAACAAGAAATAATCACAAGCTAATCAAACACTTGGTATTATAGAATCATGAACTCAAGGTTCCCACAGATAAAAGGTTGCTCCCTTTGCCTATTCATGACTGAACAATGTACAAGATCAAGTAACACCTCACTGAAAAAGGTTAACACTTGAATTAAGCTCCTTAGCTCGTCAGAAGTAAGGATTCAATAATACGTGCCATTTCCATACTTGGGGCATCAAAATTTGGTTAGGTTACTAAGAAAACCTAATCATTAAGTGCTTTGGTTATTTATTTTTGCTCAAAACTATGCCACGCATAGCGCATCCCAAAAAGGGGCATCTGTAGACACCAAAACAGCACCAATTTGATTATGTGGCTACAAGTACTGACCGAATTGGCATACACAACCCCTAGGGCAGCCCCTAGAGGTTAAACAGTGGTCCTAACCACTCCCAAAGTAGTTTTGGAAGGTCAGAGGTCAATTTGACACCTTTCAAGCACCCTGCTCCTTATTTGTTCCACCCTGGGATGATTAGAATCCTATTTGCCCCACCCCATGATGATTAGCATCAATCGCTCCAGGGTGGGGTGAATAGCAGGTTTGATAGGCAAAAAGTCAAACCTTGACAAATGGCAGCCCAGATCCACCACTCAACTCCACATTCAATGTATGGGAGTGCGAGGGAGCATTTCAAAGCTCAAAGAGGCAGTCATAGAGGCAATCATGGAGCCCTTAATCAGGGAGGAATCTTTTATACCTTGACAAAGCATGATGGCCAAGTGGTGCCCCTACATGCACATTCAAAGAAGACATTTAGGTCTATAAAATGGTGAGTCTTCTCACCCCAAAGAGGATGGAGCAGAAGCATTTGGAGCAACAGAGTGCTATCGAATTATACCCTCACCCTCATTATGCTTCCTACATCTTTGATCTCTCTTTTGGAAGGGAGGTTATTGGGTGAACATTAGGAGCGTAAAACGGACCCAAAACTCAAACAATTGGCCACAATACCACACCCAATTTTTTGACACAACCCCCTAGGAGGTTTTGGACCCATCCCAAGTGGATTGGTGTCAAAACCAAGCACCAAATGGTAGGCATCCTGCCCCCGGGTGCCCCTCGCATTGTTGCAGTCCTAATCGCCCCACCCCGGAGTGATTAGAAATATACAACATATTTCTTCATTATTTCTTTTGCATCTTGTTATAGTTATTCATATATGCTTCTGTTCAATTTTGAATGCATTCTGACTTGTTTTAACTATGTATTCATTATTTTATGCTTTTACTAACATACAGGGAGCACCTTCGGATACAGGGTGATCATGGTAGAATCTACAAAATATGACCTTTTGGGTTGTCTCAAAATGCCCCATTTCGCCTAACCCTAAGTTTGCAGGTGTTTTGGAGGCCCCTAGATGGGACATTTGGGAGGTCACTTTTAGATATTTTATGACAGTCCTAATCGTCCCACCCCAGAGCGATTAGAAATCTACAATAGATTTCTCGACTGCTATTTTTGCAATGTGTCCCTGATGGTGTTTACATACTTCTATTTAAATTTCATTTCATTCTGATAATTTTTTATCACTATTTTAATTATTTCATGTATGCATTAACTAGAGGCCTTGGGGATTGCATGTTTCCCTCCATACGCATGTGCTATTAATCATTTGTTGTTTCTTTGTACATAATATCTCAACATCATAGGGATAGAAAGGAACTAAGAATGTATTCATGTAAGTGGCAGTGATGTTTGGCCTACCCATTTTGAATGTGGGCATGTGGAAGATCTCAAAGGGAAGCATACTGTCCATTGGTGTAACAAAATTGTATCGAATTCTCTGAGCCCCTGAAAAGGGGGGGAGAGATGTATTGTAACATGATCTTAAGAAAAATTAATAAAAGAGGCTGCACCTTTGTTTTTGCTTTACATCTCATTTCATTCATGCTTTGTTTTTCCTTTTTCATGCACTTAGCGTTTCATTAATACAACTGCTTTTGTTTGCATCGCACCCGGTGTGCCTGTGCTTCCGTAGACATGCTTTCATTATCAATGATCAATTTATCTTTATAATATTTTGTTTATCAAAGATTGTTTATAATATAGGTTAGATACCAGATGAATATTAGAAATGATATTTAAATGGCCATTGATTATGTTATGCATATTTTTTTAACTTATAAGAGATTATGAATAGAAACAATATATCATGGCATAGCATACATGGGGTTTAATTGATTAATTTTTATGATAAGATATATCAATTACAATTCATGATTGTTATACATTCTATGGTATCATCTATTATATTTTTAAACTCATAATTACATACATACATTATGTTTTAAGTGATTAAAGCATACATGTCCATTTACAATAAATCATCATCATGAAAATTATGCAATGCATACATGGCATGAATCATGTCATAAAATCATAAATTAAATGCATACAAGTACAGTAAATTGAACATGCATTCAAAAATCAAATGTTGCATTCACATTCACATGCATCCATCAGAAGTAGTTCATCTACACATATATATCACTGCATCTAATCATACATCACATAGATATCTAGCACATGTCATCTATACATCACATCATATAGCATAAAATAATCATAACATGTTAGCATTCCATCCATATGCATCTCATAAACATAAAAAAAATAAAGTACACATATAATGAGTCTCAAATGCTAGATCATATATATATATATATATATATATATATATATATATATGTGTGTGTGTGTGTGTGTGTGTGTGTGTGTGTCAAAAATAGAAGAAGTACATAGGCATATATCTAAAATACCCATAGGCTACAACTATGTAGGTCCTCGACCTTACACTAAAAAATGGTACAACAATATCTGATACATATCTGTACATAGCAGTGCTTGTGCCCTCAATATGTGAGACTCCTCCATCATCTCCACTCTCCCTATGAGTCTACCTAGAGCTAGAACCTGAGGTCCTCTTAGTCTTGTGTGTCTTGTGATTGGAACAAGCTAAATATTGCCCTGTATATCAAGTATGAGTCCTCTAAGATCCTACATCTATGGTCCTCTCAAGAATATCACCCACAAGTAGCTCAATATTTCTAGTCAAGTAAGATATGTAAGCAGCATCTGATGATCACTCACTGATATGTCACTACACCAAATCATGCAGCCTCCTGATCTCTACCATCGGTTCCATCCCTACTAGTCCTTGCACTACTGGAGTAGTTGGATCCACAAGAGTAACCTATGAAGATGAGGGGTATCCCCTCGTAGACTTGAGCAAGTCATGCTCTGTAATCATAGTATCTAGCTGAGTCTATAGGATACTATGCTACCCTATGGTCCTCTAGATCTTTGTATCCACCATGGTGAGATGTGCCTATAGAGATATCATATCCTCCTCATAGCCATACCACTAAGTCTACCCTACTATAAGCTATTATTTTAGGGCACTTACCCATGCCTGTAGGGTAGCTATGGAGGTATCTCTCCCTAGGATCTAAATATAGAGTGTGGCCACCTGAGTCTATAGGCTAGCCACCTGAGCCCTAAGCTGCCCAATATTGCTATCAAGCACTGCTTCACCCTCTGCTCCCTCTATGTCCTCTACTTTTGTACCATCTACTAGTCTACCTAGTGGGCCAACCAAGCCCTACCATAGCCTGGTTGTCCACTAGGCATCATATTCAGCTATCATCCATGCATTTATCAGGCCTAACTCCTAGAATTCATCATCCTCATCACCCAAGGGAGTCACTTGATGACATGTGAGATCTCTCTCTAGAGTGAGATGATGGTATATGGAAGGTACTGTTGGGATATCCTATCAGATCCTAAACTACCTGGTGACATAGGAGAAGTAGAAGAACTCTCATACCTCAAACTTGTGCTTAAGGAGCCATTTGTCTCTGTGTATCCATCGTAGGTAGTCATAAACCTCTATCCATGTAGGGTAGTATAGATATGGTTGCCACTCAATCTAGCTCAACTGCAATCATGCAAACTGCTCAATGTAGTAGCTTAGATCCCCTACACAACCTTATACTGAAGCCCTCCTACTCTCAAGGCTAGCACATTGTATAGCACTACCACTCCACCATAATATATGTAATCCTTAGAGGTAGTCCTATGGGGTGCTCTATGGTGATGTGCTTCCAAACCCAAATCTATAGTAGAAGGTTGCATCCAATGCCCACTTTGCTCTACTATGTAATCTGATATAGCTAAATATAGAGCTATGCAATTAAGGCACTTCTCTAGGACTAGATGGGTGGTTGATGGATAGTTCTAGAGAGGACATCATATGTTCTAGCTAGGAGGTTCCAAGGGAACCTCACTCTCAAAGTTTCAAGGAGTACAATATGGATGATCAAGTGTATAAACATGGTTGCCCACCAAGAGAATACATGCTCATTATACCAATGCTCTATGTGGACCCATTTGTAGTCTGATTACAACTACACCTCATCACTATAGGTATCAAAGGCCCTAGTGAATTCTATGTCATTCACGTCCATTGGAAAATATGTGATGGCCTCACCATCGAGAGGAAGTCTAAATATGCGGTACATATCCTCAAGGGTAACTATCATCTCACCTATCAGTAGGTGAAAGGTGTTGGTCCACACGTCCCAGCGTCAGGTTAATGTAGTCATGTAGGCCTGGTCGGATCAGATAGTGGGTAACCTCAAGACATAGCCGAAGCCCATTGTTGTAAACTAGTCTCGCTCTACTAGTAGGAGAGCACCACACAAGTTGCGAAAGATCTCAAATTCCCTCACCCGCATAGTAAGAGTCTGGTCAGAAGCATAAAAAAATAAAAAAATAAATAAAAAATAGTAAAAGCAACCTAAAAAATATAAACAAATCCACAAAAGTTACAAAAATAGTGAGACATTGAAAAATTCCCTCAAAATTACAAAAAAAATTGAAAAAGCACTTTAAAAGATAAAAAAATCAATTAAATTTGGGAAAAAATTCAAAATTTTTGAAATTTTGTTTTTATAAAGTTGCCTAACCATGGATGGGACCCATGGTCAGTACCAACAGTCAATTTTATGACCGTTGGAATTTTATTCTAGTCACAGCTGATAGTCACAGCCCCTAATTTACCAATTGGGAGCCGCATCTGCCACCTGTGGCTAAGCGCAGTGAACTTTTTAGGATCACATGCCACCCCAAAAATCCCCAAAAATTAAACCCACCCCTCTACTCTAACCTATGCTAAACCCTATACTAGGGTGAGGTTTATTACCGGTAGTTTAATGTGGTTCATTTAGCTCATTAATTAATGAGTTCATTTTAAACTAGTAAGTGCTAATAAATGGTCATGGTTTCACGTGCTACCTTCGAAGCACCAATGCCTCCACTAGTGGATGCCTTAGGCTTGTCGACCATCGATCAGGTTAGTAGAAATTTTGAGTTTGTGGTAGCATTCCATATCAAAATTTGTCACTCACCTCTCAGAGCTCTCAATTTGTAGTTAGCAGTTGGAAAACAATGACATCAAAAGTGATAGATTTTTATTAAATATTTTCCATTTTGCCTTTGATCATGGATGAAACCTACGGGTATAGAATTATGGTTTTCCAACCGTGTTTATGAGCCATGACTAAGAAAATTACAAAATTTAGTTACGTCTAACAAGCACATCTAGAAAATTGCAATAAATGCTTCAAAATCCCACTGTGAGTAGCTGAAAAATACCAAATTAAAAATATCCACCTGACCAGAATTGTCAAAAATATTAAAAATAATAAAAAAAATTAGATACTTCACAAGCCAAATGTGCCTTATATCTAGTTATTTACCCTATACACTTGGCAGTTGCAGCAACTAGTGCTCCATGCAATCCAGAAAGATGAGTAAATTTCCACAAGGACATTTGGGGTAAATTCATCATCGCAAAATTGATATGCTTCATTTCAATCCTGAAGAAGGCCTTGGAGGCTAGACTACTCCAAAGGAAAAAACCAATCATGTCAATTCTTCTATGAAATTTTTAGAAGATCATCGAACAATATGATTCAACACATGCCTAACTGGAATTGTTATCATATTGCTTCTCTAAGAAGGCTTTCATGGATGGACCACTTTGTGGGATAGAGATATACAATTACTATTAACAATTGTAATCATAGCTGATTAGGCCTAGCCAAGTATCAAGTGCTAAACCTTAAATCATTTAGATCAATCATTGTGGTCAAGCGACTCATCGCTTTACTAATTGTCATTACCCTCATCGACTCATCACTTGAGGGGGTAGTCATAATATCATAATCATAATCAAAGTCAACAGAATATCCCTTGATTGTAGATCCCTTTATATTGTCAAAATTGCATTCGTATTATAAATCATTGCCAACAACTATCATAAGCTTGCTCTTTGCTGGGGCAAAAAGCAAATATGATAGTTGAGTTTGTGCTCTCTGCCTTTCGGATCTATAGGTTCAGACAACCTGTAGTAGTGAAAAAATCTACTTGATTGAGACAAGACTAGTACAACTTATTTCAATTTAAACCTTCCATCCAGTTGGAAGAAATTATTCTAGGATGCATGTCCTTTTGTAGGACCTTGGGCATATAATATTGATCAGACTAATTATCATCATGGAACCTATGACATCATTTTAGGTCTATTTTTTCTCAGTGTTGTTCGATATCACAATGCATCTCAAAAGGGGTATTAGTAGACACCTAAAATGTGTCATGTCAGTGACTACTCATATGGGACATGCTAACAGACCATATAAAAGATCTTGGACAGATTCCAAGGTGATGTAGTGGTTCTAACCACTTAATTTAGGCATTTTTTCCTAGTCAGTGTTGGTTGTGGTTGACACCCACGGTTAACAGGTCTGACCACAACTCAAAGTTGTGGTTAGCCTTCAAATTAAATTTGATATCAACCAACCCAAAATCAGTTACAACGACCAATTTTTTTGAGTTTCAAATGGTTTGGGTGTGGAATCTTCTAGAATTTTCCATTCAACTACCCTAATTGAAGTTTCTTGATCTTAGCTTCTCCATGAAACTAATATAGGGCCTTGCTAAGAGCTATAATACACCCATCCAAATTGGGTAAGAGAGAGAGATTATTTTCTAATTGTGAGTGACAAAGCCTTTTCGAAGTGCATACTCACTTGCATCCATTGATAGTAACACTTTTGTTGCCTAATTGGAGATAAAAATGGCACTTGAAGCCATGAAGGTCCTAGGAACCTAGGAGAATCAAGAAACCCAATTAAGGGCCTTCAAGCATGAATCTAAGCAATTCAACCACCAAATTTGTCTGAGGATACCGAGGTGACCCTTGATCATCAATTTATCAAGGGAAATTGAATATCTAAGCCCGCCATTGGAGAGCAAACATATTTTTAGCTCAACCATGACTATTAGTCATGGTTAATAGTACTCGTCGTGCCATAGACCTGTGATCAGGTTTAATATTCATTTTTCCTTGTTATAGCATTAGTTTTTTTTTATTGTATTAGATTAGGTGAATTTAACCTAGATCAGTTTTCTCAGAGATAATTATATGGTTGGATAAGTGATTTTGGACACTCTTTCTTTGTTTCTTGTCATTGGGAAACTATATTATTTATGGATATATTTCATGCATTCTAGGATCCTAAATGCTTAATTAGGATATCAAATGAATAGATCTAAGTTTTATTTATATTCTAAATGGCAGATTTATCAAGTTTAAGATATATTTCTATGCTTTTCATGATTTCTTGATTTTATGTTTCATATGGCATCTTTTATACAAGATTTTTATTAAAGGCCTCATCAAGAGAGGCTACCTTTGCTTCTAATGTGTTTCTTTTTGTTTCTTGATCACAGGATTTTCAAGACTCCTTCATCAATGAAATCAAGGCAACAAATGCCTCTTCATATGAGAGAAGAAGGTCATACTTGACCGAGGGTATTTCATGTCATTCTAAAAGGCCTACGGATTACACCTACCCTTGTGATGGATTTATTATAATTGTAACATTGTATCACATTGGGTATCCCTAAGAGGGATGAATTTGTAACTATGAATTGATTCAATTTTAATAAAAGACACATTTCTTTTGGTTATTTCAAAATTTTCAATTTGTGTATGTGCTTTATGTGAATTTAAATCGTTACTAGATTAGGTGTATACATTTCAAGATTGTACACCTTCAAAAATACAAGTAGGTCATGCAACAACTTCTTTTTCATTTTGAGTAGTACAATATCAAAGCTGCTCCATGATTATCAAATTGTTTTGCTGATACAATGGTCTCCTTAGGATAATTAATCCCATAAAAACCCCTATCAGATACCATGTGTGTATCCATTCACACCATCATTCAATATACCATATCACCTACACTTCCCACAGATGATGGTGGTATTCATGTAGTCAATATCGAACCACACAATCCTTGGTTTTCATAAATTAAGTATTATATTAAGTTAGGATTCCTACCATATGACCTATTGTATCCTCAACGTCGAGCATTAAAACAAAGAGTGATTCACTATACACTACTGGGAGATATCCTCTACCATAACAATTATGATGGCATCCTCTTGTGTTGCCTAGGACCACATGAATCTTATTGGGTTGAACAAGAAATTCATTATGGTACTTGTAGTGGCAACTTTAGTGGCATAGCAATAACAAAGTGTATTATTTGCATGGGTTACTACTGGTCCAAGATGGAACATTATTGTTGTGATTATGTGAAGTGTTGTTTCAAGTGCCAACAAAATGCAAATCTCACACATATCCCATATCAAGTGCTTCAACCTATATAGTCTATGTGGCATTTCTCTTGATGGGGCCTTGATCTTATTAGATGAATCACACCCACCTCATCCAGTAATCATAAATTTATCATCATAGCCATATAATAGTTTACAAAGTGGGTTAAAGCCATCCTACTTGTCCATACCATGAGAGCTAGGATTGCAATATTCATCATAGGCCACATCATATATCACTTTGGAATCCCTTCCCAAATTATCTCTAATAATGGAAAATCATTCAAGAACAAAATTTTCCATGCCCTCTGCACTAAATTTAACATTCATCATAGTTTCTCTACCCCGTACTACCTATAGGATAATGGCCAGACAGAGGCTACCAATAAAACAATCTCCTCCATAATTCATAAGATAGTAGTAGACTCTCATCGTGATTGTCATAATCAAATTCTCTTAGCTTTGTGGGTTTACTGTATGAGCATTCATACTCCCACTAGGACATTAACCTTCTCACTGGTCTATGGTGTTGAAGCCATTATGACTCTAGAACTCAAGATACCATCCCTATGAGTATCTATAAAATAATTCATTAATAATGATACTGCTTATCAATCTCACTTAGATCAACTCACACTCCTCGATGAACATTGCATTCATGCCATCGAGCACACACGAGTCTATCAAGACCACCTTTGTCATGTGTATGATAGTAAGGTGCACCAATGCAAATTTCAAATTGGTGACTTAGTTCTCAAAGAGAACCAACAAATCACAAGTCAACCTCACCAAAAATGTGATAAGTTTACCCAAAATTGGCTAGGCCCATTCATAATCACACACAAATTTAGTTTAGACACCTATCGATTGGCTAATCTCAAAGGTCTCACCAAAATTGAACCCATAATTATTCTCCATATTCACACATTTAATGCATAGCTTACATAGGTCTCCACCACCACACATCATACATAGTGCTATCTACATACACATCACTCACTATGCACATCACCATACACACATGATATTTACTTTCTATTATGTATATGCACTTTTTCTTTGTTTTTTGATGTCATTTATATGTTTTTGGTATCTATTTATTTTTGTTGGATTCACATCATCCACTTCTATGTCATCAATAGAGATACACAATCATATGTATGCACTATCGATATTTTAGACTACCACCATGCAGGATCATCCCCCACTACCCCTATTTTTGATGACATCAATCGATCTAGCCAGGCCCCTACCCCCAGTACATATGAGATAGTACTCACCCTCATCCTATTTAGATCACCACACTCGACCTCAATGTCCTTGACCCCACCATAGAGGTTCATCCTACTCATATCAATTAGGAGACAATCAAGTCTCTCTATCCTCCTTTGATGAAAATGAGAAAACCTCCCATATCCACACCCAAGGGTCTCTTCCACCTCCACTTGAGGATACAAGGAACCCCTACTCACTATCCTCTTCCCCTCACCATCCTTCAAGAGCTTATCACCTTTCCAATAGAGGATACACACATTATCCTGCACATCCTTCATGCTTATCTCCCCCACTTCCAAGTAGGATGTCCCCATACACCCAAGCCCTTCACCTACATACTTCCCAAGCTACTTCCATGCATGTACCTCCACCCCATACATGGTGTTACCCGTATCCTTCTCCTACACCACCCATCCTTTAGATACCACCTTCACCACTTTGCAGATTACCATTTAAGCCAACCTCACAATCTATGAAATCATTCCACTTACCCCCATCATACTCGTATGCAAAATCCTATTCACATGCATATTACACTCATCCTTATACATTAGAGTCCTAATCACTACATTTTCCAATACCATCACCTCTACATCTTGATATCCAAAACATCCTATCTTTACTCGATGCTCTTGAGCTACATCTGATTCATTGTCACTACCTCACTTCTACTCACCAATCCACCATGGCTCATACATTTTCACCTTCCCCCAGGTCCATTCCTCATCCTCAAGTTTGACCCACATCAGAGTCTTGATCCATACCTCCACCATTTGACCTCACTCCATCCACTTCCTACACACCTCTTGCAAAGCTCTATATCTACCCCATGCCTATCCCATTTGTATCATTATCCAAAAAAAATCATTATATCCTTCACCAAGGCTTCCTTGTGTTGCTATAAATACAGCCTCTTGACCCATCGTATCCTAAACTATGGAATTATCACAAATATTAGTTTTGTATATACCACCACCATTTAGTCCATGAAATTGACACATGTCATACATTTAAAACCCTGGTAGACAATATGTTTCTTGGTGATCGTGTCCCATCATCTGAGTGTTCTTGTTCATCCACATGCCTCTATATTACTCCATGTTATATCATCCCTCACAATTTGTCACTGCATGAATAGCTCCCTCTAACTACATCCACCACATGTCAAACTACACAAACCACTAGAGCCCTAGTAGCATTGTTGCCCCACCTCCTCACATTTCCCATTAGTAGTTCCTCTTCATTCACCATCTTCATTCCTTTCTCTTCTTATTCTTATTTCTTCACATAGTTGTATGGTCATGCTTTGTGTGGCTACATACCTACGTTAATCTAATGTCTTTCTTATCATACCTTTCCTTTGGTAATCCTCTCATCTTGTTGGTTACCAATGCTTGTTTCTTCTTACTTATTCTATTTGTAAATGCCACCTTCAAATTCTTCCTCTTTTTGTCATTATTTCATACATCCCCATTAGTCACATATTATTTTCCAACTACACATACACCCCATACACTAGAGCAACCATTATCATAACATCTTACCTTCATTCCTACCACACCATATACTTCTTTGTAAATAATATTTTAAATCTATAGTACCTATATTTCATGCTCTTCCTCTTGTAGATATGTCATTCTCCCATTTGCATTGGTTACATTACATCCATTGCATATATCTATTCATATTTTCTTATGAAATCATTTTATGTTTGTATATTCTTCCTCCAAAAATGTATCTTTGATAGGAATAACATATGCACTTGTTAGCATCACCACTTGGATGTCCATTCCCTATTTTTAGGTTTAATGTGTGTACATGTGTCTTATTTAGTTTTAACCATTTACTAGTTCAGTAAATCAAGTGTCACCTCTAGCTGACAGGTTTTCTACACTCCTTATAGTTCTTTTAGGCTAGTTCAACTTCTCTCATGGACCATTCACTTAGTTTACATGCTTAAAAAAATTTTGAGTCTAAGGAAGATAACACCTTGCGTAGATATCGCCATCTAGCGAATGATTTCCCCTACTCATCCTATAACTTTCATGGTCAACGTATGACATAGGGATAAATAAAGGGATAAGCATAAGCAAAAATCATACAAATGGGTAGAAAACAAAAGCCAATTCCCATACAACAAAAAAAGGAGAAAAGAAAGAAAAAGAGCACCAAAAAACAAATACAAGCAATAAACGAGGGCTAGAAAACAAAAGGAAAAGCCTCTAGATATCACAATTGTTATGCTTCATCATCTTTGGTCCTTAGGTTCAACATAACATCATGGGATGATTTCCATAACTAGTAATAGGCTCCAAGATCCTACATACTAATGGAATAGTCTTACAAGTGGTGACATATCTATCACATTAGTGATCTTCTTTTGTACATATAACTTCACGCTTGTGGATGAGCTAGCTAGTTTGGCTATGTTTACAATGGGTTAATCCTACCTTCCTCAAAATGGATAAATGAATCCCACCTATTTATACATACAGCTCCATGATAGACTTTGAACCAGTCATATTAGTTATGAGTTATCACCAACACTTGCACAGTTTTTGGTTCAAGATTTGATTACTACAACTATGATTGTCAAAGCCATTGCATATACCTTATACCATCCTACATCCCTAAAATTATGGAATGGATCACATTCACATAGGTACATACCATGATACACGTGCTTTCTTTGCACATTTTAGTCCTCTCATACATACATCTATGCATCTATGCTACATAGAATTATCAAACATTATAGTACTACATTTATCCTACATGCATCCTCTCACATTGCATCATCACATTTATGTTACATGCATCTACCACAATTCTAGCATACATTTTTGCATTCACATCAAATCACATTGCATTGCATTCAAGCTAAACTACTTCATATCATTCTACAGTATACCTATACTACAGTATAATCATAAATCTACACCTTGCCACATATATATTCATGCATTGTACATTTACTCACAAATTATACTATGCTATCTATGAAAATACAATTCAAACACATTAAAATCATAATAATAACACATATATATATATATAACAGCCATAACCAAAAGGTATATATATGGAGTCCATCAAAAATACTTGTAGGCTACAAATTGGGACCATGCCCACCATACATCATTCAAAATTGCCCGTAGGCTACAATGAAAATCAACCCTAACTACCACTAGGAGTCTCTCCACTCCCCTCATGGCTAGCCCTTCTTTGCACTATCTCACATGCTACTACAACCCTACTAGACTCTGCTCCTTATTTTAATGCTAGAAGCCCTATAGGAGATAACACCATCTCTAAACCAGTAGCAATATCTATACCCTATACCACATTGTACACCTCAGCCCTCGAGCCCCTCTAACCCACCGAAGCTACACGCTAATGAATATTGTAAGACTGTATCCACACTTGTGATTGTGACCTAGATTATGACACCACCTAGCCATAATCAAGGAGTGGAATCCCATGCATCACCAAGGTAAACTCACACATCACCCACTTTATTGCCTCCTCAACCAGTAACCCTCCTACCCTCTCACTACCCCTCTGTAGCTACTCTATCTCCACCCTCAAAGTAAGCATATCATCCAAAACCTCTACTACCATTTGGGCTCCCTTAGCCTCCCCTCATGTCTATTGCTATCTCACCATATCAACATGCAACTCTACAATTTCTACATCCCAGTCCTCTATTGTAGATTGCTTCCTTTGCACATTTGACCTCAATTGCTCCATATCCTCCACCATCTTAGCATACCTAGCCTTGAAAGAATTTTGATCAATATCACTAGTGTCCTCCAATGCTATCATCCTCTCCTCCAAACATATCACCTTTGACACTCGACTTCTCTCACTCTTGTAGAGCTCTCCCTCTAGTTGATGTACTTGATATTGTAGTAATAACACCTCCTCCTTTGCATCTTGCATCTCCTACTCCTTAATGGAAATATCTACCATATCACCAAGGAAACCCATATCTATGGTATCATAAAAATCACCCATAGCTACACCTGCACCTACATCCTCCATGGTTACTATCTCCTCTACAAGTTGTGCCCCACTACTCATACAAACCTCCTCCACTCTATCTAAAAATGCACTCAAGGTGCCACCTAATCATCACTTGAATCATCTAAGAGGCACCTCTATCTCACTACTAGATATATCCTATTACTTGGATCAAGTATATCTAGCTTCCCTCCCCCTATTGTAGGTACCCCACCACTAGGTGGTACCCATCAATCAACTACCTCAAAACCTGGCTCCCACCTCTGTATCACCCACCAGACATCATACTCTGATGTCGTACCTACATCCTCGACATCTAAGATAACCATAGGTAGGTCCCTCTCACCAGTCCATGGTAAGACTACATTTTTCTCCTCCTTATCACCTCATCATTGATAATATACAATAGGTACCTCCAGAATGTCCTATCATAATAGGAACTATCACATCACTTGACTGAACTAAAAGAACTTAGCCTATTAAAAATATCATCCAACCAACCACCTCCCTCAACGAATGTCACCCAAATGCTCATCATTGTGCTCCTATACGACCCCACCCCTCCAAGGCCTCCATGTAATCACATTAGGCACTAACTCTCCAAAATTAATCCTCCAAAATAAAGGATCACCCTCATGCAGTCTCTTCATACCCTTCTCATATGTTCTCCATATCAAGGTATATGGCCAATGTGTCTACTCATTTGCATGAGCATTATCAGGCAATATCAATGGTTGCTCAATGGCTATGTACTCCCATGATCATACCTATAATAAATGAGTCCAACTCAACCCCTTCCTCCTAGCATGAACTACATCATGCAAATCCCTATACACCTGAGCCAAGAGTGCAAGTGGCTATGCAAATACAACATTTTGCTCCACCATGTCACTCACCACATCCAACATGTTCTAGGTGAATAATACCCTAAAATAATCTGGTAGAGCATAAATAGATATCATCACCATTACTACACACTAGCGCTTAGACAACATCTTATTATTCCATAGAAGCTCATAATCCATCTTCTTTGTATCTACCTCCCTCCATCTGTCACTAAAGAAATTCTCCATTATAGTTGTTTGACTATCATATGATACTACCCTCACTAGCACACCCTTAATAGGTAAATTATATATTTTATACATATCCTCCAAGGTGATCGTCATCTCACCCATAAAAAAATGGAAGGTGTTTCGATATGCATTCCATCTCTCACATAAAGTAGATATATATGCCCTATTGGCATGAATTATCTTGCATTCCCATACGCTTCTAAACCACACTATGCCCAACCACGTCTCATCCTCCTTATTCTTCATAAGTGCATCCAACTCACCATTCATCATATGAACACAATGACGTGGCTCGATCTTCTTCACCTGTTCATACACAAACAAGCACAACAAAATTCATGAGTTCAATATACAATCCTCCAATTAAAAAAAAATCAAATTTCCTAAACATATTTCACATAAAAATTAATTCATTTAATTTATCATGCATTTCGAGACATTAAAACATGCAAAATCCACATATCACAACAAATAAAAAACACAGTCACATATTTGGATACCCATTTGTCATTTCATGGTAAAAGTCCAAACAAATGTGAAAAATAGTACATATTTGACTTCCAACAGTAAAATTTTAAAATTTCCACATACTCACTATGGCATGAAATTTAAAGCCACATCAATCCACTAGAAATACAAAAACAAAATACATTTTTGAACACCCATTTTGACATTTTACAGTGAAAGTGTCAACAAATTTCAAAAATAGTATACAAATACACACAAAATTTGAAGTCAAAATCAACACAACCTCATAAATACAATGCACATGCCAAATCAACACAAAACAAAAACACAGTTGCATATTTGGACACCCATTTTGCCACTTCACGGTGAAAGTTCAAACAAAAATAAAAAATAATGCATATTAGGCTCCCAAAAACCAATTTTAAATTTATTTCTATCTACATCATGGCACGTAATTCAAACATATTCTAAATGCAATAACACACCAAAAAAATCACATTTTTGAATACCCATTTCACCCTTCTACAATGAAAGTGTCAACGGTTTTAAAAAATAATACACTCACAATGGAAAATTTAATAGTTAAATTTTCTTAATTTACATCCCAATGGCTCACATTCAAATAACACGCCAAACAAAGATAAAACAAAAACATTCACATAGTTGGATACCCATTTCCTACTTTTGCAGATGAAATTCAATCATGTTTCAAAAATAGTACCCCATCGCTCCCAAAATGCAAAGTCAAACTATGCAACTATCCTACCCATTAACCAGTCAAACTAATGCAAAAATAGGTCAAACCTAAAAACCAATCATACTTTTGGTTAACCATTTGGCTTGTTTAACACTTTGTGTTCCAATTTTAATTAAAATTTGCATAAATTTTAAAAAATAACATGAAAACCTCTCCCTCCCTATTTCACACTTTTCCAAAAATAAATTTGAAAAAAAAAATCAAGTAACGAGCACTTATCGGTGGGTATCCATGTCAATCGCTAATGCCAGTGCATCTCCTCACCATTCTATCACCCAAATCTATCAACAACAAGAGCTCCGCATCACCAACCATTTCTCACTCCTCACTCTCCATGTTTGTCATCGTCAAAATGACCCCCCACACTTCAAAAAATCCTTAAATATACCTAAAACCCTAATTTTCCCCTACCCTATGAATTAGGTCTAATTCACCCCTCGACCTACAAATCCAAATCCAATTCATCCCCTGGCCTATGAATCTAGATCCAATTCACCCCCTGCCCTACGAATTGAGCCTAGAAACCCCAAAATCACCCAAATTTCAAACCAAACCGTAGGAAATCTACCCATCTTCCTGCCCATATGATTTTTAATCAATCTTATCATGCATTTTTCTTCTATCAACCAATCCATCATATCATCATATTTCATTTACCTCATTGCTTACTCCTCATTTGAGGGGGTATTCATATCTAAAAGTCAACTTTGCATACAGCCAAAAAACCAAACATCCAAATAACGAATATCGCATCAGTCTACAATTTTTTTTTGAATATTATATTATGATAATAATTTCAATACCAACTAGATATTTGATAGATCATGAGAGTTATGCATTTCCATGGGTATGTCAATCTGGCATTCAGGTAAAGTAGTCCTTATCGTATACTGAATGGTACGTTTGACTAAATCCTAGCACAACATTCTAGTATGTCATTTTTGGCATTCAGGTAAAGTGGTCCTTACCATATACTAAAATTTACATGTGACTAAACCCAATGTCCCTTAATTCAAATGGTTTGACACATGTCATCTTGCACTCATCAATCAATCAACAACAAAAATTTGAATAGGAATTTGTTCTATTCGTACTTTGGACCATCCTACATTGGTTGCAAAAACAAAGCAATCATAAGTTTCCTCCACAAGAAACTAATATGACATTGAAAAATATCATATAGAATAAAAAAAATCATAACATTTATCTGTAATCACCCATTTGCATTCATCATCATCTTGTATTTTCTTTCTCTCTTCTTCCCTCCCTTTCTTTCCTTTCTTCTTCTCTTCTCTTGGATCCCTAGTCAATGTTGTATGGTCCCGCTTCGAGTGACTACATACCTTTGTTTGGATTCCATTATATTATTCTTCTTCATTTCCTCTTCTTTTTCCTTGATCCTCAGTCAATTTTGTATGGTCACACTTCGAGCGACTACATACCTTTGATTAGATCCCATTATTTTTCCTTCTTCTCTTGGCTATCGATCAATGTTGTATGGTCATGCTTTGAGTGGCTACATACCTTTTATTAGATCCCATTCTTTTCCCTTATTCTCTTGGCTATCGATCAATGTTGTATGGTCATGCTTCGAGTGGCTACATACCTTTGGTCAAATTCCATTCTCCCCTTCCCCTCTTCATCTACTACTTCTCCCATCACATTTATGTATTAAACTATGTTCTACACAATATAGTACAAAAAGGGATAAAATGTAGACACCCAAAAGTTGCACATATCTATTTCTATGTACTTGTAGATCCATAAAGATACGTAGACCATCCTAGACATCTCTAAGCTATTGTAGACCAACGTAGACCACTCTAGACCAGCGTAGACTGCTCTAGACAATGTAGGTCATCGTAGACCTTCGTAGACATATGTAGGTCATTTCATTGGTCTATAGGCATGAAACCCTACTAAACTACACAATTCATGATCCAATCACCTTCTATCTATCAATATATCACTTATCAATTCTCTAAGGCAACTTAAGCCCTTCCTAGACCTAATTAGGATCCCACGAGACTATTAGTTCCCAAAAATTATTAATTAAGTTGATTGCATTTCTAATTTTAAATTCACTTCACTTAAGTGCACTTTTTGTATTAAAAAGGTTAATTAGGTCATACAACCTAATTAGTCCTAATTATTCCCTCCCACATGTGTGTGCACCAAATTGGTTAGGATATTTTATAGGAAACCCTCATCCAACCCTAATCTAACCTTATATTTGACTAATCCTAGTTAACCCTAATCTATCCTCACACATGTGTGAGGATGAGATATTTCTTTAGGGAATGTAGGAATGACACCTCACTATAATACTTGATCTTAGGGTTAAATACTCATAACAAAACCCCCTACACCTTAGGTTTTTCTATAAATAGTGGACCTAATTCCTCATTATCTATCTCTCTCCCATTTTAGTTAGCATACAGAAACTCTACAAAAATATTACCAAAAGTGTAATCTCAAACATCTAAACTATAAAAAAAACATAGCAGTACCCGAGGATCCCATTCGAAGAAGGATCTCTAGTAGAAAGAACTTATAGCTCAATTTTCTACCTAGCCTATGAATCTAATATCCAATTCATCCCCCCGGCCTACGAGTTGGCCATGTAGAACTTTTTCACTCTAAATCACTTAGGTACATTTTATTTCATGTTTTTACAATAATTCATGTAGTTTATTTTAGTTTTCATTATATATTTTGTTTCAATTTATCTTCTTCACCATGGTCCTAACTAAGGGAAGCCCCCAAACATACTAACTCTCTTTTGCAGGTCTACAATAGGTGCAAAGATGAAATAATAGCAAATACAACTACTAGTGTCACACATTACGCATGAAGCCCACCTACATTGAGGAGCCCAAAATATAGCATAAAATTTATTGTATATTTAAAAAGAAAAAGGATGGGAATCCTCACCATTTGTAACCTAAACCATTTCTATCATGAAAAAAAATAGCATTTCTGAATAATTTGTGTTATGCAAAGTTGGATTAAATGTCGTCTTTTGTACGTTTCACCTCCTTTGATAAAAATGAGGAAAAATCCCATATCCATACCCAAGGGTCTTTTATACCTCCACATGAGGATACAAGGAACCCCTACTCACCATTTGCTTCCTCTCACCATCATTTAGGAACTTATCACCCTCCCAATAGAGGATACACACCCCATACTACATGTCCTTCATGCTTAACTCCCCCACTTTTGAGCAAGATGTCCCCATACACCTAAGCTCTTCACTTACATGCTTCCCAAGACAATTCTACACATGCACCCTCATACCATACATGATTTTACCCACAACCATCTCCTACACCATCCATATTTTAGACGCCACCTTCTCCACTTCAATGCTTACCATTTCAGCCAACCCCACAATCCACAAAGTCATTCCACTCACCCCCATCATACTTTCATGCAAATTCCTCTTCATACCCATATCATACTCCTCCCTATACATTGGAGTCCCTCTCTCCACCTTCTCCAATCCCATCACCTCCACATATTGATATCCAATACATCCTCTCCTACCTCGATGCTCTTGAGATACATTTGAGTCATTGTCATTGCTACACTTCTACTCACTAGTCCACCATGGCCTGTACATCTTTGCCTCCCCCTAGGTCCATTCCTCATCCCCAAGTTTTACCTACATTAGATTCTTGACCCACCCCTCCACCATTTTACCTCACTCCATACACTTATTTCTCACCTCCTATACAGCCTTATATATACCCCATAACTTCTATCCATGCTATTATCTAAAATGTTTCATCATCTCCTTCACCAAGGCCTCCTTGTGTTACCCAAAATTTGGCCTATTGACCCATTGTGTCCTAAACCATAGAATTATCATGAGAATCAGTTTTGTATAAACCACCATCAACCATGCCATGAAATTGACACATATTGTACATTCAAAACCTTGGTAGATAACATGTTGCTTAGTGATCACATACCATCATCCAAATATTCCCTTTCATCCAACCGACTCCAGAGTCCTCCACATATTATAGTCCCTTGCACTTTGACAATGCATGAATCTCTGATAGCTCCCTTCCACTACATCAACCACATTTCAAACTACACAAACCATCAGAGCCCTAGCAGCATCACCACCTCACCTCCTCACTCATGACCTGACCCTCACCACTTTGCCCATCATTAGTTTATCTTCATTCTCCATATTAATTCTTCTCTTCTTCTTATTTTCTCATGTAGTTGTATGGTCACACTTTGATCAGCTACATACCTATATTGATCTAGTGTCTTTCTTCTCACCCATTTCCTTTGGTAATCCCCTCATCTTGGTGGTTACTTTATGACCCTAGGAAGTTGTGCACCTTAGTCTACTTTCAACATTATATCAAAATAAAAGACCATAAAAACATAAATAACATGGAAATGAGAAATATAAAAGATATATTTTATGATTTATTTGAAACTCCTATTACATATCAGTCCCTCTTAGGGATACCCAGTTTAATATAATGAAATACAAGAATAAGTAATGGTTTCCCCCACAAGGGGATGGTGCACTCCGCAGGCCTCCTAGTATCACAAACGAACTTGTATAATGGCTTATAGACACCTTCTCCTTCTTGTTTGAAGGGATCTAATATTTTAAACACTTTGGATTGGTCCTGTAACCTGTATCCTGCATATAAGAAACAATAGTAGGATATCAAAAGCATGGGTAGCCTCTCATGATAAGGTTTTATTAGAAAATATATGAAGCATGAAATGTAAGAATAATAAGATCAAAATACAACAAAACTGAATGATAAACATATGTAAAACTCAGTAATAATAGTGCAAATGCATTAAGATAACTAGATATATACTAAAACTAATTAAAAAATCAAAATCAATGACATATCTAAGCTAAAAACTTGGAAAATAATATCTAAAATCCTAGGTTGTCCCTGTAGGCCGCTGTCAAGGATAGTGGTTGCTAAATGAAACCTTCTTTCTCATGAACCAAGGGGTTGTAGCACTAGATTCCTCATCTAAATTGATGTCCAAGGGTCACCTCTATGTCTGTACACTAATTTGCAATGAAGAATGTTTGATATGAATGGTTGTATGGCTAGAAAATGTTGCTAAATCGGGTAGATTTCCACTACTCCTCAAAGGGGTTTGAAATCTCTCTCCAATTTTCTAGAGCTTCGCTACACAAAATTTTGATATTCACCAATATATTTTTTTTCTTGAGAGGGTCCATATGTAGACCTCCTAGATTTAGATCTAGATCTAGATCTTGGCTTCCTAGAGAAGCTAAGATCCATATTTGCATGCAACTGATCATCCCAGGGAGAAGGATCAATCATAAATTTGCATTGAAGGGATAATTAGGAGTATCTCTATGAGATCCATGCCAAAACCATTTGTAAGCAATGTAAGTGTAGTCAAACTATGTGATTTGGGCCTGTATTCATAGGTAGACTATGTTTTGGTGCTAGTCACTATCCAGAGTAGTGGCTAGATCTAGCCACTTTCAGCTTTAGCAACCAGTGTTGGCGGCTACTTTGATTAATAGCGGCTAAGCCTAAATGGGCCAAAAATACCCCTTTTGAGTGGTTAGGACCACTGCAAGCTCTTGGAAAGGTCCATGATCATTCATATGGTCTTCAGATATGCCCATATGAGTAGTCTCCTAAACATGGTGCATTTTAGGTTTCTACAAATGTTCCTTTTTGGGATACATTGTGGAAAAACACAACACTGAGAAAAATAGACCACCTAGGGAAATATTGTAGGGTGTGTGATGATCATTGATATGATCAACATTGGATGCCCCAGTCATGAGAAAAGGAACAAATCCTAGAATCATTACTTTCAACAGGATGGAAGGCTTAAATCTGAAAAAGCTTATCCACATCCATCAAGCGATCGGGTAGCTTCAATGCTATTATAAGTCCGAAAGGAAGAGAGCTATAAGCTTAACTGTCATATTTGTTTTTTTCCTAGAAAAGGGTAAAATTTTGATAGTTGTTGGCAATGATTCATAATATGAATGCAATTTGACATTATCGAGTGATATTTTATTGATTTTAATTATGATTGTTGATATTATGACTACCCCCTCAAGTGACGAGTTTATGAGGGAAGGATAATGAATAAAGTGATGATTCACTTGACCAACATCAATGATTTGGATATTTTTAGAGGTTTGCTTTATTATTGGGCCGATCTCATTTCAGGCGTGATCTTAAAAAAAATTAGTAATTGTACATCTCTATCCCATGGAGCGGTCTGATCGTACTGGACTTCTTAAAAATCAATATGATAGCAATTCTATTTAAGCCTATGTTGAATCATTACATTCGATGATTTGTTGAAAAATGTTATAGAAGAAAAGAGATGAATCCTCATTCTCATGGGGTAGTCCAGCTTCCATGGGCTTCTTCAGGATTGAAGTGAAGCGTCTCAATTCTGCCATAACTAATTTGCTCCAAATGGCCTTATGGTAATTTACTCATCTTGATAGATTGCATGGAGCACCAGTCACTACAACCGCTAAGTGTATAGAGAAAATAATGGAATACGAGGTGCATTCAAAATTTTGATGTTATTTTATTTTTTGTTATTTTAAATTTTATATTGTTTTTTTTATTTTGATGATTTTTTTATTGTTTTAGACCAATAGGTATGTCTAATGGCCCATTTTGTGCTTCTTCATGGTGACAAATTGCATTTTTGTATTTATGATCCAAAGCCACTATTAGCAAGAGTGACCCTCAATAGCAATTTCATGGTTGTTGTTTGAGTCTATGTTCAAAAAGTGTAGGATGTTGACACCAACAATGGTCAAGGCAAAAATATAAAATATGAAAGATTTTTTTAGTATTTTGACTTTATTGTTTGCCAATTGTCAATTTTTCTTTTGAGCTCTAGGAGAGAAAGAGTGATTATGATCCAGGATGCTATCGATACTACCAAATACCATGGCAAACCAGATGTTGGGTAAAACATTAATTAATCTATGTTTCAATTTCTTGCCTCTATTTAATTATCAACCTGGGACAGCTTGTAAACTTGTGAGTGTCATATACAGTATATGCCTACAGTGTGGGGAATGAATTACTTTGTACCTATTTAGTTTGGTGGGGGTGTTTGTGCATTTTTATTTTAGCCAAACCAAATAAATCTAAGTGCAGAAAAATTAATAAATAAACTAAAACTAAAGCTAAAATTAAAGTGCAAAAACCCAAGTGTTGTAGGTGAGTTGGAGAGGAGAGAGCAATCCTCCAAAGGAGGTCCCAAGTTCAAATCTCCACCCTACCAAAAAAGCTGAATTGGGTATCTAAAATCCAATTGATAATGTTGGTGCGGGTAGGGTCGGTTGTGACCCCCGGGTGACTTTGACAATGTAGAACCCCCTGTTCGTGGTTTCTCAGACCAAGGCGGCTCCGCAAGGGGTTTTTCGCTTTAAAAAAAAATTAAAGTGCAGAAATAAAAGTATAGAAAATAAAAGTACAAAAAATAAATAAATTTGGAAATCTAACTAATGAAAATAAATAACATAAATTAAAATGGGGAGGACTACTACAGGGAGTGGGCCCGAGCTCCCACAGATAGTCCACCCAACTAATTACATGAAGATTGCTTCAAGAAAAATAAGAGTCTTTGCAACTCTTAATAAATTGTATAGAAAAATAAAGTAATCCTCTATGTATCTTATTGATTGACTGATTTGTCTAGCTTGTGTTCTTATATAGACCATAGCCAGATCTTGTTACAATAATAAATTGGTCTCCTTTCAATCACATAACATGATTTGTTACAACACATTTCTTGCATAGATATTATTCTCCTATTTACAAGCATGTTCATTCACCAAAGGAATAAATATAATAATCCTTAGGTGTATGTAAATACTAATCTTAGAATAATAGATATTATTTTCCTATTTACAAGCATGTTCGTTCACCAAAGGAATTAATATTAATCCTTAGGTGTACGTAACAACTAATCCTAGAATAATGCATCCTAAAATAATGCCTTTAAAAAGCTTACATAGTCAAAATAGAATAAAAGTGCTTTATTCTATTTTAATCACAAAAATCTAATATGCATAAGAATATGAATTATTTCTCCTCCATATTTTGTGCAACAAAATCCTTCAAAAGTGCATGGTCAATTAGTCAACTGATCAATGTTGACTTGGTCAACCAACCAATCATCAATAGGAGTCAAGCGCTAGAAAATAGGTCAGGAAGTAGCATCAAAAATAGTCAAGAAGCAGGTGCTATAAATAGCTTGGAAGTAGGCACCAAAAAATATATGGGAAGCAAGAACCAGAAATAGACAGCAAGCAAGCACCAAAAATAGATGGAAAGCAGGCACCGCAAACAATAAGGAATTAGGCACTACCAACATTCAAGAATCTAGTGCTTGCCTTCACATTTTACCACTATTCTTTTCAATGTCTTCATGCATTGCCATGCACAAATAGGATGTAGACTCAAAACACCATATTTGTAGAAAAAACTTGCATTTACACACACTTTCCATGAAAAACACTAGTCAAGCATAATACTTCATTTTCTATCAATTATATGTAAAAGCTATATAAAAATACATTTCAAATGTTAATTTAAATCAATAATGATGCCCTTAAAAGTGTATATAAAATTATAATTTCTAGTCCTCATTATTCCTCCATGTCGAAAGAATTGACATGTCCTCATGTCACAGCCCCCCGGTATTGATTCTTTTTTTAATGGGAAGTAGATGCTTCCCTGTATATGGGAAGCACACACCTATATATAGGAAGTAGACATTTGTATATGGGATTCGAAAATGTATATGGGAAGCATGCACATATATATGGAAGTTAGGCCTATATATGGGAAGCAGGCGCCTGTATATGGGAGTCACCTTTTTTTAAAGTAATATTCCTTGGGGTAGTGAAATTCTTCTCCTGTCTGAGGCATGCCATGTGGCTAAATTCTTATGGAAGAATTAATAAAGAGAAATATGGGGCATCTATTGGTATTAACATAGAAATAATTTTTAAAATAACTATGCAAATAATTAATAAAAAACTTAGTACATACCTGGGTGAATTTTGCAGATCATGATATGTACAATGTCGGATGGTGCGAAACGTCTACATGCAACCTGAAATTGTGATGACCCAAAAAATGTTGTTGCTTTGACATTGATGTATCTTGGAGATAATACACACACACACACACACACACACACACACACACACACACACACACACCATATATATATATATATATATATATATATATATATATATATATATATATATATATATATATATATATATATATATATATACATTTTCTTTTTAGGCATCCCTTCTTCCTGGTGGAATATTGACACCCTTTATTGGTGCCTTCCTCCAGGTGGGAAGAAGGCACTTCTACTAGTCTGATTGTAGGCACTATCTCCTTGGTGGAAAATAAGTGTCTTTTTTTGCATTGCTGCTCTCCTAGCAGGGCACAAGATGCTTGTATCTGTCAGGCCTAGTTTAAGTCGATCGGCTACCTATAGATTGTTCAAGGTCATGTTCTACAAAATAAATATACAAAAAAAACTAAACACATGAAAGTAGGAAAATAGGAATCATGGAACCTATGCCTGATAGGCCTAGGTTTCCCAAGATACCTATAGATTGCATTCAAGGCATGATTTCCTACAAAGCAAAAATAAAAACTATGTTAAGCAGAACAATTTCCATGCTATTTTTTTTTGTTCTCTTTTTTTTGTTCCAGACTCTAGAATTTGCCAGAATTTTTTAGATTCTAATTTTTTTTTGATGAATGTATGAACATTCATCAAAACTATTGGTATGGTATGGGGTCTCCCCCATGCCAATTTATGATACAATATCTTAAATGTGAGCCAGTTGGAAATGAAGCCCATTGACTATTACTCGAACATCATCTTGGCACTCTACTTTGCTCTTGGTGTAGCATTTCTAACTTTTTATCCATCATCTTCTCAGGCTATAACAATCACACACTTTATGGCAAAAATTTCCTCAAGTTCCACAAACACCTTGGGTTGGAAGCCTTTCGCTTGATTAGGGTTACTTAGCCTACCTTCGGGTGTCTGTGTTGTTAAGGCAAACTCTACTCGCTTCACCTATTTGGACTGGATGCTACACAATCAAGGTACACAAAATGGTTTGTATAGTGCTATTACGAACTCCATGTATGAATCTCACTTTAATAAATATTCATATACATATATTTATTCATCTGCACTACACTTAATGTTATCCTACAAAACATAAAAAATCTAAATTAAAGTAAAATTCTAAACTAAACAAATAAAATTTAAACTAATTTTTTTTTTAGCAGATGCTGATTGTTGGAAACAATGGCTACATCCTCCAGGAAGTTGATCTCCTAGCCTTCTACAATTTTTGTAGCTAGATTGTGTGGATAACATCCTCCACAATGGGCATGCCACATTGTTACCATGATATTTTCTGGTATCCAACAATTGCTTGAATGAATCATTGCAAAGTGGAGCCATCTTTTCACAACATTTGTGATCAGACATATCCCACCTGCAATCCGAACAACTCAAAAATCACTGTTTACATAGTAATTTTACCTGATTTTCTAGATACCTTGCATAGTCTGCTATACCATTCTTTTTTTAGTGTTTTTGGTGGCCATAATGAAGTTGGGGTCTCCCCCATGCCTACAATTGAACTAGTCTCTAAAAATTGAGGATTATGATAAGTTTTTTATTCTGATAAAAAATTTGATACAAATAAATTTTCATTTGTTCTTATCCTCTACTTCATCAACTAGCATGATATTTTACAACATGAGAAAAACATTTTCCTCCTCAAAACCAAAAATTTTCAACTCATTGGCAAATTATGCAGGCAGATAAATGACTACTATTTTTTTAATAAAATAAATAAAAAATAATAGTATTCTAAAAAACACATGCTAGTTTCTGATTCACCAGATCACCTTAAGTGCAATTGCCTTAAGTGCAAGTGAAGAGCATACTCCTGTGAAGATGTTATTTTTAAATTCTACTTCTTTTATTTTATTTTTTTATTTTTTTATTTTTAATGTCATTTTCCTGCTACTAATGTCATCATTAAAATTTGCTAATATGTTGAGAAATGTTAAGCCTGTAATTTTTTCATCGTTAAAACTAGGCTTCTTGAGGCATAATTCCCTAATGATTTTTGTGTAAATAAACACATCCTTAATAGTAAAATATTCAACTATCAGACCTGGGTTGTGTCATTTCTCTCTAATTTCATGAAACCATTGAGAATACAGTGGAAATCCTTCATTACCTAATTTTCTATTTTTTCAACAACACAATTTATTTCCTACTTCTACACTTAATATGGTACATCGGGTTCATTCCCAAACACTAAAATTTATACACTCCCCAGAAACGATGCCAAAATATTGGGCAAAATATTGGTTAATCTACGGTTCAATTTCTTGCCTCCATTTAATTTGTCAACTCGGGATAGCTTGTAAACTTGTGAGTGTCATACATAGTATATGCCTGTAGTGTGGGGAACAAATTCCTTTGTACCTATTTAGTTTGGTGGGGGTGTTTTTTCATTTTGATTTCAGCCAAACCAAATAAATCTAAGTGCATAAAAATAAATAAATAAACTAAAACTAAAGCTAAAATTAAAGTGCAAAAATAAAAGTACAAAAAATAAATAAAGTTGGAAATCTAACTATTGAAAATAAATAACATAAATTAAAATGGGGAGGACTACTATAAGGAGTGGGCACCCAGAATCCCGTAGGTAGTCCACCCAGCTAATTATATTAATATTGCTTTAAGAAAAATAAGTCTTTGCAACTCTTAATAAATTGTACAGAAAAATAAAGTATTCCTTTGTGTATCTGATTGATTGATTGATTCATTTGGCCTGCGTTATTATATAGACCACATATAGATATTATTACAATGATAATTTGGTCTCTTTCTATCACATAATGTGATTTGTTACAACACATTTCTTGCACAGATATTATTCTCCTATTTACAAGCATGTTCGTTCACCAAAGGAATAAATATAATAATCCTTAGGTGTACGTAAATACTAATATTAGAATAATAGATATTATTTTCCTATTTACAAGCATTTTCGTTCACCAAAGGAATCAATATTAATCTTAGGTGTACATAACAACTAATCCTAGAATAATGCATCCTAAAATAATACCTTTAAAAAGCTTACATAGTCAAAATAGAATAAAAGTGCTTTATTCTATTTTAATCACAAAAATCTAATATGCATAAGAATATGAATTATTTCTCCTCCATATTTTGTGCAACAACCTCCTTCAAAAGTGCATGGTCAATTGGTCAACCGATCAACGTTGACTTGGTCAATCGGTCAACATTGACTTGGTCAATCGGCCAATCATCAATAGGAGTTAGGCACCAGAAAATAGGTTGAAAGCAAGCACCAAAAATAGTCATGAAGCAGGCACCTGCTTCTTGGGAAGCAGGCACTAGAAATAGCTAGGAAGTAGGTGCAAAAAAATATATGGGAAGTGGGCACCAGAAATAGATGGAAAGTAGGCACCAAAAATAGACAGGAAGTAGGCATCGCCAATAGTCAGGAATCAGGCACCGCCAATAGTTAGGAATCCAATACTTGCCTTCACCTTTTATCATTGTTCTTTTCAAGATATCTTCGTGCATTACCATGCCCAAATGGGATGTAGACTCAAAACACTAGATTTGTAGCAAAAACCTACATTTACACACACTTTCCACTAAAAACACTAGTCAAGCATAATACTTCATTTTATATCAATTATATGCAAAAGCTATATAAAAATACATTTCAAATGCTAATTTAAACCAATAATGATGCCCTTAAAAGTGTATATAAAATGAGCATTTATGGTGCTCATCACCAGGGTGAGGTATCCACGAGTGGAGGATCTAGAGCTTCATGGGTATTTCTCTTAATCCTAGCTTATTATTTGATTTATTAGGTAAAATAAACCTCACTAATTAATCAATAAATAAACCAAATTAAACTAGTAGGCAATGAATTGAACTAGTAAATAGGTCTAGGTTTAGCTTAATTGTAGTGGGTTTAGCTTAGTTTTTGTATTTTTCAAAAAAATTATGTTTTTGGATGAGGGCAGATGCAATTGGTGTGCTACCTCATGGCCACTAATGACCATAGCAACCCCCAATTGACCAAGGGGGGTCGTTGTTGTCGTAAGCGACTAGCTTGAATTCCAATGGTAAATTTTTTTACCATTTGCGGCTGGCCACTATCGGCTTCAGTGGCCACTGCGTGGCTACTCCTAGCGTGAGAGACCGAGAAAATTTAGGAAAATTTATTAAATTTTTATGTTTTCTAGGTGATATAATTGATTTTTTTGGATTTTTGAAGTGTGAATTTTGATTTTTTTGGATTTTGAAGTGTGAATTCTGATTTTTTTTGTTTTTTTAAGTGCATTTGCTTAGAATTTTTGTATTCTACTTGATATTAAATTGTGTTTGCAATATTTTTGGATTTTATTGTGTCTTTTTAGATTTTAAGTGCATTTAATTTAGGCATTTACTTTACACTTTTATCTTTTGTCTACATGAGATCAGGACCCTACTTTACTCATGCAACTTCTAACCTAGATGAATGACACAATTTTTTCTTGGCTTGATGCCCGCAAACTTCAGTATGTCACGAGGTTGCTAACAATCATGTTAGACTAGGCCTACCTCACTATCCTAGTACATAAGTGGGATTACCAAATGAACACCTTCCATATCCCTACTAGCAAGATGACCATCACACTAGAGGACATATATAGGATCTTCCAGATCCCTTTTTATGGAGTCCCTATTGTGTCCTCTTCTATCGATGCCAGAGACACTATCTTTGCAAGGGTCTTTGGAGATCATACAACTGTAGCATTTGGTGACTATCATCATGGCAGGATCTCCATGGATTGGTGGTATCGAGAGGATGTCTTCCCATGGTGGTAGGTCATCTTGATGCATGTCATATGTAACATGCTTTTACCTGATATCTTGGGAGTGAGGTTCCCATAGAACCTCCTAGCTATGGTTTAGGACTTGATGGATAGTGAGGCACCTATCATTATGGCTTGGGGGAGCATGCTTCTAGCTCAGTATTATGATGAGCTTTACCAAATTCAATGGTTAGGACAAGCTAGCATTTCTTACAACCTACTTATATAGATATGGGGCTAGGATCACATCAGGTGGACCATCCAAGAGGATTGCCTATTAATATTACCATCGTTATATATGTGGCTTAGTGTTATAGATGCAAGTGGTATCGAGAGTTCAAGGAGCACAAGAGTCAGTGCCATGTAGGGGATATTTCTTACTATACAATTACTCTGACTAGCCTACGGGCACAACCTAGGGTTTTAGACATTATTTTCCAAGTTTTTAGCTTAGATATGTCATTGATTTTGCTTTTTTAATTAGTTTTAGCATAGATATGGTTCTCTTAATGCATTTGCACTATTATTCCTAATTTTTACATACATTTATCATTCAATTTTGATGTATTATATCTTGTTCATAACATGACTTTCACACCTATTATCGAGTCTACACAAGACATGGGATGGCCAAGAGTCCCAAATTTTCCAGTAGGGATAGTGGGTCCATTAGGGATTTCCCCTAACCAAACCAACTTCATATATGCTAGTTTAGACTATGCCCATAATGCTTCTGATATTGAAGAGGATGAAGATGAACCATTCACCATGAATATTCATTGCTTTTCAAATCTTGAGTTTTCTCTAAGGTACTTTGAACGATGTCATTGGCATGGCTATGGCTTAGGTTTGTATGAGAAAGGGCATCAGCTTCCATTCCAACTACAATACTAGCTACCTAATAATAGTTTTAGTTTAGGATATTATATCTAGAGCCACCATGATTCATTAGCCTCAACCCTAGATAGGTTGAGCTTGGGGTTCAAGGAAGACATTGACTAGAATTCCTATCAACCCTTGAGAAGAAACTACTTGGGCAATGGATGGGTGGCTATGATCAATATCGAACCACCTAATGAGTATCATCCAAATTTCTCTCTTGAAGCACACCCATTAGGAATCATCCTATGGGAGGATGAGCCAAGCCATGATTATGAGTGAGAGGAAAATGAGTATGTCACTAGTGAATCTAAGGATGAAGCCAAATTTGCCTACCATGGACCTCTGTATATTCAACACCTTGCTTAGGTAGGTAACACAGAGACCATATACATCTTGGATGAGAGTGGATATGAGTTAGAGGACTCAACTAAAATGGCCTACCTTGGTCATAGACATGCATGCCACATCATGGGGCCAGTGGAGATAAACAATAGATTCTTCATAGATGATAGTGACTATGAATGTGAGACTAAAATAGCCTATCTTGGGCATCAACATTCAGGTAAATACCTAATTCCAATGGGTAGGATTGAGGGGTTTTTTATAGATGAAAATGACTATGAGAAAAAGATCTAGATGGCTTATCTTGGGCCTCGTCACTTACATTAGGTCAATATTCTTGCTAAAAGAGAGAAGATACTCCACACAATATATCTTGGACCTTGCTTCATGGGAAGACTAGTGAATATAGAATACATTCATCGCATGGTCAACCCAGATATGCCTACATTTAGAGAGCTAATTCAGCCTAATTATCCCATCATCTCATCTATCCATAGACCAGATCCTGAGATCCCTATACCCATAGAGCCTCATATTTGGGACGGAAGATAAAACATTAATGCAAAGTTTCACCCATGTGGTCCTAGATATTTCATCCCATCCATCAACATGATCTACATTGATTTGACCACTCTACTCCATAACCTAACTAATCCACATAAAATATTGTGTCTTAATTTAGATACTATTGATTGGGATCACACTGATTCACCCCTAAAACCTAAATATTTCTTCCCTAATTAAGAGATTCTATAACTATTTCATTTTTCACCAGGCTATGCACATGATGTCTATCACACTAGTTTCGACCATGATTCAGTGGAACCTTTAAACCTAGTAGATGATATCCACTTAGTCCCCACTCCTCACTAGCTTGAGGATGAGTCACATATAGAAATAGAGGAGACATTAGAAGTGTAAATCAGCAATGGTCTATCTAATGCAAAGATATTCAAGTTTGAAGAAATCTTATATCTGAAAGAACGGGCCATCAGTATTCCTCTATTGAAAGAGAGACCAAGTCTCTTTGCTTGGACCTACAAAAATATACTGGGACTAGATCAAAAATTGGTTATCCATAACCTTTCACTAGATCCTATGAAGAAACCGGTCAAGCAAAATCTTAGAAATATGCATCCAACTATCTATTTGATGTTAAAGAACAAGTTGCATAAACTATTGGATGTAGTCTTTATTGTTCCCATCAACTATCCAAAATGGGTATCAAACATGGTTCCTATAGAAAAACCTAATGGAAGAATTTTTATTTGCACAAATTTAAGGGATCTCAATAAGGTAACACCGAAGGATTCATTCCCATTGCCCAACATAGATGCTCTTGTAGACTCAACTGTAAGTCATGAGATGCTCTCCCTAATGGATGGTTTTTCTAGTTACAATCAGATTCAGATTAAACTTGAAGACCAACACAAAACCACGTTCACCACTCCATGGGGAATATTTTGCTACAAAGTAATGCCATTCAATATTAAAAATGTTTGTGCCACATATCAATGGGCTATGACATACATACATTTTCCATGACTACATGCATAATATCTTATAAGACTATATTTATGACTTACTAGCCAAGTCATTGCTACATGAAGAGCATGTCAAGATATTCAAGAAGGTATTTTATCACCTAATTGAACATAATGTTAGGTTGAATTCCAATAAATGCATCTTTGGCATAACTTCTATAGAACTTTTGGGATTCATAATTTCTAAATGAGGCATTGAAGTAGACCCAACAAAGGTAAAGGCTATCCTAGAAATGGCCTTGCCCACTAAAGAGGTGAGAAGGTTATAGGGAAAAGTAGTGTCCATAAAGTGATTCATCGCACAACTATCAGATAAATGTCAACCCATGAATTGACTACACAACGGGGTCCCATTCTAGTGGGATGAAGAATGTCAACAAGCCTTTACTAAAATCAAGAAGTACTTGGAAAAAATGCTAGTCCTAGCTCCACCATGGCCAGATGTTCCATTCCTACTATATATCCACTACTGATTTTGCTTTGGGCACCATGTTGGCTCAAAAGAATGCACAAGATAAAGAACAAGTGATATATTACATCAATCGCACCTTGGTGGGCTATGATATAGGATACATATATGTAGAAAAGCTGTGCTTAGCAATGGTATTTGCAACCAAGAAATTGCACCACTACATGTTGAGCCATACAACATATGTAATATCTAAATAAAATCCTTTGCAGTATATGATGAGCAAGACATATCATAATACACATACTTCAAAGTGGATCATGCTATTGAAAAAATTTGACTTGGAATTCATAATCCAAAAGTCCATCAAAGGACAATTCATAGCTGATCAGCTGGCTGAGGCACCTCTTCAAAATAGTAGACCTCTCACCATAGAACTTCTTGATGATGTAGTATTTGCATTATAAAAAGCACCTAAACCCAAAGAACTTGAAAGTAAAGCTGATATGACTTTGTTCTTTTATGGTTCAAAGTGTGAGCAAAGAGGTGGTGCAGGTATTGTATTTTTCATGCCACAAGGTGCTCCAATAACCTTGTCATTTAAGCTATAATTCCCTTACATGAATAATAACACCGAATATGAGGCCCTGATCTTGGGTCTCCAAATAGCCATTACTATGAAAATCAAAAGGCTAAATATCTTTGGTGACTCCCTTATCATAGTCAACCAAGTTAAGGGATTATTCCAATGTATGGATACAATATTGAAATATTACAAGGATATTGTTGACACCTATCTAAACCAACTAGAATGGTATGACATTGAGGCAATCCCTCTCACGTCAAACAAGTTTGTAGACACTATGGCATCTTTGGTAATCCCAATTTTGTTGGATTTTTGAAGTGTGAATTTTTATTTTTTGTTTATTTTGGTGTATTTTCCTAGAATTTTTGTATTCTAATTGATCTTGAATTGTGTTTGCACCATTTTTGGCTTTTATTATGCCTTTTTAGCTTTTAAGTGCATTTAATTTAGGCATTTACTTTGCACTTTTAGAGTTTTTTTGTGCAGGCTCAGGACCCTACTTTTCTCGTGTGACTTCTACCCTAGATGGATGACATAGATTGGGCTTAGCTTGATGCCCATGGACTTTAGTACATCATGAAGATACCTATGATCATGTCAAAATAAGCCTACCTCACTGCCCTAGAACACAAGTGGGAATCCTGGATGAACATCTTCCATATCCCTACTAGAAAGATGACCATAACATCAAAGGATGTATACAAGATATTCTAGATCCCTTTTGATGGATTCCCTATTATGTCCTCTCCTACTAATGCCAGTGATTCTCTCTTTGTGAGGGTCTTTAGAGATCATGCAACTACAACATTTTGTGACTACCATCATGGTGGGATATTTGTGGATCGGTGGTATCAAGAGGATGTATTCCCATGGTGATAGGCCATCTTGATGTATGTCATATATAATATGCTTTTACCTAATTACTTGGGAGTGAGGTTCCCATGGAACCTCCTAGATATGGTTTAGGACTTGATGGACAATAATGTGCATATCATTATGGCTTGGGGAGTGTGCTTCTGGATTGGTGTTATGATGAGCTTTACCAAATTCAGTGGTGGGGATTATCTAGAATTGCTTACAGCCTACTTCTATAGTTATGGGACTAGGAGCACATCAGGGTGGACCACCCAAGAGTATTTCCTATTATAAATATTACTATTACAGATGTGTCTTAGTGTTATAAATGCAAGTGGTCTCAAGAGTGCAAGGAGCATAAGAGTCAGCACTATGTAGGGGATATTTCTCACTATGCAATGACTTTGATAGGCCTGCAAACCAAGTATATTATATGGAGGCTCTATCATGATTTTACCACCTAGGTAGAGGTACATAGATTCATACTTCAGACTAGGCATGACTTATGGGTTATCGATTGCAAGGGTCGTATCAGGGAGTTCTTTTATTACTCCTGGATGCTCTGATAGTTTGGCATATAGTAGGATGTACCTCTAGATCCTATTTTGTACAAGTGGGTCATCATAGAGAGGGATATTATACTATGTTAGATTGCAATAGTTATAGAGGAGGGCAGCCAGCTAGTAGCAGAGTACAGAGTACTGGCACACTGTATGATTTTAGATTGTAGTCATATGATTTGGAGGAGATTTGACCGTTTGAAGATTAAAGAGGTAAAGGGAAAAAAATAGCAAAATAAGTGTATGATATGGAAGTGACGAAGGAAGGTGAAATAATAAAAGGGACCCAGAACCATACATTGTATATTTTTACAAGAGTTTGTACAATTTTTGGTATGTTTCTAATTGTGAAGGAAGAGGTTGAGTTAATCGGCAAGATGTTGGAGGAATGATCTCAATAGAAGAATTTGGATGCCGATTGAGGTGGATTGCAACAAATAGGGTGGAGATATCACTAGGTCCACTACACAAGAGATAGGTATACTCATGGTAGCACTTCAAGCATTAGTTTTAGTCCTATGTTAGGCATGGTAATCATCCATGGTGGAGAGGAGGGTATAGACTGTGGAGGAGATAAAGCCATTGGTGAGCACACCTAGATAGAACAACACCAAGGAATGGAGAGGAACGAATGGTAGAAGTAGCTATCTCACAAAGGGAATTGAGGAGTGAGGTACATGTAAAAGAATGGGAAGAACACCTGAGTAGTGAACAGGGGGAATACCAGGTGGAACTATCAAACATTGTGTTTATACAACATGAAGTGGAAGCATGCAGGAAATGGTGGAGTGATGAGAAGAACAGGTCTCATCCATGGAGGAAGACATTTGAAAATACACAAGTGGTAGTCATTGTGTGGATTCCACCATTTCATAGGACATTATTCCAGAACTATCTTGTACATATGGTTCAAGCATATAATGCAGCAATGAGGACAACCTATGTCAATGTGGGCAAGAGGTTAGTGAAGGTGGAGGTTTCAAGGAAGGCATTCCAGAGAAAATTTGGGTTACCAACAGAAGGCATGGAGATAGTCAAGCAATTGGTAGACCCAATAGAAGCACACTGCCTAGTTACCACCATGACCACTGTTAAATCAATGATAGATGCAAAGATTCCTGAAGTAGTAATGCATGGAATAAAGTAGAGCCAGTTGCAAAGTGATAATTGGGTGTGTACAATGAACACAATAGTGGTTTTATTTTTAGGTGATATAAGGGCAACTGAGATGCCAATGTGTATGGCATAGTATGTAGAATGTATTACCCAGGGGATTATGTATGATTGGGGTACCTTTCTAGAGAGAAGAATGCATGAGGTCTTGACAAAAAGACCAAAGAACTTTGGGATGGTCTTTCAGGAAATAGGATTGCTACTGAATGCAATCACAAAAATGGGAATGCAATTCCCAGGGTTGACACCGCCTAGAGAAATTATACTAGACCAACCAAAAATATTGATATGGGTAAAGGCTATACCCATAGCAAAGACTACTCCAAATAAACCATGCACAAGGAGTGAAGCTTAGGGAGATACCTCTCCATAGGAGGATGTCGATGTACATCATCAGAGAAAACATTCTAGACGGTTGGAGTCAGAACTAGAACAACAAGTACCTGCACAAAGGCAATAGGAGCAGCCTCTTAATCAAGAAATGGAGAGTAGTCTAATACAAATAAGGACAAGAAGGAAATGAGAAAGAATGATAGATAAACCAGTTCTAGAAGTACAAAAGAAGGAATAGTCAAACTTAGAAGCAACAAAACTAGAGGAGTTATATTGGATAGAGGCATAGAAGATAGTGTAATATCTGGACATATTTTACCATTTTGATAATATGGATGCCTCTGATTTTTTAAAGGAATTGAGGTAGGGCATGATGGAGTAGCCACTACCTAGGACAAAGTGAGAGTTGGACCGAGTACCATGGTAGAAGAGCCCAAGAAGAAGATTCATTACAAAATTGTAATAGGAGGCTCCAGTAAGCAAGAGGTCTTGAAGAATACCGAAGTACCACAAGAGAAAGAAGCACTTGTTACTTAGTAGGTCACAATTGGGGATGCACAATAGATACTAGAAGAGGTGGTGATGGAGCAACAACAAGTGGATGGCAAGGAATAGAAAGTAGCTCGTGAAAATATGGAGGAGCCACAGGGGGGCTCAACTGAAGTAGAAAAGGCTCAGGAGCAATTTGAGTGGTGATCTCAAAAGGAGATCATAAACATTATGGATAGCAAGGGAGAGGAGAAAATAGTAAAATAATCCCCACATCGAGAAAATATAGATATTGATAGAGTAATTAGAGAGCTTTGAGGAATATCTAGCCACCTTAGGTTAGAAGAAGAATTAAGAACTCATACAAAGGAAGAACAGTGGGGAATGCAATACAGTTATCTTATGTAAATACCATGGTTTCAAAAAATTACAACAAAGGAGGAGGCAAGTGGAATAGAGGATAAGGTGGAACACTTCTTTGCTCAGTTAGGCCATGTGATGAATAGTGCCAAAATGGAATTTTGCATTGGCCACATGGGAGAACTGAAGCTATGGGAGAAAAAAGTATCTATCGAGTTGGAGAGGATAACATAATGGGTGAGTAGTACAGAGCTTATAAAGAGGATAGTGGATATTCATGCATAGCATCCATGGAGGTTACCCAAGGAAGAGGTAACAAAAATGTTAGGAAGAGAATACTTGCCAGAAGGGATGGTCATGAATTACAGGAAGGATTCAAGAATATATTTGGATCGAGTGAGTCATCCAACCTGCCCCATAAATATGGTAGAAGTTGAATATAGGAGGGTCTCTACAAGAGTGTCCATTACCCTATAGAAGTTGAACTTCCTAACACATTGGATAGAGTGGTTGAGCATTGTATTGGAGGAAATCCATCAGCTCAAGGAGGCACAGGAGGAAGATACTACAGTCGTTCAAAAGGAATTGGCCACAATGGAAGATGAACTGTAGAAGAGTAGCACTTTGGTGAAAGACAAAATAAAGAAGCTAGAGGAGGATATATCAAGCCTCAAAGTAGAGTCTAAATCCATAGTTACGATGCTTGAAGAGTAAAAGTAGTAGATTGTCCAGATGGTAGAGGATAATATTAAATAGTTGGAGGCACAACTCAAAATGAAGGATGAGCAGATGACAGCTTAGTTGACTGAAAAGAGTGAGAAAATGGCTACATAAGCCAAGCAGATAGAAGAGCTAACAAGGAAGCAAGAATCTGAATGACATGGTCATGGAGAAGCAAGCTCAAGTAAGGATTAAAGAAGACTAGGTTTGAGCTCTAGAAGCTGATATTAAACACCACTTGGAGAAAATTGATGAGAAGAATGAGGAACTCTAGGCGGCTGCCCGAGCAGAAGCTCATTGGAAGGAGAAGTTGACAAAGAGTGCCTCCAACCGAGAAATACAAATGATGGACTTTATGAAATCCATCGAGGAGAAGGCTAACCTTCACGGAGCCAAAGCCATCGAAATGGGGAGCTACGCAGCCAAGCTAAGAAATGAACGAGAAATGTACAAGACACAAGTCAAGGACTTGGAGGCTGAAGTAGCTAGACTGGAAGCTCAGTAGAAGAAGTATAATGATTCATCGAGGACACCAACTAAAGTAAATGGGAGGGTATATGTAGGCAACAAATCCACCTCCCAGAAGAAGAAAAAGTGATTTGCTAGATTTTGATAGTTTTGGGAATAATTTGCTCAAGTTTTGTAAAACCGTACAGTTGGAGCAAATCATACAGTGGAAGGCAAAATCATACAACTGGATTGGCAAACCATACAGAGCAGTAGCAAATCATACAGGGCGCACCGAAATTCACTCAGATGCAAAGGAAATGTAATTTCGGGATGAAATGTCGCATGGATTTGCTAAACTAAGGTGTAAACTTAGGAAAATGCCAAAATAATGTATTCAGTTGTAGATGGGCAGTTGTGAATAATGGATTGTCTCAGGAACCACTTTGGAATGGCCTGGGCAACGTTATATAAGGCCCCATTTTTGAATTTGTAGGTCTGGCTACTAGTTTACTGGTTATTAGTTGCTAGAATAGAGATATAGACATAATTCTGAGTTATTGCAATTACCTTGAGAGAGTTTTCCACATTGTAACTGAATTTACAGCCATTAATGAGAATAACAGACGTTGTGGATGACAGTGTACGATCTTGTTGTGAATGGATAATGCATTGTGGATTAACATTGTGTAATTGAGTTTCTACCTTACTGTTATATGTTAGTTTTAGCTTTGTTGCAGCTTTGTGGAGAAGATGATCACTGGTGAATCATGGGGAATGATTTAGGAGCTTAGTGACGTTGGTGAAGGCATGTTGAAGCAGACTGTACGATTCCTGGACGACATTGCTTGTATGGAATCTCTCCTCAGCCCGGTTTGAATGCTTTGTTGGTGAAAGAGATTGTCTTGTTTAGGTTGTTAAACCTTTACAAAACATCCCGAAGAGAGATTGGAGCAGAAGAGCATAGCAATTAACACCTTGTTGTACCTGTAGTTCATACATATCGTACATCGTACATCGTACAAATCGTACAAACAGTTGTTACCCGATTTGGTAAAACAGGCGATTGATAGGAATTTACCCGATTTGGCAGTTTTGGTGAATCGGCTTGAACGATTACAAAACTGTGTATGACAGCCTCCAAAATAGCATCTATCAGTTTTTCTGAGTGTAATATCATACCATCTTGGCCACTGTATGATCTGAGATCGTACAGTGTATGTAATTAGGGTCCGTACAAGGAATTGATAGTTCGTACAAGGGTAGTTCGGGTGATTAGAAGACTGTCCGATTTGGTCATTGAGATAAGCTTGGCCTAGGAATCATTCTTGCCTCTGGAAAACACCTCCCCACTAGGAATACTCCACCATTATGTTACATTTGGCATCGTTGCCTTATCGAATCTGGCATTCTTGTTAAAACGGGTCGAATTTGACTAAAGACTGGAGGTGATTTTTTATGATGGACACCAGTACACAAAGGCGTGGGAGAAGGGAACCATGAGACAACATTCTAGTAAGAAGGAGCACAAGGATTTCTCAAAGAGGAAACATGAGTAACTCAGATCAGAGTATGCATGAACCAGAGATAGAGCAAGTTTGGACATCCGAAGAGGGAGACTTTGAGACGTTGTTGATTGAGACAGAAGACGAGGAGGAAGAACCACTAAACATAGAGGAGACGGGTGACAAAGAGAAAGTGCACGATGATAGAGAGTGGATGGTAAGACCTGAGGACGTGGTAGTAAGGTTGCGAGAGGGTGTAGAGGATGGGAGTCAGGCACCAGGGCAACAGGACATGGGGACTCAGGAGGATAGACCAAGATCATCTCCATCAAACCAACGAAGAAGGTCACAGAGTGAGGATGCACGAGAATTTGGTCATCGAGTGGAGGGACAAAACAAGATACCTCGAATTGACACTTCTGACGACAATGGGAGTAAGACACCCCCAAGGAGGAATCCGATAGAGATTCCATGGGACACCTCAAGTGAGAGTGATGACTCTCCCAAAATGGCTAACAGAGCAGCCAAACAAAGATGTCCACCATTTTTAGGTGAGGGTAAGGAAGACCCCACATGGCACATAGGAACTTGCATAACCATTTGGAGAGAAAATGGTGTAGACAGACCAGAGGATTGGGTAGTCCTCTTTCCTGCCACCTTGAGAGGATTGGCAATAGACTGGTACCTAAAGAGAGAAAATAACATTGATTTTTAGACTTGGAATCAGATAAAGGAGAAGTTCATTGAGGAATTTTGACCTTTAAAAGATGATGGAGACATAGTCACCGAGCTTTGCGTAACAAAATAGAAAGCAGATGAGGATGTAAAATCCTTCAACCATCGACTAAAGTAGTTAGTCGACAAGATGCAAATGCCATTGGCAGATGTACTGATAAAATGGTGGTTTGTAGATGGGTTACTACCGAAGTATAAGAAAAATATGAAGGGAGTACCATCTGACACATATGAGGAAGCATTGAAACACGCAAAGACCTTTGAGAGTGAATCAAAATAGACATACATAGGAATCTTATCTCATCCCAAGTCGAAATATTTAGATAGTGAGGAAGAAGACACTATCTAGAGGACGGTAGCATCATTCCACAAGGAGTTTGATAAGATGGTTAAAGAACAGAAGATCAAACCAGACAGGAAGGAACTATGGTGCACAGAATGCAAGAGCGAGGGACATACAAATATGAAGTGTTCGAAGAATGACTATTGCCATATTTGTAATGTGATGGGGCATGAAGTAATGCTCTGTCCCTACAATGCAAGAATCCATCCACAGGTACTATCAATCCAGGAGCAGGAAGAAAAACCATAGGCCCAAGGGAGCGGCCAACAAGCAACGAGTGGCGGTTACAGAAATAGTAGAAGAGGTGGCAGATAGAATCAAGGTAATCGACAAGGAGGACAAAGTCGCTTACAGTATGACTCGAAAGGTAGACCGATCATACAATGTCGCAATTGCCAAGAGTGGGGGCATTTTGCGAAGAATTATCCTGCACCTCCGATGCAAGGAGCACCACAAACGAGCACTACACACATGTGTAGATGGTGTGGTCTAGGGAACCACAAGGAGGAGAATTGTCCAAAGTAGGCGAGTTCGAGTAACCCATAGAATGTGAGCTATTTGGACATCGAAGTTCCTCAAGTTAAAGAGGAAACTCAGGAAGTTTTAGCCGTGATGAGGAATCAGGCTAAAAAGGATAAGTATCCAGAGCCAGCAAAAGAAAAGCAACGCTGGCAAGCAACAAAGAAAATAGTGCAAGAAGAAACTGAGAAAACTAAGCAAGGAGAGTCGAGCACTCGAAAGGAATTATGAAGACCATCAGAATAGGAGACAGTTGTGTAGAATCTAGCAGCACAGGTGTTGGATACCATAGTGGAACTTAAAGTATCCGACTTACTAGAAGCTATCCCAGAATTGTAGAAAGCAATTGTGGAGGAAATGCAACCACAGAAGGTGATGGAAGTAGAGAGCCAACCAGTTGTAGAGGAAGGATGGAAAGACCAATTTATGGATCCTACTATACTCATGATTGATGTGGGAAAGAAGCCTGCATTAATGCATATGGAGATTTTGGGGCACAAATTGATGCAAGTGATCATGGATGGAGGATCCAGTGTTAATGTGCTACCAGAAAGAACTTGGCTAGAACTAGGCGCTCCATCCCTATGGGCACCGAGATTTCGACTGTATGGGGCTGACCAGAATGATATTAACATCAAAGGAGTTTTGACTGCACAACAAGTAATGATAGTTGAGCAAGAGTTTGTCTTGGACTTTGTTGTGATTGCAATGCAAAAACCTGCATACGATGCTCTCTTGGGGAGAGGATGGCTATGAGTAGCTAAAGTTAATCACAATTGGGGAAAGAATCAGATCACCTTCAAGAAGGGACAACATAAATACATGATCAATTTAGCTAATCAGAGAGTTAGTGAGGATGTAGCTACAACTGATGAATCAGAAAACTCATCAGGGGATGAAGGACACGAACCTGATGGAGAGGGAATGTTGTACATAGATGAATGTAGCGAGGATGAAGCTCGATCTGATAGCGGACTTCTTCATTGGAAAATGGAGGATTACGAGATGTTTCAACCCAACTACCTCTATATTGAGTCAGAGGAGATCAAGGAAAAACAAGATGAACCAAAAGTTAGTAAAGAAACTAAGAAGGAAATAGAAGAGAAGTGGATGTTTCCAAAAAGCTTTGTGGAGTATACAGTAGGAGATGCAGAGATTGATACAAGACCGACACACCCTGAGAACGTAATGAAAGCTACGAGTGAGCCAAAAAATATCAAGTATGAAGGACCCAAGATAGTGGACGTCAATCTAGGAATGGAGGAGGAACCTAGGATGGTCCACTGTGGCGATGATTGGAATCCTGTATTGAAGGCAACAACCTTCAAGATATTCTTGGAGTACAAGGATGTCTTCGCATGGACATATAAGGATTTGAAAGGAATCCCACCCGAATTATGTGTCCATAAGATTACACTAATTCCTGGCGCTCAACCTGTCAAGAGGAGGCCATATAGAATGAATCCAAAGTACGCGACATTGGTAAATACGGAGATAGAAAAGATGTTGGAAGCAGGAATTATATTCAGGGTGACAAACAGTGAATGGGTTTCACCTATAGTAATCACCTTGAAGAAGGAAGTCGATAAGATAAGGATATGCATAGACTTCAGGAGTCTAAATGCAGTAACTATTAAGGATCCCTTTCCTATTCCATTCACAGATTCTATCTTGGAAGAAGTTGCAGGACATGAGATCTATTCATTTCTAGATGGATTCTCAGGATACAATCAGATCAGCATCGCTGAGGAGGATAAGTTGAAGACCACATTTGTTGTGGAGAATGGCATTTACGCATATAATCGAATGCCATTTGGGCTCTGTAATGCTCCCAACTACGTTTCAGCGAATCATACTGTATATATTTGACCAATTGGCGATGGGGAATTTCAAGGTATTTTTGGATGATTGGTCCATTTATGGGAAGATCAAGGAGCATCTTCCATCTCTTAGTGAATGTATGAGCAGGTGCAGGAATGCACAGATATCATTAAACCCAGCAAAGTGTTTTCTGATGGTACCATATGGAAAATTGTTAGGACACATTGTGTGCAGCGAAGGATTGAAGACAGATCTGGATAAAATTTGGGTAATATTATACATGGAAGAACCCTTTGATGTGAGTTCACTCAAAACCTTCCTTGGGTCAACAGGATATTACCGAAGGTTTATCAAAAATTATGCACATGTATCCTATCCATTAGATTCTTTGATGAAAAAGAATATTCCTTTCAGATGGACAGAGGAGCACCAGGGAGCCTTTGAGGAGTTAAAGGCTAAGTTGGTAAGCAATCCGATTTTGGTGTTTCCTAGTTGGGATAAGGAATTCCATGTCCACGTCGATGCCTCAAACTTTGCAATTGGATGTGCATTGGCACAAGAAGGATAGTTTAAGTTGGATCAGCCGATTTTCTTTGCTAGTCACCTTTTGTCAAGGCCGGAAAGAAATTATAGTACAATAGAAAGGGAAGCCTTGGGGATGGTATATGCAGTCCAAAATTTTAGGCATTACCTACTGGAAAACCCCTTTGCATTCTACGTCGATCATCAAGCATTGTTGTACTTAATAAACAAACCAGTAATACAAGGATGAGTTAGTCGATGGCTCGTTACGCTCCAAGAGTTCGTATTCCGAGTTGTGGTGAGACCTGGCAAGAAGCATGTGATTGTAGACCAGTTGTCTCGAATACGATCAGGGGAGCCAATAGGAACAGGAGTTCCTAATGAATTTCTAGATGCGCAATTGTTTGCCATCAATGTTGTGCCATCATGGTACAAGTTGGTTGGCCAGTACCTATCCACAGGGGAGTTGCCACAAGATATGATGGCAACCAAAAAGAAGAGAATAATTATGAAGTCAACACCTTTCCAGATAATAGCAGGATTGCTATACAAGATAGGAAGTGATGGTATCTTGCGGAGATGTGTAATGGAGGAAGAAGTTAAGGCGACATTGAAAGAAGCTCATGCAGGCTTAGCAGGGGGACACATGGGACCAGATGCGACTGCACGAAAAATATTGTTAGCAGGTCTATGGTGGCCCACATTGTACAATGATGCAAAAGAATACGTGAAAGCTTGTGATACTTGCCAGAGAGTAGGTAAACCGGTCAAGAGGGACTTTATGCCCTTACACCCATCGCAACCATAGGAATTGTTCGAACATTGGGGCTTAGACTTCGTGGGACCATTGAAGACATCTCAAAGATAGAAATGTAGATATATCATAGTGGCAATGGAATACCTCACAAAATGGGTAGAAGCAAGAGCATTACCTGATAATTCTGCTAAAAGTACAACATGATTTTTGTATGAGTAGGTAATCATAAGATTCGGTATTTCGCTACGTATAATGAGTGACTATGGAGGACACTTCGTTAATGAGATTATCAAGACGTTGATGACAGAGTTTAAGATTTTACACTCATTGTCTAGTCCGTACTACCCGAGAGCAAATGGGTAGGTGAAAGTGACTAATAAAGTCTTAGTATCAACTCTGTATAAAACCTGTGGGATAGAAGGAGCAGACTGGGAGGAAAGGTTACCATCCATTTTGTGGGTATATAGAACAACTTACAAACCAACAATGGAACATACTCCTTTCCAATTGATGTATGGTCAAGAAGCGGTGGTGCCAGTCGAGTTCTTGATACCAAGCTTGAGAGTTGCAGTAGAGCATCGCTTGGGAGATCAAGAAAGTTTGGAGGAATGACTGATGATGCTGACCAAACTAGATGAAAGAAGAGTCATGGCACAGTGGGCGATTGAGATAGCCCAAAAAATATGAAAGGTGTGGCATGACAAGCATTTGAGGAAGTTGGAACTTAGTCCAGGGGACTTGGTTCTCAAATTTAATGGAAAGAGGGAGATCAAGCCAGGTAAACTGAAGATGTTATGGCTTGGCCCTTATAAAGTTATAGAAGTATTGGATAATGGAGCGGTCAGGCTATAGAACCTGAATGGGACAGAGGTTCCCAACACTATAAATGGCTCAAAGTTGAAGCCTTACAAAGTATAGTGTTTATTCATTGCTTCAGAAGAGATTGAATGGAGAAGATGAGCAGACGCTCAAGATGAGGCTCATCGTGAGCTAGGTCCACCATAAGAGGAGCCGGATATGGGACTCGCAAGGCTATTTTCTGAATGGGAGGAGATGCAACCAATAATTGAACAACAAGAGTTGGCACCTGGACCCGGTGAAAGAAGAAGGGTGCGAGTACATATCAGATGGGCGGATGGAACCATAAGAGAGGGAGAAGAGTGGATCCCTCCAGCAATAGAAGGCTATCAAGAGAGGGCACTATTACCAAGAGCTTCGAATAGGAGGTACCCATAGATAGAACATAGGGAACTACCTCGACAGTCAGAAGAACGAAGAAGGGTAAGGCTGACAGTGCACAATGAGGATAGAGTGGATACATTTGAGATGGAAATTTTAGAGGATGCTAGGGAAGAAAGGATAGAAGAAGAACTAGCGAAACTTTCCCCATTAGCTCAGATAGGGCTATTACAGTAGAGGATGAGAATGCAAACTCAACAATTGTAGGAAGAGTATCAAACACTACGAGGTCACAATGCGAGATTGAGAGCACAAGTAATCCAAGAATTGGATGGTACCATACAAATATTGGATGAACAGAGGGCAGTTAGATTACAAGAGATTGGAAGTGAACCTGAGGAGGTTGAAGACTTAACTCCAAGAAATGGTGGAGGAAATGAAGGTGCAAGTACAAGTTCACCACCCCCACCAAGAAAGCAGCCTACGATAAACGAGGGCATAGAAGTACTTTGGCGAGATATAGAGGAGACCACCACATCACCTGAATTGCACCACAATGTAGTAGGTATGACAGATTCTAGTGATGAAGGAATGTCATGGTTGGTAAGAGAGCCTAGTATAGATGATGATGAACCAAAGAATCCTCATAATCCTCAGAGGGATCAAAGTATTCCAATTAGAGCATTGAGACCAAGGCAAGTCGGGAGAGTTCAGGAGGACAGACCCGAGAATGATACACAGGCATATGCAATAGCTCACCAGTAGCTGAGAAGACAAAGGAGGGAAGTTCGACGATTGGAGAGAGTGATGAATTTGCCACATGACTGGGCAGAATAGAGAGAAGAGGGTCGGACTGACTCTAGTTCTGAGATAGACTTTTCTGACGATTATAGGGAAGTATTGGCATCTTCATCCCCCCAGAGATCCTTTGAGGAAAGAAGATGGAGGCATCACTTGGTAAGGGCTGATCAAAGAGTCAGAACCTTGTGACAGTTGTCACCAAACCGGAGTCCACTGGCTAATATCGAATTGGTAGATATTACTCCTGATGACCGAGGAATAAGAGGAAGAATTGGACAAGGACCTCTAAGACTTCAACGAGGAAGAGGAAGAGGTAGATGACCAGAAAATGATGGAGACCTTGGTGATGTTGCAATTAGAGGAGGTAGAGGACGAGGAAGATTTTGACCCCCTACTCCTAGATGGCCAGGAGATAACCCGCTAGCATGTATGAATTGGGTAAGGAACCCACAAGATATACCCAGACTAAGAGGCATGTTACGAAATGTGTTACAAAGATGCAGAGGGGGGTGACCACCCCTAAACCGATAGGGACCCCAACGAGAAGGGGGTAATTGGCAATTACCTCGAGTAAGAGAAGAGTCATCAATAGTATGGGGAGGTTTCATGCCTAGCAAGAATGGAAGGGGGAGATACCCACGTGGTCGAAACCTTGCTGGTAGAGGAAGAGTACACTTCATAGATGGGGGAAACCTAGGCCAACAATGGACCCGATCACCAAGTTTGGAGCCAAAAATGATCCATGGAGATAGGTGAAGAAGTCACTCAAATAATAGTAGAGTGGTGAGGACACCACCACCATGGGATCAATCACCTGCACGGTGAGAAGAAGGCCTACCAGGGGATGAGACTCCAACTTGTCGATGTACAATTCTAAACTGTACACATTGTAGGAGGGGAAATGAATGGGCAACAACATCACAGGCAGAGACCAGCCAAGCAGAGGTACAAGAGGATACCACTAATCGAAATGTTATGGTCGAACCTCGAGGCCAAGATTGGGATGGGGTCGTACAGGTGAATGTCACTGTGCGATTACCCAGGAGGTAAGTATAATTAGACTAGAATGAAAAAAAAAAGATAAAGAAAAATGAAAAAAAAAATTGTGCCTTAGTTGTGAAAATCCCTCGGGACGCAATTAGGAAGGGCGAGGTTGAAAACCGAAAATGGCGGCCTCTCCAGAGAAAAAGAAAGCAAAATTTTCTCTAAGTCATGAAATCGTACAATGAAAAGGTACAAGATGGAAATCATACAAAAGAGAGTCGTACAAGGCAATAATGACATGCAAATCATACATAAAGTCGTACTGTACGATTTGGATCGTACAGTGTACGATTTTCCAACTAACTAATTAATGCGACATGCCAAAAAGCAGCGGTTGGAGGAAAAGAAGGGGGAAAAGACAAAATTTTAAAACCAACTGCTGAGTTGGCAGTCATCTAGCAGTGGAGATGGAAAAAGCATGCAACTTGGCACTTTTTAGATTCTTTTGACAGTTAGGGTTTTTCAGTTAGGGTTTAGGGTTTTTGAAAACTTGCTTTAAAAGGAAAGTAAAGTGACCATAATTTTTCAATCACCAAGGAGAATTCAAAATTTTTAGGAGATTGAAGGGGAAAAGTGTACATTTGATAACAGAGGACTACATGGGTGAGAATTATTCACCAACACTCTGAATTTGCAGACCCATTATTAAATTTGTACCAGGGAGTTCTTTTCAGCTTCAAGGAATCAACCCGGGAAAGAAGAATTGGGGTTTTTCTCCACCAAAAGGGGGAATTCAAATTTTATTAGAAATATTATAGCAGAAGACGTCAGAATACGTCATTGTACGGATTTTGGATGGAGGAATTGCTGATTAGAGCTGAAGGGAGCAGAGATTGGTGGTTGGAATTGGGGAAATTGCAAGAGGATGGAAGATTGAAACCCTAAGAACTAAAAAATCTGGCAAAAAGTGAGCTGGGAAACATGAGGAGAGAAAAGTATAGTCCGTACAACCATACATTGCAGCCAAAAGTTCATCAAATTAAAGAAAATTGCGCCAGGAGTGAAGGAGTGAAAGATTGATTGAGAAAAAGCACTCAAGAGTAGATCGGGACAATCCGACAACTGGGTCGGTGGTAGATTTGGCCAAGGAGACAAAAATCCTAGTAGTTTGTAGTAGTGAGGGTTAGAGAAGTCGTATTGTATGATTTGGAGGTAGATTGTACGATTTCTAGGAAGAAAAGTGTAGTTTTTCCATTTTTGGTAGTTTTTAAGAGATCGTACGAAATTGTATGGAATCATACAAATTTTAAAGGGGAGGGCAGCCAGCAAGTAGCAGAGTATAGAGTACTGGCACCCTGTATGATTTTAGGTTGTAGTCGTATGATTTGGAGGAGATTTGACCATTTGAAGATTGACGGGGTAAAGGGAAAAACAACCAAATAAGTGTACGATCTGGAAGCGACGGAGGAAGGTGAAACCATACAAGGGACCCAAAACCATACATTGTACGTTTTTACAAGAGTTTGTATGATTTTTGGTATGTTTCTAATTGTAGAGGAGGAGGTTGAGTTAATCGGTGAGATGTTGGAGGAATGATCTCAACAGAAGAATTTGGATGTCGATTGAGGTGGATTGCAACAAATAGGGTGGAGAGATCACCAGGTCCGCTACACGAGAGAGAGGCATACTCATGGTAGCACTCCGAGTGTCAGTTTTAGTCCCACGAAAGGCATGGTAATCATCCATGGAGGAGAGGAGGGTATAGGCCATGGAGGAGACAGAGCCATTGGTGAGCACACCTGGATAGAACACCACCGAGGCACAGAGAGGAAAGGATGGCCCAAGCAGCTACCTCATGGAGGGAATTGAGGAGCGAGGTACATGTACAAGAATGGGAAGAACACCTGAGTAGTGAATAGGAGGAATGCTAGGTGGAACTATCAAACATCATGTTTGTACAACACGGAGTGGAAGCATGCAGGAAATGGTGGAGTGATGAGAAGAACATGTCTCATCCATGGAGGAAGACATTCAAAAATGTGCAAGTGGCAGTCATTGTGCAGATTCCACCATTTCATAGGACATTCTTCCAGAACTATCTTTTGTAGATAGTTCAGGCATATAATGCAGCAACGAGGACAACCTACGTCAATGTGGGCAAGAGGTCAGTGAAGGTGGAGGTTTCGACGGAGGCATTCCAAAGAACATTTGGGTTACCGACGGAAGGCATGGAGATAGTCAAGAAATTGGTAGACCCAATAGAAGCACACCACCTGGTTACCACCATGACCACTATCAAATCGATGATAGATGCAAATATTTTTGGTGTAGGAACATGCAGAATAAAGTAGAGCCAGTTGCAAAGTGATAATTGGGCATGTGCGATGAACACAGTCATGGCTCGATTGTCAGGTGATATAAGGGCAACTGAGATGCCAATGTGGATGGCATAGTATGTAGAAGGTATTACCCAGGGGATTATGTATGATTGGGGTACCTTTCTAGAGAGAAGAATGCATGAGGCCTTGATGAAAAGACCGAAGAACTTTGGGATGGCCTTTCAGGCAATAGGATTGCTACTGAATGCAGTCATAGAAGTGGGAATGCAATTCCTAGGGTTGATGCCACCTAGAGAAATTAGGCTGGACCAACCGATAATATTGAGATGGGTAAAGGTTGTACCCATAGCAAAGAGTACTCTAGAGAAACCACACACGAGGAGTGAGCGGCATAGGAGTGAAGCTCAGGGAGATACCTCTTCGGAGGAGGATGTCGATGTACATCATCGGAGAAAGCATTCTAGACGGTTGGAGCCAGAACTAGAACAACAAGTACCTACACAAAGGCAGTAGGAGTAGCCTCTCGATCAAGAAAGGGAGAGTAGTCTAGTACAAATAAGGACGAGAAGGCAGCGAGAAAGAATGGTAGATAAACCAGTTCTAGAAGTACAGAGGAAGGAACAGTCGGACTCAAAAGCGATGGAACTGGAGGAGTTATATTGGACAGAGGCAGAGAAGATAGTGCAATATCTGGACATATTTGATCATTTTGATAAGATGGATGCCTCTAATTTTTTAAAGGAATTGAGGTAGGGCATGATGGAGTAGCCACTACCCAGGATGAAGCAGGAGTGGGACCGAGTACCATGGTAGAAGAGCCCAAGAGGAAGATTCATTACAAAATTGTAATAGGAGGTGTAGACACCAAAACAACACCAATCCTATTATGTGACGACAAGCATTGATTGAATTGACATACATAGCCCCTAGGGCAGCCCCTAGAGGTTAAACAGTGGTCCTAACAACTCTCGCAGTATTTTTGGAAGGTCATAGGTCAATTTGGCACCTTTCAAGAACTCTGATCCCTATTCATTACACCCTGGGATGATTACAAACTAGTATTCGTCCCACCTTGGGACGATTAGTAGAATTCACTCTAGGGTGGGGCGAATAGCAGGTTTGATGGGAAAAAGATCAAACCTTGACAAATGGTAGCTCAGATCCACCACTCAACTCCACCTTTAATTCATGGGAGTGCGAGTGAGCATTTTTGAGCTCAAAGAGGCAATCATGGAGCCCTTAATCAGGGAGGAATCTTCTCTCCCCTGGGAAGGTATGATGGCCAAGTGGCGCCCCTGCATGCACTTTCAAAGTAGACCTTCAGTTCTATAAAATGGTGAGTCTTCTCACCCCAAAAAGGGAATAGAGTAGGAGCATTTGGAGCAATGGAGTGCTATAGAATTACATCCTCACCCCTCACTCGTGCTTCTTACATCCTTAATATCTCTTTTGGAAGGGAGGTTATTGGGTGAACATTGGAAGAAAAATATGGACCAAAAACCCAAAAATTTGGCCAAAATACCCCACCCAATTTTTTGACACAACCCCCTAGGAGGTTTTGGACCCATCCCAAGTGGATTGGTGTCGAAACAAAGCCCCAAATAGCGGGCGTCCTACCCCAGGGTGCCCCCTGCACTACTACAGTCCTAATCACCCCACCCCAGAGTGATTAGAAATATATAGTATATTTCATCACTACTTCTTTTGCATCTTATTTCATGTCATTCATATATGCTGCCATTCAAATTTCATGCCATTCTGATGAGTTTTGACTATGTTTTCATTGTTTTCCGCTTTCACTAACATACAGGGAGCATCTTCAAATATAGGGTGATCAGGGCCAAATATGTAGAATATGACCTTCTGGGTCATCTCAAAATGCCCTATTTTTCCTAACCCCAACTTTTTAGGTGTTTTGGAGGCCTCTGGATGGTACATTTAGGAGGTTGATTTCTAACATTTTATGACAGTCCTAATCGTCCCACCCCAGAGCGATTAGAAATATACAGTATATTTCTTGATTGTTCCTTTTGTAGTGTGTTCATGATGGTGTTTGCATACTTCTGCCCAAATTTAATCTTATTCTGACATGTTTTGATTACCATTTTAATTATTTCATGCATGCATTGACTAGAGGCCTTGGGGATTGCATTTTTCCCTCCATCCGTAGGTGCTATTAATCATTTGTTGTTTCTATAAATGAAGGATCTCAACATTGGAGGGGTAGAAAGGAACTATATATGCATTCATGCAAGCGACGATGATTTTTGGACCACCCATTTCAAATGTGGGCACGCGGAATATCCCGAAGGGAAGCGTACCATCCGTGGTGTAACAAAACTATATCTAACACTCCTAGCCCCTAAAAATGAAGGAGACATATTGTAACCTAATCTCAAAGAAAAATTAATAAAAATAAGGGTTGCACTTTACATTTTCTTTATATCTTGTTTCAGTTCATTTGTTTTCCCTTTTCATGCACTTTAGTCCTTTTTCTTCATTCGTAGGACTTAGCATTTTGTATGCTTTTGTTTGCATCACACCCGGTACGCTTGTGTTTCTGTATCTCAGTGATTTCAGTTGTGATCATGGTGGGAATATATCCCCTAATTTTGGGATCAAAATTTTGATCAAAACTTTGTGTTTTTTCTTGTAGGTGTTAATCCTTCAAGCGTTGGACTGCTGCTTGTGCCACCTGTTGAGTGGTATTTTCACCCGATTGTGAAAACACACTCTCCGATAGGATTTGGGTTCCAAATCCTCTCTTGCAAAGAAATTAAATAAATAATTTCTCCAAGGTCTCCGCTATATTAGCATTTTACATTTGTGTATTAATAATCTCAAATAAAGATATTCAATTTAAATGCTTGGAACACCTTAGTGGTTGCAAGTAATTGAAAACAAGGGGCAATGTTGGTTTATTTTATTGTGAAACTTTAATGATTGTTTATTGAACCCAAATAAAGCAAATGTGATCTGGCCCTTATATGACCACGACGTAACTTCAAAATGGAAATTGATGAAATGCCATAAAACATAAATCCTTCAATGAAATTGGAATTTTCATGAAGGGAATGTCATCATCGGCTCATGAATGAAAAACAAAACTAAAAATGAAATTTTGGCCTTGAAATGGAAATTTTCTATTTTCGGATTTTTAAAGTCTGCAACAAAACAACAGCTGCGGTGAAATTTATACAACTCCGAAAATGAAATTTTAAATGCGTATTTGGAATCTGCAGTATAACATACGCAATGATGAAACTATTTTTGGATTTTGGAATTTTTAGTTTTTTTATTTATTTATTTTAATGCCTGTAAATTAAAATAAAGTGCAAAAAAAAATGAAAATAAAATGCGAAAGGAAAATGAAAAGTGCATTCAATATGATGCTATCCTATTTTGACAAAACCGAAGCTAATGAGGTTTTCTGCATACAACCTAACCTATTGAACCTGCAAAACACGCACAATCCAGATAAGTTAAGTGCTGGTCTCTGGGGTTTTAACTGTGATTTTCAGATTTAGACATTCGCATGAAGCAACCAAGAGAACTTGCATTAAACTTCACCTATAAGCCTAGAAATCTAAAAAGGGGAAAGATAAACATTCAATCTTGCATGCAGAAAATAACTCCTTCTTTCTTGTCAATGAGGTGCAACTCTCTGAATTTTTTGTATTAAAAATTGGTCATTTTACAACAACAGAACTTTGGTTTCCCAAACCTAGTCTATGGAAGAAAATAGCCTCAAAAGCAGGCCCAGAATGGCCCTCTGGCCTTCAGCACTGCAACTATGCTTACAACAATTTCCTACCTAGTCCAATGTAAAGGAAAATATCCAGAAAAAGTGGAAGAAAAACACTCCAAAAGCAGGCCCAGAATGGCTTATTGCCTTCGGCTCTGCAACTCTACCCGTAATGGTTTTCGACCCTTGTACCAATTTGTGCTTCTGCTTTTAAAATTTCTGGCAATGCTCTCTGTTTTGCCCTGTGATGCTTCGCTTCATCTCCCAGGTCGCTTCGTTTCATCTTCCCCGCCTCTTCGTCATTTTTGACTTTTTGCTCGATGTCGAAACGTTTGATCTTCTCTGTGAACTGTAACGGCTTTCCATGATTCTTACACCTTTATGCCATGTGTTCAGCGTTGCCCCTATATGTTCTGTAACGGCCCGCCGTGAATCATGACAAAAATAGCATGTCGCGATATCGTGACATTTTCTATCTGTAGCTTTGTTCTTCCACTTGTATCGTGAAAATGAGACATGTCGTGATATCGTGACGTTTTTATACCCATAGCTTTATTCGTCTTCAAGCACTACAAAAATGAGACATGTCACGATATCGTGACATTTTTCCTTGTTAGTAGCCCTGTTTGCCTTCATGCATCGTGAAAATAAGACATGTCGCGATATCGTGATGTTTTTCTTCTTCGGGCCGCGTGGATGCAACCTGTCATGAAATTGTGACATTTTTCTCCTTCATTGTGTTTTGTTGTACTTAGCCATGAAAACGTGACATGTCATGAAATCGTGACACCTTTTCATTTCGTACCATCTCACTGCTTTCTATCATGAAATCATGACACTTTTCTCTATTCCGTACCATCTCACTGCTTTCTGTCACGAAATCGTGACACTTTTTCATTTCATACCATCTCACTGCTTTTGCTATTTTGAACCGTGAAAACGTGACATGTCGCGATATCACGACATTTTTCATTTTGGTCGTGACAGAGCAACATGTCACGATTTCGTGACATTTTTTCATTTTTGCTTTTCTTTGCTCTTTTAACATCTAGGCCACTGCAATCTTCTTGGAAAGCATGCAAAAAGATGGGTCCCCAATTTTGGGGTGTGTTGTGGAGCAGCCACAACAAATGGTGACTCTACTGGGAAATGCTCCTGAGCATTTTGATGAGAACCTAACTTGGAAATATACAAGCTTAGATACAAGTGTCAGCACATAAGAGATATAAACAAATGCTGATAGATCAGAAATACATGAAACATCAGAATCATTAAGTATCAGCTCGGTGTGTGCAGTGTGTTCCATTTTCTATCGTTTGAAATTGATCCACATTCCATTGTCAGTTTTACATGAATGCATATGTGAGGTTGTGAATGATTTGTGTAGTATGATGAATATAACAATCTATTTTATAAAAGCTCGAACCTTCTAATATCATACATGAAAAACTATCAAACCCTCTTAGGATCAACTACGTGTATAATGAATTTCTTTATTAAATCCCAAAGTTGGTTATGTGTCACTACCATCTTGAACCCATGTGCAAGTGAAAGTGAAATCAGAGTTTTGGGGAATCAGATTCCCAACCTAAGTGAGATGGGAATTTAACCCTATCCTTACTACTATGATCTGGAATTCATTACCTCACTTTGAACAAAATGATTTAACCAGTTATGGATGAAATTGTCAGGCTAGTCTGTCCGTTTGAGCAATCAGTGGTCTTGATTTTAGACAAGACATGATGCCACGCATGAGCATACTCCACTACTAGCCATGCATCTATAGCCCCGGTGGAGATTAACCCCATAATCCATTATTTGGCTTCATTCATTCATTTTTATTATTATTATTTTTTTTTTCTTGGACCTTTGGGATGACTACCCATCCTTGCGAGGGACATGTAGTATGATCCTTCCAATCCAATATTAAGATGAAATGGGCAAAATTAGTTAATTTTGCTTTTGGACCTTTGGGATGACTACCCATCCTTTGTAGAGGATATGTAGTACGATCCTTCCAATCCAATATTATGATGAAAATGGAAAATATTGATTTTACTTTTATTTCTTGGACCTTGGGGATGACTACCCATCCTTTGCAGAGGACATGTAGTACGATCCTTCCAATCCAATACTTATGATGAAATGGAAAAAAATGGAAGCTTTGGGGAATCGGATTCTCAACCTAAGCGAGATGAGAATTATGCCCTATCCTTACTACTCCATGTAGGTCAAATCAGAGCTTTGGGGAGTTGGATCCTCAACCTAAGTTCGATGAGGATTTAACCCTATCCTTACTACTCTAGTTTTAGACTTTAAGCTTTATGGGAGTGGTAAAAACCACTATTTTAAGGATTATGTTGCATGATAGGACAGACACGAAGTACTCCTTTCGCCTCACCTTTTCTTCCAAGTACGGTTTTGATCATTTTGCTCAAGATCTTCTTTAATGTGCATAGAACGTGCTTGGTTCAAGATAGTTCGGGCATCAGTTCCCAACCTTAGGATTTTTTTTTTTTATGTTATAGAATAACCCTAAGAGGATTTGACATCCTTTTAAATGATTGTATCTGAAATGCATATGCAACTAAGATGGCATGTATATGCAAAGTGGGATGTAATATGAATGCATTGCCTTTTTGAATTGTGGATAAAGTATTGCCATAATTTGTAAAACTGACTACTTCATGCATCACAAGTTTCAAACGATATTATTTAAAATATTTGTGTTACTTGTGAAGCTTTCTACAACATAATTCCAATGTTTCATATTTTCCTGATCTTAGGCATAAGTTGACATCTCAAATTTTTATTCAATTTTTTTTTTAAAAACAAACCAAACATGTCCAAAGGACCAACACACAAAACTTAAAACCAAACCCAAAAGCAATTCCAAAAAATGAACTTGAAAACACAAACCAAAACCCAAAAACCAAAATCTATATACAAATGTACAATATAATACAAGATGATGCAAAGCTTGGATTATCACTTTCCTGGATCCCAAACATGATTAGAACATTTCAACAAACATATAACGCAATACGCATGCCAAATTTTGTAAGAACCCAAAAAAAACAAGATTAGACCGCACCATGCAAGACACTTCAACTTGCCTCGCTCACCCCACCCATTAGATTTAATTCCATTAGTACTCTCATAGGTGAGCGTCAAATTACTAAAATGATTAGACAATAAATGATATTCAATTTTATCTTGTCTATTCTTGAAAGTATCCATTTCATAATTCGATTCATGATTTAAAATTAGGCCTTCCTTTTCAAATGTGAGATGTTGCAAACAAGAGCCTATTTCTAAAAGTCTTGAATTCAAATCATTTTCCAGGATTTTAAAGCAATCAAAATAATTCAAGACTTGACAAGCATCAACAAAATTTGACATTTCCCCATTAATGATATTAGCATCCAAAGGGACACCATGTAACCTATCACTTAAAATTTTTGTAGCTACTACCAACGGTAAAGATTTCACCTTGTCATCCATACTCAACCCATCATGATTAAAATTTACCATAACTTGATGAGTGTTAGTAGCCTTTTCTTTTTTCTCATTGTCTTCTTCATCATCCAATACCTATTCAAAAACACCAAAGTTAGGCACCCAATCAAACAAGCGTCCATCCTTTTCAAAACAAGAGCCTAGTTTTTCAAGATATGTGTCGCGTGACACCTTTCCATGATCAATGGCTTGAGTTGCCTCGAAATCCACATTTTCATTAGGATCATCAATAATATCAAAGTCAACCCACTTAGGTTTTGTAATTTCATCATTTTGAGATGGCATAGACATTGTAGAAGCAATAGGTGGATCAAGATTTTCGATTTCTTGCCCCTCAAGGGGAACAAAATCAATTGATTCTCCTTCTTCATCCATGGTAGTAGAATCATTATCCTTCTCCAACCTTTGATGAGATTCCAACCCTTCTTCCAAAACATTCTCAGATTGTACAGGACTTGTAATATCCTCATATGAAAAGGCAATTGTATTATCCTGTATATCAATAGGCACACAAAATTCATCAAAAGGTTTGGAGTGAGCATACTCTTCCCAAGAATCATAATGATCATCTTTCAAAATCAAATTGTGATGCTCAACTATTTCTTCATCATCTTTTAATTCATCAACATGTTTCTCATCAAATTTATCTTCACCTTCCTTAGATGGTTCAATTACTTCCAAAATTGGGTTATTGCTTGTATTCAAATTGATAAGGCTATCATAATCCACATGTGTAACCCATGATTCACGTTTAACATAATTTGGAAGGTGCAAATTTTTTGGGCCATTGCTTTCAACAATGTCATCCAATGTGTCATCCGAAACAGATTCATCCTCATAGAATTCATCTTTTGGTGAGTCAAGGGTTCCCAATCTATCACATGTTTCAATACTAGTTGGATCTAGTACTCCTCCCTTGCCTAAAATCATATTCTTATGAAAATCATTGAAATTGATTTTAGAAACATATTTTGAATCAAGATGAGTATTTTGAAGTTGATTCATACTTAAGAAAGATGGTTGATCTTGCATAGTAGGTTGAGGATTTTGAAATTGATTGAAGCTTGGGAATGATTGTTGATTCTGAAATTGATTCAAACTTGAACTCGGTTGAGGTGGATAAATCATCGGGTGGGTAAGGGAGGTATTAAATGATTGAAGATTATATGATCCAAAACCCACACCATAATTTTGACAACTCAATTGTTGCTCAATTGCCATTGCTTGAGTATAGGCTTGTGACAAAGATGTGATTTGAGGCATCCCTCGCAAATATGTGGAAGTGAGTGGGTCAAGAGCATTGACGTATATTTGGAGAGCCACTTCTTCTGAAAGAGCATAAAATGTCACTAATTGAGTGTATAATCCAAAGAACCTTTCAGAAAATGACTTCACATTTTCACTTGGTCCTTTTTTAATAGTGAAAAATTGCTCGTACATGCGGATTGGGTCAACTTGCTCTCTGTTGAATTGATTAAGAAATGTTGCCTCTAGCTGAGCCTAAGAAGTGATAGACCCTAAAGGCAGACTTGTAAACCAATCATATGCCACTTTGTCCAAGGTGTAAGGGAACATTTTACAAACAACATCATCATACCAAATTGTTAAGTGATTCACAACAAATTTGAATGCTTGAATATGTTCTTCTATAGTATTTGTCCCATTAGACAAAAATCGAGGAAGACATCTCTCAAAACCAACGGGAAAATAATGTTGAACTCCCGGTATGTTCAATGGGCTACCTGGCATCCACGGTGTAAACATAGCCATTAGTGAATCTTAAAGAATATAACTTTAATACCAAAAAATTATTATTTTTATTTTTATTTTTTTAAATCAAATCAAATCACATTATTCCTGTATGAACAATCAAAGCGTTAGAATAGTGCATAGCAATTCATGTCCTCCTTTTAATAGTACAAAGTTGTATTGTTAAGAGAAGGCTAAAGATAATAACCAATAGGGCATGAAATATTCAAAATTGACATCCCTGTAGCACTTAAATCACACTGAAATAAACCAATTCAAGCCCTCCTTCTAGCACCAATTTGTTGAGTGTAGAACTAAAGATAACAATCAGGGCATGAAATATACAAAAATTTAAATCTCACAAAATAAACCCATCCAACCCTCCTTCTAGCGCCAATCTGTTGAGTGGTATTTTCACCCGATTGTGAAAACACACTCTCCGATAGGATTTGGGTTCCAAATCCTCTCTTGCAAAGAAATTAAATAAATAATTTCTCCAAGGTCTCCGCTATATTAGCATTTTACATTTGTGTATTAATAATCTCAAATAAAGATATTCAATTTAAATGCTTGGAACACCTTAGTGGTTGCAAGTAACTGAAAACAAGGGGCAATGTTGGTTTATTTTATTGTGAAACTTTAATGATTGTTTATTGAACCCAAATAAAGCAAATGTGATCTGGCCCTTATATGACCACGACGTAACTTCAAAATGGAAATTGATGAAATGCCATAAAACATAAATCCTTCAATGAAATTGGAATTTTCATGAAGGGAATGTCATCATCGGCTCATGAATGAAAAACAAAACTAAAAATGAAATTTTGGCCTTGAAATGGAAATTTTCTATTTTTGGATTTTTAAAGTCTGCAACAAAACAACAGCTACGGTGAAATTTATACAACTCCGAAAATGAAATTTTAAATGTGTATTTGAAATCTGCAGTATAACATACGCAATGATGAAACTATTTTTGGATTTTGGAATTTTTAGTTTTTTTTTATTTTTTATTTTGATGCCTGTAAATTAAAATAAAGTGCAAAAAAAAATGAAAATAAAATGCGAAAGGAAAATGAAAAGTGCATTCAATATGATGCTATCCTATTTTGACAAAACCGAAGCTAATGAGGTTTTCTGCATACAACCTAACCTATTGAACCTGCAAAACACGCACAATCCAGATAAGTTAAGTGCTAGTCTCTGGGGTTTTAACTGTGATTTTCAGATTTAGACATTCGCATGAAGCAACCAAGAGAACTTGCATTAAACTTCACCTATAAGCCTAGAAATCTGAAAAGGGGAAAGATAAACATTCAATCTTGCATGCAGAAAATAACTCCTTCTTTCTTGTCAATGAGGTGCAACTCTCTAAATTTTTTGTATTAAAAATTGGTCATTTTACAACAACAGAACTTTCTGGTTTCCCAAACCCAGTCTATGGAAGAAAACAGCCTCAAAAGCAGGCCCAGAATGGCCCTCTGGCCTTCAAGCATCGCAACTCGCTTACAACAATTTCCTACCTAGTCCAATGTGAAAGGAAAATATCCAAAAAAAGTGGAAGAAAAACACTCCAAAAGCAGGCCCAAAATGGCTTATTGCCTTTGGCTCTGCAACTCTGCCCGTAGTGGTTTCCGACCCCTGTACCTGTCTTGTGCTTCTGCTTTTAAACTTTCTAGCAATGCTCTCTGTTTTGCCCTATGACACTTTGCTTCATCTCCCAGATCGCTTCGTTTCATCTTCCCCGCCTCTTCGTCGTTTTTGACTTTCTGCTCGATGTCAAAACGTTTGATCTTCTCTATGAACTATAACGCTTCCCATGATTCTTACACCTTTATGCCATGTGTTTTAGCGTTGCCCCTGTATGTTCTGTAATGGCCCACCATGAATCGTGACAAAAATATCATGTCGTGATATCACGACATTTTCTATCTGTAGCTTTGTTCTTCCACCTGTATCGCAAAAACAAGACATGTCACGATATCGCGATGTTTTTATACCCGCAGCTTTATTTGTCTTCAAGCACCGTAAAAATGAAACATGTCACGATATCGTGATGTTTTTCTGTCAGCAGCCTTGTTCACCTTCATGCATCACAAAAATGAGACATGTTGTGATATCATGACGTTTTTCTTCTTCGGGCCGCATGGATGCAACCTGTCACGAAATCATGACATTTTTTTTCTTCATTGTGTTTTGCTGTACTTAGCCATGAAAACACGACATGTCATGAAATCGTGACACATTTTCATTCCACACCATCTCACTACTTTATATCATGAAATCATGATACTTTTTCATTCCATACCATCTCGCTGCTTTTTGTTGCAAAATCATGACACTTTTTCATTCCGTACCATCTCGCTACTTTTGCTATTTTGAACCGTGAAAACGTGACATGTCACGATATCGCGACGTTTTTCATTTTTGCCGCGACGAAGAAACATGTCGCGATATCATGACATTTTTTCATTTTTGCTTTTCTTTTCTCTTTTAACATCTGGGCCACTGTAATCTTCTTGGAAAGCATGCAAAAAAAGGGGGTCCCCAATTTTGGGGTGTGTTGTGGATCAGCCACAACACCACCCTGTGATGAATATAGATTGGAATTTGTGCCACCTCGAGAAGAATAAGGCATTCATCCCACCCTATGATGAATACATATTTGCTATTCATCCCACCTCGAGATGATTAGCTCTTTGTGCAGTTTCTGAGTAGAAACTCAGGGGCATCTAGTGTGGGCAGAGAAGAGGTAGGTTGTCTGAACACTCTCTGTAATTTTCTATCTTTGTTTCTATGATTTTTTTGTTTCTTTTCTTGTATAGGAAATTTTACTACATGTTTCCTTTCTTTGCGCAAGTAAAAATAACCACACACACCATGTGATAATATAAACATCAAGGAGTTGGTCGTAAAACCCCAACACTTGATCAAGACCAATGGTGGATTTCATCACCACCTTGGCTTGAATTTTTGCATACATAACCCCGATCACTACTATTACTAGATGTAAATCCTGACGAAAGCTAACCAAGTGTAGCTAGGGTTATTCTCAGCGCATGAGGATAAGTCTTCTATGGTAGGTGTTAAAAATAGGGTGATTCCCCTTTCGTACCACCTATGTTCCACGTACTGTTCTACTCTTGTGTACCAATAGTTTCCCTCATGTAAGGGTGGGTATATTGAGAGGTTCGGTATAATGGCCTAGCAGTGGTATATTGAAGGGGCGACCATTTTGGGAGACATAAGAGCCCTCATATTGCATATACAACAAAATTTTCTTTACAAGGTTTTCACCACAAAATAAAAACACACTAAACCAGATCTAGGGCACACCTTTAATATATAAATGAGATAATCATTGCTTTGATTGTGTGGTCCCCTTTTGTTTAGTGTAGCATAAAAAATTGTAAAGAAGATAAAAACCTACATATATTGTAGAGAGACACCACCATGGTGTACACCCGTAGCCAAGCCCAATCATGGGCAGAAGCTATAAAAAGTGTACAAGGGGGCACAAGTCACCTCCACTATAGCCCCAAGGACTTGGTCATACCACCTTGGTGGCTTGACCCATAAAATAGTCCACATCATACCATGATAGAATAGGACTATAGAGGCACCCCTTCGAGGGGTATGCCCATGCAACATAGACCATTTCAGGAGGAGTCGATACACGTGGCACTCAACATAGATGGTAGGACTCCCTTAGACACTTGTTATGAGTGGCCACCATGCAATGAAGCACTGGAACAACATAGGTTCCATAAGGAGGGGCCACATGATTACATCATCCCTCCTCTACCCCTTATTACTATCAAAAATAATAGGCCAAATCCAGAGCACAAGGCTCTTCAGATAGGGTGAGCCAACTCTACCCGCCCCTTTCACATATATGAAAGGGAGCATGAGGAAAACCACTACATTCCTCAAGAACAATACATAATGTAGGAACAATGCGCTTTCACACCTGCTATTTATCAGGATCACCTACTGAGGCTAGAGCCTCGGGTGAATGCTACTAACCTCGATAGAGGGAAGTGATCTATAGAGATATCGGATCACCACGACCAAGATAGATGTGTAGGGGAGGCATCTAGGACTCCTAGACTCAATATGGTGGAACAAATCAACTTTTCATTTGCCAAACATACCACCTACCAAGCGCAAATCATGCAGCTTGAGCAAGACCAACAATAGTTAGAGCACTTGTATCACCTTAGCAAAGAGCACATTCGGTGTTAGACAAATGAGTTGCTCCAAAAAACTATGCCTAAGAGGGTCCCAACCCCTCGCATGCATAGGACATAGTTGTATGAGAGGCACAACCCCTTGGTGCGAGACAGGTCTCCACGACCTTATCAAGGGTTGCCTCCAAGACCTCCTAGACCTGAGCGAGAGACCACCCCTAGAGCCAATGATGGGCACCCTCCGTGGGTACCCACCCATGTTTATAGGTCATGCCTAGGAACTCCTCAAGAAGCCTATGAGGAATTCAAGCAAGAAGAAGAGTGGGCTGAAATGCCCTACCAAGGCAGGGGGTGCTACCCGGTTGCCCCTCCATAGGCCTCAAGTTCCTTGTAATTCACAACGGGAACAAACCAAGGAGGAAGAGATAAAATATTTTGATGCATACAAAGTGCTACTAGAGTGCTTAGAGTCTATGGAGACCAAGACTTCTGGGCCCCAAAAGCCCACTTTACGCCAGCTCCACAGTCACCTGGTGCATCCTTTAGTACCGACACCCCCATACCCTGAACACTTCAAAATGCCTCAATTGGCAATCTTTAGAGGGGATGAGGATGCCCAAGAGCACGTGACAAGATTCCTAAGCCAATGCTTTGGCATTCAAGACAATGATGCTTTGCTTCTAAGAACATTTATAACCACGTTCATAGGCCCTTCCTTGTTGTGGTTTTCCTAGTTATCGAAGCATAGCATCAGTAACCTGGACTAGCTAGTGGATGCGTTCCTCGAAGATTTTGCCTTCAATACCAATAAGAAGGCATCATTAAGTGACCTAGCTAGCCTCAATAAATATGAGGAAGAGACCATGGTGGCTTATGGAAATTAGTGGAGGACGTTGCTTTCAAAGCTACCTTACCTCCCTCCCATGGCTGACCTGATCCAAATGTTCTCGAAGAGTTGTTTGAGGTCAATATCCATGCTATTGCAGTTGTAGAAATATGCCACTCTCAAGGAAGCCCTGGCACAAGCCAAAATCATTGAGGAGATCAAGATACAAGATGGCGAGATTGCCATACCACACAAGAAAGAGTGGCCCAAAAATACCAAAATTGGGTCAACGTAACAAAAACCCGTCATGGTCAATCAGGTTGCTATAAACATACCTAAACCTACACAAGAAACATAGCCCCTAAAGGCTAATTATCAGGTAGTTCCTCTTGACACCTATGAAAAGGAAAATCATAGGCAAGAGAAAAATCAACAGTGTCATCCTAGGCAACAATTCACACCCTTCACAGAGTCTAAATACTCCTTGTTTGATCACTTGACCGTGATAAACCTAATAAACCTACTAGAAAGTTGACCCGTAGACCCCAACGTGTCAAAACCCAAGGGTTATAGGGAAGAATTGTATTGTATATTTCACCAATAGAAAGGACATGAACTTTACGCATGTTGGAAGTTCAAAAGCTTAGTGCAAGACCTAATAGACAACAAGACACTAGCAGTGGATAATCCCATAGCACCAAACAACAAATAGATGGAGGTCTTCAAAGACCTCCTGCCTACCCATGATGCACAGACAAAGACTCTTCAAGTCAATGAGGTGACGCAAAATTGCCCCATGTAGGGGTATGTAGGGATGATAAGCATAGTGACATAGAACAAGAGGTACCCAAGCACAACTGCCCCCAATGTAGCTACAGGAGAGATTCCATCAATGTCACAACCTCAACAACACCCTACACAACCTCCTCTGCCTAGACCAGTGGCCATGATTTGGACTAAACTTACCCAAAGTTTAAGGACCACGTTGGCTAGGCTCTCCATCTATGAGCTCATCCAACAATCACCGCCCCATCGGGAGGCTCTAATGGAGATACTCAAAGCCATCGAGCTATAGCCCCACGAAGCAAAATCTTTCAACAACTTTGTGGGACATGTAAAATGATGTACAAAACCAGTCATTACCTTTAGAGAAGACGAACTAAAATTAGTGACTGGTGATATGGCGGATCCACCCCTGCACATCATTACGTGGGTCAATAGGATTCCATTTAAGAGGGTGTTGGTGGACACTGGCTCGTCCAACAATATAATCACAATAGCAGCATTGAAACACCTCAAGTTTCTAGCATCTCACATTGTGGCCTCCACCTATACCCTTCGAGCATTCAACGACGTGATATGCTCGACGGTTGGCATAATTTTCCTGCCCATCCAAGTGGGACAAAAGACTATTCCTACGTTGTGCCACATCCTGGAAGGTGAGATGGCCTACAATATTTTACTAGGTCAACCTTGGATCTAGGACATGAAGTGTGTCCCTTCGATAGCCCATCAATTCCTAAAGTACACATACAAAGGGCAAGTGCATGTAGTCTTGACAGACTTAGAGCCCTTCAAGTATTGCAATGCGGTGTAACTGATGCCACAATCGACCCTTCCATCGACACATTTGGACTTTCAGTTAAATCCATCCAAATAGGGTCTGATTCCACATACATCCCCACTATTAAGTCCCTCAAATCCCTAGTCGGGTCCATCTTCATCATCTGGTCCTTCACCAACGATGCCACCTACGATGGCCACACCGAAGGACAATGGGAAGAAACCCTTGGAAGAGGCACCACCATCAGTCTCAACCATCTCTATCGAAGAGGTGCCTAGCCAAATGGAAGTCGAGACGCCTAGTTCACCCGACATGGAGTGGACCCAGGAAGAACTCCCATTCCCTCCCCATCAACCACCAACGATCATCTTTGAGATGGCCAATATGGGCTTGGGGGAGTATCTAGTGTAGAAAATTGTAGCAACACCCGTGCTTGAGTCCATGCAGGACATGGGGAGACCTTGCCTCCCCATCGGCACTATTGTCCCTTTGGGCTACCCACCAAATTAGACAAATTTTGTATATGGGGGCCTCGACAACGACATTGAACCTTACCTGCAAGAGGAAGAGGATGAAGAGCCCTTTGTTGAGAACATCAACTATCTATCCAACCCGGACTTCACTTTGAAATACCTTGGCCAATGTAATTGGCATGGATATGGGTTAGGCAGATATGAACAAGGGGTGCACGTTCTTTGTCAACCAAGATATCATATGTCGTACGACAAATTAGGAGTAGGGTTCAACCACCCTCTGCCCCTTGACATCTTAGTAGAGAACATGCAAGGCCTAGGGCTAGGCAACAAGGATGGGTTGGCACAAGATCCATATGCCAATCCTAACACAACATACACATTGGGGGATTATCTCCCATTGTTAACAACCAACCTTGTGGGCCTCAACAATTCCTCCCCTTTGATTGAGAAAGGGGAAAGTTCAAGAACTTGCCTCCAAAGGGGATATAGACAAGGCCAAGAAGGATCTTCAGAATATGAGTCATAGTATGAGGTAGCACCTTGGGACCCTTTCGAGTCTGATAGCAATCACTCACAAGTGACGCCCATAGATGACTATTAGGAGAACTTCATGACAATGTTCCCCTTCAATGCTCCAATCGAGCAAATTCCACCTCAAGAGAATCAGGTCCTCCCGTAGAGAGCGAAACAACCCCAATGGGACCAAATTAACTTGCTCAAGCAGAACGAGCCTCACATGCCACAAATAGCTTTAGGAGCCAACGAAGGCCTATGGATATCTGATAGTGATTATGAAGATGAGACTGAGATGGCATATCTCAATCATATGTGGTAGTAGCAATACCCCATGGACATTGATGACATGTTTGAATAGCTAAACATGGGGCCAAGGCATAGGTGGCACCTAAACCAAGCATAGTTGGACCAAGTGCTGCATCCGCCACTTCAGGCATATAGAGAGCACCCTCCACCCAGAGACCCTATAGAGCCATCAGTGCCAAGGGTAGACCTTGTCCTGTTATCCGCACATAGGGCTGATCCATTTGTGCCAATACCCATAGAGCCAGATCTAGAGCACAAAGATCACCAAGGATGTCCAAGTCACCACCCGCATGGTAATGGAGACCAAATTCACTTCGTCAACATGATCTCCATTGACTTAACCACCCCCATCTACAATCCATATGATCCAGCATGACCATTGTATCTAAACCTAGATGCCATAGACTGGGATCATGCTAACTCACCACCATCTCCATCAGAGTACTGGCCTTATGGTGAGATGCTTCATTTCACCCCAAGACCAACTCAGGATATCTTCCACACTGAAGAGGAACCCGATGTTCCAAACGTAGATCTAAATTTAGCAAATGATATCCACCTGATCCCAACTCCACACCAGTTGGAGGATGGGTCCCACATGTCAGTCGAAGAGACGACTGACATAGACATCGGCTTTGATCCAATGAATCCGCAAATCATCAAGCTAGGGGTAATTCTATCCCTCGAAGAGCAATGCCGATTACATTACCCTTCTCAAAGAGAAGAAGGAGGTTTTTGCATGGTCCTACAAAGACATGTCAAGGCTAGACCCGTAGCTAGTCATGCATAATCTAATGCTTGATCCGATAGTCAAGCTAGTCAAGAAAAAACTATGTAAGATGCACCCAAAAGTAGCCTTAATGGTAAAATATGAGCTACAAAAGCTATTGGATGCATAATTTGTCATCTGCGTGGATTACCCACCATGGCTGTCCAACATGGTACCCATTAAGAATCTTGATGGGAGGATTCACATATGCATCGATTTTTGAGATCTAAACAAAGCAAGTCCCAAGGATGATTTCCCCTTGCCTAGCATCGATGCATTGGTAGATGCTACAGTAGGCCACAAAATGCTTTCCCTCATGGATGGTTTCTCGAGATACAATCAAATTCGTATCAATCCCGATGATCAACTCAAAACGGTGTTCACAACGCCTTGGGGGACATTTTGTTATAAGGTCATGCCCTTTGGCCTTAAAAATGCTGGTGCCACCTACCAACGCGCTATGACATACATCTTCCATGATCACATGCATAAAACTTTGGAAGACTATATGGATGATTTGTTGGCCAAATCTCTTTTGCGCCCAGATCATCTCGATGACTTAAGCAAGATCCTCGATCACCTCATCGAACACAAAGTCAGACTAAACCCCAAGAAGTGCATATTTGGCATCACATCTAGAAAACTCTTGGGTTTCATAGTCTCAAAATGAGGCATCGAGGTAGATCCACATAAATTCAAGGTAATCCTTGAAATGCTTCCCCCAACCACCATCAAGAAGCTCAGAAGCTTGCAGGGAAAGGTCACGTCAATCAAGCGCTTCATAGCACAATTATCTGACAAGTGCCGACCCATGAATAAATTATTACACAAGGGGGTAGCATTTCACTGGGATGACGAGTGCCAATCAGCCTTCGATGACATTAAACAATACTTGGCTTCATCGCCAATATTGGCACCACCTAGACCAGGAGTGTCGTTCTACTTATACATCTCAGCTACTGAGGTGGCACTGGGTGCCATGCTAGCCTAGAAAAATGAACTACATAAAGAACAGGCTAATTATTATCTTAGCCGCACCCTGGTCAGTTATGAACTTAACTATGCATACGTTGAGAAGCTATGCTTAGCAGTGGTATTTGCCACCAAAAAGCTACGCCATTACATGCTGAGAAATACGATGTATGTTGTGTCTAAGGAGAATCCATTACGGTACATGATGAGTCATACTTATCATAGTAGCCACATGGCAAAATGGATCATGTTGTTGATGAATTTTGACATCGAATTCATTGGATAGAAGTCCATCAAAGGTCAAGTCATCATCGATCAACTAGTAGAGGCTCCTCTCGAAGATGATTAGCCTCTGACCATAGAGCTACCCGATGATGGGGTCTTCCATGTCTCAGAATCACCAGATTCTGATGAGCCTGAGTCACAGGCCGACATAACCTTATTCTTTGATGGTTCTAAATGTGAGAAAGGGGGTGGCATGGGAATCGTATTCTTCACACCGCAAGGGGCTCCAATGCCTCTATCATTTAAACTTGATTTCCCATGCACCAAAAACAATGCCAAATATGAAGCCTTGCTCATAGGTCTTCAGACAACAATCACCATGAACATCAAATGCTTGAACATCTTTGGTGATTTGTTGTTAATCATCAACCAAGTGAAAGGGGTATTCCAATGTAAATGCCCAGTTCTATAGGCATACAAAGCCCTTGTGGATAAATTCCTAGAAAATCTTGAATGGTACGACATCGAGGCACTCCCTCGATCATCGAATCATTTTGTGGACACTATGGCCTCCTTGGGGTCACTAATCCCGCAAGACCCTTCCGGTGAGATGACAACCATTCAAGTCAAAACATTATCACAATCCATGATGGAGTGTGCAAGCTCTGACCTAACGCCAAGAATCCACCTGATCCAGATTGAACCATCTTAGGATAGGTTCTCTCGAATCCATGATAGCCTGAATCATGCCAACTGGGGGTCCTTGTTCTCCCCTATTCCCCTTGATAGCAACACAACGCTATTTTTACAAGTTCATTCCCACTTAGCTTTTGCTAGGGATGAACTTCAAGAGGGATTGGTAGTTCATACCATCGAGGTTTCTGATCAGCAGGATTGGTACACACCCATAAGAGACTACCTCAAGCTAGGTAACCTCCCACTTGGATTGAATCACATCATGAAAAGATCATTCAAAAAGAAAGCAAAAAAACATGTCTTTCTAGGAGATATTTTGTACCATCGAAGCTACGAAGGGATCCTCCTTTGTTGCTTGGACCAGTAGGAGTCCACTTGGGCGATCACCCAAGCGCACGATGGTACATGGGGTGGCCACTTCAGCGATATGGTCTGGCCATCGCAAAGTGCATCCTTCACATGGGCTATTTTTGGCCATATTTAGAGTGAGATTGTTGCGCGTATGTAAGGAAGTGCATGAAATGTCAACACCATGCTAATTTGACACACGTACCTTCTCAGGCCTTGCAGCCGATCCAATCGGCTTGGACATTTTCATAGTGGGGCTTAGATCTAATCGGAAAGATCTCCCCTGCATCGTTAGGTCATCACACGTTTATCATAACGGCCACAAAGTACTTCACCAAGTGGGTGGAAGCAATTTCGCTTACCTCTACGACTGGGCCCCATATTGCGGAGTTTATTTTACATAACATCATATGTCATTTTGGTATTCCATCCAAGATCATCTTGGATAATGGGACATCATTTAAGAACAAATATGTGCGTGCTTTGACAACAAAGTACAAAATTCAGCATAATTTTTCAACACCCTATTATCCATAGGCAAATGGGCAAGCAGAGGCGTCAAACAAAATGCTAGTTGCCATCCTTAAAAATATGGTCACGAATAGTCATAAGGATTGGCACATTCAAATCCCACTTGCTCTGTGGGCTTATCGCACTAGCATTCGGACGCCCACTGGGGCAACTCCATTTTTGTTGGTGTATGGCTCCGAGGCAATCATGCCTCTCGAGTTGGAAATACCTTCCCTATGCATATCAATGCAAGAGTTCATCGATGATGACACTGTGTGGCAGGCCCAATTAGACCAGCTTACATTGCTTGATGAACGATGCATCAATGCTCTCGAGCATTTACGTATCTATCAAGAGCGACTTAAGAAAGCATATAACATGAAAGTTCACCTGAGGGACTTTTAGGTTGGTGACTTGGTCTTAAAAGAGAACCAACAAAATTCTAACTTGCCACCCCATCTAAGGGACAAGTTCATGGCAAACTGGTTAGGTCCTTATGTAATTGATAGTAAAATAGGACCTGGAACATACCGACTCGCCTCTCTTGAAGGAATCAAGGAACTAGAACCCTTGAACATCAGTCATTTGAGGCCATTCCACATTTAAAAGAGCCATGGCCCACCCCAAAAGCTCCAAGGATTCTCACAATCGCTTGGTCACCCAAAAAGCTCCAAGGATTCTAGCTATCGCTTGGTCAACCCCAAAAATGCCCCAAAGGTACCTATAATCCCTTTGGTCAAACCAAAAGCTCCAAGGATTCCCGCAATCGCTTGGTCAACCCAAAAATGCCCCAAAGGTATCTATAAATTCCTTTGGTCAAACCAAAAGCTCCAAGGATTCCAGCTATCACTTGGTCAACCCCAAAAATGCCCCAAAGGTATCTATAAATTCCTTTGGTCAAACCAAAAGCTCCAAGGATTCCAGCTATCGCTTGGTCAACCCCTAAAATGCCCCAAAGGTATCCATAATCCCTTTGGTCAAACCAAAAGCTCCAAGGATTCCCACAATCGCTTGGTCAACCTAAAATGCCCCAAAGGTATCTATAAACCCTTTGGTCAAACCAAAAGCTCCAAGGGTTCCCACAATCGCTTGGTCAAAAACAAATATTCAAAAATAAACAAAAACAAAAGATAATAAAAAATAACAAAAAAAATTGCATCTCACTTCCATGCATACTCTTAAAAATCAAAACACAAAAATAATAAACTGCATTAGGCATCGCATCCATACATGGCATATTTGTTGGTCATACACATCATAAGCACCATAGACTGTAATTGCTAGGCAATTCCATCATTTTCCACATTCAGTCCATTTTGTAAACACATCCATCTAGAATAACACCATCCACATTTTTTTATCATAGTCAGTTGTCTCCTAATGTATTTAGGGTTTTCGTCATTCAACTGTCTTTAGATTTCTAGCCAAAAACTATACAAAGTCAGACAGATTTTACAAAGGTAGAGTTTTACTTGGACCACACCTTGTTACGTCGCATCCCAACACAAGTTAAAACACATAAAAAATTCCCAAGTTGTGTGAACGCAAGAGAAACCTACAAAGCAGTCTAGGGTACCATAGGTGAAAGGTTAGCCTGCTCATCCCCCTATGCGAATGGTTCGAGAATGCTGAGAATTGACAAAAGGACAAGCTCTTCCCCATCCAATTCCCCATAATAAATAGTGGTTATCACCACTATCACAAAACCCAAACACCTTTGGTCCCCAAAGCCGTAAGGATTCGTACTACATGCCCCTGACAAGGATGGGTAGTCATCCCCAAGGCCTAAAAGGATCAATGCCATTCACAAGAAAAAATAAAAAAAAATCCACTATCAAAAAACCCCAAACACCTTTGATCCCCAAAGTCATAAGGATTCATACTACACACCCCTGCGAAGGATGGGTAGTCATCCCCAAGGCCTAAAAGATCAATGCCATTCCAAAGTAAAATCCCCAATCACCTTTGGTCCCCAAAGTCGTAAGGATTCATACTACACGTCCCTGAATAGGATGGGTAGTCATCCCCAAAGCCAAAAGGGATCAATGCCATTCACAAGCCAAAAACCTATGAGCTCAACTTTGAAACCCAAAATGCAAAATCAAATAACAGTGGTTATCACCACTACTCAAACCCCTTGCTCAAAAAGAAAAACAAAAGAGAAAAATAAACAGTGATTTTCATCACTATGTATGAGAGCAAGTATCCCAACAAGTTGAGCAACCGAAAGACGCCTGAGCTTGAATCCCTGGAATTCTCAGCATTCAAAAAACCATCTAGGTGATCCTCATTACGGGTTTGGTGGACAACCTACCTAGCAATGGCGGTATCCTAAACGCATGATGATATGTCTATCACATTAGCTTTGCATGTGAGCAGACCAATGTTTGCATGTGGATGAGCTAGCTTATGGTACCTTAGATTGTCCTATGGATTAATATTACTAAATACAACAAAGGAGTTAGTGGAGCTAATTAGGTGATCCTCAGTACAGGTTTGGTGGACAACCTACTTGGCACTGGCGGTATCCTGACAAATACCACATAAACAAACTCAATCGCACACACAAGGATGTGAAATAACTTGGTCAAACTCAAGTCTGATTCGTACCTTGTTCAAAAGTCTTGTAAGATAAATGTACAGTCTTGGCTAGTTAGTTAAAACATCTGAGTCTTGAAAAAACCTTAACTACATTCTAGAACACCTATGGTACATTCCATTCTTACATCACCATCGAAAAATACAAAACAAAAAAATTCACACATGCAAAGTCATTCCACAAAGCAATCACATAGTACAGAAAGCCAATAAATCTTGTATAGTCTATGGTGCCACCGCCAAGTTATCAACAAATAATTTCATCCATTCCATATGCATACATCATATAAATAGAAACATCGCATTCATAATAACCCATGCATACATCAACATAAATAAATGTGCATAAAAGTAACAATAAATCATGACACATGTATAATAAAAAAGAAATTCATGTATATATATCACCAAAAATTCCCGTAGGCTATAATAAGTCGGTCCTCTGACCTCACAACAAAATAAAAAAATCAAAAACCCCAAGCCTAGGGAGTCGACCACCATGATCACGTAGGATCGGTGCGACTGGAACTACCCCTAGTGGTGTGGGTCCTATGGGACCTCTCAGGGTGGCTACTTCCAGCCCTCACATCATGCCCACTAGCGCTACCCTCACCCACCCACCTACGATGAGAGGAAGCATACTGCTCAGTCTCACTATCTCTCATTCGGCATGAAGATCCACCTCTAGTGAGCTCAGGTAACTATCCACCAAGGCAAATAATCTCGGCCTCCAACTCCACCCGAAACCGACCCCACTCCACATCCCATTAGTGGTATGTAGCCAATGCTTCATCTCGCTATGCCAACTAAGCCCATAGGCGATCCCTCTCAACGTTGTGCTCCTCATCCCGTCTTCATAGTAGCTCCTCCAATCGTGCTATCTTAGCGCGATACCTAGCCTCCATATCCCCCAGGACTTCTTGAGGCATGGGCATCTTCAGGATGGCATGCTGCTCCGGCACCCACTGCTTCGAAACATCCTATGTATCCGGCTGCTCTAGAACCCCTAGGTCATCCCCAGTCAAGTCATCAACCTCCACCATATCTACATCATCAAGCGGAGCTCCCCAACCCTCCCCCGATGCCTCTGCATCCTCACCACCTGCTATTGCCACATCCATGCCTCCTAGAGGCCCCTCACCCCACCATCACCGCATCGTCCACCACTGGTCATACTCTGTAGTCACCCCGACATTGTCCACATTGGGGACATCAATCACTACATCCGACTCCTCACCCAACGACTCAATGATCGACTAGGCCAAAGTCCTCTCATCTCCTCGATGCCGATAGATCAAGGGCTCACCTAGAAATCCCTAGCGCACCCCAAACTATCGAGTCACCCGAACATACGGGAAGTACTCCTACTTGGTCCCATGCCGCCCGATCAGCCACCTCCCCTACACGCCTACCGGAGCCACTCCCTAGCCTCAGGCTAGGATGAACAGTCCCGGTATGGCTGCCAGAACACCTCCCCTAGAGCAAGATGCAAGAAGGCATCAGTGTAGTGACTAACATCACCTGCCCACCACCGACTCTGCCCATGCTCCTTTGACCTCCACCATAGGGCAGCATAGCCAATCTCCCTGTCCACCATATCTCCCTGAGTGGTCCAAGGCAACCCCTACGGCCGCTCCACATCTATGTGCTGCCATCCCCAACACTACAACAGATAGCTGCACCCAATCCCCTTCCACCTTCAACAGCGGACCTCGTACAACTCATCATATAACTATGCCAGTAGCATATGACCCCACCTCATAATCAGTGGTGCTACCGTCGGACACTCCACTAGTATAAACACTACCTCAAGCAGGTTCCAAGGGAACCTCACACCTGAGGAGTTGGGAAGCAGCATGTTGGAGATGAGGGTCATAAGCAATGTATGCCTCACCCCCAACACACCCTTCTCAAACCACCACCGCACCAGAATCCCGCCAATCAGGTAGTCCCCCTCTACCCTCTCCATCACCCCATCCACCCCCATATCTGTCGCATGCCCAAAGCACCATGTTAGTACCACCATCCACTGATCCCGAGGAGTCGTCCGAATGGGCAGCCCATCTATCGGAATCCGTAGAATTCGATAAACGTCCTCTAGAGTCACCGTCATCTCCCCTGTTGGGAGATGAAAGGTGTTGGTGTGGGGATCCCACAAATTGATCAGGGTAGTTAGATATGCCCGATCCCCCACCACAGGCTCTAACCGAGTCACCTGCTTGAGCCCAAGGGCATCAAGCCAATCCCAGTCCACCACAGTCAGCGCATCCCGCGCGTCAGAAAAAAATGTCAGCTGATGGTACCTACTCTTCACCACCTGCAAAACAAAACAACACAAAAACATTAAAACATGACAACAAAAAAAACTGTACAGCAACATTAACAAAATATACAGTACAAACATTCAAAAAAATCAATAAACAACGCAAAATAAAACAAAATTTTTAACCTAGGGTTTTTAACCTTAGTTTAAACTAAAAAACAAAAAACAAAATAACAACAAAATTTTTAACCTAGGGTTTTTAACCTTAGTTTAAACTCAAAAAACAAAAAAACAAAATAAAAACAAAATTTTTAACCTAGGGTTTTTAACCTTAGTTTAAACTAAAAAACAAAATAATCAAAATAAAACAAAATTTTAACCTAGGGTTTTTAACCTTAGTTTAAACTAAAAAATAAAAAACAAAAAACAAAATAAAAACATTTTTTTTTAAAACTAGGGTTTTGATCTTAGTTTAAACAATGCCACACAAAATACAAAAACAAAACAATTAAACTAGGGTTTTGATCTTAGTTTAAACAGAAAAATGAAATACAAAATAAATTAATTACGATTTTGAACTGTAAAATAAAAACAAACAAAATAAAGAGGAGCACCTACCGATCTTGCCTCGGCTCCACCACTCTAAGATCCGATCCATGCACTCATGGTATCCATAAAATCTTGATAGCGCTCTGCTACACAGACTCAAACTCCTCCTCACAACTCCAAATCGCTAGAAAAACAAATTGCAAATGAGCCCAAAACCTAGTTTTGGCCCTTATATAGGCTCTTAGTCCTGTAATCATTCCACCCTGGGACGAGTGCTCTAGTTAGTGCTCGTCCCACCCTGGGAAGATTACAAAACTGGTATTCGTCCCACCCTGGGATGATTACAGAGCAAGAAAATAAAAAACAACCAAAACTGCATCCAAAATGCACCAAAAACAGCAATAAAACTGCCAAACAAAGGCACCTTTGTGCCTATGCTTCAAGGCATCCAAAACTGATGTTGGGGTCACAAATCCTCACTATCCTACTCCCTAAGAAGGCTACCATAGCTGGACCGCTCCACGGGAGGAAGGATTTTTGAGAATTTCATCCCCAAAAGGCATCACAAAAAGGGTCCAAACCCACCCAAAAATAGCAATAACATTGCCGAACAAAGGCGCCTTTGTGCCTGACATTATTGGCATACAAAATCGATGTTAGGGCCACAAATTATCAATATCCTACTCCCTAAGAAGGCTACCATAGCCGGACCGCTCCACGGGAGGACGAATTTTTGACAATTTCAGCTCCAAAACACGTCACAAAAAGGGTTAAAACCCACCAAAAATAGGTCAGATTGTTGGGAAACTGCATAAGCATTCAATGGAAAACAACTGAAGGCACCCTTACAAAAGTCATCTCTGGTCAAGAGACTCATCATTTTTCTCATGTTGGTCATTCCCTCATCGATTCATTGCTTGAGGGGGTAGTCACACTTAGTCACCAATCAACAAATACACACCCAATCAAGGAAATGGCATGCATTCAAAGAATCATTGACAAAGACAATCACACTCCTTCTTGGGGCAACAAACAAGCAATAATCACAAGCTGATCAAACACTTGGCATTCTAGAATCATGAACTCAAGGTTCCCACAGATAAAAGGTTGTGCCCTTTGCCTATTCATGACTGAACAATGTCCAAGATCAAGTAACACCTCACTGAAAAAGGTTAACACTTGAATTAAGCTCCTTAGCTCATCAGAAGCAAGGATTCAAGAATGCGTGCCCTTTCCATACTTGGGGCATCAAAAGTTGGTTAGGTTACTAAGAAACCCTAATCATTAGTGCTTTGGTTATCTATTTTTTCTCAGCAATGCACCACACACAACGCATCCCAAAAAGGGGCATCTATAGACACCAAAATAGCACCAATATGATTATGTGACGACAAGCACTGATCGAATTGGCATACATAGCCCCTAGGGCAGCCCCCAGAGGTTAAAAAATGGTCCTAACCACTCCCACAATAGTTTTGGAAGGTCAAAGGTCAATTTGGCACCTTTCAGGCACTCTGCTCCCTATTCGTTCCACCCTGGGACGATTACAAACTAGTATTCGTCCCACCCCAGGACGATTAGCAGCATTTGCTCCAGGGTGGGGTGAATAGTAGGTTTGATGGGCAAAAGGTCAAACCTTGACAAATGGCAACTCAGATCCACCACTCAACTCCACCTTCAATGCATGGGAGTGTGAGTGAGCATTTTTGAGCTCAAAGAGGCAGTCATAGAGGCAATCATAGAGGCAGTCATGGAGCCCTTAATCAGGGAGGAATCTTCTCTCCCTTGAGAAGGCATGATGGCCAAGTGGCACCCCTGCATGCACATTCAAAGCAGACCTTCAGGTCTATAAAATGGTGAGTCTTCTCACCCCAAAAAGGGAATAGAGTAGGAGCATTTGGAGCAATGGAGTGCTACTGAATTACATCCTCACCCCTCACTTGTGCTTCTTACATCCTTGATCTCTCTTTTGGAAGGGAGGTTATTGGGTGAACATTGGAAGCGCAATCCGGACCAAAAACCTAAACATTTGGCCACAATACCCCACCTAATTTGCCAACACAACCCCCTAGGAGGTTTTGGACCCATCCCAAGTGGATTGGTGTCGAAACCAAGCCCCAAACAGTGGGCATCCTGCCCTCGGGTGCCCCCCACACTGTTGCAGTCCTAATCGCCCCCACCCCAAAGATATTAGAAATCTGTAGCAGATTTCCTCACTATTTCTTTTGCATCTTATTTTATGTCATTCATATATGCTGCCATTCAAATTTCATGCCATTCTGATGAGTTTTGACTATTTTTTCATTGTTTTCCACTTTCACTAACATATAGGGAGCATCTTCAGATACAGGGCGACCGGGGCCGAATATGCAGAATTCGACCTTCTGGGTCATCTCAAAATGGAAATTTTGAAGGATGCTATGGAATAAAGGATAGAAGAAGAACTAGTGAAACTTTCCCCATTGGTTCAGATAGGGGTATTATAGTAGAGGATGAGAATGTAGACTCAACAATTGTAGGAAGAGTATCAAACACTACAAGGTCATAATGCGATATTGAGAGCACAAGTAATCCAAGAATTGGATGGTGCTATACAAAGATTGAATGAACAAAGGGAAGTTAGATTACAAGATATTGGAAGTGAACCTAAGGAGGTTGAATACTTAACTCCAAGAAATGGTGGAGAAAACGAAGGCACAAGTACAAGTTCACCACCTCCACCAAGAAAACATCCTACAATAAACGAGGACGTAGAAGTACTTAGGAAAGATATAGAGGATACCACCACATCACCTGAATTACACCACAATGTAGTAGGTATGATAGATTCAAGTGATGAAGGAATGTCATGGTTTGCAAGAGAGCCTAGTATAGATGATGATGAACCAACGAATCCTCATAATCCTTAAAGGGATCAAAGTATTCCAATTAGAGCATTGAGACCAAAGCAAGTCAGGAGATTATAGGAGGATAGAACTATGAATGATACACAAGCATATGCAATAGCTCACCAAAAGCTAAGAAGACAAATGGGGGAAGTTCGACTATTGGAGAGAGTGATGAATTTACCACACGATTGGATAGAATAGAGAGAAGAGGGTCGAACTGACTCTAGTTCTGAGACAAAATTTTATGATGGTTATAGGTAAGTATTGGTATCTTCATCCCCACATATATCATTTGAGGAAAGAAGATAGATGCATTGATTGGTAAGGGCTGATCAAAGAGTCAGAACCTTGTGATAGTTGTCACAAAATTGGAGTCCACTGGCTAATATAAAATTGGTAGATATTACTCCTGATGATCGAGGAATAAGAGGAAGAATTAGACAAGGACCTCTAAGACTTCAATGAGGAAGAGGAAGAGGTAGACGACCAAAAAATTATGGAGACCTTGGTGATGTTGTAATTAGAGGAGGTAGAGGATGAGGAAAATTTTGACCCCCTACTCCTATATGGCCAAGAGATAACCTGCTAGAATGTATGAATTAGGTAAGGAACCCACAAGATATACCCAGACTAAGAGGCATGTTACTAAATGCGCTACAAAGATGCAGAAGGGGTGACCACCCCTAAATCGATAAGGACCCCAATGGGAAGTAAGTAATTGGTGGTTACCTCGAGTAAGATAAGAGTCATCAATAGTACGGGCAAAAATGGAATGGGGAGATACCCATGTGGTCAAAACCTTGCTGGTAGAGGAAGGGTACACTTCGCATATGGGGGAAACCTAGGCCAACAATGGACTCGATCACCAAGTTTGGAGCCAAAAATGATTCACAGAGATAGGCAAAGAAGTCACTCAAATAATAGTAGAGTGGTGATGACACCACCACCATGTGATCAATCACCTGCATAGTGAGAAGAAGGCCTACCAGGGGATGAGACTCCAACTTGCTGATGTACAATTCTGTACTGTACACATTGTAGGAGGGGAAATGAATGGGTAACAACATCACAGGAAGAGACCAACCAAGTAGAGGTACAAGAGGATACCACTAATCAGAATGTTATGGTTGAACCTCAAGGTCAATATTAGGATGGGGTCATATAGGTGAATGTCACTCTATGATTACCAAGGAGGTAAGTATAATTAGACTAGGATGAAAAAAAAAAGAGAAAAAAAATGAAAAAAAAATGGTGCCTTAGTTGTGAAAATCCCTTGGGATGCAATTAGGAAGGGTGAGGTTGAAAACCGTAAACGATGGCCTCTCCAAAGAAAAATAAAGCAAAATTTTCTCTAAGTTATGAAATCGTACAATGAAAAGGTACAATATGGAAATCATACAAAAGAGAGTCGTACAAGGAAATATTGACATGCAAATCATACATAAAGTCATACTGTATGATTTGGATCGTATAGTGTATGATTTTCCAACTAACTAATTAATGTGACATGCCAAAAAGTAGCGGTTGGAAGAAAAGAAGGGGGAAAAGACTAAATTTTAAAACCAACTACTGAGTTGATGGTCATCTAGCAGTGGAGATGGAAAAGCATGCAACTTGGAATTTGTTTAGATTCTTTTGACAGTTAGGTTTTTTCAGTTAGGGTTTAGGGTTTTTTAAAACTTGCTTTAAAAGGAAAGTAAAGTGACCATTTTTTCAATCACCAAGGAGAATTTGAAATTTTTAGGAGATTTAAGGGGAAAAGTGTACATTTGATAATAGGGGACTACATGGGTGAGAATTATTCACCAACACTCTGAATTTGTAGACCCATTATTAAATTTGTACCAGGGAGTTATTTTCAGCTTCAAGGAATCAACCCGGGAAAGAAGAATTGGGGTTTTTCTCCACAAAAATAGGGAATTCAAATTTTATTTGTATATTACAGTAGAAGACATGGAGGAATTACTGATTAGAGCTAAAGGGAGTAGATATTGGTGGTTGGAACTAGAGAAATTGCAAGAGAATGGAAGATTTAAACCCTAAGAACTGAAAAATTTGGCAAAAAGTGAGATAGGAAACATGAGGAGAGAAAAGTATAGTCCGTATAGCCATACATTGCAGCCAATAGTTTGTCAAATTAAAGAAAATTGCACCAGGAGTGAAGGAGTGAAATATTGGTTGAGAAAAGCACTCGAGTATATCAGGACAATTCGGCAATTGGATCTATCGTAGATTTGGCCAAGGAGACAAAATTTTGGTATTTTGTAGCAGTGAGGGTTAGAGAAGTTGTATTGTATGATTTGGAGGCATATTGTACGATTTCTAGGAAGAAAAGTGTAGTTTTTCCATTTTTGGTAGTTTTTAAGAGATCGTACAAAATTGTATGGAATCATAAGAATTTTAAAGGGGAGGGAAGCCAAAAACTAGCAGAATATAGAGTCTTGGCACCCTGTATAATTTTAGGTTGCAGTTGTACAATTTAGAGGAGATTTGACCATTTGAATATTGACAGGGTAAAGGGAAAAAAATAGCCAAATAAGTGTATGATCTTGAAGCGACGAAAGAATGTGAAACCATACAAGGGACCCAAAACCATACATTGTATGTTTTTACAAGATTTTGTATGATTTTTGGTATGTTTCTAATTATAGAGGAGGAGGTTGAGTTAATCAGCGAGATGTTGGAGGAATGATCTCAATAGAATAATTTGGATGCTGATTAAGGTGGATTGCAACAAATAGGGTGGAGAGATCACCAGGTTTGCTACATGAGAGAGAGGTATACTCATGAGAGCACTCCAGGTGTTAGTTTCAGTCCTACAAAATGCATGGTAATCATTCATGGAGGAAAGGAGGGTATAGGCCATGGAGGAGACAAAGTCATTGGCAAGCACACCTGGATAGAACACCACTGAGACACAAAGAGGAAATGATGGCCCAAACAACTACCTCATAGAGGGAATTGATGAGTGAGGTACATGTACAAGAATGATAATAACACCTAAGTAGTGAATAAGAGGAATGTCAGGTGGAACTATTGATGAGTGTCATTGAGTCTCCTCATTTAATCTCAATGATTTATCAATCCGAGGTGGTGTCCAAGGCTGTCTATGATAGAAGGCTAGGGCAGAGTACAATTCAGGCATTCAAATTTCAAGCATGGTGAAGCAGATTTTGGTTTAGCCTTTTGGTGTCACACTAAACCTAGTCTGAAGAATGGAAACTAAAATAAATTACAGGAATTGAAAACTAATTCTAAGTTGCAAGAATTGAAATCTAACTACAATTGCAGGAATTGGAATTTCTAAATTGAAAGTCTAATCTACTCTTGCAGAATTTAAATTGCTAAATCCTAAGTTACATTTGTAGAATTGAAATCTAGTTACTTTTGCATAATTGAAATGATGCTTGTAAATGAAACCTATTCTAAAAACACCTATCAATGCCCTGCCACAAAAGGTCGTCAAGCTTCTGCTACAGGAATTGACAGCAAAATGAAATATGCTAAAAATGGAAAGTTGCTAAAACAAAAAAGCAAGGAAAACATGGAAAGCAAAGTAAAAATGCTTAATATAATTTGTCAGCTGACATACACACAAATGTTGTACACAAACATAATAGAAAACATAAATCACATAATACAAAATAAAAACAAGAAAATGAAATCTGGCAAGCAATCTATTAATTCTGCTGCAGCAAAATTACAAATTAAAACCTGCCATAAAATCCCTCCTTCTAGATCTAAAATTGGGCCCATACTTCCTGATCTAGAAGGAGGTGAAAAACACTCCTTAATTAATTAACACTCAAAACAGAAAATGATAAAATAGCTGCACTTTTATTGATGACAAAACATGCTGAAAACTGTTATAGAAAATTACTATATAGTCCTAATTGCTGCAATTGAAAACTCTCCTCTATTATAATTCCTAACTGCTCAACCAAGTAGGGAGCTATGTTATTTATATAAATATTTACAACATATCCCATGCTCAAATCAGCCTATGTGCTGTTTTACAGTGATTTTGCTAATAATTCTAGATCTAAAATAAATGTAAATCTGGACAGTTTATGTTGCAGTAGTAGTAATTGTCCCTTAAAAAGCATCTTTAGTGGTGGGAGTATGTGAGAGGAGTCTAGAAATATCTCACACATATTTCTCAACTTCAGAATATGCCATTTCTATCTTGCAAACAACTTTCTATTATGCTACAGTTTTTTTGGGTTTATCCTAGAAGAGAATCAAAATTGATCTTTTCTATGAATGGTGGCTTTGGACGGCAAGGACGACAAAGTCAGATGGGAGATATTTTTCTTTAATATTTTCAACCTTATTTCCATTTTTCCATCGTCAAAAATAGTCAAAAATTCAAAAAGCACTTTTCTGTTCTCATTCCGAAGATAAGTGGCTCATTCCGAAGAGACTATATTTCTCATTCCGAAGATGTCTTGTTCATTCCGAAGATCTTTGGAATGAACAACTATGTGCTCTTAAAATTATTTTAGCTACATTTATCAAGTGGATTATCCCTCAGGATCATATTGCAATAGCCTTCATTCCTCTCCATGTGTGAATTCCATGCCTTGCCATTCATTGGTAGCTTGCTAGAATTTACATGGTAAATTACTGCATTTTCTAGTTCTGCTGCATAGTTGTAAAATATTGGCATTTATTGCAAATTCAAAAAAATTAGAACATGGAAAAATTATTCAAATATCAACATAAATGATTACATCAATTTGCTACTGAATTTATACACTTCATTCACCAAGTAACCATGCTGAAATAGTGCAACAATGCTGCACAATTATCCCTGCTCTATTATACCCTGTTGCTGCCTATTTAGACCATGTGGGAATGATTCTAAATAGGTCATATGTCTTCTGTAGTCCTTCTAAACTCATTCCATCCATATCATCATGCTTTGCTTTACAACTTCAAGGTGTTCCTATAAAGTGACAGCTTGTTGATTTTTATATGGCTGTTTTTTCCAGATTTTTAGATTTATGACAGTCCTAAACTTTTGGCTTCAATGTGGATTTGAAACAAGTTGAAGGGCAAAAAAACATTCAAAAACCATTGAGAAGTTAATGTATATCAGCATACCACATTTTGTTAATTGAAATGCATGTTTTTACTTGCTACTTAATCAAGAAAAATCAGTCACAAAATGCTAAAAATAGTCAAAAATAGAGATATAGTATTCCTAACATAAAATCATGCAAACACTTAACAAATAGTATATTTTATTCAACTATTTGCCAATTAACTTATCATATGGTAGTCAAACATTATGCAATAATGAGGTATTTCTTGGCCTCATCATCCCCCCCAACTTGAACTGATGCATGCCCTCATGCATCTTAGTAGGCCATAGTAATATGCAGGTTTTATTCTTGTGAACATCCTTTGCTACCTGCTAATTGAGAAATTCCTCCTTGTTGCACTATATCAAGTATTTTGCAATTAAGCACATGTATGATTCTTTTTCTATTTTTCTACAAGTTTTAGTGCTGCAAGGTACCTCTTAAAGGCTTGATATCATATGATTCATCTTGCAATAGTCTTATTGTGGAACCGTATTTGGCAGATGCACTACTACTGATGGAATTTTATGTTCTTAACAATATTTTAGCCTGAATGCTTATTTTTGTTGTTTGCACCTTTTGAACAGAATTGAATTTTTTTTTTTATTTGAAATGCTTGAGGGATGTACTTACTTGTGATAGAGCTTTATAAACCTCAATATTTGATGTACCCTACTCTTTTTGCTATTTTGTAGCATTTTTAGCAATTTTGGTACAGTTTCTGCTCATTTCGAAGATATCCTGCTCATTTCAAAGAGACTGTATTCTCATTCCGAAGATGTTTGCTCATTTCAAAGAGACTGTATTTCTCATTATGAAGATGTCTGGTCATTTCGAAGAGACTGTATTTCTCATTCCAAAGATGTCTACTGATTTTGAAGAGACTGTCTTTCTCATTTTGAAGATGTCTGCTCATTCCGAAGAGACTGTATTTCTCATTCCAAATATGTCTACTCATTTTGAATATCTTCAAAAAAAATGCAAAAATAACCTCCTATGCAAAATTTAGCTATAGATTTTATTGTGGGTCCATCTCTAGAGTGTATAAGCCTTCCATAACATCAAAAATCTCTTCTTCATCATTTTGTTTAGATGCTATTATTTGTTTTGTATGTTGCTATTTTATTCCAATAGTACTAAAATAGAAACCTCAAGTGCATTTTGTTGATTATCCTCCTTCAATTTATCAGACAATTGTGAGATATAAACTTGCAGTTCTTCTAAAATTTGCCCTACAAATTGAAATAGAATTGTTGCCATGTCTATCCCAAAATCATATTTTTGCATAGTTTTGGAATTTCCATGCAATTAAGGGCATAAGGGGGTGTTTCTTGACATCTTGAACATATTCCTTTTTCAACTTGTCACTATTGTATGAATAGTTTATGCCAAATACCGACTATCATACACTAAATGCTAAATGTTTACTATGAATTAAATGCAAGAAACACATACCTTACTGTCCTAAAAATTGGTCATGCACCTTACAAGCTACTTTTGATGATTGTTAGCAGGCTATCTGAAAACATAAACAAACATAACGCATGTGCAGTGTGAGATTTGTACAATGGTGGAACAATGATGGGTAGATCAACAAGGCAATGAATGCTGAAAAATTAGTTTTCATGCAAGCCAACTCAGTAGCACCTCAAAGAAGGTTTTCACTACTGAATTATTCATTTATATATATATATATATATATATTTCTCTTTTTTTCATTTTTTTTTTTTTCATCTTTTTTTTTTTGATTTTTTTTTCATCAGAAGAGGCTGCCATTTCTAGTTTTCAACCAACTTTTGACCTCTCTTTTTTTTTTTTCAAGTGCTTCAATGAGAGAGAACATCTCTCACTCTTATTTGGATAAGACCAATCTTTATTCTGCAAAAACATGTCAATTGTTGTATGAAAACACCATCTCTTTTTGTTGAAACCTGCAACATTGATGCAACCTTCCTTTCTAAATGAGCAGTAAGAATCTTCTTACATCATAATTGCCTCCTTATTGCTAGAAATGAAGTATTGGCTCCATTGTTCCTCTTTCTTGCTGAAATTGATGTTTGTCCTCATGTATCCCCATTTTGTGGGACATGCCTTTGCTGCAAATTTTTTTCTCTTTTTTTTTTCAATTTTTCTTGTCTTGCTTGTACCTAAAGAGGAAGTTCACAAAAAAGACTATTCTTCTTTTTGCTTTTCTTGTATTTTCTTTTTCTTTTTGCCAAACTTTTTATCATCACTCTGAATTTGATATTGAAGAGAAATTTTCTTCCATTATGTGTACATCCAATGTAATCTCCTTCAAGAACTCCTCTTTAGTTAATGGTGCATGGTATATCCAAAGGCAATGTCCATTCACCACTAACATCCTCCATGAATTACCAATAGGAGAAAGAAGCACTGCTCCATATCTGAAAATTTCTTCAATCAAGTGTTTTCCATACCTCCTAGTTTGCAAAATCTTATCAATCTATTCTTGAAACAATTAAATGCCAATTCCCAAAATATGTTAAGTGCTTACATCAAGATAAAATATTGATATACCCTTGTAATTCCATGTAAAGGGATTGAAATATTGTTTCAAAATAGCAACAATTTTGCTTTTTGTTTATAAGTTAGCCAGCTAATAATGTTCAAGAATTTTCTTGGCTACACTTCAATTTGTTTCATTCCTAGGAGGACAAAATTTACCCTTTTGTAAAATGAAAGTAAATTTTCTATGTGCATTTTTTCTAGTTTTTCTCCTTTATCCAAGGCTAATTTCTGTGTATTTGGACTAAAGGTTTTCTGTGTATCTCCATTGATTTTTGTCTCTTCAAGTTCAAGTAAGTTCTTGTTTGAGCACAGTTGGATGTTGTTGTAGTCAATAACATTTCCTACAGTTTTTGTTTTTATATATACCAGATTCAGCTACATAGATAGGGGTTGCTTATCCTGTATTATTCAGACTAATCACAGGTTGGGCTAAAAAAGAAATATTTTTGGTTTGCACAATAAGACAAGAAGTGTACAACTTTAGCAGATCAACTACTTGGCAGGTAGGATCACCTCTAATGAGATCAACTATTGTCTGTGTAGGATAAGAATTACTAGGTTGCGGTTTAGCATGGTAAAATACTAACAATATTTAAGTAATAATGGAAAACTCTAGGATCATCATTAAGTTGTAAACTCTTATTTTGATTGTGCAAAAGTTTTTGTGATTTTTTTTTCATCTTTCATAGACAAGGGTTGCCTGTCCTATATTATTCATATTGTCCATAGGTTGGGCTAAAGGTGGTGGTTGATTTATTTGCCCTATTTGTTGTTGTTGGGATATCTCTTTGAGAAGAATTTAGACTAGGCAACAGATTTTGCATCTTTGAGTTATGGAAGTAAATGGCATTCATCAATGATATGTCCCTGTGAAAAAATTCTACAGGTAACTGATATGGCTATTTTGTTCAAGGGATAGTCTTGTATATCTACCATGATATCTTTCCAACACCTAGTACAAATTTGTTTATACTACCCTGATGATATGGATATAAAAAGGGTAGTACTAGCAGATGGCTCTTCTAAATTTTTTTAAGAGATCTTATGTTTCTTGATAATGAGGATGATGAATTCTTTCTATTTTTATCAAGAATTTCAAACATAGGCAATTTAACCCCCAAGTGTGAATATCACCTCCCTGTGGTTGCTTGTTTTCTAAATGGACTGAAATGCAACTATCAATAATTATTATTTATACCAGCTATTCATTCAGATTTTACTCTAAACTTCATAAGTTAGCACAATAATAATTATTTGACTAATTTTACCCTCTAACAACACCATGATCCCTAACAATGACACCAAAATGATGAGTGTCATTGAGTCTCATCATTTAATCTCAATGATTTATCAATCCGGGGTGGTGTCCAAGGCTGTCTACGATAGAAGGCTAGGGCAGAGTACAATTTAGGCATTCATATTTCAAGCATTTATTGGTGAAGCATATTTTGGTTTAGCCTTTTGGTGTCACACCAAACATAGTCTAAATAATGGAAACTAAAATAAATTATAGGAATTGAAAACTAATTATAAGTTGCAAGAATTGAAATCTAACTACAATTACAGGAATTGGAATTTCTAAATTGAAAGTCTAATCTACTCTTGCAGAATTTAAATTACTAAAATGAAATCCTAAGTTACATTTGTAGAATTGAAATCTAGTTACTTTTGCATAATTGAAATTATGCTTGTAAATGAAACTTATTCTAAAAACACCTGTCAATGCCCTACCACAAAAGGTCGTCAAGCTTTTGCTACAGGAATTGACAACAAAATGAAATATGCTAAAAATGGAAAGTTTCTAAAACAAAAAAGCAAGGAAAACATGGAAAGCAAAGTAAAAATGCTTAATATAATTTGTTATATGACATACACACAAATGCTATACACAAACATAATAGAAAACATAAATCACATAATACAAAATAAAAACAAGAAAATGAAATCTAGCAAGCAATCTATTAATTTTGTTGTAGCAAAATTACATATTAAAACCTGCCATAAAATCCCTCCTAGATTTGAAAGTGGGCACATACTTCCTGATCTAGAAGGAGGTGAAAAACACTCCTTAACTAATTAACACTTAGAACAAAAAATGATAAAATAGCTGCACTTTTATTGATGACAAAACATGCTGAAAACTGTTACAAAAAATTACTATACAGTCCTAATTGCTGCAATTGAAAACTCTCCTCTATTCTAATTCCTAACTGCTCAACCAAGGAAGGACCTGTGTTATTTATATAAATATTTACAACATATCCCATGCTCAAATTAGCCTATGTGCTGCTTTACAGTGATTTTGCCAATAATTCTGGATCTAAAATAAATGTAAATCTGGACAGTTTGTGTTGCAGTAGTAGTCATTGGACCTTAGAAAGCATCTTTAGTGGTGGGAGTACATGATAGGAGTCTATAAATATCTCACACATATTTCTCCACTTCATAATATGCCATTTCTATCTTGCAAACAACTTTCTATTATGCTACAGTTTTTTTGGGTTTATCTTAGAAGAGAATCAAAATTGATATTTTCCATGAATGGTGGATTTGGACGGCAAAGACAACAAATTCAGATGGGAGATATTTTCATTAATATTTTCAACTTTTTTTCCCTTTTTCTACCATCAAAAATAGTCAAAAAGCACTTTTATGTTCTCATTCCGAAGATAAGTGGCTCATTTCGAAGAGACTGTATTTCTCATTTCGAAGATGTCTTGTTCATTTCGAAGATCTTCGAAATGAACAACTGTGTGCTCTTCAAATTATTTTAGTTGCATTTATCAAGTGGATTAGCCCTCAGTATTAGATTGCAATAGCATTCATTCCTCTCCATGTGTGAATTCCATGCCTTGTCATTCATTGGTAGCTTGCTGGAATTTACATGGTAAATTACTACATTTTCTAGTTCTGTTGCATAGTTGTAAAATATTGGCATTTCTTGCAAATTCAAACAAATTAGAACATGGAAAAATTATTCAAATATCAACATGAAGGAGTACATCAAGTTGCTACTAAATTTATACATTTCATTCACCAAGTAACCATGTTGAAATAGTGCAATAATGCTACATAATTGTCCTTGCTCTGTTATACCCTATTGTTGCCTATTTAGACCATGTGTAAATGCTTATAAATAGGTAATATGTCTTCTGTAGTCCTTATGAACTCATTCCATCCATATCATCATGCTTTTCTTGACAACTTCAAGGTGTTCCTATAAAGTGACAGCTTGCTGATTTTTATATGGCTGTTTTTTCCAGATTTTTAGATTTATGATAGTCCTAAACTTTTGGCTTTAATGTGGATTAAAAACAATTTGAAGGGCAGGAAAACATTCAAAAACCATTGAGAAGTTAATGGATATCATAATACCACATTTGGTTAATTTAAATGCATGTTTTTACTTGCTACTTAATCAAGGAAAATCAGTCACAAAATGCTGAAAATAGTCAAAAACAGAGATATAGTATTCCTAATATAAAATCATGCAAACACTTAACAAATAATATATTTTAGTCAACTATTTGGCAATTAACTTATCATATGGTAGTCAAACATTATGCAATAATGAGGCATTTTTGGGCCTCATAAACTATAAAACATCGTGTTTGTACAACATGGAGTGGAAGCATATAGGAAATGGTGGAGTGATGAGAAGAACATGTCTCATCCATGGAGGAAGACATTCAAAAATGTGCAAGTGGCAGTCATTGTGCAGATTCCACCATTTCATAGAAAATTCTTCCAAAACTATATTTTGTAGATAGTTTAGGCATATAATGTAGCAACAAGGATAGCCTACGTCAATGTGGGCAAGAGGTCAGTGAAGGTGGAGGTTTCGACGAAGGCATTCCAAAGAATATTTGGGCTACTAACAAAAGGCATGGAGATATTCAAGAAATTGGTAGACCCAATAGAAGCACATCACCTGGTTACCGTCATGACCACTTTCAAATAAATGATAGATGCAAATATTTTTGGTATAGAAACGCGCAGAATAAAGCAGAGCCAGTTATGAAGTGATAATTGGGCATGTGTGATGAGCACAGTCATGGTTTGATTGTCAAGCGACATAATGGCAACTAAGATGCCAATGTGGATGGCACAATATGTAGAAGGTATTACCCAGGGGATTATGTACGATTGGGGTACCTTTCTAAAGAGAAGAATGCATGAGGCATTGATGAAAAGATCGAAGAACTTTGAGATGGCCTTTCAGGCAATAGGATTTCTAATGAATGTAGTCAGAGAAGCAAGAATGAAATTCCCAGGGTTGATGCCACCTAAAAAAATTAGGTTGGACCAACTAAAAATATTGATATGGGTAAAGGTTATACCCATAGCAAAGAGTACTCTAGAGAAACCACACATGAGGAGTGAGTGGTACAGGAGTGAAGCTTAGGGAGATATCTCTTTGAAGGAGGATGTTGATGTACATCATTGGAGAAAGCATTCTAGACAGTTTGGAGCTAGAAATAGAACAACAAGTACCTACACAAAGGTAGTAGGAGTAGCCTCTCAATAAAGAAAATGAGAGTAGTCTAGTACAAATAAGGACAAGAAGGTAGTAAGAAAGAATGACAAATAAACTAGTTCTAGAAGTATAGAGGAAGGAACAGTCAGACTCAAAAGCAATGGAACTAGAGGAGTTATATTGGACAGAGGCCGAGAAGATAGTGCAATATATGAACATATTTGACCACTTTGATAAGATGGATGCCTCTGATTTTTTAAAATAATTGAGGTAGGGCATGATAGAGTAGCCACTACCTAGGATGAAGTGGGATTTGGACCGAGTACCATAAAATAAGAGCCCAAGAATAAGATTCATTACAAAATTTTAATAGGAGGTGTAGACACCAAAACAGCACCAATCCGATTATGTGACAACAAGCATTGATTGAATTGACATAAATAGCCCCTAGGGCAGCCCCAGAGGTTAAAAAGTGGTTCTAACCACTCTCATAGTAGTTTTGGAAGGTCAAAGGTCAATTTGGCACCTTTCAAGCACTCTGCTCCCTATTCATTCCACCTTGGGATGATTACAAAGTGGTATTCGTCCCACCCCGGGACGATTAGCAGCATTCGCTCCAAGATGGGGCAAATAGTAGGTTTGATGGGACAAGGTCAAACCTTGACAAATGGTAGCTCAGATCTGCCACTCAAATCCACCTTCAATGCATGGGAGTGTGAGTGAGCATTTTTTAGCTTAAAGAGGCAATCGTAGAGGCAGTCATGGAGCCCTTAATCAGGGAGGAATCTTCTCTCCCCTAGGAAGGCATGATGGCCAAGTGGCACCCCTTCATACACATTCAAAGAAGACCTTCAGGTCTATAAAATGGTGAATCTTATCACCCAAAAAAGGGAATAGAGTAGGAGCATTTGGAGCAATGTAGTGTTGTCGAATTACATCCTCACTCCTCACTCATGCTTCTTACATCCTTAATATCTATTTTGGAAGGGAGGTTATTGGGTGAACATTGGAAGCGCAATCTAGACCAAAACCCCAAAAATTTGGCCACAATACCCACCCAATTTTTTGACACAACCCCCTAGGAGGTTTTGGACCCATACCAAGTGGATTGGTGTTAAAACCAAGCCCCAAACAATGGGCGTCCTGCCCCCGAGTGCCCCCCATACTGTTGCAGTCCTAATCACCCCACCCCAAAGTGATTAGAAATTTGTAGTAGATTTCCTCATTGCTTATTTTACATCTTATTTTATGTCATTCATATATGTTGTCATTCAAATTTCATGCCATTATGATGAGTTTTGACTATGTTTTCATTATTTTCCGCTTTTACTAACATACAGGGAGCATCTTCGAATATAGGGTGATCAGGGCTGAATATGTAGAATCCAACCTTCTGGGTCATCTCAAAATACCCTTTTTTGACTAACCCCAACTTTGTAGGTATTTTGGAGGCCTCTAAATGGTACAATAAGGAGGTTTCTTTCTGACATTTTATGATAGTCCTAATCGTCCCACCCCAAATATATTAGAAATCTACAATAGATTTCTTGAATTTTCCTTATGCAATGTGTTCATTATGGTGTTTGCATGCTTCTACCCAAATTTCATCTTATTCTGACATGTTTTGATTACCATTTTAATTATTTCATGCATGCATTGACTGAAGGCCTTGGGGATTGCATGTTTCCCTCCATCCGTAGGTGCTATTAATAATTTTCTATTTCTCTAAATGTAGGATCTCAACATCAGAGGGGTAGCAAGGAACTACATATGCATTCACACAAGCGGTGGTGATATTTGTCCTGCCCATTTCAAATGTGGGCATGTAGAAGATCCCTAAGGGAAGCGTACCATCCGTGGTGTAACAAAACTATATCTAACACTCCTAGACCCTAAAAAGGAAGGAGATGTATTGTAACCTGATCTCAAAGAAAAATTAATAAAAATAAGGTCTACACTTTACATTTGCTTTATATCTCGTTTCAGTTCATTTGTTTTCCCTTTTCTTGCACTTTAGTCCTTTTTCTTCATTCATAGGACTTAGCATTTCGTATGTTTTTGTTTACATCACACCTAATATGCCTGTGCTTCCGTATATCAGTGCTTTCAGGAGGCTCCAATAAGCAAGAGGTCCCAAATAATATAGAAGTACCACAAGATAAATAAGCACTTGTTACTCAGCAGGTCATAGTTGAGGATGCACAACAGATACCAGAAGAGGGAGTGATAGAGGAACAACAAGTGGACGGTAAAGAATAGGAAGTAGCTCATGAAAATACGAAGGAGCCACAAGGGGGCTCAACTAAAGTAGAAAAGTCTTAGGAGAAATTTGAGTGGCGATCTCATAAGGAGATCATAAACATCATGGATAGCGAGGGGAGGAGAAAATAGTGAAACAATCCCCACCTCAGGAAAATATAGATATTGAGAGAGTACTTAGAGAGCTTGGAGGAAGCTCTAGACACATTAGGGGAGAAGAAGACTTAAGAACTCCTATAGAGGAAGAACAGTGGGGAATGAAATCTAGTTATCTTCTATAAAATACCATAGTTTCAAAAAATTACAATGGAGGAGGAGGCAAGTGGAATAGAGGATAAGGTGGAACACTTCTTTGCTTAGTTAGGCCATGTGATGAATAGTGCCAGAATGGAATTTTGCATTGGCCACGTGGGAGAACTGAAGCTATGGGAGAAACAAGTATCTCTCGAGTTGGAGAGGATAACATAATGGGTGAGTAGTGCAGAGTGCATAGAGAGGATAGCAGATATTCATGCACAACATCCATGGAGGTTACCCAGGGAAGAGGTAACAACAATGTTAGGAAGAGAAGACTTTCCAGAAGGGATGGTCATGAATTATAGGAAGGATCCAAGAATATATTTGGATCAAGTGAGTCATCCAACCTACCCCATCAATATGGCAGAAGTTGAATATAGGAGGGTCTCTATAGGAGTGTCCATTACCCTTTAGAAATTGAACTTCCTAAAACATTGGATAGAGTGTCTGAGCATTGAATTGGAGGAAATCCATCAGCTTAAGGAGGCATAGGAGGAAGAGACTATAGCCACTCAAAAGGAATTGGCCACAATGGAATATGAACTACAAAAAAATAGAACTATGGTGGAAGAGAAAATAAAGAAGTTGGAGGAGGATATATCAGGCCTCAAAGTAGTGTCTGAAGCTAGAGTTACCATGCTTGAAAAGTTGCAGATTATCCAGACGGTAGAGGATAATATTAAAGAGTTGGAGGCAGAACTCAAAGCGAAGGATGAGCAGATGATAGCTTACTTTGCCAAAAAGAGTGAGCAAATGGCTACATAGGCCAAGTAGATAGAAGAGATGACAAGGGACAAAAATAAGTTGAACGACATGGTCATGGAGAAGCAAGCTCAAGTAAGGATTAAATAAGACCAGGTTTGAACTCTAGAAGCTAATATTAAACACCACTTGGAGACCATTGATGAGAAGAATGAGGAACTCCAGGCGCTCGCTCAAGTAGAAGCTCACTAGAAGGAGAAGTTGACAAAGAGTGCCTCCGATCGAGAAAGACAAATTATGGAATTTGTGAAAGCCACTGAGGAGAAGGCTAACCTTCACGAAGCCAAAGCTATCAAAATGGGGAGCTACATAGCCAAGCTAAGAAATGAATGAGAAATTTACAAGACACAAGTCAAGGACTTGGAGGCTAAAGTAGCTATACTGGAAGCTTAGTAGAAGTAGAATGAGTCATCAAGGATGCTGACTAAAGTAAACGAGAGGGCAGATGTAGGTAGCAAATCCACCTCCCAAAAGAAGAAAAAGTGATTTTCTAGATTTTGATAGTTTTGGGAATAATTTGCTCAAGTTTTGTAAAATCGTACAATTGGATCAAATTGTACAGTGGAAGGCAGAATCATACATCTAGATTGGCAAACTGTACAAAGTAGGAGCAAATCATAGAAGGTGCAAAAAAATTCACTCAGATGCAAAAGAAATGTAATTTTGGGATGAAATGTTGCATGGATTTGCTAAACTAAGGTGTAAACTTAGGAAAATGCCAAAATAATGTATTCAGTTGTAGATGGGTAGTTGTGAATAACGGATTGTCTCAGGAACCACTTTGGAACGACTTGGGCAATGTTATATAAGGTCCCAATTTTGAATTTGTGGGTTTGGCCACTAGTTTACTGGTTATTAGTTTCTAGAATAGAGATATAGACATATTTTTGAGTTATTGCAATTACCTTGAAAGAGTTTTCCACATTGTAACTGAATTGATAGCCATTAATGAGAATAACAAATGTTGTGGATGATAGTGTATGGTCTTGTTGTGAATGGATAATGCATTTTGGATTAACATTATGTAATTGAGTTTCTACCTTACTGTTATATGTTAGTTTTAGCTTTGTTGCAGCCTTGTGGAGAAGTTGATCACTGGTGGATCATGGAGAATGGTTTTGGAGCTTAATGTGTTGGTAAATACATGTGGAAGCAGACCATACAATTCTTGGATAGAATTACTTGTATAGAATCTCTCACCAGCCCAGTTTGAGTGCTTTTTTGTAAAAGAGATTGTCTTTTTTAGGCTGTTAAACCTTTACAAAACATCCCAGAGGAAGATTGGAGTAGAAAATCATAGCAAGTAACACCTTGATGTACCTTTAGTTCATATATATCATACATCGTATATCGTACAAATCATATAAACAATTGTTAACCAATTTGGTAAAATAGGTGACTGATATGAATTTACCTGATTTGGCAATTTTGGTAAATTGGCTTGAACGATTACAAAACTATGTACAACAGTCCCCAAAACAACATCTTTTAGTTTTGCTGAGTGTAATATCATACCATCTTGGCCACTGTACAATCTAAGATCATACAGTATATGTAATTAGGGTCTGTACAAGGAATTGATAGTTTGTACAAGGGTAGTTCGGGTGATTAGAAGACTGTACGATTTGGTCATTGGGATAAGCTTGGCCTAGGAATCATTCTTGCCTATGGAAAACACCTCCCCACTGGGAATAATCCACTACTGTATTACATAGATATTGTATGTGCAACCTGGTACAAAATGAAATGATTGTAGCATCTCTTCATTAAGGAAGAAATATTCATGCTCTGGGGGTGAATCAACATGATCCCAATCAATATCATCTAAATTAAGACATAATAGTTTAGATAGATAAACTAGGTTATGGAGTGGAGTGGTCAAATCAATGAAGATCATGTTTATGGATGGGATAAAATCTCCAAGACCACATGGGTGAAACTCTGCATTAATGATTTACCTTCCATTCCCAAGATAAGGCTTTGGGGGTATATGGATCTTAGGATCTGATCTATGGATAGATGAGATGATGGGATCATTAGGATAAAGTAGCTCTCTAAATGTAGGTAGATTTGGATTGACCATGTGATGAATATAGTCTAGATTCACTAGTATTCCCATGAAGTGAGGACCAGGATATATTATGCAGAGTCTCTCCTCTATTTCAACAAGAAAATTGACCTGATGTAAGTAACAAGGCCCAAGATAAGCTATCTTAGTATCATCCTCATAGTTTCTATCATATTTAAATAACCCCTCATTCTTACCCACTAGAATTGGGTATTGAACTAAATTTTTATACCTAAGATAGGCCATTTTAGTCTCATATTCATAGTCACTATCATCTATGAAGAATCTATTGTTTATCTCCACTAGCCCTATGATATGTCTTGCATGTCTAGGCCTAAGGTAGGCTATATCAGTTGAGTCCTCTGACTCATAGCCACTCTCATCCAAGATGTATCCACTCTTTATGTTACCTACCCAGGCAAGGTGTTGAATATACAAAGGCCCATGGTAGGCCAATCTAGATTCATCCTCACATTCACTAGTGACATACTCATTTTACTCTTGCTCATAACCATGGCTTGGATTGTCCTCCCATAGGATGTTTCTTGATGGGTGTGCTTTGAGAGAGAAATTTTGATGATACTAATTGGGTGGTCCGATATTGACCATAGCCACCCATCCATCACCCAAGCAGTTTCTTCTTGGGGGTTTATAGGGATTCCAATCAATGTCTTCCACAAACCCCAAGCTCAACCTATCTAGGGCTGAGGCTAATGAATCATCATGGATCTGGATAAAATATCCTAGACCAAACCTATCAGTAAGCAATTGGTATTATGACTAGAATGGAAGGTGACACCCTTGCTCGTATAGACCTAAGCCATAGTCATACCAATGGTATCATTAAAAGTACCTTAGATCAAACTCAAGATTTGACAAGTAATGAACATTCATGGTGAGTGGTTCATCCTCATCCTCTTTAATATCATAAGCATTATGGGCATAGTCTAAACCAACATTTATGAAATTGGTTTAGTTAGGGGGAATTATTAATGGAACCACTATCCCTACTAGAAAATTTAGGACTCTTGGCCATCCCATGTCTTGCACAAACTCAATAATATGTGTGAAAGTCATGTTCTACACAAGATATTCACCTAGTCCTATGTTGGCTAAGTGAACTATCACCTGCGATGCAGATGATGTTGATGATGCAAGCAAGGTAGGTTGAGGTACATCCTTAGCTATACTTTGGGAATATTCCTCCCCCATGGGATTCAGAATTTCTATAGCTACTATAGTTGGAAGTTCTTTAGGTCCTTCCTCCACTAGGGGTGCTTTTAGATTTTGAGAGTCCTTTGCCTTGGACATTGTGGGTTTCTCAAAAGCACCAGTAGCTTTAGATGCAAGAGGTGGTGCTGATGTGGATGGGTCACCTCACATGGATTTAGACTTACTTTTTGGCTATGTGATGGGGGATGAAGGCCTTATGTATAGGTGTGTCAATGGAAGGATGAAGTCCCCCAAAAAGTCAACCTAATGCACGTATTTAAATGGCTCTTCATCTAATAGAACCACATGCACTTGTCTCTCATGCATATATTTGATGCATTGGTGCAAGATTGAGGGAACACACTACATGTCCCTTATCCAAGGATGTCATGGGAGGATTTTGTACTGCATTTCCCCCTCCAATATGTAACACATCACAAGGATGGTATTTTGTCCAACTTGTATAGGTAGAACAACTATACCCACTGTGAAGCACAATGCATCATTGAAATATCTTAATGTATAGAAGGTTGGGACAATGTTGGACCTAGGGATTCTAGGTGCCCTATAGCCTTTGTTGTGATAATGTTAATTGATGAGCCTATGTTTATTAGAACCCACTTGAAGGGTATGTCATTGATGGATGTGATGATATGCAGAGGTAGATCTACTATGGTAGTAGGAACTACCTTGATTTTGTGATCATAGAAATGGATCACAGGATATTGACACTATTGGACCTGCCCCATGAAGTTTGTGAATGCATCAGGGTTCTAGAGTTGAATATCAATCGATATCAAGATCTCCATTAAAGTCTCCCTATATTTTGGGGACTGTTGAATGAGCTCATATATTGATAACTTAGCTAATGTTATTTGGATATTTTGTAAAAATCTACTCTAAAAAATTACCACATGTCATTTTGATAGACCTGGAGAATTATTTTGTACTTACCTCTATCGAGGTGCATCTAGGATATAAATCAGAGCCTTTGGAGGCTCTGGCTAGTCGTATCCTCAACTCCTTGTTGCCATGTTGACTATTTCAACCATTTTGATGCATCCATAAGTGGGAGGTTTGAATCAGACTTGGTTTACTTGAGTTCCCTACTCCCTAGGGACCTCATGATTAGGAAATAGGTTTTTGAATATGCCCATGTCTCTATTATCAGGTGCTAATGGGTTTTCAACTTTTAGCTCACTCTTCTCAATCATGTTTTGCATAACAATATTGAATTTGATACATGTTTTGATATCAGGCCCTTGTATTCTATGATATAGTAAATATTTATCTTCCCTATATCCCTTGGGATTGGGATGGTTAGGATCAAGAAGTTTCACCTCAGGTAGCCTGAGTCTTTATGCCTCGCTTAACTAGTTGAATATCAATTGTATTGATTTTGATGAAGGCATGAAATAGCAAGGTGGCCAACACTTTTTATTTTGACCTTGGTTGTTCTTGGGGTTGTAATTGGTCAGTTGGGGGTGAGCTTGATAGTTCTATAATTTTTGGCTATTACCTCCCTTTGGCGTGATTAAGACAACCTGGTTCACTTGGGCAGGCTTGGCCTACGTTTGTTGATTCTTGTTATGGTTGTTATTGTTCCAATCCTTTTTTTCAAAGCTTAAGGTCTCCTTCATCAACCTTGATGTCTTCTATTAGCTTGGATTGAGCCAAGGATTCCTCAAAATTTTAATACTATTATAGTTTTAGTAGCAATGATATGTGCTTTGTGTAACTCTTGGTAAACATCTAGGTGAGATCTCTAGTGGGAACAAAAAATGGTAATTTCACCATTATCTTGCTTCATATATTCCCATAGTCCATAACTGGCTCATCATTGTATTGCTTCAAGTCTACCAAATCAGAAAATTTTACCTTCTTCTTGATGCCAAATAAAAAGCATTCAAGAAATGCATTCACTAGTTGCTCAAATTTGATGATGTTATGCTTAGGTAATTGGTTGAACCATTCAGTTGCTATACTCGATACCATCATGATGAACGTTCTTAGAATTAGGACATCATTATGTTCAAGTTGGAAGTATGCATTCATAAAATTTGTGACATGTTCTTGCACATATTCCTCTCCTTTAAATTTGTATAGCCTAGGCATCTCAAAGTGCCCAGGATACGTAGGTTTAGGTACTGAAGGGTACAATGGTTGGTTGTGTATTTTACTCAAGATTGGATTCTGCCCAACCACATCCTATTTCTTGAGATATTTGACCCTCTTAATGAGTATTTGTTACACCTTCAAAGAAATTATATTCTATTCTTGAAGGTTTACTCATGGTGGTCAGGGAGGTAATCTTGTTTCTGCCCGATTTGGGCATCTGTATTCATCTCCCATGACCATAGATGGAGATTCAGGATATGTCTACTCTTGATCTTCCATCCCCACCTATTCTTCATTAATTTGTGTCTATTTTGGATCCAAGTGTTTTTTATGATTTGAGGTATGGTGAGAGCACTCATCTCTTTGTCTAGTTTGTCTCTCATGTTGATAATTGGCACATCTATCATGTTGGTATTTTTTACCACCTATGTGTAAGTTAGTTTGAGCCAGCCTATCTTCTTGCTCTTCACACTCTATCTATTCATCCTTCAAGAATTTCTTGTGTAGGTGCAAATTAATTTTTATTTTTGCTTCTTACTCAAGGGTTTCTAAGCATTATTACTCTACGTGTAGTGCTTCTGCTAAACTATGTACATGGTCAGACTAGCCTACCACTAAAGTTTCATGATCCTACAACTTTGTTCAATGAATCTTAATGAATTTGTGCTATGTTCTTGCCCTTGTCTATTAGATTGACCTACTCTGTGTAGAGTGATCTATTTTTTATACCTCCATTGTCTAAGGTAGTGCACATGCTGCAGGTATGCTTTAAATATTCCCCTATCTCATTGGTGTGCCTTATAGTTATGCTACATGAAATTATTAAAATTGAATGTGTGATAGCAATGCTTCTTTGAGCTAGTATCAATAGAACTCGATCCAACTCATCAAGTTGTCTGGTATTCCATGGTCGATCCCATGGAGTCCCATTAGCCCTAATGAGATCATGATATAGGGGTATCATACCATATTTCAAAAGTCTAGGAGGTGCTCTGGGTCTATGACTAGGCATAGCCCTTGTGTTATACCCCTCAATGGGTTGATCTAAACTAAGTGTATCCTATGAATATTGGGGCCTTACAACCCCTCCATGTATATATGAGGATTGGGGCCTTGAAGCCTCCTCACACCTATGTGAATATTAGGGCCTTGATGCCCCCTCATGCCTATGAAATTATTGAGGCCTTGAGGCCTTTTCATGTCTACATGAATATTGTGGCCTTGAGGCCTCCTCATGTCTGTGTGATGATGGAGGCCTTGAGGCCTCCTCATATCTATGTGATGATGGAGGCCTTGAGGCCTCCTCATGTTTGTGTGATGATGTAGGTCTTGAGGCCTCCTCATGTTTGTGTGAATATTAGGGCCTTGATGCTCTCTCATGCCTACCACAAGAGGAACCAAGATATGGCTCTCTAGATGGGGTTTCTCGAGGAGTCTATCCATGGGTTGAGGTATCACCCCTAAGGCTCACTGAACTTCATCTAGTGACATGGTGTATGAGTGGCTCAATTTCATTATAATTGTGAGTGTGCAGAGTGTTAGTTTCAATCTCAATGTTGGACCAAGACTGGTTGCTCCATGTGTAGACCATGATAATTGTGAATTATCTTTTTATGTATATTTTAGAATACACAAACAAAGTAAACAAGTGTTTATCTCTTTTAATTTTTCTTGGTGTTCCTAGATTGGTTTGGTGTGTTTTTAGATTTTTTATAGCTACAATCTAACTCTCATCATGTTTTGTATTTTGTTGATGATATACTCAGATTGTTTAAAGGATTTCACCTTTATACTCGTAGGTCAACAACCAGCAAAGAAGTTTTGGTTATGTTATCCAATGTATAATATATGGTGATGAATTCCACACACATTCAAGGAGCATAGGTTCTCTTGGTACTCACCTATTTCACCTAAAGTCGGTGATATACCTCTCCAAAGAGAGATACGTGCTATATCCCACAAGTTATGATGGATCTTGGAAACCGATATTGGCCAATATATAGAAGGTTCGTAGGATTTGAGACAATGGGTGGAGATGAAAGAAACCTCATTGAACTCTACTAGTGGATGGTAATGAATTCCATCTCACTAGAATCTAAGTTAATCATAGTGTGTGGATGTTCTTTTTAGATTTTTACATAAAGGAAAACAATGCATCAATGAGCAATCATGCTTTTTCTCCTACATGCCTAAGAAAAGAATATTTTTATTCATAAAAATGCATGTTTAAATATTTCAATGATCTTTAGAGAATGCATTTTACTACTTCATGACATAATAGCTACTAGTTGGGTCCCATGTAGGTAATCTTAACAAACAAAAACCCTGACCACTGGAGACTAGGTAAGACCTTGAAAATAGAGATCCGTTGTTCCTAGCAGCAACCAAAAGAAAACTAAAAAAATTAGAAAGATTCAATGCATTTTTATTTTAGTATTTTTCTATGTTTTCTTAGTTAAATAAAATTTTCCTACCATATTCAAAAAAAAAACATAGACAAAGATATTAAAAATAGTAAATATTTGTCCCAACCTGAAATCCACATCTGGTGAAGCACATGATGACCTATGTTGCTGATTTTCTTCTAGCTACTATCGACCAGAGCAGCTGCTACTGGCTGCTAACTTCATAAGTTGTTTATGTATATCAGTTTTTGTTGACCAGAGTAGATAGAACTGCACACAAAAAAAGCATAAAAAAATTAGGAAAATAGCTAAAAATAGAAAACCAAGTGGGGGTCCTATGGTGATCACCATCTGTATGACCCTGGGAAGCTATGCACCTTAGTCTAATTACAAAATTATATCAAAATAAAATACCATAAAAGCATAAATAACATGGAAGTGATAAATGCAAAAGATATATTTTATTGATTTATTTGAAACTCCTATTACATATCGGTCCCTCTTAGGGATACCCAGTTTTATACAATGAAATACAAGTAGAAGTAATGGTGTCCCCCACAAGGAGATGGTGCACTTTGTAGGCCTCCTAGTCTCACACACAAACTTATATAAGAGCTTATAGATGTCTTCTTCTCCTTCTTATCTGGAGGGATTTGACATTTTAAACACTTTGGCTTGGTCCTGTAACTTGTATCCTATGTATAAGAAACAATAGTAGGATATCAGTATCATGGATAGCCTCTCGTGATGAGGCTTTATTAGAAAATCTATGAAGCATGATATGTAAGCATAATAAGATCAAAATGCAGCAAAACTAAATGATAAATGCATGTAAAACTTAGGAATAATAGTGCAAATGCATTAATAGAACCAGATATATGCTAAAACTAATTAATAAATCAAAATAAATGACAAAACTAAGCTAAAAACTTGGAAAATAATGTCTAAAACCCTAGGTTGTGCCTACAATCCACTGTCAAGGACAACAACCACTAAATGAAATCTTCTTTCTTGTGAACTAGGGGGTTGTAGCACTAGATTCCTCATCTAAATTGATGTCCAAGGGTTGCCTCTGTATCCATACACTAATTTGCAATAAATAAAATTCGATATGAATGGTTGTATGACTAGAAAATATCACTAAATCAGGTAGAGTTCCACTACTTCTCAAAGGGGTTTGAAATTTCTCTCCAATTTTCTATAGCTTTGCTCTACAAAATTTTTATATTTGTTGATCTATTATTTTTCTTAGGAGGGTCCATATGTAGACCACCTATATTTAGATCTAGATCTGGATCTTGGATTCCTAGAGAAGCCAAGATCTAGATCTGCATGCAACTTCCATCCTAGGGGGAAGGATCAATCATAAATTTGTATTGAAGAGATAGTCAGGAGGATCTTTGGGAGATCCATGTCAAAAACAATTTGCAAGAAATGCAAGTGTAGTCATATTGTGTGATCTAGGCTCGTATTCATAGCTAAACTATATTTTTATTCTAGTCATTGTCTAGAGCAATGGCTAGATCTGGTCGCTCTCAGCTTCAATGACCAGTGTTGATTATCGCTCTGATTGATAGCGGCTAAGTCTGAATGGGCCCAAACTACCCCTTTTGAGTGGTTAGGACCACTTCTAGCTCTTAGAAAGGTCCAAGATCATTCATATGGTCTTCAGATATGCCCATATGAGTAGTCTCCTAAACATAACAAATTTTATATGTCTACAATTACCAATGCTTTTTTCTTCTTACTTATTTCATCTATAAATCCTATCTTCAAATTCTTCCTCTTTTTGTCATAATCGTATTCATTCCCACCAATCACATATTATTCACCTACTACACACATGCCCCACATGTTGGGAAAACAATTATTACAACATCCCACCTTCATTCTCACCACACCATATACTTCTTTTTAAATAAGCTTTTTAATCTATATTTGCTACATTTCATGCTCTTCCTCTTGTAGATATTTCATTCTTCCATTTGCATCGGTTACATTACATCCATTGCATATATCCATACGTTTATGATTTCATTTCATGTTTGTACATTCTTCCCCCCTAGAAATGCACCTTCGATAGGAATAACATATGCACTTGTTAGCTTTACCACTTGGATTTCCATTACCCCTTTTTAGGATTAAGGTGTATACAAGTGTCTTGTTTAGTTTTGACCACTCACTAGTTTAGTAAATCAAATTTCACCTCTAGCTAAAATTTTTCTACACTCCTTATAGTTCTTTCAGGCTAGTTCAACTTCTCTCATGGACCATTCACACAGGTTACACACTTTAACAAATTGTGAGTCTAGGGAAGATAACACCTTGCATAGATATCACCATCTAGCAAAAGGTTTCTCTTGATCATCCTATCACTTGCATGGTCAACATATAACCTAGGGATAAACAAAGGGATAAGCATAAGAAAAAATTAGAAAAATAGGTAGAAAACAAAATCCAATGCCCATATTACAAAATAAAGAGCATCACAAAACAAATACAAGCAATAAACAAGGGACATAAAATAAAAGGAAAAGCCTCCAGATATCACAATTGTTATGCTTCATCACCTTTGATCCTTAGGTTCAACATAACATCATGGAACAATTTCCATCACTAGCTATAGGCTCCAATAGCCTGCCTCCCAGTGGAATAGTCTTACAAGTGGCAACACATCTATCACATTAGTGATCTTATTTTATATAGATCACTACGTGATTTTGGATGAGCTAGCTAGTTTGGCCATGTTTACAATGGGTTAATCCTACCTACCTCAAAATGGATAAATTAACCTCACTCATTTGCACACACAGGTCCATGATAGACTTTGAACCAATCATATTAGTTATGAGTTATCACCAATGCTTGCATAGTTTTTGTGTCTGAGATTTGATCACTACAACTATGATTGTAAAATTTATTACATATATTGTATACTATCCTACATCCCTAATATTATGGAATGGTGTAGACACCAAAACAACGCCAATCCGATTATGCTACCAAGGCATTGACAAAATTGATGCACAAAGCCCTTAGGGCAGCCCTCAGAGGTCAAGCAGTGGTTCTAACCACTCCCAAAGTAGTTTTGGAAGGTTCCTAGGTCAGTTGGGGGATTTTTGAGGCCCAGTTCCTATTCGTCCCACCCCAGGATGAATAGCAGTTCCTATTCATCCCACCCTAGAGCGAATAGCAGCATTCATCCCGGGGTGGAGCGAATAGCAGGTTTGACTGGCAAAAAGTCAAATCTGGACAAGTGGCCACCAGAAAATACCACTTGCCCTGCTCTTCGAAGCATGCATGTCATAACCCAGGGCATGCCTATGACAGCCCTCATCAATGAGGCCATTTTGGGGAGATTCTCTTCCCCCTCCTATGCATGCCGCCCTGGTGGACAAGTGGCCCCTTGGGCCTTGCATGCCCTTTGCACATTTGACCTCCTAGGTCTATAAAATGGATGACATTCTCATCCAAAGAGAGGAGGGTTTTTCTAGGATTTGCGATGAAGTGCTACCGAGTTATTACCTCACCCCTATTGCTCCTTTTTCATCCATAATTTCTCCTTAGCGAGAGAGGTTATCGGGTGGTACAAGAAGGTGCAATTTGACTCCAAAACCGAATCCATTGTTTGAATACCCACACCAAATTTACCTAAAACACTTCCCCTATAGTTTTGCATCAATATTCATTGGATTGGTGTGAAAATTTAGGAGATTTTGGTGGGCGTCCCACCCTCGAGTGCCCCCCAATCTGTGACAGTCGAATTCGTCCCACCCCCATATGAATAGAAATTCATGCACAATTTTAGGACTATTTTTAATTTACCATTTTTTATATGTCTATGAGATGCTTCAGTTCAAATTTCATTGCTTTCTGACATATATTGACTGAGATATTGCCATTTTATGATTTGCATGTATGTGGGTCCCACTTTTGCATGCAGGAGGATTTGGGTAGGATATCTAGAATATGATCACATGGGTTCTCTCAAAATATCATTTTATGCTTACTCACCAAATTTTGTAGGTTTTTGACATGTTTAGGTAGGAGAATCGCTTGTTTGCCTTTTGTAGGTTCACTACGGGCGGCGGGATCTAACGCAGTGATCGGGTGCAATTATTTTACAAAACTAGGTGATATCATCCCAAAACCATCTCCTTTACATCACTCTTGAGTTTCATCTCATTTGGGATCCATTTGCTATCTATACCTCACATGCGCCTTTTCAGGTTGTGGGGATTGCATGTTTTAATATCATACACATATGCTTTTGATTCTATTTTGCTTTCTTGTGTGTAGATTCAGGTGCAAAAACATGATAGGAAACATTAGAGGACAAGGATCACATTGACATAAGTAGTGATGACATTGAGCCCGCCCACTTCGAGTGTGGGCATGCGGAAGAACAATGGATGTGCACCACGTTCTTTGAGAGATTGATATCTCTTGGCACCCATTTATTGTAATAGATTGTATCAAGTTGATTCAAGTCCTCAAAGGGAGGCATTGTAATTTAATTTGAAGTTATCTAATAAGGAGAATGCCCCATTTGCTTTATTACTTGTTATACATTGCCTCTTGCTTGCATGCTTTGATTTACGCTTTCATAGGACTTATAACGCATTTAAATTCTATTGCTTCGATTGAGGTGCACCATTTTTCCATTGCTACAGTGGTGATCATGGTGGGACCTAGTCCCTTTTTCTTTAGGTGATCTTCTAACTTGATTTTTCACCTTTTTTGATTGTAGGTTCTAGTCGCTCTAGACCCAGGCGAACTTGGGACTGCTATTCGTGCCACCCTGGGATGGATGCAAATCCATCCCTCCCTAGGATGAATGTAGACCTACAATTCATCCCACCCTAGGATGAATAGAAAATAATAGGTTTTCTGAGCTGGATTTTAGAACCAGCAGACAATGGCAGAGAAGAGGTAGGGTCTGAACTATTTTCTTTCTGTTTTTCATTTACAGAACCCTGTTTTTTGTCGATTTTCGCTTTGTGTGCTTAAGTAGGAAAATTAAAAACTATCACAATTTATTTTATGAAAAATGCAAAATTACAAAAACATACATAAAGTAGAAAATCTTAATTAGGATTGCATCTTCTTTGGCTTGCTTGCTTGTTGCTCGCCCATCGGTGAGTTTTCATTTAGGGTTGCTTTCCTAGCTTAGTGTAGTGACTTCCATATTTCATATTTTAATCTTCTAAAAGTAAAACATTGCTTTAAAGCTTGCATTTAGTGAAAAATCATTGAATGCTCTATTGCTTGCTTTATTTTGGATTAAAAGGAATCACACACACCACGATCCACTTAAACACTAACGAGTTGGACTTCATCCCCAACCGTTGGTAGAGCGCAAGTGATGGTGGGTTTCATCTCCATCCACTTGGCTCAAATCCCATGAACCCGATCCATCTTGCCAAGGCCGGTTCCAAGATCCATCATAGCCCATGGGTTATAGCATGCATCACCCTTCGGGGAGGTGTATCATAGACTATGGGTGAACTGGGTGAGGAACTGGTAGGACCTATGCTCCCTGGCCATGTGTGGGCTTCATTACCACACATTATAGGTGGGATAACATGACCTGGAGTTCATAGCCAGGTTGTCGAGCTATGAGTATACAGGTGAAATCCATTAAACTTGAGAATACAATCCAACAATTATCAAACATGTGACACAAGGTCTCTTTACAACAAATTTGAAACACACTAAAACCAGTTTTAGGATACACATCTAATACATTAACAAAGATAAACATCTATTTGATTGTGTGTTTCCATTTTTGGTATATTGTTTCATAAAATTTGTAAAGAAGATAAACATTAAACATTTGATAGAACCTTCTTGCAATGGTTTTCACCCACAGCCAAGCCCAATCAAGGGCGGAAGCTGTAGAGAGTGTACATGGAGACACAAGTCACCTCCGTTATAGCCCCCGAGATTTGGTTATACCACCTTGGAGGGCTGACACTCACCCCAGTCCATGGACCACTAGGATAGCTAGGATAGAGCAGGGTCTCCAAGAGACCCCCAGATGGGATGCCCCCGTGCACCAAGAGCCAACTCAGGGAGAATTCTCCCATTATATGGATACATCAAACACTCATTTTGATGATGACTAGCTAGTGCATGAAGAGGCACATGGAGATAGGGTAGTACCATGCATTCATGTGCCTGTCAGAGCAGAAGCACCCACTCAAGGGCTGGATCCCCACAATGATCATTGGGTGGGGCATGATGATCACATCTTACCTCCACATCACCCAATTAAGACTAGGGAGCCTAGATATCAGGATGAGTATGAGGCTCATCATGCAGGGTGAGCTAATTCAGCCCTACCTTTCCTCATTCATGAGGGAATATATGAGGAAGTCCATGACATTCCTCAAGAGCAATTCACTATGTGAGGGCATTGTACCTCCACACCTACTGAGTATAGGGAACACCTACCTCATCTAGAGCCATAGGTGAATGCAACCAACCTCGATAGAGGGAAGCACATTATAGAGGTCTCAGATCATCATGACCAAGAGAGAGATCGAGGGGAACCATCTAGGCCACCTAGACCTCAAACAATAGAACAAATTAAATAGGTAGTTTCCAAATACGTGGAATGCCAAGCTCAATTTAAACAACTTCAACATGATAAGGAGAAACTAGACCACCTACATCAGCTCAAAAAGGAACGTATTCAATGTCAAACCAATGAGTTATTCCAAAAGACCCTACATGAGTGGGTTCCAACCCCGAGCACTCATAGGGCGGAGACCTATCGGAGGCAACATCCCCCAAGAGAGGTCACCTAGACCTTATAGAGGATTACCTCCTAGACCTCCTAGGTCCGATCGAGATTTGACTCCTAGGACTGATGTGGGCCGCCCCCATGGGTGACCACATAGGTTTATAGACCAGCTCTAGAGATGCCTTACGAGGCATATGATGGATATGAGCTGGAAGAAGCACATGTGTAGAAATGCCATATCAAGGTAGGGGGTTGTCCCACAACCACCCCATAATAGGCCTCACGTTCCTTGCAACCCACCATAGGAACAGGATAAAGAAGAGGAGATCAAGTCCTTCGATGCCTACAAGGCACTACTAGAGCATCTCGAGTCAGTCAAGAATAGAACCTCTAGGTCCCAAAAGCCTACGTTACATCAGCTCCATAGTCACCCTATGCATCCATCGGTTCCTATGCCTCCCTACCCTAAACAATTCAAGATGCCTCAGTTGGCCACATTTAAGGGGGAAGAGGATGCGCAGGAGCATGTCACCCATTTCTTGAGCCAATGTTTTGGTATCCAGGACAATGATGCCTTGCTTCTAAGGACTTTTGTGACCACCCTCATAGGCCCTACCTCTGATTGGTTCACACAGCTCCTGAAGCATAACATCCACAACTTAGATCAGCTCATGGATGCATTCCTAGAATATTTTGCCTTCAATACCAAGAGGAAGGTGACACTTGCTGACTTAGCTGGTCTCAAGCAGTATGACGATGAGTCAATCAACAATTATGGAAACAGATGGAGGGCTATGCTTTCAAAGGTGCCCTATCTACTCCTCACATCGGAGTTGACCCAGATGTTTACTAAGAGCTGCCTAAAACCCATCTCCTTGCTACTACAACTTCAGAAGTATGCGACTCTTGAGGATGCCCTAGCACAGGCTAGGACCATCGAAGAAATCAAGATCCAAGAGGGTGAGATTGTAAAACCTCACAAGGAGTGGACTAAGACCACTAAGACCAACATAATGCAACCAAAACCCACCATGGTCAATCAGGTTGCCATTAGTGTCCCAGGGCTGGCACAAGCATAATAACCTCAAAAGGTAGAATATCATGCCACACCCCCTAGGAACTATGAGAAGGAAAATAAAAAACAAGGGCAGAATCAACAATGCCACCCCAAGCGGCAATTTACGCCCATAATGGAATCTATGGATTCCTTGTTTGACCACCTCTATATGGCCAATTTGGTCCACCTACCTGAGAGTAGACCTATAGATCCTAATGCACCAAAGCCTAAAGGATACCGAGAAGACTTGTATTGCAAGTACCACCAGAAAAAGGGTCATGACATCTTTAGATGTTACAAGTTCAAGAACTTGGTGCAGGACCTAATCGATAGCAAAGCTCTCATGGTAGACAACCCCATGGCACCAAACAACCAATAGATGGAGGTCTACAAAGACCCCTTGCCTACCCATGGGGAGCAGGCCAAGCCCACACCACAAGTAAATGAGGTCCATCAGGCCTATCCCAAGCAGGGATTTGTGGGCATGGTGAGCATTATGACATGGAACAAGAAGTACCCAAGTCCAGCCATAGCTCCTATAGACCCAAGTGACATTCCATCGACTTCATGAGCTACACCACCTCTAGTATAGACTCCCCTGCCTAGGCCTATGGCCATGATCTAGACCAAACTCACTCAGATTTTGAGGACCACATCGGCTAGGCTCTCCATCTATGAGCTAATTCAACAATCGTAGCCTCACAGGGAGGCCTTGATGGAGATTCTAAAAGCCATTGAGCTGCAACCCTAGGAAGCAAATTCATTCAAAAATTTCATGGGGCATGTATGCCAATGCACTGAGCCAGTCATTACATTCAGGGAAGATGAACTAAGGCCTGTCCCCACTGACATAGTGGACCCACCTTTGCACATCATCGCATGTGTGAATGGGACCCCATTTAAGAGAGTTCTGATAGACACTAGTTCATCTAGTAATATCATTACCACAATGGCACTAGAGCATCTTAAACTACTAGCATCACACATTGTTGCATCCACATACACCCTTCGAGCATTCAATGATGCTATATGCTCGATAGTTGGCACAATTGTCCTACCCATTCAAGTCGGGCAAAAGATGATTCCGACATTGTGTCACATACTAGAGGGTGAGATGGCATACAACATCCTGTTGGGCAGACCCTGGATCAGGAACATGAAGTGTGTCCCTTCAATCATGCACCAGTGCCTAAAATACACATATGAAGGATAGGTTCACGTCATCTCGATAGACCTAGAACCCTTCAAATACTGCAACCTGGTGTAGCAGTTGCCTGAATCGACCCTACCATCGCCTCATCTAGAATTTCAGTTGAATAAGTCCCATTTGGGTCTAATTCTAGCATCACCCCCTCCCATAGAGTCGTCTTCATCATAGTCCATCCCATATTCATCATCAGCTCCTTCATAGGCACCGCCATCATCCATGACCCTATTGTCGAAGGACATAGGGAAGAGACTCATGGAAGAGATCCCCCCAATAGTTTCCACCATCTCCTCTGAAGAGATGCCTAGCATGATGGAGGAACGGTCGATCGATGAGCCCATCATGGAATGGGCCCAAGAGGCGCTCCCATTTCCCCCTTCACCATGGTCATCGATCATAGTTGAGATGGCTAACATAGGTCTGGGGAGTACATAGTCCAGAATGTCATGGCTACACCTGTAGTTGAGTCAATACAAGACATGGGCAGACCTCTCCTTCTAAGGGGCACCATTATTCCTTTAGGCCTCCCTCCTAATCAGAAAAATTTCATATATGGGGGCCTTGATTATGGCATAGAGCCCTACCAATAGGAAGAGGAGGATGAGGAGCCTTTCGGGGAATAGATCGATTATTTGTCTAACCCAGACTTCATGCTGAAGTATTTTGACCTATGCAATTGGCATGGTTACGGGTTAGGCCGATATGAGCAAGGCATGCATGCCCCTTTCAGCCACAATATCAGATGTCATATGACAAGTTAGGATTAGGGCATAACAACCCCTTGCCCCTAGATGTCCTCTTGGATGGCATGGATCACCTATGCATAGGACAGAGAGATGAGTTGGCTCGAGACCCGTACGCCAACCCGCATACCATCTACTCATTGGGGGACTATTTCTCGATATCGAATGGGAGCCCTATGATCTTTAGCGATATCCTCCCACATTTTGAGAGAGGTGAGAGCTCGCAAGTGTGTCCTCACATTTGTGATGATGGCCCCTCTTATGAATGGACCTCGGGAGATGAGTCCGATTACGAGGTAGCACCATATGATCCCTTTGAGTCAGACAATGATCATTCATAGGTCATCCCCATTGATGATGAGTAGGAGGACTTCATGTGCATGTTCCCCATAGATGACCCTATCTGGTAGCAGCTCCTACCTCCTGAAGAGCCGGTCTACCCTCAAGAAGTTAGACCACCTAGTGAGGGCACCATCCATTTGCTCGAACTACTCGATCCTCACGTGCCAATGGCACCACAAGATGAGAGTGAAGAAGTCCTCATCCATGATGATGATTATGAGGAGTGAGCATATATGGGACCTCATCAGCCTAATCGCCCAATTCCTATGGGTAGAGGTGAAGGATTCATATACGATAGTGATGATGAAGATGAGATGGAGAGGGCCTATCTTGGTCCTCCTTATTTGCATCATCGTCATGAGCCCATCGACATAGATGAGGTGTATCGTCAGCTGCACGTTGGCCCATGCTTAAGGGCAAGACCAATCAATCGAGACTAGATTTATCATGTGGTCTTTCCTGACCCACCGACATATATGGAGCTCCTTGAGCCCAATGATCCCATCCTACAGTCTATTCATAGACAGGATCCGGTGATCCCTATTCCCCCACCACCACACTTGGGGGTAGGAAGTGATATTAATGAGAAGTCTTTCACCCATGGTCCTGGAGAGCAAATCCATTCCATCAACATGATCTCCATTGATTTGACCACACCACTCCACAATCCAGTCGATCCTTCCAAGCCATTGCATCTAGACCTAGATGCTATCGACTGGGATCACATTGATTCACCCCCATCACCTTTTAAGTATTGGCCATGTGGTGAGATGTTCCATTTCACCCCAAGATCTACTCAAGATGTCTTTCATGCTAAAGAGGAACCTGACATTCCTATTGATGATCTTAACTCAATAGATGACATCCACCTGATCCCGACTCCACATCAGTTGGAGGATGGATCACATATGTCAGTCGAGCCAATGATTGACCAAGACATAGGCTCAGATCCAGATAATCCATAGTTTATCAAGCTAGGGGAAGGCTTATCCCTTAAAGAGCAAGTCATGTACATTCAGATTCTCATAGAGAGAAAGTAAGCTTTTGCATGGTCCTATAAGGATATGTCGGGACTAGACCCAAATATGGTCATGCATAATTTAACACTCAACCCAATAGTCAAGCCGGTAAAGCAAAAGTTACAAAAGATGCATCCAATAGTAGCCTTGATGGTGAAATATGAGATACAAAAGCTCTTGGATGCCCAATTCATTATCCCCATAGATTATCTACCATGGTTGTCCAACATGGTTCCCATCAAGAAGCCTGATGGGAGGATTCACATATGCATAGACTTCAGAGATCTAAACAAGGTGAGTCCTAAGGATGATTTCCCTTTGCCTAGCATCGATGCATTGGTAGATGCCATAGTAGGCCATGAAATGCTTTCCCTCATGGATGGTTTCTCTGGGTACAATCAGATCCATATCAACCCAGAAGACCAGATCAAAATGGCATTTACAATGCCTTGGGGAACATTTTGTTATAGGGTCATGCCCTTTGGCCTCAAGAATGTTGGTGCCACCTATCAGTGGGCCATGACATACATCTTCCATGATTACATGCACAAGATTCTAGAAGATTACATGGATGACTTATTGGCTAAGTCTCTATTACGTCATGAGCATCCCGATGTCTTATGCAAAGTCCTCGATCGCCTCATTGAGCACAATGTCAGGCTGAACCCCAAGAAGTGCATCTTCGATGTCACATCTAGAAAACTCTTGGGTTTCATAGTCTCCAAGTGAGGCATCGAGGTGGACCCTAACAAAGTCAAGGCTATCCTAGAAATGCCTCCCCCGACTACCATCAAGCAAGTGAGAAGCCTGCAAGGCAAAATCGTATCTATCAAGCGCTTCATAGCGCAGTTGTTGGATAAATGTTGGCCAATGAATAGACTATTGCATAAGGGAGTCGCATTCCACTGGGATGATGAGTGCCAAGAAGCCTTTGATGAAATAAAGCAATACCTAGTTTCACCACCAGTCTTGGCACCCCCTCGACCAGGAGTACCATTCTACTTATACATCTCAGCCACTGAGATCGCACTGGGAGCCATGCTAGCCCAGAAGAATGAGTTTTTCAAAGAGCAGGCTACTTACTATCTTAGCCGCACCCTAGTCAGTTACGAAGTTTGATACGCATATGTCGAGAAGTTGTGCTTAGCAGTGGTTTTTACCACTAGGAAGCTATGCCATTATATGCTAGGGCATACCACGTATGTTGTGTCGAAAGAGAATCCATTGTGATACATGATGAGTCACACTTATCATAGTAGTCGCACGATGAAATGGATCATGTTGTTGATGGAGTTTGACCTAGAATTCATCGAACAAAAATCTATTAAAGGTCAGGTCATCGCCAATCAACTTGCAGAGGCTCCTCTTGAGGATGATCAACCTCTTAGCATGGAGTTGCCCGATGATGGGGTCTTCCATATCTCAGAATCGCCAAATTCTGATGAGCCTGAGATCCAGGCCGATATGACCCTGTTCTTCGATGGCTCCAAGTGCGAGCGAGGGGGTGGTGTGGGAGTCATGTTCTTTACACCACAAGGGGCTCCATTGCCTCTATCATTTAAACTCGATTTCCCATGCACTAACAACAATGCAGAATATGAAGCCTTGCTCATAGGTCTTCAAGCAGCCATCACCATGAAAATAAAAAAGCTTAACATTTTTGGTGACTCCTTGCTAATTGTCAACCAGGTCAAAGGGATTTTTTAGTGCAAATGTCTAGTGCTACAAGCTTATAAAGCCCTTGTGGATAGATTCCTAGCAAATTTTGAATGGTACGATATCGAGGCAATCCCTCGATCATCGAATCATTTTGTGGATACTATGGCCTCCTTGGGGTCACTTATCCCGTAGAACCCTTTAGATGACATCACCACCATTCATGTTAAAATGCTATCACAACCTACGATGAAGCGCGAGAGCTCTGAAGCCACGCCAGGCATCCACATGATTCAAATTGAACCATCTCATGATAGGTTCTCACAAATTCATGATCACCTGAATCATGCCGATTGGGGGTCCTTATTCCCCCAAACCCCTTTTGATAGTAGCACCATGCTATTTTTACAAGTTCTCCCACAATCAACATTCGCTAGGGATGAACCTTTAAAGGGACAGGTCATTCACGCCATCGAAGCTTCTGCACAGCAGGACTGGTATACTCCCATTCGAGACTACCTCAAGCTTGGTAGCCTCCCACCTGGATTGTCGCATGCCACCAAAAGGACACTCAAGCAGAAAGCGAAAAAGCATGTCTTGTTAGGAGATATTTTGTATCATCGGAGCTACGAAGGAATTCTCCTTCATTGCTTAGAACAACAGGAAGCTACTTGGGCCATTGCCCAAGCACACGATGGTACATGTGGTGGCCACTTTAGCGGCATGGCCATCGCAAAGTGCATTCTTCGCATGGGCTATTATTGGCCATCCTTAGAGCGATATTGTTGCGCATATGTTAGGAAGTGCGTGAAGTGTCAACACCATGCTAATTTGACACACGTACCTTCCCAGGCCTTGCAACCGATTCAATCGGTTTGGCCATTTTCATAGTGGGGACTCGATTTAATCGGGAAGATCTCCCCTGCATCCTCGGGCCATCACACGTTTATCATCACGATGATCGAGTACTTCACCAAGTGGGTGGAAGAAGTTCCCCTTACCTCGATGATAGGACCCCACATAGTGGAGTTCATAACAAATCATATCATTTGTCATTTTGGTATTCCATCCAAAATCATTTCGGATAATGGAACGTCATTCAAAAACAAAGTTGTGCATGCTTTAATGAATAAGTACAAAATCAAACATAGTTTTTTGACACCATATTATCCGCAAGCAAATGGGCAAGCAGAGGCCTCGAACAAGACATTAATTGCCATCCTTAAAAAGATAGTCAATGGTAATCATAAGGATTGGCACACACAAATCCCTCTTGCCCTATGGGCTTACCACACTAGTATTCGGATGCCCACTGGGGCAACCCCATTCTCACTAGTGTATGGTGCAGAGGCAGTCATGCCTCTAGAGCTAGAAATCCCCTCACTACGCATATCCATGCAAGAATTCATTGATGATGATACTGCATGACAGGCTCGACTAGACCAACTTACGTTGCTTGATGAGCGATGCATTCATGCCCTAGAGCATTTACGCATTTATCAAGAGTGACTAAAGAGAGCCTACAATATGAAAGTCCACCTCAAGGACTTTCAGGTTGGTGACCTCATCCTGAAAGAGAACCAACAAAATTCTAATTTGCCATCCCACCTAAGGGATAAGTTTATGATAAACTAGTTAGGTCCCTTTGTCATCACCAGTCATATAGGACCCGAAACATATCGACTAGCCTCTCTCGAAGGAGTCAAAGATCTTAAGCCCTTGAACATCATCCATTTGAGGCTTTTCCATGCTTAGAGCACCATAGTACCCCAAAATGCTCCAAGGGTGCCTTAACCCGCTTGGTCAACCTAAAATGCTCCTAGGCAGTCTAGAACCATCTAGGTCACCCCAAAATGCTCCAAGGGTGCCTTAACCCACTTGGTCAACCAGGTCTAAACTCTAGTCCCCAAATCTACCAACCCCTGGTCACCTAAATGTCTCTAGGTCTCAACCTCTAGGTCACCAAAAATGCTCCAAGGGTGCCTTAACCTGTCCCAGGTCTAAACCATCTAGGTCACCCCAAAATGATCCAAGGATGCCTTAACCCGCTTGGTCAACCTAAAATGCTCCTAGGTGGTCTAGAACCATCTAGGTCAACCAAAAAGCCCCAAAGGCATCCATAAGCCCTTTGGTCACCCCAAATGCCCCAATGGCCCCCAATAAGCCCATTGGTCACATGTACATACATATATATCAATCAAAAATTCAAAAACATCATCAAAATATCAAAAATACAAAAACATTGCATCACATTGCATTTTCATACATATATATCAATCAAAAATTCAAAAACATCATCAAAATATCAAAAATACAAAAACATTGCATCCCATTGCATTTCTATCATCGCTTGCATTTAGGCATCCTCATCATTAGCACTTTACATTTTTAGAGTTGCTCATACATGTCTAGCACCATGATGGTACACTACTTATCACTCAAAATCAATGTTGTGAAAGTAATCATAGTTCAATGTTTCACTTATCATTTTCACCCACATTTTCACATTCCATATTTGTGTCCACTCCTTCACCTAATCATTTGTTTTAGAATGTCATTAGGGGTTTTGGTCACTCAACCATTTCTAGCTTCTCTTCAGGTTTGGTAGAAAGCTATCTTGATTTTTAGGAGGTAGAGTCTTGCCTAGATTATGCCTTGTGTACATCATATCCCAAACACATTTACACATTAACAATCCAAAGTTTTGCACAAAGATAGATGAAATCCATGAAGTGGTCTAGGTTACCTTACATGAAAAGGTCATCCTAGCTCATCCCCCTATGTGAATGGTTCAAGAATGCTGAGAGTTGGCAAAAGGACAAGTTCTCCCCTACCCAATTCCCTCCCCACAACAATAAGTGGTTTTCCCCCCTTTTTGTCATCAAAATCCCACATTGTCACATGTTTGCAATAGTCTAAATTTGCAAACCCCCACAAAGCAAAAATTCAAAGTACAAAAATACAAAAATCAAAAAGTGCACACATAAAAAAGCACAAGAAACAGTGATCCCCATCACTCAAAATTCAAATCCCTTGCTCAAGAGAAAAAGAAAAAACTCAAAATAAACAGTGATTATTGTCACTAAAAAGAGAAAAATAAACAGTGATTTTTATCACTATATATGAGAGCAAGTATCCCAATAAAATTGAAGAAAGTAGGGAGTCGAACTTGAATCCCTAGAACTCTCAACATTTGGAAAACCATAAGGTGATCCTCAGTACAGGTTTGGTTGATAGCCTACTTGGCACTAGCGGTAGCCTCCCACATGATGATATTGTATCGCTCCAAATTTTTTGCATCCTTACCTTCAGGCTATAGGATCCGTGCCCGAAAGGGGGATGCGAGAAGGATGGGACAATACCTCGGACTGAGAGGCCCTTTGAAGGTCATGCCTCTCGGGGGAGGGGTATAAGGGTGAATTTTTGATGGATGGTGGGGTTCACCAGGAAACTTTGAGTGGCAGTTTCCATGCCTAGGTTGAGAATGGGTTTGATGTGTTCATTTTTATATTCAATCATTCAATTCCTAGGTTTGGCCAAGATGAATCTAAGCTATTCTATATGCCAATGCTGATTTATATGGATACAGAAAGCATGAATAAGTGCTAAACATAGAAAGTGTGCTAAATAAGATAGAATGTACCTGATTTCGGATGTCTGATGAAGATTCTGAGGTTTGTAGAAGTCCAGATCATCTCAAATCTTACATGATCATCTGCAATTGCATAGAATCATCTCAGATCATAGTCGGTCATCTAAGATCAGACGAGATCATCGTCGACCTGTCAAAAACCTGCAATCACAGAAACAGATACCAAAGACCAAAAATGCAACTGCAAAAGCAAGGGGAAATGATAGAAATAATAGTAAACCTACCTAAATGATAAATCCAGATAACAATTAAAGGAAATGCATTAATTTAATAATTTATTTTAACTTTATCATGCATCTATGCTAAATGAGGTGAACTCCAGAATGCAGAAATAGAATAAACTAAGTTAATGCATAAGGAAATGAAGAGAGAAGATAAAAAAATGCAAACTCCGGGCTCTGATTGCCCCCAATATGGACTGCAGTCGAGATCACCTCCAATCGTACGAGATCATCGCCGATCTACGATAGGATCATCCAAAATCATCTGGAATCGCCAGCGACGATCCGAGCTTGCTCCAGCTAAAAAATAGTAAAATTCCTGCAAGAAAAACTTGAAATACACAATGCAAACAATGGTGCGAAGGTGTTCTAATGCACGAGAAACTAAAGTTGCAAGGAAAATCAGCCAAGGGGAAGTCAAGAAAAATCCTAAGTTTATATAGGATTTAGGGAGAGGTTAGGAGGTTGGAGATCACCCCAATTTGGGAGATCTCCAACGGGGAGACTCTAACCACGTAGACACGCTTTCTGCCCAAGTTAGAGAAGCTGTTGAAACAGAAGCTAATTATGAAAATTTAGTTTTGGGACGAAATCGTCTGGACGTTCTGTTCCAGACGAATTCATTCGATCTGGGATGATTTCGTCTGATCGTCGACGATATCGTCCAACGGTCAAAACAAATCCTAAAAATGGCATGAAAAATGAGGGGAGCGGTTAACGGGCGGTTTTGGGGTTAAAATTCAAATTTTTATCTTTTTACTAAGGGTTTAACTACGCCAATTTTAGGGTGCTACATTTTGCCCCCTCTTTAGCGAATTTTTCAAAGAAAATGCGTTAAAGACGAGTTCTTCCCATTTTACGAGAAAGCAAAAATTTACTCAATTTTTTAGACGATGATTCTAGGTCGAATCGTACGACTGCTTACTATGGTGCCCCCTCCGTGTTTTTACCCAAATCGAACGTTTGAGGTAAAAGCGCGAAAAAGCAAAATTTTAAAAATGTTGTTTTTTTAAATAAAATTAAGAAAAATAGGGTAAAACCCTAATTCATTTTTACTGTTCATTTTCACTATTTTTAGAGCTCTGCAAGCAAAATGGTCGAAACCACGCACAGATCGACAGAGGTCCAACACGGGCTACGGGTAAGGATCTAAACTTAGTGAATTATGTTTTTAATTTGATTTGTGTAATTTTTTATTTAAATTTTGACTATTTTGGGGCATCGCGGCCATTTTTAGGCCGTCGACGACGTCGGGACGAAATCGTCCCTAGATCATCGATTTCGTCTAAGGGCAAAATCGATGAAATAGGGGCGATCCCATCCAACAAGGGGCGATCCCCAAGTTGAGAAATCGAAGATGATTTCATCCTACAAAGGATGATTTGACCTAATTTAGGATGATATCATCCAATGGTGGATGATATCATCATTGTTTTTAGAAGATTAAATTAATTTAACTGATTTTAATGATTATCTATTGATGATTTTTATTGTTTGATTGTTTATTTTGTAGAGGGGATTACTAAAAAGTCGAGAATGGAAATACGGGGGGCTGAGGGATGACGTGGCCATGCTCAATCAGGCAGAGCGAGACCGACTAGCAGAGGTCGGACTACAGCATGTGGTAGAGATGCCACAAATACCGACAGACATGGGGCTACTGACAGCCCTAGCAGAGAGATGGTATCCAGGGTCATCCTGCTTCCGGTTATCGATAGGGGAGATGGCTCCCACTTTAGAGGATGTATGGAGGATCTTGAGGATCCCCATACAAGGACGGTTGATGACTCCTACGGCCAATCAGGGCCAGGCTATGATGAGGCTGTGCGGAGACCCGAGCTTCACCCTGGAGAAGGGCGGAGTGAACATCGAGTCTCTGAGGCAGATGCCTAGGGCATCTAGGTTGACTCAAGTTTTGGTAGGGGTAGTGGGTGGCCTATTGCTATGCCACCAGAGTGGGTGCAGATTACCATGGCTCCTTTCAGATGTGGTCTACGACATGAGAGACCATGGGTACAGATTTGCATGGGGCAGCTTTGTATTATGTCGGCTGTATAGGATCCTGCATGGGGTCATATACAAGGGAGGTCGATGTCTAGTTTTGACATCGCTACTATAGGTATGGTGCTGGGAGCACATCACGATGCGGAGGCCGATAGGACTCCCACTGATAGGGGTTGACCGAGAGAGACCCCAAGTTTTCTATTGGTGGCTCCAGAGAGGGTCACAGTGGTGGATAGATCTATCGATGTCACGGAGGTTACTAGATGACCTCATCCCTAACCAGATCACCTAGAGGCCATGGAGAGAGCATCCAGGGTGGGGAGAGGATGGACAGGAGTTGGCTCACATCAGGTGAGTCTATTAGCTGAGGATGGAGTAGGGAGAGGTAGAGCTCCACCGCTATGACCAAGTTTTGTGATAGTTCGGTCTATAGTAGGGGATCCCATCTCTCAGGGACTATGAGTACTCTCAAACTATCTGAGATAATACCACACTGAGTGGGGCTCCAGATATGCAATGATTCTAGAGCCAGGACGTGGATGATGCCCCCATCCAGCTAGTGGATGGGGATGATGCTAGGGTCACTAATGGATATGATGCCTAGTACGTAGGCATCCACCCTCCTCGGATGATGAGGGCATAAGGTCCGATGCACATGATTGTGCGATGGATGGGGAGGCGATACCAGGCTGCCATTGAGGCAGCATGAGGTCACAAAGGGAGAGAGCAATGATGGTCTCCATAGGAGAGATGCCAGAGGATGCCATAGGCTCCACAGAGACCACAATAGACAAGGAGGAGGGAGGAGGGATTCCCTTCTCAGTAGAGGGAGAGGCCACCATCGCTCGATAAGGGCAAGGGTGTCGAGGTGGGGGAGAGCAGCGAGATGGTGGCTCTCTAGGCTGAGAATGCCCACCTACGAGCTCAAGTGCAGACTCTATAGGATGAGGCTACATGGCTCAGGGCTCAGAGTGGAGGGGCGAGCATGCAGGAGTTGGCATGGTCTATTGCTCAGACCACATTCTATCAGGGAGTATACTTCCAGCTAGTTCCAGAGGGCCAGAGGATACAGCTGCCAATCGACATTATAGAGCCGATCAGGATGGGATCATCGAGGACATCCTCATGATCGACGATGAGGACCTGAGACACAACACGGACCTCTATGGGACCACCTCCTCCACGCCAGGGTGGGAGAGGAGATGAGGCTGAGAGCTCGAGGGCTTCTCGAGACTAGCTGCTATAGACTGGATTGGATATATTTTTTGAGAGGATTGAGTATGCCAGGGTATAGATTGTGGCATACCAATCCAGTTGTGATATGATGTACAGATATTTTGATATATATATATATATATATATTTTTATGATTTTTTTTTGTGATATGACTTGTCCATATGTTTGATGATGCTTCAATTTTAGAATTTGTTGATTGATTATTCATGTAATTATGTCGTTTGGAAATATTATAATTTTATGTCATGCTGTAAAATTTAAATGAAATAATCTGATGTAAACAAATTGGTTGTTTTGTGGTGTGATTTGATGAAAAATAAAGGGACTTCTAACAATAATTTCAAAGGACATTGTCGTTGTTATAGACCATTTCATGGAGTCGCCGCTCGCTAGGTCGTCAAGCTAATCCCAGTATAGAAATATTGCTAAAAGTAAAAGAGTGCTTAAGAGACTGTCTTAAGACTTTGTGTTGTGATGATGAAAAATGATGATGGTGATGATTTGTTTTCAGATTTTTATAAAAATATTATGCATGAAATATTTTAAAAATATGATTTTTGCTAGGCATAAATTCCTAAGTGTGATAAATTTTTGAATAATTCCCTAGGAATTATACCATCATTGCAAAATTGAATGTTGACATAATGAAATGAAATAGAAAGATTGTGCTTTTTTTTTTTTTTTAAAGCACAATTGTGTAACATAATGATGTAAGCCATATGTTTTTATAAATTATAATGAATGGGAAATAAAATTAGAACAATGGTTTGCGCTAGGCATAGAATTATAGGTATAGACTTATACCATCATCGCGAAATCCAAAAAAGTAATTTTATTGCATAATTGATTTTTGATTTTGAGATAAACAGAAAAAATATATAAACGTGACTTTATTGCTAGATTTTTGAATATGTTGTTGAAAGAAATTTTGGATTTTTGAAAAAAATGTATGTAATTGTTTTTATACTAAACAGATGTTCTTTTAAATAAGAAGATGAAATTATTCCAAAAGATTTGCATAAATATTTTAGATTATCTCAAAGACAAAATGTAGATTTATAAGGAACCCCATGTGCAGATGTGAGTTCATTGCCGATCTTGATCTATCATAATGATACAAAAATCTCTCAAATACAAATGTGTGTGCAATTGTATTGTTCATTCACCAATTTTGAGCAAGATAATTTGATACAAGTAATTTGAATTAACCAAATAAGTGTTCGTTGACCATGATTTATATGCATGTAACCGTACCAGACTACTATGTAAGTCGGGTCATCAAGAGCTAGCTAATCCATAAGCAGACATAGGTCTGTACAAAAGAAGGTCGCTAATGTAACAGACATATCACCACGCTAGGAATTACCCAAGGCCAAGCGGGTTGGGCACAAACCACCTGTTATGGGGCTTACCTCACAGTTTTCGAATAATTGAAAATTCTAGGGATTCAAGCTCATTCACCCTTCTTTTCTTTTCAAAGGGTAGGGAAAAGGGATTTTATTGCTGTTTGCTTTTTCTTTTCTCTTTCTCTTTTTTTTTTTTTTGTATTTTTGCTTGGAACTGAGATAATGCTGAAATATTGTTGAGATGGTACAAAATAATATTTTTCTTTTTCTCATTTTCTTTGACTTTTCTTTTTCTTCCTATACTAGGGATACTTGCTCGGATTGGTTGTAGAGCAAGGGATTTTTATTCTAGGTGGGGGTGAGCTTGTCCTTTTGTCAATTCTCAAAGATTCTAGACCATGTGCATGATAGGATAGCAGGGGAAACTTTTCGCTCAAGAAACCATTTCTACTATGTAGCATCATATCGAATTTGCAATGAAATCATTTTAATGTGAAAAGATATGCTTGGTTCAAGTAAATAACAAGATCAATTCTCTATGCTCAAAACTTTATTTAATTCAACTGTGGACTTTGATATAAGAGAGATTAATAATCATACCAAATAAAATCAAGATATTTATTCATGTGAGTGTGAAAGTGCGGGATTCCAAATAAATGTTAATTTATCCAAAATAACTGAAAATATAACTGCAATACTTCAAGAATTGACAGGTGTGAAAATAAAAGATGTTTTTGAAGATTTTGATGATTTTGATGTTTTTATATTTTGATTTTGATTGATGAATTGAGAAGATACACAATGTGATTGTTTTTTGAAATTTTTATATGAATGACTAAAATGAAACAATATGCAAAATAACAATATATACAATGATGAAATGACCAGATTTTATGCATAATAGCGTTTAAGATGCATAATGTTCATAGGTTCTTTAAGATCTTTACCATCTAAGGTAGCTAATCGGTATGCTCCCGATCCAAATTTAGCAGTGATGATATACGGTCCAAGCCAGTTGGGCTCAAATTTACCTTTAAGATCTTTAGTTGCATTAGTATTTTTTTTATTTTCTTTCAAGACAAGGTCGTCGATCTCAAAGGATCGATGATGAACTTTCTTGAGGTATGCTCGTTTGAGCTTGTTTTGGTAGGCACGAAGATGTTCCAAAGCATTGATGCGCTTCTCATCTAGGAGTTCCAGCTGACTAAATCTGCCAACACGATATTCATCTCCTACTTCAGTATCTTGAAGTAGTAGAGCCAAAGAAGGAACTTCTAATTCAAAGGGAAAAACAGCTTCAGCGCCATAAACCAAAACAAAAGGTGAAGTGCCCGTGGGAGTGCGAACGCTAGTTCGATAAGCCCACAAAGCAGGATATAATTGGATGTGCCAATCTCGGCCAGATTTATTGACCAGTATTTTAAGGATTTTGATTAATGTTTTATTAGATGCTTCTGCTTGGCCATTACCCTGAGGATAATAGGGAGTGGACCAACGATGTTGAATTTTATATTTTTGACATAATTTCTTGACATCTTTATTTTTGAAACAAGTTCCATTATCCGAGATGAGATTTGCAAGAATTCCGAACCTACAAATAATTTGATTAAAGATAAATTTGGAAACTTGGGTTCCAGTGCAGGAAGCTAAGGGCATAGCTTCAACCCACTTTGTAAAATACTCGATGGTAGTTATGATGAATTTGTGTCCATCAGATGATGCAGGGTTGATTTTTCCAATGATGTCTAAGCCCCATTTTGAAAAGGGCCAAGGAGATGAAATAGCCTGTAGTTCTTGTGCAGGGGCATGGACAAGGTCAGCGTGTTTTTGGCACTTGTCGCAATGGCGCACGTAATCATGTGCATCATTCTCCATGGTGGGCCAAAAATATCCTATCCTAAGGAGCTTCTTAGCAATGGCGCTACCACTGAAGTGTCCCCCACAAGATCCATCGTGGGCTTCACTCAAAGCTGATCTAGATTCGTCTAAATTCAAACATCTCAATAGGATGCCTTCAAAAGATCTCCTATACAACGTATTGCCAATAATTACGAAGCGACTTGCTCGTCTACGTAATAACCGATGTTGGTTGCTATTACAACCTTCAGGGAAGGTCCCATTTTGAAGAAAATTAAAGATATCAGTGTACCAAAGGTCAGGAGTAGTTTCGTTGATTAGAAACACATCCAAAGGTTCTAAGCATGATTTATTTGAAGCGGGTTCCTGGAGTCGATGAATAATGATGGTAGCATATTCGTCATCTAACTCCAAGGGCAAAAGAGATGCAGCTGCAGCCATAGCGTCAGCCGCACGGTTGCTAGTTCTAGAAATAGCTTCCAAGGTAACTTGATCAAATAAAGATATTAATTGTAAGACATATGCTTTATATGGACGTAATTTATCATCTCTGGTCTGATAAACATCATTGATTTGATTTATGACAAGTTGAGAATCATCGAAAACCAATAGATTTTTAATTTTTAGTGCCAAGGCAGCTCGTAATCCAAGGATTAGAGCCTCATATTCAGTAGTGTTATTAGTACAAGCAAACATTAATTTAAAGGACAGAGGTATAAGATGTTTCTACGGAGATATTAAAATAATACCTGCACCAGCCCCACTCATGCATCGGGCTCCATCAAAGTATAGGGACCATTGCTCTGGATGGTCTGCCTCTAATTTAAGGCATTCATCAGGAAACTCAATGATGAGGGGATGGGTAGACTCTAAGGGTGCAACAACTAATTGATCTGCTATGATTTGACCCTTAACAGACTTTTGTCCTATAAACGTGAGTTCAAACTCGCTTAGCGCAAGAACCCACTTTGTTGTGCGACCAGATAAGTACGGTCGACTCATGAGATACCGCAAAGGATCGGATTTAGCAATAACATACATTTTTTGACTGAGCATATAATGGCATAGTTTCTGTGTAGAAAATATGACTGCTAGACATAGTTTCTCTAATGTTGTGTAGCGGGTTTCATAACTGATTAAGGTTCGGCTAATGTAATAATTAGCACGCTCTCTTTTCTCATCGTCAAGTTGAGCTAACATAGCTCCTAAGGCAAAATCTGAAGCAAAAATATACAAGATAAATGGGCGATCGGGTCTAGGTGGTGAAAGCACAGGTGGGTTAAGGAGATATTGTTTGAGGAGTTCAAATGCTTCCCGACATTCGTCGTCCCAATGAAAAGAGACATCTTTCTTAAGAAGCTTAAGAAAGGGTCCTGTTTTGTCCGCCAACTTATCGATGAAGCGACGAATAGCTTGAAGCTTACCTTGTAGACTCCGTAATTTAGATATATTTGTGGGTGTGGGCATATCAGTGATAGCCATGATCTTGAGAGGGTCAATTTCAATGCCACGTAAAGAAACTATAACCCCCAATAATTTATCGGACTTAACTCCGAATATACATTTGGCTGGATTCGATCGGATAAGATATTCCCTTAACCGATCAAATACTTTTCTCAAGTCATCTAAATGATCATCTTCTTTGATGGAACGAGCTATAATATCATCTACATAATCATGTAGAATATCATGCATCATATCATGAAAGATATAAGTCATGGCTCGTTGATATGTTGCACTTGCATTCTTCAAACCGAATGGCATCACTTTCCAACAAAAGGTCCCCCAAGGGGTAATAAAGGTTGTTTTAGCCTGATCTTCAGGAGCTATCCTGATCTGATTATAACCAGAAAATCCATCCATTAAGGATATCATTCCACTCCAACGAGTAAAATCAATGATCTGATCCATGTTGGGAAGAGGAAAATCATCTTTAGGGCATGCAACATTAATATCTCTAAAGTCTGTGCAAACCCTAACTTTGGTAGCTTCTTTCTTAGTTATTGGAACTACATTCGAGATCCATTCAGCATAATCAATGGCTTGTATAAAAATAACCTTCAGGAGTTTTTCTAATTCCCCTTTGACTAGTAAGGCCACTTTAGGATGCATTTTTCTAAGTTTTTGTTTAACAGGTTTAGCATCCGGATGGACTACTAGGTGATGCATAACTACAGAAGGGTCTAATCCTGGCATATCTTCATATGTCCAAGCGAAGACATCTTCATATTCCTTAAGAAATGCAATGTATTTATCTTGTTTGTCTTGACTCAATTCTGATCCAATGTTGATTATGTGAGGATTATCTTCGGTTCCAATGTTAATTTTTATGACGTTTTCTACTTCCATGTGTAGATCTCTCTCAAAATTAGGTGGGGTGGGTGAAACGCCCAATTCTTGTAATTCTTCCGAGGTTAGCTTGGATAATTCATCTTGAGGAGTCGTGGCCTCAAGCTGGGCTATACTAGGTATAGAGCCATCGAAATAAAATCCGTTATGTAATAATTCCTCAACGGAGACATCATGGAAGATATCTCCCTCCAACTCATCATCGGATTCAACGATCATCTGAGGGTAAGCTATGGATAGCATATTACATGTAAATGGCTTATTTATTAGACGCAAAGCATCACGTTCATCCAAATAATCTTGGTAACATATGAATTGATCATCATCCTCAAATGGGAAGGGCTGACCCTTACTAGGAAATAGGCCCACACCACATCGGGCGGGCCATGGCTCTACCTCAAAAGGTTCTTTCATACCATTCTGGAAAGGTCCCAAACCTTTCCCTTTATATCCCAATTTAAGCATTATAGGCTTAGCTTTAATATACTCATTAGTAAAATAACATCGAGCATATCCATCATAATGTGTCTTGATGTTTCTAGGTATTCTTCCCTAGTCATATCCCTTATAAATAAAAGCACAACTCCCGACTTGGTAAATACTTCCCATAGGCTATGGGAGGCCCAAGGTATGAGGAGAGGGTGGCAAATTATTTAAAATAAGGGAATCTTGCATAGCGACATTTGTTTTTTCTGATATAAGAATTTTAGATAAATCGGGTAAGAGCTCATCGATAAGAGCGTAAGAGGTAGAAGGAACATTTCCTACATCTTCGGATGTGGAAAATATGCCTTTGGTAGGTGTAGATGTTGTAGAGATGTCGATGGATGGGTCTATAGGTATGGAAGTTATAGGAGTAAAACAAGAAGCATTGGTTGTGGGTTTAGGATCTTTTTGAGGTCCTAATGTGGTTTGTTCGGAAGATGGTTGAACTATATGTAGAGGTGGAGTTGATGGAGAAAAAGTAGATGATGTTATGGGTGTGTGTTTCACACGTTTAGATGGATGATGAGAATTAGGATGTGTGGATGACAGAGCAGGGCAAAATTGAACTCCAACAGGTTCTGCCAAAGCACACATATCAAAGGGTCTAGGATCACCATGAATGGTAACCAACTGATTTTTAAATTCGAATTTAACACATTGATGTAAAGTTGAGGGAACAGCTCGCATCGCGTTGATCCAAGGGTGACCCAAGAGTATATTGTATGATGCAGGGCAATGTACAATAAACACGGTCGTGTCTAAGGTTCTTGGACCAACTTGCAATGGGATAGTAATAACTCCACACGTTTCTTGTGTTTCGTCATTGAAGGCTTTTATGATCATATCGGTTCTTTTCATTTCATCACTTCTAAACCCAAATATTTGGTAGAAGTCAAAAGTGCAAATGTTTAAAGATGAACCATTATCAATCAAGACTCGTTTAACTGCTACATCTCCAATTAGGGCAGTAATATATAAGGGGTTATCCTTATGTAAACTATGTTGCGGTATATCTCTATCCCGAAAGTCAATACAATCGACTTCTCGAGTTATGATAGTATTGGCCATGGCTTCAGATTGAATATTTTGTGGTACCATCATTTGGCTTAATGTGAGCATTAATTCATCCCTATGTGTAGGAGAAGATCTTAAAAGGTCCAAAAGGGAAATTCTAGCTGTAGTATTTGATAATTGTTCATTAATATTATAAGGAGGTTTAGGTTGAACATTAGGTGCATGATTCCCTTTATTAGGAACTTTCAAAACAAATGGAGCTGATCCATCATTCTGAGTTTGATCTTGTTGAGAATTTTGAGCCTGTTGTCTAGTAACAGCTCCGATGGTACCTACAATATTATTTTGCGGATGATGAATGGGTCTTGGTCTAGCATTTATGGCTTGTTCATTAGAAAGTGATTGGTGAGAAGATGGTCTAGTAGTGACTCTTCTTGGAAATGGTTCTTCTAGGACCATATGATTTGTGATAGGTTGAATAGGATCTGATTCATCTTCAGAACTATTCGATTGATTTGAGGTGATTTCCATATCACTTTCAGTCTCATATTCTGTATCACTAAGATCAGGTGTCCAAATATTATATAGAGGTCTGGTCGTAACCATGGATAAAGTTGTGTCAAATATTTGCAGATCATGAGCAGGTAAATGTCCACTAATAGTCCCTACATATCGGGTAGGAGGGGGAACATTATGATGCTCAATTTGATTAGCCACCTCTTTACCATGCTTTGGTAAAGGATGTTGAAATATGTCCAATGATTGATTGGCATTCTGATTCTGATTTTGGGGGATGTTCTTTTGAGCATTATTAGGAGGATTTTGTTTAGGTTGAAAGGCTTGCACCTCCATCTCATTGTTATCAATTAAGTCTTGTATTTTATGTTTTAATATTTTACAAGAGTTGGTAGCGTGTCCAGGTCCTCTATGGAAATCATAGTGTAAATCAGCTATGTATCCGGGTATAGTTGGATCAGGTTCCTGGATATTTGGTAATTGGATCAAACCTCATTCTAATAATTGTGGTAGAATGGTTGATAGAGGTTGATTTAACCTAGTAAATTCTTGAGGTGGTTTATCAGGAGGTTTCAGTATAAACTTCTCCGTTGTTTTCATAGCATTAACATTAGCAATGTTTCTGCTATCAGTGACTCCATCACCCACAACTTGTTTATTCTTATATTGATTTCTGGATGTTTTCTCATCGTCTTTCTTTTTAAGCTGACCTCTCCTAATGAGAGCATCTTCCACTCTTCGAGCTAAGTCTATAGCTTGATCGAAGGTGGTCAAGGTAGTAGTTGATAACTCATAGGATAGTTGTTCTTGTAAATTATTGATAAAGATATCCAACATTTCCCGATAAGGTAACACAAAGTGCAATTTTCCTATCAACTATCTCCACCGAGCTAGGAAATCAGCAAAACATTCATCTTTGTCTTGTTTTAAGTTGTACAAATCTTTAATGGTTACATGCCTTTCGATGTAGGCACTAAATTGATGAACAAAAGACTCGGTTGTTTCTTCGAAATTCCTCAAAGAATGAGTGGGTAATTGATAATACCACTCTAATGCCATTCCTCCTAAACTTTTTGGGAACATTTTTAGTAATAACAAGTCATCATGTGATATATCATGACATGCTATCCTAAACATACGAAGATGCTCTATGGGATCTTCGGTTCCTTTGTATATAGGTAGGACAGGCATAGGAAAGTGTTTAGGATATGGTTGTGCTACGACTATAGGATCTAAAGGCTGACTACACATCTCTCGATAATTGTACGAGGGACGGTAGGGATCTATCTGGTCCATGCGGGAGACTAACTATTTCACCATGGCTTCCAGATTACTAGTTTGTCCACCATATTGGTTCGGTGGTACATGAGTATGGGATTTGTGAGCGTATGATGGCGTGACGTAAGGATTAGATGCTATATTGCTATTATGCAAATGGTTGGTAGGGAGAGTATTATGAAGAAGATTTGTAGTAGCATTATGTTGTATCCCAGATTGTTGGAAATTGGTGTTTGGTTTTGTTTTGGGCTTTTGTTGATTTGAGGTATGTTGATCAATAGCTTGGCGAAATAGAGTAGTGAATGAAGGTTTCTTTTGTGTGGGAATAACTCTAGGCTTGGTAACAGGCACTCTAGGTGGTTGGGTAACCTGTTGTTGTTGCATGTTCTGGATTATAGCGGCCATATCCAAATTGGATGGTCCAGCTTGATCACTTTCTTGATCAACGAAGGACAAGGGATTAGTGCGTGTGTGATATATTTCTTCTAGGGTTGCTTGAGTGTCACTAATTTGATCCTTGTCCATATGGACTGCTCTATTAAGAGTGCCAATATTAGTATTGAGGAACTTCCAAAAATGTTCCATGTTCTCAAAAGTAATAGCTCCTCCCGGAGACATTTTAGGGGATGAGGATCCTTCCTCTCTAACAGTTTCTTTTTGTTCATTTCCTACAACAAACTCTTCTTCTTGTTGGTCTAGGGTTCCTTCTTCCTGAATTGGGTCTTCAGGAAGGACATCTAGGTTATTTAATGGTTTTCCTAACCAATCTTCTTCTACTTCAATCTGTTTTCCATTCCTAAGTCTAGTCATTATGCTTAAACTTAGATTTTAGCAAATATATATATATATATATATATATATATATATATATATATATAAGTTTGGGAGGTATATATTTTAATTATATACCTACTATAATACTTAAAAGAAAACGTTTTAATTTTTGTTATATTTTTGTTTTTATAATAATATTATAAAGACAACAAACAACATACTAAATGCAAGAAATAATAATAATAAAAGAATGGCTTAGTTTTCTATAAATAGTTTATGGATATCATTAATAGGATCAAGTTCATCAGGAGTCATGAAATGCTCCTCTTCAAATTGGAAATGGTTTTTCAAGAATTTGACAAAGTGTGCTATGGTGATATTATCTATTTCAGACTCTGACCTGTAGAAATAAAGTTCATGGCAATACTCTCGATATAACACAACTCTAGGAACTCTATTCCATCTCTTTCTATCCGTAAGAATGACCTCTTGATCCTCTATACGAGATAGAAATTTATGTACTACAACTGCGTTGTCGAGGTATTCCTCAAAGGTGTACAACTCGGAAGACACAAGTGCTCTTTTATCAGCTAACCACCTATGGCAAGCTCTCTGAAGCTCATGGTACAAAGTCACTTGATCAGGATCCAGGATTCTATCTAGGACAAACCTCTTAATTTGCCTAAGTTCGGTTGATCTAGATGAAATAATACCCAATCTCCTATCAAGTTCGTCCCACAAAGGTTGGACTCTATTTGTTTGAGGTACTCTAAGCAAAGAAGTAATCTCTATGGCTGCTAATTGATTTTCAACATTTATGGTGACAACTCATCTTTTATTATAATCTACCATCTAAATATGATATGCAATCTTAACAATCTTCTCCCTTTTTTTTTTTTTTTCAAAAGGTTTTTAGTTTTCACGTCGGGTTCACCAAAATGTATCGCTCCAAATTTTTTGCATCCTTACCTTCAGGCTATAGGATCCGTGCCCGGAAGGGGGATGCGAGAAGGATGGGACAATACCTCGGACTGAGAGGCCCTTTGAAGGTCGTGCCTCTCGGGGGAGGGGTATAAGGGTGAATTTTTGATGGATGGTGGGGTTCACCAGGAAACTTTGAGTGGCAGTTTCCATGCCTAGGTTGAGAATGGGTTTGATGTGTTCATTTTTATATTCAATCATTCAATTCCTAGGTTTGGCCAAGATGAATCTAAGCTATTCTATATGCCAATGCTGATTTATATGGATACAGAAAGCATGAATAAGTGCTAAACATAGAAAGTGTGCTAAATAAGATAGAATGTACCTGATTTTGGATGTCTGATGAAGATTCTGAGGTTTGTAGAAGTCCAGATCATCTCAAATCTTACATGATCATCTGCAATTGCACAGAATCATCTCAGATCATAGTCGGTCATCTGAGATCAGACGAGATCATCGTCGACCTGACGAATTCGTCAGACGAATTCGTTAGAAACCTGCAATCACAGAAATAGATACCAAAGACCAAAAATGCAACTGCAAAAGCAAGGGGAAATGATAGAAATAATAGTAAACCTACCTAAATGATAAATCCAGATAACAATTAAAGGAAATGCATTAATTTAATAATTTATTTTAACTTTATCATGCATCTATGCTAAATGAGGTGAACTCCAGAATGCAGAAATAGAATAAACTAAGTTAATGCATAAGGAAATGAAGAGAGAAGATAAAAAAATGCAAACTCCGGGCTCTGATTGCCCCCAATCTGGACTGCAGTCGAGATCGCCTCCAATCGTACGAGATCATCGTCGATCTACGACAGGATCGTCCGAAATCGTCTGGAATCGCCAACGACGATCCGAGCTTGCTCCAGCTGAAAAATAGTAAAATTCCTGCAAGAAAAACTTGAAATACACAATGCAAACAATGGTGCGAAGGTGTTCTAATGCACGAGAAACTAAAGTTGCAGGGAAAATCAGCCAGGGGGAAGTCAAGAAAAATCCTAAGTTTATATAGGATTTAGGGAGAGGTTAGGAGGTTGGAGATCACCCCAATTTGGGAGATCTCCAATGGGGGAGACTCTAACCATGCAGACACGCTTTCTGCCCAAGTTAGAGAAGCTGTTGAAACAGAAGCTAATTATGAAAATTTAGTTTTGGGACGAAATCGTCTGGACGTTCTGTTCCAGATGAATTCGTCCGATCTGGGATGATTTCGTCTGATCGTCGACGATATCGTCCAACGGTCAAAACAAATCCTAAAAATGGCACGAAAAATGAGGGGAGCGGTTAACGGGCGGTTTTGGGGTTAAAATTCAAATTTTTATCTTTTTACTAAGGGTTTAACTGCGCCAATTTTAGGGTGCTACAGATATGTCTGCCACATTAGCTTTTGGGCATGTGTGTAGACCAATGTTTGCATGTGGATGATCTATCTTTGGTAGCCTCGATTACCTATTGGTCTAGTCATACTTAGTACAAAATCTAAGATGGTGGCATTCATTTGGTGATCCTCAGTACATGTTTTGTTGAGATCCTACTTGGCACTGGTGATATCCTTATGTATCTCACAGGAATGAACTCAATTACACACACAGGGATATGAAGTACCTTGGTCATCCTAGTAGATTCATACCTTGTCATAAATTCTTGCATAGTCAATATACAACCTTTGATCACACCAACTAGAGTGTTTTAGTCCCATAAAAACCTCACCTACATTCTTTAAACATGTTTGTTCATTTACTCCATTTCACCACATCACAATAATGGTTTTACATTTCCATTACACAAAAAAAAATAAAGAAAAAGAATAAAAAACAAAGAGCGTTAATGTGTTTTATAGTCCATAGTGCTAAAACATGGTAGATCAAATCATTAACCACATTCATTTTTTTTTTAAAATCATCCAAATAGTTCATCTCACTATGCATCCATGCCTATAGATAGCTTCACATCTAAATCAAATCAAAATACACATGCATACATGATATTTATTTATCACCATTTCATTGCATCCATATACATATATATATAAAGCATCTAACACATCATCAATAAATCCATACACACATTGCATTCATACAATAAACAAAACACATGATGACCACAACAAAATATCATATATATATGGGGTAAAACTATACATCATAGTTTCCAAAATGCCCGTAGGCTACAACAAAGTGGGTGCTTCAACCTCACCAATACCAAAAAGAAAGTCCTATCCATGTCAGCCACCATGATCATGCAGGATTGGTGCTATGACTAGTACTACCCCCTATGGTGTGCATTTGCTGAGACCTCTTTGGTTGGTTGTTGCCCACCCCAACCTCCTGTCGACTCCTCCCAACCACCTCAATCCTATTCCTATATGAAGTGGACTACTCTATCTCTCTCTGTTAGGTCCAACATGAGGTACTACCCTCATCAACCTTTGGAAACTATCCTCCAAGCTAGATCACCTCCTTCTCTAGCTCACTCCTATAGAGATGATCTTGAGCCTCCCGATCTTGGTACATATCTACCACCTACAGTACCTAGGCCCATAGTGACCCTACCTTAGTCTCCAACTCTTGCACTCATGCCCATAGAATCCTAACCTCTACTAGGTCACCATGCCCCTACACCTATGTTTGTAGGAGTTCCTCTCCTGCCTAACCATGGCTAGATCGGTCTATAGATTGACATCCTAATCCACTGGTGTATCCTACTATTCAAGAAATCCCTGATTACCCACATACTCATCTCTCTCATCACCCTGATTATCCATGATCAAGACATCCACCTGCTCCTCCATCTGGTAGGGAGCATTTTCTTGATCCTCCTTACGTACATCCTAAGGAATATTCTCAACTACTACCACTGCATCACCCCCAAGGGCCTCCTCACCCTACCATTGTTGCATCATCCACCAAGTATCATACTTAGCTATTGTCTTGACATCATCCACATCATGGACTACCATAGTTGGGTCTATTACCTCATTCATCTCCACCACAGTCAGCCAAGTCAAGGCCCTCTTATCCCCATGGTGCCTATAGATCATGGGCACCCAAGGTAGCCCTTGGCATACCCCAAACTACCATGTCACCCACTCATAAGGTAATAACTCCTTCTTTGTGCCATGCCTCCCTATCAACCATCTACCTTTTCTAATCCTCTACAGCCACTCCCCAGACTCAAGCCATGTTGTGCAGTCTCTATAAGGCCACAATATCACATCACCTGCTATCAACTTAGAAAAATCCTTGGCATAGTGATCTACATCACCCACCTAGTGCCTACTCTGGCCAACCTCCTGTGTCCTCTGCTAGAGGATGGCATACCCAATCTCTTGATCTACCAGCTTACCCTAGGTCATCCATGGTAGTCCCTATGGCGGCTCCATAGCTATGTGCTCCCATGATAGCATTATAATAGATAGCTACACCCTATTCCATTCTACCTATGATAGTGGATCTTATACAACTCATTGTAGAGCTATGCCAAAAGTGTCATCCCCCATGCCATCACCAATGGGTCCTCCTTAGTGCTTACCACCAAGGCAAACACTAGCTCCAATAGATTCCATGGGAACCTCACTCTTGAGGAGTCAGGTAGAAGCATATTGGAGATGAGAGTCATGAGTAATGCATGCCTCACCTCAATACCTTCTCCCTATAACAATACCCAACCAATATCCCTCCCTTCATATTGTCATCCTCTACATCCTCTACCCAACCACCAAAATACTGAGTCAACATTGCACCTCTCAGGTCATAGTGTGTAGTCCTAATGGGTCACCCTTCTATAGAAATCCTCAGAATATAATAGACATCATCTAAATTCACCATCATATCCCCTATCAAGAGGTGAAAGGTATTAGTATGAGAGTCCCACAAACTAATAAAGGCAGTCAAGTAGGCATGGTCACCTATCACAGGCTCCAACCGTGTCACTTGCTTAAGGCCCAAGGTAGCTAGCCACTCCCAATTTGTCTTTCTCAAGGCATCCCTAGTGGTATCAAAAAGCTTCAACTTATGATACCAACCCCTCACCACCTAATAAGCAACACAAAACAAGGTCAGTAAGCATTTCTATTCTTCACAAAATGACCTTTTTAGAGGCCTTAAAAATAAAAACAAATAATAAAATAAAACAATAAACTTCAAAAATAACACTAAGTACGATCGATGAGTTAATACATACCCATGTGGCACCAGATCCTCCACTGGATGCTCTAGTTTTCTAACTCATGGTGTCCTGGATCGAGTTTGACAGTGCTTCACTACACACAATTGCTCTCCTCCTCCTCACCACTTGAATCGCCAAATAAAACTTGCAATAATGGCCCCACACCATGATTTTAGGGGCTTTATAGGCTATTATGGATTGTACTCATCCTAGGGTTGGATGTTCACATTATTTTGTGATCATCCCACCTTGGGATGAATATAGAAATTACATTTTCCCCACCCCGAGATGAATACAACTCAAAATTTTCAAAACAACCAATAACAGCTCCAAACAAGCTACAAAAACAACATAAAAGTGCCTACACTTGGTCTATTTTGCACCCAAGCATAATGACATAATAAACCACCATCGGGATCATCGAGAGACTTCTTCACTCCCTAATAAGGCTAGCATAGCTAGACCACTTCACACAAATGAGGTTTTCTGTCTCTCTCACTCCAAAAGGCACCAAAAAATGGTTTAAAACCCACCAAAAATAAGTCAAATTTGATGGAATTTATTTGAGCTCAAGATAGAATTTGAAAGTGCCATAGAGGTACCGAGAGTTACTCCTTTAGTCCCTAATAAATCCTTAAATGGCTAGACCACTTCACGGGACCAAATTTTTTGACTTTCTCCTCCATACGACATCTATCAGATCGGTAATATCCTTCCAAAATTGCCATAAATCTTCATGAGTACACCTTGAGGAAACCTAAAAAAATTCATCTAAGTCAAGTGACTCATTTCTTTTCTCACTATGTCCTTCTCTCATTGACTCGTAGATTGAGGGGGTAGTCATAATCATAATCATAATCAACAATTAAACACTCAATCATGCAAATTGTGTTCGTCCAACGAATATTTGATAAAGATAATCATGCTCCTACTTAGGGAATAAAACAAGCACAAAGTCTTCAATTAAAATTCTTGGCATCTAGTAAGCATGTGTAATGCCTAGGAACACACATTTCATGACTGAATGACATCCAATATAAAGCAATTTCCTTAGCTCATCAAAAGCAATTATTTAAGAACACATGCTCTTTCCATGATTGGGGCATTCAAAGTTGGTTAGATTATTGAATAACCTTAATCATTGAGTGCTTTGGTCATCTATTTTTGCTTAGAATTGTGCTACACACAACGCTTCTCAAAAATGGGCATCTGTAGACACCCAAACAGTGCCAATCTGATTATGCTACCAAGGAATTGATAAAATTGATGTACAAAGCCCTTAGGGAATCCCTCAAATGTCAAGCAATGGTTCTAACCACTCCCAAAGCAATTTTGGAAGGTCCCTAGTTATTTTGGGGATTTTTGAGGCCCAGTTCCTATTTATCCCACCCTAGAATGAATGGAGGTTCTTATTAGTCCCACCCAGAGCAAATAGCAGCATTCATCCCAGGGTGGAGCAAATAGCAATTTTAACTGGTAAAAAGTCAAATCTAGATAGGTGGCCACAAGAAAATTCCACTTGCCCTACTCTTCAAGGTATGCATGTCATAACCCAGGGTATGCCTATGACAACCCTTATCAATGAGGTGATTTTTGGGATATTATCTTCCCCCTCCTGTGCATGTCACCCTGGTGGAAAAGTGGCCCGTTGGGCCTTGCATGCCCTTTGCACATTTGACCTCCTAGTTCTATAAAATGGATGACATTCTCATCCAAAATAGAGGGGTTTTTTTCTAGGATTTGTGATGAAGTGCTACCGAGTTGTTACCTCACCTTTATTGCTCCCTTTTCATCCATAATTTCTCTTTAACAAGAGAGGTTATCGGGTAGTACAAGAAGGCACAATTTGACCTCAAAACCAAATCCATAGTTTGAATACCCATACCAAATTTTCCTAAAACACTTCCCCTATAGTTTTGCATCAATCCTCATTGGATTGGCATGAAAATTTAGGATATTTTGGTGGGCATCCCGCCCCTGGGCGCCCCCCAATCTATGACAGTCGAATTCGTCCCACCCCTGGATGAATATAAATTCATTCATAATTTTATGAATTTTTTTAATTTATCATTTTATACATCTATGAGATGCTTCATTTCAAATTTTATTACTTTCTGACATGTATTGACCGAAATATAGCTATTTTATGATTTTTGTATATATGTGGGTCCAACTTTTGCATGTAGGATTATTTGGGTATAATATCTACAATATGATCATATGGGTTCTCTCCAAATATCATTTTATGCTTACTCACTAAATTTTTTAGGTTTTTGACATGTTTAGGTAGGATAACCACTCATTTGCCTTTTACAGGTTCACCACAGGCGGTGTGATCTAATGCAGCGATCAAATGCAATAATTTTACAAAAATAGGTGATATCATTCCAAAACCATCTCCTTTACATATCTCTTGAGTTTTGTATCATTTGGAGTCTATTCGCATCTATACCTCACATGTGCCTTTTTAGGCTATGGGGATTGCATGTTTTAATATCATACACATATGCTTTTAACTCTCTATTGCTTTCCTATGTTTAGATTAAGGTGCAAAATTTTTATAGGAAACATCGAAGGATGAGGATCACATTTACGTAAGTGACAACAACATTGAGCCCACCCACTTCGAGTGTGGGCATGCGAAAGAACAGTGGATGTGCACCATGTTCTTTGAGAGATTGATATCTCTTGGCACCTATTTATTGTAACAGATTGTATCAATTTGATTCAAGTCCTCTAAGGGAGGAATTTTAACTTAGTTTAAATTTATCTAATAAGGAGAACGTCCCATTTGCTTTATTACTTGTTATACATTACCTCTTGCTTGCATGCTTTGATTTACGCTTTCATAGAACTTATAACGCATTTACATTCTATTGCTTTGATTGAGGTGCACCATTTTTCCTTTGCTAAAAATGGATCACATTCACATCAGTATATGCCATGATATATTTCATTCCTCCCATACATGCATCAGTGCATCTATTTTACATAGAGTTATCCAACATTTCATCACTATATTTATCTCACATGCATTCATTGATATTGCATCATTGCATATATGTTACATGCATCTACAAAATTCTAACATACATTGTCACACTTGCATTACACCACATAGCATTGCATCCAATATACACCCCTTCATATCAGTCTATAGTATATCTATACTACAGTATAATCACATTTCTACATCCTACCACATACACATATATCCATTCATCACATATTTTATTCACAAATTATACTATGCTATCTCTGCAAATGAAACTCAAACACATTTGAATCACAATCATAACACATGTATATATAATAGCTACAATCAAAATATGTATATATATAATCCATAAAAATTCTCATAGGCTACAAAATAGGTCCATACCCACTATCCATCATCCAAAATACTTGTAGGCTATAAAAATACTCATCCCTAACTTCCACTAGGAGTATCTCCACTCCCCTCATGGCTAACCCTCTCTTGTGCTATCACATGTGTTGTTGTAGCCCTACTAGACTCTGCTCCTACTCCTGATGCCTAAAACATTATAGGAGATAACATACCCTAAAACCTCGCAGTAACACCTACACCATATAGTGCATCATGGGCCTCAATTCCCATGCCCCTCCAACCCACTTAAGTTACACTCTGATGAATTTGTTGTGATTGTGTTTGTACTTATGATCATGACCTAGATAATGATTGCACCTGGCCATAATCAGAGAGTAGAATCCCATGTATCACTAGGGTAAACTCATACACCATTCATTTCATTGCTTCCTTAGCCAGTATTCCTACAACATCCTCACTACCCTTCTACAACTGCTCTATCTCCACCCCCAAGACAACCATGTATGTTGGCATTTCTTCTATCACCTTGGCTCGCTCAGCCTCTTCTCATGCCTACTATTGTCTCACCACATTTGCACGTAACTTTGTAATCTCTACATCCTAGGCTTGTATTGTATTGCTCCCTATGCATCTCTACCCTCAACTACTCCATATCATCCATCATCTTGGCATACCTAGCTTCTATAGCCTCAAGAATTTCTACTGCTCAACATCTCATAATGTGAAGGCCTTCTAATCTACATCCATAGTAGCATAAGAGGCCATCATCCTATCCTCCAAATCCTCCATTTATATCACTTTACCTCTCTCACTCTCTTAGATATCTTCCTCTAACCAGCATAGTCACTCCCATAGTACCTCCTACTCTACATCTTGCATCTCCTACTTCTCAATGGGAATATCTCTCATATCACCAAGAAACCCCATATCCAAGGTGTCATCAAAAATTACATATCTACCCACACCCTCACCTGTCCCATCCATGGTTACTTCCTTCTTCGTAGGCTACACTCCACTATCCACTGGTGCCCCTCCCACTCCCTCCATAGATACACTCAATGTGCCACCCAATCATCACATAGACCATCAAAGAGACACCTCTATCTCACCACCAAATCTATCCTATGACCTGGATTGCATACCTCTAACTACCTTTCCTTTTTTCATAGGTATCCTACCATTAGGTGGTATCCATAGATCAACCACCCCAACATGAGGCTTTCAACTCTAAGTCACCCACCAAGCATACTATGGTATAGTGCCTACATCGTCCACATTTGGAATCACCATATGTGGATCCCTATAGCAATTCCATGGTAAGACCATAGACTAATTCACCTATCACCTCATCACCTATAATACATAATAGGTGCCTTTGAATCCTATCGCAATCTAAAGTGTCGCATCACTCGACTAAATTGGAAGAACTTATCCTGCTGAGTATACCATCCCACCAACCACCTCCCTTGATGGGTAGCACCCAACTGCTTATCATCATGCTCCTATACCACCCCACCCATCCAAGACCTCCATGTAATCACACTATGCACCAAATCTCCAAAATTCACCCTCCAAAATAGAGGATCACCCTCATGTGACATCTTCATACCCTTCTCCTCATTCATCCTCCATCTCAAGGCATATGGCAAGTTTGTCTATTTATTAGCATGAGCATTATAAAGCAACAACGATGGTCACTCAATGGCTATGTTCTCCCATGCCCATACCTATAACAAAGGAGTCCATCTCAACCCCTTCTTCTTAGCATGCACTACATCGTGCAACTCCTTATATACTTAGGCCAACAATGCAGGTGTTCATGCAAATACAACATTATGCTCCACCATGTCATTCACCACATCTAGCATATTCTAGGTAAACAATACCCCATAAGTATCTGGTATAGCATAAGTAGAAATCATCACCATCGTCATGCACTGGTTCTTAGATAACATATCATTACACCAAATAAAATCATAATCCATCTTCTTCATATCTACCTCCCTCTATCTATCCCCAAAGAAACACTCCATCACAACCACCTACCTATCATCTGATGCTACCTGCACTAGAACACCCTTAATAGGTAACTTATATATCCTGTACACATCCTCGAGGGTGATCATCATCTCACCTGTTAGAAAATGAAAGGTGTTTTGATCTGTATCCCATATCTCACACAATGTAGATATATATGCTCTATTAGTATTAATTCTCTTGCACTCCCACACGCCTCTCAACCACACAACATCCAACCACTCCAGATCCTCCTTACTCTTCATAAGTTTATCTAGCTCACCCTTCATCATATGAACCCGATGTCACAACTTGATCTTCTTCACCTGTTCATACACAAACAAGCACAACAAAATTCATATTAGCTTAATATACAATACTCAAATTAAAAAAAAATCAATCTTCATACACACATTTCACACAAAAATTAATTCATTTAGTTTATCACACAATTCGAGATATTAAAACATACACACTCCACAAAACACAACAAATCAAAAATACAGTCATATATTTGGATACCCATTTTGCCATTTCATGGTAAAAGTATAAATATATGTGAAAAATAGTACATATTTGGCTTTCAACAGTCAAATTTCAAGGTTCCCACATACTAACCATGGCATGAAATTAAAAAAAACATCAATCCACTAGACATACAAAAACAAAATACATTTTTGAACATCCATTTTGACCTTTTATGGTGTAAGTGTCAACAAATTTCATAAAAAATATACAAATATGCACACAATTTGATGTCAAAGTCAATACAAGCTCATCAATATAGCACACATGCTAAATCAACACAAATCACAAACACAATCACATAGTTTGATACCCATTTCCCACTTTTGTGGATAAAATTCAATCATATTTCAAAAAAAACACCCCATCATTACCAAAATGCAAAGTCAAACTATGCAACTACCTTCTCCGTTAACCAGTAAAACTAACACTTTTGGGTACCCATTTGGCTTGTTTAATACTTTGTGTTCCAATTTCAATTAAAATTTGTATGAATTATAAAAATAACATGAAAATATCCCCCCATTTCATTCTTTTCCAAAAACAAACTTGGAAAAAAAAGCAAGTAACGAGCACTTACCAATGGATCTCCATGTCGACAGCCAGTGCTAGTCCATCCCCTCATCATTCTATCACCCAACTCTATCAACAAAAAGAGCTCCATGTTACCAACCATTGCTCACTCCTCACTCTCCAAAATTTTCATCATCAAATTGACCCCCCATGCTTCAAAAAAGGCTTAAATATAACTAAAACACTAATTCACCCCCTGACCTATGAATTGAGCCTATGAACCCCAAAATCACCCAAATTTCACCCCAAAACCTAAGAAATATTTTCATCTTCCTGTCTATATTATTTTTCATTAGTATTATCATGTATTTTTCTTCTATCAATTGATCCATCACCATATCACCACATTTCATTCACCTCATTGTTGATTCCTTGTTTGAGGGGGTATTCATATCCAAAAGTTAGCTTTGCATGCAACCAAACAATCAAACATCCAAATCACGGATATCACATATGTCTACAAATTTTTTTCTAAATATTATCTTATGATAATAATCTCAATACCAACTAGATATTTGTTAGATCACAAGAGCTATGTGTTACCATGGATATGTCAATATGGCATTCATGTATGTCGAATACATAATGAATGGTATGTTTGACTAAATCCTAGTACAACATTCAGAGATGTCATTTTGGCATTCAAGGAAAGATACCCCAACCATATACTGAATGGTACGTATGACTAATCCAAATCACCTAGCTCAAATGGTTTGGCATATGTCACCATGAACTCATCAATCAATCCACAACAAAATTTTGAATAAGTATTTGTTCTATTCATACTTTGGACCATCTTGCATTGGTTGCAAAAGCAAAGTAGTCATAAGTTGCCCCCACAAGCAACCAATGTGACATTGATAAATATCATATAGAATCAACAAAATCATCACATGGCATCCACAATCACCCATTTGCATGCATTATCATCATTTTTTCATTTTCTTTCTCTTCTTCCCCCTTTTCTTTCCTCTATTCTCCTTATCTCTTCTTTCCCCTTTTCTTCTTTTCTTCTTCTCTTCTCCCCCTGGATCCTCGATCAATGTTGTATGGTCATACTTCGAGTGACTACATACCTTTGGTTGGATTCCATTCTTCCCTTATTTCTCTCATCTTCTACTTTCTCCCATCACATTTTTGTATTAAACTATGTTCCACATAGTATAGTACAAAAAGGGGCAAAATGTAGACACCTAAAAGTCACACATGCCTACCTCTATGTACTTGTAGATCCATTAGAATACTTGTAGGTTTGCATAGACCATACTAGACCCTCTAGGCTACTGTAGACTAGTGTAGACTATTTTAAACCAATGTAGACTATCGTAGACCTACATAGGCTATTGTAGACCACTATAGACTACTCTAGACCAGTGTAGACCACTCTAGATCAATGTGGTCTATTGTAGACCTACATAGACCACCTCATAAACCTATAGATACAAAACCTATTAAACTACACAATACATGTCATAACCACCTTTTATCTATCAGGATACTACCTATCGGCTCCCTAAGGCAACCTAAGACCTTTTCAAACTTAATTAAGGCCCCCACGGGGCTATTACTTCCCAAAAGTAATAATTAAGTTAATTTCATTTCTAATTTGAAAGTCACTTCACTTAAGTGTACTTTATGGATTAAAAAGGTTAATTAGGATCCTAAATCCAAATTAGTCCTAATTATTCCCTCCCACATGTGTGTGCACTAAATTAGTTAGGATATTTTCTAGGAAAACCCTAATCTAACCTAGGGATCACCTAACCCTAGTAAACCCCAATCTCTCCTCACACATGTGTGAGGATGAGATATTTATTTAGGGAATGTAGGGATTACACCTCACAAACCCTAATATAACCACCTTAGAACATTACCTTAGAGTATAGTACTCCTAACCACACCTCCTACACCTTGTATTTTCCTATAAATAGGAAACCAAATCCCTCATTATCTCTCTCTATCTCCTCTTTTAGTTAGTCTACAAAAACTTTGCAAAAATTTGACCAAAAGTGCAATCTAATACATCTGAACTATACAAATAACATAGCAACATTTGAGGAGCCCATCCAGACTAGGATCTCCCACAAAAAACACTTGTAGCTCAATTCACCCCCCAGCCTATGAATTCGGCTTCCAATTCACCCCCTGACCTGCAATTTGGCTCTACAAAAGGTTTTTTCTCATAAAATCAGTCAGGTATACTCTCTTTCATATTTTTACAGTCATTCCTATAGTTTATTTCAGTTTTTATCACATATTTAGTGTCAATTTATCTTCTTCACCATGGGTCCTGATTGAGGTAAGCCCCCAAAAATACTAACTCCCTTTTTTAGGTCTAAAAAATATACAAAGAGGAAACATCAACAACAACATTACTAGTGGCACACATTACACATGAAGCCCACATCCATTGAGGAGCCCAAAATATAGCATCAGGATTGTTGTACATTTGTGAAAGAAATAATGGGAATTCTCCCTATTTGTAACCTAAAGAATTTCTCTCATTAATAATATCAGCATTTTTGGATTATTTATGTTATAGAAAGTTGTTGGATTAAATGTCATCGTTTGTACATTTCAGTAGGAAAGGTAGGATCACCATTTAATACATCCTTATACCATGGAGATATGAAGGTAAACTCATAGGTATTTTAGAATATTAGCCACTCCTATTCATAAGAGGTAGACACTAACCATGTTATCTCTTAGTGAAGTGTTGCCTTACAACTTACATTGAGTACATTCTTGAATAACCCTTGAACATAGACTATACTTATGAGTATTAAAAAACTCTCTTTAGATGGTTGGAAAATAAGGTTTATTACATTTGGAATATGATTAAAATAAGTGTAAAAATAAGAAAGAGGATAGTTAGGTGTAGATTAATTTATTTTTTTTATAATTTAACAAACTTTATATTAATATGGGAATTTGAAATGTGCCCTAACACCTTGATACATCAGTAGGAGAAAAGGATGCACTATCCTCAAAAAATATCAATGCATCCATGAAAACCTAAAAATGTAAAGGAAAACATAAGCAAACCAAAAATCTAGAGGCACAACCAGAAAAGGCCTTGACAGGATAGAAACCTAAGACCACGAGACAAATAGCCAACTAGGCAATTATAGTATCCTTGATGTCATCCTCCTTGACATCCTTCTTAACATCCTTAGGGACATCCTTGAATATGTCCTTTTATAATTTCTATGATATCATCATATTTGACCTCAGGTTTGGCTTCGGTGACGGTCTTTGCTAGAGTAGCCTCTGCAAAGTTATCATAGAATAACAAGAGGTTCAGAGCATTCCTATTCTATTTCAACTGAGTAATTTCCTCCATAATTGTTGCCATAACATTATCCATATGAAAAATCATAGCAATGGTAGTTTTAATTACGTATTCTTGGAGAATATTCTTTGTAGGATCATCTGGTCCATCCTCGGTCACATCCTACATCTTTCGCTAGTTCTGAATATCCTTGTTCTTGAGGTGTTGAGAACTTCTCATCAAAGTAACCTCAACTTTACCTTTTTTTTTATCAACCACTCAACATCCTAGTGGCCTTCATCCATCTTATTCCTCTTGGAATCGTGAACCTTAGAGATAGGAGTGGAGGACATATCCTCCTTTGTAGTCTCATCATATTGATCCTATGGAAGCATATTTCCTTTAATAAATTTCTCTAGAATATGAGCATACATGAATTTGAATAGCCCCTGGTAAGAGGGCTAAGCTTCCTCCTTTGATCGGGTCACAATGGAGTAGTCCATGGAAAAGTCTATAAATTCTGGAATGTTCAACTATTTGACCTCCCTAAAATGATTCACGAATGTAATGTGGAAGCTTCTGAGTTGGGAAATAGGGTTATCCATAGTTATGTACTCCATAATTGGTTTTATCACATCTTTATAAGGAGTGGTTGAGTCTTCATGAACCATCCCTAGTTTTATAATCTTTCTCATAGGCAACTTCGGCTTGAATTGGTTGAGTTCAGTATCCTAATTGTACTTATCCCAGTGAACCATTCTTCCAAATGATAGTTGTCTTGTAATCTCAGTGAGGATATTAACATCCACCTAGAACTCCACACCATGGATAATGATGATGCTCTTCTCCCATGTATATGCAAAAGCTAGGTTGATATTCCAATCTCAACCAAAAAACTGCTTTAGGAATGACAAAAAACCTCTTGCACTCAGGATTGCTTCTACCATCGATTTGATTTTAAGCATTTTTGGCTTCATGAAACTCATGATGACCAAGAAACAGATAAGAGAAATAGGGATAATAGAGTTCTCACTAGAAGGATGGATACATACAAAAAATATGAAGAATCCATCCGTAGGGTGGGTTTTGTAAACATTGGATAAGTTTAGAAATTTTTGGAAGCATCTATTCCTCCTCCTCACAAAGATGCACATCCTAGGGAAAATTAAATCCATAAAATCATGGATAATAGAGCAGCATTCCAAATAAAACTTAGGGTTCCAATAGCTTCAATCCCTCATGGAATTAGAAAGATGTGTCATACCTTATAACTCTTGGCCAATTGGGTGATAAAACTTAACAATAACGCTTGACTCGCAAAGAAAAACAAACATAGAAGACTTTGGAAAATGGTGAAAAGTAAAAAGGAAAAGAATGTGGAAAGGAATAGATGAGATAAATGACCAAGGTGAATAAAGGGTGATGTATGAGGATGAAAATGCAACACGTGGATGGAGGAAACTCTGTGAGAAAAGATCAGGAAGGAGCACTCCAGAGAGATTGTAAAAAAATAGTATAATTAGTAGCATTGGAACTAAAACCAAAAGCATTGACAATAAAATTAGCATGGGGTGTAGGAAAAACATCTGGAGGATGTGCCAAAAAATATTACTAACACCAAAGGTCCCAAGAAAAGAATACCTTGAAAATTTGAATCTCGTCATGGAATTGATAGGGTTTCTGAAGATCTTTTTAGGATACAAAGCATTTTAAATATTGAGATCTAGGGAGAACAATCTTTTCATTCTAGTGAAATTGAAAAAATGATTGTTATGCATTTTGAGTATTTTGAACTTTTTTTGACCTTGCAATTTCTTCAACTTCATTAGGAAGGGTGTCAGTCCATGTCATCATTCTGAGGGTAGAAACTCTGATGTTAGCACACTTATTTACTACATCATTAGCTTCCCTGAAGACATGTTGGGTAATGACCTCATGTTGGTAAAGTATTAGACTTCGAGATTCTTAAATTATGTTTTTCACCTTCCATGCCAGAGTTTTGGAGCTTTTTAAATAATTGATCACTTTCAAGGAGTCCCCTTCAATAATGAATTTACCTAGAAATTTCTTAATTAATAGTAGACCCCTCCATAAGGCCTTTGCTTCAGCTATGTGGTTAGATTGTTCTCCTAAAAATTCAGAAAAGGCAAAAATGGAATTTCCATTGTGGTTCCTTAGAATTCCCCAAATCTTAGCTCTTCCACCCCATAAAAATTAAGCTTGACCCAATCTTGGGGAGGAGGCATCCATTTGATGTTATTTCTATATATTTGGGTATTACTTGGGTTGGGATTCTCTAGAGACACATGTAAATACTGGAGTAAAGAAGATTCAAACCTAGGGATGGGATGAGGATTATTTGGGGATGAGAGTCCATTTTATTTAGCAAAAAAGATAATTCTATTGGTTATAGAATCAAGATCCTTGGCCAAGCTAGAAAAGATGCATCCGTTACTTTAAAACTAAATTTACCAGAGATAATTATGAAGGAAAAAATTCTAAATTCCTTTGAGACAAGGATTGTTGAAAGGATTGGGTCATTGAGAGAATAAGTCAACTATGAATGGAGGTTTGGCCCAGCTAATTTGAAACTTTTGGAAAAGCTTGTTCAGGATGAAGCTAGAAAAAGGACAAGAAAGGAAGATGTGGCTTGTAGACTCCTAATTAGAAAGACATAAGAAACACCTATTAGGGAGAGGAATTCACGCTTGATAAGATTTTCTATAGTGAGGATCCTATCTTGAATATCCAACCAAGAAAATAAAGATACTTTTGGAGTCAGGTTCTTGATCCAAACCAATTTTAATGTGATAAGAATTTCTTCAAGGACTTTGATGAGTTGATAGGCCAATTTTATAGTAAATTCCCCTATGTTAGAAGGTTACCAAATAGGTTGGTCATTGGTAATCCTTGATGGTAAAATGAAAGCAGAGAGTAGAGCTTCTAAAGAAGTTATTTTAGCTAATATATTGGGACATTGAATACTTTTCCATGTGCATGAGTTATTGGATACTCTCAAGAAATTAGAAACTCAATAGCCAAACAAAGGATATGTGAATTTCTTTAAAGCTCTAAAACTAGGGATTGCTAAAAGTGGTTGGTTTCCTATCCACTTGTCTTCCCAAAAATTGATCATTTTTCCATCTCCAACCTACCATATTAGGCCCTTTCTTAGGAGTTGTTTTGTTAGGATGATGGATTTCCAAAATGCTGATCCAATAGAAGGTGCCTAATCACTTAAAAATTCACATCTCTGCAAGTATTTCCTCTTAACAAGAGTGACCCATTCCACTTGATCCTCTGACACTTATATCTAAGATTATTTTATCAATAATACTAGGTTTAAAAGATTGATTCTTCTGATGCCGATTCCTCCCTGATCCTTCGATCTACAAATTTTGTTCCATGCAACCAAGTAGAATCTTTTTTTGTTCGCAATTGTTATCATAATATGTTTTGGTTTTATTGATTAAGTTAGAAAAAATGGTGCTTGATAAATAAAATCTTGGTGAGCTATGATAGCTTTTGAAGAGTTATCAAAGAAAGGGGATGATGCAAAGGAGAAAAATAAGTCCTAAGCATCTCGTAAATAACTAGGAAGGGACACCATATAATGTCCAAGGACAAGCACAATATAGAGAAGATGCATGTTAATATACAAATTTCATATGATGCCCTCTCGGATTATCTAGGAGTTGTTTGGAAGGAAGAAGAAAGAAGAAAAGTGTATATCCTTTAACTTGGTGAAATTAAAAATGTATACATACTTTTAAGGTCAAGGGATATATAGAAATAGGTAAAGAGGAGAAAAATAAGATTGAGATTGCATAAAGAATTAGGTTATGAATCCTAGTTTTATCATCCTATGATAAATATAAATGCAATGGATGAGCATATACATGAATCAAAAAATTATTAACCATGGTCCACCACATGATATCTTCAAGAAAACAAAATGTGTAAAAATAACAAGGATATATATGCATAATAAGGAAAACTCGAATCCACTAGCCTTCAAAAATCTAGTGGTAGAAGGATGAGAATGCATATCAAAAGCTAGGATCATTATTTGACATCATTATAGAATCCAATTTATAAAGTAATTTAAATAAAAGGAATAAATTAAGGTTGTTTAAGGAGAAGGATAATTAATACAACCAAGAGTGATTTTTTCCAATTGATGCAATCATATAAAAATGCATAAAAGTAAAGTAATGAATCCCACTAGCATAGAATTACCTTTATATGCATATAGAAAATGGAAATCATAGCATCTTGGTAGGTAAGAGTAAAGAAAAATGTCCTAGTGTTGAGGATTCTATAAACATCAATGACATAGTGAAAGTGAAATTCATATGAGCTAACCTAACTAGTTTTCATCATTGTCTCATTATAAAATCTCCAAAAATCTACATGAGCAAGCAATCATATGTGTAAATATGGATGTCAAGTAGAAATATATTATATTTCAAGCATATATGTAGATAATAAAATTTAAATCAATCCATGCTATATATGATAAATAGAAATCACGTGTGATCAAGCAAATCAATTCAATTTGGCACAAAAGGGATCTTGGCGAATCTGGTAGAAGATACAAAGGAATTGACATAAGATGATCAAGACAACAAAGAAGATATTGAAGTCCTTGGTGAGAGAGAAAAGTTTTGAGATTGGAAACTATAGGTAAAAAATCTTATTGTCAAGACCTTTGCATCTTCTCTAGATTCCAAAATACTTGGAGAAGGTTACAATGTAAGGAAGAATTTAAATAGTCATGCATAGTATATTTTGATATGTATAATATTCATGGGTTCTTTGAGATATTTACCATCTAGGGTTGCTATATGATAGGCTCTTGAGCTGAATTTAGCTATTATGACAAAGGGGCCCAACCAATTAGGCTCAAATTTACCTTTCAAATTGGTTTGAGCATTGGTATTCTTTTAATTTTCTTTAAGGACAAGATCCCTTTCTTCAAAGGAATTATTGTAGACCCTCTTAGTGTAGGACCATTTACGCATGTTTTTATAGGCTCAAATATGCTCTAATATATGAATGCACTTTTCATCAAGAAAATCCAATTGGTTTAAATGAGCAAAGTGATATTCATTACCAACATAAAAATATTGTAATAATATAAACAAATAAGGGGTATCTATATCAAAATAAAAAATGGCTTCAATCCCATATACCAAGATATAAGAGGTTGCTCTTGTGGGTTTACATACATAGGTACAATAATACCACAAGGAAAGATAAATTTTAAGGTGTCAATAATGATCAATATTACTAACTAGTTTATGAATTATATTTATTAAAGATTTATTAGAGGCTTCAGTTTGACCATTTCCTTGAGGGTAATAAGGATTTGACCATTTGTGCTATATTTTATATTTAGCACAAATATTATGAACATATTTTTTATTGATGATTAAGAAGGATATTGCAAGGGCTCCATCCCTTTTCCAAAATATGTCCAAAGATTTTATATTTTAGTTTCACCATCTATGATGATAACTAGAAAAAGACAACAAATAAGAACAAAATAGCTATAAAATTAGAGTATACAAGTGGAGGTATAAATCCAATGCATCATGCCTTGGGTGGAGTGGATTCAACCCTTGTAAAATGCTAATGGGAAAATTGTTGAGCTATCCCAAGCCCATAGATCTACTCCACAATAATATTATCACTAGATCTATTCCATATATATACTCCACATCAATACTATCAATCCCAAGCCCATATATCTATCCCACATCAATACTATCACCAGATCTACTCCATAGAAATTTTATCACAAAATCTACTCCATAGAAATATTATCCCCATATCTAGTTCATAGATCTACTCCACAACAATAATATCACTATATCTACTCTACAACATTATCACTAGATCTACTCCACATATACCTTCTTTAATATCCTCTCTAGCTACAACTTCAGTAATTTTGATCAGTAAGTCATCCTTCCAGGTGGTGAAATCTTTAGTGCCAAGATATCTATAAATATATTCCCTTTATGATATATATGATTTAACTAAAAAAAATTAAGGGAAAATAAAATTTGTTTCATTTCACTAGTCATATCCTCAATACTCCATCCTAGCTTCTTGGTTGCCTTTTAGAATGTTGATCAAATTTAATGAATCACCTTCTACTATGATGTTCTTAAAATTAATTTTGCTCATCAATTTAGCTCCTAAGTAAAAGGATCAAGCCTTTGAAAAGTGATTTGATTTAATTGCAAGAGGCTAAAAAAAATCCAATAGGATCTTACCATTTGAGTCTTTGAAGATCCCTCCAACCCTTGCTTACCATAAATTTCCTTTTGTTACATCATCCACATTAAGTTTTATCCAACCATGGGGTGGAGGTATCCATTTGGTATCACATATAGAAGTTATTAATATTTTTTTTTAGAGTGTAGATGTAGAAGGTGGCATATAAGATCAATCACTTGTTCCTCTTTATTTTCAAAAACCTCCTTAAAATTAAGGATTCTTATATTTTTTTTATTGCACTCAGAATACAAAGAGCCATAGGAGACACTTCCCTATTTATATAGTTAAATATTCTACTATTTATCTCCTTCCATACCCCCCAAAGGAAATAATGGAGGAAAAAACTCCATAGAGTAGTAAGCCTTTTACTCCTAAATGGCGACTCCTACTACAAACACAAATATACCATATTGTTTGGGAAAGTCTAGAAAACATGAATATGGCTCATCAAGTCACCTAAAATCTATCAATAGAAGGATCATTCAAGGAATAGATGATGCACTAATTCCCAACTTTGCTCACACAAGAAAAATCTATTCACTATAGGAATACCCCTTTTATGGAGATTATATATCATCAAAATCTTATTTTGAACCACCAACCAAAATAATAATAAGACCTATGGTAAGAGGCCTTTGATCCAGCTTTTAAAATTTGGAAACCATCCCCTTCATTATTGCTCCAACATGTGATATCCTAATTTGATAGACTGATAATCATTGACCTTATTAGATATATATACATACATACATACATATATATATATATATATATATATATATATATATATATATATATATATATATATATATATATATATATATATATATATATCCTAAGTGAAGATCAAGAGTTTCTTAGACAAATAGCAAGATAAGAATTCAAAGGTCATTTTGTAAAACTATATTGTGGAGACAAAGCTCTGTAATTTGATGTACAATTTAACTTTAATGAAATTATTTGGATTACTTCTATAATTTTCTTTCCATATCATTAAATCTTATTGTATCTTGGCTATATTATTGTTAGCCATTTTGTATTCATTGGGAAAAAAAAAATTATGTCCTAAAATTCAAATTTTGTACGAAGCGATAGTATATATTTTAACTTTCATATGTAGTACTTTGAATAATATTCGATCTGTAGAAATCTAATGTATCTTGAAGGAATTATTCTTTGAATTTCTCCTTTGTCAAAATCAAGAAGAAATTTCCATTGAAATTCGAAAGGAGTGAAGAAAATAAGTTCTAGAGAAAATTTGGCAAAAAATATTCATATATATTTATGTTCACCCTTGAGGTGGGGTGAACACCCCATTCGCTCTTTCTTGGGGTGAATCTGTTCTTAATGCATAAAGCTAAAATTATCTAAGCATATAATTGTGTTCATCCTTTCTTAGGGGTAAACATGTCATTCACCCTTTTTAGGGGCGAACACACCTTAGAAATATTTGATGGCCTACGTGCCCGAACGAACATCACGTTTGCCCCTCCAATGGGTGAACCACCTTGTGATAATGAAAGAATGTGTTTTTTGCCCATTTCTAGGGGCTAACATGTCATTCGCCTTTCCTAGGGGTGAACACATTGTTTATTAAGATCATTCATGCCTGCTAAGTTGTGAAGGGGTGAAGCTGATGCTGGGGCAAAGATAAATTAAGCAAACAAGAATTTGGTGAAGATGTTGAATTTCGTATTTAATAAAGGGCACTGTTGTGGTTGATCCAAAACACACCCCAAAATTGGGGACCCACCTTTTTGCAGGCTCACAGGGAAGGATCTCAGTGACCCAGATGCCAGAATTGAAAAAAAGAGAAAATGCACAAGTGTAGAAAGGGGTCGCGAAATCGCGACATGTCGCGAAATCGCGACCGAAACCGGAAAATTGTCGCGAAATCGCGACATGTCGGAAAATCGCGGTCAGCGCGGTCAACGGCAACGAAACAGAAAAACTGTCGCGAAATCGCGACGTGTCGGTGACCAGGAGGAAAAAGGTGTCGCGAAATCGCGACGTGTCGATGACCAGGAGGAAAAGTGTAAACCGACGTCGTGACCGGAGGAAAAAGTGTCGCAAAATCGCGACGTGTCGGTGACCAGGAGGAAAAAGGTGTCCGAAATCGTGACGTGTCGGTGACCAGGATGAAAAGGATGTCGCGAAATCGTGACATGTCGCTGAGGAGAAAAGAAAAGGTGTCGCGAAATCGTGACATGCTGTTGGGAAGAAAATAAATGATGTCGCGAAATCGCGACGTGTTTTGCCGAAGCGTACGGGTGATGAAAAGTGTCACGATTTCGTGACGTGTTTTGGAAAGGTGTACGGAAGCGGAAAAACGTCGCGATATCGCGACAGGAAACAGCTAAAGGACTCGAAGAGGAAAGACGTCGCGATTTCGCGACCGATTGCAGCAAAGGTGTACGGATGGAAAAATGGTCACGATTTCGCGACGTGTTTTGACAAACTGTACGGAACAGAAAAATGGTCGCGATTTCGCGACGTGTTTCGGGGAAGCGTACGGAAAAAAAAATGGTAGCGATATCGCGACAGAAAGCTGCATGAAGGTCCGAGGGTGAAAAACGTCGCGATATCGCGACGAGTTTTGCAGAAACGTACGGATGATGAAAGGTGTCGCGATTTCGCGACGCATTTTGGCAAAGTTGTACGGTACAAGGAAGATGTCGCGAAATCGCGACGGAAATGAAAATCAGGCTCGAAGCAGGGAAGTGTCGCGATTTCGCGACGTGTTTTGGCAAACTGTACGGACGGAGAAAATGGTCGCGATTTCGCGACAGAAAGCTGCATGAAGGTCCGAGGGAAAAAACGTCGCGATATCGCGACAAGTTTTGCCAAGGCGTACGGAAGATAAAAGCGGTAGCGATATCGCGACGGTTTGTCGAAGGAAGGCAAGAGAATGATAATGGTCGCGATGTCGCGACGTAAAGTTGCACAGGAGGTCCGAGAGAAAAGTGGTAGCGATATCGCTACCATTCGAGGAAGAAGGCTCAAAGGGTTAAAAGGGTAGCGATATCGCTACGAGAAGTTGCCGGAGGTCGACAAACGAAAAACGGTCGCGACATCGCTACGGGGAGCTGATGAAGGCGTACGGCCAGGAAACATGTAGCGATATCGCGACATGTCGCGATTTCGCGACATGTCACGATTTCGCGGCCGGGAAGGTGAACAGGCGGACTTGCAGTTTTGTCGGGTTCTTTCGCAGAAAAGCGTTACAGCAGGCGCAGAAAGTGCGTGACACGTGGCGTGCAGGTGTCAAACTTGCAGAGGCGTTACATGCAGAGATGAATTTCGGAGCGTTTCCAAATTTGAGCGTGAATCAAAGCGGGAAAAAGCAGGAATTTGAAGGGTCGCCCACAGGAAGAGGAAATGAAGCGACGGAGGAAATCGAAGAGCCATAACAATGCTATAAAGCCAGAATTGCAAATCGAAGAAAGGGTTGGAAATTGCCGAATACGGAGTTGCAGAGACGAAGGCTTTGTGCTATTCTGGGCCCGTACTTGGGCAATTTCCTTCTTTTTGTTCTGGGATTTTCTTTTACACCTGGAACATTTTTGAATGTAATCGAGATATCATTTAAATACAAATACAGAGAGTTGGCATCTTATTGGATGAGAAAGAAGGAGTAACTTTTGCATGCATGATTTAATGTTTATATTCCCCTTCCAGATTTCTTAGGTTTTTAGGTGAAGTTAATGCAAGATCTCTTGGTTGCTTCATGCGAATGCCTATTTTCTGGAATTACCACAGAAACCCTCGAGACTCGCACCTGGCCTATTTGGATTGTGTGGATGTGCAGGTTCATTAGGTTAGGTTGCATGTAGAAAGCCTCAGTATCTTCGGTTTCATCAGATTAATGACAACTTTATGACTGTAATCTATTTTTATTGTTACTTTTGTTTACTTTTGTCTTTGCTTTTCAAACCCATATTTTATTTTCAGCGGTTTAATTCTTGTGTTTGAATAAATCACTGAAAATCCATCAGAATTTAAGGTTTAAACAGATTTTATTCATTTTGAGTCCATTGAAAGTTCAAAATTAATAAACCACAGTGCCCCTTGTTAACATCCACTTGCAAACCCTAAGGTGTTCTTAGCATTTCATTTTAAACAACATCCTTGATAATCAATAATTAGCATAATAAGAACCTTGGAGAAATCATTTTTCTTTGCAAGCAGAGGATTTAGGACTCGGATCCTACAGGAGAGTGTGTTTTCACAATCGGGTTAAAACACCACTCAACAGATTGGCGCTAGAAGGAGGGCTGATCGGTTTATCTATTTCAATTTTTTTATATCTGAGTATTTTGTTTTGATTTAATTCTGAAATAATTTACGGCTAAACTGCAACACTGTTTTTGTGTTTGTTGCAGGTTTTCTTCGAACTAGCCGAGGGTTTCCTCAGGCGAGTCTGGACCCACCACGCCGTATTGCGACCGGGTCTCAAACAACCGGAGAAACCATTTTTCACGACCTTACTGGTACTCCCAAGGGTAAAGTCAAGCAAGTCGTAAGCACTCCAGTAGCAAAAGGCCTGTTTTCTCCAGGAACGTCGAGTGGACCTACGCCAGTAGTATCTGTTGCCCCTAGTGTGCCTATAGTTTGTAACATTTCTTCCGCTATTGTAGGTCTGTCTACATCAATTCTGAGTCAAATGGCTCAAGCTCCAGCAGACTCCTTGGTATGGAGCTAACAATACTCCTTTGAATATTGCTTGGGATATCCATGAAATCCCCAAGAACATTGAAATATTTCTGCCTAAATACAAGCCGGATGGCCTAAGAACAATGAGAAGAACATATCCAAGCCTATAGAGATGTTTTAATTAGGCTGCAAGTTCAGCATGAAGATGTAGCCTGCGAGACTTTTCCCCATGAGCTTGGATCCAATAGCATATGAATGGTATATATGCTTGCCAACTGGTTCAATCACCTCTTGGACACAAATGGAAAATGCATTTGTCAATCAATTTAGGTCGCCCTTAGATCCCGCAACTATTTACAATCAGTTCATTACATGCAAACGGGGCCAAGGGGAACCAATCCGAATGTTTAATCAGAGATTCCAAAAGAACTATAACAGAGCAATTAGACATTTTGCCATCGATCCTGCAGTAGCTTTGCAGATATATTTTGGGGCATTGGACCCCATGACAGCCATGTTTGCAAGGCGTAATCCTCAGGTCACCACGCTTGCTTTGGCCTATAATGAAGCCATGACTATTGAGCAGCAATTGACACCGCAAGGCTACGGGTTTACCCAAATGCCTATGTTGGGACAGGGTGCTCCATATGGTCAAGTTCCCCAGGCAAATCAGCTCATGGCACCACAAATGCCAAGTATGAACGCCTTCCCATATCAGCAGCCGTATCCATCAGCACCCGCATATGCACCCATTCCAATCCAACCAATCGCAGCCATTCCACCTGTTCCTGCATTTTTGCAGAACAGTCAATCAACTACGCAGGAAACTAGTCAAGTCAATCCTCAAGCCATAGTTCCTGTTCGAATCCAATCCCAATTCAAGGTATCAATCCATTTGGGAATCCAATTCCTCAGAACCCCACCCAAATGTGGAATCAAGACCCCATCAATTATGCAAATCCAATGGGGGTTAACAACAATGTGGTTCCACCGAAGGATGTCCTTTCGAAAGTCGAAGAGCTCAAGAAACTAGTACATAAACTAAGTAATGACAGGGTTCAACAGCAGAAGCATGAGTCCCGTGCCCCTCACCCAAGTCAGAATTTTAACAATAGAGGGAGGCACTGGAACACTAAGCCAAACAATGGGGGAGTTCCTGCTCCCATTGCTAATCAATTAGATGCTTCTCAAGCCCTAGCCAATCCAATTCTCTTTTGAATCTTTCAGATTTGGCATGGGAAAGAGGGTGCGGGTTACATAACACAAAAGAACACAATGAAAGGAATTGTCCTGAGATAGCTAGATACACTCATTGTCTTCAGGCACAAGTTGATGATTTGGAACTGGTATCAAATGAGGATCCATCGTATCAACAAGATGAAAATATTATGGTGATGGAAACGGTATATCACCAAGAGGGTGAGAGCGAGGAGGAAGAAGATGAAGTTTTGGAACAGGAGGTGCAAGCTTTTCGAGATTTTAGAAAGGGGACTCATGGGTACCATTTGAGGAGTAAGTCTAAAGCCCCTAAAACCTCATCAACACCTCCAAACAGTTCTATTCTTCCTCCAGATACAAAGGCAAGTAACAACCCTCCCCCTCCACTCAGAAGAGAAATGTCTAATGACGTCCAGAAGACAGTCAAATTCGAAAAACCAAATTATGACGTAGTGGAGGATATGAAGAAGTCCAAATCTAGCCTTTCATTCCTGGACGCGGCTAAATTGCCTGGTCAAAAGGAGGCGTTGATAAGAGCTTTGAACTCACCTGATCCGATGTGGAAGGAAAAAAGAGCTGAATCCCATCTGATTTTGCGAAAGGAGAGAAGGGATGTCCCGCCATTCTTATTAACTCTGAGAATTGCGGGTAAGAACTTGCATAACTGTTTGGTAGACACAGGAGCCACGAGCAACCTCATGCCTACGGAGATATGTCAAATGCTGGGTCTACAACCGGTTTCATCCAAATGCACGGTCTTGCAATTGGACCGTTCAGAGGTAAATGTAGTAGGGACCTTATATGATGTCAAGATTCAATTAAATTCTGAACCCAGGGTCCAACAGGTTGTAGACATTTTGGTGGTTAACATCCCAAGTAGGTATGGAATGTTACTTGCGAGAGATTGGATGAAAACGTTGAATGGCTATTTTGCAACAGACTGCTCGCATATGTGGCTGCCATGGAAGGGCATTGCTAACCAAATCAGAGTGGAAAACGAACCGAGGCTTAAGGAGATTATAACAGATTTTAACAAGCCGAATGAGGTTCGGTTTTCTGAGCCAGACCTAGGGGTCTATGCTCTTGATGTTGAGAAAGCTGTTGATGAACTTAAAGAAGAAGTGTGTCATGGTAGTTCTTTTGAGGAAAAGGATCACACGTGGTTGCTCAAGTTTGATGGATCAAAATCTAGACAGGGAGCAGGAGCTGGAGTCGAGCTCACTGGTCCAGGAGGTAAACCATTATTGGCTGCCTACAGACTGCAATTTCCTTGCACAAACAATGTGGCGGAATACGAAGCATTGATCTACGATTTACGTCTAGCATTGAGCAAACATGTTAAATGCTTGAAGGTTTTGGGTGATTCTGAGTTGGTTGTCAAGCAAATCAAAGGACAGTATACATGCCGCGACAAAATACTGAGCCTTTATAGGACTAGGGTTATGGATCTCATGGAGGAGTTTGATGCATTCAACATAGCCCTTATTTCTAGGAGAGGGAATCGAATAGCAGACTCTCTTGCAGTCGTCGCGGGCATGTTAAACCCGGTGGATATAAAAAGATGTAAAAAGTTTTCCATTGAGCTGGTTCCTTGTCCATCAATACCTGATAATGTGAAGAATTTCCAGGTTTTTGAGTGTGACAGGCACATCTTCAAGTTTGTCACAAACTCGGGTATTTTTGAAAATCAAGTGATCGATGAGGAACAAAGGTGGCAAGATGAAACAGAAGAAAGTGAAACTGCGTATCAATCCAACAAAATTCCTAAAGACGTGGTTTCATTAGAAAAAATGTTCGACATGGAATGCAAGAACAAGAAAAGAAAAAGAGTCCCGCTCCCCAAAGATGCATGCGATTCAATTAATCTGGGAAGTGCAGACAATCCAAAGGAGGTGTACATAGCAAAGGCATGTACGAGAGGAAGAAAGGAGCAATATAATACAGACTTTGAAGCATTACATAGATTGTATTGCTTGGAACTACAATGAGCTAAAGACTTACAACCAGAACATTATCACGCATACCATCCCTTTGAAGCCAGACTCCAAGCCTTTTAGGCAAAGACAGCGAGTTGTTAACCCGCTATTGGAGCCTTTGATCGAAAAGGAGGTTAAAATATTGTTGGAGGCGAAAATCATTTTTCCCGTTAGGCACTCAACCTGGGTGGCTAACCTCGTTCCAGTGAGAAAAAGAGTGGAGAGATTAGGCTGTGCATAGATTTTCGAAATCTTAATAAAGCCTCCCAGAAAGATAATTATCCATTGCCATCAATCGATGAAATCTTGCAAATGGTAAATGGATCAGAAATGATGTCCTTTCTCGATGGATATTCTGGGTACAACCAAGTTCTTATACATCCAGATGACAGGATGAAAACAGCCTTCACTACCAAGTGGGGGACATTTGCATATAAGAGAATGTCGTTCGGACTGTTAAACGCTGGTGCAACTTTTCAACGCGCCATGGATTACGCATTCAAAGGACTAATAGGCAAATGCATCATCGTGTATGTGGATGATATCCCAGTTTTCTCGAAGAAGAGAGAGGATCATGTTAAAGACTTAAAGAAGGTGCTTCAAAGATGCAGGGAACATGGAATTTCATTAAATCCCAAGAAATGCATTTTTGGAGTGACGAGAAGGAAGCTGCTAGGTCACATTATTTCAAAGGAGGGAATATCCATCGACCCGGAAAGGATACAAGCTATCCAAGACCTACCTCTCCCGAGCAGTAAAAAAGAATTGAGGTCTTTCTTTGGGCAAGTCAATTTTGTGAGGAAGTTCATTTCTAGCTTTGCTGAGATAGCTAAACCTCTAAACCAAATGCTCAAGAAAGATGTGGACGTAAGGTGGAACGAGGAAAGTAGAGTGGCTTTCCAGAATATCAAAGACGCCATTTCCAAAGCCCCGGTCTTGATAAGCCCAGACTATTCCAAGCCTTTTTACATTTATGCTTTTGCATCGGAGCACTCCTTGGCGAGTGTATTAACCCAAAAAGGCGAAGATAATGCCGAAAAGCCCATTGCGTTTTTAAGTGCCCCCCTAAAAGATGCCCAATTAAGGTATTCAATCCTTGATAAGCAAATGTACGCACTTTTTAAAACTGTGAAAAAATTTAGGCATTACATCGTACACAGCAGAATTATTGCCATTGTGCCCGATTCTGCTGTCAAGACCATGTTTTTACAGAATGAACTAGGTGAAAAGAGAGGAAAGTGGATTGCAACCATCCAAGAATTTGATCTCGAAATCCAACCAATGAAACTAGTTCGAGGACAAGGACTGGCAAAGGCGATCGCAGAAAATGATCCGCAAATAACAGGTCAATGCTCAAATACAGAATACATGGCTAAGGAGGACTGGTATGTTGATATTGTGCAATTTTTATTGACTGGTAAGTGCCCGTCTAATTTGAATTCAACACAAAGGAGAGCTCTAAGGCTTAAATCTATTAACTATCTGATAAAGTCTGGTGTGCTTTACAGGAAAAATCATGAAGGTATCTACCTGAGATGCTTGAGCAAAGACGAAGCCGCCAGGGTGTTGCAAGAATTTCATGGCAAGCATGGAACTGGTCATGGTGCAGCCAATGCTACAACACACCAAATCCTGCGAGCGGGATATTACTGGCCTCATATATTCAAAGATGCACATGCTCATGTGCGATCTTGTCACATCTGTCAAGTGGCTGCAAATAGAGAAAGAAATGCAGCCATGCCGTTGCAGCCTGTAGTCGAAATGAGACCGTTTGCACAGTGGGGACTGGATTTTATCGGGGTTATTAACCCAAATTCTTCGAACTCTCACAAATTTATTTTGACAGCTACAGACTACTGTACAAGGTGGACAGAAGCGATTCCCACTAAACATGCCACCACGGACGTTGTGATTAAATTCCTTGAGGATCAAATTATCACAAGATATGGAATGCTCGATTCTATTGTCAGTGACAATGGTAAAGCTTTCATTTCCACACAATTTGCAGAGTGGGCATATGATAATAAAGTGAGCTTAAAGTTTGCATCCAATTACTATCCTCAAGGAAATGGGTTGGCCGAATCTTCAAATAAGAATTTGTTGAATACTATTAAGAAGTTGCTGGAAAAGAATCCTCGGGACTGGCATAGTCAATTAAAGTTTGCCCTGTGGGTAGATAGGACCAGAGTGAAAGAAGCTATAGGGAATACTCCTTATCATTTGGTCTATGGGCAAGACCCGATATTTCCAGCAAATTTGGAGCTACAGACCTTACATTTCATACAAGAGTACATGGGGACAGATGATCAAGTTGAAGCTAGATTGAGCCGGTTATTGCACCTGGATGAAAAGAGAGAAGAAGCCATGAATCACATGAACAAACACCGGGAAGTCATCAAGAGATGGTTTGATAGAAGGGCCAAAGTTAAATCATTCAGAATTTCAGATTTGGTGTTACTATGGGACAAAAGACATGAGGAAAAAGGAAACCATCAAAAGTTTGATTGTCTCTGGTTAGGCCCATATCAGATTTCAGAAATTCTTGGGAAGAACACCTTCAGGCTAAAAACCTTAGAAGGGAAAGATTTCATGCTGCCGGTTAATGGGCAGATTCTAAAGCATTATTTTAGCCCTTAGGTTGTGAGACTTTGATATTATTCTTTTGGTGTTGGTGAAGGATTTTCAGATTTTGGTTTTATTGTTTAGGATTGTTAGTTTAGTTAGGATTTTGATTATGGATTTGATTTCAATTGACATGTGTGTTAATTTAAAAAAAAAAAATAGAAAATTGAGATGTCAACTTATGCTTAAGGATTAGGAGAATATGAAATATTGGAATTGTCTTGTAAAAGCTCCACAAGTAGCATAAAACTTTTTTAAGTTATATTGTTTGACTTTGTGATATATGAAAGAATCAGTTTTGCATGACAAATCATTTCATTCACAATTCAAGAAGTAATGCATTCATATTCCATCTCACCTCACATACATTTCATTTTAGTTGCATATGCATCTTATGTACAAGCCATGAAAGTATGTCAAATCCTCTTAGGGTTGTGTTATAACATATATGTAAGTAGCTCCTAAGGTTGGAAAGCGAGTCTTGAGATATCTAGAACCAAGCACGTCTCATAAATTAAAAAGGATCTTGAGTAAAATGATCAAAACCTAGCTTGGAAGAAAAGGTTGAGCGAAAGTGGTTTTCATGTCTATCCTATTATGCAACATGATCCTTAAAAATAGTGGTTTTAACCACTTCCATAGAGCTTAAAGCTTAAAATCAGAGTAGTAAGGATAGGGTTAAATCCTCATCAAACTTAGGTTGAGGATCCAATTCCCCAAAGCTTTGATTTGACCCACATGGAGTAGTAAGGATAGGGCATAAATTCTCATCTTGGTTGGTTGAGAATTTCCCCAAAGCTCTTATGTCTCATTTCATAGTAAGTCTTGGATTGTAAGGATCGTACTATTTGTCCTCTGCAAAGGATGGGTAGTCATCCCCAAGGTTTAAGCAATAGAATTAATGATTTATATCTAAGGTTTGGATTGTAAGGATCGTACTACTTGTCCCTAACCGGGATGGGTAGTCATCCCCAAGGTCCAAGAAATAAAAATAAATAAATAAATTTTTCCCATCTCATCTTTATTTTGGATTGTAAGGATCGTACTACTTGTCCTCTGCAAGGGATGGGTAGTCATCCCCAAGGTCCAAAGAAATGGAGATAAGTTTTGGATTGTGGGGTTAGATATGCCCATGCATGGCATCATGTCTTGCCTAAAAAAGCAAGACCACCGATTGTCTAGAAGGTTAGACTAGCATGACCATTTCTTCCATAAGCTGGTTTAATTATTTTGCTTAAAGTGAGGTAATGAACTCTAAATCAGAATAGTAAGGATAAGGTTAAACTCTCATCTCGGTTGGGTGGGAGTCTGATTCCCCAAAGTTCTGATTTCACATTCACTTGCACATGGGTTCTAGATAGTAGGGACTCATAACCAACTTTGGGATACAATAAGGAAATGAACTAGTGGGTCCTAAGAGGGTTTGGCAATCTTGAATGCTTGTACATAATAGTAGAAGAATGATCATGCTTATTAGGAAAAGCAAAATCTCCTAGCTCATTCATTTAGGGTCACAAATCATTCACCATCCCATATATGCATTCATGCAAAACTGATAATGGAATGTTGATCAATTTCAAACGATAGGGAATGAAAACACATTGCACACACTGAGCTAATACTTGATGATTCTGATGATTCATGTACTTTTGATCTTTGGGCATTTGTTATTTTGCTTATGTGCTAACATGTATTTACGAGTTTGTGATATGTTTCAGGTTGGGTTCTTACTAAAATGCTCAAGAGCATTTGACAATAGAGTCGCCATTTGTTGTGGTTGATCCACAACACACCCCAAAATTGGGGACCCACCTTTTTGCAGGCTCACAGGGAAGGATCTCAGTGACCCAGATGCCAGAATTGAAAAAAAGAGAAAATGCACAAGTGTAGAAAGGGGTCGCGAAATCGCGACAGGTAGCGAAATCGCGACATGTCGCGAAATCGCGACCGAAACCGGAAAATTGTCGCGAAATCGCGACATGTCGGAAAATCGCGGTCAGCGCGGTCAACGGCAACGAAACAGAAAAACTGTCACGAAATCGCGACGTGTCGGTGACCAGGAGGAAAAAGGTGTCGCGAAATCGCGACGTGTCGGTGACCAGGAGGAAAAAAGTGTCGCGAAATCGCGACGTGTCGGTGACCAGGAGGAAAAAAGTGTCGCGAAATCGCGACGTGTCGGTGACCAGGATGAAAAGGATGTCGCGAAATCGTGACATGTCGCTGAGGAGAAAAGAAAAGGTGTCGCGAAATCGTGACATGCTGTTGGGAAGAAAATAAATGATGTCGCGAAATCGCGACGTGTTTTGCCGAAGCGTACGGGTGATGAAAAGTGTCACGATTTCGCGACGTGTTTTGGAAAGGTGTACGGAAGCGGAAAAACGTCGCGATATCGCGACAGGAAACAACTAAAGGACTCGAAGAGGAAAGACGTCGCGATTTCGCGACCGATTGCAGCAAAGGTGTACGGACGGAAAAATGGTCACGATTTCGCGACGTGTTTTGACAACGTACGAAACAAAAAAATGGTCGCGATTTCGCGACGTGTTTCGGAAGCGTACGAAAAAAGGTGGCGATATCCGAAGCGCATGAAGGTCCGAGGGGAAAACGTCGCGATATCGCGACGAGTTTTGCGAAACGTACGGATGATGAAAGGTGTCGCGATTTCGTGACGCATTTTGGCAAAGTTGTACGGTACAAGGAAGATGTCGCGAAATCGTGACGGAAATGAAAATCAGGCTCGAAGCAGAGAAGTGTCGCGATTTCGCGACGTGTTTTGGCAAACTGTACGGACGGAGAAAATGGTCGCGATTTCGCGACAGAAAGCTGCATGAAGGTCCGAGGAAAAAAAACGTCGCGATATCGCGACAAGTTTTGCCAAGGCGTACGGAAGATAAAAGCGGTAGCGATATCGCGACGGTTTGTCGAAGGAAGGCAAGAGAATGATAATGGTCGCGATGTCGCGACGTAAAGTTGCACAGGAGGTCCGAGAGAAAAGTGGTAGCGATATCGCTACCATTCGAGGAAGAAGGCTCAAAGGGTTAAAAGGGTAGCGATATCGCTACGAGAAGTTGCCGGAGGTCGACAAACAAAAACGGTCGCGACATCGCTACGGGGAGCGGATGAAGGCGTACGGCCAGGAAACATGTAGCGATATCGCGACATGTCGCGATTTCGCGGCCGGGAAGGTGAACAGGCGGACTTGCAGTTTTGTCGGGTTCTTTCGCAGAAAAGCGTTACAGCAGGCGCAGAAAGTGCGTGACACGTGGCGTGCAGGTGTCAAACTTGCAGAGGCGTTACATGCAGAGATGAATTTCGGAGCGTTTCCAAATTTGAGCGTGAATCAAAGCGGGAAAAAGCAAGAATTTGAAGGGTCGCCCACAGGAAGAGGAAATGAAGCGACGGAGGAAATCGAAGAGCCATAACAATGCTATAAAGCCAGAATTGCAAATCGAAGAAAGGGGTTGGAAATTGCCGAATACGGAGTTGCAGAGACGAAGGCTTTGTGCTATTCTGGGCCCGTACTTGGGCAATTTCCTTCTTTTTGTTCTGGGATTTTCTTTTACACCTGGAACATTTTTGAATGTAATCGAGATATCATTTAAATACAAATACGGAGAGTTGGCATCTTATTGGATGAGAAAGAAGGAGTAACTTTTGCATGCATGATTTAATGTTTATATTCCCCTTCCGGATTTCTTAGGTTTTTAGGTGAAGTTAATGCAAGATCTCTTGGTTGCTTCATGCGAATGCCTGTTTTCTGGAATTACCACGAAACCCTCGAGACTCGCACTTGGCCTATTTGGATTGTGTGGATGTGCAGGTTCATTAGGTTAGGTTGCATGTAGAAAGCCTCAGTATCTTCGGTTTCATCGGATTAATGACAACTTTTTGACTGTAATCTATTTTTATTGTTACTTTTGTTTACTTTTGGTCTTTGCTTTTCAAACCCATATTTTATTTTCAGCAGTTTAATTACTTTGTTTGAATAAATCACTGAAAATCCATCAAAATTTAAGGTTTAAACAGATTTTATTCATTTAGAGTCCATTGAAAGTTCAAAATTAATAAACCACGGTGCCCCTTGTTAACATCCACTTGCAAACCCTAAGGTGTTCTTAGCATTTCATTTTAAACAACATCCTTGATAATCAATAATTAGCATAATAAGAACCTTGGAGAAATCGTTTTTTCTTTGCAAGCAGAGGATTTAGGACTCGGATCCTACAGGAGAGTGTGTTTTCACAATCGGGTTAAAACACCACTCAACAGGCACCTTTAGTTACTCCATTTTGTGGATCACGAAGAGGAAGGCAAAGAGAAATGGGCTTTCATGATTTCCAATGTATCAAAAGTGATCCAAAGAATTTAATATTTTCTCCTAACATGCGCGCCTCCGTTCGAAGTTTAGATTTTCAAGAATTTGTTCCCCAGGTGAATGGATTTTCCAAGAATTCAAGGAGGATTTCACTGATTATGTCTTTGATCCTGGGACATTCTTCTCTCATATGTATTAAATGAAAGAGGCGAAAACCTCTATAAATACTAGGCAAATTTCATTGTAAAAGGGGGGAGTTAGACATTTTGTGAGAGATTTCTTTAAGCTCTCTGCATTAATAGAAGGCATCAGACTTTTGAATTCATGAGTGGTCTTGTGTGTGATTAATTTTTGTACATTGTGCTTCTATTTCCATTCGTCTATCTGGTTTGTTGTTGTATTTAAATTATGTCATTGGATTTAAAGTTGCTAATGAGAAGGTGAATGTTGGAGTACCATTTTGATAGTTGCTATGGCAAGATTATGAGCCTATTATATTATGTTTGCTTTCATAAATGCTAATTTGTGCTTGGGTTTTTTCCTGCTAGTTAGTCTAACACCAATCCTGCACTTTGGCCTGTGGCCATATTTCCCATCTCTTTCTGTTATTTCCAATTTCTTTCCTGCATCCCTAGTCTTTTACCATTTTAGGATTTAGTTCAGGAACCAGCCCTCTCTGGAGATTGGCATGGAGGACATCTCTTTCCTCCGGCCTTTCAATGTTGGTCGTATCTAGGGCACATAAACGCAGTGTTTATTGATTAGGCAGATATTTGACCAACAATTTTTGGCATGCTCGGTGGGACTTTCAAGGTTCCACTTTCAATAGTGCTAGGTTTGGTGTTCACCTTCCTGCTTGAGATTAGAACATCTGGCGACTCAATTTTTACCCAGAACTTCATAAGCGTGAGGATGATGAAAGTTGTTTCTCATGAATACAAGATCAAAAGCCAAGAATCCTGATAATCAGATTAGATTTTATGAACTAGACATTCAAAGGCTAGGAGAGCATCCTCAAATAGCCACTTTTCGATGGACGTCTTCACTTCCTCATATCCCATCCATACCATCTATTTCATCTTCCCGGTTAGCTGGTGTGTTTTTCGCTCCTGTAAGTCCTGTAAGTACTACCACCAATTTTCCTCAGCCTTCGCCTAGTACAACCACTAGCACCCCATAGCCTACTCCCCATATTCCTATTCACATGGCTCAGAATCCTCCACCACATCAACAACAGCTTCCAAGGTAGTTTTCGGCTTGGAATAGCTCAGGAGCACTGAATTTGTAGGCACAAAATCTCATACCTCAAGCTGCTCTGAAGGCTTTACCCACATATGATGGTACTAGAAAAATTGCATATGAGCATATCCAAGACGTGGCCTCTCTTGCAACTATTCATGATATAACTGATGAGGATGTGATGATAAAACTTTTGGTTTTGTCATTAAGAGGGAAATTGTTGTATTGGTACCGATATTTGCAACCTAGTACCATTACCTCATGGGATCAATTGGCAAAATTGTTGATTAAGAATTTCCATGAGCAAGTTGATCCATATTATCTGTTGCACCAGTTCACCTCGATTCAAAGACATCCATAAGAGGAACTTGTAGATTTTAACGTTTGATTTGTGCAAAGTTGGTAGAGGGTTCCAGATGGTTTATGACCAACCCATGAGCAAGCAACATTTTATTATCTTTGAGCGCTCAGTATCGATATTGGTATGGCGGTGTGCCAGGCCAATGTGACCATATTCTCGGATCTCTATACACAAGCTCAAAAGGCCGAATCAGATTTTATTGCTGTAGGTAGGCTTCCTTCAAAGGCAACGATGCCTATTCTCCCTGATCTACCACAATATCTTTACTCTAATGCATTTTTGTAGCCTATGCCATCGATGTATCCTATCCCTTCATGGAATTTGGGCTCCCCTCAAGTAGCTCCTATCCCTATCCCGCAGTCATCTGCTATGAGCTTCCCATAATTTCCCATTCCGTCAGTACCATCACAACCTTCATCCGTTTCTTTTCCAACATTGCCAGTACCTCCAACCCCTTTACCCTTACCCGCGCCGCAAGCACCCTTGCCATTTCTAGCACCAACTCCGTCACCCAATACAGATCCCCTCATGACCTTGTTACAAGAAGTAAAATCCAATAATGTGGCTTTGAGGATGATATCCAATGAGCTTACCACTATGAGGAAGAAGCAAGCCGAGGTTGAGTTTCGATCAAGAAGGTTTTAGACTCCACCAATCACCCGGGAGCAAGCATCTACCAGTAGGGGACCCAAGAAAAACACCATGATGCAAGTAAATGATGAGGTTAATGTGTCCAAAAGGACATATTGGTGTTCTACATGTAATGATCCTCATGGTGAAGATACATGTATGGTGCATCTGAACTATGTTCAGACATTAGCAGAAAGTTCTTCGGGTGGGAAAGTTAATATGATTCGAGAAGTGGAGCATAATTGTATGGTGTCATCTCCAGAGCAAGTTTCAGTCCTCACTAGGTCTGGAAAGAGGCCAGTGACTGTTGATCCTATAGACTTGCAACCTTTGAAAGTACCTACGGCTCCAAAAGTATAGGAAGAGAAGCGGGCATCCCCGATAAAGATTCCTGATGCTGACAAGTCAAAAAATCCATCACCTAGGCAAGCACAAGATAAAGTGCAAGCTCAACCTTCGACTTTGCAATGCATCGCCACTGCTCCAGTCCCTAGTGAGACAAAAGAGAAAGCTAAGGAAAGACTCAAGTATCCTTCATTGACAAAAAGGCAAAGAGTAGAGGCTACACAGTAGTATCGAGATAAGTATGAGTGGCCCCTAGAAGAAAAGGTCTCACCTACTCGTGGCTACAATATCATGGAAGAAATGAAGAAAATCCTAGCAAGGATTAGCTTGTATGATGCATTGCAATTACCTGGGTAGATTGATTTGTTGTAAGAATATCTGAAGACCACCAAAGACCAAAAGAAAGATTGTTTGCAAATAGTCTTGGCTCAAGCGCTCCCCACTTTGGTGATAGGTAAAAATTGGCCTCCCTCATTTTACTTATCTTTGAGAATGGAAGGGTGGATCGTGCATAATTGTATGATCGACTCTGGTGCTGCCACTACTATCATGCCGAAGGTAGTATGCAAGGTAATGGGAATGGAGTATACGAGGAGCAGTCCAGGAGTATTATAGTTGGATGGTATGCCAGTTAAGACTATTGGAGTAATCAAGGACATTCTAATTGTGCTCCATAGCATGCCATAGATTACTGTCATCCAGGAAGTTGTGGTTGTTGATTTAGAGCCCTACTTTAGCATGTGCCTTTCAAGAGAATTCATAGCTAAGTTGGGAGGTTATCTTTCCCTAGATTATTCACATTTGGAGATTCCATTCAAGGGTAGGCGAATTCGCATTCATAATGAGAAGCCCTCCCCTTTTCATATTGAAAATATAGAGGAGGCAGAACAAGTCCTAGGCACGATGAACATGATGACCGAAGAATTGGAAGAGGTTGGTCTGGTTGAAGAAGCACCTGAGGAGCTTCGCTTGGAAGATGAGTTTCTACTGACAGATTTCAATGCTATGATTGGAATGGATATTGGTTGTTATTCAATTTAGAAGATAGAGAAGTCCCAAGAGCAAGTCCTTGAGCCCCCAGAACCTATTTTGCATCAGTTATGGAAGTTGTTCTTTGATGGCGCTCGATGTAAGAATGGTGCGGGAGTAGGTGTTGTGTTGATCTCCCCTGAAGGCATACAAAAAACTTACTCCTATAGATTGACCTGGAGCTATACAAATAACGCAACTGAATACGAAGCATTATGCCTTGGCTTGAAAAAGGCCAAAAAGTTGGGAATTGAACAGCTGCATATTTTTGGCGATTTCGAGCTTATAGTCAATCAAGTTACAAATAGATGTGTGTCAAAGCAACATTACTTGAAGGCTTATCGCAATAGAGTGTGGGATATTTTGGAAGCATTTAAAGCTTTGAATATTTAGGCGATTCCTCGGGAACAAAATAGACATGCCGACATTTTAGCTTCCCTGGGCGCTAATTATTCTCCTATTGAGCAAGTGGTCCAAAATCCCAAGACGGTGAGGGTGATTTATAGACCTTCCATTCTAGATAAGGGCCTCTATTGGCAGGTGTTTGATAATGATGAGAAAATAGTGAATTTTCTGCTCAAAGAAGCTGCCAACATAGAAGATAGAATTCTTGTGGAGGAAGAAAAGGAAGGAATGATTCAGTTAAGGAATAATCATATTCCTAGAGGTTTTATTTCACTAGAAAGTTTATTTGATCAAAGTGATAGGGCTGATAAACATAGGATTAAGGTGGATGCCAAGGAATACAGAGAATTGCAGTTGGAGCCAGGAAAGATCATCAATATTGGTACCGATTGTGAAGCAGATGAGATTGAAGGCATTAGAAATCTGTGCTACGAATATCCAGATATTGTAGCATGGAGTTATCAGGACTTGAAAGGATACGACAAGAATGTGATTCAACACACTATTGAGCTACAAGAAGGAGTTAAGCCTTTTCGGTAGAAGCAACGCCCTGTTAATCCCAAGATCGAAGTCCTCATGAAAGTAGAGTTACTGAAGATGCTTGAGGCGAAGATCATTTACCCTATTAAGCATTCCACCTGGGTGGCAAACCTAGTTCTTGTAAGAAAGAAGAATGGGGACATACGTCTGTGTGTTGATTTTCAAAATTTAAATCAGGCATCACTCAAGGACCATTATCCTCTACCTCAGATAGACCAGATTCTTCATGTTGTGGCTGGTGCTCAGAGATTTTCCTTGCTGGATGGCTTCTTCGGGTACAATAAAATTTGGGTTAAGGATGAAGATCAATACAAGACGACATTTACAACTAAGTGGGGCACATTCTCTTACCAACGGATGCCCTTTGGACTTTCAAATGCCGGTGCTACTTTTTAGAGAGCCATGGACGTCGCCTTTGGTGAGTTGCTAAATAAAATCATTGTGATTTATCTTGATGATATGATGGTGTTTTCACATTGCAGAACAGATCATGTTTTCCATCTGAGGCAAATATTCGAGAAGTGTCGAGAATTTGGGATTTCCATAAATTCAAAGAAGTCAATTTTTACGGTCAAGGAAGGGAAGTTGTTGGGCCATGTGATTTCATAGGAAGGATTGGCCATAGACCCTGCACGAGCCGAAGCACTCATGAAATTGTCGTTACTAGCTAATAAGAAAGACTTGCAGTCCTTCTTTGGATAGATAAACTTCATTCATAAGTTTATTGCCAATTTTTCCCAAGTCGTCAAGCCCATGACTGAGCTCTTGAAGAAGAATGTTGAGTTTAAGTGGACAGAAGCCAGGAAGTGAGCTTTTCAAGAAATCAAAGAGAGGATTACTCAAGCACCAGTGTTGATCAACCTCGACTACTCCAAAGACTTTATACTTTATGCAGTAGGTGAGAAGGAGAGCTATGTTGTCATGCTAACACAAAAACAAGATGATGGTGAAGAAAAGCCTATCGCTTTTCTAAGCTAGGTTATAGCACCACACCAAGAAAAGTACAACTTTATAGAGAAGCAGGTTTATGCAGTTATGAAAGCATTGAAGAAGTTTCACCACTTTGTTTCTTAGAGTAAGACTGTGGTTTACGTCATTCATCCTGACGTTCAAAATTTTATAATTCAAGGAGAACTGGGTGATAAGAGGGTCGGATGGGTCTCGAAGATCCAGGAGTATGATGTAGAGATCAAGCCGATGAAATTGGTTCGTGGGCGCGCTCTGTGTCAAGAGTTGGCCAAAAGTGCTGTTGTTGAGACAAGTCGTGAAGATATGATTTGTGTGAATAGTGCAATAGGTGACAAAGAGTGGACCAAGGAACTCATTGAGTATTTTACTTCTGGAAGGTGTCCTAGCCACCTTAACCCTTCATAGCATCGAAGGTTCAGATTGTAGGTGCTCAGGTATGTATTGTTGCCCAATGGACTATATTATAATAATATTGATGGTATACTCCTTAGATGTGTAAAAGATTCTGAGAAGGGAAAAATTCTGGAAGAGTTCCATTTTGGGCTATCAGGAGGGCATTATGCAGGTAGACCTATGGCTCTAAAAATTATTCGAGCGGGGTATTATTGGCCCACTTTGTTCATTGATTCACACAAGATAAGCCAATAGTGTGACAGTTGTCAAAGATATGTGGGTCGAGTTAGAAAAGGAGCATCACCACTGCATCCGATCCAGGTGGAAGTGCCCTTTCAATAGTGGGGTCTCAATTTTATAGGAGTTATTGATCCACACTCCTCTGTGGAACATAAATATATTTTGACCATGATAGACTACTTCACCAGATGGGCGGAAGCTATACCCACCAAGAAAGCAGATCAGGTGACTATTATTTCTTTTATGGAAAGCCTCATCACCCATTTTGGTATACCAGATTCTTTAGTCACTAACAATGGTACTCCCTTCATTGGAGCCAAAATTATAGAATTTGCCAGCAAATATGGTATTTACTTGAAGACATCTTCCAATTATTACCCATAGGGGAATGGATTGGTTGAGTCTACCAACAAAAATTTTCTTCGGATTCTGAAAAGAATAATGGGTGACAATAAGAGAAGTTGGCATTTGTTATTAAATCAGGCACTTTGGGTTGACCGCATTTCAGTGAAGAAGTCTATAAAAACTTCCCCGTATGCTTTGGTTTATGGGAAAGAAGTTGTTCTTCCTACCCATATTGAGCTTCCTATGCTCCAAACATTGCAGATGTTCCAGGATGAAAACGAAGAAAATAATCCTATGGAGGCAATACTGGCACAGTTGTTACAACTAGAAGAAGAGAGAGAGTGAGCTTATCATATTTTCATAGAACACGCTGCAGAGATGAAGAAGTGGTTCGAGAAAAGAACAACTGATCGAAGCTTCTAGGTGGGCGATTTGGTATTAAAATGGAATGAAAAGAAATCAAAGCCAGGAAAACATCATAAATTCGATGCAATATGGGAAGGACCTTTTCAAATTTTTGCTGTCACCTCTTCTAATGCATTTTGACTTTGTGACATGGAAGGGTATGAGCTTCCTATTCCAGTGAATGGCCTTCATCTGAAGGCTTATATTTCATAATTTCAAATCAAAGGTAACACCCTATATATATGTAAATATTTTTGTGTTTTAGACAATTTTGCATAGGTATAAATATGTTTCTAAATTAAAAAAAAAATGATTGTTAAAATTTCATTCACCCAAAAAATGGAACTCAATATTGGCAAAGTGGCGATAGAGCTTCGCGTGTGCCTCTTGGAGGAGGCGAACGTCATGTTCGCCTGTCTCTAGAGCGAATGCGCTTTGATGACGTCATCGAAAGAGAAAAAAAGAGATTGTGCATGGCGCTTTCTAAAAAATATATAGATAAGAACAAAAGGGGAAAAAGCATGGGAAAGCTTGCTTTTTTTTTTTTAGAAAAACTACTTTTAGAAAAGGGAGGCGCGCTATGAAGTTTTAAAACACATGCACCACATGGAAAGGAGCACTTTTGCACAAAGACAAGAATCACCCATGGATTCATAAGCGCGCGAAAAGTTTTGCCGAACAAGATATTCCCAAAAGCACATTTGGAAAATTAATTCACCCTAGGGTTACGTGGCGATAATCGGAAGTAGTGGGCACCAAATTCAAGTAATGATTTTCAAACGTGGGAGGCCCTCGGATTGAGCTTTTCAAGGCAGCAGTCAGAATTGATGATTGGGTAGCTAACGGATGGGTTGGCTTTCCTAGCAAGCTTTTGGTGTTAGGGCACATTTTTCTATAAGATTGTGTAGTGCAGAGGGCACAATTTTTTAGGAGAATTCTAGCGGTGAATCAGAGAAGAGGATTTTTACACCTTGGAAAGGACGTTTGAGCAGTTTTTCGAAGAATATTTCTCTCTGAAGACGCGCCTGCATTTAATTCTGTAATTACTACAATAGTTGATAGCGCCTCTATAAATTCCGGGAGGTAAAGGGAAAATTTTGTTTTTCCTTATTTTTTAAATTTTTGCTTCTTTGTATCCTGCGTTTCGAAGTGCAGAGGAGTTTTCAAAAGTCTCGGAGTAGGAAATTGTAGAAGTGTCATAGTTTTTTATCTAGGCAAGATGGGCAGACACAGTAAAGAACCAAAAGAGGTGCAGGAAGTTGTAGAAGCGAAGCCAGCTAAGAAATGAGAAAGGAGTTCGAGGGCTAAGAAAGCCCGATAGAATGATTATGTTGACCTGGATCCCTATGAAGATAAAATGGCCAAAATTGGTGATTGTTTGATCATGCATAAGGGAGTTGACCGGTTGAGGCAAGAGGTCAAAGCTGTAGTGAGTCAAGGGGTTTCCTACAATAGTTGGCTCACAACGCCTCACAATTCATAGCTTTCATGGTATCTTTGTTCACCCGTGCACCCATGCCCCGAGCTTATTCAGTTAATTGCACAATTTTATGACTCCTCTACTAGGGCCATCCAAAATTTTAGGAAAGAGATTCTATTTACGATTACACCAGACGAGGTCTGAGAGGCTTTTGCCTGTGGGGTGAGCATGTCGAGTTATGTAGTAAGCAAGAAAATTCATACGGATGAGCAAGAGGATAGGTATGTTTCCATAGTTACTATGAGATAATTCATGGAAACTCAGCTCGTCAAGGAGCCACAGATGGGGCAGATGCCAAATTTTCCTAAACCTCTTTCAGAGTTCAAGTGCCAGGACATCTATTCCATGCTTGCCTAGATTGTTGGGTTACCCTCAGATGAAATGGTGCATAAATGGTAGGCAGCTATGGCTCAATGTATTTTCAAGGTGGAATTTTATTCTCCCATTGCTATGAGGTAGGGTGGAAATCTGATTTATTTTGATTGGGCCAAATTTATTTCTCGAAGAATCAATTCGTAGTTGCAAAAATTGCAAGAAGGAAAGTCCAGATCATTTTGGTACACTTCACTACTGGTATGGTTCTTCTTCTTCCAGATGCAGCGATGTTTTTATTTTATTGTTGTTACGCAGATGGGTGAAAATAATGAGCCCCTGCTGGTTTATAAGTGGACTCAAGTGTTAACGAAGAAAGAGTCTGTCTACAACTTTAATAGCTGGTTTTTGGGCCCTGCCATTGAATTGCTTTGTGGCAGTTGTGATCGAGTGCCACGCGACTTGAGAGATGTTGTTGTTTCAGAGGAGAAGGGCGATGTATTTTTGCTCACTCAGGGTGTGGTTGTTCAAATTTTTGGATATACAGGTAAACCATTTTTGTTGCCTTATTTTGCTACTATGCGTGTTTTTGCAATGGAAGTTGTGCACCAGATGGATTATATCAATGACATATACAACTCTGGATGAGGAAAAAGGACAACTTGTACTATGCCTTTTAAGTTCAAAAGTATAGAAGTGAACCAGGTTGGGAAAAATCACCTTCTAACGATGGCGCTTCAGGACCTAGGACTAATTGAGTTGCCGCAGTGTTGGTGATATGACCCACTCAGATTTTTTTTGGAATTTATTAAGGCGAAGACCTTTCATTGCTGCCCATGCCCGGATATTCAGAAGTGGCAAAATAATTTTGATGGGCCAGACATGAACTGGCATATAGAGAAGATGTCCTCCCTTCCTCCATGGCATGATTACTATGAGTAGGAAGCGGAGTATAATCCAGAGAAGAATACAACACATATTCCTCCTCTGGGTCTGTTCACAACTGTCAAAGAAGCAAATCTTGATTGGAAGGAGGAGAAAATTATGAACTGGTGGGTGATGCACATTCATCAGAGGAAGTCGTATGCTGCTTATGGGTTGAAGCTTGATACCCAATTTTCTGAAGTTTACTATAGGTTCGTGGAGTCCTATCAACCCATTGCTTTTGCCACTATTTTACCACAAAGTTTTTAGCAGTCCAAAAGTGGCAAAAGCGAACCTGAGGAGGAGAGTCCTACGATTGAGGATGAAGCCAAGGATGAAGAAGAATAAGAAGAACAACAATATGTCTTCCAAAGGTGGTCTCAAAGAATGAAGCACCCTCAGGAGGAGGCTCCCACGCCCAAGCAGTAGAGACAGCCGATGGCACCTCCATTTCCTAAAGCAGCTAAATGGCCTCGCACTGGCATGGCCACTACATTCACTATTATAGTGCCCATGTCTTTGGGTACTATGATTCCTACTATGTCAAGTTCCACAGTCACCTCTATACTGGTAGTGAACCCTTCACCCAATGTTGAGCTCCCTACTTTAGTAGCGCAAATGTTTTCGATGGTGCAACAAGAGGAGGAGGAGCAACTTTCTAAAAATTCTCATGTTGAGATTTTGAATGAGGAAATAGCCCTCAATGTTGGTGAACAAGAGGTAAATCAAGAAGAGGAGGCAGTTGCACAACCTCCCCCATCCATAGAACAAGTGGCGCTTGCACCCCAAGGTACATCATCTTTTCCCTCTTCTTCCCTTTCTCTCATCGAGCACGTAGTGATTTCTTCTTCGGTCCCATCTATTACATTTTCATCCCCTCCACTTTCTATCTCTCCATCCTTTGGTATTCCTTCCATTTCATTTTCCATGGTTCCCTCTTCTACTTCTACTTCTTCTATTTCTAAAATCACTGTTGCTCCTTCTTTCATTCCCGCTCCTTTGTCCTCCGTTTCTTTTAGTTCGTATGCATCGGGGACAAATCCTTTTTTCTATCCCCTTCCCTCGGTCGTCACTTCTTCTACCATTATGGTTGTTAGTATGCAAGTTCCATCTAGGATTAGCATAATTGTAGCTACACCTGTGTCTACCACTTCATCCACCCTTTCTCTCCCTTCCACCATTCCCGTATCCGTTCCTCCACTTCAATTCGTGTCATCCGTGTCCACTGGGCCTAGTCGCTCAGAATGTTTTGTCCCATTTACACCATTTTTGGAGTTGTAGACTGTTCCAGATGTGCAGGTAGCCCGCAAGTAGCCAGACATTGAAAAATTAAATCGAGCGCACCTGAGCTCTTCCCAATGGTTGAAGAGTATGCGATAAAAGGAAGCTTTGGCACTGGCACGGTCGATCAAGAAGGTGGATTTTGATCCAATTGCCAAGGAGGCTCATGTGACAACATTCACTCCGTTGGTTCAGAAACCCCAAGGCGAGTTGCAGCCTGAAGATTATGTTTCTGAGACTATCACTAAAGATCTGACGCGGATTGATCCCATTGAAAAAATGGGTAACATGCAAGTAGATATGAGCTCGTTGTATTTGCATGGGGAGCACTATAAAGAAAAATATTTCGAGGTGCAAGATAAAGTGCTGGAGTTTGAGAGCGCACTAGCCAAGAGCAAGGCGACAGAAGAAAAAATGGCCACTAAAAATGAATATTTGCACAATCAAGTCAAGGTGCACTTGAAGGAGCGTGATGCTGCTCGAATTGAAATGCATAACCTTCAACAACAGGTAGAAGAACTCAAGAAGCAGCTTGAAGCCAAGGCCATGCCTATTGTAGGATTTTTGCATGATAGTGTAAGAGACATTCGCCTTCGCTCCATCCAAAATTCTATGAAGTTGGCCGCACATGTCGTCAAGGTGTTGCAGTATTTATGGGAAGCGGGGATACAGATCCATCTTGGGCAACAAATGATTGATTCTATGGAGGAGTTGCTTTCACCCTATATGGAGACAATTGTGAAGATACAAGCTTTGTTGAATACGCCTCTGCATATTCACCCTCTCAGTGAGATGGATTATGCCTGGTCCTAAGCATGAGTAACCCTACGAAGCTATTTTTAGTGCATGGACCTTGTAAATGAAGGGTGGGTTGTCCTCAATACTATTGAGTGGGAGCATACTATTTTGATGTCTCATTTTGAGACTATTGATCGGTTGGGCTTCACTACCTTCCTAGATGAATGGGGTGAGCCTCTTTCGATGGAGCAATTGTAAGAGCTCTGGAGTGCATTCATTGAAGATACTATAGACATTAACACCTTGGATGAGCCCCTTACTAAAGTGCAAGTGTTGCCTCTGATGGAGAAGTATACGTGCTTGGAGCTGTCTCTTTATGAATTGGCCCAGCGTTCAAAGTGCCTCAGCTTGATGGATGTGCAAAGTCTTCACTTTGTTTATGAATCTCTCAGCGTTCATTGCTTATTTACCACCAAAGCTTGGCATGATGTTGTTCACACTTACGAGGCCCTTTTAGATATTATTGTAGAGCAAGAAGAGAAAGCGATGACAGATCATGAAGCAATGAAAGTGGTGGAGGAAGCTGAACGTGTTGAAGTGCTCAGAGTTGCAGCAGAGGTAGAGAGACAAGAGCGTGCATAGGCAGCCACCATAAAATGAGATATTTGCAGCCATAATGATCACATCTACTATATAGAATTTGCACCCAATGGATAAAGTCTTGGGATCGCTTGCATCCATGCGAGCTGGATACCCCATGAGTCACCAAGAAATGTTGGCCATTTTGTATTCATTGGGAAATTTTTGTTTAAGTCCTAAAATTCAATTTTTGTATGAAGTGATAGTATATATTTTAACTTTCATATGTAATACTTTGAATAATATTCGGTCTGTAGAAATCTGATGTATTTTGAAGGAATTCTTCTTTGAATTTATCCTTTGTAAAAATCAAGAAGAAATATCCATTGAAATCCGAAAGGAGTGAAGAAAATAAGTTCTAGAGAAAATTTGGCAAAAATCTTCATATATATTTATGTTCACCCTTGAGGTGGGGTGAACGCCCCATTCACCCTTTCTTGGGGTGAATATATTTTTAATGCATAAAGGTGAAATTATCTAAGCATAGAATCATGTTCACCCTTTCTTAGGGGTGAACATGTCATTCACCCTTTTTAGGGGTGAACGCGCCTTGGAAATATTTGATGGCCCACGCGCCCGAACGAACATCATGTTCGCCCCTCCCATGGGTGAACCACCTTGTGACAATGAAATATCATGTTCACCCTTCCCTAGGGGCAAACGTGTCATTCACCTTTCCTAGGGGCGAACACGTTGTTTATTAAGATCGCACACACCTGCTAAGTTGCGAAGGGGCGAAGCTGATGCGGGGATGAAGATAAATTGAGCGAACAGGAATTTGGTCAAGACGTTGAATTTTGTATTTAATAAAGGGTGCCTTTAGTTACTCCATTTTGTGGATCACGAAGAGGAAGGCAAAGAGAAATGGGATTTCATGATTTCCAATGTATCAGAAGTGATCCAAAGAATTTAATATTTTCTCCTAACATGCGCACCTCCGTTCGAAGTTTAGATTTTTAGGAATTTGTTCCCCAGGCGAATGGATTTTCCAAGAATTCAAGGAGGATTTCGCTGATTATGTCTTTGATCCCGGGACATTCTTCTCTCATATGTATTAAATGAAAGAGGCAAAAACCTCTATAAATACTAGGCAAATTTCATTGTAAAAGGGGGAGTTAGACATTTTGTGAGAGATTTCTTTAAGCTCTCTGCATTAATAGAAGGCATCAAACTTTTGAATTCGTGAGTGGTCTTGTGTGTGATTACTTTCTGTACATTGTGCTTCTATTTCCATTCGTCTATCTGGTTTGTTATTGTATTTAAATTCTGTCATTGGATTTAAAGTTGCTAATGAGAAGGTGAATGTTGGAGTACCATTTTGATAGTTGCTATGGCAATATTATGAGCCTATTCTATTATGTTTGCTTTCATAAATGCTAATTTGTGCTTGGGTTTTTTCCTGCTAGTTAGTCTAACACCAGTCCTGCACTTCGGCCTATGGCCATATTTCCCATCTCTTTCTGTTATTTCCAATTTCTTTCCTGCATCCCTAGTATTTTACCATTTTAGGATTTAGTTCGGGAACCAACCCTCTCTGGATATTGGCACGGAGGACATCTCTTTCCTTCGACATTTCAATATTGGTCATATCTAGGGTGCATAAATGCAGTGTTTATTGATTAGGCAGATATTTGACCAACAATTATATTTTATCCTATGATATTTAACCTGTGATATTTATGGTAGTATTAAATATTAAAAATCCATTAGTGGTATTGAATCTTCTACTAGATTCTATCTAGGTTGGTAGAATTTAGTTTAGCCACTTATAAAAATTTATTTTATCTAGTTTGATCAAATTCATTTGGAGTCTAACCACTTTGAAGGCAATGAGACTCAAATATTATTATAAGGTCATAGTGATTATACAGGCTAGATTCTTTCCATAGGTGGAGAATAATCAGTGAAGACTAGGACTTAGCTATATTGGAAGGTGAATCAACTTTGAGATAGTTGATTTAGGGACATTTACAACCCTTGACATTGATAGAGGAATTAGGCCCATTCAATTCACCTTGAAATTATTTTTTGGATTCTTAGGTGTGACCTATTACATTATTTATTTTAGATATAGTAGTAGTGGAAGAGTGAGAAGCTTCATACAAAAGATAGAGAAAGAATATAATCTTCTATTTGTAGTAGAAAATTTAGTAGCATATTAATAAGAGTTGTAAGATATTAATATTTTAGGTTTATAACAACCCCAATTGTTACCACCTCTTATCCATATTTTTTTATATAAATACATCTTTCATGAGGCAAGGTACATAATCATGATCTAAGATAGAATCATTCCATTTGGATTGTAAGTTATCAAGGCAAATATTATCAAGAGATATTGAGACTTGATCAGAGTCACTCTTGAGTAGAAGTGATCAGCTTCTACGAAACCCTCATACCACTCGGATATGAGAATGCTCAAAGCATTAGGTTTCATCCCTCATAAAAGGGAAATCACCCTATATAGGCGAATGCCTTGAAGATGGAAAACCATCATAGATGAAATAACCTCAACAATGGTTATTCATAGATCTTAGATCCTACCCACATCTTCTCGATGGGGTCACTAAGATAACAAAATCACTACACGTGATTAAAATTACATAATCCTTGGAATGCCATCTTATTTTGGTTTGGTGATTGATTGTCATCCTCCCAAATGTATTGAGTGCTTGGTTTGCTTCTAATTAACTTAGATTAATGGTATTGTTCTATCTAGTATTGTTGTGTAGGTCCTCCATAAGTTTCCCTCTACACTATTGTAATCAATAAGAGATAAAAATTATAAACATTCATTAAACATCATATATTTGAAAAAATATACTAATCAAAGAATTTCCATTACTTGATCAATTTCCAAAACATATATCACTTAACATTTATTAGAGGTGAATATTACAATATGAAGACTTCTTTTCAATATATACAAAGCTAGTAATCAAATACATAAAATATTACAAATCATGGCTGATTTTCCATCAATTATTTCAACCATGCATAATTACATTGGATCTATATCAATACAAGCTTATACATTACAATGAGAATATCTCAAAACATAAAGTATAGTCTTCAATAATTGTTGTTCGGTTCTCCTCTGAAATGTCTTGAATCTTCATGGAGTGAGAGATGATAGTGAAGGGATCAGGACAACTCGGATGCAATTTATGCCAAATGCATTACAAGCAAGCCATGCTTATCCAAATTAAATGCAATCATGCATCAAGTATTTTCCAAATGTATAACATATCTCAAGAAATCACCAAGCATGAATAAACATAATCATCCATCATTAATATTTTCATAACAAGGATTAATTCTTAATCCCATTCATCATTCGTTTGGATTAACACCAAACAAAAGGAAGAGTCCCATACCTCTTCCCAAGGAATGGACACCAATCCATCCTTTCCCAAAACTAGAAGACACTCTTCCACTCTTCTAGTTAATTCCATTCAATTACAATTTTCATTATAACACATATGATGCATAATATATCATTACTTTGTTCATTCAATTAATCTAATTACTAGATTTCACTTGTTCATTCTACTTGTCTATCTAATAGACCTCAAATCATAGTTGTTTTTTTTTCTTATTTTATAATCCATTCGAATTCTAATAAAACAAAATCAATATTTACAAATCTAATTGATTTCAATCTGATTTTCCAATCATTCCAAAAATAAAGGAAATTGCTTTAATTTTAAAGTCATTCAAATTTATATAAAATCTCTAATCAAGGTATCCAATGTTAATTGGCTTCTATATTATACAAAATCATTTCCAATATATCCAAATTCCTTACCCAAATTAATTTAAATCTAGTATGCAATAGTCCTATATCCAATATAGAGAAAATCCCTACTCCATAATCGTATGACATTAAAACATACAAGAACTTTTCTTTGAAATTGGACTTCCAAAATATACTCAACATTCAACATATAGATTGGCTTCCCATATTTTAATACATCATTCAACCTCTTTATGGTCCAAAACTTTTCCCTAGTCCACCAAAAGAAGATGATCATAAGGTTATGTTGATCCTCAAATAAAGGTGCTAAGACCAATCAACCCATCCTCAATAGCCCAAATATAGGTAGGTTTTGACATCAACAGGTTCAAGAGATCGCATATAAATATATACTGAATGATTATAAGGTACCCATATATGCATCAAAAACCCTTCTTGCCAAGTATTAAGCTACGGTCTTGATATAAAACTCATCAACAAAAGAGAGAGGATGACAAAGTGGACTAAGATCCGATCAATATGAATACTATGATGGTCAAAATTATGTTTGTCATCAGCGTAGTCTAGGGAAAGATTATAAAATTTATACAATTTCCCATAATTGTATTATATACCAACGTCATCAACTGAAAGTTCAAGGATTGATTAATTTATCTCAAAATTATGGAATGCAAGCTTTTGGGTACTGAATACTATCACCTATCATCGTACTAGGCATTGATGAATTGTCCATAGTTTAGTCTAAGTGTTTGATCACTTTTGATAGCAGCGAAGTTAATCTAGGGTGATTCACCTATGATCCAGAGGAGATAGGTAGCAGGGACTTGTGTGGGTGTATCTCAGCCTCAGATGAAGCAACCTTGTCAATACAGAATATAAACTATGACATAGGCCAATTAAATTGGAGTTTCAGCTCATCACAGTTTTATAGCAATGCAGGTGATGTTCGACTAGTTATTCAGGTACCTAAGCTTCAAAATTCACCCAAAAGTAAACAATTCAAAGCCTTACAATGAAATAGTTCACTCAGAAGGGTCGCACATAGTCAACTAATAGAATGCAAGGTTTAACAACAATTGCACACTATGGCATCATGGAAGGTTTGACTGTGCAATCTCATCGAGGCTACAACCATAGCTGCATGAGAATAATTTGACATCACATAGTCTAGACACATCGACTTCACACAAGGAATTACCAGCATATTAATATGGGGTCTCGAAAGCCACACTATATCATAATCGATGTCATGGAAATCGATGCCAAATAAAAAAAAAACAAAATATATATAACAAACAATAAAAAAAAAAAAAAAAGAAATTAGGCACATGATCATATAATAAAATATGGCATGACTAGCTCTCTATTTAGTAATGCAATTATGTCCATTAGCTAAAGGCTTCGAATGCAAATAGAATTATTTCGACTTGACATAAACCTTGCATAGGTCAGAACATAAGAAAAGAAGGATTTGAATGGCGATAAGCAAGAAAGAAATAATCTAGCCCTATGAAATCCAATCACAAAGATTCTTTTGAAGCAAAATGTAAGTAGGAAAGTCCCAACCTAGAGTTTCCAATAGTTGAATGCTTCCCTTGTGCTTCCTTAAGCTCTTCTTCTTCTCCAACCTTCTCCTTCCCACATAACATAGCCCCCTTTTTCTCAATCTTAATGGTAATTTATAGCTTTATTTCTCTTTGACAAGAAAGATGCTTCTAAATATATATTTTATTTATTTTTTTATCTTATTTTTCTCACCCCAAGTTAAATCTTCATTTATATATATATATATTTTAATGGAAAGGGAATCCATAGAGATAAGAGAATAATCTTATCCACCATTTCAACCTTCCCAAAGTAGCCATGCATGTGTAGGGAAAATTGATTATTTAAATCTACAAGGTAGTTTTTTTTCATGTTTTAATCCAATTAAAAATTGAACAAGTTCATAAAAAACAAACTACCTAATTTCCTTCTAAAATAGGATCAACTAGATCAAATAAGCATGCTCAACAAAATAAATCCTTTACTTTAAAAATTGCTCAATTTAAAGATTTCACAAAATCATAATAAATTGCATGATATTCTTTTCAATATTTTCTAGAATAATTTGTAAAATGCAAAACATTATTAATGTGCATTTTCAAAGTAAAATTCAATTAAACCAATCTCATGCAAATTAATCATGAAATAAAATATAAATCACACACAAATGGCATACAAGCACTCGATGCATGTGCCCAGTATCCCCCATCACCATTTTTCCTTTGATTGGGTGGGACTTTTTTAGAGTAATACTCAAGTAACACCGCCATCAAGGAGGTAACTAGTGATGATAGGAATATGAGATTTACCTATTGAGTTGTCATAGTCATCATTTCCCTTCTCATCTCTTGGTGGTCAATCTTCCACCTACGAGAATAAATGTTCCTGCAATCAAGCAATGCAACATCATTTTCTTTTGACAAATACAATGCAAATATATTAAGCATTAAAACCTAGCTATCACTACACAAATAGCATCTTAAAAATAGTCCTCCAAGGTGGGATGTGACATACTCTCCCCCTTAGATTAAACACAGTCCTCTATGTTTTCCTACATTATTACATAACAATCAATAAAACATAGTTTTTGGCATAGTTTCCACTTTGTATAAGTGGTCCATAGTTCAACCTATATTATTACATAGCATCATTAAATAAATAAGGAAAGTGTCTTTTCATATCTTCCACTTTTTCCCAAGTGGAATTATTTTTAGAATACTGGTCCCACTGGACCTTACACTGATCAATATTACGCTTCCTCATAGTCTTGGAACGAAATTCCAAGATCTTCATAGGTCTCACTTCAAAGGTTGTCGGATCTACCATCTATAAATTAGAAACATCTAACACATGATCAAGATCAACAATATATCTCCTAAGTAGGGATACATGAAAATTATTATGGATCTTTGATAGGTTAGGTGGTAAGTCAAGCCGATAGGCTACAAGACTTATCTTCTCCACAATCTCAAATGGACCAACAAATCTAGGATCCAATTTTATTGATTTAATGGCACTCTTCTTAGGTTTTACCCTTAGAAACACTTTGTCACCTACGGAGAATTCTCTAGGGGTTCTTTTCAAATCTGCATAACTCTTCTATCTATCCGTGGCTTCCTTGAGCCTTTGACGGATTAGTCCTAGCTGCTCTTCCATTATTTTGACCATTTTTGGTCCAATGACAACCCGATCCTCGGGATTGTCCCATGATAATGGAGTTCTGCATCATCTACCATACAAAGCTTTGAAAGGGGCCATCTTCAAGGAAGAATGATAGCTATTATTATAAGCAAACTCAACCAGATACAAATAGTCTTCCCAATGAGACTTTTGGTCCATGCAATACATGCGTAACATATCTTCCAGAACTTGGTTAACCCTTTCTATCTATCCATCCATTTTAGGATGATATGCAAAACTGATATTCAAAGTTGTGCCAATTGCATGATGGAGAGCCTACCAGAACTCAGAAGTAAACCTAGAATCCCTGTTAGAGATAATCATCTCCAAAAATCCATACAACCTAAAAATTTCTTTTACAAATTTATTGGCTACACTTACAACATCATCTGTAGTACATCCTGGTATAAAATGTGCAACCTTAGTGAGTTTATCAACTATAACAAAAATTGCATCATGATGATATTTTATCTTTGGCAAACCGATAATAAAATCCATTGATATTACTTGCCATTTGTGAGTGGGTATAGCATGTGAAAATAATTTTCCTACTGGATGTTGATGTTCAACTTTCACCTTCTGACATTGTAAACATCATGCCACAAAATTAGTGATATATTTCTTCATGCCCAACCAGTAAAAGGTCTTTTTCATATTTTCCCTCATCTTGGCTCCTCCAGGATGAGCAGAATAAGGAGAATTATGAGCTTCTCGCATGATCAATCTCCTCAAATCACCCAATTTAGGTATGACTACTCGATCTCTAAAGCATAAAAGTCCATATTTCATGCTATATTCTTGGTTTTCATTCAAGTTTTGCTCTATCTTAACCCGAATTTCACTACATTCAGGATCCTGACACTGCATCTTTCTGACTTGCCCCATTAAATCCACATGACTACGAGTCAATGCAGCTATGTGCTTCCTCCTGCTTAAGGCATCAATGACTTTATTTTCTTTTCCTTTGATATACTCAATACCAAAATCATATTCTGCTAAGAACTCTATCCACCTTCTTTGTCTAGCATTTAGTAATGGTTGAGTGAAGATATACTTCAAACTCTGGTGATCAGTTCTTAACTCAAATGGTCTACCAACCAGATAATATCACCAAATTTTCAAGGCATGCACAACTGCAACAAGTTCTAAATCATGAGTAGCATAGTTAACTTCATGCTTTTTGAGTTTCCTAGACTCATATGCTACTACGAAACCATCTTGGGATAGGACTCCTCCTAACCCTTCCAAAGAGGCATCGGTGCAAACTAAAAAATTTCCTATGGGATCTAGAATATTTAGAATAGGAGCTGAGGTTAGTTTCTATTTAAGCAAATTAAATGCTTCTTCACACTTTTCTATCCATTTAAACTCCTTCCCTTTCTTCTGAAGGTTGGTTATTGAATAAGCAATCTTAGAGTAGTCTTTAACAAACCTCCTATAATATCCTGACAAACCCATGAAGCTTCTTACTTCTATCACATTTGTTGGAGGTGGCCAATTCAAAATGGCTTCTATTTTCTTTGGATCAACAACGATCCCATCCGCTGATATAATATGCCCCAAGTAATGCACTTGTGGAACATAGAATTCACATTTAGACAAATTCCCATAGAGTTGGTTCTTCCTTAAAATTTCTAGCACTATCCTCAAGTGCTTATCATGTTCCTCTCTATTACGAGAATAAATCAAAATGTCATCCAAGAATATCAACACAAATCGATCCAACTGATTTCTTAAACACACTATTCATCAAATTCATGAAATTTGTTGGTGCATTAGTCAATCCAAATGGTAGGACTATAAATTCATAGTGCCCATATCTAGTCTTGAATGCGGTTTTATGTGTGTCTTCTTCTCGGATTCTTAGTTGATGATATCTAGATTTTAGATCAATCTTTGTGAAAATGGTGGCATCTTTTAGTTGATCAAATAAATCTTCTATCCTTGGCAATGGATATCTATTCTTGATAGTTGCCTTGTTTAGCATTCTATAATCTATGCATAGCCTTAATGAACCATATTTCTTCTTCACAAATAAAATAGGTGCTCCCCAAGGTGATACACTTGGTTTTATCAACCCTTTTTCTAGCAACTCTTGAAGTTGCACTTTCAATTCCTGCATCTCGATGGGGTTCATTCTATAAGGAGCTCTATGGATAGGCTCAGTACCTGGCATCAATTCTATGGTGAAATCAAATTCATGTTTAGGCGGCAATCCAGGTATCTCATCAACAAAAACATCATGAAATTCCTGCAATAGTGGAAATTTTCCAATAATTTCTTCCTTTGGAATTTCCTCTTTTTCCTTGAGTTTAACTACATAAACCATTCCTCCTTTTCTAATAGTTTTCTTCAGTTGCATTGCTGAAATTAGCATTGGTTGAAATTCTCTTGGTTCACTATACATCCTTTGCCTTTCTTTGTCTTCGTTGGTAAACTCAATCCATCTCTCCTAGAAATTTACCAAGGCTTCATGAGCCTTCAACCAGTCTATTCCCAAGATGATATCAAAAGCATGTAGGGGTGCTACATACAAATGCCACCTAGTAAAGCCATTGGGTAGGGTAATTTGAGTTGAGGAAAAACATTGATTAACATGATAAGTTTACCCTGATCCATACTCAACCTTCCACCCTTGTGCCAAAGATCCTGGCTTTTCTAGCATATCCCTTACTAGGTTACTAGAAATAAAACTATCAGTAGCCCCACTATCAATTAAAATGCTAACTTCTTTATCAAAAAGTTTACCATTTAGTAGCAGAGGTGTAGCTTGTCCATCCAAGTTTTGTGTTGTTGTTGCTGCATAGATCTTGTGATTTGGCCTGTCAGAGCTAGTGCTTGCACGTTGTGGGCAGTTAATGGAAAAATGTGAACCTCCACACTTGAAGCACTTTATCCTTGAGTTTGAATCTCCTTCTTGAACCTATTTTCCTGTATCCACTACTTGTAGTGAAACTGGCTGCTTAGGAGCCTAGAAATCCCTATTGTTGTTGTTGGAGTAGTTGTTATTCTTGTGGAAAAATTCTTTCTTGAAATTATTCTTACCACCATTGTTGTGCTTCTCAAAATTTGGATTTCCTTTGTTCTTCTGATTTTTTCCATTATCCCACTTTCTCTTTTTCTAAAACTTATATCCCTTGTTTGACCATTTTGTGGAACTATTGTGAGTTTCATTAGTAGTCTGAGTAGACTCTGTCCTTCGAGCCATATCATAAGCTTCTTGCATAGTGTTATGAACATGTACGCTTACCCTATCTCTGATCCAAGGCTTCATTCCTATGATAAATTTATGTATTTTCATCTCATTATTCTAATTATAGGACAACACATATTTAAGGAGTCTCACAAACTATTCATAGTATTCCTCCATAGATCTTGATCCTTGTTGAAATGCGAAGAATTCCTTAAATTTATTCAAATAAAATTGCTTTGTAAGGAATCTATCCTTAAAATATTCCACAAAAACTTCCCACTTCAACTTGTTAGGTGAGATCTTATGTTCATCTTTATAAGCATTCCACCAATCAATTCCTATTCCTCCCAGATGAGAAAGAGCAAATGTCATTTTAGTTTTAGAGGAGTAGTTTCTTATGGAAAAATGAAGTTCCAGTTCATCTAACCATGACTCAATTGCATCTTCTCCTCCTTTTCCCATGAACTTAGTCACTTTAATATGCTTTATGTCATTGCCCATTTCTTTCTTCATGCGGGCCTTGTTTTCATGCTCTTCGGGATCTTCATCCTCTCTAATCTCAACCTCTAGATTTTCCATCTCATGATTGTTGTTGTGGTGATGTTGTGAATTTATAGCTTGCAAAATCTATTGAATTTGATCTTACATTATGGAAACCATGGCATTAAGGTTCTCCATATATTTATCTAAATTCCCATAACTTTCTCCTATCTGTCTAGCTTCAGGACTTTCGAGACTAGCTTGTTGCAAGGTTCCTTTCTTCCTACCTCTCAAACTTGTCACCATGTTTACCTGGAGTAAAAATTTGTATTAATTCTCATTGATTTTCATAGTTGAAATTCTAGACAACTAGATTTCATCATAATTTTTCAAGTAATCTATTACTACTAGGTTCATTCCTTAGTTTAGTCCACTAACTCTGTTGTTGTCCATACACACTTGAGAATAAGGAGTAAGTAAGTCAAAAGACATAGATGTCAAGTAATTTTCCCAAAAGATTCTAAGGTACACCACTTAAAACCCATAGAAGGAGGGTTCACTTAGCTCTTCCACTTTCGAATGATTGTGGATCTATTCATGGGGGATAGGAACTCAGACATCAGTAATATCAAGTATTGACCTTGTCCTTACCAAGTGTGCATCATTTAGAGTTATGAAACTTATGTTTGAGTTGTTTTGTTTCATGCCCAAATATTTTTCTAACCTAGATCTAGCTAGAGTCTACTAGTTAGCCTAGGCTCTGATACCAACTATAACAACCCCAATTGTTACCACCTCTTATCCACATTTTTTTATATAAATACATATTTCATGAGGTAAGGTACATAATCATGATCTAAGATAGAATCATTCCATTTGGATTGTAAGTTATCAAGGCAAATATTATCAAGAGATATTGAGACTTGATCAGAGTCACTCTTGAGTAGAAGTGATCAGCTTCTACGAAACCCTCATACCACTCGGATATGAGAATGCTCAAAGTGTTAGGTTTCATCCCTCATAAAAGGGAAATCACCCTATATAGGTGAATGCCTTGAAGATGGAAAACCATCATAGATGAAATAACCTCAACAATGGTTATTCATAGATCTTAGATCCTACCCACATCTTCTCGATGGGGTCACTAAGATAACAAAATCACTACACGTGATTAAAATTACATAATCCTTGGAATGCCATCTTATTTGTTTGGTGATTGATTGTCATCCTCCCAAATGTATTGAGTGCTTGGTTTGCTTCTAATTAACTTAGATTAATGGTATTGTTTTGTCTAGTATTGTTGTGTAGGTCCTCCATAAGTTTCCCTCTACACTATTGTAATCAATAAGAGATAAAAATTATAAACATTCATTAAACATCATATATTTGATAGAATATATATTAATCAAATAATTTTCATTACTTGATCAATTTCCAAAACATATATCACCTAACATATAGTTAGAGGTGAATATTACAATATGAAGACTTCATCTCTATATTTACATAAGCTTGTAATCAAATACATAAAGTATTACAAATCATGGCTGATTTTACAAAAATTATTTCAGCCATTAATAATTACAATGGAACTATCTCAAAACATGCTTATATATTAAAATGGAATATGTCAACATAATATAGTCTTCAATAATTGTTGTTCGATCCTTTTCTAGAATATCTTGAATCTTCATGGTGTGAGAGATGATAGTGAAGGGATCAGGACAACTCGGATGCAATTTATACCAAATGCATTACAAGCAAGCCATGCTTATCAAATATATATGCAATCATGCATCCAAATATTTTCCAAATGTATAACATATTTCAAGAAATCACCAAGCATGAATACACATAATCATCCATAATTAATATTTTCATAAATAAGGATTAATTCTTAATCCCATTCATCATTTGTTTGGATTAACACCAAACATAAGGAAGAGTCCCATACCTCTTCCCAAGGAAAGGACACCAATCCATCCTTTCCCAAAACTAGAAGACACTCTTCCACTCTTCTAGTTAATTCCATTCAATTACAATTTTCATTATAACACATATGATGCACAATATATCATTACTTTGTTCATTCAATTAATCTAATTACTAGATTTCACTTGTTCATTCTACTTGTCTATCTAATAGACCTCAAATAATAGTTGTTTTTTTCTTATTTTATAATCCATTCAAATTCTAATAAAACAAAATCAATATTTACAAATCTAATTTTCCAATCATTCCAAAATAAAGGAAATTGCTTTAATTTTAAAGCCATTCAAATTTATATAAAATATCTAATCAAGGTATCCAATGTTAATTGGCTTCTATATTATACAAAATCATTTCCAATATATCCAAATTCCTTACCCAAATTAATTTAAATCTAGTATGCAATAGTCCTATATCCAATATAGAGAAAATTCCTACTCCATAATCGTATGACATTAAAACATACAAGAACTCTTCTTTGAAATTGGACTTCTGAAATATACTCAACATTCAACATATAGATTGGCTTCCCATATTTTAATACATCATTCAACCTCTTTATGGTCCAAAACTTTTCCCTAGTCCACCAAAAGAAGATGATCATAAGGTTATGTTGATCCTAAAATAAAGGTGCTAAGACCAATCAACCCATCCTCAATAGCCCAAATATAGGTAGGTTTTGACATCAACAGGTTCAAGAGATCATATACAAATATATACTGAATGATTATAAGGTACCCATATATGTATCAAAAACCCTTCTTGCCAAGTATTAAGCTATGGTCTTAATATAAAACTCATCAAAAAAAGAGAGAGGATGACGAAGTGGACTAAGATCTGATCAATATGAATACTATGATGGTCAAAATTATGTTTGTCATCAGCGTAGTCCAGGGAAAGATTATAAAATTTATACGATTTCCCAAATTTGTATTATAGACCGATGTCATCTACCGAAAGTTCAAGGATTGATTAATTTATCTCAAAATGATTGAATGTAAGCTTTTGGGGTACATAATACTATCACTTGTCATCGTACTAGGCATTGATGAATTATCCATAGTTTAGTCTAAGTGTTTGATCACTTTTGATAGTAGTGGAGTTAATCTAGGGTGATTCACCTATGATCCAGAGGAGATAGGTAGCAGGGACTTGTGTGGGTGTATCTCAGCCTTAGACAAAGAAACCTTGTCAATACAAAATATAAACTATGACATAGGCCAATTAAATTGGAGTTTTAACTCATCATAGTTTTATAGCAATGCAGGTGATGTTCGACTAGTTATTCAGGTACCTAAGCTTTAGAATTCACCTAAAAGTAAACAATTCAAAGCCTTACAATGAAATAGTTCACTCGAAAGGGTTGCACACAATCAGCTAACAGAATGCAGGGTTTAACAACAATTGCACACTATGGCATCATGGAAGGTTTGACTGTGCAATCTCATCGGGGCTACAACCATAGCTACATGAGAATAATTTGACATCACATAGCCTAGACACATTGACTTCACACAAGGAATTACCAACATATTAATATGGGGTCTCGAAAGCCACACTATATCATAATCGATGTCATGGAAATTGATGCCAAATAATATATATAAACTAAAGAACAATACACATAAAAAAAAACACTAAAAAAAAATAAACCCGAGGGGGGCAAAATATAACATCACATAAAAATTAGGCACATGATCATATAATAAAATATGGCATGACTAGCTCTCTATTCAGTAATGCAATTGTGTCCATTAGCTAAAGGCTTCGGATGCAAATAGAATTATTTCAACTTGACATAAACCTTGTGCAGGTCAGAACATAAGAAAAGAAGGATTCAAATGGCGATAAGCAAGAAAGAAATAATCTAGCCCTATGAAATCCAGTCACAAAGATTCTTTTGAAGCAAAATGTAAGTAGGAAAGTCCCAACCTAGAGTTTCCAGCAGTTGAATGCTTCCCTTGTGCTTCCTTAAGCTCTTCTTCTTCTCCAGCCTTCTCCTTCCCACATAACATAGCCCCATTTTTCTCAATATTAATGGTAATTTATAGCTTTCTTTCTTTTTGACAAGAAATATGCTTCTAAATATATATTTTATTTATATTTTTTATCTTCTTTTTCTCACCCCAAGTTAAAGCTTCCTTTAATATATATATATATTTAATGGAAAGGGAATCCATAGAGATAAGAGAATAATCTTATCCACCATTTCAACCTTCCCAAAGTAGCCATGCATGTGTAGGAAAAATTGATTATTTAAATCTACAAGGTAGTTTTTTTCATGTTTTAATCCAATTCAAAATTGAACAAGTTCATAAAAAACAAACTACCTAATTTCCTTCTAAAATAGGATCAACTAGATCCAACAAGCATGCTCAACAAAATAAATCCTTTACTTTAAAAATTGCTCAATTTAAAGATTTCACAAAATCATAATAAATTGCATGATATTCTTTTCAATATTTTCTAGAATAATTTGTAAAATGCAAAATATTATTAATGTGCATTTTCAAAGTAAAATTCAATTAAACCAATCTCATGCAAATTAATCATGAAATCAAATATAAATCATGTTGGACATTTTGAGTCCCTAAGCTAATATGTTGTCATTGATGTCAAAAGATCATTTAATGTCAAAAGGATCTATGAAGGGTTTTTGTGAAAACCAAGATAGGAAAAATAAAAGGTTTTATTTAAAACCATGGACAACAGATTTGATCTGGGTTTTTCTTAAAACCCAAGTTGGGCTTTCGTTTCATCGAAAAAGGTGCCCCGATGATGGAGATATTTAAGTTTTAATATTTGGTTTAAATTTTAATTATTTAAAATTTGAATTCAAATTTAAAACTCAATACGCAAGATTTCCGCCGACGTCATCAAGCAAATAAAAAGTCATATTTCCGTCGACGTCTTCGATATGATTAAAGGACTATATAAAGGGGGCTTCAATTGATTATTATTTCATCCTTGCTCGTGCAATCAAATTGTTGGCTATCGAATCGTTTATGAGCTCGTGCGAATTTCTTGAGAAGTGAAGCAGCGAATAAGACAGACTGCGTTCGGAGAAACAAACATCATGGGCAGCGTGGCGCATTGGCAAGTGGGCCTTGGCTAAGGCATGGGGTAGATGAAAACGTCGAGGATCGAATCCCCTTGACTGCATTTTTTGGAAAGCGTGAGAGAAGCGCTTCGACGCCTTTGGTTTTGTGGAAGGTGGAGAAGGGCATAAGGCACGTTGTGCCTTTCCCTTTCCAACGAGCGGCTAGCTCGTGTGGAATCTTAGCCATGGCTAAGACGCTCGTGATGTGGGCAAGTCGGGGGTTCGAATCCCCTTGAGGAGGTAATTACGTTTTGCATTAATTTAATTTTATTTAGCCCTAAGGTTGGAGTTATAAGGTGGTTAGTGGAAATTAAAGTTTTAATTAAGCTTTGTTATTTGGGTTGTATTGATTATTGCAAAACTTGAGGGGTTTAATGATTTATTTGATGATTATTAAGAATTGAATTTAGGAGAAATAAGGAGTTGTTTTAAAGTATTTTTGAAAGGCTTATTGATTGTTATTTTGATAAGGGTTTTATTAAAAAGGGACTTTGGTGGATGTGTTTATTTAGTTGGAGTAAAAAGGGTGTAAATTGAGTTATGCTTTATATTGTGATTATTTGAAGTCCACTAACCCTTATTGAGATTGGAAAGGAAAGTTGTGTTTAAGTGTGGCAGATTTTGTGGACAACTCCTTGGCATCAAAAAGGTATGGGCACATTCTCCTATTGATTGTTTATGGTGGTTGATTTCTGAAATATCTTTGGAGAGAAAAGGATTGATTGTGGTTTCCATTTTTGAGAGTTGTTGGTTTAATGCTTCAAGGTTTTCTGGTTTGTGAGTTGTAATTAAACCTTGTTTTAGAAGCATTGTTGTTGAAGCCCATTGATTGTGAAATGAACTTGAACTTGAGTTAGAAAAGAACATGAGTATAATTGTTATGTGAGATTTGTGATTGAGCATTGTTGGAAACATTTTGAGTTGGTTAAATACATGCTTGGACTAGGGTTTGTGAGAAAGGATTGTTCCTTGAGGTGATTGGTTGAGTTGAGTTGATTTAAGCCTAGTCAAGTGGATGCATGTGGTTGTTCAAGTTCCTAGAAACAAACTATTTCATATTCTGATTTGAGTTGAGATTGAGATTTAAGAATAGAACATATTGAGTCTCTAACAATTCTCTTTATGCTTCTATTGAGTTGAGATTGGGATTTGAGTATAGAACATATAGAGTCTCTAACAATTCTCTTTATGCTTCTATGAGATTGATTTGAGTTGAGATTGGGATTTGAGTATAGAACATATTGAGTCTCTAACAATTCTCTTTATGCTTCTATGAGATTGAATTGAGATATTGATTGAACATTGAGCTTAGAACATATTGAGTCTCTAACAATTCTCTTTATGATTCTATGTGATTTGAGACAAGTCTTTGAGAAGGCTTGTGGACTGATTTGAGTTAAGATTTTGTGAAAGCTTACTATGCAGATTTGAGCAAGTCCTAGAGAGGACTTATTGAGCAGATTTGAGCAAGTCCTAGAGAGGACTTATTGAGCGATTTGAGCAAGTCCTAGAGAGGACTTATTGAGCAGATTTGGTAGGTTCTATGTGGACCTATTGAGCAGATTTGAGCAGGTTCTATGTGGACCTATTGAGCATATTTGAGCAGGTTCTATGTGGACCTATTGAGCAGATTTGAGCAGGTTCTATGTGGACCTATTGAGCAGATTTGAGCAGGTTCTATGTGAACCTATTGAGCAGATTTGAGCAGGTTCTATGTGAACCTATTGAGCAAAATTGTACTAGATCGATTATACTATGTTTAGTACAAGAGATTGAGAAGAACTATGCTAGACCGACTGAACTATGTTTGGTACAGTATTGAGATAGAGCTTTGGAGGTGATAGAGTATAGAGGATAGAGTCTCAGTGGATAGAGATCCAGTAGCCAGGACAATTGAAGATAGATCTGAGTGAGGAGTCTTCAAGTGGAAAGAGATCCACCAATCAATGCAGCATAGAGATAGAGTCTTCTAGAAGATCACTAGCCAGAGCAGAAGGGGAAAGAGTTCTCCTATGGAAGAGATCCACAAACTTGAGATTAGGGGATCAACATCTCCTTTGGACAGAAGTCCATAAACATTGTAATTTGGGAAATATTCCCAAGAGATTATTTGAGAAATATTTAGAAGAAATATTTTCTCTATGGAGGTAGCCCACATTGGGTGAACCACGTTAAAATCTGTGTCTCTATTGTGTGTGATGATTGGTGCATTGCTTTGGTTATTGCTATTGATATTGCCATTGATTATATTGATTAATACTATTTGGGAAAGAAAAGTAAAAAGTGGTCTTATACTATTCACCCCCCTCTCAGTATAAGCTTGTGTTCTTCAATTGGTATCAGAGTTGGTTCCTTCAGAAAGGGTTTAACAACTTGAAGGAAGATCTTGCAAGAACACAAATGGCAAAGAAAGGCAAGAGTAAAAGCATGAGACACAAGAAGAAAAGAACACCTATGGTCATGAAAGAAAAGGAAGATGAGTTTAATATTGTTGTGTTGGGAGGACACATGGAAATAGATTCAAGAGATGAATCAAGTAATGGAGAAATATCCAGACTGATAAAGTTTTGTACCAATTGTGGAAAGACAGGTCATCATGCAACTTATTGTTCACAAGAAGGTGAAGAATGTTTTGTCTATGGTCAACTCGATCATGATGCAAGTTATTGCAATGGGTTTGATAGCAGTGAAGATGAAGATGATTCTCTTAGATTTGAAGTTCTAAAGAATGAGTCAGAAAAGGATAACAAGAATAGTCGAAGCAGGTATCAAGAAGAAACTCCACTTTGGACAATAGAAGAAATTGAAGAAGAGGAAGATTCAGATAAAGAAAAGGAGGAAGCCACTCTTAAGGAACTTGTTGAATTGAAAAGAGAAAATTCAGAATTGAAGGCTCAAATACAAGAAGATGAGAAATGTAAGACAAAGCTTCTACAGGATATATCTGACTTGAGAGATAAGGTTGAAAAGGCAAGAAGAGTTGAAAAAGGTATGGTTGAACAGTCAAAGGTAAAAGAGATAGAATGTGAAAGGCTTATGGTTACTCTTGAAGAATTAAAAAGGGAGAACTCAGGATTAAGGGTCCAAGCTCAAGAAGATGAAAAAGCAAAAGCAAGGTTTTTACAGGAACTCACCAACTTCAAAATCAAAGTTGAAGAGACAAGGAAAATTGAAGAAGGTATGGTTGAAAAATTAAAGACAAAAGATCTAGAGTGTGAAATATTAGAGCATGAGATAGTTTCACTAAGGATGGAAGTAAAAGGCTCTAAGGATAAGCTACACAAGTCTGAGGAAAATTCAAGGACCTTGGAAAGGACTATCAATGCACAAAGATCATCAGTCACCATAACAGGACTTAGTTCTAAAGAAGAACAAGGGAGACAAGAAGCAGAAAAAGGAGAGCCAAGCTACTATGCGGATAATGCAAGTAAGTACTCAATTGATAGTGATGCTAGTTTTTCAGACAATGATAGAGATGAAGTCTTGTTTATGGTTGAAGAAAAATATCTAGTTAAGAAAAAGACTCCAGTTATTCTCAAGTGTTTTAGATGTGGTAAATTTGGACATCTTGAAGATGATTGCACTAGGGATGGCTATAGTTTCAGTGATGATGATTTTGAAGATGCACTTGGTAAACCGGATGAGAATCTTCTAATGGCATTAGAAGAAGAAGAAGTGAGTGATCCTATAGAAGATAAGTCAAAAGAAAGGAATGATATGGACAAAGGAAAACAAATAGAGGACTATTCAATAGAGAATGGTTATGATCTCAAGGGAGAACTTATCTATGCTCTTGACATAGTAAAGAAGGTAAGAAAGCAACACTCTAAACTTGAAAGTCAATTTCAAGAATGTGATGAAGAAATATTACTACTCATAGAGGACTTAGAAAAGTCAAAGGCTAAGGCAAGCAAGTTCAAAGATAAGTTAGAAGCAAAGATTCTGGAATGTGAAAAGTTAACACATGAAGTTGCACTACTAAAGGAAGATCTAGAGGATTCCAAGAATAAGCTATACAAGTATGTAACCAGTGAAAAGAATGTGGATAAAATAGTCAGGATACAAAGAGGAGCATCAAACAAAATAGGTCTTGGTTCTAAACAGGTTCAAAAGAAATGGGTAGAAAAGTCTACTTCAGGTCTTGAAGAAGAAGGTACTTCAGAAGAAGGATTCTCAGAGGTAAGTGAAAGTGAAAATGAAACTTCTAAGGATGAGTCAGATTGCAGTGAGTCCAACAGGGATAATGGGCAAAGAAGATACAGATGGAACAACAATCAGAATAGGAGACCAATGAGGTCTAGGCAAGGAAGCTTCAATGGGAGATGCTTCTCATGTCACAGGTTTGGGCACATGGCTTCACAGTGTAGGTCACATGAAAGATAGGTATATGGAAGAGAACAACTTTTTCGAGGATATTGTTATTCATGTAATGAATTTGGTCACAAGGCAATGAATTGTAGGATTCATGACAAAAGAGGATATGGCTTCACCAGGAGAAATCCTAAGACAGTTGTACATCCAAGGAATAATAACATTAAGTGTTATAAGTGCAATAATGATGGTCACATAGCAAGATGGTGTAGAGAAAATATTCCAAAACAGGCATGAACAGGAATAGGAATATGAACAGGAACAAGAACATGAACAGGAACAAGAAGATGAACAGGAACAGAGACTCAAAAAAGAAAAGAGACTCAAAAAATATTGAGAACAAGAATAGGTACAAAAATAGGAACATGGATGAGAACAAGAACAGGAACAAGAATAGGGATGATGACTTGGAAAGAAATAGTGAGAGGATTCAGCAAAAAGGAAGAGGAAAAGATAAAGGCAGAGAATAGTGCTTTCGAGGAGTAGAAATACTCCCACCCTAGAATTAACCACCTCATGTGGAGGTGGGGGAGGGGCTAAGCTAAGAGGCTCATTCTTAGCCCCGAGCCCCAAAGGTGACCCTTTGCCATTGATGTCAAAGGGGGAGAGATTTGTGTATTTTGGGGAGAGTTTTTGATATGAGGAGAGTTTTGATATCTGAGAGAGCATTGAGCCAGGGGGAGCAAAGTCCCAAGGGGAGCAGAAAAGAAGGTCAGATTTTAGTAAAAGGATTTGGGTTGCCATCAATGACAAAGGGGGAGATTGTTGGACATTTTGAGTCCCTAAGCTAATATGTTGTCATTGATGTCAAAAGATCATTTAATGTCAAAAGGATCTATGAAGGGTTTTTGTGAAAACCAAGATAGGAAAAATAAAAGGTTTTATTTAAAACCATGGACAATAGATTTGATCTGGGTTTTTCTTAAAACCCAAGTTGGGCTTTCGTTTCATCGAAAAAGGTGCCCCGGTGATGGAGATATTTAAGTTTTAATATTTGGTTTAAATTTTAATTATTTAAAATTTGAATTCAAATTTAAAACTAAATATGCAAGATTTCCGCCGACGTCATCAAGCAAATAAAAAGTCATATTTTCATCGACATATTCGATATGATTAAAGGACTATATAAAGGGGGCTTCAATTGATTATTATTTCATCCTTGCTCGTGTAATAAAATTGTTGGCTATCGAATCGTTTATGAGCTCATGCGAATTTCTTGAGAAGTGAAGCAGTGAATAAGACAGACAACGTTCGGAGAAACAAACATCATGGGCAGCATGGCGCATTGGCAAGTGGGCCTTGGCTAAGGCACAGGGTAGACAAAAATGCCGAGGATCGAATCCCCTTGACTACATTTTTGGAAAGCGTGAGAGAAGCGCTTCGACGCCTTTGGTTTTGCGAAAGGTGGAGATGGGCATAAGGCACGTTGTGCCTTTCCCTTTCCAATGAGTGGCTAGCTCATGTGGAATCTTAGTCATGGCTAAGACGCTCACGGTGTGGGCAAGTCGGGGGTTCAAATCCCCTTGAGGAGGTAATTACGTTTTGCATTAATTTAATTTTATTTAGCCCTAAGGTTGGAGTTATAAGGTGGTTAGTGGAAATTAAAGTTTTAATTAAGCTTTGTTTATTTGGGTTGTATTGATTATTGCAAAACTTGAGGGGTTTAATGATTTATTTGATGGTTATTAAGAATTGAATTTAGGAGAAATAAGGAGTTGTTTTTAAAGTGTTTTTGAAAGGCTTATTGATTGTTATTTTGATAAGGGTTTTATTAAAAAGGGACTTTGGTGGATGTGTTTATTTAGTTGGAGTAAAAAGGGTGTAAATTGAGTTATGCTTTATATTGTGATTATTTGAAGTCCACTAACCCTTATTGAGATTGGAAAGGAAAGTTGTGTTTAAGTGTGGCAGATTTTGTGGACAACTCCTTGGCATCAAAAAGGTATGGGCACATTCTCCTATTGATTGTTTATGGTGGTTGATTTCTGAAATATCTTTGGAGAGAAAAGGATTGATTGTGGTTTCCATTTTTGAGAGTTGTTGGTTTAATGCTTCAAGGTTTTCTGGTTTGTGAGTTGTAATTAAACCTTGTTTTAGAAGCATTGTTGTTGAAGCCCATTGATTGTGAAATGAACTTGAACTTGAGTTAGAGAAGAACATGAGTATAATTGTTATGTGAGATTTGTGATTGAGCATTGTTGGAAACATTTTGAGTTGGTTAAATACATGCTTGGACTAGGGTTTGTGAGAAAGGATTGTTCCTTGAGGTGATTGGTTGAGTTGAGTTGATTTAAGCCTAGTCAAGTGGATGCATGTGGTTGTTCAAGTTCCTAGAAACAAACTATTTCATATTCTGATTTGAGTTGAGATTGAGATTTAAGAATAGAACATATTGAGTCTCTAACAATTCTCTTTATGCTTCTATTGAGTTGAGATTGGGATTTGAGTATAGAACATATAGAGTCTCTAACAATTCTCTTTATGCTTCTATGAGATTGATTTGAGTTGAGATTGGGATTTGAGTATAGAACATATTGAGTCTCTAACAATTCTCTTTATGCTTCTATGAGATTGAATTGAGATATTGATTGAACATTGAGCTTAGAACATATTGAGTCTCTAACAATTCTCTTTATGATTCTATGTGATTTGAGACAAGTCTTTGAGAAGGCTTGTGGACTGATTTGAGTTAAGCTTTTGTGAAAGCTTACTATGCAGATTTGAGCAAGTCCTAGAGAGGACTTATTGAGCAGATTTGAGCAAGTCCTAGAGAGGACTTATTGAGCTAATTTGAGCAAGTCCTAGAGAGGACTTATTGAGCAGATTTGAGCAGGTTCTATGTGGACCTATTGAGCAGATTTGAGCAGGTTTTGTGTGGACTTGTTGAGCATATTTGAGCAGGTTTTATGTGGACCTATTGAGCAGATTTGAGCAGGTTCTATGTGGACCTATTGAGCATATTTGAGCAGGTTCTGTGTGAACCTATTGAGCAGATTTGAGCAGGTTCTATGTGAACCTATTGAGAAAAATTGTACTAGATCGACTATACTATGTTTAGTACAAGAGATTGAGCAGAACTATGCTAGACCGACTGAACTATGTTTGGTACAATATTGAGATAGAGCTTTGGAGGTGACAGAGTATAGAGGACAGAGTCTCAGTGGATAGAGATCCAGAAGCTAGGACAATTGAAGATAGATCTGAGTGAGGAGTCTTCAAGTGGAAAGAGATCCACCAGTCAATGCAACATAGAGACAGAGTCTTCTAGAAGATCACTAGCTAGAGCAGAAGGGGAAAGAGTTCTCCTATGGAAGAGATCCACAAACTTGAGATTAGGGGATCAACATCTCCTTTGGACAGAAGTCCATAAACATTGTAATTTGGGAAATATTCCCAAGATATTATTTGAGAAATATTTAGAAGAAATATTTTCTCTGTGGAGGTAGCCCACATTGGGTGAACCACGTTAAAATCTGTGTCTCTATTGTGTGTGATGATTGGTGCATTGCTTTGGTTATTGCTATTGATATTGCCATTGATTATATTGATTAATATTATTTGGGAAAGAAAAGTAAAAAGTGGTCTTATATTGTTCACCCCCCTCTCAGTATAAGCTTGTGTTCTTCAAATCACACATAAATGGCATACAAGCACTTGATGCATGTACCTAGTATCCCCCATAATAATTTTTCCTTTGATTGGGTGAGAATTTTTAGAGTAATACTCAAGTAACACCGCCATCAGGGAGGTAACTAGTGATGATAGGAATGTGAGATTTACCTTTTGAGTTGGCATAGTCATCATTTCCCTTCTCATATCTTGGTGGTCAATCTTCCACCTATGAGGATAAATGTTCCTGCAATCAAGAAATGCAACATCATTTTATTTTGACAAATATAATGCAAATATTTTAAGCATTAAAACTAGCTATCATTACACAAATAACATCTTAAAAATAGTCCTCCAAGGTGGGATGTGACATAATCCCCCCTTAGATTAAACATAGTCCTCTATGTTTTCTTGCATTATTACATAACAATCAATAAAACATAGTTTTTGGTATAGTTTCCACTTTGTATAAGTGGTCCATAGTTCAAATTGTATTATTACATAACATCATTAAATAAATAAGGAAAGTGTCTCTTCATATATTCCAATTTTTCCCAAGTGGAATTCTTTTTAGAATACTAGTCCCACTAGACCTTAAACTGATCAATATTACGCTTCCTCATAGTCTTGAAATGAAATTATAAGATCTTCATAGGTCTCAATTCAAAGGTTGTCGAATCTACCATCTATAAATTAGAAACATCTAACACATGATCAGGATCAGCAATATATATCCTAAATATGGATATATGAAAAGTATTATGGATCTTTGACAGGTTAGGTGGTAAGTCAAGCAAATAGGCTACAAAACTTATCTTCTCCACAATATCAAATGGACCAACAAATCTAGGATCCAATTTTATTTATTTAATGGCACTCTTCTTAGGTTTTACCCTTAGAAACACTTTTTCACCTATGGAGAATTCTCTAGGGTTGTTTTCAAATCTACATAACTCTTTTGTCTATTCGTGGCTTCCTTGATCCTTTGATAAATTAGTCCTAGCTGCTCTTCCATTATTTTAACCATTTTTGGTCCAATGGCAACACGATACTTAGGATTATTCCATGATAATGGAGTTTTGTACCATCTGCCATACAAATATTTGAAAGGGGCCATCTTCAAGGAAGAATGATAGCTATTATTATAAGCAAACTCAACCAGATACAAATAGTCTTCCCAATGAGACTTCTAGTCCATGCAATACATGCGTAACATATCTTCCAAAACTTGGTTAACCCTTTATATCTGTCCATCCATTTTAGGATGATATGTAGAACTGATATTCAAATTTGTGCCAATTGCACAATGGAGATCCTACCAAAACTTAGAAGTAAACCTAGAATCCCTATTAGAGATAATCATCTCCAAAAATCCATACAACCTAAAAATTTCTTTTGCAAATTTATTGGCTACAACTACAACATCATTTGTAGTACATCCTGGTATAAAATGTGCAACCTTAGTGAGTTTATCTACTATAACAAAAATTGCATCATGATGATATTTTGTCTTTGGCAAACCGAAAATAAAATCCATTGATATTACTTGCCATTTGTGAGTGGGTATAGCATGTGAAAATAATTTTCCTACTGGATGCTGATGTTCAACTTTCACCTTCTAACACTATAAACATCATGCCACAAAATCAGTGATATCTTTCTTCATGCCCGACCAGTAAAAGGTCTTTTTCATATTTTCCCTCATCTTGGCTCCTTCAGGATGAGCAGAATAAGGAGAATTATGAGCTTCTCACATGATCAATCTCCTCAAATCACCCATTTTAGGTATGACTACTCGATCTCTAAAGCATAAAAGTCCATATTTCATGCTATAATCTTGGTTTTCATTCAATTTTTGCTCTATCTTAACCCAAATTTCACTACATTCAGGATCCTAACACTGCATCTTTCTGACTTACCCCATTAAATCCACATGACTACGATTCAATGTAGCTATGTGCTTCCTCCTACTTAAGGCATCAACGACTTTATTTTCTTTTCCTTTGATATACTCAATACCAAAATCATATTCTACTAAGAACTCTATCCACCTTATTTATCTAGAATTTAGTAATGGTTGAGTGAAGATATACTTCAAACTCTGGTGATCGGTTCTTAACTCAAATGGTCTACCAACCAGATAATATCACCAAATTTTCAAGGCATGCACAACTATAGCAAGTTCTAAATCATGAGTAGCATAGTTAACTTCATGCTTTTTGAGTTTCCTAGACTCATATGCTACTACAAAACCATATTGGGATAGGACTCCTCCTAACCCTTCCAAAGAGGCATCGATGCAAACTAAAAAATTTCCTGTGGGATCCAGAATCTTTAGAATAGGAGCTGAGGTTAGTTTCTATTTAAGAAAATTAAATGCTTCTTCACACTTTTATTTCCATTTAAACTCCTTCCCTTTCTTTTGAAGGTTGGTTATTTAATAAGCAATCTTAGAGTAGTCTTTAACAAACCTCCTATAATATCCTAACAAACCCATGAAGCTTCTTACTTCTATCACATTTGTTGGAGGTGGCCAATTCAAAATGGCTTCTATTTTCTTTGGATCAACAGTGATCCCATCCACTGATATAATATACCCCAAGTAATGCACTTGTGGAACATAGAATTCACATTTAGAAAAATTCCCATAGAGTTGGTTCTTCCTTAAAATTTCTAGCACTATCCTCAAGTGCTTATCATGTTCCTCTCTATTACGAGAATAAATCAAAATGTCATCCAAGAATATCAACACAAACTGATCCAACTATTTTCTAAACACACTATTCATCAAATTCATGAAAGCTTCTGGTGCATTAGTCAATCCAAATGGTAGGACTGTAAATTCATAGTGACCATATCTAGTCTTGAATGCGGTTTTATGAGTGTCTTCTTCTCGGATTCTTAGTTGATGATATCTAGATTTTAGATCAATCTTTGTGAAAATGGTGGCATATTTTAGTTGATCAAATAAATCTTCTATCCTTGGCAATGGATATCTGTTCTTGATATTTGTCTTATTTAGCATTCTATAATCTATGCATAACCTTAATGAACCATCTTTCTTCTTCACAAATAAAATATGTGCTCCCCAAGGTGATACACTTGGTTTTATCAACCCTTTTTCTAGAAACTCTTGGAAGTTGCACTTTCAATTCTTGCATCTCAATGGGGTTCATTCTATAAGGAGCTCTATGGATAGGCTCAGTACCTAGCATCAATTCTATGGTGAAATCAAATTCATGTTTAGGTGGCAATCCAGGTATCTCATCAACAAAAACATCATGAAATTCCTGCAATAGTGGAAATTTTCCAATAATTTCTTCCTTTGGAATTTCCTCTTTTTCCTTGAGTTTAACTACATAAACCAATCCTCATTTTCTAATAGTTTTCTTCAGTTGCATTTCTGAAATTAGCATTGGTTGAAATTCTCTTGGTTCACTATACATCCTTTGCCTTTCTTTGTCTTCGTTGGTAAACTCAATCCATCTCTCCTAGAAATTTACCAAGGCTTCATGAGCCTTCAACCAATCTATTCCCAATATGATGTCAAAAGCATGTAGGGGTGCTACATACAAATACCACCTAGTAAAGCCATTGGGTAGGGTAATTTGAGTTGAGGAAAAACATTGATTAACATGATAAGTTTACCCTAATCCATACTCAACCTTCCACCCTTGTGCCAAATATCCTGGCTTTTCTGGCATATCCCTTACTAGGTTACTAGAAATAAAACTATTGGTAGCCCCACTATCAATTAAAATTCTTACTTCTTTATCAAAAAGTTTACCATTTAGTAGTAGAGGTGTAGCTTTTCCATCCAAGTTTTGTGTTGTTGTTGCTGCATAGATCTTGTGATTTGGCCTGTTAGAGCTAGTGCTTGCACGTTGTGGGCAGTTAATGGAAAAATGTGAACCTCCACACTTGAAGCACTTTATCCTTGAGTTTGAATATCCTTATTGAACCTGTTTTCCTGTATCCACTGCTTGTAGTGGAAATGGCTACTTAGGAGCTTGGAAATCCCTATTGTTGTTGTTGGAGTAGTTGTTATTCTTGTGGTGAAATTATTTCTTGAAATTCTTCTTACCACCATTGTTGTGCTTCCAAAATTTTGGATTTCCTTTGTTCTTCTGATTTTGTCCATTATCCCACTTTCTCTTTTTCTAAAACTTTTATCCCTTGTTTGACCATTTTGTGGAACTGTTGTGAGTTTCATTAGTAGTCTGAGTAGACTCTATCCTTTGAGCCATATCATAAGCTTCTTGCATAGTGTTATGAACATGTACACTTACCCTATATCTAATCCAAGGCTTCATTCCTAGGATAAATTTATGTATTTTCATCTCATTATTTTGATTATAGGATGACACATATTTAAGGAGTCTCACAAATTGTTCATAGTATTCCTCCACATATCTTGATCCTTGTTGAAATGCGAAGAATTCCTTAAATTTATTCAAATAAAATTGCTTTGTAAGGAATCTATCCTTAAAATCTTCCACAAAAACTTCCCACTTCAACTTGTTGGGTGAGATCTTATGTTCATCTTTATAAGAATTCCACCAGTCAATTCCTATTCCTCCTAGATGAGAAAGAGCAAATATCGTTTTAGTTTCAGAGGAGTAGTTTCTTATGGAAAAATGAAGTTCCAGTTCATCTAACCATGACTCAACTGCATCTTCTCCTCATTTTCCTATGAACTTAGTCACTCTAATATACTTTATGTCATTGCCCATTTCTTTCTTCATGTGGGCCTTATTTTCACGCTCTTCGGGATCTTCATCCTCTCTAATCTCAACCTCTGGATTTTCCATCTCCTGATTGTTGTTGTGGTGATGTTGTGAATTTATAGCTTGCAAAATTTGTTGAATTTGATCTTGCATTATGGAAACCATGGCATTAAGGTTCTCCATATATTTATCTAAATTCCTAGAACTTTCTCCTATCTGTCTGGCTTCAAGACTTTTGGGACTAGCTTTTTGCAAGGTTCCTTTCTTCCTACCTCTCAAACTTGTCACCATGTTTACCTGGAGTAAAAATTTGTATTAATTCTCACTGATTTTCATAGTTGAAATTCTAGACAACTAGATTTCATCATAATTTCTCAAGTAATCTATTACTACTAGGTTCATTCCTTAGTTTAGTCCACTAAATCTATTGTTTTCCATACACACTTGAGAATAAGGAGTAAGCAAGTCAAAATACATAGATTTTGAGTAATTTTCCCAAAAGATTCTAAGGTACACCACTTAAAACCCATAGAAGGAGGGTTCGCTTAGCTCTTCCACTTTTGAATGATTATGGATCTATTCGTGGGGGATAGGAACTCAGGCATCGATAATCTCAAGTACTGACCTTGTCCTTACCAAGTGTGCATCATTTAGAGTTATGGAACTTATGTTTGAGTTGTTTTGTTTCATGCCCAAATATTTTGCTAACCTAGATCTAGCTAGAATCCACTAGTTAGCCTGGGCTCTGATACCAACTGTAACAACCCCAATTGTTACCACCTCTTATCCATATTTTTATATATAAATACATCTTTCATGAGGCAAGGTACATAATCATGATCTAAGATAGAATCATTCCATTTGGATTGTAAGTTATCAAGGAAAATATTATCAAGAGATATTGAGACTTGATCAGAGTCACTCTTTAGTAGAAGTGATTAGCTTCTACGAAACCCTCATACCACTCGAATATGAGAATGCTCAAAGCATTAGGTTTCATCCCTCATAAAAGGGAAATCACCCTATAGAGGCAAATTATTTGAAGATGGAAAACCATCATAGATGAAATAACCTCAACAATGGTTATTCATAGATCTTAGATCCTACCCACATCTTCTCGATGGGGTTACTAAGATAACAAAATCACTACATGTGATTAAAATTACATAATCCTTGGAATGCCATATTAAGCATGATTATATTACCTTATACCTCTTAAGGCTTATTTTTCCATCCTTTTTATTTAGGCAACCCTTTTGTTATATAAATGAATCAATTAAGTTCATTACAAAAGGACATTATTTGTCCATCATGGGGGATAGGAACCCAAATCACATGGATAGGTTTGGTGTTTGATTGTCATCCTCCCAAATGTATTGAGTGCTTGGTTTGCTTCTAATTATCTTAAATTAATGGTATTGTTTTATCTCATATTGTTGTGTAGGTCATCCATAAGTTTCCCTCTACACTATTGTAATCAATAAGAGATAGAAATTATAAACATTCATTAAACATCATACATTTGACAAAATATATATTAATCAAAGAATTCTCATTACTTGATCAATTTCCAAATCATATATCACCTAACATATATTGGAGGTGAATACTACATTAGAAGTCTTCTTTTCAATATATACATAAGCATGTAATCCAAAATACATCAAATATTACAACTCTTGGTTGTTTATACATCAATAATTTCAGCCATCCATAATTACAATGAAACTATCTCAAAACATGCTTATACAAAATGAATAGTATAATAGTCTTCAATAATTGTTGTCCGGTCCTTCTCTAGAATGTCTTGAATATCCATGGTGTGAGAGATGATAGTGAAGGGATCAGGACAACTCGGATGCAAAGTATACCAAATGCATTGCAAGCAAACATGCTAATCAAATATATATGCAATCATGCTCCAAACATTTGCCAAATGTATAACACATTCTAAGAAATCACCAAGCATGAATCACATAATCATCCATATTTAATATTTTCACAATAAGGATTAATTCATAATCCCAACCATTATTTGTTTGGATTACCACCAAACATAAGGAAGAGTCCCATACCTCTTCCCAAGGAAAGGACACCAATCCATCCTTTCCCAAAACTAGAAGACACTCTTCCACTCTTCTAGTTAATTCCATTTAGTTACAATTTTCATTATAACACATATGATGCACAATATATCATTACTTTATTCATTCAATTAATCTAATTACTAGATTTCACTTGTTCATTCTACTTGTCTATCTAATAGACCTCAAATCATAGTTGATTTTTTTTCTTATTTTATAATCCATTCAAATTCTAATAAAACAAAATCAATATTTACAAATCTAATTGATTTAAATCTGATTTTCCAATCATTCCAAAAATAAAGGAAATTGCTTTAATTTTAAAGCCATTCAAATTTACATAAAATCTCTAATCAAGGTATCCAATGTTAATTGGCTTCTATATTATACAAAATAATTTCCAATATATCCAAATTCCTTATCCAAATTAATTTAAATCTAGCATGCAATAGTCCTATATCCAATATAGGGAAAATCCCTACTCCATAATCGTATGACATTAAAACATACAATAACTTTTCTTTAAATTTGAACTTTAGGAATATACTCAACAATCAACATATAGAATTGCTTTTCATATTTTAATACATCACTCCACATCTTTATAATCCAAACTATACTATAGACCACCCAAGGAAGATGATCTTAAGGTATGTTGGTTCTCAAATAAAGGGCTAAGACCAATCAACCCATCCTCGATATCCCAAATATAAGTAAGTTTTGACATCACCAGTTCAAGAGATCGTATACAAATATATACTGAATGATTATAAGGTACCCATATATGTATCAAAAACCCTTCTTGCCAAGTATTAAGCTATGGTCTTGTTATAAAACTCATCCACAAAAGAGAGAGGATGGCGAAGTGGACTAAGGTCCGATCAATATGTATACTATGATGGTCAAAATTATGTTTTTCATCAATGCAGTCTAAGGAAAGATTATAAAATCTATATGAATTTCCAGAGTTTTTATTATATACCAATGTTGTCTACCAGGATTTCAAGGATTGATTGATTTTTCTTAAAATAATTGAATGTAAGCATTTGGGGTATAGAATACTGTCATCTGATATTGTACTAGGTGTTTATGAATTTTCCATAGTTTAGTCTAAGTGTTTGATCACTTTTGATAGTAGCGGAGTTAATCTCGGGTGATTCACCTATGATCTGAAGGAGATAGCTAGAAGGGACCTATGTGGGTATATTTCAGCCTCATATGAAGCAACCTTGTCAATACATAATATAAACTATGATATAGGCCAATTAAATTAGATTTTTAGATCATCATAATTCTATAGCAACGTAGGTGATGCTCGAATGGTTATTTAGGTACCTAAGCTTCGGAATTCTCCCAAATGAAAACAATTCAAAACCTTACAACAAAATAGATCACTCAAAAGGGTTGCACATAGTCAGCTAATATAATGCAAGGTTTAACAACAATTACACACTATGGCATCATGGAAGGTTTGATTGTGCAATCTCATTGGGGCTACAACCATAGCTGCATGAGAATAATTTGACGTCACATAGCCTAGACACATCGAATTCTCACAAGGAATTACTAGCATATTGATATGGGGTCTCGAAAGCCACACTATATCATAATCGATATCACGGAATTCGATGCCCAATCAAAATATTAGGCACATGATCATATAATAAAATATGGCATGACTAGTTCTCTATTTAGTAATGTAATTATGTCCATTAGCTAAAGGCTTCATATGCAAATAGAATTATTTCAACTTGACATAAACCTTGTGTAGGTTAGAACATAAGAAAAGAAGGATTTGAATGGTAATAAGCAAGAAAGAAATAATCTAGTCCTATGAAATCTAGTCACAAAGATTCTTTTGAAGCAAAATGTAAGTAGTAAAGTCCCAACCTAGAGTTTCCATCAGTTGAATGCTTCCTTTGTGCTTCCTTAAGCTCTTCTTCTTCTCCATCATTCTCCTTCCCACATCACATAGCCCCATTTTTCTCAATATTAATGGTAATTTATAGCTTTCTTTATTTTTGACAAGAAAGATGCTTCTAAATATATTATTTTATTTATTTTATTTTATCTTATTTTTCTCACCCCAAGTTAAAGCTTCCTTTAATATATATTATTTTATTGGAAATGGAATCCATAGAGATAAGAGCAGAATATTATCCACCATTTCAACCTTCCCAAAGTAGCCATGCATGTGTAGGAAAATTTGATTATTTAAATCCACAAGGTAGTTTTTTTTTCATGTTTTGGTCCAATCAAAATTGAGCAAGTTCATAAAAAAACAAACTACCTAATTCCCTTCTAAAATAGGATCAACTAGATCAAATAAGCATGCTCAACAAAACAAATCCTTTACTTTAAAAATTGCTCAATTTAAAAATTTCACAAAATCATTATAAATTGCATGATATTCTTTGCAATATTTTCTAGAATAATAGGTCCGAGGTGTAGACCAATTGGTTCATCCAAACCCCATAAGGGGGGTGGGGAGCCAAGGAAAAAATAACCCGCCCGCTCAAAACACAACTCCCCTCCCCCTGCGCCCCCCCGGGCAAAAAGATTTAAAAAATGTGGGGGGGGGGGGGAGGAGGGGGGACAACACGAGAAGATGCGGGGGGTGGAGGGAGGAAGAGGAGAGAATAGTGAGGGGCAAAAAAAGGAAGACCCTGCACGCCCCCGGCTGGACACACAACACCCCACCAACAAAAAAAAAAAAAAATTCTAGAATAATTTGTAAAATGCAAAATATTATTAATGTGCATTTTCAAAGTAAAATTAAATTAAACCAATCTCATGAAAATTAATCATGAAATCAAATATAAATCACACACAAATGGAATACAAGCACTTGATGCATGTGCTCAGTATCCCCCATCATCATTTTTCCTTTGATTGGGTGGGACTTTTTAGAGTAATACTCAAGTAACATCACCATCAAGGAGGTAACTAGTGATGATAGGAATATGAGATTTACCTATTGAGTTGTCATAGTCATCATTTCCCTTCTCATATCTTGGTGGTGAGTCTTCCACCTATGAGAATAAGTGTTCCTGCAATCAAGCAACGCAGCATTAGTTTATTTTGACAAATAAAATATAAAAATTTTAAGCATTAAAACTAACTATCATTACATAAATAGCATATTAAAAATAGTCCTCCAAGGTGGGATGTGACAAGGTCACAAAGATATTGACCTTGATATTGGAAGAAATATATAAAGATTTAGATTACTTAGACCTTGACATTGAAAGAATAAGGATAGAGATTCAGGTCACTCATACCTTGACATTGGTAGAAAGAATATGAAGATAAGTAAAGGATTAAATTCATATCGACCTTGATAATAATTCAAAAAATATAGTAGAAGATAGTGGAAGGAAGAGAATGATTCAGGTCACAAAGACCTTGATTTTGGCTAAAGAAGTTAAAGAATATTTTTGGAGAGAAAAGTAGAAGAATTACTCAACCAAAATAAGAGAAGAGGATAAGGAAAAATAATTATTTGGCCTAAGTAGAAGTGTAGATATATTAGCATCAAAGAGAGAGAGTCATACAACTCAACTCTAGAGCAGAAAATAATAGACCCATTCAGCTCAAGGTAGAGCATAAAAGGATAGAGCCATTCAAATCAAGGTAGAACAAATAATAGTGAGAGCCATTCAGCTCATATAAGATAAATGCAGTGATAATTAGAAGAAAAACCAATAAAATGTTGAGCAATGGTAATCTAAGAGCAACATCGAATAGTGTCAACCTAACATTCAACAATGCCAATATTAGAATGGTCAGTAGAGCCAACCTTTGATCAATGTTGAATAGTGGAAATATAATATCAAACAACACTTGAGAAAATTGAGTAGCATCAACCTATGCTCATTTTCCTAAGAGGGATAACACCTTGAGAATACCAAGAACTCTCTAACAACAAGAAGCCAAATCATATGAGAAGGAAGACACAGAGTTTTTTAGGTGAAGCTATGAGGAAGGAAAAGGGAATGTTGAAAATAGTTGATGAAATCAAAATGCCAACACAAAAATATCATCATTGCTTCGTAATGTAAAGTATTTGAAAGCTATTTTTACCATTAATTTGGAGGTGAAACACCTCTACATGCTTGGAAGTGAAACACATAGAAATGAAATGTCTTGAAATGTATGAAAGTAAAATTCCTTGGCATGCACAGTGACACGCTTCATTCATCCAATCCCATTAATAGTTGTCCATAATATTTATTCCTCATGTAACACTCATGAAACAGTAATGTGAAGAAGCACATGGAAGTAGGGAGATTTTAAAGGTAGATTAGTTTTAGGTTTTTTATAATCTAAGTCTTTTTCAAGTTGATATTAGGAGCTATAAGGTTAAAGTTATTTGTTTTATTAAGAGTGTGGAGTGATAATTAAGAGTTGTTTATTTGCTTAATGAAGAGTTAAATTTATTTAAGTTTCTTGGAGTAATAAATAGAATAAATTTTACTTAAGTTTATGAAGTTATTAATTTGGAGTAATAAGGATTGTTTATAGTAATTTTATTTTTTATTAGATTAAAGTTTTTTGAATATTTGTAAATTTAGTTTTTTGGGAGATAAAATGATTTTAACACCAAACTTTAGGAAAACATAAGTTTGTAAAGTTTATTCTATAAGTTTCTAAAACTAGGGAGACATAAGGCTTACTACTCCATAAGAATTGTGAACTATTCCAAACTTATAAATCATAATGAATTTTTGGTACATAGACTCTGGAGCAAGTCGACATATGATAGAAAATAAAAAATGGTTTAATACTTTTCATGAAAAATATGAGAAACCAATTTTCATAGCAGATAACATGACTTATAAATTCAAAGGAGTAGGAGATGTTGTAATTGATATAAGAAATATAAAATAAGTTATCAATAATGTTTTATATGTCCCAAGATTAAATTAATAATATCCTTTCAATATCTTAGTTTATGGATCAAAAATTATAAATTGAATTTAAAGTTGTCAAAGCAAAAAACAATATCTTATTATCAAGAAAAGAAAAGTGATAGCATCAGGATCTTATAGATATAGATTTTTCACTCTAGATATAGTAAAAGTATAGATCTTTTAGTAGGAATATCATAAACTAAAGAGCTATGGCATAAGATACTAGGACATATAAGTGCATCATCATTGAAAAAATGACTAAATATCAAATGGTAAAAGGTTTACCTAATATTTCTTGGGAAGTATATAGTTTTTCTAGAATGTGTAGTAGGAAAATAAAATATGATACCTTTTGAAATTCATCAATATAGAGCTCAAAAACCATTGGAATTAATATATATAGACTTACATGGACCAATGAATATCACTAGTATTGGAGGACATAGAAATACAAATCTAAAGCATTTAGTTGTTTCAAAAAATTCAAAATTCTAGTTGAAAAAGAATCAGGAAAAACTATCAAGAATCTTCATTCAGATAAGGGTTGTGAATTTTAGTCAAAACAATTTAGTTTATTTTTAGAAGAAAATGGAATAAAGAGATAACTCACTATAGTATATTCACCACAACAAAATGGTATTGTAGAAATAAGAAATAGATCTATCATGAAAATGGTTAGGTGTTTGTTAAAAGCTCATCTTGATCATTAGTATTGGGAAAAGGCAGTTAAAAAACCTATTTATTTTCAAAATATATTACCTACAAGAATACTTAAGAATGTTACACTAGAAGAAGCATGGTCAGGACAAAAACCAAATGTAGAGCGACTAAGAATTTTTGGATGTAAGGCTTATATGCATATTCCAAAGAAAAAAAGAACAAAATTAGATTAAAAACCTATGTGATATATTTCTTGGTTATGATGATGGGTTTACAAGATACAAAATAATTGACCCAATAAAAAAGAAAATCTATATAATCAGAGATGTAGTATTTTATGAAAAAAATTAAAAATAGTATTAAAAAACAAAAAAATTGATTCAATTTTTTTTAAATTTTTTTTAGAAGACCCATAAAATGAAGATACAAAATTAGAATTGCAAGATGAACAAAATGAAAAAACTACTACAAAATTGTAGAGAAAAGAACCTATTTGGATAGAAATACACTTAGAGATTCAAATATAGAACAATGTTATATCTTACTTTTACAAGATCTCAAACTTGTAGTTTAACTACAATAAATAGGGTATTGATAAGCTCTATAGTAGAACCTACAACAACACTTCAAGCCTTAAATAATCTAAAATGGAAGGAATCTATGGAATAAGAATATATAGCATTGATGAGAACTAGAAATACTCATTTTATATACATTATTAAGGGACATAATTATTGGTGTAATTAGAATTAGAGATCTATTTTTATATAACTTATGCATATAATTGATAGAAAATCTAGTATAATGCTTGACTAGTGTTTTTAGTGAAAACTATGTATAAATATAGATTTTACTATGGTGTTTTCCAGTCTACATCCCACTTGGACCTAGTATTGTGCAATAATGTGCCTTGATCCCATACATTTTTATGTGCCTTGATGTATAGGTAGGCACCTTACTCTACAAGTATGTTCCTGGAAATGTCTGGATAATATGTAGAGTACAATTTTATCGACATCAAAACTGCAAAAGCTTTGAATTTATTCAAAATATGTCCTCAAAGCTGGAAATGTCTGGAAAATACTGTCAAGTTCCCATGTGGCATCCTCCTCTGGTAAATCTTGCCATTTGATGAGAAATTCTTGAATCTGACGTGATCTCAGTCTTCGTATTCTATGTTGTAGTATATCTTCAAGTTGGAGATGTATGCGTCCTTCCTCATCGAGCACTGGTAATTCTGATTGACCTTGCACTTTCTGGCCAATTACTTTTTTGAGACATGAAACATGAAATACCGGGTGTATTCGTGATGATGAAGGTAGCTCTAACTGATAGGCAACTTCTCCAATGCGGCGCACAATTTTGTAGGGACCATAGAATCGTGGAGCCAACTTTTGGTTGGACTTTATCTTTAACGATGATTGTTTGTAAGGTTGCAACCTTAGGAAAACCCAATCACCTATATTAAAAGTTCTCTCTGATCGGTGCAAGTCTTGTTGTTGTTTCATACGATTTTGTGCTTGGACTAAATTTTCTTTGAGGATGGTGAGTGTAGACTGCATTTGTTCGAACCAATCATCCACTTTGGCTACTTTGGATGATCCTTGCACGTAATCTACGACGATAGGAGGCTTGGTGCCATACAATGCTTCAAATGGAGACATCTTAATTGAGTAATGGTAAGAAGTGTTGTACCACCATTCTGCCAATGCTAACCACTGGCTCCATTGATGTTGTTTATCTTGAGCGAAACATCTTAAGTATGTACCCAAACATTTGTTAACCACTTCTGTTTGACCATCTATTTGTGGATGGTAGGCTGAGGACATGTTTAATTTGGTACCACTAGGTCGAAATAATTCCTGCCAAAAATTACTAGTGAATATGGGATCTCTATCACTTACTATATTTTTTGGCATACCATGTAATTTGAAAATTGAATCCATAAATACCTTGGCCACCTTGCTTGCGGAAAATGGATGTTGTAAATCTTGAAAGTGAGCGTATTTGGATAACCGGTCTACGACTACGAAGATTACTGTCCTGCCTTCTGACTTTGGAAGACCTTCAATAAAATCCATGGATATATGTTCCCACTGCCGTTCAGGGATGGGTAGTGGTTGTAACAACCCTGGGGATTTGAATGTTTCTCATTTATTGCGCTGGAAAACTTCACATTCTGCTACCCATTGTTTGACCTCTACTTTTAATCCTTTCCAACAAAATGATTGTTTGACCCTTAAATATGTCTTCAAAAATCCTGAATGTCCTGCCGATGGAGAAGCGTGTGATTCATCGAGGATCTTTAATTTGAGTTCTGAATTATGTGGAATGTAAATGCGATTCTTCTTTCTGAGGATTTTATCGTCATAAGAGAACAAAGGGTGTTTAGAGGAACCGATAGACAAGTCTTGAATTATCTTAGCAGTTTCGCTATTGGCTAACCATTCATCTTGTAATTGAGTCACCCATTGGGAGCAAGGACCTGAAATAGCGTTAATGACTACTTCGTCTTCATATTTTTGGGATAGTGCATCGGTGGCTACATTTTCCTTCCCTTTCTTGTATTCAATAACAAAATCATAACCCAATAGTTTGGTTAACCACTTATTTTGTTCTGGATAAGAAAACCTCTGCTCAAGAAAATGTTTGAGACTACTATGATCTTTTTTGATAATGAAGCGGCTACTGATTAGGTAGTGTCTCCATTTTTCCACTGCATGAAGAATAGCCAACATCTCTTTTTCATATGTTGATCTTCCCAAATTCTTCTCGGAGAGCTGTTTACTTTCAAATGCCAATGGATGACCTTCTTGCATTAATATAGCCCCAATTCCTGTTCCTGACGCATCACATTCGACAATAAATGGTTTGTGAAAATTGGGGGTTGCTAATACTGGAGTTGTACACATGGCCTCCTTAAGAGCTTCGAAAGCCAGAGTAGCCTCTTCCGACCAACGAAAAGCATCCTTTTTTGTGAGTGTCATGAGAGGTGCTGCAATCTTACCATAATTTTGTACAAACTTGCGATAGTAGCCCGTGAGACCCAAAAAACCATGAAGTTTCTTGATGGTTTTAGGTAAAGGCCATTCTTGAATTGCCTTAATCTTATTGGGATCAACTTTGACGCCCTGGTGTGAAACTATATGACCCAGATATTCCACTTCCTGGACACCAAAGGAACATTTGGAACGTTTGACAAATAGCTTTTCTCTGTGTAAAATGTGAAGGGCTTTATCCACATGATGTAAATGGTCCATCCATGTTTTGTTGTATATGAGAATATCATCAAAAAAAACTAACACAAACTTACGGAGGAGTGGACGAAACACTTGGTTCATGAGACTTTGGAATGTGGATGGTGCATTAGTGAGACCAAAAGGCATGACCAAAAATTCGTAATGACCTTCATGAGTACGAAAGGCCGTTTTGGGAATATCTTCTTCTCTAACACGGATTTGGTGAAATCCGGAGCGAAGGTCTAATTTTGTAAAAAATTTTGCACCATGCAACTCATCTAATAGGTCATCTATGACAGGGATAGGAAATTTGTCCTTGATAGTGAGTTTATTGAGAGAACAAAATTCAGGACACATACGCCAAGAGTTATCTTTTCGTCTAGCCAGGACTATAGGTGAGGAATAAGGACTAGTGTTGTGACGAATGACTCCATGATCCAACAAATCCTGAACGATCTATTCGATTTCTATCTTTTGTGGTTGAGGATAGCGATAAGGATGATTGTTAGGAGGAACACTCCCTGGAATCAAATGGATGGCATGGTCATGAGATCGTTTAGGTGGTAATCCTTGAGGTTCTTGGAAAACCTCTTCGTAATGTGTTATGATGTCTTGTAACTCTGGAGCAATAATATCCGAATTTGCTGGAGATTGTTTTTCCAAATAATTAATTTGAGCTATAAACCCATATCCACCCTTTTTTAACATCTTCTCCATACTATGAGAGCTCACCATTTGTGATGGAGGAGTAGTAATGCCTTGTAAGCGAATGACTCATCCATTTTCCTTCCATTCCACAAATAATTTTTTGAAGTTGAAGCTAACCGTGTCTAATGTTTCCAACCATTCAACTCCCAAAATGACATCCGAGTTCCCCAAATTCATGACGAAAAGGGATCCAAACCAAGTATAAGTTCCCATTTTTATGGAAACTTGAGATGTGCGACCAACACATTGTGCGTTCACCCCGTTGGCCACTAGAACCTGGAATTTGTCTTTGTTGGAAGAGTTAATGAATAAATTCAAAGCTTTTGTGGTTTTGATGTCGATAAAATTGTGGGTACTACCAGAATCAATTAGCACATTCACCTTTTTCTGGCAGAGAAATCTTGGTACCTTGATGGTATGGTGGGTGGTTAAACCCATGAGAGCATGCACGGAGATCGCCATTGTATCCTCTTATTTTTCTTCTATAGTACATGGTAGGTCTTCTGGCATAGGTTCTTCTGGTTGGTAAGGTTCTTCCTCTTCTCCTTCACATTGATCACCTTCAATATGAAAGTTTTGTTTTTGGGCACATGCTTGTTCCTTGGGGTGATGAGTGCGACATTTATAGCAAAAATATCTTGATGGTTGATCATTTCTACGAAAGGAATTGTTGCGATATGAAGGATGACTATAAGTTTCACGTCGTGCAGACAACTGATGTCTCTTCTCGGCCAGCTTGGCTATTCTTATACAATCGTTCAACAAGGTTGGATTGTGCATGTCTACCTCCACTCGAATACTTTCTTTCAAACCATTGCGAAAGGCTCCTACCACTGTGTCGGGACTGAGGTCTAAAGTGTATGGTAGTAAACTGGTAAACTCCGAAATGAATTCGCTAACTGACCCTTCTTGTTTAAGAGATAACAGTCTTACTGTGTATGATGATGTAGCTCCTTCATCAAATCTTTCTAAAAAAGAGGTAGTGAATTTTCTCCAATTAATAGTAGCTCCTTTCTCTCGTTTAAGCCATACAAACCATTGGTAGGCCTCAGTGCCTAGTTTTGATGCAGCGAAAGGGACTTTATCAATTTCCTTAATTTGATATAAGTCAAGAATGCCTTCCATTTTGGCTATCCAACCACGAGGATCATGACCTTCAAAAGTGGGCATATCAATTCATGGAAAATTATTATTAGGGCCTCTCGGTTGGTGATAACCCGTGTCCCTTTCTTGATTTTGGTTATACCACTGTCTCTAATAGCGATCCCTGTAATTATCCGAATCACCTCGTTGTTGTTCCCAATCATCATTAGGATCGACATTTTCTTCATTCCTTTGGGCATGGGAGTGATTTTGGGGATTAGTATTGGGATTAGGCTGGTTTTGTGCTTGCACTAGGTTTTTTAGGAGGAGACCAATTTCGTTCATACCCTCTAGTAAGAGTCAAAGAGAATCATCGTTGGAAACGGTTGAGTTACTTGAGTTTCCTTGTGTGATGTTTTCGTGAGTTGGGGGAGGATTAGTAGCCATAGGATCTACTAGTGGATGATGTGGATTATAACTACCAATTTTAAAAGGAGAAGGAGAATTTTTTGTACCTGGGCTTCGATTTGGTCTTCTGGCGTTGTTATTGGTCGTTTTCGAGCTTGATAATCGACCGTCAGAACCTTTGGTCCACTGTTTGCTCATGCACTTGTTAACATAACCTGCTTAGGATTTCGCTTCAACTATCACAAAATTCGGTTTGAATTTAGCAAAAAATGTGGATTCCGCTTCAACTGTCGCTCCAACTGCGACACGGATTTGAAATTTTGCTGGCTCACCTCCTTTGACGACTTTCAACGACTTTTGACGATTTTCAACAATACAAGATGCGACACAACTGGACAGATTTTGTCAACTCGACACAAGGACAGGACTGACAACTGGACAGATTTTGACAACTCGACACAAGGACAGGACTGACAATTGGACAGATTTTGACAACTCGACACAAGGACAAGGACAAGACTGACAACTAGACAGATTTTGACAACTCGACACAAGGACAGGACTGATAGCGACTAGATCAAGATACGATGCATGGACTGAGACAGAACATAAATAAGACGTGAGCAGACACACCATGCAGACTAAGATAGATGGAACAGAGACGCAACACGTGAGTAGACTAAGCAGACATGATGCGTGGACCGAGACAGGATAGAATGGAGATACGACACACAAGCAGATCGAGCAGACACAATGCGTAGACTGAGACAGGATAGAACAGAGACACGACATGTGAGCAGACACACAGAACGAGATAGAATGGAATGGAGACGCGACACACGAGCAGACACACGGACACGACGTGCGGAACGAAACACGACACGTGAGACCGACGACAAAGCGATAGCACAAGGAATACTATGCGCGGAGGAGCTCCAACGTGTGACCACAGTCACACTTAAGAAGGTGCGACGAATTCGTTATAAATCCTTAAACCCACTTAACACGCTGAATGTGGGATAAACATTTGAGCCCAACACTCGAAAATGAATTTATCTGACGTCAGCAAGTGATTTAACCTTAGTCTAACCGATTAATTGAAGTATTTCATGAATTATGATTGGACGACGCGATTACCACTGGCGTATGCCTGTTTCAAAGGTTCTGTAGGTAGAGATGACTGCACTGGCCGCAGCTTGAGATCGAATTGGGACACGAACGGGTGATTTGGCCGATCGAAATGGGACGCGAACGGGTAATTTATGCCTTCGGTCGTGCGCTGTTTGAAGATTGTAAACAGAACGCTAATTTTTCTTTCACGAAGATGTCACTGAATGGAATTCGAATGCCAATTTTTCTTCCGCGAAGACGTCACTAGGATGGACGTGTATTTAAATGCGGACTCGCTGATCTGGATCGCCCGATTAAGTGTGAGGGACAGAGCCGTACGGAAGTCCCGAGGCTTGGAACTGGACCACTGATACCACTTGGAAGAGTTTTTCTTCTACGTTAATAAATTACAGAACGAACTCCTTAAATTGCAATACGATGAATAGCAAAGATACAACAATAGAAAATAATATAAATCGAATAGGAATCCTTCGCCACTCAGGGAGGGCACGTCCCCGCCATGAAGGCAATAACGAATGCAGAGAAATATCAAATAAAAATGATGATGCTTATGAATAGTCTAACTACTATATATATATGAATAAATGAACTCTTGGAATACCTAGCCGATGGCTAGGTTTGGAGTGTAATAGTTCCTTACTCTTCAGGTAGGTGCCTTGCTCTTCATGGAGGCACCTTACTCTTTAGGTAGGCACCTTACTCTACAGGTAGGCACCTTACTCTATAGGTAGGCACCTTACTCTTTAGGTATGTGCATTACTCTTCAGGTAGACATCTTCAAGTGGGTGCCTTAATCTATAGGTAGGCACCTTACTCTTCAAGTGGGTGCATTACTCTACAGGTAGGGACATTACTCTTCAAGTAGGTGCCTTTAGGTAGGTGCCTTACTCTATAGGTAGGTGCCTTATTCTTCAGGTAGGCACCTTACTCTTTAGGTAGGTGCCTTACTCTTCAGGTAGGCACCTTCAAGTAGGTGCCTTACTCTACAGGTAGGTGCCTTACTCTTAAGGTAGGTGCCTTACTCTTAAGGTAGGCACCTTACTCTTAAAGTAGGCACCTTATTCTTCAGGTAGGTTCTTTACTCTATAAGTAGGCACCTTACTCTATAATAAGGTGTCTAGATGCCATACATTGGAGGTGCCTTGATCTAACCAAGTCAACAGGAAGACACCTTGATGAAGTAGGTGCCTACTTGTGGTGCCTTTATGAGAAAGTAGGCATATTGATGTGCATTCATTGAGAAGATGCACCAAGTCAACTTTAATCGGTTGATCAATGGGATAAGGAGGTTGTTGCATGTGAAGACAAAGGAGAAATATTCTAATAATGCATTATTATTAAAATAGAATAAAACACTTATTATTAACTGATTGATTGGTTGACCTTGTAAAGCTCTTAAAGCACTATTTTTAGGATTCATTAATTTAGGATTTATTTGTTATATACACCTAAGTATTATTATATTTATCCTTCTAGTGAATGGACATATTTTTTTTCTTTATTTGTATAAAACATCCTAGAAGGGATGCCACTTTTGAGTAAGACCCAAGGAGGCAAGGGTATCAAATGGACATACTTTCAATAGCAGAATAAAATCTATGTATAAACCAATTGTAACTAATCACATTATGTGATTAAAAATATATTGATTTGTTATTGTAATGAGATCTGATTGCACTTTATATAAATACACAAGCCAAATGAATGGGGATAGAGAAACAATTACAAAGAAGGTATTTTATTTTATTTTCTATATAATTTCTTAAGAGTGCAAATACTCTTAGTTGCTTAAAGCAACTATTATGTGATTAATCGGGTGGACTATCTACGGGAGCCTGGGCCCACTCCTTGTAGTAGTCCTCCCCTATTTTATTTTTATTATTTATTTTTAGTATATTATATTTACTACTTTATTTCCTATTTTATTTAATTTAGGTGTGTGTTTTATTTTCCTACATTTTAATTTACCACACTTTTATTTTCAACACTTTAATTTTAGTTTGTAATTTATTTATTTATTTATCTGCACTTTATTTTATTTGGTTTGGTTGAAATAAAAATGCATAAACATTCCCCACCAAATTAAATAGGTACAGAAGGATTCATTCCCCCACACTACAGGCATATACTATGTGTGACACTCATAAGTTTACGAACTTACCGGATTGATAATTTATGGTAAAAGAAATGACTGTTTTCTAAACATAATTTTTGCTCACCATTTTGGCACCATTGTTGGGGAGTGTCAAAACTGTAGTGTTATGATTTATAGGTCAGATAAAAATCCCATTTAAAATTACCTGTAGATCTTCTACCTGAGAAGCGTGAGTCCACCAAGGGCCTTTTTACAAGGCCAAAAATAGTTTTCAACATAGTCATAGCCAAATCCCATAGGAAATAGTTTAAATTTACCAACTTCTCAGGTAAATACAGGAATGAACCTGATGTATCATATTAAGTGTAGAAGTAGGAATAAATTGTGTTAAAAAAATTATAAAATTAGGCAGTGAAGGATTTCCATCATATTCTGAATGGTTTCGAGAAATCAAAGGAATGGCACAACCCAGGTCTAATATAGTTGAAAATATTTAAGGGTGTGTTTTTACATAGAAACCATTTAGGAGATTATACCTCAAAGAAGCACAATTTTAATTATAAGATTAATGTTTCTCAATATTGGTGAATTTTCAACAATGACATTAGCAACCAAAAAAATGACAGAGCAAAATTTAAAGAACAACTTATTATAGAGTATGCTCTTCACTTGCACTTAAGGCGACCTAGTGAATCAAAAACTAGCATGTATTTTTAAAATACTACTATGCCATGTTTTCTCCAAATTTCTAGCCATAGATAGTCATTTTCTAGCCTACACATTTTTCCATTAAGTTGAAAATGTTTGGTTTTGAGTCCATGGGGTAAAATGCTCTTCTCATGCTACGACATATCAAACTAGTTGGTAACAAAATGGATGATTTTTAGAGACTAGTTTAGATGTAGGCATGGGGGAGATCCCACCTTCATCATTACCACCAAAAGCACAAAAAACATTGTTTACAGTGTTCATTTAAAAAAAAACTAGTTAGAATTTTATTTTAATACCTTTAGTTTAGATTTTTCTTTTATGTTTTGCAGGATAGCATGAAGTGCAATGTAGAAAATAAGGAGTTTTCTGTGAATATTTCATGAATTGAGATTCATACATGGAGTTTGTAATAGCACTATACAAACCATATTGTGCACCTCAATCATGTAGCATCTAGTCTAAACAGGTGAAATAAACCAAAGTTTTTCCTTGGCAACATAAGCACCTAAAGGTAGGCTAAGTAACCCTGATCAAGTGAAAGGCTTCTAGCCCAAGGTGGTTGTGGAACTTGGGGGAAAATTTTGCTACAAGGTGCATGACTGTTACAACATGAATGATAAGCAGAGTCAGAGATGCTACACCAAGAGCAAAATAGAATTCCAAGGGAATGTTTCAAGAAATAGTCGATGAGCTCCATTTACAACTACCTCACATTTGTGAGACTAGATCAAAAATCGACATGGGGGAGACCCCATACCATACCAATAGTTTTGACAAATGTTCACACATTCATTAAAAAAAAGAGGAGGATACACAAAAAATAAAAATGGGGGAGGGGGGCACCTTACTCTCGACGACATCACACTTCTAGTGCCTAACTCTCATATAAATACCTCTTACTCCTATATAAATGCGCCTTACTCCCATATAAAGGTGCCTTACTCCCATATAAAGGCACCTTACTCATGATGCCTTACTCCCATATAAAGGTGTCTTAATTACATAAAGGCATCTTAACCCCATATAAATGCACTTTACTCCTATGAAAAAAAATGAATTATGTGAATCCTCCCAATGGTTTGTAGTTATATAAAAAAAAATACCACATGGAACATGTTTTGCTTAGCATAAAATTTATTTTTGTTTTGCTTTGCAGGATATCATACCCTTTGAATGCAATATGAAGGCATCTTGAGAGCCAAGGCCTCAGGCACATGCATGATTCATGTATTCCTACTTTCATGTGTTTTTATTTATAGGTCATCGTGCCCTCTGAATGTAATATGAAGGTATCCTGAGATCCAAGGCCTCAGGCATAGGCATGATTCATATTTTTCCTTGCTTTTGTGAGTTTAGTTTCATAGGACACAACCATGAGCATGATTTGTAGGTAGGTCTAGCATAAAGTAGGCCTAAAATATGTGGCATCTCATACCCTGTAATTAGGAGTTTAGTGAAGTGCAAAAAGGTACTTTCTTCGCACTAGGAAGAGAGTGCCTACAATAATCCTAGTACAACAATGCCTTTTTCCACCTAGAGGAAGACACCAATAAGCAGTGTCACTCTACCACTAGGAAGAGTGGTGCCCATATATTTGAAAAAAAACTTGTGGAGAATCTTATGGTTGGGTGCTAAAAAGAAGTTGCAGCCCTTCCTTGAGAAGAGAGTTGCAAATCTACTTTATACCCAGTAGTGCTTAAACTTCTTCTCCCTAGATTAGGAGTACCTATTGTTCAGTGTGGGACCTAATTTTTAGAGGGTTGCAGACCTGTTGCACAGAGGGACCTATTACTGGCGACAAGGGCATCACCAATTTAAGTGAGGGAGTATGGGTGAATTTGAATCTCTTGCAAATAAAAATCTTCTTCTAAAAAAGCTCCAAGTTAAAATACATATCAAAAACTAAGCTTTATTTTTTGCTACTTATTGTAAGAGAGTATCCTCTTTCCCTAGGACCAACTTGGTCTAGAAGGAAAATGAGAAATCTCCAATTGGTCGCTAAATAAAGCAGGGGAGGAGCCTAGAAGTAATCAGATGTCAAAAATCTGCAAGAAGGCCACATGGTGCCTGAGCACAATAAATCATATGAATGGAGCTCATAGTGGCCAAAAATAACATCACATAAATATCAATGATGTGTCTCATGGAAAATTCACACTGGAACACCCAACACATGTCGTAGATGATGATGGATGAATTTATTTATCCTCACTCCAAGAAATAGAGGATCGTAGTGCTACTCTAATTCTACCTACGAAGGAAATAATTTAGAGTGGGAGATCAATTTTATTCGGATGCACATGTATCAGGGTGATATAAAATCAATTGAAAAGAGTGACATGTTTAGGAGCACATGGTGAGAAAATAATAATACACAAAGGTTGATCCCTGCAATGCATTCAGAGAGTTCAATGCTCTTGAGATACATCAAAGTAGGATTAAAATATTTTTATATGTGCTATTGATGATGAGCTTGGTGTTTCAAAGTTTGGGGTTGTTGGGTATCATAAAATCCTCTAATAGTGGTATATGGGATGTAAATTTTTGCACACTAGGCTGCATAGTTACCTGGCTTGCATGGCCTCCATTTTTAATGCACAATGCTAATATTATAGTTTTTACGATAACATTTCATTATGTTAAAATATGTGGGAAAATAAAATACAGAGAAGAGACAGAGTCTCACTATGGTGGAGAAGAATGCCAAATTTGCAAAGAGATGGTGAGGATCTAAAATCATGAATAAGTTGCTTTCATAATGAAAAAAATTCATTATTTCCCACAAATAGTTTGGTGGAGAAGATGTTCCAATACATAGCACATACAACCAAATTCCTAGGATGGATCATTGATAGTCTTCCAGCTTAGCCACCTAAGTTTAAAGGTACCAGCTTAAATTGTTGCAGTTGACGTTCTATTCTCTAATGTATATGATGAAAAAAAATTTACTCCAAGATGCACCAACAATCTCATTTTCTGGTGCACCATGATTATAGATAGCACGAAGATATTTCACACCATCAGCATCATACACAAGTTTTTGCAAAATTCACCTAGGTATGTACTAAGTTTTTTTTTAATTATATGCATAGTTATTTTTAAATAATTTATATGTTAATACCAAGAATATGCCTCCATAATTCCCTTTGTGAAATTATCCCATTACTATTCTACCTCATTCATGAGAAAAATTTCATTACCCTAGGAATGTCTAAAAAAAAATGATGACAGGGGGCACCTCACTCTCGATGTATTACTTCCATATAAAGGTGTCTTACTCCCGGTGCCTTACTCCCAATGCCTTACTCATGGCACCTTACTCCTATGAAAAAAAATATATTATTATTTTTGGGGTTGTTGTCATGAGGACATGACAATCTTTAGGCATGGGGGGATTATGAGCACTAGAAATGCTCATTTTATATACATTCTTAAGGGTCATCGTTATTGGTTTAATTAGAATTAGATATGTATTTTTATATAACGTATGCATATAATTGATAGAAAATCCAGTATTATGCTTGAATGGTTTTTTTTGGTGGAAACTATGTATAAATGCAAGTTTTTCTACTAATATGGTGTTTTCCAATCTACATCGTACTTGGACCTAGCATTGTGGAAGAAGGCACCTTTATCCCATACATTTGTAGGCACATTAATGTACAAGTAGGCACCTTAATCTATGGGTAGGTGGCTTACTCTATAGGTAGGAACCTTACTCTTCAAGTAGGTTCCTTACTCTTTAGGTAGGTGCCTTACTCTACAGGTAGGTGTCTTACTCTTTAGGTAGGTGCCTTACTCTTCAGGTAGGTACCTTACTATTTAGGTAGACACCTAAGAGCACCAAGGGATCACAAATTGAACAAAATAGGTCATTGAGGAGAGATTTTCAATACTTGGATAGCTTCCCTTGGAGATTATTTTTTATAGCGAAGCCCTACCAAATTGGAGAGCATATTGGAGCATCTTCAAGGAGCGATGAAGTGCTAGCCAATTTAGGGGTTTTCCATATACAAGATATTTGATACAACGGACAAGAAACAACAACTCTTTCAACACTGGCAACAAGCTTAGATCCATAGCCTTAGAGTACTAGAAATAGGTTGACCTTAGTGACCATTATCTCAGACAGTAGCCCACTAGCCCAATCTAGCATTCTTTGTACTATTTTCTTACATTTTAGCTTGTTACTTGCTTTTCATGTCATTAGCATATATTTGCTTCATTTACTTGTTCTGATAGCACTAGTTTCATTGCATTTGTTTTCATTAAGTGTACTCATTGCTAACAACCTCATTTGATGAGGCAATATCAAACATTTAAGCACCCAGAGGAGTAGGAGGCTCCTGAGGAGGATGAGGAGGAGCTGGATATCGAGAAGAGAGATTCTCATTTGAGAGCACAATTGCATGAGGTCAAGGCTAAGCTCCAGTTGACCAATATCTAGGTACAACATTGAGATGCTACTATAGCACAGTGATATGCCACTATAGAGCAGCTCACACTATAGATCTAGGCTTTACAAGCTACTATTGGGGGTGGTGTTGCTAGGATGTAGTTTGTTGTTCCTCCTCCTACACCATAGGGTGATACCAGGGTAGATCCTAGGGCAGATCCAGGGGTAGAGGTTCTACACCTACAGTCATTACTATATTAGTACGAGGGAAAGATCCATGGGTATGTCTCCCATATAGCCTCTCTCTAGATGCAGCTTAGGAGGCATGGAGTTGTCCCTAGGGAGGCACCAGGTGTAGGTGGTTCATAGGTCAGTAGGTGCTCCACATCTGGGTAGTATTTTCTATGTCCTAGTTAGAGTACCCGAACTCACACAAAGAGACCAACAGCCTCACATCACTCTACTCATGACACCACCATAGGGGGAGGTGATGCCATGGGTGCAAGCCCTGTGTTTGATTGATGATGCACTTGGATTTTATTTTTTGAGGTCTTCTTGACCTATATGACTATATCCCACGATAAATTTTTGTATACCCACATACTTGATACACACATTTATATGATATATTTGCATTATAACTCATTATGTGTATCATTTAATGTTTTTGTTTTATTTATGCAATGTGATTATGGCATTATGATGATTTGATGTATGTGTTAGATGATAGATGATATTTATGATGATGTGGATGTTTATATGGATGCTCATGTAGATGTGATATGATCCAGTGATGTGATGTATCATGCATTGCCTTGATGATGGATTTATGATTGTATGTATAGGTAGATTTATGATGTGATATTTGATGTGAATGGATGAGTTATGCACTATGTATTTATGGATGTAATGTTTATTGTTAAATGCATGTTTAATTTTGATTTTATTGTATGCATCTAACTCGTGCTATGATAAGGTGAATGCAATATATAATTTGTTATGTATATGGTGTTTAATCTAATGTGAATGAACTTGTATGTTTTAATCACTTAAAATATAAGCAATGCATATGATATGATTCTGACAATCTAACGGGTGATACCATAGAAAGTATAACAACCATGAATTTTTAATAATCATTCTAATTATAAGAATTAATTATTTAAACCATCTATATGTGGAATGTAATGGTGTGGAATGTATGTATTTTTGGATAAGCTTTTGTAATTTAAAATATATAAAATAATCAGTGGTCGTTTAAATATCATTTATGACATATATCTGGTATCTAGTTTATTTTATTAATGCCCCCTAATTTATAGAAGCTTATAGAGAAATTTGATGATGTGGTTGATAATATGATTTGTTTCTATGTGGGAATTTTTGAGGTTTTTCTTGAGACTTCAAACACTCTAGTTACCCTATCAATAACTATGTACTGACCACACAAGACTTTTGAAAAGCAAGGCTTTCACCATGTTCCTGGATATTCATTATCTTTGTGTGTGGAAATGAATATATATTTTGAGATAAAACCCAAGCATTTCCTCTAATGTCAGGCATGATTCTTTTAGCCAATTTCTAAGATCAGGGATCCTTAAGTGTTCATCTCATCCTTATGTTGGACTTAGTTGTACTATACCACTATGCAGTATTGGGTTATCTAAGCTAGCTCATACATGCAAACATTTGTCTATACAAATGCCAGAAGCTTTGTGATAGACATATCATCATGCGTAAAGATATCTCCTTCCATTTTTGTACAATGATAATAATTCCAGGGATTCAAGCTCCATTTCCTTATTTTCTTCATTTTATTTGGGATACTTGCTCATGTGTAGTGATGAAAATCATTGTTTATTTTGATTGATTTTTTTTTAGCAAGGGACTTATGTAGTGATGATAATCACTATTTTATTTGTTTTTGCACCTTTTGAACTATGACTTTGAAAACTAGGGTTTTGAATTTGTGCTTTATTTTGGGATTTTTACTTATTTTAATGAAATAAAGGGATTTATGTAGTGATGATAATCACTCATTTATAGGTAGGGAAAAACTTGTCCTTTTGCCAATTCTCAGAACCTTTAAACCGTTCACACAGGGGGATAAGCAAGGCAAATCCTTTTCACTTAAGGTAACCTATACCACTTTTGCAGCTTTCATCTTTCCATTATAACAACTAGGATTTTAGTGTTTCAATTAGTGATGGGATCCTGAATATCCAAGGTATTATCACAATTAGACCTTACCCTCTACTAATCAAGGTGGATTTCTACAAAAGCTGATAAGACCACTAGATATGGTTGAATGCCTAGGAAACCTTAGTGTATTTCTCATAGCAACATGAAATGGTTGTGTTTAAAAATATCATTACTCAAATGGATGCAGATGGATATGTATGTTATAATGAAATGCAACTATGTGGATGCAGATGTAAGATGCAAATGTTTTTGTATTTTTTATTTTTGCATTATTTTGGTACTTTTTGATTATTGTATTGTTTTTTTTACCAAGGGCCTTTAATATGCCTTTGGAGATTTTTGTGATTTTATTTGACCAAAGGGATTTAAGATGCCTTTGGAGCATTTTGATTTATTTTGACCAAGTGGATTGGGTACCCTTGGAGCATTTTGTGGTTTGACCAAAGGGCTTTAAGATGCCTTTGGATCATTTTAATGAAGTTGACCAAGTGGTGTGAAGATATCCTTGGAGTATTTTTGATTGATTTTGGCCAAGCGGATTGGGTACCCTTGGAGAATTTTTGATAGGATTTTGAATTTTATGTTTTTCAAATTGTTTTTTTGTACATATTGAATGTTTTTGTTATTTTTGAATTTTTTAAATGTTTTTGTTATTTTTTATTTTTTTGAATGTTTTTGTTATTTTTTAATATTATGTATGAAACACCTTCAAATGAATGATGTTGAGAGGTTCAATATCTTCAACACCATCCAATGATGTAAGGTGATATGCTCCAGGCCCAACCTTTTTGAAATCATGTAGGGTCCTATCCAATTTATTGTAAACTTGTCTGGCAGGTGCGATGGCAGATTTGAGTTCTGTTGGTTTTTTTTTGGCACAATATTATCAACTTTGAATTCCCTCAAGTGGACTTTACTATTGTAAGCTTGTGCAAGGAAATATTGATAAACATGGAGATGCTCCAAGGCATTGACTCGGAATTCATCAAGAAGCATTAACTGATCAAGGTGGCCTCATTGCACGGTGTCATCATCTATGAAGTCCTTCAATGATACACACAAGGTTGGAATCTCCAAATCTAGGGGCATGATGGCCTTAGTACCATATGTAAGCGAAAATGGTGTTTCCCCAATGGGCGTCCACACACTAGTCCTATATACCCATAATGCAAGAGGTAATTACAAATACCAATCCTTATGATTATCTTTCATCGTATTCCTCAAAATGGAGACGATAGTTTTGTTTGAGGCTTCTGCTTGCCCATTTTATTGTGGATAATAGGGTGTTGAAAAATTGTGTTGAATATGGTATTTTTTCATTAAAGAATACAAATTTTTGTTCTTGAAAGATGGCCCATTATCCGATATTATCTTTGAAGGGACCCCAAAATGACTTATGATATTATGGAGTATAAACTTTGTAATCCTTGGTCCAATAGTCCATGTCAAGGGGATTTCTTTGACCCATTTGGTGAAGTACTTAGTGGTCATTATGATGAACATGTATCATCTTGAAGATGGGGGAGATATATTACTAATCAAGTCTAGTCCCCATTGCAATAAGGGCCATGCTGCCTGGATGAGTTGCAAGGCTTGTGATGGCAAGTAAGTGAGGTTTGCATGATGTTGGCACTTGATGCATTTATTTACATACTTATAATAGTATTTTTTCATAGTGGGCCAATAGTAACCCATTCTTAATATGCACTTAATGATGGCCATGCCACTGAAGTGACCACCACACATTCCATCATGAGCTTGCAAAATTGCCCAGGATGCTTCTTGGGGATCAAGACAATGAAGGAGCATTCCATCATAACCTCGTCTATAGAGGATGTCTCCTAGCAAAATGTATCTTGTTGCATTTTGTTTAAAGGTTCATCTTTCAGCATGCAATAGGCCTTGTGATACCATTCCAAGATTCAAGAAATATTGAAATTGGGAAAGCCAATCCTAATAAGCCACAACTTCTATGGATAAAATGGCATGTTCCCCTATGATCCAAAATCTATGAACACATATTTGGAAACAACCCTATGGTTTATGGTTATACCACACTCCGTAGGACCTTGAGAGATCAAAGATTCCTAATATGTCATTTGCAAGAAAGCTCTAACTCTGAAGGACCAGTCCTAATTTGGTTTGGTTTGGATTATGTTGACTGGCTCTTAATTGTCAATAGCCTCACATTGTATTGCTGAGTGTGCAAGAAATTTCACATGAACGGTTGTGAAATCAGCAGATGGATTCTGAGGGATTAAGGATCCCAAATATGCCATGGTGTTTACAAATATATTTTAATGTACGAGGGATTGCCTTGATGTCATACCATTCCAATCGGGCTAGGTAAGTTTTAACAAGCTCCTTGTAATATTTCAGGAGTGGGCACTTGCATTGGAACAATCCTTTGACTTGATTAACTATGATCAAGGAGTCACGAAATATATTCAATCTTTTAATGCCTATTGCCATGGTTGTTTGAAGTCCCAAGATCAGGGTCTCATACTCTGTGTTATTATTCATGCAATGGAAGTCTAACTTGAATGATAAGGGCAATGGGGCACCTTGTGGTATGATAAAGACTATCCTTGCTCTGCCCCCTTGCTCGTATTTTGAGCCATTGAAGAATAGTGGCATGTCTCTTTATTTCTCAGGTTCTTCAAGTTTCATTATATCTAATAATGCAAAGACTGCATCATCGGGCAAATCTGTAGAGAGAGGCTTGCTATCCTGAAGAGGTGCCTCTGCTAATTGATTTGCTATGACTTGTCCCTTGATGGACTTTTGGCTTATGAACTCTAGATCAAATTTTTTCAATAGAATGATCCACTTTGCAGTATGTGTATTATGATATATCTTGTTCATCATGTACTGAAAAGGATTTTTTTGGATATAACGTAGGTCGTATGGCTCAACATGTAGTGTCATAAATTTTTGGTTGCAAAGACCACTGCCAAGCACAAATTTTCTACATACGCATATCCTAGCTCATAACTCACCAAGGTGTGACTAATGTAATATATGGCTTGCTCTTTGTCTTGTGCATTCTTTTGGGCTAACATGGTGCCCAAAGAAAAATCAATAGTCGATATGTATAGTAAAAATGGTATGTCTGGCCTTGGTGGAGCCAATACTGGTGGTGTTTCTAGGTATGTTTTGATCTCTGCAAAGGCTTGTTGGCACTCTTCATCCCAATGAAATGGGACATCCTTGCATAGCAACTGGTTCATGGGTCGACATTTGTCTAACAATTGAGCAATGAACCATTTGATGGATGCTACCTTGCCTTGTAGGCTTCTTAACTCCCTAATGTTGGTAGGGGTGGCCATTTCCAATATAGCCTTTACTTTTGTAGGATCGACATTGATGCCCCTATTAGAAATGATGAACCCTAAGAGCTTACCAGAAGTTACGCCAAACACGCACTTCTTAGGATTCAATCTGACATTGTGCTCAATGAGGTGATCAAAAACCTTTGTAAGGACTTGAGCATGCTCTTGCTGCAATAGGGACTTGGCTAGTAGGTCATCAATGTAGTCCTCCAATATCCTATGCATATAGTCATGAAATATGTATGTCATGGCCCATTGATATGTGGCACCAGCATTCTTTAGGCCAAATGGCATCACTTTGTAACAGAATTTCCCCCATGGAGTAATGAAAGTAGTCTTGTGTTGGTCCTCAAGTTTGATCTAGGATTTGATTGTATCTAAAAAAACCATCCATTAGGGAGAGCATCTCATGACCTATGGTGGCATCAACAAGAGCATCTATGTTTGGCAATGGGAATGAATCCTTTGGAGTTGCCCTATTCAAGTCTCTGAAATCCATGTAAATGCGGACTCTTCCATCTGGTTTTCCCATGGGCACCATGTTCGAGACCCATTCAGGATAGTCGATGGGAACTATGAAAATCGCATCCAATAGTTTTTGCAACTCGTTCTTTACCATCAAAGTGATGGTTGGATGCATTTTCCTCAACTTTTTCTTGATTGGCTTCTTTAGGGGGTCCAATGAAAGGTTGTGAACAACTAACTTTGGATCAATCCTCGGCATGTCTTTGTAAGTCCAAGCAAAAATATTTGGCCTCTCCTTAAGGAGAGGGATAATGATGGCTTGTTCCTCTGGAGATAGACTTTCTCTAAACTTGACTTTCTTTGGTTGAGTAGGATCATCACTGATGTCCACCTCAAAAGTCACTTCTATAGCCATATGTGACCCATCCTCCAATTGGTGAGGCATGGGTATCAAGTGAATGTCATCGGTGGGATTTATAGGTCCTACTGACTTAGGATCCAAACCAGCATGGAACACATCATAAGCACAACCTAATGTAAAATGGAATGGTTGTAACATCTCTTCATTAGAGAAAATATCCTCAGGCTCTATGGGTGAATCAGTGTGATCCCAATCAATAGCCTCTGTATCAATACACAAAGGTTTCATGGGATCTGCTAGGTTATGAAGTGGAGTGGTCAAATCAATGGAGATTGTATTGATGGATGGAATGAAATCTCCAAGACCACATGGGTGAAATCTTGTCTCAGAGGTTTCCCTTCCATACTCGTGATGAGGCTTTGGAGGAAAAGGGATTTTTGGATCTGGCCCTTGAGTAGGCCAAATAATAGGATCATTGGGCTCTAATAGCTCTCTGAATGTAGGTGGAGGGGGATTGACCATATGGTGAATGGCAACTAAGTTGATAGGTCTTCCCAGAAACCACAAACTAGGGTCTATGGCATGAAGTGTCACTTCTCTTTCTACCAGTGCATTGACTTGTTACAAGTGGTGAGGCCCAAGATAAGCCATCTTGGTTTCATATTCAAAGTCATCATCACTTATCCAAAAACCGTTAGCATTGGTATGTGGCCCCAAGACAAGAGGCTCATGTCTTGGCCCTAAGTAGGCCATTTCTATCTCATATTCATATTCTTTGTCACTTATGAAGAAGCCATTTGCATTAGTTTCTTGCCCCAAGCTATGGGGCCACTACCTTGGTCCTAGGTAGGCTCTCTCTGTTGAGTCCTCTAACTCATAGCCACTTTCATCCGATATGAATCCACTCTCATTGTGGATGGACCAAGTAAATCTATGTAAATAGCGAGGCCCATGATAGGCCAAGCCTGCTTGTGCTTCATCATCACTTGCCACATATCTATTTTCTTCTTGCTCTTCATCCCATGAGTTGTAACCCATTGGGGTGGCATCAATTATGGAGCTTGGATGATAAGTTTTGGGTGGTGGTATGTTCACCATGACCACTTGTCTGTTGCTCAAATGTCTTGTACTTGGTGGGTGATAAGGAATAAAATTGATGTCTTCTCCTAACCCCAAGCTTAATCTATCCAAGGCTGCTACTAGAGAGTCATCTCGACCTCTGATGTGATAGCCTAACCCAAACCTATTAGTGGGAAGCTGGTATTGCGGCTCGAATGGCCACCTACGCCCTTGCTCGTATATACCAAGACCGTAACCATGCCAATGGCAACATTCAAAGTAGCTTAGAGAAAAATCAGGATTAGAGAGGTAATGAACATTAATAGTGAATAATTCATCATTGTCCTCTTCTTCATCAATAGACTTATGGGTGCAGTCTAGTCCAACATAGACAAAGTTTATCTGGTTGGGAGGGATTCCAAGAGGAACCATTGTTCCCACTGGTGGTCGTAGGTCCTTTGGTCATCCCATGTCTTGTGTGGACTCTATGATGGGTATGAATGTTATGTTCTACACAAGATACTCTCCTATCCCTGTACTTTCCAAGTGTATAGTTGCATGTGATGTGGATGATCCTATAGACGACACTAGTGAAGTGGGCTCTAGTATCTCCTCAACTTGATCTTGGAGATCTTCTTCTTCCATGGGACTTGGAATTTTCTCAATGGCTATGGTTAGCACTTCCTTGGGATTTCTTTCCTCAACTAAGGGTGCCTTTAGCTTCTAATTGTCTTTTGGCTTAGACTTTGATGGTCTCTTAGAAGCATTAGTCATGTTGGGTGCTAGATGAGGTGTTGATGTGGATGGGTCTTTTTGTACCCCTTTGTCTTTATCATTCAGTTGCATAGCTAGAGATGAAGGTCCTACATACAAGTGGGTAGAAGGAATCACAAATTATCCTAGATAATCCACCTGATGGACATATTTGAATGGCTCTTCATTAGCCAACACCATGTAGACTTTGTTATCATGCACATACTTGACACATTGGTGTAATATTGAAGGAACACACTTCATGTCCCTTATCCAAGGATGCCCTAGGAGGATGTTGTATTGCATGGCCCCTTACAAGACATGACACATCATAGGGATGGTCTTATGCCCCACCTTGATGGGTAGGACTATCATTCCCATAGTATTGCATAAAGCATCATTGAAAGCCCTTAATGTGTAGGATCTCAAAATGATATTGGACTTGGGGATCTTAAGGTGTTCTATTGTTGTTGTTGTGATGATGTTGATTGATGAACCTGTATCGATCAAGACCCTCTTAAAAGGTAAATCATTGACTAATGCCACAATGTACAATGGAGGGTCTGGTAAGGCAGTAGGTACTATCTTAATCTCATAATCATAAAATCAGATTACAGGTTCTTAGCATTCTTGTACTTGTCCCACAAAATGGGTGAATGTATTTGGATCTTGTGGTTGGAGCTCAATCGACCTTAAAATCTCCATCAAGGTCTCCCTGTGCTTTGGGGACTATTGTATGAGCTCATAGATAGATAGCTTGGCCAAATTCGTTTGTAAGTTTTGCTCAAGTCTACTCTGAATAGTTACCACAGGTCGGGTTGGTGGACCTGGAAGGTTGTTTTACCCCTACCTCTACCTAGGTGTAGTAGGGATATTAATGGGAGTTGTAGGAGGTTGTGGTTGACCATACCATCTACTCTTGGTTGCTATATTGATAATTTCAACCATCCCAACGCACCCATGGGTAGGCATATCAATTTGAACCTGATTGACTTGTGCACCTTGCCCTCTAGGGACCTCATGGTTTGGTAGAGGGTTTTTGTATATGCCCATATATCTATTGTCAGGAGCTAGTGGGTTGTCAACTTTAAGTTCTCCCGCCTCAATCATGTTTTGCACTTGGTGCTTGAAACCAATGCAAACCTCAATGTTATGCCCCGGTATCCTATGATAAGGGTAAAATTGATCTTCCCTATATCCTTTTGGCTTAGGATGGTTGGGATCTATAAGAGGTATATCAAGGAACCTGATATTTCCCACCTCACTCAATTGGTTGAAGATTGATTGCATTGATTCTTTCAATGGTGTAAAATAGCGAGGGGGCTTGCATTCTCTGTTTCACCCTTGATTATTCTTTTGATCATAATTGGTTGGTGGGGGATGTGCTTGATAATTTTGTGGTTGCTACGTAGCCCCATCCTTAGGTGCAACCAATACCACTTGATTAACTGGAGTAGGATTTTCCTGCTTCTTATTGTATTTGCCATTTTTGTCATTTTTGTTCCACTCCTTCTTGGTTCGGAGTTTGATGGTTCCCTCATCTACTTTTATATCCTCAATGAGTTTGGCCTATGCCAAGGCCTCCTCAAATGAGGGGTATTATTGAATTTGTAGCAAGAGGGAAATGTGTTTAGAACAAATCTTGGTGAACATGCGGACAATCTCTTCTGTGGGGATGGAGAATGATAATTTTACCATGACTTTTCTCCATCTATTCCCATAATCCATTACTAGATCATCATCATAATGTTTCAAATTGGCCAGGTCTGAAAGGTTCACCTTCCTCTTAGCACCAAAAGAGAAATGCTTCAGGAAAGTGTTCACTAGTTGTTCAAAATTGGATATGCTATGCTTGGGCAGTTGGTTGAACCATTGAGTGGCAATGCCCAAAAATGTCATAATGAATGTCCTTAGCATAAGAGCATCATTGTCTTCAAGATGAAAATATGCATTGATGAAATTGGTAACATGCTCTTGTGCATCCTCTTCACCCTTAAAATTTTCCAACCTAGGCATCTCAAAATGCTTAGGGTATGTGGAGCTAGGGACTGATGGACATAATGGTTGATTGTGTATTTTTCTCAATGTTGGTTGGTTCCCAACCAGTCTCTTGTTTCTCAAAGGACTTCATATTTTTAGCGAGTTCTTTGAATGCCTTTGAGGTGAGGAGTTCCTCCTCTTGTAGACCCCCTCATGGTGGAGGTGGAGGTAACCCTCTATCCACTTGATCTATTCTATTTTATTCCCTCCTACGAGGGGATTCAGGATGTGTCTGATCCTGCTCTATCAGGTTTACCCTTTCTCCACCAGTAAGATTTTATTCATGATTTGGAGGGTGGTTTTGTTATGGGTTTCCTTCTTGTCTAGTGCACCCCTCTCTTGGTGAGTCAATGCATTGATCTCTTTGATGATAATTTCTATTTGCTTGTTGGTTGATACGAGCTAGTTGCTCAGCTTGCTCTCTTAAATGTTGCTCATGTTGGTGCAAAAGCCTTTCTCTTTGCTTGTCATGTTCAAGAGCTTCCACAAGCTCTCACTCTTTGCACAAGGTATTCTCTAGCTATCGCATGTAGTTAACTTGTGCTATCATAGAAGACTCATGCTTATCTGATCCTATTCTAGTGGTTTTGATTCATAGATTCCTCGAAGAGGTTTCTACTATTTCTTTGCTCTTGCTAGCTAATGTAACTTGTTTAGTGTATTATTGAGTGTCTCTATGATCAAAATCTATATGTTTACTATGAGGTCACCTTGAGGCACCCCCAATTTGAGAAGTGGGCTTGGAAGTCATGGTTCATGAAATTCTAGATGCAGAATTCTTTATGGCTATGAGTTTGGGAGGTGGCCTCAAATAAATCCGATCCAACTCATCTAATTATCTTGTTTTCCATGGCTAATCATGGGGTGCCATTTATTCCAATGAGTTTATAGTCTATTGGAATCCTTCCTCTTGTGTGAAGTATATCTTCTATTTGATGTCTATGAGTGGATGTATCTCTAGTTTCATGCCCCTCAGTGGGTTGATCTGTTCTAAGTGTCTCATGTGAATGTTGGGATGTTGTGACTCTTGTGTGTCCTTTTGATGATGAAGGCTTTGTGGTCACCCCATTTCTCCATGAGGATGGAGGCATGGAAGCCCTGTCATCCCTTTGTGAAGAATGGGTTTTAGAACCCCTCTTATGTCCATGTGGGGAGGAAGGTCTTGAAGCCTCCTCATGTCTTTGAGAAGTTTTTATGTTTTTGGAGGAAGCCCTTGAGGTTTCCTCATGTCTCCTTGATGATGATGGCCATGAGGCCTCTTTGTATTTATGTGATGTAGTTCCATGATGTTGCTCCCTATTTTGGGTTTCTCGAGGAGAACCCCCAAGGGTTGAGTTATCACCCCTAAGACTCATGGAACTACATCTCACGATCTTACGAGTGGGTCTTCCAATGTGACTACGACTTTGCCTATGGGTATGTGTTGCTTCAGATTCTCCCTTGGTATCATACCAAGGATGTTTACTTCTTGTTTTGACCATTGTGTTTGTGGATTTAGATTTTTGTGTTGCAATTAAATATAGCCAAACAATATCAAGCAAATTTTTATCTTGATTATCAATTTAAGTGTGCCCTAAACTGTTTGTTGTATTTAGATGTTTTGTTGTTCTTTGTTTCTTGCTCTTATTTTGGATTTAGAATGAGGAGACTCATCCATAGGGGTAATCAAGAACACCCATGCCAAACATTATTTTCTCAAAAGAGACTAGGGTACACCACTTAAATCCCAGTGGGGGGTTCGCCTAGCTCTTCCACTCTAAACCAATTATTCCAATAGTGGGAGATAGTTTGAACATAATTAACTTAGTACCACTATAAGTAAGTTCCTAATTCCATTTCTAGGAAGCTCTAGGGGGAAAACCGGTGGAAGGAGATGAATGCCAACATCATCGGACTAAATTGAGGGTTGGTGATGAAATCCAACTCCCCAATGTTTAAAACATGCATGTGTGTGTGGGGTTCATTTTAAGTTTTTGCATAAAGTAAAATGCATCATACAATAGTAATGACTCTTTCCTATATGCCTAATGCAAAATACATTTCAATTTTTAGAAATATGCATAACTACTTATGAGATTAATGGATGCACTCTATTTAGTGCAAATATGGCCTCCAAAAGGGCCCCAGAGCAAGCAAACCAACACACAATTTCTAGCATGTTGGATTCTAGGGTGGACTTTACAAGCATAAGTCATTGTTCCTAGAAACGCCTAGTGGAAACCTAAAAAGAAACCCTAAGATTCGAAAGATGCAATTTCTTTCTTTTTCATTCTTTCAGTTTTCCAAATCGAAATGTCTTAATTTTCACTATTTTTAAAAAAAATAGAAGTAGACAAAAAACCATAAAGCATCAAAAAAGTTGTACCAACCTTTAATCTAGCTCAGAGAACAAAGGTTTTATCCTCTACTGCACTCCTAGTTATGGCCGTTGTTGACCAGAGCAGCTGATTTTTGGCCGCTGTAGACCAGAGCGGTTGACTCTTGGCTATTGTAGACTAGAGCGGCTAATTTTTTGCCACTGTAGACCATAGTGGCTAAACTTGCACACAAAAACATGGATCAATAAAGTGGTAGAAAAATAAAAACTAGGTGGGGGTCCCATCGTGATCGCCATCTATAGCAACCCTCGGGGAAGCGGTGCACCATCCCCACTACTCTACTTATGATTTAGTTGAATATTTTAATGTTTAAACATGCATTTAAATGAAATGCATAAAGAAGATATAACCAGAATGTAAAGAAATAAATGAATGAATGCTTTTGTATTGATATTTCCAAGATCCGATTACATATGAATCCCTCTAAGGGATACCCTTCATTTGATACATGATTTTACACACAAAGAGGGTAGCAGGTGCATAAAATATCCCCTTGCAAGGGGTGGTGCACTTTATCAAGCTTCCTAGTGATGCACACAGAAATGTATGAGGGCTTATAGATGCCTCCTTCTCTAGGTCTAGTTTCTATAGGGATCCTCTTGCTTTCGTATGTTGTGGATTTTCCCGATGAACCTATAGCCCTGTAAACAATGAAACAACAACACACACTTAGATGTCCAAGATTGCCTCCTCGAATGAGGTTGTTAGCAATGAATACACTTAATGAAAACAAATGCAATGAAACTAGTGCTATCAAAACAAGTAAATGAAGAAAATCTATGCTAATGACATGAAAATCAAGTAACAAGCTAAAATGTAAGAAACTAGTACAAATAATGCTAGATTGGGTTGATGGGCCACTGTCCAAGACAACGGCCACTAAGGTGAACCTATTTCTAGTACTCCAAGGCTATGGATCTAATATTATTTCTAGTGTTGAAAGAGTTGTTGTTTCTTTTCTGTTGTATCAAATATCCTGTAGATGGAAAAACCTTAAATTGGCTAGCACTTTGTCACTCCTCAAAGATGCTCCAATATGCTCTCCAATCTGGTAGGGCTTCACTATAAAAATGATCTCCAAGGGAAGCTCTCCAAGTCTTGAAAATCTCTCCTCAATGACCTGTTATGTTCAATTCATGATCCCTTGGTGCTCTTAGGCTTGCACATTTTAAAGTATGTGAAGCCCTAGGTCTATGTTCAAAACCCTAGGACTTAATCCCTCATGCGTAGAGGATGTTAGCATGAGAAGATTTTGTTTTTCTATGTTTAACTAAAGTCTAAATTTGGACTTAAGTCTCCCATGTGAACTGGTCATGAAAGGGAATGCAAAGTTATCCCTGCTCACCTTTATTGCATGCAAACTACCACTTCCACCCATGAATGGGCTAATTTTTTGGCAAGTCACTTTTATGGCTTAGTCACTGTCATCTGTAGCAACTAATATTTGGTCATTATCATCTATAGTGGTTGAGGTTTGGCTACTCTAAGCTTGAGCAGCCAGGATCTAATAGCTCTGGTTTATAATGGCCAAGCTTGGATGGGCTAAGACTACCCTAGATGAGTGGTGAGAACCACTTTTGATACTTGGAAAGTCCAAGGTTTAGTCACATGGCTTATGAATGTGCCTATGTTAGTAGTTATCCTAAACATGACATGTTTTAGGTGTCTACATGTAGGTGCCTTACTCTTTAGGTAGGCACCTTACTCTTAAAGTAGGCACCTTCAGGTAGGTGCCTTACTCTACAGGTATTAGGTAGGCACCTTACTCTATAGGTAGGTGCCTTAATCTTTAGGTACGCACCTTAATCTACAGGTAAGTGCATTACTCTTTAGGTAGTTACCTTCAGATAGGCACATTACTCTATAGGTAGGTACCTTACTCTAAAGGTAGGTGCTTTACTCTATAGGTAAGTACCTTACTCTCTAGGTAGGAACATTCAAGTAGGTACCTTACTCTATAGGTAGGTTCCTTACTCTTCTGGTAGGCACCTTACTCTATAGGTAGGTGCCTTACTCTTCAGGTAGGCACCTTACTCTTCAGGTAGGTGCCTTACTCTACAAGAAGGCACCTTGATGCCATACATTGGAGGTGCCTTGATGAAGAAGTAGGTACCTACTTGTGGCACCTTGATGAGGAAGTAGGCGCCTTGATGTGAATTCATTGAGAAGATGCACTAATTCACCGATTGACCAATGGTCTAAGGAGGTTATTGCACATGAAGACAAAGGATAAATATTCTAATCATGCATTATTATTAAAATAGAATAATTCACTTTTATTATTAACCGATTGTCCAGATAACCTTGTAAGGCTTTTAAAGGCATTATTTTTAGGCTGAATTATTTTAGCATTGTTTCGTTATGTACACCTAAGGATTTTTATATTTATCCTCCTGGTGAACAAATATACTTTCAATAGCATAATAATACTTGTGTATGAACTGACTATAACTAATCACGTTATGTGATTAAAAATAGATTGATTTGTTATTGTAACAAGATTTGACTATGCTTTATATAAAGACATAGGCCATATGAATGAAGGCAGTTATCAAATACATAGAAGCTATTTTATTTATTTTTCTATATAAATTTTTAAGAGTGCAAATACTCTTAGTTTCTTAAATAAACTATTATGTGATTAACCGAGTGGACTATCTGTGGGAGCCTAGGCCCACTCCTTGTAGTAGTCCTCCCATATTTTATTTTTGTTATTTATTTTCAATAGATTAGATTTATTGCTTTATTTCCTACTTTATTTTAATTCAGTTGTGTGTGTTTATTTTCCTACACTTTATTTTCAGCATTTCATTTCCAACATTTTAGTTTATAATTTATTTTTCTGCACTTCGTTTCATTTGGTTTGGTTGAAATCAAAATGCACAAACATTCCCCACAAAATTAAATAGGTACAAAAGGATTCATTCCCCCACGTTGTAGGTATATGCTATGTGTGACACATAAGTTTATGAACTTACTGGATTGATAATTTATGGTAAAAGAAATGACTATTTTCTAAATATAATTTCTGCTCACCAAGCATCATTAAAAAATAAATCATGAAATCTAGTTGAGTTACCTCTAGGAAAAAAAATAGTTGGTTGTAAATGGATCTACAAGGTCAAATATAAAGTAGATGGTTTATTTGAAAAGTATAAGGCTTGATTAATTGTAAAAGGATACACTCAAATAGAAGGGATTGATTATAAAGAAACTTTTGCACAAACAACAATAATAACTACTATTAGAACAATTTGTGCTTTGGTAGCACATCATGGATGGAAACTTTATTAGATGGATGCCCTCCATTTTCAAAATGATAAAATCAGTAGACCTAGTGTTACTCAAAGGTTTTAGTTGGAGTATTTACAACTTCTTAACCATTTATAACAAATATAACTCCAAACTTGGGATATCCAATTCCTTCCACATTTTACCATCATCTTTTTTTAACATGTAATCAGCCACAACATCCCCAAATTTTTGAGAGAAGGTTGGTTTAAGAATATTTACCTTTGGGTCCTCTATCAAAGGTATATCTTTTAGCCATATATCCTTACAAAAATACATCAGCATTCTATCACTAATACACCATCAGAAACCCTTCAAGATAAGAGTTCTAATATCCACCAAACTATTCCAAAAGATAAATTTTTTGAAAAAATTTAGATTGGAGAAATTTGCTCACATTTATTAGGTATTTATCTTTGAGTATTTTGATCCAATAAAATTGATCATTCTTCAATACTTTCTAGCCTATTAATCCCATCACTACTTCATTCATATTCTTAATTATTTTAAATCCTAGACCCCCCATTTATTTTCTTAAGCATATCCAATCCCATACCTCCAAAGAAAAATATTTTCTTTCATCTAACCCAAACCATAAGAATGATAGCTAGATTTGTTTCATTCTATCTCTAATTTTAGTTGGAAATTTGAAGAGAGACATTAAGTAAATGGAGATACTATAGAGGGTATATTTGATTAACTAAGCTTAATTGCTTGGATAAGGAGGCTTCCTCTCTAGCCAAATAATATTTTAGTCAACCTATCAATTGTTGGATTCCACAATATTGTCTTCATCCTTTCTTTGAATAATGAAATTCCCAAGTATGTTGTTGGGAGGTTTCCAATGTCACATCCAAAAAAATTGGTAATCATCCTCTGTGTTGTAATAAGGGTGTTAAGAAAATAGACTTTACTTTTAGAAAAGTTTACCTTCTATCCTATTGCTCCTTCATACAAATATAGAATAATCTTTAGCTCCTTCGCTTATGGGATTGAAGATTGTGAGACCAATATGGTATCATCAAAAAATTATTGATATGAAATGAGGTCTAATGTAGATGTTGGTTTTAAACCTCCCACCTTACCTTCCTTTACTATAGCTAAAATGCCTCAATCCAAATATTTTGTAAGGATTATGAATAGGTAGGGTGATAAAGGATCACCCTAGTGTAGCCCCTGGCTATTACTAAAGTATCCTTCTAGAGCACCATTGGCCAAAACTAAGAACATTGCCAAGGAAACAAATTTTCTTATTAGCCCACCTATTGAGCCTAAAAACCAAAATTTAGCAAAACCTCTAACAAAAAATCCCATGAAACTATATTATAAGTTTATTCATATCTAGTTTCAAAAGCATCCCTAACATTTTACTTTTCTCCATCGAGTGGATAACCTCATGAATGGTTATAATTACATCTAGAATTTGATGATATTTAACAAAGCCATGTTATTGGCCAGTAATGATGAAAGGCAAAATTGCTTTCATTTCATTGGCAATAGTTTTTAATAGAAGTTTGTATAAAGTGTTATATAAACTTATATGTCTAAAATACTTTAGGTCTCTAGTTATTTCAATATATATAATGAGATATGGAAAGGTTGAGTTCACATCCCTTAGTAAGTAATAAGATATTTATACTTCCATAACAACCTTTTTCATATCAGATCTTGCAATGTTCCAAAATTTATAGGAAAAGTACATAAGAAAACCATCTAACCCTAGGGCTTTCTCCCATCCTAAACCAAATTTGCCTTCTTAATATCCTCTTCAATAAAAGGGCTCACAAGATAAGTGTTCATTTTCTCCATAACCAATGAGGGAATATTATTAATAAGTTTGATTTCAACATCCTCATTCTCAATCATTGCACATCCAAGCAGGTTTGAGAAGAATATTACTACTTTAGCCTAGATATCCTTAATTTCATTAGCAATAGTTCCATATTCCTTCATTTTATAAGTTCTCCTATATCTCAAGGTATATACATGAAATGAATTTGTGTTCCTATCACCCTCCTTGAACCATATTAATCTAGAATTTTGTTTCCAAATAGATAAGAATATTATGATAATTTGATAGAATATTTTGTTTAGACATCCTTAGTTGCTCATTTAGCCCCCTTCATTAATTTTATTCTTGATTTTCTCCAAATTTTGTTTAATTTCTAGTTTCTATGATAATGGGTGCCAAAAAACTCTTCTATTGCAAGATCTAAGATTTTTTTTGATAAATTTTAATTTATAGGCTACTTGGGTAATCACATGCCCTAGAAATTATTTCTTCCACAATTCATCTATTCTATATTCTAAGTTATCATGTCCCATCCACATTATTTAAAAATGGAAGGGACTTTTAAACTATTTATTTCTATCCTTGATCTTCCAAATGAATAGATAATGGTCAGATCCTATTTTGGGAGGGTTGTAATATTTGTGCCCCTGAAAGTCAATAGATCTTCCTGAGAAAATAGAAAATGATATAACCTTATCTAAATTAACTAATATCCAGCATTCTATTACTATATGTATACTTCATTATTCTAAGATTTATGTCTATGAGTTCATTGTCATTCAGGAAATTTCTAAATTCTCTCATTCCTTTAGAAGAGATAGGATATCCCCCTTTTGTGAGATATGAGAGTTGAAGTCCCTATCTAGGACCCAAAGGATACCCTTAAAGGTTGATATAAGTTGACATAACTCTGACCATAGTTGTCTTCTTCCCAACACCAAGTTCTGAGCATAACTCATTAGTATACAAATTTGTTTTATCTCCAAATTATGACAAAAAATAAAAATAAAATTACCATTGCTAACTATATATCTTCCTTCAATTTTATTTTTATCCCACATGCACATAAGACCCCCAAAGTGCTTATTTTTTTGACTCACCAAGTGTTCTACCTCCTTCCAGATAACATGTTTTATCATTTCTAAATTTTTAATATCCATTTTAGTCTCCTATAGTAAAATCTTATCTAGCTAACAATCTTGTCTTAAAGTAAAAACCATATGATTTTTTGAGGGGTAATTCAACCACCTAATGTTCAAATACATTATTTTCATTATTTACATTTCAGAGGATTTTTCTTCCCCCCAAAATTTAAGAGTCATTTGGGTGTCATTCACCACCTCAATAGTCATTTCCTTCTCTTTGAATTTTACCTTTGGTGGTCTTGCCCTATAAGAATCTGATTTAACATCTACTTTCCCTTTCTTCCATATTCTTGTAATCCTATTTGGATTACTACTCTCTCCTCCTAATATTACTATAATTTCCATTTCTTTATTAATATTTTGGAGGGTGATCCTCATATCTACTTTGTTTCCTTCCATTCTAATAGGTTTGTGATTTACCTCACTATGTTCACCAAAATCATCCACTCGAGTTATTTCATTTTCTAAATCTTGTAGATAGCTAAAATAATTTGTTCCAATAATCATATTATCCTTCATAGAGGGTTCATAGACTAGGAGGATTACCTTAATATTTTATTCCTCAAACTTGCCTTCTTTGAGAGAAACCTCTCCATTTGTTGGAGCCTTAGATTAAGTCTTTTTTGGAGCATATTCATTTTCTTCCAAATTGATACCTATATCTGGTTGTCCCTCCTTAGAAGGATGAGGGTTTAGATTTTGTTTACATTGCCACATTTGTTTCCTCTAGTTTCATTTCTTTTTCATGGCACAATTGAAGTTGGAGTGTTTGACCTTCTTACATAGAGAGCATTTGATTACAACATTATCATATTCTAAAGGTTGTGTCCATATGCCATGCTTTGATTCAATCTCAATCGACTTTGAGAACTCCTTTTCAATTTTTACATTCATACACATTCTAGCAAACATCAACCTAGACTAAGCTAGGGTTACTTGATATATCATAATCAAATGACCAATTTCTCAAGCAATGCTAACAAGAATATTGTCATGCCATAAATGGAGGGAAATCCAAAAATCCTAATCCAAACCGATACTTCAGTAATACTATAAGTATTTGGATCAAAATTTGATATCCATTTTCTCAAGAAGATCCCTTTGTAACCATAAAACCAAGGTCCTCTTTGAAGAATCATATCTTGATCCTCCTCATAGTTTAGCTTCATAAGTGAAATAAATAAAAATATATCGCATTTCATTTATTTCTTGTAAAAGTGTTATAATATGAAGTGATATCATTCCTCTACAATATGCCCCAAGGGATAAAAAATAGGGACTCCATTAGGAGGGATCATAGAGTTGAATATATTTGTGGTATTATAGGTATCTTCATTTATATCCTTAGAGTTGGAGTGGACTTATGACATGTACCACCATAAGCTACATCGGTCCTCGATCCTACGTAATCCTACAAAAAGGCATTAGACCATTTTGAGACCTTTCTCAATTAGACCTCCTACAAATACAAATATAGTGATAAAAATGAATGGAAATGCATCAAGGAAATATTAGAATGTGTTGAAATTTATAGGGAAAAAAGGGTTACCTAGCAAGCTGGTGTGGTAGCCTAAAACTAGAAAACATACTCCATACATTTTTTGGGTGTGGATGGACCACTCTATATATTTTGAGATTTCTAAATTGGATTAGTCCTTATGTCATCTATAGAATCCATTGGTGGAAATTGGTATTGATCCAAAAAGTGCTAGTGCCTATCCTACCCTAAAAATCACTAAAAATTGATAAATAAACTTGGTGGGAAGAGCATCAGCTATGTAAAAATTCTTGAGCATGAGTTAGTGTTAAATTTGGTAGAATAATAGTGCTTAGAATTTGTAAAGAAAAATTTGACAACACCAAAGATAGCAAAAAAAATATCAACATACACAATATATTGCACAAAGAAGATAGATAGATTTGTATTAATGTGGGGGGAACCTTGATCTCCAATGTTACAATATAGTGTATATTGATACAATAGTTACAATACAAGGGTTTTAAAAACCCTTGTTTACAAAGAATATATTGTGTCTTCTACATTGTCCTTTGCTCCAAACAAGTTGTAGGTGGGCTTGAGTATCCCTATGAGACAACCTAAGCTACAATAGTTAAAAATAATGTAGTTCCTATACCTACAAATAGATCAACAACACCAAGAGGTGAAGAGCAAATACAAGGGTTCCACTGTGTGAGTCCCTTTATAAAGCAAATATACAAACCCTAGTGCTATAAATAATTAAATGAAAGTAGAATATAAAATAGAATATGTATAATAATAAAATATTTTACCTTATCTATGAGTATCTGATTTATCTGATCCACACTCCTACTTTTACGATTTGATGTTGTACAAATGCCCAAAAGCATTTGAGGGTATGTCGATGACAAAATGAAAGGCTAGAAAATATCCATAAGCATTTGGTAATGGTGATGAATTTCTAGTAGCATTCTTGTAATTCTCAATAGCGTTCGGGTAACACTCAGTAGCATTTAGGAGTATCTACGAAGGGTACTGCAGAACCAAATCTGGTTTGCAAGGGCTATGGTAGTATAAATAGAGGATGTAGAGGTGGTGAAAATAGAAGGATGGTAGTGAGGTGCTAGGGTTTTAGATGAGTATGGATACAAGGGTTTGACCACTTTACAAAAATGCTTAACAAACTGCTTAACCTTAATTCATGAGAATGAATGACTTTTTATAATTTACCTTTCAACATGCTAGGGTTTCAATGACACCAATGGGTGGTCGAGATTAAAACATGATGAATGGTTGTGATGTATTCATATATATAATACAAAAAATATTTATATTTAAATATAAATATAATTAAATACATATATATATATATATAAATAAATAATGAACGGATGTGATTGGATGATGTGTGGATGACAAGTGGCTAGGATTTTGTGTCTATAGATGCCCCTTTTTGTATCACGTTGCATGAAATACAATGTGTTGCAAAAATAAGAGACACCTGGTTTAGTGCAGCAACTTTTCTTTCCTTGGAGTGCAAGAAGATCTTGAAGACAAAAATAATGTGGGTGTAGCTTACCCCCTCAATTGGTGAATGAGTGAAGAATGAATCTCATGAGCCAATTGAAAAAATTGTGGGTGATAATGTGGGTGTAAATGTGGGTGAATGATGTATTCTATTTTTGCCCCAATAGATGCAAGGGAGTTTTTGAAATGTGAATGCTTTGAATGATGTAAATGTTAGCAAAGTGACATAGATGATGATGCAATTATTGATTCTATTCTTTTTCCCCAACAAAAAATGGGGTTTTACCAATGTAAATGCAGGTGAATGGTGTATTCTATATTTGCCCCAATAGATGCAAGGGGATTTTTAGAAATATGGATGCTTTGAATGATGTCAATGTCAGAAAATTGACATATATGATGATGAAATGATTGATTATTTTCTTACTCTAATAGAAAAGGATATTTTTCCAATTGTAAATGTGGGTGTACAATGTGTTCTATTTTTATCCCAACAAAAAAGGAGTTTTTGACTCATGTAAGTGAGTGTATCCTGATGTGGAAAGTCAAAATCAAATTTGGTTACCCCAATTTTTGGGTGGTTCTATGATATTGAAAAATATACCTCTTTGGCACCATTGAAATGCAAAATGATGAAAATACATAACATCAAAAACCAATGAGGATAAATTGCTAGAATGACAGGTGGGCTAAGGACGAACCACTAACGCAATATCCTAACTTAGCTCGAATCAGAGATATCATGAAAGAACTCATTGGCAAAAAAGTCTTTGATTATATGGTTGAGGACAAAGGTAAAATGAAGTGGAAACAAATAAGGATTTAGGGATTTCAAGCAGAATCAAATGATCTTTGTAACATTCTCGGATAATAGTTTATCCCCATGAGACCTAAGGAAGATCAAGTGACCTAGGATCCTATGGAAAATGGGTAGTTCACTATTAAATCATCTTACAAGCTTCTGCTTGATGATGAGGATTTTGTCCTCCAAAAGGACTTTGTTTGGATAAAAAAATTAACTCCAAAAATTACAATCTTTTTATGGCTTGTTATCCAAGGAAGAATTCTAACCATTGATAATATGATGCGTAAAGGTATTTGTATCACTAATCACTGTTATCTATGCAAGGCTAATTGGAAGACCATTTATCACATTTTCCTTGAGTCCCATTTTTCCTTGACTATCTTAAGTGGGGTTTTTTAGGCCTTCAATATTTCCTGGGTTAAAATAGCCATCGTACTTGATTTATTTGTCCAGTGGCCTTGCCTCTTTTCAAGCCAAAGACTTAGATACATGTGGAAAATTTGTCTCAATCACTATCTTTGGTAAGTATGGTTAGAAAGGAACCATGAGTATTTAATGAGTCTATCCATGATCATAAAACTATCATTTCTAGGATCCTATCCTTTGCCAACGAGAATGTGAATGTTATCCCTTTTGATAGCCATAAACCTCATCTACAGGAGACCACGATTGCTCAATATTTAAACTTAACCTTGTTAGATGAGTCTGTGCCTAGGGTAGTCAAACCTAGAGCTAATTTTAAGTGGTCCCCACCTCCTACGGGTTGGTTTAAGCTTAATTTTTATGGATCATCTAAGGACAATCCTGGTAGAGTAGGCACTGGTAGTATTTTGTGAGATCATAATGGGAATATGATGCTTGCATTTTTTGAATATTTGGTAATAAGGACGAACAACAAAGCTAAATCTAGAGCTATGTGGAGAGGCCTTCAAATGACTCAAGACTTAGAAGGAAATTTTATCATATAAGGAGACCTTATGCATGTTATAAATCTCCTAAATAATTGAAAAACACCTCCTTGGAGGATTAAAACAATTTTTGAAGAGGCTAGGATCCTTTTCCATGGAAGACAGGATAGAAAAGCCAACATGTCTTTTGGGAAGCTAACAAAGTTGTTGATAAGCTGGCCAATTTGGGTGTTGATGGTGATAAACTTTTTAAATGGGAACACGGTGTCCCAAGAAAATTAGAGGATCTTATTCAATAAGAATACCAAGAATGATAGTCAAATTTACCAAAAGATAAGGCACTATAAGTTCAAAGGCTATGAGTATTCCCGTATCTTTTTTGAAATGGACTCACAATAAAAATTATCCGAGTTGTCAGTCTTGGTGGATGCTTCTTGGAAATACCACAAAGACTAATGGGGATAGTCACATGTCAGATAACATGGCTCCTAGTTGTCTTAGTAATTTGAGGTTGGTTGATAATCATAGGGTAGGAAATAAATAACAATATAAGACTTCGAACTAGATCCACATGGACCACCAAATAGCCACGACCATAAATCTAGCCAGCAAGTTCACTTATCCAAGGCTGATTGGCCAAGACAGGATGTGGTCCCAAAGCATGTCATATACGAAAGAAAGCAATTACCAAAGAATTATTAAGAGTAACTGTCAATACAGAGCTTGTGGGAGTTTTTTTTAGTACTCTATTATGTGTGTCTATAACTTTTTGTTTCTCCACTATTTCAAGAAGGGATCTAAGTCTGTTTCTTTTTTTGTAATTATGATGCAGGTGTGTTTTCTCGGGGTATACCCAAAATATTGTATGGAAAGTTTCTTTTTGATAATATGCTATGTGCCTTACCAGATGTAATGGCTTTGGTGGCATGTAGATTTTACATATATAGGATCCTTAGTAAGGACATGTTCATCAACATCCCTGGGCTGATTTTTGTAAAAGGTTTTGGGTCAACCTGTAAAACCCAGTATTAATGCTATAGTATCTTATCTATCAAAATAAAAAAAAAAACAATCATCCTATGATCGGGTGATTGCTAGGAAGCTAGACCTAGTGGATATGTGTAATTCCTACATGTTAAATGAAATTATGTAGTATAAATTATCCATGTTTCAAGCCTCATGAACAAGGCCATCAATGACATATTTTGAGAAAATTAATTTGAGCATAGTCTCACTTGATAAATGAGGTAAAAAATAAATTTTTATTTTGAACAAGATGATGTATAATGATGAGCAATTGTCCTTATGGTGATTAATTTATCTTACCGAATTACATGGATGGTTGATCACTGTAATCTCTAGGTGAATAGAGTAAACCCCTATATAGGAGGTTCACTTAGATGATATGAATGATATTAAAGAACATGAATAATCAAGCATCCTTATGGTTATCTACTCATCCTATCGAGTTGCATGGATAACCAATCATTGCAATTGCTAAGGTAAATAGAGTAAACCACTAGATACAAGGTTTTCTTGAAAATTGTGAGTGAAGTTGGCAAATTTTTGAATGGAAATGTAAATGATAAATGAATTTGATAATGTGTAATGATAATTAATGATGTAAAATAGATATGGAGATGCATTGATGAAATAATTGGTTGATTTTGTAAAATTTGGAATGATTTTGGGATGTGTTTGGAGTAATTGTGGACAATTTTGTGACTTTTGATCGTAAGCAAAATTTAACCACCCAAATCAATTTATGATGTCACAAAATGTGATGGAATGCTATGATGAATGATTGGGATGATGAATGTGGTTATTTTGTGAAATTTTGAACTATTTTGATTTATTTTTAAGATTGTCGAGTATTTTTGTGACTTGTGGTTGTAAATAAAAATTAGTCTCCCAAATTAGTTTTTGCCTTCACAAAACATGACATGATGATGAAATGTATGCATGGATAAATTTTGAGGTGATTATGTGGAGGTAAGCTATATTTTTTAACATGTTTGGTCTTTCTAAAAAATATTGGAACCAGACATCGGCCAACATCTGCATTAGACACAAACGTGAGCAAGTATCTTACATGTAAAAAATACAAGGCAATGTTTAATTACGCTTTGCATATGTTGGTGGGCATTTGAGAATGCAAAATTTAACTATAATAAATTTTTAGGGTTTAATTTGGATTCATTCTTGCATTCACAAGTTTCAAAAGTAGCATCTAAGGAAATTGATGGAGTGAGTTTGAAGGAGTGTGGAGTGAAGGATGGTGATGGAGGGAATGGATGTGGAAATGGGCATAGAGGCATAAGAAACCAGGTAAGTACCCTTGGTTCTCTTATTTGGCTTTTTTTGAAAAGTTTTTAAATGCTTTTTATTATGTAATGCATGTGATGGTAATGTATGTGTAATTTTGTTATGCTATAGTTGTTGATTATGGAGGATTTATATTGATTCTCACCTATCATACCTAAGATGAGAAATGCCTTGTAGAAGTATGGTTGGGATAATCTGGTGGATATGGGGTTATTTGAGGTGGAATAGGTTGATGTGGTAAGGATGGATGAGGGATATATCTTATCCTTGGCTGAGATATGGGATCCAGATAGGGAGACTTTCTAGCTCTCAATTATAGAGATGACTATGACATTAGAATATGTGTATCATATATTTTGAGTATCGATGGAGGGGTTGCATGTCCTAGTAGGGAACGATAAGGATCATGAGTTGAGGTGGAGTTTTGGAGATGGATGGAGGTATACTAATATTCAAGGTGGAGAGATAAGGTATCTAGCTATGTATGTGATGCAAGAGTTAGAGGTATTTTCCCTCCTAATTATATTTTTGTTGGCCAACATATTGGTGCCTAACAACATTGGGTGTTAGTTCCCATGGAACATGATTAGGTTGGTGTACATCCTGATTGATGCACCTCAAGTGTATACATGGGCACCTGTGTTACTTGTGTAGATGTATATGGAGCTATATGAGATAAGGAGGTGGGGGTAGAAGGGGTTGGGGTGTAGTGTGTTCCTATAGTATTGGGGTTGGGAGAACTTTAGTATAGCTTACCATGTGGAGCTACCATGTGAGGAGTGGGATAGGTATCAACCCTATACTCTAAGATGATGGGTATCTAAGAAAGTGTAGCTAATGCATCCTGGTCATAGTGGCTAGGAGTGTAGGGATATATGGGTTAGGCTAACACTATATTAGGTATGTTAAAGGCCATAGTGGGAGGCTAGGTGGCCTGGTGATAAAGAGTAGCTATGGAGGACTCAGTAGGCTAGATGGGTGGTTGGGTGGCATGGGAGTGAGGTGGATTTGATCTAGTTCTCATAGCTTTTGTGGTATTTTGGGTTAAGGTAGGTATTTTTGAAGGCTCCCATGCTCTATAGGCATAAATTAGATGATTCAAACCTACCATGTGTGGAGTGATGGGTAAACTATATGGATAATGAGGAGATAGATCTCCTGGATGTGGATAATTCTAGGACTATAGTGGAGTATGAGGTTTGGTTTGCTTCATATCCACCATGGGTACCAAGCTAGGTAGTCAAGGAGGGTGTAAAATATGATTATTAGGTACCAACATAAGAGTTTCCTCGATGTTAGAGACATCATTAGTTGGGAAGACAGGTGAGGGGTGTAGTAGAGTACCCTCCAAAGGTTGGAGGTGATGATGGTAGTAGAGATGATATGGAGGAGGTTACGAAAAGACCTCCAAGTTGGAGTGAGGAGGATTTGGTGAGGCTTGAGGTGGAGTAGAACAAGCTTCGATAGATGGTGGTCAAGCGATATGTAGAGATAGCAGCTCAGGATGTAGTGATAGCAGCTCAGGATGCTTAGAATGCTCAATTACAAATGGAGTGAGAGGCATGAAGGGTAGTAGGTGAAGGATCAAATATTATAGCAAATCTCCAAGTAGAGCTATCATAGAGGGACTCTCATCGGTGGCATGACATATTATGCCTTTGATCTCAGGAGGCATATATCCAATATTTAAGGGATCTTCTCATGTGACACCATATTGGGCTACCAGATAGACCCTGTTCTTTTGTAGTAGATTCTAGTAGGCATAGTGGCTCTAGGTTTGGGGATCCTTTGGGGTCATAGGGGTCCTCTTATAGGTTTTAGATAGTGCTTAGATGCACTTTTGCATATGAGCCTTGGTTATCTATTGTATGTAGCCTTTGGGCATTCATTGTACATATGATTTTGATATATATACATGGATTTTACTTTTGTGTTATGAATTTATGTGGATGTTTGTGTGAATTCATATGTGTATGTGATGGATGATAATGTAATGATAATTTATATGTATGCCAATGAACTAATGCTCTAATGATCATGTGTAGTTTAGATTTTTTTTTACCATTGTTGATCATTATTGTTTAATCAGGGGCATCAAAATGGTGATGTGTGAAATGGAAGACTCATGTAATGATGTGGTAAAGATATGGATGGTATGTTGACTTGTGCATGATTGACTATTTTGTAGAGACTCAAACATACTAGTGATTTCTAACAAACTCCCTAAATTCTATCTAATTTCTCTAAGACTAAATGTGTGTAGTGAATTACAAAATCATGAGCATGGTAATGACTTAAGGAAATCAAGAACCAATGTGTGTGCAAGTGATTTCATTAACCTATCTTGATTAAATTAAGGTGAAACTCGTCATGGAGGAGACCAAAAAGCTAGCTTGTCCTTATGTGCAGTTAGAGGTCTTTTCAAGAGATATGTATCACCACGCATGAACGTACTCCACTGCCATATATAGCCCTAGTGGAGATTTGGGGATTTGGAATACTTAACCATCTGGATGGAAATGTAGTTCTATCCTTACAACTTGTGGATCTATGGTGTGTGATGTGTAAAAGAGTTAGAGCTTTAGAAAATCAGATTCTCAACTAATGTGTGATGATAATTTTACCCTATCCTTATTATTTTATTTTAGCAATGTGAGTAGTGGTTAAGACCACTATTTTTTATTTTGGACTATGTGCATAATGGGACAAGCAAAGATGAATTTTTCACTTTGAGGTTCAACCCAATCATGGTATTATCCCTCTTTGACACAAGATATTTATAATATGCATAAAATATGTTTGGTTCAAGAATGTTAGATTCAATCCTAGAAATCAAGATTTACTTAGCAAAAATTTGACTTGGTCTTAGAGAAAACTCAACATGTATTGTAGTTTGCTTGAAACACTAGGAGTGGTCGAGTGATCGAAAATCGAGGGGTATTGAAATGATAATGCAAATGGTAAAGTAGCTTGTGAAATGGTTTAATGAAATGAATGTGAACTTGGAGGGTGATCCTAATTAAGGAAATAATATCTTTTAGATCAATTATTGTCTAAAATTAATAAATTACCTTTAGTATAGAGGATGAAATGCATCAAAATGATAATAAAAAAAATGTGCAATGTGGATGTATGCAATGCAATGTGTGAAATATACCATGTATGAATGCAATATTTTTGTGTATTAGCCATGTATATATACATATGTAAATATAATTAAGCATGAAATACTCTCAAGTTAATAATATTAAGTGGTTCGGGTTCTTCTGATCCCTCTAGAATAGCAAGTATATATGTTCCTTGACCCAATTTTTGGGTGATAATATATGGACCTAACCAATTAGCCATAAATTATACCAATGAGAATGGTGTTTCCCCAATAGATGTGTGGATGATTATTTTATAAGACCATAATTCCAAGGGTATCTGAGTGTGCCAATATTTATAATTTTCTTTGACTAGTTTCTTAAGAATAACAATCAAGGTCTTATTGGTTGCCTCAACTTTTCAATTTTTCTGTGGGTAATAAGGAGTCAAGAAACTATGTTGGATATTATATTTTTTGTAAATTTATCAAACATCCTTGTTCTTGAAATACTTTCCATTGCCAAAATTAATTTTCAAGGGGATGCCAAAATGATAAATGATACATTGAAGTATAAACTCCACAATCCTAGGTCCTGTCATACTAGTTAAAGGAATTGCCTAGACCCACTTTGTGAAGTATTTAATGGATATGATGATAAATGTATGTTGTATCAAGGAAGGAGGTCATATTTTGCCCATAAATTCTAAATCCCATTGTGAAAATGGCCAAATAATTTGAATAGGTTGCAAGGCTTGTGATGGTACATGAGTTAAATTAGTGTGTTGCTAACATTATTGACATTTCCTGATGTAATTACAATAGTCATGTTCCATGGTGGGCCAATAATAACCCATGTGTAAAATGTGCTTTGAGATGGAATTTCCACTAAAGTGGCCACCACAAGTACCATCATGAGCTTCTGATATTTCTCTGTATACCTTTGTAGGCTCGAGACAACAAAGGAGGACTCCATCATAACCACATCTATACAACACATCCCACAAGAGAGTGAAATGAGATATATTTTGCTTGAAAGTGTGTTTAGTAGTCAATGACATATCATATGGTAGTATTCCAAACTTAAGGAAGGTTTTTATTTGACTAGACAAATACTCATATGACTTTGTGTGGATAAAACAAATATCCTTCATATATTTAGACTCAGCTCAATAAATTGTAGATATAGAGATCATTGTGACAATCAATGGTTATACCTTTCCTCCAGAGTTCTTTTTAATTAATGATCATAGAGAAGCCATCACATATGCAAATCTATTAGTTGATCTAGGCAAGATATCAATCTCATACTAGTCAAATTTAGCCAAAAATTTCATTACTACTTTGTGATAAAGTAAATGATAAGTTGAGAATCACAAAATATCTTGATATACTTTATGCTCATAGCTAAGGCTACTTGAAGTCCTAATATTAAGGCTTCATACTCTACATTATTTTTTGTGCATGGAAAATTGAGTTTGAATGATAATGGAATCGGTACCCCCTGGGGTGTATGAAACATGATTCCTACACCTTGTCCTATTTTACAATTAGAACTGTCAAATAATAATGTCATATAGACATATTCCTCAGGAATGACATCTTCTTCTTGTTCAGTGATAGTAAATACTGAATCATGTGGGAGCTCAATAATCAAGGGTTGATCACTAGGAAGTGGAGCTTCTGTAAGTTGATCAACAATGACCTAACCTTTAATGGAATTTTAGTTGATGAACTCAAGATCAAATTTAGTTAGAAGAATTATCCATTTTGTAGTGTGGGTGTTGTTGTAAGTGCGAGACATCATGTAACGTAGAGGATTTTTTTTAGCTATGACATAGGTAGTGTGACTTAGCATGTAATGTTTGAGTTTCTTAGTGGAAAAAACCATTGCTAAGCATAGTTTTTCAACATAAGCGTATCTGGTTTCATAGCTTACCAATGTTTGACTAATGTGATAGATAGCTTGTTTTTGGTTGTTTTCATTATTTTGAGCAAATATTATCCCTAAAGCAAAGTATATTGCTAAGATATAAATATAGAAGGGGACCCTTGGACAAGGAGGAGTTAAGACTAGTGGATAAGCCAAGTATTGCTTGATGTCATTAAAAGCTTTTTGATATTCATCTATCCATAAAAATTTCATCCCCTTTTATAACAAGTTATTGAATGGCCTACATTTATCTGAGATTTGTGCAATGAAGTGACTGATTGATTGAATATTTCCTTGTAAACTATGCAACTCTTTCAAGTTTATTTGTGGAGGCATCTCTATAATGGCCTTGACTTTGTTTGGGTCCACTTCAATGCCTCTCTTGGAGATAATGAATCCTAGTAGTATGTCTGAGGTGACACCAAAGACACACTTCTTGGGGTTCAACCTTATATTATACTCTAGAAGTCTATCAAAGAATTTTTCCAAGATACCAATGCACTCTTGTTGGATTTTATATTTTACCAAGAGATCATCCATATAATCTTCGATGATCTTATGCATGTAATCATGGAATATGTATGTCATAGAACATTGATAAGTGGCAACTACATTTTGGAGGCTAAAGGCCATCACATTGTAACAAAAATTCCCCCAAGGTGTAGTGAATATTTTTTTGTGTTGGTCATTAGGATTGATTCAAATCTAGTTGTATCTAGAAAAACCATCTATTAATGAAAGCATTTAATGGCCAATGCAAGTGTCAACAAGAGTATCGATGTTTGGTGGAGGAAATTAATCCTTAGGACATGCTTTGTTAAGATCTTGAAAGTCAATGCAAATGTGTATCACCCTGTTAGGCTTGTGAATAGGTATTATGTTTGAAAGTCACTCAAGATAGTCAATGGGTACAATGAAACCCACATCTAATAGCTTCTAAAGCTCTTCTTTGACCATGAGAGCAATGGTAGGATGCATATTTCTTAGCTTTTTGTTTTATTGGCTTAACATCAAGATGCAATGTTAAGTTGTGGATGACCTAGAGTCAAGACCAAGCATATCTTTGTAGGACCATGCAAATATGTCCTTTATCTTGAGGAGAGCTATCAATTACTCTTGTTCATTAGTGGATACAAGTTTTCTAAGTTTAAGGATTTATGGATTGTCTGTATCTGAAATAATATTCACATCAATAGTATCTTCAATAGACATGTGTGAATCTTCCTCAAGCTAATGGGGCATTGGGATCAGATGAATATCATCAATAGTATTATCAAACTCTTCTATGTATGCTTGGAAAACCTTAGGATCGAAGGGTGAAGGTGAAGGTGAAGGTGAAGGTGAAGGTGGGGGTGAAGGTGAATATGACAGAAGAATATAAGTAGCAAAATATCTCAACAATTTATCAAAAAGGATAAATTCAACAAAGGATGGTGGCAATGAAATCCATTCCATATAAACAAGGTTAATGTCAATTGGAATTGGCTTCACCAAATCTTATGGATTATATATTGGGGTAAATAAGTCAACAAAATTAATGTTAACTTAGAGGGTAAATTGTGGTTGGCAATGTGAAGGGTGGTTTGGTCCTATCTGCCAAGAATCGATGAAGGAACTTTGGGAATATGAATACCAACAAGCAACACTTGTAAATGCAAATGGCAAAAACCATGTACATGCAATGCAAATATCTTTTTTGTGATGTTTTTGATTTTTTTTATGTACATATGTTACAAAATATTTTAGTGTGGTGGATCAATGAAGTGGAGGTGGTGGTTCACTAGTTGGTTTAGCTCACTCCCTAGGGAGTAGCAAATGGAAAATGAGTTTATGGATGGGGAACATTCTGAGATAATGGTCATCTTGTTCGGTGAATAGAATTATTGGAGTTGATTCCTCTTCAGATTCATTTGAAGCTATCAACATGATATTATATTATTTATAGAATTCTTCATTAGAGTTATTGTTGTGGGTGGTTCTGAACCTAAATGAAGGCTTTTGAAAGCTTATTCAAAAGATGAAATGGTGGGATGATAATGGTATCCTAAACCTGCATGGTCATGCACTTCTCGATATGTATTTTTAATGATGTCATGCATGCCTTTTTCATGTTTTCCTAGGCCATATCATTACCAATTGACTTGATGAAACTATTGGGATTGAAATCCATATATGTATTCTATATTGGCAAGGTTTGATTGTTTGGGTTCATATAGGGGAGGTAGATCAGATGAGTAATCAATCCCCCTATATATGAAGTTAATTTGGTTAGGTTTTGAACCCATGGTGTACATTGCTTCTATGGATTAGGATGGGTCATTTGGATGACCATCATCCTTAATGATTTAGAAACTTAGCAGTGTAACTATGATGTCTTGGACCATGTATTCATCAATACCATGATTGATGAGGTGGACTACAACTTGGGAGGATTTCAATGAGATGGATGAGGTGGATGTGGAAGTGGATAACTCATGGATGACTTGTGTTTCATGTATTGTGAGGGATGTATTATGAAATGGCATCTCATAGTCTATTAAATTGACTTGTGAGACATTTGTTGGTGTGGATAAATATGGATTTGGTTGAAAGATTTTATGGATGGATAATGATGCTAATATGGATGGAATGGTAATGGATCTTGATGTTGATGATGTGTATGGAATGGTAGTGGATGTTAATGTTGATGATGTGGATGTAATGGTAGTAGATTTTGATGTTGATAATGTGGATGTTATAGATTGGGTTCAACCACATTTACATGTAGCCGACTGTGATGAGGGTGGAGGTGTAGACGTGGAATCCTGATGTATAGTGATAGGAAGCTCCTAAATAATGGGATATTTATATGAATAAGTGGTGAGTGATCTGTTTAATAGTGTTATGAATAGGTGGGTGGATGGAAGTGTGGGCTCATAGGTATTTTAAATGAAATTGCAATACTTAAATGGTTTGATGTTTGCTAGTATGTAATGAACCTATCCCTCATGTACATATTTTAAGCATTGATGTAGCATGGAAGAAACACATTTTATATCTCTAATCTAGGGGCATCCAAGGAGTACATTGTAAGCCATGGACCCTTACAGGATGTGGAACATGGTGTGCAACATTTGGGTAAAACAATAGTTCCAACTATGGAACAAAGAGCATCATTGAATGCTCTTAGGGTGAATGTGTATTTGGTTGTGTGATAGCGAAATATTGATATGTTGAAGGGTGGATGTGGTGATGATGTTGATGGATTAGCTGATGTAAATTAACACTCATTTAAATGGATTCCTATCAACCTAAGTAATAATATGTATTGGAGGTTCCATCACTTCTGATGACATTAATTTAATTTCAAAATCATATAATATGATGGAAGGTTCCATGCATTTTCAAATTCTATCCATAAAATTATTAAAGGTATTAGTAACTTGGTATTGGAGTTCAATGGACTTTATAATTTCCATAAATACCTCATGGTGTGGGGGATATTATTGTATTAGTTCATATATAGATAGTTTGGTTGAAGCCATTTTAAGGCTAGTTGTCAATCAACTACTCAAAGAGTGTAATGAGCTATCTTTTTCTTAAAAGTGTGTTTAGAAGTCTGTGACATATCAAATGGGAGTATTAAAAACTTAAGAATGTATTTTATTTGGCTAGACAAAGACTCATATGACTTTGTGTGGATAAAACAAACGTCCTCATATTTAGACTCAGCTTAGGAAATTGCAGATTTAGAGATCATTGTGACAGTAAATGGTTGTACCTTTCCTCCAGAGTTTTTTGTAATTAATGATCTTAGAGAGGCCATCACATCTACAAGTCTATTAGTCGATCTAGGCAAGCTATCAATCTCATACGAATCAAATTTAACCAGCAATTTCATTGTTACTTTGTGGTAAATCAAATTATAAGTTGAGAATCACCAAATATTTTGATATAATTTATGCTCATAGATAAGGTTGCTTAAAGTACTAATATTAATGCTTCATACTCTGCATTATTTTTTATGTATGGAAAATTAAGTTTTAATGATAATGAAATCGATGCCCCCTCGGTGTATGAAATATGATTTCTGTACCTTGTCCTTTTTTGCATTTAGAACCATCAAATAATAATGTGATATAGACATATTTCTCAGGAATGACATATTCTTCTTGTTTAGTGATAGTAAATACCAAATAATCTAGGAGCTCAATAATCAAGGGTTGATCACTAGGAAGTGGAGCTTCTACAAGCTGATCAACTATTACCTGACCTTTAATGGATTTTTGGCTGATGAACTCAAGATCAAATCTAGTTAGAAGTATTATTCATTTTGCACTGTAGGCGTTGTTGTAAGTGCTAGATATCATGTAATGTAGAGGATTTTCTTTAGCTATGATATAGGTAGTGTGATTTAGCATGTAATGTTTGAGTTTCTTAGTGGAAAAAACCACTACTAAATATAGTTTTTCAACATAAGCATATCTAGTTTTATAGCTTACCAATGTTATATTAATGTGATAGATAGTTTTTTCATGGTTTTTTTTATTCTTTTGAGAAAGCATTGTTCCTAAAGCAAAGTACATTGCTAAGATATAAATATAGAAGGGGATCCCCAGACAAGAAGGAATTAAGACTAGTGGATAAGCCAAGTATTACTTGATGTCATCAAAACATTTTTGGAATTCATATATCCATAAAAATGTCACTCCCTTTTGTAATAGGTGATTGAATGATCTGCATTTTTTTGAGAGTTGTGCAATGAAGTGATGGATTGATTGAATATTTCCTTGTAAGCTATGCAAATATTTCAAGTTTTTTGGGGGAGGCATATCTATAATGTCCTTGAATTTGTTTGGGTCCACTTCAATGCCTCTCTTGGAGATAATAAATCCTAGTAATATGTTTGAGGTGACACCAAAGACATGCTTCTTGGAGTTCAACCTTACATTATGCTCTAGAAGTTGATCAAAGACTTTTTCCAAGACACTAATGTACTCTTGTCGGGTTTTATATTTTAGCAAGAGATCATCCACATAATATTCGATGATATTATGCATGTAATCATGGAATATATATGTCATGGCACATTTATAAGTGGCACCTGCATCTTTAAGGCTTAAGGTCATCACCTTGTAACAAAAAGTCTCCCAAGGTGTAGTGAATGTTGTTTTGTGTTGGTCATCAGGATTAATTCAAATCTAGTTGTATCCTAAACAATTATCCATTAATGAAAGCATTTCATGGCCAGCACAAGTATCGATAAGAGTATCAATGTTTAGTAGAGGAAATTCATCTTTAGGACATGATTTTTTAAGATCTTGAAAGTTAATGCAAATGTGTATCAACCTGTTAGGATTATGAATGGGTACCATATTTGAAAGCCACTCGGGATAGTCAATGGGTACAATGAAACCCACATCTAATAGCTTCTGAAGCTCTTCTTTGACCATGAGGGCAATGGTAGGATGCATCTTTCTTAGCTTTTTGTTTTATTGGCTTAAAATTAGAATGTAAGGTTAAGTTGTGGATGACCAAGTTAGAGTTGTGACCAAGCATATATTTGTAGGACCATACAAATATGCCCTTATTTCTCTTGAGGAGAGCTATTAATTACTCTTGTTCATCAGTGGATAAATTTTTTCCAAGTTTAATGATTTATGGATTATCTGTATCTTAACTAAGGTTCACATCAATAGTATCTTCAATAGCCATGTATGAACCTTCCTCAAGCTAATGGAGCATTAGGATCAGATGAATACCATAAATAGCATTATCAAACTCTTCTATGTATGCTTGGAAAACCTTAGGATTGAAGTGCGAAGGTGAAGGTGATGAAATAATGTAAGTATTGAAATCTCTTAACAATTCCTCAAAAAGGATAAATTCAACAAAGGATGGTGGCAATGAAATCCATTCCATATCAATAATATTAATTTCAATTGGAATTGACTTCACCAAATCGTATGGATTACAGAGTAAGTTAAATAAGTCAACAAAATTCATGTTAACTTACAGGGTAAATGGTGGTTGGCAATGTGAAGGGTGGATTGGTCCTATTTGTTGAGAATCAATGAAGGAACCTTGGGAACCTGAATAGCAACAAGAAACACTTGTAAATGCAAATGATAAAAGCCATGCACATGCAATGAAAATATATTTTTTATTTTTTTTTTAATTATGTACATATGTTACAAAATATTTTAGTGAGGTGGATCAATGAAGTGGAGGTGGTGGTTCACCGGTTGGTTCAGCTCACTCCCTAGGGAGGAGCAAATAGAAAATGGGTTGATGGATGGGGAACATTCTGAGATAATGCTCATCCTATTCGGTGAATGGAATTATTGGAGTTGATTCCTCTTCAGATTCATCTGAAGCTATCAATATGATATCATATTCTTCATAGAATTCCTCCTCAAAGTCATCATTGTGGGTGGTTTCTTCTTCTGAACCTAAATGAAGGCTTTGGAAAGCTTGTTCAAAAGAGGAAATGGTGGGATGAGAATGGTAGCCCAAACCTGAATAGTCATGTGCTTCTTGATATGGAGTGTCAATGATTTCGTGCATGCCTTGTTCATGTCGTCCTAGGCCATATCCTTACCAATTGACTTGATGAAAGTATCAGGATGGAAATCCAGATATGTGCTCTATATTGGCAAGGGTTGGTTGTTTGGGTTCATCTAGGGGAGGTGGATCGGATGAGTAATCAACCCCCCATATATGAAATTGATTCGATTAGGTGCTAAACCCATGGTGTACACTACTCCTATGGATAAGGGTGGGTCATGTGGATGACCATAATCCTTAATGGTTTGGATGCTTAGCGATGTAACTATGATGTCTTGGACCACGTATTCACCAATACCAGGATTGGTGAGGTGGACTGCAACTTGTGAGGATGTGGATGAGGTGGATGAGGTGGATGTGGAAGTGGAAGGCTCATGGATGACTTGTGGCTCAGGTAGTGGGAGGGATGTATGGTGAAATGGCATCTCATAGTCTGTTAAATTGACTTGTGAGACATCTATTGGTGTGGATGAAGATGGATTTGGTTGAGAGGTTTTATGGATGGTTGATGATGCTAATGTGGATGGAATGGTAGTGGATGTTGATGTTGATGATGTGGATGGAATGGTAGTGGATGTTGATGTTGATGATGTGGATGGAATGGTAGTGGATGTTGATGTTGATGATGTGGATGGAGTGGATTGGGTTCAACCACATGTACATGTAGTCGACTATGATGAGGGTGGGGGTGTAGAAGTGGAAGCCTGATGTGGGGTAGTGATGGGAAGCTCCTTAGGAATGGGAGCTTTAGATGAAGAAGTGGTGGATGATGTGGTTTATGGTGTTAGGAATAGGTGGGTTGATGGAAGTGTGGGTTCATAGGGATTTGAGATGAAATTGTAATACTTAAATGGTTTGATATTTGCTGGTATGCAATGAACTTGTCCCTCATGTACATATTTTAAGCATTGATGTAGAATGGAAGGGACACATCTCATCTCCCTAATCTAGGGACATCCAAGGAGTACATTGTAAGCCATGGACCCCTCCAGGATGTGGAACATGGTGTGCAATATTTTTACCCCTACTTCTATGGGTAAAATGACAGTGCCAACTATGGAACAAAGAGCATCATTGAATGCTCTTAGGGTGAATGTGGATTTGGTTATGTGTGATGGTGAAATGTTGAGATGTTGAAGGGTGGATGTGGTGATGATGTTGATGGAGGAACCAGTGTCAATTAACACTCATTTAAATGGATTCCTATCAACCTGAGCCATAATATGTAATGGAGGGTCCATTGCTTCTAATGACATTGATTTAATTTCAAAATCATAGAATGTGATGGAAGGCTCCATGCATATTCGAATGCTCCCCATAAAATTATTGAAGGCATTAGTATCTTGGGATTGGAGTTCAATGGATTTTAGAATTTCCATTAATACCTCACGGTGTGGGGGATATTGTTGTATTAGCTCATAGATAGATAGTTTGGTTGAAGCCATTTTAAGGCTAGTTGTCAATTGGCTACTTAGTGAGATGATGGATCATTGTGGATGATTTGGAAGATGAATTGGTTGGGATGAGTTGGTGGAAAAATGGATGGGTGATGATGAATTGGTAGGTTGAGGAGACACACTTGCTTGAGGTGCTATAGGATGTTGAACTACTTGTTGTTGTTCATTTTATCTATTGGTGCTTCTTTGACCATGGGTGACTACGTGAATAGCCCCCATAAAACCTTGATATTTTTGTATGTGGTTGACTTGATTAGGAGGAGTCTTGATGTTTGACCCTCCTATTGCCTATTTTTGTTCCTCATGATGAGGAAGTGGTGTTTGGTATATACCAATATTTTGGTTTTGTTGAGCCAAAGGACTATCAATATTGATGGCCCCTAGGTCTATTAGGTCTTGCACCATGTCTTTGAATGTGAAGTAGTTGTTAATGTCATGCCCATTCTATCGATGGAAAGGGTAAAAAAATGTTCCCTATAGATCTTGTTGTGTTTATTTGGATCATCAAGTTTAACCTTAGGTAAGGCAAGTTGACTTATTTCATACAACTTATAGAATATGGATGCATATAATTTGGACAAGGGTGTGTACATATGATTTTGTCAAACATATTGTCGATGCTTATGATTTTCCATAGTTGATGCTATGGCATGAGGTTGGTAGGGTGGGAGAACCACTTGATAATTGATTTGTTGTGGTTGTTGTTGCACTTTTTGTTGTTGTTGTTGTTGAGTCATTTTTGGCTGACTCAGGACCACTTGATTTACTTGATTAGGCTTTGACTAGCTAGAATAATTTCCTTTTGCTTGGCCCTTATTTTGCCATTCCTTTTTCTTAGGCTTTATCTTGCCCTCTTGTATTTTTATCTCTTTAATGACACGAGCCTGGGCGAGAGCCTCATCGAATGTTCTATATTTTTGTAGCTACAACAACAAGGAGATGGGTTTTAAGTAACTCCTTGTGAACATTCGGGTTAGTTCTTCCATTGGTAGAGAGAATGGCAACTTAGTGATAACAATCCTCCAACGATTTCTAAAATTATAGACTGACTCTTCTTCAAATTGTCTAAGGTTGTACAAGTCAGTCAATGTGGTCTTCTTACGAACATTGAGGGAAAATATCTCCAAAAATTGATCTGCCAATTGTTCAAATGTGAAAATGTTGTGATGAGGTAGATGATTATACCAATCTTGAGCATCTCCTCCCAATGTTTGAGGAAAATTTTAGAGCATCAAAGCATCTTGATATTGAATCTAGAAACATGAGTGTATAAATGTGCTGATGTGCTCTCGAGGGTCCTCGGTCCCTTTAAATTTGTCAAATTTTGGTATTGTGAAGTATACCGGATATGGTGGTGATGGTACCAAAAATGGATAGGTTGATTGACTAGTTGTCTCAAGGTGGGATTCTGGTACATCATACCAGGAGTATGTCAAATCAAGCTATCAATATGTTGTTGCATTGCTAGGATTTTAGGGTCTTCCCTATGTGTATGGAAGCCCTAAACTATTTGATGATCATGTGGATATGTGGTATATGGAGTGGTGAATTGTTGTGAGGGAATGTGATGTTGATGGCTTGATGGATTGAAGGGTGTTTGGTGATGTTGGGTAGGTTGTTGGACTTGGTGATGGAATGATTGTTGTTGATGGAATGATGGTGAGTTTTGGGGAATGTGAATGTGTTGGGTTGTGGAAGTGGGGTTGATATGGGTGAATGGGGGTGTGGGTATAGCAACCTGAGAAGGTTGTGATACCTAGGATGGATTTGAGGTGAATAAATTGTGTTGGCTTGGGATAGAATGGGGTTTGAAATATGCTATTTGTGTTTGCTATTGGGAACAAGAATGAGCTTCTTGCTAGCCCATGAGAAATTGGTTGAGGTGTTGCCATGCTTGTTGTATGGCAATTTCTGAAGCAGATTATGTGGGTGTGATGGAGGTGGATGTGGATGAGGTGTAGGTGTTGGAAATGTTGGTGGATGTTGGTGGAGGGTAATTTGTGAAAGGAATCGGAATAGAATGGGGGGTAGTGGATGGAATGGTAGATGGAATGTGTGAAGTTGCATTGACATGTGCTTCATAGAGTGGATTGGTGTAGGTGGTAGTGTGGGTAGATGGGATGGAAGTTATTTGGCTATGTTGTGGTGGAGACATGTGATGTGAAGGTGCGAATGATGTCTCAAAAAGAGGATTAGTGTGAACTTGGATGAAGTTGGTGGGATGTGAATGAGAAAATTCCTACTAAAAAGAAGGAACTTGGCTATGTGGAATGTTAAGTTGTTCTAAGACTAGTCTGGTTGGTCTCAAGTAAGCCCCAACTTTATCCATGTCTATGTAGGTGATTTGGGAATCAGTAGGTGTAGAAGGCTCGGTCTCTGGGATGGAAGTGTGAATAGCCCTTTCCATCACATCTGCATTTGAAGTAAACACATAATGTGAAGGTCCAACAAAAAAACCATAATAGCTTGTCTGTGTCACACTTGTAGGGTTAGCCATAGAAGTGGCTGGGAAAGAGGTGATGCACTCCATGGATGAAGTGGGTTGGCTAGTGGATGCTTGACTCATGATTTTGGCTTGGCTTTGAGTTGAAACCATAAGCTAATGAGCCAACTGGGGTAGTGAATGTGAGGAATGTGTGTGAAATATGAAGTGATAATGAAAGCACACAAAATAAAATAAATAATTGAATCCTATGTTCTACAACAATTTTTGATTTAGTTTTTTATGTGGTTGGTGTGTTTTGATGTATGCCTAAGCCTAGACTACTATGCAAGGTGGATTCCTAAGGTGGATGGAAAATGAGGATTTTCCTGGTGATGAAATCCAAAAAAATATCTCACGGGTTGCTAAGGTGTCTACGGGGCAAGATAGTGGATGGAGATGAAACCCACCATCGCTGGTCTTGATCAATGGTTGGTGATGAAGTCCAACTCACTGATGTTTAAAGTGATGTGTGCAATCATGTGTGATTCTTTTTAAAGTTTCTATTATCTATGGTGTTCAAACAATGCCAAGAAACCCTCTTCTACTTAGCCAAATTAGTGACCAAGAATACCAATACCAAGTTCCTAAAAATGACCTAGGGTACACCTCTTAAGATCCACCCTGAATCATCAAGTGATTCCAACAGTGGAGGGTTCACCTAGTTATTCCACCCTAAATCATCAAGTGATTCCAATAGTGGGGGTAAGCTCAAGTACTAATAACTTGCTCCAATTTGAAAAAGTAATAAGTGAGGGTATTTAGCCTAAAAGTGTAGCTATTTATACCTTTTTGTATTATTGCAAACAACACTCAAAGTAAATACACCACAACATAGAAAAAAATTAAATTTAATGTGATGAATGCAACTAACATGGATGCATAAATGCAGATCTATCCTATGTTCAAACTATATGAAGCAATATTTGTAAATGCCTAAGATGCAAAATATATTAATTTTTAAATAGAAAGTAAATATTTTCTTTTTTTCAATCTCTCTTTAAAAAGTAAAGAAAAATAGAGGTAGGGTTTGATCCAAACTTACCAGGAAGTCAACATTTTTTCTTTCCAAATATCCTAAATATAGTGTAGAGTCTCTTGTATGTGGTGAGGTGTCTTCCAGATGTGGTAGGGCATCTCTAAAACATTGTAGGGCACCCGCATGACCATATATCAAATTGTGCTACTTCCAAAAACCCTAGTTTCACAATTTTTGCATGATCAAATCTCCAAAAACCGATAACAAAAACAAACAAAAAACATAAATCAAATTGACAAGGTATTTAAAATAATAAACCCTTTGGGGGTCCCACCATGATCATCATTTTTTAAAGCAAAAATTGAAAACACCAAAGATAACAATAACAATATCAACATACAAAATATATTGCACAAAGAAGATAGATAAATTTGTATTAATATGGGGGGATCCTTGATCTCCAATGTTACAATATAGTATATTGATACAATAATTACAATACAAGGGTTTGGAATACCCTTGTTTACAAAGAATATATGGTGTCTTTTGTGTCGTATTTTTCTCAAAATAAGTTGTTAGTGGGTTTTAGTATCCCTATGGGACTAACTAAGCTACAACAGTCATAAATAATGTAGTTCCTATACCTACAAATATATAAACAAAACTAAGAGATCAATAGCATATGTGAGGGCTCCATTGTGTGAGATCATTTATAAAGTAAATCTACAAACCCTAGTGTTATAAATAATGAAATGTAAGTAGAATACAAAATAGAAGATGTATAATAATAAAATGTTTTACCTTGTCTATGAATATCTGATTTATTTGATCCACTCTCTTGCTTCTACGATTTGATGGTGTAAGAATACTTGAAAGAATTTGAGGGTATGTCAATGGTAAACTAAAAGGCTAGAAAACACTCGAAAACATTAAATAATGGCCGTGAACACCTAGAAAAATTCATGGAATTCTTAGTAGCATTCAAGGAATGCTTAATAATATTTGGGAGTATTTGTGAAGGGTACTACAAAACCATATCTAGTTTGCAAGGGTTGTGGTAGAAACAAAGGGTACAAAGGTGGCAAAATTGGAAGGATGGTAGCAAGGTGCTAGGTTTTTATATGAGGATGGATGCAAGGGTTTAACCACTTTACAAAAGTGATTAACCAATTGCTTAACCTTCATTCATGAGAATAAATGACTTTTATAACTTACCTTTCAACATGCTAGCATTTTGACGACACCAATGGACGATCGAAATTAAAACATGATGAATGGATAAGATTATAATCTTTGAAATATGGTATGGATCAAGTCAAGTGGACAGTTGAGATTACTTCGTGATGAATGATTATGATTTATTCATACATAAATAAATAAATATATATATATATATAAATATAATACATAAAATATATATATTTAAATATAAATATAAATATATACATACATATATATATATATATATATATATGTTTATATAATGAACATATGTGATTGGATGATGTGTGGATGACAAGTGGCTAGGATTTGGTGTCTACAGAATACTCCTCCTAAAACCATAGGCAACATGGTTTATTTATAGGCCTCCTGGGAAGAAAAAGAGTATGTGATCTGGCAAGAGAAAAGAGAGGAGAGAGAAAGTCTATTTAATGCATTAGGTGGATGGGTAAGGCTTACCTCCTATGGGTGATGGGTGTTCCATGCCTATTAATCACCTAGGGAAGACCACATTTCTAGGGAAGAGAAATCCCACCTTTTTATTAAATTTTCATTAAAATATTTAAAGAGGAAAAAGGGGTGAATGTTATGTGAGGGGGGTGAGTGCTTAGAAAAGAGTGCAGAGGGGTGTAAGTGGATTATGAGGTGGATACAACCTAGGTTTTAGATCAACCTTGGGATTAGGTTAGCTTTATCTAGGGTTTAGGTAACTTTACCTAGGATTTAGGGTTTTTAACCTAGTTTTTGAATATTTCATTCTTTTCTCATTAGATGTTGTTGCAAGAGATTGTTTGAGATATTTTTAGGTGTCTACATTTTACCCCTTTTTATAATGCATTATATGAAGACACAATGCAGTGCAAAAATCTATGACACTCATTTTGTGGATGATTTTGATGAAAATAATGAATTGATATTTGATGACAAGAAATTGTTTTGAGAGGAGTAGATGTAAGATCATCTTGAGTCATGACAAATGTAATATTCCTCAATTATAGAAGGGATGAATTTCCTTGAAACTTTACCTTTGATAGATTGATGTGATCATTTGGTTTCATAGACTAGTCAACCAGATGTAGGTATGCTCATGATTTCTTTGATGGGTTTGATCATCTACTTAAATGAAGCATATACACATGAGTAAACATATAGTTACTGGCATATAGTGTGTCAAATTTTATTGGGTTGGAGTTTTATTGAGAAGAGAATTAGAATTTTGTTTAGAAGAGAAACTATGCTTTCTTTTACCCTAAAAATGAGGGTATATGATTGTCTTAGGCATAGGTTCTTAGGAAAATGCACTTTGCAAGATTGATTTTTTGAGTATTGATCATGTGCAAGGTAGCTTTTGTATATGATATTTACCCCCTCAAGGGATGATTCAATGGGTGAAGAATGTGATGTCGATAATGAATCACTTGATAAATATGACTTTGAATATTGTTGGAAGGTTGAAAAGGATGATTTTTGGCATTTTACATTATTTTATTAGGATTTTTGGAAACTAATTTGCATTTTTGCATGTTTAGGGCAAAAGGGTATCCATAAAATATCTTTTTTTGGAAAACATATGGAGAGGTACATTTTTTGTACAAAACATACAAATGAGTACATTTTCGTACAAAAATGTATGAGAGGTATGTTTTGTATGATTTTACATCTATAAAGGTGTGCATGGAGGGGTGCACTTTTCATTGTTATTGTGTGACTTTAGAAATTAGAATGAGAGGATCAAGTGAGAGCAAGTGTATGACACATAGCACTAGCAAAAATGTGAACTCAAGTGATGGAATGGCCTCAAGTGGTATCGGATTGAGTGTTGGTGGGTTTGCAGTGATGATAAGTGGATTTTTCACCAAACTTTATGCATTTGGAATAAAATAAACCCTATGTTTAGGATTTTTCATGTTTTAGTTATTTTTGAAAAAATTCATATTTTTCCACGTTTGGGGTAAAAGGGTATCCAAAAATGCCATTTATTTGGAAAACATATATAGAGGTACGTTTTTAAATGAAAATGTATGGATGGGGAATATACTGATCCGTACATCTTTCTTTTTTTTGAAAATTTTCATTTTTTGTTTATGTTGTTGAATTTTAACTTTGTTGTCAAAATGTTGATTTTTTTTGCTTTTATTATCTTTGTTGAGGAAATTTTGTTTTTTATTTTTATTTTTATTGCTAAAATGTTATTTTTTAATGTTTTTGTTGCTAAAATATTGTTTTTTTGTTTTTGTTGCTGAAATGTTGTTTTTTCGTTGCTAAAATGTTGCTTTTTTTGTTTTTGTTGCTGAAATGATTTTTTTTTGTTTTTTTTAATAAAATGTTATGTATTTTTATTTCATTGCTGTGTTTTTTTTGTTTTTGTTGCCAAAATGTTGCATTTTTTTTGTTTTTGTTGTTGAAATGTTGCTTTTTTTGTTTTTGTTGCTAAAATGTTGTTTTTTTTGTTTTGTTGTTGAAATGTTACTTTTTTTTGTTTTTGTTGATAAAATGTTACTTTTTTTTGTTTTTTTTGTTGAAATGTTGCATTTTTTATTTTTGTTGCTGAAATTTTGTTGATGTGTTTATTTTTGTTGTTTTTGCAGATCAAAAAGTTGAGGTTGCAACACCAATTTTTACCTTTGGTTAATGATTTGAAGGTATTCTTGGATGAGGTAAAGTAGTTATGGCTCGAGAATATTGGGTTCTATACGGTAACATGGATGGATGTGTTTCGGTGTGATCATGCATATTTAGATGTGATTTATGAGCGATGGGACGCTAACAAGAACACATTTTATTTTTTGATAGGGGAAATGTTAATTACCTTGGAGGAAGTTTATTGCATTTACCAACTTCTAGTGGAGGTATTGAATATGAGGGAAGCATAGGGTGAGGAGGTATGGGATAACACACTCTAGAGGATTTTTGGAGAGGCTTGGAAGATCATGAGGGTTTCCAATGAAGGAATTAAGTATGTAAATATTTGCACCTCTAGGATTTTGTCTTGATGATATGCATTATTTTTAGTGTGTATCAGTAGCTACATGTTTCCAAATGCATTAGGGGTGATATTCCCTTATAACTTGATGTGGTTGGTTTACAATATGATAGATCATGGGATTAACTTTGCATAGGCACCTACCTTATTTACCTAGACCTATATAGAGTTGCATGGGGTATATATGATGACTAGTAAGTTCTTGTGTAGTATTTTTCTAATTTAGTTATAGGCTTAGGAGCACATGGTAGTTATGAGGTCAAAGAGATTATCATTTGAGGCTCATGCATTATTAGAAGTGAACATGCCGTATATCATGCAATGGTGATGTGATATGGTAGAGTGAATGAAGAGGGATCATGAGGGGTACACCTTTTGTATCAAGGATAGTTTGGGAACTAAGGCATAATGATATTATATGGTGACCCTATAGAGGAGCTCTAGCTTGGTGATAAGATGGTATTGAGATGGTGTAAGTTAGATAGGGTATATGTATGATGGTTCAATATGCATTTTAGATAGAGTTATTTATATTTAGTTATGTGCATAGATAGTTTGGATTGCAATAGGATATACCAAATCCATTGGTGGTGATTTGGTATTGTTATGAATATCATGTAGCATAATTGCAAGGAGGGACCTTTGATATATCCCTCAATGATATGTTAGCTCTACTAGATGTAGATGATGTTGGGACAACATTGGAGTATGATTCTTGGTGGTCCACATAGAGGTGGTAGCCTAGGTGAGGGGTGATTGATGGGATTGGTGATGTTGGGCCAGGGGTAGCACCTGGGATGTAGTGGATGATAGTGGATAAGTTTATGGGTACTATAGGTAGGGTTACAATAATTATGGGTGATGGAGTAGCCATATATAGCATTATTGGGTTAACAACTACCACAAGTAAGGAGGATTAGGGTGCTTTATAGGAGGGATCACCTTTAAGGTGATGCATGTAGCCATGATGTGATAACAGGGTTAAGCCTTCACGAGAGAATGAGATATAGGCAAGACCTAATGATAGGGATTAGGATTATATGGTCAAGATGTATGTAGAGGATATGTTAGATCATATGTATAATGTATACACTTAGTAAGATAAATTAGAGTGGGCAGAGGTAGAAAGATATTCTTTGAGGTTGGAGTTGGAGTAATGTAGATTATAGATGAAAGGATTAATGTAGGATCATGATGTGATAATAGTTGTAAGATATTTAGCCCTATTACATAGAGGATATTTGGAGATAATTATGGAGGGATTGAAGATATAGGTTGATGAGATAGTGCAGCTCAAGGTAGATATGGAAGGATTGTGATGAGAGTGAGATGCAATCACAACAAATAGGGATTTCATAGTGGTTACTAAGGGAATATGGAGATAGATATGGATCAGTTGAGAGCATGAGTGGTAAAGTTACATGGTGAGTGAGATACCCTCATCATAGTACAATATGTGGTGGAGGGGATTTTAGGTGGTATAGCTAAGCTAGAGTGGCTAAGAATGCAGATGACCAAGCTACAATGTAGGCTTGATGATACTAACACAGAGCACCTGAGGGTTGAGGGATATAAACTAGTTATTTAGGCTAATATTGTTGAGTTATATTGGGTGGTGGATGTGTATAGTAGATATTATATATGAGAGAATGTATTTGTGATGATATGTGTGATGTAGTTGGTTTCTCATCAGATACCACTACCTTCGAGATCAAACTCATCATCATATTACAACCATAGGAGTATGGCATTAGTGACTCCTTTGGGACCATTATATAGAGAGTTGAGGGTATCTTCTATGGGAGGATTAGCCTTGATGTAGAGAGGTTAGGGATCATAGAGGCAATATGGTGAGGTATCAAGGTGATGATAGGGGAATGATGAGTTACCCAGTGGACAACATGATTGAGATAATTATTATGTGGTGGATGTGCCAACATTTTTGTTGTATAATATATACAATGTATATAGATGCATCGTCATGGCATGGTGTTATTATATATATGATGATATGTATATATTTAGTTAATTAATAATTTTGATGATGTATGTATTGATATTGCATGATATGTATGCATGTTGGTGTTATTGAGTTATGTATTTTTGATGATGGTAATGATGGATGCATTTTATTTGATTATGAAATGTTATTTGTGCATGTTGATGAATGAGATGGAATATGTTATGAATTTTGATATTTTGTAATGTTGTGTGTAAACAAGATTTTTGGATGTGTGTTTGATTTATACCATCATGTATGGTAAAAGTAATCAATGACATAGTGACAACCATATTTGATATATGAATATATGATGATATAAAGCATAGATAATGTACACAATAATGCAAATCTAACCATGATGCGTATTCAAATGGGGATAATGATACTTGACTAATTGACTTAAGCTAATGTGTATTTATCTCAATAGTTTGCTAGTTCTACAACTAAGCAACATGTATGTTTATTTCTTCTGCTAAAATTTTTTAGATGGTAGAAGGGATTTCTAGGGAGTCAATCATCTGAGTTTATTCATCAAACCCATATATTAGTAAAATAATATTCTACTAAAGCCTAAACCATTCTAACTAAGGTTGATATTATCATGGATTTGTGTTTATAGAGTGATTCAACTTATTTACCCATTTTGAGTGAGATTGGACTAACCCATTCCATACTTAGCTAAGTAAGCTAGCTCATTTGTAAGCATACATTGTTCTATACAAAAGAAGGTCACTAATGTGAAAAACATGTTATCACTTGTAAGGTGCTCTACTACTAGTTATACATCTATAGCCTCAATGGGTATTAGCTTTATTATTTTATGAACCTAAGGAGCTTAGGGATTCAAGCTTTTTGATGGTGCTCTTTTATTTTTCTTAATTTTTTGTAGCTTGTCCATTTATGGAACCTCAAGATTTTTTTGATCATGCAAATGACAAGATGAGCATGGAAAACATTTTACTTAGTGGCAAGTGTACACAAGGTGTTGTCTTCCCTAGATTCAAAATTTTATTTAATGTGCACATGTGTTTGATCCATGAAATGACTCTAGTCATGCAAGGGAATTCTAAAGTTGTATTAGAATCTAATGAAATTTGATAAATTTTGATGAGATCAACTAAAATGGTTGACTAATAGAAAATACTTTCATTACTAATCAACCAATGCATAATATTGAACATGACATATTGATAGTTGTGGTAACTAATGTATGATTTTGTATGCAATGAAAGATGCCTATGTGTAAGTGAATGAACATAATGATATGAGAATATGGACACTGGTGCAATGCATGACAATGTGATAGGTATGTCCATGAACATGAGTAATGAACTTTATCATTGATTAAGTGAACCAAACATGATTGGTTAATGCATATTCACATATCCAAAAAGGGAGATATAGTATCATAGAAGTCTCATGGAATGATATATGCATGGATGCTATGATTGATGTTTGTAAAAATGTTTAACAACATTAATGAGTGATTTATGAAAATATTAGAAGGAAAATAAGATGTGAAGAAAAAGGATCAGAAGGGATAAAAGAAGAAGAAACCTATCCTAGGTATATAGCCACTTGAAGTATGACCATACAAAAAATATAGGAGGAAGAAGAAATATATGAAGAGAAGAAATAAGAATATGGAAAACCTACCCCAGGTATGTAGCCACTCAAAGGATGATCATACAACAAGGACAAAAAAAAGAATAAAAAGGGGTAGTGAAGAAGATAGATGAAAAGAGGTATGGTGTTGTGTTGCAAAGTGGTTATTTTTATGTTTTGTTTGTTTTTGTATCTTCTTGTTGTTATTTTTGTATTTGTTTTTTATTTTTTTGTTTTTCATGTAAAATGCACAAGAATGTATAGACCTTTGTCAATATAATTAGGTATAAAAAGCATGGATATGCATGATTTTGAGAGGTTTAGATTTTGCTATCCCTTTGATATTAGCAAGTTTATAGGCACCTAAACCATATTTATGAGTGATTATGTATAGACCCAACCAATTGGGCATAAATTTATCTCATAAATGGCATGGTTTGTTTAGGTTTTGTTGCTTATCTTTTAGCACAAAATCTCCTACTTTGAATTCATGTTCATTCATTTTATTGTTATATGTGTGACAAACATGGTCTTGATATATGTATTGATATTCTATGGTATTTATGTGATTCTCATAAAGTAGTGTCAGTTGGTCTAAGCAAGCTTGATGAGTAGTGTCATCATTAATGAATTTTTGTAAAGTAATTTTGAGATATGGGATATCTAGTTCTAGGGGCATAATTGCTTTAGCACCATAAACTAATGAGAATTGGGTTTCCCTAAAGGGTGTTCTAATGAGTTTGATATTACCATAGTTCTAAATGGATTTTATTGTGCCAATCACAATGAGAGTCAATAACTATTTTGTGAAGGATGGTGTAGATGTTTTATTTGTTGCTTCTACTTGATCATTTCCTTGAGGATAATAAGGAGTTGAGAAACTATGTTTGATGTTATATTTTTTATACAATGCATGAATTAAATGGTGTACCATTATCTGATATGATTCAAGAAGGAATTCCAAAATGACATATGAGGTGTTGTTGAATAAATTTGATAATTTAAGTCCTATCATCTGGATGAGTGAAACAACCTCTACACATTTAGTAAAGTATTCCATGGTTGTGATAGTGAATTTATGTTTACCTGATGATTTTAGGGTGAATTTTCCTATGAGGTATAGACCCCATTGCAAAATGACCATATGGATTGAATCAACTACAATATTTATGATAGTAAGTGTGTTAAGTTGGCATTTTGTTGGTATTTGATGCATTTCTTGACATAGACACACCAATCACATTCCATGATGGGCCAATAGTAACCCATACACAGGATGTGCTTAGTAATGGTCATTGCACTAAAATGACCCCCACAAGTACCATCATGGATGGTAGTAATAACATGGTTAAATTCTTGTAACTCTAGGCATCGAAGGAGGATGCCATCATAGATCTATTTATAGAGAATTTCCCCCAATAGTGTGTAGTGAATGGCCTTATACCTAAATTATTTTAGTAGCTTGGGATAATTTCAGAGGTGTAGACACCAAAATTTTGTAAATCGGATAAGAATGCTAATGCATCACATATGTGACTTGTAGGCCCAAAATGGCCACATACTTAGGAAAATTTTGCAATTTTTTTCTAAGTTGGAAAGTCTTCATTCCACACACCTAACAATGTATTTTGAAGTGGATCCACAACATGAGGTATGATTCTGCCTGACACATAGAGTATTTTCATGCTTGAAGCAATTTCTCTAGGGACTTCCTTTGTGTTTCGCTCTGAACTAGAAAAAATGCTCAAATCCACAAAAGTTTTAAGAGGAAATAATGTTAGCAATAAAAAAGTGTGGATTGGCGACCGCTCGATATTTTGGAAAACTTCATGAGTGGCTAAGTTTTAGAAGGCACGATTCTAAAGAACCCATAGAGTATTTACACCTAGAATGGTGATAAGGTATGATGTTATGGACAAGGCAGATGTGGATTCATGACTAAAGGTGATTTTGACTTCTCCTTTCCAAAATGGTGACAAGGCAGAATGTTTTATTTTGAGGATAGTGCAAAATGGATAAAAGGTCATGCTACACTATGACGGGTCTAGATTGATGATCATATGCTAATGCACTTGCTCATACCAGAATGAAATCCATAAAAATCATAAAGAAGGAGCGAGTTCATCAATATTTTTATGTGGATTGGAAGGCACATTGCGGATAATGAAGGAATCTAAGGAACAAAGAGCAGATTCAATCTTGCTTAGTTTTTAGATAATTTGGGAGCCAGATTAGTGATTCCATAGTTTTTGAGACAGAAGGATGATGTCACCAATATTTTAAAGTAGAATGGTGCCATTTCTCCTCACCATTTTAATAAGATTTTATCATATTTAATCAAAACCATATAATGAGGGAGATCAATGGTGGAGATTGCATCAAAGAATTTGAGGTATTTAGGGATGTTTCTTCACCAAAATTGGAACAACCAGTTGGAAGAGGAAGCTGAAGCATTGAGGTTTTTCAAGAAAGCTAAACCAAATGTGGTTACAGATCGATGATGGTAGATAGCATCCAAGAAGAATCAATGATGATACGTGATTTCCAACATATTGGACTCCAGTTGCACTGAACAGCTAGAAATTTGTAGAGGCCTCGAGCTGCCATGGTGGACCACATTCAGTGGATTTCCTAGAGGATGTACTAGTAAGCAAATTCCAACAATAATTCTCTGTTATGCCTTCAAAATAAATCTTTGTAATGTTCTTAATGAATTTTAATTTCTACAAAACTATAAATAGAGGTTGAACCCTCATTTTTAAGGGTTGGCTCTAGCATTTTTTCCTGTGCTATTGTAAATATTCCTAAGAGCTAATGGAAGGAGCATTACATTGATATTCACCTCAAAAATGTTATCTTCATGCTTGATATTAGAGTTTCAAATTCTTTAGCTATATTTTTGTGAATACTTAAGTGGTTAGTTTGTGTCAAATTAATGGATTAGTAGCTGTTAAAGTAATTGAAATATTCTTCTGAGATTGATTTTTATTGTTAGAAAGTGCATTTTTATAGAATATAGATATTGGTGAATTCTATTATTTAGATTATCATTGTTTGGATATTGAAATCGTTGTATGCAATATTTCTTTGTTGTGATTTAATGAATGAAAAGTCATTAAATTTGTGATAATGTTGATCTGAGTTATGTATCTTTGGGTTAGTTTTTCAAAGCTTTTTATGGTGGTGCAATGTTTTTAGCCTATCCATCCAATATTGTTCACATTTAATCTAACCCTAATATCTTCTTACCCTAACCTTCAAACCCTAAGTGAGCATAATTGTGTCAACCCCCTATTTAAGTTGACAAGGAACCAACCTACTATGGAGGTTGGATCAGAAACTCTATTTTTGTCCATCCAATATTGAGTTCTAAGCTACAGCTATTGAGTGCAAGCCTGGATAGAAAATAGGAAGATAGAAAGTCGTAGTATCAAGTGAAAACTTGGTGCAATTCATTGCCCAATAGTTTTTGGCATACCCGATGGGACTAGTTTACAATGAACACAAAACCCATCAAATGAGTTACAATTATCTCAACCTGAAGGAATCAAGATTAGGTGAATTATCTTAATCTTGTAAGTGGAGAAGAGCAAGTTCACCTAGTGACTCCCTAGTCTTTATACTCAAAAAATATTTATCCTTGTAGACCAGTGTCCTTTCATGTATACCAGGTCTTTCAAAAGGAATAACCCTAGCTCCTATTTTTACTGTGAGTTACCTTTTATAGGGGTTGTTGTTGCTAGAAGTTTAGATAAATATTTACTCATAGAGGAAGAGCTTCTATAAGAGGATTCTATAGTCCATTCAATAATTCCCCCAATAATACCTATAGCTAGAAATATGACACAAAATGGACCCCCTAATTAGCCATTACAAAGGTATCCCAGTTGGAACACAGTTGATCCTCTCAGATTAGCCCAAATGAATGCCATCCTTTGGGCTATATCTAAAGCTATCCCCACTTATGATGGTTATGGGAAAATATATTATGAGCACTGTTAGGATATCTTAAACCTAGCAACAATCCATAACATAAAGGAAGAAGATATTATTATAAGAATTCTAGCCTTATCCTTCAGAGGAAAGATATTGCATTGTTTTAGAACCTTGGAAGACAATACTATCACTTCATGGCAAGCGTTAGACAAGCCATTCATAGAGGAATTCAATAAATCTACTAACCCATTTTATCTGCTTAATTAGTTTACATCCATGTAGAAAACTCAGCAAGAAACTATGTTAGATTTCAATTTGAGATTTAGTAAAACATGGAAAAGAATTCCCCTACTACCATACCAACTACATTTTTGGATTATATGTATTATATCCAATATTTTGGATCATATTTTGGGCTACAGACACATAAATAAGGAGTGGAAACCTTCCCCCAAGTTTATAATGAAGTTGTTCATGTTGAAAAATATCCTAATCAATGTAAGAAGGCTTCCCCCCAAAATCGTGATGCCTTACAACTCAGATACCACTAGTGGCCAAATTTAATCCACAAACCCTTCTTACATAGACCCTCTATATTTATTATACCTATATCCACAAATGAATATGATCCCTCAACAAAAGCCTATATCCTCTATAGCCCCTTTTCCTCCCCTTCCTTCTTAACCATCTCAGGAGTTTTTTGCTACTACGAATATACAAAATACTCTAAAAACTCTAAGTAACAGAATGAATTAAATGGAAAAGAGAGACCAGGAAATATCATAATAGAGGAAGTTTCCATATGTAAACAAGGATTAGATACCTAGTCCTAGTAACAGTATTGGGGTCAAGGTGAGTGTAGTATATGAGGAGCCAAAATGTTCTTCAGACACTACTCTTGTGAATGCTTGGTGCCTAGTATGCAATGACCCCCATGACTCACAGTGTTGCATGATGTATCACCATGTTAAACAAGCCATGGATCAAGCTGAGAGGAATAAAAAGGGGATATTTAATATGTTATGGCACCCTAACCAAATCATGGTTGGAAAAGAGCTAGTTGAGGAAATCCCAATTGCTATTATGACAAGGTTTGGGAAGAAATATTTGCAAGTAGACCCCCAAAAAATGGGGCAATTCCAATTCCCTTATTAGAATAAAGTTGATCCCCTCCCTCAGAGCAATAACATCTTCCCTATTCCTCAATATAAGGAAAAAAATAAGATAGATAGTCTTCCTAAGAGACTAGAAAGGGAAACAAAGGGAGATCGAATGATATTTAAATATGAAGATCAAGAAAGACTGCGATTCCCCTCTATTACTAAAATATAAATATTAGAGGTCACCCAAAAATATAAAATAAGATATGGTGAGAAAGAAAGAGGGTTTGAAATAATCTCTTTGACTAAGTCTAAATACAATATTATTGAAGAGATGAAAAGGATCCCATAAAAAGCTAGCCTGTATGACACTCTATTCATCCTTGGTCAGATTGACCTACTTAAAGCTTCCTTAAACAAAAATCCTTAGTATGCCATTAGAAAATAAAGATATGACACCTACTATTTTAAAGAATAAACCTCCCCCTTTATATATATCTCTACGAATAGAAGGTTGGATAGTCTAAAATTGTATGATTGACTTAGGAGCATCAACTATAGTTATGCCTAAAGCAGTCTATGAGGAGATGGGTATGGAGTATACCTGATATTGTATTGGAGTATTACAACTAGATGGGACACCTATCAAGATGGTTGGTGTCATTAAGGATGTACTGATGAGGTTGCATAGAGCCCCTAAGGTAAAAATAGTGCAAGAAATAGTTGTGGTTGACTTAGAACCCTATTTTAGATTATGTCTTTCAAGAGATTTTACTGCAAAGCTAGGGAGATGTATGTATATGGATTATTCTAGCATGGTAATCCATTTCAAAGGAAATAGGATAAGGAAAAAACTTGAAAAACTAGTAGCTTATCACATTGAAAATATTGAAGAAGATATGTGGAATCTTAATCCCTTGGAAAAATTTGAGCTAGTGGAAAAAATTGAAGAGTTGGACATAGAGGATGAGTTGCCTTTTAGAGAAGACTATAGTTAGTTTAGAACTAGTATGGGAACATACAACATCTCAATAGAATTAGAGAAGAAAATCCCTGCTATATCCAACCAATATTTGAGAGAGAAAGAAACTTGGATCATGCACTTTTATGGTGATAAATGTCGAAAGGGTGTAGGAGATGGTGTGGTCCTTCAATCCCAATTATAAGGTATAAAAAAAATTCTTACAAATGTAGCAACCCTGGGAATGCATGCACCGGTCCCTTTTCTGAAAAACCTACTTGCAATGCTTATTTAAAATACCAAAGATAAAATAGAAATACAAGAGGAAAAATAAAGCATATAACATGAAATAACAAAAGACGGATCTCTTTATTGATATTGAAGCTCTGTTACATGTCGGTCCCTCTTAGGGATATCCATTTTGATACTATAAATTACAAGTGGGCAAGGATTGCCATTTCTACGAAGATGTGGTGCGCTTATAAAATCTTCCCAGTTTCGCACATGGAAATGTATGAGGGCTTACAGATGCCTCCTTCTCTAGGTCTATTTCCTATAGGGATCCATTTTTCTCTTGTATGTTGTAATCTTCCTTCGATGTATCGATGGCCCTGCAAGTAATCAAACAACAACACACATTTATGTGTCCAATATTGCCTCCCCAGATGAGGTTGTTAATAATCAAAGAATGTAACGAAAATATGATAAAACTATGCCATGAAATTATGTAAATATATGCTAATGATATAAGAAAACATAATAAAAGATGTTGTCTATCTAAGCTAAGCTTACGGGCCACTATCCAAGATAGTGATCGCTAAAGTAAACCTTACCCTCTTTACCCCAAAGCTATGGGTCAAAGACTATGATCTGATGTTGAAGTAGGTATTATGCTCTTCAATTCGTCAAAGCTCCATCGTACATGTGATCTCAAAGAGAACTCTCCAAGTCTCAAAAGCTCTCCTCAAAAGAATGTCTCTCCCTGATGTGATAAAAGATCTATTTGGTACTCTTATGCCTACACCTTTTATAGTATGAAACCCTAGGTCTATTTCCAGGCCCTAGAAATAAATTTCTCATGCGTAGTGCAAGTTATCATGAGAATATTTTGCCCATTATCTATATTTGAAGGTTGTAGCAGCAAATCCACCTCCTAGAGAAAGAAGAAGTGATTTTCTAAAGTTTTGACTGTTTTGGAGATGATTTGCTCTAGTTTTGTGAAACCGTATAGTAGGGAGCAAATCATACATAAGACCATACAACTGAAGTGGCAAACCATACAGAGTAGTGGAAAATTGTACATGGCATACCAAAATGCAATGAGATGTAAAGGAAATGTAATTTTAGGATGAAATATTGCATGGATTTGCTAACCTAAGGTGTAAACTTAGGAAAAGGTCAAAATAATGTATTCACTTGTAATTGGGTAGTTGTGAATAACAAATTTTACCAGGAACCACTTTGGAATGGCCTGGGAAACATTACATAAGGCCCCATTTTTGAATTTATGGGCATGGCTACTAGTTTACTGGTTCATAGTTGTTAGGATAGAGAGTTAGCCCTATTTTTGAGTTATTTCTATAGTCTGCATAGAGTTTCCACATTGTACTGAGTTGATCACCATTAATAATAAAGAAAAAAATTTGTGGATGACAGTGTATGATCCTGTGTGTATGGTTGATGCATTGTGAATGATTATTGTGTGATTGAGTTTCTTCCTTACTGTCATATGTTAGTTTTAGGCTTCATTACAGGTTGTGAGCAGATGCTACTGGTGGGAATTATGGAGAATGATATAGGAGCTTGAGGATATTGTTAAGGATGTATTGAAGTAGAATGTATAATTTTTGGGCATAATTGCTTGAACAAAATCACATATAATCCCGGATTGGATGCTTTGCTTGTGTGTGGAATCATCTTGTTTGTACTATTAAAACCTTACAAAACCTTCTAAAGAGAGATTGGAGTAGAAGAGTGTTGAAAATACTATCTTGTTGTACCTTTGGATCATACGGATCATACATCATATAAATCGTACACAGAATCCTTACCCAATTTGGTAAAATAGGCGATTGATAGAAACTTACCTGATTTGGCAATTTTGGTAATCAGCTTGAACAATTACAAAACTATGTACGGTAGCCTCAAAAAAAGAATCTATTAGTTTTTTTGAGTGCAATATCATACCATATTGGCCACGGTATGATCTCATATCATACAGTGTATGTGTGGAAGGTCGTACAAGAGATTGACATTCCATACGCAGGTAGTTCGGGTACTTGGAAGATTGTTCGATTTGGTACTTAAGATCAAGCTCATCCTAGGGATTATTCTGACCATTGAAATATAACTCCTCATTGAGAATACTCCACTACTATGTTGCATTTGGCATCGTTGCCTTGTAAAATTTATCATTTTTGTTAAATCGGGTCGAATTTGATGAAACAATTGGAGGTGATTTCTTATGACAAACACCAGTACACGAAGCCGTGGAGAAGAGAACCACAAGAGAACATTATAGTAAGAAGGAGTATAAGTATAAATCAAAGAAGAAACATGAGTAACTAAGATCATAGTACACATGAACCAGATATAGATTAAGTTTAGACATCCAAAGAAGGAAACTTTGAGACGTTGTTGATCAAGACAAAAGACAAGGAGGAAAACCCATCAATCGTAGAGCAGACAAGTGACAAAGAGAAAGTGCATGATGATGGAGAGTGGATGGTAAGGCCTAAGGAAATGGAAATAGGGTTGCTAGAGGGTGTAGAGTATAGGAGTCAGTCACCAAGGTAATAGGACACAAGGACTTAGGAAGATAGACCAAGACAATCTCCATAACATCAGCAAAGAAGGTAGTAGAGTGAGGACGCACAAGAATTTGGTTACCGAGTGATGGGACATAATAAGAAACCTCAAATTGATTCTTTTGATGACAACAAAAGTAAGACATATCTGAGCAAGAATTTGGTCAAGATTCCACAGGAGACCTCGAGTGAGAGTGATGACTCTCCCAAGATGGCTAATAGAGCAACCAAGCAAATATGTCCACAATTTTTAGGTGAGGGTAAGGAAGACCCCACATGGCATGTAGGAACTTGCATAACCATTTGGAGAGCAAATGGTGTAGACATACTAGAGGATTGGGTAGTCCTATTTCCTACCACTTTGAGAGGATTGGCAATAGATTGGTACCTAAAAAGAGAAAACAATGTTGATTTTTAGACTTGGAACCAGATAAAGGAGAAATTCATTGAGGAATTTTGACCTTTGAAAGATGATGGAGACATAGTCACTGAGATTTGCATGACAAAATAGAAAGCATATGAGGATATAAAATCTTACAACCATCAACTAAAGCAGTTAGTCAATAAGATGTAGATGCCATTAGCAGACGTGCTAATAAAATGATGGTTTGTAGATGGGTTACTATCGAAATATAAGAAAAATATGAAGGGAAAACAATCTCACACATATGAGGAAGCTTTGAAACACATAAAGACCTTTGAAAGCGAGTCAAAATAGATGTATACGGGAGGAAGAGGAAACTATAAAAAGATTCAGATAGTGAGGAAGAGGACACTATCCAAAGGACGATAACTTCATTCTACAAGGAGTTTGATAAAATGGTTAAGGAGAAAAATATCAGACTAGAGAGGAATGAACTATGGTGCACATAATGCAAGAGTGAAGGACATACAAATATGAAGTACCCAAATAATGATTACTACTATATTTGTAATGTGATGGGGCACGATGTAGTGCTTTGTCCCTATAATGTAAGAACCCATCCATAGGTCCTATCAATTTAGGAGCAGGAATAAAAATCTCAGGCCCAAGGGAGTGGCCAACAGGAAACAAGTGGTGGCTATAGAAATAGCAGAAGGGGTGGCAGACAAAATCAAGGTAATCAAAATGGAGGACAAAGTTGTTTATAGTATGATTTGGAAGGAAGATCAATCATAAAGTGTCGTAATTACCAAGAGTGGGGGCATTTTGTGAATAATTGTCTTGCACCTTAGATGCAAAGAGCACCACAGGTAAGAACTACACATATGTGTAGATGGTGTGGTCCGAGGAACCATAAGGAGGAAAATTGTCCAAAGCAAGTGAGTTCGAGTAACCCATAAAAAATGAGCTATTTGGACATTGAGGTTCCTCAAAATTAAAGAGGAAACTCAAGAAGTATTAGTCATGACATGGAATCAGGCTAAAAAGGATAAGTATCCAAATCCAGCAAAGGAGAAGCAACGCTGGTAAGTTGCAAATAAAATACTACGAGAAGAAACTAAGAAAGCTAAGCAAGGAGAATCGAGCACTCGAAAGGAAGTACGAAGACCATAAAAATATGAGATAGTTGTGCAACATCTGGTCACATAGGTGTTAGATACTATAGACACCAAAACAACACCAATTCGATTATGTGAATACAAGCACTGACTAAATTGGCATACATACCCCCTAGGGCAGTCTCCAAAGGTTAAACAGTGGTCCTAACCACTCCCAAATCAATTTTGGAATGTCAAAGTTCAATTTGGAACCTTTTAAGCACTTTGCTCCCTATTCATCCCACCCTGGGATGATTAGAATCCTATTCGTCCCACCCCGAGATGATTAGCAACAATCATTCCAGGGTAGGACGAGTAGTAGGTTTGACTAGAAAAAAGTCAAGCCTTGACAAATGGCAGCCCAGATCCACCACCCAAATTCACCTTCATGGCATGCAATTATGAGGAATGGTTTTAAATCAGAGAGAGGGACTTCAGTCAAGCATACCCTGATCATGGAGGCCTCATGCAAAGATACCCTAAATCAAGGAGGAATCTTCTCTCCCCCCAAGAAAGACATGGTGAGCCAAGTGGCACCCTCGCATGCACATTCAAGGAGACCCCTGAGGTCTATAAAATGGTGAGCCTTCTCACCCCAAAAAATAACAAAGCTAGAGCATTTGGAGAAATGGAGTGCTACCAAATTATACCCCCATTCCCTTTTGTGCTTCCTACATCCCTAATATCTCCTTTAGAAGGGAGGTTATCGGGTGAACACTAGGAATGCAATCTAGACCCAAAACCCAAGAAATAGGCCATAATCCCACACTAAACTTGTTGAAACAACTCCATGAAGAGGTTTTGGACCCATCCCACTTGGATTGGTGCCAAAACTAAGCCCCAAATGGTGGGCGTCCTGCCCTCGGGCGCCCCCCGCACTACTGTAGTCCTAATCGTCCCACCTCAGAGTGATTAGAAATCTATGCTTGATTTCTCTATTGTTATTTTTGCATTATGTTCTATCTGATTCACTTATGTTGTTGTTCAATTTTCATTGCATTCTGACCTATTTTGACCTTGTTTTTATCATTTTTATGTGTTTACTAACCTACAGGGAGTGCCTTCACATATAGAATTATCTAGGTAGAATATACCAAATATGAACTATTGGGTTGTCTCAAAATGCCCTTTTTAGTCTAACCCCAAGTTTTTATGAGTTTTGGAGGCCTCTGAGTAGGAAATTTGCAAGGTCACCCTTGCACATTTTGTTACAGTCCTAATCGTACCACCCCAGAGTGATTAGAAATCCATGCATGATTTCCTAACTATTATTTTTTCAATGGATCCCTAATGATGTATTTATGATTTTTTCAAAGTTTGGGTTCATTATGACATGTTTTGACCATCGTTTCATTCTTTTTTACATTAAATATCCGGAGGCCTTGGGGATTGCATGTATTCCTACATCCGCATATGCTATTAATTGTTTACTATTTTTATGTGTATAGGATCTCACTGCCAAGAAAACTAGAGAGGCAGCAAGGAACAATGAACACATAGATGCAAGTGGTTGCAATTATTGGCCCACCCATTTCAAATGTGGGCATGCGAATGACACTCGAAGCGTACCATCCGTTGATGTAATGAACTGTATCAAACATTCTGAGCCTTAGAGGGAGGACATATTGTAACTAGATTGAAAGAAACATTAATAAAAGAGGCCCAATTTTTTTTTGCTTACATCTCTCTTATTTTTGCTTTATTTCCTACATGCATTTGTTTCATCCCATTCGTAGGACTTAGCATCTACACCCCATATCTATTTCGTTTGCATCAATAATCTGGTACACCATCACTTCACATTTAGATTTCAGTGGTGATCATGGTAGGACCCTATCCCATACTATTAATATCAGGTTTCTAATCCAAAATTTGTGGATTCTTTGTAGGTGTTACTCCTTCAGGCGCTGGACTGCTACTTGTGCCACCCTGTGATGAATACAGACCTGGAATTCATGCCACCCTGGGAAAAATACGTATTCATCCCACCCTATGATGAATACAGACCTACTATTCATTCCACCCCAATATTATTAGAGTTCTATGCATTTTCTAAGCAAAAACTCGGAGGCATCTGGTTTGGACAGAGAAGAGGTATGCCTTCTGAACATCCTCTGTGTTTTTCTATTTTTTGTTTTTGCAGATTTCTATTTTCTTTGCTTTATTGCAATAAAAAGCATAGAGTAACTTAAATGGAAGGAACTTTATTAGGAATGCATTATTTTCTGGTCTTCTTGCATGATACTTGCACAAGTGGCAAGTCCTCATCATAGATTTCAGTTCTAGGTAGGGTTTGTGATTTCCTTCTTGCTGCTAATTGTTTGTGAAAGATAAAACGTACTTTAAAGCATTGCATTAGTGAAAATCATATTTTTTTGTATGTTTTCTTTCTTTACATGATTAAAAGGAACCACACACACACCACCTAATAAAATTAACATCAAGGGGTTGGTCTTAATACCCCAACATTAAGACCAACGATGCATTTCATCACCAATTTGTCTTGGATTTTGCATACATATACCCTGATTGCGACTGTTGCTAGACGTAAATCTTGACGAAATCTGACCAAGTGTAATGGGGGTGATTCCCCATGCATTAGGATAAGTCTTCTATGGTAGGTGTCAAAAATAGAGTGATCTCCCTTCTGTACCACCTATGTTCCACGTACTATTCTGCTCTTGCATACTAATAGTTTCTCTTATGTAAGGACAGGTATATTGAGAGGTTTGGTATAATGGCCTGGCAATGGTATATTGAAGGGGTGACCATTTTGGAGATACAAGAGCCCTCATTTTGCATGTATAACAAAGTTTCATTTACGAGATTCACATAACAAAAATCAAGCACATTGAACCAGATCTAGGACACACATTTAATCTATAAACGAGATAATTATTTCTTTGTTTGTGTGGTCCCATTTTGTTTGGTATAGCATAAAAATTTTGTAAAGGAGATAAAAATATACATATCTATTTATAAAAACACCACCATGGTGTATACCCATAGCCAAGCCCAATCATGGGCAGAAGCTACGAAAAGTATATAAGGAGGCACAAGTCACCTTCGTTATAGCCCCAAGGACATGGTTATACCACCTTGGCAGCTTGACCCAAAACGTAGTCCACACTATGCTACTACAGAAAAGGACTATAGAGTCACCCCTTTGAGGGGTACTCCCATTCAACACAGACCCTCTCAAGAGGAGTACCCACATGGGAAGGCTCCCTTAGACACTCATTATGAGTGGCCACTACGCGATGAAGCGCTAGAGTAGCATAGGGTTCATAAGGAGGGACCGCATGATTATGTCATTCCTCCTCCACCCCTCATTACTATTAGAACTAATAGGCAACATCTAGAGCACAAGGGTATTTAGATAGGGTGAGCCAAATCTACTTGTCCCTTTCATATGTACGAAAGGGAGCATAAGGAAAACCAGTATATTCCTCAAGAGCAATACACCACATGAGAGCAATGCACCTTCACACTGGTGAATTATCAAGATCACCTATTGAGGCCAGAGCCTTAGGTGAATGTTGCTAACATAGACAGAGGAAAGAAACCCATAGAGATCTCGGATCACCATGACTGAGATAGATCTATAGGGGAGGCATCTAGGCATCCTAGACATAGGACGACAAAACAAATTGACTTGGCATTTGCCAAACATGCCGCCCACCAAGTGCAAATCATGAATCTTAGGCAATATCAATAGTAGTTAGAACATTTGTATCATATTAAAAAATAGTGCATTCAGTTCCAAATAGATGAATTGCTCTAGAAAACTACGCATGAGAGGATTACAACCCCTTACATGCATAGGACCAAAATTTATGAGAGGCACAACCCCTTAGTGCGGGACAGGTCTCCATGACCTTATCAAGTGTTACCTCCAAGACCTCCTATACCTGAGCGGGAGGCCACCCCTAGAACCAATGATGGGCACCTTCCATGGGCACCCATCCATGTTTATAGGTCATGCCTAGAAACTCCTCAAGAGGCCTATGAGGAATTTGTGCAAGAAGAAGAGCGGGCTGAAACGCCCTACCAAGGCAGGGAGGCGCTATCCAGATACCCCTCCATAGGACTCAAGTTCCTCACAATGCACAATGGGAACAAACCAAAGAAGAGGAAATAAAATCCTCTAATGCATACAAAGTGCTGCTAGAGTGCTTAGAGTCTATGGAGACTAAGACTTCGAGGCCCCAAAAGCCCACCTTAGGCTAGCTCCATAGTCACCCTGTGCATCCTTCAGTTCCGGCACCCCCATACCTTGACCACTTCAAAATGCCTCAATTGGCAATTTTTAGAGGGGATGAGGATGCCCAAGAGCATGTAACAAGGTTCCTGAGTCAATGCTTTGGCATTTAGGACAATGATGCATTGCTTCTAAGAATTTTTATAACCACGTTCGCAAGCCCTGCCTCGGATTGGTTTACCCAGTTGCCAAAGCATAGCATCAACAATCTAGACCAGCTAGTGGACACTTTCCTTGAACATTTTGCCTTCAACACCAAGAAGGAATCCTTAAGTGACCTAGCTGGCCTTAAGCAGTATGATTATGAGACCATAGCCACTTATGAGAATCGATGGAGGACATTGCTTTCAAAGCTACCTTACCTCCCTCCCATGGCCGACATGACTCAGATGTTTTCAAAGATTTGCATAAGGTCAATCTCCATGCTATTGCAACTACAGTAATATGCCACCCTAGAAGAAGCCCTGGTGCAAGCTACGATAATTAAGGAGATCAAAATTCAATATGGCAAGATTGCCAAGCCATGCAAGAAAAAGTGGACCAAAAATGCCAAAATTGGACCCATGCAACCGAAACCCACCATGGTCAATCAGGTTGCCATAATTGTACCACCACCTAAACAAATGATACAGCCCCCAAATGCTAATTATCAAGTAGTTCCTCTTGCTAACTATGAAAAGGAAAACCACAAACAAGAGCAAAATTAGCAACGTCGCCCTAAGCAAAAATTCACACAATTCATGGAGTCTAGAGACTCCTTGTTTGACCGCTTGTTCATGGAAAACATGATAAACTTTCCAGAAAGTCGACCCATAGACCCCAACATGCCAAAACCCAAGGGCTATAGGGAAAATTTATATTGTATATTCCACCAACAGAAAGGACATGACATCTTCACTTGTTGGAAATTCAAAAACTTAGTGCAGGACTTGATAGACAACAAAATGCTTGTGGTAGATAATCCTATAGCACTGAGCAACCAATATATGGAAGTCTTCAAAGACCCCTTGCCTTCCCATGATGTGCAAGCAAAAACTTTACAAGTGAACGAGGTAACACAAAAATGCCCCATGCAAGGGTATGTGGGGATGATAAGCATCATGACATGGAAAAAAAGATACCCAGACACCGCTGCACTCGCTGCAGCTACAGGAGATGTTCCATCAATGTCACAATCTCCACAATGTCCTATGCAACCTCCCCCACCTAAACCAATGGCCACTATTTGGACTAAGCTTACTCAAATTTTAAGAACCACGTCAGCTAGGCTCTTCATTTATGAGCTCATCCAACAATCACTGCCCCATCGGGAGGCTCTGATGGAGATAATCAAAGCTATTGAGCTAAAACCCCACAAACCTAATTCTTTCAACAACTTTGTGGGACATTTGAGACAATGCACAGAACCGATCATAACCTTTAGTGAAGATGAACTAAAATTGGTGACTTGTGATATGGTGGATCCACCCCTGCACATCATCGTGCAGGTCAACAGGATTCCATTCAAGAGGGTATTTGTGGACACTGTCTTGTACAACAACATAATCATGACAGTGACATTAAAAAACCTTAAGCTGCCAGCATCCCACATTGTGGTGTCCACCTACACTCTTTGAGAATTCAACGACACGTTATGCTCGACGGTTGGCATAATTGTCCTGCCCATCCAAGTAGGACAAAATACCATTCCTACATTGTGTCACATCCTTGAGGGTGAGATGGCCTACAATATCTTGCTAGGTTGGCCTTGGATCAGGGACATGAAGTGTGTCCCTTCGATAGCCCATAAATGTCTCAAATACACATATGAAGGGCAAGTACATGTAGTCCCAACAGACTTAGAGCCCTTTAAGTTTTGCAATGCGATGCAGCTAATGCCACAATCGACCCTCCCATCGACACATTTGGACTTTCAATTGAATCCGTCCACTCAGGGTCCGATTCCGCCTACATCCCCACTGTTGAGTCCCTCAAGTAACCGACCTGGCCCATCTTCATCATTTGTCCCTTCACCAACAATGCCACCTATGGTGGCCACATCGAAGGACAATGGGAAGAAGCCCCTAGAGGAGGCACCACCATTAGTCTCAACCATCTCTACCAAGGAGGTGCCCAACCGAATGGAAGTCAAGACACCTTATTCACCCAACATGGAGTGGACTCAGGGAGAACTCCCATTCCCTCCCCCTCAACCTCCAATGATTACCATTGAAATGGCCAATACGGGCCTGGAGGAGTACCTAGTGCATAACATTGTGGCAACACCCATGCTTGAATCCATGCAAGACATGGGGAGACCTCACCTCCCCATTGGCACTATTGTCCCTTTAGGCTACCCACCAAATCAGACCAACTTCGTATATGGGGGCCTTGAGAACATTTTGGAACCCTATCTACAAGAGGAAGAGGATGAAGAGCCATTTTCCAAGAATGTTGATTATCTGTTCAACCCAGACTTCACCTTGAAATACCTAGACCAATGTAATTGGCATGGATATGGATTGGGCAGATACGAACAAGGAATGCGCACTCTTTGTCAACCAAGGTACCAGATGCCATATGATAAATTAGGAGTAGGGTTCAACCACCCTTTTCCCCTTGACATCTTGGTAGAAACCATGCAAGGCTTAGGTCTAGGCAACAGGGATGGGTTGGCCCAAGATCCATATGCCAATCCCAACACTACATACACATTGGGGAATTATTTCCCATTGTTAACAACAAACCTTGTTGACCTCAATAGCCCCTCCCCTTTGATCGAGAAAGGGGAAAGTTCAAGAAGTAACCTCCAAGAGGGATATGAACAAAATCAAGGGAGCTCTTTGAAAGATGAGTCGGATTATGAGGTAGCACCTTGGGACCCATTTGAGTCTGATAGCAATCACTCGTAGGTGACACCCATTGATGATTATCAAGAGGACTTCATGGCAATGTTCCCCTTTAATGTTCCAATCGGGCAATTGCCACCTCTAGAGAATCCAGCCCTCCCATAGAGAGCGAAACAACCCAGAAGGGACCAAATCAACATGCTCAAACAAAATGAGCCTCCCATGCCGGCCATAAGGCCAAGTGATCAAGAAATGCCTAGTGGGAGGCTATACCAGCCAGAGGGGCACATGGTTGTCAGAGCCAATGAAGGCCTATGGATCTTCGATAGTGACTATGAGGATGAGACTGAGATGGCATATCTCAACCATATGAGGCAACAGGAATACCCCATAGACATCGATGATATGTTTGAACATTTAAATATGGGACCAAGGCATAGGTGGCATTTAAACCAAGTATAGTTAAACCAAGTGCTTCATCCACCACTTTGGGCATACAGAGAGCACCTCCCACCTAGAGACCCTATAGGGCCACCAGTACCAAGGGCAGACCCTGTCCTTCTATCCACACATAGGGTTGATCCTTTTGTGCCAGTACCCACAGAGCCAGATCCGAGGCACGAGGATCACCAAGAATGTTTGAATCAACACCCACATGGTAATGGGGACCAAATTCATTCCATCAACATGATCTCCATTGATTTAACCACCCCCATCCACAACCTAGCCGATCCAACATGACCATTGTATCTAGACCTAGATGCCATAGACTGGGATCGCGCTGACTCACCACCATCCCCATCAGAGTACTGGCCTTGTGGTGAGATGTTTCATTTCACCCCAGGACAGACTCAGGATATCTTCCATGTTGAAGAGGAACCCAACGTTCCCAATGTAGATCTAAATTTAGTGAATGATATCCACCTGATCCCGACTCCACACCAGTTGGAGGATGGATCCCACATGTCAGTCAAAGAGATGATTGACACAGACATCGGTTCTGATCCAATGAATCTACAAGTCATCAAGCTGGGGGTAAGTCTATCCCCCAAAGAGCAAGCCAATTACATTGCCCTTCTCAAAGAGAAGAAGGAGGTTTTTGCATGGTCCTACAAAGACATGCCGGGGCTAGACCCGTAACTAGTCATGCATAATCTAACACTTGATCCGATAGTCAAGCCAGTCAAGCAAAAGCTACGTAAGATGCACCCAATAGTGGCCTTAATGGTCAAATATGAGCTACAAAAGCTGTTGGATGCATAGTTTGTCATCTACGTGGATTACCCACCATGGATGTCCAACATGGTACCCATCAAAAATCCAGACGGGAGGATTCGCATATGCATCGATTTTTTATATTTAAACAAAGCGAGTCCCAAGGATGATTTCCCCTTGCCTAGCATCGATGCATTGGTAGATGCTATAGAAAGCCATGAAATTCTTTCCCTCATGGATGGTTTCTCGGGATACAACCAGATTCATATCAATCTCGATGATCAACTAAAAATGGTGTTCACGATGCCTTGGGGGACATTTTGTTATAAGGTCATGCCATTTGGCCTTAAAAACGTTGGTGCCACTTACCAACGCGCTATGACATACATCTTCCATGATCACATGCATAAAACTTTGGAAGATTATATGGATGATTTTTTGGCCAAATCTCTTTTGTGCCAAAATCATCTCGATGACTTACGCAAGATCCTTGATCACCTCATCGAACACAAGGTTAGGCTAAACCCCAAGAAGTGCGTATTTGGCATCACATCTAGAAAACTCTTGGGTTTCATAGTCTCAAAATGAGGCATCGAGGTAGATCCAAATAAATTCAAGGCAATCCTTGAAATGCTTCCCCCAACCACCATCAGGCAGCTCAAAAGCTTGTAGGGTAAGGTCGCATCAATCAAGCGCTTCATAGCGCAGTTATCTAACAAGTGTCGACCCATGAATAAATTATTACACAATGGGGTAGCATTTCATTGGGATGACGAGTGCCAGTCAGCCTTCAATGACATCAAATAATACTTGGCTTCACCGCCAGTATTGGCACCACCTAGACCAAGAGTGTCATTCTACTTATACATCTCAACTATTGAGGTGGCATTGGGTGCCATGCTAGCCCAAAAAAATGAATTACATAAAGAACAGGCTAATTATTATCTTAGCCGCACCCTGGTCTATTATGAACTTAACTATGCATACGTTGAGAAGCTATGCTTGGTAGTGGTATTTGCCACCAAAAAGCTACGCCATTACATGTTGAGCAATATGACATATGTTGTGTCTAAGGAGAATCCATTATAGTACATGATGAGTCGTACTTATCACAGTAGTCGCACGAAAAAATGGATCATGTTGTTGATAGAGTTTGACATCGAATTCATTGGACAAAAGTCCATCAAAGGTCAAGTCATCATCGATCAACTAGTAGAGGCTCCTCTCGAAGATGATCAACCTCTGACCGTAGAGCTACCCGATGATGGGGTCTTCCATGTCTCAGAATCGCCAGATTTTGATGAGCCTGAGTCATAGGCCGACATAACCTTATTTTTTGATGGTTCTAAATGTGAGCAAGGGGGTGGCACGAGAATCATGTTTTTCACACCGCAAGGGGCTCCAATGCCTTTATCATTTAAAATTGATTTCCTATGCACCAATAACAATGTTGAATATGAAGCCTTGCTCATAGGTCTTCAGACAACCATCACCATGAACATCAAATGCTTGAATATCTTTGGTGATTCGCTATTAATTATCAACCAAGTGAAAGGGGTATTCCAATGCAAATGCCCATTTTTGTAGGCCTACAAAGCCCTTGTGGATAAATTATTGGAAAATCTTGAATGGTACGACATCGAGGCACTCCCTCAATCATCGAATCATTTTGTGGACACTATGGCCTCCTTGGGGTCACTAATCCCGCAAGACCCTTCTAGTGAGATGACAACCATTCAAGTCAAAACATTATCGCAATCCATGATGGAGCGTGCAAGCTCTGACATAGCGCCAGGAATCCACCTGATCTAGATTGAACCATCTCAGGATAGGTTCTCTCAAATCCATGATAGTCTGAATCATGCCAACTGGGGGTCTTTGTTCTCTCCAACCCCTCTTAATAGCAACACAACGCTATTTCTACAAGTTCTTTCCCACTCAGCTTTTGCTAGGGACAAACTTCAAGAGGGATCGGTCATTCATACCATCGAGGTTTTTGATCAGTAGGATTGGTACACACCCATAAGAGACTATCTCAAGTTAGGTAGCCTCCCACTTGGATTGTCGCACGTCGTAAAAAGATCATTCAAATAGAAAGCAGCAAAACATGTCTTGTTAGGAGATATTTTGTACCGTCGGAGCTACGAAGGGATCCTCCTTCATTGCTTGGACTAGCAAGAGTCCACTTGGGTGATCACCCAAGCGCATGATGGTACGTGCGATGGCCACTTCAATGGTATGGCCATCGCCAAGTGCATTCTTCGCATGGGCTATTATTGGCCATCTTTAGAGTGATATTGTTGCGCATATGTGCGAAAGTGCGTGAAGTGTCAACACCATGCTAACTTGACACACGTACCTTCTCAGGCCTTGCAGTCGATCCAATCAGCTTGGCCATTTTTGTAGTGGGGCTTAGATCTCATCGAAAATATCTCCCCTGCATCGTCAGGTCATCACACGTTTATCATAATGGCCACAGAGTACTTCACTAAGTGGGTGGAAGCAATTCCGCTTACCTCTACGACTGGGCCCCACATTGCGGAGTTCATTTTACATAACATCATATGTCATTTTGGTATTCCATCCAAGATCATCTCGGATAATGGGATGTCATTTAAGAACAAAGATGTGCATGCTTTGACAACAAAGTACAAAATTCAGCATAGTTTTTCGACACCCTATTATCCACAGGAAAATGGGCAAGCAGAGGCGTCAAAAAAAATTCTAGTTGCCATCCTTAAAAATATGGTCATAGATAATCATAAGGATTGGCACATCCAAATACCACTTGCCCTATGGGCTTATCGCACTAGCATTCGGATGCCCACTGGGGCAACTCCATTTTCGCTAGTGTATGGCTCCAAGGTAGTCATGCCTCTCGAGTTGGAAATACCCTCCCTGCACATATCAATGCAAGATTTCATCGATGATGACACTGCATGGTAGGCCTAGTTAGACCAGCTTACATTACTCGATGAACGACGCGTCAATGCTCTCGAGCATTTACGTATCTATCAAGAGCGACTTAAGAAAGCATACAACATGAAAGTTCACCTGAGGGACTTTCAGGTTGGTGACCTGGTCTTAAAAGAGAACCAACAAAATTCTAACTTGCCACCCCATTTAAGGGACAAGTTCACGGAAAATTGGTTAGGTCCTTATGTAATCGATAGTAAAATAGGACCTGGAACATACCGACTCACCTCTCTTGAAGGAATCAAGGAACTAGAACCCTTGAACATCAATCATTTGAGGCCATTCAACATTTAGAGAGCCATAGCCCACCCCAAAAGCTCCAAGGGTTCCCACAATCGCTTGGTCAACCAAAAATGCCCCAAAGGTATCCATAATCCCTTTGGTCAAACCAAAAGCCCCAAGGATTCCAACAATCGCTTGGTCAACCCCAAAAATGCCCCAAAGGTATCCATAATCCCTTTGGTCAAACCAAAATCTCCAAGGGTTCCCATAATCGCTTGGTCACCAAAAATGCCCCAAAGGTATCCATAATCCCTTTGGTCAAACCAAAAGCCCCAAGGATTCCTGCAATCGCTTGGTCACCCAAAATGCCCCAAAGGTATCCATAATCCCTTTGGTCAAACCAAAAGCTCCAAGGGTTCCCACAATCGCTTGGTCACCCAAAATGCCCCAAAGGTATCTATAATCCCTTTGGTCAAAACCTCCAAGGATCCGTAAGAATCACTTGGTCCGCACCCATTCGGGTTCAACCGTCCATAACGAATATCCAAAAACAATAGATAATCAAAAAAAAAAAAAAAAAATTGCATCTCACTTTCATGCATATTCTTAAAAATCAAAACACAAAAAAAAAAGAAAAGAAAAACTGCATTAGGCATCACATACATACATTGCATATTTGTTGGTCATACATGTCAAAAGCACCATAGACTGTAATTACTCGGCAATTCCATCATTTTCCAAATTCAGTCCATTTTGTAAAAAGATCCATCAAGAATAACGCCCTTCGCATTTTTGCCATATCATAGTCAGTTGTCTTCTAATGTCTTTAGGGTTTTCGTCATTTAGATGTCTTTAGATTTCTAGTCAAATGTTGTACAAAGTCAAACCAATTTTTACAAGGTAGAGTTTTACTTGGATCACGCCTTGTTACATAGCATCCCAACACAAGCTTAAAACACATAAAAATTCCCAAGTTGTGTGAACGAAAGATGAAACCTACAAAGTAGTCTAGGGTACCATAGGTGAAACGTTATCCTGCTCATCCCCCTGTGCGAATGGTTCAAGAATGCTAATAATTGACAAAAGGACAAGCTCTTCCCCATCCAATTCCCCACAATAAATAGTGGTTTTCACCACTATCAAAAATTCCAAACACCTTTGGTCCCCAAAGTCGTAAGGATTCGTACTACATGCCCCTGAGAAGGATGGGTAGTCATCCCCAAGGCCTAAAAGGATCAATGCCATTCACAAGCAAAATCCCAAAAGTCCACCATCAAAAATCCCAAACACCTTTGATCCCCAAAGTCATAAGGATTCATACTACACGCCCTTGAGAAGGATGGGTAGTCATCCCCAAGGCCTAAAAGATCAATGCCATTCCAAAGCAAAATTCCCAACCACCTTTGATCCCCAAAGTCATAAGGATTTGTACTACACATCCCTGAGAAGGATGGGTAGTCATCCCCAAGGCCAAAAGGATCAATGCCATTCACAAGCCAAAAACCCACGAGCTCAACTTTGAAATCAAAATTCAAAATCTAAATCCTCAAAAGGAAATAATAAAAAATAATAGTGGTTATCACCACTACTCAAACCCCTTGCTCAAGAAAAAAAAAGAGAGAAAAATAAACAGTGATTTTCATCACTATGTATGAGAGCAAGTATCCCAACAAGTTGAACAACCGAAAGATGCCTGAGCTTGAATCCCTGGAATTCTCAGCATTTGAAAAACCATTTAGGTGATCCTCATTACGGGTTTGGTGGATAGCCTACCTGGCAATGGTGGTATCCTAAACGCATGACGATATGTCTATCACATTAGCTTTGCATGTGTGTAGACCAATGTTTGCATGTGGATGAGCTAGCTTATGGTATCCTATATTACGTCGTAGATTAATCTTACTAAATACAACAAAGGAGTTAGTGGAGCTAATTAGGTGATCCTCAGTACAGGTTTGGTGGACAACCTACCTGGCACTGGCGGTATCCTTACGAATACCACATAAACAAACTCAATCGCACACACAGGGATGTGAAATAACTTGGTCAAACTCAAGTCTGATTCGTACCTTGTTCGAAAGTCTTGTAAGATAATGTACAGTCTTGATTAGTTAGTTAAAGCATCCGAGTCTCGAAAAACCTTAGACTACATTTTAAAACAATTGTTGTACATTTCATTACTTACATCACCATCAAAAAATACAAAACAAAAATTACAAATGCAAAGTTATTCCATAAAGCAATCACATAGTACAAAAAGCTAGTAAATCCTGTACGAGTCTATGGTGCCATCGCCTGCATACCAACAAATCATTCCATCCATTCCATATGCATACATCTATATCATATAGCTAACATCATCCACAGTCATAATAGCATATGCATACATCAACATAAATAAATGTGCATAAAAGAACAATAAACCATGACAAGCATATCATCAAACCAAAAATGAGTCATGTATATATATCGAGTCAAAATGCCCTTAGGCTACAATAAGAAGGTCCTCTGACCTCAAAAAAAAAACCAAAAACTCAAAAACCCCAAAGCCTAGGGAGTCGGCCACCATGATCACGTAGGATCGGTGCGACTGGAACTACCCCTAGTAGTATGGGTCCTATGGGACCTCTCAAGGTGGCTACTGCCAGCTCGTGCACCCTGCCCACCAATGCTACCCTCATCCAGCCACCTGCGACGAGAGGATGCAGACTGCTCAATCTCACTACCTCTCGTACAACATGACAAACCACCTCCATCGAGCTTAGGTAACTGTCCATCAAGGTGGACAACCTCTATCTCTAACTCTACCTAGTACCGCCCCCACTCCACATCTCATCGATGATACACAGCCAATGCATTGTCCCACTATGCCAACTGAGCCCGTAGGAGATCCCTCTCCTACAAAACATCTCTATGCTCCTCATCCTATCTTCGTAAGAGATCCTCCAATCATGCTATCTCAGCATGAAACCCAACCTCCACATCCCCTGAGATAGCCTGAGGCATGGGCACCTCCGAGACGTCATGCTACTCTGGCACCCACTGCTCTGGGACATCCTATACATCCGACTGCTCTGGAACCCCCGCATCCTCTCCATCACCAGTGAAGTCATCGACCTCCACCATGTTTGCATCATCAAGCGGAGCCCCCCAACCCTCCATCGATGCCTCTGCACCCCCACCTCCTGCTGCTACTATATTCGCACCTCCCAAAGGCCCCTCACCCCGCCATCACCGCATAGTCCACCATCGATCATACTCTGTAGTTACCCCGACATCATCCACGTCGGGTACATCAATAACTGCATCAGACCCCTCACCCAGTGGCTCAATGATCAGCCAAACTAGGGTCCTCTCATCCTCGCACCATCGATAGATCAAGGGATCACCAGGAAATCCCTGGTGCACCCCAAATTGCCATGTCACTCGGACATATGGGAAGTACTCTTGCTCTATCCCATGCTGCCCAATCAACCACCTACCCCTGCACACCCATCGGAGCCACTCTCCAACCTCAAGCTAGGCTAGACAGTCCTGGTATAGCCACCAAAACACCTGCCCTAGCATTAGAAGAGAGAAGGCATCAGTATAGTGACCTACGTCACCTTCCCATCATCGACTCTATCCATGCTCCTCTGATCGCTGCCATAGATTGGCATACCCAATCTCTCGATCCACCATCTCACCTCGGGTGGTCCAAGGCAAACCCTATGGCTGCTCCACAACTATGTGCTGCCACCCCCAGCACTACAAGAGATAGTTGCACCCGATCCCCTTCCACCTCCAATAACAAACCTCGTACATCTCATCGTATAGCTATGCCAACAATGTCTAACCCCATCTCATAATAAGTGGAGCTGATGTCGGACACTCCACCAAAGTGAAAACCAACTCCAATAGGTTCCAAGGGAACCTCGCACCTGAGGAGTCAAGAAGCAACATATTGGAAATGAGGGCCATGAGTAAAGCATGCCTCACCCCCAATACGCCCTTCTCCAGCCACCACCGCACTAGAATACCGCCTATATGGCAGTCAGCCTCAGCCCTCTCCATAGCCCTCTCCACCCCCATCTCCTCCACCCGACCAAAACATCGTGTCAGTACTACTATCCGCTGGTCCCGATGGGTCGTCCGGATAGGCAATCCCATCTATCAGAATCCGTAGAATCCGATACACATCCTCCAGAGTCACAGTCATCTCCCCTATTGGGAGATGAAAAGTATTGGTGCGGGGATCCCACATATTGATCAGGGCAGTCAAATATACCCGATCCCCCACCACAGGCTCCAAACGCGTCACCTGCTTGAGCCCAAGGGCATCAAGCCACTCCCAATCCCCAACTATCAAGGCATCCCGAGCATCAGAGAAAATAGTCGACTGGCGGTACTGACTCTTCACAACCTAAAAAATAATAAAAAGCAAACGATATTAAGTACATACTTAATATAAACAAAAACAAAGTACAAAAAAACAAAAGTACAACAAAATTATAGACAAACAAAGTACAACAAAAGTATAAAAAACCAATGTACGACAAAAGTACAAAAACATTCAAAAAAAATTGTATAGCAATGATCGTAGACATAAAAATAACTGTACAAAAACAAAAAACAAAACAAAACAAAAAAAATCATCCTAGGGTTTCAACCTTAGTGTGAACACAAAAAAAACAAAACAACAAAATAAAAAAAATCATCCTAGGGTTTCAACCTTAGTGTGAACAAAAAAACAAAAAAACAAAACAAAAAAAAAAATCATCCTAGGGTTTCAACCTTAGTGTGAACAAAAAAACAAAACAAAAAAAATCATCCTAGGGTTTCAACCTTAGTGTGAACAAAAAAAACAAAACAACAAAACAAAAAAATATCATCCTAGGGTTTCAAACTTAGTGTGAACACAAAAACAATAAAACAAAAACACTCATCCTAGTGAACAAAAAAACACAAAAAAACAAAAAAAAATTAATACTAGGGTTTCAACCTTAATATTAACGCAAAACAAAATACCGCAAACAAGCATTTATATGTAAGCTTTTAACTTCATATGAAACAAAAATGAATAATAGGAATGGAGAAGGAACATCATACCGGTCTCACCTCGGCTCCTCTGCTCAAAGATCCAGTTCTCGCACTCATGATGTCCACGAAATTTTGGCAGAGCTCCACTACGCACACTCGCACTCCTCCTCCTCACTGCTCCAAATCGCCAAGAAAAAATGTTGCAAATGAGCCCAAAACCTAGTTTTGGTCCTTTTATAGGTTGTTAGGCCTGTAATCGTTCCACCCTGGGATGAGTGCTCTAGTTAGCGCTCATCCCACCTTGGGAGGATTACAAAATTGGTATTCGTCCCACCCTGGGATGATTATAGAGAAAGAAATAAAGCAACAAAAACTGCATCCAAAAAATGCACCAAAAATAGCAATAAATCTGCCGAACAAAGGTGCCTCTGCACCTGACATTCATGGCATGAAAAACCATCGTCGAGGTCACAAATGATCACTATCCTACTCCCTAAGAAGGCTAGCATAGCCGGACCACTCCACGGGAAGGAGGATTTTTGATAATTTCTACCCCAATAGGCGTCAACAAAAGGGTCAAAACCCACCAAAAATAGGTCCGATTGTTGGAAAACTGCATAAGCATTCAATGAAAAACAACTGAAGGCACCCTTAAAAACGTCATCTTGGGTCAAGCGACTCATCGCTTTTCTCATTTTTGTCATTCCCTCATCGATTCGTCGCTTGAGGGGGTAGTCACACTTAGGCACCAAATCAACAAATACACACCCAATCAAGGGAATGGCATGCATTCAAAGAATCATTGACAAAGACAATCACGCTCCTGCTTGGGGCAGAAAACAAGCAATAATCACAAGCTAAACAAACACTTGGCATTCTGGAAGCATGAAGACAAGGTTCCTCAGACAAAAGGTTGTGCCCTTTGCCTATTCATGACTGAACAATGTCCAAGATCAAGTACACCTCACTGAAAAAGGTTACACTTGACTTAAGCTCCTTAGCTCGTCAAAAGCAAGGATTCAAGAATGCATGCCCTTTCCATACTTGGGGCATCAAAATTTGGTTAGGTTACTAAGAAACCCTAATCATTAAGTGCTTTGGTCATCTATTTTTTCTCAACACTGCACCACACACAGTGCATCCCAAAAAGGGGCATCTATAGACACCAAAATAGCACCAATCCGATTATGCGACTACAAGCACTGACCGAATTGGCATACATACCCCCTAGGGCAGCCTCCAGAGGTTAAACAGTGGTCCTAACCACTCCCAAATTAGTTTTGGAAGGTCAGAGGTCAATTTGGCACCTTTTAAGCACTTTGCTCCCTATTCGTCCCACCCTGGGACGATTAGAATCCTATTCATCCCACCTTGGGACGATTAGCAGCAATCATTCCAGGGTGGGACGAGTAGTAGGTTTGACTAGAAAAAAGTCAAGCCTTGAAAAATGGCAGCCCAGATCCACCACCCAACTTTGCCTTCAAGGCATGCAATTGTGAGGAACGGTTTCAAATCAGAGAGAGGGACTTCAGTCAAGCATGCCCTGATCATGGAGCCCTCATGCAAGGAGGCCCTAAATCAGGGAGGAATCTTCTCTCCCCCAAGAAAGGCATGGTGAGCCAAGTGGTGCCCTCACATGCGCATTCAAAGGAGACCCCTGAGGTCTATAAAATGGTGAGCCTTCTCACCCCAAAAAAATAATAGAGCTGGAGCATTTGGAGCAATGGAGTGCTGCCAAATTATACCCCCATTCCCTTTTGTGCTTCCTACATCCCTAATCTCTCTTTTGGAAGGGAGGTTATTGGGTGAACACTAGGAACGCAATCCAGACCCAAAACCCAAGCAATCAGCCACAATCCCACACCAAACTGATCGACACAACCCCCTAGGAGGTTTTGGACCCATCCCACTTGGATTGGTGCCAAAACTAAGCCCCAAACAGTGGGCGTCCTGCCCCCGGGTGCCCCCCACACTATTGTAGTCCTAATCACCCCACCTCGGAGTGATTAGAAATCTATGCTTGATTTCTCTACTATTATTTTTGCATTATGTTGTATCTGATTCACTTATGTTGTTGTTCAAGTTTCATTGCATTCTGACTTGATTTGACCTTGTTTTTATCATTTTATGCGTTTACTAACATACAGGGAGCGCCTTCGGATACAGGATAATATGGGTAGAATATTCCAAATCTGACCTTCTGGGTCATCTCAAAATTCCCCTTTTAGCCTAACCCCAAGTTTTCAAGAGTTTTGGAGGCCTCTGGGTAGGACATTTGCAAGGTCGCCCTTGCACATTTTGTGACAGTCCTAATCGTCCCACCCCGGAGCGATTAGAAATCCATGCATGATTTCCTGACTATTATTTTTGCAATGGGTCCCTGATGATTTCTTGATGCTTCTATAAAATTTTGGGTTCATTATGACATGTTTTGACCATCATTTCATTCTTTTTTACATTAACTAGCCGGAGGCCTTGGGGATTGCATGTTTTCCTACATCCGCATATGCTATTAACTATTTGCTATTTTTATGTGCACAGGATCTCACCACCAGGAACATCAGAGGGGAAGCAAGGAATGATGAACACACGGATGCAAGTGGCGACAATGTTTGGCCCACCCATTTCAAATGTGGGCATGCGGAAGACACTGGAAGCGTACCATCCATTGATGTAACAAACTATATAAAATGTTCTGAGCCCTAGAGGGGGACATATTATAACCAGATTGAAAGCAACATTAATAAAAGAGGCCCCACTTTTTTTTTCTTACATATCGCTTCTTTCTACTTTATTTCCTACATGCATTTGTTCATCGCATTTGTAGGACTTAGCATCTACACCCTATATCTATTTCATTTGCATCAATAATCTGGTATGCCGTCACTCCGCATTCGGCTTTTAGATACCACAGTAGAACTTAAGGTATCTAAATTATTTGAAGCTATCCTAGAATTTTCAAAAGCAATTATGGAAGAGATACAACCACAAAAGGTGATGGAAGTAGTAAGTCAACCAATTGTAGGAGAAGAACGAAAGGACCAATTTATGGATCCTACCATATTGATGATTGATGTGGGAAAGAATCCTGCATTAATGCATATGGAGATTTTGGGACACAAATTGACACAAGTGATTATGGACGAAGGTTCCAGTGTTAATGTGTTGCCCGAAAGGACTTGGCTAGAACTAGGCACACCATCACTATGGGCACCGAGCTTTCGACTGTATGGGGCTAACTAGAATGATATTAAAATTAAGGGAGTTTTGATTGCACAACAAGTAATGATAGCTGAGCAAGAATTCATCTTGGATTTTGTTGTGATTTCGATGTAGAAACATGCATACGATGCTCTCTTAGGGAGAGGATGGCTATGAGTGGCCAAAGTTAATCACAATTGGGGAAAGAATCAGATCACCTTCAAAAAGGGATAGCATAAATACATGATCAATTTAGCTAATCAAAGGGTGAGTGAGGATGTAGCTACAATGGATGAATCATAAAATTCATCAGGGGATGAAGAACATGAACTTGATGGAGAAGAAATGTTATACATAGAATAATGTAGCAAGGACGAAGCTCGATCTGATAGCGGACTTCTTCATTGGCAAATGGAGGATTATGAAGTATTTCAGCCCAATTATTTATGCATTTAATCAAAGAATATTAAAGATCAACAAGACAAACTAGAAGCTAGTAAAGAGACTAAGAAGGAAATAGAAGATAAATGGACATTTCCAAAAAGCTTTGTGGAGTATACAGTAGGAGATGTAGAGATTGATACAAGACCGACACATCTTGAGAATGTAATGAAAGCTACGAGTGAGCCATAGAATATCAAGTATGAAGGACCTAAGATAGTGGATATCAACTTGGGAACGAAGAAAGAACCGAGGATGGTCCACTATGGCGATGATTGAAATCCTATATTGAAGGCAACAACTTTCAAGATATTCTTGGAGTACAAGGATGTCTTCGCATGGACATATAAGGATTTGAAAGGAATTCCACCTGAGTTATGTGTCCATAAGATTACACTAATTCCTAGCGCTCAACTAGTAAGAAGGAGGCCATATAGAATGAATCCAAAGTATGCGGCATTGGTGAATGCGGAGATAGAAAATATGTTGGAAGCAAGAATTATATTCATGGTGACGAACAGTGAATGGATTTCATCGATAGTAATCACTTTGAAGAAGGAAGTTGATAAGATAAGAATATGCGTAGACTTCAGGAGTTTAAATGCAGTAACCATTAAGGACCCTTTTCCTATTCCATTTACGGATTCTATCTTGGAAGAAGTTGCAGGGCATGAGATCTATTCATTTTTGGATGGATTTTCAGGATACAATCAGATCAGCATCGCTGAGGAGGATAAGCTAAAAACCACATTTGTTGTGGAGAATGGCATTTATGTGTACAATCGAATGCCATTTGGGCTCTGTAATGCCCTAGCCACATTTTAGCGCATCATACTGTATATATTCGACCAATTGGCGATGGGGAATTTCAAAGTATTTTTGGATGATTGGTCTATTTATGGGAAGATCAAGGAGCATCTTCCAGCTCTTAGTGAATGCATGAGCAGGTGCAGAAATGCATAGATATCATTAAATCCAGCAAAGTATTTTTTGATGGTACCATTTGGGAAATTGTTAGGGCACATTGTGTGCAGTGAGGGATTGAAGACGGATCCAGATAAAATTTGGGTAATATTACATATGGAAGAGCCTTTTGATGTGAGTTCACTCAAAACCTTCCTGGGATCAATAGGATATTACTGAAGGTTTATCCGAAATTATGCACATGTGGCCTATCCGTTAGATTCTTTGACAAAAAAAATACTCCTTTTAGATGGACAGAGGAGCACCAGGGAGCTTTTGAGGAGTTAAAAGCTAAGTTGGTAAGTAGCCCGATCTTGGTGTTTTCGAGTTGGGATAAGGAATTCCATGTCCACGTTGATGCTTCAAACTTTGCAATTGGATGTGCATTGGCACAAGAAGGACAATTTAAGTTGGATCAGCCAATTTTATTTGCTAGTCATCTTTTTTCAAGGCTGAAAAGGAATTATAGTACAACAAAAAGGGAAGCTTTGGGGATGGTATATGTAGTTCAAAAGTTTAGGCATTACCTGTTGGCAAACCCCTTTGCATTTTATGTTGATCATCAAGCATTGTTGTACTTAATAAATAAGCCAGTAATACAAGGATGAGTTAGTAGGTGGCTCGTCACGCTCCAAGAATTTGTATTCTGAGTTGTGGTGAGACCTAGCAAGAAGCATGTGATTGCAAACTAGTTGTCTTGAATACGATCAGGAGAGCCAGCAGGAACAGGGGTTCTTGATGAATTCCTAGATGCATAGTTATTTGCCATCAATGTTGTGCCATCATGGTACAAGTTGGTTGGCCAATATCTATCCACAAGGGAGTTGCCATAGGAGATGACGACAACCGAGAAGAAGAAAGTAATTATGAAGTCAGCACCTTTCTAGATAATAGCAGGATTGCTATACAAGATAGGAAGTGATGGTATCTTGAGGAGATGTGTAATGGAGGAAGAAGTTAAGATGGTATTGAAAGAAGCCCATGCCGATTTATTAGGGGGCACATGGGACCAGATGCGACTGCAAGGAAAATATTGCTAGTAGGTCTATGGTGGCCCACATTGTATAATGATGCAAAAGAACACGTGAAAGCTTGCGATACTTTCCAGAGAGTAGGTAAACCTATGAGGAGGGATTTTATGCCCTTACACCCATCACAGCCACAAGAGTTGTTTGAACATTGGGGCTTGGACTTCGTAGGACCATTCAAGACATCTCAAAGATGGAAATGTAGATATATCGTAGTGGCAATAGAATACCTCACAAAATGGGTAGAAGCAAGAGCATTACCTGATAACTCTGCTAAGAGTACATCATGATTTTTGTATGAGTAGGTAATCACAAGATTTGGTATTTCGCTATGAATAATGAGTGATCATGGAGGACACTTTGTTAATGAGATTATCAAGATGCTGATGAAAGAGTTTAAGATTTTACATTCATTGTCTAGTCCATACTACCCAAGAGCGAATGGGTAGGCATAGGCAACTAATAAAGTCTTAGTATCGACTCTGTATAAAACCTATGGGATAGAAGGAGAAGACTAGGAGGAAAGGTTACCATCCATTTTGTGGGCATATAGAACAACTTTTAAACCAACAACGGAACATACCCCTTTCCAATTGATGTATGGTCAGGAAGCGGTGGTGCCAATCGAGTTCTTGATACCAAGTTTGAGATTTGTAGTAGAGCATCACTTGGGAGATCAGGAAATTTTGGAGGAATGACTGATGATGCTGATAAAACTAGATGAAAGAAGAGTCATGGCATAGTGGGCAATCAAGGTAGCCCAGAAGAGATGAAAGGTGTGGCATGACAAGCATTTGAGAAAGTTAGAACTTAGTCCTGGAGACTTGGTTCTCAAGTTTAATGGTAAGAGGGAGATCAAGCCTAGGAAGCTGAAGACGCTATGGCTTGGCCCTTACAAGGTGATTGAAGCATTGGATAATGGAGCGGTCAGGTTATAGAACCTGAATGGGACAGAGGTACCCAACACTATAAATGGCTCAAAGTTAAAGCCTTATAAAGTATAGTGTTCATTCATTGCTTTGGAAGAAGTGGAATGAAGAAGACGAGAAGATGCTCGAAATGAGGCTCCTCGTGAGCCAGGTCCCTCACAGGAAGAGCCATATTTGGGACTCACCAGACTTTTTGTTGAGATGGAGGAGGCACAACCAATCATCGAACAACAGGAGTTGGCACCTAGACTAGGCAAAAGAAGATGAGTGTGAGTACATATCAGACGGGCAGATGGGACCATAAGAGAGGGAGAAGAGTGGATCCCTCCAGCAAGAGAAGATTATCAAGAGAGAGCACTATTACCAAGAGCTTCGGATAGGAGGTACCCATAGATAGAACGTAGGGAACTACCTCGACAACCAGAAGGATGAAGAAGGGTAAGACTGATAGTGCATAATGAAGATAGAGTGGACATGTTTGATATGGAAATGCCAGAGGATGCTAGGGAGGATAGGATAGAAGAAGAACTAGCAAGACTTTCCCCATTAGCTCAAGTAGGGCTATTGTAGTAGAGGATGAGAATGCAAACTCAACAATTGTAGGAAGAATATCAAATGCTACGGGGTCACAATGCGAGACTAAGAGCACAAGTAATCCATGAATTGGACGACACCATACAAAGACTGGATGAACAATGAGCCGTTAGATTACAAGAGATTGGAAGTGAGCATGAGGAGGCTGAGGATTTAACTCCAAGAAATGGTGGAGGAAATGAAGGTGCAAGTACAAGTTCACCCCCTTCACTAAGAAGACAACCTATAGTAAACGAGGAGGTAGGAGTACTATGGTGAGATATAGAGGAAACCACCACATCACCTGAAGTGCATCACAATGTAGTAGATAGGGTAGATTCTAGTGATGGAGGAATGTCATGGTTGGTATGAGAGCCTAGTACATATGAAGAGGAACTAGAGAATCCTCATAATCCGTAGAGGGATCAGAGTATTCCAATCAGAACATTGAGATCGAGACAAGTTGAGGGAGTTCGAGAAGATAGATTCGAGAATCATACACAAGCATATGCAATAGCTCACCAATAGCTATGAAGACAAAGGAGGGAAGTTCATCGACTGGAAAGAGTGATGTATTTGCCAATCGACTAGGTAGAACAGAGGGAAGAGAGTCGGACTGACTCTAGCTCTAAAATAGACTTCTCAGATGATTATAGAGCAGTATTGGCATCTTCATCCCCCCAGTGATCCTTTGAGGAAAGAATATGGAGGTGTCATTTGGTACACGCTGATAGGAGAGTTAGAACCTTATGCCAGTTGTCACCAAATAGAAGTCCACTAGCTAACATCGAGTTAGTAGAGATTACTCCTGATGACCGCAGAGTAAGAGGAAGAATTGGACAAGGACCTATAAGAGGGAGAGGAAGAGGTAGACGACCAAAAAATGATGGGAATCTGAATGATGTTGTAATAGGAGGAGGTAGAGGAAGAGGAAGATTATTACCCCCTACTCCTAGATGGCCAGGTGCTAGCTTTCTTGAACTAGGAAAGGAACCCACAAGATATACTTTGACTAAGAGTCATGTTAAAAAATGTGATAGGAAGGTGCATAGGGGGACGACCACCCCTGAATCAACAAGGACCTCAATGGGAAGGAGGTAATTGGTGGTTACCCCGAGTAAGAGAAGAATAATTAGTAGTACGGGGAGGTTTCATGCCTAGAAGGAGTGGTAGGGGGAGATACCCACGTGGCCAAAACTTTGCTGGCAGGGGAAGGGTACAATCCATAGATGGTGGAAACCTAGGCCAACAAAGGACCCGATCACCGAGTTTGGAGCCAGAAATGATCCAGGGAGATAGCCGAAGAAGTCACTCAAATGATAGTAGAGTGGTAAGGACACCACCCCCTCGGGATCAACTACCTGGATGGCGAGAAGAAGGCCTACCAGGAGATGAGACTCCAATTTTTTGATGTACAATACAAAACTGTACACATTGTGGAAGGGCAAATGAATGGGTAGCAACATCATAGGTAGGGACCAGTCAAGCAGAGGTACAAGAGAATGTTGCTAACCAAAATGTGATGGTCGAACCTCGAGGCCAAGACTGGGATGGGGTCGTACAGGTGAATGTCACTGTACGATTACCCAGAAGGTAAGTATGATTAGAATAGGAATGAAAAAAAAAATGATGATGAAAAAAAAATTTGTGCCTTGGTTGTGAAAATCCCTCGAGACGCAATTAAGAAGGGCGAGGTTGAAAACCGGAAATGGTGACCTCTCCATAGAGAAAGCAAAATTTTTCTCTAAGTTATGAAATCGTACAACAAGGAAATCATACAAAAGAGAATTGTACAAAGCAAGATTGACCTGCAAATCATACAAGAGGTCATACGGTACGATCTAGACCATACAATGTACGATTTTCCAACTAACTCATTAAATGCGGCATGCAAAAAAAGCAACGGTTGGAGGAAAATTAGGGGGAAAAAGACAAAATTTGAATTTTTGCTGAGTTGTCAGTCATCCAATAGCCCAACTGGGAAATTGCATGCAAATTGGTGCCTTTGTGATTTAAATTTTAGGGTTTTTCTAGGGTTTTGGAGGATTTATTTAAATAGGAAGAGATTTTACCCATTTTTTCACCAAGTAAGAAAAGCACAAGAATTCAAATTTTTTCCAGGAGATTGAAGCGAAGAAGCATACGATTTAGAACTTGAACTGCATGGGCGAAGATTTTTCATGGATTTTCTAAAGATTGCAGACCCATCATAATTTGTACCAGGGCGTTCTTCTTCACTTTGAACAATTTTAACCCGAGAAGAGAGAAATTAGGGTTTCTCCAGCAAAAAGGGGAGGAAATTCATGTTAATTGTAGCTAGAGATGTCAGAATACGTCAGCGTACAGATTATGAGCAGGGAAATTGCACATTAAAGCCGAGAAAGCTATGATTGGTGGTGGAAATTGGTGGATTGGCAAGGAAATAGGAGATTGAAACCCTAAATAGTTATGGATCTAGAAAATATAGGCTGAGAAGCATGAGAAAAGGACCGTACAACCATACCAGAGCACCAGGAATTCATCAAGTTGAGAGAAATTGTGCTGGGAGAAAAGGAGTTAACGGTCTATTGTGAAAACTCAGGGAAAGGTAGATCGGGCCATTTTAGCAACTGGGTCGGTGTTGGAATTGTGGAAGGAGGCTGAAATCCTGATATTTTTTAGCATAAGGGTTTGTGCAGACGTATTGTATGATTTTGGGCTACGTCATACGATTTTCAGGGAAAAGAGCACAAGTTGGGTGCTTATTTTACCATTTTTGGTAGTTTTTTAGCATATCATACGGAATTGTACCAGTTTTAAAGGGGAGGGCAGCCAGCAAGAAGTCATGTATGGAGTATTGGTGCCCTATATGGTTTTGAAGTCATCATGGTATGATTTGCTAGAAAAGTAACCATTGGAGGAGTGACAGAGACGAAAGGAAAAACTGTCGAAGGGTGTACGATTTGGGAGGAAGCGAAGAAAAGCAAGATCATACATGGTACATAGAATCATACATAGTACACTTTTATAGAGAGTTGTATGATTTTGGATATATTTTTTATTACGGAGAAGCGAGTGGAGCAATCGGTGAGATGTTGAAGGAATGATATCAATAGAGGAGTTTGGACGCCGATTGAGGTGGATTGCAGCCAACAGGGTGGAGAGATCACCAGGGCCACTCCATGAGAGAGAGGCATCCTCATGATAGTACTCTGGGCATCAGTTTTAGTCCCACGATAGGCATGGTAATCATCCATGGAGAAGAGGAGGACAGAGGTCATGGAGGAGACAAGGCCATTGGCGAGCGCATTTGAATAGAATGCCACCAAGGTATAGAGTGACAAGAATGGTGCACGTCACTACCTCATGGAGGGAGTTGAGGAGTGAAGTACATGTACCACAATAGGAAGAACACCTGAGTAGTGGATAGGAAGAATGCCAGGTGGAATTGAAAAATATGGTATTTGTACAGCATGGGGCAGAAGCATGCAGGAAATGGTGGAACGATGAGAAGAATAAATCTCATCCATGGAAGAAACAGTTTGAGAATGCATAGGTGGCAGTCATTGCATAGATTCTACCATTTCACAAGACATTTTTTGAGAACTATCTTCTCCAGATAGTTCAGGCTTATGATGCGTCAGCAAGGATGGCCTACGTCAATGTAGGTAGGAGATCAGTGAAGGTTGAAGTGTCGATGGAGGCATTCAGGAAAAATTTTGGGCTACCAACGGAGGGTATGGAGATAGTAAAGAAACTGGTAGACCCTATTGAAGCATACCACCTGGTCACTACTTTGATGACTGTCAAATCACTGATAGAGGCTAAGATTTCTGGTGCAGGGATGCACGGAATAAAATAGAGCCACTTACGAGATGAACACTGGGCTTGCGCAATGAACATAGTCATGGCTCGACTATCAGGGGACATAAGGATGGTTGAGATGCCTATGTGGATGGCCCAGTATGCAGAAGGTATTACCTAGGGGATTCCATATGATTGGGGTACCTATCTAGAGTGAAGAATGCACGAAGCATTGACGAAGAGACCAAAGAACTTTGGGATGGCCTTTCAGGCTATTGGTTTGCTTCTCAATGTAGTGACGGAAGTAGGGATGACATTCCCAGGGTTGACGTAGCCTAGGGAGATTAGGCCAGATCAACCAACTATACTAAAATGGGTAAAGACTGTACCCATAGCCAAGGTGACTCCAGAGAAACCACGGACATGGAGTGAGCAACACAAGAGTGAAGCTCAAGAAGATACTTCTTCGAAGAAGGATGTTGATGTACATCATCGGAGGAAACACCCAAGATGGTTGGAGCCAGAATTGGAACAATCGATACCTACTAGAAGGCAGTAGGAGTAGCCTCTCGAGAAAGAAAGGGAGAGTAGTCCGATTCAGATCAGGACGAGAAGGTAGAGAGAGAGGATGGCAAGAAAACCAGCTCCTAAAGTACAGAGAATGAAAGAGTCAGATTCAAAAGTGATAGAGCTGGATGAAGTGTATTGGGTAGAGGTAGAGAAAATAGTACGCTCACCAAAAAATTTCTCTCAATATGAGAAGATGGATGCCTCTGACTTCTTTAGAGGATTTGAGGTAGGGCACGATGGATTGGCCACTACCCAAGAGGAAGCAGTAGTAGAGCCAAAGAAGAAGACGCGATACATATTTGTATCAGGAGGCTCTAGCAGACATGAAGTCTCGGAGAAGGAAGTGCCATAAGAAAGTGAAGCACTTGTTGCCTCGAAGGTCACAATGGAGGATGCACAACAGCTATAGGAGGAAAGAGTGGCAGAAGAGCAACAAGTGGAGGGCAAGGAGGAAGGCCGAGACAATACGAAGGAGCCACAGGGAGGCTCATCTGGAGCAAAGAAGGCTCAGGGATAGGACGAGCAATGATCTCAGGAAGAGATCATAAACATTGTAGATAACGAGGGGGAGGAGGAACAAGAGAAACAATCTCCACCTCGAGAAAATATTGATACCGAGAGAGCACTTAGAGAGCTTGGAGGAAGCTCTAGCCACCTTAGAGAAGAAGACAAACTGAGGACTCCTTCAGAGGAAGAACGATGGGGAATGCAATCCAGTTATCTCTTGGAGATACCGCGGTTCGAAAGAATTACGATGGAAGAGGAGGCACGAGGTGTAGAGGATAAGGTGGAGCACTTCTTTAGTCAATTAGGCCATGTGATGAATAGTGCAAGAATGACATTTTGTATTGGCCATGTAGGAGAATTGGCATTGTGGGAACAACAAGTGTCTCTCGAGTTGGAGCGTATAACGGAATGGGTGATTAGTGCGGAGTGGATAAAGAAGATAGAAGAGATCCACGCACAACATCCATGGAGGTTACCCAGGGAAGAGGTAACAATGATGTTGGGAAGAGAAGACTTGCCAGAAGGGATGGTCACAAACTATAGGAGGGACCCAAGGATTTACCTGGATAGAGTGAGTCATCCAACCTGCCCAACCAATATGGCAGATGTGGAGTATAGATGGGTTGCCACAGGTGTGTCCATTACCCTATGAAAGTTGAACTTCCTGACTCATTGGATAGAGTGGCTGAGCATTGGGTTGACATAAATCCATCGACTCAAGGAGGCACAAGTAGAGGAGACTGCAGCCACTCAAAAGGAATTGGTCGCAATGGAGGAAGAACTACAAAAAAGTAGGGCAATGGCAGAAGAAAATATAAGGAAGTTGGAGGAGGATCTATCAGGTTTCAGAATAGAGTCTGAAGCCAAGATTACAACGCTTGAGGAAGAGAAGCGACAGATCGCTCAGACGGTAGAAGATAGGATCAAGGAGTTGGAGGCACAACTCAAAGCAAAGGATGAGTAGATGTCAACTCAGTTGGCCGAGAAATATAAGCAAATAGCTATGCAAGCCAAGTAGATAGAGGAATTGATGATGGATGACAAGAAGCTCAATGAGATGGTCTTGGACAAGCAGGCTCAAATAAGGACCAAGGAAGACCAGATACGAGCTCTCAAAGCTGACATCGAGCATCACTTGAAAATGATTGATGAGAAGAACGAAGAGCTTCAAGTGGCTGCTAGAGTAGAGGCTCATTGGAAAGATAAGTTGTCAAAGAGTGCCTCCGACCGAGAGAAATAGATGATGGACTTCGTGAAAGCCATCGAGGAAAAGGCTAACCTTCACGGAGCCAAAGCCGTCGAGATGGGGAGCTACGCAGCCAAGCTAAAAAATGAGAGAGAAATGTACAAGACCCAAGTCAAGGACTTGGAGGCTGAGGTAGCTCGACTGGAAACATTACAGAAGAAGCGAAATGAGTCATCGAGGACGCCAACTCAAATAAAGGGGAGGGCAGATGTAGGCAACAAATCCACCTCCCAGAGAAAGAAGAAGTGATTTGCTAAAGTTTTGACTATTTTGGAGATGATTTGCTCTAGTTTTGTGAAACCATATAGTAGGGAGAAAATCGTACATAAGACCATACAACTGAAGTGGCAAACCATACAGAGCAGTGGCAAATCATACAGGGCACACCAAAATGCAATGAGATGCAAAGGAAATGTAATTTTGGGATGAAATGTCGCATGGATTTGCTAACCTAAGGTGTAAACTTAGGAAAAGGCCAAAATAATGTATTCAATTGTAATTGGGCAGTTGTGAATAATGGATTGTCTCAGGAACCACTTTGGAACGGCCTGGGCAATGTTATATAAGGCCCCATTTTCGAATTTATGGGTCTGGCTACTAGTTTACTGGTTCATAGTTGTTAGGATAGAGAGTTAGCCATATTTCTGAGTTATTGCTATAGTATGGATAGATTTTCCACATTGTACTGAGTTGATCACCATTAATAATAAATAACAGACATTGTGGATGATAGTGTACGATCCTGTGTGTATGGTTGATGCATTGTGGATGATTATTGTGTGATTGAGTTTCTTCCTTACTGTCATATGTTAGTTTTAGGCTTCATTGTAGGTTGTGAGTAGATTGCTACTGGTGGGAATCATGGAGAATGATCTAGGAGCATGAGGACATTTTCAAGGATGTATTGAAGTAGACTGTATGATTTTTGGGCATAATTGCTTGAACGAAATCACTTATAATCCCGGATTGGATGCTTTTCTTGTGTGTGGAATCATCTTGTTTGGACTATTAAAACCTTACAAAACCTTCCAGAGAGAGATTGGAGTAGAAGAGCATTGCAAATACTATCTTGTTGTACCTTTGGATCGTATAGATCGTACATCGTACAAATCGTACATAAAATCCTTACCCGATTTGGTAAAACAGGCGATTGATAGAAACTTACCCGATTTGGCAGTTTTGGTAATCGGCTTGAACGATTACAAAACTATGTATGAAAGCCTCCAAAATAGCATCCATCAGTTTTTCTGAGTGCAATATCATACCATCTTGGCCACTGTATGATCTCAGATCATACAATGTATGTGTGGAAGGTCGTACAAGAGATTGATAGTCCGTACGAGGGTAGTTTGGGTACTTGGAAGATTGTTCGATTTGGTACTTAAGATCAAGCTCATCCTAGGGATTATTCTGACCATCGGAAGATACCTCCCCATTGGGAATACTCCACCGCTATGTTACAAATGCTATTTAACTAAAATCTAACTACCCACTTGAGTCTTCCATGCGAACTGGTCGTTAGCATGAGAAGCTTTTGTCCTTTGTTTAGTCTTGGAGGTCAGTTAACTTAAGTCTAAATGCAAACTCAAACCTCCCATGTGAACTGGTCATGAAAAGGAATGCAAAGTCACTTTCGCTCACCTTTATTGCATGCAAAGTGCCACTTATACCAAATATTAGACCTATTTGTTGACAAATTACTTCTTATGGCTTAGCTGCTATCATTTGCAGTAGCTAAGATCTGGTCGCTATCATCTGCAGTGGCTAAGGTCTGGCCGCTCTAGGTTTGAACTGCTAGAATTTGGTCACTATTGATGCTTAGAAAGTCCAATATTATGTCTTATGATATTATGAGTGTTTCTATGTAAGTAGATCCCCTAGGCATGACATGATTTAGGTGTCTACAAATGCCTCTTTTTACAATGCGCTATGTGGAAAACACAACGCTAAGTAGAAACATAGACTGATATGTTTGTAGGGTGTATGGTAATCAATGGTCTGATCAATTCCAGATGGCCTAATCATGTAATATTGCACGCATCCATTGAATCATTGCCTTAACATTCAGAGGACTTAGCTCAGTGGATTTTGCATGTTAAACTCATTCTTCAAAATCAATTGGGTAGCTTCAGCTGCTACAACAATTCTGATCGATAGGAGAGCTACAATTGAAGATGTCATGTCTACTTACATTCCTAGAAAATAAGGGAAATTTGTGATTATTGTATGCAATGATTCGTAGGATGAACATGATTTTTCTATGATCGAGTGATATTTTGTTGATTTTGATTATGATTATGTTGAATTTTTGAACTACCTCTTCACATGATGAATTGGTGAAGAAATGACAATGATTGAAGCGACAAGTCACTTGAACAATATGACTAATCTGGTTCCTTTCTAGCATTTTCTACTTCTAATGGGTAATCCCACATCCAAGTTTGATTCCAATTGCTTATGATAATTATCCATCCCTATCTTGAGGAGTATTCTGGCTATCAATAGCCTTCTTAGGGAGTTAGGATGAGTGATTCTATTCATGCCTAGATTGTATCACTTTGACTTAATGTTTTTGACATCATAGGGGAATTAGAATGAACCCTTCGCACCCATGGAGCAGTCCGACCATATTGATCTTCTTCTGGTTTGAAGGGTGACATATCGTAATTCCAAAATGAGTTGCTTTTGCCCCAAGGGGCCTTATGGTTGCCCACTCATCTCACCAAAATACATGGAGTGCAAGTCCCTGTAATTTTTGAGTGGATAGAGTAGGTAACTAGATATGAGCCATGCTTGAGATTGTGATTTTATGTGATTTTTTTGTTATTTTGAATATTTTGATGATCCTAAACCATCAAAGTGTGATTATTTATTATTTTTGTTATTCCCTCATTGAAGGAATTGATTTAATTTTATTTTTGGGCCTAGCCGTTGTTAGGTCTAGCAGCCTCTAATTTCCTACCTGTGGTCACTGTCGCCTTGAGCAACCAACAAGCTCGGGCCACTGACATCAGCAGTTGCCAAGGCATAATTAAGGAAATATAAATTTTGTAATCCTAGGGTTTGACCTATCATTTTCACTATTGAATATTCTATTTTCAAAGCTCTGGTGCAGTGGCGATGGTTGCAACTTTGAAACTTGCTGGTGTTGATGACATGGCTGCATGGGGCAAGAAATCAACTGCTGGAGGAGACGGAGCTTCTCGGGTATTTCTCTTCAAAATCTTAGCTCTCTTTTCTTTGTCTAAGTAAAATTGAACTTCACTAAGAAATGAGTAAAATGAACCTCACTAAACCTGCTAGCAACAAATAAACTCCATAATTAGTCTTAGGTTCCATTTTGCTATGGTGGGTTATTCCCCAATTTTGCTATTTGTCAGTGGCTTCAACCTAGGGTTTTTCGATTTTTTTCCATTATTTACTTGCTGCCACCATTTTGGGAATTTTGAATTTAGCCTATTTTTGATGCTTGGGTAGGAACATTTGCCTTCCAATTTGTTTGCTTTCCCTCCCTTTGTTGTTTTATTGGAGCTATTTTGTCAAATTTGTAAAAAAAATTGATTTTATGGCCAAGGGTTCATGGGTTTGTCATGTCGCCCCTTGTCCGTTTTCACTCAGAGTGGTCGGCTCTGAGCCACTATTGCTCAGAGCGGCCAAGATTGAATCCCAACGATAAAAAAATTGACCATTGGGCCTTTGCCGCTACTTCCCCTAGTGGGTTTCAGCCATTGTAGGAAACAACGGCTAAAGCTTAAGCCTTGTTTTTTGGATTTTGTGTATTGATTTTATGATTTTTTTTACTTTTAAATTTTTGCTTTTCTTTATTAGGTGTAGTTTATTCTTATTTTTATTAGATTTAAAGTAACTCATACTCTTTTGCATTTTCTTCATGTTTATTGTGAATCATGACTTAGATGCAATGTAGTTATGTTTTGTCTTTCTTTTATTTTGTTTAGATCCTCACTGCTTGGGCTCGGGACCTGAAGCTCCTACTCTATTTGCTTCCTAGATTTGATGAAACTAACTAGGAGTGGTTTAAGGCCCATGGGCTACAATATTTCATCAAGTTGCCCCACATTATGGCTGACCAGGCTTATCTTATGGCCCTAGTCCATCGTTGGGACCCACGGACCAACACCTTCCACCTTCCACCCGGTGAGATGACTATTACACTGGAGGATGTTTATAGGATCTTTCAGATCCCATTCGATAGGGTGCCCATTGTTTTTTTTGCCACTAATGATCAAGTGGCCATCTATGCTTAGGTTTTTGGAGTATGCTATGCACAATCCCTCCAAGATACTGGATTTGTAGGAGTATCTATCAAGACTTGGTATGATGCTCATGTTTTCACAGTGAGGCATGTTGTATTGCTGATGGTGATTATCAACATTCTTATCTTGGACTACTCGGGTTTGAGGTTCCCTTGGAACCTCCTAGAAATGGTGTATGACCTACTAGATAGCAAGGAGCCTATCATCTATGCATGGGTTATTTCACTATTGGGTCAGTGTTATGATGAGTTGTACCACATCTATCATTGGGGACGTGTTAGCATTGATTGCATTTTTCTCTTACAGGATTGGGGATGGGAGAACATTAAGGTAGATCATCCTAATGGGCTCCTAGTCAAGATTACATCTATTGAGGCTCAGACATAGTGCTATGTTGCTATATGGGCTCAGGAGCATGAGAAGCGTAAGAGCCATACTTTTTCAGGGGAGCTATCCCACTACAATGATGCTTTCACTAGACTATTGGCTGGAGATGTCGTGTGGTGACCTTATTATGAGTGTCTAGTTTGGGATGATCCAGCTAGTTTTACTACCAAGACACGATGTGAGCGATGGCTCATTGGCTATAAGATTGCCATCTAGGAGTATTTCTTCTACTCTTGGGTTCTTAGTTAGTATGAATTGCAGAAATATGTGCCCTTAGTACCATTATTGTATAGGCACCTCACAGTAGAGAAGTACATACCTCCATGATAGGTCATAGAGCTTGCAGATGAGGAGGATGTCCCAACCATAGAACCTACAGTGGCTGGGGGAGTTACAGAGGCATACTATCAGTAGTGGGGTGATCGGATGTGGTATGGAATAGATAGCCTAGGACATGAGGATGATGATAGGGGTGATGGCACAGATGTGGTAGGATGTAGGGTTTGATCCAGGACCGAGGTATGGGGCTAACTAGTAGAGCAGGTGGCAGTAGAGGATCCTAATGTTCCTGAGGAGGAGTTAGAGCCTGAGGATAGAGACTCTCATCTGAGAGCATAGTTTCATGAGGTTAAGGCTGAGATCCAGGCTACTAAGATCTAGGTACAGTAGCGAGATGCTATGACTGAGTAGCTCACATCATAGATATAGGATCTACAAGCTATTGTTGGGGGTGGCGATGTCAAGATGCAGTTTGTTGTTCATCCTACACCATAGGAGGTTCCAATGGTAGGCTCAGGGGTAGATGTGGGATGGCTTCAATATTTGTTGGATGAGCATGAGGAGTGGATCCAAGGACTCACTTATCATGTTACCATCCTTCAAATGCATCTTAGGAGTCACAAGATTTTCCCTAAGGATCTAGCAGGTGAAGGTGGTTTGTAGGTCAGTGGGCGCTTTACCTCGGGGTAGTCTTCCACTCGTCCTAGCAAAAAAACCCAAACTCAGACAGAGAGACCTACAAGCTCACATCACTCGACTCGTGACACCACCACAGGGGGAGGTGGCACTAGAGGAGGTGGCGTAGGGGGCTTAGGCTCGATACTTGACTGATTCTCTACTTGGTTCTTGATCCATTTTTGTGGTCGAATTACCTACATGACTATAGACCATGGGCATTTTTGTATATCCATTGGACTTGACACACATACTTTTATGATAGATTTGATTTTTATGACTCATTATGTGTGTCGTTTATTGCTTATGTTTTTGTTATTATTTTGTTTTATGATATGATGCGATGATGGTATTATGATGATTTGATGAATATGCTAGATGATAGATGATATTTGAAGATGCTTAGATGGATGTGTAGATGCTTATATGTTTTGATGTGATGTATCTTGATGATGAATGATGAATTTATGATTGTATGCAAATGGATATTTACCTATATGTTCTATGATGTGGTTAATGGATGATTAATGACTTGTTTTTATGGATACAAATGTTATTGTTAAATGCATGTTTAATTTTTTATTTAATTATATGCATCTAACTTATGTGATGGAATGGTATAAATGAACCTGTATGCTCTAATCAATTAAAACATATAGAATGCATATGACATTGACAAACTTAATGCGTGATACCACAGAAAGTAAAAAATAATCATGAATTTAAATAATCACTCTTATCATAAGAATTGATTAAGTATTCATATGTGAGATGTAATGGTGTGTAATGTATTTTATTAATAAGTTTCTATAAATTAAAAGATATAAATTAGTCAGTGGCCATCTATATACTATTTATAATATATATGCGGTATTTGTCCTACTATGTTGATACCCCCTAATTTATAGAATCTTATAAAGAAAGTGATGGTGTGAATGATGTTATGATTTGTTGCTATGTAATTTTTTTTTTTGGGGGGCTTTTTGAAGATTCGAACACTCTAGTTCCCCTATCAACAGTTGTCTACTTACCACTTAGACTTTTGAAAAGTAATGCTTTTACCATGGACCTGGTTTTTTATGATCTCTATGTGTGCATGTTATTGTTTATTTTGAGATAGAACTCAAGCATTTCCTCCTATGTTAGGCAGGATTCTTTCAGCCCATTGCTGAGATCAGGGATCCTCAAGTGTTCATCTCATCCTTATGTTGGACTTAGTTGGACTATACCACTAGATAATATTTGGTTACCTAAGTTAGCTCATCCACTTTCAAACATTGGTCTACACAAATGCTAATAGACATCGTCATGCATAAGGATTTCTCCTTTCAGTTTTGTACAATGCTGAGAATTCCAAGGATTCAAGCTTTATTTCCTTCTTTTTGGCTTTGGATTTTTGCTCATATGTAGTGATGAAAATCATTGTTTATTTTGATTTGATTTTTTCTTTGAGCAGGGATTTTTGTAGTGATGATAATCACCTTTTATTTTGCTCATTCGTAGTGATGAAAATCACTGTTTATTTTCGATTGATTTTTTTTTAGCTTGACTTTTTTTGTAATTTTTGAATTTATGCTTTGTGTATCGGATTTATTGCTTTGAAATCTAGACTATATGCTTGGCCTTTTTAATTTGTAATTTTATTTGGGATTTTTATTATTGTGATTTAATTAAGGGATTTTGATAGGGTAAAGCTTGTCCTTTTGCCAATTCTCAGCACCTTTAAATTGGTTGCACAAGGGGATAATCAAGGATAATCCTTTTCGCTAAAGGTAACCTAGACCGCTTTGTAGATTTCATCTTTTCCTTGTACCAACTAGGATTTTAGTGTTTCAATTAGTGACAGGATCTTGAATATCCAAGGCTTTATCATAGCTAGGCCTTACCTTCTACTAATCAAAGTTGTTTTCCTCAAAAGTATGTATAGCAACAAATAATGGTTGTGTTTAAAAATACAATTACACACGTGGGTGGAGGTATGGATATGATTGACTTGTGTAATGAACTATGGTATCAATTATAAGGCTCTCATGTCATATACAATTGTAATGTATGTGAAAATGTAATGCAATGATGTGGATGCAAAATGTGAAGTGCAATTTTTTTTGTATTTTTGATTTTATGTTGTTTTTGTATTTTTTATTTCATGTTGTTTTTGTATTTTTTTGATTAATTTTGACCAAAGGGCTTATTATGCCTTTGGGGATTTTGTTATTGATTTTGACCAAGCGGTTTGAATTACCCTTGGAGCCTTTGATTTGATGGGATTTGACCAAGTGGTTTGAGTTACCCTTGGAGCCTTTTGAATTGGTGTTTGACCAAGTGGTATGAATTACCCTTGGAGCCTTTTGATGATTTTGGTTTTGACCAAGTGGTATGAATTACCCTTGGAGATTTTTGTATTGATTTTTGACCAAGCGGCATGAATTACCCTTGGAGCCTTTGATTGAATTTTTGAATTTTATGTTTTTATGATTTGTTTGTATTTTCGACATATTTGCATGTTTTTGAATTTTATGAAATATTTGAATGTTTTTGTGTTTTATGACATATTTGAATGTTTTTGTGTTTTATGACATATTTGAATGTTTTTGTGTTTTATGACATATTTGAATGTTTTTGTGTTTTATGTATATTTGAATGTTTTTGTGTTTTATGTGTAAAATGCCTTTAAACAAATGATATTAAGAGGCTCAGGCTCTTCAACACCATCTAATGATATAATGTGATATGCTCCAAGCCCAATTCTATTTAAAATCATGTATGGACCTATCCAGTTTACAATGAACTTATCTCATAGATGCGGCGGTAGATTTGAATTCTACTGGTTTTCTTTGAGAACTAGTTCTCCAAACTTGAATTCCCTTAGGTGGACTTTACTATTGTAAGCTCATGCAAGGTGATATTGTAAACATGGAGATTCTCTAAAGAATTGACTCGACATTCATCAAGAAGCATCAACTGATCAAGGCGGACTTACCGTGCAGCTTCATCATCTATGAAGTCCTTTAATTCTATGCGTAGAGTCGTAATTTCCAACTCTAGAGGCATGATGGCCTTAGTGCCATATACTAGTGAAAAATGTGTTGCCCCAGTGGGCATCCGTGTACTAGTCCTATATGCCCATAGTGCAAGAGGCAATTGCATGTTCCAATCCTTATGATTTTATTACACTTTCTTCCTCAAAATGGAGACTATTATTTTGTTTGAGGATTTTGCTTGCCCGTTTTCTTGTGTATAATAAGGCATTGAAAAACTATGTTGAATATGGTATTTGTTCATTAAAGCATGCACATTTTTGTTCTTGAAATATGGCCCATTATCCGATATTATCTTAGAAGGGACCCCAAAATGACTTATGATATTGTGGAGTATAAACTCTGCAATTCTTGGTCTAGTTGTTGATGTTAAGGGGATTGCTTCTACCCATTTAGTAAAGTATTATGTGGCCATTATGATGAATGTATGTCAGCTTGAGGATGGGGGTGAGATCTTCCCAATCAAGTCTAGTCCCCATTGTGAGAATGGCCATGCTGCCTGGATGGGTTGCAAAGCTTGTGATGGTAAGTGCGTTAGGTTTGCATGATGCTGGCACTTATTAAATTTCTTGACATACTCACAACAGTCCTTTTCCATTATGTGCCAATAGTAACCCATTATCAAGATGTGCTTAATGATGGCCATGCCACTAAAATGGCCTCCACAAGTTCTGTCGTGAGCTTGCAAAATTACCCAAGATGCTTCTTGGAGCTCAAGACAACAAAGTAATACTCCATCATATCCTCATCTATAGAGGATTTATCCTAGCAATATGTATCTTATTGCTCTATGTTTGAATGTTTACCTTTTAGTATGTGATAAACCTTGAGGTATTATTCCAAGCTTCAGGAAGTCCCGTAGTTGGGAAATCCAATCCTGATAGGCCATAGATTCTATAGAATAGACAACTTGCTCTTACTACATTTTTGAGGTAGTGAACATGGATTGAGGAGAAAATCTATGGTATATGGTTGCACCACACTCTACAGGTCCTTGGGAGATCAAATACCCCCAAGGTGTTGTTTGCAAGAAATATCTAGCTGTGAAGGACCAATCCTGATTTGGTTCAATGTTTATCATGTTAACTGATCCTTGATTTGTCAAAAGTCTCACGACGTATTGCTAAATATGAAAGCACTTTTACATGAATGGTAGTAAAATCACCAGATAGATTCTAAGGGATTAAGGATCCCAAAGAGGCCATGGTGTCTGCAAATTTATTCAATGTACGAGGGATTGCCTCGATGTCATACCATTCTAGCTGAACTAAGTAATTGTCAACAAGTTCCTTGTAAGTCTTCAAGAGTGGGAACTTGCATTGAAATAGTCCTTTGACCTAGTTTACTATGATAAAGGAGTCACCAAATATTTTCAATCTTTTAATGCCTATTGCTATGATTTTTTTGAGTCCCAGGATCAATGCTTCATATTCTATGTTGTTTTTTGTGCACGGGAAGTCTAGTTTGAATGATAAGGGCAATGGAGCGCCCTTTGGTTTGATAAAGACAATCCCTACTTTGCATCCTTGTTCACACTTTGAACCATCAAAGAATAATGACATTTCTTTTTCTTGCTTAGGTTATTCGAGTTCTGGAAGATATGATAATGCAAAGACCGCATAATTAGGCAACTCTATGGTGAGAGGCTTGTTATCCTGAAGAGGTGCCTCTACTAATTGATCTACTATGACTTGTCCCTTGATGGACTTTTGGCTTATGAAATCTAGATAAAAGTCTATCAATAGCATGATCCACATTGTGGTACATGTATTGTGATATGTCTTGCTCATCATGTACTACAAAGGATTTTGTTTTGATATGACGTAGGTTGTATGGCTCAAAATGTAGTTTCACAACTTTCGAGCTAAAAATACCATTGCTAAAAATAACTTTTTGACATACGCATATCCTAGCTCATAGCTCACCAAGGTGCGACTAATGTAATATATGGATTTCTATTTGTCTTCTATATTCTTTTGGGCTAACATGGTGCCCAATGCAAAATTAGTAGCTAATATTTATAGTAAAGATGGTATGTTTGGCCTTGGTGGAGCCAATACTGGCAGTGTTGCCAGATAAGTTTTGATATCTACAAAGGCTTTATGGCATTCTTCATCCCAATGAAAGGGGACTTCCTTATGTAGCAACCTATTCATAGGTCTGCATTTGTCTGATAATTGTGTGATGAATCTTTTGATGGATGCTATCTTTCCTTGTAGGCTCCTCAACTCCCTAATGTTGGTAGGGGTGGCCATTTCCAGTATAGCCTTTACCTTTGCAGGATCTACTTTGATGCCTCTCTTGGATACGATGAATCCTAAAAGCTTTCTAGAAATTATGCAAAATATGCACTTCTTAGGATTCAATCATACATTGTGTTCTATGAGGCGATCAAAGACTTGTCTAAGGACTTTGACATGCTCTTGCCACAATAGGGACTTGGCTAGTAATTCATCCATGTAATATTCCAAGATATTATGCATATAATCATGGAATATATATGTCATGGCCCGCTGATATGTGGCACAAAAATTTTTGAGACCGAATGGCATAACTTTGTAATAGAATGTTCCCCATGGAGTAATGAAAGTAGTTTTATGTTGATCTTCGAGCTTAATCCAGACTTGGTTGTATCCAAAAAATTGTCCATTAAGGAGAGCATTTCATGACCTACGGTTGCATCCACAAGAGCATCTATGTTTGGCAATGAGAATAAATCCTTTGGTATTACTCTATTCAAATCTCTGAAATCCATGCAGATATGGACTCTTCCATAAGGTTTCCCTATGGGTACCATGTTTGACACCCACTCAGGGTAGTCGATATGAACTATGAATACTACATCCAATAGTTTTTGCAATTCGTTATTTACCATCAAAGTGATGGTTGGATGCATTTTCCTTAATTTTTGCTTGACTGGATTTTTCATGGGATCCAATAAAAGGTTGTGAATGACTAGCTTTGGGTCTATCCCTAACATGTATTTGTAAGTCCAAGAAAAAATATTTGGTCTCTCCTTGAGGAGAGGAATCAAGATGGATTGTTCCTTTGGAGATAAACTTTCTCTAAACTTGAATTTCCTTGGTTGGGTAGGATCATCACTGATGTCCACCTTGAAAGTTGCTTCTATAGCCATATGTGACCCATCCTCTAGCTGATGAGGTGTGGGTATCAAATGAATGTCATCGATAGGATTTATAGGACCTACTGACTCAGGCTCCAAACCAACATGGAATACATCATATGCACAACCTAATGCAAAATGGAATGGATGTAACATCTATTCATTGGAAAATAGGTCTTCTAGCCCTATGGGTGAACTAGCATGATCCCAATCAATAGCGTCTACATCAAGATGCAATGATTCGGTAGGATCTATTGGATTATGAAGTGGAGTTGTCAAATCAATGGAGATCATGTTGATGGATGGGATGAAATATTTAGGACCACATGGGTGCAATCTTGTCTTAGGGGTTTCCCTTCCATACTCATGTTGAGGTTCTGGAGGAATGGGAATTTCTAGATCTGGCCCATGAGCAGGACTGACAATAGGATCATTGGGCTCTAATTGCTCTCTAAATATAGGCAGAGGGGGTTGACCATCTGATGAATGGCAGCTAGATCAATAGGTCTCCCCAAAAATTGAATATGAGGGTCTATGGAATAAAGTGTTGCCTCTCTCTCTACTAGTTCGTTGACTTGCTACAAGTGGGGAGGTCCAAGATAATCCATCTCGGTCTCATCCTAAAAGTCATTATCACTTATCCAAAAACCATTAGCATTGGTATGTGGCCCTAAAACATGGGGCTCATGTCTTGGCCCCAAGTAGGCCATCTTTGTTTCATCTTCATATTCTTCATCACTTATGAAGAATCCATTTGCATTTGTCTCTTGCCCCAAAGTTAGGGGTTGATGGCTTAGGCCTAAGTAAGCTCTTTCTATTGAGTCTTCTGATTCATAGTCACTTTCATATGATGTATATCCATTCTCATCATGGATGGACCATGTGAACCTTTGTAAATAGTGAGGCCCTTGATAGGTTAAGCCAATTTGTGCCTCATAATCATTTGCTTCATATCCATTCTGCTCATCCCATGAGTTGTACCCTGTTGGGGTGGAATCAATTGAGGTTTTTGGATGATAAGTTTTTGGAGGTGGTATGTTTATTGTGGCCACTTGTATGTTGCTTAAATTTGCTATTCTTATGGAGTGATAAAGAATGAAATCAATGTCTTCTCCTTAACATATGCTTAATCTTTCTAATGCTACTGCAAGAGAGTCATCTCGGCCTCCACTATAATAGCTTAAGCCAAATATGTTGGATGGAAGTGATATAGTGGCTCGTAATGTCTCCTACGACCTTGCTCATATATGCCAAGGCCATAGCCATGCCAATCACAATGCTCAAATTATCTTAGAGCAAACTCAATATTAGAGAGGTAATGAACATTGACTATGAATAATTCATCACCATTATTCTATATCTACAGACTTATGGGTACAGTCCAGGCCGACATAGACAAAATTGTTTTGGTTTGGAGGGATTCCAAGTGGAACCACTATTCCTACTAGGGGCTTCAAGTCTTTAGGCCTCCCTATGTCTTGTGCAAACTCAATGATAGATGTAAAGGTGATGTTCTACACAAGGTACTCCCCTATGCATGTGCTTGCCAAGTGTATTGATGCATGTGATGTGGATGACCCCACGGATGATACTAGCAAAGTAGGGTGATAATCACTATCTTCATCTTGATCTTGAAGATATTCCTCTTCCATAGGACTTGGAATTTTAGAAATGGCTACAGTTGGCACTTATTTGGGCTTTTCTTCCTTAACTAAGGGTACCTTTAGCTTCTGATTGTATTTTGGTTTTGACATTGATGGTACTTTACCTATCTTGAGTGCACCAGGAGGTGTTGATGGGCATGGGTCTTTTCTTACCCCTTTTTCTTTGTTATCCACTTGTGTGGTTGGGTATGAAGGTACCACATATAGGTGAGTAGAAGGGATCATGAATTCTCCTAGAATGTCCACCTGATTAACATATTTAAAAGGCTCTTCATCAGCTAGAACCACATAGACTTTGTTTTCATGCACATACTTGACACACTGGTGCAAGATCGAAGGCACACACTTCATAGCCCTTATCTAAGGGCACCCTAAGAGGATGTTATATTGCATAGTGCCTTCCAAGACATGACACATCACGAGGATGTTATTGTGCCCCACCTTGATGGGTAGGACTATATTTCCTATAGTATTGCATAAAGCATCATTAAAAGCTCTCAATGTATAAGCTCATGCAATGATATTGGTCTTGGGTATCTTGAGGTGCTCTATTGCAGTTATTGTGATGATTTTTATCGATGAACCTGTATCGACCAAAACCCTCTTGAAAGGTAAGTTATTGATGGTTGCTACAATGTTTAGTGGAGGGTCTGGTAAGGCAGCAAAAATTTTCTTAATCTCATGATCATAGAATTGGATTATAGGTTCCTGGCATTCTTGCACTTGTCCCACAAAGTGAGTGAATGCATTCACATCTTGTGGTTGAAGCTCAGTTGTTCTTAAAATATCCATTAGAGTCTCCCTATGCTTTAGGGACTATTGTATGAGATCATATATGGATAACTTGGTTGGAGTCATCTATAGGTTTTGCTCCAATCTACTCTAAATAGTTACCACAAGTCTCATTGGTGGACCTGGAAGGTTGTCTTACCTTTGCCTAGGAGTAGCTAGGATGTTCATAGGAGCTACAGGCAGTTGTGGTTGACCATACCACCTAGTTCTAGTTTATATGTTAACAATATCAACCATCCCAACACATCTGTGGGTAGGTATGTTAGCTCAAACCTGATTGAATTGGGCCCCTTGTTCTCTAGGGGCTTCATGATTGGGCAATGTGTTTTTGTATATGCCCATGTCTCTGTTATCAGGAGCTAGTGGGTTTTCAACTTTGAGTTCTCCTACCTTAATCATGTTTTACACTTGATGCTTAAAACCTGATGCAATTCTCAATGTCATGCCCCGGTATCCTCTGATAAGGACAAAATTGATCTTCCCTATATCCCTTTGGCTTAGGATGGTTGGAATATATAAGAGGAATATCAAGAAATATGATCCTCCTAACCTCGCTCAATTGATTAAATATTGATTGCATTGATTCTGTTAGAGGCATGAAATAATGAGGCGGCTTGCATTCTCGGTTTCTTCCCTGATTGTTCTTTTGGTCGTAGTTGGATGGCAAGGGATGTGCTTGATATTTCTATGGTTGTTGTGCACCCCCATCCTTAGGTGTAGCCAATACGACTTTATTGAATGGGGTATGGTTGCCTTGCTTCTACTTGTACTTGTCATTCTTACCATTCTTGTTCCACTCCTTTTTGTTTCAAAGTTTAATGGTTCCTTCATCTACTTTTATTTATTTTATGAGCTTGGCTTGTGCCCAAAATTCCTCAAATGAAGGATACTGTTGGAGTTGTAGCAAGAGGAAGATATGTTTAGAACAAATTTTGGTGAACATGTGAATGATCTCTTCTGTGGGAATGGGGAATGATAATTTTGCCATGGATTTTTTCCATCTATTCCCATAATCCATTACTGGCTCATCTATAGACACCAAAACAACACCAATCCAATTATGTGACTACAAGCACTGTCTGAATTGGCATACATACCCCCTAGTGTAGCCTCGAGAGGTTAAACAGTGGTCCTAACCACTCCTAAATCAATTTTGGAAGGTCAGAGGTCAGTTTTGCACCTTTTAAGAACCTTGCTCCCTATTCATCCCACCCTGGGATGATTAGAATCCTATTCACCCCACCCCAAGATGATTAGCAACAATCGCTCTAGGGTGGGACGATTAGTAGGTTTGACTGGCAAAAAAGTCAAACCTTGACAAATGGTAGCCCAAATCCACCACCTAACTTCACCTTCAAGGCATGCAATTGCGAGGGAACATTTCAAATCAAAGAGAGAGCCTGCCCTGATCATGGAGGCCTCAATCAATGAGCCCCTAATCAGGGAAGAATCTTCTCTCCCCCAAAAAGGGCATAATGAGCCAAGTGGCACCCTCGCATGTGCATTCAAAGGAGACCCCTAGGTCTATAAAAATGTGAGCCTCCTCACCCCCAAAAAAAAGAGCTGGAGCATTTGGAGCAACGAAGTGCTGCCAAACTATACCCTCATTCCTCTTTGTGCTTCCTACATCCTTAATTTCTCTTTTGGAAGAGAGGTTATCGGGTGAACACTAGGAATGTAATCCAGACCCAAAACCCAAGAAATTGGCCATAATCCCACCCCAAACTCATTGACACAACCCCCTAGGATATTTTGGACCCATCCCACTTGGATTGGTGTCAAAACTAGGCCCTAAACGGTGGGCATCCCACCCTCGGGTGCCCCTTGAACTACTGCAGTCCTAATTGCCCCACCCTGGAGTGATTAGAAATATGTGCATGATTTTTTTAATGTTATTTTTTCATGCTCTCTTATTTGATGTACTTATGTTGTTGTTCAAGTTTCATTGCTTTCTGACATGATTTGACCTGGTTTCTATCATTTTTATGCATTTACTAACCTTCAGGGAATGCCTTCAGATACAAGATGACCTGGGCATAATCTGCCAAATATGACCTTCTGGATCATCTCAAAATGTTGTTTTTAGTCAAACCACAAGTTTTCAGGAGTTTTGGAGGCCTCTGGGTAGGACATTTGCAAGGTCACTTTTTGCAAGTTTTGTGACAGTCCCCAGCATCCCACCCCGGAGTGATTAGAAATCTGTGCATTATTTCCTTACTATTATTTTTACAATATGCCCCATATGATATCCTAATGCCTCTATTAAATTTTCATTGCATTCTGATATGATTTGAGTGTAGTTTTATTATTTTATGTGTTAACTAGCCCACAGGGCACCCCTATCACATACAAGAAAATTTGGGTAGGATAGGTAGATTCTGATCATCTGGGTAGTCTTAAAATCACATATAATTCCTAAATCATGAGTTTCAAGTTATTTGGATGAGCGTAGGTAGGACATTGGAGAGATCACCATGGAGAGGCCCCTGATGGGTAAACACACATAACGGGGTCGTTCGATGCCACTTCGATGAAAAATTAGGTGATACTAATTCTAGAATTTTTCCTTTACATTCATATGTCATTCTATAATCAATTTATTAACCTTATCACTGATATCCCACAAGCACCCGTTGGAGGCCTTGGGGATTGCATGTCTTTCGGGATACGCATATGCTATTAATGATTTATTGTCTTTTTGTGTGCAAGATCTCACCACCAAGAATAATAGAGGGGCAGCAAGGAATTATGAACATACAAACACAAGTAGCGGCAACTTTTGGCCCGTCCACTTCGAATGTGGGCATGCAAAAGACCTTGGAAGTGTACCGTCCGATCTTGTTCTTTCGAGCATCCATTAATGTAACAAATTGTATCAAATGTTCTAATCCCTAGAGGGGGGATGTATTGTAATTGGATTAACAACAATATCAATAAATGAGGCCCCACTTTTGTTTTGCTCACATCTCGTTTATGCGTCATTCCCTTCATGCATTGCTTATCGCATTCGTAGGACTTAGCATCTGTATCTACTTTTGTTTGCATCATATTGGTATGCAAATTTTATGCATTCCTTTGAGTGGCAATCATAGTGGGACTCTATCCCCTACTATTAAGATCAAGTTTTTAATCCAAATTTTGTGGTTTTTCTTTGTAGGTGTTACACATTCGGGCATTGGACTGATACTCGTGCTACCCTGCGATGAATACGTATTCGTACCACCCTGTGACGAATGCAGACCTGCTATTCATCCCACCCTAGGATGATTAGATCTCTATACATTTTCTGAATAGAAATTCAGAGGTAGCTATTTTAGACAGAGAGGAGGTAGGTCTTCTGAACATCCTCTATGTTTTTCTACTTTATGTTCCTGCATTTTTCTATTTTCTTTGCTTTATTTTCAGACACTTGCATAGAAAGGTTAAGTAGTTTGTTTTCCTTTCTTGCAATAAAATAAAAATAAAAACATAGAGTAAATTAAATGGAAAAAACTTGATTGGAAATGCATTTTTCTCTAGTTTACATGCATGATACTTGCACAAATGGCAAGTCCTCATTATAGGTTTCAGTTCTAGTTAGGTTTTGTGATTTCTTTTTTGCTACTAATTATCTCTGAAAGATAAAACATACTTTAAAGCATTGCATTAGTGAAAATCATATTTTGTTGTATGTTTTATTTCTTTACATAATTAAAAGGAACCACACACACCACCTAATAAAAATTAACATCAAGGAGTTGGTCTTAATACCCCAAAATTTGATCAAGACCAACGGTGGATTTCATCACCACCTTGGCTTAGACTTTGTATACATATACCCTGATCACGACTATTGCTAGATGTAAATCCTGTCGAAAGCTAACCAAGTTTAGTGGGGGTGATTCCCAATGCATGAGGATAAGTCTTCTATGGTAGGTGTCAAAAATAGAGTGATCCCCCTTCCATACCACCTATGTTCCACTTACTATTTTGCTCTCGCATACCAATAGTTTCCCTCACATAAGGACGGGTATATTGAGAGGTTCAGTATAATGGCATGGCAATGGTATATTGAAGGGGCGGCCATTTTGGAGATACAAGAGACCTCATTATGCATGTATAAAAAAAATTTCTTTACAAGATTTACACAACAAAAATCAAACACATTGAACTAGATCTAGGGCACACATTTAATCTATAAACGAGATAATCATTTCTTTGTTTATGTGGTCCCCTTTTGTTTGGTATAGCATAAAAATTGTAAAGGAGATAAAAGTATACGTATCTTTTAAGAAAAACCACCACCATGGTGTATACCCGTAGCTAAGCCCAATCACAGGCAGAAGTTGCAAAAATTATAGGAGGCATAAGTTGCCTTCGTTATAGCCCCAAGGACTTGGTTATACCACCTTGGTAGCCTGACCCACAACATATTCCACACTATACCACTATAGAAAAAGACTATAGAGGTACCCCTTTGAGGGGCACTCCCCTTCAATATAGACCCTCTCAGGAGGAGTACACACATGGGAAGGCCCCCTTAGACACTCATTATGAGTGGCCACTGTGCGATGAAGCACTAGAGTAGCATAGGGTTCATAAGTAGGGGCCACATGATTATATAATTCCCCTTCCACCCCTCATTACTTTTAGAACTAATAGGCCAAATCTAGAGTGCAAGGCTCTTCAGATAGGGTGTGTATCGCTCCAAATTTTTTGCATCCTTACCTTCAGGCTATAGGATCCATGCTCGAAAGGAGGATGGGAAAAGGATGGGACAATACCTCGGACTAAGAGGCCCTTTGACGGTCCCGCCTCTCGGGGGAGGGGTATTAAGGTGATTTTTCGACGGATGGTGGGGTTCACCAGGAAACGTTTAGTGGCGGTTTCCACGCCTAGGTTGGGAATGAGTTTAATGTGTTCAATTTTAGCTTTAAACATCCAAGTCCTAGGTTTGGCCAAATGAATCTAAGTTGTTCTATTATGAAAATGCAAATTAAATGAATACAGGAAACAGATTTGAACAGAAAACAGAGAGAATAAGCTAGATTAAAGAGCCATACCTGATCCGGATGTCTGATGGAGGTTCTAATTTTTGAAGCAGTCAAGATCGTCTGGAATTTGATAGAATCATCTTCGATCTGACAGGATCGTCTGAGATCTGACGAATTCGTCAGAGACCTGCAATCAGAGAAATAGAGACAAACTACAGAAAATGCAGCTATGCCAACAGAGGGCAATGATGTAGAATGATATCAATAATATTAAACTGATAATTATAGACAAAAATATGAGTGCGTTACAATGATTTAATGACTAATCATGATTTTATGATGCATACAAGCTACATGGGTGAACTCCAAGATGTAGAATAATAAGGAATAACCATAAGATTAACTAAATGCAGAATAATGCAGCAGAAAAGAGTGAAGAAATGCAAACTCTGGGCACTGATTGCCCCCAATGTTGACTGCAATCGAAATCATCTCGGATTGGTACGAAATCGTCTCGAATTGGACAGGATCGTTTGCAACGATCTGAGCTTGCTTCGGCTGAAGAATAACAAAGTTCCTGCAAGAAAATTCGAAAAGGGACAAAGGCAAACAATAGTCTAGGATATTCTAATGCATGTAAAACTCGAAGTGCAGAAAAATTCAGCCGGGGGGATGTCAAGGGGAGGGCCTAAGATTAAATAGGCATAGGAAAGAGGTTGGGAGGTTGGAGATCATCCCAATTTGGGAGATCTCCAATGGGGGAAGTCTCTAACGATGCAGACACGCTTTTGCCCCGGTTAGAGACGCCGTTGAAACAGAAGCTAATTATGAAAAATTAGTTTTGGGACGAAATCGGCTGGACGTTCTGCTCCAGAAGAAATCGTCCAATCTGAGGCGATATCGTCTGATCGGAGACGATATCGTCCAACGGATGAAACAAACTCTAAAAATGGCACAAAAAATGAGGAAATGGGCAGCAGGCGATTTTGGAGCGATTTTGGGGTTAAAATTTGAATTTGAATTATTACTAAGGTAATTTTAATTATTTGCTAAGGTTTATTGCACCAATTTTAGGGTGCTACATTTTGCCCCCTCTTTAGCAAATTTTTCGAGGAAAATGCGTTAAAGATGAGTTCTTCTCGATCTATGAGAAAGCAAAAATTTATTCCCATTTTAGGCGACGATTCTTGGTCGAATCGTACGACAACTTACTATGGTGCCCCCTCCGTGTTTTTACCCAAATCGAACGTTTGAGGTAAAAACATGGAAAAGCAAAAAATTTTTAAAATGTTGTTAATTGTTTTTGAATAAAATTAAGAAAAATAGGGAAAAACCCTAATTCATTTTTACTATTCATTTTCTTTGATGATATTTTTGATGATATGACTTGTGTATATGTGTTTGTATGATGCTTTAATGTTTTGGTGTGATTGATTTGATGATTCATGTAATTATGTCGTTTGGAAATATTATGGTTTGAATGTCATGTTTTTTTAAAATTTAAATGAAATAATCTGATGTAAACAAATTGGTTGTTTGTGATGTGATAATTTGATAAAAATAAAAGGGGACTTTTAACAATAATTTCAAAGGACATTGTCGCTATTATAGACCATTTCATGGAGTCGCCGCTCACTCGGTCGTCAAGCTAATCCCAGTATAGAAATATTGTTAAAAAGTAAAAGAGTGCTTAAGAGACTGTCTTAAGACTTTGTTGTGAGGATGCAAGTGATGATGATGATGATGATGATTTGTTTTCAGATTTCCATGAAAATATTATGCATGAAATATTTTAAAATGATTTTTGCTAGGCATAAATTCCTAAGAGTGATAAAATTGTTGAATAATTCCCTAGGAATTATACCATCATTGAATTTTGACATAATGACATAAAACAGAATAAGTGTTTGTTTGTTTTAAAGCATAATTGTGTAACATAATGATTTAAGTCATATGTTTTGATGTTTTTAAATAAATGGGAAATAAAATTAGTGCAATGGTTTGCGCTAGGCATAGAATATTTAGGTATAGACTTATACCATCATCGCGAGATCCAAAGAAGAAAATAATATAATAGTTTTATTGCATGGTTGATCTTTAATTTTTGAAAATAGTCGAAAAATATGAAGATGAGGACTTGCGCTAGGCATAAAATTCCAATTTTGGTTTTGGAACTATACCATCGTCGCGAAAGTCAAAAGTTATATATAAATGTAACTTTATTGCATGTTTTTGAAAATGATTTTGATTGTAGTTGTCTTTATACTAAACAACTGTTCTTCAAAGAAAAAAAATGAATTTATTCCAAACAATTTGCAAAAATATTTCAAAGTATCTTAAAGACAAAAGTTAGATTTATAAGGAATCCCATGTGCATATGTGAGTTCATTACCAATCTTGATTTATCATAATGATACACAAAATCTCTCAAATACAAATGTGTGTGCAATTGCATTGTTCATTTACCAGTTTTGAGCAAGATAATTTGATACAAGTGATTTGAATGAACCAAATAAGTGTTCATTAACCATGACTTAGATGCATATAACCATACCAGACTACTATGTAGGTCGGGTTATCAAGAGCTAGCTAATCCATAAGCAGACAGAGGTCTGTACAAAAGAAGGTCGCTAATGTGATAGACATATCACCATGCTAGGAGTTACCCAAGGCCAAGCGGGTTGGGCACAAACCACTTGTTATGGGGCTTACCTCACAGTTTTCGAATAATTGAGAATTCCAGGGATTCAAGCTCATCAACCCTTCTTTTCTTTTCAATGGGTAGGGAAAGGGATTTTATTGCTTTTGCTTTTGCTTTCTTTGTTGTCTTTTTTTTTTTTTTTTGTACTTTTGTATTTTAGCTTGATATTTGAGATAATGCGGAAATGACTTTTTTCTTTTTCTCTTTTTCTTGAACTTTGCTTTTCTTCCTATGCTAGGGATACTTGCTCGGATTAGCTGTAGAGCAAGGGATTTTTATTCCGGGTAGGGGTGAGCTTGTCCTTTTGTCAATTCTCAAAGATTCTAGACCATGTGCATGATAGGATAGCAGGGGAAACTTTTCGCTCAAGAACCACTGCTACTATGTAGCGTAGCATGGAAATTACAAATATAATCATTTTATTGTGAAAGGATGTGCTTGGTTTAAGTAAATAACAAGATCAATTCTCTATGCTCAAACTTTATTTAATTGAATTTTGTGGACTTTGATATGAGAGAGATTAGTAATCATGCCAGATAAAATCAAGATATTTATTTTTGTGTTTGTGATAGTGAGGGATTCCAAATAAATGCTAATTTATCCAAAATAACTTGAAAATATAACCACAATACTTTAAGAAGAAATATATACAACAAATATTTTTGAGGAATTTGATAATTTTGATGTTTTTGTATTTTGATCTTAATTGAGGAATTGAAAGAAATACAATGTGATTGTTTTTTTTTTTGAAACTGTTTATATAAGATACAAAAAAGGAAATAATATACAAAACAAATATATACAATGATAGAATAACCAAATTTTATGCGTAATATCGCTTAAGATGCATAATATTCATAGGTTCTTTTAAATATTTACCATCTAAGGTAGCTAATTTGTATGCTCCCGATTCAAATTTAGCAGTGATAATATATGGTCCAAGCCAGTTGGGCTCAAATTTACCTTTAAGGTCTTTAGTTGCATTAGTGTTTTTTTTATTTTCCTTTAAAACAAGGTCGTCGATCTCAAAGGATCGATGACGAACTTTCTTGGCATATGATCTTTTAAGCTTGTTTTGGTAGGCACGAAGATGCTCCAAAGCATTGATGCGCTTTTCATCTAGGAGTTCCAGCTGACTGAGTTTGCCAGCTCGATATTCATCTCCTACTTCGGTATCTTGAAGTAGTAGAGCCAAAGAAGGAACTTCTAATTCAAAGGGAAAAATAGCTTCAGCGCCATAAACCAAGACAAAAGGTGAAGTACCTGTGGGAGTTCGAACACTAGTTCGATAAGCCCACAAAGCTGGATATAATTGAATGTGCCGATCGTGGCCAGATTTATTGACCAATATTTTAAGAATTTTGATTAAAGTTTTGTTAGATGCTTCTGCTTGACCATTACCCTGAGGATAATAGGGAGTGGACCAACGATGTTGAATCTTATATTTTTGGCATAATTTCTTAACATCTTTATTTTTGAAACAAGTTCCATTGTCGGAGATGAGATTTGCAGGAATTCCAAACCTACAAATGATTTGATTAAAAATAAATTTAGAGACTTGTGTTCTAGTGCAAGAAGCTAAAGGCATAGCTTCGACCCACTTCGTGAAATACTCAGTGGCGGTTATGATGAATTTGTGTCCATCAGATGACACAGGATTAATTTTGCCAATAATGTCTAAGCCCCATTTTGAAAAGGGCCAAGGAGATGAAATAGCTCTGCAGCTCTTGTGCAGGCGCATGGACAAGGTCAGCATGTTTTTGGCACTTGTCGCAATGGCGCACATAATCATGTGCATCATTTTCCATGGTAGGCCAAAAGTAGCCTATCCTAAGGAGTTTTTTAGCAATGACACTACCACTGAAGTGTCCTCCACAAGATCCATCGTGGGCTTCACTTAAAGCTGATTTGGATTCTTCTAGATTCAAACATCTCAATAGGATACCTTCAAAAGATCTCCTATATAAAGTATTGCCAATTATTACAAATCGACTTGCTCGTCTACGTAATAACCGACGTTGGTTTCTATTAGAATTGACAGGGAAAGTCCCATTTTGAAGAAAATCAAATATTTTCGTATACCAAGGTTCAGGAGTAGTTTCATTGATTAGAAACACATCCAAAGGTTCTAAACATGACTGATTTGAAGCGGGTTCCTGGAGTCGACGAATAATGATGGTGGCATATTCGTCATCTAACTCCAAGGGCAGAAGGGATGCAGCTGCGGCCATAGCATCAGCTGCACGGTTGCTAGTTCGAGGAATAGCTTCCAAAGTGACTTTATCAAACAAGGATAACAATTGCAAAACATATGCTTTATATGGGTGCAATTTATCATCTCTGGTCTGATAAACTTCATTAATTTGGTTTATAACAAGTTGAGAATCACCAAAAACTAGCAGATGTTTGATTTTTAATGCCAAGGCAGCTCGTAATCCAAGGATTAGAGCTTCATATTCGGCAATGTTATTAGTGCAAGCAAATGTTAATTTGAAGGACAAAGGTATAAGATGTTTTTGTGGGGATATTAAAATAATACCCGCACCAGCCCCACTCATGCATCGGGCTCCATCAAAGTATAAGGACCATTGTTCAATATGGTCTGCCTCTAATTGAAGGCATTCATCAGGAAACTCAATGATGAGGGGATGAGTAGACTCTAAGGGTGCAGCAGCTAATTGATCTGCTATGATTTGACCCTTAACAGACTTCTGTCCTATGAACGTGAGTTCAAACTCGCTTAGAGCAAGAACCCACTTGGTTGTACGACCCGATAAATAAGGTCGACTCATAAGATACCGCAAGGGATCATATTTAGCAATGACATACATTTTTTGACTGAGCATATAATGGCATAATTTTTGTGTAGAAAATACGACTGCTAGACATAGTTTTTCTAATGCTGTGTAACGGGTTTCATAACTGATTAAAGTTTGGCTAATATAATAATTAGCACGCTCTCTCTTCTCATCATCAAGCTGAGCTAACATAGCTCCTAAGGCAAAATCTGAAGCTGAAATATACAGGATAAACGGGCGATCAGGTCTAGGCGGTGAAAGCACAGGTGGGTTAAGGAGGTATTGTTTGAGAAGTTCAAAAGCTTCTTTACATTCGTCGTCCCAATTAAAAGGGACATCCTTCTTAAGCAGCTTAAGAAAGGGACCTGTTTTGTCTGCCAGCTTATCGATGAAGCGACGGATGGCTTGAAGTTTACCTTGTAAACTTCGTAACTCAAATATATTGGTAGGTGCGGGCATATCAGTGATAGCCGCAATCTTGAGAGGGTCGATTTCGATACCACGTAAAGAAACTAAAACCCCTAATAGTTTACCGGACTTAACTCCGAATATGCATTTGGCTAGATTTAATCGAATAAGGTATTCTCTTAACCGATTAAATACTTTTCTCAAATCATCTAAATGATCATCTTCTTTAATAGAGCGAGCTATAATATCATCTACATAATCATGTAGGATATCATGCATCATATCATGAAAGATATAAGTCATGGCTCGTTGATATGTTGCACCTGCATTCTTTAAACCAAATGGCATCACTTTCCAACAAAAGGTACCCCAAGGGGTAATAAAGGTTGTTTTAGCCTGATCTTCAGGAGCTATCCTGATCTGATTATAGCCAAAAAATCCATCCATTAGGGACATCATTCCACTCTCGACAGTAAAGTCAATGATTTGATCCATGTTTGGAAGAGGAAAATCATCTTTAGGGCATGCGGCGTTAATATCTCTAAAGTCTGTGCAAACCCTAACTTTGGTAGCTTCTTTCTTGGTGACTGGAACTACATTTGAGATCCATTCAGCATAATCAATAGCTTGTATAAAAACAACATTCAGGAGTTTTTCTAACTCCCCTTTGACTAGCAAGGCCACTTTGGGATGCATTTTTCTAAGTTTCTGTTTAACAGGTTTAGCATCCGGATGGACTACTAGATGATGCATGACTACAGAAGGGTCCAGACTTGGCATATCTTCATATGTCCAAGCGAAGACATCTTCATATTCTTTAAGAAATGCAATGTATTCATTTTGTTTTTCTTGACTTAATTCTGATCCAATATTGATTATGTGAGGATTATCCTCAGTTCCAATGTTAACTTTAATGACGTTTTCTACTTCCATGTGTAGATCTCTTTCAAAATTAGGTGGGGCGGGTGAAACGCCCAATTCTTGTAATTATTTTAAGGTTAACTTGGAGAATTCATCTTGAGGAGTCGTGACCTCAAGCTGGGCTATAGTAGGTATAGAACCATCAAAATAAAAACCATTGTATAACAACTCTTCAACGGAGACATCATGGAAAATATCTCCTTCCAACTCATCGTCGGATTCAACAATCAATTCAGGGTAAGCTATGGATAGCATATTGCATGTAAAGAGATTATTCTTTGGACACAAAGAATCTTGTTTATCTAGATAATCTTGATAACATATGAGTTGATCATCATCTTCAAAAGGGAAGGGTTGACCCTTACTAGGAAACAGGCCTACACCACATCGGGCAGGCCATGGTTCTACCTCGATAGGTTCTTTCATACCATTTTGGAAAGGTCCCAAGCCTTTCCCTTTATATCCCATTTTAAGCATTATAGGTTTAGCTTTAATATATTCATTAGCAAAATAACATCGGGCATATCCCTCATGATGAGTTTTGATGTTTCGGGGTATTCTTCCCCAATCATATCCTTTATAAATAAAAGCACAACTCCCGACTTGGTAAGTACTTCCCATAGGTTGTGGGAGGCCCAAAGTACGAGGAGATGGCGGCAAGTTATTAAAAAGAATTGAATCTTGCATAAAAGCATTTGTTTTTTTCTGATATTAAGATTTTAGATAAATCCGATAAAAGTTCATCAAAAAGAGCATACGATGTAGAAGGATCATTCCCTATATCTTTAGATGTGGAAGGTATGATAGATGTAGATAATGTGGAGGTGTTAATAAATGGGTCTATAGGTTTTGAAATTATAGGGATAGAACATGAAGGATTGGTTGTAGATCTAAGATCTTTTTGAGGTTCTAGTGTGGTTTGTTCAGAAGATGGTTGAGTTAAATGTATAGGTGTAGTTGATGGAGTAGATGATGTTATGGGTGTGTGTTTCACATGTTTAGATGAAAAATAAGAATTAGGATGTGTGGATGACAGAGCGGGGCAAAATTGTACTCCAACAGGTTCTGCCAAAGCACACATATCAAAGGGTCTAGGGTCACCATGAATAGTGACCAACTGATTTTTAAATTCAAATTTAACACACTGGTGTAAAGTTGATGGGACAACTCGCATCGCATTGATCCAAGGGCGACCCAAAAGTATATTGTACGATGTTGGGCAATGTACAATAAACATGGTTGTATCTAGGGTTCTAGGACCAACTTGCAAGGGTATAGTAATGACTCCACATGTTTCTTGTGTCTCGTCATTGAAAGCTTTGATAATCATATCCATTTTTTTCATTTCATCACTTCTAAAGCCAAATATTTGGTAGAAGTCAAAAGTGCATATGTTTAAAGATGAACCATTATCAATCAGGACTCTTTTAACAGCTACATCTCCAATTAGGGCAGTAATATATAAGGGGTTATCCTTATGTAAACTATGTTGCGGGATATCTTTATCCCGAAAATCAATACAATCGACTTCTCGAGTGATGATAGTATTGGACATGGCTTCGGGTTGAATATTTTGTGGCACCATCATTTGGCTTAATGTAAGCATTAACTCATCCCTATGGGTAGGAGAAGATCTTAACAAGTCCAAAAGGGAAATTCTGGCTGTAGTATTGGATAATTGTTCATTAATATTGTAAGGAGGCTTAGGTTGAACATTAGACATATGATTCCCTTTATTGGGATTTTTCAAAATAAATGGAGCTGATCCATCATTCTGAGTTTGATCCTGTTGAGAGTTTTGAGCCTGTTGTCTGGTAACAACTCCGATGGTACCTACAATGTTATATTGAAGACGCTGAACTGGTCTCGGTTGAGCGTTTATGGCTTGTTCATTAGGAAGGAACTGATTAGAAGAGGGTCGAGTAGTAACTCTTCTAGGAAATGGTTCTTCTGGAACCATAGCATCTGTGATAGGTTGAATAGGATCTGATTCATTTTTAGAGCTATTCGATTGGTTTGAGGTGATGTCTACTTCACTTTCAGTATCCGATTCTACATCACTAGGATCCGAAGTTTGAATATTATGTAGGGGCCTGGTCGTGACTATGGATAAAGTTGTACCAAATATTTGAGGATCCTGAATAGGTAATTGTCCGCTAATAGTCCCTACATATCGGGTAGGAGGGGGAACATTATGATGTTCGATTTGATTAGCCACCTCTTTACCATGGTTTGGTAAAGGATGTTGAAATATGTCTAATGATTGATTAGCATTTTGATTCTGATTTTGGGGAATGGTCTTTTGAGCGTTATTAGGAGCATTTTGTTTAGGTTGGAAGGCTTGCACCTCCATTTCATTATTATCAATCAAGTCTTGTATTTTATGTTTCAATATTTTGCAAGAGTTTGTAGCATGTCCAGGTCCTCTATGAAAATCACAATGTAAATCAGCTCTGTATCCGGGTATAGTTGGATCAGGTTCCCGGATAGCTGGTAATTGAATCAAGCCTCATGCTAGTAATTGAGGTAGAATGGTTGATAAAGGTTGGTTCAATCTAGTAAATTCTCGAGGAGGTTTATCAGGAGGTTTTAATATAAATTTTTCTGTTGTCTTCGTTGTATTGATATTAGCAACGTTTCTACTATCAATGACTCCGTCACCTACAACTTGTTTGTTTTTATACTGATTTCTGGATGTTTTCTCATCATCTTTCTTTTTGAGCTGACCTCTTCTAATGAGAGCATCTTCTACCCTTCGAGCTAAGTCTATAGCTTGATCGAAGGTGGTTAAGGTAGCAGTTGATAACTCATAAGATATTTGTTCTTGCAAATTATTGATAAAAATATCCAACATTTCCCTATAAGGTAGCACAAAGTGCAGTTTTCCTATCAACTGCCTCCATCTGGCTAAGAAATCAGCAAAACATTCATCTTTGTCTTGTTTTAAGTTGTATAAATCTTTAATGGTGACATGCCTCTCGATGTAGGCACTAAATTGATGGACAAAAGATTCAGCTGTTTCTTCAAAGTTTCTCAAAGAATGAGTGGGCAATTGATAGTACCACTCTAATGCCATTCCTCCTAAACTTTTTGGGAACATTTTTAGTAATAGCAAGTCATCATGTGATATATCATGACATGCTATCCTAAACATGCGAAGATGCTCTATGGGATCTTCGGTTCCTTTATATATAGGCAGGACGGGCATGGGAAAGTGTTTAGGGTATGGTTGTGCTACAACTATGGGATCCAAAGGCTGACTACACATCTCTCGATAATTGTACGAGGGACGGTAGGGATCTATCTGGTCCATACGCGAAGCTAACTGTTTCACCATGGCTTCCAGATTACTGGTTTGCCCACCATATTGGTTTGGTAGGGCATTAATATGGGATTTGTGAGCATATGATGGAGGGACATGAAGATTAGATGCTATATTGCTATTGTGTAAATTGTTGGTAGGAAGGGTGTTATGAAGAAGTTTTGAAGTTGTATTATGTTGTATCCCAGATTGTTGAAAATTGATGTTTGGCTTAGTTTTGGATTTTTGTCGATTTGAAGCATATTGATCAATAGTTTGGCGAAATAAAGCAGTGAATGAAGGTTTCTTTTGTGTGGAAATGATTTGAGGCTCAATAACAGGTTCCTTAGGGGGTTGGGTAACCTGTTGTTTTTGCATGTTCTGAATCATAGTGACCATATCTCTATTGGATGGTCCAACCTTATCACTTTCTTGATCAACAAAGGACAAGGGATTAGTGTGTATGTTAAACATATCTTCCATGGCTGCTTGAGTGTCACTAATTTGTCCTCTATCAATACGAACTGCCATATTAAGAGCACCAATGTTATTATTGAAAAATTTCCAGAAATGATCTAAGTTATCAAAAGCAATAGTTCCGTCTCGGAGCTATTCTAGGGGATGAGGATCCTTCCTCTTTAAGATTTTCTTGTTGTTCATTTTCTTCAGCCAGCTCATCTTCTGGCTGTTCTAGAGTTTCTCCTTCCGGAATTGAACCCTCAGGAAGGACATTTGGGTTTTTTGTTTTGTCTCCTAACCAATCTTCTTCTTCTTCTTCAGTTTGTTTACCATTCCTAAGTCTAGGCATTGTGCTTAAATTTAGATTTCAGCAAATATATATATATATATATATATATATATATATATATATATATATATATGCAACAAGCTTAAGAGGTATATATTTTAATTATATACCTACTATAGTATTTGAAATAAAATGTTTTTGGTTTTGTTATGTTTTTGGTTTTTCTTGTTTTTGTAACAATATTATAAAGATAACAAACAACACACTAAATGCAAGAAATAATAATAATGAAAGCAATGATCTAGTTTTCTATAAACAATTTATAAATATCATTAATGGGCTCGAGTTCTTCAGGAGTCATGAAGTGTTCTTCTTCAAATTGAAAGTTTTCTTTCAAGAATTTGACAAAAAGTGCTATAGTGATATTATCTGTCTCAGATTCTGGTTGGTAGAAGTAAAGCTCGTGGCAATACTCTCGATATAACACAGCCCTAGGAACTCTATTCCATATTTCCCTATCCGTAAGAACGACCTCTTGATCTTCTACATGACCTAGGAATTGGTGTATAATAGCTGCGTTCTCGAGGTATTCCTCGAAGGTGAACAATTCTGAAGACACAAGAGCTCTCCTATAAGCTAACCACCTATGGTAGGCTCTCTAAAGTTCATGATAAAAAATGAGTTGATGAGGATCCAGGATCCTATCTAGGGCAAACCTCTTGATTTGTCTAAGTTCGGTTGATCTAGATGAAATGATACCTAGTCTCCTATCAAGTTCTTTCCACAGAAGTTGGTTTCTATCTGTTTCAGGCACACTAAGCACATAATTAACTTCTATGGCTGCTAATTGGTTTTCAACATTTATAGTGACAACTAATATTTTCTTAGGAGCTACCATCTAGACATGATATGCAACTTAGTAGTTTTCTAATGATTTTAAATGCATCTATGTTTTTGTTTTTTTTTTTTTCAAAAGGTTTTAGTTTCACGTCGGGTTCACCAAAATGTATCGCTCCAAATTTTTTGCATCCTTACCTTCAGGCTATAGGATCCATGCCCGGAAGGAGGATGGGAAAAGGATGGGACAATACCTCGGACTGAGAGGCCCTTTGACGGTCCCGCCTCTCGGGGAGGGGTATTAAGGTGATTTTTCGACGGATGGTGGGGTTCACCAGGAAACGTTTAGTGGCAGTTTCCACGCCTAGGTTGGGAATGAGTTTAATGTGTTCAATTTTAGCTTTAAACATCCAAGTCCTAGGTTTGGCCAAATGAATCTAAGTTGTTCTATTATGAAAATGCAAATTAAATGAATACAAGAAATAGATTTGAACAGAAAACAGAGAGAATAAGCTAGATTAAAGAGCCATACCTGATCCGGATGTCTGATGGAGGTTCTGATTTTTGAAGCAGTCAAGATCGTCTGGAATTTGATAGAATCATCTCCGATCTGACAGGATCGTCTGAGATCTGACGAATTCATCAAAGACTTCGTCGAGAGACACTGCAATCGGAGAAATAGAGACAAACTACAGAAAATGCAGCTATGCCAACAGAGGGCAATGATGTAGAATGATATCAATAATATTAAACTGATAATTATAGACAAAAATATGAGTGCGTTACAATGATTTAATGACTAATCATGATTTTATGATGCATACAAGCTACATGGGTGAACTCCAAGATGCAGAATAATAAGGAATAACCATAAGATTAACTAAATGCAGAATAATGCAACAAAAAAGAGTGAAGAAATGCAAACTTTGGGCACTGATTGCCCCCAATGTTGACTACAATCGAAATCATCTCGGATTGGTATGAAATCATCTCGAATTGGACAGGATCGTCTACGATGATCTGAGCTTGCTCCAGCTGAAGAATAACAAAGTTCCTGCAAGAAAATTTGAAAAGGGACAAAGGCAAACAATAGTCTAGGATATTCTAATGCATGTAAAACTCGAAGTGCAAAAAAATTCAGCCAGGGGGATGTCAAGGGGAGGGCCTAAGATTAAATAGGCATAGGAAAGAGGTTGGGAGGTTGGAGATCATCCCAATTTGGGAGATCTCCAATGGGGGAAGTCTCTAACGATGCAGACACGCTTTTGCCCCGGTTAGAGACGCCATTGAAACAGAAGCTAATTATGAAAAATTAGTTTTGGGACGAAATCGGCTGGACGTTCTACTCCAGACGAAATCGTCCAATCTGAGGCGATATCGTCTGATCGGAGACGATATCGTCCAATGGATGAAACAAACTCTAAAAATGGCACGAAAAATGAGGAAACGGGTAGCAGGCAGTTTTGGAGCGGTTTTGGGGTTAAAATTTGAATTTGAATTATTACTAAGGTAATTTTAATTATTTGCTAAGGTTTACTACGCCAATTTTAGGGTGCTACAGGGTGAGACAACTCTACCCATCCCTTTCACATGTATGAAAGGGAGCATGAGGAAAACTAGTATATTCCTCAAGAGTAATACACCACACGAGAGCAATGCACCTCCGCACCTGTTGATTATCAAGATCACATATTGAGGTTAGAGCCTCGGGTGAATGCTGCTAACCTCAATAGAGGAAAGCGACCCATAGAGATCTTGGATCACCACAACCGAGATAGATGTATAGGGGAGGCATATAGGCCTCCTAGACCTAGGATGGTGAAACAAATCAACTTGGAATTTGCCAAACATGCTACCCGCCAAGTGCAAATCACGTAGCTTAGGCAAGATCAGTAGTAGTTAGAACAACTGTATCATCTTAACAAAGAGCGCATTCAGTGCCAGACAGATGAGTTGCTCTAGAACACTATGCATGAGATCATTCCAACCCCTCGCACACATAAGACAAAAATTTATGAGAGGCACAACCCCTTAGTACGATACAGGTCTCCATGGCCTTATCAAGCGTTTCCTCCAAGACCTCCTAGACCTGAGCGGGAGGCCACTCCTAGAACCAATGATGGGCGTCTTCCTCGGGCACCCGTCCATGTTTATAGGTCACACCCAAAAACTCCTCAAGAGGCCTATGAGGAATTTGAGCGAGAAGAAGAGCAGGCTGAAATGCCCTACCAAGGCATGTGGGGCGCTATCCGGCTACCCCTCCATAGGCCTCAAGTTACTCGTAATTCATAATAGGAACAAACCAAAGAAGAAGAAATAAAATCCTTCGATGCATACAAAGCACTGCTAGAGTGCTTAGAGTCTCTGGAGACCAAGACTTCAGGGCCCCAAAAGCCCACCTTATGCCAACTCTATAGTCACCCTATGCATCCTTTAGTTTTGGCACCCCCATACCCCGACCACTTCAAAATGCCTCAATTGGAAATTTTGGGAGGGTATGAGGATGCCCAAGAGCACATAACAAGGTTACTAATTCAATGCTTTGGCATTCAAGACAATTATACATTACTTATAAGAATGTTTATAACCACGTTCGTAGGCCCTACCTCGGATTGGTTTACCCAATTGCTGAAGCATAGCATCAATAATCTAGACCAGCTAGTGGATGCATTCCTTGAACATTTTTCCTTCAACACCAAGAAGGCATCCTTAAGTGACCTAGCTGGCCTTAAGCAGTATGATGATGAGACCATAGCCGCTTATGGAAATCGATGGAGGACATTGTTTTCAAAGCTACCTTACCTCCCTCCCATGGTCGACATGACTTAAATGTTTTCAAATAGTTTCTTAAGGTCGATATCTTGGCTATTGTAGCTACAGAAATATGCCACCATCGAAGAAGCCTTGGTGCAAGCCAGGATAATTGAGGAGATCAAATACAAGATGGCGATATTGCCAAGTCACACAAGAAAGAGTGGACCAAAAATGCTAAAATTGGGCCCACACAACCAAAACCTTCCATGGTCAATCATGTTGCCATAACTATACCAAAGCTTGCACAAATGACACAGCCTCAAAAGGCTAATTATCAGGTAGTTCCTCTTGATAACTATGAAAAGGAAAATCATAAACAAGAGCAAAATCAATAGCGTCACCCTAGGTGATAATTCACACAATTCATAGAGTCTAGAGACTCCTTGTTTGACCGCTTGTTCACGGAAAACCTAATAAACTTTCCAAAAATTCAACCCATAGACCCAAACATGCCAAAACCCAAGGGATATAGGGAAGACTTATATTGCAGATTTCACCGACAAAAAGGACATGAAATATCCACTTGTTGGAAATTCAAACACTTAGTGCAGGACTTGATAGACAAAAAAATGCTCATGGTAGATAATCCTGTAGCACTGAGCAAACAACATATGGAAGTCTTCAAAGACCCCATGCCTACCCATGATATGCAGGCAAAGACTTTACAAGTGAATGAGGTAACACAAAATTTCCCCCTGCAAGGATACGTAGGTATGATAAGCATCGTGACACATAACAAAAGATACCTAAATATGGCTACACCCACTACAGCTATAGGAGATGTTCCATCAACATCACAACCCCTGCAACACCCTACGCAACCTCCCCCTCCTAGATCAGTGGCCATGATTCAGACTAAACTTACTCAAAGTTTAAGGACCATTTCAGCTAGGCTCTCCATTTATGAGCTCATCCAACAATCGTTGCCCCATAGGGAGGCTCTGATGGAGATACTCAAAGCCATTGAGCTACAACCCCATGAACCCAATTCTTTCAACAACTTTGTGGGACATGTGAGATGATGCACAAAACCAGTCATAACCTTCAGGGAAGACAAAATAAAATTTGTGACTGGTGATATGGTGGATCCACCCCTGTGTGTCATTGCGTAGGTCAACAATATTCCATTCAAGAGGGTGTTGTGGGACACTGGCTCGTACAACAACATAATCATGATAGTGGCATTAAAACACCTTAATCTGCCAGCATCCCACATTGTGGTGTCCACTTACACTCTTCAAGCATTCAACGACACGTTATGCAAGACGGTTGGCACAATTGTCCTGCCCATCCAAGTAGGACAAAAGACCATTCCTACATTGTGTCACATCCTTGAGGGTGAGATGGCCTACAATATTTTTCTAGGCCGGCCTTGGATCAGGGACATGAAGTGTGTCCCTTCGATAGCCCATCAATGCCTCAAATATGCATATGAAGGACAAGTACATGTAGTCCTAGAAAAATTAGAGCCCTTTAAGTTTTGCAATATGGTGCATATGATACCACAATCAACCCTTCCATCGACACATTTGGACTTTCAATTGAATTTGTCCACTCAGGATCCGGATCTTCCTACATCCCCGCTATTGATTCCCTCAACTCACCAACTCGGCCCATCTTCATCATCTGTTCCTTCACCCATGACACCACCTATGGTGGCCATACCAAAGGACAACAGGAAGAATCCCCTAGAGGAGGTACCACCATTAGTCTCAACCATATCTACCAAAGAGGTGCCTAGCCGAATGGAAGTCGAGACACCTGGTTCACCCAACATGGAGTGGACTCAGGGAGAACTCCCATTCCCTCCCCCTCAACCATCGACCATTACCATTGAGATGGCCAATATGGGCCTAGGGGAGTACCTAGTGTAGAATGTTGTGGCAACACCCACGCTCGAATCCATGCAAGACATGGGGAGACCTCACCTCCCCATCTGTACTATCGTCCCTCTAGGCTACCCACCAAATCAGACCAATTTTGTATATGGGAGCCTCAAGAATGGCATTGAACCCTACCTACAAGAAGAAGAAGATGAAGATCCATTTTCTAAGAATGTTGACTATCTGCCCAACCTGGACTTCGCCTTGAAATACCTAGACCAATTTAATTGGCATGGATATGGATTGGGTAGATACAAACAAGGAATGCGCACTCTTTGTCAACTGAGATACCAGATTCCATATGATAAATCAGGAGTAGGGTTCAACCACCCTTTGCCCCTCAACATCTTGGTAGAAACCATGCAAGGCTTAGGTCTAGGAAACAGGGATGGGTTGGCACAAGATCCATATGCCAATCCCAACACTACATACACATTGGGGAATTATTTTCCATTATTAACAACAAACCTTGTTGACCTCAACAGCCCCTCCCCTTTGATCGAGAAAAGGGAAAGTTCAATAAGTAACCTCCAAGAGGGATATGAACAAGATCAAGGGGGGTATTCTGAAGATGAGTCAGATTATGAGGTAGCACCTTGGGACCATTTTGAGTCCGATAGCAATAACTTGTAGGTGACACCCATTGATGACTATCAGGAGAACTTCATGGCAATGTTCCCCTTTAATGTTCCAATCAGGAAATTGCTGCCTCCAGAGAATCTAGCCCTCCTGCAGAGATCGAAACAACCTAGAAGGGATAAAATTAACTTGCTTGAACAAAATGAGCCTCCCATTCTGGCCATAAGGCTAAGTGATCCACCAAAGGAAGAAGATCCAAATATCTTCTTCAACATTGACTACTTGCATGCCAAATTTTTGGCTTTCATAGAGAGTGAGGATAGTGATCAAGAAATGCCTAGTGGGAGGCTATACTAGCTAAAGGGGCACATAGTTGTCAGAGCCAATGAAGGCCTATGGATCTCCGATAGTGACTATGAATATGAGACTGAAATGGCATATCTCAACCATATGAGGCAACATGAATACCCCATAGACATTGATGATATGTTTGAACATCTAAATATGGGACCAAGGCATAGGTGGCATTTAAACCAAGTGCTTCATCCATCATTTTGGGCATACAAGGAGCACCTCCCACCTAGAGATCCTATAGGGCCATTAGTGCCAAGGGCAAACCTTGTACTTCTATCCACACATAGGGCCGATCCTTTTATGCCATTACCCATAGAGCTAGATCCAGGGTACAAAGATCACCAAGGATGTCTGAATCAATGCCCATGCAAATATAGAGACCAAATTCATTCTATCAACATGATATCCATTGATTTAACTACCCCCATCCACAATCAAGCAAATCCAACATGACCATTGTATCTAGACCTAGATGCCATAGACTAGGATCGCATTGACTCACCACCATTCCCATCAGAGTACTGGCCTTGCGGTGAGATGTTTCATTTCACCCCATAACAGACTTAAGATATCTTCCATGCTAAAGAGGAACCTGACATTCCCAATGCATATCTAAATTCAGCAAATGATATCCACCTGATCCCAACTCCACACTAATTGGATAACGGATCCCACATGTCAATCAAAGAGACGATTGATGTAGATATCGGTTCTGATCCAATGAATCCACAAATCATCAAGTTGGGGGTAATTTTATCCCCTAAAGGGCAAGTCGATTACATTTCCCTTCTCAAAGAGAAGAAGTAGGTTTTTGCATGGTCCTACAAAGACATGCTGGGGCTAGACCCACAGCTAGTCATGCATAATCTAACACTTGATCCGACAGTCAAACTAGTCAAGTAAAAGCTAAATAATATGCACCCATCAGTGGCCTTAATTGTCAAATATGAGCTACAAAAGCTATTGGATGCACAGTTTGTCATCTGCGTAGATTACCCACCATGGCTATCCAACATGGTACCTATCAAAAAGCTTGATGAGAGAATTTGCATATGCACTTATTTTTGAGATTTAAACAAAGCGAGTCCCAAAGACGATTTCCCCTTGCCTAGCATCGACACATTGGTAGACGTTATAGTAGGCCATGAAATGCTTTCCCTCATGGATGGTTTCTTGGGATACAACCAGATTCGTATCAATCCCGATGATCAACTAAAAATGGTGTTCACAATGACTTGGGGGATATTTTGTTATAAGGTCATGCTCTTTGGCCTTAAAAACATTGGTGCCACTTACCAACACGCTATGACATACATCTTCCATGATCACATGCATAAAAATTTGGAAGATTATATGGATGATTTGTTGGCCAAATCTCTTTTGCACCAAAATCATCTCGATGACTTACGCAAGATCCTTGATCGCCTCATTGAACAAAAGGTTAGGCTAAACACCAAGAAGTGCGTATTTGGCGTCACATTTAGAAAACTCTTGGGTTTCATAGTCTCAAAATGAGGCATCGAGGTAGATCCAAATAAAGTCAAGGCAATCCTTGAAATGCTTCCCCCAACCACCATCAGGCATCTTAGAAGCTTGCAAGGTAAGGTCACGTCGATCAAGCGCTTCATAGCATAGTTATCTAACAAGTGCTAACCCATGAATATATTATTGCACAAAGGGGTAGCATTTCATTGGGATGAGGAGTACTAGTCAGCCTTCGATGAAATCAAACAATACTTGGCTTCGTCACTAGTATTAGCACCACCTAGACCAGGAGTGCCATTCTATTTATACATCTTAGCTACTGAGGTGGCACTGGGCACCATGCTAGCCTAGAAAAATGAATTACATAAAGAATAGGCTAATTATTATCTTAGTCGCACCCTGGTCAGTTATGAACTTAACTATGCATACATTTAGAAGCTATGATTGGCGATGGTATTTACCATGAAAAAGCTATGCCATTACATGCTAAGCAATATGACGTATTTTGTGTCTAAGGAGAATCCATTGCGGTACATGATGAGTCATACTTATCATAGTAGTCACATGATGAAATGGATCATGTTGTGTTTGACATCGAATTCATTGGACAAAAGTCCATCAAAGGTCAAGTCATCGTCGACCAACTAGCAGAGGCTTCTCTCAAAGATGATTAGCCTCTAACCATAGAGCTACCCGGTGATGGGGTCTTCCATGTCTCAGAATCACCAGATTATGATGAGCCTGAGTCACAGGTCAACATAACCTTATTTTTTGATGGTTCTAAATGTGAGCAAGGAGGTGGCATAGGAATCATGTTTTTCACATCGCAAGGGGCTCCAATACCTTTATCATTTAAACTTGATTTCCCGTGCACCAATAACAATTTTGAATATGAAGCCTTGCTCATAGGTCTTCAGACAACCATCACCATGAACATCAAATGCTTGAATATATTTGGTGATTCGCTATTAATTTTCAACCAAGTGAAAGGGGTATTCCAATGCAAATGCCTAGTTCTACAGGCCTACAAAGCCCTTGTGGATAAATTCTTAGAAAATATTGAATCGTACAAGATTGAGGCACTCCCTCGATCATCAAATCATTTTGCAAACACTATGGCCTCCTTGGGGTCACAAATCCTACAAGAAATTTCTGGTGAGATGACAACCATTCAAGTCAAAACATTATCACAATCCACGATGGAGCATGCAAGCTTTGACATAGCGCCAGGAATCCACTTGATCCAGATTGAACCATCTCAGGATAGGTTCTCTCGAATCCATGATAGTCTGAATCACACCAACTGGGGATCTTTGTTCTCTCCAACCCCTATTAATAGCAACATAATGCTATTTCTACAAGTTCTTTCCCACTCAGCTTTTTCTAGGGATGAACTTCAAGAGGGATCGGCCGTTCATACCATCGAGGTCTCTGATCAGCAGGATTGGTACACACCCATAAGAGATTATGTTAAGTTAGGTAGCCTCCCACTTGGATTGTTGTAGGCCACAAAAATATCATTCAAATAGAAAGCAACAAAACATGTCTTGCTAGGAGATATTTTATACCGTTGAAGCTATGAAGGAATCCTCCTCTGTTGCTTGGACCAGCAGGAGTCCACTTGGGCGATCACCCAAGTGCATGATGGTACATGTGGTGGCCACTTCAATAGTATGGCCATCATAAATCGTATTCTTTGCATGGGCTATTATTGGCCATATTTAGAGCGATATTGTTGCACATATTTACAAAAGTGCGTGAAGTGTCAACACCATGCTAACTTGACACACGTACCTTCTCAGGCCTTGCAACCAATCCAATTAGCTTGACCATTTTCATAGTGGGGCTTAGATCTCATCGAAATATCTTCCCTACATTGTCAGGTCATCACATGTTTATCATAATGACCATAGAGTACTTCACTAAGTTGGTGGAAGAAATTCCGCTTACCTCTACGACTGGGACCCTCATTGCAGAGTTTATTTTACATAACATAATATGTCATTTTGGTATTCCATCCAAGATCATTTCGGATAATGGGATATCATTTAAGAACAAATATGTGCGTGCTTTGACAACAAAGTATAAAATTCAACATAGCTTTTTGACACCTTATTATCCGTAGGCAAATGGGCAAGCAGAGGCGTAAAAAAAATGCTAGTTGCCATCCTTAAAAATATGGTCACAAATAATCATAAGGATTGGCACATCCAAATACCACTTGCCCTATGGGCTTATCGCACTAGAATTCGGATGCCCACTAGGGCAACTCCATTTTTAGTAGTGTATGGCTTTGATTCAGTCATGCCTCTCAAGTTGGAAATACCCTCCTTGTGCATATCAATGCATGAGTTCATCGATGATGACACTGCATGATAGGCCCAGTTAGACCAGCTTACGTTACTCGATGAACAACACATCAATGCTCTCAAGCATTTACGTATCTATCAAGAGTGATTTAAGAAAGCATACAACATGAAAGTTCATCTGAGGGACTTTCATGATGGTGACCTAGTCTTAAAAGAGAACCAACAAAATTCTAACTTGCCGCCCCATTTAAGGGACAAGTTTGCAAAAAATTATTTAGGTTCGTATGTAATCGATAGTAAAATAGGACCTAGAACATACTGGCTAGCCTCTATTGAAGAAATCAATGAACTAGAACCCTTGAACATCAGTGATTTGAGGCCATTCAACATTTAAAGAGCCAGGGCCCACCCCAAAATCTCCAAGGGTTCCTGCAATCGCTTGGTCAGCCAAACCACGCCAAAGATATCCATAATCCCTTTGGTCAAACAAAAATCTCCAAAGGTTCCCGCAATCGTTTGGTCAACCAAAATTCCCCAAAGGTATCCATAATATCTTTGGTCAAACCAAAATCACCAAAGGTTCTCGCCATCGCTTGGTCACCCAAAACACCCCAAAGGTATCCATAATCCCTTTGGTCAAACCAAAAACCCCAAGGGTTCTCGCCATCGCTTGGTCACCCAAAATGCCCCAAAGGTATCCATAATCCCTTTGGTCAAACCAAAAGCTCCAAGGGTTCTCGCCACTTCTTGGTCACCCAAAATGCCCCAAAGGTATCTATAATACCTTTCGATAAACCAAAATCCCCAAGGGTTCCCACAATCGCTTGGTCACCTAAAACGCCCCAAAGGTATCTATAATCTCTTTGGTCAAAACCTCCAAGGATCCATAAGAATCACTTGGTCCACATCCATTTGGGTTTGAAAGCAATGCAAAAATATAGTGTACCGATATGATGCAAAAAAAAGTAAATGCAGATGCTAAGTCCTACAAATGCATGAAGGAAATGACATAGAAACAAGATGTGAGCAAAACAAAAGCGGGGCCTCTTTTATTGATAGTGCTTTTAATCCAATTACAATACACCCCCCCTCTAGGGCTCAAAACATGTGATACAATTTGTTACATCAATGGATGCATGGATGAACCCATGCTTCCAAGGTCGGACGGTACGCTTCTAGCGTCTTTCGCATGCCCACATTCGAAGGGAGCAGTATAAAGGTTGCCACCACTTGTGTCCATGTGTTTGTTATTCCTTTCTTCCCCTCTAGGATTCCTAGTGGTGAGATCCTATGCATAGAAAGACAAAAAATCATTAATAGCATATGCGTATGTAAAAAACATGCAATCCCCAAGGCCTCCAGTGGGTGCTTATGGGATATCAGTGATAAGGTTGATAAATTGATTATAGAATGACATATGAATGTAAAGGGCAACTTCTAGAATTGGTATCACCTAATTTTGCATTGAAGCAGCGTCAGACGGCCCCATTATGAGCATTTTCCTATCGGGGGCCTCTCCAAGGCGAGCGCTCCAATGTCCCACCTACGCTCATCCAAATCACCTAAAACTTATGGGTTAGAAATTATATATGAATTTAAGACTACCCAAATGCTCATAATCTACCTATCCTACCTAGATTTTCTTATATGTGATAGGGGCGCCCTGTGAGCTAGTTAACACATAAAAATGATAAAACTATAGTCAAATCATGTCAGAATGCAATGAAACTTTAATAGAGGCATTAGGATATCATCAAGGACCTATTGCAAAAATAATAGTAAGTAAATAATGCATAAATTTCTAATCACTTTGGGGTGGGACGTTGGGGACTGTCATAAAACTTGCAAAAAGTGACCTTGCAAATGTCCTACCCAAAGGCCTCCAAAACTCCTACAAACTTGTGGTTAGACTAAAAATAGCATTTTGAGATGACCCAAAAGGTCAGATTTGGCAGATTCTTCCCATGTCATCCTGTATCTGAAGGCACTCCCTGCAGGTTAGTAAATGCATAAAAATTATGGAAACCAGGTCAAATCATGTCAGACAACAATGAAACTTGGACAAAAACATAAGTACATTAAATAAAAGAGAATGTAAAAATAATAGCAAAGAAATCATACATATATTTCTAATCACTCTAGGGTGGGGCGATTAGGACTGCATCAGTTTGAGGGGCACCCGGGGGTGGGACGCCCATCGTTTAGGGCCTAGTTTTGACACCAATCCAAGTGGGATGGGTCAAAAAAATCCTAGGGGGTTGTGTCGATGAGTTTGGGGTGGTATTATGGCTGATTTCTTGGGTTTTGGGTCTGTATTGCATTCCTAGTGTTCACCTGATAACCTCAAAAGAGAAATTAGGGATGTAGGAAGCACAAAGAGGAATGAGGGTATAGTTCGGCAGTATTTCGTTGCTCCAAATGCTCCAGCTCTGTTCTTTTTTGGGGTGAGGAGGCTCACCTTTTTATAGACCTAGGGGTCTCCTTTGAATGTGCATGCGAGGGTGCCACTTGGCTCATTATGCCCTTTTGGCAGGAGAGAATATTCTTCCCTGATTAGGGGCTCACTGATTGAGGCCTCCATGATCAGGGTAGTATCTCTCTCATTTGAAATGTTCTCTCACAATTGCATGCCTTGAAGGTGAAGTTAGGTGGAGGATTTGGGCTGCCATTTTTCAAGGTTTGACTTTTTGCCAATCAAACTTGCTAATCGTCCCACCCTGGAGCGATTGCTGCTAATCATCCCGTGGTGGGGCGAATAGGATTCTAATCGTCCTAGGGTGGGACGAATAGGAAGCAAGGTGCTTAAAAGGTGAAAAACTGACCCCTAACCTTCCAAAAATGATTTGGGAGCATTTAGGACCATAGTTTAACCTCTGGAGGCTACCCTAGGGGGTATGTATGCCAATTCAATCAATGCTTGTAGTCACATAATCGGATTGGTGTTGTTTTGGTGTCTACAGATGCCCCTTTTTGGGATACATTGTGTGTGGCGCAGTGCTGAGCAAAAATAGATGACCAAAGCACTTAATGATTAGGGTTTCTTAGTAACCTAACTAGATTTTGATGTCCCAAGTATGGAAAGGGCACGCATTCTTGAATCCTTGCTTTTGACGAGCTAAGGAGCTTAACTCGAGTGTAACCTTTTTCAATGAGGTGTATTTGATCTTGGACATTGTTCAGACATGAATAGGCAAAGGGCACAACATTTTGTCTGAGGAACCTTTTCTTCATGCCTCCAGAATGCCAAGAGTTTTTTCAGCTTGTAATTATTGCTTGTTTGCTGCCCCAAGCAGGAGCGTGATTGTCTTTTTCAATGATTCTTTGAATGCACGCCATTTCCTTGATTGGGTGTGTATTTGTTGATTGGTGACTAAGTGTGACTACCCCATCAAGTGATGAATAGATGATGGAATTACCAAATATGATCAAAGTGATGAGTCACTTGACCCAAGATGATGTTTTTAAGTGTGTCTTCAATTGTTTTTCGTTGAACGCTTATGCAGTTTTCCAACCATCGAACCTATTTTTGGTGGGTTTTGACCCTTTTTGCGATGTCGATTGGGGTAGAAATTAGAAAAAATCCTCCTTCCCGTGGAATGGTCCAGCTAGGCTAGCCTTCTTAGGGAGTAGGATAGTGAGTATTTGTGGCCCCGATGATGGTTTTTCATGCCATGCATGTTAGGTGCAAAGGCACCTTTGTTCGGTAGATTTATTGTTGTTTTTGGTGCATTTTTTGGATGCAATTTTTGTTGCTTTATTTCTTGCTCTATAATCGTCCCAGGGTGGGAATAATAGAAATTATGTCATTTTCCTAGGGTGGAATGAGTTCTAACTAGAGCACTCATCCCAGGGTGGAATGATTACAGGCCTAATAGCCTATATAAGGACAAAAACTAGGTTTTGGGCTCATTTGCAATATTTTTTTCTTGGTGATTTGGAGTAGTGAGGAGGAGGAGTGCGAGTGTGCGTAGCAGAGCACTACTAAAATTTCATGGATATCATGAGTGTGAGAATCGGATCTTCGAGTGGAGGAGCTGAGGCGAGACTGGTATGATGTTCCTTCTCCCTGCCTGTTATTCATGCGTGTTTGATTTAAAACTCACATATAAAATGTTCATTTAATTTATTTTGTTTTTTAAGGTTTTAAAAACCTATTTTTTTTGTGTGTTGGTTTGATTTCATTCGTATATCAAGTTGAAAACCTAATATAGGAACTTTATTTGCTTTGTTAATTTTCGTATATTAAGGTCAAAACCCTAGTACACAACTGTTGTCTGTACTTTGTTTGTGTTTGTATTTAGGTTTTAAAACCCAAACGTTTTTGTTTTATTTTGTTTTTGTTTTTGCCATATTAAGGTTGAAACCCTAATATATATATATATATATATATATATATATATATATATATATATATATATATATATATATATTTGTTTTTTTTTTTTTTCGTATTAAGGTTGGAACCCTAATATATATATTTTTTTGTTTTTTTTTGCCATATTAAGGTTGGAACCCTAATATATATATATATATATATATATATTTATTTATTTATTTTGTTTTTGTTTTTGCCATATTAAGGTTGAAACCCTAATATGATTTTTGTTGTTTTATGTTGATTGTACAGTTATTTTCATGTCTGCTATTGTTGTTGTATAGTTTTATTTAATGTTTCTGTACTTTCACTATACTTTGTTTTTTTGTACTTTTTATGTTGTAATTTTGTTGTACAATTGTAAATTGTAGCTTGTTGTTCTTCTGTATAGTTTTATTTTAATGATTCTATTTATATTAAGTATGTACTTAATATCCCTTTTTGTTTTATTTTATTTTGTTGTTTTAGGTGGTGAAGAGTCGGTACCGCCAGTCGACTATTTTCTCTGATGCCCGGGATGCCATGATAGTTGGGGATTGGGAGTGGGTTGATGCTCTTGGACTTAAGCACGTGAAACATTTGGAGACTATGGTGGGGGATCAGGCATATTTGACTACCCTAATCAATTTATGGGATCCCTACACCAATACTTTTCATCTCCCAACAAGGGAGATGACTATTACTTTGGAGGATGTGTATCGGATTCTATGAATTCCTATGGATGGGCTGCCTATTCGGACGACCCACCATGACCAGCGGACAATGATATTGACATTGTGTTTTGGTCCAATGGTGGAGAATGGGGTGGAGAGGGCAGAGGCTAACTTCCAGATAGGTGGTATTCTAGTACGATGGTGGCTGGAGAAAGGCGTATTAGGGGTGAGGCATGCTTTGCTCATGGCCCTCATTTTCAATATGCTGCTTCCTAAATCTTCAGGTGCGAGGTTCCCTTGGATCCTACTTGAGTTGGTTTTCACATTGGTGGAGTTTCCTACATCAACTCCACTTATTATGATATGGGGTCAGACGTTATTGGCATAGTTGTACGACTAGATGTACGAGGTCCACTATCAAAAGAGAAAGGGGATCGGGTGTAGCTAACTCTTGCAGTGCTGGGGGTGGCAACACATAGCTATGGAGCAGTAGTAGGATTTGCCTTGGACCACCCAAGGTGAGATGGTGGATCAAGAAATTGGATATGCCAATTTATGGCAGAGGTCAAAGGAGCATGGACAAATTTGACGATGGGCAGGTGATGTAGGTCACTATACTGATGCCTTCTCTCATCTAGTGCTAGGGTAGGTGTTTTGGTGGCCATACCAAGACTATCTAGCCTAGCCTAAGGCTAGAGAGTGGCTCCATCATGTGCGTAGGGGTAGATGGTTGATTGGACAGCACAGGATAGAGTAGGAGTACTTTCCATATGTCTAGGTGACACAGTAGTTTGGGGTGCACCAGGGATTGCCTGGTGATCCCTTGATCTATCGATGTTGCGATGATGAGAGGATCCTATTCTAGCATATCATTGAGCCATTGGGTGAGGGTCATGATGTAGTTATTGATGTACCCAATGTGGACAATGTCAGGGTAACTGTAGTGTATGATCGGTGGTGGATTATGTTGTGATGGTGGGGTGAGGGGCCTCTAGGAGGCATGGATATGACAAAAATAAGAGGTGGGGGTGCAGAGGCACCAGTGGAGGGTTGGGGATCTATGCTTTATGATGTTGACATGGTGGAGGTCAATGAATTCATCGATGATGGAGACAATTTGGGGGTTTTAGAGTAGCCGGATGTATAGGATGTCTCGGAGTAGTGGGTGCCAGAGTAGTAGGCCATCTCGGAGGTGCCCATGCCTCAGGCTATCTCAGGGGATGTGGAGGTTGGGCTTCATGCTGAGATAGCATGATTAGAGGGTCTCCTACGGAGATGGGAGGAGGAGCATAGAGATTCTTTTGTGGAGGTAACGTAGGAGATGGATCTCCTACAGGCTCAGTTGGCACAGTGGGATAGTGCATTGGCTATGTATCGTCGATGAGATATAGAGTGGGGTTAGTATTGGGTAGAGTTAGAAATGGAGGTTGTCCATATTGGTGGATAGTTGCCTGTGCTTGATGGAGGTGGGTCGTTGCACCGTATGAGAAGCAGTGAGACTAAGCAATCTACATCATCTCATCACAGGCGGCTAGGTGAGGGTAGTGTTGGTGGGCAGGGTACGAGGGCTAGCAGCAACCACCCTGAGAGGTCCCATAGGACCCATACTATTGGGGGTAGTTCCAGTCACACCGATCCTACATGATCATGGTGGTCGACTCCCTAGGCTTTGGGGATTTTGAGTTTTTGGTTTTTGTGAGGTTAGAGGACCTACTTATTGTAGCCTGAGGGAATTTTGACTTGATATATATACTTGAATCTTTTTTGGTTTGATTATATACTTGTCGTGGTTTATTGTTCTTTTATGCACATTTATTTAAGTTGATGTATGCATATGCTATTATGAATGTGGATGATTTTAACTACATGATATAGATGTATGCATATGGAATGGATGGAATGATTTGTTGGTATGCAAGCGGTGGCACCGTAGACTATAGAATTTACTGGCTTTCTGAACTATGTGATTGCTTTATGGAAGAACTTTGCATTTGTAATTTTTGTTTTGTATTTTCTGATGGTGATGTAAGTAATGAAATGTACAATAATTGTTTTTAGAATGTAGTTAAGGTTTTTCTGAGACTCAGATGTTTTAACTAACTAGTCAAGACTATACATTATCTTACAAGACTTTCGAACAAGGAACGAATCAGACTTGAGTTTGACCAAGTTATTTCACATCCCTATGTGTGCAATTGAGTTCATTTATGTGGTATTTGTAAGGATACCACCAGTGCCAGGTAGGCTGTCCACCAAACATGTATTGAGGATCACCTAATTAGCTCCACTAACTCCTTTGTTGTATTTAGTAAGATTAATCTATGATGCAGTCTAGGATACCATAAGCTAGCTTGTCCACATGCAAACATTGGTCTACACACATGCAAAGCTAATGTGATAGACATATCGTCATGCATTTAGGATACCACCATTTCTAGGTAGGCTATCCACCAAACCCGTAATGAGGATCACCTAAATGGTTTTTCAAATGCTGATAATTCTAGGGATTCAAGCTCAGGCGTCTTTCGGTTGTTCAATTTGTTGGGATACTTGCTCTCACATATAGTGATGAAAATCACTGTTTATTTATTTATTTTTTTTTATTTTTTTTGAGCAAGGGGTTTGAGTAGTGATGATAACCACTGTTATTTTTTATTGTTGCCTTTTGAGGATTTATATTTTGAATTTTGATTTCAAATTTGAGCTTGTGGTATTTTGGCTTGTGAATGGCGTTGATCCTTTAGGCCTTGGGGATGACTACCCATCCTTCTCAGGGGTGTGTAGTATGAATCCTTACGAATTTGGGGATCAAAGGTGTTTGGGATTTTTGATAGTGAACTTTTGGGATTTTGCTTTGGAATGGCATTGATATTTTAGGCCTTGGGGATGACTACCCATCCTTCTCAAGGGCGTGTAGTATGAATCCTTATGACTTTGGGGATCAAAGGTGTTTGGGATTTTTGATAGTGGTGAAAACCACTATTTATTGTGGGGAATTAGATGGGGAAGAGCTTGTACTTTTGTCAATTTGTAGCATTCTTGAACCATTCACACAGGGGGATAAGCAGGATAAAATTTTTGCTTAAGGTACCCTAGACTGCTTTGGGAATTTTTTATGTGTTTTAATCTTGTGTTGGGATGTTATGTAACAAGGCGTGATCCAAGTAAAACTCTACCTTGTAAACATCAATCTGACTTTGTACAACATTTGACTAGAAATCTAAAGACAGTTGAATGACAAAACCGTAAATACATTAGAAGACAATTGACTATGATATGGCAAAAATGTGAAGGGCGTTATTCTTGATGGATCTTTTACAAAATGGACTGAATGTGGAAAATGATGGAATTGCCAAGTAATTACAGTCTATGGTGCGTTTGACATGTATGACTAGAAAATATGCAATGTATGTATGCGAAACCTAATGTAGGTCTTTTTTTTTTTTTTTTTAAATATTATGCATGAAGGTGAGATGCAATTTTTTTTTGTTATTTTTTATTATCTATTGTTTTTGAATATTTTTTATGGACGGTTTAACCCGAATGGGTGTGGACCAAGTGATTCTTACGGATCCTTGGAGGTTTCGACCAAAGGGATTATAGATACCTTTGGGGTATTTTGGGTGACCAAGCGATTGTGGGAACCCTTGAAGCTTTTGGTTTGACCAAAGGGATTATAGATACCTTTGGGGCATTTTTGGTTGACCAAGCGATTGTGGGAACCATTGGAGCTTTTGGGTTGACCAAAGGAATTATGGATACCTTTGGGGCATTTTTGGTTGACCAAGCGATTACGGGAACCCTTGGAGCTTTTAGTTTGACCAAAGGGATTATGGATACCTTTGGGGAATTTTGGGGTTGACCAAGCAATTGCGGGAACCCTTGGAGCTTTTGGTTTGACCAAAGGGATTATAGACACCTTTGGGAAATTTTTGGTTGACCAAGAAATTTTGGGAACCCTTGGAGCTTTTGGTTTGGCCAAAGGTATTATGGATACCTTTGGGGAATCTTGGTGTTGACCAAGTGATTGTGGGAACCCTTGGAGCTTTTGGTTTGACCAAAGGGATTATAGGCACCTTTGGGGCATTTTTGGTTGACCAAGTGATTATGGGAACCCTTGGAGCTTTTGGAGTGGGTGATGTCTCTCTAAATGTTGAATGGCCTCAAATGACTGATGTTCAAGGGTTCTAGTTCCTTGATTCCTTAAAGGGAGGCGAGTCGGTATGTTCCAGGTCCTATTTTACTATCGATTACATAGGGACCTAACAAATTTTCCATGAACTTGTCCCTTAAATGGGGTGGCAAGTTAGAATTTTGTTTGTTCTCTTTTAAGACCAAGTCACCAACCTGAAAGTCCCTCAGGTGAACTTTCATGTTGTATGCTTTCTTAAGTTGCTCTTGATAGATATGTAAATGCTCGAGAGTATTGATGCGTCATTCATCGAGTAATGTAAGTTGGTCTAATTGGGCCTATCATGCAATGTCATTATCGATGAACTCTTGCATTGATATGTGTAGGGAGGTTATTTCCAACTTGAGAGGTATGAATGCCTCGAAGCCATACACTAGCAAAAATGGAGTTGCCCCAATGGGTGTCCGAATGCTAGTGCGATAATCCCACAGGGCAAGTGGTATTTGTATGTGCCAATCCTTATGATTATCTATGACCGTATTTTTAAGGATGGCAACTAGCATTTTGTTTGACGCCTCTGCTTGCCCATTTGCCTGCGGATAATAGGGTGTCAAAAAACTTTGCTGAATTTTGTACTTTATTGTCAAAGCACGCACATATTTGTTCTTAAATGACATCCCATTATTTGAGATGATCTTGGATGGAATACCAAAATGACATATGATGTTATGTAAAATAAACTCCGCAATGCGGGGCCCAGTCATAGAGGTAAGCAAAATTTCTTCCACCCACTTAGTGAAGTACCCTGTGGCCATTATGATAAACATGTGATGACCTGACGATGCAGGGGAGATCTTTTTGATGAGATCTAAGCCCCACTATGAAAATGGCCAAGCCAATTGGATCGGATGCAAGTTCTAGGAAGGTACGTGTGTCAAGTTAGCATGGTGTTGACACTTCACGCACTTCCACACATATGAGCAACAATATTTCTATAAATATGGCCAATAATAGCCCATGCAAAGAATACGCTTTACGATGGCCATACCGCTGAAGTGGCCATCGCATGTACCATCATGTGCTTGGGTGATCACCCAAGTGGACTCCTACTAGTCCAAGTAATGGAGGAGGATTCCTTCGTAGCTTCGACGGTACAAAATATCTCCTAACAAGACATGTTTTATCGCTTTTTATTTGAATGATCTTTTTATAGCATGCGACAATCCAAGTGAGAGGCTACCCAACTTGAGATAGTCTCTTATGGGTGTGTACCAATCTTGCTGATTAGAAACCTCGATGGTATGAATGGCTGATCCCTCTTAAAGTTTGTCCTTAGAAAAAGTTGAGCGGGAAAGAACTTGTAAAAATAATGTTGTGTTGCTATTAAGAGAGGTTGGAGAGAACAAAGACCCTCGGTTGGCTTGATTCAGACTATCATGGATTCGAGAGAACCTATTATGAGATGGTTCAATCTGGATCAGGTGGATTCCTAGCATTATGTTAGAGCTTGCACACTCCATCATGGATTGCGATAACATTTTGACTTGAATGGTTGTCATCTCACTAGAAATGCCTTGTGGTATCAATGACCCCAAAGAGGCCATAGTGTTTGCAAAATGATTTGATGATCGAGGGAGTGCCTCGTACCATTCAAGATTTGCCAAGAATTTATCCACAAGGGCTTTGTAATCCTGTAGAACTGGGCATTTGCATTGGAATACCCCTTTCACCTGGTTGACAATTAACAGTGAATCACCAAAGATATTCAAGCGTTTGATGTTCATGGTGATGGTTGTCTGAAGACCTATGAGCAAGGCTTTGTATTCAACATTGTTATTGGTGCACAGGAAATAAAGTTTAAATTATAAATGTATTGGAGCCCCTTGCAATGTGAAAAACATGATTCTCGTGCCACCCCCTTGCTCACATTTAGAACCATAAAAAAATAAGGTTATGTCGGCCTGTGACTCAGGCTCATAAGAATCTGGCAATTCTGAGACATGAAAGATCCCATCATTTGGCAGCTCTACGGTCAGAGGCTGATCATCTTCGAGAGGAGCCTCTGCTAGTTTATCGGCAATGACTTGACCTTTGATGGACTTTTGTCCAATGAATTTGATGTCAAACTCCATCAACAACATGATCCATTTTGTTGTGCGACTACTATGATAAGTATGACTCATCATGTACCGCAATGGATTCTCCTTATACACAACATACATCATATTTCTTAGCATGTAATGGCATAGCTTTTTTGTGGCAAATACCATCACCAAGCATAGCTTCTCAATGTATGCATAGTTAAGTTCATAACTGACTAGGGTGTGGCTAAGATAATAATTAGCCTATTCTTTATGTAATTCATTTTTTTGGGCTAGCATGGCTCCCAGTGCCACCTCAATAGCTGAGATGTATAAATAGAATGGCACTCCTGGTCTAGGTGGTGCCAATACTGGCGATGAAGCCAAGTATTATTTGATGTCATCAAAGGCTGATTGGCACTCGTCATCCTAATGAAATGCTACCCCCTTGTGTAATAATTTATTCATGGGTCGGCACTTGTCAGATAATTATGCTATGAAGCACTTAATCGATGTGACCTTACCCTGCAAGCTTCTAAGCTACCTGATGGTGGTTGGGGGAAGCATTTCAATGATTGCCTTGAATTTATTTGGATCTACCTTGATTCCTCATTTTGATACTATGAAACCCAAGAGTTTTATAGATGTGACACCAAATACGCACTTCATTGGGTTTAGCCTAACCTTGTGTTCGATGAGGCGATCAAGGATCTTGCATAGGTCATCAAGATGATTTTGGCATAAAACAGATTTGGCCAACAAATCATCCATATAATCTTCCAAATTTTTATGCATGTGATCATGGAAGATGTATGTCATAGCGCGTTGGTAGGTGGTGCTTGCATTTTTAAGGCCAAAGGGCATGACCTTATAACTAGGATTCATGAAAACCATTTTTAGTTGATCATCAGGATTGATACGAATCTAGTTGTATCCCAAGAAACCATCCATGAGGGAAAGCATTTTGTGGCCTGTTGTAGTGTCTACCAATGCATCAATGCTAGGCAAGGGGAAATCATCCTTAGGACTTGCTTTGTTTAAATCTCAAAAATTGGTGCATATGCGAATCCTCCCATCAAGATTTTTGATAGGTACCATGTTGGACAGCCATGGTGGGTAATCTATGTAGATGAAAAACTATGCATCCAACAACTTTTGTAGCTCATCTTTGACCATTAAGGCCACCATTGGGTGCATCTTACATAGCTTTTGCTTGAATGGCTTGACTATCAGATCAAGTGTTATATTATGCATGACTAGATGTGGGTCTAGCCCTAGCATGTCTTTGTAGGACCATACAAAAACCTCCTTATTCTCTTTGATAAGGGTAATGTAATCGACTTGCTCTTCGGGGGATAGAATTACCCCCAGCTTGATGATTTATGAATTCATTGGATAAGAACTAATATCATTTCTTTTACTGACATGTGGGATCCGTCCTCCAACTGGTGTGGAGTTGGGATAAGGTGGATATCATTTGCTGAATTTAGATCTACGTTGGGAATGTTGAGTTCCTCTTCAACATGGAAGATATCCTGAGTCTATCCTAGTGTGAAATGGAACATCTCATTGCAAGGCTAGTACTCTGATGGGGATGGTGGTGTGTCAGTGCGATCCCAGTCTATGGCATCTAGGTCTAGATAAAATGGTCATGTTGGATCGACTGGATTGTAGATAGGGGCAGTGAAATCAATGGAGATCATGTTGATGGACTAAATTTGGTCTCCATTACCGCATGGGTGTTGGTTCAGACATCCTTGGTGATCCTTGTACCCCAAATCTGGCTTTGTGGGTATTGGCACAAAAGGATCAGCCCTATGTGCAGATAGAAGGATAGGTTTTGCCCTAGGCACTGATGGCCCTATAGGGTCTCTAGGTGGGAGGTGCTCCCTGTATGCCCGAAATGGTGGATGAAGCACTTGGTTTAGCTATACTTGATTTAAATGCCACCTATGCCTTGGTCCCATATTTATATGTTCAAACATATCATCGATGTATATGGGGTATTCCTATTGCCTCATATGGTTGAGATATGCCATCTCAATCTCATCCTCATAGTCATTATTAGACATCCACAGGCCTTCATTGGCTCTGACAACTATTTTCCCCTCTAGCTAGTATAACCTACCTCTATGTGTTTATTGATCACTATCCTCACTCTCTACGAAAACCTAAAATCTAGAATGCAGGTAGTCGATGTCGAAGAAGATATTTGGATCTTCTTCCTTTGATGGATCACCTAGCCTTATGGCTGGCATGGGAGGCTCATTTTGTTCAAGCAAGTTGATTTGGTCCCTTCTGGGTTGTTTTGCTCTCTACAGGAGGGCTAGATTCTCTGGAGGTAGCAATTTCCCGATCATAACATTAAAGGGAAACATTGCCACAAAGTTCTCCTAATAATCGTCAATGGGTGTCACCTATGAGTGATTGCTATCAGACTCAAAAGGGTCCCAAGGTGCTACCTCATAATCTGACTCATCTTCAAAATACCTCCCTTGATTTTTTTCATATCCCTCTTGGAGGTTACTTCTTGAACTTTCGCCTTCCTCGATCAAAGGGGAGGGGTTGTTGAGGTCAACAAGGTTTGTTGTCAATAATGGGAAATAATTCCCCAATGTGTATGTAGTGTTGGGATTGGCATATGGATCTTGTGCCAACCCATCCCTATTGCCTAGACGTAAGCCTTGCATGGTTTCTACCAAGATGTCAAGGGGAAAATGGTGGTTGAACCCTACTCCAGATTTATCATATGGCATCTGGTACCTCGGTTGACAAATAATGTGCATTCCTTATTCGTATTTTCCCAATCCTTATCATACCAATTACATTGGTCTAGGTATTTCAAGGCGAAGTCCGGGTTAGACAGATAGTCAAAATTCTTAGCAAATGGCTCTTCATCCTCTTCCTCTTATAGTTAGGGTTCAATGCCATTCTTGAGGCCCCCATATATAAAATTTGTCTGATTTGGTAGGTAGCCTAAAGGGACAATGGTGCTGATGGGGAGGCGAGGTCTCCCCATGTCTTGCATGGATTCGAGTGTGGGTGTTGCCACAAAATTCCACACTAGGTACTCCTCTAGGCCCGTATTGGCCATCTCAATGGTAATCGTCGATGGTTGATGAGGAGGGAATGGGAGTTCTCCCTAAGTCCACTCCATGTTGGGTGAACCAAGTGTTTCGAATTCCATTCGGCTGGGCACCTCTTTGGTAGAGATGGTTGAGATTAATGGTGATACATCCTCTAGGGGCTTCTTCCCATTGTCCTTTGATGTGGCCACCATAGGTGGCATCGTTGGTGAAGGAACAGACGATGAGTATGGGCCAGGTTGGTGAGTTGAGGGACTCAACAACGAGGATGTAGGTAAAATCAGACCATGTGTGGACGGATTCAATTGAAAGTCCAAATGTGTCAATGGGAGGGTCGATTGTGGCATTAGCTGCACCGCATTATAAAACTTAAAGGGCTCTAAGTTTACTAGGACTACATGTACTTGCCCTTCATATGTGTATTTGAGGCATTGATGGGCTATCAAAGGGACACACTTCATGTCCTTGATCCAAGGCTGACCTAGCAAGATATTGTAGGCCATCTCACCCTCAAGGATGTGACACAATGTAGGAATGGTCTTCTGTCCTACTTGGATGGGCAGGACAATTGTGCCAACCGTCGAGCATAACGTGTCATTGAATGCTCGAAGAGTGTAAGTGGATGCCATAATGTGGGATGCTGGTAGCCTAAGGTTTTTTAATGCCATTGTCATGATTATGTTGCTGGATGAGCTAGTGTCCAACAACACCTTCTTTAATGGAATCCCGTTGACCCACACAATGACATGCAGGGGTGGATCCACCATATCACCAATCACCACTTTCAGTTCATATTCCCTAAAGGTTATGACTGGTTATGTGCACTGTTTCACATGTCCTACAAAATTGTTGAAAGAATTGGCTTCGTGGGGTTGTAGCTCAATGGATTTGAGTATCTCCATTAGAGCCTCTTGATGGGGCGATGATTGTTGGATGAGATCATAAATGGAGAGCCTAGCCAACATGGTCCTTAAACTTTGAGTAAGTTTAGTCTGAATCATGGCCACTGGTCTAGGCGGGGGAGGTTGCATAGGGTGTTGTGGAGGTTGTGACATTGATGGAACATTTCCTGTAGCTACAGCGGGTGCAGTCATGTTTGGGTATCTTTTGTTCCGTGTCACAATGCTTATCATCCCTAAGTATCCTTACATGGGGTAATTTTGTGTTACCTTGTTCACTTGTAAAGTCTTTGCCTATTCATCATGGGTAGGCAGGGGGTCTTTGAAGACCTCCATCTGTTGGTTGCTTAGCGCTATGAGATTATCTATCGTGAGCATTTTTTTGTCTATCAGGTCCTGCACTAAGTTTTTGAATTTCCAACAAGTGGAGATCTCGTGTCCTTTCTGTCGATGAAATCTACAATATAAGTCTTCCCTATAGCCCTTGGGTTTTGGCATGTTGGGGTCTATGGATCGACTTTCTGGCAAGTTTATCAGGTTTACCATGAATAAGCGGTCAAACAAGGAGTCTCTAGACTCTATGAATTGTATGAATTGTTGCCTAGGGTGACTCTACCAATTTTGCTCTTGTTTATGATTTTCCTTTTCATAGTTATCAAGAGGAACTGCCTGATAATTAGCCTTTGGGGGCTATGTCATTTGTGCAAGATTTGGTATACCTATGGCAACCTAATTGACCACGACGGGTTTTGGTTGCATGGGCCCAATTTTAGCATTTTTGGGCCACTCTTTCTTGTATGGCTTAGCAATCTCGCCATCTTGTATTTTTATCTCCTCAATTATCCTAGCTTGCACTAGGGCTTCTTCGAGGGTGGCATATTGTTGTAGCTACAATAGCATGGAGATCGACCTTAAGCAACTCTTTGAAAACATTTGAGTCATGTCGGCCATGGGAGGGAGGTAAGGTAGCCTTGAAAGTAATGTCCTCCATCAATTCCCATAAGTAGTCATGGTCTCATCATCATACTACTTAAGGCTAGCTAGGTCACTTAAGGATGCCCTATTCTTGGTGTTGAAGGCAAAACATTCAAGGAATGCATCCACTAGCTGGTCTAGATTGTTGATGCTATACTTTGGCAGCTAGGTAAACTAGTCTGAGGTAGGGCCTACGAACGTGGTTATAAACATTCTTAGAAGCAATGCATCATTGTCCTAAATGCCAAATAATTGACTCAGGAACCTTGTTACGTGCTCTTGGGCATCATCATCCCCTCTAAAAATTGCCAATTGAGGCATTTTGAAGTGGTCGAGGTATGGGGGTGCCGGAACTGAAGGATGCACAGGGTGACTATGGAGTTGGCGTAAGGTGGGATTTTGGGGCCCCAAAGTCTTGGTATCCATAGACTCTAAGTGCTCTAGCAGTGCTTTGTATGCATCAGAGGATTTTATTTCCTCTTCTCTAGTTTGTTCCCATTGTGAATTGCTAGAAACTTAAGGCCTATGGAGGGGTATCTAGAAAGTTCCCCCCTGCCTTGGTAGGGCATTTCAGCCCGCTCTTCTTCTCACTCAAATTCCTCATAGGCCTCTTGAGGAGTTCTTAGGCATGACCTATAAACATAGATGGGTGCCCGAGGAAGGCGCCCATCATTGGTTCTAGGAGTGGCCTCCCGCTCAGGTCTAGGAGGTCTTGGAGGCAATGCTTGATAAGGTCGTGGAGACCTGTCTCGTACCAAGGGGTTGTGCCTCTCATAAATTTATGTCTTATGCATGTGAGGGGTTGGAATCCTCTCATGCATAGTGTTATGGAGAAACTCATCTGTTTGGCACTAAATGTACTCTTTTTTAAGATGATACAGTTGTTCTAATTGCTGCTGATCTTGCCTAAGCTGCATGATTTGCGCTTGGTGGGCAGCCTGTTTGGCAAATGCCAAGTCAATTTGTTCCACTGTCCTAGGTCTAGGAGGCCTATATGCCTCCCCTACATATCTATCTCGGTCATGGTGATCCGAGATCTCTATGGGTCACTTTCCTCTATTGAGGTCAGCAGTATTCACCCGAGGCTCTAGCCTTAATGGGTGATCTTGATAATCAGTAGGTGTGGAGGTGCATTGCTCCCATGTGGTGTATTTATCTTGAGGAATATACTATTTTTCCTCATGCTCCCTTTCGTACATGTTAAAGGGATGGGTGGAGTTGGCTCGCCCTATCTAAAGAGCCTTGTGCTCTATATTTGGCCTATTAGTTCTAACAACAATGAGGGGTGGAGGGGAAATGATATAATCATGTGGGCCCTCCTTATGAACCCTATGCTACTCTAGCACTTCATCACGTAGTGGCCACTCATAATGAGTGTCTAAGGGAGCCTTCCCATGTGTGTAATCCTCTTGAGAGGGTCTGTGTTGAACGGGAGTGCCCCTCAAAGGGGTGCCTCTATAGTCCTTTTCTATAGTGGCATAGTGTGGACTATGTTATGGGTCAGGCTACCAAGGTGGTATAACCAAGTCCTTGGGGATATAACGGAGGTGACTTGTGCCTGTTGGTCCAAAATCTACCACAGGAAAGGATTTTACAAATGCACCCTAGACCTGGCCAACATTGAAAGGCTGGAAGCAAGAAATGGCTCCCAGACCAATCTCCAGAGTGGGTTGGTTCCCTTTACTAATCTAAATTTCTGTTTGAAGATAAGGGTTGCTGGAAAGAAATTAAAAGTTGTAGAAAGAAATGGAAATATGGCCGCAGGCCGGAGTTATGGGATCGGAAGAACAACAGCAGAAAACTTAAAGTGCAGCAACAGCAAGCAACAGAAGATAATGACTCAACTCTCACACAACTGTATGCAAAAAATCTCTCCAAGATTACACTCCAGGAATCATATCCTTACAAGCAGGATTCAAATCCAATATGCAGAATTTGAATGTAACAGCACTTAAGGAATATAAATTCTATTAGAAATGCAAAAGGAACAGAAAAGACAATCACCCAAACAACTGCTTGAAAAATCCGAAGCCAATACTTTATTCTCGCAAATGCACTTCCAGTTTTTAGCAAAACTTCCAACCTTTCGAAATGAGAATTACATTGGTTTTTATAGAGGTCCGTCCTCTTTGCAGCATTAAATATTTTAAACCGACCTTCTTGAGATCTACAATTATGCGAAGGAAACGAGGAACATGATCCCCTTAATTGCAGTCTCGAGGAAGCAAAAATTAAATGCAATGAGATAATCGCGGGCACCTTCATTAAATTCATTTTTTAAACATGTGCATGCAATTGTTAAATCAATCCACGAACAACAACTTCGAACCAATAAACCCTTTAATTTTGGTGGCCTGGGCACTCTTCGACCTTAACCGCATCGGAAATCCACAAAGCATTTAATTCGGGGCAGCATTTAATCATCGAAACCCAAAAAAACCTTCTCGGCCGTTCATACTTGTGTTTTGGCGGGAAACTGCGCAGGTCGCGAAAACGCGACGGGTCACGAAATCGCGACATATTATAATGCCGTACGCTTTGACCACCTTTGACTCATGAAAATGGCACCTGTAGCGATATCGCTACGTCTTCGGCTTCCTCTTCTCCATCGCAAGCTTGTTCCGCGAAAACGGAACATGTAGCGATTTCGCTACATGTTTCCGTCGTTGGCTCCTCCCTGCGCTCTGCCCCACGAAAACGGAACATGTAGCGATTTCGCTACATGTTTCTTCTCTCCGTACCAATCGCCATTTTTCGTCGCGATTCGCTGACATGTCAGCGACGCTGCAAGTTTTCAACTTTGCCTTTGAAGCCGCCGTCGCGATTCGCTGACATGTCGCCGACGCGCTGCAAGTTTTCGACTTAATGCCTTTGAAGCCGACCGACCCGCGATTCCGGAACACGTCGCGATATCGCGACGGTTCCGCCCAACCTGCCTGCATTGACTGCGTTGACCGCGATTCTGCAACATGTCAGCGCATCGCTGCAGTTTTTTGACTTAACCATTTTTTGCTCAATTTTTCTCCTTTTTTCGCCCAAGCTGCATCAAAGCTGATATCAAAGGTCAGATTTCCAACAATACACTAATGCATTAATCAATGAGAATCAATGTGGCAAAAATGCCAACATTCTTGGCGGCTCGCGGGGTATACAGCTCGCTGTATGCAAGAATCCAGGCCTTAGTCCATTGGGCACAGAGTCATATTGGAACTGTAAACTAGCTGCTGCAAAACATGTCAGGGGACTGCTGCAAAACTTCTTCTGCTGCGGAAAACTAGAACTGGAAGAACCTGCATAGAAGCGGTTATAAACTGAAGAAATGGAATGTGATGGTGGAGTGAGCTCCTGCGATTGCGCAAGCGGTGATTGCAATGGAGTGATGTGGAAGTAAGCAAGTGATGAATGAGATAGACATAACAACATCATGTTGATACACTACCAGCGGCAATAGATGGAATGAACGAATGGATGGAACATAAGTGGAAGTTTTGAAGCGTGAAATGAAAATGAACTAAGCTGGAAAATAAATGCTTTTTAAAACAAAAACAAACTGAGAAGAAAGGGATAAGAAGAAACGGGAAAAATAGAAAAGGGGGGAGGAAAAAAAACGGTTTTTTTTCATTATAAGAAAAAAGAAAAAAGAAGAAAAGAAGGAAGAGGAGAGGGGGAAAGAAAGAAAGAAAAGAAAAAAGGGAAAAGAAGAATTCTTTGGAAGCCACAAACTGCCGGGAAAGGAAGGACAAAAAGGGAAACAAACACCTACAGCCCACAAGCAACAAGAGCCAAGGTGACAACAAAAGGCAACACATATATACATACTCTTTTCTTCTTCTTCACTTCCTCTTTTTTTTTTTTATATATATATATATTATATATATATTTTTTTTTTATACTATATACATAAGTTTACGACATGATTGGCATGTCGCCACCACAAACCCGATCTCAGGAGTTATCCGGTAAATCTGCAATGTCCCGCCCAGATTTGGTCATACTTGAGTCGGTCCCTGAAATTGGGCTGGCTTCTTCCTATAGTTCTCCCTTCGACAGTGGCAGTGTCATGATTCAAGAAGTTGACTATCTGCTCATTATCTTCAACGACTTGCCCAAAAGACTTGCATAATGTTGCTCCTGCCCCATCTTTGGATTTAACCCCATCAAAATATAGCTGCCATAAATGATCTGTGACAACATTCTGATCAGCTTGATTAGGCAATTCCTGCTTCATGTCACTCTCAGGATTTTGGATGGCATAACAGCCGATTTCAGTTTCCAGCATGGCATTAAAATTAAGCATAGAAAACTGATCATCCAACTGAAGATTATTTAAAACTTCATTCAGCAAAACAGAGTCTTCAGAATCGTCAGTAAGCATGTAAACAGACTGCACTTCCTTTTCTGTTTCTTCCAACTTTTCAATGTGAAAAGAAGAAGGCTTTTCATTTTGAATCCTGAGACGCCTACCCTTGACAGGAATTTCTAAATGGGAATAATCTAGTGCCAAATAACCCCCTAACTTGGCGGTAAACTCCCTAGATAAACACATACTAAAGTAGGGCTCTAAATCAACCACAACAATTTCTTGGATAACAGTAACTTGGGGCATTGTATGCAGAGTAATTGGAACATCCTTAATCACACCCACTATTTTTATAGGCGTACCATCTAATTGCAGAACTCCAGGACTACTCCGTGTGTACTCCATTCCCATTGCTTCACAGACTCCCTTGGGCATTACAGTTGTGGCAGCACCAGAGTCGATCATACAATTATGGACAATCCAACCCTCTATGTGCAATGACAAATAAAATGGAGGTGGCCTATTTTTTCCAGTAGCAGAGGTGGTTAAAGTTTGTGCATATACTGTCTGGGTAGGACCTTTTTCATTATCCTTGATAGATTTTAATGATTCCTGTAATAAGTCTACTTGGCCTGGCAACTGCAAAGCATCATAAAGGCTTACCTTAGCAGGGGTCTTTTTAAGATCATCAACAATGTTGTATGAAACTGCAGCAGAATTTTTCGTCTCAGCAGGTTGCTCAAATCTGGTCCTGTACTGTTGTGTAGCTTCCACTCTTAACCTCTTGGTCAGTGATGGATACTTCAATTTTTCACGTGCCTGCTCCTCTGGCTTCTGACCTTACTGGTGCAGCTGTTGCCTTTTCTTGAACTCTGTTAAAAGTTGGATCTTTGGGCAAAGGCTTTGGAGCTAGCACAGGAGCTTTCACTGGCCTTTTCACTTCAGCCGGTACTCTTAACGGCTCTAAGTCAGCAGGATCAACATTCATAGGCTTCTTTCCAGTCCTTGTTAGAACTGAAACTTGATCTTCCACTCGCAGTCATCAAATTATAACCAGCTTTCCGAGATCATATTAACATGGTCACCCGAGGAGCCGGCCGCCAAGGTCCGCACATAATTTAAGTGGACCATACATGTATCCTCTCCGTGAGGATCATTACAAGTCGAGCACCAATATACTCCATCCGCATGGGCTGCATCTTCATTTGCTAGAACAACTAAGCCCTTTTCAGGTGCTTTGCTTGTGGAGGCAGCTTGATCTCTAGTAATTTGAGGAGGTTGAAATATCCTTGGCTGGAAATCTCTCTCACCGCTTCCTCTCAATGAGTGTGATCTTATTTCCCATGGCTCTAATGGCAGAATTTGCAGACTTAACCTCTTGCAATAATGTTGTATATGGATCAGGGTTTGCAGGTGCAGGAGGTGCTGGTAAGGGCAAAGGAGCTGGTGGTGCTGGCAAAGCTGGAAATGCAGTGGAAACGGGAGATGGTTGAATGCTGGGTGCAGGGAGCGGTAAAGGAGTTAAAGCAGGCAATTGAGGAGCTGGAACAGTTGCAACCTGAGGTGCTTTAGAACTCCATGATGGTGTAGGATACATAGCTGGCATGGGGTGTGGTTGTGAACCATATAAATATTGAGGCAAATCTGGAATAAGAGGCATAGTTACCTTTGGAGGCAGTCTTCCTATAGCAACCAGATCAGCTTTTGCTTTAATTGCTTGTTCAAAGATTTTTGGAAACGTTACCACATTAGACTGTCGAACCGCCCAGCCGATATCTGAGTGAAACGCTCTGAGGTAGTACATCGCAGCTAATTCATCGACAGGCCGAATACCATCAGGAATCCTTTGCCAAGTTCTGGTAAACCGGACATTAAAATCAGGTATCTCTTCTTGTGGATGTCTCTGTATGACAATAAACTGATTTAACAATGAGAAAGGGTCAGCCTGTTCATGAAAATGTTTCACCAGCAAATCACCAAACTGATCCCATGATGTTATGGTGCCGGGAGGCAGAGTTCTGTACCAAAACAGCAGTTTACCTCTCAAAGAACACACTAACAATTTGATCATTACATCTTCATCAGTAATGTCATGGATAGCAGCCAGAGAAGCCACATCATTTATGTGCTCATAGGCTGTTTTACCAGTACCATCGTAAGTGGGCAAAGCCTTCAGTGCAGCCTGTGGTACTGGATTCTGAGCCTGCAGATTCAAGGCTCCAGTGCTGTTCCATGCCAAGAATTTTCTGGGTGGAGGAAATTGTGCCATTGGTGGAACTTGTAGGGGTGCAACACTAGCAACAATACTGGGTATTTGTACAGCAGAAGATGGAAGGGACGAGGAAACTAATCTAGAATGCTCACCACTTCTCGAACTATCAAGCTCAAAAAACTGAACAAGATCGCCAAATTTCTTTGACTGTGATCTTGTGATCATGAAGTATTTCTGGGTTCAGCAGGGTTACCAAAAACAACAGAGTCACCAAATGCTCTAATTTACAGTCTGAAGGCGAACATTAAACCTTCGACCCTATGGGATATTTTAGAGACAAATAAAATCTGTCCCACCGGGCGTGCCAAAAACTGTTGGTCCAAAATCTGCCACAGGAAAGGATTTTACAAATGCACCCTAGACCTGGCCAACATTGAAAGGCTGGAAGCAAGAAATGGCTCCCAGACCAATCTCCAGAGTGGGCTGGTTCCCTTTACTAATCTAAATTTCTGTTTGAAGATAAGGGTTGCTGGAAAGAAATTAAAAGTTGCAGAAAGAAATGGAAATATGGCCGCAGGCCGGAGTTATGGGATCGGAAGAACAACAGCAGAAAACTTAAAGTGCAGCAACAGCAAGCAACAGAAGATAATGACTCAACTCTCACACAACTGTATGCAGAAAATCTCTCCAAGATTACACTCCAGGAATCATATCCTTACAAGCAGGATTCAAATCCAATATGCAGAATTTGAATGTAACAGCACTTAAGGAATATAAATTCTATTAGAAATGCAAAAGGAACAGAAAAGACAATCACCCAAACAACTGCTTGAAAAATCTGAAGCCAATACTTTATTCTCGCAAATGCACTTCCAGTTTTTAGCAAAACTTCCAACCTTTCGAAATGAGAATTACATTGGTTTTTATAGAGGTCCGTCCTCTTTGCAAGCATTAAATATTTTAAACCGACCTTCTTGAGATCTACAATTATGCGAAGGAAACGAGGAACATGATCCCCTTAATTGCAGTCTCGAGGAAGCAAAAATTAAATGCAATGAGATAATCGCGGGCACCTTCATTAAATTCATTTTTTAAACATGTGCATGCAATTGTTAAATCAATCCACGAACAGCAACTTCGAACCAATAAACCCTTTAATTTTGGTGGCCTGGGCACTCTTCGACCTTAACCGCATCGGAAATCCACAAAGCATTTAATTCGGGGCAGCATTTAATCATCGAAACCCAAAAAAACCTTCTCGGCCGTTCATACTTGTGTTTTGGCGGGAAACTGTCGCAGGTCGCGAAAATGCGACGGGTCGCGAAATCGTGACATATTATAATGTCGTACGCTTTGACCACCTTTGACTCGCGAAAATGGCACCTGTAGCGATATCGCTACGTCTTCGGCTTCCTCTTCTCCATCGCAAGCTTGTTCCGCGAAAACGGAACATGTAGCGATTTCGCTACATGTTTCCGTCGTTGGCTCCTCCCTGCGCTCTGCCCCGTGAAAACGGAACATGTAGCGATTTCGCTACATGTTTCTTCTCTCCGTACCAATCGCCATTTTCCATCGTGATTCGCTGACATGTCAGCGACGCGCTGCAAGTTTTCAACTTTGCCTTTGAAGCCGCCAGTGTCGCGATTCGCTGACATGTCAGCGACGCGCTGCAAGTTTTCGACTTAATGCCTTTGAAGCCGACCGACCCGCGATTCCGGAACACGTCGCGATATCGCGACGGTTCCGCCCAACCTGCCTGCATTGACTGTGTTGACCGCGATTCTGCAACATGTCAGCGCATCGCTGTAGTTTTTTGACTTAACCATTTTTTGCTCAATTTTTCTCCTTTTTTCTCCCAAGCTGCATCAAAGCTGATATCAAAGGTCAGATTTCCAACAATACACTAATGCATTAATCAATGAGAATCAATGTGGCAAAAATGCCAACAGCTACCAAGGTGGTATAACCAAGTCCTTGGGGCTATAACGGAGGCGACTTGTGCCTCCTTGCATAATTTTCATAGCTTCTGCCCATGATTGGGCTTGGCTATGGGTATACACCATGGTGGTGGTTTTTATAAAAAGATATGTATATTTTTATCTTCTTTACAATTTTTATGCTATACCAAACAAAAGGGGACCACACAAAAAAAGAAATGATTTATCTTGTTTACAGATTAAATGTGTGTCCTAGATCTAGTTCAGTGTGTTTTATTTTTTGTTAAGTAACTCTTATAAAGAAAACATTGTTATACATGCATAATGAGGGCTCTTGTATCTCCAAAATGGTCGCCCCTTCAATATACCATTGCCAGGCCGTTATATCGAACCTCTCAATATACCCGCCCTTACATGCGAGAAACTATTAGTACACGAGAGCAGAACAGTAAGTGGAACATAGGCGGTACGAAAGGGGGGTCGCTCTATTTTTGAAACCTACCATAGAAGACTTATCCTCATGCACAGGGAATCACCCCCGCTACACTTAGATTTCTTCAAGATTTACATCTAGCAACAGTCGTGATCAGGGTATACATATGCAAAATCCAAGCCAAGGTGGTGATGAAATCCATCGTTGGTCTTGATCAAGTGTTGGGGTATTAAGACCAACTCCTTGATGTTAATTTTATTAGGTGGTGTGTGTGGTTCCTTTTAATTGTGTAAAGAAAGAAAACATACAACAAAATATGGTTTTCACTAATGAAATTCTTTAAAGTATGTTTTATCTTTCAGAAACCATTAGTAGCAAAAAGGAAATCAAAAAACCTAACTAGAACTGAAACCTAGGATGAGGACTTGCCATTTGTGCAAGTATCATGCAAGAAAACCAGAGAAGAATGCATTCCTAATAAATTTCCTTCCATTTAATTTACTCTATGTTTTTTATTTTTTTTATTACAAGAAATGAAAACAAACTACTTAACCTTTCTATGCAAGTGTCTAAAAATAAAGCAAATAAAGCATAAATTTGCAGAAACATAAAGTAGAAAAACACAAAGGATGTTCAGAAGGCCTACCTCTTCTCTGTCCAAACCAAATGCCTCTGATTTTCTACTCAAAAAATGCATAGAGTTATAATTGTCCTAGGGTTGGATGAATAGCAGGTATGCATTAACCATAGGGTGGGATGAATATGTATTTGTCCCAGGGTGGCACGAGTAGTAGTCCAGTTCCTGAATGCATAACACCTACAAAGAAAAACCACAAAATTTGGATTAGAAACTTGATATTAATAGTAGGGGATAGGGTCCCACCATTATTGCCACTGAAATAAATGTATAAATATAGTTTACCAATATGATGCAAACAAAAGTAGATGTAAATGCTAAGTCCTACGAATGCATGAAGGAAATGACGCAGAAACAAGATGTGAGCAAAACAAAAGCGGGGCCTATTTTATTGATAGTTCTTTTAATATGATTACAATACATCCCCCCTCTAGGGCTTAAAACATGTTATACAATTTGTTACATCAATGGATGCATGGATGAAGTTGCACTTCCAAGGTCGGACGGTACACTTCTAGCGTCTTCCGCGTGCCCACATTCAAAGGGGGTGGGATAAAGGTTGTCGTTGCTTGTGTCCATGTATTTTTCATTCCTTGCTGCCCCTCTAGTATTCCTGGTGGTGAGATCCTATACATAGAAAGACAACAAATCATTAATAGCATATGCGTATGTAGAAAACATGCAATCCCCAAGGCCTCCAGCGGGCGCTTGTGGGATATCAGTGATAAGGTTGATAAATTGATTACATAATGACATATGAATGTAAAGGGAAACTTCTAGAATTGGTATCACATAATTTTGCATCGAAGCAATGTCGGACGGCCCCATTATGCACGTTTGCCCATCGGGGGCCTCTCCAAGGTGAGCGCTCCAATGTCCCACATACACTCATCCAAATAACCTGAAACTCATGTTTTAGGCATTATATATGATTTTAATACTACCCAGATTCTCAAAATCTACCTATCCTACCCAAATTTTCTTGTATTTGACAGGGGCACCCTACAAGCTAGTTAACACATAAAAATGATAAAACTACAGTCAAATCATGTCAGAATGCAATGAAACTTTAATAGAGGCATTAGGATATCATAAAGGACCTATTGCAAAAATAATAGTAAGGAAATCATGTATAAATTTATAATCACTCTGGGGTGGGACGCTAGGGATTGTCATAAAACTTGCAAAAAGTGACCTTGCAAATGTCCTACCCAGAGGCCTCCAAAACTCCTGCAAACTTGTGGTTAGAATAAAAACAACATTTTGAGATGACCTGAAAGGTCATATTTGGTAGATTCTACCCAGGTCATCCTGTATCTGAAGGTACTCCCTTTAGGTTAGTAAACGCATAAAAATGACAGAAACTAGGTCAAATCATGTCAGACAACAATGAAACTTGGACAACAGCATAAGTACATTAAATAAAAGAGAATGCAAAAAGAACAGTAAAGAAATAATGCATAGATTTCTAATAACTTTGGGGTGGGGTGATTAGGACTGTAGTAGTTCATGGGGCACCCAGGGGTGGGACGCCCACCGTTTAGGGCCTAGTTTTGACACCAATCCAAGTGGGATGGGTTAAAAACCTCCTAGGGGGTTGTTTCAATGAGTTTGGTGTGGGATTATGGATTATTGCTTGGGTTTTAGGTCTGGATTGCATTCCTAGTGTTCACCTAATAACCTCTCTTCTAAAAGAGAAATTAGGGATGTAGGAAGCACAAAGAGGAGTGAGGGTATAGTTCAACAGAACTTCATTGCTCCAAATTCTCTAGCTCTATTCTTTTTTGGGGTGAGGAGGCTCACATTTTTATAGACCTAGGGGTCTCCTTTGAATGCGCATGTGAGGGTGCCACTTGGCTCATTATGCCCTTTTTGGGGGAGAGAAGATTCTTCCCTAATTAGGGGCTCATTGATTGAGGCCTCCATGATCAGGTCAGGCTCACTCTCTAATTTGAAATGTTCCCTTGCAATTGCATGCCTTGAAGGTGAAGTTAGGTGGTGGATTTGGGATGCCATTTGTCAAGGTTTGACTTTTTTCCAATCAAAACTGCTAATCATCCCACCCTAGAGCGATTGCTACTAATCATCCTAGGGTGGGGCAAATAGGATTCTAATCATCCCAGGGTGGGATGAATAGGGAGAAAGGTGCTTAAAAGGTGCAAAACTGACCTCTGACCTTCCAAAATTGATTTGGGAGTGGTTAGGACAACTGTTTAACCTCTGTAGGCTGCCCTAGGGGGTATGTATGACAATTCGGTTAGTGCTTGTAGTCACATCATCGGATTGGTGCTATTTTTGTGTCTACAAGGTTAAAAAAACCATAAAAAATATTCAAAAATAATAGATAATAAAAAATAACAAAAAAATTGCATCTCACTTTCATGCATAATCTTAAAAATCAAAATACAAAAAAAAAAAGCTACATTAGGCATCACATACATACATTGCATATTTGTTGCTCATACATGTCAAACACACCATATACTGTAATTACTCGGCAATTCCATCATTTTCCACATTTTTCCATTTTGTAAATGATCCAACAAGAATAACGCCATTCACATTTTTTGCCATATCATAGTCAGTTGTCTTCTCATGTCTTTAGGGTTTTCATCACTCAGCTGTCTTCATATTTCTAACCAAATGTTGTACAAAGTCAGACCAATTTTTACAAGGTAGAATTTTACTTGGATCATGCCTTGTTACATAGCATCCCAACACAATCTTAAAACACAAAAAATTCTCAATTTGTGTGAACAAAATATGAAACCTACATAGTGAAATAAGTTACCATAAGTGAAATGATTATCTTACTCATCCCCCTATGTGAATGACCCCAAGAATTCTGAGAGTTTGCAAAAGGACAAGCATATTCCCTACCCAATTCCCCTAAAATAAATAGTGGTTTTTACCACTATCAAAAATCCTAAATTATCAAAGTTGCAAACATAAAAAAAAATTGCAAAAGTCAAAGTAAAACCTCCAAAGTTTGACATCAAAACCCTCAAAGTGAACACATCAAAAAGCACAAGAAATAGTGATCCCCATCACTCAAAATTCAAATCCCTTGCTCAAAAAAAAAGAAGAGAAAAATAAACAATGATTTTTATCACTATATATAAGAGCAAGTATCCCAATCAAATTGAAGAAAAGAAGGGAGTCGAACTTGAATCCCTGGAACTCTCAACATTAGAAAGGTCATGAGGTGATCCTCAATCCTAGTTTGGTGGATAGCCTGATGGTTACTAGTGGCAAACCTCCCACATGATGATATATCTGTCGCATTAGCCATTGGACATATGTACAGATCAATGTTTGCATGTGGATGTAGACACCAAAATAGCACCAATTTGATTATGTGACTACAAGCATTGATCGAATTGACATACATACCCCCTAGGGCAACCTCCAGAGGTTAAATAGTGGTCCTAACCACTCCCAAATCAGTTTTGGAAGGTCAAAGGTCATTTTGGCACCTTTTGAGCACTTTGCTCCCTATTCGTCCCACCCTGGGATGATTAGAATTCTATTTGTCCCACCCTGGGACAATTAGCAGCAATCATACTAGGGTGGGATGATTAGCAGGTTTGATTGGTAAAAATTCAATCCTTGATAGATCTGCCACTCAAATTTACCTTCATTACATGCAATTATGAGGAATGGATTCAAATCTAAGAGAGGGACTTTAGTCAAGCAGGCCTCATGCAAGGAGACCCTAAATCAGGGAGGAATCTTCTCTCCCCCCAAAAATGCATGACAAGCCAAGTGGCACCCTCGCATGCACATTCAAAGGAGACCCTTAGGTATATAAAATGGTGAGACTTCTCACCCCAAAAGTAACAAAGCTGGTGCATTTGGGGCAACGAAGTGCTGCCAAATTATACCCACATTCCCCTTTGTGCTTCTTACATCCCTAATTTCTCTTTTGGAAGAGAGGTTATCAAGTGAACACTAATAATGCAATCCCAACCCAAAACCCAAGCAATCAGCCACAATCCCACACCAAATTTGTTGACACAACCCCCTAGGAGGTTTTGGACCCATCCCACCTGGATTGGTGTCAAAACCAGGTCTCAAACGGTGGGCATCCTACCCTCGGGTGCCCCCTAAACTACTATAGTCCTAATCGTCCCACCTCGGAGTGATTAGAAATACATGAATGCTTTCTTCACCATTATTTTTGAATTATGTTCTAGTTGGTTTACTTATGCTGCTATTCAAGTTTCATGTCATTATGACTTGATTTGACTGTGTTTTTATCATTTTACGCATTTACTAACATACAGGGAGCACTTTTGGATATGGGAAAATCTGGGTAGAATCTGCCAAATCTGACCTTTTGGGTTGTCCCAAAATGCCCCTTTTAGCCTAACCCCAAGTTTTTAGGAGTTTTGGAGGCCTCTGGATAGGATATTTGCAATGTTGCTTTTGCATGTTTTGTGACAATCCTAATCGTCCCACCCCGGAGCAATTAGAAATCCATGCATGATTTCCCGACTATTATTTTTGCAATGTGTCTCTAATGATGTTTCTATACTTCTGTTAAATTTTGAATTCATTATGACATGTTCTGACCATCATTTTTCTATTTTATGTATTCACTAGCCGAAGGCCCTAGGGATTGCATTTTTTTCCCTCTATCCGCATATGCTATTAACTGTTTGCTATTTCTCTATGTGCAGGATATCACTACCAAGAATAATGGAGGGACAACAAGGAATGATGAACACATGGACACAAGCGATGGCAACCTTTGTCCTGCCCATTTCAAATGTGGGCATGCGGAAGACACTGGAAGCGTATCATCCATTGATGTAACGAACTGTATCAAAAATTCTGAGCCTTGGAAGGGGGATGTATTGTAACTAAATTTAAAAGCAATATTAATAAAATATTCCCAACTTTTCTTTGTTTTCTAACATCTCACGTCTTTCCTTCATGCATTGCTTTTCTCACATTCGTAGGACTTAGCATTTTTATATCAATTTCGATTGCATCATAATCTGGCATGCTGTCACTCCGCATTCGGCTTTTAGTGGTGATCACAGTGGGAACTTGTCCCCTACTATTAAGATCAAGTGTTTTTTTTATCCAAATTTTTTAGTTTCTTTGCAGGTGTTACTCATTCGGTCACTAGATTACTACTCGTGCCACCCTATGACGAATACAAACCTGGAATTCGTGCCACCCTAGGCTGAATACGTATTCGTACCACCCTGTGATGAATACAGACCTGCTATTCATCCCACCCAGGGATGATTAGAGCTCTATGCAGTTTCTGAGCAGAAACTTAGAGGCATCTGGTTTGGATAGAGAAGAAGTAGGTTTTCTGAACATCCTCTGTGTTTTTCTATTTTCTATTTTTGTAGATTTCTATTTTCTTTGCTTTCTTATAATAAAAAAAAAAACATACAGTAAATTACATGGAAGGAACCTAGTTAGGAATGCATTCTTATTTGGTTTGCTTGCATGATACTTGCACCAATGGCAAGTCCTCATCATAGGTGTCAGTTCTAGGTAGGGTTTGTGATTTCCTTCTTGCTGCTAATTGTTTATGAAAGATTAAAATGTACTTTAAAGCATTGCATTAGTGAAAACCATATTTTTCTATATGTTTTCTTTCTTTACATTATTAAAATGAACCACACACACACCACCTAATAAAATTTACATCAAGGAGTTGGTCTTAATACCCCAACACTTGATCAAGACTAACGGTAGATTTCATCACCACCTTAGCCTAAATTTTGCATACATTCACCCTGATCATGACTGTTGCTAGACGATAATCCTGATGAAAGCTAACCAAGTTTAATGGGGGTGATTCCCCATGTATGAGGATAAGTCTTCTATGGTAGGTGTAAAAAATAGAGTGATCCCCCTTTCGTACCGACTATGTTCCACGTACTATTCTGCTCTCACGTACCAATAGTCTCCCTCACATAAGGGCGGGTATATTGAGAGGTCGATATAACGGCCTGGTAATGGTATATTGAAGGGATGACCATTTTGGAGGTATAAGAGCCCTCATTATGCATGGATAAAAAATTTCTCTTTACAAGGTTTACATAACAAAAATCAAACACACCAAACTAGATTTAGGGCACACATTTAATTTGTAAACAAGATAATCATCTCTTTGTTTGTGTGGTCCCCATTTGTTTGGTGTAGCATAAAAAATTGTAAAGGAGATAAAAATATACGTATCTTCCTTGAAAACCACCACCATGGTGTACACCCATAGCCAAGCCCAATCACAAGAAAAAGTTGCAAAAAGTGTACAAGGAGGCACAAGTCACCTCCGTTATAGCCCCAAGGACTTGGTTATACCACCTTGGTAGCCTGACCCACAACGTGGTCCACACTATGCCACTACAAAAAAGGACTATAGAGGCACCCCTTTGAGGGGCACTCCCTTTCAACATAGACCCTCTCAGGAGGAGTACATACACGGGAAGGCCCCCTTAGATACTCATTATGAGTGGCCACTACGCGATGAAGCGCTAGAGCAGCATAGGGTTCATTACTGTTAGAACTAATAGGCCAAATCTAGAGCACAAGGCTCTTCAGAAAGTGTGAGCCAACTCCACCCATCCATTTCACATGTATGAAAGGGACCATGAGGAAAACCAGTATATTCCTCAAGAGCAATACACCACGCGGGAGCAATGCACCTCTACACCTGCTAATTATCAAGATCACCTATTGATGCTAGAGCCTCAGGTGAATGCTGCTAACCTCGATAGAGGAAAGTGACTCATAGATATTTTGAATCACCACGATCGAGATAGATATGTAGGAGAGGCATCTAGGCCTCCTAGACATAGGATAGCATAACAAATTAACTTGGCATTTTCCAAACATGTCGTTTGCCAAGCGTAAATCACGCATCTTAGGCAAGATCAATAGTAGTTAGATCAACTGTATCATATTAACAAAGAGCACATTTAGTGCCAGATAGATGAGTTACTCAATAACACTGTGCATGAGAGGATTCCAACCCCTCACATGCATAGGACATAAATTTATGAGAGGCACAACCCCTTAGTGCGAGATAGGTTTCCATGACCTTATCAAGTGTTGCCTCCAAGACCTTTGAGACCTAAACGAGAGGCCACACCTAGAAACCATGATGGGCATCTTCCTTGGACACCCATCCATGTTTATAGGTCATGCCAAAAAAATCCCCAAGAAGCCTATGAGGAATTTGAGCAAGAAGAAGAGTGGGCTGAAATGCCTTACCAAGGCAAGGCGGGCACTACCTGGCTACCCCTCCATAGGCCTCATGTTCCTCATAATTCACAATGGGAACAAACCAAAGAAGATGAAATCAAACCCTCTAATGCATACAAAGTGTTGTTAGAATGCTTAGAGTCTGTGGATACAAAGACTTTAGGGCCCCAAAAGCCCACCTTACGCCAGCTCTATAGTCACCCTGTGCATCCTTCAGTTCTAGCACCCCCATACCCTGACCACTTCAAAATGCTTTAGTTGGTGATTTTTAGAGGGGATGAGGATGCCCAAGAGCATGTACCAAGGTTCCTAAGTCCATGATTTGGCATTCAAGACAATTATGCATTGCTTCTAAGAATATTTATAACCACATTCATAGGCCCTGCCTTGGATTGGTTTACCCAGTTGCCAAAGAATAGCATCAACAATCTAGACCAGCTAGTGGATGTTTTCCTTGAACATTTTGCCTTTAACACCATGAAGAAGGCATCCTTAAGCTACCTAGTTGGACTTAAGCAGTATGATGATGAGACCATAGCTGCTTATGGGAATCGATGGAGGACATTGCTTTCAAAGCTACCCTACCTCCCTCCTACGGCCGACATGACTCAAATTTTTTCAAAGAGTTGCATAAGGTCGATCTCCATGCTATTGCATCTGCAGCAATATGCCACCCTAGAAGAAGCCCTGGTGCAAGCCCAGATAATTAAGGAGATCAAAATACAAGATGAAAATATTGCCAAGCTGCACAAGAAAGAGTGGACTGAAAATGCCAAAACTAGGCCCACGCAACCAAAACCCGCCATGGTCAATCAAGTTGCCATAACTATACCATCACCTACACAAACAACATAGCCCCAAAAGGCTAATTATTAGGTAGTTCCTCTTGCTAACTATGAAAAGGAAAATCACAAACAAGAGAAAAATCAGTAGCGTCACCCTAAGCGACAATTCACACAATTTACGAAGTCTAGAGACTCCTTGTTTGATCGCTTGTTCACAAAAAACCTGATAAACTTGCTAGAAAGTCAACCCATAGATCCCAACATGCCAAAAAACAAGGGCTATAGGGAAGATTTATATTGTAGATTCCACTGACAGAAAGGACATGACATATTCAGTTGGAAATTCAAAAACTTGGTGCAAGACTTGATAGACAATAAAACGATCATGATGGATAATCCCATAGCACTGAGCAACCAATAGATGGAAGTCTTAAAAGACCCCCTAACTACCCATGATGTGCAGGCAAATAATTTACAAGTGAACAAGGTAACACAAGACTACCCCATGTAGGGATATGTAGGGATGATAAGCATCATGACACGAAACAAAATATACCCAAACATGACTACACTCGTGGAAGCTATAGGAAATGTTCCATCAACGTCACAACCCCCAAAACACCCTACACAACCTCCCCCACCTATACCAGTGGCCATGATTCAGACTAAGCTTACTCAAAGTTTATGGACCACATTGGCTAGGCTCTCCATTTATGAGCTCATCCAACAATCATCGCCCCATCGGGAGGCTCTGATGGAGATACTCAAAGCCATTGAGCTATAGCCCCATGAACCTAATTATTTCAACAACTTTGTGGGACATGTGAGACAATGCACAGAACCAGTCATAACCTTTAGGGAAGACAAATTGAAATTGGTGACTAGTGATATGGTGGATCCACCCCTGTACGTCATCACACGGGTCAATGAGATCCCATTCAAGAGGGTGTTGGTGGACACTGGCTCGTCCAGCAACATAATCACAATAGTGGCATTAAAACATCTTACATTTCTAGAATCCCACATTGTGGCATCCACCTACACTCTTTGAGCATTCAACGATGCATTATGCTCGATGGTTGGCACAATTATCCTACCCATCCAAGTAGGAAAAAATGCCATTCCTATGTTGTGTCATATCCTGGAGGGTGATATGGCCTACAATATCTTGCTAAGTTGGCCTTAGATCAAGGACATGAAGTGTGTCCCTTCGATAGACCATCAATGCCTCAAGTACACATACAAAGGGCAAGTACATGTAGTCCCAGTGGACCTAGAGCCCTTTAAGTTTTGCAATGCGGTGTAGCTGATGCTACAATCGACCCTCCCATAGACACATTTGGACTTTCAATTGAATTCATACACTCAGGATTCCATTTTGCCTACATCTCCACTGTTGAGTCCCTTAATTAACTAACCTGGTCCATCTTCATCATTTGTTCCTTCACCAAAAATGCCACTTATGGTGGCCAAATCGAAGGAAAATGGGAAGAAGCCCCTAGAGGAGGCACCACCATTAGTCTCAACCATATATATCAAGGAGGTGCCCAGTCGAATAGAAGTCGAGACACCTAATTCACCCAACATGGAGTGGACTCAGGGAGAACTCTTATTCCCTCCCCCTCAACCACCAATGATTACTTTCAAAATGGCCAATACAGGCCTAGGTGAGTACCTAGTGCTGAACATTATGGCAACACCTACACTCAAATCCATGTAAGACATGGGGAGACCTCGCCTTCCCATCGACACTATCGTCCCTTTAGGTTACCCACCAAATCATACAAACTTTGTATATGGGAGCCTCGAGAACTGCCTTGAACCCTACCTACAAGAGGAAGAGGACGAAGAGACATTTGCTAAGAATTTTAACTATCTGTCCAACCCAGACTTTGCCTTGAAATACCTTAACCAATGTAATTGGCATGGATATAGATTGGGCAGATATGAACAAGGAATGCACGTTCTTTGTCAACGGAGATACCAGATGCCATATGATAAATCAGGAGTAGGGTTCAACCACCCTTTGCCCCTCAAAATTTTGGTAGAAACCATGCAAGTCCTAGGTCTAGGCAACAGGGATGGGTTGGCACAAGATCCATATGCCAATCCCAACACAACATACACATTGAGGGATTATCTCCCATTGTTAACAACAAACCTTGTTGACCTCAAAAACCCTTCCCATTTGATCGAGAAAGGGGAAAGTTCAAGGGATAACCTCCAAGAGGGATATGAACAAGATCAAAGAGAGTCTTCTAAAGATGATTCAGCTTATGAGGTAGCACCCCGGGACCCTTTTGAGTCCGATAGTAATCACTCGCAAGTGACGCCCATTGACGACTATCAGGAGAACTTTGAGGTAATGTTCCCCCTTAATGTTCCACTCAGGCAATTGCTACCTCAAGAGAATCCAACCCTCCCACAGAGAGTGAAACAACCCATATGGTACCAAATCAACATGCTCAAACAAAATGAGCCTCACATGCCGACCATAATGCCAAGTGATCAAGAAATGCCTAGTGGGAGGCTATACCAGCTAGAGGAGCACATAGTTGTCAAATCCAATGAAGGCCTATGGATCTCTGATAGTGACTATGAGGATGAGATTGAGATGGCATATCTTAACCATATGAGGCAATAGGAATACCCCATAAACATGGATAATATGTTTGAACATCTAGATATGGGACCAAGGCATAGGTGGCACTTAAACCCAACATAGTTAAACCAAGTGCTTCATCCACCACTTTGGGCATACAGAGAGCACCTCCCACCTAGAGACCCCATAGGGCCAATAGTTTCAAGGGTATACCCTGTCCTTCTATCCACACATAGGGACGATCCTTTTGTATCAGTACCCAAAAATCCAGATCTAGGGTACAAGGATCACCAAGAATGTTTGAGTCTACACCCACACGGTAATGGAGACCAAATTCATTCCATCAACATGATCTCCATTGATCTAACTACCCTTATCCAAAATCCAACCGACCCAACACGACCATTGTATCTAGACCTAGAAGCCATAGACTGGGATTGCGTTGACTCACCACCATCCCCATCAGAGTACTAGCATTTTGGTGAGGTGTTTCATTTCACCCCAGGATAGACTCAGGATATCTTCCATGCTGAAGAGAAACTTGATATTCCCAATGCAGATCTAAATTCAGCGAATGACATCCACCTAATTCCAACTCCACACCAGTTGGAGGATGGATCCCACATGTCAATTGAAGAAATGATTGATGCAGACATCGGTTCTGATCCAATTAATTTGTAAGTCATCAAACTAGGGGTAATTCTATCCCCTAAAGAGCAAGCCAAGTACATTGCCCTTCTCAAATAGAAGAAGGAGGTTTTTTCATAGACCTACAAAGACATATCGGGGCTAGACCCACAGCTAGTCATGCATAATCTAACACTTGACCCAACAGTCAAGCCAGTCAAGCAAAATCTATGTAAGATGCACCCAAAAATGACCTTAATGGTCAAAGATGAGCTATAAAAGCTGTTGGATGCATAGTTTGTCATCTACATGGATTGCCCACCATGGTTGTCCAACATGGTACCCGTCAAGAAGCTGGATGAGAGGATTCACATATGCACTGATTTTTGAGATTTAAACAAAGTGAGTCCCAAGGATGATTTCCCCTTGCCTATCATCGACACATTGGTAGACGCTATAGTAGGACATGAAATTCTTTCCCTCATGGATGTTTTCTCAAGATACAACTAGATTCGTATCAATCTTGATGATCAACTAAAAATGGCGTTCATGATGCCTTGGGGGACATTTTGTTATAAGGTCATGCCCTTTGGCCTTAAAAATGTTGGTGCCACCTACCAACGCACTATGACATACATCTTCCATGATCACATGCATAAAAATTTGGAAGATTATATGGATGATTTTTTGGCCAAATCTCTTTTACGCCAAAATCATCTCGATGACTTACGCAAGATCCTTGATCGCCTCATCGAACACAAAGTTAGGCTAAACCCCAAGAAGTGCATATTAGGCATTACATCTAGAAAACTCTTGGGTTTCATAGTCTCAAAATGAGGCATCGAGGTAGATCCAAATAAATTCAAGTCAATCCTGGAGATGCTTCCCCCAACAACCATTAGGTAGCTTAGAAGATTGCAGGGAAAGGTCACATTAATAAAGCGCTTCATAACGCAGTTATCTGACAAGTGCCAACCCATGAATAAATTATTACACAAGGGGGTAGCATTTCATTGGGATGACGACTACCAGTCAGTCTTCAATGAAATCAAACAATACTTGGATTCACTACCAGTATTGGCACCACCTAGACCAGGAGTGTTGTTCTACTTATACATCTCAGCTACTAAGGTGGCCTTGGGTGCCATGCTAGCCTAGAAAAATAAATTACATAAAGAACAAGCTAATTATTATCTTAGCCGCACCCTGGTTAGTTATGAACTTAACTATGCATACATTGAGAAGCTATGCTTGGAAGTGGTATTTGCCACCAAAAAGCTATGCCATTACATGCTAAGAAATACGATGTATGTTGTGTCTAAGGAGAATCCATTGTGGTACATGATGAGTCATACTTATCATAGTAGTCGCACGACAAAATAGATCATGTTGTTGATGGAGTTTGACATCGAATTCATTGGACAAAAGTCCATAAAAGGTCAAGTCATCGTCGATCAACTAGTAGAGGCTCCTCTCGAAGATGATTAGCCTCTGACCGTAGAACTACCCGATGATGGGGTCTTCCATGTCTCAGAATCACCAGATTCTGAAGAGCCTGAGTCACAGGTAGACATAACCTTATTCTTTGATGGTTCTAAATGTGAGCAAGGAAGTGGCACGGGAATCATATTTTTCACACCGCAAGGGGCTCCAATACCTTTGTCATTTAAACTTGATTTCTTGTGCACCAATAACAATTTTGAATACAAAGCCTTGCTCATAGGTCTTTAGACAACCATCACCATGAACATCAAATGTTTGAATATCTTTGGTGATTCATTGTTAATTGTCAACCAAGTGAAATGGGTATTCCAATACAAATGCCCAATTTTGCAGGCCTAAAAATCCCTTGTGGATAAATTCCTGGCAAAACTTGAATGGTATGACATCGAGGCACTCCCTCGATCATTAAATCATTTTGCGGACACTATGGCCTCCTTGGGGTCACTAATCCTGCAAGACCCTTCTGGTGAGATAACCATTCAAGTCAAAACATTATCACAATCTATGATGGAGCATGCAAGCTCTAACATAATGCCAGGAATCCACCTGATCCAGATTGAACCATCTTAGGATAGGTTCTATTGAATCCATGATAGTCTGAATCATGCCAAATGGGGGTCTTTGTTCTCTCCAACCCCTCTTAATAGCAACACAATGCTATTTTTACAAGTTCTTTCCCGCTTATATTTTTTTAGGGATGAATTTCAAGAGGCATCGACCATTCATACCGTCAAGGTTTTTGATCAGTAGGATTGGTACACACCCATAAGAGACTATCTCAAGTTAGGTAGCCTCCCACTTGGATTGTCGCACACCGCAAAAAGATCATTCAAACAGAAAGCGATAAAACATGTATTTCTAGGAGACATTTTATACCATCAGAGCTACGAAGGTATCCTCCTCTATTGCTTGGACCCGTAGGAGTCCACTTGGGTGATCACCCAAGCACACAATGGTATGTGCGATGGCCACATTAGTGGTATGGCCATCACCAAGCACATTCTTTGCATGGGCTATTATTGGTCATCTTTAGAGTGATATTATTGCACATATGTGGGGAAGTGCATGAAGTGTCAACACCATGCTCACTTGACACATGTACCTTATCAAGCCTTGCAGTCCATCCAATCGGCTTGGATGTTTTCATAGTAGGGCTTATATGTCATCGAAAAGATCTCCCCTACATCATTAGGTCATCACACGTTTATCGTAACGGCCACAAAGTACTTCATGAAGTGGGTGGAAGCAATTCTACTTACCTCTACGATGGGGCCCCGCATTGCGGAGTTCATTTTACATAACATCATATGTCATTTTGTTATTCCATCCAAGATCATCTCGGATAATGGGACGTCATTTAAGAAAAAAGATGTGCATGCTTTGACAACAAAGTACAAAATTCAGCATAGTTTTTTGACACCCTATTATCTATAGGCAAATAGACAAGCAGAGGCGTCAAACAAAACACTAGTTGCCATCCTCAAAAATACGGTTGTAGATAATCATAAGGATTGGCACATCCAAATACCACTTGCCCTATGGGCTTATCACACTAGCATTTAGATGCCCATTGGGGCAACTCCATTTTCACTAGTGTATGGCTCCGAGGTAGTCATGCCTCTCGAGTTGGAAATACCCTCCCTGTGCATATCAATGCAAGAGTTCATCGATGATGACACTGCATGGTAGGCCCGGTTAGACTAGCTTACGTTACTCGATGAACGATGCATCAATGCTCTCAAGCATTTACGTATCTATCAAGAGCGACTTAAGAATGCATACTGTAGACACCAAAATCTAGCCACTTGCAAGTCATCTATATCTTCATGTCAGTCACGTGTCGGTCATCCACCTTCCCGCCATTATTTGGCCCAATTTCACCTTTCCCACCATTTTTCATCCCCAAATTTATTTAAATTAATATTTATATATATTTTTTAATATTTTAATATTTTAATATATATATTTAAATAATAGTTTAAGTGATTTAATCTGAGCCGTCCATCCTTCATTTAATCTCATTCGTCCATCCATCTTAATCCATTCCACAACCAAGATTTATTCTCTACCCTTGGATCCGCTTTAATCTTAGCCACACGTTCAAAGTGTCATTAAAACCCTAAAGTGTGCCCTAAGAGTGGATTATAAATTGAGTCACTTTGATGGCTCAAACCCTATGTCTTTTGCTACTTCTATCTCTGATTCTAATTCTTCTACTGTTATCTCCTCTCTTTCGCTACCCTTTCGCCGCATCCATCGCCGCTTCCATCGTCGCTTTCGTCGCCATTCCTTCTGCAGCATTCTGCAAAATCTCCCATTCCTGTCACAAGTGCCCACGAGCGTTTAACCCTTCACCAAGTTCCCATGGGCATTTAAAAAGTGCCCGTGGGCATTTACCTACAGCCACATATTCAGACCGGCATCTGTAATCCAGATCCAGAAGCATGCGGGCGTTCGGTGAGTGCACCAGGGCACCTTCTGTAGCCTATTCTGACAACAAAATTACTTCCAGGTGTCGCCTGGTCTAGCTACATTAACAAAGAATAGGTATAAATTAGTTTAAAGCAAGTAGCCGCATTTTATGTATTAATCTGTTATTGATTTCCTGCATTCCATTTTTATAGGGTTTTAGATTGTTTCTGAGGGCTCACGCAGTGGAGCCCTCTCATTAATTTCTAACTCCTTGATAGTGTTAATGTGTGTAGGTTTTTGATAATAGATCCAGTTTATTGATGGTAGCTGATTAAGCTGGAGTGGTCCAAGCAAGGGATACGACAAAGCCCACTCACTTTGTTGGGATTGAAGATACGTTTTTCGAAAGCGCCACCATTCATGCCAGCTAGGGTTTCAAAGAAACCTAGAATAATTTGTAACTGTCTATCACAAATAAAGGGTTACAAGCCCAATTGTATTCAAAAAGGAGTTTTTAAACTCCATCGATTAATAGAAATCGTTTGTTTTTGTGCAACTATTCTATACTCTGTCATTGTGATTTTATTTTTGTTTGGCGTGTATTTTTAATCTACAAATGGCGATCACGGTGGGACCCCCTAGGGTTTCATATTTTTAATACTTTCTTTACTAATCTGTTATTGTTTTCTGTTTTATTTTGCAGGTTCCAGAAATCGTGAAATTCGCTGTTCCAGCGAACTAGGGTTTTTGAGCTTGTAGAAAACGCAGTAGACGCAGAGGGGCGTCTGGAAGTCCAATACGAAACGCAGAGGTGCGTTTCAGCCTGTGCAGACTCCCATGGGCATTTGAAGTCAGTTTTACAGAAAAGCGTAGGCTTCCAAGTAAGTTTTGTACTTTTTACGTTTTTGGTTTTTCTGCCATATTTTGTTTCTTTTTTAGATCATTACTTTAAAACGAACAAAAACTAAGTAATCTAGAAAATAACAGTTATTTTTAATTACATTTTTCTTTGCATTGCATTATTGATTGTTGCTTGCATTAAAAAAAAAAAAAAAAAATTTGCATACCTAGCTGCATATTAGAATAGCTACGAATTATTTGTTTTAATTATCTAAGTAGGACTATTGATTGGATGTCAATAGTACTCCTGCCATTGGGTGATTCCAGGCAGAGAAGTGGACGAACCTTCCGGTTGCTCCTTTGATATCTGATATCATTGATAGGCAAGGGGTTTTAAATGGTGTACTTCACTTCTTCAGAGAAAATGACATGTTTTTAGTAGCCTCTTGCTTAGATCATTAGAACTTTTGATTTATAGCCTTGTATGTACACATTAGATAACTAAAACATTTAAAAAAAAAAAAAATTATTGCATTTTCATATTGCATTTAAAACAATGATATCTGGATTTCATCACCAGGTATTGCTTGAAGTTTAGTGACGGTGGAATTCATCTCCATCCATTAAACTTCTGCCTTAGACACCATAGGTCACCCCCGAGCAAACTTGTCTGGATTTCATCACCAAGTAAGAATCTCGTTGTCCTTTCCTAGCCATAGTTTTTACCTTTTTTTGTGAATAATTCAAGATTAGATCACATGCAAAACTCATAAACCGGACACTTAAAATTTACTACAGATTAAGATCAGAAAATAATTAATTAACCGCAAGGTAAGACATATTGGTTGAAACCTAGGTTGTGACTATTTTTTGATAATTTCTTTAGTGTAAATTTATCATTCCAGTTTTGCATTTTTCTTTTCTGAATTTGTTTAGATTTATTGCTCTATGGTCTTAACAAGGAATCAATCTAAAATGTTAAATCTAAATAATCAAATGGGTAATTCACAAAAAAACCCCACCACCAACATGGCCACTTATCCTAGTGAATTTCAGGCAGGTTCACCTACACGTCTTTCACGTCCTTCTACCGTCTATCACATGGCCATACCCATGGAGGAAGACAATTCCTATCATATTACCCACATTGATATGGCCCAAGTGCAAACTCACTTAAGAGATGGCACTGGTTATGTCCTTGAGCCAATCCAAGATTCCCCTATGCAAGATTCTATTTTTCAGCAGGATATTGCATCAACCATACCCGCTGGTTTCACTCAGGTCTACACTAACCCTTTTTTTGAGGCTAATGTGATATCTGTTCAGTCGGCTTCATCTCCAACATCTTCTCGGATGCTCAATTGTTCTCCTTTGGAGACAAATGTAGTGTCTTCCCGACCACTTTCTCCTCCATGTACCCGGGTGTACACCAATTCTCTTTATGAAGTTGGTGGAAACTCCTCTAACCATAACCAATTTCAACCCGCTTCTTCCCAAACCATTTATGGTTTCACCCTACCTGGGGCATAGTCTACTGTTTCTTCCCAGGTACCACCTACTTCAGCCACCTTCATTGCCCCTGCTATGCAGTCTCTTGTGACTACCATGGCAACTTGCCCTCCACCTTCATCCAATCATCCCATCTCCCTTGGGTTAGAGATTAATAAGGTTAAGGAGTATCTCGACAAATTGATTTTGCAACAACAACAACAAAATGCTCAACCACCTTTCGTAGTAAATCCTATACCCCAACCAATTTCTACCCAGCCAACTTTTATTAGCTCAGGCCCCACCTGGGTACCCCAATATTCGGTGGTGTCCATTCCTACCCCACCTTTCTCCCAACCTAGTCCAGTTCATCATTCAAACCAATCACCTTCTTTCCGGTATCATCCATACCAATAACATGTCCATTCTACACCGCCTAATCTAGGCAATTTCATCCCATCTCATCAATTTTCCACTCTTCCATTACATCATCATAATCATCAAACGAGTTAGAATTTTAATGAAGATTATCGACTCCATGCTATGCAACAACAGATTGACAACCTTATGCTTAACGCGCCTGGCTCATTTAGTTAGAAACCTACGCTAAGGTCATTGATCAATCAACCAATTCATCCTTCGGTACCTTCACCACCATATCCAACTGATTTCACATTATCGAAGTTTGACAAATTTTGAGGAACTGAGGATCCTCATGAACATGTGAGCTCATTCATGCATGCTTGCTTTAGAATCCAAAATAATGATGCTCTTATGCTCAGAAATTTTCCTCAGACATTAGGAGGAGATGCTGTACAGTGGTATAATCATTTAGCTCACCATAGCATTTATGCTTACGAGCAATTGATTAATCTATTTTTAGAACGATTCTCCCTGAATGTACAAAAGAGAGTCTCATTAGCTGACTTATACAAGCTCAAGCAACATGACGATGAGACTGTTTATGACTTTGGAAACCGTTGGAGGGCTATCATTAATAAACTGCCATTCTCCCTACCAATGGAGGAGTTAACCAAAATTTTCACCCGAGTTGTCTAAAACCTATCTCTTGGTTACTCCAATTACAACAATATAGGACTTTTGAAGAGGCTTTGGCCCAAGCAAGTATCATAGAAGACATTAAAGTCCAAGAGGGTGTTTTAAAACCCCGTAGAAAAGAATGGCAACAAAAGGGCCAACAACGAAATAATAATTATGGCCAAAACAAACAAGCATAGGCTAATACAGCCTCAAATGTTAACCAAGTTAATCAAGTGGTGGCAAGCCAGCCCATAATGGCTCAACAACAACAAGTAATGCAAATTCAACCGCAACCAATTGCTTATCATGCGGTACCCGCCCCTACTCAACCAACTCCCAATACTGGGCCAACCATGGAAACTCGACCTTGGCAAACAAATCGTCCCAAGCGACAGTTCACACCTTTAGATGAACCATATGCGGTCATATTCAAAAAGTTATATAGCACAAATCAGTTAACTTTACCTGAGTTTAAACCTTTAGACCCATCTAGAAGGGGGAAGTATTACAAGGAGTACCTATTTTGTCCTTATCATAGGCAAAATGGGCACGATATCAATAATTGTACAGCTTTCAAACATGTGATCCAAGATCTTATTGAGATTGGAGCCATTAAATTGGATAGCCCCTTAGCCCAACAAAATCAAAATCTTGGTATATTTCAAACACCCCTTCCACATTGGGAGGAAGCTCCAACAACTTCAGGGGGAGTAACTCAGGTAACTCCTCCTAATCAAGTCAACCATGTACAACAATACCAAGGTTTTGTGGGTACTATTAATGTAGTAACCCGGGGTCAAAGGGCGAACCAACCAAATCAAGCTGAACCACAGCCACCTATACAAACCCCCAGTCCACCTCAGGTAATAGTGACCCAACGACGTGCTAGTACTTCTCAACAACCGCTAAATCATGCTACTCAATGCAAACGACCCATCATGTCATTAAGTAGCTGGTTAACTACCAGTTTAAAAATGGCTTCTACCAAGTTATCGATCTATGACCTCATTCAACAATCTCCCCCGCATAGAGAGGCATTAATGGAAATATTAAAGTCAATCGAGCTTCAAACTCAAGATACTAATGCCTTCAACAACTTTGTGGGGAGTATTCAAACATGCATGGAGCCCTCCATCACTTTCTATGATTTTGAAATCAAACCTATGTCAACAGAAAGTATAGATCCTCCACTACATATCATGGCCAAGATCGATAACAAGCCATTCAAGAGAGTCTTAATTGACACCGGTTCCTCAATAAATATCATTACAACATCGGCGTTGAGTCATCTAAAGCTATCGCCATCCCTTATCACAAAGTCAACTTTTACTCTTAAAGCATTCAATGATGCTTTATCTTCCATGGTTGCCACAGTTATCTTGCCCATTGAGGTAGGGGCCCAAACTTTGCATACCTTGTTTCACATCTTGGAAGGGACCATGGCATACAATGTATTGCTTGGACGGCCTTGGATTAGGGAGATGAGATGTGTCCCTTCTATACTGCATCAATGTCTGAAGTATGTATATGAGGGACGAGGTTCATTGTGTACCTGTCGACACGGAACCCTTCAAACATTGCAACTATGTCTCAAATCCTTATGAGATTGTGTTGCCATCCACTCATCTTTTATTGACCCCATCTATTTCTTCTATACCATCTTCTTCTAAAGCTCCCATTCCTGAGGAGCCACCCATCATATCACAACCATCTTCCTCTTTCACTATTCCATCTCCTTCACCACTTTCTTCATCAACTAATCTTCCTTCTTCTTCATCAGTGACCACATGCACATGTGGCCATGACCAATCATCTCTTTCCACGTCATTACCCCCTTCTTCTACACCTTCTTCAACATCACCTATTATTCCTCCATCTTCCCAACCATCACCAAGATGATGTTTCACAAGTTAGTGAAGCATCAACCCAACCAAATCCTTCCAATTCTTCTATCCCACATTCTTCTATTCCATCATCAAGTCCATCTCCCTCCCAAGTCAAGGTCCATCTCACTGATGCAGGTATTGGTGAGTATGCCATTCAAGATGTCCACATCACACCATTCAATGTACAAACAGTTAAAGATTTTGGTCGTCCACATGACCAACATTTATCCATTGGATCGGTTTATAACATGGGTTCTATGCCAAATTCCATTAATTTTGTATATGGGGGAATAGAGTCATCTTCTAGTCCTACTACCATACCAGAACCCAAACATCCAGTAATTTCCAATATCGAAAGGATGGAGGGTTTTCCCTCTCGCTATTTCCACAGACATAATTGGCAGCAATTTGGCCTAGGTCGATATGAGCAAGGGGTAACTGAACGCATCGATATGCCATATCAGAGACCCACTGAGAATTTTGGTCTGGGCTACCAACCACTTCCATCCCTTTCTTCTTTTGAACGAGCTTTTCAAAGCATTAATTTTAATTTAGAAGAAGAAATCCTCCACCCCGACGAATCCGAAGATGAAGTCTATGAAGAATTTGACGTCATGTCAAATGCTGATGAATCTGAAGAAGAGTCGGCGCCCATTTTTCCCCTCACTAAACAAGACGAGTTTTATCTCCAATTGTTCCCTCTCCAAGAGGCCATCTTTCGCTTGCTTCTTCCACAAGAACGAGGTGAACCACCCCCTCCGCCACATCCATAAGCCATAATCCAAACTTGTATTATATGTATATACTAAAATAGTGGTTTTCACCACTACCAAAAAAAAAAAAATCCAAAAAAAAAAAAAAAATACTTTATTGTTGTATATATGTGTGTAATAGTGGTTTTCACCACTACAAACAAAAAAAAAACTCAAAATACAAATACAAAAAAAAAAAAAAAAACTGAAAAACTATGTTGTTTTGCACTTCAGGTCTTCCGAGGTCTTCACCGGTTTTCCCTTCCATTCCGCCTATCCTTTCTTCCATAAGTCGACAATGAATTTCGAAGACTTATTCACACCGCTCCATAATCCATATGATCCGGATAAGCCAATCCCGATCAATCCAAGCCTGATTGACATGGATCGGATTTCATTCCCTCCATCTATTTCAGAGTTCATCCTTTCTAAGGAATTGTTAAGGGCTTCCGCCAACTACATTCCTCCTTCACCTCCACATTCACCTTCATCTTCTAAGCCAGAGGTTTTCCAGGCAGACATAGATGAGAGCAAGGCACAGGAGCTTGATGACATTTTAGATGACATAAATCTGATCCCTACTCCCCATCAGCTTGAGGAAGGTTCCCACATGTCTATTGAAGAAACTATCGATGTAGACCTTAGTACAGACCAAGATGGCACCCAAATTGTGAAACTGGCTAAAAGTCTATCATCAGAGGAACAAGAGCAAATGATTGCTCTACTCAAGCGGAAGAAGGAGATATTTGCATGGTCTTACAAAGACATGCCAGGCCTAGACCCTAATTTGGTTGTCCATAACCTCACCTTACAAAAAGATGCTAAACCCCGTCAAACAAAAACTTAGGAAAATGCATTCTACTGTGGCTCTCATAGTTAAATCAGAGATTCAAAAACTTTTGGATGTTAAATTTGTCGTCCCGATTGATTATCCTGAGTGGCTTTCTAACATGGTACCCGTTCGCAAGCCTAACAGGGGGATACGTGTTTGCACCGATTTTTGAGATCTAAATAAAGCTTGTCCTAAGTATGACTTTCCTCTTCCAAACATTGATACTCTTGTCGACACCTGCACTGGTCATGAAATTCTTTCGTTCATGGATGGATTTCAGGATACAACCAGATTCGAATAAACCCTGAAGATCAACACAAAATAGCATTTACTACACCTTGGGGAACTTTTTGTTACAGGGTGATGCCCTTTTGCCTTAAGAACGCAGGTGCAACCTATCAACGAGCCATGACTTATATTTTCCATGATTATATGCATAATATTATTGAAGATTATGTGGATGATTTATTGGCAAAATCTAAAACTCGACAAGAGCATTTTGATGTATTGGAAAAAGTTTTTGATAGGTTTCTAGAGCATAAAGTAAGGTTGAACCCTAAGAAATGTGTCTTTGGTGTTACCTCAGGAAAATTCCTAGGTTTTATTATCTCTAAACGAGGTATTGAGGTGGACCCAAACAAGGTCAAAGCCATTATGGAAATGTGTCCCCCAACTAATTTGAAGGAGTTGCGTAGTTTGCAAGGAAAGATTAATTCAATCCGTCGCTTTATTGCACTACTTTCTGATAAATGTAGGCCATTTTGCCACCTACTACAAAAGGGGGTACAATTTTCATGGACATATGAGTGTCAAAAAGCCTTTGATGACATCAAGCAGTACTTAGCATCTCCGCCAGTCTTAGCTCCGCCTCGTCGAGATCCCTTCCTTGCGAATTTCTTTGCAGGAATTTATCGATGATGATACTGCTAGACAAGCACGTCTTGATCAACTCACACTCATAGATGAAAAACGAATCAATGCTTTAGAGCATTTGCGATTTTATCAAGACCGATTGAAACGTGCTTACAATGCCAAAGTTCATCTAAGAGAATTTCAAGTAGGGGATCTTGTCCTTAAAGAGAATCAACAAAACACCAATGCATTGCTACATCTTCGAGATAAATTCGTGGCTAATTGGTTAGGTCCATATATGGTCACTGAAAGAGTGGGTAATGGAACTTATAGACTTGCCAGTTTAGAGGGAGAGGAAGAACTCGAACCACTTAATGTTATACACTTGAGAGCATTTTACGCATAGTTTGAATTTTATATGTACATATATACATGGCTTGTAAAAAAAAAAAAACACAAATAAAATAAAAAGAATTTGCATTTCATTGCTAGTTGCATACATCTCATTCAAAAACATTGCATTTCATGTGCATACATCTCATTCAAAACCATAACATTTCATTTTCAGCCATAGTTGCATATCATGTTAGAGACCATTCTATCTTTTGAATATAAAATTTGGTCAAGCAAAAGTCATGTTGCCTTAATCAGGGGCACCTTCATAAAATCCATCAAACCGAATTGTCATTCATACACCCATTTTCCATTTGCACATATTTACATTGCCAAAATGTTTTCAGTCACTCAGCCATTTCTAGTGTTTTAAGCAAACTTCGAAATGCATGTCAAAGTTCTCTAGGGCCATATCACAAATTACACTAAATAAAATCTTGAGTATTGGGAAATGATTTCAAAAGCGGTCTTGAACCTATCACATTTTCACATCTTAAAAACATCTTGTGTCAAAGAGAGATAACACCATCCTTGGGTTGTGCCTTGAAGTGAAAAGGGTAATCCTCGTTTGTCCTATCATGCAAACATAGTCCATAAAACAGATGGTTCTTACTACTATCACAAGCAATCACAAAATATAAATATAAACAGAGTAGTAAGGATAGGGTAAAATTCTCATCATACTTCGGTTGAGAATCCGATTCCCCAAAGCTCTAAGGAAATGAACATTTTTCACACACCACTGATCCCAAATAAGTTGTAAGGATCATACTACTTGTCCAGTCAGATGGATAGGCAATCATCCCCAAGGCTTACAAAGGTCTAAAACAACATGGACTATGGAGTTAACCTTCACCGGGGCTATAGACGCTTGACTGCACGTGGAGTATACTCATTGCGTGGCGACATGTCTCTCCTCAAAAAGAGACCTCTGAATGCTCATACGGACAAACTAGCTTCGGGGTCTTCTCCATAACAAGGTTACCTAATTTATGCAAGATGAGGTTAATGAACACACTTGCACACACACAAGTTTTTGATTGCCTAGAGTCACTACCATGCTTCTGATTTGGTTAATGAACTCACATGCACACACATTTGGTCCTAGTTGAATTAGGCAGTATTAGTAAGTTTGTTTGATACCACTAGCATGTTTGAGTCTTTGTAAAACAGTCTTCCTCCATATTTTATTCCATATCAACCTCCATATCTTCTTCCATATTCATGTCATTCAATACGTCATTCATTCACAAGCTACCAAGTTTGGTGCCCCTGATTAAACAATTATGATAACAGTTGGCTAAATCTAACTATCTAAAAGTATGAGTGCTTCTTAGTGCATATTTCATTTTCTTAGTCTCGCATTAATCATCTATAACTTTGCATTCCATTCCATCACATATGCATCAAAAGCATTAAAACATATAAAAACATGCATCACAAAAACATAGGCATTCAAAAAAAAAAAAGAGTAAAACACCAAATAAATAAAAGCCATGTATATATATATATATGTATAAAGGTAAAACTGTACAATGAATGCCAAAAGGCTACAATATACAATAGAGCACCAAGGCTCATAAAGAGTGCATCTAAGCACTAAGCTAACCATCAAAAGAGGATCCATGTGACCTAGTAGGAGCCTTAGACCTAGTTGTGTGCCTAGACTCACTACGCCTAGAGACAGAGGAGGATGGAGGATCAGGCAACACAATGTGATGCCTAAAAAATGTGTCCTCCAGAGCCTCAATATAATGAGTCCTAGACCTAAGTCTAGATATGTCTATCTCGTGTCATCGCTCTCGCTCTGCTAGCTCTGCTTGGAGTCTCGTCACCCTGTCATCCTGGGGAACCCTAGTCGCTCCATCCAAGTCCACCTGCATCTGGCCCATCCTCTCCTAAATAGCTATTAGGGCATCCCACTCTACAACCTGTTGCTCTAGCTGAGCTATCCTTTTATCCCGGACTTCTAGCATAGCATCACGCTCTGCTATCTGCTGCTACAGCTACGCCAGATCATCCTCATGCCCGCTAGGGGGTACCTCTCTAGTCTCTCTAGCGGCCTCTCCTAGGCCCTCACCATCATCCTCCTCCTCATCTCCGCTCCCCGCTGCCTATCGCACCATCTTCCCCTTTCGCCTTCGACTGTCAGATTGAAGGCGGGGACCCTCCCTGCGCTTGGGAACCTCTACGGTTCCCTCGTCCTCTCCAGCTCCAATAGCCACCAATGGTGGCTCCCACCTCGGCTCTATGGCCATCCATGCTGCATACTCAGCTGTTACCCTGATGTCGTCCATGTCAAGGATCTCTATGTACTCATCGTCCTCTGTCGCCTCCCTCCATGTCTTAACACATGGCAAATCCCCCTCTGATCTGTGCCTCCGGTAGCGCACTGGCTCACCAGGGACATCCTGTCTCAATCTGACCTGGCGGAGCACTCGAGACATCTGTATGTACTCCGCCTCGCTGTGGCCCCGACCCACTACCCATCTGGCTCGTTGCACTCATCTCAGATGCTCTCCATCACCGATCCACCTCGCCTCCCTCCAGGGCCTCCAAATGACTTGGGCATCTGTCAAGTCTGCCCATAAACTCCTATACCATTGCCCCGATCTCACGGGGCGGCTCGGCTGTCTCTCCTCTGCCACTGGCCATCTCCTACCATAAGCCTGGCTCATTTCCTAGTAAGCACATGGTAACCCCTCCGGTCGGGCCACTCTGAAGTGCTCCCAGCCCCAGCACTGGAGAACCAAACTATAGCCTAGGCCCTTCCGGCCCCGTTTCCAAACCTCATACAACTCCCGGTACACCTGCACCAATAAAGCGGGCGCCCAGGCATACACTACCCTATTAGTGAGCATCTCGCTCACTACACCCATCAAGTTCCATGGAAACCTACACCCGGTGCTGTTCGGGGCCACAATTTTGGCCAATACGAACATCATCAGAGCCTCCACCGCTACCAACTCCTTAGTCGTATACATGGCCAAGTAAGGAATCCCCCTGCTCTCCATTCGGATCTCTCTCCAGTCATCCCCAAACAACTTGGCCATCTCCGTGGCCCTATCTCATCCAACCTCCACCTGCGCCCCCTCCACGGGCACCTTGAGGATGCGGTATACATCCTCAAGCGTCACCGTCATCTCTCCAGTCGGGAGTTGGAACGTCCCCCGATCTGGATCCCACCTCTCGGCCAAAGCCGAGAGGTACCCCTCATCCGCCCGAACTACCTCCAACCGAGCTGCCTCCGCTAGCCCTACTACCTCCAATATCTCCCAGTCTTCCTGGGACAATGACCTCCTCATCCCCGGAATTATGGGGGAGAATCGGTGTCGTGCCTCTAAAACCCTAAGCTGCAAAACAACAAAACAAAAATTGGTTATAAATTTTTTTCCAAAAAAAAAAACAAATAAAAGTACTTGCTTAAATAAACAAATACCTCAGCTGGATACATTGGCGCATCCACTCCCATATCCGCCATAGCTCCCACGTGCTTCACTCTCCCACACAACCTTTCACTTCACTTCACTTCATTCCACTCCCTCAGACGCACTTCTCTCAAGCTCGAACGCACAAATGAGTGAAATTCTCACTGAAATTGTTTAAATAGCTGGTTTTGGCGCCCTGAAATGCAGTGGGGCATTTCATGGCACATTTAGACACAGTGGGGCATTTCATGATGCATTCAAACACCGGCGGGCATTTTTGCCACCTCCAAATGCATATCGGCGTTTGGTGTCAGTATTGAATAACATAACAAAACTTACAAAATTGAAGCTTACCTCCTCCAAATTTCATCAAATTGCATCCATCCATTCTTCTTATCATAATAAAACATTTTGTGAAGGTTACAATGGTTTTGGAAACAAATTTTGTCATTTTGCTCAAAAAGCGCATCATTCATCATTGATTTACAAATTGGGTTAAAAGCATTCAAAACCTTCACAAAATTAACAACATTCATCAATTCTTCTGATCTATCATCAATTTCATTCATTCTTCTTTCATCATGCATATTTTTGCAAAATTAAATTAAAGTAAACCTCGTATCTAGTGGTATATTCTATCACCTTGGCGATTGCAACGATTTGCATCCATGCAATTCGATAAGAGGATTAAACCACCATAAGGACACTTACCATTTATCATCATCAATTATTTCATTGTTTGAAAATTGGAAATCAATTCTGGGTATCCTACTTTTTAAGTGACCTCATACCAAGATCAATTTTCTCAACAGTTGTCATTGATGGCCTAGTTCATGGGGCCTTAAACATGGACAAATCTTCAATATCATCATTATTTTGAGTCTTGCTAGAGATTAAGGCTACCTAGGTTGATTGGTTCCGACTCGAGGAATTATCCATACAATCACTAGGAGCATCTCTGAAGTTCTAGACTCTTTCATATTGCATCTCTGCATATCAATGACGCCAACAAGGCAATTTCATCAACAGTATGGATTCACCCACAGGAGTTGGGGCATCCGTTATCAATTTTTAACTTTCCTAATAGTAAAATTCATCTTACATGATCATGGAATTTATAATTTGGCGAAAATCCCTTTATAACCGTTGGGGCAGAAAACGGTCCATCTTTCACATCACTCATATCGTCTTCAATCATATTATTTTCTGGTTTGTACACCAACCCCTTTTCTATTGGGACATAAACAGATGGTTCATACACAAACCCCTTTTTCACCGTTGGGGCAAAAACGGTTCATTTTCTTCCGAATTTCTTCCAATTGGCTCGTGAGAACCATTCTCGCTCGCCAATTGAGGGGGTAAGCTGATAAATTTTAAATATTTTTTTATTCTTTGGTCTTCAAATTTGTGCTTTAGTCTTGAGAGAGAGTTGCGTCTGATCCAACTTTTCAGGTATCCTAAGTTTTTGTGCTGCATTGTGTCTTCACACAAAGCAGCTCAAAAAGGGGCATCTGTAGACACCAAAATCTAGCCACTTGCAAGTCATCTATATCTTCCTATCAGCCACGTGTCGGTCATCCACCTTCCCATCATTATTTGGCCCAATTTCACCTTTTCTCGCCATTATTTGGCCCAATTTCACCTTTCCCGCCATTTTTCATCCCCAAATTTATTTAAATTAATATTTATATATATATTTTTTAATATTTTAATATTTTAATATATATATTTAAATAATAGTTTAAGTGATTTAATCTGAGCCGTCCATCCTTCATTTAATCTCATCCGTCCATCCATCTTAATCCATTCCACAACCAAGATTTATTCTCTACCCTTGGATCCGCTTTAATCTTAACCACACATTCAAAGTGTTGTTAAAACCCTAAAGTGTGCCCTAAGAGTGGATTATAAATTGAGTCACTTTGATGGCTCAAACCCTATGTCTTTTGCTACTTCTATCTCTGATTCTAATTCTTCTACTGTTATCTCCTCTCTTTCGCTACCCTTTCTCCACATCCATCACCGCTTCCATCGCCGCTTTCACCGCCATTACTTCTGCAGCATTCTGTAGAATATCCCATTCCTGTCGCAAGTTCCCGTGGGCATTTACCCCTTCACCAAGTGCCCAAGGGCGTTTAAAAAGTGCCCACGGGCGTTTACCTACAACCACAGACTCATACCGGCGTCTGTAATCCAGATCCAGAAGCACGCGGGCATTCGACGAGTGCACCAGGGCACCTTCCGCAGCCTATTCTGACAACAACATTACTTCCAGGTGTCGCCTAGTCTAGCTACATTAATAGAGAACAGGTATAAATTAGTTTAAAGCAAGTAGCCGTATTTTATGTATTAATCTGTTATTGATTTCCTGCATTCCATTTTTATAGGGTTTTAGATTGTTTCTAAGGGCTCACGCAGTGGAGCCCTCTCATTAATTTCTAACTCCTTGATAGTGTTAATGTGTGTAGGTTTTTGATAACAGATCCAGTTTATTGATGGCAGCTGATTAAGCTGGAGTGGTCCAAGCAAGGGATACGACAAAGCCCACTCACTTTGTTGGGATTGAAGATACGTTCTTCAAAAGTGCCACCATTCGTGCCAGCTAGGTTTTTGGAGAACCCTAGCATAATTTGTAACTGTGTATCACAAATAAAGGGTTACAGGCCTAGTTGTATTCAAAAAGGAGTTTTTAAACTCCATCGATTAATAGAAATCGTTTGTTTTTGTGCAACTATTCTATACTCTGTCATTGTGATTTTATTTTTGTTTGGCGTGTATTTTTAATCTACACATACAACATGAAATTTCACCTGAGGGACTTTCAGGTTGGTGACCTGGTCTTAAAATAGGACCAACAAAATTTTAACTTTCCACTCCATTTATGGGACAAGTTCACGGAAAATTGGTTGGGTCCTTATGTAATCGACAGTAAAATAGGACCTAGAACATACTGGCTCACAGGGCAACAATAAAAAATATATATAATAATAACAATGGTTATCACCACTACTCAAACCCCTTGCTCAAGTTAAAAAAAAGAGAAAAATAAATAGTGATTTTCATCACTATGTATGAGAGCAAGTATCCCAACAATTTGAGCAACCAAAAGATGCCTGAGCTTGAATCCCTAGAATTCTTAGCATTCAAAAAACCATCTAGGTGATCCTCATTATGGGTTTTGTGGGCAGCCTATCTGGCAATGGCAGTATCCTAAATGCATGATGATATGTCTATCACATTAGCTTTGTGTATGTGTAGACCAATGTTTGCATGTGGATGAGCTATCTTATGGTATCCTATATTGCATCGTAGATTAATCTTACTAAAATACAAAAAAGGAATTAGTGGATCTAATTAGGTTATCCTTAGTATAGGTTTTGTGGACATCCTACCTGGCACTGGTGGTATCCTTATGAATACCACATAAACAAACTCAATCGCACACACAGGGATGTGACATAACTTGGTCAAACTCAAGTCTAAATTCGTACCTTGTTCAAAAGTTATGTAAGATAATTTATAGTCTTGATTAGTTAGTTAAAGTAGCTAAGTCTCAGAAAAAACTTAACTACATTTTAAAACAATTGTTGTGCATTTCATTACTCACATCACCATCAAAAAATACAAAACAAAAATTACAAATACAAAGTTATTCCATCAAGCACTCACATAGTACCCACCCAAAGGTTGCTACTACTTGTGTCTATGTTATTTTAATTCCTTGCTGCCCCTCCGGTGTTCCTAGTGGTGAGATCCTACACACATAGAAACATAAAACAGTTAAGAGCATATGCGGATAGAGGGAAAAACATGCAATCCCCAAGGCCTCCGGCTAGTGAATACATAAAATAGAAAAATTATTATCAGAACATGTCATAATGAATTCAAACTTTGAAAAAAGCATAGAAACATCATCAAAGACACATTGCAAAAATAACAATCAAGAAATCATGCATGGATTTCTAATCACTCCAGGGTGGGACAATTAGGACTGTCATAAAACATGCAAAAGAAACCTTGCAAATGTCCTATATAGAGGCCTCCAAAACTCATGAAAACTTGGGGTTAGGCTAAAAGAGGCATTTTGGGATGACCCAGAAGGTCATATTTTGCAGATTCTTCCCATATTGTCCCATATTTGAAAGCACTCCCTGTATGTTAGTAAATGCGTAAAATGATAAAAACATAGTCAAATCAAGTCAGAATGACATGAAACTTGAACAATAGCATAAGTAAACCAACTAGAACATAATTCAAAAATAATAGTGAAGAAATAATTCACAAATTTCTAATCACTCTGGGGTGGGATGATTAGGATTGCAGTAGTTTGGGGGGCACCCGGGGGTAGGATGCCCACCGTTTGAGACCTATTTTTGACACCAATCTAGGTGGGATGGGTCCAAAACCTCCTAGGGGGTTGTTTCAATGGATTTGGTGTGGGATTATGGCTGATTTCTTGGGTTTTGGGTTGAGATTGCGTTATTAGTGTTCACCCGATAACCTCTCTTCCAAAAGAGAAATTAGGGATGTAGTTCATACTAGGATTTTTAACCTTAATGTGAACTAAACTACAAATTAAAAGAAAAAAACAAACAAATCACAACAAAAAAAACAAATTCATAGTAGGGTTTTAAACCTTAAAGTATGAACAACAAAATAAAATAAAACACAAAATCTATATTTGGGTTACAACCTTAATAAGACAAAAACAACAAAACAAAATACCACAACCAAGAATTTTATATGTGCATTTTAAAAATTAATATAAAAACAAAAAAATAACAAGTAGAAGGGAGGTACATCATACCGGTCTCACTTCAGCTCCTCTACTCAAAGATCTGGTTCTTGCACTCATGATGTCCATGAAATCTCAGCAATGCTCCACTATGCAAACTTGCACTCCTCCTCACTGCTCCAAATCAACAAGAAAAAAATGTTGCAAATGAGCCCAAAACCTAGTTTTGGTCCTTTTATAGGTTGTTAGGCCTATAATCATTCCACCCTAGGACAAGCACTCCAGTTAGCACTTGTACCACCCTAGGATGATTACTAAATTGGTATCCGTCCCACCCTAGGATGATTACAGAGCAAGAAATAAAGTAACAAAAATAGAATCCAAAAAATGCACCAAAAATAGCAATAAATCTACCAGATAAAGGTGCCTTTACACCTGACATTCTTGGCATGAAAAACTGATGTTGGGGTCATGAATAATCTTTATCCTACTCCCTAATAAGGCTAGTATAGCTATACCACTCCATGGGAAGGAGGATTTTTGATAATTTCTACCCCAATAGGCCTCGACAAAATGGGTCAAAACCCACCAAAAATAGGTTCGATTACTGGAAAACTGCAATGAGTGTTCAACGAAAAACAATTGAAGGCACCCTTACAAATGTCATCTTGGGTTAAGCAACTCATTGCTTTTGTTATTTTGGTCATTTCCTCATCAATTCGTCACTTGAGGGGGTAGTCACACTTAGTCACCAAATAAATAAATACACACCCAATCAAAGAAATGACATGCATTCAAAGAATCATTGACAAAGACAATCACGCTCCTGCTTGGGTAGTAAACAAGCAATAATCATAATCTGGACAAACACTTGGCATTCTGGAAGCATGAATACAAGGTTCCTTAGACAAAATGTTGCGCCATTTTTCTATTCATGACTGAACAATGTCTAATATCAAGTACACCTCACTAAAAAAGGTTACACTTGACTTAAGATCCTTAGCTCGTCAGAAGCAAGGATTCAAGAATGCGTGCCCTTTACATACTTGGGGCATAAAGAGTTGGTTAGGTTACTAAGAAACCCTAATCATTAAGTGCTTTGGTCATCTATTTTTTCTCAGCACTCTGCCACCCATAGTGCATCCCAAAAAGGGGCATCTATAGACACCAAAACAACACCAATTCAATTATGTGACTACAAGCACTGACCGAATTGACATACATACCCCCTAGGGTAGCCTCCAGAGGTTAAATAGTGGTCCTAACCACTCCCAAATTATTTTTTGAATGTCAAAGGTCATTTTGGCACCTTTTAAGCACTTTGCTCCCTATTCTTCCCACCCTGGGATGATTAGAATCCTATTCGTCCCACCCCGGGATGATTAGCAGCAATTGTCCCAAGGTGGGACGATTAGCAGGTTTGACTAGAAAAAAGTCAAGCCTTGATAGATCTACCACTCAACTTTGCCTTCATTGCATGCAATTGTGAGGAATTGTTTCAAATCTAAGAGAGGAACTTCAGTCAAGCAGGCCTCATGCAAGGAGGCCCTAAATTAGGGAGAAATCTTCTCTCCCCCAAAAAATGCATGACAAGCCAAGTGGCACCCTCACATGCGCATTCAAAGGAGACCCTTAGGTCTATAAAATGGTGAGCCTTCTCACCCCAAAAAAGAATAGAGCTAGTGCATTTGGAGCAATGGAGTGCTACCAAATTATACCCACATTCCCCTTTGTGCTTCTTACATCCCTAATTTCTCTTTTGGAAGAGAGGTTATCGGGTGAACACTAAGAATGCAATCCTGACCCAAAACCCAAGAAATCAGCCACAATCCCACACCAAATCTATTGACACAACCTCCTAAGATTTTTTGGACCCATCCCACCTAGATTGGTATCAAAACCAGGTCTCAAACGACGGGCATACTACCCATGGGCACCCCCCAAAATGTTGTAGTCCTAATCATCCCACCCCGGAGTTATTAGAAATCCATGAATGCTTTCTTCACTATTATTTTTGCATTATTTTCTAGTTGGTTTACTTATACTGATGTTCAAGTTTCATGTCATTCTGACTTGATTTGACTGTGTTTTTATCATTTTACATGTTTACTAACATATAGGGAGAGCTTTCAAATTAGGGACAATATGGGCAGAATATGCCAAATCTGACCTTTTGGGTCATCCCAAAATGCCCCTTTTAGCCTAACCCCAAGTTTGTAGGAGTTTTGGAGGCCTCTGGATAGGACATTTGCAAGGTTGCTTTTGCATGTTTTGTGATAGTCCTAATCGTCCCACCCCGGAGTGATTATAAATCCATGCATGATTTCCTGACTGTTATTTTTGCAATTTGTCTTTGATGATGTTTCTATGCTTCTGTCAAAGTTTGAATTCATTATGACATGTTCTGACCATCATTTTACTATTTTATGTATTCACTAGTCGGAGGCTCTAGGGATTGCATGTTTTTCCCTTTATCCACATATGCTATTAACTATTTGTTGTTTATCTGTGTGTAGGATCTATACTGGAGGGGAAGCAAGGAATGATGAACACATGGACACAAGCAACGGTAACCTTTGGCCCACCCATTTCAAATGTGGGCATGCGAAAGACACTGGAAGCGTATCATCCGTTGATGTAACGAACTGTATCAAACATTCTAATAACTGGAAGGGGAACGTATTGTAACTAGATTTAAAAGCAACATTAATAAAATAGGCCCTACTTTTCTTTGTTTACTAACATCTCGTGTATTTCCTTCATGCATTACTTTTCTCGCATTTGTAGGACTTAGCATTTTTATATCAATTTTGTTTGCATCATAATCTGGCATGTCGTCACTTCGCATTCGAATTTTAGTGGATGAGCTATATTATGGTATCCTAGATTGCATCATAGATTAATCTTACTAAATGCAACAAAGGAGTTAGTGGAGCTAATTATGTGATCCTCAGTACAAGTTTGGTGGACAGCCTACCTGGCACTGGCGGTATCCTTACGAATACCACATCAACGAAATCAATCACACACATAGGGATGTGAAATAACTTGGTTAAACTCAAGTCTAACTCGTACCTTTCTCAAAAGTCTTGTAAGATAATATACAGTCTTGACTAGTTAGTTAAAGCATCTAAGTCTCAGAAAAAGGTTAACTACATTATAAAATAATTGTTGTATATTTCATTACTTACATAACCATCAGAAAATACAAAACAAAAATTACAAATGCAAAGTTATTCCATAAAGCAATACATAGTACAAAAAGCCAGTAAATCCTATATAGTCTATGGTGTCATTGCCTGTATACCAATAAATCATTTCATCCATTCTATATGCATACATCTATATCATATAATTCAAATCATCTGCAGTCATAATAGCATATGCATACATCAACATAAATAAATGTGCATAAAGAACAATAAACCATGACAAGTATATAATCAAACCAAAACAAGAGTCATGTATATATATCAAGCAAAAATGCCCTCAGGCTACAATAAGAAGGTCCTCTAACCTCACAAAAAAACCAAAAACTCAAAATCCCTAAAGCCTAGCGAGTTGACCACCATGATCATGTAGGATCGATGTGACTGGAACTACCCCTAGTAGTATGGATCCTATGGGACCTCTCAGGGTGGTTGCTACCAGCCCTTGCACCCTACCCACCAACACTACCCTCACCTAGCCACCTATGATGAGATGATATACACTGCTCAGTATCACTGCCTATTGTACGGTGCGAAGACCCACCTCCATTAAGCACAGGAAATTATCCACCAAGTTAGATAACCTCTGTCTCTAACTCTATCCGATACTGACCCCACTCCATATCTCATCAGTGATACACAGCCAGTGCACTATCTCGCTATGCCAAAAAATTCCATAGGAGATCCCTCTCCTGTGTTACCTCCACCAAAGCATCTCTATGCTCCTCCTCCTATCTTTGTAAGAGACCCTCCAATCATGCTATCTCAGTATGAAGCCTAGCCTCCACATCCCCTGAGCCAGCCTGAGGCATGGGCACATCTGGGATGAACTATTGCTTTGGCACCCACTGATCTGGGACATTCTGTACATTTGGCTACTTTTGAACCCCCAAATCATCTCCATCACCATTGAAGTCATCAACCTCCATCATGTCAACATCCTCAAGCGAAGCCCCCTAACCCTCCATCGGTGCCTCTGCACCCCCACATCCTGCTACTATATTATCCATGCCTCCTAGAGGCCCCTCACTCTGCCATTGCCACATAATCCACCACCGGTCATACTCTGTAGTCACCCTGACATAGTCCACATTGGGTACATCAATAACAACATCAGACTCCTCATCTAGCTACTCAACGGTTTGCTAGACTAGAGTCCTCTCATCATCGTGACATCGATAGATCAAGGGATCACCAGGAAATCCCTGGTGCACCCCAAACTACCACATCACCCAGACATACGAGAAGTACTCCTGCTCTATCCCGTTTCGCTCAATAAACCATCTACCCATGCACACACATTAGAGCCACTCTCCAGCCTCAGGCTAGGCTAGACAGTCCTAGTACGGCTGCCAGAACACCTACCCTGGTGCTAGATGAGAGAAGGCATTAGTATAGTGACCTATGTCACCTGCCCACCATTGACTCTATCCATGCTCCTCTAACCTCTACCATAAATCAACATAGCCAATTTCTCGATCCACCATCTCACCTCGGGTGGTCCAAGGCAAACCTCGCAACCGCTCCATAGCTATGTGCTACCACTCCCAACACTGCAAGAGATAGCTACACCTGATCCCTTCCACTTTTGATAGTGGACCTCATACAACTCATCATACAACTACTCCAATAACATCTAACCCCATCTCATAATTAGTGGAGCTAATGTAGGAGACTCCACCAATGTGAAAACCAACTCTAGTAGGTTCCAAGGGAACCTCACACTTGAGGAGTTAGGAAGTAGCATATTGGAAATGAGGGCCATGAGCAAAGCATGCCTCACCCCTAATATGCCCTTCTCCAGCCACCATCGCACTAGAATACCACCTACCTAGCAGTCATCCTCCACCCTCTCCACCCCCCTCTCCATTTCCAGACCAAAACACCATGTCAATACTGTCATTCACTGGTCATGGTGGGTCATCTGGATAGGCAGTCCATCTATCGAAATTTGTAGAATCTGATACACATCCTCCAGAGTAATAGTCATCTCCCCTATTAGGATATGAAAAGTGTTGGTGCGGGGATCCTATAGATTGATCAAGGTAGTCAAATATGCCCAATCCCCCACCATAGGCTCTAGACGTGTCACATTCTTGAGCCCAAGGGCATCAAGCCACTCCCAATCCATAACTGTCAAGGCATCCCGAGCATCAAAGAAAATAGTCGACTGGCGATACTAACTCTTCACAACCTGAAACAACAAAATAAAACAAAATATATATATATATATATATATATATATATATATATATATTAAGTACATGCTTAATATAAACAAAAACATTAAAATAAAACTATACAATGAAAGTACAGATCATAAAATTGTACAATCAACAAAAAAACAAACACGAAACAAAAATATATATATTAGGGTTCCAACCTTAATATAAACAAAAACAACAAAATAAAATGAAATTTTTTTGGGTTTTAAACCTAAATACGAACACAAACAAATTACAGATCATAGTTGTGTACTAGGGTTTTGACCTTAATCTATGAAAATTAACAACAAAAAAAAACATAGCAAATAAAATTCCTATATTAGGTTTTCAACTTGATATACGAATAAAATCAAAATAACATGACAAAAATTTTATGAGTTTTAAACTTCATATGAAATGCAAACGAATAACAGGCAGGGAGAAGAAACATCATATCGGTCTCACCTCAGCTCCTCCACTCAAAGATATGGTTCTCACACTCAAGATGTCCACAAAATTTTAGCAGCGCTCCGCTATGCAAACTCGCACTCCTCCTCCTCACTGCTCCAAATCACCAAGAAAAAAATATTGCAAATGAGTCCAAAACCTAGTTTTGGTCCTTATATATACCATTAGGCCTATAATCATTCCACCCTAGGATGAGCACTCTAGTTAGTGCTCATCCCACCCTAGGAAAATTATAGATTTGTTATTCGTCCCACCCTGGGATGATTACAGAGCAAGAAATAAAGCAACAAAAACTGCATCCAAAAAATGCACCAAAAATAGCAATAAATCTGTTGAACAGAGGTGCCTTTGCACATGAAATTCATGGCATAAAAAACCACCGTCGGGGTCACAAATACTCACTATCCTACTCCCTAAGAATGCTAGCATAGCCGGACCGCTCCACGGGAAGAAGGATTTTTTATAATTTCTACCCTAATAGGAGTCAAAGAAAAGGGTCAAAACCCACCAAAAACAGGTCCGATGGTTGGAAAAATGCAATAAGCGTTAAAAAAAAACAATTGAAGGCACCCTAAAAAACATCTTGGGTCAAGTGACTCATCACTTTTCTCATTTTTGGTCATTCCATCATCGATTCGTCGCTTTAGGGGGTAGTCACTCTTAGTCACCAATCAACAAATACACACCCAATCAAGGAAATGGTATGCATTCAAAGAATCATTGACAAAGACAATCACGCTTCTGCTTGGGGCAGCAAACAAGAAAAATCATAAGCTAAACAAACACTTGGTATTATGGAAGCATGAAGAAAAGGTTTCTCGAACAAAAGGTTGCACCCTTTGCCTATTCATGTCTAAATAATGTCCAAGATCAAGTACACCTCACTCAAAAAGGTTACACTTGAGTTAAGCTCCTTAGCTCATCAGAAGTAAGGATTCAAGAATGCGTGCCCTTTCTATACTTGGGGCATCAAAATTTGGTTAGGTTACTAAGAAATCCTAATCATTAAGTGCTTTGGTCATCTATTTTTGCTCAGCACTGTGCCACACACAGTGCATCCCAAAAAGGGGCATCTATAGACACCAAAATAGCACCAATTCGATTATGTGACTACAAGCACTGACCAAATTGGCATACATACCCCCTAGGGCAGCCTCCAGAGGTTAAAAATTGGTCCTAACCACTCCCAAATCAATTTTGGAAGGTCAGAGGTTAGTTTTGCACCTTTTAAGCACCTTGCTACCTATTCATCCCACCTTGGGATGATTAGAATCCTATTTGCCCCACCCCGAGATGATTAGCAGCAATCACTCTAGGGTGGGATGATTAGTAGGTTTGACTGGCAAAAAATCAAACCATGACAAATGGCAGCCCAAATTCACCACCTAACTTCACCTTCAAAGCATGCAATTGCGAGGGAAAATTTCAAATCAGAGAGAGAGCTTGCCCTGATCATGGAGGCTTCAATCAATGAGCCCCTAATCAAAGGAGACCCCTAGGTCTATAAAAAGGTGAGCCTCATCACCCAAAAAAAAAATGGAGCTGGAGCATTTGGAGCAATGAAGTGATGCCGAACTATACCCTCATTCCTCTTTGTGCTTCCTACATCCCTAATTTCTCTTTTGGAAGAGAGGTTATCGAGTGAACACTAGGAACACAATCTAGACCCAAAACCCAAGCAATCAGCCATAATCCCACCCCAAACTCGTCGAAACAACCCACTAGGAGATTTTTGACCCATCCCACTTGGATTGGTGTCAAAACTAGGCCCTAAATAGTGGGCGTCCCACCCCTAGGCGCACCCCAAACTGCTGCAGTCCTAATCGCCCCACCCCGGAGTGATTAGAAATTTGTGCATGATTTCTTTACTTTTATTTTTGCATGCTCTCTTATTTGATGTACTTATGCTGTTGTTCAAGTTTCATTGCTTTCTGACATGATTTGACCTGGTTTCTGTCATTTTTATGCGTTTACTAACCTACAGGGAGCACATTTGGATACAGGACAACCTAGGTAGAATCTTCTAAATATGACCTTCTGGGTCATTTCAAAATGCTGTTTTTAGTCTAACCACGAGTTTGCAGGAGTTTTGGAGGCCTCTAGGTAGGACATTTGCAAGATCACTTTTTGCAAGTTTTGTGACAGTCCCCAGCACCCCACCCCAGAGTGATTAGAAATTTGTGCATGATTTCTTTATTTTTCTTTTTGAAATATGCCCCAGATGATATACTAATGCCTCTGTTAAAGTTTCATTGCATTCTAACATGATTTGACTATAGTTTTATTATTTTATGTGTTAACTAGCCCGCAGGGTGCCCCTATTACATACAAGAAAATTTGGGTAGGATAGGCAGATTCTAAGCATCTGGGTAGTCTCAAAATCACATATAATGCCTAACTTGTGAGTTTCAGGTGATTTGGATGAGCAGAGGTGGGACATTGGAGAGCTCGCCTTGGAGAGGCCCCCGATGGGCAAACACGCATAACGGGGCCGTCTGACACTGCTTCGATGTAAAATTAGGTGATACTAATTCTAGAAGTTGTCCTTTACATTCATATATCATTCTATAGTTGATTTATTAACCTTATCACTGATATCCCACAAGCGCCTACTGGAGGCCTTAGGGATTGCATGTCTTTCGGGATACGCATATGCTATTAATGATTTGTTGTCTTTCTATACGTAGGATATCACTGCCAGGAATACTAGAGGGGCATCAAGGAATGATGAACACATGGACACAAGTGGTGGCAAATTTTGGCCTGCCCACTTTGAATGTGGGCATGTAGAAGACCCTGGAAGCATACCGTCTGATCTTGTTCTTTTGGGCATTCATTAATATAACAAATTGTATCAAAAATTCTGAGCCCTAGAGGGGGGATGTATTTTAATTGGATTAACAACAATATCAATAAATGAGGCCCCACTTTTTTTTTTCTCACATCTCATTTATGCGTCATCCCCTTCATGCATTGCTTGTCGCATTCGTAGGACTTAGCATCTGTATCTACTTTTGTTTGTATCATATCGGTACACCACTTTTCTGTGTTGATTTCATCATCATCATACTGTTTCAAGTGATCCAAGTCTGAAAGGTTCACCTTCTTCTTAGCACCAAAGGAGAAATGCTTCAAGAATGCATTTACTAGTTGTTCAAAGTTGGTTATGCTATGCTTAGGTAGTTGGTTGAACCATTGAGTGGCAGCACCTTAAAATTTCATTATGAATATTCTTAGCATGAGAGCATCATTGTCTTCAAGATTAAAATAGGCATTGATAAAATTGGTGACATGCTCTTGTGCATCCTCTTCAACTTTAAACTTCTCTAACCTAGGCATATCAAAGTGCTTAGGATATGGAGGGCTAGGTATTGATGAGCATAATGGTTGATTATGTATCTTGATCAATGTTGGTGAGTTCCTAGCTGCCTCTTGTTTCTAAAATATTTTCATATTTTCAGCAAGCTCTTGAAATACCTTTGATGCATGGATTTCCTCCTCTTGTAAGCCTATTCGCATTGGCAATGGAGGTAACTCTCTATCCATTTGATTTATTCCATTTTTCTCCCTCCTATGAGGGTACTCAGGATTGTGATCTTGGTTTGTTATGTTTGCCATTCCCCCATTAGTTGGATTTTTTTCATGATTTGGTGGGAGGTTTCATTGTGGGCTATCTTGTCTAGTGTGCCTTTCCTCAAGTGAGTCAGTGTGTCTTGTTCTTTGGTGGTCACCACCATTTGCCTATAAATTGTTAAGAGCTAGTTGCTCAGCTTGCTCTCTTAAATTTTGCTCATGTTGGCACAAGAGTCTTTCTCTTTGTTTCTCTTGTTCTAGAGCTTCCACTAGCTCTCACTCTCTACGTAATGCATTTTCTAACTGCCTCATTTGGTTAGTTTGTGTATAGAAGACTCATGTTTATCTGACTATATTCTTGTTGTCTTGACTCGTAGATTCCTTGAGGTTTCTGCTATATCTGTAATCTTTCTAGTTAATGTGACTTGTTTAGTGTACTATTGAATATCCCTATGATCGGACTCCATGCATCTTCTGTAGGGTCACTTTGAGGTATCCCCAAACTAGAAGGTATTTTTAGAAGTCACAATTCTTGAGCTTCCAGATGCAGAATTCTTAGTAGCTATAGTTCTTTGGGTTGGTTGAATAGGAAATCGATCCAACCTATCTAGCTATCTCATTTTCCATGGCTGGTCCCATGGGGTGCCATTTACTCCTATGAGGTCATAGTCTATGAGAATATTTTCTTTTATGTGAAGGGTTTATTCTATATGATTCCTATGACTAGATGTAGTGCTAGTTTCCTACCCTTTAGTGTGTAGACCTATTTCATATGTTTCTTGTGAGTCTTGAGGTGTTGCAATTCTTGTGTGACTTCTTGATGAAGAGGGCTTGGTGGTAACATGCTTCCTCCATATGGATGGAGATATGGTAGTATCGTAATCCCTATGTGAAGAGCAGGTTTTAGAACCTTCTTTATGTGAGGAGGAAGCCCTTGAATTTTCCTTGTCTTTGAGATGTTTCTATGTGTTTAGAGGCCCTTGAGGTCTCCTCATGTCTCCTTGATGAGGATGGTTGTGAAGCATCTTGTTGTTTATGTGACTTTGTTCCATGATGTGGTTCCTTTCTTGGGGTTTCTCAAGGAGATCCCCCAAGGGTTGAGTTATCACCCCTTAGGCTCATGGAGGTACATCTCATGATCTTACAGGTAGGTCATTCAACATTACTATGACTCTACGTATGGGTATGAATTGCTTTTGTATATCCCTTGGTATCAGATCGAGGGTGTTTACTTCTTGTTTTGACCATGTTGTTTTATGATTTGATATTTTGAGTTTGCGATTTAGGAATGACCACACAATTCCAAACAAATGTTTATCTTGATTACCAATTTGAGTGTGACCTAAACTATTTGGTGTGTTATTCTCTTGATTTCTTTGCTCTTGTTCTGGGATTAAGAATGAGAAGACTCATCCATAGTGATAATCAAGTACACCCATGCCAAAAATGATTTTCTCAAAAGAAGCTAGGGTACACCACTAAAGACCCAATGGGGGGTTTGCCTAGCTCTTCCACTCTGAACCAATGATTGTTCCAATAGTGGGAGATAGTTTGAACACAAGTAACTTAGTGTCACTATAAGTAAGTTTCCCAATCTATTTCTAGGAAGATCTAGGGGGAAAAATAGTGGAAGGAGATGAATTCCAACATCATTAGACTGAATTGAAGGTTGGTGATGAAATCTAACTCTCCAATGTTTAAATAAGACGTGCATGTATGGTGTTCATTTTAAGCTTACGTAACATAAAGTGCATCATATAGCAGGAATGAGTCTTTCCTATTTGCTTAAATGAAAAAATATGTTTCAATATTCAGAAAGATGCATGAAATACTATGATTTGTATGAGCGCACTTTATCTCATGCAACTATGGCATCTAGCAAGGCCTCAAAGAAAATAAAAAACATACAATGTCTAGCACATTGGATTCTAGGGCAAACTTTTTAGGCATAAGCCACTGTTCCTAGCAATGCCTAGTGGAAAATTTAAAAGAAGATCTAAGATATGCAAAATGCTTAATTTTTTCTTCTTTATTCTTTCAATTTCCAAACATAAATGTGCTTTAAGTTCTCTATTTTAAACACACATAAGTAGATAGAAAGCTATAAAATATCAGAGAAGCTATGCCAAACTTTGATCCAGCTTAGAGAGTCTATGTTTTTACCTCTACTGCACTCCAGATCTAGTCATTGTTGACCAAAGCAACTGGGTCTTGGCCTTTGTAGCTCAGAGCGACTAGTTTCTGGTCGTTGTAGCTTAGAGCAACTAGTTTTTGGCTGCTATAGCTTAGAGCGGCTAGAACTGTACACAACATTAAGTTAGTATTCCAAAAAAATGAAAAATTAGTGGTCATCCCATTGTGATCACCATTTTTAGCAACCTCGGGAATGCACACACCGATCCCTTTTCTAAAAATCCTACTTGCAATGCTTATTTAAAATACCAAAGATAAAATAGAAATACAAAAGGAAAAATAAAGCATATAACAAAAAATAACAAAATACGGATATCTTTATTGATATTGAAGCTCAGTTACATGTTGGTCCCTCTTAGGGATACCCATTTTGATACTATAAATTACAAGTGGGCAAGGAGTGCACCTTTCATGAAGATATGGTGTACTGATAAAAGCTTCCCAATTTTGCACACATAAATGTATGAGGGCTTACAGATTCCTCCTTCTCCAGGTCTATTTCCTAGAGGGATCCCATTTGCTCTCATATGTTGTAATCTTCGTCTGATGTACCTGTGGCCCTAAAAGAAATGAAAAAATAACATACATTTAGGTGTCCGAGATTGCCTCCCCGGATGATGTTGTTAATAATAAAAAAATGTAATGGAAATATGATAAAACTATGCCATGAAATCATATAAATCTATGCTAATGATATAAGAAAATAGAATAAAAGATGCTATGTCTATCTAAGCTAAGCCTACAAGCCACTGTCCAAGACAACGGCTGCTAAAGTAAACCTTACACTCTTTACCCCAAAGCTATGGGTCAAAAACTATGATCTGATGTTGAAGTAGGTATTATGATCTTCGATTCATCAAAGCTCTGCCATACACGTGATCTCAAAGAGAACTCTCCAAGTTTTGAAAGCTCTCCTCAAAATAATGTCTCTCTCCCTAATGTGATAAAAGATTTATTTGGTGCTCTTAGGCCTGCACCTTTTATAGTGTGAAACCCTAGGTCTATGTCCAAGCCCTAGAAATGAATTTCTCATGTGTAGTGCAAGTTAGCATGAGAAGCTTTTATCCATTGTCTATATTTGAAGGCCAGTTAACTAAAATCTAACTACCCACTTGAGTCTTCTATGCGAACTGGTCATTAGCATGAGAAGTTTTTATCCTTTGTTTATGCTTGGAGGTTAGTTAACTTAAGTCTAAATGCAAACTCAAACCTCCCATGTGAACTACTCATGAAAAGGAATGCAAAGTCACTCCCTCTTACCTTTATTACCTACAAACTGCCACTTCTACCCAAGATTGGGCCTATTTTTCGGTAAACCACTTCTTATGGCTTAGTCACTATCATCTATAGTGGCTAAGATCTGGTCGCTATCATCTACAATGTCTAAGGTCTGGCCGATCTAGGCTTGAGCGGCAAGAATCTGGTCACTCTTGGATTGAGTAGCCAAGATTGAATGGCTTGAAAAGGTCCCAAATGAGTGGTGAGAACCACTATTGATACTTGTAAAGTCCAATATTATATCTTATGATCTTATGAGTGTGTCTATATAAGTATATCCCCTAGGCATGACATAATTTAGGTATCTACAATAGATTGACATGGTCATATACTAACAATGCAGCAAAATATGAGGCTCTATGTCTAGGAGTGATACAAGAAGAAAGTATGGGCATTAAGATTTTGAATATATATGGTGATTCTAAGCTAATAGTCCATCAAGTAATAAATAGGTGCAGCAGTAAGCACCATTACTTAAAAGCTTACAGAAATAGGGTATGGTATTTAATGAAATCTTATGATACCTTGAACTGAAATTTTATTCCCAGAGAAAATAATACTCTGGTTAATTAATTAGAAACAAAGGGAGCTAACTTCAACCCTTCTATAGAATTCAAAATCAAGAAGGCCAAGGGAATTAAAATTATTTTCAGACCTGCAGTACCAGACAAGTAGATTTTTTGGCAGGTTTTTGAAAGTGATGAACAAATAGTTGATTTTCTAGTGAGATAAGCATGTATCTCTACTATCCAAGAAGATAATTCAGAAGAAATTGATCAGAAAGACATTATCCAACTATGGAACAATCATATCCCAAAATGTTTGGTTACACTTGAAAGTTTATTTGATAATGAGGATAGAAAGAAGACCAAAGCCATGAAGGTCAACAAAAAAATCTATAAAGAAGTTGAACCTGGTATAGAAAATAATCTCAATTTCAGAATCCAATGTTCACTTGAGGAAGCAGAGGATATAAAATCTCTATTCTTACGATACCAAGATATTGTGGCTTGGTCATATGAAGACCTCAAGGTGTATGATAAAAAGGTTATCCAACATACTATAAAGCTAGAGCCTGATGCAAAACCATTTAGGTAGAAGTAGAGGCTAGTCAATCCAAGGATCGAAGCCATTATGAGAGAGGATCTCTTAAAGTTATTAAAGTCTAATATCATATACCCAATAAAACATTATACTTGGATAGCCAATTTGGTACCCGTGATAAAAAATAATGGGGATATACGCTTGTGTGTGGACTTTAGAAATCTAAACCAAGCATCCCTTAAAGATCACTACCATCTCCCTCAGATTGATCATATCTTGTAGGTAGTGGTGGGAGTAGAAATATTCTCATTATTGTATGGTTACTCTAGATATAACCAAATTTGGGTGAAAGATGAATATCAGTATAAAACAACATTCACCACAAAATGGTCCCTCATGCCTTTTGGGTTTTCCAATGCAGGAGCCACATTTTAGAGAGCTATGGACTATGCATTTGGAGCACTGATTAACAAGGCTATTCTGATTTATCTGGATGACATGACTATGTTTTTCCATGATAAAAAAGACCATCTGTCACACTTGGATCAAGTTTTTCAAAAATACAAACAATTTGGTATTTCACTCAATCCTAAGAAGTCATTATTTGTAGTCCATGAAGGAAAGCTACTAGGTCATGTGGTCTCAAAATATGGCATGGCCATAGATCCAAATATAATCACATCAATTCTTTATTTTCCTTTACCTACAAATAAGAAGACATTATAGTCTTTCCTAGGCCAAATCAATTTTGTCAGGAAATTCATTTCTGATTTTGCACAGAAAGTAAGGCCTATATTTGAGTTGCTCAAGAAAAATGTCAAATTCAAGTGGACTGAAGCCAGGAAATAATATTTTGATATTATCAAGCAATCCATTGAAATAGCCCCAGTACTGGTTCAATAAGCAAAATTTATGACATCGCCTTAAGGGCACTTATATTGCAATGTAGAGTAGTTTTAAAACATTCAAAGGAAAAAGAGCATAAACATGTAATCTATTGAAATGAAGCAAATGTTCAATAAAAATGGTGGATTTATCCTTCTATTCATTTATTCATAGCTTCAAACATAATTACAATACATCCCCTCGAGGGCTTTTACAAATGTGATATAATCCCATGAAGGGGACTTTAAGGCACTGTTCTATGGTGTGAATCTCATGTTCCTACAATTGAGAGATATCCTTACACCTATTATTCTTGTCTTATTAGCTCCTCCTTCTTGTATAAAATAACTACATCTACACACAAGATATTGAAAAGGAGTTAGTAGCACCTGTGTTATAGAATAGAAGCATTGAAAACATAGAAAAAATAGTTAATCTAGCAATACCAAAACTAATATACAACACATGGAAATTATTATATATGTTGTATAAATGACTTATAATGTAATTTAAATGCTTTTGGAGAGATTCAAACACATATTTCAAAGAAAAAGTGTGCAGAAATAGTGACCATCCCTGATAGGAGTGCCTAGACATGCAACATTGGAGACCTCAAATATGCCATCAAATCTACTCCAAACTTCACCAAATTTGGATCAGAGGTTAACCTAAGAACTCCTAAGAGGTCTTTGGATGAATTTCTCCCAAATTCAATGCTATTTTCTAACCGTCACTAGGTGTGACACCTACTGACTACTGATCATCCCTAGGTGGGACGGTTACAAATCTAGCTTATTTTTGTCATCAATGCCCAAGGAAATTGGTCCAAAATTGGTTTAGAGGTGTTTTCGATAGATGGGACCAATTTTAACTTCAATTTGGCTGATTTGGAATTACTAATATGGGTTTATATTTCCCTTGAAAGTGCATTCATTTGAAGAGGGTTTCAAGGTCAAATGTGGATGAATAATGGTTTGTAAAAGGTGAGGATGAAATTGGGCAGCACTTCATTGCTCAATTACTTCTATTATCCTCTTTTTAAATTGGGTGCATACACCTCTTTTTATAGCCCAAAAGGGCATCTATGGCAAAGGGGTAAGTCTTGCCATGCGATGCAAGTGCTTCCACTTGTAAAAATTTATAACATGCATAGGTGAGGGAAGGTTGCCCATTTGGGGCTCCCAATCTTCTGTCCCTGACCCTAATGGTAGGTCCCCAATCAATTTGGGGTGGTTGGATGTGGTAATGGTAGTATTTGATTGCCATTTCATGCATCCTTTGAATTTTTCAAGGGTATATTTAGGGACCATCCCACCCAAGTATGGTTATAGATGGTCATCCTTGGGTGGGACAGTCACCAATTGTTATCGTCCCTTGGTGGGACAGTCACAAGGAGGTGACCCAAAACTACCCTAAACTACCCTAAACTACTAGAAAACCTCCAAAATGTATTTTGGAGCATTATTCAATCCTAGAGGGGTGCCCAATGGGGACATATGATGTCTATAAGAGTGGCATATATGATGCACTGATAGTCTTATCTGATTTACATGATTTAGGTGTCTACAAATGCCCCTTTTTGGAATACACTATGTGCAACAAAGCACTAGGCAAAAATATATCATTAAATCATAAAATGACTAAGGTTTTTCATTAACCTAATTAAATCTTGATGCATCCATTGTGGAAATAGCATACATTATTGGAATCCTTGCTATTTGACATAGTCGAAGTATCAATTTTGGGTATACCTTTCAATCGTGTTGTAGTAACAGTCTTATGGGGCTTAGAGTATACTAGGTCTTGGTGCCTTGTATTCTTGTAAAAATTTTCATGGGTAAATTCCTAAGGTTTCAAGGAGGTCAAGCCTATTTTTTTGTTTCTTATGCTAATTCTTTGCCCCAGTATGGGCTTGAAAAAATATATTTTAGCCAATATTCTTTTGAATGCATGGAATTTACACTTCTTAGTGTTTTAAAGTTGATTTGATTTTTGAATTCATTATTATGACTACCCCCTCAAGTGATGAGTCAATTAAGGTATGAATAATGATAAAGTGATGAGTCACTTGACTCATATGACTTAATTGGGGTAACTCTCTATTTTGCCCATGGTACTATATACCTATTTGAAAGGGATTTTTGACTGATGAATATTTTTGGAAGCAAAATGCTAAAATTTTCATTCCCGTGGAGTGGTATATACATGGAGGCCTATTTTGGGAGTAAAATAGAGACTTTTAATGCATCCAAAAATATTATAGGTTCAGTCTAGGTTCCTCCTAATTTGGTGACCTTTTTGCCTTGTTTTTAGTGGGTTTTTGACCCTTTTTTTATATATTTTAAAGATTTTTTGATGCAATTTTTTTGTTACCATACCAAGAGGGAATGAGTACAGTATTTATGACCATCCTAGGGAGTGAAATCTAGCCAAATATGCACTTGTCCCACCTAGGTGCGGAAGGATTCTTTGGGAGCTATATAAGCCCAAAATGGGGCATAAGATCTCATTTTTTTATTCTTCTTGGAGAATTTGGAGATGAGAGAGGTAGGAGAGTGATATTCTGAAGTGTAGCACTATAAAAATGTCAACCTACAACATGATCCAACTAGCAAATGCAACAGGCAGTGGAGCCAATGTAAAATGGGTATGAACCACATGTCATTCTCTGCCCTATTTTATTGTGTTTTTATGATTTCTACTGCAATTTTTATATGAAACCTATGCTAATGGTTAAGAAACCCTAGGAGTAGTGAAAATTATGTAATTGAGCTTTTATTTATGTTTTAGATGCAAAAAAATTAGGGTTAAATTACAAATTTTAAGTGATTTTTATGGTTTTTTAAGGCAATTTTAGGGGTCAAATTGACCCTATTTTACCCATTTTTGGGGACCGTCCTTGTAAGGGATGGTCACTATTGACAATATTGTAACATTCCACCAAGGGGCAGAAAAATTAAAACTTTGTATGATATTTGTTTTGTTGAAAGTTTTCTTTTGTCTTTAAGTTATAGCAATTTTGGTTTTCCCTATCGCCCCCTGGTGGACAAAATGAAAAGAAGAGAGCTTCGGGCCCGAAGTGCTTCAAATCATCACTTCAGGTGAGAACTTTGCCAAAAAATAACAAAGGAAATGCTTCACACCCAAAGCATTCCCAGCGGCTACTTTGTGTGAAGAGTTTTGTGAAGCGACATCCAAGCGACTTCGTCGAAGAAGAAAAGGTCGCCCAAATCAGCTAAAGCGAAGGAATTACTTCGGGCCCAAGTATTCCTAAAATCCACTTCGGCCAGTTTTCACCCGAAGCAGTTGAGAAAATGTTTCTGCTAAAACTCCCTCGAATCGTTGTTTCAAAAGAATATCGGCCCGAAGCTTTTTTCTCGACCCATTAGTGAAGCAGTTTTGCCAGCGAAGCAATGAAGGATAGAGGGAGATCGGCTTTGGCACTTCACGCCCCAAAAGTAGTTTTGCGAAGCAAAAATGAGCGAGGCACTTCCCAGGAATGCTTCCCAAGTTGGGCATTTTCCTGAGGTAGTCATAGAGCCTCATAAATGCATATTTTCTTGCTCGATAAGCCCGCTGCTCATTTTTGGCAATTGGATGCGAAGTATCAGTCTAAGAAGGAGAGCCCAACAAGTATGGCCACCACTCGAGCACCGCAACTACAATCTAAGGACACCCAGGTGGCTCATTTAATGCATCTTTCCTCGGTTGACTTGGTCACCATTACCAGTTTTGGTAATCGATTTGAGATATCATCCGCAGCAGCAATGAGAACCCGTTTCTCAGGGCTCGAGGGCGTACTCCGCTATTTTGTAATAATGATTCAGAGGGTCGGATCCTCTATAAAAACCTAGGCTTTGCAATGTAAAAGGGGGGGAAATTTTTTCTAGAAATCTGCTGTAACTTGATGTCCTGCATTTAATACTAAAGATATTTTGTGCTCTATTTCTCTCTTTTATGCTGCCTTTTGTGCTTAATTCTTTTGTCTTTTCTCGTTTGCATACCGAGACTCTGAATCCTGAATTCGATGTGCGATCGGGGACTGAACCCCTGAAATTCACCCTGAATGATACATAGGAGAGGAAACACATCCTTGTTGCTTTCTTTTATGTTGCCTAGTGGATCGAGGTTTCTGTTATTCCCTCTACTTAATCGCTATTACTCTGAACCCTAAATTCCAGTGAGAGAGAGAGGAGAACCCTGCGAACCCGTCCAGAGGATACATAGGAAGGTCGACACTATGTTTCTTTCATTTCATTCTTGGTATTTCCTATTGCTATTTGATTTGTTAGCGAGTGATCATGCTTCCTATTCTTCCCCACCTTGAATCATCAATCTCTAACCCTTACCTTTTTTATTTCTTTATCTAACCCGAAATCCTTTTATCTCTTTCCTGCACTCTTATATCAAACCCCAAAAGTATATTAGTATAGGAGTCGACATTTCTTCAGAGATTGGCATGAGGGGCATCTCTTCCTCTCAACCTTTCAATGTTGGTCGTAGGTCCAGGGTGCACAAACCCATCGAAAGTCCTTTCCTGTGCGGATTTGATGACCAACAATTTTTGGCATGCCCGGTGGGACCCAAGGTCCCATATTTGAGAAAATTTCTATCCCATATTCATCGGAGCTAGTAGTTCTAAAAAGTTCTTGATGAGATCCGGTTAGTATCACCCCCTGATTAGTAGTGAGAATCGATGCTCTCATTACTAAAAGACTCTTAGCATCTAGCGACTCTGTTTTACCCAAGAATCTTCAAGTCGTAAAGACCAGTACTAAAAGCTTGTGCCTTCATGCAAACGAGATGGAGAGTTAGGAATAGAGGAGAGGAAACCGAGTTCTTTGAGCTTGATATTGATGCCTTTGGGGAATGCTCTAGGTTAGTTACCCTCAAATATCTCTTACATGAGACATCCTCACAAGAAGCTACTATTGACGAGTAAGGCCCAACTTTCGATAGCACAATGGCTAGTTTTCCTTCGAATCCTCCCAACTCATCGAAGCATCCTAGTGCCTCCGTTCCCATTGCCATTCTGATGAGCAACCCAAGAGGGACTTCGAGGACTTCTATTCCATAGAACTCAGGCACAAATATGGCCCAACAACAACAACAACAACAGTAGCAACCATCGCCCAGATTATTCCTAGTATGGAATTCTTTGTCATCGTTGAATCTCATAGGCCAAGGGCAAGTTCCACCTACTTCAATAAAAAAGCTTCCTAAATTCGATGGAACTAGAAATACTACTCTAGAGCATATCCAGGACATCATTTCCCTGGCAGTGATCCATGATATCACAGAAGAGCGAGTGATGGTGAAGCTCCTGGTTCTCTCCATTAGAGGAAAACTCCTCTATTGGTATAGATCTCTACCATCCGACACTATTACGGTATGGGACCAGTTAGCCAGGCAGTTGATGCAAGGCTTCAATGAGTCTGCCGATCCAACTTCTCTTTTGTAACAATTCACTTCAATCCAAAGGCATCCATAAGAATAAATTGCAGACTTCAATGTTAGGTTTGCTCAAACCTGGCAAAGAGTCCCAGTTGGGCTTTGCCCAACTGACGAAGCCGCAACATACTACTTCCTTTGGGCATTCAACCCTGATATCAGCCTTATGATAAGGTACTTAAATGTCAATATTTTTCCAAAGTTGTATGGGTTAGCCAAGAAAGCAAAAATAGACCTCATAGTCGTGGGTAAACTCCCTCAAAGAATGCCAATGCCCATACTCCCCGAGTTCCTTCAAGCCCAGTATGTGAGCGCAGTCGCTCCATAGATTTTTGCAATCCCTACATACCCGATCTCATCTTGGAACCCGAATCCCGTTGTCTCGTAGATCACCGCTCCATAGATACATTCCCCCACACTTTCAACTACACCTCCCACTATCACTCCAACATTTCCCATGTTTCTTGCACCCCTCCAACATCCTGCCTTGCCTCCGATACCGACCATGGCTTCTTTACCATCAGTTCCCAAGGTCAATGATATGAAAGCCAAGATACTACAAGAAATGCAATCGTTAAATGCCATAGTGCAGACCTTGTCCAACGACATGACCATTGTCAAGAAGAATCAAGCGCAATAAGAGTTTCTACCAAGAAGGTCTTATCCCATGCCTGCACTTACCAAAGATCAAGCGGTCCATCAAGGAAAAGCTTCGACAAAAAATGTTGTGATAGATGAAGTCCCAAGCACTTTCGATCATGTATACTGGTGCTCTACATGTAATGATCCTCACGAGGAGAATACATGCATGTTGCATCAACACTACATACAGACACTAGCTAGTAGTGGTAAGGGTGGTCAAGTCAATGTCATTAGACAATTAGATCAGAACTTGTTCATCGGTGAGGAAGAGCCAGTCGCGGTCCTTACCAGGGGAGGTAAAAGGATGATAGAAGTGGATGCTACTCATATGGCTCCCTTGAAGGTACACGCTCAATTTGAGAAGGGACAACCATCCTCTTCAACGCCGAGCGAAGCTCCTCTGCCAGATCTAGTCAAAGAAAAGGCCCAAAAGGCCACTGCTAAACCACCTCAGGTGGAGACCAAATAACAAGCTAAGGAGAAGCTCAAGTTTCCCTTGCTCACCAAGCGATAAAGGGTCAAAGCGACAGAGCAATATTGCACCAAGTACGAACCAAGAAAGGAACCTGAGGTGCATAGCTCCACAGCCTACAACATTGTAGAAGAATTGAAGAGAATTCCAACCAAAATCAATTTGTATGATGCTCTGCAACTTCCTGCTGCAAGAATAATTGAAGAGGATCAATACAAAGAAGGTAGATCCACTCACCCTAGTGCGAACCTTGTTCGCATCCATTACAGGGAAAAATAGACCACCAGCATTCTACTTATCCTTACAAATGGAAGGATATATCGTGCATGACTGCATGATAGATTTTGGAGCTACGATGATAGTAATGCCGAAGGTGGTATGTGAGGAAATAGGCATGGAATACACATGAAGTAGTCATGGAGTCCTCCAGCTGGATGGTACCCTAGTAAAGGCTATAGGTGTCATCAAAGACGTTCCTATTTGGCTACATAAGACACCTCAAATTGTAGCCATATAAGAGGTGGTAGTCGTGGATCTGGAGCCCTACTTCAGCATGTGCCTATCAAGGGAATTCACGATAAAGCTGGGTGGATATTTGTCCATGGACTACACTCATCTGGAGATCCCATTCAAAGGGAAGAAGGTGAAAATATATAATGAAAAGCCTTCTACATTCCTGGTTTAGAAGATGTCCGAGGAAGAGAGCAGTGGCCCTGTGCATATGATCACGGAGGAGCTAGAGCAAGTGGATCTAGTCTAGGAATCCCTCACACAGTTGTGTTGTGAAGATGAATTTTCATTGGCAGATTTCAATGCCATGATAGAGACCGAGGTGGGATGCTACACCATCGCCAAGTCCGAGAAACTAGCCAAAATGGAGAGAAAGGTTTCTGCTCAAGAAGTACTATGGAAATTGTTCTTCGATGGTGCCCGATGCAAGAACGGTGCTGGGGTAGGAATCCTTCTGATTTTGCCATCCGATGAGCAAAAGGAATATTTCTACTGATTGACATGGAGCTGCACCAACAATGTAGCAGAATATGAAGCCTTGTGCTTGGGACTCAAGAAAGCTGACAAGTTAGGCATAAGGCATCTTCAAATATTTAGAGATTCTGAACTAGTTTGCAACCAGGTCACCAACAGATGATCGTCAAAGAAGCACTATATTAAATCATACCGCAATAGGGTATGGGACCTATTCGACCAGTTCAAATCCCTCAATCTACAGTCTATTCCACAAGAAAAGAATCGACACGCAGATGTCTTAGCATCCATTGCAGCTCGGTATTCTCAAGTGGATGATATGGTGCATAAGCTGAAGGCTGTAAGGATGATCTATAGACCCTCTGTCCCAGACAGAGATTTACACTGGCAAGTTTTTGACAATGATGAGTAGATTGTTAATTTCAAGATCCAAGAAGCCGCTATGGTTGAAGACCGAAGCTTTGATGAGGAAGAATACAAAGAATTGGTCCAGTTGAAGAACAACCACGTTCCCAAGGGATTGATCACACTTGAGAGCATTTTCAATCAAAATGATCAATCTTTCTCCCATAGGATCTAGATCAGTGCATAGCAATATCAAGACTTAGAACTAGAACCTGGGAAAGTAATAAAGGTCGGGACCGATTGTACTTCAAAAGAAATAGAGCGAATTCGATGTTTGTGTAAGAGGTACCCAGATATCATGGCTTGGTATTATCATGACCTTAAGGGATATGATCGGTAACTGATTCAACATACAATTGAATTACAAGAAGGGGCCAAACCTTTTTGACAGAAGCAAAGGCTAGTTAATCCAAATATCGAGGTCCTAATGAATGCCAAACTGCTAAAAATGCTCGAAGCAAAGATCATTTATCCCATCAAACATTCTTCCTGGGTAGCAAACTTGGTCCCTATCAGGAAAAAGAACGAAGACATTCGGTTATGCATGCTTCCCTCAAGGACCACTATCCTCTCTCATAGATCGATCAGATCTTGCATTCGATGGCTGGAGCTCAACGATTCTCCCTACTCGATGGTTTCTCTGGATACAATCAAATATGGGTTAGGGACGAAGACCAGCATAAGACCACATTCATGACCAAGTGGGGCACATTCGCCTACCAGCGAATGCCTTTTGGCCTCTCGAATGCGGGGGCTACTTTCTAGAGGGCAATGGACCTAGCTTTTGGTGAGCTTCTGAACAAGGTTATTGTTATCTATTTATATGACATGACTATCTTCTCCCGAAGGAGAGAGGATCACCTAGAACATCTTCAACAAATTTTCAAAAAATGTTGAGAATTTGGCATCTCAATCAATCCAAAGAATTCAATATTTACAGTCAGTGAAGGAAAGCTGTTGGGACATGCAATTTCGGAAAAGGGTCTCACCGTGGATCCCGATAGAGCCAAAGATCTGATGAAGCTCCCAATCCCAGCAGATAAAAAGGGCCTTCAATATTTCTTCGATTATATTAACTTCGTAAGGAAGTTTGTCCCAGACTTCACCCAGGTCATTAATCTGATGTCTGAGCTTTTAAAGAAGGGCACAAAATTTGTCTGGACATAAGAGAGGAGGAAAGCATTCAAAGAAATCAAGGCCCGAATTGTTTAGGCACTAGTCTTGATCAACCTCGACTACAATCAAGATTTTATCCTATATGCAATAGGAGAACATGAAAGCTACACCGCAGTCTTAACGCAAAATGGGGAAGATGGAGAGGAATGTCCCATCATGTTCCTTAGCCAGATAATCAATCCCCATGAAGAAAAGTACAATTTCATCGAGCGTCAAGTGCATGCAGTAATGAAGTCTCTCAAGAAATTCAAACAGTTCATTTCTCAGAGTTGAACCACAGTCTTCGTCATTCACCTCGATGTGCATAGTTTCATTATTCAAGGGGAACTGGGAAGCAAGAGAGCTGGTTGGGTAAGCAAAATCCAAGAGTTTGATATTGAGATCAAACCTACCAAACTAGTTCACGGCCATGCATTATGTCAAGAGCTGGCAAAGAGCACAACGACTGAAATAATAGACTTTCAGTCAGATGACTTGCCAACAAGAGAATGCCTCGCTAATTAGGAAGAGGCCGAGAAAGATTGGGTCAGTGAAATAGTGGAATATTTCAACACTGATAGATGCCCCTTGCATCTGAATTCCTTGCAGCAGAGACATTTTAGGATGTGGTCCAATAGATACACTATGCACCCAGAAGGCCTATTTTTCATAAACATCGACGGTGTCCTCCTCAGATGCATAAAAGACGATGATAAGAGGAGAGTCTTGGGTGAATTTCATTCAAGACTATCTGGAGGGCACTTTTTTGGAAGAGCGACAACACTAAAGATAATAAAGGCCGATTACTATTGGCCCACACTCTTTTTCATTGCTTTCTCCATTTGCTGAAGCTGTGAGCAATGCTAGAGATTCACCGATCGAAGCAGAAATGCTTTGATGCCACTCTGACCGATACAAGTAGAAGCCCCCTTTTAGAAATGGGGATTGGATTTTGTAGGGGCTATATCGGCAAACTCCTCCACTGGACAGAAATTCATTCTGACTACGACTGACTACTTCACCAGGTGGGCCGAGGTAGTCCCCACAAAACATGTCGATCAAGATACTGTGGTCACCTTCCTAGAAGGATTGATTACCCGCTTTGGCATCCCTAAAGCAATTATTATAGATAATGGTCCTAGTTTCATAGGTGCAAAGATCAATGAGTTCCTATACAAGTATGGGATATATCACAAGGTGTCTTCCAATTATTACCCCCAAGGCAATGGATTGGCAGAATCCACCAACAAAACTCTATTGAGGATACTAAGAAAGCTGATCGATCAAAACAAAAGAACTTGGCACCTCCTTCTGGATCGGGCCTTGTGGGCCGATTGAGTTTCTATCAAAAGGTCAATCAAGACTTTGATGTATGCTCTGGTCTACAAAAAAGAGGCCATCCTACCCACTCACATTGAGATCCCTGTGTTACAATTGCTAGAAGAAGATGAAGCTAACCTGATGGAGGAACGCTTGGTCTAGCTACTACAACTAGAAGAGGAACATGAAAAAGCCTACCAGAACTTCACACGGCATGCTGAGGTCACCCGAGAATGGTTCAAAATGAAATCATCCGATCGCATATTCAAAGCAGGAGACCTGGTATGGAGGTGGGATTCATGGAAGGCCAAGCCTGGGAATCATGACAAAATGGATGTGTTCTGGGATAGACCGTTTGAAGTAGTAAAAGTGAATTCGACCAATTCCTTCATCCTCAAAGATGCGAATGGCCAAGTTTTACCAATCTCCATAAATGGTCTTCACCTGAAGACCTTCAATCGCTGAGGTATGTACAGCTCCAAAAAAAAAATCTTGCATATATTTTGTATATAGGATTTCAATGCTTTGTATATACTCTGTTCAAAAGATCACGGGGAGCAAGTGCCACTTCAACCGCAAAAGCTAGATTCCTGGATTTGGCTTCACAAAGCATGATCGGAATCACCTTCGGGGGGGTTTCGGTCCGAAGTATCCGATGAAGGGAAGTTCACCATGAAGTAGTTCCTCCTCGATGAAAGGGGTTTCGGTCAGCGGTATTCATGAACCAAAGCAACAGTGTAGCAGAGGGGAACTTTGGGACCGAAATGAAGAAAATCACCCGAAGAAGAACTTCACAGTGAAGTATTTTTTCCAAACCCCACTTTGGGGTGGACACATTTAAGTTGTGCCTCGAGTAACGTGCTAATAATAGCCTCAAAAGGGGACCAAAATAGATGAACTCAATATGAAAGAAGTGGCACTCATCCCAAGACAGTTTGTCAGCCCAAAAGCCATGCTAAAGTACCAGGTGGCAGCGATTCACACTCTCGATACAAAATAAAACCGCCGAATTGCATGGCCCCACGTACGACGTTGCCATATAGCCAATCATATTTCACAATGATACTTTCGAGCTAGGCCCATGAAGTAATTACGATGGTTGCCATAAATGCTAAAAGTTGCCCTTTGAAGCTATAAAATGCAGGTGCCCATTAAGAACAAACCATTTACAAGCGTGAGAGTTGAGTCTACATTCTACCACCTCGAAAAGCTTCTACATCAAAGGTTTTGTCATTCATCGTGATTACCCCATCCTCTATTTTGAGGTACCGAACTCTACTACATCACAAGTTATTCAGCTACGATTGTTCACAATGGGAAGGAAGAACCCTACATGGAAGGGAAAAGAGCCAGAGGTGACGGTTCTAGAGAAGGTGAAAGTCACAGAAGAAAAGAAACAGACACCTAAGAGGGCCAATCCTACCCCATGCATAGGAAAATAGGTGATGGAAGGAAGGGAAGAGTCCAATGATGAGCCCAGTGTAGAACCACCTGTCGATAAGTGGGCAAAAATTAGAGACCCAAAACTCTCAAGAACCGTGGCCAAGCTTCGGTATACCATCGACTTCATGAAAAGTAGGCTCTCAGTGGAGAACAAGAGGGTCATGGCATATTATTCCTACATATACTGGTATCTGGTCCTTCCTACACATCATTGCCCCGAGCTCATATACGCCATTGCTCAGAACTATCATCTGCAAACAAGGTAGGTGTTAGATGCCTCGAGTAAAAAGTTGTTTTCCATTCTGAAGGAGGATGTGCAGGCAGCGTTCGCACCATAGCAAAGGCCACCAAAAGGCTATACCATTCACAATGTCATCTTGAGTGAACAAATGGATAAGTTCACCTCTAATCCCTTCATTCTGAGCTTTTTGCATGAAAATCTCAAGAGCGGACTTCCTTCCAACAAGCGACCCCAGATGCCCCTACCCTTGGAGGCCTTCAAGAACACAAATATATTCTCTATCATTGCATGGGTAGGGGGCTTGTCAAGCGATACTTTGGTATGCCCATGGTAGGTTTCACTAGCCAAATGCATTTCCAAAGGAGATTTCTATGCTCCTAATGCTTCGCGACCGAACACTAACCCAGTTTTCTTCGATTTGGCAGAATGGGTGGCCCAAAATTTGCATATGCGGTTGTCATCCATGAAGGATGCTAGCAAGGAGCCATACTTCCAGCCTTGTTCCTTCTTGGTTTGGCTCTTTTTCTTCCATGTACATAAAACCCTTCCCCATTGTGATGTTTCACCAGTCGACAAGGATGGGATCCCTTTGCCTATATATCAGTGGACCCGTCTCCTGCTAAGGTCGGAGTCCTATTACCCTTTCAACCAGCAGTTTTTGGGACCTGCGATGCACATTTTGATAGGGTCTAGCTCTCGGGTGCCTCTCTACCTTAGAGATAAAGTGGTACTATAGAGAAAAGGGGATGTGTTTCAATTGACACAAGGGCTTGTGATTTGCCTTTTTGGCTTCACAAGGAAGCCCTTCTTGCTACCCTTTTTCCCTTCGAAGTACCAATTTGCCCTGGAAGTTGCTCAAAAAAGTGATGCAACCGATGAAACTTATGGTCACGGGTGGAAGTGGGCACACACCTGTGACTTCTCCTTCAATATGGGAGTGATCGAAGTCATTGCATTAAAATAGAACCTATACCTAGAGGAGAGGCTCACCGATTTTGGTCTGCTTCAAATACCACAGAGGTGGCTCTATGACCCGTTGGGGGTGATGAGAGATCATTTGAAAAGCAAAAACTTCCATGTCTTTCCTCGCCCGAAAGTTCTGGAGCAAAGGAATAACCCCAATGGTACGGACCTGGAGTGGCACTTAGAGGAGATGAGGACGTTGCCTCCTTGGCATGACTTCTATCCTATGGAGGTCAAATTTGACCCAGACCAGTACCCATTCCCAACTCTTGACTCCACTTTTTGGAGAAAAGCAAGGGATGATTTAAAATATGAGTTAAAGGACTGGGAAGAGGAACAGTTAAGAGAATGGTGGATTATGAGAGTCCATCATCGAAAGATGAATTCTTATGGGCTTCTAACAATGGATAGGGAATTTGCAATTGTGTATCAGACCAATATTGGGTCATGGAAACCCTTGTCCTTCACTAATTTTGTTCCATCGACCACTCCAAGTTTAGACGAAGGCCCCAGGAAGACTGATAATTTCCCCAAGGAAAAAGTAGCCAGGCCCACGCCAAAGGCTTTATTACAGAGTCCATCTAAAGATCTCGATACAACAATAGAGGAATCAAAGCAACCCCTCAATAGGAAGAAAAGAAAGGAGTGGGGAACCTACATAGGCACCCTTGAACTTCCCAAAATGACTGCGTATAGGCACGTCAAGCACCCCTGTCGAAAGATCAGTATCAAGCTCGACTAAAGTAAACGACAGAGAAGCTCCACTAAATGTCAAAGCAATCCCAAAAATAGATATCATCAACATGGAGGAACTCATGGAAGTCATGGAAGCCAAGAGTATCGAGGCCCAAGAGGAACCAGGGCCGATCACCTAGGAGATCACCATGGCCGCTCTGCCAAGAGGGCATGCAGGTACATTTTCTTCGCTTTATGCTCTGGTTTCTTGTAAGTCCACCTCAGCCCTGGTCGAAAGCTCTCACCTGTACACCCTACCTCCACATGGTCAGTCACCTCCTTATGTCGTGTCCCTAACTACTCCCCCTGTTTCTTCCAGCCAGGACAAACCTATCGAAGTTACTTTGTCCAGCCACACCGCCAATCCTTCAGTCATCAACCAGGGTGAAGCCAATAGCCCAATACCGAACCTCGAGGTTCATTCCTCCATTGTACATAATGTGTTCCCACTCATCAAAGCCACCGTCACCCCTGTTGCCGAACCTTCAGGTGAGGCTATCCCCTTCAACTCCTTATATTTGTTCAATCCCTCGATTGTAGACCCAGCCACATTCGACTCCGAGCTATCCTCAATATGGGAGTCTCCCTTGGCCAAAAAACTCCTCCAAGCCTGATAGAACATAGAAAGAATGTTGAAAGAGGCAAGAAAAAAGAGAGGACGCTCGCTCGCTCAAGTTGAGAAATGTGCCATCTTAGATTTCGAGGCAGGAAAGGTGCATAAAGTGAAGAAGATACCCAAAGTCCAAAAGCCCCTTGATGAAATGACTCTAGCAGACTATGAATATTAGGATAAAGAAAAGGACTTGGAACATTTGAACGTGGATAAGGAGTCTGCCTCTATGCACATGGGAATCGAGACCTTCAAGGCACATGCCAACATTGCCAACAAGTGTAGGTTCAAAGCCAAGAGTGCTAACATCAAGCTGGAGGAGGATCTAGCAAGGGCTCACTCCAAATTGGTAGAGGCCGAGGAGCAATGCAAGCTAATGTAGAAAGAAGCATGCACCCTAAAGTTACAGATAGCAAAGTTGGAGTGCACAACTGAGAATCAAGCACAAAGGCAGGCCAAAAATGATTTGAGGGTCAAGGAGCTTGAAAGTAGGATCTTGCAAGCTCAGATCTAGTTGCATGAGAAGGAAAGCCTAGGGCTATTTGATAGGAGAAAAATTAGGATATTCACTCACAGTTGCTCAAGAGTTTTAGGTCTCAAGCTGCCAGTGCCCTTTCAATTTTAGTCTACACCATAGAGGCCTAGATTACCACCACTGAAGGAGGACCAATCATCAAAGAGGTCATTTAGAATGTCAGAGCCCAACTCAAGCTGGCCCTTAAGGTCCAAGATGCAAGGTATCAAGATTTGAAGCTCACAACGATGAGTTGGACAGCAAGGGATTGGTCAACAGCCCAGGCCATATTTTGTGCCTTTTTCTCCATAGCCAAGAAACATCAAAAGGTAAAAGTCCTACTGGACGCATTCGAAAGTGAGAGGCATGCGTCAATGGGCTACTTCAAGGACCTCTTCTCCTTAGGCTTCTCGAGTTTCACAAATGATGATGGGAAGCCATTAGCCAAGGAAGAAATCATGCCAAAGTGGCAGTAGTTTGAAGGCGACGTCTCGAAGATAGACGAGTGGGCCAAACCAATAATAGAGAAGTAGGTTTCTGATTACATATTGAAATACTATAGAATTGTCACTTCCTTAAATGATCTGTATACCAAGTCCCAGCATGCAAAAATTGGGCAGATCGATAGGTTCCATGCTTTGGTCAGGTCCTTGGAGAATCAAGAGCTGTTCACAAAAAGCATCTGGTCTCAAGTTCGTCAAACCTTGAGAAATATCCGCATTTGCCTGACCCCACTACCAATGGCTAAAGACGTAGCAGAAGCAATGGTGCCTAGAGAAGAAGAAGCAGTGGCGGAAGAAGAGGAGAGAGAAGAGGAAGAGGAAGGACAAGCTGTGGAAGCACCCCCAGAAAAGGAACAAGGAGAAGGGTCTGGAGGTAACTCTGGCCCAATGGATGAAAGTTGAGGGTTCTACCACCAAGATGAGCTCGTTGCCCTATGAGCCACCAAGAAAGTTGACAATATTGTCACATTCCACCAAGGGGTAGAAAAATTAAAACTTTGTATGATATTTGTTTTGTTGAAAGTTTTCTTTTGTATTTAAGTTATAGCAATTTTGGTTTTCCCTATCGCCCCCTAGTGGAAAAAATGAAAAGAAGAGAGCTTCAGGCCCGAAGCGCTTCAAATCATCACTTCGGGTGAGAACTTTGCTAAAAAATAACAAAGGAAATGCTTCACACCCGAAGCATTCCCAGTGGCTACTTCGGGCGAAGATTTTTGTGAAGCGGCATCCAAGCGACTTCATCAAAGAAGAAAAGGTCACCCAAATCAGCTAAAGCAAAGGAATTACTTCAGGCCCGAAGTATTTCTAAAATCCACTTCAGCCAGTTTTCACCTAAAGCAATTGAGAAAATGTTTCGACCAAAACTCTCCCGAATCGTCGTTTCAAAAGAAGATCGGCCCGAAGATTTTTTCCCGACCCATTAGTGAAGTAGTTTTTCCAGCGAAGCAGAGAAGGATAGAGGGAGATTGACTTCAGAACTCCATGCCCCTGAAGTAGTTTTGCAAAGCAAAAATCAATGAGGCACTTCCCAAGAATGCTTCTCAAGTTGGGCATTTTCTCGAGGCAGTCAGAGAGCCTCATAAATGCATATTTTCTTGCCCGATAAGCCCGCTGCTCATTTTTGGCAATTGGATGCGAAGTATCAGTCCGAGAAGGAGAGCCCAAAAAGTATGGCTGCCACTCGAGCACCACACCTACAATCCGAGGACACCCAGGTGGCTCATTTAATGCATCTTTCCCTAGTTGACTCGGTCATCGTTACCTATTTTGGTAACTGATTTGAGAGATCATCCACAGCAGCAACAAGAAGCCATTTCTCAGGGTCCAAGGGCATACTCTATCATTTTGTAATAATGATTTAGAGGGTTGGGTCCTCTATAAAAACCCAAGCTTTGCAATGTAAAAGGGCGGGGAAATTTCTACTAGAAAGTCGTTGTAACTTGATGTCCTGCATTTAATACTAAAGATCTTTTGTTCTCTATTTCTCTCTTTTATACTGCCTTTTGTGCTTAATTATTTTGTCTTTTCTTGTTTGCATACCGAGACTCTGAATCCTGAATTTGGTGTGCGATCAGGGACTGAACCCCTAAAATTTGCCCTGAAGGATACATAGGAGAGGAAAAATGTCTCTGTTGCTTTCTTTTATGTTGCCTGGTGGATCGAGGTTTTTGTTATTCCCTTGACTTAATCGTTGTTACTTTGAACCTTGAATTCTAGCGAGAGAGAGAGGAGAACCCTGTGAACCCATCCAGAGGATACATAGGAAGGTCGGCATTGTGTTTCTTTCATTTCATTCTTGGTATTTCCTACTGCTATTTGAGTTGTTAGTGAGTGATCGTGCTTCCTGTTCTTCCCCACCTTGAATCATCAATCTCTAACCCTTACCTTTTTTATTTCTTTCTCTAACCCAAAATCCTTTTATCTCTTTCCTACACTCTTATCTCAAACCCCAAAAGTATATTAGTATAGGAGCCGGCATTTCTTCGAAGATTGGCATGAGGGGCATATCTTCCTCTAGGACTTTTAATGTTGGTCGTAGGTCTAGGGTGCGCAAACCCACCGAAAGTCCTTTTCTGTGTAGATTTGATGACCAACAGTCATTGGTGGCCATCTCTAGGTTGGATAGCTACCAAATTAGGGGTCGTCCTTGGGTGGGATGGCTAAAAATTGGGCCAAAAAAGGCCTATTTTTAGGTAATTTTTTTGGTAGTTTTAAGGTTATTTTATGTATTTTTAGGGCATTTTTGACACCCTATTTTACATGAGTAGATAGTTAGGATTTGGGATAGAGTTCCAAATATCTTTTAGGTCACTATATACCATTTTAATACCATAGAATTGTGATGGTTTAATGCCATTTTCTTGAAACATGTTATGCAATTAGATCTCATGGTGGGTGACCGTGCCTATCTGACTACACTGATAGATCTATGGAACCCTTGTACTAATACTTTCCATTTAGCTATGGGGGATATGACAGTGAAATTAGAGGATATATATCTACTACTACATATTTTTATAGAGGGGTACTCGATAGTGTCCTCTCCTATAGAGCGACGAGAGGTTGTAGTGCGGATGTACTTCAGGCACACTAGGAGAATGCAATGGTTGATCTTCTTAGCAGAGGGATATTAGTGGATTCATGGTATCAGGATAGTGTGCTTGGTATTAATCATACCCTATTGATGACCTTGATCAGTAACATGTTACTTCCTAATTCTTCAGGTGTTAGGTTCCCATGGAACCTACTAGAGATGGTGTTCACTCTTGTAGATTGTACAAAGGATGAAACCATAGTGATGGCTTGGGGTCCTACTTTATTAGCATAGCTATATGATGAGTTGTGTTGTGGCTGATCCACAACACACCCCAAAATTGGGGACCCACCTTTTTTGCATGCTTTCAAAGAAGATCTCAGTGACCCAGATGCTAAAAATCAAGAAAAAGGCAAAATTGCACAAGGATGGAAAAGTGTCGCGAAATCGCGACATGTTGCTCCGTCGTGGCCGAAAATGAAAAAGTGTCACGAAATCGCGACATGTTGCTCCGTCATGCTGAAAATGAAAAAGTGTCGCGAAATCGCGACATGTTGCCCCGTTGTGACCGAAAATGAAAAAGTGTCGCGAAATCGCGACATGTTGCTCCGTCGCGTCGAAAATGAAAAAGTGTCGCGAAATCGTGACATGTTGCTCCGTCGCGGCCGAAAGAGGAGAGAGAAAGACAAAATGGAAAAGTGTCGCGAAATCGTGACATGTCGCAAAATCGCGGTCAAGACAGTCAAACGGGGCACGAAGCAGAAAAGCATAGCGAAATCGTGACATGTCGCAAAATCGCGGTCAAGACAGTCAAACGGGGCACGAAGCAGAAAAGCATAGCGATTTCATGACAAAAAGTAGCAAAGGGGCATGAAGCAGAAAAGCATCGTGATATCACGACAAAAAGCAGCAAAGGGGCCCAAAAGTGAAAAGCATCGCGATTTCGTGAAAGGTTGCGGTTGAAGGCGTACCAAGTGAAAAACGTCACGATTTCGCGACAGGTTGCGGCCAAAGGCATACCAAGTGAAAAACATCACGATTTCGTGACAGAAAGCCGCAAGATAGCTCCAAGTGAAAAAAGCGTCACGATTTCGTGACAGGAAGTAGCCGAGGCGTACGGAGATGAAAAATGTCATGATTTCGTGACAGAAAAACAGCAAAGTGTACGGAATGAAAAGTTGTCACGATATCGCGACATGTCACCATTTCGCTGTGCATGAAGGCAAGAAAGGCTGTTGGCAGAAAAATGTCGCGATATCGCGACATGTCGCGTTTTCGCGATGAAAGTAAAGGAGCAAAGCTGCATGCATAAAATGTCACGATTTACATGGGGCCATTACAGAACATTCAGAAAAATGTGAAACACGTGGCATACATGCTGCAGAGGCGTTACAGTCAATAGAAAATATCGAATGTTTTGGCATCGAGCACAAATTCAAAAGCAACGAAAAGGCAGGAATACGAAGCGATGCATTCTGGGAGGTGAAACGAAGTGACGCAGGGCAAAACAGAGAGTCGTATCAAAAGTATAAAAGCAGAAGCACAGGACAGGTTCAAGAGGTCAGAAAACCGCTACGAGCAGAGTTGTAGTGCTAAAGGCCAGAGGGTCATTCTAGGCCTGCTTTGAGGCTATTTTTCTTTCTTTTTCTGGTTTTGAGAAAACCATAGATTCTGCTATTGTAACATGATTTATTTTTAATGCAGAGTGTTCAGAAATTTGCATCTTGTTGGCAAGAAAGAAGGAGTTATTTTTTGCATGCAAGGATTTAATGTTTATCATTCCCCTTTTCAGATTTCTAGGCTTATAGATGAAGTTTAATGCAAGTTCTCTTGGTTGCTTCATGCGAATGTCTAAATCTAAAAAATAACAGTAAACCCCAGAGACCAGCACTTAACTTATCTGGATTGTGCGTATTTTGCAGGTTCAATAGGTTAGGTTGCATGCATGGAAACCTCACATCTTCGGTTTTTCCAGGACGGGATAGCATCAAACTGAATGCAATTTTAATTTCTTTTCTTTTGCATTTTATTTTCTTTTTGCTGCAACTTTATTTTTCAAGCATTAAAATAAAAATAAAAAATTAAAAAACTTCAAAATCCATAAATAATTCCATCATTTATGGCATTTCATCAAATTTCATTTTGAAGTTACAGCATGGTCATATAAAGATCAAATCATATTTGCTTTATTCGGGTTCAATGAACAATCACTAAACTTTCACAGTAAAATAAACCACAGTGCCCCTTGTTTTCAGTTACTTGCAACCACTAAGGTGTTCCAAGCATTTAAAATGAATATCTTCATTTGAGATTATTAATACACAGATGCAAAATGCTAACATAACAGGAACCTTGGAGAAGTTACTTGTTTAATTTCTTTGCAAGCAGAGGATTTAGAACCCAAATCCTATCGGAGAGTGTGTTTTCACAATCGGGTGAAAATACCACTCAACAGATTGGCGCTAGAAGGAGGGCCTGAAAGGGTTTATTTTATCATGATTTTAGATGCTACGGGTTTATAATTGTTTAAGAGCTTTACATTGCTAAATATTTCAAGTCCATTTGATTAGCATCTTCGGCCTCTAACACCACTCAACAGATTGGTGCTAGGAGGGCCGAACGGGTTTATTTTAGTGTTATTTAAATTTAAATTTTTTATGCTTTAGTCCTCTAACACTCAGCGGATTGTAAAAGGATGACTTGAATTTATTTACTTGTTCTATTTTAAGCAATTCAGGTATGCTGTATATTATTCTAACACTTTTTTGATTGTTCATACAAAAATATGTGATTTGATTTAATTTTGAAAATTTTGGTCTCATGCAATTACTTGACATTTGATTTTAATAAGTACATCTCTTGGTTGATGCTAACTTGATTTTTTTTTACATTGCAAGTTGAATATTCAATAGATTTGGTTCTAAAATTACATTTTAAGTTTCACTAATGGCAACACTTGAGGAGCAAATGGTATCCCTGAGAGCTGAAATAGTGTCTCTAAGAGAGAGAATGGTATCAATGATAGAGGATCATTATAAGGGTTTATCTATACCTGTGGTACCCTATCAAATTCCTAAAATGTTATTGGATTTTTTACGGTGTTTTAATCAAGAGGTGCCACTAGGATACTTGCAAAAACTGCATGTCTACAAGGATACATTATGTAAATTCCAGATTTTCTATGAGGAGGTGGCTTGTAAGTTATTTGCATACATTTTGGATGATAAACCATTCTTTTGGTATAGCCAACTACCCATGGAGGTTAGGACTTCTTGGATACAACTAGAAGCAGCCTATCTTTACCATTTTGGTAATCAAGTTGACTTAGAAATCTTGAAAAATCAGTTTACCTCCATATGTAAAGAGCCTAATGAATCCTTGAGTCAATTCAATGGAAGATTTCGTGAGTTGCACTCCCAAATGTGGGAAAATTTTAACACATTAGAAGAGGAAGCCATGGAAGTATACCTAGGAGCCATACACCCCACACTTGCTTCACTCATTGAGGAAAAACTGAGTGGTTTGTCCCTAGAGAAAATCCATGAGGTCTTAGAAGAGATAGAACGACAAGGTCTTGAAGAAGAAAAGGCACAACATGTTCATATGAGAGATTGTTCTTTTGATGCCAACCTACACCAACCATCAAACATAGCACCCTCCACTCCAATGATATCTAAGGTAAATGATCAAGGGGATGAATTTGAATATCCAAATCTTACAACCACCTTAGATGTAGTCCACGAGGAGGTGCAAATTGATAAGCCAACATCCACTAGTGAGGATTATGCAGAAATGATCTCATTCATAGAGATACACGATTATCTGGATGAAGGGGTTCTAAATTCAACAATGTTTGATATATGTGATAAGACGGAACCCACCATAGAATTAAATGAAGTGGTTGAAAGTGAAATTGGGAGAAAACCAATAAATGAATTTGAAGACATGATAGAGTTTCACCACTTGTTCTTGGAAGATACTATTGATGAGATGTGTAAAATTAAAGATCAAGAAATTCTTCACCCTCCAAATTATGATAAAATTGAATCATGGGTTACTAATTTGGACGATGATAGCCTTATAAATTTGAATTCAAGAAATAACCCACTTTTGGAAATAATTGAACCATCTAAGGAAGGTGAAGATGAATTTGATGAGAAACACATTGATGAATTGGAAGATGTTGAAGAAATAGTTGAACGTCACCACTTGATTTTGAAAGATGATTATTATGATGCTTGGAAGAAGTGGGAAGATTTCACTCATTCCAAAACTACTAATGAAACTTGTGTGCCCATTGATATACAGGACAACATAATCGCCTACTCAAAGGAAGACATTACAACTCCTGTACAATTTGAGGATGTTTTGGAAGAGAGTTTCAAATCTCATCAAATTTTGGAAGATCATGATGATCCTATTACCAAGGACAAAGAAGAAAAAGAATTGATGAATGAATCAAGAGATCATGTCACAAACATCATGGAATTTCATTCTATGGATTTGGATGACGATTTTTACAATGGTTGGGGGAGATATGATAATGCATTCTTTTCTCACATCCCTATAGATGAAACTCATATTTCACTTGATATGCAGGATGTTGAACCTTCTACATCATACGAAGATCTCATATTCACAAGATTTGAAAAGGTGACAAAATTTGATCATGTTGAATATAAATTCATTGAAGGTGTGGATGCAAGTTTGCATGATGATTTTGGAGGATTCAAATGAAGAGATACCATGGATAGTGAACAAAGAATTGGAACCAAATGACAAAGAGATTGATCAATTGGAAGCAACTCAAATGAAGGATCATCAAGATGAGTCATGGGACATACACTTTGACCAAGAATGTTTGAGGATTGAAAATGCATGACCATATTTTGAATTTGAATAATGTTTATGATGAAATGTCATTAAAGGTAAATGAAAAACAAGGTATAATTTTTAATCACACCTTTAATAACATGGTTTTAATGAATGGAAAAGAAGTTGATGCACTTGAATTGTTAAACCAAATTCATCAACAATTACTAATTGAATCTAGGATAAAAACTTTTAATGATCCTAATTTAGTAAATATCCTAGATGCTTGTAAATTGTTACACAAATTTGATTGGCCTACAAATTTGGAAAATGATTTGGCTTTGAAATTTGTAGAAATAGGCTCCTACTTACAAAATTGCATATTTGAAAAGGATAGCCTAATTCTAAATCAAGGAGGGAATTATGAAATTTACATTTTAAAGAATAGACATGATAAAATTGAAAATCATTTATTGTCTAATCATTTTAGTAATTTGATGCTCACCTATGGGAGTATTATTGGAACTAAATCAAATTGGTATGGTGAGCATGGCAAGTGGAAATTTGTTGCATTGTTTGGTCTTGTCTTGTTTTTGTTGGATTCCCACAACATTTGGCATGCATATCATGTTATATTTTTGTTGAAATGTTCTAACCATGTTTGGGATCCAGGAAAGTGATAATCCAAGCTTTGCATCATCTTGTATTATAGTGTACATTTGTATATAGATTTTGGTTTTTGGTTTTTGGTTTGTGTTTTCAAATTTTCATTTTTGGGATTGCAGTTTGGTTTTGGATTGAATAAGTTTTAATTTAAAGTTGTGTGTTTATTTGACATTTTTTGTTTGTTTATATAAAAAAAAAAAATGATGAAAAAGTTGCCTTGAGATGCTAACTTATGTTCTAGATCGGGGAAATATGGAACATTGGAATTATGTGGTAGAAAGCTCCACAAGAAATACAAACAATTTAATAATATCGTTTGAAACTTGTGATGCATGAAGTAGTCAGTTTTATATGGCAATATTTCATCTTGCAATTCAAAAGACAATGCATTCATATTACATCTCACTTTGCACATACATGCCATCTTAGTTGCAAATGCATTTCAAATACAAATCATTAAAGTGTGTCAAATCCTCTTAAGGTTATGCTATCACATAAATAAGAAGAAAATCCTAAGGTTGGGAACCGAGTCTTGAGATATCTAGAACCAAGCACATTTTATACACATTAAAAAGGATCTTGAGCAAAATGATCAAAACCTTGCTTGGAAGAAAAGGTTGGGCGAAAGAAGTATTTCATGTCTATCCTATTATGCAACATGATCCTTAAGACAATGGTTTTGACCACTTCCATAAAGCTTAAAGCCTAAAATCAGAGTAGTAAGGATAGGGCTAAATCCTCATCGAACTTAGGTTGAGGATCCAACTCCCCAAAGCTTTGATTTGACCTACATGGAGTAGTAAGGATAGGGCATAAATTCTCATCTCGCTTAGGTTGAGAATCTGATTCCCCAAAGCTCCTATGTCTCATTTCATGATAAATCTTGGATTGGAAGGATCGTACTACTTGTCCTCTGCAAAGGATGGGTGGTCATCCCCAAGGTCTAAGCAATAAAATTAATATTTTCCATTTTTATCCAAAGCTTGGATTGGAAGGATCGTACTACATGTCCCTAGCAAGGATGGGTAGTCATCCCCAAGGTCCAAGAAGTAAAAAATTAATTTTTCCCATCTCATATTTATATTGGATTGGAAGGATCGTACTACTTGTCCCTAGCAAGGATGGGTAGTCATCCCCAAGGTCCAAAGAAATGAAGGTAAGTCTTGGATTATGGGGTTAGGTATGCCCATGCATGGCAACATGTCTTGTCTAAAAAACAAGACCACTGATTGTCCAAAGGGTTAGACTAGCATGACCATTTCTTCCATAATTGGTTAAATTATTTTGCTCAAAGTGAGGTAATGAATTCCAAATCAGAATAGTAAGGATAGGGTTAAACTCCCATCTCGGTTAGGTTGGGAGTCTGATTCCCCAAAGTTCTGATTTCACTTTCACTTGCACATGGGTTCAAGATAGTAGGGACTCATAACCAACTTTGGGATCTAATAAAGCAATTCATTATACATATAGTTGATCCTAAGAGGGTTTGATAATCTTGAATGTTTGTGTATGATACTAGAAGAAAGACTATGCCTTTTATAAAAGCAAAATCTCTTAGCATATTTATTAGGTTACACAAATCATTCACAATCTCACATATGCATTCATGTAAAACTGACGATGGAATGTTGATCAATTTCAAACGATAGGGAATGAAACACATTGCACACACCGAGCTGATACTTAATGATTCTGATGATTCATGTATTTTTGATCTATGGGCATTCGTTTATATTTCTTATGTGCTAATGCTGGTTTCCAAGTTTGTATACTTCCAGGTTGGGTTCTCACCAAAATGCTCAAGAGCATTTGACAGTAGAGTCGCCATTTGTTGTGGCTGATCCACAACACACCCCAAAATTGGGGACCCACCTTTTTTGCATGCTTTCAAAGAAGATCTCAATGACCCAGATGCTAAAAATCAAGAAAAAGGCAAAATTGCACAAGGATGGAAAAGTGTCGCGAAATCGCGACATGTTGCTCCGTCGCGGCCGAAAATGAAAAAGTGTCGCGAAATCGCGACATGTTGCTCCGTCGCGGCAGAAAATGAAAAAGTGTCGCGAAATCGTGACATGTTGCTCCGTCGCGACCGAAAATGAAAAAGTGTCACGAAATCGCGACATGTTGCTCCGTCGCAGCCGAAAATGAAAAAGTGTCGCGAAATCGTGACATGTTGCTCCGTCGCGGCCCAGAGAGGAGAGAGAAAGACCGAATGGAAAAGTGTAGCGAAATCGTGACATGTCACAAAATCACGGTCAAGACAGTCAAATGGGGCACAAAGCAGAAAAGCGTAGCAAAATCGTGACATGTCGCAAAATCACGGTCAAGACAGTCAAACAGGGCACGAAGCAGAAAAGCATAGCGATTTCACGACAAAAAGTAGCAAAGGGGCATGAAGCAGAAAAGTGTTGCGATATCACGACAAAAAGTAGCAAAGGGGCCCGAAAGTGAAAAACGTCATGATTTCACGACAGGTTGTGGCTGAAGGCATACCAAGTGAAAAACATCATGATTTCGCGACAGGTTGCGATAGAAGGCATACCAAGTGAAAAACATCGCGATTTCATGACAGAAAGCCGCAAGATAGCTCCAAGTGAAAAAAGCGTCATGATTTCATGACAGGAAGCAGTCGAGGCGTACGGAGATGAAAAATGTCATGATTTCATGACAAAAAAATAGCAAAGTGTACGGAATGAAAAGTTGTCGTGATATCGTGACATGTCGCCATTTCACTGTGCATGAAGGCAAGAAAGGCTGCTGGTAGGAAAATGTCGTGATATCGTGACATGTCGCGTTTTTGCGGTGAAAGTAAAGGAGCAAAGCTGCATGCATAAAATGTCATGATTTACATGGGGCCGTTATAGAACATGCAGAAAAGTGTGGAACACGTGGCATACATGCTGCAGAGGCATTACAGTCAATAGAAAATATCGAACGTTTCGGCATCGAACATAAATTCAAAAGCAACGAAAAGGCAGGAATACGAAGCGATGCATTCTGGGAGGTGAAATGAAGCAACGCAGGGCGAAACAGAGAGCCGTATCAGAAGTATAAAAGCAAAAGCACAGGACAGGTTCAAGAGGTCAGAAAACCGTTGCGAGCAGAGTTGTAGTGCTAAAGGCCAGAGGGTCATTCTAGGCCTGCTTGGAGGCTGTTTTCCTTCCTTTTTTTGGTTTTGAGAAAACCAGAGATTCTGTTATTGTAACATGATTAATTTTTAATGCAGGAGTGTTCAAAAATTTGCATCTTATTGGCAAGAAAGAAGGAGTTATTTTCTGCATGCAAGGATTTAATGTTTATCTTTCCCCTTTTCAGATTTCTAGGCTTATAGGTGAAGTTTAATGCAAGTTCTCTTGGTTGCTTCATGCGAATGTCTAAATCTGAAAAATAACAGTAAACCCTAGAGACCAGCACTTAACTTATTTGGATTGTGCGTATTTTGCAGGTTCAATAGGTTAGGTTGCATGCATGGAAACCTCATTATCTTCGGTTTTGCCAGGACGGGATAGCATCAAACTGAATGCAATTTTAATTTCTTTTCTTTTACATTTTATTTTCTTTTTGCTGCACTTTATTTTTAGAAGTTCCAACTTTATTTTTCAAGCATTAAAATAAAATAAAAAAATTAAAAAACTTCAAAATCCATAAATAATTCCATCATTTATGGCATTTCATCAAATTTCATTTTGAAGTTACAGCATGGTCATATAAAGATCAAATCATATTTGCTTTATTCGGGTTCAATGAACAATCACTAAACTTTCACAGTAAAATAAACCATAGTGCCCCTTGTTTTCAGTTACTTGCAACCACTAAGGTGTTCCAAGCATTTAAAATGAATATCTTCATTTGAGATTATTAATACACAGATGCAAAATGCTAACATAACAGGAACCTTGGAGAAGTTACTTGTTTAATTTCTTTGCAAGTAGAGGATTTAGAACCCAAATCCTATCGGAGAGTGTGTTTTCACAACTGGGTGAAAATACCACTCAAAAAATTGTATGAGATCTTATATCATGGGTGAAAGGGTTTGGGCTATATCTTTTTACTATAGGTTTAGGCTTGGTAGCATATTTCCATGGAGAGACCACATGGACTACCATGGACCACTCAAGTAGAGCTACTAGATAGGGATATTGGCTATGGTAAGCTATGGAGAGGTCACATGAGGTAGGCAAGAGCCAATGACATGCTAGGGAGGTTGAGCACTATGTAGAGGCTTTTGAATATCTCAAGGTGATAGACATCAAGTGGAGGCCCTACATGGATTTTCCTGACTAGAGGGAGGCTAAGACATAGCTACAACAAGTTTAGTAAGGTAGATGGTTGATAGGCCAACACGAGATAGAGTGAGAGTAATTCTCTTATGATCATGTGCTATGAAATTTTGGGCTATGCCAAGGGCTTCCTAGGGATTTGATGGTCTACCATCATTATGACAATGAGATGAATCTAGCTTCACCAGTTGTAGAGGCACTAAGAGAGGAGTCAGTGCCTGAGGTGGTACTGTCTAATTTGGATGATGTAGGCACTATAGAGGAGTATGATGCATGGTGGGTCATACAATAGTGGCAAGGGGAGGGACCACTAGGTGGGGATGTAGCTTCCAGGGTAGCATATGTAGCTAGGGGTGATCCAAATGAGGAGGGTTTTAGTGAGTCTCCATATGATGAGGAGGTAGACACAAGTGAGTAAGTTATGCATCAACATGTGTTAGTGGATAGGGTGGAGTTGATTGATGTACAAGATCTGGTAGGCTTTGATGAGGATGACCTTGGAGATTAGGATATGCATGCACAGTTAGTGACACAAGATGCTATGATTGTGAATCTATGAAGTGATTAGGATTTACTACAAGAATAGGTGCAGAGTGCATAGCTTGATATGGAGAGGTAGACATCATTGATAGCTATGATTTAGGTGCAGTTTCACGAATAGGGTCCTAGCCATGTGGATTCTAACAGTGGTGAGTTAGCCATGATGCAAGAGGAGATGGTACATCTCTAGGGTTTTGTGGTGACCTATCAGACTCAATGTTGAGAGGAGTGCACCTACATGGATATGATGGAGGATGAGATAGTGCATCTTAAGGGGCACATACTATATTGAGCATTAGCTATTGGATCACAACATAGCCAAAGGAGCGATACAAGACAGTCGTCTGCTCGGATGAGGACTCCAAGCTCTACACATAGGATGGAGGTATTTAGAGGTAGCAAGTCAAGGGAAAGTAGGTCTAGGAGCTCATGATAGACTCACATTAAGGACAAAGGAGAGAGTTGAGGTACCGGTCTTGCATGACCATGGCTAACAGACTCTGATGGTTCTTTTTAGACTTTTTGGTTTTATGAATTATGAGGGCTCACTTTTATTGTAGCCTATGGGCATTTTATGGACTATGATGTAGCTTTTGGCTTTTACAAATGGATATATATCTATATGTATTATTTTTATTTTATCATTATGTCATCTTTTACTACTTTATGATATGTATGCTTATTCTATGCTTTATGATGCTTTTGATAAATGTCTAACATGGATGCATGTATTTATCCTATGATGTGATTTGATGATATGTAGATGTGTAAGATTTATCTATATGATTTTGTAATTTAAAAGATATGCAAAAAATAGTCAATGGCCATTTAAATATTATTGCTAATATTTACCCGGTATCTATCCTATTTCATGAACATCACTTAAGAAACAAAAGTGTATAAGAAAAAAATGTGTATGATTTGATGTAATGATGGATGTGATTTAATTTTGTATGATGGATTTATGATGACTATTTGATGCATTATATGCTAGCACCATAGACTGTACAAAATGTATCTTTTTTATTTTCATGTTATTCTAACATTTTATGTAATGGATTTTGTAATTTTGACAAATATGTGACAACATGATGTAAAATGGAATGGATAATGTAATGTGATATGATATATTTGATAGTTTTGAAGAGACTCAAACACTCTAGTTACCTAATCAAAATTCGTATAATAACTATGCAAGATCCTTTGACAAAGTATGCACCTACTAAGATAACCAAGATAATCAACATCCTTGTGTGTGCATGTGAGTTCATTACCATGATAACGCATAAGGTTGCCCTAGTGCAAATGGGATTCACTCAGCCCATCTGTACTAGAGATCATTCTACGAGTCTCATTATCCTGAGTTTTGTACTTAGTTGGATTAGACTACTAGGTAATATAGGTTACAACAAGCTAGCTCATCCACATTCAAACATTGGTCTATACCTAAGCAAGTTGCTTAAGTGATAGACATATCATCATGTGGGAGGCTACCACCATTGACAAGTAGGCTATCCACCAAACCTGTAATGAGGATCACCTTATGGTTCTCTAATGCTGAGAATTCCAAGGATTCAAGTTCAAGACTCCCTTCTTTTCTTTTAATTTTGACTTTCTCAAGGGAGTTGCTCATTTTTATTTGTTGAGCAAGGGATTTTTGTAGTGGTGAGAACCACTATTTCTTTTGCTTTTTCTAGAGTGATAATAATCACTGTTTGTTTTTGCATATTTTTGAAGTGATAATAATCACTATTTGAATTTTCTCTTTGGGATACTTGCCCCAGTGTAGGGCAAGGGATTTTTGGGTAAGGAGGAACTTGTCCTTTTGTCAATTCTCAGCATCTTTGAACCATTCGCATAGGGGGATGAGCGAGATAACCTTTTCGCTTGAAAGTAACCTAGACCACTTTATAGTTTTCATATTTCCTTGCGCTAGACTTGGATTTATTAATGTGAAAATGTGTTGGGATTTTGATGTATACCAAGAATTATCCAAGCAGGATTCTACCTTCTAAAAATCATGATAACTTTCTACAAAATCTGAGAAGACAACTAGATATGGTTGAGTGACCAAAAACTTTAACTATGTTTTACTAACAATGGCTAAGTGACGGGAAACAAACATATAATATGGAATGTGAATGTACATGGTATATGTAATGTAAACAGGTGGTAATATTGACTCATAATAACAATGATTTTAATAGATGCCTAGTGTACAGACCTGGTGCTAGACATGTATGATCAATTTGGAATGATGCATAATGCAATGATGAGTATGCCTAATGCAATTTAGATGAAGTGCAATGAAGCAATATTTTTGTATTTTGATGATTTTAATGATGTTTTTGTATTTTTGATATATATGTATATACAGGTTGACCAATGGGCTTAATGAATGCCATTGGGGCTTTTGGGTGACCAAAGGGCTTATAGATGCCTTTGGAGCATTTTGGGATGACCTAGGCAATCGTAGACTGCCTAGGAATGTTTTAGTTTGACCTAGATGGTCATAGACCACCTAGGGACGTTTGATGGGGACAAAAGGGCTTATAGATGCCTTTGGGGCTTTTTGGATTGACCTAGATGATCATAGATAGTCTAGGAACATTTTTATTTGACCTAGATGGTCATTGACCGCCTAGGAGCATTTTAGGTGACCTAGAAGGTCATAGACACTAAGGAAATGCCATAGACTACCTAGGGGAATTTAAGGGTGACCAAAGGGCTTATAGATGCCTTTGGGGCTTTTTGGGTTGACCTAGATGATCGTAGATAGTCTAGGAGCATTTTTATTTGACCTAGACGGTCATTGACCGCCTAGGGGCATTTTGGGTGACCTAGATGGTCATCGACACTAAGGAAGTGTCATAGACTACCTAGGGGTATTTGGTTGTGACCAAAGGGCTTATAGATGCCTTTGGAGCATTTAGGGTTGACCTAGATGATCGTAGATAGTCTAGGAGTATTTTTATTTGACCTAGATGGTCATTGACCGCCTAGGAGCATTTTGGGTGACCTAGATGGTCATCGACACTAAGGAAGTGTCATAGACTACCTAGGGGTATTTGGTTGTGACCAAAGGGCTTATAGATGCCTTTGGAGCATTTAGGGTTGACCTAGATGATCGTAGATAGTCTAGGGACATTTTTATTTGACCTAGATGGTCATTGACCACCTAGGAGCATTTTAGGTGACCTAGATGGTCATCGACACTAAGGAAGTGTCATAGACTGCCTAGGGGTATTTGGTTGTGACCAAAGGGCTTATAGATACCTTTGGAGCATTTAGGGTTGACCTAGATAATCGTAGATAGTCTAGGGATATTTTTATTTGACCTAGATGGTCATTGACCACTTAGGAGCATTTTAGGTGACCTAGATGGTCATCGACACTAAGGAAGTGCCATAGACTACCTAGGGATATTTTATTGGTGCTCTAAGCATGAAATGACCACAAATGACTAACATTCATTGGTTCAGGCTCTTCACTTCCTTTTATGGATGCTAGGCGATAAGTTCCAGGTCCAATCTGGCTTGTAATGATGAATGGACCTAACTAGTTTGCTACAAATTTGTCTCGCAAATTGGAGGGCAAATTTGAGTTTTGTTGGTTCTCTTTTAGAACTAAATCACCAACTTGAAAATATCTCTAGTGTACTTTCAAGTTGTAAGCTCTCTTAAGATATTCTTGATAAACACATAGATGCTCGAGGGCATTTACACGTCGTTCATCAAGTAATGTTAACTGATCTAAATGAGCTTGCCTAGTTGTATCATCATCGATGAATTCCTGCATGGAAATGCATAGCGATGGAATCTCTAACTCTAGAGGCATGATGGCTTCAACACCATACACTAGTGAAAATGGAGTTGCCCCAATGGGCATCCAAATGCTAGTGCGATAGGCCCAAAGGGCAAGAGGTAATTGATTATGCCAATATTTATGATTTTCCTTGATGATTTTCTTCAAGATGGCTACTACTATTTTATTTGATGCCTCTGCTTGCCCATTGGCCTATGGATAATAGGGCGTGGAAAAGCTATACTTTATGTTATACTTTGTTGTTAACGCATGCACATCCTTATTTTTGAAGGGTGTTCCATTATCCGATATTATTTTGGATGGAATACCAAAATGACATATGATATTATGTAGCATGAACTCCGCAATGCGAGGTCCAGTCGTCGTGGTAAGGGGAATTGCTTCCACCCATTTTGTGAAGTACTCGGTTGCCATTATGATAAATATGTGATGGCCCAAAGAGGTAGGTGAGATTTTTCCAATTAAATCAAACCCCCATTGTGCAAATGGCCAGATCGATTGAATCGGTTGTAAGGCCTATGAAGGTACGTGTGTCAAATTTGCATGATGTTGACACTTCACGCACTTCTTTACATAAGTGCAACAATCTTGCTCTAAATTTGGCCAATAATAGCCCATGTGAAGAATGCGCTTAGTGATGGCCATGCCACTAAAGTGGCCACCACATGTACCATCGTGTGCTTGGGTAATGGCCCAAGCCGACTCCTGTGAGTCTAAGCAATGAAGGAGGATACCTTCATAACTCCGATGATACATTATGTCTCCTAATAAGACATATTTTGTTGCCTTTTTTTTAAATGCTCACTTTGTGGCATGCGACAATCCAGGTGGAATATTTCCTAGTTTAAGATAATCTTTAATTTGTGTGGCCCAATCTTACCTTGAAGAAGCCTCAATATTATGAATCGTGCAATCCTTTTGATGTTCATCTCGTGTGAATGCTGATTGAGAATGAACTTGAAGATATAGCATTATGCTAGTATCAAAAGAATTCTGAGGGAACAGAGTCCCCCATTGGGCGTTATTCAAATAATTGTGTAGTTGAGAGAACCTTTCATGTGAAGGCTCAATATGAATCATGTGAACATCTGGTGTGGCGTTATGCTCATCATGCTTAGTCATAGATTGTGCTAGCATTTTTACTTGAATAGTCATGATATCATCTGAAGGGTTTTGTGGGATTAGCGACCCTAAGGAAGCCATTGTATCCACAAAATGATTAGATGAATGAGGGAGTGCCTCTATATCATACCATTCAAATTTTTCTAGAATTTTGTCCACTAGGGCTTTGTAGGCTTGCAATATGGGACATCTACACTGGAATATCCCTTTAACCTAATTAACTATGAGCAAGGAATCACCAAAAATGTTTAACTTTGTAATTTTCATGGTGATTATCATCTAAAGACCAATGATGAGGGCTTCATACTCGGCATTATTATTGGTACATGGGAAATCGAGTTTAAACAAAAGAGGTATTGGAGCCCCTTGCGGTGTGAAAAACATGATACCTACGCCACCCCCTTGCTCGCATTTAGACCCATCAAAGAATAGAGTTATGTCCGCCTATGACTCAGGCTCTACAGAATCAGGTGATTCTGAGATATGAAACACTCCATCATCGGGAAGATCTACATTTAGAGGCTGGTCATCTTGGAGAGGAGCCTCTGCTAGTTGATCGGCTATGACCTATCCTTTGATTGATTTTTGTCCAATGAAATCTAGGTCAAATTTTATCAACAACATTATCCATTTCGTCATGTGACTATTGTGATATGTTCGACTCATCATATATCGCAATGGATTTTCTTTAGATATGACATACATGGTATGATTGAGCATGTAATGGCATAGCTTCTTAGTGGCAAATACCACTTCTAAGCATAGCTTCTCAACGTATGCATACTTGATTTCATAGTTGACCAGTGTGCGGCTAATGTAATATGTAGCCTGTTCTTTATGAAATTCATTCTTTTGGGACAACATGGTGCCCAATGCCAACTCAATAGCTGAGATGTATAAATAGAATGGCACTCCTGGTCATGGAGGAGCCAATACGGATGATGAAGCCAGGTATTTCTTAATATCATCAAAGGCATTTTGACATTCTTCATCCCAATGAAATGAGACCCCCTTGTGTAGCAACCTATTCATGGGTCGACACTTATCCGATAATTGCGCTATGAAGCATTTTATGGATGCGACCTTTCCTTGCAAGTTGCGTAGCTACTTAATGGTTGTGGGGGGAGGCATTTCTAATATTACCTTGACCTTGTTTGGATCTACCTCTATGCCTCTCTTGGAGACTATGAATCCCAAAATTTTACCAGATGTGACACCGAAGACACACTTCTTGGGATTAAGCCTAACATTGTGCTCAATGAGGTGATCTAGAACCTTACATAATACACCGATATGCTCATGGCGCAATAAATATTTTTCCAATAAGTCATCCATGTAATCCTCCAAAATCTTATGCATGTAGTCATGGAAGATATACATCATGGCTCATTGATAGGTGGCGCCAACATTCTTAAGGCCAAAAGGCATGACCTTATAACAGAATGTCCCCCAAGGCATTGTAAACACCATTTTGATTTGGTCTTCTAGATTAATATGGATTTGATTATATCCAGAGAAACCATCCATGAGGGATAGCATTTCATGTCCTATTGTAGCATCTACCAATGCATCAATGTTTGGTAAGGGAAATTCATCCTTAGGACTCACTTTGTTGAGATCTCTAAAGTCAGTGCAAATGTGAATCCTCCCATCAGGATTCTTGATAGGAACCATGTTTGAAACCCATGGTGGATAGTCTACTGAGATGATGAAATCAGCATCCAACAACTTTTGTAATTCATCTTTCACCATTAAGGCTACTGTTGGGTGCATCTTGCACAACTTTTGCTTGACTGGTTTTATCTTTGGGTCCAATGTAAGATTATGCGTGACTAGATTTGGGTCCAGTCTTGGCATGTCTTTATAAGACCAAGCAAAAGCATTCATCCTTTCTTTCAATGCTTGTGTGAAATCATCTTGTTCAACTGGGGATAGACCTTCCCCTAGTTTGATAATGCGGGGATTATCGAGATCTGTACCGATATCCTTGTCAATTGTTGGCTCAATTGACATATGAGACCCATATTCCAACTGATGTGGAGTGGGAATCAAGTGAATGTCATCAACTGGGTTTGCTTCATCCATAGGAAATTTAGGATCAACCTCGGCTTGAAAAATATTTTGAGTAGTTCTTGGAGAAAATTGAAATGGCTGTAACATTTCCTCGCAAGGCCAATACTCTGATGGTGATGGGGTGGAATCTCCCCGATCAAAGTCAATTACCTCAATGTCGAGATGCAATGGCTTTGATGGGTTATTCGGATCTATCAATGGTGTGGTTAAATCTATGGAAATCATGTTGATGGATACATGATCTCCTATTCTAGGGTGAGTGGGTCTAGAGACCTGATGTAGTCTCATAACTCGTGGGGGTGGCTCTGGTGGAAGTGGAATAAATGGTGGTGGCCTATGCGGAAGAGGACGAGCTTGCTCTTCACGCGGTAAGAGCTGGCATCATATGGGGCCTTGGACGGGGAATAACATATGAAGATAATATTCATCCTCATCATCCAAGGGGAACACTCTCTCGTGTTCATCATCTGAGCTAGGATAGTTTATTGGTGCGACACCATAGTCATCTTCATCATCACTCATCCATTCATGAGGAGGACCTTGATCCTCTTCCTCACTGTCATATTTCAAGGTATGTGAGCTTTCCCCCACTTCATGGGGTTGGGCAACATCACTTGATAGTCCTTGATCTATCATCTCTTTGGGGAAATGATCCCCCAAGGAATGGATGTGATTCGGATTGGCGTATGGATCGCATGCAAGCTTATCCTGATAACCTAGACATAGGTGTTCTAGACTATCTATGAGGACATCCAATGGTACTGGCTTATTGTGTCCCAACCTAGATTTATCATAAGGTAATTGATATTGGGGCTGACATGGGACACGAGTACCCTACTCATATAGGCCTAAACCAAAACCATGCCAATTACAGTGATCTAAGTACCATAATGCATAATCTGGATTCAACAAATAGTTTACATCCTCTAAAAAAGGTTCATCATCTTCTACTTTCGAAGGAATTGGTAGAGCTCCATATTCTAAACCTCCATATATGAAATTAGTTTTATTGGGAGGTAGACCAAGAGGCACAATGCTACCTATGGTAAAATGAGGCCACTCCATATCTTGCATTGTCTCTACGGATGGAACTGTTGTGACATTTCTCACTAGATATTCTCCTATCCCTATACTAGACATATGCACTATGGTCTAGGATGGCGAAGGTGAATGATATGGAAGTGAGGTTTGAGGTGACTCAATGTGAACCTCTAGAAGTGATTCCTCATCTACTACACAAGGAATCTCCTCCATGGATATGGTGGAAACTAAAGGTGGGCTCTCATCAATGGGCCTTTTTGACATGTTCCTCGATGGAGGATCTAACGATGTCGAAGGCATCTCTATGGCTGTCGATGATGAGGATGGGATGGATGAAGATGTATATGGTGGAATGGAAGGTGATGATGGAATGGGTAGACCCTGAATAGGTGTATTCAGTCAGAAGTCTACATGAGTCGAAGGTAATGTCGACTCTGGCATCTGCTACACCATATTGTAGTATTTGAAGGGCTCTAGATCGGTAGAGACTACATGGACTTGCCCTTCATGAGTGTATTTAAGACATTGATGCATAATGGATGGGACACACTTCATATCCCATATCCATGGTCTACCTAGAAAAATGTTGTATGCCATCTCACCTTCCAGCACATGACACAATATTGGTATAGTCTTGCACCCCACTTGGATGGGTAAGACTATGGTACCAACAGTAGAACATATTGTGTCATTGAATGCACGAAGAGTGTAAGTTGATGCAACAACATGAGATGCTGGAAATTTTAAATGTTTCAATGTTGTGGTTGTAATGATATTGCTCGAGGAACCGGTGTCTATGAGCACTCTTTTGTATGGTACCTCATTTACACATGCGATGATGTGTAAAGGAGGATCTACCATGTCATTGGCTATTCCCTTAAGCTCATGCTCATGAAATGTTATTATTGGTTCCTTGCACTATTGCACATGACCCACAAAATCAATGGAGTTAGACTCCTGTGGTTGCAACTCTATTGACTTTAGAATGTCCATCAAAGCATCCCGATGTGGAGGTGATTGTTGGATTAGCTCATAGATGGACAATCATGCTGATGTTGTCCTCAAGATTTGTGCAAGCTTGTTCTTTATTGTTAATGTTGGCCTAGATGGAAGGCCTTGTACTATAGGTGGTGTAGTTTATGACGTAGTGGGAACATCACTTGAAGCTATAGTTGGTGCAACTTGGCTTGGATATCTTTTGTTCCTGGTCACAATACTCACCATCCCAACATACCCTTGAACAGGGGGTGTTGTCTTCACCTCATTCATCGGTTTAGCAGGCACTTCCTGTACCTCATGAGTTGGTAATGGGTCTTTGTATATACCCATATGTTGATTGGTAGGGGCTAGTGGAGCATCAACTTGAAGCTCATTCCTCTCAATCATATCTTGTACTAGGTGTTTAAAACCATAGCACGTTTGTAAATCATGGCCACCTTGTCGATGAAATTTGCAATATTGATCCTCTCGGCATCCCATAGGCTTGGGTTTGCCTATTTCTGGATCGATGGGTTTGATATCTGGTAGATTAATCATTTTTGCAACCCACAATCGATCGAATAGAGAATCCATGGATTCAACAAAGGGAGTAAATTGTCGCTTAGGGTGACGCTATTGGTTTTGTCCCTGATTCACTTGACCATTACTATTATAGCTCGTAGGAGGAGGTTGGGCCTGATAGTTTACCTTTTGAGGAGGCATCACTTGTGTAGACCCAAGGACATTTATGGCCACTTGATTGACCATTGCTGGCTTTGCAGGTGCCAAGCTATTTTTAGGATTCTTTGTCCACTCCTTCTTACGAGGTTTAGTTATTTCTCCCTCTTGGATTTTTATTTCCTCTATGTTTCTAGCCTATGCTAGAGCTTCTTCCAAGGTAGGGTATTGTTGTAATTGCAATGTCAAAGAGATGGGTTTTAAGAAACTCTTTGAAAACAACCGAGTTAACTCAGTCACTGGTAATAGATAAGGTAGCTTAGCCAAAAGCGTTCACCACCTATTTTTGTAATCAGTAATTGACTCATCCTCAGTTTGTTTCAACCTCGTGAGGTCTGTTAATGTCGCCTTTCTTTTGGTGTTAAAGGTGAAACATTCCAAAAATGCGTCAACGAATTGTTCAAATGTGTAGATGCTATGTTTTGGAAGTTGGTTGAACCACTCAATGGTAGGACCAGAGAGGGTACTTAGGAAAGTTCTGAGGAGCAATGCATCATTGTCCTGTATGTTAAAGCACAAATTTAGAAATCTAGTAATGTGCTCTTGAGCATCTTCTTCCCCCTTGAATCTATCAAATTTGGGCATTTTGAAATGCTCAAGATAAATCAAGGAAGGAATGGATGGGTGTAATGGTTGGTTCTTTAGCTAACATAAAGTAGGCTTTTGAATCCCATTGCCAGTTGTCCTACCTTCTATAGTTTCTAAGCATGCAAGCAAAGCTTGATACGCATCTAAGGATTTGATTTCCTCTTCCTTGTTTTGAACTCATAGAGGTGGATGAGGGATATTAAGCATAGGTTGGGGTGGTTGATTGACATCAGCCATGCCTCCATAAGGTGCTTCTATATAATCCTCATTTTGTTCCAAATCATCGTAGGCCCCATAAGGTGTTTTTGGTATGGGCCTACAAGGAGGAATGAATGCCTCTTGAAGGTGATCTATGTTTGGCCTATCATATATATTATATTCAGGCCTAGGAGGTCTAGGAGGCAACATTGGATTAGGTCTAGGAGACCTATCTTGTTGGACATTTGGTTGCCTTGGGTGAGCCTCCTATCTATACGTATTTGGAGTAGAAGCTCCATTACACAAAGTTTCTTGAATTTATCGTTCAAGTATTTATTTCTATAATTGTTACCACTGCTCTAAAATATCTAGGTGATGTTTATCAGACCTAAGTTGATTAAACTTGGCCTGGTGGTCAACATACTTCTTTACCAACTGATTGATCTGATCAGTTGTATTGGGTCTAAGTGCCTTAGCACTATTACTCTGATATCTATCTTGTTTAGGGGGTTCGTGAGGTCTATTGCTGCTTTCCCTTGATTGAGGTAGGTTGCATTGACTTGAGGCTCACCCCTAAATAGATCTTCTTGATAATCTACTGGTGTAGAGGCACAACGTGCTTGCATTGACACATTTGTATGAGGATAATCTGGATGTTCCTCAGGTCTTCCCTCATAAACAAGGAAAGGTAAGGTGGAATGAGGTCACCTATGGCAATGAGTATTACCCTCATCATGATCATGGCACCATGGGGAAGGGCAGTTTGTAATCATAAGATGATCATTCAACCCTACCTTAGGTGACAAGTCATATTCCTACATAGTAGTAAGGAGTAGACCGAGCAAGCACACAAATGCATGGGATTGCTCTATTGGGAAGCGCTCCATTGCATGGTGACTCTTCTCAAAATAAGGTATTAGAAACATATATATTAGGGAAATAATTCCCTAAAAGGGGACTATTGCCTGTTGGGGTACCCCATGTAGGAGTCCCTTATTGGCTAGGTCCCTTTCTTGTTGATCTAGGAGTAACCATCCATTCATCTATCACTCAATGATTAGGGGTATGATTTCCTAAATTGGGACCATCACCTATGGGGGTGCCCCATGTAGGGGTCCCTTGTTGGCTAGGTCTCCTTTCAACCCTTTTAGGGCTAGGAAGAGTAGGTGGTCTCCAAGGAGGTATTACCATGTCCTTGGGATCTAGGCAAAGATGTTGTACATCCTCTTCCCTACTCCCCACAACTTCCACCCTTAAATGGGCTTGGCTATGGGTATGTACCATAGCTATGTACTCTAGACTGCTATATGCTTATCTCCTTTACAATTTTTATGAATTTGAAACAAACAAACAATAGAAACACACAAGTATAGAAGTGATTATCTCTTTTAAATATTTTAAATGTGAATCCCTAAACTGTTTGTTGTGTTTCAATATGTGTTGCTTTGTAAAGAAAATACTTGGCGTGTTTGATATTTCATTGGATGATATACTCAAATTTTAAAGGATTTCACCTATATACTCGTAGCTCGACAACCGGTATGGTGATTAATTCCATATTATTCTAGTCATGTAAACCAATCGAAAGTATGGTGATGAATTCCATACCCGATCAGGGAGCATAGGTCCTTTCGATCCTCACCCAGCACCCCATGCATAGTGATACACCCCTCCGAAGAGGAATGCATGCTATTTTGCATGGTTAGGACAGATCTTGGAGTTAGTATTGGCTAGTAAGTCGGGTCTCGATGATACTCTTTCAGACTAGCCAGTCAAGTGGTAATTACATCCACTACTACCACTGATGTTAAAATACCTTGTGGTGTGTGGGGTTCCTTTTAAAATTTGAAATAAAACAATACAGCATACAATGATGATTCACTAGTATGCATAAAAGTACATTTTAATTTCAAATGTGTTAGTAGCATAAAAGGAAAGCACTAAAATTGACAATCTATATGAACTTAACCTTCTTTTGGTTAAGTTTCAAATAGGAAAACTAGACAAAAAGCATGTAATCTACTTTTATTTTCCCTGTTTTCTCTGATCTAATTAATGCAAAATTTTGGAAAGAGGATATCTAACCTTTCTATGCATAGAGAAGACAAGAAAATATGAAATTTGACAAATTTGAACAACATATATGCAAATTGAAGGTTGGGAAAGGTGTAAATTATGACCTAGAACTTGTTGTTTCTGCAAATTTTTGCAAAAAACCTCTAGTTTTGTGACCATCCCTAACAGGGATGGTTACAGTTTGGGGGTCGTCCCACCCAGTGACACCTAGCAGCAAAGGAGCTGTTTCTGCTCCAAACGGTCAAAACCTGCAACTTGCAAAATAGAAAATGGAGGTCAAAATTGACACATTCAAAGGGGAGACAGAAAAAATCTCAAATACCATGATCTCCACTAAAGAAGTAAAATTTACAACATCGCCTTAAGGGCACTTATATTGCAATGTAAAGTAGTTTTGAAAGCATTCAAAGGGAAAAGAGCATAAACATGTAATCTATTGAAATGAAGCAAATGTGCAATAAAAAGGGTGGATTTCTCCTTCTATTCATTTATCCATAGCTTCAAACATGATTACAATACATCCCCTTGAGGGCTTTTACAAATGTGATACATTTCAACATTACAATGTGCAAGGGATCTAATCCCTTGAAGGGGACTTTAAAGCGATGTTCTATGGTGTGAATCTCGCATTCCCACAATTGAGAGCTATCCTTAAACCTTTTCTTCTTGTCTTCTTAGCTCCTCCCTCCTGTATAGAATACCTGCACCTACACACAAGGGATTGAAAAGGAGTTAGTAGCACCTGTGTTATAGAATAGAAGCATTGAAAACATAGAAAAAGGAGTTAATCTAGCAATATCAAAACTAATCTACAACACATGGAAATTATTCTAGATGATATATAAATGAAGTATAATGTAATATAAATGCTTTTGGAGAGATTCAAACACAAATTTCAAAGTAAAAGTATGTAGAAACAATGACCATCCCTGACAGGGACACCTAGACCTGCAACATTGGAGACCTCAAATATGCCATCAAATCTGCTCCAAACTTCACCAAATTTGGACCAGAGGTTCACCTAAGAATTCCTAAGGGGTCTATGGAGGAATTTATCCAAAATTCAATATTGTTTTCTGACCATCCCTAGGTGTGACACCTACTAACTACTGACCATCCCTAGGTGGGACGGTTATAAATCAGGGTTATTTTTATCATCAATGCCCAAGGAAATTGGTCCAAAACTGGTTTAGAGGTGTTGTCAATAGATGGGACAAATTTTACCTTCAATTTGGCCAGTTTGGAATTACTAAAATGGTTTTCTATTGCCCATGAAAGTGCCTTCAGTTAAAGAGGGTTTCAAGGTCAAATGGGGGTGAATAATGGTTTGCAAAATGTGAGGATGAAATTGGGCAGCACTTCATTGCTCAATTGCTTCTATTCTCCTCTCTTGAAATTGGGTGCATACACCTCTTTTTATAGCCCAAAAGGGCATCTAGGGCAAAGGGGTAAGTCTTGCCATGCGAGGCAAGTGCCACCACTTGTCCAAATTGATGACATGCATAGGTGAGGGAAGGTTTCCCATTTGGGGCTCCCAATATTCTATCCCTGACCCTAATGGCAGGTCCCCAATCAATTTGGGGTGATTGGACATGGTAATGGCAGTATTTGATTGCCATTTCATGCATCCTTTAACTTTTTCAAGGGTCTATTTAGGGACCGTCCCACCCAAGGATGGTTATGGATGGTCATCCCTGGGTGGGATGGTCACCAACTGTGACCATCCCTTGGTGGGACGGTCACCAGGAGGTGCCCCAAAACTGCCCTAAACTGCTAGGAAACCTCCAAAATGTATTTTGGAGCCTTATGCAAGCCTAGAGGGGTGCCCAATGGGGCCATATGATGTTGATAAGAGTGGCATATGTGATATAATGATAGTATTATATATTTTATGCGATTTAGGTGTCTACACTAGTAAACCTGGATTTTAGAAAATATTTTATTCTTTATGCACATGGAGCTAAATAAATTTATGCCTCAGTACTCACTCAAAAATATGATAAAGGGGAGGAACATTATGTTTTCTTGTAGATCCAGACACTCCATGATTTTTAGGTTAAATACAACTTTATTGAAAGGCAAGTATTTACTGTGATGAAGTCACTAAAAAATTTTAGGCAGTATTTGGTATAGAGCAAGACCCTGGTATATGTAGTTCATCTGGATGTAAGAATTTTTATCCTTTAGGGTGATCTAGGAGACAAAAGAGTTGGTTGTATTACAAAAATATAAGAATATGATGTAGAAATACACCCCACAAATCTAGTGAGAGGTAGATCCTTATGCCAAGGGTTAATAGAAGCTACAAAATTGGTAGAAGTAATAGATTGCCAAGCAGCAAAAGAAAATCAGGTCAAAATAATACAAATTGAAGACTCTTATTGGATTGACCAGATGATTAGGTATTTATAGAGTGGAGTACGCCCCCTTAATCTATGTGCTTCCCAAAGGAGGAGATACAAGCTTCATGCTTTGAAATATGTATTACTAACATAGGGCTTATACAAAAGAAACTTGGACGGAATTCTTCTAAAATGCTTAAAGGATGACTAGCAAAAAGGGGTCATGGAGGAATTCCATGGAGGATCAGTTGGTGGACATAGTTTAGGTAGGGTTATAGCTTTAAAAATTATAATATCATTCTATTATTGGCCCACTATATTCATTGATGCTTTTAAATTCACCCGGGCTTGTGACAAATTTCAAAGATATGTAGGAAGGACAAGGAATGCTTCATCCCCCCTCAAGCCCATTCAAGTTAAAGAAAATTTTCAACAATGGGGGCTAGATTTCATAGGTTTTATAAACCCCAATTCTTCAGCAAAGCATAATTTTATCTTAAATATCATAGATTATCTTATCATATGGGTAGAAGCTATTCCTATCAAGAAATCAGATCAAGATGTTATGATCAATTTTATGGAAAATTTGATTTCAAGGTTTGGAGTTTTGAAATATTTTGTGAGTGATAATGGCTTAGCTTTCATAGGATCCATGTATATTGAGTTTTCTAGTAAGTATGGCATTACTCTTAAAAATACTTCCAATTATTATCCATGGGATAATGGACTTGCAAAATCTACCAACAAAAACCTATTAAGGATTTTAAGGAAATCACTAGAAGGTAATAAAAGAAACTGACACCTATTGCTGGACCAAGCTGTATGGGTATATAGGATTACTATTAAGAAGTCCATAAATACTTCCCCTTATGCACTAGTATATGGCAAGGATGTAGTGTTACCAATCCATTTGGAGATCCCAGCACTTAAGCTTGTCAATTCAGAAGAAGAGTCAGAAGAAGATCCTATGAAAACTAGGTTGACACATTTGCTGCAATTATAAGATAGTAGAGCTCAAGCATATAATATTTTTCAAATTAATTCATTAGAAATTAAATCATGGTTTGATAAGAAGTCCAGATTCAAGAAATTCTAGTTTGGAGACTCAGTTCTAAGGTGGAATGTTGATAGAGCAAAGCCAGGCAAGCATGAAAATTTTGATTCTTTTTGGGATGGTCCTTTCAGAATAATAGATGCTAAGGAGTCCAATGTATTCTAGCTAGAATATCCAGAGGGAAACATACAACCAATCCTAGTGAATGGTTTTCATCTCAAGCTCTACTATGAGTAAGGAGTGATTTCACTGTAACATATGTATATACATTGTATAATTATTTTCCTCTTTTATGCAATTTGTATTTTAATTTATTTCTGCACTTTGTAATCAATTCCCTTGAAAAATCTTGAAAAGGGGATTTTTTTGCAAGAATGACTAAGTATGGACTAGATGCACAACATGGTTTCATTTTGCACTCAGTTCTATGTGAAGCTCTCTAAAATGAAGTGCGCTCTTGAATCCACATTGAAAATATGCTAAGATTCTCATGGAATGGTGAGCCATAGTCAAAAGAAAGTAAAAGGTGTTCCCAATCTAGGAACCTGTTGAAGCCAATGCTGTCAGAGCGGAATCAAGATGAAAAGTCATGCCTAAAAGGTTTTAAGTGTTCATGGACCCAAAAAGCTTCTTAAGATGCCGATTTCACAATTGAAGTGGAACCAAGCAGCAATTTTTACTATGACATATGGAGACCATAGAACGATCCCACATTCAATTCTAATGAACTTGATCCATGACCTGAGAGTAGCCAAAGGGGTGTAGTGATGTGGCAGTGCAATTTGAAATTTTGACCAATGAAAATATATAATACCACCGTTGAGCTACCAAGGGAATGATTAAATGTTGGAAAGTGTGCCAACGATGATATCATGTAATAGCTACATTAATGGTAGAGGATACGCATGTTCCAAAAAATAAAAAGTGATGAAATACATACATGGCACTCATAAGGTATCTATTTGCATCCCTAGAGTGGTAAAGGGCATAGTGAATTTCTAAAGAATTTGCGACAAATTTTAGGGAAAAAAAAGTCTTAATACTGTCAAAATGGTGCTCAAGAGATCATACATTGAGGTACCAGAGATGGAAGCAAGGTTACAGGCTCATGTTCTTCAAACCATATGAGTCACAGACATAGTGATGACAAGAGAAAGGAGGACCCGTCTAAGGATAGATTTTGAATTCCCATATTTAGGAGGAAAGCCAATGCACCCACAAGGTACTATAGCTATAAAATCTTTCTTTTTCACCTATATCTATGGTTCTATACATAATTACCCTAAATTAGTCTCAACTATGATTCACATGATTTTGAAAATAGAATGATTAAAACCTCTGAGGGTGTTCCCCTATTCACAATTACAAAATAAATCTACCATGAATTATTTGTCGTAGGAGTAGGGCCACCCTCAAAACCTAGACCATTAGACATAGTAGAATTAGCTAGGGCTTATGCTGCAATGGTAGCTTCAGAAGTAAAGAAAAAGTCTATAGAAAAATGGTTACATCTTAATTTTAGAAGAATAAGGAATGAATATGAAATACCTAAAGTCCCTATTCATATTGATGAATTTGCAAATCCCGAATTGTTTTCTATATTGGCTTGCATGGAGGGTTTAGATTTTGATATAATGGTATATGGCTATCAAATTTCCATAGCATACTATATTTCTAATGAAATAATGTATGAGAAGGATGCAGTAAAGAAAGGTACTAGAGTGATTTATTTTGATTTGCCAACTTTTCTTGTATAGAGGATACATGAGCAGCTAGTAAGCATGAAAAGGGATGTTGATGCTCCTATTTTTAGGTATTACTCAAGTCTGGTGTGGATGTTCTATGCTGCCACCAAATATGGGATTCCATGGATTTCGGTCAAGGATAAAACCAATGATGGGGAACCCTTGCTAGTTTATTATTGGACCGGTCATTTGAGGAGTAGTAAGTGTTATTATAGATTCAATTTGGAATTTTTAGGACCTGCCCTAAAAATAATGTATGGTAAATACCCTATATTTCCACCTTTGGCTGAGTAGGTTATGAGAACAAAGAGTGCAAAAGAAAGATACTGGTATTTGTTGATTGAGGGCACGATAATCAAACTATATGGTTTCATGGGTAAACCTTTTATCCTACCCCAATTTGTCATAGAAAGGCTTTTTGCCTTAGTATACCTGAGGCAGGAAGAGTATATTGATTTAAACTATGGTTCTGGGAGAAAGAGGAAGTCTTTACTTACCCACCACACTATGGATGACATTACCATCACCAAGAAGGGGTAGAGCCAACAAATTGGCCAATACCTTAATAAGTTAGGTCTTTTTAATATTCCTAAAAGATGGATTTATGACCTTGATGGTATTTTTACTGCAAGGAATAAAACCCTAAATGGACCTAAGGCCTATAAGTTTGAAAGGAGGCCTAGGTATTATTTTTAACAAGGCAAAAACAATGATGAGACTACTCTTTTAGAGTGGAATGTCTCAAAGATGGATCAAATTCCTCCATGGTTGGATTTTTATGAGCAAGTTGTTGATTTTGATCCTAACAATAAGCCAAGTCATCAGATTATAGAGGCTAAAATTGAAAATATTGAGGCTAAATCAACAAAGAAAAAAGATCCTCCACCTGAGGCTAAGTCTGCAAAGAAAAAGGATCCTTCACCTGAAGAAGAGATTGCAAAATAAGAAGAAGAGGAGGAAAAGGGACCATGAAATGTAGAAAATATAACAGATTGATGGAGAATGAGGATTGAAATTGGAAAGCCTAAGTCCAAGTTTTGAATGAAGATTGATAAAAAAAATTCAAGGAGATATAATAAAAACATTGGAACCTGGAAACAAAAGGATGTCATAAATATAGTATTAACGATTGAAAACTCTCAATCAGTCTCTGAATCCCTCCCCCCACCTACATATCATGAGGCTCATCTAGAATAACTAGGAACTCCATTGATAGTGGTTGAAGTACTACAGATATTTCATCTTACCATTGAGTAGGTGGAGAAGTTTCCTTAGGGGGCTAAGTTTATGAGCAAAATGCAATATTCTAAAGAAAAATATATTAGTACCTCAGTTATTGAAACAACATCTAGGTCTAAATGCTTGGCTTTGGGAGCATGACCTCCAGACATAGATATCAATTGGAAATAGAAGGATGAAATATTTAAGTACAGATCCCTGTATTTTACCCCTATAGCATAAATTGAATTATGTCCTATTTTGAACAATCATTACTTTCTAAAGTAGTGTAAGAAGATGTGTTGGAAGAATATTTTGAGAGTGAGATGACTAATTTTCAATTATTTCATAGAATAACTAAGAGGGTCCCAAAAATAGAGGAAAAAGAGATTTCAAATAAACAAAATTTGGAAATGGAGGAGATTGCTAAAGAAGTAGCTGATTTTGCTACGAAAAAATTGTTTGATTAGGAGTCACAATAGGATACGAAGATAGAATAAGAACACACTACATTAGTAGGTGAAGGTATGGCTTCTAATTCCTCTTCTCCTCTTCATCGTCATGAGTCCCCAAAGAAATATCCTTCTCTTTCTAATCAAGAATACATGACAAGTGTACCTCATCCCTCTCGTAGTCCACCACATAAGTCATCAGTAGCCACCAAGGTACAAGTTACTCCTGTTTCCTTGCAACCACCTCAAATACCATCTCCAGCATATGAGGTTCCTACTCCCTCATCTACCATCATTTCACTTCCATATTTTTCATCACCACCATCAATGGGACATTACATTACAAGTATATCCATCCATATGATTGTTAGTCTTGCATCAGTTTCCATGAGTCTACCAGCAACAATAGTAGTAGTAGTTACAAAGTACACTATTGTCACAAAGGCTATTATAACTATATCTTCACCCCCATAATCAATAGTTTAGTCCACCATTTCATTTCTAGTGTCATCATCTCCCTTGTTGTTGGTATTTTAGGACTTGTTACTATACCAAAAGAGCAGGAAGCCACTCAAAGTATAAATGATAACTGGGTAGAGAAGCTTACTAAGTCTTCCAGTAGGATGGTTTTCAAAAGAAGAAGCATGTATGTTTATCCTATTTCCAGATAGAGAATATTGTGATCTATGACTCCACTAGTGAGAAAACATGAAACTAAGATGACTATTCAAGATTATCGAGTGGATGAGGTCACAAAAGATATTGATAATATTCCTAAGGAAGATGAGCTAATTATAGTCAAAGCCCACCTGGATACCTTCTATGTGAAAAATTATTTAGTTAGAGAGAAGGTAGATAAGTTGGAGAAACAGGTTGAAAAGCTTAAGAAGAGTCTCAATGATAAAAAAGAAATAGAAAATGCTCTGATAAAATAAGCTAAGGGTTGGAAAGAGAATTTTCAAAAGGCTAATAAATTGAAGGACCAAGTAGAAGAGCAAAAGAAGTTGAATGAAGATAAAAAAAAAAGAAATTCAAAATTTAAAGCATCAACTGCAAATTGAGAAAGCTAAACCATCAGGCTTTTCTAAGAATGAGTTGAAAAGGATTAGGAAGGAGTTGCTTTCTAAGGTCTAGGAAAAATTTCCAGGGCTTCAACTTATGATTTATTAGCTCGATGATGCCAGCCGCCTACTCTCCACTATTAAAAAATAGCTAGATCAAATCACTGGAGAGTTGCAGCCTATGGTGATTCTGGTAGAACAAATGTACAAGTTGGTTGATAGTAGACTCAGTTATTCTGCTAAACTTATTCCTAATAAAGAATGGAATCTCTCCAAATTTACTGCCAAGATAGTGGTTAAAAATCATAGGGCACTTCAAATAGCCTGGTTGTTGTTTTATAGGATGAAAAAGGTGATTAGGGATGTTGTTGAATTAAATAAGGAAATGATCCAAATTGGTTTCAAAGGACTCTGGAAGGAGGATCACAACTTGTTATCTATGGAAGATATCCAATAGAGCATTAATGATAATTTGTAGGATGAATCTGGAATAGATTCTCTCAAATAGGCACTACCCCAAGAACAAGCTACCAAATTGATCATGGAGTTTACTAGTTTAAGAGATCTTATGGAAGATCTGGTGAATGGAGGGAATGCTGCTAACTATGAGGACATTGGAGAGCTAGAATATGTATATAAGTAGCTCAAAGAAACATCAAACCCCTATGAAGAAGCCTAGAAATAGGCTCTACAATATTTGAAATTGATGATTCAGTTATTTGGGAATACTTCTAGAGAAAGAAGTCAAAAAATGCCTACTCCAGAAGATCCAGAGGAATATGAAGAAGAAAAGGAAGAAGAGGTCATAGAAGAAGGGGATCTAGATGGATTAGTGATAGGCACAAAAGGGGATCACACTTAGTTCATTTTTATTTTGTACATATGCATAAGTTTTGTATTTTTATTTTGACTCTGACAATTGTCAGAAGTAAGTAATAAAGGTATGAAGCCTACAGAGGCAGAAGAGCAATGAGCTATATGTGAAGGAATTTATTGAAATAAGACCTTATAAAAGGAGTAGAGATGTGTCTAGTTTTTGAAGATAGTGGCAATATCTATAATTTTGACACAATATCTATATGAGTAAGTTTTATATAGTTTTTGGCATCACTTCAATATGAACCTTTACTCTCTAGGCAAACTGTCAAAATTTTTAGAGAGTAGTGGTTATATAGAAGTTATTCCATAAAATATGTTTTGAAGATGAGTATGTTTGAATCCAAGGCCCAATAGATAAGGCTCTAAGTTCTATTTTTTTTATGAGAAAATCCACCTAGGAGGCGCTAGAATGTAGGCCCAAAATAGCCACATACATAGGAAAATTTTGCAAATTTTGTCTAAGTGGGAAAGTCTTCATTCTGCACACCTAAAAATGTATTTTGGAGCGGATCTACAATATGAGACATGAGTCCGCATAAAACTTAGATTATTTTCACACTTTGAGTGATTTCATTGGGGACTTCCTTTGTGTTTGGATCTAGACTAGAAAAAATTCTCGAATTTGCAAAAGTTGTAAGAGAAAATGACATCAGCAATAAAAAAGTGTAGATTGGCAATTGCTCAATATTTTGGAAAACTTCACGAGTAACTAAGTTTTAGAAGGCTCGATTTTGGATAACCCATAGAGTATTTATGCCTAAAATGGTGATAAGGCGGGATGCTATAGACAAGGTAGATGTGGATTCATGACTAAAGGTGATTTTGACTTCTCCTTTTCAGAATGGTGACAAGGCAAAATTTTTTATTCTGAGGATAATGCAAAATGGAGAAAAGGTCATCCTGCACTATGATGGGTCTGGATTTATGATCATATGCTAATGCACTTGCTCATCCTAGAATGGAATCTACAAAATTCATAAATAAGGATTTAGGTCATAAATATTTTTGTGTGGATTGGAAGGCACCTTGTGGATAATGAAGGAATCTAAGGAACAAAGAGTGGATTCGATCTTGCTTAGTTTTTAGATCATTTGAGAGCCGAATTGATGATTTCATAGTTTTTGAGATAGAAGGATGACGTCACCAATATTTTAAAGTGGAATGACACCATTTCTCCCCATCATTATAATAAAATTTTATTATATTTAATCAGAATCGTATAATGAGGGATATCAACAGTGGATATTGTGTCGAATAATCTGAGGTATTTAGGTATTTTTCTTCACCAGAATTGGAACAACTAGTTGGAATAGGAAGCTAAAGTATCGAGGGTTTTAAAGAAAGCTAAACTAGAGGTGGTTATATATTGATGATGGCAGATAGCATCCAAGAAGAATCAATGATGATACATGATTTCCAACGACCTAGACTCGAGTTGTGTTGAACAACCAATAAGTTGCAGAGGCCCCGAGCTACCATGGTGGACCACATTTAGTGGATTTCTTAGAGGATGTACTAGTAAGAAAATGATAACAAGAATTCTCTGTTGCACTGTCAAAATAAATATTTGTAATTTTCTTAGTGAATATTAATTTTTGCAAAACTATAAATAGAGGTCAAACCCTCATTTTTAAGGATCAACTCTAGCATGTTTGTCTATGCTATTTTAAATATTCCCAAGAGATAATGGAAGGATCATTACATTGATATTTGCCTCAAAATTTGTATCTTCATGCATGATATCAGAGGTTCAAATTATTTAGTTGTATTTCTGTGAATACTTAAGTGGTTAGTTTGTGCCAAATTAATGGATTACTAGCTATTAAAGTAATTGAAATCTGCTTCTAAGATTGATCTTTATTTTTAAAAAGTACATTTCTATAGAATCTAGATATTGGTGAATTTTGTTATTTGGATTATCATTGTCTAGATATTGAAATTGTTGTCTACAATATCTCTATGTTGTTCTTTAATGAATGAAGAGTCATTAAATTTGTGATAATGTTGATTTGAGTTATGTATATTTGGGTTAGTTTTTTAAATATTTTTATGGTGGTTCAATGTTTTTAGCCTATCCATACAATATTGTTCACATTTCTCTAACCCTAATCTCTTCTTACCCTAACCTTCAAACCATAAGTGAGCATAATTATGTCAACCCCCTATTTAAGTTGACAAGGAACCAACCTACTCTAGAGGTTGGATTGGAAACTATAGAAAGATAGATAGCCGTAGTATCAAGTGAAAACTTGGTGCAATTCAGTGCCCAACACCACTCTTATCGACATCATATGGCCCCATTGGGCAACCCTCTAGGGTAACATAGGGCTCCCTAGCACTTTTGGGAAGGTTCCCATTAGTTTTGGGAGGTTTTGGATCATATCCTTATGACCATCCCACCCAGGGATGATCACAAAATAGGCTTAGTGGTGATCGTCCCACCCAGGGATGGTCACTCCTAATCATCCCTGGGTGGGATGGCCCCTAAATAAGCCCTCCAAAAGTCAAAGGGGCAGAGAAATGGCAATCAATTACTGCCATATTCTCTACCCAATCAACCCAAATTGATTTGGAGCCTATCATGGAGACCAGGAACTCCAAATTAGAGGCCCCAAATGGGTAACCTCTTCCACCCAATCATAGCAAAGGTTTTGACAAGTGGAAGCACCTGCCTTGCATGCCAAGACTTGCCCCTTTGCCCTAGATGCCCTATTTGGGCTATAAATTGAGGTGTTCTCACCCAATTTCAAAAGAGAAGAGTTGAAGCATTTTTGACCACGAAGTGCTACCCAATTCTACCCTTCCTTTTGCTATCATAATTCACCTTGATATTTCCTTGAAACCCTCTTCATTCGAAGGTGCTTTTAGGGGAATCCCAAATACACCAAACCTATTCCAAAACCTATCAAATTGGAGAGTAATTTGACCCCATTTTCTGACACAACAATTAGGAGAGTTTCCAACCAAATCCCTTTGGAATTGGTGGTAAATTCCACCCAGTTTTGTGACCGTCCCACCCTGGGATGGATAACAGTCACCAGCATCCCTACCTAGGATGGTTACAAAATAGTTAGGAATTTTAGTTCAATTCCACCATAGATCAATTCTAAATGCTTATATTAGCCTCATATCAAATTTTGGTCAAGTTTGGAGTTGTTTTGATGGGTCAATTAGGAGTTTTGTGAATGCAGGTCTAATTGTCCCTGCCAGGGATGGTCATAGTTTCTGCTAACAATTTCCCTTCAATTCATGCTTAGATATTTCCAAAACCATCTTCAATAATGTCATATTAGAATTGCAAGTCATTTGGAAGTATTTTGATTTATTATAAATAAGTTTTGTTAATTCTAGATGCATGTTTTCTATGTTTTCAAGGTTTTCAATCAATAAACGCATATGCTTTTAATCAATTTCAATCTCTTGTGTGTAGGTGCAGGTATTCCAGACATGAGGGAGGAGCTAAGAGGCCCACTAGGATAGGCCCAAGACTAGCTCTCAAGTGTGGGTTGCGAGAAGAACATTGGAACACGCCATTAAAGCTCATGGAGGGATTTGATCCCTTTGAAAATTGTATATTGAAATGTATCAAGTTATGAAGCCCTCAAGGGGATGTAATGTAATATTATTGAGTACTTTGGATTAATAAAATACAAGGAGAAATCCCCCTTTTTTATATCAAATAATCCATGTTTTTCAATTATTTACATAGTTACATCTTTATGCACTTTCCCTTTGAATGCTTGCAATAAACACGCTTTTACATTTCAATAAAGAACACTAAAGGCGTGCCATTTTTTGCTTCTTCAGTGGTGATCATGGTGGTTGAATTTATCCTTTATCCCCTTTGAAATTGTCATTTTTGACCTCCTTTTTGTGCTTTGTATGTTGCAGGTTCTGACAGTTTTGAGCAGAAATGACCTCTAGAACCCTGTCTGGCACTGTTGGGGATGACCACTATAAACATCCATACTAGGGATAGCCCCAAAATTTGTAGTCATCCCAGCCAGGGATGGCCATAAAACCATGGGTTTTTAGTAGAAATTGATAGAAGCAACAACTTTCGAGGTAGAAAAGGTAACATTCCAAACCTACAATTTGCATTTAGATTATTTTAGAAAGCATAAATTTCAAATTTTCTTGTCTTTTGTGTGCATGTGAAGGTTAGATGTCATATTTCTAAGTTTTGCATTAACAAAATTGAAGAAAAATAGGAAAAAGAATAACTTTCTAAATGCTTTTTGTCTGGTTTGCTTGTGTGGAACCTACCTAAGGGTTAAATTTTCATATAGTTTATCAATTTTGTAGTTTCCTTTGATATATAAGTTTATGATTCTAAAAGGAAAATGTACTTTCATGCATTTAGTGAATCATCATTGAATGTTGTATTATTTTATTTCAATCATTTTAAAAGGAACAAACACACACCATGATCTTCTTAAACATTGGTGAGTTGGACTTCATTCCCAACCACTGATAGAGTTCAATGACGATGGGCTTCATCTCCATCCATTGACTCAAATCCCATGTACCCTATTTTATTGGCCAATACCGACTCCAAGATCTATCCTAACCATGCAAAATAGCATACATTCCTCTTCGAAGGGGTGTATCATTGTGCATAGGGTGTTGGGTGAGGATCGATAGGACCTATGCTCCCTGATCGGGTATGGATTTCATCACCATACTTTGGTTGGTTTACATGACCGGAATTTCATTGTCGGTTGTCGAGCTATGAGTATATAGGTGAAAACCACTTAAACATTTGAGTATTACATCAACAAAATCAAACACATGAGAAATTCTTTACAAAAGCAACACATCTTGAAACACATCAAATAGCTTAGGAATTCACATTTAAATATTTAAAAGAGATAATCATTTGTATTCTTGTGTGTTTCTATTAATTGTGTATTTGAATCTATAAAACTTAAAAGAGATAATCATGTTGTCTACTTTAGGTGTTTCTTTATTGTTTGGGTAATCAACCTAAGATCCTCAATTTAGGGGTCAAACCCTAATAATAATATACTACATTTTTATTCTACATCCAACGGATCGAGAATCATGTAAATCGGAGCTATAACAAAAAAGTTATTTTGGTTTTATGATTACTCTATTTTTGAAGCCAAAAATAGAGAAAAACTACACTAAAATAGTCATAAAATGGTCTAGACAACTCCAAAAATTGCCAAATTTATTTTGTTGTCTTAGTTAGCTCCTTATGCACCTCTCATAGAAATTTTGAGTCCTAACTCTTCATGCTTCAAAATTTCCCAAAAGTGGGCATTTCCCCACAGGTCCTAGTTGGCCAAATATTCCAAAAATACAAATTTTTGACCCAAAAGTTCAATTTTGGAGCCCTAGCCCATTGTGATCAGCTCATTGCACTGATCATTTTGATATATAACACTTATAACATTTTTTGGAAGTCAAAATTTTCTTTAGTGTGGGTTTCCTTTAGGGTTTGCCTAGTCAACACATTATGACAACTATGCATAGCCGAGCTCAATCATGAGCTAGCAAAGTAAAAAAATTTAGGAGAGGACCTGATATACCTAGGGTAGGGTTAAATGATCATCTTAAACTTTCAAATAACCCTTCCCCAAGGTACCAAAACCTAGATGAGTATGATACTCATCATAGTGGGTGAGTCAATTCTACCCTACCATTCCTCACTTATGAAGGAAGACTTGAGGAAGATCCTAATTACCCTTGGTCACATTATTCCATGCAAGCATGAGGTACCTCTACCAAGAGAAAACCAATGGGTTATTCATGTGATCAAGTGGACTATTCGGTTAGCCAACATCGAGTCCAAGCCCAAACTAGAGATAACCAGCCTACCAAGAGGCCTAGTAGGGAAGTCTACACTCCCTCTTCACCACCTAAAACTCCCATCCAACAAGTGGTAGCAAGCCAAAGTAGGCCTATGCAAAGTTCACATACGTCATCAACCAACATGACCATGGGAGAGTTAATACAAAGATCCCCCAAGCATCAAGAAACTCTCATGGAGGTTTTAAATTCTATCAAATTACAACCCCATGATTTGGATGCTTTCACCAACTTTGTGGGATACATACAAATGCACAAAGATCCTATTATATCCTTTCAAAATCAGGATATCAAACCTAGGTCTGCCAATTTACCAGACTCTCCTTTGCACATCATCGCATGCATCAATAGGATCCCCTATAAGCGAGTGTTGGTTGACACAGGTTCCACAATAAACATCATTACCACAACCGCACTAAAACATCTCAACATCCCATCTTCGCACATTGCAAAATCCACATTCACCTTGAAAGCATTTAATGATGCTTTGTCCTCCACTATGGGCACGATAATCCTACCTATTCAAGTTGGACAAAATACTATGCCTACATTATTCTATATCTTGGAAGGTGAAAGAATATACAACATATTATTAGGAGTACCTTGGATGAGAGACATGGAGTGTATCCCCTCCATTGTACATCAATGCCTTAAATACATTCATGAATGTCAGGTCCATGTGGTTGATGTCGACCCAGACCCCTTCAAGTATTACAATAAGGATGATCATCCATAGGAGTCTACTCATCCATCCACACCTTTGGATACTAAACCCAATGACCTTATCCAGAGTCCAGATTCAACCCCATGGTTAGTCGTGAAGCTACCTTCACCACCATCGCTAGTACCATCCTCTATTTCTTCAAATGAGGAAGAGTCAAAAGGGCTAATTGCAAAAGCTCTCTTAGACATTTTTGACACATTAGAAGAAGACCTTCCCACTCCTACCAACAAGGAGGAACCCATAGTGGATATGGATGAATCAGATCATATCATACCATCTTCATCCACCATGCTTGAGGACACAGTTCACTTGACCAATCCTGAACTTGATGAATGCATAGTACCCGATGTTAAATTCATGCATATCATCGAGTTGATCAAGGATCTAGGTTGTCCTCCTATCGAGTTGCCACCCATTGATAGCATTTTTGATGCACCCCATGAGCATGGGGGCCAAGTAGATCACCTTGGACAAGTTGATGAGGTAGCCATGACTGGTCCAAGTGCCAATGCATCTTCTCATGAGTTTGTGGGAATGATCAATGTGATGATAGAGAACCAAAGTCCTCTAAATTCATCTAGGCCACTTGCAACTCCATCCAACATTCCATCCATACCACAAGAGATATCATCGATGGATTCGGTCACACCTACTCCATCTCATTCAACATCTCCACAAAATCAAGAACATGTGTACCCACTACACCAAAGTGGAGATAATATAGCTACCACAATTGAACACTCTAAGTTGGAACAAGAGCATGAGCTAAATCAAGAACAAGAGCATGTGGATATACTCACTACCCACAATCATCATGAACCATCCATATTTACTCAGATAATTTTGGATAGGCTAGCCAATGTTGAGTTACAAGTGAGTCACCAACACAATGATTTACAACAGATCTTAAATCGACTCACAAGCATTGAGTTACGGTTGAGTCATCCAAAATCTCAACCCCTTGATTGTCAAGACCAACCTCCTCCTATGCAATCCAATGTTAAGTCTCAATAGAAGTAGGGGCAAAGGCAACAACACCATCAACCTCGCATGTATACACCATTTCCTGAATCTTTGGTGTCACTCTTTAATCGATTATGTGAGGCCAAGGCTATCACATTGCTAGATATCTACCCTTTGGATCCCAATAGGCACAAACCAATGTGGTATCAAGAGAGCCAACACTGTCCTTATCATCAAGTAAATGGTCATAACATTAAGTCATGTATCGCATTCAAGAGCAAGGTACAAGATATGCTTGACAAGAATGATCTTCAAATCAACAATCAATAGATTGACATATGTCAAGACTTGTTACCTATAGATGGGAGTCAAGAAGAGAAACCTAAATAGGTGACTAAGATGCATACAACCTTGTCACCTCATAAAATGAGTCGACCGCATTCACCTCGTTTAAAGCATCAACATCATACCTGGACTCCAGTAGTTGAGCCCATGTCAACCATCCTTCACAACTTGCAAGAAACAAAGGCAATCATCTTGCCAGATATACCCCTAGTCAACCAGAATAGGTCTAGATCTAGATGATATAGGGAGGATCATTCTTACCTCTATCATCGAATGAGAGGGCATGACATTAGCAATTATCATAATTTTAGACATGTGGTCCAAGATCTTATTGATAGGGAAGTTGTATCCACAAGTGGGTCACTCATTTTACCCCATCAAGATAGTGGTATTACCCATAATCCCTTGCCACAACAAGGGGAGTCAATCTCTATCACTCCTCCTAGCCAAGCCAATAACATTGCATCAAACATAGTACATATTGGGGGTATCCAAGGTATCACACCTTCCCCACTATTTACATCACAAGAAATGAAGCAAATTGAGGATCCTAAAGGTATTGCACCTTCCTTGCTTCCTTTGATCACCACAAATGTTGGGGGTACACAAGGTATTGCACCTTCCTCCTAGAATCACAAAGTAATCAAAGTTACAAAAAGCCCCAAAGGCATCCATAAGCCCTTTGGTCACCCTAAAACCCCTAGGTAGTCTATGACCATCTAGGTCAACCTAAAATACCCCTAGGCAGTCTATGACCATCTAGGTCAAACCAAAATGCTCCTAGGTAGTCTACGATTGTCTAGGTCAACCCAAAAATCCCCAAAGGCATCTATAAGCCCTTTGGTCACCATAAAATACCCCTAGGTAGTCTATGACCATCTAGGTCAACCTAAAATACCCCTAAGTGGTCTATGACCATCTAGGTCAAACCAAAATGCTCCTAGGTAGTCTATGATTATCTAGGTCAACCCAAAAAGTCCAAAGGCATCTATAAGCCCTTTGGTCACCATAATCCCTATGTCTATGACCATAGGTCAACCTAAAATACCCCTAGGTGATCTATGACCATCTAGGTCAACAAAAACCTAAAATACCCCTAGGTGGTCTATGACCATCTAGATCAAACTAAATTCTCCTAGGTAGTCTACGATTATCTAGGTCAATCCAAAAATCCCAAAGGCATCATATAGCCTTTGGTCACCAATCCCTACAAAATCTCCTAGATAGTCTATATGCATCTAGGTCAACCTAAAATGTCCCTAGGTGGTCTATGACCATCTAGGTCAACCTAAAATGCCCCTAGGTGGTCTATGACCATCTAGGTCAAAACAAAATACTCCTAGGTAGTCTACAATTATCTAGGTCAACCCAAAAAGCCCCAAAGGTATCTATAAGCCCTTTGGTCACCATAAAATGCCCCTAGGTAGTCTATGACCATCTAGGTCAACCTAAAATGCCCCTAGGTGGTCTATGACCATCTAGGTCAAAATAAAATGCTCCTAGGTAGTCTATGATTATCTAGGTCAATCCAAAAAGCCCCAAAGGCATCTATAAGCCCTTTGGTCACCATAAAATACTCCTAGGTGGTCTATGACCATCTAGGTCAAACTAAAATATTCCTAGGCAATCTACGATCATCTAGGTCACTCCAAAATGCCCCAAAGGTGTCTATAAGCCCTTTGGTCACCTAAAAAGCCCCAATGGCATTCATTAAGCCCATTGGTCAACCTGTATATACATATATCAAAAATATAAAAACATCATTATAATCTAAAAAATACAAAAATATCGCATTGCATTACATTTTTCATCATTTGCATTTTAACATCAATTGCATTAGGTATACTCATCATTGCATTATGCATCATTCAAAATTGATCATACATGTCTAGCACTAGGTCTGTACACTAGGCATCTATTAAATTCACTATTATCATATGTCAATATTACCACCTATTTACATTACATATACCATTTACATTTACACTCCATATTATATGTCTGTTTCCCATCACTTAGCCATTATTAGTAAAACATAGTTAAGGTTTTTCGGTCACTCAGCCATATCTAGTTTTCTTTTCAGATTTTGTAGAAAGCTATCATGATTTTTAGAAGGTAGAATCCTGCTTAGATTATACCTTGTATACATCAAAATCCCAACACATTTTTACATTAATAAATCCAAGTCTAGCACAAGGAAAGATGAAACTATAAAGTGGTCTAGGTTACTTTAAGCAAAAAATGTTATCTCGCTCATCCCCCTATGTGAATGGTTCAAAGATGCTAAGAATTGACAAAAGGACAAGTTCCTCCTTACCCAAAAATCCCTTGCCTCACACTGGGGCAAGTATCCAAAAGAGAAAAATAAATAGTGATTATTATCACTTCAAAATATGCAAAAAGAAACAATGATTATTATCACTTCAGAAAAAGCAAAAATAAACAGTGGTTCTCACCACTACCAAAATCCCTTGCTCAACAAACAAAAATGAGCAACTCCCTTGAACAATTCAAAATTTAAAAGAAAATAAGGGAGTCTTGAACTTGAATCCCTAGAATTCTCAGCATTAGAGAACCATAAGGTGATCCTCATTATAGGTTTGGTGGATAGCCTACCTGGAAATGGCGATATCCTTATGCATGATGATATGTCTATCACATAAGCAACTTGCTTATGTCCAGACCAATGTTTGCATGTGGATGAGCTAGCTTTTTGTAGCCTATATTACCTAGTAGTCTAATCTAACTAAGTACAAAACTCAAGATAATGAGACTCACAGGGTGATCTCTAGTACAGATGGGTTGCATGAATCCCATTTGGCACTAGGGTAACTTTATGCGTTATCATAGTAATGAACTCACATGCACACACAGGGATGTTGATTATCTTGGTTATCTTAGAAGATGTATACTTTGTCAAAGAGTCTTGCATAGTTATTATACAACTTTTGATTAGGTAACTAGAGTGTTTGAGTCTCCTAAAAAATCCCAAACATATCATATCACATTACATTATTCATTCTATTTTACATCATGTTGTCACATGTTTGTCAAGTTACAAAAGCCATTACATAGTGTCATAATAAACATGAAAATAATAAAGATACATTTTGTACAGTCTATGGTGCTAGCATATAATGTGTCAAATAGTCATCATAAATCCATCATACAAAATTAAATCAAATCATCCATTTCATTATGCATCTACATTGCATCTCATATCATTACATTATCACATCATAAGAAAAATACATGCATCCATGATAGGCATCCATCAAAACATCATATAAGCATAGCATACATATCATAAAGTAGTAAAAGGTGACACAATGATCAAAGCAAATTCATACATACATATATATATATATATATATATATATATATATCCAAGAAGTCAAAAGCTACATCATAGTCCATAAGCTTCCTGTAGGCTACAATAAAGTGGGTCCTTAGACCTCACACTCCAAAAATAAAAAAATCAAAAACAACTCAAAAACATCAAAAATAGGGTCCAAAACCCACCAAAAATAAGGTAAAATGGTCTAAAATTAGCAGGGATCAATATTGAACCAACAAAATTTATGGATGCTTTAAAATTCTTTATTTTACTCCCCAAGAAGGCCTCCATGGCTGGACCACTCCACGGGAATGAAGTTTTTAGCCTTTTGCTTCCAGAAATGCTCATCAAAACGGTCAAAAATCCCCTCCAAACAGGTATATAGTACCATGGGTAAAACAGAGAGTTATCCCAATTCAGTCATATGTGTCAAGTGACTCATCACTTTATCATTGGTCATGCCCTCATTGACTCATCGCTTGAGGGGGTAGTCATAATAACAATTTCATAAATCAAATCAACACTAAAACACTCAAAAGTGCAAGTTTCATACATTCAAAAGAATATTTGCTAAAGGTAAATTTTCAAGCCCATGCTGGGGCAAAATAATCAGCATAAGCAACAAAAATAGGGATTGACCTCCTTGAAGCCTCAGGAATCCACCCATGTAAAGGCTTACAAGAACACAAGGCATCAAGACCTAGTATACCTCAAGCCCCTAAAACCATTATTATAGTGCGGATGAAAGGTATACCCAAAATTAATCCTTCGACTATGTCAAAAGCAAGGATTCCAAGAATGTATGCTCTTTCCACAATGGAGGCATCTAAATTTGGTTAGGTTAATGAATAACCTTAATCATTTAATGATTTAGTCATCTATTTTTGCTCAGCGCTTTGTTGCACATAGCGCATCCCAAAAAGGGGCATCTGTAGACACCAAAATCATGTAAATCAGATAAGACTACTAATGCATCACATATGCCACTCTTATCGACATCATATGGCCCCATTGGGAAACCCTCTAGGGTAACATAGGGCTCCCAAGCACTTTTGGGAAGGTTTCCATGATTTTAGGAGGTTTTGGGTCACTTGCTTTGTGACCATCCCACCCAGGGACGATCACAAAATAGGCTTAGTTGTGATTGTCCCACCCAGGGACGGTCACTCCTAACCATCCCTAGGTGGGATGGCCCCTAAATAGACCCTCCAAAATTCAAAGGGGTGGAGAAATGGCAATCAATTACTACCATATTCTCTGCCCAATCAACCAAAATTGATTTGGAGCCTATCATTGAAATCAAGGACTCCAAATTAGAGGCCCCAAATGGGCAACCTCTTCCACCCAATCATAGCAAAGGTTTTGAAAAGTGGTAGCACCTGCCTTGCATGCCAAGACTTTCCCCTTTGCCCTAGATGCCCTATTTGGGCTATAAATTGAGGTGTGCTCACCCAATTTCAAGAGAGAAGAGTTGAAGCATTTTGACCATGAAGTGCTGCCCAATTCTACCCTCACTTTTGCTATCAAATTTACCTTGATATTTCCTTGAAACCCTCTTCATTCGAAGGTGCTTTTAGGGGAATCCCAAATACACCAAACCTATTCCAAAACCTATCAAATTGGAGAGTAATTTGACCCCATTTTCTGACACAAAAATTAGGAGAGTTTCCAACCAAATCCCTTTGGAATTGGTGGCAAATTCCACCTAGTTTTGTGACCATCCCACCTTGGGATGGATAACAGTCACCAGTGTCCCTACCTAGGATGGTTAAAAAATAGTTAGGAATTGTAGTCTAATTCCACCATAGATCAATTTTAAATTCTTATATTAGCCTCATATCAAATTTTGGTCAAGTTTGGAGTTGTTTTGATGGGTCAATTAGGAGTTTTGTGAATGCAGGTCTAATTGTCCCTGCCAGGGATGGTCACAATTTTTGCTCACAATTTCCCTTCAATTCATGCTCAGATATTTCCAAAACCATCTTAATAATGTCATATCAGAATTACAAGTCATTTGGAAGTGTTTTGATTTATTATAAATAAGTTTTGTTAATTCTAGATGCATGCTTTCTATGTTTTCAAGGTTTTCAATCAATAAACGCATATGCTTTTAATCAATTTCAATCTCTTGTGTGTAGGTGCAGGTATTCTAGACATGATGGAGGAGCTAAGAGGCCCACTAGGATAGGCCCAAGACTAGCTCTCAAGTGTGGGTTGTGAGAAGAACATTGGAACACGCCATTAAAGCTCATGGAGGGATTTGATCCCTTTGAAAAATTATATATTGAAATGTATCCAGTTATGAAGCCCTCAAGGGGATGTAATGTAATATTATTGAATTATTTGTATTAATAAAATACAAGGATAAACCCACCTTTTTTATATCAAATAATCCATGTTTTTCAGTTATTTACATAGTTACATCTTTATGCACATTTCCTTTGAATGCTTGCAATAAACATGCTTTTACATTTCAATAAAGAACCCTAAAGGTGTGTCATTTTTTGTGCTTCTTCAAGAGGGAGTATGATTAATTTGAGGTAGTCTTTTATTTGGGACATCCAAATACTAGTAGGTTCTGCTTGAAAAAAGTTGACTTCTATGCTATCACTCAAGGTTTTGGGTGAAATGAAATATTTGTACATGGTTTGTATATATAAGTGGGTAGTATCCATATTTGGATTCTAATGAATGAGGAAGACAAGGGAGGCCATGGTATCATTGAATATATTGGTTGACTTGGATAGGTCTTCAATATCTTATCATTCAAACTATGATAATAATTCTTTTGCAACATGTAAATATTATTTAAGAACTACACAATAACAATTATAGGTACCTTTTACCTAATTGACCATAAGGAGAGAATCACCAATGATATGTAGACATTTGACATGCATTGCAAGAGCTATTTTTAGACTTGATATGAGAGGAAAATTGAGTTTAAAGGAGAATGGAATTGGAATTCCATGCAGTGTGAAAAATGCATAGTCAACACCTATCCCTTGTTTACATTTTGCACCATTTAAGAATAGTGAGGTCCACTTTATATTCTATATTAACATATTTTTCCTACTTAGTAACATGTAAAATAGAATCATAAAGAAGCTCAATGATAAGAGGTTTATCATTGAGAAGTGGAGCTTCTGCAAGTTGATCAATAATGACTTACCCTTTTATATATTTTTGATGTATGAACTTGAGATCAAAATCATAAAGGAGCATTAAATATTGATGGTTCTTGCATTTTGATAATATTAGCCCATCATTCATCATAAGAGATTGTCCCTAGCAATGACATAGGTAGTGTGGTTGATCATATAACATCAAATTTTTTTGGTGATAAATACAAGTGATAAGAAAACTTTTTTGACATATTCATATCGAGTTTTGTATTTGACCAATGTGTGACTGCTGTAATACATAGCTTTTTGTAGACACCTAAAACATGTCATGTTGAGGAGGCTACTCATATGGACACATTTTCAGGTCATATGACTCATATTGGGATTTCCCAAGACCTAAAAATGGTTATAACCACTCAGATAGGGGCAATTAGTCCTTTTTAACCTGGGCTATCATACCCAAAGCGGCCTTGAGTGATCACTAGACCTTGTGATGGCTCCTAAGCCTAGATGCTCCACCCTGAGATGACCTTTCCTATAATAAACTTGGGCTCCCTAAGCTAAGCCAAATCCATTCTAAACTATACTTGGGATACCTAATCCTAATCAAATCTTGATCTTGGCTTCCCTTGTAAGCTAAGAATGCCAATTGGGAGAATCTATAAAAGGGGCCCAAAAAATTCATGAAAAAATAGAATGGAGATCAATAGAAATGCAAAAAAGTGCTACCGGTTTGAGTAATAGAGGGAACTTTCTCTTGTAAGTGTCAAGGTGCTGCCAAAATCCCAACATAAAGCTTGCATGCCCACCAATAGAATTTTTGAGAGCTTAAAGTCCAATTATCACCATTGTGCATCCTAATTCATCCTAAATCTGAGCTAATTCCTGTGATTAAACTATATTTCAAAGAGACAAACCATTGAACATCAATTTTATAGACAAATTGAGCATCTCCCCACATTGAGCATGAAGAATAGGCTCTCTTTTCAGTGGCTATTGTACTCCATAGTAGCCCGTAGGCATAACCATCAGACCCCATTACAACTAACAGAGCTAGCTGCTCCATCCCATGATGGCCTTTTGATGATATTTGATTTGTTTTTTTCTTAGTTAGATTAGTTTTAGTAGCTTTGAATTTGGTTTCTAACCTAGTTTAGAACATTTTATTTCAATATTTCATGCATTTATATACTATTTTACACATTTTTTCCATTGGTTTATCATGAAATGGACCTCATCTTGAAAGCTTCTACATTTTCTTCTAATGTCTTGTAAGATTTTTGTGTGTAGATCTTAGGTTTCCACAGGAACTAATAATCATAAATATCCTCAATATTTACATCTTCAAGTGGAGGTCACAAAGAAACCCTCCATAATCAATTTTGGGAGAGCAAATATCCTATAAATTGCACCTACCCTTGTGGGGTTATCATTTATTATTTGTACAGGTTTCACAAGTGCAAAGTTCCAAACTTCAATTTCTTGTCAATGTAAGTAATGTTTACAGTTATGTTTAGGTATGGGTGTGCCTTGTTAGTAAGGTGTTGTAGGGGATTAAACACAAGTTCTAGCAAGAAAGTTTCAAGGATGACTAGGATCTACAATCTCAGTAGAAGGTTGGATATTGTAATAGGTTTTGGGTTAACTTGCAAAACCCAGTAATTAATGAAGACTTTTATTTACCAAAAAAAAATCATTTATAATTTGTATCAAATTGGTGAATCGCCAAGAGGGATATTTTGTAATATTTTGTAAAGAAAATTCCAAATTACTAATGAGAAGGGCACCATATTTTCTCTATTTATTTGTAATTATGGTTACTTAATTTGCATTGTCAATTTTTTTGCATATTACATTGTTAGGTGCATGGTTTTTGCTACTCTATAGCGGTGATCACGGTGGGGGACTATTCCATGCTTTATAATTTGGTGCTAACTATTGGTTTCTTATTTTGTTGAACTTATAGGTACCATATCTCTAGGCTGGCATGGTGCATAGTCATACCCTCTGATGGTAAAAAAAGCTCGTTGCTCTACCCCCTAACAATCTCAAAATAGAGTGCAAAAATCAAATTTGCAACATCTTCATCAAATGTTGGCTACACCTGTGAGTATCATTGTACTTGGTTTTACTATGTTTTTATAGAAAAATACATAATAGCAATTTCAATTGAAAAATCTAGAGAAATTTAGAAGAAATTTTTAAATTTCAATTTTTCTACTGGCAACCGCTCTTCGATCCAATGACCTTTTTTGCTAGCTTCCCTAGGGTACATCAGCCCCATTTCTAACCACCCTAGTGTCTAACAACATCTTATGTAGATCATATGACATAGAGATGACCCCTACTTAATTGTTTGTTAGGGTTTTCTTGTATGCTGCCAATATAAAGGCTGACTTCAATTAGGGTTTGTACTGTTAAATTTTCTAAAACTAATTTTTTTACAAATTTGGAAATTTGAAACGTTCTTTCATGCATTAGCAAAAAATCATGGATTTCTTTATGTTCCATTTTCCTTTTTCATTAAATAAAATGAACCCACACACACATCACATCTTAGATTTAACATCAAGGATTTGGAAGTCACATCCAACCACTAATCAAGACCAATAATGGTGGCCTTCATCACCATATTTTTGGATTGCATTATGTATATTCGCACCCCATTTTGGCCAAGGCTAGCTTCAAGAGTCATTGTAATAATGGAAAATAGCATGCACTCTTCTTCGAAAGGTGTATCATTGACCAAAATGAATTGGGTGAGGACCGGTTGTGCTCCCTCATCATATTTGGGCTTCATATCCAAATTTTGGTGGGTTTCATGACCTAAACTTCATCACTAGTCCTGTGTGCTGAGAATATATAGGTGAAAACCCTTTAACTTGAGTATTGCATCAACAATATCAAAAACTTAACCAAGAGAAAGGTAATAAATAAATGAATCATAACACACAAGCCAACTTAAGAAACATAAAAAATTCTTAAAATAGATAAACATCCTGTATACTTTGTTTATTTTCTAATTGAATGCCTAATAAAGATAAAATGGTCACAACACAAATCCATACCCAGTCCTAGACTGAGGCTACCGATAATGCACATTAAGGTCCATAATACCTTTGATATAATCCAATAGACTTACCTTTACCTAAATGACATTCTGATAGCCATCATAGAGATAATTCCACACATGGGGGATTTGAGCATCAAGAAACCCCCATTAGGAGGACTCGTATGAGACCTCCCCATGACCAAGATGAGTATCTTCATAGAACTCATCCATCACATGTTTCTTCTAGACAAGATCTACCAATTAAGGGGCCTAATAGAGGGGTCACACGTATTTGTGTACCCAATTTATCTACAAACCTTTTTGAGCTCAATGTAGAGTACATGCCCTTGCTTAATCGATATGGAGGAGCTACTCCTCATAACCAACCTTGGATGAGCCATAAGCTAAACCACCTAGATAGGTATGGCCCTAATGTAGCCTACAGAACACCTTATTTCACTTGCACTCATTATAAGGATGGGTATGATGAAGATTTAGTTTGTCCTACCCATACATGAACATGAATACACCACACAACCACACCATCCTTACATGAGGATATTAGCCCTAGCGTAAATCATAGAGTAAATGCAGCATTTATTGATCAAGGTAAGAGGGTAGCTATCCCATCTACAAGAACTAAAATAAAAAAAACCTCATATCGAGATGAGAAGTCATAGGCTACATAAATCAGATCGAAAAAATCGACTACCTCAGCCCAACACTAGTTAGAGAGAGCAACTACTCCAATCTCAATTGGAGTATTTGCATCATGAGTAATAATTTTTATATCATAAGCACACAAAACAATAGAGGTTACACTACTAGTGGTTGTAAAAACATACACTATGTGAGGAAAATATCCTAGAACAAATATTATGTGAAGAGCAATCATGTAGGGTAGCTCAAGAAGAAATACCCATACCTAGTACTTATAGGCAACAACTCAACACAAGGTGCACTACACAGTAACAAGATTTGTCATCTAGGCCAACTAAAAACTAATTCCTTCATGCCTCTATACATCATTCCTAGAAAATACAATGCCAAGTGCCAAACCCATCAAAATATGATGTCTACGAAGAGATGAAAGCAGAGGACTAGTACCAAACATATCCTAAGCCATATTTTGAGAACATGGTAGATGATCAAAATACACCATCTCAAGACAACAAGAACCATCCACCACATCCTCCCAAGAAATATCTTTGGGAGAATGAGAATATCTCATCGCAGGCATATAAAGTCCTCATAGAGTGAATCCAATCACTTGAGAAGTAGGGAGTAGTTTATCAAAAACCCACACTGTGCAAATTGTATAATCAACCCCTTGATCCATAGGTTCCTTCTTTGGCCTACCCAAATTTTTTTGAAATACTGAAGGTGGACAAATTTAGAGGGGATGATGATGCCTAGGAACATGTCACAAGTTTCATGAACTTTTGTTTTTAGCTCCAAGACAATGATGCTTTGTTATTACAAATATTTGTGATAACACTCTTTGGCTCAACCTTAGAGTGGTATAACCAATTACCTAGACATAGAATTTCTAGCTTTGAATATCTAGTGAATGCCTTCCTTGAATGCTTCTCTTTCAAATTCAATAATAAGGTAAACCCGATTGACTTGTCAAACCTATGACAATATGATGATAAGCCAATTATGGATTACAAAAATAGGTGGTGTACGATCATTTCAAAACTACCTTTCATCGTCCCTATTTTAGAATTAACATGAATGTTTACTAATAGCTTCTCTAATAACATATCACTTCTATTACAATTACAATAATATCAAATATTCAAAGAGGATTTGGCTCAAGCCAAAGTCATTAAGGACATTAAGGTCCAGGAGGGAGATAAAAAAAAGAGTGGAACAAAAACCCTTGTAACAAAAATCATCAAACAAAATTGAATCTAGTTAATCAAATTGTTTTAAATTTTCCCAATGTAGAAAAATCACAACAGTCTAATTATCAAGATCAACCCCCTCCAATATAGTATAATAAACAATGCCAACAAAATCAAGGTTAGGATAAGCAACATCATCCTCCTTGCACATACACGCCACTTCCTAAGTATTTGGTGTCTCTCTTAAATAGATTATGTGAGGCTAAGGTGATTACCTTACCAAAAATTTGCTTGCTATATCTAGCTCACTCAAAATCGAAAGGGTATAGAGAGGACCAATATTGTTTTTATCATAGATGAAATGGATTTGATATTCAAGCATGTTATGGTTTTAAGAACCTAGTACATAATATGCATATAAGAATCAGTTATAGATAGATAATCCTCTAGCCTCAGATAATCAATAGATGGGAATATTTAAAGATCCCTTACCCAACCACGAGGTCAAAGAAAATCAAACAGGATATGTCAACAAGATTCATATGGATCCACCCACACATGGATTCATTGGTATTATTAACATAGTAACCCAAAATAAAAAGGTACAACCAAGTTGAGTTGCCTATAGCTCCCATTAGAATACCTTCTACCCCATAGAAAAGGCTAGCTCAAAACCTATTGCCAAGTCCACCAGTAAAATCGATGATTCCCATTAGAAATAGGTTTACTCAGAGCCTATAGATGGCCTTGACCAATATCTCAATCTATGATATTTTATTTAGCAGTCACCTAGACACAGAGAAGTACTCATGGATATTATCAAATCTATCAAGATTCAACCTCATGATCCTAACGCGTTCACTAAATTTTTGGGGTATGTCCATAAATGCAAAGAGTATGTGGTCACTTTATATAACCATGAAATAAAATCAGTACCAACCAATATAGTGTATCCTCTACTGCACATAACCACTTGTATAAATTGGATTTTGTACAAGTGAGTGTTGATCGATATAGGCTCATCGATTAACATAATAATGATAATAGCTTTAGAAAATTTGAGCCTTCTAGAGTCACACATAATGGTATCCAATTTTATATTTCAAGCATTCAATTATGCTTTATACTCAATTTTTGGCACGATAGTCTTTCCTATTCCGGTGTGATTGAAAACCATATTTGTTTTATGCCATATGTTGGAAGGAGTGATGCAATGTAATATATTGCTCGGTCATCCTTGGATCTAAGACATGAGATATGTCCCTTCTATTTTTGCTCAGTGCTATGCTACACACAACACATCTCAAAAAGGGGCATCTATAAATGTGGTAAATCCGATTAAGCACCCACAAACAATGATCAAATTGACATCATATGGCCCCTTGGGCAGCCCTCAAGAGGCTCACAGTGGTTCTAGCCACTCCGAAAAGGTTTTTGGAGGCTACCGGCCCAATTTTGGGAGGTTTTGGCCCAAAATTCACCACCGTACCACCCTGGGATGGTGGTAGATTCCCACCATCCCACCCTGGGATGGTGGTGAGCCATCGTCCCAGGGTGGGACGGTGAGCAAGTTTGACCCATAAAAAGTCAAATCTGGGACATTTGGCACCCAAAAACTACCATTTAGCACGCCATATGGAGCATGCGGGTCAGAGGGCACTGAATCCTTATGACACACTTCTTAATGGAGGCCCAAAATGGAGATTCTCTTCCACACCCATTGCATGCCTCTGTTTTGACAAGTGGCACCTCTCTGCCATGCATGCCCTTGCATGCCTTTTTGCACATGAGCCCCTTTGGGCTATAAAATGGATTCAATATCCACACAAAAACATATATAGAGGAGTTCTAGGATATGCAATGGAGTGCTTCCGAGATTTCCCCTCACCTTATTGCACCTTTTTGCCCTCGAAATCTCTCTTTTGCCAAGGAGGTTACCGGGTGACTTCAAGAAGGTAATCCGAGCATAACTTTTCCATCCGGGTGAATTTCTTCACAAAATTCAATGAAAACACACCTTATATTGTTTAGGAACATCTTATAGTGATTTTGGTAGCAAAAAGTGGCCAGAATTGGTGGGTATCCCCTCCCAGGGTGCCCCCCAAATAGTTGCAGTCACCACCGTCCCCCTGGGACGAGGGTAAATTCTTACACAATTTCACTACTATTTTTAATTATTATTTTTCTATATTATCCCATGATGCTACAGTTAAAATTTCAGGTGATTTGGAGTTAAATTGACAAAGTTATAGCATTTTTAAGTTTTTGCAGGCTCGTAGGGCCCATCCGGGCACCCCAATTTGATGCAGGTGGATCTGGGCCCCAATTTGAAAATATAATCATATGGGTTGTCTTGAAATGTCAATTTATGCATACTTTCCAAATTTCATGAGTTTTGGATATGTTTAGGTTCGGGATTTGCTTGTCTTCTTCTTCGTAGGTTGCAGGCGGGCGACGCCAAATCGAGGGGTCTACAGATGCAATTTCTGATATGTTTTTGGTGATATCCCCTAAAAACATCCTCTTTAACATCTCTGCAAATTTTCAAGTCATTTGGACATGTTTTGATATATTTTTAATATATGCGCTATTTTGCCCCTGTGGGGATTGCATGTTTTCCACCATACACCCTTGCTATTTGACCCCTTTGGCTTCCTTGTGTGCAGGTGCAGGTTCTTAGAAGGCATTGGGAAGGAATATCAGACATCAGATATTGAAGATACAAGCAGCGGTGGCATTGGCCCGCTCACCTCGATTGTGGGTATGAGGAAAAGCATTGGATGTGCACCCTGATTCCTTGGAGGAATTGATCCTTGGGCACCCCAAAAATTGTAAAAATTGTATCACATTTTGAGCCCTCAAGGGGACTACTATGTAACCTTGGATCTGATCCACCCAATTAATAAATAAGACACTCATTTCATTTCATTCTTTATTGCTTGGTATTGCTTCATTTTCATATGCATGCTTCCGTTTGATGCTCATGTGCAAGATGGGATAGATACACATATTTTTTCTCTTAATTAGGTGCACTGATTTTCCCTAATTCAGTGGTGATCATGGTGGGACCCTTGTCCCTTATGATTTGGGTGAAAATCTGACCTCAATTTTGCAATTTTTGCCCTTTTTGTGTTGCAGGTGCTCCCCTCCCCACCCTGGAACGGTGGCAGAGCCTTTATCTGGCACACCCTGGGATGGTGGCTTCACCGTCCCACCCTGGGATGGTGGTGAGGCTTCTAATCATCCCACCCTGGAGCGGTGGTGAAACAGAGAGATTTCTGCCCAAAAATTCAGAATTTGGAGAGCTCAAAATGGACAAAGTAAGTGCCTAAAACCCTCTGTTTTTCTGCTACATTTTTAGAGACTGTCAAAAATCAGTTTTCTTGCTTCATTTGCTTGCATAGAAAGGTTAAAAGTTACATTTTTTCTTTTCTTATAACATCACATAGCAAAAGGAAGAAGAAAAATCAAAAGAAATTTGAAGTAGCAATGCATCTTTGTGGCTTGATTGCTTGTGGCTTACCCATTGGGTAAGCTAGCATTTAGGGCTTGCATCTATAAGTGACATTTGTAGGTTCCTTTTATCCTAGATTTTTGAAATTAAAACACACCTATTGCATGCATTTAGTGAATGATCATTGAATGCTTCTTTGCTTACTTTCTTTGGATTAAAAGGAACCACACACACTTGCACGTTCCACTATAACATTGGTAAGGTTGGATTTCATCACCAACCCCCAATTCAGACTGGTGACGTTGGATTTCACCTCCTTCCACCAGCTTGCCCATATATTCCTTAAATAGAATAGGGCACTCTCTCAATATGGAATAGGTCACTAATGTTCAAACTGCCTCCCACTATTGGAAACATTGTTTCAGAGTGGAAGAGCTAGGCGAACCCCCCACTGGGATTTAAGCGGTGTACCCTAGACTCTTTTGAGAAATCATGTTTGGCACTAGTGTCCCTAGTCACCACTTTGGTTGAGTTCCCTCATTCTAATTCCACAACAAGAGCAAAGAACAACAACAAATCTAAACACACTGAAACCAGTTTAGGACACACATTTAATCAGTAAAAAGATAATCATATTGTATGCTTTGTGTGTTTCTTTGTTATTTGGGACAAAACCCTAACCCTAATTTTTCAAAAAATAGGGTTTAAAAAAAAAAAAAAATCTACTTTTTGATTCTACATCCAATGCTTCAAGAATCGTGCAAAATGGAGCTATAATAAAAAAGTTATTTTGGTTTTATTTTTACTCTATTTTCGACCTCAAAAATAGCGAAAAACTGCACTAAAATGGTCATATAGTGGGCTAGACAACTCCGAAAAGTGCCAAATTTGTTTTTTTGTCTTAGTTAGCCCCTAGGGCACCTCTCCTAGAAATTTTGAGTCCTAAATCTTCACGGTTCAAAATTTCCCAAAAAATCCTAAAAGTGGGCATTTCCCCACGGGCCCCGGTGGGCCAAATATTTCAAAAATACAAATTTTTGACCCAAAAATCAAATTTTGGAGACCTAGCCCATTATGATCAGCTCGTCACACTGATCATTTTGATATATAACACTTATAACATTTTTGGGAAAGTCAAAATTTTCTAAAAATGGCCGATGGACCCCCGTTTTACCAATTTGGTCCAAAGGCGGTTGAAAACAAGACCTCCAATTTAGTGAGAGATTCAAGCTCCATAGCCAGTGAATATCTCCAAATAAGTCTAGAGGACATGCCCATACCTGAATGGCATCCTAGGTCCTATCATAACAACAAAATCATCCCTAGGGGGGCAAACCTTCGAGATACCCCTACTAGGGAAGCACCCATAGGTCCTCTAGGAAAACTCCCTGATTGGGATACCTTGATAGAATTCTATATAGCAAATAATCTGCCCACTGAGGGGTCTAATAGATCAATATCATGGGTTCACACCCCAACTTACTCTATACATCAATCAGAATATGAACATGAGAGTACACCATGGCCTAGCCTGGATGAGCAAACCACCCCATTTGATCGAGCAAGTCGCCCTCATACTCCTCACAGAGAGCACTCAACATCCACACATCATGCTTCTATGCAGCCTGAATATATAGAGCTTACATCCAAAACTAAATATGAGGCTTTCCTAATAGATGAGGGAGAAGATCCCAACCATCTACCTACTCCTCGTGAAGAGTACTTGGTGCAACCATATGATGGCTCTACATCATCGGACTATACAGAGCCAATTCATAAATCAGAGTCTCAAGGTAATGTGATCCTTAGGGAGCATGGAAAACAAGCATTAGACCCTACTAGGGGGGAAAGACATGATAAACCCATCCATATTTCAAATATGAGGATACACAAACCCCATGCAATGGAGCAACCAGATCATACTCATCAAGCAATTAGGCCAAATATTAATAGGCAACAACATACGGATCAACTCCAGTTGGCTCAACAACAAGTACATCAACAATGGGTGGACTCACAATGAGCACACCTACAAGAGTTGTATCAACGAAAGATACAAGAACAACAAAAGATACAACAAGAGCAATTACATAATGCAGTACCTAAAGTTGTGCTTACACCTAGCACCTATAGGATGCAACAATGGGCAAGACGCCCAATACAATCTCAAAATCTTCCCCCTCGGCCATGCCAAACTCACATTCAACATCAAAGGCCATTATCTAGTTATCATCAAAAGCCTCATACTCCTCAATAGTACCAAGATCAATACGAGGAGGAATCATATGAAGAGTCCCAATGGGAACATCAAGATCAAATAGATGCCTACCCTGAACCCAGTTATGATGAGGTACCTAATGATCATACTTATCATCCACCTCAACATCAAAAGTGACCTCCTTCATCTAATAAAGGGTGACAACAGGATGATCATATTATGTCATCAGGGCCATACAAAGTGCTAGCTGATCGGTTGAAGGCATTAGAAAAGCCAGATCAAATTTTGGGTTATCAAAAACCCACACTAAAGCAGCTTAGTAATCAGCTTGTACATCCATCAGTGTCATCACTGACATACCCATCGAATTTCCAGATGCCCAAACTTGAAGATTTCAAAGATGATGAAGATGCAGAAGAGCACGTGACAAGCTTCATTCTTAAGTGCTCTCATCTTCAAGATTATGACCCTTTGATGTTGAGAATATTCATTACAACATTATCTAGAGATGCTTTAGAATGGTATAATCATCTACCACATCATAGCATAAACACCTTTGAGCAATTGGCCGATGCATTTTTGGGATGTTTTGCCTCTAGCGCTAAGAAAAGGACAAACTTGACTGACTTGTCTAGCCTTCATCAACTTGATGATGAGCCAGTCATGGAGTATGGTAATAGATGGAGAAAGGTGATGTTAAAACTACCTTTCACCCTACCCACAATGGAACTCATCCGAATGTTTACTAGAAGCTGTTCAAAGCAGATTTCACTTCTTTTACAATTACAACGATATCAAACATTCGAGGAGGCCTTAGCACAAGCCCAAATCATTGAGGACATCAAGGTCCAGGAGGGTGATGTACGACTCCACAAAGGGGAACAACCAAACAAGAACATTAAAGGTGGTAACACGCAGCAAAATGTAGCCCCAATCAATCAAGTGGTTCTAAGCATCCCTGAACCCTTAAACCAAGCTCCCCCACCGCAATTACCAGTGCAACCTAATTACCAGGCTCAGCCTCCGTTGGCCAAAAACCATCTACAACAAAAGCAAAGACAATATACTCATTTATCAGAGCCCTTAGCATCAATCTTCAATCGATTGTATGAGGCACGAGCAATCACGCTTCCCGAGATCCATCCATTGAAACCTAACAAACGTAGATCAAAGGCACACAGGAAAGATCTATACTGTGTTTACCATAGACAAAGAGGTCATGACATCCAGACATGTTATCCCTTTAGAGATTTAGTTCAGGATATGATCGAGAGGCAAGAGCTTCCGATGGGCAATCCTCTTGCTCCTAACAACCAACCGATAGGAGACTTCCAAGACCTCTGGCCCATACACGAAGCAAACACAACATCTACCAACCACTTTGAGCAACCCAAAGGTAGCATACCTTCCCCACCATCCACATCACAACCAATGAATCATAGTGAGAACTCTAATGATATCACACCTTTCTCACCTTCATTGAGTAGCACACACACTAGGGGTGCCTAAGGTATCGTGCCTTCCCCCTCACAAAACACTCAAAATTCAAAAACAATTTAAAACACCAAAAATCCAAACAAATCATAAAATGTCAAAATCCATAAACATTCAAAATAATCAAAATTTCAAAAATATTGCAAAACATTAAAACACAAAAATATTTGGCATGTACCCTTGCATACTTTAATTGCATTGCATTAGGTATTTTTCAGCCATTATACTTGCATTAGGATAGGTCCTGTTTAACATCACATCAATCATAGTAAATGTTGGGGGTATATAAGGTATTGCACCTTCCTCCTAAGAACACAAAGTAAGCAAAGTTACAAAAGGCTCCAAGGGTATCTACATACCGCTTGGTCAACCTATAACACCCTAGGATCTATAACTATCTAGGTCACCCCAAAAGCTCCAAGGGTATCCTACATACCCTTGGTCAACCATAATACCCCACTAACAGACCCCACTAAACTCCAACCAACATCCACAAACAAACAAAAAATAAAAAAAAACAACCAACCCCCATAAGCCCCCACAGCCCCAAACCACCCCAACCAACACTCTATAACTATCTAGGTCACCCAAAAGGCTCCTAGGGTTTTCACCATCTAGGTCAAATAAAAATGCTCCTAGACTATCTATGATCATCTAGGTCAACCCTAAAAGCCCCAAAGGCATCCATAAGCCCTTTGGTCACAACCAAATACCCCTAGGTAGTCGTAGACACTTTCTAAGTGTCGTTGAACATCTAGGTCACCCAAAAGGCTCCTAGCAGGTTTTCACCATCTAGGTCAAGTAAAAATGCTCCTAGACTATCTACGATCATCTAGGTCAACCCTAAAAGCCCCAAAGGCATCCATAAGCCCTTTGGTCACAACCAAATTCCCCTAGGTAGTCGTAGACACTTTTTAAGTGTCATTGACCGTCTAGGTCACCCAAAAGGCTCCTAGCAGGTTTTCACCGTCTAGGTCAAGTAAAAATGCTCCTAGACTATCTACGATCATCTAGGTCAACCCAAAAAGCCCCAAAGGCATCCATAAGCCCTTTGGTCACAACCAAAAATGCTCCTAGGTGGTCTAGAACTATCTAGGTCATCCCTAAATGCTCCAAGGGTGCCTATATCCCGCTTGGTCAACCTAAAATGCTCCTAGGTGATCTAGAACCATCTAGGTCACCCCAAAATGCCCCAATGGCCCCAATAAGCCCAAAAATTCAAAAACATCATCAAAACATCAAAATACAAAAACATTGCATCGCATTGCACTTTCATACATATATACCAATCCAAATTTCAAAAATAAGGGCATTATCAAAATTTCAAAATTAAAAAAAAATATTGCATTCTCATCAAATTGCATCCCATTGCATTTTATCATCGCTTGCATTAGGCATAATCATCATTTACACTTTGCATTTTAGAGTGGCTCATACATGTCTAGCACTAAGATGGTACACTAGTCACAATTCACAATCAATGTTGTCAAGGTCATCATTCACCTCATTCCATAGTTACTTATCATTTCCATCTACATTTCATACATTCCCATAGTCGTGTCCATTCCCTTCACTTAGCCATTTGTTTTTAGAATGTCATTAGGGTTTTCGGTCACTTAGCCATATCTAGTTTCTTCTCAGATTTTGTAGAAGGCTAGCGAGATTTTTAGGAGGTAGAGTCTTGCTTAGATTGTGCCTCGTATACATCAAATCCCAACACATTTTCACACTAATAAATCCAAGTTTTATGAAAGGAAAGATGAAACCCACAAAGTGGTCTAGGGTACCTTGAGCGAAAAGTTTATCCTGCTCATCCCCTTGTGCGAATGGTTCAAGAATGCTGAGAATTGGCAAAAGGACAAGCTCTTCCCTACCCAATTCCCCAAAATAAATAGTGGTTTTCACCACTATCAAAAATTCCCAAACACCCTTGATCCCTAAAGTCGTAAGGATTCATACTACACGTCCCTGAGAAGGATGGGTAGTCATCCCCAAGGCCTAAAAGATCAATACCATTCAAAAGAAAAATCCCAAAAGTTCACCATAAAAATTCCCAAACACCCTTGATCCCTAAAGTCATAAGGATTCGTACTACATGTCCCTGAGAAGGATGGGTAGTCATCCCCAAGGCCTAAAATATCAATACCATTCACAAGCCAAAAATCCCACAAGCTCAACTTTGAAATCAAAATTCAAAATCAAAATCCTCAAAAAGCAACAATAAAAAATAATAGTGGTTATCACCACTCCCCAAATCCCTTGCTCAAAGAAAATCAAATACAAAATAAATAGTGATTATCATCACTACATATGAGCAAGTATCCCAATAAAATTGAATAAAAGAAAGATGCCTGAGCTTGAATCCCTGGAATTCTCAGCATTTGAAAAACCATTTAGGTGATCCTCATTACGGGTTTGGTGGATAGCCTACTTGTCAATGGTGGTATCCTAAATGCATGACGATATGTCTACCACATTAGCTTTGTGTGTGTGTAGACCAATGTTTGCATGTGGATGAGCTAGCTTTTGGTCACCTATACTACCTAGTGGTCTAATCCAACTGAGTACAAAACTCTGGATTGTGGCATTCATAGAGTGATCCTCATTACAGGTTTGGTGGATAGCCTACTTGTCAATGGCGGTATCTTTATGCATCTCACAGGAATGAACTCACTTGCACACATAGGGATATTGAGTATCTTGGTCATCCTAACAGATTCATACCTTGTCAAAAAGTCTTGCATGGTTAGTATACAACTTTTGATCAGTTGACTAGAGTGTTTGAGTCTCATGAAAACCTCATAGGCCTTCTAGAACATTCATTTTATTCATTCCATTTTATCACATGTATGTCAGTTTCCATTTGCACAAATCCATTACATAGTCTCATGACAATATTCCACATGAATTGATGAATTCTATACAATCTATGGTGCTAACATAGTATGTCATATAGTGTTCATATTCCATCAATACACATCAATAGATCATCCATTTCATTATGCATACACACATTGCATATCATCAAATAACATCATAGTACAACACATGCATCCATCAATGCATCCATAGATCATAACACATAATGCATCTAACGCTCCAAATTATCATAATTGCAAATCAAGAAAACATTTTTGTAACATCAACTAGGGCATTATTGGTATCATACCTCCCCTAATCAACAATCAAACAGTTAAGCAATCAACCTCAAAACCCCAAAGGTATCCATAAACCCTTTGGTCACCCAAAATCGCCAAAGGTATCCATAAACCCTTTGGTCACCCAAAGCTCCAAAGGTATCCATAAACCCTTTGGTCACCCCAAATGCCCCAATGGCATCCACTAAGTCCATTGGTCATAATAACAACATGTTTAATCCAAATCAACAATGGATAACTTAATCAAGTTAATCGTGTTCATCTTGTGAATCATTGCCAAAGACAGTCATGCACCCCCTTTGCTTGGGGAAAATAAGCAAAAGATCAAAAGCAAATTCAAGCAAACTAGTAAGCTTATCTCCTATTGCCATCAAGGCTAGGATTTGATTTAAGCTTATCTCCTATTGCCATCAAGGCTAGGATTTGATTTAAGCTTATCTCCTATTGCCATCAAGGCTAGGATTTGATTTAAGCTTATCTCCTATTGCCATCAAGGCTAGGATTTGATTTAAGCTTATCTCCTAATTGCCATCAAGGCTAGGCTAAAGCGTAGACTTGAGCTCATCTTCCAACTGCCACCAAGGCTAGGATTAGACTTAAGCTTGTTTGCCAATATGCCAAAGAACACCAAAATCAAGTTCCTTAACTTGTCGAAGGCATTAATTCTGAGAGGCATACCCTTTCCATGGTTGGGGCATCCAATGTTGACGAGGTATTCTTCTATGAAATCTCATCAAAACTCAAAAATTCAAAAACAATTAAAACACAACAAAAACAACACAAAAAGCTAAAGAAAAGATCCAAAACCCACCAAAATCAAGTCAATTGGGTCAAGCGACTCATCGCTTTTCTCACTGGTCATTCCCTCATCGACTCATCGCTTGAGGGGGTAGTCATACTCAGTCCAAATCAACAAGCACACACTCAATTATGCGAATTGTATTCGTTCAATGAATCTTTGATAAAGACAATCATGCTCCTGCTTGGGGCAGAAAACAAGCACACAATATCACATCATAATGCTTGAAATTACTAGCATCATGAAGTCATGGGCCTTAGCATTTCATGATAGACAATTTTCAAGCATAGGCATGCTCATTTAATGAGTCAGAAACAAGGATTCAAGAACACACGCCCTTTTCATGATTGGGGCATCTAAAGTTGGTTAGGTTATCGAGTAACCTTAATCATTCAACATTTTGGTCATCTATTTTTGCTCAGCATTGTGCTGCACACAACGCATCTCAAAAAGGGGCATCTATAGACACTAAAATGTGGTAAATCTGATTAAGCACCCACAAACAATGATCAAATTGACATCATATGGCCCCTTGGGCAGCCCTCAAGAGGCTCACAGTGGTTCTAGCCACTCTGAAAAGGTTTTTGGAGGCTACCGGCCCAATTTTGGGAGGTTTTGGCCCAAAATTCACCACCATCCCACCCTGGGATGGTGGTGAGCCATCGTCCCAGGGTGGGACGGTGAGCAAGTTTGACCCAAAAAAAGTCAAATCTGGGCCAAATGGCACCCAAAAACTGCCATTTAGCATGCCATATGGAGCATGCGGGTCAGAGGGCACTGAAGCCTTATGACACACTTCTTAATGGAGGCCCAAATTGGAGATTCTCTTCCACACCCATTGCATGCCTCCCATTTGACAAGTGGCACCTCCTGCCATGCATGCCCTTGCATGCCTTTTTGCACATGAGCCCCTTTGGGCTATAAAATGGATTCAATATCCACACAAAACACATATAGAGAGGAGTTCTAGGATATGCAATGGAGTGCTTCCGAGATTTCCCCTCACCTTATTGCACCTTTTTGCCCTCGAAATCTCTCTTTTGCCAAGGAGGTTACCGGGTGACTTCAAGAAGGTAATCCGAGCATAACTTTTCCATCCGGGTGAATTTCTTCACCAAATTCAATGAAAACACACCTTATATTGTTTAGGAACATCTTCTAGTGATTTTGGTAGCAAAAAGTGGCCGGAATTGGTGGGTATCCCCTCCCAGGGTGCCCCCCAAATAGTTGCAGTCACCACCGTCCCCCCTGGGATGAGGGTAAATTCTTACACAATTTCACTACTATTTTTAATTATTATTTTTCTATATTATCCCATGATGCTACAGTTCAAATTTCAGGTGATTTGGAGTTAAATTGACAAAGTTATAGCATTTTTAAGTTTTTGCAGGCTCGTAGGGCCCATCCGGGCACCCCAATTTGATGCAGGTGGATCTGGGCCCCAATTTGAAAATATAATCATATGGGTTGTCTTGAAATGTCAATTTATGCATACTTTCCAAATTTCATGAGTTTTGGATATGTTTAGGTTCGGGATTTGCTTGTCTTCTTCTTCGTAGGTTGTAGGCGGGCGACGCCAAATCGAGGGGTCTACAGATGCAATTTCTGATATTTTTTTGGTGATATCCCCTCAAAACATCCTCTTTAACATCTCTGCAAATTTTCAAGTCATTTGGACATGTTTTGATATATTTTTAATATATGCGCTATTTTACCCCTGTGGGGATTGCATGTTTTCACCATACACCCTTGCTATTTGACCCCTTTGGCTTCCTTGTGTGCAGGTGCAGGTTATTAGAAGGCATTGGGAAGGAATATCAGACATCAGATATTGAAGATACAAGCAGTGGTGGCATTGGCCCGCTCACCTCGATTGTGGGTATGAGGAAAAGCACTGGATGTGCACCTTGATTCCTTGGAGGAATTGATCCTTGGGCACCCCAAAAATTGTAACAATTGTATCACATTTTGAGACCTCAAGGGGACTGCTGTGTAACCTTGGATCTGATCCACCCAATTAATAAATAAGACACTCATTTCATTTCATTCTTTATTGCTTGGTATTGCTTCATTTTCATATGCATGCTTCCGTTTGATGCTCATGTGCAAGATGGGATAGATACACATATTGTTTCTCTTCATTAGGTGCACCAATTTTCCCTACTTCACCATGTCATCCCATTTAATTATAATCCCTTTAAGTATGTCAATCAAGTTAGTAATCTAGGGGAGTTTGTTTTACCATCAATGCATCTAGACATCAGACCCAGTTCTCCCATTAGGCATCTAGAGTGAAAACCTAGAGTAGTGTGTGCTGACCCATTCACCTTAGAACCACCATCATCACCCAAAATAGTAGCTACTTTTTATAAACCTTCATAATTATTTAATCCAAATATCAAATAGAAGTTGAAAGCACCCATGGTAGATGATCCTAAAATCATCCCAAACATATCTACGATGAAGATTCTGACTCCCATGGAGGAGGAAATATTGCTTGAACTAATGTATGATGTGACTCAACTTGCTTTACCTACTTCATCTACTACATCATCCATACCTCAAGTGACTATCCTTTTAGTTAGCCTTGGGCTTGTAAAATACTTGGTACAAAATGTAACTTTTATGACAATTATCAAGTCCACACAAGATATGGGGAGACATCATGCTTCTTCCTTACCCATAGGAATGCCTCACAACTAGAAAAACTTTATATATGGGGGTTTTTAATCAGACATAGGTCAGTCTCCAACAATTCATCATGAAAATGAACCATTTTCTTGCAACATTTACTATATGTCAAACCCTAAATTTTCTCTCAAATACTTTGATCACTACCATTGGCATGGTAGTGGTTTAGGTCTTTATGAAAAATGTATAAAAACACCCTATCTACCATAGTACCAAATACCTACTAATAAGTTTCGATTAGGGTATTCCATCCGCATGCCGGATGAGTCGTTGGCTAGTTTCCTAGAGTGCCTAAGCCTAATATTTAGGGCAGACATTGTTTGTAATGAATACACTAACCCCAACCCTTATCACTTATGGAGGGATCATCATTTAGTTACCATGGTTTCTATAGAACCTCCTGTAATATATCATGAGACCATTCCATAAGAGAAATCTAAACTAGAAGATACTCTTAAAATGACTAGGTAGACAAAGATGATGAATATGAGGATGCAACTAAAACTGCATACTTAGGTCCTACCCATATTTGTCATCTCAATAATTATATAGGATATATTGATCCTGTTATGCCTCTTGTAGACACAGACAATATTTATCATAGGGTATTTCTTGCCTTACCTAACTTGAGGTATTTTCTCATGCTTGAGAAACTAGTTATCTTAGCTACTCCTAGAGTGGACCTAGAGATCCCAATGCCTCCTAATCCATATCTAGAGCATCTAGAGCAACCATAAATAGATAGGTACTACCCCTATGGTCATGGAGATCACCAACTATCCATGAATATGATTTCCATTGATTTAATCACACCACTCCATAATCCTAGAAACCGCTCAAAGTTGTTACATCTCAACCTTGAGGCCATTAACTTTGATCACATTGCATCAACACCATCGACTAAGGAGTTCTTCCCATGTGAATAAATAATTCAACCTTTTCATTTTACTCTAGGATATGTTAAGGATGTCTATAATTTTTAGGTCAAATATGAAATGATAGATCATCTAAGCCCAGTGAATGATATCCACTTGATCCCTACACCTCATCAACTTGAGGAGGGATCCCACATGTCAATTGAGGAGACTTTTGACATGGATATCTGCACTAATCCTAATCATCCTAAGAAATTCAAATTTGGATAAAGTCTATCTTCTAAGGAGCATGACATCCTCATTCCTCTTTTTATAGATAAGTCTAACATTTTTTCTTGGTCATACAAAGACATGTTGGGTCTTGATCTGAATTTGGTTACTCATAACCTTTCATTGGATCCCACTATGAAATTAATTAAGCAAAAACTAAGAAATATGCACCCAAAAATCACCTTAATGGTGAAGGACAAATTTTAGAAGTTGTTGTATGTAGATTTTATTCAACCCATCAACTATCCATAGTGGGTATCAAACATGGTATCTATAGGCAAACCTGATGGGAGGATCCATATTTGTACAAATTTTAGAGACCTCAATAAGGCAACACCCAAGGATGTGTTCCTATTGTCAAACATAGATGCTCTCATATATGCAACTGTAGGTCATGATATGTTATCCCTTATGGATGGTTTTTTAGGCTATAATCAGATTCAGGTCAAACCCGAAGATCAACACAAGACAACCTTTACCACTCCATGGGGAACATTCTACTATAAAGTTATGTCATTCAGCCTCAAAAATGTTGGTGCCACCTATCAATGGGTCATGACATATATTTTTCATGATTATATGTATAATATTCTATAGGATTACATTAATGATTTGTTCACCAAGTCATTATTACGTAGAGCATGTAGAAGTTCTACGTAAAGTCTTCAATCACTTGATAGAGCATAATGTTAGGTTGAACCCTAAGAAGTGTGTTTTAGGTGTCACATCAATAAAACTCTTAGGATTCATAGTCTCTAAATGAGGGATTGAAGTTGATCCTGCAAAGGTCAAAGTAATTCTAGAAATGCTTCCCCCAACAAATATCAAAGAGCTTCATAGCTTACAAGTCAAAGTAGCATCCATCAAGTGCTTCATAGCGTAGTTGTTGGATAATTTTTGATCTATGAATCGACTGCTACACAAGGGGGTCCCATTCAATTGGGATGAAGACTATCAAAATGCCTTTGATGAGATAAAATAGTACCTAGAATCACCACCAGTATTAGCTCCACCTTGACCATGTGTACCTTTCTTGCTATACCTTTTAGCCACAAACTTTTCTTTGGAAACCATGTTGGCCTAGAAGAACAAAGAAAATAGAGAACATGCTATCTATTATATTAGTCGCACCTTGGTTAGTTATGAGTTGAAGTATGCATACATTAAAAAGCTTTGTTTAGTAGTGGTGATTTCTACAAAAAAATTATGCCACTATATGCTAAGTCATATGACATATGTGTAGCACCCTAAAATTGGTGCAGTGAAATTGTAATAATTACATTTATCCTAGTAAATAATTTAAATTCAAATTTTAACCTCCCAAACCGCCTGTTAACCGTCGAGTAATCTGTTTCCCCCTTTTCTATGCCATTTTTAGAGGTTGTTTTGATCGTTTGATGATATTGTCATCGATCAGACGATATCGCCCCAGATTTGACGATTTCGTTTGGACTAGGATGTCCAGACGATCTTGTCTCAAAACTAATTTTGCATAATTAGCTTTTGTACCAACGGGTCTCTAATCTGGGTAGAAGCATGTTTGCGTCATTAGGGACCCTCCCCCATTGGAGATCTTCCAAATAGGGATGATCTCCAACCTCCTAACCTCTATCCTAAGCCTATTTAATCCTAAGCCCTTCCCTTAGCACCCCCCTGGCTGAAATTCCCTGTAACCCGACTGCATACATGTTAAAACATCCTAAGTTTCTATTTTGCATTAGTTCTATACAATTTTGTTGTAGGTACCATATTGTTTTTCAGCCGGAGCAAGCTTACATCATCGCCGATGAACCTGTTCAGATCGGAGGCGATCCTGTCAAATCAGAGACGATTTCATATCAATGCGAGACGATTTCGACTACAGTCAACATTGAGGCAAACAGTGCCTGAAGTTTGCATTTCTTCTTTCCTTTTTTTTGCTATTTTATGTTGTAATTAGCTATTTTATTTAGTCTTTTATTCTATTTTGCATTTTGGAGTTCACCCATCTAGATCAAATGCATAATTAAATCATAATTATTATCTAATTAGCATAATTCATTCCTGTTTCTACTTCTAAGTTTCAATGTGATATTATTGCTGTCATTTTACATGGTTTCCCTCTGCTAGAATTATTGTATTTTCTGTGTTTTGCACCTATTTCTCTATTTGCAGGTCTCTGATGAATTTGTCAGATCTCAAATGATCTTGTCTGATCTCAGACGAACCTGTCAAATCAGAGGCGATCCTGACTGCTTCAAGAATCAGAATCTTCATTAGACATTCGGATTAGGTATTTTTCTTCTACCATTCTTTAATTTCTCTATTTTTTTTCCTAATTCTATTTTATGTATTCATATAATCTGCATCATCATATAGAATAGCTTAGACGCATTTTGGCCAAACCTAGGATTTGAATGCTTAAAGCTAAAACGAACACATAAAACACATTCCCAACCTAGACGTGGAAACTGCCATTGAATGTTTCTTGGTGAACCCACCATCCGTCGAAAAATCACCAATATACACCTCCCTTGAGAGGCGGGACCTTCGCAAGTCCTCTTAGTTCGAGGTACCACGACATCCTTTTCACATCCCCCTTCCGGGCACGGATCCTATAGCCTAAAGGTAAGGGTGTGAAAATTTTGGAGCAATACATTTTGGTGAACCCAATGTGAAATGCATTGTAAACCTTTTGAAAACAAAAACAAACAAAAATATATATATGTATGTATACAAGAAAAACAAAAAACAAAATTATCATTTCAAGTTTGTATGTTTTAGATTCAATTCTGAATAGTAGATGTTAAATATTACTTTTAGAAGTACTAAAGAAACCATGAGTTTTTACTCAAATCAATATGAGTCCATCAGTAATGTTGGAAGAATTCAGCCAAATACATTTATTGATTATGACCAACCTCATCCCTATTCAACACCACCTCCATCACACTTCTCTCATTTTTCATCCATAACTCAACAAGACAATCCCTTTGACAATCCTCTTCATAATGATATTATCTATTCTTCCATATATCCATATTATGTCTATCAACCCACATATAATCCTCCTCTACCTTTTCAATACTCTTATTTCAATATAACACATCCATTTCAACAAGAAAATACTTATTATTCCAATTCTACCATGTACTCACCTCCTACATCGCAATCTTCCTGTCATCATTCTACCCATAATAAAGAAAGTAGAGGTGAGAAACCATTAGGCACTTTTATGATGAATTCATAAAGCATTTATCAAAAACCTCTCAAAAACCTTCATCACGTAAATTTACTAAGCTCAATCAACCAATGGATATAATTCTCAAGCATTTACTTGATACAAATAGGATTGAACTGCCTTCCATAAGACAACTTGATACCACATCAGATTGGTTTAAACCTGAGCTACATTGTGAATATCATAGAGTAGATGGACATATGACACAAAATTGTAAATATTTAAGATGTGCAATTCAAGATTTGATTGATAAGGGTCTTTTTAATACAAAGGAATTACAATCTACAACTGAGTATAAATCTCCATTAAACAATCAAACTCCTACACAAAAAATGCCAATAATCAATCAAGACATGGGGATCTCCCAAGAACCCCTACTCAATTATCAACAACAAGAAACCAATCAAATATTGCATGTTAATGTGTCCCTTCATGATGATATTACTAATATTGTAATAGAAACTACAAATGAGCAACCTCAAGTTCAATCAACCCAATCTGATATTCGAGATATGGATTCTTCATTTGACCAACTTTCAAAACTATATTTGGCTCTAGAGAATGATCCAAAATGGAATGTAAGCATAGAAAGCTCATATTTAAAATCAAAATTTCAATCTAAAATCCCCTTTGATAGCCAACAACAAGTGATTAATCCTAAAGCAAAGACATCCCTTTTAGAAGTATTACAAATTTATCACAAGGAAATTTTGTTCAAAATACCTAGCCAACAATTTGTTCCTGTCCAAGATTTTCACTTAGTGGATATCCAAGGTCCTGGAATTTTTTTCACTTGGACTAACAAGAGGAGGGATCCACACTGTAGGAGGGTAAAGTTAGATCACTTTCTGGTCTCAAAGGAGGCATTTGTTAAGTGGAATGTTAAATTCCAGATTTTGGATGGCCCTGTTTCTGATCATTCCCCATCCTACTGGAGGGTGGGACTCGGATAGGGCAGTACCACAAACCGTTTAGATTTGAAAATTTTTGGCTACAAAAAGAGGATCTTCATGAGAAAATTCCGCAATGGTGGGATGAAGGTCGTCCACCTTTTGGGACAGCTATGTTTAAATTCCACAAACAGCTTCATTTTGTCAAAAGTAAACTGAAACAGTGGAGGCACGCCAATAAGTTGGATTTCCAGCTGCAAAGAGCCCCCTTGATGGTCCATTGGGAGGAGGTACAGAAACAATTCAGGGAAGGAATAATTACTGAACAGCTTAAAACTGAAGATGATACCTTGCGCAAAGCTGTTGAGGACACTGATAACCAAGAGGAAATTTACTGGAAACAGCGGGCTAGAAATTCTTGGTTATTGGAAGGAGATAGAAATACAAAATTTTTCCATCGATCAGCCTGTGCTAGAAGACAGATGAATAACATGGCAGCTCTACATGATGAGAATGGATACTCCTTTGATACTCTTCCTGGTATGCACTCCCACTCTGTGGATTATTTCTCTAAGCTTTTTGCAAAAAATAGGGAGCAAGATGTGGGGGCTCAAAATGAAGTTCTTGATGTTATTCCTCCTATTGTCACTCAAGAAGAAAACCTGGCTCTCCTTAGACCCATTGATAGAGATGAATTGAGGTCTGTGGTCTTTGGAATGAGCACAGGAAAATCTCCCGGTCCAGATGGTTTCCCTATTGAGTTTTTCCAGGCCTTTTGGGATACCTTGGAGGAAGATGTTTTGGCTGTTATAGAGGAGTCCAAAATCAATAAGAGAATGCTTAAGGCTCTAAATCACACCTTCATCACTTTAATTCCTAAGGGGGAGGAAGGGGTTCATAACTCTTAGTTTAGGCCTATTGCCTTATGTAATGTGATTTACAAAATTATCACAAAGATAATAGTTGAACGTCTTAAACCTCTCCTTCATAACCTCATCTCCTCAGAACAAGGGGGATTTGTTGAGGGTAGACAGATTTTGGATGGAGTGGTTCTTGCCCAGGAGGCTATTCATTCAATGCAAAACTCTAGCAATAAAGGAATGTTCATCAAACTGGATATGTCCAAGGCTTATGATAGAGTGGAGTGGGGCTTCCTATCAAAAATGTTGGCCGCCTTTGGTTTTTCCCAGGACTGGATAGACTGGGTTATGAGCTGTGTTTCCATGCCTTCTTATTCTGTTCTAATTAAAGGGCTTCCCTCACCTCCTTTTGGAGCTTCTCACGGTCTTCGACAAGGGGACACCTGCTCTCCCTATCTATTCCTTATTTTGGCTGAAGGATTAGGTAGACTCTTCTTCAGAAGAAGACTTCAAGGCCTGTTAACAGGTATTAAGGTTGGTTCAAAAATTTTGACTCATTTGCAATTTGTGGATGATACAGGCCTGGTTGGAGTGGCCAGTCTCAGGGAAGCCAGGGGAATCAGAGACTCTCTCAATGTTTACCTTAGGGCCTCCAATCAGGTTATCAATGACAAAAAATCCAAAGTGGTCTTTTTCAATCTTGATCAAAGGCTTCAGGACAAAATTATGGAGATTTTGGGCTTCACTAGAACCTCTCTTCCTATAGTCTACTTGGGGGTTCCTTTGCACTTCAAGAAATTGAAAATTGACATTTGGAAAGATCTTTTGGATGGCTTCAAAGACAGAATGAACCATTGGTCTCTTAAATGGTTAAGCTATGGTGGCCGATTAACCTTCTTACAGTCAGTTATCCAAGCCATGCCAATTTATAAATTCTCTATCCCGGCTGCCCCACCTTCTATTTGGAAAGAGTTGGATAAATTGGCGCGAAGATTCTTATGGGAAGGAGCAAAGGGTGAGAGGAAATGGGCCTTGGTTGGTCGGGATAAAGTTACGCAGCCCAAAGAAAAAGGAGGGCTGGGATTGAGAAGCTCTAAACTCAACAACATAGCCTTAGCTGGTAAATTGTATTGGAGATGGATTTCCCAGCCATCTTCTTTATTCAGTAGAATCTTAACCAGCAAATATCTGGGCCAAGTTCACCCCTCTGAAATAAGCCGCTTCCCTTTGGATGGTAATGGATCCCTAGTCTGGCAAGCTCTCAAGTTGGGTTCTCAAGTTATTAAAGACCAATTGTTCTGGAAAGTGGGAATAGGGGAGAAGGCACGTTTCTGGACTGACTCTTGGGATCAGTTTCCACCCATAATTACGGAATATCCTGAATTTCTTCCAATTAAAACTGCCATAGAATCCCAGGGATGGGTCACTATTGAGAATTATTTCAACACTAGCCAGTTGGGTGAGTATAAATTCAAGAAGTTTAAGTGGTTGGAGGAGTGGCCGGTCACAATCCCTCCGGCGCTAGCAACCATTTTGACCAACATCTTGACAACACGGTTTCTCACGGGCAGAGATGAAGAGGATGAGTTAGCTTGGGGCCATGGGAACCTCGGGGTTTATACTGTGAAGGCTGGATATGATCAGATCCTCCCAGAGCCTCCCTCGCATTCATTTCCGGTTCAATATTGGAAGAAGATTTGGCATTCCAAGTGCTGGCCGAAAGTGAACTTCTTTGCATGGCAGTTTATGCACAATGGCATTCTCACCTTCGATTTCCTCAAAAATAGAGGAATCATTGGCCCTTCTCAGTGTATTTTATGTCATAAGAATGAGGAGACTGCTGATCATTTGATGTTTGAGTGTTCTTTCACAGGTCAGATTTGGAATCGGTGGTTTTCCTTTTTTAAACTCCAGAGTAATGGTGCTCTGACTAGAAACAATATTTGGCAAAGATGGAAGAAAGGAAGATTTAAATCTAAAGCCCTCCATCTGGGGTGGGATCTTGGTATTTCCTTCATCTGGTGGCAAGTGTGGCTGGAAAGAAACGTTCGAATATTTAGAGAGACCTTCTCCTCGCTTGATGGAATATGGTAGGTTATCTGGAGCAAAGTCACAGAGATGGTTGCCATATATGCTGATGAGGAAATTACGGCTGAGCTGGGTCCTCAGGAAGAGAGAGCTATTGCACAGGTTAGAAAGAACATAGCCAGTTGGAAGCCCCCCCAGCAGGCTGGGTTAAAATTAACACAGACGGAGCTGCAAAGGGCAATTCGGGCAATGCTGGAATTGGTGTTGTGTGCTATGATCATGCTGGAACTGTGCTTTACTAGGAACTATAGGGTCTGGGAAGAGCCACCAATAATGAAGCCGAAGCCTATGCTATCAAAATTGCTTCCATCTGGGCTGTCAAGCAGGGATACAGAAAGATACTCCTTGAGATAGATTCTCAAATTCTGGTTGGCGCTCTTGATTGTTTGAGGAACTTTGCTTTGAAATCTTGGAAGATACAGATTTTAGTCTCTCAAATCAAGGACCTTTGGAAGGAATTAGAAGATGTGATCCCTATCCATGTGAGTCATGACTTAAATTCGGTGGCTGATTTCCTTGCAAATATGGGTGCGGAAAAGGAGGTTGGAGTTCAGCTACACAGTGACATGCCTATGGAAAATGCTGAGATTCGACAGGGACTTGCAAAATTCTTGAATCAATGAGAAATTTTTGTACTAAGGATGATTTTTGTCGTGTTTTCGCGACCTGCTTTATTGTCGCGGCCCTTGGCAGGAAACTGTCGTGATATCGTGACAGGTTTTGTCGCCACGGCCTTGGGAAGGTTTCTGTCGTGATTTCGCGATGCTTTGAGCGCAGGGGCAATAAGGAGGAAAACAGTCGTGATATCGCGACGATTTTTGTGTTTCGGAGACAAAAGGAAAAATTGTCGAGATATCACGACAAGTTTGAGCGCAGGGGCAACAAGGAGGAAAATAGTCGCGATATCGCGACGGTTTTTGTGTTTCGGAGACAAGGGGAAAAACCATCGCAATATCGCGACAAGTTTTGTTGCCACAGCATTTGGAAGGTTTTCGTCATGATTTTGTGATGCTTTGAGCGCAGGGGCATCAAGAAGGAAAACAGTCGCGATATCATGACGGTTTTTGTGTTTCAGAGACAAGGGGAAAAACTGTCACGATATCGCGACAAGTTTTGTCGCCACGACCTTTGGATGGTTTCTGTCATGATTTTGTGACACGTTGAGCATAGGGGCATCAAGGAGAAAAATAGTCACGATATCGCGATAATTTTTGTTTTTTGGAGACAATGGGAAAAACCATCGTGATATCGTGACAATTGTTGTTGCCACGGCCTTTGGAAGGTTCCCGTCGTGATTTCGTGACGCTTTGAGAGTAGGGGCAACAAGGAGGAAAATAGTCACGATATCGTGACGGTTTTTGTGTTTCGAAGACAAGGGGAAAATTCGTCGTGATATCGTGACATTTTTGATGCCTGGGAGCCAGATAGAAGAACTGTCACGATTTCGTGACACATTTGGCGCACTGAAGACTTCTGGAAAAGACGTCACGATTTTGCGACCATTTTGGAGCTTGTGCATCATGAGGATAATTCATCGTGATTTCGCGACACTTGGGAGGACTGGTTGCAGATTGATAATCTTGTCACGATTTCGTGACACTTTTGGCATAAAGGGGGCAAACAAAAAATGTGTCACGATATCACGACCTTTTTGAGGGATGACTGCTCTGAGGAGAACCCGTCACGATATCGCGACAATGTTGGTGGTCAGGAGTTGTTGGCTTTGGCTGTCGTGATTTCGTGACATGTCACAATTTTGTGACATGTCACGATTTCGCGATCGGTTTCCCGGTTGTGGCTTTGGCTGCCTTGACTGTCACGATATCGCGACATGTCACAATTTTGTGACATGTCACGATTTTGCGCCTGGTTTTCTTCTTGTGCTTTGTGCTAGGAAGTGCTGCCCTTTTGCCCTTTGTGCTGGCTTCTTGCTTCCTGGTTCTTGGTTGGGATGTTTTCAATCCCTCTTGTATATACTCTTTGTATTAATATAAGCTTTTCACTTTCTTCAAAAACAATTTGTTCCTCATCATATTTTCTCTAAGAACATAATTAATGGTGTAAACCCTCTTGAGGTTAACCATATTTCATTCTATGATGAGGAGATTCCTTCCTCTACTCCACAAGAAGACTACTATCTTTACATTACATGATCTAGTAAAACAACACCTGTTAAAACTATCATGGTAGATAATGACTCCTCTCTTAATTTATGCACTTATCAATTATTCCAAAAACCCAAAACAAAGGAAGAAGATAGTAATGAATCAAATGTTATTATAAAATCTTTTAACAATGAAATTCAAGAAGCTCAAGGTACTATAATTCTTCCCTTTAATATTGGATCCAAGATCCTGGATACTTTGTTTTATGTAGCATGTTGCCCTTCACCTTACAACCTACTTCTTAGAAGTCCTTGGATGCATACAATGAGGGTTGTCCCTTCCACTCTTCACCAATGTTTGAAGTTTGAACTTGCAAATAAAAGTGTTACCATACATGGTGACCCAAAACCATTTGAAGAATATTTAACGGTTGAAACATCAAGTTCTATACATTCTCTATTATCACAATTATATGCTATCCATCACTTTTCTTCATTCATATATGATCATCCTTGTTTACCAAATAACACTCATGCATATATTTCATATATACTCCATCCATCTTATCAAGACTTGGAAGATAGTGATAAAAATGAAGAACTTTCTTATATTTCTGATATTTTATTTTGTAACATGATTAATTTTCCACATATAAAAGTCAAATCTTTTGCTACATTATTCTACATTATAACAAAGCTTTTGTTATCACTACCTTTTATTCATCACCTTCTATTCTTACCTTCACCTCAACCAGATTATCCTTCAAAACCTCCTTTGATTTTGAAGCAACCTTAGACATGCTATACTCAAATAAACCTTGTATAGTGTATATAGATCATCTTGTATATACCACCAATTTCAATTCATAAATTAAAATCAAAATACAAAAAAAAAAATCAAAATTCTCAAAAAATAAAAAAAATACTAATGCAACTAAGGACCTTAAAGGTAAATTTGAGCCCAACTGGCTTGGACCATACATTATTACTGTTAAATTTGAATCATGAGCATACAAGTTATCTACCTTAGATGGCAAATAACTTAAAGAACCTATGAATATTTTGCATCTTAAACGTTACTATGTATAAATTTGATCATTTCATTCTTGTATATATTTGTTTAAAATAATTCAAAATCACTATTTTGTATTTCTTCCAATTTATAAATTCAAAAACATCAAAAACATTCATAATCATCAAATTCTTCAAAACTATTTGTTGTATTTATTTATGGCACTTGTTAATTTTTTGTTCAAAAATAAAAATAAAAACAAAAAAAAAAATAATAAAAATCAAAACAGTAATATGCTTGACTCTTTCGAAACCAAAACAATATAAAGAAGAAAGAGAGAGTCAACATTCTCAAAACTTCTCAAAAAAGTATTTGTATATATTTTCTTACAGTTATTGCAGTTATATGTTTCAAATTATTTTGGATAAATTAGTATTTATTTGGAATCCCTCACTTTCACAAACACAAAAATAAATATCTTGATTTTTATCTGGCATGATTACTAATCTCTCTTATATCAAAGTCCACAAAATTCAATTAAATAAAGTTTGAGAATAGAGAATTGATATTGTTATTTACTTAAACAAAGCACATATTTTCACAATAAAATGATTATATTTGTAATCTCCATGTTTTGCTACATAGTAGAAGTGGTTTCTTGAGCGAAAAGTTTCCCCTGCTATCCTATCATGCACATGGTCTAGAATATTTGAGAATTGGCAAAAGGACAAGCTCACCCCTACCCAGAATAAAAATCCCTTGCTCTACAGCTAATCCGAGCAAGTATCCCTAGTATAGAACAAAAGGCAAAATTGAAGAAAAAGAGAAAAAGAAAAGGACAAAAAAATGTTATTTTATATCATTACAGCAATATTTCAAGCACTATCTCAAAAATCAAGCAAAAATACAAAAGAAAAAGAAAAGAAAAAGAAAGCAAAAGCAAGAAAGCAATAAAATCCCTTTCCCTACCCTTTGAAAAGAAAAGAAGGGTTGATGAGCTTGAATCCCTGGAATTCTCAATTATTTAAAAACTATGAGGTAAGCCCCATAACAGGTGGTTTGTGCCCAACCCGCTTGGCCTTGGGTAACTCCTAGCGTGGTGATATGTTTGTCACATTAGCAACCTTCTTTTGTACAGACCTATGTCTGCTTATGGATTAGCTAGCTCTTGATAATCTGACCTACATAGTAGTCTAGTATGGTTATATGCATCTACATCATGGTTAATGAACACTTATTTGGTTAATTCAAATCACTTGTATCAAATTATCTTGCTCAAAACTGGTAAATGAACATAGAAATTGCACACACATTTGTATTTGAGAGATTTTGTGTATCATTATGATAAATCAAGATTGGAAATGAACTCACATATGCACATGGGATTCCTTATAAATCTAACTTTTGTCTTCAAAATACTTTGAAATATTTTTTTGCAACTTGTTTGGAATAATTCATTTTCTTCTTTCAAGTACAGTTCTTTAGCATAAAGACAACTATATAATAGAAAAATCAAAATTTCTTTCAAAACATCCAATCAAAAATACATACATATATATATATATATATATATATATATATATATATATATATATATATATATAAATATCGACTTTCGCGACGATGGTATAGTTCCAAAACCAAAAGTGGAATTTTATGCCTAGCGCAAGTCCTTACCTTCATATTTTTTGTTTATTAAAAAATCAACCATGCAATAAAACAATCTATTTTCTTCTTTGATTTTTGCGATGATGGTATAAGTCTATACCTACATATTCTATGCCTAGCGCAAACCATTGTAACAATTTTTTTTTTTCCCCATTTATTTAAAATCATGAAAACCATATGACTTAAATCATTTTGTTACACAAATTATGCTTTTAAACAACATGCACATTATCACTATTTCATGTCATTATGTCAACCTTCAATTTTGCAATGATGGTATAATTCCTAATGAATTATCCAAAAAATTTATCACACTTAGGAATTTATGCCTAGCAAAAATCATTTTAACATTATTTCATGCATACTATTTTTATGAAAATCTGAAAAACAAACCATCATCATCATCATTTGCACCATTTCACCAAAGTCTTAAGACAGTCTCTTAAGCACTCTTTTACTTTTAACAATATTTCTATACTGGGATTAGTTTGATGACCGAGTGAGCAGCGACTCCATGAAATGGTCTATACTAGAGACAATGTCCTTTGAAATTATTGTTAAAAGTATCTTTTTATTTTTTATCACATTTCATCACAAACAACCAATTTGTTACATCAGATTATTTCATTTAAAATCTTACAGCATGACATCAAAATTATAATATTTCCAACGACATAATTACATGAATCATCAAATCAATCAATCAAAACATTTTAAAACATCATAAAAATTACATAAGACAAGTCATATGATCAAAAAATATCTCATCTATATATATATCAAATATATGTACATCATATCAAAAATAGATTGGTATGCCACAATCTACATCTTGCTTTTCCGCGTTTTTACCTCAAACGTTCGATTTGGGTAAAAACACGGAGGGGGCACCATAGTAAGCTGTCGTACGATTCGACCAAGAATCGTTGCCTAAAAATGGAAATAATTTTTGCTTTCTCATAGATCGAGAAGAACTCATATTTAACGCATTTTCTTCGAAAAATTCGCTAAAGAGGGGGCAAAATGTAGCACCCTAAAATTGGCGTAGTGAAATTGTAATAATTACATTTATCCTAGTAAATAATTTAAATTCAAATTTTAACCTCCCAAATCACCCGTTAATCGCCGGGTAATCCGTTTCCCCCTTTTTTGTGCCATTTTTAGAGGCTTTTTTGACCATTTGATGATATCTTCGTCGATCAGACGATATCGCCCCAGATCTGATGATTTCATCTGGACTAGGACGTCCAGACGATCTTGTCTCAAAATTGATTTTGCACAATTAGCTTCTGTTCCAACGGGTCTCTAATCCGGGCAGAAGCATGTCTACGCCGTTAGGGACCCTCCCCCATTGGAGATCTCCCAAATAGGGATGATCTCCAACCTCCTAACCTCTCTCCTAAGCTTATTTAATCCTAAGCCCTTCCCTTAGCACCCCCCTGGCTGAAATTCCCTGTAACCCGACTGCATACATGTTAAAACATCCTAAGTTTCTATTTTGCATTAGTTCTATACAATTTTGTTGTAGGTACCATATTGTTTTTCAGCTGAAGCAAGCTTACATCGTTGTCAACGAACCTATTCAGATCGAAGGCGATCCTATCGAATTAGAGATGATTTCGTATCAATGCGAGACGATTTCAACTGCAGTCAACATTGAGGCAATCAGTGCCTGAAGTTTGCATTTCTTCTTCCCTTTTTTTGCTGTTTTATGTTGTAATTAGCTAGTTTATTTAGTCTTTTATGCTATTCTGCATTTTGGAGTTCACCCATTAGATCAAATGCATAATTAAATCATAATTATTATCTAATTAGCATAATTCATTCCTGTTTTTTCTTCTAAGTTTTAGTGTGATATTATTGCTATCATTTTACACGGTTTTCCTCTGCTAGAATTGTTGTATTTTCTGTGTTTTGCACCTATTTCTCTATTTGCAGGTCTCTGACGAATTCGTCAGATCTCAGATGATCTTGTCTGATCTCAGATGAACCTGTAAAATCAGAGGTGATCTTGATTGCTTCAAGAATCAGAATCTTCGTTAGACATTTGTATTAGGTATTTTTCTTCTACCATTCTTTAATTTCTTTGTTTTTTGTCCTAATTCTATTTTCTGTATTCATATAATTTGCATCATCATATAGAATAGCTTAGATGCATTTTGGCCAAACCTAGGATTTGAATGCTTAAAGCTAAAACGAACACATAAAACACATTCCCAACCTAGACGTGGAAACTGCCATTGAATGTTTCCTAGTGAACCCACCATCCGTCAAAAAATCACCAATATACACCTCCCTTGAGAGGTGGGACCTTCGCAAGTCCTCTCAGTCCGAGGTACCACGACATCCTTTTCACATCCCCCTTCCGGGCATGGATCCTATAGCCTGAAGGTAAGAGTGTGAAAATTTTGGAGCGATACAATATGTCATATCAAAATAAAATCCTTTGTGATACATGATGAGTTGCACGTATCATAATACATGAAGCATAAAGTGGATCATGCTATTGATGGAATTTGATCTTGAATTAATTAGTCAAAAATCCATTAAAGTTCAAGTCATAGCAGATTAGCTAGTAGAGGCAACTCTTCAAGATGATAAGCCTCTAGTTATAGAACTACCTGATCATGTAGTGTTTGCATTATTAGAGTCACCTCAACCTGAAGAACTAGAAAATAAATTAGACATGACTTTGTTCTTTGATGGCTCAAAGTGTGAGCAAGGGGGTGGCATAGGGATTGTGTTTTTCATACTACAAGGAGCTCCTATGCCCTTGTCTTTTAAACTCAATTTCCCTTGCACCAATAATAACATTGAATATGAGGCTCTAATCTTGGGCCTCTGAATAGCTATCACCATGAACATTAAAAATCTAAATATCTTTGTGTAGACACCTAAATCACATAAATCAGATAAGACTACCAAGGCATCACATATGCCATTATTATCGACATTATATGGCCCCATTAGGCACCCCTCTAATCTTGCATAAGGCTCAAAAACACATTTTGGAAGCTTCCTAGCAATTTAGGGTAGTTTTGGGACACTTCCTTATGATCGTCCCACCAAGGGATGGTCACAGTTGGTGACCGTCCCACTCAGGGATGGCCATCCATAATCATCCCTGGGTGGGATGGTCCCTAAATAGACCCTTGAAAAATTCAATAGATGCATGAAATAGCAATAAATGACTACCATTTTTGTGTCTAATCATCCCAAATTGATTTGGGACCTGCCATTAGAGTCAGGGACTACAAATTGAGAGCCCCAAATGGGCAACCTTCCCTCACCAATGCATGCCAAAGAATTGGATAAGTTGTGACACCTACCTCACATGGCAGGACTTGCCTCTTTGCCCTAGATGCCCTTTTGAGCTATAAAAAGAGGTGCATTCACCCATTTCAAAGTCCTCTACCATCTATGAGATCTGCCACTTTTTATTTTCAAGTGTGCTAATCATAGCTTTAGACTCAGTTCCGAGGCTTGACAGATCCTCCTCCAATTTCTTTATTTTCTCTTCCATCGTAGTTCTACTTGGCCTATCCAAAAATCATGCACCTATCTACTGTATCAATCATATTAAAAAAAAAGCAAAAAATGATAACAATATTGTATATATTCAATAAAATAGATATTTCTTTTATTAATATTGCAATGAATCCCAATTATAATCATACCCCTCTTAGGGTCACCCAAATTTTGATACAATTAATATAATGCCAAAGCTCCCAACGGGGTAGGCACACTACTATTGCTCTCCAAATAGTCACAAACTACTCTAGGGTGGATTTTACCCTCTTCTTTGCATTGAGGAAGGAATTTGATGATTGAATGTCCTTCAAATTTGTTCCCTGTGATCAAGAAACAACACAAAAACATTAAAAAAATAGGAAGCCTCTCATGATGAGGCCCTTTAAAGGATTTAAACATGAAAAAGTCATAATGCTAATGAAATCAAGAAAGCATGTAAAGTAGGTAAAGCCTATGCTAAATTGATAAAGATTCGCATATACATGTAAAGAGAAGATGCAACTAATTATCTAATGGACTACTTATGTGAAATAAAGCATGGAGACACCAAAAGAAGCCATCATTGCATACACTACACTAATGAAACAATATTGCTCTAAACCCTAAATCTATCGATCAGAAGTCTCTAAAATCATAACTAGTCAACTAAAATAGTAATTATAACCTAATTAATCAAACTGTAATGAAAATTATAAGGAGATATTACACCTATTACAAATCATAGCTCTGATGAGAGATCTGCACTATAAATCACAACTGACAGCTATGGCCTGCAAATAAGTAGGTTTACCCTCCAATTCTAGGGCAGTGGGCTTGATACTCCTTGTCAAATTGATGATCAAGGGTCACCTCAGTTTCCTTTGATAATTTTAGCAGTTGAATTGCTTAATAGGGCCTCCGTTTGTCCAAATTAGCATTTCTTGGTGTTGTAGCATGTCCCTATGAGTAGTCACCATCGACATGATGCGTTTTAGGTGTCTACAGATGCCCATTTTAAGATGCGTTGTGAGATCAAACAATGCTAAGAAAAAATAGACCTTATAAAATGATATTAAAGGTTGCATGATGATAATTAGTCTGATCAACATTTGATATCCTAGGTCCTATAAAAGGATGAACATCTTAGAATCATTGCTTTAAACTAGGTGAAAGGCTTAAATTTACTTCCAAATGGATGGAAGGCTTACATTTCCTTCCAAATGGATGGAAGGCTTACATTTGCATCCAATTAGATGGAAGGCTTACATCTAGTGCTTTGGCATTTTTAGGTATAATCAGATATGACTGATAGAAAGAGTGACAAAGGCTTAACTCATCATTTTTGCTTTTTGCCCTAGCAAAGGGTAAGCTTATGATAATTGTTGGTAATGATTCATAAGATGAACACAATTTTGACAAGATCAAGAGATGTACGATCAAAGGATCTTCTATTGATTTTGATTTATGATTTGATATTATGAATACCCACTCAAGCAATGATTTGATGAGGGTAATGACAATTAAATGAAATGACAAGATTGATTGACCACTATGAATGATCTTGAACAACTTAATATTTAGTAATTAAATTCTTGACAAGGCCTAATCAACTATGATTGCAACTATTGATAGTAATTGCCTATTTCTATCCCATGGAGTGGTCTAACCATGAAGGCCTTCTTAGGGAACTGAAATAAAAGCAATTCCAATTAGGCATGTGTTGAATCATATTGTCGATGATCTGCTGAGAAAATCATAGAAGAATTAACATGAACAATTCATTCCCATGGAGTAGTCTAGTCATCTAGGCCTTCCTAGGGATTGAACAGAAGCATATCAATTCCACGATGATGAATTTTCCCCAAATTTCCTTATGGTAATTTATCCATCTTGCTATATTGCATGGAGCACAATTCACTCCAACCACCAAGTGTATAGGGTAAATTACTGAATACAAGGTGCATTTGGTTTTTAATTATTTGAGTTTTTTTTAATTTTTATATTTTTGAGTTGCACAGGAATGCAATGCTTATATTTATTTGATGCTATATGATGTGATGTATGGATGACATGCACTAGATAGCTATTTTATTTATGATTATGATGATATGCAGTGATCTAGATGTTTAGATGTGCTATATGATGGATACATATGGATGCAATGTTTACTTAAATGCATATTTGATTTTTCTTTATTGCATGCATTTAATTTTATGACACTATCATGATATGTTGATGCAATGTATGTAATGCATTATTTACATGATGGTAATCTAATGTAAATGAACCTGTTGTTAGGGTAAAATAAGGTAGTGTATTTCATTACATTACATAGGTTTATTACATTTACTTTTCTATGTAATTACCATGAGATATTTTGCCTCATGGTTAAACTAGGTAAGTACCTAAATATCCTATGTCAGATATTTAGGTTAGTTATTTGGTTAGAACTCTCTACCTAGGTTAGTGGTTAGCTACATGTCTCTCCTACCATGATGGTTAGTGAAATAGATGGTAGTTAGTTTATTAGATCACATTATAAATACTATACACTATTCTATGTAATCACTAATGTTGAAATCAATATTTCTTTTTGATTATTTGAGCATACTTCTGGTTACATTGGTATCTTTGTTGGGTGGCTTAACATGAGCTTTGCTCGTTCCACCCTTCCTAAACCTTGCATGGATCCTAAGGTGCCCTATTGTCGACCTGTACCTACATCACTCATGAGGCCCTTTTGTTGGTGATTCTTTCACAGTGTGACTTCATTGATTATTTTGCACACTCTGCTCAGCCCGACACCTAACCAGGTCCTGATTCAGCTAGCACAGACCTGATTGGAGCAAAATTGGTGTGTGATCATGATATATCTACCATATACATAGATCCTATGACACTTAGACACATGGACGACTCATGGCCTACCACATGGCATTCATTAGCACTAGCCCAGTCCCTCATGTGGTGATCTGATGAAACCAATCTAACATGGCAACCACCTGGTGGGACCCTCAATTTGATGTAGCAACCACTTAGTGGGACCCTAATATGATGGCACTAATCTGATGTGGCAACAAATTGGTAGGACCCCTAATCTAATGTGGCAATGATTTGACATGGCGTCATTTGATTCGTTCAACTGGCTTGCTGACATGGCATCATTCGATTCTTTCCTATGGATTGCTGAGGTGACGATATCTGACTGGTTGAGGTGGCAAAACATAGTTCTTCATTGACTTCTTGAAGGTAGTCAATGATAAAAGGGCTCTCTCACCCTTTTACATCCCACAAGATCGCCTGCATGGGTGATGTGGGATAATTCCTATTTTTTTTCCTGCATGTGCAAGCAAAGAAGGGAAAGGTAACTATGTTTCTTTCCCTTCTCATCAGCTAGCATAGCTCGACTGGCTAGCTAGCCAGTCAACAAGATTTGTGGTTGAGGGATCATGGGATCGATTCCCATCGTGTGATTTTGAAAGGTATTTTTTTATGGACCCCTCCTAATTTTTTTTTGCATTATTTTTTTTTTTTTTTGAAGTTTTTTTTTAATAATAATTTAATAACTTTGTTTTAAAAATCATTTTTTTCTTTACTAAATAATTTTTAACCCATATTTTTTTTAATTATTAATCAATTATGCTTAAAGTAACTAAAATTATGCATTAGAATTACAATTTAGTGGTCCATTTTTATTGAACATTAAATACTTCAAAAATCATTCAGGCACACCTATGTTTTTTGCAATAATTCCACTCCATTTCTATTGTTTTATCCCAATTTTTTGGAGATAAAGAGACATAGGAACTCCCTATTTTTATTGCAAAACCAAAACACTTCAAACTTGAGCAAGGACAAAAGTTTTTTTTTTTTAGCAACAAAACCCAACATTTGCTTTTGTTTTCTCCTTCACAAAGGGGATATAAGACATAATATTGCAAATTTTTTTGTTGTAACCTTGAGAAGGATAATTGGACTTTTTTTTATCCTAATGCTCAACATATTTTTTTGAGTTTTGAAGACATAAAAACCAAGTCGTGTGTCGACTGGTCTGGAAACCTTTCAAACACGGGTCGTGTGTCGACTTGTCTTGAAAGGGGTGCTTGAATTTTTCAAATTTTGTAAAAATTAAGGGGGGATAGAAGTCACATTTTGTTATTATATTTTTTTTCAAAATTTTAAATATAAAGGGGGGATATTTCAGCATAATAAATGTGCATTTTTTATTGTACTCGACACCTTCTCTTAAAAATTGACTATACTAGGTGCATTTTCGGTTGCATCCGACACCTAGAGTGATACTAATGTGGGTTGCTATCATGTTTTTATTATTGCACTAACACTCATTTTTTTGTGTGTGCAATTAAACAATCAGATCCAACATTGGTAGAAGTATTTAAAAAAACCTATATTTCAGTCCAAAATGTGCTACACTTTGCACATGTTGAACAAAAGTCAATTTTGTTTTCCCCCATCAAAGGTCAAAATTCAAACACCTTGATTAACTCTCTTTGTTTGGATTAATTTCCTCCAACTTTCCATCCTTCTTGAAGGGTGTTAAGGCAAGTGCCATTAAATATCCTAGAGAACACAATCAGAAGTCTTTCAAAACCTACCCCTTTAATTTGCTCTATTTGTTTGGCTTAAAATCCTCAAACTTTTCATCCCTTGTTCAGAGTGTTAAGGTAGGTGCCATTAAATATCTTCTAGAAGCAAATTGAAACATCTTCCATATACTCTTTTGAGGGTATAGTGCAAGATACAACTATCTTAGTCCTATCACATTTGTAACCTTCACCATGGCCATGATGCACAAGTATCTCACTGAAAGCCGACTGCTCAAAGGTTCAAATTATTCTGCATGGAAGACTAAGATGAAAGCTATCTTAACTATAGAGTATCTATGGTCTATAGTGGATGGAAGTGAAAATAGACCTCAACCAACAGGATAATATCAAACAAATTTTTATAAAAAGGATATAAAACTATCCTTGATGATATTTCTAGCTATTAATGATGATATCCAACCTCATATCAGTGAAGATAAGAATGGTAAAGAGGCATGGGATGCCTTGACAACCATATTTGTGGGGAAGAATCAATCAACCATTCTTCACCTCCAAACATAGCTTCATACTCTTCATATGAAATCAGGAGAAATAGTAGAGCTATTCCTCTGTAGAGTGGTAGAATTGAAAACAAAACTACGATCCTTACAAGAAAAAGTGGAAGACCAAGTCTTGACCTCTATCATTTTAAGGACACTTCCCGAATCCTACAAAATTTTGATCACTTCATTACAAGTCTTTGGAAGGACAATGAGTTTTGTCGAGTTGGTAAATATGCTTCAAACAAAAGAAGCTAATCAACTCCAAAGAGATGAGGCATCCAACAATGCTCTTTTTTACAATAGACAAGGTGGTAAGAAAAAGTGGAATCAATAGAAATGTTCTTCTTCTAATAAATACAAGGGTAAAGGCAAAGAGACTCAGAAGAAGAAGCAGTATTGTAATATTTGTGACAAGGAAACTCATGAAACCAAAAGATGTTGGTTTAAGAACAAACCGCCCAATGAACAAGGAAACAAGAAGGGCAAAGGAAAACCCAAGAACAAGAATAAACAACAACAGGAACACATTGCAGCTAAAGATTCTAGTTTGGACTCTGAACGAGCACACAAAGTGCTCATGACACATACAGATTCCCCTCACAAGGACACTGTGTGGTACATAGATTCAGACACTAGTAAGCATATGACTGGCAATAAGTCCTAGTTTGAGACATTTGAGGCTCAAGAAGGTAGATCGATCACCATTGTTGATGATAAAACCTATCAATTTCAAGGAGAAGGAAGTGTTTTAGTCTCCCTTCCAGATGGAGAATGTACTATTCAAAAAGTTCTTTATGTACCAGGATTGAAAAATAATCTCTTATCATTTCCACAAATCCTGGACAATAACATGGCTAACAATTTCTCAGTGGACAAATAAAAGAAACATTACTTTATCACTAAAAAGAGAAAACATATAGCAACAGGTTCATACAAACATAGTTTGTTAGTCTTAGATGCAATTACCTCAAAACATACTACAATGGCAGTAACTACAAAGGAGGCCATATCTCTATGGCATAAGAGATTTGGGCATTTAATTTTAGGATATTTACTTGAGCTTAGTAAATATCAAATGGTGAAAGGACTACCTACTCTTTCATCTACTTTGCTAGTGTGCTCTGATTGCTTGTCAGGAAAGCAACATAGAGTACCCTTTGAACCTAGCTCCTTTCGATCTAAGGTACCTTTGGAGTTGGTTCACATAGATTTGTGTGGTCCCATGTTTACAAGTAGTGGAGGAAAAAGGTATTTTCAATTTTTTGTCGATGATCACTCATGAAATATGTGGGTCTTCTTCTTACAGTTGAAGTCTAAAGCATTTTCCTATTTTCAATAGTTCAAAAATATTGTTGAGAAGGAATCAAAATGTTTTATTAAGACCCTCTATTCAGATCGAGGGGAGGAATACACATCAAAGGAATTTTCCTCATTTTTATAGACACATGGGATAAAGAGATAGTTAACAACAACCTATTCTCCTCAGTCAAATGGGGTTGCTGAGAGAAGAAATCAGTCCATTATGGAAATGGTTTGATGTATGCTTAAGGGGGCCAACCTTGAGCAAACTTACTGGGTTGAAGTTATTCAAATTGTAGTGTATCTTTTGAATAGGGCTCCCATAAGGGCTCTTGAAGGTATGACTCCTCAGGAATCATGGAGTGGTAGGAAACCCTCCATATCTCATCTACGGGTATTTGGGTGTAAGGCATTTATGCATATACCCAAGGAGAAAAGAAAGAAATTAGATGAGAAGTCCCTACCTTGTGTATTTCTTGGATATGATGATTTTTCAAAAGGCTATCGAATGATATACCCACTTACCAAGAAGATACATGTCAGTAGAAATGTAGTATTTGATGAAGCTTTCACACCCAACACTACATCAGTATACTTAGATGATGAGGAGGAACATCCACTTCCTCCTACACTACAAAAAAAGCCACCCAAATGGTATACAAGCACAATGAAATATTCCACACTCACTTCCCCACCTGATCTTACTCTCAATAATCCAAAGACACGAAGCATGTCTTACAAAGAAAAGAATAAAGCGTCCACTTCAGTTGATGATCTTTGTGCAGATTTTCAAGATCTTTCTGTTGATAGAGAGTTACCAAGGGAAGATGATATGGAAATATATGAGGAGAGGGTTTACTTGTTATCATATGATGAGAATGAACCTTCTACAGTTGATGAAGCATTTAGACTACATCAGTGGAAGGTAGATATGGGTGCAAAATATAACTCCCTCATAAAGAATAAAATATGGAAGCTGGTAGATTTGCCTAAAGGAAAGAAACCCATAGGCTACAAATGGGTTTACAAAGTCAAATATAAGGTAGATGGTACCATAGATAAGCATAATCCCTGTCTTGTGGTGAAGGGATATGCTCAAAAGGAAGTCCTTGACTATGAGGAAAACTTTTCTCCTACAGCAAGGATGACCACCATTTGAGTTATTTATGCTATGGCAGCACAGTTCGGATGGAAATTACATCAGATGGATGTAAAAAGGGCCTTTCTAAATGGTGACTTAAAATAAGAAGTGTACATGACTCAACCTCCTAGATTTTTTGAGGAAGACCATGAACAACAAGTTTACAAGTTGGTCAAATCATTATACGGGCTAAAAAAAGCCCCAAGAGCATGGTACATAAAAATGGATAGTCACCTACTACAGCATGGATTTAAGAGAAGTCCATTTGACGCAAATCTCTATATCAAGAACACAGGTTCTGAGATAGTGATTCTTGTGTTATATGTAGATGATCTGATCATCACTAGCAATTTAGAGAACTTGATTAACACTGTGAAATATGACTTGAAAGATTCATTTGATATGACATATATAGGACTTATCCACTACTGTCTTTGCCTTGATATAGAAAAAAAAGAATCATCTTAGGGTGACTCAAAAAAAGTATGCCAAGACTTTAGTAGAAAAATATCATATGACTAATTGTAAGCCTAAAGCAACACCAATGGAATCAGGGCTACAATTATCATGATATGAAGACTCACCATAGGTAGATGGCACACTTTATATATAGATGATTGGGAGCCTCATCTATCTGACTAATACTAGACCATATATTACTTATGTTGTAAACTATCTCTCACGGTTCATGCAAGAACCAAAGGTATCTCATTGGAAAGCAGCTAAGAGGTTTCTTCACTACATTCAGGGTAGTGCAAAATATGGTCTAGAGTATAAGAAGAATAATTCATTCTTCTTATAGATTTATACTGACTTTGATTATGCTGGATCCATAGATGACAAAAAATCAACATCAGGCTATGTATTTCATCTTGGATCTAGTCCTGTCTCATGGCATAGTAAAAAGCAATAGGTGGTTGCTTTATCTTCAACTAAGGTAGAATATCACGCTACACATGGAGTTGTGTGTGAAGCGATATGGCTAAGTCGCATCTTGGCTACCATGGGCCTACCAAAGAAAATTCCCATTCACATATTTTGTGACAACTCAGGTGTTTTGAACTTGGTCAAAAATCTAGTGCATCATGAACGAACTAAGCATATTGATACAGATTGTCATTTCATTCATGATGAATTTCCTAAGCACAAAATCAAGCTCCAACACATTCCCATCGATGAATAGGTTGCAGATATTTTTACAAAGGCACTTGGACATGTCAAATTTCAAATGTTTCGGAGAAAACTTTGTATATCAAAGTAATGTAATAAAGGGGGGATGTTAGGGTAAAATAAGGTAGTGTATTGCATTACACTACATAGGGTTATTACATTTACTTTTCTATGTAATTACCATGAGATATTTTACCTCATGGTTAAACTAGGTAAGTACCTAAATATCCTATGTCAGATATTTAGGTTAGTGATTTGCTTAGAACTCTCTACCTAGGTTAGTGGTTAGCTACACGTCTCTCCTAACATGATGGTTAGAGAGATAGATGGTAGTTAGTTTATTAAATCACATTATAAATACTATACACTATCCTATGTAATTGCTAATGTTGAAATCAATATTTCTTTTTTATTATTTAAGCATACTTCTGGTTACACTTGTATGCTTTAATCACTTAAAACATAAGGAATGAATGTGATATGTGTTTATCAATCTAATGGACGACACCACATAATGTATAAAAATCATGAATGTAATTGAAATATCCTCATTACAAGAATTTAATCAATTAATCACCCATATATGAAATGCAATGGTATGAAGTTGTATGATGCGAATGATATAATGTGTCATTCTATTTTCTTTTGCAAGTTTGAAAAATATGCACAATATAGTCAGTGGTCGTCTAAATATCATTTCTGATATCCATCCGGTATCTATCCTATATCTTGATTGTGCTTTATGTAATGATGTATCATGGATTCGATACTTTGCAGTTTGATGATTTTATTCTATATGGTTTGTGTTGCTATTAGAGAAACTTTTGAGGTTTTCCATGAGACTCAAACACCCTAGTAGACTTCTCAAACATCCCATACTAACTATACAAGGCTTTTTTTGGACAAGGCTTTCGTCATGAAAGACCCAATTGTTCATTACCCCTATGTGTGCACGTGAGTATATTAAGATAGACCATAGGCATACCCCAGATGTCAGTCGGGACTCTTCCAACCCATATGTGAGATCGAGTTCCTCCTATGTTCGTATCATCCTTGTTTCAGACTTGATTGGACTATAATGCTAGACAACCCCAGGCACCCAGAGCTAGCTCATCTCATAAATTGATCAGGACTACCCCTCCAAAAATAAGTGGGACTCTTTCAACCCATTGCTGCGTTTGGGGATCACCCAATAAAACTACTACTCTGAAAGTAGGCGGGACTCTTTCAACCCATTGCTACACTCGGGGTTCATTCTATGGCTTTGAATGGTGAACAATCCAGGGATTCAAGTTCTCACCCTATTTTGATTTTTGCTCATATGTAGTGATAAAAATCACTATTTTTCACGTTTTACTCTGAGTGATAAAAATCACTGTTTATTCCCATTTTTCTTGAGCAAGGGATTTGTATAGTGCTTTTAATTCACTATATCATTTTAGATTTGAACTTTGAACTTTGGGTTTGAAATAAATTGTGTATCTATGTACAAGTAGGGGAAATTCTTGTCCTTTTGCCAAGGTTCACCACTCTAGACCAAACTATTTGCAAGACAAGTAGGTAATAAAACCCATCTCTCTAAATACCCAAGACCACTTTCACAGCTTTCATCCTCCCTTATCTTAGCAGGATTTTAAATGTTTCCATTAGTGACGGGATCCTGATATGCCAAGCACTATCACAACTAATGACCTCATCTACAAAAGCAAAGCAAGCTTTCTATGACGTTTGAGAAACCCACTAGGTATGGTTGAGTGACTGGAAAACTTTGGTATACACACATATCTCCTAGCAACAGGTGTTGTATATGAATGTAGTGGATTATGATAAATGCAAAGGTGCATGATTAAAACACAAACGTGGTATCGTTTGTAAGACTGAAAAACACAATCCCTCCTACTACGGAATGCAATGGATGACGAATGCCTATATGCAATGCGATGCAGTGAATGCATAATGCAAATGCAAATGTTTTTGGATTTTATGCTTTACCAAATTTTTTGGATTTTATTGATTTTTTAATTTTTATTGATTTTGAGCCTTTATATCTGACCAAACGGCGCATACATGCCTCTGGAGCCTTTAGGAGTGACCAAACGATGAGGAAATGCCATTGGAGCCTTTAACTTGACCAAGCAATTTTTTAAAAAATCCTTGGAGCTTTTTAGGATGACCGAGCGGTTTTAAGCAAACCCTCGGAGCCTTTTGGGGTTGACCAAAGGTTTGAAATACCTTTGGAGCTTTTGATTGACCAAACTACTCACAAGAGAGCTTGGAGCCTTTTAGGATGATTGAGTGGTTTTAAGCAAACCCTCAGAGCCTTTTGGGGTTGACCAAAGGTTTGAAATACCTTTGGAGCTTTTTGATTGACCAAACTACTCACAAGAGAGCTTGGAGCCTTTTAGGATGACCGAGTGGTTTTAAGAAAACCCTCGGAGCCTTTTGGGATGACCAAGCAATTTTTGGGAAATCCTTGGTGCCTTTTTGGGATGACCGAGTGGTTATAAGCAAACCCTCAAGGCCTTTGACTGACATGACCAAGAAGTTTTAGGAACCCTTGGAGCCTTTTGGGATGACCAAGCGATTATAAGCAAACCCTCGGGGCCTTTTACTGACATGACCAAGCGGTTTTAGGAACCCTTGGAGCCTTTTGGGGAGGGTATTGCTACCCTATGTACCCCTAGTGTGTGTGCCACTCGATGAAAGTGAGGGAGGTGCAATACCTCTAGACCCCTCGCTTTGCCTTATCGAATTTGGTGTGGATGGTGGGGAAGGTATGCTACCTTGAAGACCCCCAATGTGCATGTTATCTACTGAAATGTAATCAAATTGCTTAGGAAGAGTGACAGAAATCAACTCCTCCAATTTAGGCATGGACCTCTGCAGAGTGCCTATGTCTTGGTGGAGGTGAACAAGAGAACCGTCTTCATGGATCTCATTTTGTTCTACCAGGTTTTGAACCACTTTCCTAAATTACTGACACCCATAAATGCTATGCCCATGTATACGATGATATCTACAAAATAAACTTCCATCAATGGGTCCACGTTTGGATTCTTTTTGCCCAACCTCAGGCAATACAAATGCCCTTGCCTCATACAATTTTTGAAATAAAACTACAGCAGTTATTTGAAATGAAAATACTCGTTGAAGAGTCTTGTTAGGCCTACGAGGCGATGGGTGCCTTTGAGGTGATGATTGGGATGAGGAAGACTCTATTTTAGTAGGTTGGGGCACTATAAGTGAACCATCTACGTGATAAATCCCACTATCTATGAGGTTTTGTACCTTATGCTTGAATCCATAGCAATCGTGAATGTTGTGACCCTCCATTCGATGATAGAGACAATAATGATCCTCTCTATAACCCTCAAGTTTGACTCGATTTGGATCTATAGGTTTGATGTCAGGTAAGGTGATGACCTTAGATTCTTGCAACTTTTGAAGAATGTCAGACATAGACTCGTTTAAAGGAGTCCAAATGCGCTATGACTGTCTTGGGTGCCTAACCCGCATTGGTTTGTCATGAGGACCCAATGGTTGAGTTAGCCGAATTGGCTCTTGCTTTTGTTGAGGCTTTTCCTGTGGTTGCATAGAAAGTGGTTCAGCCTTAGATGTGGGTTGCTTTTGTAATTCTAGGTTTTCAAGTCGGTTCACGATACTGTGCAATGCCTTATCTTGATCATCCATTCGATGCTCCATTCTATCTATACGGCTTAGAATGGATTGCAATACTGACAAAGAATTCATGCATATTTCCAATGATTGGTTTGAAATACCCTTGTCTACTGAAGAAGGTGAAAGAGTGGCTGCTAAAGATCCACCAGATAAGTGCACATCACCAATTTCCTTCCTTTGAGCTGATGTGGCTGCTTCTTGATGATTCACTTTGTTAGTGTCATCCACATGCTCAGGTTCATGACTCAGTTCATATTTTTGTTTCACTTTGTACTGTTGAACTGTGTAAGCCTGAGTACCCCTAGTTTGATGTGGGGAAGGCACCCATTATTTCTCTTGAAGAGGCACCATGAGCAATGAGTTAGGAGTGACTAATTTCAAAGGTTCTGGCCCTTTCAATGTGGAAGCAACATCTGATTGCCCCCTCTCTTGTTCTATCTACTTTAGAATCCCTTGATCCTCTGGCTTAATGTCAACCATTCCCATGAACTCTTGAGAAGGTGCTTTAGCTTTTAGACCAGTTGTAAGTAAATCATCAACTAGTCAAGATGATTCTATATCAGTCATGCTAATTGATGTTTTCTTCTCCTCATCAGGTAATATGATACCATGATTTTTGGTGATGGGAGAGGGTAGTGATTTCTTGATGCAAGCCCTAGTCGAATGTTTGATGATTTTATTCGAATGAATATTTTGAGGCTCGCATGCCACTAGAGTTTCTTGTAGCTCATCGACTTTCTTGTAATATTTGAATGGCTCCGGATCATGGGGGACCACATACACTTGTCCTTGGTGTATGAATTTTAGGTTTTGGTGCCCTATGGAAGGCATGCATTCCATATCCCTCATCCATGGTCTACCTAGTAGTATGTTATACTACCTCTCACCCCCTAGGATATGGCACAATGTAGGAATTGTCTTTATCCCAACCTTTATAGGTAGGACTGTTGTACCGATCATTGGGGATGTGGTATCATTGAAGGCTCTTAATGTGAATGTTGAGTCCTTAATGTGCGAAGATGGAAGATTTAAATGCTTCAAAGTTGTAGTCATGATGATGTTGATAGATGACCCGATATCAATCAAGACTCTCTTGTACGGAATCTGATTGATGCTCGCTATGATATGTAGCGGAGGATCGGGTTCATCCTTAGAGATTGGCTTAATATCCTATCTATGAAAGGTAATCACAAGGTCCTTTGGTGAGTGAATTAAATTCATTGTTGGTGTGGACTGTGATAGATTATCAACTTTAGTTAAATTTTTTGGTATGTTGAGCTGATCAAGGCATTTCTTACTTTGTGCTACAATATTGATCATACCGATAAAACTCTCATCAGGCGGGGCTATGTGCACTTCATTGACGTGCTCAACTTGATTGTTGTCATCCTCATGGTTGTGTTGAGGGTTTTTGAGTATGTTGATGTTTTGATTATCGATAGCTAAAGGGCTATCTATTTGCAATTTGTTCTTATCCAACATATTTTGCACTACATTCTTGAATGCAACACAATCCTGGATATCATGGCCATTTTTTCGATGATAAACACAATAGATATCTTCTCTATACCCTCTAGGTTTGTGATGATTAGGATCCAAGGCATGTACTTCAAGAAATATTAGGGCCTTAGCCTCGCAAAGGCGATTGAAAATTGATGCCAAATATTCAGGCAATGGCGTATATTTACGAGGTGGACGTCTCTGTTTGTCCTTGCCTTGATTCTTGTTGCACTTGTTGTGATGTGTAGGAGGAGGTTGAGCTTGATAGTTCTCTTGTTGTTGGCTCTGTGCTTCTTTTGGAATGTTTAACATGATCTAGTTGACATGCGTAGGCTCAACCTGTTGTGGTTGATATCACATGCTCTTGTTCCATTCTTTCTCACTACGAAGCTCTAGGTCTCCTTCTTCCAGCTTGATATCTTCAATGACCTTGGCTTGTGCTAAAGCCTCTTCGAATGTTGTATATTGTTGCAACTGGAGCAACAATGATATGTGCTTGGCACAAATTTTGGTAAACATTCGGGTAAGTTCAGTAGTGGGAATAGAGAATGGTAATTTTGCTATTAATTTTTGCCACCTATCCCCATAATCCATGATTGGCTCGTCATCATTTTGACATAGATTGGCCAAGTCAGATAGATTAGCTTTATTTTTGGTGCCAAATGAGAAGCGCTCAAGGAAAGCATCCACCAACTATTCGAAGTTGGTGATGTTGTGCCTAGGTAATTGATTAAACCATTCGATAGTTGCACCTGAGAGGGTCATAACAAAAGTTCTTAACATCAAGGCATCATCATGTTGCAGCTAGAAACATGCACTCATGAAGCCTGTTATATGCTCTTGTGCATCTTCATCACCTTTAAACTTATCCCATTTAGGCATTTCAAAATGTTTAGGATAAGCAGGGCTTGGCACTGATGGACACAATGGTTGATTGTGTATCTTGCTTAGAGTGGGCTTTTGACTAGCCACATCTTGTTTCTCGAGAGATTTGATTTTCTCGACAAGCACCTTGTAGGCTTGAGAAGAGATGATCTCTTCCTCCCGAAGGGATATTTGGGGTGCAAGTGGAGGTAAGTTCCTTTGAGCATGAGGTGGTCGATTGTATTCATCGGCCACATCTACAGAAGATGGTTCAGGATATAGTTGATCCTGGTCATCTGACTCTGATCTTTCATACTGCCTGTGCTCATGCCTGTTTGGCACTAAACGCTCTCGTGGCTGAGAAGCATGTCAAGAAGTATGGCAAACATAATCATCTACTCTCCTATTATGTAGCTCAAGGTGTGAAGTAGCATGTCTCTCATTGTGCTGCTACCTGTACTCACTACGAGGAGATAATTCAGATCGAGCCAATCTATTTGATCACCTTTCTTGCTCCTTTAAATCGAGGAGGCGTTGCTCTTCTAAGCGGTGTTCATATAACCGTTGTAGGTGCAACCACTATTGTTTTGCACTTTCTCATTCTAGATTTTCTAAACACTCACGCTCAATGCGCAAACCCTTCAATTGGTCTTGAAGCATTTGTTCTCTCTGGATTGCATCTGACCTATGTGATCGATTTGATCGATTTGTTGTGCTAGGTCTAGGACTCTGCAACTCCTTGTGAGGGCTCTTGTTTGTTTCAAATTGTGCAACGAGGTTGGAAACTCTCTTTCCTCGATGAGTTGAGCTTGCATTGATATTATGCTCTTCCCTAGGGGTGCAATCCTCATGCAAGGATGTTGCGGGGGTGCCACGTGTTCGATGGGAACACTCACTATGGGTGCGGATAGGATGCAACTGAGTGATAGTTCCTTCATCCATGATGTACTCCTCAATGGATCTGGTAGATCCATGAGAGGAATGATCATGATGTATGCTTCTATGCTCCAATTTCCCCTATTGAGATCTTCCAGCACCTTGATCTAAGAAGTCAAGGTGATGGGACTTCCAAGGTTGGGCAAGAGGAGTACCTTCCTCGCCAACACTACGATAAGACAAATGACATCCTCCATGTTCAAAAGGATTTGGCATTATAATAGGTATGTGAATGGTTGTCTTACCTCTATCTCACCCTTCATTGGACTGATTTGAACTCTCAGTGTAATGAGATGTGGTAGGTCTGGAGGTATTCTCGTTTAGGTCACGAGAAGATCTGTTGTTAATTCTCCTGAGTGGGGTTCCTTGATGAGATCCACTGTGAGTGGTGTTGTCTCCTCTGAGACTACCTAAAGTGCATTCAGGTATGTTTTGGGTAGGTGTGCTACCTCTAGGGTGATCCAGACCCTGTGGTGCATTGGGTGCGACCTCAGTCTTAGACTAGGGATGGCCTCGTGCATTGACCATGACCTTATGAATTTTGACTTCCAAAAAAAAGTTGTAAGTGTTATATATCAAAATGATCAGTGCGATGAGCTGATCACAATGAGCTATAACTCAAAAAAGTGATTTTTGGGTCAAAATTTAGTATTTTTGGAATATTTGGCCAACCGGGGCTCGTGGTGAAATGACCACTTTTAGGAATTTTTGGGAAATTTTGAACCATGAAGAGTTAGGACCCAAAATTTTTGTGAGAGGTGCACAAGGGCTAAACTAAGACAAAAAAACAAATTTGGCAAGTTTTGGAGTTGTCTAGACCATTTTATGATCGTTTTAGTGCAGTTTTTCTCAATTTTTGGCTTCAAAAATAGAGTAATCATAAAACCAAAATAAAATCTTCGTTATAGCTCTGATTTACATGATTCTCAAACCGTTGGATGTAGAATAACAAAAACATTTATTTTATGTTTATTTGGCCCTAGATCAAGGATCTTATGTTGATTTCCCTAATAATAATGAAACACACAAAGTAGACAATATGATTATCTCTTTTAAGGATTAGATGTGTGTCCTAAAACTGGTTTAGTGTGTTTTGAAATTTGTTGAAAACTTAAACTACTCTCATCGTGTTTTTCAATAGTTGATGATATACTTAGTTTAAGGGCTTTCACCTGTATACTCGTAGCTCGAAAACTTGGCTATGAACTCCAAGTCACGTAATCCAACCTATAATGTGTGGTAATGAAGCCCACACACGGTCAGGGAGCATAGGTCCTCCCAGATCCTCACCCATTTTCCCCAATCAGCGTTATACCCTTCGAAGAGAATACATGTAAATTTTCTAGGGTACGAAAGGTTCTCGGATTCGGTATTGGTCTAGTATCCAAGGGTACGTAGGATTTGGGCCAACGGATGGAAGTCACCTCCACCGTCGTTGAACCCTACTAGTGGTTGGATGTCACTCCCAACTCACTAGCATTTAAGTGAAACATGGTGTGTGTGGTTCGTTTTAATTCTTGCATAAAAGGAAAATGCATAATATAGCATAAATGATTGTTTCCTACATGATATGCAAAAATAAACGTTTCATTTCAGAGAATGCATGCTATATCCTAAATGATTTTTGACAATGCAATTACGATGATATAGCCTCTGATTGGGCTTCAAGCATGCAAACCGACACACAATTCTAATCTTAGCATGCTGGATTCTAGGGTGGACTACACTCAGAGGTCCATTGTTCCTAGCAGCGCCTAGCTAAAGCATAAAATAATGAAACCCTAGGACCTAGTTCATTTTACCTTTTTTTCAACATTGTCCTAATTATATTTCATTTTATGCTCTCTGGAAAAATACAGATAGTAAAAATAGAGACAGAGGCTAAAAATAGGACCTACCTCAGATCCACATTCGAAATAGCTTTGACTCCCTATTGTCTATTGTGTCTTCTATGAACCATAGGTCTGGTGTTTAGTCTGTATTGTAAACCATGTGTTGAAAATATGGGTCAACAAATGAACCGTAGCTATCAGCTGTGGTTTGTACCTATAATTTCAAAAACATAAGAAATGACAGTCAGATCGCTTGAATTGTGGAGTTCCACCATGATCACCTTATGACCTACCCAAAAAGCATGCACCTATCTACTGTATCAATCAGATTCAACATAAAAGCATAAAATGATAACAAGATTGCATAGATTCAATAAAATAGATATTTCTTTTATTAATATTGCAATGAATCTCGATTACAATCATGCCCCTCTTAGGGTCACCCAAATGTTGATACAATTAATACAATGCCAAAGCCCCCAATGGGGTAGGCACAATACTATTGCTCTCCAAATAGTCACAAACTACTCTAGGGTGGAGTTGACCCTCTTCTTTGCGTTGAGGAAGGAATTTGATGATTGAATCTCCTTTGAATCTATTCCTTGCGATCAAGAAACAACACAAAAACATTAAACAAATAGGCAACCTCTCATGATGAGGCCCTTTAAAGGATTTAAACATGAAAAAGCCATAATGCTAATGAAATCAAGAAAGCATGTAAAGTAGGTAAAGCCTATGCTAAATTGATAAAGATTCACATATACATGTAAAGAGAAGATGCAACTAATTATCTAATGGCCTACTTATGTGAAATAAAGCATGGAGACACCAAAAGAAGCCATCATTGCATACACTACACTAATGAAACAAGATTGCCTTAAACCCTGAATCTATCAATCAGAAGTCTCTAAAATCACAACTAGTCAACTAAAACAATAATTATAACCTAATTAATCAAACTATAATGAAAATGGTAAGGAGATCTTACACCTATTGCAAACCGCAGCTCTGATGAGCGGTCTACACTATAAACCATGGTTGACAGCCATGGCCTACAACCAAGTAGGTTTTCCCTCCAATTCTAGGGTAGTGGGCTTGATCCTCCTTGTCAAATTGATGATCAAGGGTCGCCTCAGTGTCCTCTGATAGGTTTGGCGGTTGAATTGCTCGATAGGGCCTCTGTTTGCCCAAATTAGCATTTCTTGGTGTTCTAGCTCCTTAGGGCATCCATGGCACAATTTGTCATGATGCTTGGGTTGGCAAAGTGATAGCAACAAATATCTCTCTTAGTGCACTCAAGTGAGTCCACAATTTGATAGGGCTTCACTGCTCTAATCTCCAACTCTCTCTCTAATCATTTGCCCTAATTTTGAGGGGTACTTATAGGACTACCCAAGGGCTAGGGGTGGCTTCATGGAGAAGCCAAGATCAAGAAGGGGTGGTTAGGACAGTTGGATTGGAAGCTTCCATCCTTTAACCACCTTCTTCTAGAACACATGGCCATTCAAACCGATTTGGCTCGGATGAAGGCCAACTGAACTTTAGTTAAGACCACAGGTGACAATTGTGGTTTAGACTGTAGACCACAGGTATCAACCACAATTCAGACTTTAAACATAGGTCTCAGCCGTGGTTCAGACTATAGACCATAGGTCTCAACCATGGTTTAGAATGATTAGGCCAAGGAGCCCAAATTGAGTGGTTAGAACCACTGCTCTATCTTGGAGTCTATCCAAGATCTTCCATATGGTCTTGTAGCATGTCCCATATGAGTAGTCACCTTCGACATGATGTGTTTTAGGTGTCTACACTGCTCTTCTATAGTTCCTCTTCCATTGCAGCCAAATCCTTTTGAGCAACTGTAGTCTCTTCCTTCTGCTCCTCCTTGAGCTGATGGATTTGTTCTAATACAATGCTCAGCCACTCTATCCAATGAGTTAGAAATTTCAACTTCCTAAGGGTGATGGCCACTCCCATCGCAACTTTCTTATATTCTAATTTTGTCATATTTGTAGGACATGTTGGTGTAGACACCAAAACAACACCAATCCAATTATATGACTACAAGAACTGATCGAATTGGCATGCATACCCCCTAGGGCAGCCTCCAGAGGTTAAACAGTGGTCCTAACCACTCCCAAATCAGTTTTGGAAGGTTAGAGGTCAGTTTTGCACATTTTAAACACTTTGATCCCTATTCGTTCCACCCTGGGATGATTAGAATCCTATTCACCCCACCCCAAGATGATTAGCAACAATCACTTTAGGGTGGAATGATTAACAGGTTTGACTAGAAAAAAGTTAAACCTTGATAAATGGCAGCCCAAATCCACCACCTAAATTTACCTTCAAGGCATGGGAGTGTGAGGGAACATTTCAAATCATGGAGGCCTCAATAAAGGAGCCCCTAATCAGGGAGGAATCTTCTCTCCCCCTAAAAGGCATAATGAGCCAAGTGGCGCCCTCGCATGTGCATGCAAAGGAGACCCTTAGGTATATAAAAAAGTGAGCCTCCTCACCCCAAAAATAGAATAGATCTGGATCATTTGGAGAAATGAAGTGCTACCAAACTATACCCCCATTCCTATTTCTACTTCCTACATCCCTAATCTCTCTCTTCTAGAAGAGAGGTTATCGGGTGAACACTAGGAATGCAATCTAGATCCAAAAACCCAAGCAATCAGACATAATCCCACCCCAAACTTGTTGACACAACCCCCTAGGAGGTTTTAGACCCATCCCACTTGGATTGGTGTCAAAACTAGGCCCCAAACAATGGGCGTCCCACCCCTAGGCGTCCCCCAAACTGCTACAGTCCTAATCGCACCACCACGGAGTGATTAGAAATCTGTGAATGGTTTTTCTACTATTATTTTTGCATTCTTTTATATTTAATGTACTTATGTTGTTGTCCAAATTTCATTGCTTTTTGACATGATTGACCTGGTTTCTATCATTTTATGTGTCTACTAACCTACATAGAGCACCTTCAGATACAAGACAACCTAGGAAGAATATGCCAAATATGACCTTATGGGTCATCTCAAAATGCTTTTTTTAGTCTAACCACAAGTTTGCATGAGTTTTGGAGGCCTCTAGGTAGGACATTTTTAAAGGCACCTTTTGTAGGTTTTACGACAGTCCCCAGCATCCCACCCCAGAGTGATTAGAAATATGTAGATTATTTCCTTACTTTATTTTTGTAATATTTCCCAGATGATATATTAATGCCTCTATTAAATTTTTAACTCATTCTGACATGATTTAACTGTCGTTTTATTATTTTATGTATTAACTAGCTCGTAGGGTGCCCCTATCACATATAGGATAATATGGGTAGGATGTGCAAATTCCAAGCATATGGGAAGTCTTAGAATCACATATAATGTCTAACCCATTATTTTTAGGTGATTTGGATGAGCATAGGTTGGAAATTGGAGCACTCACTTCAGATAGGCCCCCGATAGGCAAACGAGCATAACAGGGTCGTTCGATGCCGCTTCGATGAAAAATTAGGTGATACCAATTCTAGAAGTTTTCCTTTATATTTATATATCACTCTATAATCAATTTATCACTCTTATTATTGATATTCCACAAGCGGCCGCTGGAGACCTTGGGGATTGCATGTTTTTCTAGATATGCATATGCTATTAACAATTTGTTGTCTTTTTGTGCATAGGATATCACTACCAGGAATACTAGAGGGACAAAAAAGAATGAAAAACACATGGACACAAGTGGTGGCAACTTTTATCCTGCCCACTTTGAATGTGGGCATGCGAAAGATGCTGGAAGCGTACTGTCTGATCTTGGAAGCACGGCTTCTAACGAGAATCCATTGATATAACAAATTGTATCAAACATTCTGATACCTAGAGGGGGGACCTATTGTAATAATATTAAAAGCAATATTAATAAAGGAGTCCCCGCTTTGTTTGCTCACATCTCGTTTCTGCGTTATTTCCTTCACGCATTGCTCATCGCATTCGTAGGACTTAACATATATATCCATTTTTGTTTGCATCATATCGGTACACAATTTTTTTGTAATTATTTTAGTGTTGATCATGGTGGGACCCTGTCCTCTACTATTTTTTTTTTGAAAAATTTGAAAAAAGCTTGCATTAAAACAAATTACAGTTACAAGAGGGAGAAAGGGCATCCCAACCAAGAGCAAAGAGACCAGAAGAACAAAGGGCGCGAAAACGCGACATGTCGTGAAATCGCGACACCTAACCTAACAACCACCATGCCACAACAACCAGTCGCGATAACGCGACATGTCGCGATATCGCGACAAAAAGCGCCAAAGCCACACCACTCAAAAAAGGTCACGAAATCGTGACAGCACAACACCAAATCACCCAAACAAAAAAAATGTCGTGAAATCACGACGAGAAAGCCTGAAGGCACCTGCTCCCAAAAATTTTCGTGAAATCACGACGAGTTCTCCTTTAATCAGCAACTTTGAGAAAGTGTCACGATATCGCGACGGCTTTTCCTTGAAGCCCCAGTTGGCCAGAAGTGTAGCGAAATCGCGACAAGAATTCCAATGGGCGCCCCATCCGCAAAAATGTCACAAAATCGTGACATGTTCTCCCCCATGGTGCTCTTTTCTTAAACTAGTCACGAAATCATGACGCTTTTCTTTCATGCAATTTATTCTCCAGAACTGTCAGGAAATCGCTACAGGTTTGCCCCTTTGCTTCCTTTCCTTAAAAATGTCGCGAAATCACGACAGGTTATCCTTTGGGAAGCTTTTCACAAAAAAGGTCGCGATATCACAACGGTTTTTCCACTTAGCGTAATTTTGCTCAAAACGTCGCGAAATCGCTACAGGTATGCCCCTTTGCGTCCTTTCCTCAAAAAAGGCACGAAATCACGACAAATTTTCCTTAGAGTAGCTTTTCACAAAAATTGTCGCGATATCGCGACGGTTTTTCCCCTTCACGCAAATTTTCTCAAAGCGTCGCGATATCGCGACACTTTTCCTCCAACAGCAAAACCAACCAAAAAGGTCGCGACATTGCGACACCTTCTCATCAAAGACCGTGACGACGTAACAAGTCGTGAAATCGCTACAATTTTCCTCCCAAGGCCGCGGCAACAAAAAGGGTAGCGGAATCGCTATAGTTATCCAGGATAGGTCGCGACAGAGCAACATGTCGCGAAATCGCGACAGATTTCCAAACAAGGTCGCGACGGTGCAATATGTCGTGATATCGCGACAAAAACTAACCTTAGTCATTTTTAAGCTCATGGATGCAATGATCGTTCCAGACCACTCCGAATCTCTTCATATATCATAGGCATATCACTGTGCAGCTGAACACCTACCTCTTTCTCAGCACCCATCTTTGCAAGGAAGTCAGCAACCGTGTTCAGATTTCTACTCACATACACAGGGATAACATCATCTAACTCCCTCCATAACTCCTTGATTTGGGATATCAACATCCGAGTCTCCAGACTTTTAATGAGAAATTCTACAAGCAATCTAGAGCGTCGATCAGGACTTGAGAATCCGATTCAAGTATTATCCTCCGGTAACCCTGCTTAACAGCCCAGATAGACGCTGACTTAATGGCAAAGGCTTCGGCTTCATTGTTCGTGGCTCTGCCCAATCCCTGCAATTCCCAGTAAAGAATCGCACTCGAGTGATCTCGACAAACAACACCAATTCCTGCGTTACCCGGGTTGCCTTTTGCAGCCCCATCAGTATTGATCTTGATCCAGCCTACAGGGGGAGGTTTCCAGCATGCTCTGCCTTGCCTCTCATGTCCCTCAACCCCCTCTTCAGGATGCCCAAGAGTAGCCTGATTCTCTTCATTAACAAAAATAGCAATAGTTTCTGTGACTTTGCTCCAGATGACCTGCCAAACACCATCAATCGAGGAGAAAGTGTTTCTAAAGATCCGAGCGTTTCTCTCCAACCAAACTTTCCACAAAATGAAGAGAAAGCCTAACTGCCAGCCAGTTTGGAGAGCTAAGGAATTGAACCTGCCCCTTTTCCATTTTTCCCAAATATTGGTACGGTTGAAAACACCATTAGCCTAGAGTTTAAATTGAGAGAACCAGCATTCCCAAATCTGATGAGTAAAAGGGCACTCAAAAAACAAATGATCTACAGTTTCCTCATGTTGGAGGCATAAAGCACATTGAGAGGGGCCATTGAAACCCCTACGTCTGAGATTGTCAAAGGTGAGAAGACCATTATGCATAAGTTCCTGTCCTCTACTATTAGGATCAAGTTTTTGATCCAAATTTTGTGGTTTTTCTTTGCAGGTATTACTCATTCGGGCACTAGACTGCTACTTGTGCCACCCCATGATGAATATGCATTCGTCCCACCCTAGGGTGAATACAGACCTACTATTCGTCCCACCCCAGGATGATTAGAGCTCTGTGCATTTTCTAAGCAGAAACTCAAAGGCATCTAGTTTAGATAGAGAAGAGGTAGGCCTTCTAAACATCCTTTGTGTTTTTCTACTTTCTGTTTCTGCAATTTTTTGTTTTCTTTGCTTTATTTTTAGACACTTGCATAGAAATGTTAAGTAGTTTGTTTTCCTTTCTTGCAATAAAAAAATAAATAAATAAAAACATAGAGTAAATTAAATGGAAGGAACTTGATTAGGAATGCATTTTTCTCTGGTTTGCTTGCATGATACTTGCACAAATGGCAAGTCCTCATTATAGGTTTTAGTTCTAGTTAGGTTTTGTGATTTCCTTTTTGCTACTAATTGTCTCTAAAAGGTAAAACATACTTTAAAGCATTGCATTAGTGAAAATCATATTTTGCTATATTTTTTCTTTCTTTACACAATTAAAAGGAACCACACACACCACCTAATAAAATTAACATCGAGGAGTTGGTCTTAATACCCCAACACTTGATCAAGACCAACGATGGGTTTCATTACCACCTTGACTTGGATTTTGCATACATATACCCTGATCATGACTGTTGCTAGACATAAATCCTGATGAAAGCTAACCAAGTGTAGCGGGGGTGATTCCCCATGCATGAGGATAAGTCTTCTAAGGTAGGTGTCAAAAATAGAGTGATCCCCCTTTTGTACAGCCTATGTTCCACTTACTGTTCTGCTCTCGTGTACCAATAGTTTCCCTCACGTAAGGACGGGTATATTGAGAGGTTTGGTATAACGTCCTGGCAATGGTATATTGAAGGAGCGACCATTTTGGAGATACATGAGCCCTCATTATGCATGTATAACAAAATTTTCTTTATAAGAGTTACATAAAAAAAATCAAACACACTGAACTAGATCTAGGACACACATTCAATCTGTAAATGAAATAATCATTTCTTTGTTTGTGTGGTCCCCTTTTGTTTGGTATAGCATAAAAATTGTAAAGGAGATAAAAATATACATATCTTTTTAGAAGAATCACCACCATGGTGTATACCCGTAGACAAGCCCAATCACAGGCAGAAGCTGTAGAAAGTATGCAAGGAGGCACAAGTCACCTCCGTTAAAGCCCCAAGGACTTGGTTATACCACCTTGGTAGCCTGACCCACAACATAGTCCACACCATACTACCACAGAGTAGGACTATAAAGGAACCTCTTTGAGGGGCACTCCATTTCAACACAGACCCTCTTAGGAGGAGTACACACATGGGAAGGCCCCCTTAGACACTCATTATGAGTGGCCATTACGCGATGAAGTGCTAGAGCAGCATAGGGTTCATAAGGAGGGCCCACATAATTATATCATTCCTCCTCCACCCCTCATTACCATTAGAACTAATAGGCCAAATCTAGAGTACAAGGCTCTTTAGATAGGGTGAGCCAACTCTACCCATCCCTTTCACATGTATGAAAGGAAGCATGAGAAAAACTAGTATATTCCTCAAGAGTAATACACCATGCGGGAGTAATGCACCTCCACACCTACTGATTATCAAGATCACCTATTGAGGCCAGAGCCTTGGGTGAATACTGCTAACCTCAACAGAGGAAAGTGACCCATAGAGATCTCGGATCACCATGACCAAGATAGATATGTAGGGGAGGCATCTAGGCCTCCTAGACCTAGGACGGTAGAACAAATCAACTTGGCATTTGCCAAACATACCGCCTGCCAAGCGCAAATCACGCAACTTAGGCAAGAAAAATAGTAGTTAGAACAACTGTATCATCTTAACAAAATAGATGAGTTGTTCTAGAACACTATGCATGAGAGGATTCCAACCCCTCACATGCATAAGATAGAAATTTATGAGAGGTGTCCCCTTAGTATGAGATAGGTCTCCATGACCCTATCAAGCATTGCCTCCAAGACCTCCTAGACCTGAGCAGGAAGCCACTCCTAGAACCAATTATGGGTGCCTTCCTTGGGCACCCATCCATGTTTATCGGTCACATCCAAAAACTCCTCATGAGGCCTATGAGGAATTTGAGCTAGAAGAAGAGCGGGCTGAAACACCCTACCAAGGTAGGGGGGGTGCTATCTGTCTACCCCTCCATAGGTCTCAAGTTCCTCACAATTCATAATGAGAACAAACCAAAGAAGAGGAAATCAAATCCTCTAATGCATACAAATTACTACTAGAGAACTTAGAGTCTATGGAGACTAAGACTTCAGGGCCCCAAAAGCCCACCTTATGCCAACTCCGCAGTCACCCTGTGCATCCTTCAGTTTTAGCAGTCCAATACCCCAACCACTTCAAAGTGCCTCAATTGGTAATTTTTAGAGGGGATGAGGATACCCAAGAGCACGTAACAAGGTTCCTGAGTCAATGCTTGGGCATTTAGGACAATGATGCATTGCTTCTGAGAATATTTATAACCATGTTCACAGGCCCTACCTCAGATTGGTTTACCTAGTTGTCGAAGCATAGCATCAATAATCTAGACCAGCTAGTGGATGCGTTCCTTGAATGTTTTGCCTTCAACACCAAGAATAAGGCATCCTTAAGCGACCTAGCTGGCCTTAAGCAGTATGATGATGAGACCATAGTTGCTTATGGGAATTGGTGGAGGACATTGCTTTCAAATCTACCTTACCTCCCTCCCATGGCCGACATGACTCAAATGTTTTCAAAGAGTTGCTTAAGGTTGATCTTTGTGCTATTGTAGCTACAACAATATGCCACCCTCGAAGAAGCCCTGGCGCAAGCCAAGATAATTGATGAGATCAAAATACAAGACGATGAGATTGCCAAGCCGCGTAAGAAAGAGTGGCCCAAAAATGCTAAAATTGGGCCCATGCAACCAAAACCCATCATGGTCAATCAAGTTGCCATAAATATACCAAAGCCTGCACAAATGACATAGCCCCCAAAGGCTAATTATCAGGTAGTTGCTCTTGATAACTATGAAAAGAAAAATTATACAAGAACAAAATTAGTAGTGTCACCCTAGGTGACAATTCACACAATTCACGAAGTCTAGAGACTCTTTATTTGACCGCTTGTTCATAGAAAACCTAATAAACTTGTCGAAAAGTCGACCCATAGACCCCAACATGCCAAAACCTAAGGTCTATAGGGAAGAATTATATTGTAGATTTCATCGATAGAAAGGACATGAAATCTCCACTTGTTGGAAATTCAAACACTTAGTGCAAGACTTGATATACAACAAAATGCTCATGGTAGATAATCCTGTAGTGCTAAGCAACCAATAGATGGAGGTCTTCAAATACCCCCTGCCTACCCATGATGCACAGGCAAAGACTTTACAAGTGAACGAGGTAACACAAAACTGCCCCATGCAAGGATACATAGGGATGATAAGCATCGTGACATGGAATAAAATATACCCAAACATGGCTGCCCCCATTGCAGCTATAGGAGATGTTCTGTCAACATCACAACCTCCACAACACCCTATGCAACCTCCCCCACCTAGAACAATGGCCACAATTCGGACTAAACTTAATCAAATTTTAAGGACCACATCGACTAGGCTCTCCATTTATGAGCTTATCCCATAATCATCGCCCCATCAAGAGGCTCTGATGGAGATACTCAAATCCATTGAGCTACAAACCCACAAAGCCAATTCCTTCAATAATTTCATGGGACTTGTGAGACAATGCATAGAACCAGTCATAACCTTCAGGGAAGATGAACTGAAACTGGTGACTGGTGATATGGTGGATCCACCCCTACACGTCATTGCATAGGTCAATAGGATTCCATTCAAGAGGGTTTTGTTGGACATTGGCTCATCCAAAAACATAATCATGACAGCAACATTAAAACACCTTAAGCTACCAACATCCCACATTGTGGCATCCACTTACACTCTTTGAGCATTCAACGATGCGTTATGCTCAATGATTGGCACAATTGTCCTACCCATACAAGTAGGACAAAAGACCATTCCTATGTTGTGTCACATCCTTAAGGGTGAGATGGCATACAATATCTTGCTAGGTCAGCCTTGGATCAGGGACATGAAGTGTGTCCCTTCGATAGCCCATCAATGCCTCAAATACACATACAAAGGGCAAGTGCATGTAGTCCCAGTGGACTTAGAGCCCTTTAAGTTCTATAATGTGTTATATTTGATGCCATAATTGACCCTCCCATCGACACATTTGGACTTTCAATTGAATCCATCCACACAGGGTCTGATTCTGCCTACATCCTCACTATTGAGTCCCTCAACTCACCAACCTAGCCCATCTTTGTTATTTGTTCCTTCATCAACGATACCACCTATGGTGGCCACATTGAAGGACAATAGGAAGAAGTTCCTATAGGAGGTACCACCATTAGTCTCAACCATATCTACCGAAGAGGTTCCCATTCGAATGGAAGTTGAGACACCTGGTTCACCCAACATGGAGTGGACTCAGGGAGAACTCCCATTCCCTCCCCCTCAACCGTCGACAATTATCATTGATATGGCAAACATGGGCCTAGGGGAGTACCTAGTGTGGAAGGTTGTGGCAACACCCGTGCTCAAATCCATGCAAGACATGGGGAGACCTTGCCTTCCCATCAGTACTATTGTCCCTTTAGGCTACCCACAAAATTAGACCAATTTTTTATATGGAGGCCTCAAGAACGACATTGAACCCTACCTACAAGAGGAAGAGGATGAAGAGCCATTTGCTGAGAATGTTGACTATCTATCAAATAAGGACTTCACCTTGAAATACCTAGACCAATGTAATTGGCATGGATATGGATTGGATAGATATGAACAAGGAACGCGCATTCTCTGTCAATCAATATACCATATGCCATATGATCAATTAGGAGTAGGGTTCAACCACCCTTTGCCCCTTGACATATTGGTAGAAACCATGCAAGGCCTAGATCTAGGCAACAGGGATGGGTTGGCACAAGATCTATATGCCAATCCCAACACAACATACACATTGGGGGATTATCTCCCATTGTTAACAAAAAACCTTGTTGACCTCAAAAACCCCTCCCATTTGATCGAGGAAGGGGAAAGTTCAAGAAGTAACCTCCAAGAGGGATATGAACAAGATCAAGGGGGGTCTTTTGAAGATGAATGAGGTAGCACCTTAGGACCCTTTTGAGTTTGATAGCAATCATTTGCAGGCGACACCCATTGATGATTATCAGGAGAACTTCATGGTAATGTTCCCCTTTAATGTTCTGATTGGGCCATTGCAACCTCTAGAGAATCCATCCCTCCTGCAAAGAGCAAAACAACCCAGAAGGGACCAAATCAATTGGCTTGAACAAAATGAGCCTCCCATGCCGTCCATAAGGCCAAGTGATCCACCGGAGGAAGAAGATCCAAATATCTTCTTCAACATTGACTACCTACATGCTAGATTTTTGGTTTTCATAGAGAGTGAGGATAGTGATCAAGAAACACCTAGTGGGAGGCTATACCAGCCATAGGGGCACATAGTTGTCAGAGCCAATGAAGGCCTATGGATATCTGATAGCAACTATGAGGATGAGACTGAGATGGCATATCTCAACTATATGAGGAAACATAAATACCCCATAGACATTGATGATATGTTTGAACATAGGCATAGGTGGCATTTAAACCAAGTATAGTTAAACCAAGTGCTTCATCCACCACTTCAGGCATATAGGGAGCACCTCCCACCTAGAGACCCTATAGGGCCATCAGTGCCAAGGGTAGACCCTATCCTTCTATCTACACATAGGACTGATCCTTTTGTGCCAGTACCCATAGAGCCAGATTTGAGGTACATGGATCACCAAGAATGTCTAAATCAACACCCATGCAGCAATGGAGACCAAATTCATTCCATCAACATGATCTCCATTGATTTAACCACCCCCATCAGCAATATAGCCAATCCAAAATGACCATTGTATCTAGAACTACATGCCATAGACTGGGATCGCGTTGAATCACCACCATCCCCATCAGAGTACTGGCCTTGTGGTGAGATGTTTCATTTCACCCCAGGACAGACTCAGGATATCTTCTATGCTGAAGAGGAACCCAACATTCCCAATGCATATCTAAATTTAGCAAATAATATCCACCTAATCCCAACTCCACACTAGTTGGAGGATGGATCCCACATGTTAGTCAAAGAGACGATTGACGTAGACATCGGTTCTGATCCAATGAATTTGCAAATCATCAAGTTGGGGGTAAGTTTATCCCTTGAAGAGCAAGTCCATTACATTTCCCTTCTCAAAGAGAAGAAGGATGTTTTTGCATGGTCCTACAAAGACATTTTGGGGCTAGACCCATAGCTAGTCACGCATAATCTAACACTTGATCCGATAGTCAATCTAGTCAAGAAAAATCTATGTAATATGCACCCAACAGTGGCCTTAATGGTCAAAGACAAGCTACAAAAGCTATTGGATGCATAGTTTGTCATCTGCGTAGATTACCCACCATGGATGTCCAACATGGTACCCATCAAAAATCCTAACGGGAGGATTTGCATATGCATCAATTTTTGAGATTTAAACAAAGCAAGTCCCAAATATGATTTCCCCTTGCCTAGCATCGATGCATTGGTAGACGCTATAGTAGGCCATGAAATGCTTTCCCTCATGGATGGTTTCTTGAGATACAACTAGATTCATATCAATCTCGATGATCAACTAAAAATGGCATTCATAATGCCTTGGGGGACATTTTGTTATAAGGTCATGCCCTTTGGCCTTAAAAACACTGGTGCCATCTACCAACGCGCTATGACATACATATTCCACGATCACATGCATAAAACTTTGGAAGATTATATGGATGATTTTTTGGCCAAATATCTTTTGCACCAAAATAATCTTGATGACTTACGTAAGATCCTTGATTGCCTCATCGAACACAAGGTTAGGCTAAACCCCAAGAAGTGCATATTTGTCGTCACATATAGAAAAATATTGGGTTTCATAGTCTCAAAATGAGGCATTGAGGTAGATCCAAACAAATTCAAGGCAATCCTTGAAATGCTTCCCTCAACCACCATCAGGCAGCTTAGAAGCTTGTAGGTTAAGGTCACATCGATCAAGTGCTTCATAGCGTAGTTATCTGACAAGTGCTAACCCATGAATAAATTATTACACAAGGGGGTAGCATTTCATTGGGATGATGAGTGCCAGTCAGCCTTCGATGACATCAAACAATACTTGGCTTTGCCACTAGTATTGGCACCACCTAGACTAGGAGTGTCATTCTATTTATACATCTCAGCTACTGAGGTGGCACTGGGCACCATGCTAGCCTAGAAAAATGAATTACATAAAGAAAATGCTAATTATTATCTTAGCCGCACCCTGGTTAGTTATGAACTTAACTATGCATATGTTGAGAAGCTATTCTTGGTGGTGGTATTTGCCACCAAAAAGCTATGCCATTACATGTTGAGCAATATGATGTATGTTGTGTCTAAGGAGAATCCATTGTGGTACATGATGAGTCATACTTATCATAGTAGTCGCACGACGAAATGGATCATGTTGTTGACAAATTTTGACATCGAATTCATTGGAAAAAAGTCCATCAAAGGTCAAGTCATTGCCAATCAACTAGTAGAGGCTCCTCTCAAAGATGATCAGCTTCTAACCATAGAGCTACCTAATGACGGGGTCTTCCATGTCTCAGAATCACCAGATTCTGATGAGCCTATGGTTCTAAATGTGAGCAAGGGGGTGGCACGAGAATCATGTTTTTCACATTGCAAGGGGCTCCAATGTCTTTATCATTTAAACTTGATTTCTTGTGCACCAATAACAATGCTGAATATGAAGCCTTGCTCATAGGTCTTCAGACAACCATCACCATGAACATCAAATGCTTGAATATATTTGGTGATTCACTATTAATTGTCAACCAAGTGAAAGGGGTATTCCAATGCAAATGCCCAATTCTATAGGCCTACAAAGCCCTTATGGATAAATTCCTGGCAAAGCTTGAATGGTATGACATTGAGGCACTCCCTCGATCATCAAATCATTTTGCGAAACTATGGCCTCCTTGGGGTCACTAATCCCATAAGACATTTCTGGTGATATGACAACCATTCAAGTCAAAACATTATCGTAATCTATGATGGAGCATGCAAGCTCTGACATAAAACCAGGAATCCACCTAATCTAGATTGAACCATCTCAAGATAGGTTCTCTTGAATCCATGATAGTCTGAATCATGCCAACTGGGGGTATTTTTTCTCTCCAATCCCTCTTAATAGCAACATAATGCTATTTTTACAAGTTCTTTCCCGCTCAGCTTCTGCTAGGGATGAACTTCAAGAGGGATCGACTGTTCATACCATCGAGGTTTCTGATCAGTAGGATTGGTACACACCCATAAGAGACTATCTCAAGTTAGGTAACCTCCCACTTGGATTGTCACACGCCATGAAAAGATCAGTCAAATAGAAAGTAGCAAAACATATCTTGCTAGGAGACATTTTATACCGTCAGAGCTATGAAGGAATCTTCCTCCATTGCTTGGACCAGTAGGAGTCCACTTGGGCGATCACCCAAGTGCATGATGGTACATGCGGTGGCCACTTTAGTGGTATGACCATCGCAAAGCACATTCTTTGCATGGGCTATTACTGGCCATATTTAGAGTGGGATTGTTGCGCATATGTGCAGAAGTTTGTGAAGTGTCAAAACCATTCTAACTTAACACATACCTTCTCAGGCCTTGCAGTTGATCCAATCGGCTTGGCCATTTTTGTAGTGGGGCTTAGATCTCATCAAAAATATCTCCTCTATGTCGTCAGGAAGTCACACGTTTATCATAACGGCCATAGAGTACTTCATTAAGTGGGTGGAAGCAATTACGCTTACCTCTATGATTGGGCCCCGCATTATGAAGTTAATTTTATATAACATCATATGTCATTTTGGTATTCCATCCAAGATCATCTCGAATAATGGGACGTCCTTTAAAAATAAATATGTGCATACTTTGACAAGAAAGTACAAAATTCAGCATAGTTTTTTAACATCCTATTATCCACAAGCAAATGGGCAAGCAGAGGCGTCAAAAAAAATGCTAGTTGCCATCCTTAAAAATATGGTCATAGATAGTCATAAGGATTGGCACATCCAAATACCACTTGCCCTATGGGCTTATCACACTAGCATTCGGACTCCCATTGGGGCAAATCCATTTTCTCTAGTGTATGGCTCCAATGCAGTCATACCTCTCGAGTTGGAAATACCCTTCCTACGCATATCAATGCAAGAGTTCATCGATGATGACACTGCATGGCAGACCTAGTTAGACCAGCTTACGTTACTTGACGAATGACATGTCAATGCTCTCAAGCATTTAGGTATCTATCAAGAGTGACTTAATAAAGCATACAACATGAAAGTTCACCTGAGGGACTTTTAGGTCGGTGACCTGGTCTTAAAAGAGAACCAACAAAATTCTAACTTGCTACCCCATTTAAGGGACAATTTCATGGCAAATTGGTTAGGTACTTATGTAATCGATAGTAAAATAAGACGTGGAACATACTGGCTCGCCTCTCTTGAAAGAATCAAGGAACTAGAACCCTTGAACATTAGTCATTTAAGGCCATTCAAAATTTAGAGAGCCATTGGTCAAACCAAAAGCTCCAAGGATTCCCGTAATCACTTGGTTAACCTAAAACACCCTAAAGGTATCTATAATATCTTTGGTCAAACCAAAAGCTCCAAGGATTCCCATAATCAATTGGTCATCCTAAAATTCCCTAAAGGTATCTATAATCCCTTTGGTCAAACCAAAAGCTCCAAGGGTTCCCACAATCACTTGGTCAACCTAAAATGCCCCAAAGGTATCTATAATCCCTTTGGTCAAAACAAAAGCTCCAAGGGTTCCCACAATCGCTTGGTCAACCTAAAATGCCCCAAAGGTATCTATAATCCCTTTGGTCAAACCAAAAGCTCCAAGGGTTCCCACAATCGCTTGGTCAACCTAAAATGTCCCAAAGGTATCTATAATCTCTTTGGTCAAACCAAAAGCCCCAAGGGTTCTTGCCACCGCTTGGTCACCCAAAATGCCCCAAAGGTATCTATAACCCCTTTGGTCAAAACCTCCAAGGATTTGTAAGAATCACTTGGTCCACACCCATTCGAGTTAAACCGTCCATAACGAATATTCAAAAAAAATAGATAATCAAAAATAACAAAAAAATTGCATCTCACTTTCATGCATAATCTTAAAAATCAAAACACAAAAAAAACTACATTAGGTATCACATACATACATTGCATATTTGTTGTTCATACATGTCAAATGAACCATAGACTGTAATTACTCAAAAATTCCATCATTTTCCACATTCAGTACATTTTGTAAATTATCCAACAAGAATAACGCCATTCACATTTTTGCCATATCATAGTCAACTGTCTTCTAAAGTCTTTAGGGTTTTCATCATTCAACTGTCTTTAGATTCCTAGTCAAATGTTGTACAAAGTCAGACCAATTTTTACAAGGTAGAGTTTTACTTGGATCACGCCTTGTTACATAGCATCCCAACACAAGCTTAAAACACATAAAAATTCCCAAGTTGTGTGAATGAAAGACAAAACCTACAAAGTGGTCTAGGGTACCTTGAGCAAAAATTTTATCCTGCTCATCCCCCTGTGTGAATGGTTTAAGAATGCTGAGAATTGACAAAATGACAAGCTCTTCCCCATCCAATTCCCCAAAATAAATAGTGGTTTTCACCACTATCAAAAATCCCAAACACCCTTGATCCCTAAATTCATAAGGATTTGTACTACATGTCCCTGATAAGGATGGGTAGTCATCCCCAAGGCCTAAAGGATCAATACCATTCCAAAGAACAATTCCAAAAGTTCATCGTCAGAATTCCCAAACACCTTTGATCCCCAAAGTTGTAAGGATTTATACTACACGTCCCTGAGAAGGATGGGTAGTCATCCCTAAGGTCTAAAGGATCAATACCATTCCAAAGAAAAATCCCAAAAGTTCACCATCAAAATTCCCAAACACCTTTGATCCCCAAAGTCATAAGTATTTGTACTACACACCCCTGAGAAGGATGGGTAGTCATCCCCAAGGCCTAAAGGATCAATGCCATTCACAAGCCAAAAATCCCACAAGTTCAACTTTGAAATCAAAATTCAAAATCTAAATCCTCAAAAAGCAACAATAAAAAATAATAGTGGTTATCACCACTACTCAAACCCCTTGCTCAAGAAAAAAACTCAAAATAAATAGTGATTTTCATCACTATATGTGAGAGCAAGTATCCCAACAAATTGAACAATTGAAAGATGCCTGAGCTTGAATCCCTAGAATTCTCAGCATTTGAAAAACCATTTAGGTGATCCTCATTACGGGTTTGGTAGATAGCCTACCTGGCAATGGTGGTATCCTAAACGCATGATGATATGTCTATCACATTAACTTTGCATGTGTGTAGACCAATGTTTGCATGTGGACGAGCTAGCTTATGGTATCCTAGATTGCGCCATAGATTAATTGTACTAAATACAACAAAGGAGTTAGTGGAGCTAATTAGGTGATCCTCAGTATAGGTTTGGTGGATAGCCTACCTGGCATTGATGGTATCCTTACGAATATCACATAAACGAACTCAATCGCACACACAGGGATGTGAAATAACTTGGTCAAACTCAAGTCTGATTCGTACCTTGTTCAAAAGTCTTGTAAGATAATGTACAGTCTTGACTAGTTAGTTAAAGCATCTGAGTCTCAAAAAAACCTTAACTACATTCTAAAACAATTGTTGTATATTTCATTACTTACATCACCATCAAAAAATACAAAACAATTATTACAAATGCAAAATTTATTCTATAAAGCAATCACATAGTATAGAAAGCTAGTAAATTTTGTATAGTCTATGGTGCCACCATTTGTACACCAAATGAATCATGCCATCTATTCCATATGCATACATCTATATCATATAGTTAAAATAATTCGTAGTCATAATAGCATATACATACATCAACATAAATTAATGTGCATAAAGAACAATAAACCATGACAAGTATATAATCAAACCAAAAAGAGTCATGTATATATATCAAGTCAAAATGCCCTCAGGCTACAATAATGTCCTTCGACCTCACAAAAACCAAAAACTCAAAATCCCCAAAGCCTAGGGAGTCGACCACCATGATCACACAGGATCGGTGCGATTGGAACTACCCCCAGTAGTATGGGTCCTATGGGACCTCTCAGGGTGGCTTCTACCAGCCCTCGCACCTTGCCCACCAACACTACCCTCACCTAGCTGCCTACGTTGAGATAATGCAGACTGCTCAATCTCACTGCCCATCGCATGACGCAACAAACCACATCCATCAAGCATAGGCAACTGTCCATCGAGGTGAACAACCTCTATCTATAACTCTACCCGATATCGACCCAAATCCATATCTCGTTGGAAATACATAGCCAATGCACTATCTCATTGTGCCAACTAAGTACATAGGAGATCCCTCTCCTGCATTACCTCCACCAATGCATCTCTATGCTCCTCCTCTCATCTCCATAGGAGACCCTCCAATCATGCTATCTCAGCATGAAGCCCAACCTCTACATCCCCTGAGATAGCCTAAGGCATGGGCACCTCTGGGATGGCCTGCTGGTCTGACACCCACTACTCCGAGAAATCCTGTATAATCGGCTACTCTAGAAAACCCAAATCATCTCCATCGTCGATGAAGTCATCAAACTCCACCATGTCAACATCATCAATCAAAGCCCCCCAACCCTCCACTAGTGCCTTTGCACCCCCACCTCATGCTGCTATAGTATCCATGCCTCATAGAGACCCCTCGCTCTGCCATCACCACATAATCCACCACTGGTCATACTCTGCAGTCACCCCAACATCATCTACATTGGGTACATCAATAATTGCATCGGACCCCTCACCCAACTGCTCAATGGTATGCCAGACTAGAGTCCTCTTGTCATCACGATGTCGATAGATCAAGGGATCACTAGGCAATCCTTTGTGCACCCCAAACTGCCGCATCACTCGAACATATGGGAAGTACTCCTGCTCTGTCTTGTGCCACCCAATCAACCATCTACCCCTATGCACACACCGGATCCACTCTCCAGTCTCAGGCTAGGCTAGACAGTCCTAGTACAGCCACAAAAACACCTACCCTAGCACTATACAAGAGAAGGCATTAGTATAGTGACCTATGTCACCTGCCCACCATCGATTTTGTCCATGCTCCTTTGACCTCTACCATAAATTGGCATATCCAATTTCCTGATCCACCATCTCACCTCGGGTGGTCCAAGGCAAACCCTGCGACCGCTCCATAGCTATGTGCTACCACCCCCAACACTACAAGAGATAGCTGCACCCAATCCCCCTTCACTTCTGATAGTAGACCTCATATAACTCATCCTACAACTACACCAATAACGTATGACCCCATCTCATAATAAGTGGAGTTGATGTAGGACACTCCACCAAAGTGAAAACCAACTCAAGCAAGTTCTAAGGGAACCTCGCACCTGAGGAGTCAGGAAGTAGCATATTGGAGATGAGGGTTATTATCAAAGCATGCCTCACCCCTAATACGTCCTTATCTAGCCACCACCGCACTAGAATACCACCTATCTGGAAGTCAGCCTCTGCCTTCTCCACAGCCCTCTCCACCCCCTCTCCACTGCCAGACCAAAACATCGTGTAATACCATTTTTCATTGGTCATGATGGGTCATCCGAATAGGCAGTCCATCTATCAGAATCCATAGAATTAGATACACATCCTCCAGAGTAACAGTCATCTCCCCTATTGGGAGATGAAAAGTGTTGGTGTGGGGATCCCACAAATTGATCAAGGTAGTCAAATATGCTCAATCCCCCACCATAGGCTCTAGATGTGTCACTTGCTTGAGCCCAAGGGCATCAAGCCACTCCCAATACACAACTTTCAGGGCATCTTGGGAATCAGAGAAAATAGTCGGCTGATGGTACTGACTCTTCACAACCTAAAACAACAAAATAAAATGAAAAAAGATATTAAGTACATACTTAATATAAACAAAATAATTAAAATAAAACTATACAACAATGACAACATACATGAAAATAACTATACAATAAAAAAAACAAAAAAAAAAATCATATTAGGGTTTCAACCTTAATGTGAACGCAAACAAAATAAAATAAAATAAAATATTAGGGTTTCAACCTTAATATGGCAAAAATAAAAATGAAATAAAACATATTAGGGTTTCAACCTTAATATGAACAAAAACAAAAAAATAAAAAAAATAAAAATGTTTTGGGTTTTAAACCTAAATACGAACACAAAAAAAGTACAGATAATAGTTGTGTACTAGGGTTTTGACCTTAATATACGAAAATTAACAACAACAAAAATAAAAATAAAAAAACAAAAATGTTTTGGGTTTTAAACCTAAATATGAACACAAACAAAGTACAGATAACAGTTGTGTACTAGGGTTTTGACCTTAATATATGAAAATTAACAACAACAAAAACAAAGAAAAAAAAAAAAAAGTTCCTATATTAGGTTTTCAACTTGATATACGAATAAAATCAAACCAACACGCACAAAAAAAAAAGGTTTTTAAAACCTTAAAAACAAAATCAAGCGAACAAACATTTTATATGTGAGTTTTAAACTTCATATAAAGCATGCACGAATAAAGAGAAGGAACATCATACCGGTCTCACATTGGCTACTCCACCTGAAGATCCGATTCTCGCACAAATGATGACCAAAAAATTTTAGCAGTGCTCTGCTATGCACACTCGCACTCCTTCTCCTCACTGCTCCAAATCACCAAGAAAAAAATATTGCAAATGAGCCCAAAACCTAGTTTTGGTCCTTATATAGGTTGTTAGGCCTGTAATCATTCCACCCTGGGATGAGCACTCTAGTTAGTGCTCATCCCACCTTGGTATGATTACAAAATTGGTATTCATCCCACCTTGGGATGATTATAGAGCAAGAAATAAAGCAACAAAAACTACATCCAAAAAATGCACCAAAAATAGCAATAAATTTTCCGAACAAAGGTGCATTTGCATCTAACATTCATGGCATGAAAAACTATTATCGGGGTCAAAAATACTCACTATCCTACTCCCTAATAAGGCTAGCATATCTGGACCACTCCATGAGAAGGAAGATTTTTGATAATTTCTACCCCAATAGGCGTTAAGAGAAAAGTGTCAAAACCCACCAAAAATAGGTTCAATGGTTGGAAAACTGCAATAAGCGTTCAACGAAAACAATTGAATGCACCCTTACAAATGTCATCTTGGGTCAAGAGATTCATCGCTTTTCTCATTTTTGATCATTCCCTTATCAATTCGTCACTTGAGGGGGTAGTCACACTTAGTCACTAATCAAAAAATACACACCCAATCAAGGAAATGGCATGCATTCAAAGAATCATTGACAAAGACAATCACGCTCTTGCTTGGGGCAGCAAACAAGCAATAATCATAGGCTAAACAAACACTTGGTATTCTAGAAGCATGAAGAAAAGGTTCCTCGGACAAAATGTTGTGCCCTTTGCCTATTCATGACTGAACAATGTCCAAGATCAAGTACACCTCACTGAAAAAGGTTACACTTGAGTTAAGCTCCTTAGCTCGTCAAAAGAAAGGATTCAAAAATACGTGCCCTTTCCATACTTGGGGCATCAAAATTTGGTTAGGTTACTGAGAAAACCTAATCTTTAAGTGTTTTTGTCATCTATTTTTTCTCAGCACTACGCCACACACAGTGCATCCCAAAAAGGGGCATCTGTAGTCACCAAAACAACACCAATACAATTATATGACTACAAGCACTGATCGAATTGGCATGCATACCCCCTAGGGTAGCCTACAGAGGTTAAACAGTGGTCCTAACCACTCCCAAATTAGTTTTGGAAGGTCAAAAGTCAGTTTTACACCTTTTAAGAACTGTGCTCCCTATTCATCCCACCCTGGGAAGATTAGAATCCTATTCGCCCCACCCCAAGACGATTAGCAGCAATCACTTTAGGATGGGATGATTAGCAGTTTTGACTAAAAAAAAGTCAAACCTTGACAAATGGCAGCCCAAATATGCCACCTAACTCCACTTTCAAGGCATGGGAGTGTGAGGGAACGATTTAAATCATGGAGGCCTCAATCAAGGAGCCCTTAATCAGGGAGGAATCTTCTCTTCGCATAAAAGGCATAATGAGCCAAGTGGTGCCCTCACATGCGCATGCAAAGGAGACCCTTAGGTCTATAAAAAGGTGAGCCTCCTCACCCCAAAAAGAGAATAGAGCTGGAGAATTTGGAGCAATGAAGTGCTGCCAAACTATACCCCCATTCCTCTTTGTGCTTCCTACATCCCTAATCTATCTCTTCTAGAAGAGAAGTTATCGAGTCAACACTAGGAATGCAATCCAGATCCAAAAACCTAATAAATTAGACACAATCCCACCCCAAACTCATCGACACAACCCTATGATATATTAATGCCTCTGTTAAAGTTTGAACTCATTCTGACATGATTTGACTGTCGTTTTATTATTTTATGTATTAACTAGCTCGTAGGGCGCCCCTGTCACATATAGGAGAATATGGGTAGGATGTGCAAATTACGAGCATCTGGGTAGTCTTAGAATCACATATAATGCCTAACCCATGATTTTTAGGTGATTTGGATGAGCATAGGTGGGACATTGGAGAGCTCGCTTCAAAGAGGCCCCCGACGAACAAACGAGCATAACGGGGCCATTCGATGCCGCTTCGACACAAAATTACGTGATACCAATTCTAGAAGTTGTCCTTTACATTTATATATCATTCTATAATTGATTTATCAATCTTATCACTGATATTCCACAAGCACCACTGGAGGCCTTGGGGATTGCATGTTTTTCTAGATACGCATATGCTATTAACAATTTGTTGTCTTTCTGTGCATAGGATTTCACCACCAAGAATACTAGAGGGGCAAAAAAAAATTATGAACACATGGACACAAGTGGCAACAACTTTTAGCCTGCCCACTTCGAATGTGGGCACGTGGAAGACGCTGGAAGTGTACCGTCCGATCTTGGAAGCATAGATTCTATCGGGCATCCATTGATATAACAAATTGTATCAAAAATTTTGAGCCCTAGAGGAGGGAGGTATTGTAATAATATTAAAAGCAATATTAATAAATGAGGCCCCACTTTGTTTGCTCACATCTCATTTTTGCGTCATTTCCTTCATGCATTGCTCATCACATTCGTAGGACTTAGCATCTATATCTATTTTTATTTGCATCATATAGGTATGCCATTTTTCTACAATTATTTCAGTTGGATGGTTGATTCTATCCAAGTGCACCCTTGGATATTTCTTGTAGTTGGTGACCATACCTTCTGGAAAGTCTTCCCTTCCCAACATTGTTTTTACCTCTCCCCTAGGCAACCTCCATGGATGTTGTGTGTGGATATCTTCTATCTTCTTTGTACACTCCACACTGTTCACCCATTCTGTAATACTCTCTAATTCAAGATACACTTGTTCCTCCCAAAACTTCATTTCTTCCACATGGCCAATGCAAAATTCTAATTTGGCACTCTTAATCACATGGCCTAACTAAGAAAAGAAGTGTTCCACCTTATATTTGACTCCATGTGCCTCCTCCTCAGTTGTGATTATTCAGAACCATAGTATTTCCAAAAGATAACTAGATTGCATTCCTTGCAGTTCTTCTTTAGTAGGAGTCCTCATATCTTCTTCCTCCATAATGTGGCCAGAGCTCCCCCTAAACTCTTGTAGTGCTATCACTGTGTCTATTTTATTCCGATGTGGATATTGTTTTACTATTTTTTCCTCCTCACTGTCCATGATATTCACAATAACCTCCTGAGAATTATACTACTCAACTTGCTCTTTGGATTTTTTAGATTCCATTGTGCCCACCTATTGCTCTTCAATATTTTCTTAGGCTATTTCTTGTTCATTATTGCCTGTATGTTGTTCCTCCATTATTTATTCTTATTGCATTTGTTGTGTGTCCTATTGAGAAACAAATTATTCTTTTTCTTGAGATGTCTCCATATTTCCAAGCTCATCTCCCTTACTTGAACTTCCTATTACAAACTTGTAATGAGGTTTTTTCTTGGGTTTTTCCTTTGTGGTACTTATTCCAGTTACTACTTTATATTTGGTAGTGGCTATTCCATCATGCCCTACCTAAATTACCTTAAAGAAATTAGAGGCATCCATCTTCTCAAAATATGCAAAGATTTCCAAATATTTCATTATTTTCTCTGCCTCTATCCAATACAACTCATCTAGTTTCGTCACTTCTAAATCTGACTGTTCCTTTCTCTATAATTCTAGAACTAGTTTGCTTGCCCTTTTCTCTTGCTAACTCCTTGTCATTATTTGTATGGGACTTCTCTCCCTTTCCTAAACAAGAGGCTACTCCTACTACCTTTGTGTTGGTACTTGTTGTTCTAGTTCTAGTTCTACCCATCTAGAATGTTTCCTTCGATGGTGTACATCGACATCCTCCTCTAAAGATGTATCTCCTTGAGCTTCACTCTAGTGTCACTTGCTCCTTGTTCATGGTTTCTCCAAAGTCCCTATTGTTATTGGTACAACCTTCACCCACTTCAATATCATCAATTGGTCTGGCCTAATTTCTCTAGGCGACATCAACCCTGGGAATTGCATTCCAACTTCTATGACTGCATTCAGTAGCAATCCAATTGCATGGAAGTCCATCCCAAAATTATTTGATCTATTGGTTAGTACCTCATGCATTCTTCTTTCTAGATAGGTACCCCAATCATACTAAATTCTCTTTGTGATGCCTTCTATGTATTGTGCCATCCATATTGGCATCTCCATTGCCCTTATATCTCCTAACATTTGAGCCATGAATATATTCATTGCACATGCCCAATGTTCTCCTTGTAACTAGATCTATTTTATTTTGTGCATCTCTACACCTAAAATTTTTGCCTCTATCAATGATTTGATAGTGGTCATAGCAATGACAAGATGGTATACCTCTATAGGGTCTACCAGTTTTTCACTATCTCCAGACCGTCCTCTGGCAACCCAAATATTTTCCAGAATATTTCTTTCAAGATATCCACCTTGATGGACCTCTTGCCCACATTGATGTAGGCAACTCAGGTTGCTACATTATATACCTAAACTATCTGTAAAAGATAATTCTAAAAAAATATCTAGTGGAATGGCAAAATCTATGCAATGACCACCACATGCGCATCTGTGAATGTATTCCTCCAAGGACGATCTCTGTTTTTCTCATCATTCCACCATTTCCTGTATGCATTTGCTTTGTGCTATACAAATGTGATTTTTGATACTTCCACCTACCATTCCTCCTGTACACTTCTCAGGTGGTCTTTCTATTCTGGCACATGCACCTTACTCCTCAATTCCCTCCGTGAGGTTCTTTCTTGGGCCATTCTTCCCTCTCTGTGCCTTGGTGGTGTTCTATCTAGGTGTGCTTACCAATGTCATTGTCCCATCCATAGCCTATATCCTACTTTCCTCCAAGGATGATTACAATGCTTCCCATGGGACTAAAATTGATTTCCTTGATACTACCATGGGTATGCCTCCCTCTCGTGCAGTGGACCTAGTGATCTCTCCACCCTATGAGCTGCAATCCACCTTAACCGGTGTTCAAATTCCTTCATTGAGATAATTCCTTCAACATCTCACTGATTAGATCAACCTCCTCTTCCAAAATTGAAAGCGTACTAGAAATCATACAACCTCCTTGTAAAATCGTATAGTATATTATTTTATGTTCCTTGTACGATTTTACCCTCTTCCATCCACTCCCAAATCATACAATATTCTTCTCTCTTCTACAATTCTTTTCCCACTCCGTCAGTCTTCAAATCATCCCAACTTATCCAAATTATACCATTGCAACCTAAAATCATACAACGTGATAATGTTCAATACGATGTTATTTTTTAGCTGCCCTCCCTTTTTCAATTCATACGATTTCATACAATTTCGTATTGTCTTCTTGAAAAACTACCGAAAATAGAAAAAATACTCCGAAATGCACTATATTTTTTGGAAATCATACAAGCTGCCCAAAATCATACATTACAACTTCTCCAACTCTAGAAGATAAAATTTTTTGGAGTTTCTACCTCCTTTTTCAAATCCTCCACCAACCCAGTTCTCGAAATGCCCCGATTTACTTTTTTAATGCTTGTCTTCAATAATTATTCAATTCTTCCAACCCTAGTACAAATTTCTTCAATTTGAAATTTTTTTGGCTGTACTGTATGACTGTATAGAATTCTATTTTTTCCTCATATTTCATAGCTTGATTTTTACCAGATTATTTTGATTTTAGGGTTCTAATCTCCAATTCCACTCCAATTCCAACACTCCAATCTACTTCCTCAGGCTCCAATCAGTAATTATGTGCTCCTCAGTTCGTACAATGACATATTTTGTCATATTTTCTGCTATTGCTCTGAAAATTATGAATTCCTCCTTATTGTATGGAGTAAACCCTAGTTTTCTCCCTCTTGGGTCAATTCTTTGAAGCTAAAAAGACTCCTTGGTACAAATTTTTAAATGAGTCTGTAAAATCAGGCTATTGGTGAAATTTTATTGCTCATATGGTTGTCTCCCATCGGTTTGCATGATTTCCACCTTTGCGCTCCTAAAAAATTCAAATTTTTACTTGTACGGTTTCTAAAATTGGTAAATGGCTTCCCTATTTAAAGTGCTTCAAAACCCTAAGAAACCCCTAATTTTAATCACTCAAAATTGTGCCATTTTGCATTTTTTTCTCCATAACATGCGGATGATCGACAACTCAGCAAAAATTTTGAATTTCATATTTTTCCCCTGCTTTTTCCTCCAACTACTATTTTCTCCCATGCATGCCACATTTATTGAAGTGGTTGGCAAATCATACATCTGCCTAAATTGTACACTGTATGATCTAAATTAGTATATAAGTTTGTACAATTCCATGTCATTATTGCTTTATACGATCCCTCATTTGTATAATTTCATCTTGTACTCTTACTATGTATGATATTTATACTTAGAAAAATTTTGCTTTCTTTTTCTCTGGAGAGGCCGTTGTTTCCAGTTTTCAACCTCACCCTTCCTAATTGCATCCTGAGGGATTTTCACAATTAAGGCACACTTTTTTTTATTATTTTTTCTTTTTTTTTTAATCCTAGTCTATTTATACTTACCTTCTAGGTAATCATACAGTGACATTCACTTGTACGATCCCATATGAATATTGACCTGGAGGTTTGACCCTAACATTTCGATTAATGGTATCCTCTTGTAAATCTTGTTCTCTTTCTTGGATTACCTATGCTTGTGATGTTGCTGCCTATTTCACTCTTCCCCTACAATGTGTAAAATTTGGAATTGTACAGTGGCAATTTGGAGTCTTCTCACTTGGTGGTCCTTCCTCTTGTTGTATAGGTGATTGATTTCGAGGTAGTGATGTCCTCACCACTCTACTGTAATTTAAGTGACTTCTTCGCCTATCTCCCCAGATAAATTCTTGTTCCAAACTTGGTGATCGAACTCATTGATGGCCTAGGTTTCTATCCTTTGGAAAATTTACCCTTCCTCTTCTGACTAAGTTTCTACTATGTGGGTATCTACCCATTCCATTTCCTCTTGGCCTCAAAATTCTCTATACTATTGGTGGTTCCTCCCTTTATTGGAGTAATCACCTATTACCATGCACTCATTGAGGTCCTTGTATAATTATGGGTGGTTGTTCCCACATGCCTCTCAATCTTGGTACATCTCGTTGGTCCCTTCTCTAGTTCATGCATGCTAAAGGATTATCTCTTGGTCATATAGGATTAGGGGGTCAAAATATTTCTCATCCTCTACCTCCTCTATTTGTAAAATCATCATGGTATTAATTATTCTCTAGTCGCCTACCTCCTCCTCGTACATAGTGGAGTCTTAGAGGTCTTCATCCAATTCCTCCTTTTGTTCTTTGGTTATCAGGAGTAATTTCTACCAACTCAATATTGGATAGTGGACTTCGATTAGGTGATAGTTATTGCAAGGTTTGTATTCTTCTATAAGCATGGACTAAGCAGCACCTCCATATTCTTGCTTCAAAGGATCTCTGGGGAAGTGATGTTGCCAATACTTCTCTATATGCATCCAAGAAATATTTCTTAGAAATAGAGTTAGTTTGACCATCTTCCCTCTGTTCTACCCAATCGGTTGGCAAATTCATCACTCTCTCTAATCTTCTTATTTCTCTTCTCTATCTTCTTAGTTGTTGATGGGATATTGCATAAGCTTGCCTATCAATACAAGGTCTTTCTCCCTGAATTCTTTGTGCTTCTCTTTGTCTAGATGTTCCATTTGGAGGACCATGATTTCTCTATGAATTATGAGGGTTTTCTAGCTCCTCCTCACCACTACTATATGTACTAAGATCTCTTGCCAACCATGACATTCCTTCTTCACTGGAATTCATCATGTCCACCAATATGTTTCCTTGTGACTGAGGTGTTGTGGTAGCCTCCTCTATGTTGCAATAAGGATATTTTGTGCCTCCATTGGTACTTTGTTGTAAACTTGGTGAGTTTAGTGGACTTGAGTGGGTGCCTTCATTTCCTCCACAATATCTTGGAGTTAATCTATCTACTTCTTCAGATTCACTTTCATCATCTCATAGGCTAACTTCCTACTGCTCACCCAGTCGTCATATGGTTTCATCCAACTCCTCTATGAGTTATTCCCTCAACCTCGCATTGTGACTCACAATGTTTGATACTATTGTTGAATTTTTTGCATTTGTGTTCGCATCCTCTACTAAAATATCCCAATTTGAGCCAATGGAGAAATTTTTGCTAGTTCCTCTTCTACAGCTTCATTCCTACCATCTTTTGGAATTTCCATTCTAGTCATGCCCACTCCATCCTCATTGGGTATCCTTCTTCTAGTTCCAGGTAATAGTGCTACCTCCTTATATCCTCTTAGTTTAAGAGAGACTCTTCCCTCTTCTTATTGTGTGGTTCCATCAGTTCTTCTGACATGTACATGCATCCTTCTTCTCTCACCAATTTGAGGTGTCAATTCTTGTTGTGAGATTACTAATTGCATCTCCTCTCCTTTCACAAATAAGTGTGTGATTCCCATATCAGGTTCTTCTTGTGATGGACCTAGCTCATGATGAGTTTCTTCTTGAGCTTCCACTCTTCTACATCATTTAATTTCTTCTAAAGAAATGAATAAACACTGTACTTTATAAGGCTTCAACTTTGAGCCATTTACAGTGTTGGGTACCTCTATCCCAACCAATTTCTATAGCCTTACTTCTCCATTACTAATTACTTCAATAAATTTATAAGGTCCAAGCCATAGCATCTTTAGCTTACCTGGCTTGATTTCCCTTTTTCCATTAAACTTTAGAACTAAGTCACTGGAACTAAGTTCCAACTTTCTCAAGTGCTTGTCATGCCATGCCTTGCATCTTTTCTGAGATATCTCGATTGCCCATTGTGACATGAATATTCTTTCATCTAACTTGGTAAGCATCATCAGTAATTCCTCCAAAATTTCTTGATCCCCCAAGATATGCTCTACTGTGACTCTTAAACTTGGTATCAATAACTCGACTGGCACCACTACTTCTTGACCATACATCAATTGGAAAGGTGTATATTTTGTTGTTGGTTTAAAAGTTGTTCTGTATGCCCACAAAATGGATGGTAACATTTCCTCCTAGTCTTCTCCCTCTATTCCATAGGTTTTATATAGAGTAGATACTGAGAATTTATTGGTTGCTTCCTAAAGAAGTGAAACTCACGATATTGCCTTAAGGGCATTTACTAGCAATGTATATCAGTTATAAAGCATTCAAAGGAAAGATGGCATAAGCATGTAATATACTAAAATGAAGCAAAAATAGGTAATCCAAATGATCAAAATATCTCTATTCATTCATAAGTAGCTTCAAAACCATATTACAAAATATTCCCTTGAGGGCTTTACAAATTGATACATTTCATTACAATTACTAAGGGAATCTAGTCCCTTGGAAGGAGGCCTCTAAGGTGATAAATAATGGTGTGAACTCCTGCTTCGCAAAATTGAGAGCTATTGTTGGGCTGATAAGCTTGCTCCTCCTTAGCTTCTTCTCTTTCATAGAATTCTTGTTATTGAAGACAAGGGATTGAAAAGGGATTAAAAGCATCTGTGTTATAGAATAAAGCCATAAAACCATGAAAAAGGAGCATATTCTACAACCATAAAAAGTGATCTACATACATATAAACTGATCTAGATTAAGCATGAACATGTTATTAACTAATATAAATTCAAATAAATAGATTTAGAGGCAAGATCAAGGGTGAAACAATGCTGAAATAGTGACCATTCTTGGGTCAGCCAGATAAACCTGCAACATTGGGGATCACAAATCTTGCATCAAATATACTCCAAATTACCTCAAATTTGGACCAAAGGTTTCTCTAGACCTTCCTAAGGGGACTATGAAGGAAATTATCTAAAATTATGATCTATTTTATGACCGTACCTAGGTGTGCCATACACAGACTGATCACCGTCCCCAGGTGGGACGGTTACAAAACTAACTTAGTTTTATCACCTATGGCTATGGAAATTGGTCAAAACTTGGGTAAGGGTGTTTTCAATAGATGGGGCCAAAGAATGCTTCAATTTGGAAAATTTGGAATGAGTGGATCAAGCCTATTGCCCTTAAAATTTCCTTTGGATGAAGAGGGTTTCAAGGCCAAGGTAAGGGCGAGTTTTTGTTTGAAAATAGTGAGGATTGATTTGTGCAACACTTCGTTGCTCAAATGTCAAGTTTCTATTATTTTTGAAATTGGGTGTTTGCACCTCCTTTTATAGCCCAAAAAGGCATCTAGGAAAAAATGGCATCTTTGGCCATGTGAGGTAGGTGATGCCACATGTCCTAATTGCGTCATTGATTGATGAGGGGAAGGTTTCCCCTTTGGGGCTCCCAATCTACTGCCTCACTACACATTTGTAGGTCCCCAATCAATTTGGGGTGATTGGACACATTAATGGTAGTCTTTGATTACCATTTAGCATGTCCTTTGAATTTTTCAAGGGTCCAGTTGGGGGTCATCCCACCCAGGGATGGTTATGAATGATCATCCCTGGGTGGGACGGTCACCAACTGTGACCACTCCTTGGTGGGATAGTCACCAGGAGGTGCCCCAAAACTACCCTAAAATGCTAGGAACCCTCCAAAATAAGTTTTGGAGCCTTTTGGAAGCCTTTTTATAGCCTATAAGGGTGACCAATAGGTCCATATGTTGTTTATAAGAGGGCATATGTAATGCACTTATAGTCTTATCTGATTTATGTGATTTAGGTGTCTACAAATGCCCTATTTTTGGGATGCACAATGTGAAACAAAGCATTGAGCAAAAAATAGATCACTAAATTGTCAAATGATCAAGGTTGTTAATTAACCTAATCAACTTTGGATGCCTCCATTATGGAAATATCATACATTCTTGGAATCCTTTCTATTGACATAGTCAAAGGATCGATTGCAAGTATACCTTTCAATTGTGTTGTAATGAAGTATTATGGGGCTTAGGGTATACTAGGTCTTGGTGCCTTGTATTCTTGTAAACCTTTACATGGGTTAATTCCTGAGGTTTCAAGGAGTTCAAGCCTATTTAATTTGCTTCTTATGCTATTTATTTGCCCTAACATGGGCTTAAAAATTTATATTTAGCCAAGATTCTTTTGAATGCATGGAATTTACACTTCTGAGTGTTTTAATTTTGAATCGATTTTTGAATTCATTATTATGACCACCCCCTCAAGAAATTATTCAATGAGGGCATGAAAAATTCTAAAGCAATGAGTCACTTGACACATATGAGTTCATTGGGGTAACTCTTTTTTTCGCCCATGGTACTAAATACCTATTTAGGGGTGATTTTTGACTGTTTTGATGAATAGTTTTGGAAGCAAAATGCCAAATATATCATTCCTGTGGAGCATTCCAACCATGGAGGCCTTCTTGGAGAATAAAATAGAGTCTTATAATGCACCAAAATTATTATAGGTTCAGTATTGATCCCTCCAATTTTCTTGCACATTCTGCCTTGTTTTTGGTGGGTTTTTGGCCCATTTTTGGAGTTTTTTTAATGTTTTTAGTGCAATTTGCTTGTGTCCATCCCTAGGGGAGGAAAGGACAACATTAATGACCATCCTAGGGTGGGACATCTAGACAAAAATGTGCTTGTCCCACCCAGGGGTGGTCTGCTTCTTTTAGAGCTATAAAAGGCCAAAAAGGGCCATTTTAGCTCATTTATGCATGCTACTTGGAGAAGTTGAAGAGGAGAGGAGTAGGAGAGGAATTTTGGAATTAGGGTGTTGTAAAAATATCAACCTACAACATGATCCAACCATAAGACACGTCAGGTGGTGGAGCTGGTGCAAAACAGGTATGGATTACATGCTTTTCTTTGCCCTATTTTATTATATTTTTGTAATTTTTGCTATAATTTCATGACTACAGCCCTACCCAAAGTTAAGAAACCCTAGGAAGACTAAATTATATGAAATTTAGCTTTTATTTATATTTTATTTACAAAAAAATGGGAGTAAATATCAATTTTTTTATGTTTTTTAGGGTTTTAAGGACATTTTTAGGGGTCAAATTGACCCTATTTTACCCCAGTTTGGGGACCGTCCCTGTAAGGGATGGTCAATGGTGGCCATCCCTGGGTGGTACATCTACCTAATTGGGGGCTGTCCTTGGGTGGGACGGCCAAAACATGGGCCAGAAAGGGCCCATTTCTATGCATTTTTTTGGGTGTTTTTAAAGCAAAATTTTGCATTTTTAGGGTATTTTTGACACCCTACTTTGCATGAATAGATAGTTAGGAGTCTATATAGGGTACTGAGTCTATTTCATGTCTCTAGAGACTATTTAACTACTACATAATGGAATTGGATCTATGCCATCAGTCTAAAACAAGTTACACGGTTAGATCCCATGGTGGGAGATCACTCCTATTTGATTTCTTTGATAGACCTATGGGACCCTTGTACTAATACTTTCCATTTAGCTACGGGGGAGATGACAGTGACACTAGAGGACATATATTGGATACTATGTATTCTGATAGAGGGGAACTAGATAGTATCTTCTCTAATAGAGTGATGAGATGTCATAGCATGAAGGTACTTCGGAGTGCACTGGGAGGATGTATTGATTGATCTTCTCAATAGAGGGATTCTAGTGGTGAGATGGTATTGAGACAGTGTGCTTGGAATTAAGCACATTTTGTTGATAAAATTGATTAGAAACATGTTACTACTGAACTCTTTAGGAGCTATGTTCCCATGGAACTTGAAAGCAGCATAGAAAGATAGCATACCAATATGATGCAAACAATAGTAGATACAAATGCTAAGTCCTATGAATGCATGAAGGAAATGATGTAGAAACAAGATGTGAGAAAAACAAAAGTGGGGCATATTTTATTGATATTGCTTTTAATACAGTTATAATACATCCCCCCTCTAGGGATTAAAACATGTGATACAATTTGTTACATCAATGGATGCATGGATGAAGCTACGCTTCCAAGGTCGGACGGTACGCTTCCAGTGTCTTTCGCGTGCCCACATTCGAAGTGGGTAGGATAAATTTTGTCACTACTTGTGTATATGTGTTTGTCATTCCTTGCTTCCCCTATAGTATTCCTAGCAGTGAGATCCTATGCACAAAAATACAACAAACCATTAATAGCATATGCATATGTAGAAAAACATGCAATCCCCAAGACCTCTAGCGGGTGCTTGTGGTATATCAGTGATAAGGTTGATAGATAGATTATAGAATGAAATATGAATGTAAAGGACAACATCTAGAGTTGGTATCACCTAATTTTGCATCGAAGCAGCATCGGACGGCCCTGTTATGTGCGTTTTCCTATCGAGGGCCTCTCCAAGGCGAGTGCTCCAATTTCCTACCTACGCTCATCCAAATAACCTAAAACTCATGGGTTAAGCATTATATATGATTTTAAGACTACCTAGATGCTCAGAATCTACCTATCCTACCCAAATTTTCTTACATGTGATAGGGGCACCCTACGAAGTAGTTAACACATAAAAATGATAAAACTACAGTCAAATCATGTCAAAATTCAATGAAAGTTTAACAGAGGCATTAGGATATCATAAGGGACCTATTGCAAAAAGAACAGTAATGAAATCATGCATAAATTTCTAATCACTCTGGGGTGGGACGCTGGGGACTATAACAAAACTTGCAAAATGTGACCTTGCAAATGTCTCATCTAGAGACCTCCAAAACTCTTGTAAACTTGTGGTTAGACTAAAAACAGAATTTTGAGATGACCCAAAATGTCAGATTTGGAAGATTCTACCCAGGTCATCCTATATCTGAAGGTGCTCCCTATAGGTTAGTAAACGCATAAAAATGACAAAAACCAGATCAAATCATGTCAGAAAGCAATGAAACTTGGACAACATCATAAGTACATTAAATAAAAGAGAATTCAAAAATAAAAGTAAATAAATTAAGCACAGGTTTATAATCACTATGGGGTGGGGCGATTAGGACTACAAAAGTTCGAGGGGCAACCGGTGGTGGGACGCCCATCATTTAGGGGCTAATTTTAACACCAATCCAAGTGGGATGGGTCAAAAATATCCTAGGGGGTTTTATTGATGAGTTTGGGGTAGGATTATGGCAGATTGCTTGGGTTTTGGGTCTGGATTGCATTCCTAACGCTCACCCGATAACCTCTCTTCCAAAAGAGAAATTAAGGATGTAGGAAGCATAAAGAGGAATGAGGGTATAGTTCGACAGCACTTCGTTGCTCCAAATGCTCCAGACCTATTCTCTTTTTTGGGTGAAGAGGGTCACCTTTTTATATACCTAAGGGTCTCCTTTGAATGCGCATGCGAGGGTGTCTCTTGGCTCACCATGCATTCTTGGGGGAGAGAAGATTCTTCCTTGATTAGGGGCTCATTGATTGAGGTCTCCATGATCAGGGTAGGCTCTCTCTCTAATTTGAAATGTTCCCTCGCAATTGCATGCCTTGAAGGTAGAGTTATGTGGTGGATCTAGGTTGCCATTTGTCAAGATTTGAATTTTTGCCAGTCAAACCTGCTAATCGTCCCACCTTAGAGCGATTGTTGCTAATCATCCCGGGGTGGGGCGAATAGGATTCTAATCATCCCAGGGTGGGACAAATAGGGAGCAAGGTGCTTGAAAGGTACAAAACTAACCTCTGACATTCCAAAAATGATTTGGGAGTGGTTAGGACCATTTTTTAACCTTTGGAGGCTGCTCTAGGGGGTATGTATGCCAATTCAGTCAGTGCTTGTAGTCACATAATCAAATTGGTGTTGTTTTGGTGTCTACATATGCCCATTTTTGGGATGCGTTGTAGGTGGCACAGTGCTGAGAAAAAATAGATGACCAAAACACTTAATGATTAGGGTTTTTGAGTAACCTAAACAACCTTTGATACCCCAAGTATGGGAAGGGCACGCATTCTTGAATCTTTGCTTTTGATGAGCTAAGGAGCTTAACTCAAGTGTAACCTTTTTTAGTGAGGTGTACTTGATCTTGGACATTGTTTAGACATTAATAGGCAAAGGGCACAACCTTTTGTCTGAGGAACCTTTTATTCATGCTTCCAAAATGCCAAGTGTTTGTTTAGCCTATGATTATTGCTTGTTTTCTACCCAAGTAGGAGCATTATTGTCTTTGTCAATGATTCTTTGAATGCATGTCATTTCCTTGATTGGGTGTGTATTTGTTGATTGGTGACTTAAGTGTCACTACCCCCTCAAGCGACGAATCGATGAGGAAGTGACAAAAATGATAAAAGTGATGAGTCACTTTACCCAAGATGATGTTTGTAAGGGTGTCTTTAGTTGTTTTTATTGAACGCTTATGCAGTTTTCCAACCATCAGACCTTTTTTTGGTGGGTTTTGACCCTTTTTGCGATGTCGATTAGGGTAGAAATTATCAAAAATCCTCCTTCCCATGGAGTGGTCCAGCTATTCTAGCCTTCTTAGGGAGTAGGATAGTGATTATTTGTGACCCCGACAGTGGTTTATCATGCCAAGAATTTCAGGTGCAAAGGCACATTTGTTCGGCAGATTTATTACTATTTTTGGTTCATTTCTTGGATGCAGTTTTTGTTGCTTTATTTCTTGCTCTGTAATCATCCCAGGGTGGGATGAATACCAATTTGGTAATCGTCCTAGGGTGGGACGAGCACTAACTAGAGTTCTCATCCTAGGGTGGAACTATTACAGGCCTAACAACCTATATAAAGTCCAAAACTAGGTTTTGGGCTCATTTACAATATTTTTTTCTTGGTTATTTGGAGCAGTGAGGAGGAGTGCGAGTGTGCATAGTGGAGCGCTGCTGAAATTTCACGGACATCATGAGTGTGAGAACTAGATATTCGAGTGGAGGAGCCAAGGTGATACTGATATTATGTTATTTCTCTCTACCTATTTATTCATTTTTGTTTTATATGAAGTTTAAAACTCACATATAAAATGTTCGTTTGCTTTATTTTGTTTTTAAGGAACTTTATTTGCTTTGTGTTTTTGTTGTTAATTTTTGTATATTAAGGTCAAAACCCTAGTACACAACTGTTATATGAACTTTTTTTGTGTTTGTATTTAGGTTTTAAAATCCAAATGTTTGCGTTTTATGTTGTTTTTGCCATTTTAAGGTTGAAACCCTAATATATATATATATATATATATATATATATATATTGCCATATTAAGGTTGAAACCCTAATATATTTTTTTATTTTGTGTTTGTTTTGTTCATATTAAGGTTGAAACCCTAATATATATATATATATATATATATATATATATATATATATATATATTTATTTTGTGTTTGTTTTGTTCATATTAAGGTTGAAACCCTAATATGATTTTTGTTTTTTTTTTTATGTTGATTGTATAGTTATTTTTATGTCTGTTGTCATTGTTGTACAGTTTGTTTTTAATGTTTCTATACTTTTGTTGTACTTTGTTTTTCTATACTTTTGTTGTACTTTGTTTTTTTGTACTTTTTATGCTGTACTTTTGTTGTACAATTGTAAATTGTAGCTTGTTGTTCTTCTATACAGTTTTATTTTAATGATTCTATTTATATTAAGTATGTACTTAATATCCATTTTTGTTTTGTTTTATTTTATTGTTTCAAGTGGTGAAGAGTCAGTACCGCTAGCCAACTATTTTCTCTGATTCCTGAGATGCCATGATAGTTGGGGATTAGGAGTGGCTTGATGCCATTGGGCTCAAGTACGTGACGCATCTAGAGCCTATGGTGGGGATTAGGCATATTTTATTGCCCTGATAAATCTGTGGGATCCTTGCACCAACACTTTTCATATCCCAATAGGGGAGATGATTGCGACTCTAGAGGATGTGTATCAGATTCTGCAAATTTTGATAGATGGACTGCCTATCCGGATGACCCACCAGTACTAGCAGATAGTGGTATTGACATGGTGTTTTGGTCCAGAGGTGGAGAGGGGTGTAGAGAGGGTTGTGGAGAGGGCAGAGGATGACTGCCAGATAGGCGGTATTCTGGTGTGGTGGTGGCTAGAGAAGGGTGTATTAGGGATGAGGCATGCTTTGCTCATGGCCCTCATTTCCAATATGCTACTTCCTAACTCCTCAGGTGTGAGGTTCCCTTGGAACCTTCTTGAGTTGGTCTTCACATTGGTAGAGTGTCCTACATCAGCTCCACTTATTATGAGATGGGATCAAAAGTTATTGGCATAGTTGTATGATGATTTGTACGAGGTTCATTACTGAAAGTGGAAGGGGATCTGGTGAAGCTATCTCTTGTAGTGCTAGGGGTGGTAGCACATATCTATGGAGTGGCTACAGGGTTTGCCTTGGACCACCCGAGGTGAGATGGTGGATCAAGAAATCAGCTATGCCAATTTATGGCAAAGTTCAAAGGAGCATGGATAGATTCGGTGGTGGGCAGGTGACATAGGTCACTATACTGATGCCTTCACTTGTCTAATGCTAGGGTAGGTGTTCTGGTAGTTGTACTGAGACTGTCCAACCTGGCCTAAGGTTGGAGAGTGGCTTTGATGTGTGCACAAGGGTAGGTGGTTGATTGGGCACCATGGGATAGATCAGGAGTACTTCCTATATGTTTGGATGAAACGATAGTTTAGGGTGCACAAAGGATTTCTTGGTGATACCTTGATCTATCATCATCATGGTGATGAGAGGACTCTATTTTGGCCTACCATTGAGCCATTGGGTAAGGGGTCTAATGCCATTATTGATGCACCTGACATGGATGATGTTAGGGTGACTACAGACTATGACCGATGGTGGATTATGCAGTGATGGTGAAGTGAGGGGCCTCTAGGAAGCATAGATACTATATTAGCAAGAGGTGGGGGTGCATAGGCATAGGTGGAGGGTTGGGGGCTCCACTTGATGATGCTAACATGATGGAGGTTGATGAATTTAGTAATGATGGAGATGATTTGGGGGTTCTAGAGTAGTCGAATGTATAGGATGTCCCAGAGCAGTGGGTGCCAGAGCAGCAAGCCATCCCAGAGGAGCCCATGTCTTAGGCTATCTCAAGGGATGTGGAGTCTGGGATTCATGTTGATATAGTGTGATTGGAGGGTCTTCTACAGAGATTGGAGGAGGAGTATAGAGATGCTTTTGTGGAGGTAACGTAGGAGAGGGATCTCCTACGGACTCAATTGGCATAGTAGGATAGTGCACTGGATGTGTATCATCGACGAGATATAGAGTGGGGTTGGTAATGGGTAGAGTTAGATACAAAGGTTGTCCATATTGGTGGATAGTTTCCTATGATCTATGGAGGTGGCTCATTGCATCGTACGAGAGGTAGTGATATTAAGCAGTCTACATCATCTCATCATAGGCAGCTAGGTAGTGTTGGTGGGCAGGGTGCAAGGGCTAGTAGTAGATACCCTAAGAGTTCCCATAGGACCCATACTAGTGGGGGTAGTTCTAGTCATACCGATCATACATGATCATGGTGGCCGACTCCCTAGGTGTAGACACCAAAACAACACCAATCTGATTATGTGGATACAAGCACTGATCGAATTGACATACATAGCCCCTAGGGCAGCCCCCAGAGGTTAAACAGTGGTCCTAACCACTCCCACAATAGTTTTGGAAGGTCGGAGGTCAATTTGGCACCTTTCAAGCACTCTGCTCCCTACTCGTTCCACCCTGGGATGATTACAAACTGGTATTCGTCCCACCCCGGGACGATTAGCAGCATTCGCTCCAGGGTGGGGCGAATAGCAGGTTTGACGGGAAAAAGGTCAAACCTTGACAAATGGCAGCTCAGATCCGCCACTCAACTCCACCTTCAATGCATGGGAGTGCGAGTGAGCATTTTTGAGCTCAAAGAGGCAGTCATAGAGGCAGTCATGGAGCCCTTAATCGGGGAGGAATCTTCTCTCCCCGGGAAGGCATGATGGCCAAGTGGCGCCCCTGCATGCACATTCAAAGAGAGACCTTCAGGTCTATAAAATGGTGAGTCTTCTCACCCCAAAAAAGGATAGAGCAGGAGCATTTGGAGCAATGGAGTGCTGCCGAATTACATCCTCACCCCTCACTTGTGCTTCTTACATCCTTGATCTCTCTTTTGGAAGGGAGGTTATTGGGTGAACATTGGAAGCGCAATCCGGACCCAAAACCCAAACATTTGGCCACAATACCCCACCCAATTTTTTGACACAACCCCCTAGGAGGTTTTGGACCCATCCCAAGTGGATTGGTGTCGAAACCAAGCCCCAAACGATGGGCGTCCTGCCCTCGGGTGCCCTCGCACTACTACAGTCCTAATCGCCCCACCCTAGAGTGATTAGAAATATGTAGTATATTTCTTCACTATTTATTTTGCATCTTATTTTATGTCATTCATGTATGCTGCCATTCAAATTTCATGCTATTCTGATGAGTTTTGACTGTGTTTTCATTGTTTTTCGCTTTCACTAACATACAGGGAGCATCTTCGGATACAGGGTGATCGGGGCTGAATCTATAGAATCTGACCTTCTGGGTCATCTCAAAATGCCCTATTTTGCCTAACCCCAACTTTGCAGGTGTTTTGGAGGCCTCTAGATGGGACATTTAGGAGGTTGCTTTCTGACATTTTATGACAGTCCTAATCGTCCCACCCCGGAGCGATTAGAAATCTACAGTAGATTTCTTGACTGTTCCTTTTGTAGTGTGTTCATGATGGTGTTTGCATGCTTCTATCCAAATTTCATCTTATTCATGACATGTTTTGATTACCATTTTAATTATTTCATGCATGCATTAACCGGAGGCCTTGGGGATTGCATGTTTCCCTCCATCCGTAGGTGCTATTAATCATTTGTTATTTCTTTAAATGTAGGATATCAACACCGAAGGGGTAGAAAGGAACTACAGATGCATTCATGCAAGTGGCGGTGATATTTGGCCCACCCATTTCAAATGTGGGCACGCGGAAGATCCCGAAGGGGAGCGTACCATCCGTGGTGTAGCAAAACTATATCTAACGCTCCTAGCCCCTAAAAAGGAAGGAGATGTATTGTAACCTGATCTCAAAGAAAAATTAATAAAATAAAGGGCTGCACTTTACATTTGCTTTATATCTCATTTCAGTTCGTTTGTTTTCCCTTTTCATGCACTTTAGTCCTTTTCTTCATTCGTAGGACTTAGCATTTCGTATGCTTTTGTTTGCATCACACCCGGTACGCCATTGCTTCTGTATCCTCATGCTTTCAGTGGTGATCATGGTGGGACCCTGTCCCCTAATTTTGGGATCAAAATTCTGATCAAAATTTTGTGTTTTTGCTTGTAGGTGTTAATCCTTCAAGCGCTGGACTGCTGCTCATGCCACCCTGTGATGAATACAGACTGGAATTCATGCCACCCAGGGACAAATAGGCATTCATCCCACCCTATGATGAATACAGATCTGCTATTCATCCCACCCTAGGATGATTAGCTCTCTGTGCATTTTTTGAGCAGAAACTTAGGGGCATCTGGTGTGGGCAGAGAAGAGGTAGGTTTTCTGAACATTCTCTATAATTTTCTATCTCTGTTTCTATGATTTTTCTATTTCTTTGCTTGTATAGGAAATTTTACTACATGTTTTCTTTCTTTGCGCAAGTAAAAATAACCACACACACCACGTGATAATATAAACATCAAGGAGTTGGTCGTAAAACCCCAACACTTGATCAAGACCAACGATGGATTTCATCACCACCTTGGCTTGAAATTTTGCATACATAACCCTGATCGCTACTATTGCTAGACGTAAATCCTGATGAAAGCTGACCAAGTGTAGCTGGGGTGATTCCCAATGCATGAGGATAAGTCTTCTATGGTAGGTGTCAAAAATAGAGTGATTCCCCTTCCATACCGCCTATGTTCCATGTACTGTTCTGCTCTCGCGTACCAATAGTTTCCCTCACGTAAGGGCGGGTATATTGAGAGGTTTGGTATAATGGCCTGGTAGTGGTATATTGAAGGGGTGACCATTTTGGGAGATATAAGAGCCCTCATATTGCATATACAACAAAATTTTCTTTACAAAGCTTTCAAAACAAAAATCAAAACACACTAAACCAGATCTAGGGCACACCTTTAATCTATAAACGAGATAATCACTTCTTTGTTTGTGTGGCTCCTATTTGTTTAGTGTAGCATAAAAAATTGTAAAGAAGATAAAAACCTACATATCTTGTAGAGAGACACCACCATGGTGTACACCCGTAGCCAAGCCCAATCATGGGTAGAAGCTATGAAAAGTGTACAAGGGGGCACAAGTCACCTCCGCTATAGCCCCAAGGACTTGGTCATACCACCTTGGTGGCTTGACCCACAAAATAGTCCACATCATACCATGACGGAATGGGACTATAGAGGCACCCCTTCGAGGGGCACGCCCATGCAACATAGACCCTTTCAGGAGGAGTCCATACACGTGGCACTCAACATAGATGGGAGGGCTCCCTTAGACACTCGTTATGAGTGGCCACCACATGATGAAGTGCTAGAACAACATAGGGTCCATAAGGAGGGGCCACATGATTACATCATCCCTCCTCTACCCCTTATTACTATCAAAAACAATAGGCCAAATCCAGAGTGCAAGGCTCTTCAGACAGGGCGAGCCAACTCTGCCTGCCCCTTTCACATATATGAAAGGGAGCATGAGGAAGACCACTACATTCCTCAAGAGCAATACACAGCATGGGAACAATGTGCTTCTACACCTGCTATTTATCAAGATCACCTACTGAGGCCAGAGCCTCGGGTGAATGTCGCTAACCTCGATAGAGGGAAGTGACCTATAGAGATCTCGGATCACCATGACCGAGATAGATGTGTAGGGGAGGCATCTAGGCCTCCTAGACTCAAGACGATAGAACAAATCGACTTGGCATTTGCCAAACATGCCACCCACCAAGCGCAAATCATGTAGCTTGAGCAAGACCAACAATAGTTAGAGCACCTGTATCACCTTAGCAAAGAGTGCATTCGATGTCAGACAGATGAGTTGCTCTAGAACACTATGCCTGAGAGGGTCCCAACCCCTCGCATGCATAGGACAGAGTTGTATGAGAGGCACAACCCCTTGGTGCGAGATAGGTCTCCATGACCTTATCAAGTGTTGCCTCCAAGACCTCCTAGACCTGAGCGGGAGACCACCCCTAGAGCCAATGATGGGCACCCTCCATGGGCACCCACCCATGTTTATAGGTCACACCCAGGAACTCCTCAAGAAGCCTATGAGGAATTTGAGCAAGAAGAAGAGTGGGCTGAAATGCCCTACCAAGGTAGGGGGGTGCTATCCGGTTACCCCTCCATAGGCCTCAAGTTCCCCGTAATTCACAATGGGAACAAACCAAGGAGGAAGAGATCAAATCTTTTGATGCATACAAAGCGTTGCTAGAGCGCTTAGAGTCTATGGAGACCAAGACTTTTGGGCCCCAAAAGCCCACTTTATGCCAGCTCCATAGTCACCCTGTGCATCCTTCAGTGCCTACACCCCCATACCCTGAACACTTTAAAATGCCTCAATTGGCAATATTTAGAGGGGATGAGGATGCCCAAGAGCACGTGACAAGATTCCTAAGCCAATGCTTTGGCATTCAGGACAATGATGCTTTGCTTCTAAGAACATTTATAACCACGTTCGTAGGCCCTACCTCGGATTGGTTTACCCAATTGTTGAAGCATAGCATCAGTAACCTGGACCAGCTAGTGGATGCGTTCCTCGAATATTTCACCTTCAATACCAAGAAGAAGGCATCATTAAGTGACCTAGCTAGCCTCAGGAAGTATGAGGAAGAGACCATGGTGGCTTATGGAAATCGATGGAGGACGTTGCTTTCAAAGCTACCTTACCTCCCTCCCATGGCCGACCTGACCCAAATGTTCTCGAAGAGTTGTTTGAGGTCGATCTCCATGCTATTGTAGCTGCAGCAATATGCCACTCTCGAGGAAGCCCTGGCGCAAGCCAGAATCATTGAGGAGATCAAGATACAGGATGGCGAGATTGCCAAGCCATGCAAGAAAGAGTGGCCCAAAAATGCCAAAATTGGGTCAACGCAATCGAAACCCACCATGGTCAATCAGGTTGCTATAAACATACCTAAGCCTGCACAAGCAACATAGCCCCCAAAGGCTAATTATCAGGTAGTTCCTCTTGACACCTATGAAAAGGAAAATCATAGGCAAGAGCAAAATCAGCAGCGTCACCCTAGGCGACAATTCACACCCTTCACAGAGTCTAAAGACTCCTTGTTTGACCGCTTGTCCATGGAAAACTTGATAAACCTACCAGAAAGTCGACCCGTAGACCCCAACGCACCAAAACCCAAGGGCTATAGGGAAGACTTGTACTATAGATTTCATCGACAGAAAGGACATGACCTTTACGCATGTTGGAAGTTCAAAAGCTTAGTGCAAGACCTAATAGACAACAAGATGCTAGCGATGGATAATCTCGTAGCACCAAACAACCAACAGATGGAGGTCTTCAAAGACCCCCTACCTACCCATGATACGTAGGCAAAGACTCTTCAAGTCAATGAGGTGACACAAAACTGCCCCATGTAGGGGTATGTAGGGATGATAAGCATAGTGACATGGAACAAGAGGTATCCAAGCATAGCTACCCCCATTATAGCTATAGGAGAGGTTCCATCAATGTCACAACCTCAACAACACCCTACACAACCTCCTCCACCTAGACCAGTGGCCATGATTTGGACTAAACTTACCCAAAGTTTAAGGACCACGTCGGCTAGGCTCTCCATCTATGAGCTCATCCAACAATCACCGCCCCATCGAGAGGCTCTAATGGAGATACTCAAAGCCATCGAGCTATAGCCCCATGAAGCAAACTCTTTCAACAACTTTGTGGGACATGTAAAATGATGTACAGAACCAGTCATCACCTTTAGAGAAGACGAACTAAAATCGGTGACTGGTGATATGGTGGATCCACCCCTGCACATCATTGCATGGGTCAATGGGATTCCATTTAAGAGGGTGTTGGTGGACACTGGCTCATCCAACAATATAATCACAACAACGGCATTGAAACACCTCAAGTTGCCAGCATCTCACATTGTGGCCTCCACCTATACCCTTCGAGCATTCAATGACGCGATATGCTCGATGGTTGGCACAATTGTCCTACCCATCCAAGTGGGACAAAAGACTATTCCTACATTGTGCCACATCCTGGAAGGTGAGATGGCCTACAATATTTTGTTGGGCTGGCCTTGGATCAGGGACATGAAGTGTGTCCCTTCGATAGCCCATCAATGCCTAAAGTACACATACGAAGGGCAAGTGCATGTAGTCTCGACAGACTTAGAGCCCTTCAAGTATTGCAATGTGGTGCAGCTGATGCCACAATCGACCCTTCCATCGACACATTTGGACTTTCAGTTGAATCCATCCAAATAGGGTCCGATTCTGCATACATCCCCACTATTAAGTCCCTCAAATCCCCAGTCGGGTCCATCTTCATCATCTGGTCCTTCACCAATGATGCCACCTACGGTGGCCACACCGAAGGACAATGGGAAGAAACCCCTGGAAGAGGCACCACCATCAGTCTCAACCATCTCTACCGAAGAGGTGCCTAGCCGAATGGAAGTCGAGATGCCTAGTTCACCCGACATGGAGTGGACTCAGGAAGAACTCCCATTCCCTCCCCCTCAACCACCAATGATCACCATTGAGATGGCCAATACGGGCCTAGGGGAGTATCTAGTGTGGAACATTGTAGCAACACCCATGCTTGAGTCCATGCAGGACATGGGGAGACCTCGCCTCCCCATCGACACTATTGTCCCTTTGGGCTACCCACCAAATCAGACAAATTTTGTATATGGGGGCCTCGACAATGACATTGAACCTTACCTGCAAGAGGAAGAGGATGAAGAGCCCTTTGTTGAGAACGTCAACTATCTGTCCAACCCAGAATTCACTTTGAAATACCTTGGCCAATGTAATTGGCATGGATATGGGTTGGGCAGATATGAACAAGGGGTGCACATTCTTTGTCAACCAAGATATCAGATGTCATACGACAAATCAGGAGTAGGGTTCAACCACCCTCTGCCCCTTGACATCTTGGTAGAGAACATGCAAGGCCTAGGGCTAGGCAACAAGGATGGGTTGGCACAAGATCCATATGCCAATCCTAACACAACATACACATTGGGGGATTATCTCCCATTGTTAACAACCAACCTTGTGGGCCTCAACAACTCCTCCCCTTTGATCGAGAAAGGGGAAAGTTCAAGAACTTGCCTCCAAAAGGGATATAGACAAGGCCAAGAAGGATCTTTAGAAGATGAGTCAGAGTATGAGGTAGCACCTTGGGACCCTTTTGAGTCCGATAGCAATCACTCGCAAGTGATGCCCATAGATGACTATCAGGAGAACTTCATGACAATGTTCCCCTTCAATGCTCCAATCGAGCAAATGCCACCTCAAGAGAATCAGGTCCTCCCGTAGAGAGCGGAACAACCCCGATGGGACCAAATTAACTTGCTCGAGCAGAACGAGCCTCACATGCCGCAAACAACTATAGGAGCCAATGAAGGCCTATGGATATCTGATAGCGATTATGAAGATGAGACTGAGATGGCATATCTCAATCATATGTGGCAGCAATAATACCCCATGGACATTGATGACATGTTTGAATAGCTAAACATGGGGCCAAGGCATAGGTGGCACCTAAACCAAGCATAGTTGGACCAAGTGCTGCATCCGCCACTTTAGGCATACAGAGAGCACCCTCCGCCTAGAGACCCTATAGAGCCATCAGTGCCAAGGGTAGACCCTATCCTATTATCCACACATAGGGCCGATCCATTTGTGCCAATACCCATAGAGCTAGATCCGAAGCACAAATATCACCAAGGATGTTCGAGTCACCACCCGCATGGTAATGGAGACCAAATTCACTTCATCAACATGATCTCCATTGACTTAACCGCCCCCATCCGCAATCCAGCCGATCCAGCATGACCATTGTATCTAAACCTAGATGCCATAGACTGGGATCATGCTAACTCGCCACCATCCCCATCAGAGTACTGGCCTTGCGGTGAGATGCTTCATTTCACCCCAAGACCAACTCAGGATATCTTCCATGCTGAAGAGGAACCCGACGTTCCAAACATAGATCTAAATTTAGCAAATGATATCCACCTGATCCCAACTCCACACCAGTTGGAGGATGGGTCCCACATGTCAATCGAAGAGATGACTGACGTAGACATCGGCTCTGATCCAATGAATCCACAAATCATCAAGTTGGGGGTAAGTCTATCCCCCAAAGAGCAAGCCGATTACATTGCCCTTCTCAAAGAGAAGAAGGAGGTTTTTGCATGGTCCTACAAAGACATGTCGGGGCTAGACCCATAACTAGTCATGCATAATCTAACGCTTGATCCGACAGTCAAGCCAGTCAAGCAAAAACTATGTAAGATGCACCCAACAATAGCCTTAATGGTCAAATATGAGCTACAAAAGTTATTGGATGCATAGTTTGTCATCTGCATGGATTACCCACCATGGTTGTCCAACATGGTACCCATCAAGAAGCCTGATGGGAGGATTCACATATGCACCAATTTTTGAGATCTAAACAAAGTGAGTCCCAAGGATGATTTCCCCTTGCCTAGCATCGATGCATTGGTAGATGCTACAATAGGCCATGAAATGCTTTCCCTCATGGATGGTTTCTTGGGATACAATCAGATTCGTATCAATCCCGATGATCAACTCAAAATGGCGTTCACAATGCCTTGGGGGACATTTTGTTATAAGGTCATGCCCTTTGGCCTTAAAAATGTTGGCGCCACCTACCAACGTGCTATGACATACATCTTCCATGATCACATGCATAAAACTTTGGAAGACTATATGGATGATTTGTTGGCCAAATCTCTTTTGTGCCCAGATCATCTCGATGACTTAAGCAAGATCCTCGATCGCCTCATCGAACACAAAGTCAGACTAAACCCCAAGAAGTGCGTATTTGGCATCACATCTGGAAAACTCTTGGGTTTCATAGTCTCAAAATGAGGCATCGAGGTAGATCCAAATAAAGTCAAGGCAATCCTTGAAATGCTTCCCCCAACCACCATCAAGCAACTTAGAAGCTTGCAGGGAAAGGTCACGTCAATCAAGCGCTTCATAGCACAATTATCTGACAAGTGTCGACCCATGAATAAATTATTACACAAGGGGGTAGCATTTCACTAGGATGACGAGTGCCAGTCAGCCTTCGATGACATTAAACAATACTTGGCTTCACCACTAGTATTGGCACCACCTAGACCAGGAGTGTCATTCTATTTATACATCTCAGCTACTGAGGTGGCACTGGGCGCCATGCTAGCCCAAAAAAATGAACTACATAAAGAACAGGCTACTTACTATCTTAGCCGCACCCTGGTCAGTTATGAACTTAACTATGCATACGTCGAGAAGCTATGCTTAGCAGTGGTATTTGCCACCAAAAAGCTATGCCACTACATGTTGAGCAATACGACGTATGTTGTGTCTAAGGAGAATCCATTATGGTACATGATGAGTCATACTTATCATAGTAGCCGCACGGAAAAATGGATCATGTTGTTGATGGAGTTTGACATCGAATTCATTGGACAGAAGTCCATCAAAGGTCAAGTCATCACCGATCAACTAGTAGAGGCTCCTCTCGAAGATGATCAACCTCTAACCATAGAGCTACCCGATGATGGGGTCTTCCATGTCTCAGAATCGCCAGATTTTGATGAGCTTGAGTCACAGGCCGACATAACCTTATTCTTTGATGGTTCTAAATGTGAGCAAGGGGGTGGCATGGGAATCGTATTCTTCACACCGCAAGGGGCTCCAATGCCTCTATCATTTAAACTTGATTTCCCATGCACCAACAACAATGCCGAATACGAAGCCTTGCTCATAGGTCTTCAGACAACAATCACCATGAACATCAAATGCTTGAACATCTTTGGTGATTCGTTGTTAATTGTCAACCAAGTGAAAGGGGTATTCCAATGTAAATGCCCAGTTCTACAGGCATACAAAGCCCTTGTGGATAAATTCTTGGAAAATCTTGAATGGTACGACATCGAGGCACTCCCTCGATCATCGAATCATTTTGCAGACACTATGGCCTCCTTGGGGTCACTAATCCCGCAAGACCCTTCTGGTGAGATGACAACCATTCAAGTCAAAACATTATCGTAATCCATGATGGAGCATGCAAGCTCTGACATAACGCCAGGAATCCACCTGATCCAGATTGAACCATCTCAGGATAGGTTCTCTCGAATCCATGATAGTCTGAATCATGCCAACTAGGGGTCCTTGTTCTCCCTAACCCCTCTTAATAGCAACACAATGCTATTCTTACAAGTTCTTTCCCGCTCAACTTTTGCTAGGGATGAACTTCAAGAGGGATTGGCAGTTCATACCATCGAGGTTTCTGATCAGCAAGATTGGTACACACCCATAAGAGACTACCTCAAGCTAGGTAACCTCCCACTTGGATTGACGCACATCATGAAAAGATCATTCAAATAGAAAGTGGCAAAACATGTCTTGCTAGGAGACATTTTGTACCATCGAAGCTACGAAGGGATCCTCCTCCATTGCTTGGACCAACAGGAGTCCGCTTGGGCGATCACCCAAGCGCACGATGGTACATGTGGTGGCCACTTCAGCGGTATGGCCATCGCAAAGTGCATCCTTTGCATGGGCTATTATTGGCCATATTTAGAGTGAGATTGTTGTGCGTATGTAAGGAAGTGCATGAAATGTCAACACCATGCTAATTTGACACATGTACCTTCTCAGGCCTTGCAGCCGATCCAATCGGCTTGGCCATTTTTGTAGTGGGGCTTAGATCTAATCGAAAATATCTCCCCTACATCGTCAGGTCATCACACATTTATCATAACGGCCACAGAGTACTTCACCAAGTGGGTGGAAGCAATTCCGCTTACCTCTACGACTGGGACCCGCATTGCGGAGTTTATTTTACATAACATCATATGTCATTTTGGTATTCCATCCAAGATCATCTCGGATAATGGGACGTCATTTAAGAACAAATATGTGCATGCTTTGACAACAAAGTACAAAATTCAGCATAGTTTTTCAACACCCTATTATCCACAGGCAAATGGGCAAGCAGAGGCGTCAAACAAAATGCTAGTTGCCATCCTTAAAAATATGGTCACAGATAGTCATAAGGATTGGCACATTCAAATCCCACTTGCTCTTTGGGCTTATCGCACTAGCATTCGGATGCCCATGGGGGCAACTCCATTTTCGTTGGTGTATGGCTCCGAGGCAGTCATGCCTCTCGAGTTGGAAATACCTTCCCTACGCATATCAATGCAAGAGTTCATCGATGATGACACTATGTGTCGAGCCCGGTTAGACCAGCTTACGTTGCTCGATGAATGATGCATCAATGCTCTCGAGCATTTACGTATCTATCAAGAGCGACTTAAGAAAGCATACAACATGAAAGTTCACCTGAGGGACTTTCAAGTTGGTGACTTGGTCTTAAAAGAGAACCAACAAAATTCTAACTTGCCGCCCCATCTAAGGGACAAGTTCATAGCAAACTGGTTAGGTCCTTATGTAATTGATAGTAAAATAGGACCTAGAACATACCGGCTCACCTCTCTTGAAGGAATCAAGGAACTAGAACCCTTGAACATCAGTCATTTGAGGCCATTCCACATTTAAAAGAGCCATAGCCCACCCCAAAAACTCCAAGGATTCCAACAATCACTTGGTCAACCCAAAAACACCCCAAAGGTACCTATAAATTCCTTTGGTCAAACCAAAAAGCTCCAAGGATTCCAACAATCACTTGGTCAACCCCAAAAATGCCCCAAAGGTACCTATAAATCCCTTTGGTCAAACCAAAAGCTCCAAGGATTCCCACAATCGCTTGGTCAACCTAAAACACCCCAAAGGTATCCATAAACCCTTTGGTCAAACCAAAAGCTCCAAGGGTTCCCACAATCGCTTGGTCAAAAACAAATTCAAAAACAAAAGATAATAAAAAATAACAAAAAAAATTGCATCTCACTTCCATGCATACTCTTAAAAATCAAAACACAAAAATATAATAAATTGCATTAGGCATCGCATCCATACATTGCATATTTGTTGGTCATACATGTCAAAAGCACCATAGACTATAATTGCTAGGCAATTCCATCATTTTCCACATTCAGTCCATTTTGTAAACACATCCATCCAAAATAACGCCATCCACATTTTTTTTATCATAATCAGTTGTCTGCTAATGTCTTTAGGGTTTTTCATCATTCAGTTGTCTTTAGATTTCTAGTCAAAAGTTGTACAAAGTCAGACAGATTTTACAAAGGTAGAGTTTTACTTGGATCACACCTTGTTACGTAGCATCCCAACACAAGTTAAAACACATAAAAATTCCCAAGTTGTGTGAATGCAAGAGAAACCTACAAAGCAATCTAGGGTACCATAGGTGAAAGGTTAGCTTGCTCATCCCCCTATGCGAATGGTTCGAGAATGCTGAGAATTGACAAAAGGACAAGCTCTTCCCCATCCAATTCCCCATAATAAATAGTGGTTAAAATCCACTATCAAAAAACCCCAAACACCTTTGATCCCCAAAGTCATAAGGATTCATACTACATGCCCTTGACAAGGATGGGTAGTCATCCCCAAGGCCTAAAAGATCAATGCCATTACATAATAAAATCCCCAATCACCTTTGATCCCCAAAGTCATAAGGATTCATACTACACGCCCCTGACAAGGATGGGTAGTCATCCCCAAGGCCTAAAAGATCAATGCCATTACATAATAAGATCCCCAATCACCTTTGGTCCCCAAAGTCGTAAGGATTCATACTACACGTCCCTAAACAGGATGGGTAGTCATCCCCAAAGCCAAAAGGGATCAATGCCATTCACAAGCCAAAAACCTACGAGCTCAACTTTGAAACCCAAAATGCAAAATCAAATAACAGTGGTTATCACCACTACTCAAACCCCTTGCTCAAAAAGAAAAACAAAAGAGAAAAATAAACAATGATTTTCATCACTATGTATGAGAGCAAGTATCCCAACAAGTTGAGCAACCGAAAGACGCCTGAGCTTGAATCCCTAGAATTCTCAGCATTCAAAAAACCATCTAGGTGATCCTCATTACGGGTTTGGTGGACAGCCTACCTGGCAATGGCGGTATCCTAAATGCATGATGATATGTCTATCACATTAGCTTTGCATGTGAGCAGACCAATGTTTGCATGTGGATGAGCTAGCTTATGGTACCTTAGATTGTCCTATGGATTAATCTTACTAAATACAACAAAGGAGTTAGTGGAGCTAATTAGGTGATCCTCAGTACAAGTTTGGTGGACAGCCTACCTGGCACTGGCGGTATCCTGACAAATACCACATAAACGAACTCAATCGCACACACAAGGATGTGAAATAACTTGGTCAAACTCAAGTCTGATTCGTACCTTGTTCAAAAGTCTTGTAAGATAAATGTACAGTCTTGGCTAGTTAGTTAAAACATCTGAGTCTCAGAAAAACCTTAACTACATTCTAGAACAACTATGGTACATTCCATTCTTACATCACCATCAAAAAATACAAAAAAAAAAAAATTCACACATGCAAAGTCATTCCACAAAGCAATCACATAGTACAGAAAGCCAGTAAATCCTGTACAGTCTATGGTGCCACCACCAAGTTATCAACAAATCATTTCATCCATTCCATATGCATACATCATATAATTAGAAACATCGCATTCATAATAACCCATGCATACATCAACGTAAATAAATGTGCATAAAAGTAACAATAAATCATGACAAGTGTATAATAAAAAATAAATTCATGTATATATATCACCAAAAATGCCCGTAGGCTACAATAAAACGGTCCTCTGACCTCACAAAAAAATTAAAAACTCAAAAACCCCAAGCCTAGGGAGTCGGCCACCATGATCACGTAGGATCGGTGTGACTGGAACTACCCCTAGTGGTGTGGGTCCTATGGGACCTCTCAAGGCGGCTACTGCTAGCCCCCGCATCATGCCCACTAGCGCTACCCTCACCCACCCACCTACGATGAGAGGAAGCAGACTACTCAGTCTCACTATCTCTCATTCGACGTGAAGATCCACCTCCAATGAGCTCAGGTAACTGTCCACCAAGGTGGATAATCTCAACCTCCAAATCCACCCAAAATCGACCCCACTCCACATCCCACTAGCGGTATGCAGCCAATGCTTCATCCCGCTATGCCAACTGAGCCCACAAGCGATCCCTCTCAACGTTGTGCTCCTCATCCCATCTCTACAGTAGCTCCTCCAATCATGCTATCTCAACATGATACCTAGCCTCCATATCCCCTAGGACTGCCTGAGGCATGGGCATCTCCAGGATGGCATGCTGCTCCGACACCCACTACTCCAGAACGTCCTATGTATCCAATTGCTCCAGAACCCCTAGGTCATCCCCAGTCAAGTCATCAACCTCCACCATATCCGCATCATCGAGTGGAGCTCCCCAACCCTCCCCCGATGCCTCTGCATCCTCACCACCTACTACTACCGCATCCGTACCTCCTAGAGGCCCCTCACCCCGCCATCGCAGCATCGTCCACCACTGGTCATACTCTGTAGTCACCCCAACATTGTCCACATCGAGGACATCAATCACTACATCCGACTCCTCACCCAATGGCTCAATGATCGGCCAGGCCAAAGTCCTCTCATCACCCCGACATCGATAGATCAAGGGCTCACCAAGAAATCCCTGGTGCACCCCAAACTATCGAGTCACCCGAACGTATGAGAAGTACTCCTGCTCGATCCCATGCCGCCCGATCAACCACCTCCCCCTGCATGCCCATCGGAGCCACTCCCCAACCTCAAGCTAGGCTGGACAATCCCGGTATGGCCGCCAAAACACCTCTCCTAGAGCAAGATGCAAGAAGGCATCAACATAGTGCCCCACGACACCTGCCCACCATCGACTCAGCCCCTGCTCCTCGGACCTCCACCATAGGGCAGCATAGCCAATCTCCCTATCCACCATCTCTCCTCGAGTGGTCCAAGGCAACCCTACAGCTATGTGTTGCCATCCCCAACACTGCAATAGGTAGCTGCACCCAATCCCCTTCCACCTTTGATAGCAGACCTCGTACAACTCATCATATAACTATGCTAGTAGCATCTGACCCCACCTCATAATCAGTGGTGCTACTGTCGGACACTCCACAAGTCTAAACACTACCTCAAGCAGGTTCCAAGGGAACCTCGCACCTGAGGAGTCAAGAAGCAGCATGTTGGAGATGAGGGTCATAAGCAATGTATGCCTCACCCCCAACACGCCCTTCTCAAACCACCACCGCACCAGAATCCTACCAATCAGGCAGTCCCCCTCTGCCCTCTCCACCGCCCCATCCACCCCCATCTCCGTCGCATGCCCAAAGCACCGTGTCAGCACCACCATCCACTGATCACGAGGAGTCATCCGAATGGGCAGCCCATCTATCAAAATCCATAGAATTCGATAAACGTCCTCCAGAGTCACTATCATCTCCCCTATTGGGAGATGAAAGGTGTTGGTGCGGGGATCCCACAAATTGATCAGGGTAGTCAGATATGCCCGATCCCCCACCACAAGCTCTAACCGAGTCACCTGCTTGAGCCCAAGGGCATCAAGCCAATCCCAGTCTGCCATAGTCAGCGCATCCCATGCATCAAAAAATACCGTCGACTGACGGTACCGACTCTTCACCACCTGCAAAACAAAACAACACAAAAACATTAAAACATGACAACAAAAAAAATTGTACAACACTAAAACAAATATACAACAATGTATACAAACTGTACAACAAAAACATTTAATAAACTATACAACAACATTAACAAAATGTACAATACAAACATTCAAAAAAAAATCAATAAACAACGCAAAATAAAACAAAATTTTAACCTAGGGTTTTTAACCTTAGTTTAAACTAAAAAACAAAAACACAAAACAAACAAAAAACAAAATAACAACAAAATTTTAACCTAGGGTTTTTAACTCTAGTTTAAACAAAAAACAAATAACAACAAAATTTTAACCTAGGGTTTTTAACTCTAGTTTAAACTAAAAAACAAAAAACAAAATTTTAACCTAGGGTTTTTAACTCTAGTTTAAACAAAAAAAAAAAACAAAAAAAACAAAATTTAACCTAGGGTTTTTAACTCTAGTTTAAACAAAAAATAAAATTTTAACCTAGGGTTTTTAACTCTAGTTTAAACAAAAAACAAAATAACAACAAAATTTTAACCTAGGGTTTTTAACTCTAGTTTAAACTAAAAAACAAATAAAACAAAATTTTAACCTAGGGTTTTTAACTCTAGTTTAAACAAAAAACAAAATAACAACAAAATTTTAACCTAGGGTTTTTAACTCTAGTTTAAACTAAAAAACAAAATTTTAACCTAGGGTTTTTAACTCTAGTTTAAACAAAAAAAAATAACAACAAAATTTTAACCTAGGGTTTTTAACTCTAGTTTAAACTAAAAAACAAAATTTTAACCTAGGGTTTTTAACTCTAGTTTAAACTAAAAAACAAAATAAAAACAAAAATTTTAAACTAGGGTTTTGATCTTAGTTTAAACAACGCCACACAAAATACAAATACAAAACAATTAAACTAGGGTTTTGATCTTAGTTTAAACAGAAAAACGAAATACAAAATAAATTAATTACGATTTTGAACTATAAAATAAAAACAAACAAAATAAAGAGAAGGAGCACCTACCGGTCTTGCCTCGGCTCCGCCACTCGAAGATCTGGTCCATGCACTCATGGTATCCATGAAATCTCGACAGCGCTCTGCTACATAGACTCGAACTCCTCCTCACAACTCCAAATCGCCAAAAAAAACAAATGCAAATGAGCCCAAAACCTAGTTTTGGCCCTTATATAGGCTCTTAGGCCTGTAATCGTTCCACCCTAGGATGAGCGCTCTAGTTAGCGCTCGTCCCACCCTGGGACGATTACAAAACTGGTATTCGTCCCACCCTGGGACGATTACAGAGCAAGAAAATCAAAAACAACCAAAACTGCATCCAAAATGCACCAAAAATAACAATAAAATTGCCGAACAAAGGCACCTTTGCGCCTACATTCAATTCAAGGCATCCAAAACTAACGTTGGGGTCACAAATTCTCACTATCCTACTCCCTAAGAAGGCTACCATAGCTGGACCGCTCCATGGGAGGACGAATTTTCGACAATTTCATCCCCAAAGGCATCACAAAAAGGGTCAAAACCCACCCAAAAATAGCAATAAAATTGCCAAACAAAGGCGCCTTTGCACCTGACATTCTTGGCATACAAAACTGATGTCGGGGCCACAAATTATCAATATCCTACTCCCTAAGAAGGCTACCATAGCCGGACCGCTCCATGGGAGGACGGATTTTTGACAATTTCAGCTCCAAAATGCATCACAAAAAGGGTTAAAACCCACCAAAAATAGGTCAGATTGTTGGGAAACTGCATAAGCATTCAATGGAAAACAACTGAAGGCACCCTTACCAAAAGTCATCTTGGGTCAAGCGACTCATCACTTTTCTCATTTCGGTCATTCCCTCATCGATTCGTCGCTTGAGGGGGTAGTCACACTTAGTCACCAATCAACAAATACACACCCAATCAAGGAAATGGCATGCATTCAAAGAATCATTGACAAAGACAATCATGCTCCTGCTTGGGGCAGCAAACAAGCAATAATCACAAGCTGATCAAACACTTGGCATTCTAGAATCATGAACTCAAGGTTCCCATAGACAAAAGGTTGCGCCCTTTGCCTATTCATGACTGAACAATGTCCAAGATCAAGTAACACCTCACCGAAAAAGGTTAACACTTGAATTAAGCTCCTTAGCTCGTCAGAAGCAAGGATTCAAGAATGCGTGCCCTTTCCATACTTGGGGCATCAAAATTTGGTTAGGTTACTGAGAAACCCTAATCATTAAGTGCTTTGGTTATCTATTTTTGCTCAGCACTGCGCCATGCACAACGCATCCCAAAAAGGGGCATCTGTAGACACCAAAACAACACCAATCTGATCATGTGGATACAAGCACTGATCGAATTGGCATACATAGCCCCTAGGGCAGCCCCCAGAGGTTAAAAAATGGTCCTAACCACTCCCAAAGTAGTTTTGGAAGGTCAGAGGTCAATTTGGCACCTTTCAAGCACTCTGCTCCCTACTCGTTCCACCCTAGGATGATTACAAACTGGTATTCGTCCCACCCCGGGACGATTAGCAGCATTCGCTCCAGGGTGGGGCGAATAGCAAGTTTGATGGGAAAAAGGTCAAACCTTGACAAATGGTAGCTCAGATCCGCCACTCAACTCCACCTTCAATGCATGGGAGTGCGAGTGAGCATTTTTGAGCTCAAAGAGGCAGTCATGGAGCCCTTAATCAGGGAGGAATCTTCTCTCCCTGGGAAGGCATGATGGCCAAGTGGCGCCCCTGCATGCACATTCAAAGCAGACCTTCAGGTCTATAAAATGGTGAGTCTTCTCACCCCAAAAAAGAATAGAGCAGGAGCATTTGGAGCAACGGAGTGCTGCCGAATTACATCCTCACCCCTCACTTGTGCTTCTTACATCCTTGATCTCTCTTTTGGAAGGGAGGTTATTGGGTGAACATTGGAAGCGCAATCCGGACCCAAAACCCAAACATTTGGCCACAATACCCCACCCAATTTTTTGACACAACCCCCTAGGAGGTTTTGGACCCATCCCAAGTGGATTGGTGTCGAAACCAAGCCCCAAACGGTGGGCGTCCTGCCCTCGGGTGCCCCCTGCACTGTTGCAGTCCTAATCGCCCCACCCCGGAGTGATTAGAAATCTGTAGTATATTTCTTCACTATTTCTTTTGCATCTTATTTTATGTCATTCATATATGCTGCCATTCAAATTTCATGCCATTCTGATGAGTTTTGACTGTGTTTTCATTGTTTTTCGCTTTCACTAACATACAGGGAGCATCTTCGGATACAGGGCGATCGGGGCCGAATCTGTAGAATCCGACCTTCTGGGTCATCTCAAAATGCCCTATTTTGCCTAACCCCAACTTTGTAGGTGTTTTGGAGGCCTCTGGATGGGACATTTAGGAGGTTGCTTTCTGACATTTTATGACAGTCCTAATCGTCCCACCCCGGAGCGATTAGAAATCTACAGTAGATTTCTTGACTGTTCCTTTTGCAGTGTGTTCATGATGGTGTTTGCATGCTTCTATCCAAATTTCATCTTATTCTGACATGTTTTGATTACCGTTTTAATTATTTCATGCATGCATTAACCGGAGGCCTTGGGGATTGCATGTTTCCCTCCATCCGTAGGTGCTATTAATCATTTGCTATTTCTTTGAATGTAGGATCTCGACACCGGAGGGGTAGCAAGGAACTACAGGTGCATTCATGCAAGCGGCGATGACGTTTGGCCCGCCCATTTCAAATGTGGGCACGCGGAAGATCCCGAAGGGGAGCGTACCATCCGTGGTGTAACAAAACTATATCTAACGCTCCTAGCCCCTAAAAAGGAAGGAGACGTATTGTAACCTGATCTCAAAGAAAAATTAATAAAATAAAGGGCTGCACTTTACATTTGCTTTATATCTCATTTCAGTTCGTTTGTTTTCCCTTTTCATGCACTTTAGTCCTTTTTCTTCATTCGTAGGACTTAGCGTTTCGTATGCTTTTGTTTGCATCGCACCCGGTATGCCTATGGGCTTCCGTATCCTCGTGCTTTCACTAGGATTTTGGGATTTTGAGTTTTTGGTTTTTTGTGAGGTCATAGGACCTACTTATTGTATCCTAAGGGCATTTTGACTTGATATATATACATGACTCTTTTTGGTTTGATTATATCCTTGTCATGGTTTATTGTTCTTTTATGCACATTTATTTATGTTGATGTATGCATATGCTATTATGACTACAAATGATTTTAACTATATGATATAGATGTATGCATATGGAATGGATGGAATGATTTGTTGGTATGCAGGTGGTGGCACCGTAGACAATACAAAAATTACTGGATTTCTATACTATGTGATTGCTTTATGGAATAACTTTGCATTTGTAATTTTTGTTTTGTATTTTTTGATGGTGATGTAAGTAATGAAATATACAATAATTTTTTTAGAATGTAGTTAACGTTTTTCTGAGACTCAGATGCTTTAACTAACTAGTCAAGACTTTACATTATCTTACAAGACTTTCAAACAAGGTACAAATCAGACTTGAGTTTGACCAAGTTATTTCACATCCTTGTGTGTGTGATTGAGTTTTTTTATGTGGTATTCGTAAGGATACCGCCAGTTCCAGGTAGGTTGTCCACCAAACTTGTACTGAGGATCACCTAATTAGCTCCACTAACTCCTTTGTTGTATGTAGTAGGATTAATCTACGGTGCAATCTAGGATACCATAAGCTAGCTCATCCACATGCAAACATTGGTCTACACACACGCAAAGCTAATGTGATAGATGTATCATCATGCATTTAGGATACAACCATTGCCAGGTAGGCTATCCACCAAACCCGTAATGAGGATCACCTAAATGGTTTTTCAAATGCTGAGAATTCTGGGGATTCAAGTTTAGGCGTCTTTCGGCTGTTCAGTTTGTTGGGATACTTGCTCTCATATATAGTTATGAAAATCACTGTTTATTTTTCTCTCTTTTTTTTTGCTCTTGAGCAAGGGGTTTGAGTAGTGGTGATAACCACTGTTATTTTTTTTACTGTTGCTTTTTGAGTATTTAGATTTTGAATTTTGATTTCAACATTGAGCTTTTGGGATTTTGGCTTGTGAATGGCATTGATCCTTTAGGCCTTGGGGATGAATACCCATCCTTCTTAGGGGCATGTAGTATGAATCCTTATGAATTTTTGGGATCAAATGTGTTTGGGAATTTTGATGGTGAACTTTTGGGATTTTGCTTTGGAATAGAATTGATCTTTTAGGCCTTGGGGATGACTACCCATCGTTCTCAAGGGCGTGTAGTACGAATCCTTACAACTTTGGGGATAAAAGATGTTTGGGGATTTTTATGATGAACTTTTGGGAGTTTTCTTTGGAATTGCATTGATCCTTTTAGACCTTGGGGATGACTACCCATCCTTCTCAGGGGCGTGTAGTACGAATCCTTACAAATTTGGGGATCAAGGGTGTTTGGAATTTTTAATAGTGGTGAAGACCACTATTTATTGTGGGGAATTGGATGGGGAAGAGCTTTTCCTTCTATCAATTCTTAGCATTATTGAACCATTCACATAGGGGGATGAGCAGGATAACATTTTTGCTTAAGGTACCCTAGACCGCTTTGTAGGTTTCATCTTTCGTTCACACAACTTGGGAATTTTTATGTGTTTTTAAGCTTGTGTTGGGATGCTATGTAACAAGGCGTGATCCAAGTAAAACTCTACCTTGTAAAAATTGGTCTGACTTTGTAAGCATTTGTCTAGAAATTTAAAGATAGCTGAATGATGAAAACCCTAAAGACATTAGAAGACAACTGACTATGATATGGCAAAAATGCAAAGGGCGTTACTCTTGATGGATCTTTTACAAAATGGACTGAATGTGGAAAATTATGGAATTGCCGAGTAGTTACAGTCTATGGTGCATTTGACATGTATGACCAACAAATATGCAATGTATGTATGCGATGCCTAATGCAGGTCTTTTTTTGTATTTTGATTTTTAAGATTATGCATGAGAGTGAGATGCAATTTTTTTTGTTATCGTTGATTATCTGTTGTTTTTTTTTTTTTGAATATTTGTTATGGTGGTTTTAACCCAAATGGGTGGGGACAAAGTGATTGATGACCAAAGGGATTATAGATACCTTTGGGGCATTTTGGGTGACCAAGCGATTGTGGGAACCCTTGGAGCTTTTGCTTTGACCAAAGGGATTATCAGTACCTTTGAGGCATTAGGCTGACCAAGCGATTGCGATAATCCTTGGAGTGTTCGGTTTGACCAAAGGGATTATGGATACCTTTGGGGTATTTTGGGGTTGACCAAGTGATTGTGGGAACCCTTGGAGCTTTTGGTTTGACCAAAGGGATTATGGATACCTTTGGGGCATTTTGGGGTTGACCAAGCGATTGTGGAAACCCTTAGAGATTTTTGGTTTGGCCAAAGGGGTTATAGATACCTTTGGGGCATTGGGCTGACCAAGCGATTACAAGAATCCTTGGAGCGTTTGGTTTGACCAAAGGGATTATGGATACCTTTGGGGCTTTTTGGGGTTGACCAAGTGATTGTGGGAACCCTTGGAGCTTTTGGTTTGACCAAAGGGATTATGGATACCTTTGGGGCATTTTGGGGTTGACCAAGCAATTGTGGGAACCCTTGGAGCTTTTAGGTTTGGCCAAAGGGGTTATAGATACCTTTGGGGCATTTTAGGGTTGACCAAGCAATTATGGGAACCCTTGGAGATTTTTGGTTTGGCCAAAGGGGTTATAGATACCTTTGGGGCATTTTAGGTGACCAAGCAATGGCGAGAACCCTTGGAGCTTTTGGTTTGACCAAAGAGATTATAGATACCTTTGGGACATTTTGGGTGACCAAGCGGTGGTGAGAACCCTTGGAGCTTTTGGTTTGACCAAAGGGATTATAGATACCTTTGGGGCATTTTTTTGACCAAGTGATTGCGGGAACCCTTGGAGCTTTTGGGGTGGGTCATGGCTCTTTAAATGTTGAATGGCATCAAATGACTGATGTTCAAGGGTTCTAGTTCCTTGATTTCTTCAAGAGAGGTGAGCTGGTATGTTCCAGGTCCTATTTTACTATTGATTACATACGGACCTAACCAATTTGCTGCAAACTTGTCCCTTAAATGGGGTGGCAAGTTAGAATTTTGTTGGTTCTCTTTTAAGACTAGGTCATCGACCTAAAAGTCCCTCAGGTGAAATTTCATGTTGTATGCTTTCTTAAGTCACTCTTGATAGATACATAAATGCTCGAGAGCATTGACGCATCATTTTTTGAGTAGTGTAAGCTGGTCTAACTGGGTCTGCTGTGCAGTGTCATCATCGATGAACTCTTGCATTGATATGCACAAGGAGGGTATTTCCAACTCACGAGGCATGACTGCCTCAAAGCCATATACTAGCAAAAATGGAGTTGCCCTAGTGGGAGTCTGAATGCTAGTGCGATAATCCCATAGGGAAAGTGGTATTTGGATGTGCCAATCCTTATGACTATCTGCGACCATCTTTTTAAGGATGGCAACTAGCATTTTTTTTTATGCCTCTACTTGCCCATTTGCCTACGGATAATAAGGTGTCAAAAAACTATGCCAAATTTTGTACTTTGTTGTCAAAGCATGCACATATTTGTTCTTAAATGATGTCCCATTATCTAAGATGATTTTGGATGGAATACCAAAATTACATATGATGTTATGTACAATAAACTTTGCAATGCGGGGCCCAATCATAGAGGTAAGCGAAATTGCTTCCACCCACTTAGTGAAGTACTCTATGGCCGTTATGATAAATGTGTGATGACCTGACGACATAGGGGAGATATTTTTGATGAGATATAAGCCCCACTATGAAAATGACCAAGCTTATTGGATCAGCTGCAAGGCCTGAGAAGGTATGTGTGTCAATTTATCATGGTGTTGACACTTCATGCACTTTCGCACATATGCACAACAATCTTGTTCTAAAGATGGCCAATAATAGCCCATGCAAAGAATGTTATTTGCAATGGCCATACCGCTAAAGTGGCCATCGCATGTACCATCATGCACTTGGATGATCACCCAAGTGGACTCCTGCTGGTCCAAGCAATGGAGGAGGATTCCTTCATAGCTTCGATGATATAAAATGTCTCCTAGCAAGACATGCTTTGTCGCTTTTTATTTGAATGATATTTTCACGGTGTGTGACAATCCAAGTGGGAGGCTACCTAACTTGAGAGTCTCTTATGGGTGTGTACCAATCCTGCTGATCAAAAACCTCGATGGTATGAATAGTCGATCCCACTTGAAGTTCATACCTAGCAAAAGCTGAGTGGGAAAGAACTTGTAAAAATAGTGTTGTGTTGCTATTAAGAAGGGTTGGAGAGAACAAAGTCCCCATTTGGCATGATTCATACTATCATGGATTCAAGAGAACCTATCCTGAGATGGTTCAATATGGATCAGGTGGATTTCTGGCATTATGTTAGAGCTTTCACGCTTCATCATGAATTGTGATAACATTTTGAATTTAATGGTTGTCATCTCACCAGAAATGTCTTGTGGTATTAGTGACCCCAAGGAGGCCATAGTGTCCGCAAAATGATTCGATGATAGAGGGAGTGCCTTGATGATGTACCATTCAAGATTTTCCAAGAATTTATCCACAAGGGCTTTGTAGGCCTACAAAAATGGGCATTTGCATTGGAATACCCCTTTAACTTGGTTGACAATTAACAGTGAATCACCAAAGATATTCAGGTGTTTGATGTTCATGGTGATGGTTGTTTGAAGACCTATGAGCAGGGCTTCATATTCAGCATTATTATTGATGCATGGGAAATCAATTTTAAATGGCAAAGTCATTGGAGCCCCTTGAAGTGTGAAAAACATGATTCCTACGTCAGCCCCTTGCTCACATTTAGAACCATCAAAAAATAAGGTCATGTCGGCCTGTGACTCAGGCTCATCAGAATCTGGTGATTCTGAGACATGGATGAATCCATCATCGGGCAGCTCTACGGTCAGAGGCTAATCGTATTCGAGAGGAGCCTATGCTAGTTGATCAGTTATGACTTGACCTTTGATGGACTTTTATCCAATGAATTCGATGTCAAACTCTGTCAACAACATGATCCATTTCGTCGTGTGACTACTATGATAAGTATGACTCATCATGTACCACAATGGATTCTCCTTAGACACCACATACGTCGTATTTCTTAGCATGTAATGGCGTAGCTTTTTGGTGGTAAATACCACCACAAAGCATAGCTTCTCAATGTATGCATAGTTAAGTTCATAACTGACTAGGGTGTGGCTAATATAATAATTATCCTGCTCTTTATGTAGTTCATTTTTTGGGCTAGCATGGCACCCAGTGCCACCTCAGTAGCTGAGATGTATGAATAGAATGGCACTCCTGGTCTAGGTGGTGCCAACACTGGCAGTGAAGCCAAGTATTGTTTGATGTCATTGAAGGCTGACTGGCACTCGTCATCCTAATGAAATGCTACTCCCTTGTGTAATAATTTATTCATGGGTCGAAACTTGTTAGATAACTATGCTATGAAGTGCTTGATCGACGTGACCTTACCCTGCAAGCTTCTGAGTTGCCTGATGGTGGTTGGGGGAAGCATTTCAAGAATTACCTTGACTTTATTTGGATCTACCTCAATGCCTCATTTTTAGACTATGAAACCCAAGAGTTTTCTAGATGTGATGCCAAATACGCACTTCTTGGGGTTTAGCCTAACCTTGTGTTCGATGAGACGAACGAGGATCTTGCGTAAGTCATCGAGATGATTTTGGCACAAAATATATTTGGCCAACAAATAATCCATATAATATTCCAAAGTTTTATGCATGTGATCATGGAAGATGTATGTCATAGTGCGTTGGTAAGTGGCACCAACATTTTTAAGGCCAAAGAGCATGACCTTATAATAAATTGTCCCCCAAGGCATTGTGAACGCCATTTTTAGTTGATCATCGAGATTGATACAAATCTGGTTGTATCTCGAGAAACTATCCATGAGGGAAAGTATTTCATGGCCTATTGTAGAATCTACCAATGCATCGATGCTAGGCAAGGGAAATCATCCTTGGGACTTGCTTTGTTTAAATCTTAAAAATTAATGCATATGCAAATCCTCTCGTTAGGATTTTTGATGGGTACCATGTTGGACAACCATGGTGGGTAATCTATGTAGATGACAAACTGTGCATCCAATAGCTTTTGTAGCTCGTATTTGACCATTAATGCCACTATTGGGTGCATCTTACGTAGCTTTTGCTTGACTGGCTTGACTGTCGGATCAAGTGTTAGATTATGTGTGACTAGCTATGGGTCTAGCCCTAACATGTCTTTGTAGGACCATGCAAAAACATCCTTCTTCTCTTTGAGAAGGGCAATGTAATCAGCTTGCTCTTCGAGGGATAGATTTACCCCCATCTTGATGATTTGCAGATTCATTGGATCAAAACCGATGTCTGCGTCAATCATTTCTTCAACTGACATGTGGGATCCATCCTCCAAATGGTGTGGAGTTGGGATTAGATGGATAGCATTTTCTGAATTTAAATATGCATTGGGAATGTCAAGTTCCTCTTCAACATGGAAGATATCCTAAGTTTGTCCTAGGGTGAAATGGAACATCTTGCCATAAGGCCAGTACTTTGATGGGTATGGTGATGTGTTAGCATGATCCCAGTCTATGACATCTAGGTCTAGATACAATGGTCATGTTGGATCGGCTTGATTGTGGATGGGGGCGGTTAAATAAATGGAGATCATGTTCATGGACTAAATTTGGTCTCCATTATCGTGTGGGTGTTGGTTCAGACATCCTTGGTGATCCTTGTACCTTGGATCTAGCTCTTTGGGTATTTGTACAAAAGGATCGACCCTATGTGCAGATAGAAGGATAGGGTCTGCCCTAGGAACTCATGGCCCTATAGGGTATCTAGGTGGGAGGTGCTCCCTGTATGCCCAAAGTGGTGGATGAAGCACATGGTTTAACTAGGCTTGGTTTAAATGCCACCTATGCCTTGGTCCCATATTTAAATATTCAAACATATCATCGATGTCTATGGGGTATTCCTATTGCCTCCTATGGTTGAGATATGCCATCTTAGTCTCATCCTCATAGTCATTATCAAAGATCCATAGGCCTTCATTGTATCTGACAACTATGTGCCCCTCTTGCTAGTATAGCCTCCCACTAGGCATTTCTTGATCACTATCCTCACTCTCTATGAAAACCTAAAATTTGGAATTTAGGTAGTCGATTTTGGGGAAGATACTTGGATCTTCTCCCTTTGGTGGATCACTTTGCCTTATGGCCGGCATGGGAAGCTCATTTTTTTCAAGCAAGTTAATTTGGTCCCTTCTGGGTTATTCTGCTCTCTACGAGAGGGCTAAATTCTCTAGAGGTGGCAATGGCCCGATTGGAACATTAAAGGGGAACATTGCGACGAAGTCCTCCTGATAGTAATCCATGGGTGTCAGCTGCAAGTGATTGCTATCGAACTCAAATGGGTCCCAAGGTGCTACCTCATAATCCGAATCATCTTCAGAAGACCCCCCTTGATTTATTTCATATCCTTCTTGAAGGTTACTTCTTGAACTTTCCCCTTACTTGATCAAAGGGGAGGGGTTTTTGAGGTCAACAAGGTTTGTTGTCAACAATGGGAAATAATTCCCTAATGTGTATGTAGTGTTGGGATTGGCATATGGACCTTGTGCCAACCCATCCTTGTTGCCTAGACCTAATCCTTGCATGGTTTCTACAAATATGTCAAGGGGCAAAGGTTGGTTTAACCCTACTCTAGATTTATCATATGGCATCTGGTATCTCGATTGACAAAGAATGTGCATTCCTTGTTCATATCTACCCAATCCATACCCATGCTAGTTACATTGGTCTAGGTATTTCAAGGCAAAGTTTGGGTTGGATAGATAGTCAACATTCTCAGCAAATGGATCTTCATCCTCTTCCTCTTGTAGTTAGGGTTCAATGCCATTCTTGAGGTCCCCATATACAAAATTGGTCTAATTTTGTGGGTAACCTAAAGGGACAATAGTGTCGATGAGGATGTGCGGTCTCTCCATGTCTTGCATGGATTCTAGTGTGGGTTTTGCCATAATGTTTCACACTAGGTACTCCCCCAGGCCTGTATTGGCCATCTCAATGGTAATAATCAATGTTTGAGGGGGAGTAAATGGGAGTTCTCCCTGAGTCCACTCCATGTTGAGTGAACCAAGTGTCTCGACTTCCATTTGGCTAGGCACCTCTTCGATAGAGATGGTTGAGACTAATGGTGGTACCTCCTCTAGGGGCTTCTTCTCATTGTCCTTTGATGTGGCCACCATAGGTGGCATCGTTGGTGAAGGAACATATGATGAAGATGGGCCAGGTTGGTGAGTTGAGGGACTCAACAATGAGGATGTAGGAAGAATCGGACCTTGTGTGGATGGATTCAATTGAAAGTCCAAATGTGTCGATGGGAGGGTCAATTGTGGCATCAACTACACTGCATTACAAAACTTAAAGGGCTCTAAGTATGCTGGGACTACATGTACTTGCCCTTCATATGTGTACTTGAGGCATTGATGGGCTATCGAAGGGACACACTTCATGTCCCTGATCCAAGGTCGGCCTAGCAAGATATTGTAGGCCATCTCACCCTTAAGGATGTGAGACAACGTAGGAATGGTCTTCTATCCTACTTGGATGGGTAGGACAATTATGTCAACCATCGAGCATAACACGTCGTTGAATGCTCTAAGAGTGTAAGTGGATGCCATAATGTGGGATGCTAATAGCTTAAGGTGTTTTAGTGCCGCTATCATGATTATATTGTTGGATGAGCCAGTGTCCAACAACACCCTCTTGAATGGAATCCCATTGACCCGTGCAATGACATGCAGGGGTGGATCCACCATATCACCAGTCACCAGTTTTAGTTCATCTTCCATGAAGGTTATGACTGGTTCTGTGCACTATTTCACATGTCCTATGAAATTGTTGAAAGAATTAGCTTCGTGGGGTTGTAGCTCAATGGCTTTGAGTATCTCCATTAAATCCTCCTGATGAGGCAGTGATTGTTGGATAAGCTCATAAATGGAGAGCCTAGGTAATGTGGTCCTTAAAATTTGAGTAAATTTAGTCTAAATCATGGCCACTGGTCTAGGCGGGGGAGGTTGCGTAGGGTGTTATGGAGGTTGTGACATTGACAAAACATTTCCTATAGCTGCAACGGGTGCAGCCATGTTTGGGTATCTTTTGTTCTATGTCATGATGCTTATCATCCCTACGTATCCTTGCATGGGGAAATTTTGTGTTACCTCATTCACTTGTAAAGTCTTTGCCTACACATCATGTGCAGGCAGGGGGTCTTTGAAGATGTCCATCTATTGGTTGCTCAGTGCTACGGGATTATCTATCACGAGCGTTTTGTTGTCTATCAAGTCCTACACTAAGTTTTTGAATTTCCAACAAGTGGAGATATCGTGTCCTTTCTACTGGAGAAATATACAATATAATTCTTCCCTATAGCCCTTGGGTTTTGGCATGTTGGGGTCTATGGGTCAACTTTCCAAAAAGTTTATCAGGTTTGCCATGAACAAACAGTCAAACAAGGAGTCTCTAGACTCAGTTAATTGTTTGAATTATCACCTAGGGCGACACTGCCTATTTTTCTTTTGCCTATGATTTTCCTTTTCATAGTTATCAAGAGGAACTGCGTGATAATTAGCCTTTGGGGTCTATGTCATTTGTGCAGGCTTTGGTATAGCTATGACAACCTAATTGACCATGGCGGGTTTTGGTTGCGTGGGCCCAGTTTTAGCATTTTTAGGCCACTCTTTTTTGCGTGACTTAGCAATCTTGCCATCTTGTATTTTGATCTCCTCAATTATCCTAGATTGTGCAAGGGCTTCTTCGAGGGTGGCATATTGCTACAGCTGCAATAGCAAAAAGATCGACCTTAAGCAACTCTTTGAAAAAATTTGAGTCAAGTCGACCATGGAAGGGAGGTGAGGTAGCTTTGAAAGCAATGTCCTCCATTGATTCCCATAAGTAGCCATGGTCTCATCATCATACTACTTAAGTCCAGCTAGGTCGCTTAAGGATACCTTCTTCTTGGTGTTGAAGACAAAATGTTCAAGGAATGTGTCCACTAGCTGGTCTAGATTGTTGATGCTATGCTTCGACAACTAGGTAAACCAATCCGAGGTAGGACCTACGAACGTGGTTATAAATTTTCTTAGAAGAAATGCATCATTGTCCTAAATTCCAAAGCATTGACTCAGGAACCTTGTTACATGTTTTTGGGCATCCTCATCTCCTCTAAAAATTACCAATTGAGGCATTTTGGAGTGGTCGGGGTATGGGGGTGCCGAAACTAAAGGATGCATAGGGTGACTGTGGAGTTGGCATAATGTGGGATTTTGGGGCCTTGAATTCTTGGTCTCCACAGACTCTAAGTGCTCTAGAAGTGGTTTGTATGCATCAGAGGATTTTATTTCCTCTTATTTGGTTTTTTCCCATTGTGAATTGCGAGGAACTTAAGGCCTATGGAGGGGTATCCGGATAGCGCCCCCTGCCTTGGTAGGGCATTTTAGCCTGCTCTTCTTATTGCTAAAATTCCTCATAGGACTCTTGAGGAGTTTTTGGGTGTGACCTATAAACATGGACGGGTGCTCGAGGAAGGTGCTCATCATTGGTTCTAGGGGTGGCCTCCCACTCAGGTCTCGGAGGTCTTGGAGGTAATGCTTGATAAGGTCATGGAGACCTATCTCATATTAAGGGGTTGTGCCTCTCATAAATTTTTGTCTTATTTGTGCGAGGGGTTGGAATCCTCTCATGCATAGTGTTTTGGAGCAACTCATATGTCTGGCACTGAATGTGCTCTTTGTTAAGATGATATAGTTGTTCTAACTACTGCTGATCTTGCCTGAGCTACGTGATTTGCGCTTTGAGGGCAGCCTATTTAGCAAATGCCAAGTCAAATTGTTCTACCGTCCTAGGTCTAGGATGCCTAGATGCCTTCCCTACATATCTATCTTTGTCATGGTGATCTGATATCTCTATGGGTCTCTTTCCTCTATCGAGGTTAATAGCATTCACCCGAGGCTATGGCCTCAATAGGTGATCTTGATAATTAGCAGGTGTAGAGGCGCATTGCTCCCAAACGGTGTATTGCTATTGAGGAATATACTAGTTTTTCTTGTGCTCCCTTTCATACATGTGAAAGGGATGGGCAGAGTTGGTTTACCCTATCTTAAGAGCCTTGCACTCTAGATTAGGCCTATTAGTTCTAATAGTAATGAGGGGTGGAGGAGGAATGATATAATCATGTGGGCCCTCCTTATGAACCCTATGCTGCTCTAGAGCTTCATCATGTAGTGGCCACTCATAATGAGTGTCTAAGGGAGCCTTCCCATGTGTGTACTCCTCTTGAGAGGGTCTATGTTGAACGGGAGTGCCCCTCAAAGGGGTGCCTCTATTGTCATTTTTGTAGTGGCATAGTGTGTACTATGTTGTGGGTCAGGTTTCCAAGGTGGTATAACCAAGTCCTTTGGGCTATAACAGAGGTGACTTGTGCCTCCTTGCATACTTTCTATAGCTTCTTCCCATGATTGGGCTTGGCTATGAGTATACACCATGGTGGTGTTTTTTTCTAAAAATATATGTATATTTTTATCTCCTTTACAATTTTTATGCTATACCAAAAAAAATGGGACCACACAAACAAAGAAATGATTATCTCATTTATAGATTAAATGTGTGCCCTAGATCTAGTTCAGTGTGTTTGATTTTTGTTGTGTAAATCTTGTAAAGAAAACTTTGTTATACATGCATAATGAGGGCTCTTGTATCTCCAAAATGGTCACCCCTTCAATATACCATTGTTATGCTATTATACCAAACCTCTCAATATACCCGCCCTTACATGAGGGAAACTATTGGTATGTGAGAGCAGAACAGTAAGTGGAACATAGGCGGTACGGAAGGGGGATCGCTCGGTTTTTGACACCTACCATAGAAGACATATCCTCATGGATGGGGAATCACCCCCGCTACACTTGGTCAGCTTTCATCAGGATTTACGTCTAGAAACAGTCATGATCAAGGTATATGTATGCAAAATCCTAGCCAAGGTGGTGATTAAATCCATCGTTGGTCTTGATCAAGTGTTGGGGTATTAAGACCAACTCATTGATGTTAACTTTATTAGGTGGTGTGTGTGTGGTTCCTTTTAATCATGTAAAGAAACAAAACATATAGAAAAAGATGATTTTCACTATTGCAATGCTTTAAAGTATGTTTTATCTTTCAAAAACAATTAGTAGCAAAAAAAGGAAATCACAAAACCTACCAAGAACTGAAACCTATAATGAGGACTTGCCACTTGTGCAAGTATCATGCAAGCAAACCAGAGAATAATGCATTCCTAATCAAGTTCCTTCCATTTAATTTACTCCATGTTTTTATTTATTTATTTATTTTTATTTTTTTATTGCAATAAAGGAAAACAAACTACTTAACCCTTCTATGTAAGTGTCTAAAAATAAATCAAAGAAAGCAAAAATTTGCAGAAACAGAAAGTAGGAAAACACAGAGGATGTTCAGAAGGCCTACCTCTTCTCTGTCTAAACTAGATGCCTCTGAGTTTTTTCTTGGAAAATTCATAGAGTTCTAATCATCCTGGGGTGGTACGAATAGCAGGTCTGCATTCGTCACATGGTGGGATGAATATGCATTCATCCTGGGGTGACACGAGTAGCAGTCCAGTGCCCGAATGAGTAACACCTACAAAGAAAAACCATAAAATTTGGATCAAAAATTTGATCTTAACAATAGGGGACAGGGTCCCACCATGATCACCACTGAAAGCAACATAGAAATATAGCGTACTGATATGATGCAAACAATAGTAGATACATATGCAAAGTCCTACAAATGCATGAAGGAAATGACGCAAAAATAAGATGTGAGCAAAACAAAAGTGGGGCTTCTTTTATTGATATTGCTTTTAATACAGTTACAATACATTCCCCATATAGGGCTCAAAACATGTGATACAATTTTATACATCAATGGATGCATGGATGAAGCCACGCTTCCAAAGTTACAAGGTATGCTTCCAACGTCTTTCGCATGCCCACATTCGAAGTGGGCAGGCTAAAGGTTATCGCTGCTTGTGTTTGTGTGTTCCTCATTCCTTGCTACCCCTCTGGTATTCCTGGTGGTGAGATCCTATGCACAGAAAGACAACAAAACATTAATAGCATATGCGTATGTAGAAAAACATGCAATCCCCAAGACCTCCAACGGGCGCTTGTGGCATATCAATGATAAGGTTGATAGATCAATTAAAAAATGACATATGAATGTAAAGGACAACATATAGAGTTGGTATCATATAATTTTGCATCGAAGCAGTGTTGGACGGCCCTGTTATGCGTGTTTGCCCATCGGGGGCCTCTCCAAGGTGAGCACTCCAATGTCCTACCTATGCTCATCCAAATCACCTAAAACTCATGGGTTAGGAATTATATGTGATTTTAAGACTACCTAGATGCTCAGAATCTACCTATCATGCCCAAATTTTCTTACATGTGACAGGGGCACCCTGCGAGCTAGTTAACACATAAAAATGATAAAACTACAGTCAAATCATGTCAGAATGCAATTAAACTTTAACATATGCATTAGGATATCATAAGGGACCTATTGCAAAAATAATATTAAGGAAATAATGCATAAATTTGTAATAACTCCGGGGTGGGATGCTGGGGACTGCAACAAAACTTGCAAATGGTGACCTTGCAAATGTCCTATTTGGAGGCCTCCAAAACTCCTACAAACTTGTGGTTAGAATAAAAATGGCATTTTGAGATGACCCAAAAGGTCATATTTGGCATATTATACCTAGGTAATCCTATATATGAAGGCACTCCCCATAGGTTAGTAAACGCATAAAAATGACAAAAACTAGATCAAATCATGTCAGAAAGCAATGAAAATTGGACAACAGCATAAGTACATTAAATAAAAGAGAATGCAAAAATAATAGTAAAGAAATCAAGCATAGATTTCTAATATCTTCGGGGTGGGGTGATTAGGACTATAGTAGTTTGAGGGGCACCTGGGGGTGGGACGCCCACCGTTTAGGGCCTAATTTTGACACCAATCCAAGTGGGATGGGTCAAAAACCTCTTAGGGGGTAGTTTCTATGAGTTTGGGGTGGTATTATGGCCGATTGCTTGGGTTTTGGGTCTAGATTGCGTTCCTAACGCTCACCCGATAACCTCTCTTCCAAAAGAGAAATTAGGGATGTAGGAAGCACAAAGAGGAATGAGGGTATAGTTCAGTAGCACTTCATTGCTCCAAATGCTCCAACCCTATTCTATTTCTAGGTGAGGAGGCTTACCTTTTATAGACCTAAGGGTCTCCTTTGAATGTGCATGCGAGGGTGCCACTTGGCTCACCATGCCTTTTTGGGGAGAGAAGATTCCTCCCTGATTAGGGGCTCATTGATTGAGGTCTCCATGATTAGGGTAGGCTCTCTCTCTGATTTGAAATGTTCCCTCACAATTGCATGCCTTGAAGGCAGAGTTATGTGGTGGATCTGGGCTGCCATTTGTCAAGGTTTGACTTTTTGCTAGTCAAACCTGCTAATCGTCCCACCTTGGAGTGATTGCTGCTAATCATCCCAGGGTGGGGCAAATAGCATTCTAATCATCCTAGGGTGGGACAAATAGGGATCAAGATGCTTAAAAGGTGCAAAACTAAGCTCTGACATTCCAAAACTGATTTAGGAGTGGTTAGGACCACGTTTAACCTTTGGAGGCTGCCCTAGGGGGTATGTATGCCAATTCGGTCAGTGCTTGTAGTCACATAATCGGATTGGTGTTGTTTTGGTGTCTACAGTAACCTAATAGAGCTAGTTTTTACTTTGGTGGATTGCACAGAGGATGAAACCATAGTTATGGCTTGGGGTCCTACTTTATTGGCACAACTATATGATGAGCTGTATGAGATACACTCTCATGGGAAGAAGGGTTTGGGTTGTAGCTTCCTATGACAAGCTTGGGCTTGGCAGCATATTTTAGTGGAGAGACCATGGGAACTACCATGGACCTCTCGAGTAGAGCTACCATATAGGGAGATTGGCTATGGGGAGCTATAGAAGAGGTCCCATGATTCAGAGTGTAGCTGACGATATGTTGGGGAGGTAGAGCACTATGTAGGGGCTTTTGCATGGCTCAGGTAAGTGAACATCGAGTGGAGATCCTACAGGGGTTGTCCTGACTGGAGGGAGGCTGAGACACATCTACGCCGAGTTTTATGAGGTAGATGGTTGATAGGAGGACATGGCATAGAGCGAGAGTACTTCCATTATGATCATGTACTATGACAATTTGGGCTACGCTAGGGGTTTCCCAGGGAGCCAATGGTCTATCGTCATCATGGGGATGAGAGGACTCTAGTATGGCCTATGGTAGAGGACTTGGGAGATGAGTCAGATCCTAAGGTGGTAGTTTTTGATTTAGATGATGCAGGCACTATAGAGGAGTATGACACATGGTGGGTCATACAATAGTGGTGAGGGGAGGGACCACTAGGAGGGGATGCAATTGCTAGGGCAACGGATGTAGCTAGGGGTGCTTCAGATGAGGAGGGCATTGGTGAGTCTCCTGATGATGAGGAGAGAGACACAGGCGAGTGAGTCAAGCATCAACATGTGTCAGTGGATAGGGTGGAGCTGATAGATGTACAAGATCTAGTGGGCTTTGATGAGGGAGACTTAGGGAATCAGCATATACAGGCATAGCTAGCAGCACAAGATGCTATGATTACAAGGCTACAGAGTGATCAAGAATTACTATAGGTGTAGGTGCAGAGTGCACATGTTGATATGGAGAGGTAGACAACAATTATAGCTACAATTTAGGCACATGTTTATGGATAGGGCCCTAGCCATGGGGAGTCCAGCACTGGTGATCTAGCCAAAATGTAGGAGATAGCACATCTCCAAGATTTTGTGGTGACCTATCAGACTAGGTGTCAAGAGGAGCAAACTTATATGGATATGATGGAGGATTAGATAGTGTACTATAAGGTGTGCATACCATATCAAGCATTAGCCATTAGACCATAGCGTAGCCAGGGGAGTGGGATGGGATACTTGTTAGGTCGAATGAGGGCTTTGAGCACTTCTCAGATGATGGAGGTATCTAGAGGTAGCATATCAGGGGGTAGCAGGTCTGGGAGCTCATGATGGACTCATACTGAGAGCAAAGGAGAGAGTCAAGGTATCGGTCCTACGTGACCATGGTCAACAGACTCTGATGGTTATTTTTGGACTTTTTGGGTTGCAAAGTCGGATGACTCACTTTTATTGTAGCCTACAGGCATTTTATGGACTATGATGTAGCTTTTTGGCTTTTACATATAGATATATATATATATATATATATATATATATATATATATATATATATATATATGTGTGTGTGTATGTATGACTTTTATTTTATCATTATGTCATATTTTACTACTTTATGATATGAATGCAATGCTTATATTTGCTTTATGATGTTATGATGGATATCTAACATGGATGCATGTATTTATCCGATGATGTAATTTGATGATATGTAGATGTGGATGCTTTATTTATATGCTTTTGTAAATTAAAATATGTGCATAAAATAGTCAATGGCCATCTAAATATTATTGCTAATATTTAACTGGTATCTATCCTAGCTTATGAACATCACTTAATGAACAAAAGTGTAAATGTGTATGATTGGAAGTAATGATTGATTAGATTTAATTTTGTATGATGGATTTGTGATGACTATTTTGACACATTATATGCTAGCACCATAGACTATACAAAATGTATCTTTGTTATTTTCATGTTATTATAACACTTTATTTAATGGACTTTGTAATTTTGACAAACGTGTGACAACATGATGTAAAATGAAATGGATAATGTAATGTGATATGATATTATTTGATAGTTTTGAAGAGACTCAAACACTCTAGTTACCTAATAAAAAGTCATATACTAACTATACAAGATATTTTGACAAAGTATGCACCTATTAATATAACCAAGATAATAAATATCCCTGTGTGTGCACGTGAGTTCATTACCATGATAACACATAAGATTACCCTAGTGCAAATGGGATTTATTCAGCCCATCGACACTAGAGATCATTCTATGAGTCTCATTATCCTGAGTTTTGTACTTAGTTGGATTAGACCACTATATAACCTAGGTTACAACAAGCTAGCTCATCCACATTCAAACATTGGTCTATACCTAAACAAGTTTCTTAAGTGATAGACATATCATCATGTGGGAGGCTACCACCATTGACAAGTAGGCTATCCACCAAACCTGTAATGAGGATCACCTTATGGTTCTCTAATGCTGAGAATTCTAGGGATTCAAGTTCAAGACTCCCTTATTTTCTTTTAACTTTTGACTTTCTCAAGGGAGTTGCTCATTTTGATTTGATGAGCAAGGGATTTTAGTAGTGGTGAGAACCACTATTTCTTTTTGCTTTTCCTAGTGATAATAATCACTGTTTCTTTATACATATTTTGAAGTGATGATAATCACTATTTCTTGTTGGAGTACTTTGAAGGGATAATAATCACTATTGATTTTTCTCTTTGGGATACTTGCCCCAGTGTAGGGAAAGGGATTTTTGGGTAAGGAGGAACTTGTCCTTTTTTCAATTCTTAGCATCTTTGAACCATTTGCATAGGGGGATGAGCAAGATAACCTTTTCGCTTGAAAGTAACCTAGACTACTTTACAGTTTTCATATTTCCTTGCGCTAGACTTGGATATATTAATGTGAAAATGTGTTGGGATTTTGATGTATACCAAGCATTATCCAAGCAGGATTCTACCTTCTAAATATCATGATAGCTTTCTACAAAATCTGAGAAGACAACTAGATATGGTTGAGTGACCAAAAACTTTAACTATGCTTTACTAACAATGGCTAAGTGATGGGAAGCAGACATATCATGTAAATGTAAATGGTATATGTAATGTAAACAGGTGGTAATATTGACTCATAATAACAATGATTTTAATAGATGCCTAGTGTACAGACCTGGTGCTAGACATGTATGATCAATTTGGAATGATGCATAATGCAATGATGAGAATGCCTAATGCAATTTATATGAAGTGCAATGAAGCAATATTTTTGTATTTTGATGATTTTAAAGATGTTTTTGAACTTATTATTTTTATTTTTTGATATAGATGTATATACATGTTGACCAATGGGCTTAATGAATGCCATTGGGGCTTTTGGGTGACCAAAGGGCTTATAGATGCCTTTGGAGCATTTTGGGATGACCTAGGCAATCATAGACTGCCTAGGAACGTTTTAGTTTGACCTAGATGGTTATAGACCACCTAGGGACATTTTATGGGGACCAAAGGGCTTATAGATGCCTTTGGGGCTTTTAGGATTGACCTAGATGATCGTAGATAGTCTAGGAGCATTTTTATTTGACCTAGATGGTCATAGACTACTAGGAGCCTTTTGAGGTGACCTAGATGGTCGATGACACTTAGAAAGTGTCTACGACTACCTAGGGGTATTTGATTGTGACCAAAGGGCTTATAGATGCCTTTGGAGATTTTAAGGTTGACCTAGATGATCGTAGATAGTCTAGGGGATTTTTTATTTGACCTAGATGGTCAAAGACCGCTAGGAGCCTTTTAGGTGACCTAGACGGTCAATGACACTTAGAAAGTGTCTACGACTACCTAGGGATATTTGATTGTGACCAAAGGGCTTATAGATGCCTTTGGAGCTTTTAAGGTTGACCTAGATGATCATATATAGTCTAGGGGATTTTTTATTTGACCTAGATGGTCAAAGACCACTAGGAGCATTTTAGGTGACCTAGATGGTCAATGACACTTAGAAAGTGTCTACGACTTCCTAGGGGCATTTTGATGGTGCTCTAAGCATGAAATGGTCACAAATGACTTATATTCATGGGTTTAGGCTCTTCACTTCCTTCGATGGATGCTAAGCGATAAGTTCTAGGTCCAATATGGCTTGTGATGATGAATGGACCTAACCAGTTTGCTGCAAATTTGTCTCGCAAATTGGAGGGAAAATTTGAGTTTTGTTGGTTCTCTTTTAGAACTAAATCACCTACTTGAAAGTATCTTTGATGTACTTTCAAGTTGTAAGCTCTCTTAAGATGTTCCTGATAAACATGTAGATGCTCGAGGGCATTTACACGTCGTTCATCAAGCAACGTTAACTGATCTAAATGAGCTTGTCTAGTTGTATCATCGTCGATGAATTCCTGCATGGAAATGCGCAGTGACGGAATATCTAACTCCAGAGGCATGATGGCTTCAAGCACCATACACTAGTGAAAATGGAGTTGCCCCAGTGGGTGTCCGAATGCTAGTGTGATAAGCCCAAAGGGCAAGAGGTAATTGATTATGCCAATATTTATGATTTTCCTTGATGGTTTTCTTCAAGATGGCTACTACTATCTTATTTGATGCCTCTGCTTGCCCGTTGGCTTGTGGATAATAGGGCATGGAAAAGCTATGCTTTATGTTATACTTTGTTGTTAATGCACGCACATCCTTATTTTTAAAGGGTGTTCCATTATCCAATATTATTTTGGATGGAATACCAAAATGACATATGATATTATGTAGCATGAACTCCATAATGCGAGGTCCAGTCATTGTGGTAAGGGGAATTTCTTCCACCCATTTTGTGAAGTACTCGGTTGCCATTATGATAAACGTGTGATGGCCCGATGAGGTAGGTGAGATTTTCCCAATTAAATCAAACCCCCATTGTGCAAATGGCCAGACCGATTGAATTGGTTGTAAGGCCTATGAAGGTACATGTGTCAAATTTGCATGATGTTGACACTTCACACACTTCTTAACATAAGCACAACAATATTGCTCTAAATTTGGCCAATAATAGCCCATGCAAAGAATGCGCTTAGTGATGGCCATGCCGCTAAAGTGGCCACCACATGTACCATCGTGTGCTTGGGTGATGGCCCAAGCTGACTCTTGTGAGTCTAAGCAACGAAGGAGGATACCTTCATAACTTCGACGATACATTATGTCTCCTAATAAGACATATTTTTCCACATTTTGTTTGAATGCTCACTTTGTGGCATGCGACAATCCAGGTGGAATATTACCCAACTTAAGATAATATTTAATCTGGATGGCCCAATATTGCTTTGAAGAAGCCTCAATATTATGAATCATGCTATCCTTTTGATGTTTGTCTCATGTGAATGCTGATTGAGAGTGAACTTGGAGATATAGCATTGTGCTAGTATCAAAAGGAGTATGAGGGAACAAAGCCCCCTAGTTAGCATTATTCAAATATTGGTGTAGTTGAGAGAACCTTTCATGGGAAGGCTCAATATGAATCATGTGAACAACTGGTATAGCATTATGCTCTTCATGCTCAGTCATAGATTGTGCTAGCATTTTTACTTGGATAGTTGTGATATCATCTGAAGGGTCATGCGGGATTAGCGATCCTAAGGAAGCCATTGTATCCACAAAATGATTAGATGAGCGAGGGAGTGCCTCTATATCATACCATTCAAATTTGACCAAGAGTTTGTCCACTAGGGCTTTGTAGGCTTGCAAGACAGGACACCTACATTGGAATATCCCTTTAACCTGATTTACTATGAGCAAGGAATCACCAAAAATGTTCAACTTTGTTATGTTCATGGCGATTGTCGTTTGAAGTCCTATGATGAGAGCTTCATACTCGACATTGTTGTTAGTACAAGGAAAATTGAGTTTAAACGAAAGAGGTATGGGAGCCCCTTGCGGTGTGAAAAACATGATACCTGCACCACCACCTTGCTTGCATTTAGAACCATCGAAGAATAGAGTTATGTCCACCTGTGACTCAGGCTCGACAGAATCAGGTGATTCTGAGATATGAAATACTCCATCATTGGGAAGTTCTATATTTAGAGGCTGATCATCCTGTAGAGGAGCCTCTGCTAGTTGATCGGCTATGACCTATCCTTTGATAGATTTTTGTCCAATGAACTCTAGGTCAAATTCCATCAACAACATTATCCATTTTGCCGTGCGACTATTATGATATGTTCGACTCATCATGTAGCGCAATGGATTTTCTTTAGATACAACATACGTGGTATGATTAAGCATATAATGGCATAGATTTTTGGTGGCAAAGACCACTGCTAAGCATAGCTTCTCAATGTATGCATATCTAGTTTCATAGTTGACCAGTGTACGACTAATGTAATAAGTAGCCTATTCTTTGTGGAATTCATTCTTTTGGGACAACATGGTGCCCAAAGCCAACTCAGTAGTTGAGATGTATAAATAGAATGACACTCCTGGTCATGGTGGAGCCAATACAGGCAGCGAAGCTAGGTATTGTTTAATTTCATCAAAGGCATTTTGACATTCTTCATCCCAATGAAATGAGACCCCCTTGTGTAGCAACCTATTCATGGGTCGACACTTATCCGATAATTGCGCTATAAAGCATTTTATGGATGCGACCTTTCCTTGCAAACTGTGTAGTTGCTTAATGGTTGTGGGGGGAGGCATTTCTAATATTACCTTGACCTTGTTTGGATCTACCTCTATGCCTCGCTTGGAGACTATGAATCCCAAAATTTTACCAGATGTGACATCGAAGACACACTTTTTGGGATTAAGTCTAACATTGTGCTCTATGAGGCGATCTAGGATCTTACACAATACATCGAGATGTTCATGGCATAATAAATATTTTGCCAATAAATCATCCATGTAATCTTCCAAAATCTTGTGCATGTAGTCATGGAAGATATATGTCATGGCTCGTTGGTAGGTAGCACCAGCGTTCTTAAGGCCAAAAGGCATGACCTTGTAACAGAATGTCCCCCAAGGCATTGTGAATGCCATTTTGATTTGGTCTTCTGGATTAATATGAATCTGATTATATCCAGAAAATCCATCCATTAGGGATAGCATTTCATGTCCTGTTGTTGCGTCTACCAATGCATCGATGTTAGGTAAGGGAAATTCATCCTTAGGACTCACTTTGTTAAGATCTCGAAAGTCGGTGCAAATGTGAATCCTCCCATCAAGATTTTTGATGGGAACCATGTTTGAAACCCATGGCGGATAATCTACTGAGATGATGATATCAGTGTCCAACAACTTTTGTAATTCATATTTCACCATTAAGGCTACTGTTGGGTGCATTTTTCGTAACTTTTGCTTAACAGGTTTGATCTTGGGGTCTAATGTAAGATTATGCATGACTATATTTGGGTCTAGTCCTGGCATATCTTTATATGACCAAGCAAAAGCTTTAATCCTTGCTTTCAATGTAGCTGTGAAATCATCTTGTTCACTTAGGGAGAGACCTTCCCCTAATTTAATGGTATGGGGATTATCGGGATCTGTATCGATATCCCTATCAATTGTTGGCTCAATTGACATGTGAGACCCATCCTCCAACTGATGTGGGGTGGGAATTAAGTGAATGTCATCAACTAGGTTTGCTTCTTCCATAGGAAATTTAGGGTCAACCTCAGCTTGAAAAACATCCTGAGTAGTTCTTGAAGAAAAGTTAAATGGTTGTAACATTTCCTCACAAGGCCAATACTCTGAGGGCGATGGAGAAGAATCTCCCCGATCAAAGTCAATTGCCTCTAAATCAAGATGCAATAGCTTGGATGGGTTATTCGGATTCACCAATGGTGTCGTTAAATCTATGGAAATCATGTTGATGGATACATGATCTCCTGCTCTAGGGCGAGTGGGTCTAGAGACCTGATGTTGTCTCATAACTCATGGGTGTGGCTCGGGTGGAAGTGGAATAACTGGTGGTGGCCTATGCGAAAGAGGGTGAGCCTGCTCTTCATGAGGCAACAACTGGTGTCAGATGGGTCCTTGGATGGGGAATAACATACAAAGATAATACTCATCCTCATCATCCAAGGGGAACACACACTTGTATTCATCATCTAAGCTATGGCAGTTAATGGGTGCGATGCCATAATCATCTTCGTCATCACTCATCCATTCGTGAGGAGGACCTTGGTCTTGTTCCTCACTATCAGATTGCAAGGTGTGTGAGCTCTCCCCCACTTCATGGGGTTGGGTGACATCACTGGAAAGACCTTGATCTATCATTTCTATGGGGAAATGATCTCCCAAGGAATGAACATGATTCAGATTAGCATATGGGTCATGGGTGAGCTTAGCCTGATGACTTAGGCATAGGTGTTCGAGACTCTCGGTGAGGACATCCAATGGTACCAGTTTATTGTGTCCCAACCTGGATCTATCATACGAAAGTTGATATTGGGGTTGACATGGAACACGGTTACCCTACTCATATAAACCGAGACCAAACCCATGCCAATTACAGTGATCTAAGTACCGCAATGCATAGTCTAGATTCGACAAATAGTTTACATCCTCAGAAAAGGGTTCATCATCATTTTCCTTCTGAGGAATGGGTAGAGATCCATACTCTAAACCTCCATATATGAAATTCATTTTATTAGGAGGTAGACCAAGAGGTACAATGCTACCTATGGGAAGATGAGGTCTCCCCATATCTTGCACTATCTCCAGCGATGGAACTATCATGACATTTCTCACCAGATATTCTCCTATCCCTGTACTAGACATCTGGACTATGACCTAGGATGGTGAAGATGGATGAGATGGAATGGAGGTTTGAGGTGATTCAGTACTCACCTCTGGAGGTAATTCCTCATTAATGACACAAGGAACCTCCTCCATGGATATGGTGGAAACTAATGGCAGACTCTCATCAATAGGCCTCTTCGACGTGTTCCTCGATGGAGGGTTTGACGACGTCGAAGCCTTCTCTGAAGGTGGTGATGATGAGGATGGAGTGGATGATGATGAAGGTGGTGGAATGGGTAGACTCTGAATAGGTGTATTCAATTGGAAGTCTATGTGAGTCGAAGGTAATGTCGACTCTGGCATCTATTGCAACATGTTGCAGTATTTGAAGGGCTCTAGATCGGTAGAAACTATGTGCACTTGCCCTTCATGAGTGTATTTAAGACATTGATGTGCTATGGAGGGGACACACTTCATATCCCATATCCAAGGTCTACCTAACAAAATGTTATAGGCCATCTCACCTTCTAGCACATGGCACAATGTCGATATAGTCTTTTGCCCCACCTGAATGGGTAGAACTATGGTACCGATAGTAGAGCATATTGTGTCATTAAAAGCGTGAAGAGTGTAAGTTGATGCCACAACATGAGATGCTGGCAACTTAAGGTGCTTTAGTGCTTTAGTTGTTATGATATTACTTGAGGAACCAGTGTCTATGAGCACTCTTTTGTATGGTATCTCATTTATACATGCAATGATGTGTAAAGGAGGATCTACCACGTCGTTAGCTATTTCCTTAAGCTCATGCTCATGAAATTGTATGATTGGTTCCTTGCACTGTTGCACATGACCCACAAAATCTATGAAGGAGTTGGACTCCTGTGGTTGCAACTCTATTGATTTTAGAATGTCCATCAAGGCATCCCGATGTGGAGGTGATTGTTGGATCAACTCATAGATGGACAATCATGCTGATGTGGTCCTCAAGCTTTGTGCAAGCTTGCTCTTAATTGTCACTGTTGGCCTAGAAGGAAGGCCCTATACTATAGGTGGTGTAGTTTATGACGTAGTTGGAACATCATTCGAAGTTGTAGGTTGTGCAACTTGACTTGGATATTTCTTGTTCCTGGTCATAATACTCACCATCCCAACATACCCTTGCATAGGGTGTTGTTGCTTCACCTCATTCATCGGTTTAGCAGGCGTTGCCTGTACCTCATGAGTTGGTAAAGGGTCTTTGTATATACCCATATGCTGATTGGTAGGAGCTAATGGAGCATCCACTTGAAGCTCATTCCTCTCAATCATGTCTTGTACTATGTGTTTAAAACCATAGCATGATTGTAAATCATGGCCACCTTGCCGATGAAACTTACAATATTGATCCTCTCGATGTCCCATAGGCTTGGGTTTGCCTATTTCTGGATCATTGGGTTTAAGATCTGGTAAATTAACCATCTTTGCAGCCCATAATCGATCGAAAAGAGAATCCATAGATTCAGTGATGGGAGTAAATTGTCACTGAGGGTGACATTGTTTTTGTCCCTAGTTCATTGTACCATTATTGTTATAACTCGTAGGAGGAGGTTGAGCCTGATAGTTCACCTTTTGGGAGGCATAACTTGAGTAGGCGTAGGGACATTTATGGCCACTTGATTGACCATAGCTGGCTTTGTAGGTGTCGAGCTATTCTTAGGATTCTTTGTCCACTCCTTCTTACGAGGTTTTGTTATTTCTCCCTCTTGGATTTTGATTTCCTCTATGTTTCTAGCCTGTGCTAGAGCTTCTTCCAAGGTAGGGTATTGTTGTAATTGCAATGTCAAAGATATGGGTTTCAAGAAACTCTTTGAAAACAAACGAGTTAATTCAATCACTAGCAATAGATAGGGTAGCTTAGCCAAAAGCATTCGCCACCTATTTCCATAGTTAGTAATCGACTCATCCTCAGTTTGTTTCATCCCCGTGAGGTCGGTTAATGTCGCCTTCCTTTTGGTGTTGAAGGTGAAACATTCCAAAAATGCATCAGCGAATTGTTCAAATGTGTAGATGCTATGTTTTGGAAGTTGGTTGAACCACTCAATGGCTGGACCAGCGAGGGTACTCAAGAAAGTTCTTAGGAGCAATGCGTCATTGTCCTGTATGTTGAAGCACATATTTAGAAATCTAGTGACGTGCTCTTGAGCATCTTCTTCGCCCTTGAATCTATCAAATTTGGGCATTTTGAAATGCTCAAGATAGACCGAGGAAGGAATGGATGGATGTAACGGTTGGTTCTTTAGCTGATGCAAGGTAGGCTTTTGAAGCCCATTGCCAGTTGTCTTACCTTCTATAGTTTCTAAGCATGCAAGCAAAGCTTGATACACATCTGAGGATTTGATCTCCTCTTCCTTGCTTTGAACTCATAGAGGTGGACGAGGAATATTAAGCCTAGGTTGGGGTGGTTGATTGACATCAGCCACACCTCCATAAGGTGCTTCTACATAATCCTCATTCTATTCCAAATCATCGTAAGCCCCATAAGGTGTTTCAGGTATGGGCCTACAAGGAGGAACAAATGCCTGTTGAAGGTGATCTATGTTTGGCCTATCATATGCATTATGTTCAGGCCTATGAGGTCTAGGAGGCAACATAGGATTAGGTCTAGGAGACCTATCTTGTTGGAAATTTGGTTGCCTCGGGTGAGCCTCTTGTCTACGCGTGCTTGGAGTTATAGCTCCATGACGCAAAGTTTCTTGAATTTGTCATTCAAGATTTTCTTTCTCTATTTGTTGCCACTACTCTAAGAGATCTAAGCGATGTTTATCCAACCTAAGTCGATTAAACTCGGCTTGGCGGTCAGCATATATTTGGACCAAATTATTAATTTGATCCACTGTATTAGGTCTAAGTACCTTAGCATTATTGCCTTGTTGTCTATCATGTTCAGGAGGATCTGTGAGATCAATTACATGCTTCCCTCGATCGAGGGTAGTCGCATTGACTTGAGGTTCTCTCCTAAACAAGTCTTTTTGAAAGACTACTAGCGCAGAGGCACAACGTGCTTGCATTGACACATTTTCATGAGGATAATCTGGATGTTCCTCAGGTCTTCCCTCATAAACAAGGTAAGGTAAGGTGGAATAAGGTCACCTAATTTGATGAGTATCATACTCATTATGATTTTGATACCTTGGAGTAGGGTGACTTGAAATCTTGAGATGATCATTCAACCCTACTCGAGGTGTGAGCTCTTGCTCCTATGTATGACCAGGAGTAGAGGATCGAGTAAGCACATGAACATGTGGTATTTCTCTATGTGGAGGTGCCTCATTGCATGGTGACTCTTCTCGAAAGAAGGTGTTTGTAGCATATGAATTAGGGAGATATTTTCCCAAACTAGGACTATGACCTATAGGAGTACCCTACGAAGGAGTCCCCTGTAAGCTAGACCTTCTAGTTGACTCTCTAGGAGTAACCATCCACTCATCAGTCGGTCTACGACTAGGGAGAGTAGCTGATTTCTAGGGAGGAATGATCCTATCCCTAGGCTCAACATGAGGATGTTCTATATCCTCTTCTCTATTACCCATAGCTTCTACCCCTGAATGGGCTTGGCTATGGGTATGTACCATAGCTATGTACTCTAACTACTATGTGTTTATCTTCTTTACAATTTCTATGAATTTGAAACAAACAAACAATAGAGACACGCAAGCATAGAAGTGATTATCTCATTTTAAATATTTTAAGTGTGAATCCTAAATTGTTTGATGTGTTTCAAGATGTGTTGCTTTGTAAAGAAAATATTTTTCTCATGTTTGATATTTCGTTGGATGATATACTTAAATGTTTAAAGGATTTCACCTATATACTCACACAAGTCAAATATGGGGATGAAATCCATATCCAACGAGGTAGCATAGGTACTACCAACCCTCACCCAACACCCCGTGCATAGTGATACACTCCTCCGAAGAGGAATGCATGCTATTTTGCATGGTTAGGATAGATCTTGGGTCAGCCTTGGCCACAGAAGGGTCCCGATAATACTCTTTCTCAAGAGCCAATCTAGTGGTGATTAAATCCACTATTGGTCTCAATCAACGTGTTGGATATGAAAGCCCAACTCCATTGATGTTTATAATGAAACATGGTGTGTGTGGGTTCCTTTTAAATATTTGAAATAAAACAATATAGCACTCAATGAAGGTTCACTAAATGCATGTAATGACATTTTTCTTTCAGAAGCATTAGTAGCATAAAAGGAAAGCCAAAAAAATGCAAAACCTATATGACCTTAACCTTCGTGGGCAAGGTTCCAACAGGCAAACCAGACAAAAGTAACGACTTCTACTATATTTTCCTCTATTTTTCTGAACTAATTAATGCACGATTTTAGAAATAACAACTCTAACCTTTCTATGCAAAGAATAAGCAAGAAAAACATGAAATTGAACAATTTTTAACAGTAAAAAGTCAAATTTTTAGTGTAGAAAGGTGTAAAATGGACCTTTAAAGTTGTTGTTTCTGCAAATTTTTGTAGAAACCCTCTGGTTTTGTGGCCATCCCTATCAGGGATGGTGGCATATTGGGGGCCGTCCCACCCAGTGCCATGTAGCTGGCCATCTCACCCAGTGCCACCTAGCAGCAAAGGGGTCGTTTCTGCTCAGAACGGTCAGTACCTGCAACAAATAAAACCAAAAATAAAGGTCCAAATTAGCACAATCCAAGGGGAGATTTGAAATAAAATTAGATACCATGATCACCACTGAAGAAGTGAAATTCACGATATCGCCTTAAGGGCATTTACTAGCAATGTATATCAGTTATAAAGCATTCAAAGGAAAGATGGCATAAGCATGTAATCTACTAAAATGAAGCAAAATAGGCAATCCAAATGATCAAAATCTCTCTCTATTCATTCATAAGTAGCTTCAAAACCAGATTACAAGATATCCCCTTGAGGGCTTTACAAATTGATACATTTCATTACAATTTCCAAGGGATCTAGTCCCTTGGAAGGAGGCCTCTAAGGCGATAAATAATGGTGTGAACTCCTGCTTCCCACACTCGAGAGCTATTGTTGGGCTGATAAGCTTATGCCTCCTTAGCTCCTCCTCTTGCCTAGCATTCCTATTCCTGAATACAAGGGATTGAAAAGGGATTAAAAGCATCTGTGTTATAGAATAAAGCCATTAAACCATGAAAAAGGAGCATATTCTACAACCATAAAAAGTGATCTACATACATATAAACTGATCTAGATTAAGCATAAACATATTATTAACTAATCTAAATGCAAATAAATAGATTTGGAAGCAATATCAAAGGTGAAACAATGCAGAAATAGTGACCATTCCTGGGTGAGCCAGATAAACCTGCAACCTTGGGGACCTCAAATCCTGCATCAAAACTCCTCCAAATTACCTCAAATTTGGACCAGAGGTTCCTCTAGACATTCCTAAGGGGTCTATGGAGGAATTTATCTAAAATTCCAATCTATTTTGTGACCGTCCCTAGGTGTGCCATACACAGACTGCTCACCATCCCTAGGTGGGACGGTTACAAAACTGCCTTAGTTTTGTCACCTATGCCTATGGAAATTGGTCCAAAACTTGGGTAGGGGTGTTGTCGACAGATGGGGCCAAAGAATGCTTCAATTTGGCTGGTTTGGGATTAATGGATCGAGCCTATTGCCCCTAAAATCACCTTCGGATGAAGAGGGTTTCAAGGCTAAGGAAAGGGTGAGTTTTGGTTTGCAAATAGTGAGGGTTGATTTGTGCAGCACTTTGTTGCTCTAATTTCAAGTTTCTCTTATTTTTTGAAATTGGGGGTTTGGACCTCCTTTTATAGCCCAAAAGGGCATCTAGGGAAAAATGGCATCTTTGGCCATGTGAGGCAGGTGATGCCACATGTCCTAATTGCGTCATTGATTGATGAGGGGAAGGTTACCCCTTTGGGGCTCCCAATATACTACCTCACTACACATTTGTAGGTCCCCAATAAATTTGGGGTGATTGGATGCGTTAATGGTAGTATTTGATTGCCATTTAGCACATCCTTTGACTTTTTCAAGGGTCCAGTTAGGGGTCATCCCACCCAGGGATGGTTATGGATGGTCGTCCCTGGGTGGGATGGTCACCAACTATGATCGTCCCTTGGTGGGACGGTCACTAGGAGGTGCCCCAAAACTACCCTAAACTGCTAGGAACCCTCCAAAATGAGTTTTGGAGCCTTTTGGAAGCCTTTTTCTAGCCTAGAAGGGTGCCCAATAGGGCCATATGTTGTCGATAAGAGGGCATATGTAATGCACTGATAGTCTTATCTGATTTACATGATTTAGGTGTCTACACTTCCACCTATCCATTTGCTTTAGGGTAGTACAAACTAGACAATAAGTGTAAAATCTTAAACTTCGTTGTCAACATCTTGATAATTTCATTAACAAAGTGTCCTCCGCAGTCACTCATTATTCATAGCGGAATATCTAATCTTATGATTACCTACTTGTACAAAAATCTCACTATACTTTTGGTTGAATTACTAAGTAATAATCTTGCTTCTATCTATTTTTTTAGGTATTTCATTGCAACTATGATATATCTACACTTCCACCTCTGAGATGTCTTTAATGGTCCTACGAAGTCCAAGCCCCAACGTTCTAACAACTCCTATGGTTGTGATGGGTGTAAGGGAATAAAGTCCCTCTTTACCAGTTTACCTACTCTTTGGCAAGTATCGCAAGATTTCACATGTTCCTGTGCATCATTATACAGTGTGAGGCACCAGAGACCTGCTAAAAATATTTTTTGCATAGTCGCATCTGGTCCCATATGTCCCCCTACTAAGCCTGCGTGGGATTCATTCAATGTCACCTTGAATTCTTCCTCCATTAAACATCTGTGCAAGATACCATCACTCCCCATATTGTATATTAATCCTACTATTATTTGGAAGGGTGCTGACTTCATGATTATTTTCTTCTTTTCGATTGTCGTCATCTATTGTGGCAACTCGCCTATGGATAGATATTGGCCAACCAAATTATACCATGATGGAACAATATTTATGGTGAATAAATGTGCATTTGAAAATTCATTAGGAACTCCTATTCCTATCGGCTCCTTTGATCATATCCACAACAACTGGTCTATAATCACGTGCTTCTTACCAGGTCTCACTACTAAGAATACGAACTCTTGGAGGGTGATGAGCCAGCTACTAACTCATCCTTGTATTACTGGTTTGTTTATTAAGTACAATAGATCTTGATGATCAAATTAGAATGCAAAGGGGTTTACCATTAGGTAATTCCTAAAATTTTGGACTGCATATACCATCCCCAAGGCTTCCCTTTATATTATACTATAGTTTCTTTCTGGCCTTGAAAAAAGGTGACTAGCAAATAAAATTGGCTGATCCAGCTTAAACTGTCCTTCTTGTGCTAACACACATCTGATTGAAAAATTTGAGGCATTAAAATGGACATGGAATTCCTTATCCCAACTAGGAAACACCAAAATCAGACTACTCACCAAATTAGCCTTTAACTCCTTGAAGGCTCCTTGGTGCTCCTTTGTCCATCTGAAAGGAATATTCTTTTTCATCAAAGAATCTAACATGTAGGATATATGGACATAATTTTTGATAAATCTTTGGTAATATCCTATTGAACCAAGGAATGTTTTGAGTGAACTCACATCAAAGGGTTCTTCCATGTATAATATCACATGAATTTTATCAGGATATGTCTTCAATCCTTCACTGCACACAATGTGTCCTAAAAATTTCCCATATGGCCCCATCAAAAAATATTTTGTTGGGTTTAATGATATTTGTGCATTTTTGTACCTACTCATACATTCACTAAGGACAAGAATATGCTCCTTGATCTTCCCATAGATGGACCAATCATCCAAAAATGCTTTGAAGTTCCTTGTTGCCAGCTAATCAAATATATATAGTATGATGCATTGAAATGTACCTGAGGTATTACAGAGCCCAAATGGCATTCGATTATATGCGTAGATGCCATTCTCCATAATAAATGTGGTCTTTAGCTTATCCTCCTTGGCAATGCTGATTTGATTGTATCCTAAGAATCCATCCAAAAATGAATAGATCTCATATCCAACAACTTATTCCAAGATAGATTCTGTGAAGGGAATGAGGAAGGGATACTTAATGGTCACTGCATTTAGAATCCTAAAGTCTATGCATATTATGATATTATCTACTTCCTTCTTCAAGGTGATCACTATAGGTGAAACCCATTCACTGTTTATCACCCTGAATATGATTCCTGCTTCTAACATCTTTTTTATCTCCATGTTTACCAATGTTGCATACTTTGGATTCATTCTATATGGCATTCTCCTTACATGTTGAGCACCAAGAATTAGTGTGATCTTATGGACACATAATTCTAGTGGGATTCCTTTTAGGTCATTATATTTCCATGTGAAGACATCCTTGTACTCCAAGAATATCTTGAAAGTTGATGCCTTCAATACTGGATTCCAATCATCGTCATAATGGACCATCCTAGGTTCCTCCTCCATTCCTAGATTTATGTCCACTATCTTAGGTCCTTCATACTTGATATTTTTCATTTGAATCATAGCTTTCATTACATTCTTTGGATGTCTAGTCTTGTATCAATCTCTGCATCTCCTACTATATACTTCACAAAGCTTTTTAGAAATGTCCACTTCTCTTCTATTTCCTTCTTAGTTTTTTTACTGACTTTTGGTTTGTCTTTTTTTGCCTTGATCTCCTTCGAATCAATACAAAGGCATTTGGGCTAAAAAATTTCATACTCCTCCATTTTCCAATGAATAAGTCTGCTATTATATCGAGATTCATCTTCACTACATTCATCTAGGTACAACATTCCCTCTCCATCAGGTTCATGCCCTTCATCCCCTAAGGAATTTTTTGATTCATTGATTGTAGCTACATCTTCAATGACTCTTTGATTAGCTAGATTAATCATTTATTTATTCTATCCTTTCTTAAAAGTGATCTGATTCTTTCCCCAATTATGATTAAATTTGGCTACTCATAGCTAACCTCTCCCCAAGAGAGCATCGTATGCCAGTTTTTGTATTGTAATCACAATGAAATCCAAGACAAATTCTTGTTGAGCTATCATTACATATTGTGCTATTAAGACTCCCTTTATGTCAATACAATTTTGGTCAGCACCATTTAACCGAAAGCTCGATGTCCAGAGGAATGGAGTACCTAATTCTAGCCAAGTTATCTTAGGTAAAACATTGACACTGGATCCTCCATCCATGATAACTTGTGTTAATTTGTGTCCTAAGATCTCCATATGTAGTAATTCAGGTTTCTTTCCCACATCTATCATTAATATCGTAGGATCCATGAATTTATCTTTTCATTATTCTTCCTGGATTGGTTGGCTCTCTAACTCCATCACCTTTTGTGGTTGTAATTCTTCCACAATTGCCTTCTATAATTTTGGGATAGCTTCTAGCAAGTCGGATACTTTAAGTTTCATTGTGGTATCCAAAAATTGTACTGCCAGATTTTGCACAACTGTCTCCTGATTTGATGGTTTTCTCAATTCCTTTCCTGTTCTCATTTTTGTTGTTTTAGTTTTCTCAACTTCTTCTTGCAGTATTTTCTTTGTTGCTTTCTAATGTTGCTTTTCTTTTACTGGCTTAGGATACTTATCCTTTTTAGCGTGATTCCTCATCATGACTAAAACTTCCTAAGTTTCCTCCTTAACTTGAGGAACTTTGATGTCTAAATAACTAACATTCTATGGGTTAATCGAACTTGCCTGCTTTGGAAAATTCTCTTCTTTGTGGTTCCCTAGACCACACCATCTACACATGTGTAGTGCTTGTTTGTGGTGTCCCTTGTGTCAAAGGTGCAGGATAATTCTTTGTAAAATACCCCAAATCTTGGAAATTGTGACATTGTATGACCGGCCTACCTTCTGAGTCATACTGTAAATTAATTTGTCCTCCTTATCTATTACCTTGGTTTTGTCTCCCACCTCGTTTGCTATTTCTATAACTGCCACTTGTTGCTTGTTGCCTGTCTCCTTGGGCCTTCAGTTTATCTTCCTACTCCTGGATTTATAGTACCTGTGGGCGTACTCTTGCATTATAGGGATAGATCATTACCTCATGCCCCATAACATTATAAATATGGCAATAGTCATTCTTTGGATATTTCATATTTATATGTCCCTCTATTTTTTATTCTATGCACCATAGCTCATTCCTATCTGGATTGATCTTTTGTTCTTTTACCATTTTATCAAACTCCATGGAATTATACTACCATCCTCTGTATAGTTTCATCTTATTCACTATCTGAATCCTTCAACTTGGGATGAGACAAGATTCCTGTATACGTCTATTTTTATTTTCTCTCAAATTTCTTTGCATGTTTAAGTTCTTCCTCATATGTTTTAAATGGTACTGCCTTCATCTTTTTCTTATATTTTGGTAGTAACCCATCTATGAACCATTGTTTTACTAGCACATCTACCAATGGAATATGCATCTTATCAACTAATTGCTTTAGTCGATGGTTGTAGTATTTTACATCCTCATCAGCTTTCATTTTTGTCATGCAAATCTCGATAACAATGTCTCCATCATCCTTTAAAGGTCAAAATTATTCAATGAACTTATCCTTTATCTGATTCCAAGTCTGAAAATCAATGTTATTCTCTCTCTTTAGGTACCAATCTATTACCAATCCTCTCAAGGTAGTAGGAAATAGGATTAACCAATCCTCTGGTCTGTCTACACCATTTTATCTCCAAATGGTTATGCAAGTCCCTATATGTTGCGTGGGATCTTCCTTACCCTCACCTGAGAATGGTGGACATCTTTGTTTGGCTACTCTGTTAGACATCTTAGGATATTTGTCACTCTTACTTGAGGTGTCTCGTGTAATCTATGTCAGATTCCTCCTTGGAGGTGTCTTACTCTCATTGTCATCAAGCATGTCAATTCGAGGTATCTTGCTTTGTCCCACCACTCAGTGACCAAATTCTCATGCATATTCACTTTGCAACCTCCTTCGCTGGTGTGATGGAGATGGTCTTGGTTTGTCCTCCTGAGTCCTCATGTCCTATTTCTCTAGTGCCTAACTGCCATCCTTTGCACCCCCTTGCAACCCTTCTACCACTTCCTCAGGTCTTACCATCCACTCTCCATCATCTTGCACTTTTTTTTTCAACCTTCTCTACGCTTGGTGGTTCTATATCCTCATCTTTTGTCTTAGTCAACAATGCCTCAAGGTCTTCTTCTTCATATGTCCAAAATTACTCTATTTTGGTTCAAACATACTTTTATATGAGTTACTCGTGTTTCCTCTTTGATAAATCCTCATGCTCCTTCTTACTAGAATGTTGTATCATGGTTCCCATCTCCCATGACTTCATGTACTAGTGTCTGTCATAAAATTGCCTCTAGTATTTAGTCAAATTAAACCCATTTTAATAAGAATTCTAGATTCTATAAGGAAACAATGCCAAATTTAGCATAGTTGTGGAGTATTCCTAGTAGGGAGGTGTTTTCTAGAGGTCAAAATAATTACTAGGCTAAACCCAACTCGATTGTCAAATTGTATGATCTCATGCTCACTCAAACTACCCTTGTACAAACTGTAATCACCTTGTATGGCTCTTAATTATCTACACTGTACGATCTCAAATCGTATAGTGTCAATATGGTATGATCTTGTACTTTGAAAAATTGACAGATGTTGTTTTGGAGGCTATTGTACATAGTTTTGTAATTGATAAAGTCGATTTTCCAAAACTGCAAAATTAGGTAAGTTTTTATCAATTGCCTATTTTACCAAATCAGATAAATGTGCTTTATATGATTTGTACGAAATTTGATGTACGATATGTATGAACTAATGGTACAATATGACATTATTTAAGATGCTCTATTGCTCCAATCTCTCTCCTAGATGTTTTATAAAGGGTTAATAGTCCAAACAATGCAATATTTGTCATAGGTAAAATATCCTAATTGGGATGGTGAGAGATTCCATGCACTTGACTACACCCAAAAATTGTACAATGCTCTCTAATACACCTTCATCAATGCCTTCATGCTTCTAAATCATTCTCCATGATTCATCAATGCCAATTTCCCTAAGTTGCAAAAATGCATAAAACTAATATATATAGTAAGATAGAAAACATAATCACACAATATTCATCCACAATTAATTATCCATCATTTATCAGGATCGTACATAGTCGTCCAAAACATCATTATGCTCATTAATATCTATAGATTCAATTACAATGTGGAAAAACTATATAAATGTAATTGCAATAACTCACGAATCACAACTATAAGTACTTGACTCTCTATTCTAGCAACCAGTAACCAGTAAACTAGTAGCCAGACCTATAAAATTGAAAATGGGGCCTTATATAATGTTGTCCAAGCCATTCCAAAGTGGTTCCTAAGAAAATATGTTATTCACAACTACCCATGTACAATTGAATACATTATTTTGGCTTTTACCTAAGTCTAATACCTTAATTAGCAAATCCATGCACCATTTCATCTTGAAATTACATTTCCTCTAAATTTGAGTAAATTTCAGTGCACCCTGTATGATTTTATAATGCCCTGTATGATTTTCCAATCCATTTGTATGATTTTACCCTTCACTGTATGATTTTCTCCCCATTGTATGGTTTACAAAACTTGATAAAATTATCACAAAACTATCAAAATTGAGCAAATCACTTCTTCTAGGAGGTGGATTTGCTGCCTATAGGTGTCAGCAGTGGCTAACACTAAATAGGCAAAGGTGCCCAAATGAGTGGTAAAAACCACTGCTATACCTTGGAATATATCCAAGGTCTTCCATATGGTCTTCTATCATATCCCATATGAGTAGTCACCTTGACATGATACATTTTAGGTGTCTAAAGATGCCCCTTTTGAGATGCGTTGTGAGATTGAACAACGCTGAGCAAAAATAGACCTCCTAAAATGATGTTGTAGGTTGGATGATAATCATTGGTTTGATAAATATTAAATTTCCAAGTCCTGCAAAGAAGACGCGCATCCTAGAATCATTACTTCCAAATGGATGGAAGGCTTAAATTTGAAAAAGCTTTGGAAAGCTCCAACATCGATCAATCAACTCAGGGCTACTATATGCTTTTGCACCATATAGATTCTAAAAGGAGGAGAGCTACTAACTTATTGTCATATTTGCTTTTTTTCCCAGCAGAAGGTAAGATTATGATAGTCATTGGCAATGATTCATAATACAAATGTAATTTGACAAGATCTAGGGATCTACGATTAAGGGATATTCTATTGACTTGGATTATGAATTGATATTATGACTACCCCCTCAAGAGTTGAGTCGATAAGGGTAATGAAATTTAAATGAAGCAACGAGTCACTTGACCACTATGAAGGACTTTGAACAAATTAAGATTTAGCATTGTAATACTTAGCAAGGCCTAATCAGTTATGATTGCAACTATTAATAGTAATTGTACATTTCTATCCCATGGAGTGGTCTAGCCATGAAGGCCTTCTTAGGGAATAAAAATGGTAACAATGTCAATTATGCTTGTGTTGAATCATATTGTCGATGATTTTCTAAAAATTTCATAGGGTAATTGTGATGAATATCTCATTCCCTTAGATCAGTATAGCCATCTGGGCCTTCTTAGGGATTGAAATGAAGTATACAATTCAAAGATGACTAATTTTCTCCAAATGTCCTTATGGTAATTTACTCATATTACCAGTTTGCATGGAGCACAATTTGTTAAAACCGCCAAGTGTATAGGGTAAATAACTAGATACAAGGCACATTTGGATTTTGGATTATTTGATTTTTTTGTTAATTTTAATTTTTTGATCCAGTTAGGACTTAGAAGTTACCATTTTGGAACTCCACATAGTGGGATTTAAGAAATATTATTGTAGTTTTCTTACCACTATTGACAACGATAGCTAAAAATGTCAAATTTCTTAACTGTGGGTCAGACCCATGGGCGAAAAACCCTAATTCAGGAACCGCGATTGTTAGGTGCGGTCAGGTTTGAAATTAGAAATATTTAAGATTTTTGTGCAATTTAAAATTTTATTATTTATTGTTGCAATTTGAAAATCTAAGAGCTCTAAGAGGTAAAACGTGAAATTTGACATGAAATGCTACTGAAAAACTGATCCACTTACCTCATCACCTGTCCTAATGGCAAACTAACCACAGGCCTCTACCAGTGAAGGATCCGATGTTACAAAGGTAACATGTAAACTGAGATGACACTTTCATTACTAGTTTAAAAATTAACCACATTAATTAATGAGGCAAATTAACTTCACTAAACTACTGGTAATGAACCTCACCCTAGTTAGGTTTAGCTTAGGTTAGCTTAGAGGGGAGGGCTTTAATTTTTGGGGTGCCTCGGGATAAGGAATGACCCTAAAAATGTCATCCTTGTTAGACATGGCTGGCAGGCATAGTCCCCAATTGGCAAAGTGGGGGCCACGACTGTCAGTCACAGCAAGATTTAAAATCCAACTATTAAAATTTTGATTGCCATCTCGACCATGGGTCTGGACCACGGTTCGACCACTTTAGGAAAAAAAATTAATTTTTCAAATTGTTTTTTTTTAATTTTTGATAGAATTAATTATTATTTTTATTTTTGAAGTGTTGTTTTTCATTTTTTTGATGCTTTTGACATATTTTGACTTTTTTTTTAAATATTTTTGCTTGTTTTTTATTAATTTTGATCTCATTTTGCTTTATTTTAGACCATGAATATGAGGTCAAGGGAATCTAATATCCTTTGCAACCTGCATAGTGCCCTTGATCTGATTAATCAGGCTTGGTTTGATACCATGGGTTTTGGCTATGTACTGCACCTCCCCACCATTAGGGCCAACCATGCCTACATGACTACCTTGGCCTGACACTAGGATGTGCAAACCAACACCTTGCACCTACCCACAGGTGATATGATAGTGACAATGGAGGATGTCTACCACATCTTCTGCATTCCTCTAGATGGTGAGGCCATCACATCTTCACTGACCAAGGTGAATAAGGCCATATTTGCACATATTTTTGGTTGGCATAGTGTGGAGGCAGAGCATGACTCAAACCATGAAGGGTTATATATTGAGGACTGATAGACAATGAAGGTCTTCTCTGAGTGAGTCATCGTATTCATGCACTTGAACATGTAGGTCATCCTCCCTTATTATTCTAGCATGAGGTTCCCCTAGAACCTCCTATATAGGACTCTAGACATCCTCATGAGTCCCATAGATCATCCCCTAATCCTATCCTTGGGGAGTGCACTATTAGTACAAATCTATAATGAGATGTATTAGATCACTTGTAAGAGCAGAGTCAACATTGGGTGTATCCTGCTGCTATAGATCTGGGGGTCACAACACATTAAGATCAAGTGCCCCATGACCCTGCCATTGGAGATTGATACTATTAAGGAGTGACACCAGTGTTATTCTACATGTTGGCCTTGATATCAGGAGGGCTTTCAGAATAGGTCTCATGCAGGGGACCTGAATCACTACATTGTATGGTTTATGGGGCTACAAGTCGATCATATTGAGTGGCACCCCTACTTAGACTACCCTCCATGGGTAGAGGCTTTTGAAAAGCTATGTTGAGCACATAGGGATAGATGACTTCTTAGATGTAAGTCTGAGGTATGTGAGTTCTTCTACTGTAGCACCCTAAAATTGGCACAGTAAAACCTTAATAATTACAATTACTCTAAGTAAATATTCAAATTCAAATTTCAACCCCCAAAACTGCTCCCAAATCGCTGTGTAACCCATTTCCTCCTTTCCCACACCATTTTTAGAGTTTGTTTTGACCATTTTATGGTATCGTCACCGATCAGACGATATCGTCTCAGATCGGACAATTTCGTCTGGACTAGGATGTCTAGACGATCTTGTCCCAAAACTGATTTTTCTCAATTAGCCTCTATTCCAACAACGTCTCTAATCCGAGTAGAAGCATGTCTACACCGTTATAGACCCTCCCTATTGGAGATATCCCAAATTGGGATGATCTCCAACCTCCTAACCTCCCTCCTAAGCCTATTTAAACTTAGGCCCTCCCCTTAACCTTCCCCTAGCTGAATTTTCCTATAAATCGACCTTCACATGCATTAGAATAATCTGTATTACCATCTACATTTGTTGCATCCAATTTTCTTGTAGGAACCTTGTCATTTTTTAGCCGGAGCAAGCTTACATCATCGCAGATGATCCTGTTCAGATCGGAGACGATCCTATGAAATCAGAGATGATTTTGACTACAATCATCATTAGGGGCAATCAGTGCCTAGAGTTTGCATTTTCATCTTTTCATCTGCTGTTTTATTCTGCAATTAGCTAGTGTATTTATTATTTTTTGCTATTCTACATTTTGGAGTTCACCCATGTAGCTTTAAATGCATAATTAAGTCACCAATTGTCATCAAATCATTGTAGTGTACTCGTATTTTGCTTATTATCATCATTTTAATGTTATTGCTATTATTCTACATCATTGCCATCTGTTATAATAGTTGCATTTTTTGCATTTTGTGTCTACTTCTCTGATTGCAGGTCTCTGATGAATTCGTCAACTCTCAGATGATCTTGTCTGATAGCAGATGATCCTATCAAATCAAAGGTGATCCTGACTACTTCAAGAATCAAAATCTCCATCAGACATCCATATTAGGTATGGTTCTATAATTTATCTCTTTTTCTCTATTTTTGTTCATATTCGTCTGTTGTATTTCATCTAGTCTACAATTTCATAATAGTATAACTTAGATTCATTTGGCCAAACCTAGGACTCGAATGTTTAAATATAAAATTGAACACATAAAACACATTCCCAACCTAGGCGTGGAAACTGCCATTCAAACATTTCCTAGTGAACCCACCATCCATCAAAAAATCACCATAATACACCTCCCCCGAGATGCGGGACCTTCGTAAGGCCTCTCAGTCCGAGGTATTGTCCCATCCTTTTCACATCCCACTTTTGGGCATGGATCCTATAGCCTGAAGGTAAGGATGTGAAAAATTTGGAGCGATACATTTTGGTGAACCCGACGTGAAACTAAAACCTTTTGAAAACAATAAAAACAAAAAAACATAGGTGCATTTAAAAATCATTAGAAAACTACTAAGTTGCATATCATGTTTAGATGGTAGCTCCTAGGAAAATATTAGCAGTTATTATAAATGTTGAAAACCAATTGGCTGCCATAGAAGTTAATTATGTGCTTAGTGTGCCTGAAATAGATAGAAACCAACTTTTGTGGGATGAACTTGATAGAAGACTAGGTGTCATTTCATCTAGGTCAACCGAACTTAGACAAATCAAAAGGCTTGTCCTAGATAGAATCCTGGATCCTCATCAACTTGTCTTTTATCATGAACTTCAGAGAGCTTTCCATAGATGGTTAGCTTATATGAGAGCTCTTGTGTCTTCAAAATTTTTCACCTTCGAGGAATACCTCGAGAACGTAGCCACTATACACCAGTTCCTAGGTTGTATAGAAGACCAAGAGGTCGTTCTTACGGATAGAGAAATATGGAATAGAGTTCCTCGAGCTATGTTATATTGAGAGTATTGCCATGAGCTTTACTTCTATCAACCAAAATTTGAGACAGATAATATCACTATAGCCCTTTTCATTAAATTCTTGAAAGAAAATTTTCAATTTGAAGAAGAACACTTCATGACTCCTGAAGAACTTGAGCCCATTAATGACATTTATAAATTATTTATAGAAAACTAGATCATTGCTTTCATTATTTCTTGCATTTATTGTGTTGTTTCTTATCTTTACAATATTATTACAAAAACAAGAAAAACTAAAAAAAAACATAAAAACCAAAACATTTCATTTTAAATATTGTAGTAGGTATATAATTAATATATACCTCTTAAGCTTGTTGCATATATATATATATATATATATATATATATATATATATATATATATATATATATATATATATATATATATATATATATATATATATATATATATATATATATATATATATATATATATATATATATATATATATATATATATATATATATATTTGCTGAAATCTAAGTTAAGCACAATGCCTAAACTTAGGAATGGTAAACAAACTGAAGGAGAAAAAGAAGATTGGTTAGAAGATAAAACTAGAAACCCAAATGTCCTTCCTAAGGATCCAATTCCGAAAGGAGAAACTCTAGATCAACTAGAAGATAACCTAGGTGAAGACAATGAACAAGAAGAAAATGTTAAAGAGGATGGATCCTCATCCCCTAGAGTAGCTCCATATGGAACTATTGCTTTTGATAACCTAGATCATTTCTAGAAATTTTTCAATAATAACATTGGCACTCTTAATATGATAGTTCATATTGATAAAGGGAAAATTAGTGACACTCAAGCAGCCATGGAACATATTTTTGATGTGCACACTAATCCCTTGTCTTTCATTGATCAAGAAAGTGATAAGGCTAGAAAATCCAATAGATATATGGTCACTATGATTCAAAACATGCCAAAAAAATAGGTTACCCAACCCCCTAAGGAACTTGTTATTGAGTCTAAAATCATTCCCACACAAAATAAAACTTTCTTCACTGCTTTACTTCGCCAAACTATTGATCAATATGCTTCAAGTAAACAAAAATCTAAAATGAAGCCAAACACCAATTTTCAACAATCTGGAATACAACATAATATAACTTCAAAATTCCTTCATAACACCTTTCCTACCAACAATTTACACAATAGCAATACAACATCTAATATGCATTTCCCTCCATCATATGCTCACAAATCCCATATCAATGCCCTACCGAACCAATATGGTGGGCAAACTAGTAATCTAGAAGCCATGGTGAAACAGTTAGCTTCGCGTATGGACCAAATAGATCCCTACCGTCCCTCGTACAATTATCGAGAGATATGTAGTCAACCTTTGGATCCCATAGTTGTAGCACAACCATACCCTAAGCATTTTCCCATGCTCATCCTGCCTATATATAAAGGAACCGAAGATCCCATAGAGCATCTTCGCATGTTTAGGATAGCATGTCATGATATATCACATGATGACTTGCTATTACTAAAAATGTTCCCAAAAAGTTTAGGTGGAATGGCATTAGAATGGTACTATCAATTGCCCACTCATTCTTTGAGAAATTTTGAAGAAACAACTGAATATTTTGTCCATCAATTTAGTGCCTACATCGAGAGGCATGTCACCATTAAATATTTATACAACTTAAAACAAGACAAGGATGAATGTTTTGCTGATTTCTTAGCTAGATGGAGGCAGTTGATAGGAAAACTACACTTTGTGCTACCTTATAGAGAAATGTTGGACATTTTTATCAATAATTTGCAAGAACAAATATCTTATGAGTTATTACCATGATCATAAAAGCTTTCAGTGACAAAACACAAGAAACATGTGGAGTTATTACCATCCCATTGCAAGTTGGTCCTAGAACCCTAGATACAACTATGTTTATTGTACATTGCCCAGCATTGTACAATATACTTTTGGGTCGTCCTTGGATCAATGCAATGCGGGCTATCCCATAAACTTTACACCAATGTGTTAAATTCAAATTTAAAAACCAGTTGGTCACTATCCATGGTGACCCTAGACCCTTTAATATGTGTGCTTTGGCAGAACCTGTTGGAGTGCAATTTTTCCCCGCTCTGTCATCCACACATCCTAGTTCTTATTTTTCATCTAAACGTGTGAAACACACACACATAACATCATCTACCCCATCAACTACACCTATACATTTAACTCAACCATCTTCTAAAAAAATCACACTAGAACCTCAAAAAGATCTTAAATCTACGACCAATTCTTCATGTTCCATCCCTATAATCTCAAAACCTATAGACCCATTCATTAACACTTCCACATTATCAACATCTATCATACCTTCCACATCTAAAGATATAGGGAATGATCCTTCTACATCTTATGCTCTTTCTGATGAACTTTTCCAGATTTATCCACAATATTAATATCAGAAAAAACAAATTCTTTCATGCAAGATTTAATTATTTTCAATAACTTGTTGCCATCTCCTCGTACTTTGGGCCTCCCACAACCTATGGGAAGTACTTACCAAGTCAGGAGTTGTGCTTTTATTTATAAAGGATATTACTGGAGAAGAATACCTCGGAATATCAAAACTCATCATGATGGATATGCTCAATGTTATTTTACTAATGAGTATATTAAAGCTAAACCCATAATGCTTAAAATGGGATATAAAGGGAAAGGCTTGGGACCTTTCCAAAATGGCATGAAAGAACCTTTTGAGGTAGAACTATGGCCTGCCCGATGTGGTGTGGGCCTATTTCCTAGTAAGGGTCAACCATTTCCTTTTGAAGATGATGATCAACTCATATGTTATCAAGATTATTTAGATAGGCATGATGATTTGCCTCTAAAAAATCAGCCATTTACATGTAACATGCTATCCATAGCTTACCCTAAATTGATTGCTGACTCTGATGAGGAGTTGGAAGGAGATATCTTCCATGATGTCTCCATTGAAGAGATGTTACACAATGGATTTTATTTTGATGGTTCTATACCAACTATAGCCCAGCTTGAGGCCACTAATCCTCAAGATGAATTATCCAACTTAACCTTAAAATAATTACAAGAAATGGGCGTCTCACCCACCCCACCTAATTTTGAAAGATATCTACACATGGAAGTCAAAAACGTCATTAAAGTTAACATTGGAACTGAGGATAATCCTCACATAATCAATATTGGGTCAAAATTAAGTCAAGAAAAACAAGAGCAATACATTGCATTCCTTAAAGAATATGAAGATGTCTTCGCTTGGACATACGAAGATATGCCAGGTCTGGACCCTTCCGTAGTCATGCATCATATAGTAGTCCATCTAGATGCTAAGCTTGTTAAATAAAAATTTAGAAAAATGCATCCCAAAGTGGCCCTGCTAGTCAAAGGGGAGTTAGAAAAACTCCTAAATGTTGTTTTTATACAAGCTATTGATTATGCTAAATGGATCTCAAATGTAGTTCCAGTCACCAAGAAAGAAGCTACCAAAGTTAGGGTTTGCACAGACTTTAGAGATATTAACGATGCATGCCCTAAGGATGATTTTCCTCTTCCAAACATGGATCAAATCATTGACTTTATTTCCAGAAGTGGAATGATGTCCCTAATGGATGGATTTTTTGGCTATAATCAGATCAGGATAGCTCCTGAATATCAGGCTAAAACAGCCTTTATTACCCATTGGGGTACCTTTTGTTGGAAAGTGATGCCATTTGGCTTAAAGAATGTAGGTGCAACATATCAACGAGCTATGACTTATATTTTTCATGATATGATGCATGATATCCTACATGATTATGTAGATGATATTATAGCTCGCTCTATTAATGAAGATAATCATTTAGATGATTTGAGAAAAAATTTTAATTGCTTAAGAGAATATCTTATTCGATTAAATCCAGCCAAATGCATATTTGGAGTTAAGTCCGATAAATGAATATGAAGCTCTAATCCTTGGATTACGAGCTGCCTTGGCGCTAAAAATTAAACATCTATTAGTTTTTGGTGATTCTCAACTTGTCATAAACCAAATTAATGAAGTTTATTAGACCAGAGATGATAAAATGCACCCATATAAAGCCTATGTTTTATAATTAATGTCTCTATTTGATCAAGTTACCTTGGAAGCTATTCCTTGAACTTGCAACTGTGCGACTGACGCTATGGCCGCAGCTACATCTCTTCTGCCCTTGGAGTTAGATGACGAATATGCCACTATCATTATTCGTCGAATCTAGGAACCGACTTCAAATAAGTCATGCTTAGAACCTTTCGATGTGTTTCTAATCAATGAAACTACTCCTGAACCTTGGTATACAGATATATTTGATTTTCTTCAAAAATGGGACTTTCCCTGCCAATTCTAATAGAAACCAACGTCGGTTATTACATTGGCATGCAAGTCGATTTGTAATCATTGGCAATACTTTATATAGGAGATATTTTGAAGGTATCCTATTAAGATGTTTGAATCTAGAAGAATCCAAATCAGCCTTGAGTGAAGCCCACGATGGATCTTGTGGAGGACACTTCAATGGTAGTGTCATTGCTAAAAAGCTCCTTAGGATAGGATATTTTTGGCCTACCATGGAGAATGATGCACATGAGTATGTGTGCCATTGCAACAAGTTCCAGAAACATGCTGACCTTGTCCATGCCTCTGCACAAGAGCTACAGGCTATTTCACCTCCTTGGCCCTTTTCAAAATGGGGCTTAGACATTATTGGCAAAATCAATCCTATGTCATCTGATGGACATAAATTCATCATAACCGCCACTGAGTATTTCATGAAGTGGGTTGAAGCTATGCCTTTAGCTTCCTGCACTGGAACACAAGTTTCTAAATTTATTTTTAATCAAATCATTTGTAGGTTTGGAATTCCTGCAAATCTCATCTTTGATAATGGAACTTGTTTCAAAAATAAATATGTCAAGAAATTATGCCAAAAATATAAGATTCAACATCACTGGTCCACTCCCTATTATCCTCAGGGTAATGGTCAAGCAGAAGCATCTAACAAAACCTTAATCAAAATTCTCAAAATATTGGTCAATAAAACTAGCCGTGACTGGCACATTCAATTATATCCAGCCTTGTGGGCCTATTGAACTAGTGTTCGAACTCCCATTGGAACTTCACCTTTTGTTTTGGTTTATGGTGTTGAAGCCGTTTTTCCCTTTGAATTAGAAGTTCCTTCTTTGGCTTTACTACTTCAAGATACCGAAGTAGGATATGAATATCGAGCTGGCAGACTTAGTTAGCTGGAACTCCTAGATGAAAAACGTATCAATGCTTTGGAGCATCTCCGTGCCTACCAAAACAAGCTTAAAATATCATATGCTAAAAAAGTTCGTCCTCGATCCTTTGAGATCGACGACCTTGTTTTAAAAGAAAATAAAAAAATACTAATGCAACTAAAGACCTTAAAGGTAAATTTGAGCCCAACTGGCTTGGACCATACATTATCACTGCTAAATTTGAATCAGGAGCATATAAATTATCTACCTTAGATGGTAAAGAACTTAAAGAACCCATGAACATTTTGCATCTTAAACGTTACTATGCATAACAAAAATTAATCATTTCATCATTTGTACATATTTTGCATGTTGTTTTATTTTAAAAAAATATATATATATATCAAATTGTTTACACAAAAACAAAAACAAATAAAAATAATAAAAATAAAAATAGCAATACTCTTGACTCTTTCGAAACCAAAACCAAATAAAGAAGAAAGAGAGAGTCAACATTCTCAAACTTCTCAAAAAGTATTTGTATATATTTCTTCTTACAAATGTTGTAGTTATATATTTCAAATTATTTTGGATAAATTAGCATTTATTTGGAATCTCTCACTTTTGCAAACACAAAAATAAGTATCTTGATTTTATCTGGCATGATTACTAATCTCTCTTATATCAAAGTCCACAAAATTCAATTAAATAAAGTTTGAGCACAGAGAATTGATCTTGTTATTTACTTAAACCAAGCACATCCTTTCACAATAAAATGATTATATTTGTAATGTCCATGCTATGCTACATAGTAGACGTGGTTTCTTGAGCGAAAAGTTTCCCTTGCTATCCTATCATGCACATGGTCTAGAATCTTTGAGAATATGCAAAATGACAAGCTCACCCCTAACCATAATAAAAATCCCTTGCTCTACAGCTAATCTGAGCAAGTATCCTTAGCATAGAAAAAAAAAAGCAAAGTTCAAAAAAAAAAAAATGTTATTTTATACCATTACAGCAATGTTCCAAGCATTATCAAGCAAAAAAACAAAATAAAAGCAAAATAAATACAAATAAAAACAAAAGACAACAAAAGCAAAAGCAATAAAATCCCTCTCCCTACCCTTTGAAAAGAAATGAAGGGTTGATGAGCTTGAATCCCTAGAATTCTCAATTATTCGAAATTTGTGAGGTAATCCCCATAACAAGTGGTTTGTGCCCAACCTTCTTGGCCTTGGGTAACTCCTAGCGTGGCGATATGTCTATCACATTAGTGACCTTCTTTTGTACAGACCTATGTCTGCTTATGGATTAGCTAGCTCTTGATAATCCAACTTACATAGTAGTCTGGTATGGTTATATGCATCTCAATCATGGTTAATGAACATTTATTTGGTTCATTCAAATCACTTGTATCATGGTATCTTGCTCAAACTGGTAAATGAACAATGCAATTGCACACACATTTTGTATTTGAGAGATTTTGTGTATCATCATGATAAATCAAGATTGGAAATGAACTCACATATGCACATGGGATTCCTTATAAATCTAACCTTTGTATTTAAGATACTTTGAAATATTTCTGCAAAATGTTTGGAATAAATTCATTTTCTTCTTTAAAGTACAATTGTTTAGTATAAATACAACTACATGCATCATAAAAAAAAATCAAAATTTCTTTCAAACCATACAATAAAAATATACATATATATATTGTCGACTTTCACGACGATGGTATAGTTCCAAAACCAAAATTGGAATTTTATGCCTAGCGCAAGTCCTCATCTTCATATTTTGTGTTTATTAAAAATCAACCATGCAATAAATCTATCTCTTTTTGGATTTTGCAATGATGGTATAAGTCTATACCTAAATATTCTATGCCTAGTGCAAACCATTATACCAATTTTATTCTCCATTTATTTAAAAATCATAAAAAACCATATGACTTAAATCATTTTGTTACACAATTATGCTTTAAAAAAAAACAAACACCTATTCTATTTCATGTCATCATGTCAAATTGCAAATTTGCAACCATGGTATAATTTCTAAGGAATTATTCAACATTTTATCACACTTAGGAATTTATGCCTAGCAAAAGCCATTTTAACATATTTCATGCATAATATTTTCATGAAAAGTCTGAAAACAAAATCATCATCATCATCATTTGCATCCTCACAACCAAAGTCTTAAGACAGTCTCTTAAGCACCCTTTTACTTTTAACAATATTTCTATACTGGGATTAGCTTGATGACCGAGTGAGTGGCGACTCTATGAAATGGTCTATAATAGCGACAATGTCCTTTGAAATTATTGTTAAAAGTCTTTTTATTTTTTATCAAAACACCTCATCACAAACAACCAATTTTTTCTATCAAATTATTTCATTTAAATTTTAAAGCATTTATTAAAAACCATACATATTTCCAATGACATAATTACATGAATCATTAAATCAATCACACCAAAAAATTAAAAGCATCATACAAACACATAAGACAAGTCATATGATCAAAAAAAATATCTCATCTATATATATATATATATCAAATATATGTACATCATCTCAAAAATAGATTGGTATGCCACAATATACATCTTGGCATACTCAATCCTCTCAAATCATACAATCAATTTGTACAGTGTAGTAGCCTAGCCTCGAGAACCCCTCGAGCTCTCAGCCTCATCTCCTTCCCTACCATGAGGTGGACGAGGTGGCCCCATCACAGTATGTGTGGTACTATGAGTCCTAGTTGTCAATCAAGAGGAAGTCCTCGATGACCCAATCCTGATTGGATTAGAAATGCCAGTTGGCAGCTATACCCTCTATACTTCTGGCACCATTTGGAAGTAGATGCCCTGGTAGAACATGGTCTGAGCAATCGACCATGCCAGATCCTACATGCTCGCTCCTTTGCCCCGTGCTTTGAGGCGTGTAATCTCGTCTCTGAGCTGTGTAACCTCAGCTCGGTGGTGTGTAGCCTCATCCTGCAATGTTTGCACCTATGCCTGGAGACAGACTGTCTTCGCTCAAAGAGTCACTGTCTCGCTGCTCTCCCTAATGTCAACACCCTTGCCCTTATTAGGCGATGGTGGCCTCTCTCTCTATGGATAAGGGGGTCTCTCCTCCCTCCTCTCCCACTATCGTGAACTCTACTGTGCCTATGGTCTCCTCTACTCTCTCCCACCACAACCCTGTGTCGCCTCAATGGCTACCTGGAACTGCCTCCCCATCTGACACACAACTGCATGGATTGGGCCCTAAGCCCTCATCATTCGAGGAGGGCGGATGCCTGTGTACAAGGCATCATAGCCATCGGCTACCCCAGCATCGTCCCCATCCACTGGTTGAATGGGGGCATCATCTGCATCTTGACTTCAAAATTGCTGCATATCTAGAGCCCCGCTAACTGTAGTATTATTCCAGATAGTCTGAGAAAACTCGTAGTCTCTTAGAGATGGAATCCCCTGCTGTAGACCGAACTACCTCAAAACTTGATCATACCGGTGGAGCTCCACATCTCCCCTCTCCATCCTTATCCAGTAGACTCACCTAATGTGAGCTAGCTCCTGTCCATCCTCGGCCCACCCTAGATAATATCTCCAAGGCCTCCAAGTGATTTGGTCGAAGACAAGGTCATCTAGTAGTCTTCGGGACACTGGTAGATCTATCCGCTACTGTGCCCCTCTTCGGAGCCACCAATAGAAAACTTGGGGCCTCTCCTCATCAATCCTTATCAGTGGAAGCCCTATCAACCTCTGTACCATGATGTTCTCCTAGCACCAAACTTGTAGTAGCGATGTCATAACCAGACATCGGTCGCCCTTGTACATGACCCCATGCAGGATCTTGTACAATCGGTAGAGCACAAAGCTCCCCCAAGAAAACCTGTATCCGTGGTCTCTCATGTCATAGACCACATCTACCAGTACCCATGGTACCTTGCACCCACTCTGGTGGCATAGCAGAAGTCCACCTACCACTCCGGCCAAAACCCGTGTGAGGCTAGATGCCCCAGGCATCTGGCGTAGTGACTCGATGTTCACTCCGCCCTTCTCTAGAGCGAAGCTCAGATCGCCACACAAATGCATCATAGCATGACCTTGGTTGGCCATAGAAGTGATCAACCATCCTTGTATGGAGATCCTCAATATCCTCCATACATCCTTTAGTGTGGGAGTCATCTCCCTTGTCAGTAATCAAAAATAGGAAGAACCCAAATACCACCTCTCTGCTAGGGCTGTCAATAGCCCCATATCTATAGATACCTATGGCATCTATGCCACATGCTGCAAGCTAACCTGTGCCAGTTGATCTCACTCTGCCTGAGATAGGGTGACAAAGTCATCCCTCAACCTACCATATTTCCATTCTCTGCTCTTTAGTAATCCCCTCTGCAACATAAACAAAATCAACAATAAAAATCATTACTAAATCATTAATTAAAAATGCAAGTTAAAATAAGTTCAATTTCATAAATGATGATATCGTCCTCAATTTGAGAAAATTCGTCTCCTATTTCATCAGCCAAAATCATCCCCTTTTTGATGAAATCGTCCCCCTATAGTTGATTTTGCCCTCGGATGAAATTGGCGATATCGAGATGATTTTGGCGAAATCGAGACGATTTTGTCTTGATGATGTTGATGGCCCAAAAACAGTTGCGATGCTCAAAAATCAAGCAAATCTAGTTTAAAAATAATTAAATTCTAAAGTAAAGCATTCTAAACTAAGTTTAGACCCTTACCCGTAGCCCGCACCGGACCTCTGTCGATCTGTGCACTGTCTCGACCATTTTGTCTGCAGAGCTCCAAAAACCAGAAAACTAAAAAATGAATAGTAACAATGAATTAGGTTTTTACCCTATTTTTCTTAATTTTATTCAAAAACAACTAAAAACATTTAAAAATTTTGCTTTTCCATGTTTTTACCTCAAACGTTCGATTTGGGTAAAAACACGAAGGGGGCACCATAGTAAGCTGTCATACGATTTGACCTAGAATCGTCGCCTAAAAATGGGAATAATTTTTGCTTTCTTGTAGATCGAGAAGAACTCATCTTTAACGCATTTTCTTTGAAAAATTCGCTAAAGAGGGGGCAAAATGTAGCACCCTAAAATTGGCGCAGTAAAACCTTAATAATTACAATTACTCTAAGTAAATATTCAAATTCAAATTTCAACCCCCAAAACCGCTCCCAAACCATCGTGCAACCCGTTTCCTCATTTCCCACGCCATTTTTAGAGTTTTTTTTGACCGTTTGATGATATCGCCTCAGATCGAACGATTTTGTCTGGACTAGGACGTCTAGACGATCTTGTCCCAAAACTAATTTTTCTCAATTAGCCTCTGTTCCAACAGTGTCTCTAATCTGGGCAGAAGCGTGTTTGCACCATTAGAGACCCTCCTCATTGGAGATCTCCCAAATTGGGATGATCTCCAACCTCCTAACCTCCCTCCTAAGCCTATTTAAACTTAGGCCCTCCCCTTAACCTTCCCCTAGTTGAATTTTCCTGTAAATCGACCTTCACATGCATTAGAATAATTTGTATTACCATCTACATTTGTTGCATCCAATTTTCTTGCAAGAACCTTGTCATTTTTTATTTGGAGCAAGCTTACATCATCGCAGATGATCCTATTCAGATCGGAGATGATCTTGTCAAATCAGAGATGATTTTTACTGCAATCATCATTGGGGGCAATCAGTGCCTAGAGTTTGCATTTTCCTCTTTTCATCTGCTATTTTATTCTGCAATTAGCTAGTTTATTTATTATTTTTTGCTATTCTACATTTTGGAGTTCACCCATGTAGATTTAAATGCATAATTAAGTCACCAATTGTCATCAAATCATTGTAGTGCACTCGTATTTTGCTTATTATCATCATTTTAATGTTATTTCTATTATTCTACATCATTGCCCTCTATTAAAATAGTTGCATTTTTTGCATTTTGTGTCTACTTCTCTGATTGCAGGTCTCTGACGAATTCGTCAACTCTCATATGATCTTGTTTGATAGAAAACGATCCTATCAAATCAGAGGCGATCCTGACTGCTTCAAGAATCAAAATCTCCATTAGACATCCGGATCAGGTATGGTTCTGTAATTTAGCTCTCTCTCTCTGTTTCTGTTCATATTTGTCTAATGTATTTCATCTAGTCTACATTTTCATAATAGTATAACTTAGATTCATTTTTCCAAACCTAGGACTCGAATGTTTAAAGATAAAATTGAACACATAAAACACATTCCCAACCTAGGCATGGAAACTGCCATTCAAAAATTTCCTAGTGAACCCACAATCCGTCAAAAAATCACCATAATACACCTCCCTCGAGAAGAGGGACCTTCGCAAGGCCTCTTAGTATGAGGTACCACGCCATCCTTTTCCCATCCTCCTTCCGGGCATGGATCCTATAGCTTGAAGGTAAGGATGCAAAAAATTTGGAGTGATACATCTACTACTATCACGTACTGAGATAGTTCATCATTTGATAGAAGATTCCAAAGATGCTGACCATCTACTGCCACCTCCATCTAGAGAAGGGCTTGACTTGGCCCAAGATTACTTCATTGGGGAATGAGGATGATGATTTATAGGAGTTAATATAGAGAGATGCAGGGACCACTCCTACATATGATACATGGTGGACACTCTGGGTGTGGTAAGGTTTTGAGGGCCCCTTGGGTAGGGTACCAAATGACACAACAAAGGGTTGCAAGGGCACCGAGTTAGATCCACATAGGCATAGAGTCCATAAAAGGACTAAGGGTAGATGGGGTAAGGGTGTAGTAGAGGAGGAACCACCAACTAAGGAGGAGGATTATGCTCTTAAGGAGGGCAAGGTAGAGCTTGATAGCAATATTGGGTATCTTAGATCCTAGGTCACTAGCCTACAGACTTAGGTAGGCTCTCTATAGACTCAGATGCTACAATCGGGTACCACCATTGCCACTCTATGGGAAAATGTGGGGAATCTAAAGTCTATGTTGACAGCAGGGAAGGCCTAGTGGTGCGACTATGAGGAGGAGAGGACCACTATATAGGCTTGGATCATTATAGCTAACGTAGATATACAGAAGCTCACAGGGAAGCATACTCTTTTGTAGTCTCAAGTAGATACTTTGATAGTATTGCCCATCGTATACCAGGCTACGAAATCAAATCCCTTATATTCATAGGTTTCTCTAGCACCCCCAACTATTCTAGTAGTACCAATAGTGCCAACAACATAGGGATTAGTAGGTCTGGATCAAGGGGCAGATATTAGGAGACTCTAGGCTTTGATTAAGCAGCATATTGAGGATACCTCACACAAATTTTCCTACATCACCACTCTGAGAGGTCATATTGGACTACTTGGGGGTGAGGTTCAAGAGATGCCCATGAATTTAGAGTCTCAAAGAACTCACACTCGGGATACAGGCCAGTCATTAGCTAGCTCCAACCATAGGACTCACAGGTCAAAGAGGACTTCTAGTGCCAACTCACGAAGGATCCATGGGGAGGGTGGAGGCAATGGCAATGCCTCATATACTAGGGGCATAGGCCCTATCTAGTACATATCTTAGAGATGTAATTATACCATTTTTGAGTGTAAGGTCGAGGACCTACACATATGTAGCCTATGGGTATTTTTGACCATGTCGATGTACTGTACATTATTATTTTTTTTGGTACACACACACACATATATATATATATATGATATAATATTGGAGACTCATTATATGTGTAGATTTTATGTGTTTTATTGTTTATATTTTATGATATGCACATGGATGCAATGCTTATATGTTATGTTTATTTAATTCTATATGATGTGATGTATGGATGACATGCACTAGCTATATGATGGATGTATGATTTATATACGATGATATACATGTGTATATGGACTATTTATGATGAATGTATATGAATGCAATATTTTATGTTAAATGTGTGTATAATTGGATTCACTTGTATGCATTTAATTTATGCTACTATGACATAATTTATGCCATGTATGTATTGCATAATATTAATGATGAGGATTTACTATAAATGGACATGTATGTTTTAATCACTAAAATATAATGTATGAATGTAATATGGATTTAACAATCTAATGGATGACACCATAGAATGTATAACAATCATGAATTGTAATTTCTATATCCTTGTAAAATTTTGATAAATTGTACACCCTTATGTGAGATGCAATGATGTATTGTTTCTATTTATAAGCTTTTGTAAGTTAAAATAATATGCGTAACATAGTCAGTGGACATCTACTATCATTTATGACATCCATCCAGTATGTAACCTATATTACGAATAATATTTAATAAACAAAATATTATAAAGAGAAATTTGATATTTGATGATTACATTGAAAATTGGTTGTTGTTATTTGGGAATTTTTGAGGTTTTCCATGAAACTCAAACATCCTAGTTGACTTATCAAAAGTTGTATACTAACCATACTAGACTTTTGAAACATAATGCTTTCGCTAGGATAGGCCCTAACTATTAATTATCCCTATGTGTGCAAATGAGTATATGTAGATAAGGCATAAGCATACCTCGATGTCAAGCAGGATTCTTTTAGCCCATTGCTAAGATTGGGGATCCTCAAATGTCTATCCAATCCTAGGTGTAGACACCCAAAATTCACACATTTATACTTATATGTATCCATAGGTGATTCTAGACATCCCTAGGCTATTGTAGGTTATCATATTCATGCGTAGTAATATGTAGATTGCCATAGTTTGCCATAGAAATATGTAGACTTCCATGTATCACTCCATCAGCTTTCAGGTCCTAAATCCTCATAAGCCTACCAAATAACCTTTGGTGCATTAGGATATCATTCTACGGTCTATTTTCATGCAATTGAGGCCCCCATGGGGTATTAGTTGACCAAAATAATTAACAAGTCAATTCCTAAAATTTAATTTAATGTTGACTTCACTTAAGTCACCTTTTTAGGGCAAAATTGATTAAAAGAACCTTTAATCTTGATTAACACTAATTACATCCTCCCACATGTGTGAAATTAGGGTTTGTTAGGATATTTATTTAATCATTTCCTAAATTGACTTAAGACCTCCTAATCAATATTAGCCCTAATCCATCCTCACACATGTGTGAGGATGGAATATTTCCCACAAGGAATGTGATGTTGCCACATTGCATTTCCTAACCTAATCCTAGTTAGAATCAAACCTAGGTTTAGTCTATCTAACTCCCCCCTGCACCTTGCCTTTGCCTATAAATAGTGGGTCCTGTAGACACCTAAAATATGTCATGCTTAGGGGACCTACTCATATATACACATTCATAAGATCAGATGACATAATCTTGGACTATCCAAGAATCAATAGTGGTTCTCACCACTCATTTGGAGCCTTTTGAAGCCATCCAAGCCTATCCAATCAAGCCAAGAATGATCATATCTTAGCCGCTCAAGCCTAGAGTGGCCAAACCTTAGCTATTGTAGATGACAACGACCAATCTTAGTCACTGCAGATGACAATGACTAAACCATAAAAGTAGTTTTTCCAAAAAACATACCTAATCATGAGTGGAAGTGGCAGTCTGCATGCAATAAAGGTGAACGGGAGTAACTTTGCATTCCTTTTCATGACCAGTTCACATAGGAGACTTGAGTTTGCATTTATACTTTATTTAACTAGCTTCCAAACATAAAAAAAGGATAAAAGCTTCTCATGCTAACAACCAGTTTGCATAGGAGACTCAAGTTGGCAGGTATATTTTAGTTAACTAGCCTCCAAACATAGAAAAGACAAAAATATTCTTATGCTAACTTTCACTATGCATGAGGAATTCATTCCTAAGGCTTGGACATAGACCTAGGGTTTCACACTATAAAAGGTGCAAGCCTAAGAGCACCAAGGATCCATATTTTATCTTAGGGAGATCTTTATCTAGATAGTTCATCCCGAATTTATCAAGACATGTCATTGAGGAGATATTTTAAGACTTGGAGATTTCCCTTGGAGATCATGTGTACAATGAAACCCTAATAAATTAGAGAGCATATAAACCATTATTTTAACATCAGATACAAGCTTTTATCCATAGCTTTGGAGCAAAGAGGACGAGAGTCACTTTAGCAGTCATTGTATTGGATAGTGGCCCGTAGGCTTAGCTTAGGGTTTTAGACATTATATTCATTATTTTAGCATATCATTAGCATAGCATCATTTCATTCATTCGCATTCATAGCATTATGAACTTAGTTTTATGTGCGTGCATCCCAGGGTTGCTACAGGTGGCGATCATGGTGGCACCTCCACTGATTTTTCATTTTTTTCCTAAATATGAACTTAGTTTTATGTGTAGGTCTAGCTGCTCTGACCTACAATGGCCATAAATTAGCCTCTCTAAGCTACAACAACCAATAGAGCTTTAGCCGCTCCCACTAACAGTGGCCAAGAACCAGCCGCTCTGGTCAATAGTGGCCAGAACTAGAGAGTAGCAGAGGATAAAAACAATGTTCCTTGAGTTGGATTAGAGGTTAGTACAACCTCTATGATATTCTACAACTTTTTGTTTGCTTTTATGTGTCTAAAATAGAGAACGTAAAGCATATTTATGTTTGGAAATTGAAATAATAAAAGGATAAATAATTAAGAATTTTGCATATCTTAGATCTCTTTTAGATTTCCACTAGGTGTTGCTAGGAACAATATCTTATGCCTAAAAAGTTTACCCTAGAATCCAACATGCTAGAAATTGTATGTTGTTTGCTTGCTTTGAGGCCCTACTAGAGGCCATAGCTGCACAAAATAAAGTGCACTCATACAAATCATAGTAGTTCATGCATCTTTCTGAATATTAAAATGTATTTTTGCACTTAGGCATATAGCAAAGACTCATTGCTGGTATATGATGCACTTTATATTATGCAAGCTTAAAATGAACACCACACACACAAATCTCATTTAAACATTGGGGATTTGGATTTCATTACCAACCTTCATCCAGTCCAATGACATTGGAATTCATCTCCTTCCACTGGTTTACCCCCTAGAGCTTCCTAGAAACAAATTCAAAAATTTACTTATAGTGATACTAAGTTACTTGTGCTCAAACTATCTCCCACTATTGGAACAATCATTGGTTCAAAGTGGAAGAGCTAGATGAACCCCCCACTAGGAATTCAATAGTGTACCCTAGCTTATTTTGAGAAAATCATGTTTGGCATGGGTATACTTGATTGTCACTATGGATGAGTCTTCTCATTCTTAATCCAAAAACAAGAGCAAGAAATTGAGAGAATAACACATCAAAACACACCAAATAGTTTAGGGCACACTTAAATTGGTAATCAAGATAAAAATTTATTTGGTATTGTGTGGCTATTCCTAAAATACAACTCAAATGGTTAATTCATAGAAAACATGGTCAAAATAAGAAGTAAACACCCTCGGTCTATACTGAAGCAACTCATACCCATAGGCGGAGTCGTAGTAACATTGAAAAACCTACCCATAATACCATGAGGTGTAGTTTTGTGATCCTAAGGGATGATAACTCAACCCTTGGGGTATCTCCTCGAGAAACCCCAATTAGGGAACCACATCATGGAACAAAGTCATATAGACAAAAAGAGGCTTCACAACCATCCTCATCAGGGAGACATGAGGAGACCTCAAGGGTATCCTCTAAACACATAGAAACATCTCAAAGACATGAGGAATCTTCAAGGTATTCTTCCTCATATGGACATAAAGAAGGTTCTAAAACTAATTCTTCACATAAGGATTATAAGACTACTACATCTCCATCCACATGGAGAAAACATGTCACCACAAATCCCTCTTCATCAAGAAGGCAAGAAAGAGTTGCAACACCTCAACATTCACAAGAAACATATGAAACGCCCACTGAAGGGAAAGAAACTAGAGCTACATATAGCCATGGGAATAAGATAGAAGAGACCATTCACACAAAAGGAAATATTTCTATAGACTATGACCTCATAGGAGTGAATGGCACACCATGGTACCAACCATGAAAAACAATATAGCTATATGGGTTGGATCAGTTTCCTACATGACCAAATCAAAGAACTATGGTTACTAAGAACTCTACATATGGAAGCTCACAAACTATGACTTCTAAGTCCATATCTTAGTCTGGGGGTACCTCAGAGTGACCCTGTAGTAGATTTATGGAGTCAAATCATAGGGATACTCAAAAATACACTGAACAAGTCACATTAGCTAGCAAGAGTATAGGTACAGTAGAAACCTTCTTGAGGAATCTATGAGTCAAGACAACAAGAACAAAGTTAAATAAATATGAGTCTTCTATGATAGTGCAAACTAATAATGTGAGACAATTAGAAAATGCATTACATAAGGAGCGATATCTGTTGGAAGCTCTCAAATAGGATAAAAAAAGAGAAATACTCTTGCACCAATATGAGCAATGCTTAAGAGAGCAAGCTGAGTGGCTACCTCTTAGAAATTTATAGATAAATGGTGGTGACCACCAAATAACTAGATGCATTGACTCACCTAAGGATAGGAACACTGGACAAGATAGCCCACAATGAAATCACCCACTAAACCATGAATGGAATCCAACTAGTGGGGAAAGAGAAAACATAACAAACCAAGATCACAATATTGAGTCCCTCATAGGAGGGAGGAAAATAGAACGAATTAAATGGATAGAGAGTTACCTCCATTGCCACTATGAGTGGGCCTACAAGAGGAGAAAATTTGTGCATCAAAGGTATTTCAAAAAATTGCTAAAATTATAAAAGCCTTTGAGAAACAAGAGGCAGCTGGGAACTCGTCAACATTGAGTAAAATACACAACCAATCATTGTGCCCATAAATACCTAGACCTTAATATTCTAATCACTTTGAGATGCCTAGGTTAGAAAAAATTATGGTTGAAGAGGATGCACAAGAACACGTCACCAATTTTATCAATGCATGTTTTCATCTTGAAGACAATGATAGTTTCAGGTGCTGCTACTCAATGGTTCAACCAACTACCTAAGCATAGCATAACCAACTTTGAACAACTAGTAAATGCATTCCTAAAATATTTCTCCTTTGGTGCTAAGAAGAAGGTGAACCTTTCAGACCTGGCCAACTTGAAACAATATGATGATGAGCCAGTAATGGATTATGGGAATAGATGGAGAAAATTCATGGTAAAATTATCATTCTCCATTCCCACAAAATATATCATTCACATTTTCTCCAAAAGTTATTCTAAATACATCTCCTTCTTACTACAACTTTAGTAGTATCCTTCATTTGAGGAAGCTTTGGCATAGGTTGAACTCATTGAATACATAAAAGTAGATGAGGGGACCATTAAACTTCAAAAAACAAAGTAGTGGAACAAGAATGGTAAGAATGAAAAGTACAAGAATCAGGGCAACCCTACTCTAGTCAATCAAGTTGTATTGGCTACACCTAAGGATGGGAGTGCACAATAACCTTAGAACTATCAAGCACATCCTCTACCAGCCAATTACGACCAAAGGAAAAATCAGGGGTGAAAGAGAGAATGCAAGTCACCTCGCTATTTCACGCCTCTAATAGAATCAATGCAATCAATATTTAATAAGTTGAGCGAGGCAAGGAGGATCAGATTTTTTGATATACCTCTTATAGATCCCAATCATCCTAAGCCAAAAGGATATAGGGAAGATCAATTTTTCCCTTATCACAAGATATTGGGGCATGACATTGAGGCTTGCATTGGTTTTAAGCATCAAGTGCAAAACATGATTGAGATGGGAGAACTCAAATTTGACAACCCATTGGCTCCCAATAACAGAGACATGGGCATATACAGAAACTTGTTTCCCAATCATGATGCCCCTAAAGAGCAAGGGGCCCAAGTAAATTAGGTTCAAGTTGATATACCTACCCATGGATGCATTGGGATGGTTAATATTGTTAACATATTAACTAGGAGTAGATGGTATGGTCAACCACAACCTCTTATAGCTCCCATGAATGTCCCAGCCACACCTAGGTAATGGCAGGACAACCTTCTAGGTCCACCAACATGACCTGTGGTAACTATATGGAGTAGATTGGAGCAAAACCTACAGATGACTCTGATGAAGCTATTCATCTATGAGCTCATATAATAGTCCCAAAAGCATAAGGAGACTCTAATGGAAATTTTAAGTACAATTGAGCTCCAACCACAAGATGCGAATGCATTCACTCATTTTGTGGGACAAGTACAAGAATGCCAGGAACCTGTAATTTGATTCTATGATTATGAGATTAAGATAGTATCTACTACCTTACCAGACCCTCTTCTAAACATTGTGGTGGAAATCATTGACTTACCTTTCAATAGGGTCTTGTTCGATATAGGTTCATCAATAAACATCATTACAACAATAGCAATAGAGCACCTCAAGATTTCTAAGTCCAATATTGTTCCAAGAGCTTACACATTGAGAGCTTTTAATGATGCTTTATGCAACACTATGGGAATGATAATCCTACCCATCAAGGTGGGGCACACGACCATCCCTATGATGTGTCATGTCTTGGAAGGAGCTATGCAGTATAACATCTACCTAGGGCATCCTTGGATAAGGGCCATGAAGTGTGTTCCTTCGATTATGCACAAGTGTGTCAAGTATGTGCACGAGAATAAATTCTATGTGGTTTTGGCTGATGAAGAGCATTTTAAATACATCCATAAGGTGGATATTATAGGCGAATTTGTAATTCCTTCTACCCACCTATACATAGTGCCTTCATCTCCAACCACACAAGTGGATAAAAAATACAAAAGGGTAAGAAAAGACCCATGCACATCAACAGCTCCTAGTGCACCAAAATAGTCAATGCTTCTAAAGTACCATCAGCATAAAAACCAAAAGATAATCAGAAGCTAAATATCCCCTTAGTCAAGGAAGAAATGCCCAAGGAAGTGCCAAATGGAGCCATTGCTGAAATGCCAAGTCCTATGGAAGAAGGAGATCTTCAAGATCAAGATGAAGATAGTGATTACCATATCGCTTTACCAGTATCATTCATAGGGTCATCCATGTTGCATGAATCAATACACTTGGAAATCACATACATAGGGGATTACCTTATGCAAAACATTACCTTTACACCTATCATTGAGTCTATGCAAAATATAGGAAGACCTAAGGACTTGAGACAACCAGTGGGAATAGTGGTTCCACTTGGAATCCCTCCCAACCAAACCAATTTTATCTATGCCAACCTAGACTACACCCATAAGTCTTTAGACATAGAAGAGGATTGTGATGAATTATTCATTTTCAATGTTCATTATCTCTCTAATCCCAAGTTTTCTCTAAGCTACTTTTAGCATTGCCATTGGCATGACTATGGCCTTGGTATATATGAGAAGGGGCACAATCAACCATACAAGCCATAATATCAGATTACCTATGATAGGTTTGGGTTATGCTATTATATTTGAGGACAAGATGACTCTCTTGCAGTAGCAATGGATATTTTAAGCTTAGGGTTAGGATAATACATCGATTTCATTCCTTATCACCCCCTAAGAACAAGAAATATGAGCAACAAACAAGTGGCCATGGTGAACGTACCACCATAAAAAACTATCATCCAAACATCTCAATTGATTCCACCCCAACTCATGGGATTATGATAATGTATATGAAGAAAGTGATGATGAGGTGCAACTTGGCTCAGCCTACCATGGGCCTCACTATTTCCAAATATTCACATGGTCCATCCACAATGAGAGTGGGTACATATCATATGAAAGTGTCTATGAGTCAAAATACTCAATAGAAACAGCCTACTTAGGCCTAAGCCATCAAACCCTAACTTTGGGGCAAGAGACAAATGTAAATGGATTCTTCATAAGTGATGAAGAATATGAAGATGAAACGAAGATGGCCTACTTGGGACCAAGACATGAGCCTTCTGTTCTATGGTTGCATACCAATGCTAATGGTTTTTGAATAAGTGATTATGACTTTGAGGATGAGACCGAGATGGCTTATCTTGGGTCTTGACACTTGAGGAAATTCAATGAGATAGTAGAAAGAGAGGTGGCACTATGTGCCATAGATCTTGGATTAATGTTCCTCAGAAGACCTGTTGACTTAGGGGATATTCACTGTATGGTCAATCCCCCTCTGCCCACATTTCAAGAGATCCTTGAGCCAAATGATCCCATTCCATAGTCTATCCATAGAGAGAATCCAACCACTCACATGCTGCAAAGGAGGACCCATTCATCCCCAAACCGCAAAAACTTCATCACAAGCATGGAAGGAAAGCCCCTAAAATAAGATTACATCCATGTGGTCCTAGATATTTCATCCCATCCATCAACATGATCTCCATTGATTTGGCCACTCCACTTCATAATATAGAAGATACTACCAAATAATTGCATCTTGATGTAGAGGCTATTTATTGGGATCGTGCTAATTCACCCATAGAGCTTGAAGACCTCTTCCCAAATGAAGATATGTTACAGCCATTCCATTTTGCACCAGGCTATGCATATGGTGTGTTCCATGCTGGTTTGGATCCTGAGTTAGTAGGACCTATAAATCATGTCGATGACATTCATTTGATACCCACACCTCATCAACTAGAGGATGGGTCACATATGGCTATAGAAGCAACTTTTGAGGTGGACATCAGCGATGATCCTACCCAACCAAGAAAAGTCAAGTTCAAAGAAAGTCTATCTCTAGAGGAACAAGCCATCCTAATTCCTCTCCTCAAAGAGAGGCCAAATATTTTTGCTTGGACTTACAAAGACATGCTAGGGATATATCCAAAGTTAGTCATTCACAATATTTCATTGGATCCCATGAAGAATCCAATCAATCAAAAGTTGAGGAAAATGCATCCAACCATCACTTCGATGGTGAAGAACGAATTGCAAAAACTACTAGATGTAGTATTCATAGTTCCTATAGACTACCCTGAGTGGGTTTCGAACATGGTACCCATGGAAAAACTCGATGAAAGAGTCTGTATCTACATAGAATTCAAAGATTTAAATAGGGTAACACCAAAGGATTCATTCCCATTTCCAAACATAGATGCTCTTATAGATGCAACCGTAGGTCATGAGATGCTCTCCCTAATGGATGGTTTTTTGGATACAACCAAATCTAGATTAAGCTCGAAGATCAACATAAAAATACTTTTATTACTCTGTGGAGAACATTCTGTTACAAAATGATGCCATTCGATCTCAAAAATACTGGTGCCACATATCAGTAGGCCATGACATACATATTCCATGACTATATGCACAAGATATTAGAGGATTAAATGGATGACTTATTGGCCAAGTCCCTATTGTGGGAAGAGCACGTTGAAGTCCTTATACAAGTCTTTGATCACATCATAGAACATAATGTCTGATTGAATCCTAAGAAGTGTGTATTTGGCATAACCTTTGGCAAGATTTTGGGATTCATCATATCCAAGAGAGGTATTTAAGTCGATCCTGCAAAGGTAATGGCTATATTGGAAATGGCCATCCCTACTAACATTAAAGATCTAAGGAGCCTATAAGGTAAGAGACCATCCATCAAAATATTCATCGCACAATTATCAGACAAATTTTGACCTATGAATCGGTTGCTATGCAAGGAGGCTCCCTTTCATTGGGATGAATAATGCCATCGAGCCTTTGTAGAGATGAAAACTTATCTAGCAACACTGCCAGTATTGGCTCCACCAAGGCCAGTCATACCATTTTTACTATATATCGGCTACTGATTTCACATTGGGCACCATGTTATCCCAAAAGAATGCATAATACAAAGAGAAATCTATATATTACATTAGTCACACCTTGGTGAGTTATGAGCTAGGATATACATATGTCAAAAAGATATATTTAGTAGTGGTATTTGCAACTCAAAAGTTGCAACACTACATGTTGAGCCATATGACCTACATAATATCAAAAAAAAATCCTTTGCAGTACATGATGAGCAAGACATATCACAATACATGTATCGCAAAGTGGATCGTGCTATTGATAGAATTTTATGTATAGTTCATAAGCCAAAAGTCCATCAAGGGACAAGTCATAGCAGATCAATTAAAAAAGGCACCTCTTCAGGATAACAAGCCTCTCACCATAGAATTTCCTGATGATGTGGTCTTTGCATTATCAGATCCACTAGAACTCGAATAACCCAAGAAATAAAGATACATGTCATTGTTCTTTGACAGTTCAAAGTGTGAACAAGGGGGCAGAGCAGGGATTTTCTTTATCACACCATAGGGTACTCCATTACCCTTATCATTTAAAATAGACTTCCTATGCACAAACAACAACATGAAATATGAGGCATTGATCTTGGGACTCAAAATATACATAGCAATGGACATTAAAAGATTAAATATCTTTGGTGACTCCTTGCTCATAGTAAACCAGGTCAAAGGACTATTTCAATGTAGGTGTCCACTCCTGAACACTTACAATGAACTTTTTGACACCTACCTAGCTCGACTAGAATGGTATGAAATCAAGGCAATCCCTTGTATGTCAATTATATTTGTAGACACCATGGCATCTTTGGGATCCTTAATCCCTCATAATCCATATGTTGATTTTACAACCATTCATGTGAAAATGCTCTCACACTCAAAAATACATCGTGAAGATTTTGACAATCAAGAATCAGTCAACATGATCCACATCAAACCAAATTAGGATTGGTCCTTAATAGCTAGATATTTATTACAAATAACATCTTGGGGGTCTTTGATCTCCCAAGGACCTATAGAGTGTGGAAAAATAATACATCATAGAGTTGTTCCTCAATTCGTGTTCACCAACTCAAGATTGTAGGAAAAGCAATCCGTATTTTCTATAGAAGTCGTGGCTTATCAGGATTGGATTTCCCAACTACGGGACTTCCTAAAACTTGGAATAGTACCTCAAGGTTTATTGCATACTGAAAGGAAAACATTCAAATAGAAATCAATAAGATACATCTTGCTAGGAGAAATCCTCTATATACAAGGATATTATGGAGTATTACTCCATTGTCTTGAGCCCCAGGAAGCATCCTGGGTAATTTTGCAAGCTCATGATGACACATGTGGAGGATATTTTAATGGCATGGCCATCATTAATTGCATCTTGAGAATGGGTTACTATTTTCCCACCATGGAAAGGGACTACTACGAGTATGTCAAGAAGTGTATTAAGTGCCAACATCATGCAAATATAACACACTTACTGTCACAAGCATTGCAACACATCCAGGTAGCCTGGCCATTCTCATAGTGGGGACTAGACTTGATTAGAAATATCTCACACCCATACTTATACCGACACATATTCATCATAATGACCACTCAATACTTCACTAAATGGGTTTAAGCGATCCCATTAACATCAACAACTAGACTGAGGATTATGGAGTTTATACTCCCAAATATCATAAGTCATTTTGGGGTCCCTTAGAAGATAATATAGGATAATGGGCCATCTTTCAAGAACAAAAATTTGCATGCTTTAATGAACAAATACCATATTCAACATAATTTTTCAACTCCTTACTATCTGCAAGCAAATGGGCAAGCAAAAGCTTAAAAAAAATAATAGTCTCCATATTGAGTAAGATGGTGCAAGATAATCACAAGACTTGGCACATGTAGTTGCCTCTTGTACTATGGGCATACAGGACTAGTATACAGACACCTACTAGGGCAACATCGTTTTCACTAGTATATGGCACTAAGGCCATCATGCCACTAGAGTTGGAAATTCCAACTCTACGCATAGCATTAAAGGACTTCATAGATGATGATACCATGCAACAAGGCCACCTTGATCAGTTGATGCTTCTTTATGAACGTTGAGTCAATGATTTAGATCATATTCACATCTACCAAGATCACCTTGCATGAGCTTACAATAGTAAATTCCACTTAAGGGAATTCAAGTTTGGAGGTCTAGTGCTCAAATAAAACCAACAAAATTCAAATCTACCGTCGCATCTGCGAGACAAGTTCATGAAAAAATAGATAGGCCCATACATGATTTCATAAAGAGTTGGTCTTGGAGCATATCACATTATATCATTAGATGATTTTGAGGAGCCTAAACCTCTCAATATCATTCACTTAAATGAATTCTATGTTAGAATTACAATGGCACTAAGAGGGGGGGTGAATCAATGTAGCTCTTTAATTATGAATTAACAGCTCTTAAAATAGCAGCAGTTAAAACTTATAAACAGATACAGTAAGAATAGCAAGAGAACAACACAAGATTTAATGAGGTTCACCAATGTGGCTACTCCTCAAAAATGACTGCTTGGACTACCATCCAAATCTAGCCTTTGCAAAGCACCAACTTTACAATTAATTTACCAGCACCAACTAGAAGGAGCACCAACCCCTGATTTATCTACACCAACAGAAAGGAGCACCAACCCTTGATTTACCAGCACCAACTGGAATGAGCACCAACCCCTGATGCCAAGCACCAACCTGGACTTCAAATTGGATCTTTTGGGTTTAACAGTAAGATACCTTCACTTTTACAAGACCCTAACTGGTCTACTTCACCTTTGTGTTCTCTGCTTTTTTTGCGCAAGCACTTTGCACACTCTGCTACACCTCACAATCATATTCTCCTTGTTACGCACTATGATTTCACTCTGTTGCACCTCATAGTCATCTTCTCCTTGTTGCACACTTTTCTTTCTCAATGAAATTCCACACTTCGAAAGATTCGACATGACTTGCTCTTTTGCGCTTAGCGACCGTATTTCGTACACTTCGAACCTTGACATTTTCTCAAAAACAAACCAACTTTTATAAGAATATTTTCATGATGAAAAACTCTAATCTTAGTCGGCTGTAACCCTAATCTTAGTTGGCTGCAAACCCTAGACTTCGTCGGCTACAAACCCTACTCTTCGTCGGCTTACATCGATCTTCGTCGGCTTCAACTGCCCCTGTAACTCTTCTGTTGTTGTTGCCATGAAAACATAACATGTCGCAATATCGCTACACTTTTTGCCTCTGTATGCTCTACTTGGCTTGCACCAGCAGAAACATGACATGTCCCAAAATCGTGACACTTTTTGCTTCTTTGCACTCTTCTCAGCATGCACCAATGAAAAACATGACATGTCACGAAATCATGACACTTTTCGCTTCTTTGCACTCTTCTCGGCATGCACCAGCGAAAACATGACATGTTGTGAAATCACGACACTTTTTTTGCCTTGTGCCTTTCTTTGCCTTTCGCCCACAAAAATGGAACATGTCGCGAAATCATGACACTTTCGCTGCCTTATGCCTTTCTTTGCCTTTCACCCACGAAAATGGAACATGTCGTGAAATTGCGACACTTTCACTGCCTTGTGCCTTTCTCTACCTTTCGCCCGCAAAAATGGAACATGTCACGAAATCGTGACACTTTCGCTACCTTGTGCTTTTCTCTGCTTCGGGTCGCGAAAACCCGACATGTCGCGATATCATGACATTTTTCCTCCTTAGCACTTTTCTTCTCATCGGGTCGCGAAAACCCGACATGTCACGATATCATGACATATTTTATCCTTAGAACTTTTCTTTTCATTAGGTCGCGATATCGCGACATGTTTTCTTTCGTACTGCCTCTCTTGCAAATTGTTGCGAAATCATGACACTTTTCTTTGCAAGCTCTTTCTCTCGAACCTATCATGAAATCGTGATAGTTTTTTTTGCTTGTGCCTTCTCTCCAAACATGTCACGAAATCATGACAGTTTTCCTTGCATGCACTTCTTCTTTGAACATGTCACGAAATCATGACAGTTTTTCCACTTGGCTTTTTCTCTACCAACATGTCGCAAAATCGTGATAGTTTTTCCACTTGGATTTTTCTCTGCCAACATGTCACAAAATCGTGATAGTTTTTCCACTTGGATTTTTCTCTGCCAACATGTCACAAAATCATGACATTTTTTCTACTTGGCTTCTTTCCTTCCATTATGTCGCGATATCGCGATAGTTTTTCCAGCTTTTACTCTCTCCTCTGATATGTCACAAATTTGTGATAGTTTTTCTTGCTTGTCCAACATGTCATGATATCGTGACAGTTTCCTTGTATTTTTCTTTGATATTTTTGCATATGGGCCACTTCGGTCTTCTTGTAGAATCACTGTACATACTTTGAGTAACCTTTGAACTTCTGTCTTCTGCATCTGACTAGCCTTTGAACTTCCTGTCCACTGCATCACCAGATATATCTGACTGTGTTGACAAAAATGACAATAATTCTGCTACACCTTGCTCAACATTCTACACATAAAACACAAAAACATTCAAATATGTGAAAAGCAAAAAAAAATCATAAAAACATAAAAATTCAAAAATACAATCAAAGGCTCCAAGGACATTCAAGCCGCTTGGTCAAAATCAAATCAAAATGCTCCAAGGGTATTCAAACCATTTGGTCAACTACAATAAAAAAGCTCCAAGGGTAATTCATCCCACTTGGTTGAAATCAAAAAGCTCTAAGGGTACTTCATGCTATTTGGTAAAAAAACAAAAAGCCCCAAAGGCACAATAAGCCCTTTGGTCAAATTAAACAAAAATACAAAAACAACATAAAAATAAAAAATACAAAAACAATTGCATCTCACATCTTGCATCCACATAATTGCATTGCATTTTCAAAACAATTACAATTGCATATGTCATGAGAGCCTTAAAATTGATGCCACGGTTTGTCTCACAAACCATTCAAATACATACCTCCATCAACACATGTGTGTAATTATTTTTTTCAGCAAAACCATTATTTGTTGCCATACATAATTTACTAAGGTTTTTCGGTTAATCAACCACATCTAGTGATATTATAAAATTTTATGTAAAACCATATTGGTTAGTAGAAGGTAAGGTCTAGCTATGATAATGCCTTGGATATTCAAGATCTCGTCACTAATTGAAACACTAAAATCCTAGCTGGTATAAGGAAAAGATGAAAGCTGGAAAGTGGTCTAGATTACCTTAAGTGAAAAGGATCTTCCTTACTTTTCCCCCTATGCAACTAGTTTAAAGGTGCTAAGAATTGGTAAAAGTACAAGCTTTGCCCTATCCAAATATCTTGCTTAAATCAAAATAAGCAAAATCCCGAAGCAAAGTACAAATTCAAAAAGCCAAGCATACATTCCAGATTTCAAAGCAATGATCCGATACACAAATTAGAGATTCCAAGAAACCTCACTCAAATAAAAATCAATAAAAAATAAATAATTATTTTCATCACTACATATGAGAAAAATAAATAGTGATTATCATCACTACAAGAATCCTCGCTCAAAGAAAAATCAATAAAAAATAAACAGTGATTTTCATCACTACATATGAGCAAATATCCAAAGCCAAAAGGAAGAAAAGAAGGGAATGAAGCTTGAATCCCTGGAATTCTCAGCATTGTACAAAACTATAAGGAGATATCCTTATGCATGATGATATGTCTACCACAATAACTTCATGCATTTGTGTAGACCAATGTTTGAATGTGGATGAGCTAGCTTAGGTAACCCAATATTGCCTAGTGGTATAGTCCAACTAAGTCCAACTTAGGATGAGATGAAAACTTGAGAATACTTGATCTTAGTAATGAGTTGAAATAATCCTCCTGACATCGGAGGAAATGCTTGAGTTCTATCTCAAAATATACAATCACTTGCACACACAGAGATCATGAATATCTAGGTCCATGGTAAAAGCCTTACTTTTCAAAAGTCTAGAGTTGTTAGTAGACAACTGTTGATAGGGTAACTAGAGTGTTTGTATCTCCGAAAAGCCCCAAAAATTCTTACATAGCAACAAATCATATCATCATTCACACCATCACTTCCTTTATAATATTCTATAAATTAGGGGGTATCAACATAGTAGGACAGATACCACATATATATTAGAAATATTATATAGATGGCCATTGAATACTTCATATCTTTTAATTTATAGATATTTATCAAGAAAATACATTACACACCATTACATCTCATATATGAGTACTTAATCAATTCTTATGATAAGAGTGATTATTTAAATTCATGATTTTTGTTTTACTTTCTATGGTATCACCCATTAAGATTGTCAATGTCATATGTATTCCTTATATTTTAAGTGATTAGAGCATACAGGTTCGTTTATACCATCCCATCACATAAGTTAGATGCATACAATTAAAGAAAAATTAAACATGAATTTAACAATAACATCGCATTCACAAACATAAGTCATTAATCATCCATCACCACATCATAAAGCACATCATAAAATATATAGGCAATATCCATTTGCATACAATCATGAATTCATCATTCATCATCAAAATACACACGTCATATCATCGAATCATATAAGCATCTACACATCCATATAAGCATCTACAATATCATCTATCATCTAACATATACATCAAGTCATCATAATGCCATCATCACATCACATCACATCATAAAACAAAATAACAACAAAAATATGAGCAATAAATGATACACGTAATGATTCATAATGCAAAGATATCATAAAAATATGTGTGTTAATGGATATACAAAAATGTCTGTGGGCTACAGTTATATAGGTTAGTCAACCTCAAAAATGAATCAAAACCAAGTGAACCATCAATCAAATACTGGGCTTGCACCCCCTACAACACCGCCCCTTATGGATGGATCTCTAGGAGAATGGTGTGAGCTAGACCATGCTGGTCTCTCAGTACAAGTCTGATCCCCATGACCAAGAAAAACAAAAGACTACCCTACGATAGAGCTCCTACTGACCCGTGACCCACCTGTGGCTCCTCTCTCCCTAAGGATGGATCCTAGCCTCCTGATCTACCTCAAGAGAGTGGCAATATGGGTTGTGTCCTTAGTAATATGTACATCACTCTCATCTAGAAAACTTTGTATATGACTGATATCATCCTCAAGAGCTGCCCTCAAAGGATCCTTGGGAGCATAAGGAGTAACAACAACCTGTATCCATGAAGCTCCTCCCTCAACCTACAAATCCTATATCTAGTTTGACAGTTGTGCTATAGTGGTATCCTACTTAGCTATGATGGTGTTACGCTAATGTACCTATATCTTTGTCGACTGGAGCTCAGCCTCCATATTATGTAGCTATACCCTAAGAGGAGAATATTTCTCCTCAAGCTCCATATCCTCCTCTGCATCATCAGGAGCCTCTTGCTCCTTCACTATTACTTACTCTACCTGTTGACCCCACACTATAGTCCTAGCATGAACCCTACACCCCTATGGATATACCCCATCTCCACCATCATCCTCTTAGCCTAGACTACCCTCACTGTGCCACATCAGGTCGCCCCACCACTGTGTAAATGCATCTGTAACTCCCCTAGCCACTCCAAGATCAATAATTAGGGCATCCTCCTTATCAACTAGCTCTATAACCTATTGAGGAGGGAGGTATCTCTCTGCTCTGATGCACCTATATGATGGTCCAAAGCCGTAAGGTAAGCCTAGTCTGACATAATATGAGGTAGTATGGTAACATACTAGAGCCTATGATCCTTAAGCCACCTCCAATCCATGTCATACAAAAGAGGTAGAATGTCATTCATGAGCCTCGGGTCCTGAGCCCGAGCAGTAAGGATCTAAGAAAAGCAAAAGAAAGATGAAATATAAGTAAAGTGCACCTAAGGTGTAAATCCTAATAAAATATAAAAAATTTGACACTCTCCTAAATCTAAGCAAAGAGGGGGGAATAAATACACCTAGGTGTGCAACACATGCTAAAGAGTAGTTCAAAATTCCAAAACAATTATTAAACTATCTCAAAAAATCCAATAAAAAGCAAAAATTTGTGAAAAATTAGCTAAGGAGTTTGGCCGTTGTCGCCTACAGTGGCCAAGATCTGGCCACTGGAGGTAGCAGCGACCAAAGCCCAACGATCATTTTTTTTACCATTGGGGTTAAAACTTAGCCGCTTTGAGTGACAATGGCTAAATTTTTGTTGCTCTAAGTGATAATGGCTGAAAGGTAACATAGCAAACCTGTGAACCCTAGGCCGTAAAATAAAAATAAAAATGGAAAAAAATAAAAATGGGACCAACCCACCACTTAAAAACATAAACTAAACCTAACTACAGATTTTGTTCGTCACCAAAAAGTTTAGTGGGGTTCATTTACCATTTACTTAGTTACCCAAGAGTAGGAAAAGAGGGTAGGGTTTGAAAGAATACCTGAGAAGCTCTGGCTCCAACAACTAATGCCTCACCCTGTGGAGCTATGTCCTCGACACAGTTAACTTAAGAAATCACAACTATTGCTATCTCACCAAGGCTTTGAAAAGTGAAATGATAGAAAATGAAAGTGACAGGTCAAAATCCTAAAAGTGCATTTTATATGTTTTCAAATTATGCCTTAGCTACTTTTGACATCAATAGATCGAACTTTGTGGCCACTCAAGGTGACAGTAGACAAAGGTAGAGACTCAAAGTCTGCTAGGCCTGAAAGTGGCCTAATACATAGATAAAAACAAAAAAAATCCTTCCATAGGGGATAACAAAAACATTAAATAAATGCATTTTGATGAATTGAAGTCATCTTAATGACAAAAATAACAAAACAATTTGCATATAAGCATAATCTCAAGCAAGCCTTATACCCAGTTACTTACTCTATCCACTCAGTGATTGCATCGATTCACACTCCATGCATTTCAATGAGATGAGTAGGCTACCATAAGGCCACTTAGGGAAAAAACATTTCATTTTGGAATTACGATGTGCCACCTTTCAATCCTAAAGAAGACCAAGATGGTCAGACTACTCCACAGGTGTGAAATGATAATCCTAATTCCCCTATGATACCAAAAGCATTAAGCCAAAGTGATACAATATGAATATAAATTGCCAAAGTGATACAATATGAATATAAATAGAATCACTCATCCTAACTCCATAAGAAGGCTATTGATAGCTGGACTGCTCCTCGAGATAGAGATGGATGATTATCTTAAACAATTGGAATCACACTTGGATGTGGTATTATCCATTAAAAGCAACAAATGCTAGAAAGGAACCATATTAGTCATATTGGTCAAGCGACTTGTCACTTCATTCATTGTCATTTCTTCACCAATCCATTGTGTGAGGAAGTAGTTCAAAAATTCAACATAATCATAATAAAATCAACAAAATATCACTCGATCACATCAAAATTGTGTTCGTCCTATGAATAATTGCATACAACAATAACAAATTTCTCTTGTTTGTTGGGAATGTAAGTAGACATGACATATTCAATTGTAGCTCTTCTACCAATCAAAACTATTGTAGTAGCTAAAGCTACCCGATTGAGTTTGAGGAATGAGTGCAATTTAACATGCCCAAGCCACTAAGCTAAGTCCTCCAAACATTGATGCAATGATTTGAAGGATGCATGCCATCTTGCATGATTGGGCCATCCGACATTGATCATTAAATTGATTACCATACACCCTACAAACAGATCAATCTATGTTTTTGCTCAACATTGTGTTTTCCACGTAATGCATCACAAAAAGGGGCATCTATAGACACCTAAAATATGTCATGCTTATGGGAGCTACTCACATAGACACATTCATAAGATCATATGACATAATATTGTACTTTCCAAGCATCAATAGTGGTTCTCACCACTCATTTGGGGCCTTTTCAAGCCATCCAAGCCTAGCCTCTCAAGCCAAGAGTGACTAGATCTTAGCCACTCAAGCCTAGAGCAGCCATACCTTAGCCACTATATATGATAGCGGCTAGATATTAGTCGCTGTAGAAGATAGTGGCTAAACCATAAAAGTAGTTTTGTCGACAAACATGCCTAATCATGGGTGAAAGTGGTAGTATGCATGCAATAAAGGTGAGCGGGAGTAACTTTGCATTCATGTTCATGACCAGTTCACATAGGAGTCTTGAGTTTGCATTTAGACTTTAGTTAAATAGCTTCCAAACATAAACAAAGGACAAAATATTCTCATGCTAACAACCAATTTGCATAGGAGACTCAAGTTGGCAGGTATATTTCAATTAACTGGCCTCCAAAAATAGAAAAGACAAAAATATTCTCATGCTAACTTTCACTACGCATGAGGAATTAATTCCTAGGGCTTGGACATAGACCTAGGGTTTCACACTATAAAAGGTGTAAGCCTAAGAGTACCAAGGATCCATATTTTATCTTGGGGAGATCTTTATCCAGAAAATTCATCCCAAATTTATTAGGAAAGATCATTGAGGAGAGCTTTTGAGACTTGGAGAGTTCCCTTGGAGATCACATATATGACGAAGCCCTAATAAATTGGAGAGCATAGCAACCATTATTTCAACATTGAATACAAGCTTTGATCCATAGATTTGGAGCAAAGAGGATGAGAGTCACTTTAACGACCATTATCTTGGATAGTGGCCCATGGGCTTAGCTTAGGATTTTAGACATTAGATTCATTATTTTAGCATATCATTAGCATATCATCATTTCATTCGTTTGCATTCATAACATTAGTCTAATTTGAACTTGATTTCATTTGTTATATTCATTGCTAACAACCTCATCCGGGGAGGTATTCTCGGACATCTAAGCATGTGTTGTTGTTTCATTGCTTATAGAGCCACAGGTTCATCAGATAGAATCTACAACATATGAGATCAAAAGGGATCCCTCTAGGAAATAGGCCTGGAGAAGGAGGCATATTTAATCCCTCATACATTTCCATGTGTAGAACTGGGAAGCTTTTTTTGAAAGAGCACCACCTCTTTGCAAAAGGGGCACTCTTTGCCTATTTGTAACCTTATTGTATTGAAATGGGTATCCCTAATAGGGACCGACATGTAATCGGGTTTCAATACAAACAAAGAGATCCATATTTGTTATTTCTATGTTATATATTTTTCATTGTCTTCCATTTCATTTTGGGTTTTCAATACATTGCAAGTAGCATAAAAAGAGTGGTGCATGCGTCCTGGGGTCGCTACAGGTCCTAAACCCCTAATGAGATATCTCTCACAAAGTTAACAAAGTATAGTTACTCTGCTGAAATGGAAAGCAAACATTGAATAGTCATTTTTTGATGTACACAATCTGATTCTAACACCAAAGAGAGGCACACCAGCTGCCTAGGGATCGACCCACCAAAATAGATTTGTAGAAGGGACCTCATAACTCAGATCATCCCTTTCTCCATGAATCTGGCCCTAATTCACCCCTCGAGTGGTGAAGTGGGTCTACAGTGTCCAGATCGATCCAGATCTAGTAGGTAAGCTCCATTTTGGTGTTTTATGTCCTTTTGTATCATTTATTTTAGTTTATATCATGTTTTTATAGTCATTTCATCTTCTTAAACATGGGTCTTGACTAAGGCAAGCCTCCCATCACACTAACTCTCTTTTTTAGGTTATTCAGTAGATATGGAGAGGAATAACAATAGCAAACAAGAAAACCATGCGAGGGCCCACATACAAAGAAGCCCACCTTCATTGAGGGATGACCGAAGAAGGCATCATATTGGTTGTAACCTTGTTAGAAATAGAAATGGATAAAGGGCAACATATCCCTCTTGTAACACATTTTTATTAATATTAATGGAACACAGTTTCTCCATTTAATGCATGTTTTATCTTGTGTTGAATTATCAAATGCTATTTTTTGACCATTTCATTATGGCACACCCGGTGGGACCCCCACAATGGATAGTGCTAGATTAATTGTTTTATAAATCTAACATTGTCCTCTATTTTTATGTCTTGTAGGTACTAAATTTTTCTACCATAGAAACCTCAAAAACCCTAGGAACCACCCTAGGTCATTAGAGCCCTGATTTGAAGCCTCTGCAATTGATTCATCTCTTGCCCCATGAACTAGCTATAAATTCACCCCTCAGGTGGTGAAGTGCATTTCAAAGCCTCAAAATATGAAGATCTTGCTATCTTAGACCTCCCTGCAACTCAAAAATTCCCTCTAGACTATCTGATATCATATCTGATCCTTCAAAAATGAATTCACCCCCTGGGTGGTTATTTGAGTACAAAAGCCTCAAAAATCCCCAAATCAACTAGGGTGATCTTTTTAGGGGCCAAGAAAACCCCCCCTTAGCATCAAAATGTAGGTATTTTCACTTTTTATGCCTCTGTTGCAAGTTTTGGAAACAAAAAATTCACTAACTAGTTAAATAATCATTGCTAGATATAATTGTGCTTTCATTGCAAAGTTGTCAAGCCCTTAGGGTTTATAAAATTTTTAGGACCTACAACTTTCTAGCGACTTGCATAAATTTATTTCTAAAATAAATTTACTTTTCTCTTTGTACTTTGCATGTAGTATAAACCTAAGTTATTCCTCCTTTGTTGATAAGCTTCCATTTCTAAAAGGAACTTTACATTCTGAAGTAAAAATTAGGGTTTCTAATCCCCTCTTACATTCTCTAAAAGAATTTTGCATTCTAAAAGTTCTATTTAGGGTTTCATAATCCCATCTATTCCAATCATATTTGGATTGCGTGTATCCACGTTTTGCAAAGTAGATTAATTTTCTTCACAAAGGCATTTAGGCTAGACAATTTCTCTACAAAGAATACAATTTATCTAATCATTTGCTTTCAAAAAGACATTAGGATTAGTTTTATTTTGAAAAGGCAATTAGTTACATTCTTACCTTGCAAACATCATTAGAAAAACACAAACCCACACACACTCATGTGGTATTTAAACAAGTTGTGAGATTGGACTTCATCCCCAATCCATCACTCGAGACTGGTGTAGATCGAGTTTCACTCTCCATCAGCTCACCCCCCTAGACACCTAGCAGCCCCACAAGAGTGGTTTTATATATTTCATCACCAAAAAATCCCCCACTTTTGTGACTGGGCCTTGGATTTTATCACTAGCGATTACCTATAGAGTGAGATAGGATTAGTTCCTTCATCCACAAGGCTTGTATAATTTGTGGAATTGGTAACTATCATTCTTGACTAATCCCACTTGAGGGTGAAGTGAAAGCATGGGTATGTTGGTAGCAGGTCTTAGATAGTGCCACCTCTCTTCATGAGAGGAATTTGTGAACTCGCTTTAGCGTAATGGGTTCTCCCCTTTAGGATATCATTTTACCGTACCTTTCATACAGGTCACCATTTGCACATTGCGATACCATTCTATTCTATGCATCTTTAGGTGTTGTAGGAGGTTTGATATTGATGACATTCCTGACTTGCTAGATTATTCACTCCATTACCTATGATTCTACATAGGGAGTATCAACATTACAACACACAAAACTAACATAACACTTTTATTTTCACAATATTTAGAATTTATTATGGTCTACCGTTGTTTGCATGATCACATAATGGTCTCAACATATTACACCATATATTGTCTTGCTACACACAACATGTCACTTACTTCACACTCACATTAGACACAGTTGAGTCTACATCACACAGGGTTCATTCTTAAAAAAACCCTTTTACACATGCTACTATGCATGTGGTCTCCCGTAGTAGAGCGCATGAGAAATCATGCTCTATGGAGGAATGGCCTCCCCATTCATCTAGTCAATTCATTCTTAATACTTCAATCATGAAGGGGAAGACCATAGACACATCTTATTTACACACAGAATCTGAGGTAAAACTCACACACATGATGCCTCATGATTAGGCATCAACCTTGAGTGAAGTCCTTACTACTTCACTCACAAAGGATTACCCCACTCCTTTCAACCCCATCCTCACCTAATCCACCGACCACGTTCTATGACCATGTAATATACATAGCACAAAGACAACCTCCTCCATTATTTATCATAGATGATGTCATGCTTACTTCACCCACATTTGCACATCCTTTCTTCCAAAATCTATCTCAATCCATTTTTGATAATGATTCCTCACTCCTAAACCATACCCATACTGAGGTCACATCATTCACCCCTATCATAGGAATGGTGTCTAACTCATCCTCATCCACTAGAGGAATCTAGAAGTCATCCTTCCAAACTGCATAGTATATCCCTTCCTAGCAGGAACTGCAAGCATTCCCTCAAACCTCACACCCATACTCTTCACAAGAGTACCAACCATCATCTACCCAAGAGCAATTTTTCACCATATCTGAAGGTACCTCTCAACAGCCTATTCAGACACAAGATGCACAAACCCAAGATGAAGTATACACATACTCTTTCATTTTAACCCAATATCCTACTTTGGTAGCTTATCACACATTTTTAGTAGCTTTTCCACCAATCTCCCAGGTATCTGGACTGTATGATACCCAACCTTTGGAGCCACCTTTGCTTACAACAACTATTAGGATACTGCCACCTCCTCATTTTTAGGCTCCCACGACCAATATCCATCCTACCTATGGACCAAAACCAATAGCTTATCCACCCACTCAACCAAATTATTCCACATAGTTTAGCTTCCCTACCTCCTACCCTCCAAGGTAGAGACAGATCCCATATTTTGATATCTCATATTGACCACACCTAGCGCTAGTAGTACCAAAACCTACACTACCACTAGTTGTACCTAGATTCTTTATGCCTACTCCAGTTTGGTCATAACCACCCATGGTCTAACCAGTATAGTAGGCTCCAAACCAAAAAGTACCTATGCCGTAACCATATGCCTCATAGTCGCAGTATTACTACTCGCAACAGACACCTACCCCATAACCTAGTGTGCTTGTAGACACGACAACACATGTCACCTAGTACCAGCCTTATCATGATCAGGTACAATAGTATTCTCCATAATATTATGAAGAACAACAATACCAATATCCACCACATCCACAAGGTCAGCCTACCATAGCCCAACCCTCAACTCCTATGACACCCGAACTTCAACTCTTGTGAGATGAAGTAAAAATATTGAACCTATGCACCTCTAGCTATGGGCCACAAAAGATTTGTTATGATGAACTATGCAACAATCTATTCCACCCATAATTACCCATTCCTACCTATCCCTATCTCTTTGAAATACCAAAATTAAAAAAGTATAGAGGTGAAAGCGAATGCAGAATGACAGCATACCAGATATGATGCAAACAAAATAGATATGGTACAGATGCTAAGTCCTACGAATGCGAAGAGCAATGCATGAAGGGAACGATGTATAAACAAGATGTGAGAAAAACAAAGTGGGGCCTCTTTTATTAATGTTTGCTTTTAATCCAGTTACAATACGTCCCCCCTCTAGGGCTCAGAACGTTTGATACAGTTCGTTACATCAATGGATGGTACGCTTCCAGTGTCTTCCGCATGCCCACATTCAAAATGGGTGGGCCAAAAGTTGCCGCCGCTTGTATCCATGTGTTCGTCATTCCTTGTTGCTCCTCTGGTGTTCCTAGTGGTGAGATCTTGCACATAAAAAAATAGCAAATGGTTAATAGCATATGCGGATATAGGAAAACATGCAATCCCCAAAGCCTCCGGCTAGTTAATATATAAAAGAATGAAACGATGGTCAAAACATGTCATAATGAATTCAAAATTTGATAGAGGCATGGAGACATCATCAGGGACACATTGCAAAAATAATAGTCAGGAAATCATGCACATATTTCTAATCGCTCCGGGGTGGGACGTTGGGGACTGTCACAAAATGTGCAAAAGTGACCTTGCAAATGTCCTGCCCAGAGGCCTCCAAAACTCCTAAAAACTTGGGGTTAGACTAAAAGGGGCATTTTGAGATGACCCAGAAGGTCATATTTGGCAGATTCTACCCATATTGTCCTATATCTGAAGGTGCTCCCTGTAGGTTAGTAAACGCATAAAATGATAAAAACAAGGTCAAATCATGTCAGAAAGCAATGAAACTTGGACAACAACATAAGTACATCAGATACAACATAATGCAAAAATAATAGTAAAGAAATCATGCACAAATTTCTAATCACTCCGGGGTGGGGCGATTAGGACTGCAGCAGTGCGGGGGGCACCCGGGGGCAGGACGCCCACCGTTTGGGGCTTAGTTTTGGCACCAATCCAAGTGGGATGGGTCCAAAACCTCCTAGGGGGTTGTGTCGATGAGTTTGGTGTGGGATTGTGGCTGATTTCTTGGGTTTTGGGTCTAGATTGCGTTCCTAGTGTCCACCCGATAACCTCTCTTCCAAAAGAGAAATTAGGGATGTAGGAAGCACAAAGAGGAATGGGGGTATAATTTGGCAGCACTCCGTTGCTCCAAATGCTCCAGCTCTATTTATTTTTTTGGGGTGAGGAGGCTCACCATTTTATAGACCTGAGGGTCTCCTTTGAATGCGCATGCGAGGGCGCCACTTGGCTCATTATGCCTTTTGGGGGAGAGAAGATTCCTCCTGATTTAGAGCCTCCATGATCAGGGCATGCTTGACTGAAGTCTCTCTCTTAGATTTGAAACCGTTCCTCGCAATTGCATGCCTTGAAGGCGAAGTTGGGTGGCGGATCTGGGCTGCCATTTGTCAAGGCTTGAATTTTTGCCAGTCAAACCTGCTAATCGTCCCACCCTGGAGCGATTGTTGCTAATCATCCCGGGGTGGGGCAAATAGGATTCTAATCGTCCCAGGGTGGGACGAATAGGGAGCAAAGTGCTTAAAAGGTGCCAAATTGACCTCTGACCTTCCAAAACTGATTTGGGAGTGGTTAGGACCATTGTTTAACCTCTGGAGGCTGCCCTAGGGGGTATGTATGCCAATTCAGTTAGTGCTTGTAGTCACATAATCGGATTGGTGTTGTTTTGGTGTCTACAGATGCCCCTTTTTGGGATGCGCTGTGTGTGGCGCAGTGCTGAGAAAAAATAGATGACCAAAGCACTTAATGATTAGGGTTTCTTAGTAACCTAACCAAATTTTGATGCCCCAAGTATGGAAAGGGCACGCATTCTTGAATCCTTGCTTCTGACGAGCTAAGGAGCTTAACTCAAGTGTAACCTTTTTCAGTGAGGTGTACTTGATCTTGGACATTGTTCAATCATGAATAGGCAAAGGGCGCAACCTTTTGTCTGAGGAACCTTTTCTTCATGCTTCCAGAATGCCAAGTGTTTGTTTAGCTTGTGATTATTGCTTGTTTGCTGCCCCAAGCAGGAGCGTGATTGTCTTTGTCAATGATTCTTTGAATGCATGCCATTTCCTTGATTGGGTGTGTATTTGTTGATTTGGTGACTAAGTGTGACTACCCCCTCAAGCGACGAATCGATGAGGGAATGACCAAAAATGAGAAAAGCGATGAGTCACTTGACCCAAGATGACATTTGTAAGGGTGCCTTCAGTTGTTTTTCATTGAACGCTCATTGCAGTTTTCCAACAATCGGACCTATTTTTGGTGGGTTTTGACCCTTTTGTGATGCCGATTGGGGTAGAAATTATCAAAAATCCTCCTTCCCGTGGAGTGGTCCGGCTATACTAGCCTTCTTAGGGAGTAGGATAGTGAGTATTTGTGACCCCGACGGTGGTTTTTCATGCCATGAATGTCAGGTGCAAAGGCACCTTTGTTCGGCAGATTTATTGCTATTTTTGGTGCATTTTTTGGATGCAATTTTTGTTGCTTTATTTCTTGCTCTGTAATCATCCCAGGGTGGGATGAATAGCAATGTTGTAATCATCCCAGGGTGGGATGAGTGCTAACTAGAGTGCTCATCCTAGGGTGGAACGATTACAGGCCTAATAGCCTATATAAGGACCAAAACTAGGTTTTGGGCTCATTTGCAACATTTTTTTCTTGGCGATTTGGAGCAATGAGGAGTGCGAGTGTGCGTAGCGGAGCGCTGCCAAAATTTCATGGACATCATGAGTGCGAGAACCGGATCTTCGAGTGGAGGAGCTGAGACGAGACCGGTATGATGTTCCTTCTCCCTGCCTGTTATTCATTTGTGTTTTATATGAAGTTAAAAACTTACATATAAATGTTTGTTTTGCGGTATTTTGTTTTTATCCATATATCAAGTTGAAAACCTAATATATGATTTGTTTTTATTATTATTTTTTTTGTTTTGCGTTAATATTAAGGTTGAAACCCTAATATTAATTTTTATATTGTTTTTGTTTTATTTTTTTCCCATTAAGGTTGAAACCTTAGTATGATTTTTTGTTTTATTTTGTTATTCTTTATTTACCCTATTTTATTTTATTTTTGTTCATGTTAAGGTCAAAACCCTAGTATGATTTTTTTGTTTTGTTTTTTTTTTGTTCACCTTAAGGTTGAAACCTTAGTATGATTTTTTGTTTTTGTTTTTGTTTTTGTACAGTTATTTTTATGTCTGTTGTCATTGTTGTACTTTTTGTTAATGTTTCTATACTTTTGTTGTACTTTGTTTTTCTATACTTTTTATGTTGTACTTTTGTTGTACAATTGTTTTCCTATACTTTGTTGTTCTTTTGTATAGTTTTATTGTAATGTTTTTATTTATATTAAGTATGTACTTAATATATTTTGCTTTTTATTATTTTTTAGGTTGTGAAGAGTCGGTACCGCCAGTCGACTATTTTCTCTGATGCTCGGGATGCCTTGATAGTTGGGGATTGGGAGTGGCTTGATGCCCTTGGGCTCAAGCACATGACACATCTGGAGCCTATGGTGGGGGATCGAGCATATTTGACTACCTTGATCAATCTATGGGATCCCTACACCAACACTTTTCATCTTCCAACAAGGGAGATGACTGTGACTCTGGAGGATGTGTATCAGATTCTATGGATTTCGATAGATGGACTGCCTATCCGGATGACCCATCGGGACCAGCGGATAGCAGTACTGACATGGTGTTTTGGTTGGGCGGGGGAGAGGGGGTGGAGAGGGTTGTGGAGAGGGCAGAGGCTGATTTCTAGATAGGCGGTATTCTGGTGCGGTGGTGGCTGGAGAAGGGCGTATTAGGGGTGAGGCATGCTTTGCTCATGGCCCTCATTTCCAATATGCTGCTTCCTGACTCCTCAGGTGTGAGGTTCCCTTGGAACCTGCTTGAGTTGGTTTTCACATTGGTGGAGTGTCCTACATCAGCTCCACTTATTATAATCTGACAAGGTTCGCTATCAGAAGCGAAAGGGGATCGGGTGCAACTATCTCTTGTAGTGCTGGGGGTGGCAGCACATAGCTGTGGAGCGGCCATAGGGTTTGCCTTGGACCACCCGAGGTGAGATGGTGGATCGAGAGATTGGATATGCCAATTTATGGTGGCGGTTAGAGGAGCATGGATAGAGTCGATGGTGGGTAGGTGATGTAGGTCACTATACTGATGCCTTCTCTCATCTAATGCCAGGGTAGGTGTTCTGGCAGCCGTATTAGGACTGTCTAGCCTAGCTTGAGGCTGGAGAGTGGCTCCGACATGTGCGCAGGGGTAGATGGTTGATTGGGTGGCATGGGACAGAGTAGGAGTACTTCCCATATATCTAGGTGATATGGTAGTTTGGGGTGCACCAAGGATTTCTTGGTGATCCCTTGATCTATCAACATCATGGTGATGAGAGGACCCTAGTCTAGCCTATCATTGAGCCATTGGGTGAGGGGTCTAATGTAGTTATTGATGTACCCAACATGGATGATGTTGGGGTAACTATAGAGTATGACCGATGGTGGACTATGCGATGATGGCGGGGTGAGGGGCCTCTAGGAGGCATGGATACGATAGCAGTAGGAGGTGGGGATGCAGAGGCATCGGGGGAGGGTTGGGGGGCTCCGCTCGATGATGTTGACATGGTGGAGGTTGATGACTTCACTGGCGATGGAGATGATTTGGGGGTTCCAGAGCAATCGGATGTACAGGATGTCCTGGAGTAGTGGGTGTCGGAGCAGCAGGTCATCCCGGAGGTGCCCATGCCTCAGGCTATCTCAAGGGATGTGGAGGCTGGGTTTCATGCTGAGATAGCATGATTGGAGGGTCTCCTACGGAGACATGAGGAGGAGCATAGAGATGCTTTGTAGGAGAGGGATCTCCTATGGACTCAGTTGGCATAGTGAGATAGTGCATTGGCTGTGTATCATCGATGAGATATAGAGTGGGGTCGGTATCAGGTAGAGTTGGAGATGGAGGTTGTCCATCTCGATGGATAGTTGCCTATGCTTGATGGAGGTGGGTCATCACACCGTATGAGAGGCAGTGAGACTGAGTAGTCTACATCATCTCATCGCAGGTGGCTAGGTGAGGGTAGTGTTGGTGGGTAGGGTGCGAGGGCTGGCAGTAGCCACCCTGAGAGGTCCCATAGGACCCATACTACTAGGGGTAGTTCTAGTCGCACCGATCCTACATGATCATGGTGGCCGACTCCCTAGGCTTTGGGGATTTTGAGTTTTTGGTTTTTTGTGAGGTCAGAGGACCTCCTTATTGTAGCCTGAGGGCATTTTGACTTGATATATATACATGACTCATTTTTGGTTTGATGATATGCTTGTCATGGTTTATTGTTCTTTATGCACATTTATTTATGTTGATGTATGCATATGCTATTATGACTATGGATGATGTTAGCTTATATGATATAGATGTATGCATATGGAATGGATGGAATGATTTGTTGGTATACAGGTGGTGGCACCATAGACTATACAAGATTTACTGGCTTTCTGTACTATGTGAGTGCTTTATGAAATAACTTTGCATTTGTAATTTTTGTGTTGTATTTTTTGATGGTGATGTAAATAATGAAATGTACAACAATTGTTTTTAGAATGTGGTTAAGGTTTTTCTGAGACTCAGATGCTTTAACTAAATAGTCAAGACTGTACATTATCTTACAAGACTTTCGAACAAGGTACGAATTTAGACTTGAGTTTGACCAAGTTATTTCACATCCCTATGTGTGCGATTGAGTTCGTTGATGTGGTATTCATAAGGATACCGCCAGTGCCAGGTAGGCTGTCCACCAAACCTATACTGAGGATCACCTAATTAGCTCCACTAACTCCTTTGTTGCATTTAGTAAGATTAATCTACGGTGCAATCTAGGATACCATAAGCTAGCTCATCCACATGCAAACATTGATCTGTACATATGCCCAATAACTAATGTGATAGATATATCATCATGCAGGAGGTTTGCCACCAGTGCTAGCAGGCTATCCACCAAACCGGGACTGAGGATCACCTCATGACCTTTCGAATGCTGAGAGTTCCAGGGATTCAAGTTCGACTCCCTTCTTTTCTTCAATTTTATTGGGATACTTGCTCTCATATATAGTGATAAAAATCATTATTTATTTTTCTTTTGTTTTTGAGCAAGGGATTTGAATTTTGAGTGATGGGGATCACTATTTCTTGTGCTTTTTGATGTGTGCACTTTGAGGGTTTTGATGTCAAACTTTGGAGTTTGTACTTTGAATTTTGCAATTTTTTGATGTTTGCAACTTTTTGAGAATTTGGGATTTTTGATAGTGGTAAGAACCACTATTTATTTTTGGGAATTGGGTAGGGAAGATGCTTGTCCTTTTGCCAACTCTCAACATTCTTGGGGTCATTCGCATAGGGGGATGAGCAAGATAACCATTTCACTGATGGTAACCTAGTTTGCTATGCAGGTTTCATCTTTCATTCACACAACTTGGGAATTTTTATGTGTTTTAAGCTTGTGTTGGGATGCTATGTAACAAGGCGTGATCCAAGTAAAACTCTACCTTGTAAAAATCGGTCTGACTTTGTACAACATTTGACTAGAAATCTAAAGACAACTGAATGACGAAAACCCTAAAGACATTAGAAGACAACTGACTATGATATGGCAAAAATGTGAAGGGCGTTATTCTTGATGGATCTTTTACAAAATGGACTAAATGTGGAAAATGATGGAATTGCCGAGTAATTATAGTCTATGGTGCGTTTGACATGTATGACCAGAAAATATGCAATGTATGTATGCGATGCCTAATGCAGCTTTTTTTTGTGTTTTGATTTTTAAGATTATGCATGAAAGTGAGATGCAATTTTTTTGTTATTTTTGATTATCTGTTGTTTTTGAATATTCATTATGGAGTGCCGGAACATCTTAGAGGTTTGACCAAAGGGATTATAGATACCTTTGGGGCATTTTAGGTGACCAAGTGATAGAGAACCCCTTGGAGCTTTTGGTTTGACCAAAGGGATTATAGATACCTTTGGGGCATTTTGGGTTGACCAAGCGATTGTGGGAACCCTTGGAGCTTTTGGTTTGACCAAAGGGATTATAGATACCTTTGGGGCATTTTGGGTGACCAAGCGATTGCGAGAATCCTTGGAGCTTTTGGTTTGACCAAAGGGATTATGGATACCTTTGGGGCATTTTAGGTTGACCAAGCGATTGTGGGAATCCTTGGAGATTTTGGTTTGACCAAAGGGATTATAGATACCTTTGGGGCATTTTAGGTTGACCAAGTGATTGCGAGAACCCTTGGAGCTTTTGGTTTGACCAAAGGGATTATGGATACCTTTGGGGCATTTTGGGTTGACCAAGCGATTATGGGAACCCTTGGAGCTTTTGGTTTGACCAAAGGGATTATGGATACCTTTGGGGCATTTTAGGTTGACCAAGCGATTGTGAGAACCCTTGGAGCTTTTGGTTTGACCAAAGGGATTATAGATACCTTTGGGGAATTTTGGTTGACCAAGCGATTGTGAGAACCCTTGGAGCTTTTGGTTTGACCAAAGGGATTATGGATACCTTTGGGGCATTTTAGGTTGACCAAGCGATTGTGAGAATCCTTGGAGCTTTTGGGGTGGGTTATGGCTCTCTAAATGTTGAATGGCCTCAAATGACTGATGTTCAAGGGTTCTAGTTCCTTGATTCCTTCAAGAGAGGTGAGTCGGTATGTTCCAGGTCCTATTTTACTATCGATTACATAAGGACCTAACCAATTTGCCATGAACTTGTCCCTTAAATGGGGTGGCAAGTTAGAATTTTGTTGGTTCTCTTTTAAGACCAAGTCACCAACCTGAAAGTCCCTCAGGTGAACTTTCATGTTGTATGCTTTCTTAAGTCGCTCTTGATAGATACGTAAATGCTCGAGAGCATTGATGTGTCGTTCATCGAGTAACGTAAGCTGGTCTAACCAGGCCTACCATGTAGTGTCATCATCGATGAACTCTTGCATTGATATGCACAAGGAGGGTATTTCCAACTCGAGAGGCATGACTGCCTCGGAGCCATACACTAGCAAAAATGGAGTTGCCCTAGTGGGCATCCGAATGCTAGTGCGATAAGCCCATAGGGCAAGTGGTATTTGGATGTGCCAATCCTTATGATTATCTATGACCATATTTTTAAGGATGGCAACTAGCATTTTGTTTGACGCCTCTGCTTGCCCATTTGCCTGCGGATAATAAGGTGTCAAAAAACTATGCTGAATTTTGTACTTTGTTGTCAAAGCATGCACATCTTTGTTCTTAAATGACGTCCCATTATCCGAGATGATCTTGGATGGAATACCAAAATGACATATGATGTTATGTAAAATAAACTCCGCAATGTGGGGCCCAATCGTAGAGGTAAGCGGAATTGCTTCCACCCACTTAGTGAAGTACTCTGTGGCCGTTATGATAAACGTGTGATGACCTGACGATGTAGGGGAGATATTTTTGATGAGATCTAAGCCCCACTATGAAAATGGCCAAGCCGATTGGATCGGCTGCAAGGCCTGAGAAGGTACATGTGTCAAGTTAGCATGGTGTTGACACTTCATGCACTTCCGCACATATGCGCAACAATCTCACTCTAAAGATGGCCAATAATAGCCCATGCAAAGAATGCGCTTTGCGATGGCCATACCGCTGAAGTGGCCACCACATGTACCATCGTGCGCTTGGGTGATCACCCAAGTGGACTCCTACTAGTCCAAGCAATGGAGGAGGATTCCTTCGTAGCTTCGATGGTACAAGATGTCTCCTAGCAAGACATGTTTTGCCACTTTCTATTTGAATGATATTTTCGTGGCGTGCGACAATCCAAGTGGGAGGCTACCTAACTTGAGATAGTCTCTTATGGGTGTGTACCAATCCTGCTGATCAGAAACCTCGATGGTATGAATGGTCGATCCCTCTTGAAGTTCGTCCCTAGCAAAATATGAGCGGGAAAGAACTTGTAGAAATAGCGTTGTGTTGCTATTAAGAGGGGTTGGAGAGAACAAGGACCCCTAGTTGGTGTGATTCAGACTATCATGGATTCGAGAGAACCTATCCTGAGATGGTTCAATCTGGATCAGGTGGATTCCTAGTGTTATGTCAGAGCTTGCATGCTCCATCATGGATTGCGATAACATTTTGACTTGAATGGTTGTCATTTCACCAGAAGGGTCTTGCGGTATTAGTGACCCCAAGGAGGCCATAGTGTCTGCAAAATGATTCGATGATCGAGGGAGTGCCTCGATGTCGTACCATTCAAGCTTTGCCAAGAATTTATCCACAAGGGCTTTGTAGGCCTATAGAACTGGGCATTTGCATTGGAATACCCCTTTCACTTGGTTGACAATTAACAATGAATCACCAAAGATATTCAAGCATTTGATGTTCATGGTGATGGCTGTCTGAAGACCTATGAGCAAGGCTTCGTATTCAGCATTGTTATTGGTGCACAGGAAATCAAGTTTAAATGATAAAGGCATTGGAGCCCCTTGCGGTGTGAAAAACATGATTCCCGTGCCACCCCCTTGCTCACATTTAGAACCATCAAAAAATAAGGTTATGTCGGCCTGTGACTCAGGCTCATCAGAATCGGGTGATTCTGAGACATGGAAGACCCCATCATCGGGTAGCTCTATGGTCAGAGGCTGATCATCTTCGAGAGGAGCCTCTGCTAGTTGATCGGCGATGACTTGACCTTTGATGGACTTTTGTCCAATGAATTCGATGTCAAACTCCATCAACAACATGATCCATTTCGTCGTGCGACTACTATGATAAGTATGACTCATCATGTACCACAATGGATTCTCCTTAGACACAACATACATCATATTGCTCAGCATGTAATGGCATAGCTTTTTGGTGGCAAATACCACCACCAAACATAGCTTCTCAACGTATGCATAGTTAAGTTCATAACTGACCAGGGTGCGGCTAAGATAATAATTAGCCTATTCTTTATGTAATTCATTTTTCTGGGCTAGCATGGCACCCAGTGCCACCTCAGTAGCTGAGATGTATAAATAGAATGACACTCCTGGTCTAGGTGGTGCCAATACTGGTGGTGAAGCCAAGTATTGTTTGATGTCATCGAAGGCTGACTGGCACTCGTCATCCCAATGAAATGCTACCCCTTTGTGTAATAATTTATTCATGGGTCGGCACTTGTTAGATAACTGTGCTATGAAGTGCTTGATTGACGCGACCTTACCCTGCAAGCTTTTGAGCTGCCTGATGGTGGTTGGGGGAAGCATCTCAAGGATTGCCTTGAATTTATTTGGATCTACCTCGATGCCTCATTTTGAGACTATGAAACCCAAGAGTTTCCTAGATGTGACGCCAAATACGCACTTCTTGGGGTTTAGCCTAACCTTGTGTTCGATGAGGCGATCAAGGATCTTGCGTAAGTCATCGAGATGATTTTGGCGCAAAAGAGATTTGGCCAACAAATCATCCATATAATCTTCCAAAGTTTTATGCATGTGATCATGGAAGATGTATGTCATAGCGCGTTGGTAGGTGGCACCAACGTTTTTAAGGCCAAAGGGCATGACCTTATAACAAAATGTCCCCCAAGGCATCGTGAACACCATTTTTAGTTGATCATCGGGATTGATACGAATCTGGTTGTATCCCGAGAAACCATCCATGAGGGAAAGCATTTCGTGGCCTGTTGTAGCATCTACCAATGCATCGATGCTAGGCAAGGGGAAATCATCCTTGGGACTCGCTTTGTTTAAATCTCGAAAATCGGTGCATATGCGAATCCTCCCATCAAGATTTTTGATGGGTACCATGTTGGACAACCATGGTGGGTAATCTACGTAGATGACAAACTGTGCATCCAACAACTTTTGTAGCTCGTCTTTGACCATTAAGGCCACTGTTGGGTGCATCTTACGTAGCTTTTGCTTGACTGGCTTGACTGTCGGATCAAGTGTTAGATTATGCGTGACTAGCTGTGGGTCTAGCCTCGACATGTCTTTGTAGGACCATGCAAAAACCTCCTTCTCTTTGAGAAGGGCAATGTAATCGGCTTGCTCTTCGGGGGATAAAATTACCCCTAGCTTGATGATTTGTGGATTCATTGGATCAGAACCGATGTCTACATCAATCATTTCTTCGACTGACATGTGGGATCCGTCCTCCAACTGGTGTGGAGTTGGGATCAGGTGGATATCATTTGCTGAATTTAGATCTACGTTGGGAACGTCGGGTTCCTCTTCAACATGGAAGATATCCTTGAGTCTATCCTGGGGTGAAATGGAACATCTCACCACAAGGGCAGTACTCTGATGGGGATGGTGGTGAGTCAGCACGATCCCAGTCTATGGCATCTAGGTCTAGATACAATGGTCATGTTGGATCGGCTGGGTTGTGGATGGGGGTGGTTAAATCAATGGAGATCATGTTGATGGACTGAATTTGGTCTCCATTACCACGTGGGTGTTGATTCGGACATCCTTGGTGATCCTTGTGCCCCAGATCTGGCTCTGTGGGTATTGGCACAAAAGGATCGGCCCTATGTGTAGATAGAAGGATAGGGTCTACCCTAGGCACTGATGGCCCTATAGGGTCTCTAGGTGGGAGGTGCTCCCTATATGCCCGAAGTGGTGGATGAAGCACTTGGTTTAACTATACTTGGTTTAAATGCCACCTATGCCTTGGTCCCATATTTAGATGTTCAAACATATCATCGATGTCTATGGGGTATTCCTGTTGTCTCATATGGTTGAGATATGCCATCTCAGTCTCATCCTCATAGTCACTATCAGAGATCCATAGGCCTTCATTGGCTTTGACAACTATGTGCCCCTCTGGCTGGTATAGCCTCTCACTAGGCATTTCTTGATCTTCTTTCCTCTAGTGGATCACTTGGTCCTTATGGGTTGTTCCACTCTCTACGGGAGGGCTGGATTCTCTGGAGGTAGCAATTGCCCGATTGGAACATTAAAGGGGAACATTGCGATGAAGTCCTCCTGATAGTCGTCAATGGGTGTCACCTTGCGAGTGATTGCTATCGGACTCAAATGGGTCCCAAGGTGCTACCTCATAATCTGACTCATCTTCAGAAGAGCCCCCTTGATTTTGTTCATATCCTTCTTGGAGGTTACTTCTTGAACTTTCTCCTTCCTCGATCAAAGGGGAGGGGTTGTTGAGGTCAACAAGGTTTGTTGTTAACAATGGGAAATAATTCCCCAATGTGTATGTAGTGTTGGGATTGGCATATGGATCTTGTGCCAACCCATCCTTGTTGCCTAGACCTAAGCCTTGCATGGTTTCTACCAAGATGTCGAGGGGCAAAGGGTGGTTGAACCCTACTCCTGATTTATCATATTGCATCTGGTATCTCGGTTGACAAAGAGTGCACATTCCTTGTTCGTATCTGCCCAATCCATATCCATGCCAATTACATTGGTCTAGGTATTTCAAGGTGAAGTTCTGGGTTGGACAGATAGTCAACATTCTCAGAAAATGGCTCTTCATCCTCTTCCTCTTGTAGGTAGGGTTCAAGGCCATTCTCGAGGCCCCCATATACAAAATTGGTCTGATTTGGTGGGTAACCTAAAGGGACGATAGTGTCGATGGGGAGGCGAGGTCTCCCCATGTCTTGCATGGATTCGAGCATGGGTGTTGCCACAATGTTCCACACTAGGTACTCCCCCAGGCCCGTATTGGCCATCTCAATGGTAATCATCGATGGTTGAGGGGGGAATGGGAGTTCTCCCTGAGTCCACTCCATGTTGGGTGAACCAGGTGTCTCGACTTCCATTCGGCTAGGCACCTCTTCGGTAGAGATGGTTGAGACTAATGGTGGTACCTCCTCTAGGGGCTTCTTCCCATTGTCCTTCGATGTGGCCACCATAGGTGGCATCGTGGGTGAAGGAACAGATGATGAAGATGGGCCAGGTTGGTGAGTTGAGGGACTCAACAGTGGGGATGTAGGCGAAATCGGACCCTGAGTGGACGGATTCAATTGAAAGTCCAAATGTGTCGATGGGAGGGTCGATTGTGGCATCAGCTGCACCGCATTGCAAAACTTAAAGGGCTCTAAGTCTATTGGGACTACATGTACTTGCCCTTCGTATGTGTATTTGAGGCATTGATGGGCTATCGAAGGGACACACTTCATGTCCCTGATCCAAGGCTGGCCTAGCAAGATATTGTAGGCCATCTCACCCTCAAGGATGTGACACAACGTAGGAATGGTCTTTTGTCCTACTTGGATGGGTAGGACAATTGTGCCAACCATCGAGCATAACGCATCGTTGAATGCTCGAAGAGTGTAAGTGGATGCCACAATGTGGGATGCTGGCAGCTTAAGATGTTTTAATGCCGTTGTCATGATTATGTTGTTGGACGAGCCAGTGTCCACCAATACCCTCTTGAATGGAATCCCATTGACCCACGCGATGACGTGCAGGGGTGGATCCACCATATCACCAGTCACCAATTTTAGTTCATCTTCCCTGAAGGTTATGACTGGTTCTGTGCATTGTCTCACATGTCCCATAAAATTGTTGAAAGAATTGGGTTCATGGGGCTGTAGCTCAATGGCTTTGAGTATCTCCATCAGAGCCTCCCGATGGGGCGGTGATTGTTGGATGAGCTCATAAATGGAGAGCCTAGCCGACGTGGTCCTTAAAATTTGAGTAAGCTTAGTCCGAATCGTGGCCACTGGTCTAGGTGGGGGAGGTTGTGTAGGGTGTTGTGGAGGTTGTGACATTGATGGAACATCTCCTGTAGCTATAGTGGGTGCAGCCGTGTTTGGGTATCTTTTGTTCCATGTCACGATGCTTATCATCCCTACGTATCCTTGCATGGGGCAGTTTTGTGTCACCTCATTCACTTGTAAAGTCTTTGCCTACGCGTCATGGGTAGGTAGGGGGTCTTTGAAGACTTCCATCTGTTGGTTGCTCAGCGCTACGGGATTATCTACCATGAGCGTTTTGTTGTCTATCAAGTCCTGCACTAAGTTTTTGAATTTCCAACAAGTGAAGATGTCGTGTCCTTTCTGTCGATGAAATCTACAATATAAATCTTCCCTATAGCCCTTGGGTTTTGGCACGTTGGGGTCTATGGGTCGACTTTTCGGCAAGTTTATCAGGTTTACCATGAACAAGCGGTCAAACAAGGAGTCTCTAGACTCAGTGAATTGTGTGAATTGTCGCCTAGGGCGACGCTGCTGATTTTGCTCTTGTTTATGATTTTCCTTTTCATAGTTATCAAGAGGAACTGCCTGATAATTAGCCTTTGGGGGCTATGTCATTTGTGCAGGCTTTGGTATATTTATGGCAACCTGATTGACCATGACAGGTTTCGGTTGCGTGGGCCTAGTTTTAGCATTTTTGGTCCACTCTTTCTTGCATGGCTTGGCAATCTCGTCGTCTTGTATTTTGATCTCCTCGATTATCCTGGCTTGCACTAGGGCTTCTTCGAGGGTGGCATATTGCTGTAGCTACAATAGCATGGAGATCGACCTTATGCAACTCTTTGAAAACATTTGAGTCATGTCGGCCATGGGAGGGAGGTAAGGTAGCTTTGAAAGCAGTGTCCTCCATCGATTCCCATAAGCAGCCATGGTCTCATCATCATACTACTTAAGGCCAGCTAGGTCACTCAAGGATGCCTTCTTCTTGGTGTTGAAGGCAAAACGTTCAAGGAACGCATCCACTAGCTGGTCTAGATTATTGATGCTATGCTTCGACAACTGGGTAAACCAATCCGAGGTAGGGCCTACGAACGTGGTTATGAACATTCTTAGAAGCAATGCATCATTGTCCTGAATGCCAAAGCATTGACTCAAGAACCTTGTTACGTGCTCTTGGGCATCCTCATCCCCTCTAAAAATTGCCAATTGAGGCATTTTGAAGTGGTCGGGGTATGGGGGTGCCAAAACTGAAGGATGCACAGGGTGACTGCGGAGTTGGCGTAAGGTGGGCTTTTGGGGCCCTGAAGTCTTGGTCTCCATAGACTCTAAGTGCTCTAGCAGTGCTTTGTATGCATCAGAGGATTTGATTTCCTCTTCTTTGGTTTGTTCCCATTGTGAATTGTGAGGAACTTGAGGCCTATGGAGGGGTATCCGGGTAGCGCCCCCTGCCTTGGTAGGGCATTTCAGCTTGCTCTTCTTCTCACTCAAATTCCTCATAGGCCTCTTGAGGAGTTTTTGGGTGTGACCTATAAACATGGATGGGTGCCCGAGGAAGGTGCCCATCATTGGTTCTAGGGGTGGCCTCCCGCTCAGGTCTAGGAGGTCTTGGAGGCAATGCTTGATAAGGTCGTGGAGACCTGTCTCGTACTAGGGGTTGTGCTTCTCATAAATTTTTGTCCTATGCATGCGAGGGGTTGGAATCCTCTCATGCATAGTGTTCTGGAGCAACTCATCTATCTGGCATTGAATGCACTCTTTGTTAAGATGATATAGTTGTTCTAACTACTATTGATCTTGCCTAAGCTACGTGATTTGCGCTTGGTGGGCGGCATGTTTGGCAAATGCCAAGTCGATTTGTTCCATCGTCCTATGTCTAGGAGGCCTAGATGCCTCCCCTACATATCTATCTCGGTCATGGTGATCCGAGATCTCTATGGGTCACTTTCCTCTATCGAGGTTAGCAGCATTCACCTGAGGCTCTGGCCTCAATAGGTGATCTTGATAATTAGCAGGTGCGGAGGCGCATTGCTCCTACGTGGTGTATTGCTCTTGAGGAATATACTGGTTTTCCTCATGCTCCCTCTCGTACATGTGAAAGGGATGGGCAGAGTTGGCTCACCCTATCTGAAGAGCCTTGCGCTCTAGATTTGGCCTATTAGTTCTAACAGTAATGAGGGGTGGAGGAGGAATGATATAATCATGTGGTCCCTCCTTATGAACCCTATGCTTGCTCTAGCACTTCATCGCGTAGTGGCCACTCATAATGAGTGTCTAAGGGGGCCTTCCCATGTGTGTACTCCTCCTGAGAGGGTCTATGTTGAATGGGAGTGCCCCTCAAAGGGGTGCCTCTATAGTCCTTTTCTGTAGTGGCATAGTGTGGACTATGTTGTGGGTCAGGCTGCCAAGGTGGTATAACCAAGTCCTTGGGGCTATAACGGAGGTGACTTGTGCCTCCTTGTATACTTTCCATAGCTTCTGCCCATGATTGGGCTTGGCTACGGGTATACACCATGGTGGTGGTCTTTCTAGAAAGATATGTATATTTTTATCTCCTTTACAAAAATTTTATGCTATACCAAACAAACGGGGACCACACAAGCAAATAAATGATTATCTCGTTTACAGATTAAATGTGTGCCCTAGATCTGGTCTAATGTGTTTGATTTTTGTTATGTGAATCTTGTAAAGGAAACTTTGTTATACATGCATAATGAGGGCTCTTGTATCTCCAAAATGGTCGCCCCTTCAATATACCATTGCCAGGCCATTATACCGAACCTCTCAATATACCCGCCCTTACGTGAGGGAAACTATTGGTACGTGAGAGTAGAACAGTACGTGGAACATAGGCGGTATGGAAGGGGGATCACTCTATTTTTGACACCTACCATAGAAGACTTATCCTCATGCATGAGGAATCACCCTCATTACACTTGGTCAGCTTTCATCAGGATTTACGTCTAGCAACAGTCACGATCAGGGTATATGTATGCAAAATCCAAGCCAAGGTGGTGATGAAATCCACCGTTGGTCTTGATCAAGTGTTGGGGTATTAAGACCAACTCCTTGATGTTAATTTTATTAGGTGGTGTGTGTGGTTCCTTTTAATTGTATAAAGAAAGAAAACATACAACAAAAGATGATTTTCACTAATGCAATGCTTTAGAGTACGTTTTATCTTTCAGAAACCATTAGTAGCAAAAGGAAATCACCAATCCTAACTAGAACTGAAACCTATGATGAGGACTTGCCACTTGTGCAAGTATCATGCAAGAAAACCAGAGAAGAATGCATTCCTAATCAAGTTCCTTCCATTTAATTTACTCTATGTTTTATTATTTTTATTTTTTTATTGCAAGAAAGGAAAGCAAACTACTTAACCTTTCTATGCAAGTGTCTAAAAATAAAGCAAAGAAAACAAAAAATTGCAGAAACAGAAAGTAGAAAAACATAGAGGATGTGCAGAAGGCCTACCTCTTCTCTGTCTAAACCAGATGCCTCTGAGTTTCTGCTCAGAAAATGCACAGAGTTCTAATCATCCCGGGGTGGGATGAATAGCAGGTCTATATTCGTCATAGGGTGGGACGAATATGTATTCATCTCAGGGTGGCACGAGTAGCAGTCCAGTGCCCGAATGAGTAACACCTACAAAGAAAACCACAAAATTTGGATCAGAAACTTGATCTTAATAGCAAGGGATAGGGTCCCACCATGATCGCCACTGAAAGTGAATGCAGAAGGATGGCATACCAGATATGATGCAAACAAAATAGATATGGTATAGATGCTAAGTCCTACGAATGCGAAGAGCAAATGCATGAAGGGAATGATGTATAAACAAGATGTGAGAAAAACAAAGTGGGGCCTCTTTTATTAATGTTTGCTTTTAATCTAGTTACAATACGTCCCCCCTCTAGGGCTCAGAACGTTTGATACAGTTCGTTACATCAATGGATGGTACGCTTCCAGTGTCTTCCGCATGCCCACATTCGAAATGGGTGGGCCAAAAGTTGTCGCCGCTTGCGTCCATGTGTTCATCATTCCTTGCTACTCCTCTGGTGTTCCTGGTGGTGAGATCCTATGCACAAAAAAATAGCAAATGGTTAATAGCATATGCGGATATAGGAAAACATGCAATCCCCAAAGCCTCCGGCTAGTTAATATATAAAAGAATGAAACGATGGTCAAAACATGTCATAATGAATTCAAAATTTGATAGAGGCATGGAGACATCATCAGGGACACATTGCAAAAATAACAATCAGGAAATCATGCACATATTTCTAATCGCTCCGGGGTGGGACGATGGGGACTGTCACAAAATGTGCAAAAGTGACCTTGCAAATGTCCTACCTAGAGGCCTCCAAAACTCCTGCAAACTTGGGGTTAGACTAAAAGGGGAATTTTGAGATGACCCAGAAGGTCATATTTGGCATATTCTACCCATATTGTCCTGTATCCGAAGGCGCTCCCTGTAGGTTAGTAAACGCATAAAATGATAAAAACAAGGTCAAATCATGTCAGAAAGCAATGAAACTTGGACAGTAGCATAAGTACATCAGATACAACATAATGCAAAAATAATAGTAAAGAAATCATGCACATATTTCTAATCGCTCCGGGGTGGGGCGATTAGGACTACAATAGTGCGAGGGGCACCCGAGGGCAGGACGCCCACCGTTTGGGGCTTAGTTTTGGCACCAATCCAAGTGGGATGGGTCCAAAACCTCCTAGGGGGTTGTGTCAATGAGTTTGGTGTGGGATTGTGGCCGATTTCTTGGGTTTTGGGTCTAGATTGCGTTCCTAGTGTTCACCCGATAACCTCTCTTCCAAAAGAGAAATTAGGGATGTAGGAAGCACAAAGAGGAATGGGGGTATAATTTGGCAGCACTCCATTGCTCCAAATGCTCTAGCTCTATTCTTTTTTTGGGGTGAGGAGGCTCACCATTTTATAGACCTGAGGGTCTCCTTTGAATGCGCATGCGAGGGCGCCACTTGGCTCATTATGCCTTTTTGGGGGAGAGAAGATTCCTCCCTGATTTAGAGCCTCCATGATCAGGGCATGCTTGACTGAAGTCTCTCTCTCAGATTTGAAACCGTTCCTCACAATTGCATGCCTTGAAGGTGAAGTTGGGTGGCGGATCTGGGCTGCCATTTGTCAAGGCTTGACTTTTTGCCAATCAAACCTGCTAATCGTCCCACCCTGGAGCGATTGCTGCTAATCATCCTGGGGTGGGGTGAATAGGATTCTAATCATCCCAGGGTGGGACGAATAGGGAGAAAAGTGCTTAAAAGGTGCCAAATTGACCTTTGACCTTCCAAAACTGATTTGGGAGTGGTTAGGACCATTGTTTAACCTCTGGAGGCTGCCCTAGGGGGTATGTATGCCAATTCGGTCAGTGCTTGTAGTCACATAATCGGATTGGTGTTGTTTTGGTGTCTACAAGAGGTAAGGAAGACCCTAGAGAACATGTGAGCAACTACCACTCATCTTGCTACCAGCTTCACAATAGTAATCCTCTTATGTTGTGTACCTTCTCCCTATCCCTCACTAGGCCAACATTGTATTGGTACAACATGCTCCCATGCCATAGCCCATATACATTTGAGTAGTTGGCCAACTCCTTTCTAGAGCACATTTACATCAACATCAAGAAAAAGACCACATTTTTTTATGTCTATGCCTTACGATAGGTGGATGATGAACCCATCACTGATTTCATTGCTATATGGACATAAATTATCCATGATCTTACCCATAGCCTCCCTACTTCGGAGCTTGTAACACTCTTTTCAAAGAGTTGCCAAAAACACATTTCCACATCCCTCCAACTTCACCAAAGTTGTACTTTTTAAGGTTCAGTTTGGGAATATTAATTTGAGAGCCAAATCCAACTATAATTCAAATTTCTACTTCAATAGAACCACATCCAATGCATATGTAGGTATATCATTCCCATCCTCTTTCACATCATTCAAGGAGAAATGCAATACAACATTCTCCTCGATCGCCCTTGGATTAGAGATATGTAGTGTGTCCCATCCACACTACACCATTGCCTTAAGTACATCCACAATGGACTAGTTCACTGTGTCCCAGCCGATGGAGACCCATTTAAGTTTTGCAATGTGGTAGATCTTCCACCTGCACCATCATTCTCATCATCCCAACTATTCCTTGTATCTTCTCACCAGTCAATAGGAGCATCGATATCCTCCTCAACCTCCACCTCAATGTCCCAGTGTTCATCAAGAGCACAAACCTCGATGTCTGCACCATTAGCACCATATTTTAGGGGACCCAAAACCTCTACCATGCCTTTTTCACTACCATCCTTATGGCCTCCACAATCCTCCCAACCTCTACCATTTCAATTTCCACCCACGGTGTCGCAACCACCATTGCCACCCACCATACAACCGACTACATTACCTCCTCCACCCTTGCATACGGAAGCCCCTATCCTTCCTACACCACAAACACTTCCTCTTCCCTTTCAACTAAAACCTAAGACATTCACATCTCCATGTATCCCAGCACCTATGTCGATGTCATCCCCTATGCAGAACAAACAACCTATTCAAGACACAACAACCAAACATCATGAACTAGAACAATCAACATCAAATTTAGAGGAACAACTCCCACACCCTTTAGCCATGACCATCAGGGAATCTCAACTTTCTCCTTCCTCAACTGATTTTGATACCCCACCTCAGTCACCAGAGCGTACCACACCATACATATCCATTTTCATGACAAATTCAAGCCCAGGTGACTATAATGTATGTGACGCTCATGTATGTGACCCTCCAATCCAATCCACCCATGATTTTGGTCACCCTTCAGCTTTGGTCCTTACCATTGGCACCGTCATACAGTTAGGAAGTCCCAAAAACCACACCAACTTTGTGTATGTAGGAGTCGACTCTTCGATCCCTCCACCAACTACCCCAACACAACAATCTAGCTCTGGTGATGCAATTACACATCTAGCCAACCCTCAATTTGCCTTGTGCTACTTACAATATTTTCATTGGCATGGGTTTGGGCTAGGTCATTATGAGCAAGGGTTACGCACACCCATAAATCTGCATGTCCGATCACCTACCAACAAAACCGGCCTAGGTTATCGCCCAACCATCATCTATACATTAGAATATGAGATCCAATATTTATCTCTACATCCTCCTCCACATCCAACGCACACCTTAGAAGAATATATCGATATGGATATATTAGAAGATATGCCTTCACCCACTTCCACTGTCACAGTCCCCTATGACTTCTTCCAAGAATCTCCTACAATCGATACCTCTTTATTCTGTGATGTTCAGATATTGGCAGAACACTTTGCTACCTTATCTCTAGCTACACCACTGATAGAGCCAGACCCAATCCCACCTGATCCACCACCGATAGAGCCAGACCCAGTCCCACCTAACCCACCATCGATACACTTGCCTGTATTCCCACCTATACATAGATAGCTACAGAGAGCAGCCTCTCATCCTCATTCACCACCAGTTGTCCTGCGACCTCCTTTGAGTCTCTTAGGACGTGCACAAACTATCCAACCTCCCTCACCAAACTCTTCCCCACCTACTTCACCTACAACATCGATCAACATGGTTGAAGTAGATTTACGCTCTCCCCTCCACTATAGCCACCAACGAATTCGAGACGATACCCCAAACCCAAAATTTATCGATCTAGCACATATCTCACACATACCAGTACTAGGAGACTTCCTTCTCTCTCCTCACGTCTTGCAGGTAGAAAATACCCCATCCTCATCCACGTCAGCCCAAACCCCTCAGGTCCATCACACGGGCATTTACATAGATGATGAGTACGAGTTCAGCGAGGCCATTGATGACTTCAACCTCATTCCTATCCCCAAACAATTACGTGATGGATCTCGCATGCTCATCGAGGACACGATCGACGTCGACATCGGTGATGATCCAAAAAATCCACACATCCTCAAATTAGCCGCTAGCCTCTCACCCGAGGAGCGCATCGCCTTCACGAACTTCCTACGCAAGTATATAAAAGTTTTTGCATGGTCTTACAAAGACATGTTGGGACTTGACCCTACTGTAGTAGTTCATAATCTTATACTAGATCCCAATGCCAAACTGGTAAGGCAAAAGCTATGATGCATGCATCCAATGGTCACATTGATAGTGAAATCCAAGCTCCAAAAGCTCCTAGACATTGATTTCATAGTACCCATCGACTATCCCGAGTGGGTATCCAGCATGGTCCCTATACCCAAGCCATCCAGTGATGTTCGTGTTTGCACAGATTTTCATGACCTAAACAAAGCTTGTCCCAAAGACAACTTCCCTCTACCCAACATTGACTCCCTCATTGACTCTATCATGGGTCACAAAATTATTTCCCTCATGGATGGATTTTTAGGATATAATCAAATCAGAATCAACCCAATCGATCAACACAAAACTTCCTTCACAACACCTTAGGGGACCTTCTGCTACAAGGTCATGCCCTTTGGCCTTAAAAATGTTGGGGCAACCTATCAATGAGCCATGACCTACATATTTCATGATTTAATGCACAAGAATATTGAGGACTATGTGGATGATCTTATCACTAAGTCCAAGAAACGTGCTGACCATCTCGAAGATCTCCATCAGATTTTTGATCGACTACTAGAACACAACGTGCGCCTCAATCCAAAGAAGTGTGTGTTTGGTGTTACATCAGGCAAGATACTAGGGTTCATTGTCTCCCAATGAGGCATTGAGGTAGATCCTAGTAAGGTGAAAGCCATCATCGAGATGCCTCCTCCTACCACACTAAAGCAATTGCATAGCCTCCAGGGCAAGATTACCTCTATTCATAGATTTATAGTGCAATTATCAGATAAATGCCAACCATTCAATCATCTCCTACAGAAAGGAGTACACTTCAAATGGGATGATAATTATCAAGGAGCATTTGATGCTATCAAAACTTACCTTACATCACCACCGATCATGTCACCACCGCACCCACAATTACCACTGACTCTATACATCTCAGCCATAGAACTTGTGCTAGGTACACTCCTAGCTCAAAAGAATGCTCTCGACAAAGAGCAGGCTATCTACTACATCAGCCACACACTAGTTAGTTATGAAATGAGATACGAATACATGGAGAAGCTATGCCTAGTAGTAGTATTCACTACTCAGAAGTTAAGACACTACATGTTAAACCACACAACTTTTGTCATCGCCCAAGATAATCCCCTTCGGTATATGATGAACAAAAGTTATCACAATTCACGCACAGCCAAATGGATCATGCTCCTAACTGAATTTGACCTAGAATTCGTATCTCAAAAATCCATCAAAGGGTAAGTCATCACCGACCAACTAGTTGAAGCCCCTATAACTGACAATCAACCCCTACTCATTCAACTCCTCGATGATTCCATCTTCCATGTAACCGAAGAGGAAGAATATGTTGAACCCAAATTCGTGGCTGATCTCACCATGTTCTTCAATGGTTCTAGGTGTCTCCATGCTGGGGGTGCAAGCATTGTTTTCTTTACACCAGAAGGAGAACCACTACCCTTTTCATTCAAACTTGATTTCCCTTGTACCAATAACAATGCAGAATATGAAGCCCTAATCCTAGGACTAAAACAAGCACACTCTATGCACATCAAATGCCTCCACATCATAGGTGATTCACTTTTGATAGTCAATCAAGTGCAAGAACTTTGGCTATGCAATTGCCTAGTTCTCCAACAATACAAGAAAATCACCCAACAACTCCTATCCCAATTTGAATGGTATTACCTCGAAGCCACTCCACGATCATCAAACCATTTTGCAGACACTATGGCCTCCTTAGGGTCCCTCATCCTACAAAACCCAACATCCGACACAACATCTGTATCCATTCATACACTTACGCAATCTGCTATATCACCCACACCTCCCATAGATGATGGTGGTGTGTATGTGGTAAACATCGAACCTCACAACCCATGGTTCTCATAGATCAAAGAGTACATCAAACTAGGTTTCCTACCATGTGATTTGCCCCATGCCCAATGCCAAACCTTTAAACAAAGAGTGATCCACTACACCTTGCTGGGGGACATCCTTTACCACCATAGCTATGACGACATACTCTTGCGTTGCCTAGAACCACAAGAATCACAATGGGTTGTACAAGAAACCCATGATGGTACTTGTGGTGGCCATTTTAGTGGCATGGCGATCACCAAACGCATCCTCTGTATGGGCTACTACTGGCCTAAAATGGAGCAATACTACTGTGAGTATGTCAAACATTGCATCAAATGCCAACAACATGCCAACCTAACACATTTACCATCCCAAGCACTTCAACCAATCCAGTCCATGTGGCCCTTTTCCCAATGGGGCCTAGATCTAATTGGACAAATTACACCTACCTCCTCTAGCAATCATAAATTTATCATCATAACAACAGAATATTTTACCAAGTGGGTCGAAGCCATCCCACTAGTCCAAACCACAGGAGCCAAAATTGCAGCATTCATCATGGAGCATATCATATGCCGCTTTGGAATTCCCTCCCAAATCATTTTTGATAATGGGAAATCCTTTAAAAACAAGACTGTCCAAGCCCTGTGTGATAGATTTCACATACACCATAGCTTTTCGACCCCATATTACCCTCAAGGAAATGGCCAGGTAGAAGCCACGAACAAAACCATCTACTCTATTCTTCATAAAACTATAGTAGAGTCTCACCGGGACTGGCATAATCAAATACCCCTAGCCTTGTGGGCATATCATACCAGCATTCATACCCCTACTGGGGCAACACCTTTTTCACTTGTATATGGGGCAGAAGCTATCATGCCCCTTGAGCTTGAGATACCCTCCTTACGGATATCTATGAAAGATTTCATTGACGATGACACTGCTCACCAAGCTCATCTAGATCAACTAACACTCCTCGATGAACATCGCATCCATGCCATCGAGCACACACGAGTTTATCAAGATCACCTTCATCATGCCTACAATAGTAAGGTACATCAACATGAGTTTAATATTGGTGACTTGGTTCTCAAAGAGAACCAACAAATCACAAGTCAACCTCACCAACAACGTGATAAATTCACCCCAAACTGGTTGGGCCCATTTATTATCACACACAAATATGGTTTGGGAGCATATCATCTGGCCAATATTGAAGGCCTTAATGATCCTGAACCCATCAACATCTTGCACCTTCATGCCTTCAATGCATGATGCACAAACACATTCACCATCACGAGTGTCACATAGTATTAGAAGTAAATCACTAAACACATCACTATGTGAATCTATTATTTCTACTTTATATTTCCTCTATACATGTACGTTTCACCTTTCTACCATTTTTATGCTCGGGGTATTTGTTTTTCCTTTTGCAGGACTCACATCATCAGTAGGAGAGCTCTACAGTGGCCTCACCTACCACCATGCAGGACCATCCATAGCCACAACAAAAACCCATTACATCGACCGATCTCGCCCGACCACCAGCCACCCTTCACACCAAGTGCTCCTCGCATTCATCCCATTTAGGTCATCATACCTCACCTCGACACCATTCCCCTCACCAGTGAGGTTCATCCTATTCACCACACTCTGGTGACAGCCAGGTCACCATGTCCTCTTTTGATGAAAAGGAGGAATCAACCCAACCCCAAGAATGGGGGTCACCATCTCACCCATCTGACGATCTCAGACATCGCTATTCACCAAAAAATCACCCCCATCATCCCATAGGATCCTACCACCTACCTAATAGGGAGTATACACCTCATCCACCTCACCCTACATTTCTACCAGCTCCCCTTCCCAATGGCGAGTCCACCTACTCCCAGGCTTTGCAAGCCCGCATGGCCCAAGCTACCCAAGATGGTCACACAAACATACCCCCTTCCCACTCATGCCACCGCTTAGAGCCATCGCCTATGCCATCGGTCCTCAAGATGCCACCTTCCCCTCTACGAGGCTTGTCTTTCTAGCAAGCTCTCCAATCCTCGAGACCTTTTCATTCTTCCCCATCATCATCGAGACCTCATCCACTATCTCATGCCTATCAGGCCACACCACTCACATCAAGGTCTCGATCACCACCATCACCAACACTATCACCACAACATCATGAGATACAACATCTCTTCTCCTGCATAGAGGCTCTAGAGTTGCAGATGAGCCACTATCATTGCCATGTTCACCCATGATAGTCTCCCATGACCCATCCATCCTCACCACCACATAGATCCCTCCTTCAACCCTAGACTCGACCCATGCTAGATCCTAGACCCATGCCTCCATTACCGGATCACCCTTCACCCAGGCCCCGCTCACCTCCAATGGACCCATACATTTATCCTATGCCTGTTCCACACACGCCACTATCCAAAATGTTTTACCATCTCATGCATCAGGGCCTTATCGACCTACCCGAGATTTGACCCATTGATCCCTCACATCCCAAACCATGCAACTACAATGAGAATCAATTTTGCATTTACCATCACCAACCAGGTCATGATATTGAAGAGTGTAGATCATTCAAAACCTTGGTGCACAACATGTTGCATAATGAGCGTACCCCATCACCAGAGCATTCCCTCCCATTTAGCCGACTTGTCAGTCCTCCATGTTGCACCACTCCCAGGACCTTGCCACCTCTGCAAGCACCCTGATAATGCCCACCCTCTACATTCATAACATTTCCAACTATGGCTCTACACCAACACACACAAAAAAAAAAAAAAACAACACCCCCACACCAACCCACACCACACCATAGTTAGAAAAAAATACCTTCCCTTTTTCTATCTTATTTCTTCTATTTTTTTCCTACATTCACATCAATTCTTCTCTCCTAAATTTATTGGGTTTTAGTAATCTCCCTTGCCTTGATTGGTTACCAAAATCTTATTTCTTCTCACTTCTCCCATCTATAATTCCACCCTTACATCTTTCTTCTCTCAAAGACAACTATTACATACATCAAAAAAAAAAAAAAAAAAAAAAAAACAAAAACACCAAAAACACCCCCCACACAACATCATAGCATAATACTTTTTCATCATCATTACACACTTTTCATCAAAAAAAAAAATATACAAAATTTCTCCTTCTACAAAAAATTTTCTCTTATAGATATTGCATTCCCCCACTTGCATCATTTACATTTACATCCATTGCACATACTCACATGCTTTATATTTAGAATTTTAATTCATGTTTGTACATTCTCCCCCAAAATGTGCCTCAGTAGGAATAATACATGCATTTGTTAGCATCACCACCTGGATGTCCATTCCCCCTTTTTAGGATCAGGGTATACATAGGTGTCGTGTTTAGTTTTGACTACTCTGTAGTTCAGGAAATCAAGTGTCACCCATAGCTACTGAGTCTTGTACATTCTTCTTATGGTCCTTTAGGCTGGTTCAACTTCTCTCATGGATCACTCACAATAGGTTACACATTAACAATTTTGAGCCTAGGAAAGAGGACATCTTGAGTAGATATCACCATCTAGAGAACGGTATCCCCTGCTCATCCTATCACCTGCATGGTCAACATACGACCTAGGGATAAACAAAGGGATCAAGCATAAGCAAAAATAAATGATTGGGTAGAAAATAAACTTCATCACCCATACAAAAAGAGCACCACGAGAACAAAAAAAAAGAAAATAAAAGAGCACTACCACAATCAGATAGGTTAACACTAGAACAGGGGCAAAAAACAAAAGGAAATGCCTCTTGATACCACCCATGTTATGCTTATCACCTTTGGTCCTTAGGTTCAACATAACACCATGGGATGATTCCCATCACTAGCAATAGGCTCCAAGAGCCTGCCTACCAGTGGAATAGTCTTACAGGTGACAACACATCTCTCACATTAGCATCTCACTTTTGTATAGATCACTATTGTGGATGGATGAGCTAGCTAGTCTGGTAGCATCTACAATGGGTTAATCCTACCTCCCTCAAAATGGATAAATGAACCTTACACATTCACACACATAGGTCCAAGATAGACTTTGAACCAACTCGATTATGTTATAAGTTGCCACAAAACTTGTATAGCTAAGGGTTTGAGATTTGATTGTCATAACTATGTTAGTCAAAACCATTACACATGCCTTACATTATCCACCATCCCTAAAATCATGGAATGGATTGCATCCATACAGGTAAATTCCATGATACAAGTGCTTCCTTGGTGCATTTCAGTAAGTCCATACATGCATTCATGCATCTATGTCATATACACCTAGTATACATTACGACCATGCATTCATCCTATATGCATTTAAAATAGCAAATCACATTCTTGCATTTATTTCACATGAATCCCAATGTCAAATTACATCATTGCATTCACCCTACATACATATACAACAACATCACATTTGATATCACATCACACTGCATTCGAAACATAATCATGCATACTACTCTACAATTCATTCATATGAAAGAACGATAATAGATCTAAACCATTCACACATATGCATCTACTTATCATACATACCTACAGATTATGTTGTGCTACCTATGCAAACATAAACACAATACATTCCAAACCATCAAAATCACACATGTATATATAACAACCAAAATCAAGGTATATATATATATCATCATCCAAAAATACCCGAAGGCTACAACCTAGGACCATGCCCATCATATAGCATCCAAAATACCCATAGGCTACAATCAAATATATAACTCCTAACTATCACCATGAGTCTCCCCACGCCCCTCCTAGCTCGCTCACCTCTCCGTAGCCTGGCTCGACTCTGCAATGAACTCTAGAACTGGATCGACTATAGGCTGCTCCACAATAGGCGGATCCTGCACCTCAACCCTAGCACCAACCTCTACTATCGGAGCAACACTACACTGACTCTGATGTGAGGGTGCTCACACTCATGACTATGTCCCAGACTATGATACCACCTACGCATAATCAGGAAGAGGAATCCCATGCACCGATAGAGAAGTCTCACACAATAACTTCTTAGTAGTCTCCACACCCAGCTGACCAGTCAGGCTCATAATCATCTGAGCCTGCCTCACCATCATGACCCTCAAATACTCCACCTCAGTCCCCTACCTGACCATATCAGCCCTCAGCTACTCCACCTCAGCCTCCAACTATCAAACTCTATCCCATAGCCCCCATGCCTCCTCCTCTACATCTCCCCTCATCAAGATATCGATAGGAATCTATTGTGCCACATCTACGAATACACCAATATCAATGGTGTCATCCACGTCACCCACAATAGTAGCAACACCTCCCTCCTCCTCTCTCCCAATAGCCTACCCCATATCCACATCAACATCCATGGGCACCTACTCCACCCTCACATCTTGGGTGCTCGCTCCACCACCCAAGCGACATCATGAGCACCGTAGAGGAACCTCCTCTACATCGCCAGCCACATCCTCAGCCCTAGCTCTCCTACCCATCCTCACCTCTGGTGGAGGTACCCCAACATTAGGTGCCACCCACCGATCAATCACGCCTCTACCAGGCTCCCAACTCTGACAGGCCCACCAGGCCTCAAACTCGGGCGTCGTCCCGACATCCGCCACATCCAAAATGTCCATAGGAGGATCCCTCTCCCCAACCTAGGGCAACACCATAGGCCACTCTCCTCTATCGCCCTACCACCTAAAATAAATTATAGGAGCCCTAGGGACATCCTATCGTAAGCCAAACTACCGCCTCACTCGATCAAACTAGAAATACTCGATCTATCGAGTATATCTCCCTACTATCCATCGACCCTATCGAATGGCATGCATAGCTGCTCCTCATCAGTATCCCACCTCACACCACCCAACCAAGGTCTCCATGTAATATCATCAGGAGTCGCACCTCCAAACTTACCCCTCCAAAATAGTGGGTCACCCTCATGCGGCCTCTTAATACCCTGCTCAGCCATCGTGCTCCACCTCAAAGCATAGGGTAAATACTCCTTGCCCTCAACATGCATAGTGCAAGGCAATAGAGATGGCCTCTCAATAGCTATGTGCTCCCATGCCCATACCTACAACAAAGGGATCACACTCAATCCTGTCCTCCTGCCCCAAACAACCTCGTACAACTCTCGATAAATTTGGGCCAATAGAGCAGGTGCCCAAGCAAACACAACCCTCCGCTCAACCATGTCACTCACCAAGTCTAGCATATTCTAGGTAAACAGAACCCCAGAACTATCAGGCAGTGCATATGTGGAGATCATCATCATGGCTGCACACTGTCGATCGGATATCTTCTTCTACAACCACAACCACTCATAGTCCATCTTCGAGATATCTATAGATCTCCACTCCACCCCAAAGAACCACTCCAACACTACGTCCTTACTCTCATCAGCTGTCGCTCTCATAGGAACACCCTCAATCGGTAGCCTATAGATACGATACACATCCTCTAATGTAATAGTCATCTCCCTAGTAGGAAAATGAAATGTGTTCCTATCAGCATCCCATCGCTCACACAGTGCAGATATGTATGCCCTGTTAGTGTGTATGCTGGTACACTCCCATACACCTCGAAACCATATATCGTCCAACCACTTCAGCTCCTCTTCCTGATTCATCACCTTGTCAAACACACCCTTCATATTTCGCACCCGATGATGGGGCTCGAGCATCTTCACCTATTCATCCACAACAAAACACATGTTAGACATCCACATAAGCGATGCAATCAAATCAAATTTCATAAACCAAAATTTACAAATTAAAACCTATTTAATTTGATACGCACTTCGATGCTACACAATGCACAAAACACATGACAACAAACATCGACATAACAGTCACACATTTGGATACCCATTTTGGCATTTCATGGCAAAAGTTCAAACTGACGTGACAAACAACATAATTTGGACTCCCAACAACCTAGTTCAAATTTACAACTACCTATTAATTGGCACGCAAATCAAACATAAGCCAAACAACAACATCTACAAAAACAAATATTATTTTTGGATACCCATTTGCCCACTTATCGGCAAATGTGTCAACAAAATTCAAAAACAACACACAAATCAACACCAAATTCGCAATCAAATTTATCATACATACACCAAAATCGAACACACATCAAAAGACATAATTCAAAAATAACAGTCATATTTTTGGATACCCATTTGCCTACTTAGCGGTGAAAGTTCAAACAGACATTGAATACAGTCTAAATCGGGCTCCCTATAGCTCATTTTTAGTTTAACATCATCTACACCTTGGCACGCAAATCAAAGGTAGGTCAAATGAAGTCATTCACCAAAACAAACAACATTTTTGGACACCCATTTTGCCCTTCTACGGTGAAAGTTTCATCGGTTTTCAAAAATTTTACCTCTAACATGTCAAATCTAACAGTCTAGGTTTGATAAATTACACCTAAAAGCGACAAATTCTGAAATCACATCAAACAAAGTCAAAAAAATATAACAGTTGCAAAATGGGATACCCATTTCCCACTTTAGCAGACAAAATACAAAAACATATCAATGTCAGTACACCGTTACTTCCAAAAACTGACGGTCAAACCTCACACCTACTCTACCCTTCACCCGATCAAATCAGCATCAAAACAAGTCTAATTCAAAAATTGATCGTATTTTTGGATACCCATTTGGCTTGTTTATCACTTTGTATTCAAATTTCAATTAAAAATTGCAAAAATATTTAAATCGGGATGAAAACCTCCCCCCCTCATTCATATTTCCCCAAAAAAATAAAACAAAAGCAAAACAAAGTAAAAGATCACTTACCGGTGGGTCCCCGTGCCTGCTGCCAGCCGCTCTACGCCCTCTCATCATCGTCGCTCCCAAACTCATCCCTCGCACTCCTCTCGTGCCATCGAATGCCCTCACAAGTCACTTTCCAACGTCGTGCACCATCAAAATGAGCCCCCCCATGCAAATTAGGGCTTAAATATACCTTATCCCCCGATTTTCCCCTCGAGGGGTGAACTAAAACCCAATTCACCCCCCAGGTGGTGATTTAGGTCAAAATCACCCCTCGGGTGGTGAACTCAACCAAAACACCCCAAAATGCACCCAAAACCCTAGGAAAGTAGGCATTTGTCCCCAAAAACCCTAGGAACCTTCCAAACTTGTCTTTTAACTTCATTTGCATTCATATTCATCATGCATTGGTATTTTATCAATCGTTGCATCATCAATTCACCACACTTCATTCGCCTCATTGTTGATTCCTCGTTTGAGGGGGTATTCATATCCAAAGTCAGCTTTGCATGCAACCACAACATCAAAAATCCAAAAGCATGGTTAGCGCATTTGTCTACAAAATTTTTGTTGAAGATTATCATACGAAATAATCTCAATCACAATCAGACATGGGTTACATCAGGAGAGCTATGCGTGACAATGGAGAAGTCAATCTAGCATTCTTGTACGTCGAGTACATAATGGATGATACGTTTGGCATGATCCTGGCGCAACATTTAGAGTATTTATATCTGGCATTCATGGAACATCATGAATGACACGTTTGAATAAGCTAAATGTCAACTTAGTTCAAATGGTTTGACACTTGTCACCATGTTCTCATCAATCAATCAACAACAAATATTTAGTTAGGCTTTTGTCCTAATCATACTTTTGGACCACGCTGATCTGGTCACAAAAGCAAAGCAGTCAAAAGTTGTCATTCTCAAGCAACTAGTATGGCATCGTAAATGTCATACGGACTCAGCAAAATCACATCATTGCATCCACATTCATCCATTTCCCTTTTCAGCATTGTTTTTATTTCTTTCCTCTTCTCCTTCTTTTCTTCTTCTCTTCTTTCCCTTGGACATCTCATTGATTTGTATGGTCACGCTTCGAGCGGCTACATACTCTTTGATTGGATTCCATTCCCCTTCTATCCCTTTTCCTTCTGCACAAACCCTTCACATTTTTGTATTAAACTGTGTTCTACATAGTATAGTACAAAAAGGGGCAAATGTAGACACCCAAAAGTCACACATTGCTACTTCTGCATATCCATAGGTGATTCCAGACATCCCTAGGCTATTGTAGGCTATCATAGTCATGCGTAGTCATGCGTAGTGCGTAGTCATGCGTAGTCATGCATAGTAATACGTAGATTGCCATAGTTCGCCATAGCAATATGTAGACTTCCATGTATCACTCCATCGACTTTCAGGTCCTAAACCCTCATAAGCCTTCCAAATCACATCCAGTGCATTGGGATATCATTCGATGGTCTATTCACACGCAATTGAGGCCCCCACGGGGTATTAGTTGACCAAAACAATTAACAAGTCAATTACCAAATTCTAATTTAATGTTGACTTCACTTAAGTCACCTTTTTAGGGAAAATTTGATTAAAAGAACCCTTAATCTTGATTAACACTAATTACATCCTCCCACATGTGTGAAATTAGGGTTTGTTGAGATATTTTCCTAAGAAACCCTAATCATGTCCTAAATTGACTTAAGACCTCCTAATCAGGATTAGCCCTAATCCATCCTCACACATGTGTGAGGATGGAATATTTCCCACAAGGAATGTGATGTTGCCACATTGCATTTCCTAACCTAACCCTAGTCAGAATCAAACCTAGGTTTAGTCTATCTAACTCCCCCCTGCACCTTGCCTTTGCCTATAAATAGTGGGTCCTAAACCCCAAATTAGAGATCTCACACAAAGTTAACAAAGTACAGTTACTCTACTGAAATGGAAAGCAAACATTGAACAATCATTTCTCGGCATACACAGTCTGATTTTGACACCAGACAGAGGCACACCAGCTGCCTAGGGATCGACCCACCAAAGCAGATTTGTAGAAGGGACCTCATAGCTCAGATCACCCCTTGCCCCATGAATCCGGCCCTAATTCACCCCTTGGGTGGTGAAGTGGGTCTACAGTGTCCAGATCGACCCAGATCTGGTAGGTAAGCTCCATTTTGGTGTTTTATGTCCTTTTGTATCATTTATTTCAGTTTCTATCATGTTTTTATAGTCATTTCATCTTCTTAAACATGGGGCCTGACTAAGGCAAGCCCCTCATCACACTAACTCTCTTTTGCAGGTTATTCAATAGATCTGGAGAGGAAGAACAACAACAAACAAGCAAACCATGCGGTGGCCCACATACAAAGAAGCCCACCTTCATTGAGGGATGACCGAAGAAGGCATCAGATTGGTTGTAACCTTGTTGGAAATAGAAATGGATAAAGGGCAACATGTCCCTCTTGTAACACATTTTTATTAATATCAATGGAACACAATTTCTCCATTTAATGCATGTTTTATCTTGTGTTGAATTATCAAATGTCATTTTTTGACCATTTCACTAGGTTTAGATTTTAGTTGGACTAGACTACTAGGTGATACAAGACACCTGAAGCTAGCTCTTCCATATTCAAATATTGTTCTGCACACAAGCAAAATATTAATATATTAGACATATCATCATGCGTAAGGTACAGTAGTACTGACAATTCCAGGGATTCAAGATCGCCCCCTTTTATTTTATTTTTGGGATACTTGCTCATGTAAAGTGATAAGAATCACTATTTATTTTGTACTTCTATTTTAGTGATAAAAACCACTATTTATTTTTGTACTTCTTTATTTTTTATTTTTGAGCAAGGGATTTGATACTGATAGGATTTCTTTGATAAAACTTGATCTTGATTTGATTTGACTTCTGAGGATTTAACTTTGGGAGTTTCACTTTGGGATATCATTTTGGGATATTGCTCCTTTATTTGTAAGCAAGGAATTTATTCGGGTAAGGGGCAAGCTTGTCCTTTTACCAACTGTCAACATTTCTTGAACCGTCCGTACAAGGGGATAAGCAAGAATAAACTTTTCACCTTAGGATACCTGGTCCCACTTTATAGTGTTCATCTTCCCCTAGTTCTTGTTAGGATTGTTTAGTTTTTTTATTAGTGATAGAATTCTGATATGCTAAGGGCTATACAAACTAGACCTCATCTACAAAAGTAAAGAAAGATTTTTACCAAACCCCTGAGAAGACCACTAAGTATGGTTGAATGACCTGGAAAGCCTTAGTATTTTTTTCATAGTGACAAGAAGGTTTATGTTGAAAAATACAATTACTCATAAGGGTGATGAATTATGAAAAAACAATAATGCATGATTGAAACACAAACGTGGTGTCATTTTTAAGATTGCAAACACAGTCTATCCTAATGCAATGTGCGATGGATGGAAATGTCTAATGCAATGCAATTAAATGAATGGATGAAAAATGGAATGCCATATGCAAGTGTAATGTTCTTTTCTTCTTCTTTTTTGTTTTTATGTTTTTACCAAGGGATTTTAAAAACCATTGGAGCCTTTTGTGCTTTGACCAAAGGGGTTACATATGCCTTTGGGGCATTTTTGAAATCAACCAAAGGGGTTATAGATGCCTTTGGAGCCTTTTTAAAATTGACCAAGGGCTTATAGATGCCTTTGGAGTCTTTTTATGGTTTTAGGCATAAAACACTTTAAGATAAAGGATGTTGAGAGGTTCAAGCTCTTCAATTCCTTCTAGTGATGTCAAGTGATGTGTCTTGGGTCCAATATTTTCAAATATCATATAAGGACCTAACCAGTTAGCCATAAATTTGTCTCGCAACTCTAGTAGCAAATTTGAGTTCTGTTGGTTCTCTTTCAGCATAAGATCACCAACCTCAAAGTCTCTCAGATGGACTTTGTTATTGTAAGCTCATTTTAAGCACTCCTGATAAACATAGAGGTTCTCAAGGGAATTTATGTGATGTTCATCAAATAGCATCAATTGATCTAGGTGAGCTTGTTGCGCGGTGTCATCATCAATGAAATATTCATCAATGAACTCTTTTAATATGACACACAACATTGGAATTATCAACTCTAAGGGCATAATGGCCTCAGAACCATATGCTAGTGAAAATGGAGTTATCTTTATGGGATTTCAAATGCTAGTCCTATAAGCCCATAATGCAAGGGATAGTTAGATGTGCCAATCTTTGTGGTGTTCTTGTATCGTATTTTTCAATATGGAAACCACTATATTATTTGCAGGTTCAGCCTGTCCGTTTTCTTATGGATAATATGGAGTCACAAAACTGTGTTTGATATTATATTTGGATGTCAAAGTCCTCATAGTTTTTTTCTTAAATGATGTTCCATTATCCAAAACTATCTTGGATGGTATACAAAAACAACTTATGATATTGGTGAGTATAAACTCAGTAATACGTGCTCCAGTTATCGTTGTTAAGGGAATGGCTTCCACCTATTTAATAAAATACCTAGTAGTTGTAATAATGAATGTATGCTAACCTTATGATGGAGGAGAGATATTATTGATGAGATCAAATCCTCACTAAGCAAATTGCCAAGTCGCCTATGATGACAAGTGTGTAAGATTAGCATGATGTTGATATTTAACATATTTCTTGACATACACATTGCAATCCTTATCCATAGTGGTCCAATAATAACCCATGTAAAGGATGCACTTGATGATAGTCATGCCACTAAAATGGCCATTGCACATACCATCATGAGCTTACAAAATTACCCAAGATGACTCTTGGGCCTTAAGACAACAAAGGAGAACTCCATCATAGCTTCTACGATATAGGATGTATACTAACAAGACATACTTTGTCACTTTTTGTTTGAATGTGTATTTCACAGCATGCAAAAATCACTGAGGGATTACACCAAGTCTAAGGAATTCATGTATCTGTGACGTCTAGTTATGATAAGCTCCAGATTTGACTAAAAAGATAGCATGTTCCCCCTGCGGTTCCACATTTGTAAATGCATGCTAGGAAATAACCTTATGGTGAATGGTAGTACCACTCCCCATCATATCCTACAAGATCAAAGACCCCTAGGATGCTCTCTTAAGAAATTATCTGGATCTGTAGAACCACTCATTTTTTGGTTCTACATAAATCATGTTGATTGACTCTTTATTATCCAATGCTTCGTGCTGCACAGTAGAATGTGATAATTTTTTTACATAGATGGTAGTGAAATCGGTAGATGGATTATAAGGGATTAAATATCCTAAAAATGCCATTGTATCTGCAAATATATTGGACAAATGAGGGATTGCCTCGATGTCATACCATTCTAGTTGATCTAGATAAATATCAACAAGATCCTTGTAAGCTTTCAATACAAGACATCGACATTGAAATAATTCCTTAACTTGGTTAACAATGAGAAGGGAATCACCAAAGATATTTAGCCTTTTGATCTTCATGGTGATAGTTATTTGGAGACCCAAAATTAGGGATTTGTATTCAGCATTATTGTTAGTGCAAGGAAATTTTAACTTAAATAACAAGTGAATTAGAGCTCCTTGTGGCGTGACCAACACTATTCCTACACCACCCCCTTACTCACACTTAGAACCATCAAAGAACAAGGTCATATCAACTTTGTTATCCAGTTCCTTAGGTTTGGGTGCTTCTGATAAGGCAAATACTACATCATTAGGAAGCTCTATAGTGAGGGGCCTACTATTCTTGAGAGGCAACTCAGCCAGTTGATTAGCTATGACTTGTCCCTTAATGGACTTTTGGCTTATGAATTCTAAATAAAATTCTATCAGTAGCATGATTCACTTCATAGTACGTGTATTGTGATATGTCTTGATCATCATATACTACAAAGGATTTTGTTTTGATATGACATACATCGTATGACTTAACATATAGTGTTGTAATTTCTTTGTAGTGAACACTACTACTAAACATAGCTTTTCCATGTATGCATATCCTAGTTTGTAACTCAACAAGGTTTGGCTAATGTAATATATGGTTTTTTCTTTGTCTTGCACATTCTTTTGGGCTAAAATAGTCCCTAGTGCAAAGTTCATCACTGATATATAGTAATAATGGTACATCTAGTCTTGGTGGAGCTAGCACTGGTGGCATTGCTAGGTATTGCTTAATCTCAGCAAAAGTTGCTTGATAGTCCTCATCCCAATTGAATGGGACCCCCTTGTGTAGAATTCGATTCATGGGTTGATATTTATCTGATAACTACATGATAAATCACTTGATGGATGCTAATTTTCCCTGAAGGCTTCTTAATTTATTGATATTAATGTGTGGATGTATTTTTAAAATTACCTTTACCTTCACTGGATCAAATTTAATGCCTCGATTTAAAATGATGAATCCCAATAACTTTCCTAAAGTTGCACCAAATATGCACTTATTAGGATTCAACCTAAAATTATGCTCTATTAGGAAATCAAAGACTTTTATCAGGACCTTAGCATGCTCTTCATATAGCAATGACTTTGCCAACAAGTCATTGATATAATCTTCTAAGATATTATGCATGTAGTCATGAAAGATATATGTCATAGCCCATTGATATGTAGCACTAGAATTCATTAGGCTGAATGGCATAACCTTGTAACAGAATGTCCCCCATGGAATTATGAATGTGGTTTCATGATGGTCTTTGGGGTTAATTTAAATTTGGTTGTAACCAAAAAAACCATCGATTAAGGAGAGTTTCTCATGACTCATAGTTGTGTCTACGAGAGCATCTATGTTTAGCAATAGAAATGAATCCTTTGGTGTTTCCCTATTTAGGTCTCTAAAATATGTACAGATACTATATCACTCCAAATTTTTCACATCCTTACCTTCAGGCTATAGGATCTGCACCCAAAATGGGGATGCGAGAAGGATGGGACAATACCTTGAACTGAGAGGCCCTTTGAAGGTCACGCCTCTCGGGGGAGGGGTATAAGGGTGAATTTTTGACAAATGGTGGGGTTCACCAGGAAACATTGAGTGGCAGTTTCCATGCCTAGGTTGAGAATGGGTTTGATGTGTTCATTTTTATATTCAATCATTCAATTCCTAGGTTTTTCCAAGATGAATCTAAGTTATTCTATATGCCAATGCTGGTTTATATGGATACAGAAAAAATGAATAAGGGCTAAACACAGAAAGTGTGCTAAATAAGATAGAATGTACCTAATTTCGAATGTCTAATGAAGATTCTAAGGTTTATAGAAGTCTAGATCATCTCAAATCTTACATGATTGTCTGCAATTGCACAAAATCATCTCAGATCATAGTCGGTCATCTGAGATCAGACGAGATCATCGTCGACCTAACAAATTCATCAGATGAATTTGTCAGAAACCTGTAATCATAGAAACAGATACCAAAGACTAAAAATACAACTACAAAAGCAAGGGGAATTGATAGAAATAACAATAAACTTGCCTAAATGATAAATCCATATAACAATTAAAGGAAATGCATTAATTTAATAATTTATTTTAACTTTATCATGCATCTATGCTAAATGAGGTGAAATCTAGAATGCAAAAATAGAATAAACTAAGTTAATGCATAAGGAAATGAAGAGAGAAGATAAAAAAATGCAAACTCCAGGCTCTAATTGCCCCCAATCTAGACTGCAGTCGATATTGCCTCCAATCGTACGATATTGTCACCGATCTATGATAGGATCGTCCAAAATTATTTGGAATCACCAACGACGATCCAAGATTGCTCCAACTAAAAAATAGTAAAATTCTTGCAAGAAAAACTTGAAATACACAATGCAAACAATGGTGCGAAGGTTTTCTAATGCACGAGAAACTAAAGTTGTAGGGGAAATCAGCCAGGGGGAAGTCAAGAAAAATCCTAAGTTTATATAGGATTTAGGGAGAGGTTAGGAGGTTGGAGATCACCCCAATTTGGGAGATCTCCAACGGGGGAGACTCTAACCGTGCAGACACGCTTTCTGCCCAAGTTAGAGAAGTTGTTGAAATAGAAGCTAATTATGAAAATTTAGTTTTGGGATGAAATCATTTGGACGTTCTGTTCCAGATGAATTCGTCAGATTTGGGACGATTTCGTCTGATCGTCGATGATATTGTCCAATGGTAAAAACAAATCCTAAAAATGGAGTGGAAAATGAGGGGAGCGGGTAACGGGCGATTTTGGGGTTAAAATTCAAATTTTTATCTTTTTACTAAGGGTTTAACTATGCCAATTTTAGGGTGCTACATTTTGCCCCCTCTTTAGTGAATTTTCTGAAGAAAATGTGTTAAAGATGAGTTCTTCCTATTTTACAAGAAAGCAAAAATTTACTCAATTTTTTAGAGGACGATTCTAGGTCGAATTGTACAACTGCTTACTATGGTGCCCCCTCCATTTTTTTACCCCAATAGAACGCTTGAGGTAAAAGCATGGAAAAGCAAAATTTTAAAAAAATGTTGTTGTTAAATAAAATTAAGAAAAATAGGGTAAAACCCTAATTCATTTTTACTATTCATTTTCACTGTTTTTAGAGTTTTGCAGGCAAAATGGTCGAAACGGCACACAGATCAATAGAGGTCTAGCACGGGCTACGGGTAAGGATCTAAACCTAGTGAATTATGTTTTTAATTTGATTTATGTAATTTTTTATTTAAATTTTGACTATTTTGGGGCATCATGGCCATTTTTAGGCCGTCGACGACATCAGGACGAAATCGTCCTTAGATCGTCGATTTTGTCTGAGGGCAAAATCGTTGAAATAGGGGTGATCCCGTACAACAAGGGGTGATCCCCAAGTTGAAAAATTAGAGATGATTTCATCCTACAAAGGATGATTTGACCTAATTTAGGATGATATCATCCAATGATGGATGATATCATCATTGATTTTAGAAGATTAAATTGATTTAACTGATTTTAATGATTATTTATTGATGATTTTTATTATTTGATTGTTTATTTTGCAGATGGGATTACTAAAAAGTTAGGAATGGAAATACGGGGGGCTGAGGGATGATGTGGCCATGCTCAATCAGGTGGACCAAGACCAACTACCATAGGTTGGACTACAGCATGTGGCAGAGATGCCACAAATACCAATAGACATGGGGCTACTAATAGCCCTAGCAGAGAGGTGGTATCCGGGGTCATCTTGCTTCCAATTATCAATAGGGGAGATGGCTCCCACACTAGAGGATGTATGGAGGATCTTGAGGATCTCCATACAAGGATGGCTAATGAATCCTATGGCCAATTAGGGCCAGGCTATGATGAGGCTATGCGAAGACCCGAGCTTCGCCTTGGAGAAGGGTGGAGTGAACATCGAGTCTTTGAGGCAGATACCTGGGGCATCTAGGTTGACTCAAGTTTTGGCAAGGGTAGTGGGTGGCCTACTACTGTGCCACTAGAGTGGATGCAGATTACCATGGCTCATTTTAGATGTGGTCTATGACATGAGAGACCACAGGTACAGATTTACATGGGGTAGCTTTGCATTGTACCAGCTGTATAGGATCTTACATGGGGTCGTATACAAGGGAGGCCGATGTCTAGTTTTGACATTGCTACTATAGGTATGGTGCTAGGAGCACATCACAATGCAGAGGCTGTTAGGACTCCCACTGATAGGGGTTGATCGAGAGAGACCCCAGGTTTTCTATTGGTGGCTCTAGAGAGGGTCACAATGGTGGATATATCTATCAATGTCACGAAGGTTACTAGATGACCTCATCCCAGACCAGATCACCTAGAGGCCATGGAGAGAGCATCTAGGGTGGGGATAGGATGGACAAGAGTTGGCTTGCATAAAGCAAGTCTGCTGGCTGAGGATGGAGCGAGGAGAGGTAGAGCTCCACTACTATGACTAATTTTTGTGATAGTTAGGTCTACAGCGGGGGATCCCATATCTCAGGGACTATGAGTACTCCTAGACTATTTGGAATAATACCACACTCGACGAGGCTCTAGATATGTAGTGATTCTAGAGCCAGGACATGGATGATGCCCCCATCCAGCCAGTGTATGGGGATGATGCTAGGTTCATTGATGGATACAATGCTTGGTATGTAGGCATCTACCCTCCTTGGATGATGAGGGCATAGGTTCCAATGCACAGGGTTGTGCGACGAATGGGGAGGTAGAACTAGGCTACCATTAAGGTAGCATAGGGTCATGAAGGGAAAGAGCAACGATGGTCTCCATAGGAGAGATGCCAAAGGATGCCATAGGCTCCACAAATACCACAAAAAATAGGGATGAGGGAGGAAGGATTCCCTTCTTAGTAGGAGTAGAGGCCACCATCGCTCGATAAGGGCAAGGGTGTTGAGGTAGGGAAGAGCAGCGATATGGTGGCTCTTCGGGCTGAGGTTGCTCACCTCCAAGCTTAGGTGTAGACACTGTAGGATGAGGCTACATGACTCAAGGCTCTAAGTGGAGGGGAAAGCATGCAAGATTTGGTATGGTCTATTATTCAGACCACATTCTATCAGGGATCATACTTCCAGTTGGTTCCAGAGGGCTAGAGGTTACAGCTGCCAGTTGGCATTGCAAAATCGATCAAGATGGGATCATCAAAGACATCCTCATGATCGACAATGAGGACCCGATACACAGCACAGACCTCTATGGGACCACCTCCTCCATGCCAGGGTGGTAGAGGAGATGAGGTTAAGAGCTCGAGGTCTTCTTGAGACTAGATGCTATAGACTGGATTGGATATATTTTTTGAGAGGATTGAGTATGCCAGGGTATAGATTGTGGCATACCAATCCAGTTGTGATATGATGTACATATATTTTGATATATATATATATATATATATATATATATATATATATATATATATGATTTTTTTTTGTGATATGACTTGTCCACATGTTTGATGATGCTTCAATTTTAGAATTGTTGATTGATTATTCATGTAATTATGTCGTTTGGAAATAGTATAATTTTATGTCATGCTGTAAAATTTAAATGAAATAATCTGATGTAAACAAATTGGTTGTTTTGTGGTGTGATTTGATGAAAATAAAGGGACTTCTAACAATAATTTCAAAGGACATTGTCGCTATTATAGACCATTTCATGGAGTCGCCGCTCGCTAGGTCATCAAGCTAATCCCAGTATAGAAATATTGCTAAAAGTAAAAGAGTGCTTAAGAGACTGTCTTAAGACTTGGGGTTGTGATGATGAAAAATGATGATGGTGATGATTTGTTTTCATATTTTTATAAAAAAATTATGCATGAAATATATTTAAAAAATGATTTTTGCTAGGCATAAATTCCTAAGTGTGATAAAATTTTTGAATAATTCCCTAGGAATTATACCATCGTTGCAAAATTGAATGGCGACATAATGGAATGAAAATGGAAAAATTTGTGTTCCTTTTAAAGCACAATTGTGTAACATAATGATGTAAGCCATATTTTTTTATGAATTAAAATGAATGGGAAAATAAAATTAGAACAATGGTTTGCGCTAGGCATAGAATTATAGGTATAGACTTATACCATCATCGCGAAATCCAAAAATATTTTTATTGCATAATTGATTTTTGATTTTGAGATAAACAAAAAATATATATAAATGTGACTTTATTGCTAGATTGTGAATATGTTGTTTGAAAGAAATGTTGGATTTTTTGAAAACAATGTATGTAAAATTTTTATACTAAACAGATGTTCTTTTAAATAAGAAGATGAAATTATTCCAAAATATTTGCATAAATATTTTAGATTATCTCAAAGACAAAATGTAGATTTATAAGGAACCCCATGTGCAGATGTGAGTTCATTGCCGATCTTGATCTATCATAATGATATAAGAATCTCTCAAGTACAAATGTGTGTGCAATTGTATTTTTCATTCACCAATTTTGAGCAAGATAATTTGATACAAGTAATTTGAATTAACCAAATAAGTGTTCATTGACCATTATTTATATGCATGTAACTGTACCAGACTACTATGTAAGTCGGGTCATCAAGATCTAGCTAATCCATAAGCCGACATAGGTCTGTACAAAAGAAGGTCGCTAATGCAATAGACATATCACCACGCTAGGAATTACCCAATGCCAAGCGGGTTGGGCACAAACCGCATGTTATGGGGCTTACCTCACAATTTTTGAATAATTGAGAATTTCAGGGATTCAAGCTCATTCACCCTTCTTTTATTTTTCAAGGGGTAGGGAAAGGGATTTTATTGCTTTTGCTTTTGCTTTTTATTTTTCTCTTCTTTTCTTTTTTTTGTGTTTTTTTTTTGTATTTTTGCTTGGAACTGAGATAATGCTGAAATATTGCTGTGATGGTACAAAATAATATTTTATTTTTCTCATTTTCTTTGACTTTTCTTTTTTCTTCCTATACTAGGGAGACTTGCTCGGATTGGTTGTAGAGCAAGGGATTTTTATTCTGGGTAGGGGTGAGCTTGTCCTTTTGTCAATTCTCAAATATTCTAGACCATGTGCATGATAGGATAGCAGGGGAAAATTTTCACTCAAGAAACCATTTCTACTATGTAGCATCATATCGAATTTGCAATGAAATCATTTTAATGTGAAGAAATATACTTGGTTCAAGTAAATAACAAGATCAATTATCTATGATTAAAACTTTATTTAATTCAACTGTGGACTTTTGATATAAGAGAGATTAATAATCATACCAAATAAAATCAAGATATTTATTCATGTGAGTGTGAAAGTGCGGGATTCCAAATAAATACTAATTTATCCAAAATAACTGAAAATATGACTGCAATACTTCAAGAATTGACAGGTACGAAAATAAAAGATGTTTTTAAAGATTTTGATGTTTTTATATTTTGATTTTGATTGGTGAATTGAGAAGATACACAATGTGATTGTTTTTTTGAAAAAAAAATTATATGAATGACTAAAATGAAAGAATATGCAAAATAACAATATATACAATGATGAAATGAGCTGATTTTATGCATAATAGTGTTTAAGATTCATAATGTTCATAGGTTCTTTAAGATATTTACCATCTAAGGTAGATAATATGTATGCTCCCAAGCCAAATTTAGCAGTGATGATATATGGTCCAAGCCAGTTGGGCTTGAATTTACCTTTAATATCTTTAGTTGCATTAGTATTTTTTTTATTTTATTTTAAGACAAGGTCGTCGATCTCAAAGGATCGATGATGAAATTTCTTGAGGTATGCTCGCTTGAGCTTGTTTTGGTATGCATGAAGATGTTCCAAAGCATTGATGCACTTCTCATCTAGGAGTTCCAACTGACTAAGTCTACCAACACGTTATTCATCTCCTAATTCAATATATTGAAGTAGTAGAGCCAAAGAAGGAACTTCTAATTCAAAGGGAAAAATTGCTTCAATGCCATAAACCAAAACAAAAGGTGAAGTGCCCATGGGAGTGCGAACGCTAGTTCGATAAGCCCACAAAGCAGGATATAATTGGATGTGTCAATATCGGCCATATTTGTTGACCAGTATTTTAAGGATTTTGATTAATGTTTTATTAGATGCTTCTGCTTTGCCATTACCCTGAGGATAATAGGGAGTGGACCAACGATGTTGAATTTTATATTTTTGACATAATTTCTCGACATATTTATTTTTAAAACAAGTTCCATTATCTGAGATGAGATTTGCAAGAATTTCAAACCTACAAATAATTTGATTAAAAATAAACTTGGAAACTTGGGTTCCAGTGCAGGAAGCTAAGGGCATAGCTTCAACCCACTTTGTAAAATACTCGATGGTGGTTATGATGAATTTGTGTCCATCAGATGATGTAGGATTGATTTTTCCAATGATGTCTAAGCCCCATTTTGAAAAGGGCCAAGAAGATGAAATAGCCTGTAGTTCTTATGCAGGTGCATGGACAAGGTCAGCATGTTTCTGGCACTTGTCGCAATGGTGCACATAATCATGTGCATCATTCTCAATGGTAGGCCAAAAATATCCTATCCTAAGAAGCTTCTTAGTAATGGAGCTACCACTGAAGTGTCCCCCATAAGATCCATCGTGGGATTCACTCAAAGCTAATCTAGATTCGTATAAATTTAAACATTTCAATAGGATGCCTTCAAAATATCTCCTATACAACGTATTTCCAATAATTACGAAGTGACTTGCTCGTCTACATAATAATCGATGCTGGTTGCTATTACAACCTTTAGGGAAGGTCCCATTTTGAAGAAAATTAAATAAATCAGTGTAACAAGGTTCAGGAGTAGTTTTTTTTATTATAAACACATCCAAAGGTTCTAAGCATGATTTATTTGAAGCGGGTTCCTAGAGTCGACGAATAATGATGGTAGCATATTTTTCATCTAACTCCAAGGGCAAAAGAGATGCAACTGTAGCCATAGCATCAGCCGCACGATTGCTAGTTTGAGGAATAGCTTCCAAGGTAACTTGATCAAATAAAGATAATAATTGTAATACATATTCTTTATATGGGCGTAATTTATCGTATTTGGTATGATAAACATCATTAATTTGATTTATGACAAGTTGAGAATCACCAAAAAATAATAGATTTTTAATTTTTAGTGCCAAGGTAGCTCGTAATCCAAGGATTAAAGCCTCATACTTAGCAGTGTTATTAGTACAAGCAAACATTAATTTAAAGGACAGAGGTATAAGATGTTTCTGCAAGGATATTAAAATAATACCTGCACTAGCCCCACTCATGCATCGGGCTTCGTAAAAGTATAGGGACCATTGCTCTGGATGGTCTGCCTCTAATTTATGGCATTCATTAGGAAACTCAATTATGAGGGGATGGGTAGACTCTAAGGGTGCAAAAACTAATTGATCTACTATGATTTGACCTTTAACAAACTTCTATCCTATAAACATGAGTTCAAACTCGCTTAGCACAAGAACCCACTTTGTTGTGCGACCAGATAAGTACGATCGACTCATGAGATATCGTAAAGGATCATATTTAGCAATAACATACGTTTTCTAAATGAGCATATAATGGCATAGTTTCTATGTAGAAAATATGACTGCTAGACATAATTTATCTAATGCTGTGTAGCGGGTTTCATAACTGATTAAGGTTCGACTAATGTAATAATTAGCATGCTCTCTTTTCTCATTGTCAAGTTGAGCTAACATAGCTCCTAAGGCAAAATCTGAAGCAAAAATATACAAGATAAATGGGCGATCAGATCTAGGTGGTGAAAGCACATGTGGGTTAAGGAGATATTGTTTGAGGAGTTCAAATGCTTTTTGACATTCGTCGTCCCAATGAAAAGAGACATCTTTCTTAAGAAGCTTAAGAAAGGGTCCTGTTTTGTCACCAACTTATTGATGAAGCAATGAATAGCTTGAAGCTTACCTTGTAGACTCCGTAATTCAGATATATTTGTGGGTGTGGGCATATCAGTGATAGCCACAATCTTGAGAGGGTCAATTTCAATGCCATGTAAAGAAACTATAACCCCCAATAATTTATTGGACTTAACTCCGAATATACATTTGGCTGGATTCAATCGGATAAGATATTCCCTTAACCGATCAAATACTTTTCTCAAGTCATCTAAATGATCATCTTATTTGATGGAATGAGCTATAATATCGTCTACATAATCATGTAGAATATCATGCATCATATCATGAAATATATAAGTCATGGCTCGTTGATAGGTTGCACCTGCATTCTTCAAATCGAATGGCATCACTTTCCAACAAAAGGTCCCCCAAGGGGTAATAAAGCCAATTTTAGCCTGATCTTCAAGATTTATCCTAATCTGATTATAACTAGAAAATCCATCCATTAAGGATATCATTCCACTCCCAGTAGTAAAATCAATGATTTGATCCATGTTGGGAAGAGGAAAATCATCTTTAGGGCATGCAACATTAATATCTCTAAAGTCTGTGCAAACCCTAACTTTGGTAGCTTCTTTCTTAGTTACTGGAACTACATTCAAGATCCATTAAACATAATCAATGGCTTGTATAAAAATAACCTTCAGGGGTTTTTCTAATTCCCCTTTGACTAGTAAGGCCACTTTAGGATGCATTTTTCTCAATTTCTATTTAACAAGTTTAGCATCTGGATGGACTACTAGGTGATGCATAGCTACAGAAGGGTCTAATCCTGGCATATCTTCATATGTCCAAGAAAAGACATCTTCATATTCCTTAAGAAATGCAATATATTTATCTTGTTTGTCTTGACTCAATTCTAATCCAATGTTGATTATGTGAGGATTATATTTGGTTCCAATGTTAATTTTTATGACGTTTTCTACTTCCATGTGTAGATCTCTCTCAAAATTAGGTGGGGCGGGTGAAACACCCAATTCTTGTAATTCTTTCGAGGTTATCTTGGATAATTTTTCTTGAGGAGTCGTGGCCTCAAGCTAGGCTATACTAGGTATAGAGCCATCGAAATAAAATCCGTTATGTAATAATTCCTCAATGGAGACATCATGGAAGATATCTCCCTCCAACTCATCATCGGATTCAATGATCATCTGAGGGTAAGTTATGGATAGCATATTACATATAAATGGCTTATTTATTAGATGCAAAGCATCACGTTCATCCAAATAATTTTTGTAACATAGGATTTGTCATCATCCTAAAATGGGAAGGGCTGACCTTTACTAGGAAATAGGCCCACACCACATCGGGCGGGCCATGGCTCTACCTCAAAAGGTTCTTTCATACCATTTTGGAAAGGTCCTAAACCTTTCCCTTTATATACCAATTTAAGCATTATAGGCTTAGCTTTAATATACTCATTAGTAAAATAACATCGAGCATATCCATCATAATGTGTCTTGATGTTTCTAGGTATTCTTCCCCAGTCATATCCCTTATAAATAAAAGCATAGCTCCCGACCTGGTAAATACTTCCCATAGGTTGTGGGAGGTCCAAGGTATGAGGAGAGGGTGGCAAATTATTTAAAATAAAGGAATCTTGCATAGCAGCGTTTGTTTTTTTTTATATAAAAATTTTAGATAAATCGGGTAAGAGCTCATCAGTAAGAGCGTAAGAGGTAGAAGGAACATTTCCTACATCTTCGGATGTGGAAAATATGCCTCTGGTAGGTGTATATGTTGTAGATATGTCGATGGATGGGTCTATAGGTATGGAAGTTATAGGAGTAAAAAAGGAAGCATTGGTTGTGGGTTTAGGATCTTTTTGAGGTCCTAATGTGGTTTGTTCGAAAGATGGTTGAACTATATGTAGAGGTGGAGTTGATGGAGAAAAATTAGATGATTTTATGGGTGTGTGTTTCACACGTTTAGATAGATGATGAGAATTAGGATGTGTGGATGATAGAGTAGGGTAAAATTGAACTCCAACAGGTTTTGCCAAAGCACACATATCAAAGGGTCTGGGATCACCATGAATGGCAACCAACTGATTTTGAAATTCGAATTTAACACACTGATGTAAAGTTGAGGGAACAACTCACATCATTTAGATCCAAGGGTGACCCAAGAGAATATTGTACAATGCATGGCAATGTACAATAAACACAATCATGTCTAAGGTTCTTGGACCAACTTGCAATGGGATAGTAATAACTCCACACATTTCTTGTGTTTCATCATTAAAGGCTTTTATGATCATATCAGTTATTTTCATTTCATCAGTTCTAAACCCAAATATTTGGTAGAAGTCAAAAGTGTAGATGTTTAAAGATGAACCATTATCAATCAAGACTCGTTTAACTACTACATCTCTAATTAGGGTAGTAATATATAAGGGGTTATCCTTATGTAAACTATGTTGCGGTATATCTCTATCCCGGAAGTCAATACAATCGACTTCTCGAGTTATGATAGTAGTGGCCATGGATTCAGGTTGAATATTTTGTGGTACCATCATTTGGCTTAATGTGAGCATTAATTCATCCCTATGTGTAGGAGAAGATCTTAAAAGGTCCAAAAGGGAAATTCTAGCTGTAGTATTTGATAATTGTTCATTAATATTATACAGAGGTTTAGGTTGAACATTAGGTGCATGATTCCATTTATTATGAACTTTCAAAACAAATGGAGCTGATCCATCATTATGAGTTTTATCTTGTTGAGAATTTTGAGACTATTGTCTAGTAACAGCTCCGATGGTACCTACAATATTATTTTGCGGATGATGAATGGGTCTTGGTATAGCATTTATGGCTTGCTCATTAGAAAGTAATTGGTGAGATGATGGTCGAGTAGTGACTCTTCTTGGAAATGGTTCTTCTGGGACCATATGACTTGTGATAGGGAGAATAGGATCCAATTCATCTTCAAAGCTATTCGATTTATTTGAGGTGATTTCCATATCACTCTCAGTATCATATTTTGTATCACTAAGATCAGGTGTCTGAATATTACATAGAGGTCTGGTCGTAACCATGGATAAAGTTGTGTCAAATATTTGTAGATCATGAGCAGGTAAATGTCCACTAATAGTCCCTACATATCGGGTAGGAGGGGGAACATTATGATGCTCAATTTTATTAGCCACCTCTTTACCATGCTTTGGTAAAGGATGTTGAAATATGTCCAATGATTGATTGGCATTCTGATTCTGATTTTGGGGGATGTTCTTTTGAACATTATTAGGAGGATTTTGTTTAGGTTGAAAGGCTTGCACCTCCATATCATTGTTATCAATTAAGTCTTGTATTTTATGTTTTAATATTTTACAAGAGTTGGTAGCATGTCCAGGTCCTCTATGGAAATCACAGTGTAAATCAACTCTATATTCGGGTATAGTTGGATCAGGTTCTCGAATATTTGGTAATTGGATCAAACCTCATTATAATAATTGTGGTAGAATGGTTGATAGAGATTGATTTAACCTAGTAAATTCTCGATGTGGTTTATCAGGAGGTTTCAGTATAAACTTCTCTGTTGTTTTTGCAGCATTAACATTAGCAATGTTTCTGCTATCAGTGACTCCATCACCCACAACGTGTTTATTCTTATATTGATTTTTGGATGTTTTCTCATCGTATTTATTTTTAAGATGAACTCTCCTAATGAGAGCATCTTCCACTCTTTGAGATAAATCTATAGATTGATCGAAGGTGGTCAAGGTAGCAATTGATAACTCATAGGATAGTTTTTCTTATAAATTATTGATAAATATATCCAACATTTCTCGATAAGGTAACACAAAGTGCAATTTTCCTATCAACTGTCTCCACCGAGCTAGGAAATCAGCAAAACATTCATCTTTGTCTTGTTTTAAGTTGTAAAAATATTTAATGGTTACATGCATTTCGATGTAGGCACTAAACTGATGAACAAAAGAATCGGTTTTTTCTTCGAAATTCCTCAAAGAATGAGTGGGTAATTGATAATACCACTCTAATGCCATTCCTCTTAAACTTTTTGGGAACATTTTTAGTAATAACAAGGCATCATGTGATATATCATGACATGCTATCCTAAACATACAAAGATTCTCTATGGGATCTTCGTTTCCTTTGTATATAGGTAGGGCAGGCATAGGAAAGTGTTTAGGATATGGTTGTGCTATGACAATAGGATCTAACGGCTGACTACACATCTCTCGATAATTGTACGAGGGACGGTAGGGATCTATCTGGTCCATGCGAAAGACTAACTATTTCACCATGGCTTCCAGATTACTAGTTTGTCCACCATATTGGTTCGATGGTACATGAGTATGGGATTTGTGAGTGTATGATGGCATGACGTAACGATTAGATGCTATATTTCTATTATGCAAATGGTTGGTAGGGAGAGTATTATGAAGAAGATTTTTAGTAGCATTATGTTGTATCCCAAATTGTTGGAAATTGGTGTTTGGTTTTATTTTGGGTTTTTGTTGATTTGAGGTATGTTGATCAATAGCTTGGCAAAATAGAGCAGTGAATGAAGGTTTCTTTTGTGTGGGAATAACTCTAGGCTTGGTAACAGGCAGTCTAGGTGGTTGGGTAACCTGTTGTTGTTGCATGTTTTGGATTATAGTGGCCATATCCAAATTGGATGGTCCAACTTGATCACTTTTTTAATCAACAAAGGACAAGGGATTAGTGCATGTGTGATATATTTCTTCTAGGGTTGCTTGAGTGTCACTAATTTGATCCTTGTCCATATGGACTACTCTATTAAGAGCACCAATATTAGTATTGAGGAACTTCCAAAAATGTTCCATGTTCTCAAAAGTAACAGCTCCTCCCGGAGACATTTTAGGGGATGAGGATCCTTCCTCTCTATTTGATTCTTGTTCATTTCTTATAGCAAGCTCTTCTTCTTGCTGATATAGGATTTCTTCTTCCTGAACTTGATATTTAGGAAGGACATCTGGGTTATTTAATGGTTTTCCTAACCAATCTTCTTCTTCTTCAGTTTTTTTTCCATTCCTAAGTCTAGGCATTGTGCTTAAACTTAGATTTTAGAATATATATATATATATATATATGCGACAAGTTTGGGAGGTATATATTTTAATTATATACCTACTATAATACTTAAAAGAAAACGTTTTAATTTTTGTTATATTTTTGTTTTTATGTGTTTTATAATAATATTATAAAGACAACAAACAACATACTAAATGCAAGAAGTAATAATAATAAAAGAATGTCTTAGTTTTCTATAAATAATTTATGGATGTCATTAATAGGATCAAGTTCATCAGGAGTCATGAAATGGTCCTCTTCAAATTGGAAATGGTTTTTCAAGAATTTGACAAAGTGTGCTATGGTGATATTATCTATTTCAGACTTTGACCTGTAGAAATAAATTTCATGGTAATACTATTGATATAACACAGTTCTAGGAACTCTATTCCATCTCTTTCTATCCATAAGAACGACCTTTTGATCCTCTATACGAGATAGAAATTTATGTACTACAACTGCGTTGTCGAGGTATTCCTCAAAGGTGTACAACTCGAAAGACACAAGTGCTCTTTTATCTGCTAACCACCTATGGCAAGCTCTCTGAAGTTCATGATATAAGGTTACTTGATCAGGATCCAAGATTCTATCTAGGACAAACCTCTTGATTTGCCTAAGTTCGGTTGATCTAAATTCAATGATACCCAATCTCCTATCAAGTTTGTCCCACAAAGGTTGAACCCTATTTGTTTGAGGTACTCTAAGCACAAAAGTAATCTCTATGGTTGTTAATTTATTTTCAACATTAATGGTGACAACTCGTATTTTATTATAATCTACCATATAAATATGATATGAAAATTTAATTATTTATTTTATGATTCTAAAAGCATATATTATTTTTTTTGGATTTTTTTCAAAAGGTTTTAGTTTCAACATCGAGTTCACAAAAATGTATCGCTCCAAATTTTTCGTATCCTTACCTTCAGGCTATAGGATCCACATCCGAAATGGGGATGCGAGAAGGATGGGACAATACCTTAGACTGAGAGGCCCTTTGAATGTCATGCCTCTTGGGGGAGGGGTATAAGGGTGAATTTTTTATGGATGGTGGGGTTCACCAGGAAACTTTGAGTGGTAGTTTCCACGCCTAGGTTGAGAATGGGTTTGATGTGTTCATTTTTATATTCAATCATTCAATTCCTAGGTTTGGCCAAGATGAATCTAAGTTATTCTATATGCCAATGCTGATTTATATGGATACAAAAAATATGAATAAGTGCTAAACACAGAAAGTGTGCTAAATAAGATAGAATGTACCTAATTTCGGATGTCTGATGAAGATTCTGAGGTTTGTAGAAGTCCAGATCATCTCAAATATTACATGATCATCTACAATTGCATAGAATCATCTCAAATCATATTCAGTCATCTGAGATCAGACGAGATCATCGTCGACCTGACGAATTCGTTAGACAAATTTGTCAAAAACTTGCAATCACAAAAACAGATACCAAAGACCAAAAATACAACTACAAAAGCAAGGGGAAATGATAGAAATATTAGTAAACTTGCCTAAATGATAAATCCAAATAACAATTAAAGGAAATGCCTTAATTTAATCATTTATTTTAACTTTATCATGCATCTATGCTAAATGAGGTGAACTCCAGAATGTAGAAATAGAATAAACTAAGTTAATGCATAAGGAAATGAAGAGATAAGATAAAAAAATGCAAACTTTAGGCTATGATTGCCCCCAATCTAGACTGCAGTCGAGATTGCCTCCAATCATACGATATCATCATCGATCTACGACAGGATCATCCAAAATTGTATAGAATCACCAGCGACAATTCGAGCTTGCTCCAGCTGAAAAATAGTAAAATTCTTGCAAGAAAAACTTGAAATACACAATGCAAACAATGGTGCGAAGGTGTTATAATGCACGAGAAACTAAAGTTGTAGGGAAAATCATCCAGGGGGAAGTCAAGAAAAATCCTAAGTTTATATAGGATTTAGGGAGAGGTTAGGAGGTTGGAGATCACCCCAATTTGGGATATCTCCAATGGGGGAGACTCTAACCACGCAGACACGCTTTCTTCCCAAGTTAGAGAAGTTGAAATAGAAGCTAATTATGAAAATTTAGTTTTGGGACGAAATCGTCTGGACGTTCTATTCCAGATGAATTTGTCAGATCTAGGATGATTTTGTCTGATCGTCGAAGATATTTTCCAACGGTCAAAACAAATCCTAAAAATGGCATAGAAAATGAGGGGAGCAGATAATGGGCGATTTTGGGGTTAAAATTCAAATTTTTATCTTTTTACTGAGGTTTTAACTATGCCAATTTTAGGGTGCTACAGATACAGATCCTTCCATTAGGTTTTCCTATAGGTACCATGTTTGATACCCATTCTAGATAGTTGATGGAAATGACAAAATCTACATCCAGTAGCTTTTGCAATTCATCCTTAACCATTAAGGCTACTATTGGATGCATATTTCTATGTTTTTGCTTGACTGGATTCTTTGTTAGATCTAGTGAAAGGTTCCAATTTTAGATCTAGACTTGGCATGTCCTTATAAGTCCAAGCAAAGAGATCAGATCTCTATTTCAGGAGAGGGATGAGGTTGGAACGCTCATCAGGAGTCAAAATTTCTCCAAATTTAACCTTCTTAGGATTAGTGGAATCATTAATGATATCCATTTCAAAGGTTTCCTCTACTGACATATGGGATCCCTCCTCAAGCTATTGGGGTGTAGGTATCAAGTGGATGTCATCTACTAGGTTTATAGGTTCCTCATTGGAAGCATACTCAGGATGATAGACATCATATGCACAACTTGGTGCAAAATATAAAGGTTGTAGCATTTCCTCATTAGGGAAGAAATATTTAGGCTCTAAAGGTGAATCAACATGGTCTCAATCAATAGCGTCTATATTAAGACACAATGGCTTGGAAGGATAAGTTGGATTATGGATTAGAGTGGTCAAATCAATGGAGATCATATTGATGGAATGGATCATGTCTCTAGGACCACATACACTTGATTCAATTTTAGAAAAACTTACATCCCTGAGATGTGGCTCTAGGGGTATGGGGATCTCTAGATCCGATCCATGAACAAAATTTTGAATGGGATCATTGGGCTCAAGGAGCTCCATGTATGTTGGCAAACTGGAAAACACCATGTGATAAATCACATTGAGATTCGGTGGTCTTCCCCTAAGGTGAGGATGGAGATTGATCTCTCTATACATCTCCTCAGTAGTATATGGCACATTATGATGATGTAAGTAGGAAGGTCCTAAACAGGCTCTCTCTATTTCATCCTCATAGTCACTCTCAACTATGAAGCGCTCTTTGATCTCATCCATTTGTTCCATGGGTAACAAATTATGTAAGAGTGTAGGGCTAAAGTAGGCCAACTTGGATTCATCCTTGAATTGCTTATTGTTTGAGGATAACTCAGTGTCATCTATTCTAGAATTATAGTTTGGTCCATCACTTTTGATGATGGATACTGCTTGCACATCCTCAGAAGCAACTTCTAATTTAGTGTCTATAGTTATGTCCAGACTTTGGATGTGCATACTAATATCATTGGTAGCTTTACAACTTTTATTGTCCAATTGAGCTCTTGGAATATGTTCTATGCTGGTCTCCACCAAGATGTTTGCATGGTATCTCTTAGGTGGCTCTACAATGACATAGATCACTAGTCAATTATCCCTTTGAAACGTGGAAGGATTAGGGTGATAAGGATTGAAGTCAACTTCACCCCCCAGACTAAGGTAAATGTAGTCTAAACATGCCACAAGGAGTTCATATTGTCCTTGAATATAGTATCCTAACCCAAACCTATCAGTTGGTAACTAATACTGTAGTTCATATGGCCTCCTATGCCCTTACTCGAATAGTCTAAGACCATAATTGTTGGGCACTAAATTGCACCAATTTTTCACTCGATACTAGAGTTGTCTATCTTCCTACTTTATGTCTAGGATTGCACCTGATAGCTACATCTCAACACTCAACATTAGATGGACCAAAATAGGGGTTTCTAATCCAACCTCCATAGTAGGTTGGTTCTTTATCAACTTAGCAAGTTGTTGACACAATTATGCTCACTTAGGGTTTGGAGTTTAGGGTAAGAGAAGGTTAGGGCTAGAGAGATGTGGATAATAGTGGAAAAATAGGTTAATAGCATTGCACTACCATAAAAAGCTCCTAAAAACCATGCTAAGGACATATACTCAGATCAAAATTTATCCCAAAATAGATTGTTTCATATTGTAGACACCAAAACAACACCAATTCGATTATGTGACTACAAGCACTGACCAAATTGACATACATATCCCCTAGGGCAACCTCCAGAGGTTAAAAAATGGTCCTAACCACTCCCAAATTAGTTTTGGAAGGTCAGAGGTAATTTTGGCACCTTTTAAGCACTTTGCTCCCTATTCATCCCACCCTGGGATGATTAGAATCCTATTTGTCCCACCTCGGCATGATTAGTAGCAATCGTCCCAGGGTGGGACAATTAGCAAGTTTGACTGTAAAAAAGTCAAGCCTTGATAGATCTACCACTCAACTTCACCTTCATTACATGCAATTGTGAGGAAAAATTTCAAATCTAAGATAGGGACTTTAGTCAAGCAGGCCTCATGCAAGGAGGCCCTAAATCAAGGAGGAATATTCTCTCCCCCAAAAAATGCATGACAAGCCAAGTGGTGCCCTCACATGTGCATTCAAAGGAGAACCTTAGGTCTATAAAATTATGATCCTTCTCACCCCAAAAAAGAACATAGATGGATCATTTGGAGCAATGGAGTGCTACCAAATTATAACCCACATTCCCCTTTGTGCTTCTGACATCCCTAATTTCTCTTTTGGAAGAGAGGTTATCAGGTGAACACTAAAAATGCAATACTGACCCAAAACCCAAGCAATCAGCCACAATCCCACACCAAACTCATTGATACAACCCCCTAGGAGGTTTTGGACCCATCCCACCTAGATTGGTATCCAAACCAGGTCCCAAATGACTGACGTCCTACCCTCGGGAGCCCCCCAAACTACTGTAGTCCTAATCATCCCACTTCAAAGTGATTAGAAATCCATGAATGCTTTCTTCACTATTATTTTTACATTATGTTCTATTTGGTTTACTTATACTATTGTTCAAGTTTCATGTCATTCTGACCTATTTTGACCTTGTTTTTATCATTTTACGCGTTTACTAACCTACAGGGAGCGCCTTTAGATATGGGATAATCTTGGCAGAATATGCTAAATATGACCTTCTGGGTCATCCCAAAATTCCCATTTTTTTCTAATCCCAAGTTTGTAGGAATTCTGGAGGCCTCTGGACAGGACATTTGCAAGGTCTCTTTTGCATGTTTTGTGACAATCCTAATCGTCCCACCCCGGAGCGATTAGAAATCCATGCATGATATCCTGACTATTATTTTTGAAATGTGTCTCTGATGATGTTTCTATGCTTCTATCAAATTTTAAATTCATTATGATATGTTTTGACCATCATTTTGCTATTTTACGTATTCACTAGCTAGAGGCCCTAGGGATTGCATGTTTCCCTCTATCCGCATATGCTATTAACTGTTTGATATTTCTCTATGCATATGATCTCACCACCAAGAACATCGGAGGGGTATCAAGGAATGACGAAAACATGGACACAAGTGGCAACAACCTTTGGCTAGCCCATTTCAAATGTGGCCATGTGAAAGACACTGGAAGCGTATCATCCGTTGATGTAACGAACTGTATCAAATGTTTTGAGCCCTGGAAGGGGGACATATTGTAACTAGATTTAAAAGAAACATTAATAAAAGAGGCCCCAATTTTCTTTATTTGCTAACATCTCATGTCTTTCCTTCATGCATTGCTTTTCTCGCATTCGTAGGACTTAGCATTTTTATATCAATTTCATTTGCATCATAATCTGGCACGCCGTCACTCCGCATTCGGCTTTCAGTGGCAATAATGGTGGGAATTTTGTCCCCTACTATTAAGATCAAGTTTTTTTTTTATCTAAATTTTGTGGTTTATTTGCAGGTGTTACTCATTCGGGCACTGGACTGCTACTTGTGCCACCCTGTGACGAATACAAACCTAGAATTCATGCCACCCTGGGATGAATACGTATTCGTCCCACCCTATGATGAATACAAACCTACTATTCATCCCACCTAGGGATGATTAGAGCTTTATGTAGTTTCTGAGTAGAAACTCAGAGGCATCTGGTTTGGACAGAGAAGAATTAGGTTTTCTGAACATCCTTTGTGTTTTTCTATTTTTTGTTTCTGCAGATTTCTATTATCTTTGATTTCTTGCAATAAAAAAAAAACATAGAGTAAATTACATGGAAGGAACATAATTAGGAATGGATTCTTCTCTGGTTTTCTTGCATGATACTTGCACCAATGACAAGTCATCATCATAGGTGTTAGTTCTAGGTAGGGTTTGTGATTTCCTTCTTGCTGCTAATTGTTTCTGAAAGATAAAACATACTTTGAAGCATTACATTAGTGAAAATCATATTTTGTTGTATGTTTTATTTCTTTACATGATTAAAAGGAACCACACACACAACACCTAATAAAATTAACATCAAGGAGTTGGTATTAATACCCCAACACTTGATCAAGACCAACGGTGGATTTCATCATCACCTTGGCCTGAATTTTGCATACATTCACCTTGATCACGACTGTTGCTAGACGTAAATCCTAATGAAAGCTGACCAAGTGTAACGAGGGTGATTCCCCATGCATGAGGATAAGTCTTCTATGGTAGGTGTCAAAAATAGAGTGATCCCCCTTCCATACCGCCTATGTTCCATGTATTTTTATGCTCTCGCATACCAATAGTCTCCCTCACATAAGGTTGGGTATATTGAGAGGTCGGTATAACAACCTAGAAATGGTATATTGAAGGGATGACCATTTTGGAGATATAAGAGCCCTCATTATGCATGGATAACAAAGTTATCTTTACAAGTTTTACATAACAAAAATCAAACACACCAAACTAGATTTAGGGCACACATTTAATTTGTAAACAAGATAATCATCTCTTTGTTTGTGTGGTCCCCGTTTGTTTGGTGTAGCATAAAAAATTGTAAAGGAGATAAAAATATACGTATCTTCCTTTAGAAAACACCACCATGGTGTACACCTATAGCCAAGCCCAATCATGGGTAGAATTTGCAAAAAGTGTACAAGGAGGCACAAGTCGCCTCCATTATAGCCCCAAGGACTTGGTTATACCACCTTGACAGCCTGACCCACAACGTGGTCCACACTATGCCAATACAGAAAATGACTATAGAGGAACCCCTTTGAGGGGCACTCCCATTCAACATAGACCCTCTCAGGAGGAGTACATACATGGGAAGGCCCCCTTAGATACTCATTATGAGTTGCCACTGCATGATGAAGTGCTAGAGTAGCATAGGGTTCATAAGGAGGGACCACATTATTATATCATTCCTCCTCTACCCCTCATTACTGTTAGAACTAATAGGCCAAATCTAGAGCATAAGGCTCTTCAGACAGGGTGACCCAACTCCACCTATCCCTTTCACATGTACAAAGGGGAGCATGAGGAAAACTAGTATATTCCTCAAGAGCAATACATCGCACGGGAGCAATGCACCTCCGCACCTGCTAATTATCAAGATCACCTATTGAGGCCAGAGCCTTAGGTGAATGTTGCTAACATTGATAGAGGAAAGTGACCCATAGATATTTTAGATCACCATGACCGAGATAGATATGTAGGAGAGGCATCTAGGCCTCTATACATAGGATGACAGAACAAATTGACTTGGCATTTGCCAAACATGCCGCCTGTCAAGCGCAAATCACACAGCTTAGGCAAGATCAACAACAGTTATAGGTCACCCATGATGGGCATCTTCCTCGGGCACCCATCCATGTTTATAGGTCATGCCTAGAAACTCCGCAAGAATCCTATGAGGAATTTGAGCAATAAGAAGAGCGGGCTGAAATGCCCTACCAAGGCAGGGGGCGCTACCCGGATACCCCTCCATAGGCATCAAGTTCCTCGTAATTCACAATGGGAACAAACCAAAGAAGAAGAAATCAAATCCTATGATGCATACAAAGCACTATTAGAATTCTTAGAGTCTATGGAGACCAAGACTTCAGGGCCCCAAAATCCCACCTTACGCCTGCTCCGCAGTCACCCTATGCATCCTTCAGTTTCGGCACCCCCATACCCCAACCACTTCAAAATGCCTCAATTTGTGATTTTTAGAGGGGATGAGGATTCCCAAGAGCACGTAACAAGGTTCCTAAGTCAATGCTTTGGCATTCAAGACAATGATGTATTGCTTTTGAGAACATTTATAACCATGTTCGTAGGCCCTGCATCAGATTGGTTTACCTAGTTGCCAAAGCATAGCATCAACAATCTAGACCAGCTAGTGGATGCGTTCCTTGAACATTTTGCCTTCAACACCAAGAATAAGGCATCCTTAAGCGACCTAGCTAGTTTTAAGTAGTATGATGATGAGACCATAACTGCTTATGGGAATCAATGGAGGACATTACTTTCAAAGCTACCCTACCTCCCTCCTATGGTCGACATGACTCAAATGTTTTCAAAGAGTTGCATAAGGTCTATCTTCATTCTATTGTAGCTATAGCAATATGCCACCCTAGAACAATCCTTGGTGTAAGCCCAGATAATTAAGGAGATCATAATACAAGATGGAAAGATTACCAAGCCGTGCAAGAAAGAGTGGACCAAAAATGCCAAAACTGGGCCCACGCAACCGAAATCCGCCATGGTCAATCATGTTTCCATAACTGTACCATCACCTACACAAACAACACAGCCACCAAAGGCTAATTATCAGGTAGTTCCTCTTGCTAACTATGAAAAAGAAAATCACAAATAAGAACAAAATCAGCAGCGTCACCCTAAGTGATAATTCACATAATTCACGGAGTCTAGAGACTCCTTGTTTGATCACCTGTTCATGGCAAACTTGATAAACTTGCTAGAAAGTCAACCCATAGACCCCAACGTGCCAAAACCCAAGGGCTATAGGGAAAATTTATATTGTAGATTCCATCAACAGAAAGGACATGACATCTTCAGTTGTTGGAAATTCAAAAACTTGGTGCAATACTTGATAGACAACAAAATGCTCATGGTGGATAATCCCATAGCGCTAAGCAACCAACAGATGGAAGTTTTTAAAGACCCCCTGCCTACCCATGATGCACAGAAAAGAATTTATAAGTGAACGAGGTAACACAAGACTACCCCATGTAGGGATCCATAAGGATGATAAGCATTATGACACAGAACAAAAGATACCCAAACATGACTGCACCCACAACAGCTACATGAAATGTTCTATCAATGTCACAACCCCCACAACACCCTACACAACATCCCCTACCTAGACCAGTTGCAATGATTCGGACTAAGCTTACTCAAAGTTTAAGGACCACGTCGGCTAGGCTCTCTGTTTATGAGCTCATCTGACAATCATCGCTCCATCAGGAGGCTCTGATGAAGATACTCAAAACAATTGAGCTACAGCCCCACGAACCTAATTATTTCAACAACTTTGTGGGACATGTGAGACAATGCATAGAACCAGTCATAACCTTCAGGGAAGATGAATTGAAATTAGTGACTAGTTATATGGTGGATCAACCTCTGCACATCATCATGTAGGTCAACGAGATCCCATTCAAGAGGGTTTTGGTGGATACTGGCTTGTCCAGCAACATAATCATAACAACGGCATTAAAACATCTTAAATTGCTAGCATCCCACATTGTGGCATCCACCTACACTCTTCGAGCATTCAATGACACGTTATACTCAATAGTTGGCACAATTGTCCTACCCATCCAAGTAGGACAAAAGATCATTCCTACATTGTGTCACATCCTAGAGGGTGAGATGGCCTACAATATCTTGCTATCCTGGCCTTAGATCAGGCACATGAAGTGTGTCCCTTCGATAGCCCATCAATACCTCAAGTACACATATGAAGGGCAAGTACATGTAATCCCAGCAGACTTAGAGCCCTTCAAGTTTTGCAATGCATTGCATCTGATGCCACAATCGACCCTCCCATCGACGTATTTGGACTTTCAATTGAATCTGTCCACTCAGGGTCCAATTCTGCCTAAATCCCTATTGTTGAGTCCCTCAAGTAACCGACCTGGCCCATATTCGTCATCTATCCCTTCACCAACAATGCCACCTATGGTAGCCACATCGAAGGACAATGGGAAGAAGCCCCGAGAGGAGGCACCACCATTAGTCTTAACCATCTCTATCGAGGAGGTGCCTAGCCGAATGGAAGTCGAGACACCTGATTCACCCAACATGGAGTGGACTCAAGGAGAACTCTCGTTCTCACCCCCTCAACTACCAACGATTACTGTCAAAATGGCCAATACGAGCTTGGGGGAGTACCTAGTGTAGAACATTGTGGCAACACCTACACTTGAATCCATGCAAGACATGGGGAGACCTTGCCTCCCCATTAGCACTATCGTCCCTTTAGGTTACCCACAAAATCAAAAAAACTTTGTATATGAGGGCCTTGAGAATGGCCTTGAACCCTACCTCCAAGAGAAAGAGGACAAAGAGCCATTTGTTGAGAATTTTGACTATCTATCCAACCTGAACTTTGTCTTGAAATACCTTAACCAATGTAATTGGCATGGATATGGATTGGGCAGATATGAACAAGGAATGTGCATTCTTTGTCAACCAAGATACTAGATGCCATATGACAAATCAGGAGTAGGTTTCAACCACCCTTTGCCCCTCAACATTTTGGTAGAAACCATGCAAGGCATAGGTCTAGAAAATAGGGATGGGTTGTCACAAGATCCATATGCCAATCCCAACACAATATACACATTGGGGGATTATCTCCCATTGTTAACAACAAACCTTGTTAACCTCAACAACTCCTCCCCTTTGATCGAGAAAGGGGAAATTTCAAGGAGTAACCTTCAAGAAGGGTATGAGCAAAATCAAGGGAGCTCTTCAAAAGATGAGTCGGATTATGAGGTAGCACCTTGGGACCCGTTTGAGTCCGATAGCAATCACTCATAGGTGACGCCCATCAATGATTATCAGGAGGACTTTGTGGAAATGTTCCCCTTTAATGTTCCCATTGGGCAATTTCCACCTCAAGAGACTCCAGCCCTCTCGTAGAGATAAAAACAACCCAGAAGGGGCAAAATCAACATGCTCAAATAAAACGAGCCTCCCATACCGGCCATAAGACCAAGTGATCAAGAAACGTCTAGTGGGAGGCTATACCAGCCACAAGGGCACATAGTTGTCGAAGCCAATGAAGGCCTATGGATATTCAATAGCGACTATGAGGATGAGACTGAGATGGCATATCTCAACCATATAAGGCAACAAGAATAACCCATAGACATCGATGGTATGTTCAAGCATCTGCATATGGGACCAAGGAATAGGTGGCATTTGAACCAAGTGTAGCTAAACCAAGTGCTTCATCCACCACTTTGGGCATACAGGGAGCATTCCCCACCTAGAGAACCTATAGGACCACTAGTTCCAAGGGTAGACCCTATCCTTCTATCCACACATAGGGCCGATACTTTTGTGCCAGTACCCACAGAGCCAGATCTGGGGTACAAGGATCACCAAGAATGTTTGAGTCTATACTTGCACAATAATGGAGATTAAATTCATTCCATCAACATGATCTCCATTGATCTAACTACCCCCATCCACAATCCAACCGACCCAACATGACCATTTTATCTAGACCTAGAATCCATAGACTAGGATCACGCTGACTCACCACCATCCCCATAAGAGTACTGGGCTTGTAGTGAGATGTTTCATTTCACCCTAGGACAGACTCAGGATATCTTCCATGCTGAAGAGGAAACTAATGTTCCCAATGTAGATCTAAATTTAGTGAATGACATCCACCTAATTCCAACTCCACACCAGTTGGAGGTTGGATCCCACATGTCAGTCGAAGAAACAATTGATGCAGACATCGGTTCCGATCTAATGAATCTGCAAGTCATCAAGCTAGGGGTAATTCTATCCCTTAAAGAGCAATCCAAGTACATTTTCCTTCTCAAAGAGAAGGAGGAGGTTTTTGCATGGACCTACAAAGACATGTCGGGGCTAGACCCATAGCTAGTCACGCATAATCTAACACTTGACCTGTTTGCCTGCAGGTGGTAGGGTGTAGTCTTGTTGTGTTAAATCTAATATTGCTTCATCAACTCCTCGATCAACTTGGAGATAAATTGAGGTCCCTGGTCTCTTTTTATTTCTTTGGGGATCCCAAATAATGTAAAAATTTGATCAAATAAGAAGTCAACTACCATTTTTTCCTTTGAATCCCTCAGTGCTTGAACCTCCACCCACTTGGTGATGTAGTCTGTACAGACTAAAATAAATCTCTTTCCTATTGAGGGTGGATTAATTGGTCCCAAAAAATCCATGCCCCACTTATCGAAGGGCTCTAGATGCACTTGAAGTTGAAGGGGCATATCATATTGATGGGTTGGTCTACCCATTATTTGGCACTCGTCACACTTGCTACCATAGGCAGCCACATATTAAAATAGAGTGGGCCAAAAATACCTAGCCTGTAGGATTTTATAGGTGGTTCACTTCCTCATAAAGTGTCCCCTGCATTTTTCATCATGGCAAGCTTTGAGTATATCTAAGAATTCCTGCTCTGCTACACACCTCCTTATAATTTGATAATGTCCTATTTTGAATAGGATACCATCAACCCATAAAAAGGAGGTACTCTTCTCTACTACCACCTGCTTTTCTCGTAAGGTGAGAGCAGGTGAGATTCTTCTAGTGGCTAAGTAATTGGCTATTTCTACATACCATGGTTTTTGCTCACTGATGGTGAACAAATGTTCATCTAAAAATTGCTCTTCCACTACTGCATGGTCTACTAGTATCATTCTGGATAGGAATTTTTCTACAAAATTGTCCTTGCCTGGCTTGTTAACTATTATTTTATCAAAATCCTATAGTAGTAGAAGCCATATTATAACTCTTCCACCAATAGTCAGTTTTCTCATTAAATATATAATAGTTGCATGGTCTATGTGGACGAACACCTTGTATCTGGTAATATATTGGTAGAATTTATTTATGGCATACACAACCATAGGGAATTCCTTCTCTATCACTATATAGTTGAGTTCAACCCCTACCAAATTTTTGTTGACATAGTAGATGGCATAAAATTCCTTGCCATCCTTCTATCTAAGGACTGCTCCAATCACATTTTTGGAGGCATCATAATAGATGTGGAAGGGTATAGCCCAATTTGTTCCCCTCAAAAAAGGTGCAGATATCAGCTTTTCCTTGAGGAACTAAAAATTTTTTTTGTAGTCTTCCATCTAGTTGTACTCCACGTCCTTAGACAATAAAGTGTGCAATGGTCTTGCAATTTTGCTAAAGTTGACAATAAATCACCGGTAGTACCCAACAAATCTGAGGAAACTTCTCACATCTCACTATGTTGTGGGGCTAGGTATGTCCTTGATGACCTCTATTTTTATTTTGTCAACCTTTATTCCTTCCACGGAGAGATGGTGTCCCAATACAATGCCTTATTGCATCATTATAAAGCATTTTTTCTTACTAAGGGACAAATTATTTTCCTCACTTCTTTCAAGAAATCTTTCTAGGTTCATCATTGCTTCATAAAAGGTTTCTCCATAAATGGTGAATTTGTCCATGTACATTTCAACCACATCTCCTATCATATCTAAAAATATGCTGAGCACCACCCTTTGGAAGGTGGCAGGTGCATTGCATAGCCCAAAAGGTAATACCTAATAAGCAAATTTTCCCCAAGGGTAGGTGAAATTCATTTTATCCTGGTCTTCTTCTCCTTTCTAGATCTATTTGTATCCACTAAATCCATCCAGGAAGGAGAAGTACTTCTACCCAAAAAGTGTATCCAAGACCTGATCAATGAATGGGAGTGGGAAGTGATCCTTTTTGGTCATTTTGTTCAATGCTCTATAGTCTACATAAATCTTCCACTTCTCATTTTTTTGGGGACCACCACTAGTAGTGATACCCACTCACTATCATAAATTGGATATATGAATCTGATTGAATTTTTTTTTTGCAAATTTGCCTTGACAATGTCCTTTATTGTTGAATTCATTCTTCTTTGTGGCTGCCTGCTTGGAGTCGCCTGCTCTTTAAGGTATATCTTATGGGTGCATATTTCTAGGCTGATACCTTTCATATCCAAGTAATCCCATGCAAATGTTCATTGGTGTATAACCAGGAGTTCTTTTACCTTCCTTAGCTGTGTGGGGGTCAACCCACTGTTGATATTCAACATTTTATTGGCCCAATGTTTATCTATTGGATGTGGTGGTCTTGGGCGCCAGCTAATGGTGACTCAGGCATAATTTCAGAGGACTCTCCCTAGAGTAATTCTATGATAGCATCATCCTCATTTTCTTCCTCCTATATTTGGTCCAATGCCATCACTGGCTAGATGATGTACAAATCCTCTTTGTGCTTGGTCAATTTAGACCCTCCCAATGAATCAACGGACTGTGTGGGAGGTGAAATAGTCAGCCTTTTTATGTTCTACCCATTGGAGATGGTCATTAGCCCATCATGGTAGCTAATGTAGGCATTATCTATTGCCAACCATGGTCTTCCTAAGATAAGTGGGTAGCAACCTAGCTTAGTTTTAGATTGTAACACCAGGAAGTCAATCGGATATTCCCACGCATCAACCATCACGATTATATCTTCCAACATTCCTTATGGTGCTACGGTTGATCAATCATCCATCTATAAAAATATTGAGGTTGGCCTCATGTCTATGAGCTGTAACCTTTGCATGGTCTCCTAAGGCATTATGTTAATGGACACACCAAGATCGACCAGTGTATTAGTCAAGGAATACCCCCCAATTTTTACTGTCAACACTGGGTTGCTTGGGTTTACTTACTTAGGGTGACACATCTTGCCCATCATTAAATCTTCCAAATTTCCCATAAAATTAATAGTCTGGGTCACTCTCTAGCTTGGCTTTATTAGGCACATATATTTTATTGATTTAGAATATATGGGGATGTCTCGGATAGCTTGAAAGAGTGGATTTGTCACTATGAGATTTTTCAAGCTAGAAAGAATATCAAACTCCAGTTGCATTAATTTCCTCTGTTCTTGTAGCCAATTAGGAAAAAGAGCCTTTATTATCTTAGCCACTTCTTATTCCACCTCTTCTATAAGAGGTTTTTCTTCTAAATCTGCCTCCTCTTCTATCAGTGGAGGTGTCTCTACTCCTAGATTTCTACCTGATCTAAGCTAAATCAGATTACAACTAATATTATACATCGGGTACATCTCACCTTCTACATTATATGCCAAATTTGGATTTTCCATTGGTTGTGCAGGTAGCTATGTAGGTCTCACTACGAGAAAGGGAAAAATATTTTGATGAGTTGGTGCTACATTCTGTGGAATCATATTCCATGGGGTAGGGCCTCTCCACTGTTGCCCAAGGTATTGATATTGCATCCAAGGTTACTGATTCATATATGCTGCTTCTGGGGGTGCATTGGACCAAGGATATGGGCCCCACCACCCCATTTTAGGTGGTTGTGACTATATTTTTGGCATGTATGGTCCTCCTCGTACGATGGAATTCCTAGTGGCATATTTCCCGTAGGGGGTTGTGGCCAACTCCTTCGATTGCCTATAAAATAGGATTCCAAAACATTAACATCCTCCTTAATGTTGGGCAATTACGGGCATAATCTGGTCTTATGATTTAGCTTGTAGACCATGCATACTCTGACTTTATTTTCTAGGCATGCATTCTTTGTATGCTTTCCTCTACATTTTGGGCAAAAATAAGCTAATGCTGCCTCATTTTCTTGCTTCTTTTTCTCTAACAATAGTGTATCCATATGCAATGCTAGATATGAAAGCATCTTACTTTTCAAATCTTCTAGCATATTGCCTATTTCTATTTTTGTGACCAAAGCAGTCACTTTCATGGTTCTAGGAGTGGTCTTGCCTCTCCTTCTTGAGTAGTTTCAACATAATTGTCGGATATCTTCCATAGCATGCTGGTAGACATCACCTCTAGAAATCATGTTGAGAGCTTCCAATGATTTTTTGTTAATTCCTCTCAAAAATATGCTTTTAAGAGACTTATTAGCTAGCTTCACGTGAGGAGATCATTGGATATTGAAGTTGAATCTCTCCCAGTACTCTTCAAGAGACTCATCTTCCTTCTGCATCATGCTCAGGACCTCCTCTCTGGAGTCTCTTGCTCTCTTGATGTCTTGATATTGCTCTAAAAATAGCCTCTTCATTTGATCCCATGTGGCAATGTGTTTGTCTCCCAGACCAATGAACCATCGTAGAATTGCATCATCTAATGTGGAAGGAAAGAGCTTCAACTTTTGCATATCATATTTGTAGTCCATAGACCTACATAGAATATTAAACTTAAATAAAAATAGGTTAGGGTCCTCAGTTGGGTATCATCTAAAGGTAGGAAGGTGAGTAGGGGATATGTTTTTCATTTTGGTTTCTTCTACTCATTACTCAATTGGGAAACTAAAGCCAGATGAAGCCTCTTTGTCAACCATTTTTTCAAGAAATGTGGTCTCTAATGCAGTTCTTATGACCTCACAGTCGTTCAAAACTTTTTGAGTTAGGGCTCTGAAATCAGCTAGTGTTATCATCTAATTTTCTACAAATTTCCACAATAGAGCTTCCTCTAAGGGTGTTCTCTTAAAAAATGGGTTTACAATGGTTCATTATTCCCCCAGTTGGTGGGATTAGGAAGCACTTTACACAAAGCAAGGATCCTCACTCCAATGGACTGCTAGTGGTGATTCGGACGAATCTAGTTCAAACTCATAATGTTCGGTTGTCTCAAATTTTTGTGGACTTTGTTTTATGAACCAACCATCAGGTCCTCTTCTTCTCGAATAACTCATACAAATTTAGATAGAAGGTTTTTATGTATTGTAATTAATCTAATATAGGTGCTTCCCCAAAAATGGCACCAAAATGTTGTGGGCCAAACATAGGTTAATTTTTCTCCTATTTTTTCACTTTCTTGATAATTTAAATTTTCAACCTAGGGAGCTTTGTAAACTTTAGAAGGGCCTCATATCATATCATTCAAAATACCCACTTTGAGATGAGTATGACTAATTCTACTATTGGGGGGTTTAAAGGATTGTCAGTATTTCATCCACAACAATAATTTATGCATGAATAATTAAATCCTAAAAAAATAAATATTCATACGTTCATAATGAAAATAAACTTACTATAGAAGTGAAAATAATAGTGTAGAAAATAAACCTATGAAAGCAGGAAACTTAATCTAGAAAGCATAAGAAAAGGGAAGGAATATTGGCTTGGAGTGGGCCCAGGCTCTAGCAGCTCCCTTCCAATTGAATACCCATTTAAGAACTCTCGAGCTTTATTTTACTTGTAAAATAATTATTACAATGCTTTTATCTCCTTATAATGATAAATAATACTTAGTATGGATATCTATTAGAGAGGTATGTGTGTGTTTATATAGCACACACACAGATCTTCTATTACAAATAAGTTACAATAGTAGTTTAGTTCAGACTAAACTGGGACAATCTAGTAAATGTGATCAACATTTGCTAAAGTGGGCATTGTTCCTAAAGGTAGTGTATCCACTAATTGGTTCATGCTTCACATGACATTTCCATTCGTTAGTGCAGTTCCTATAATTATCCTACATGACGTAGAACTAAAATTGCACATCAATGTTGTCCACATCGATCTATATGGTCAACAGGCAAAGAATAGAGAGGCATCTTCTCTATGAGGAAGTTGCCTTCCTCATGTACTCTAGTGGGGTGCCTTCTATATGTGGAAGGTGAATCATAAAGTTGAGTGCCTTCTTCCTGTGGAAGGCACCTACTGATGTGGGTTCCTTCCCTATATGGAAGGCACTTTGCCTTGTATAGGGTGCCTTCCTTATATGGAAGGTGCCTAAGTATGTTGGGTGCCTTCTTTATACGAAAGGTACCTACCTTATGTTGGTGCCTTCCTTGAAGCGAAAGGTTCCTACCATCTATTGGTGCCTTCCTTGAAGAGGAAGGTTCCTATCATCTATTGTTTCCTTCCTTGAAGAGGAAGATGCCTACCTTCATGCCTTGATTTTGAAAGAAACAGAGTCACAAGTCCACAAAAGACCTCGACTAATCCAAATATATCAAAACCAACTACATTTCCACAAAAACACACTAAAACACACAAATTAGATAACACCCATAATTCTATTAAATAATTATATAATAATTCATAAAAGGACATAGTTCCTAATATATTGTTGCATAATAATCGATGAAACCTATACAAAATATGAGCATTTTTTAGGCTCATCAAGATGTATTTTAGGTTAGAGAGATAATGAACATTCATAGTGAATGGTTCATCATCATCCTCATACATGGGAGTGTGAGATGTGAGTTGGTCGAGCCCTACATAGCTATAATTAGTTTGATTAGGAGGTACCCCTAGTGGTACCACCATTCCTACAAGAAGGCAATGGGATTGTGGTTGGCTCATATCATGTGTAGTCTCGATGATCAATGTAAATATCATATTTTACATGATATACTCCCCTAATCTGGGATTAACCAAATGAATGGTCACCTACGGTGTAATGATCATGTTGAATATGTAGGTAAAGCAGGTTGAGGTACCTCTTCAACTTCTTCTTGAGAATCCTCTACTTCCATGGAAATAGGGACCTCGATAGTAGTTGGTTTGGGATCTTATTTTGTATTTTTTTCACCCACCTTTGATTTTATCTTCCTATCATCATGAGGCATTATGGATGCCATAAGTATGGTGGAAGAAGCTATTGTGTACCTGACGTAACCATGGAGTGCACGCCTAGCTAGTGTATTGATCTATACCATCGTAAAAACACAAAGATCCACACAAATGCACAAATTGAACAAAGAAGCCAACTAATGCAAAGTTTCTTATATTAATATTCAAAAGGATCTCGGGTTAAAAAAATACCCTCTCAGGGTCACTCCAAATATGATACAGATGTTACAATTTCCAATGCCCTCAACAGGGTAGGTGCGCTTATTTGTTGCTTCGATGATTACTCACAAACTGCCTTGGGGTAGAGCTAACCCCCTTCTCTGTGATGTGGAAGGATTATGATATAGGATCCATTTTGCACCTATCTCCCTATGAACAAGAAACAATAGTGCATGATTACAAAGTTTGATAGCCTCTCGTGATGAGGCCCTTTAAATAAACATACATGTAAATACCATTAAACTAGTAAAATAAGAAAACATAAAGAAATGCTTTAAGCTATTCTAATCACATAAATAATTATACTACAACATACAAGACATGAATAAGAAAATGATGCATTGAAAAAATATCAAATTAGAAGCAATAAAACATCTAAAAGATCCAATATACTCCTACCCAATGCAACACATAAAATGCCTAATTCCTACGATCAAAGTTTCTCTAAAATGCAATTAAACCTATGAAAAGACTAACATGACTAATCTATGTGGTAAAAAGTAAAATGAGTAAGGTGATCTTTAACCTATTGCAAATTGTAGCTATGAGGGGTTGTTTGCACTATGAACCATGGTTGATAGCCGCGATTTGACATCTGGTGTGTTTACCCTCATATTTAGGGGCAGTGGGCTTGACCTCCTTGTATGAATTGATGTTCAAGGGTCGCCTTTGTCGTCCTCTAACATATTTGGTGGTCAAATCACTGTGAAGGGCCTTCATTCACCCAGATTTGTGTTTCTTGATCCTCCTAGGCACCTAGGGCATCCATGGGTAATTGGTCTTTGGATGGATAGCAAAGGGGGCTCTCAAATGCACAAGGTCATTATGTAATTTGACAAGGCTTCATTGCTCTCTTGATCAATTAGATTGCTCGATAATTCACCAAAACTTTGCTATACAAATTATCTCCCTTATTTTTTATCCCTGCTTAGAGGGGGTATTTGTAGCATGCCCCTAGGGCTAGGGGTGGCTTCATGGAGAATCCAAGACCAAGAATATTGGTTAGGACAGTTGGGATGGAAGTCTTTGGAATATTCTATCCTCCAACTACCTACTTATAGATATCTTGGCCATTCTAACTGATTTGGCTTAGATGGAAGGCCTAACTGAACTCCAGTTTAGACTGTATGTCATAGTTGCAGTCCAAAATACAGACTATAGGTGTCAACCATGGTTCATACTGGAGACCATAGATTTGGGTTGTAGTTCAAATTGCTTAGGCCAGAATGCCTAAATTGAGTGGTTAGAACCACTGCTCTATCTTGGAGTCTATCCAAGATCCTTCATATGGCTTTGTAGCATGTCCATATGGGTTGTCACCCTCAACATGATGCATTTTAGGTGTCTATAGATGCCCCTTTTGAGATGCATTGTGAGATCGAACAACGCTGAGCAAAATAGACCTCCTAAAATGATGTCACAGGTTCTATGATGATCATTAGTCTGATCAACATTAGATGCCCTGTACTGCAAAAGGATGCACATATTGGAATCATTGCTTCCAATGTGGGAAGGCTTACATTTGAAAATTTTGCACTCATCATCAGACATTCGGGTAACTTTGGTGCTACAATAGGAGTTAGGCCTATATAACCAAAGGATGAGAGCTATAAACAAAATTTCATATTTGCTATTTACCCCAAGCAAAGGGGGAATCTTATGATAGCTTGTTAGCAATGATTCACAAGGAAAAATGCAATTTTGACAATATCAAGGAATCTACGTTCTCTAGGATCTTCTATTGATTTTGATTATGACATGAAATTATGACTACCCCCTCAAGCGACGAGTCGATGAGGGTAATGACAATGTATGAAGTGATGAAATCACTTGACCATAATGAATGATCTTGAACAACTTTTAGATTTGAGACATTTAATGCCTTGGGTAGGCCTAGTTCATATTATGATTGCAACACTTAGTAGTATTTGCACATCTTTCTCCGATGGAGTAGTCAGGATATGATAGCCATATTAGAGAGTCAAGATAATACAAATTCAAGAAGACTTGTGTTGAATCATATTGTCGATGATTTGTTGAAAGATGTCATAAAAGAAATGACAATTTTACCCCAAATGTCCTTATTGTGATCTACTCATATTTTCGGATTGCATGGATCACAAGTCGCTGCAACCACCAATTTTATAGGATAAATCATTGAATACGAGGCACATTTGGTTTTTCATTGTTTGATTTTTTTTGTTTAATTTTGCATTTATTGGATTGATCCTAGTGCTTTTAATGTCACCAAATTTGCAATTTTGATCATTTATTTTTATTTTTATCCATTGGGAGTCATTAATTTATCTTTTTAGACCTTCCCATGGTGGGTTTTTAGTGCATTTATTGCTATTTGCGGACCGTGGGTATGGTCTATAGTTTGCACTACCAAATTTTGGGGACTGTAGGTCAAACCTGTGGGTGGAAAACCCTAGTTTTGGAATCGTGGGTGTCATCTATGGTCCGCAGAGACTAGGAGGACCTATAAATTAAAATCCCATTTACAAATTTTCATTATTTGCTTGCAACCTTTAGAAAATTGAGATCTCTAAGAGAGAGAAATCATTCCCTGATACGGAAAACTATCAAACTCAATCATCTTTACACTTGTCCTCCCTGATGGTGGATCCTGATCAGCCATCGACTAGTCGGGGGCAAGGTGTAGGTAAGATAACTCGAAACTGAGACCTCACACTCCATATTAGTAAAATAAACCACACTTAATAAATGTAGAAATTGAACCTCATTAAACTATCGGTAATGAACCCCACTAGTTTAGGTTAGACTAGGATTTAATGTTTATGCATTAGTGGTCTAGGAGGGTACCCACTATGGGTGCCACTCCTAAACCGCAACTGGCAGCTGCAATTCCTAGGTGGCAAAATAGGAACCATAGGTTTTAGCTGTGACCCCCAATTTCCAAACTGGGGATTGTAAGTTGCAGCTATGGTTTCCAATTTGCAAATTGGGGACCGTAATTTGTAGTTGTGCTTCCCAATTTGCAAATTGGGGACCACAAGTTGCAGTTGCAAGCTGTAATTGCTTGTTTTTTTTTTTTTTTTGAAATTTTTAGTTTTCTTTAGCTCTGCTTAGCTAGATTTAGCTTACATTATTTTTTTTTGCTTTTTTGTTTAAAAGTTAACTTCTAGAGTGTGGGAGTCTGACCTGATGAAGACTCTCTATGAGGCCTTATTGGATGATGACCAAGCATGGTTTCAAGCTATCAGGTTCAATTATGTCATGGATCTACCCACCATTAGGGTAGATTAGGCCTATATTACTGTGTTGGCCTGACACTGGAATGCATGGACCAAAACATTTTACCTACCTCTTAATGAGATGACCATCACATTGGAGGATGTCTACAAGATCTTTAATATCCCTATTGATGATGAGGTTGTCATTTCCTTGGCCTACACAACAAAGGATGTCATTTTTGCTACCATATTTGGTGATCAGAGTGCCGATGCACAGGATGATCCAAACCATGGAGGGGTGCATATTAGGGACTGGTATTAGGATGATGTCTTCTCTATTCAAGAGGCCCTTTTTATGCAACTCATCATTCAGATTGTCCTTCTAGACTCCTCGGACACGAGGATTCCTTGGAACATGCTAGCCCCTACTTGGAGGGTGCTTCAGAGCTCGATGGAGGAGCCACTACTGCTAGTTTGGTGGAGCACTTTACTATGCTAGCTCTATCAGGAGCTATACCAGATTATAGAGTAGACCCATAAGGGCATTAGTTTTAGCCTATTGCTATAGATCTAGGGGTGGCAGCACATCCAGATTGAGCATCCTATTGATCTACCTATTGGCATTTTTGCCACATTGTTTTTGTTGTTACTATTAATGTAAAAGAATGCACAAATTGTAGAGATACTAATTCTTCTTTTTGTCCCTCCATGCACTTTGAAAGGGAAAATGTAAAAATCTCTATAAGTTTTGTGTTAGAGCAAGGTAACTATAACATGTCGCGATATCATGACCTATTGCAGTTTCGTGGCGTCAAATGCAAAAATCAGCTAAGTATGAAAATCATCGCGATATCGTGACATGTCGCATTTTCACGACCTATCATGTTTTCATGGTCAAAACAGTCAACGAAAGCAAGGAAGTCAAACTATCGTGATATCACGACATGTTGGAGTTTCATGACTTGTTGCGGTGAGGGAGAACTAATTGAAAAGTTGTCATGATATTGCGACATGTCATGTTTTCGTGACTTGCAATGGCCATAGAGCAGAGTGATAGAAAATGTCAAGATATCATGACATAAAGTAGCAAATGGCAATGTCAATGAAAATGTCATGATATCACGATAGAAAATTGATAAAGGAGCTAATGGTATGGACTGGCACGATATCGTGACATGTCACGTTATCGTGGAAGGGCTGAAGACAAACATAAGGCAGAGAAAGATGTCGTAATATCGTGACATTTTTGGAAATGAAGCCAAGCAAGAGGAACTTGTCACGATATCGTGACAGGAAGTGGCAATGACAGAGAAGGCAAGAAATTGTTGTGATTTCATGACATGTTGGATAGGAAGGGCAAAGCGTAGAGAAATGTCATGATTTTGTGACATGTCACATTTTTGCGAGGAGGAAGCAAGGAGGCAGCCAGATTGTATAGAATTTCATGATTTTGTGACATGTCAAACTTTCATGGCGTAAAAGCATCAAAGTAGAAGAAGACAAAAAATGTCATGATTTCGTGACATATTGTGGAGAAAGAGCCAAATGGAAAAAATGTCACGATCTCGCGACATGTCACATTTTTACGACCTGTCGCATTTTCACGAAATGAAAGCTGAACCATATAAGGCAAAGGAAATTGTCACGATTTTGTGACATGTCACATTTTCATGGGTATAAAGCAGACAAGACAGTGTCGAGTGGAAGATGTCGCGATTTCGTGACGTGTTTCATTTTCGTGATAAGGAGCAGCAGACAAAGCCAGACAGAGGAGAATGTCATGATTTTGTGACATGTCATGGAAATAAATCTGAATGAGAGAAGATGTGATTTCATGACATGTCACATTTTCACGACTGGTGGCAGAAATAGAAGATAGTAAGGTAAAAGTGTCATGATTTCACGACATGTTGCATTTTTGCGACCTGTCACATTTTTGCGACTAAAGCAACAACAAAGGCCCGATACAATTTTGTTTGCATTTTCCTTTAGTATTTCATAGGAGAACGTGCATAGAAGATAAGGATCAAATGAATTAAAATCTCTCCAACTAATTTTGAGATCATGGTTGAAGAAGCTCAAAGGTTAAATGTTGCTGATTATCAATGTGCGCTAGATGGAAGAACTTGAGGTAATTTTCAATGTCACCAAGATTAAAGATGCCTCCAATATTAAAATCTCCTATTCGTGATCTCTTAACAACTTCCAGATTCACCTGATAATGGTCATTTAATGAATAAATATGGGCCCTTGTTTCTATTTCATTTTTGGGTTTGATCCATTAATACAGAGACTGTCATTTCTCTGAGGCAGATTAAGGGGATCGTTTCTTCAAAATTTGTTTCATGTATTTCATGCTATAAATGTTGTAATACGAAAGGAAGAGGGAAGGCCTCAATAAATACCAATGTAAAATCTCAAGCAAAAGGAGGAGGATCTTTTGCAAAAATTAAAACAAAAATCCTAGATGCATTTTCTTCCATTCTTAGTGTCTTCTAGAGTTGGTGATCCAAATTGTTGTGCATATTTTGCTTTTTGTCTGAGTCACTTCTATTAGTCTAGTGTTAGTATAAGTTAAATTTTTTTGTTCTGAATTTCACTGTATTTGCATTTGAGCATTTGGAGTACAATTGAAAGCGAACTTACGGCAAATGCGTGATCCAATTTTTGTATATGTATTCTAAGAGTCAGTTGATGCTTAGCTTTAGGATCTAGTTGAGGTTATCTGCTATTAGAGGTTTTTCTCCCCATCAATGATTGGCTTTGGCCATATTTAAATCCCTTTCCATTATTTCCCATTTCTTTTTGCATTTTCCCATTTCTTTCCTGCATCTCTAATATTGAAACCAGTTTAGATTAGTTTGGGAGCCAGCCCTCTCTAGAGATTGTCCTGGGAGACTTCTCTTTCTCTCGGCCTTTCAATGTTGGCCGAGTCTAGGGTGCACAAGTGATGAAATCTTATACTTAGGTAGATTTGTGTCCAACATTTTTTGGCACGCCCAATGGGACAGACTGTTTCTATCTCAGAAAGATCCATAATCGGTGGGACTCACAAGTTCCATTTGTTGACACCCGGAGGAATCAAGATTTTGATGAACTATCTTGACCTCAAAGCAAAGATTGTAAGTTCATCTGGTGACTCTGTTGAAGGTGACTGTATAGTACCTGGAAATATCTAATCTTGAAGTTGGTGAAAATTTTTGCATCTTTGCTTCATGATCACGAGATCAAGTGCCAAAGAATCAAAATATCTAGTCGAATTCTTCGAGATTGATGTTCAGAACTGGAGGGAGCTCTCAATATTGGTAAGTCCTATGAAACCATAATTTTTTGTTTCTTCATAGGTAGCAGGTTAGTTTGTGCCATCTCCAACTCCTCCTAGTACTGCTATGAGCTTGCTACATCTAGATCCAATAGTCCAAATGGCTAGTCAGCAACCTCCACCATGGTGAGTTCTTGCTTGGAACTATTCGGGAGTGTTGGACCTAAATTTTCAGAATCCAGTTCCTGCTATAGCAATAAAAGCCTTGCCTACATATTATGGTACTAGAAATAAAATGTACAAGCATGTGTCAGATGTGGAAACCTTGGCTTCAATTCACAATATCATAGACGAAGATGTCATGATCAAATTGCTCGTCCTATCACTCCGAGGTAAGTTGTTGTACTGGTATAGATCCTTGCCTCCTAACTCCATAACTTCATGGGATCAATTAGAAAAGATGCTAATCCAAGGGTTCAATGAGCAAGCAGACCCATTTTCTTTAGTGCATCAATTTAATAATATCAAGAGGCATCCTCAAGAGGAGATAGTGGATTTCAATGTTAGGTTTGCCCGAACCTAGCAGAGAGTTCCTGAAATTCTTCGCGTTACTCATGAACAAGCAGCATTGTACTTTCTTAGGGCTTTCCATTCAGATATTGGTATGAATATTAGGATGTCCAGTGTTCAAACCTTTCCTACACTGTATTCCTAGGCACAGAAGGCTGAGGCCAATCTAATTACCATTGGTAAATTGCCTTCGAAGATGATTATGCCTATTTTTCCCGAGCTTCCACAATACCAGCATATAGGTGCAGCCCCTACATATTACACTGCTTCATCCATGTACCCTTCATCTTCATGGAATCCTCCTATACCTTTAGTATCGATGATTCCTATTCCACATATAACCTCTCCACTTCCAACTCCTACATTACCTTGTTTTGCAAGAAATTCAGTTAGCCATGAGAGCTCTCACTAACAAGGTGACATCTATGGAGTGGAGAGAGGTGAAAAGGAACTATCAGCCACAAATATTTCCTTTGGCGATAACTAGAGAGAAAATTTCTCCTAGCAAGGCTATAGAGAAAGTACCTGAGAGGAACTTAGCGGTCCTAGTGAGTGAAGAGGCTGGCCCTTCTGAAGTTTCACATGAGCCATCTTACTGGTGTTCTTCATGCAATGATCCACATGATGAGTCCACTTGCATGGTCCACCAAAATTATTTGCAAGTTCTTACAGGGAGTCATGTAAACATGATTCGAGAGGTGGATCTTAATTCTATGAAGTCTCTTGAGGAACACATAGCAGTCTTGACACGTAGCGGTAATAAACCAATGTTGGTAGATCTAGCTAAGATGGAGCCATTGAAAGTGCCTCCTATGCAAGCAACAAAGCAACAAATACCTTCAAAGGCTCATGATTCTCTAGCTCCACAACAACCACCTATTTTTCTAAAGGATCCACTTTTACCATGAGCAAAAGAGAAGGAAAAAGCTTCTACTTCCCAGCCGCAAGTAGAAACAAAGGAACAATCTAGAGAGACATTGCGGTATCCATCATTGACTAAATGACAATGAGTGGAGGCAACCCAGTAATATAGAAGCAAATTTGAAATTTCCAGAGAGGGAAATATCAGATCTCTATGGAGTACAACATCATGGAAGAACTCAAATGAAAACCAGCTAAGGTAAGTTTGTATGACACCTTGTAGCTGCCTAGACAGGTAAATCTCTTATAGGAATCCTTGAAGACCATACAAATTAAGGGGAAGGCTCTAGCCCAGATAGTTATGTCTCAAACTCTGACCACTTCAACCACTAGAAAGAATAGACCACCCTCATTTTATTTGTCACTAAGGATGGAGGGTTGGATTGTGCACAACTGCATGATTGATTCTGGTGCTGCGACAACTGTCATGCCAAAGGTAGTTTGTGAAGTCATGGGTATGGAGTATACAAGAAGTAGTCCTGGTGTCTTGCAGTTGGACGGGACTCCTATGAAAATAGTGGGTGTAATAAAGGATGTTCCTATTTCTCTACATAGTCTGCCTCAGATTACAGTAATTCAAGAGATAGTTGTGGTTGATTTGGAACCGTATTTCAGTATGAGTTTATCGAGAGAATTCACTACTAAGCTGGGAGGCTACCTTTCTCTAGATTATTCTCACTTGGAGGTTCCTTTCAAAGGAATAATAGTCCATATTGACAATCAGAAGCCTTCTACTTTTCATGTAGATAATATGGAAGAATAAGAAAGATCCAAACATTCTATCAATATGATAACTGAGGAATTGGAAGATCCTGATTTGATGGGTGAAGTCCTGGATGAGCTTTGCTTGGAGGATGAGTTTTCAATGCTCAATTTTAATGCTATGATAGAAACCAAATTGGGGTGTTATTCTATTCTCAAGACTGAAAAGGCTCAAGAACAGAATTATGGAAGTCAAGATCAGCTCTATTTTGATGGAGCACAATGCAAAAATTGCACTAGAACTAGGACTGTTCTAGTATTACCTTCTTGTACTTTGACCTAGAGCTGCATAGATAATACAATAGAATATGAGGCTTTATGCTTAGGTTTCAAGACGACTAAGACACTTAGAATGCAACAGTTGCAAATCTTTGATGAATCCAAGTTGATTATCAATCAGGAGACCGCTGAGTGTCTGTCCAAGGTCTGGGATCCAAGAGATCATAGATCCATGTTTGGGTATGTGTATCTCCTGATAGTTCATAGCTAATTTAGGGTTACCTTTTACATAAGGAGAAAAAAAAAAAAAAACATAAAAAAAAAAAATTGTTAACTTCGGCTCCTTTTGCATGCAAGCCCATAGGTATGTTCATTTCTCTTTCTTTTTCTTTTCCTTCCCAACAGATAGTGGCTTCCTCTCTACTTCTTTCTTCCTTACTTCATTCTATTCCTCTCTCTCTCCTTCTTCTTCTAAAAATAATCAAGACACTACTATTTTTTCTACTCCCCTCTCTGATGTTCCCTTTTCTTCACTTTCACTTTCTTCTAATTCTTTGTCTTTTGAGAAATTCTCCACAGTTCTTACCACCTCCTCCATTCCATCCATTTCCATTTCATTTTTTTTTTCAAAAAAACCCAGCAGCTAGTAGCATAGTAGCACCGTATTGCTGTATCTACCATTTCTACTCCTCAATTTTCCATCATTTCATCATTCCCCATTTCCATTTCATGGCCTGCACATCTGCCAGTCATCCATTCCATTCATTTCTATTTTTGAAACTCAAGTGCTTTTCACTACTACATGGAGATCCTTGCACAACACCTGGTGATTACCTAGCTCATCCGAGCTAGGAAAAGTGTAGTAGTTCTAAAGAAATAAAGGAAGTTCTGTTCTTCCACAAATTTTTGTTGAAGGTCCTATTTTGAGAGCCGAGTACCAGCAAGAGCTTGTTGCAATAGCCCACAGACATGTCCAGCATGAACCAGCACTAGTTTTTTTCTGTTCCTCCAGTTTCTTGAATCTGTTTCCCAATGGATAAAGGCCTGAGGTTCATGCATACAGTAGAACTGTATACCCCACGAGCCGCCAAGAATGTTGGCATTTTTGCCACAATGTTTTTGTTGTAACTGTTAATGTAAAAGAATGCAAAAATTGTAGAGATAATAATTCTTTTGTTTGTCCCTCCATGCACTTTGAAAGGGAAAATGTAAAAATCTCTATAAGTTGTGTTAAAGCAAGGTAACTGTAACATGTCATGATATCATGACCTGTTGTAGTTTTGCGGCATCAAATGTAGAAATCAGCTAAGTATGAAAATTGTCGCGATATCGTGACATGCTGCATTTTCATGATCTGTCATATTTTCACAGTCAAAATAGTCAACAAAAGCAAGGAAGTCAAACTATCATGGTATCGCGACATGTTGGAGTTTCACGACTTGTTGCGGTGAGGGAGGACTAATTGAAAAGTTGTCATGATATCATGACATGTCGTGTTTTTGTGACTTGCGATGGCCATAGAGTAGAGTCATAGAAAATATTGCGATATCATGACATAAAGCAGCAAAGGGCAATGTCAATGAAAAATGTTACGATATCATGATAGAAAAGTGAGAAAGGAGCTAATGGTATGGACTGGTGCGATATTGTGACATGTCATGTTATTGTGGAAGGGCTAAAGAAAAACATAAGGTGAAGAAATATGTCACGATATCGTGACATTTTTGGAAATGAAGCCAAGAAAGAGGAACTTGTCGCGATATTGCGACAGGAAGCGGCAACGATAGAGAAGGCAAGAAATTGTTGTGATTTCGTGACATGTTGGACAAGAAGGGCAAAGCATAGAGAAATGTCATGATTTCATGACATGTCACATTTTTGTGAGGAGGAAGCAAGGAGGCAGCCAGATTGTATGGAATGTCACGATTTCATGACATGTCAAACTTTCATGGCCTAAAAGCATCAAAGTAGAAGAAGACAGAAAATGTTATGATTTTGTGACATATTGTGGAGAAAGAGCCAAATGGAAAAAAATTTGTGATATCACGACATGTCACATTTTCGTGACCTGTCACATTTTTGTGGAATGAAATCTAAACCGTACAAGGCAAAGGAAATTGTCACAATTTCGTGACATGTCATGTTTTCACAGGTATAAAGCAGACAAGACATTGTCGAGTGGAAGATGTCGCGATTTTGCAACATGTTTCATTTTCATGATAAGGAGCAGCGAACAAAGCCAGATAGAGGAGAATGTCATGATTTCATGACATGTCATGGAAACGAAGCTGAACGAGAGAAGATGTCATGATTTTGTGACATGTCACATTTTCACGATTGGTGGCAGAAACAAAAGACAGTAAGGTAAAAGTGTCATGATTTCGTGACATGTCACATTTTCACAACCTGTCACATTTTTGTGACTGAAGCAACAACAAAGGCTTGATACAATTCTATTTGCATTTTCCTTCAGGATTGCATAGGAGAACGTGTAGAGAAGATAAGGATCAAACAAAGTAAAAGATCTCCAACTGATTTTGAGATCGTGGTCGAAGAAGCTCAAATATTAAATGTTGTTGATTACCGATATGCGCTAGATGGAAGAACCTGAGGTAGTTTTTGATGTCACCAAGATTAAAGATGCCTTTAATATTAAAAGCTCTTGTTTGTGATCTCTTAACAACTTCCAACTTCCCCTGATAATGGTCATTTAATGAAGAAATATGGGCCCTTGTTTCTATTTCATTTTCAGGTTTGATCCATTAAAACAGGGACTATCATTTCTCCGATGCAGATTAAGGGGATCGTTTCTTCAAAATATGTTTCATGTATTTCATGCTGTAAATGTTGTAATACGAAAGGAAGAGGGAAGGCCTCTATAAATACCAATGTAAAATATCAAGCAAAAGGAGGAGGATCTTTTGTAGAAATTAAAATAGAAATCCTAGATGCATTTGCTTCCATTCTTAGTGTCTTTTGGAGTTGGTGATCCAAATTTTTGTGCATGTTTTGCTTTTTGTTTGAGTCACTTCTATTAGTCCAGTGTTAGTATCAGTTAAATTCTATTGTTCTGAATTTGGCTGTATTTGCATTTGAGCGTTTGGAGTACAATTGGAAGCAAACTTACGGCTAATGTGTGATCTAATTTTTGTATACGTATTCTAAGATTCAGTTGCTACTTAGCTTTAGGATCTTGTTTATGTTATCTATTATTCAAGGTTGTTCTCCCCATCAACGATCGGCTTCAGCCATATTTACATCCCTTTCTGTTATTTCCCATTTCTTTCCTACATCTCTAATCTTGAAACCAGTTTAGATTAGTTTGGGAGCCAACCCTCTCTAGATATTGGCCCTAGAGACTTCTCTTTCTCTCAGCCTTTCAATGTTGGTCGAGTCTAGGGCACACAAGTGATGAAATCTTGTTCTTAGGCAGATTTATGTCCAACACTACCTCTATGCATCACTGCCCTAGATGATGATCATTAGTGTTACACCACCTGTTGGCCTTGTGTTGAGGAGGGTATCCATAGTAGGGCTCATGCTAGGAACATGGAGCATTACATCATCAGCTTTGTAGCACTTGGATAGGGGGACGTCCTCTGGCACCCCTACATGGATTGCACTGCATGGTTAGAGGTAGACAAGCGATTGTGATGGGCCATCCAAGATAAATGGCTTACCTAGTGTAAGCTAGAGGTTCAAGAGTATCAATTTTTCTCTCGTGTCCTATGATAGTTTGGCCTGGTGTAGGACCTACCAGATATGCCCCTGAGGTACAAACACTTGGGTCTAGAGAGGGATCTCCTAGTGATAGTTTCTCTACCACTAGGACATGCACCCGATGACTTCTAGGAGTTGGGGGTTGAGACAGCTGGGACCATGCACAACTATAACAGGTGGTGGTCTCTATTTATATGGCATGGGATAGGGCCTTTGGATAGAGAGCCAACTAAGGTAGAGGCAGAGGTAGATCCTGATGGGCATAGGGTAATCCAGCATACTGAGGGTGGTTGGGGTGTAGAGGCCACCATTGAGGACCTACCAGAGATCAACCCTAAGGAGGATGCTCTATAGGAGGATGAGGTCCCTCCTGATAGCACAAAGGGATAGTTTCTAGCATAGGTTACTAACTTGTAGAGTCAAATTTTGTGCTTTCATATGTAGCAATGTGAGAGAGATACAACCATCACCACTCTAGAGGTGAAGGTGGCTTACAAAGAGCGATGCCTGACTGAGGCATAGGGTCAGGTACAGGAGCTCATGACTCGAGCTACCAATGCAGAGGCTCAGGTGTAGAGACTGTAGACTACCCTAGAGTTAGCATAGGTGCAATGGACTATAGTAGAGGCAGAGCGGGATCTTGCATGAGCAATGAGGGGAGCTATTATGGGGCCTCCTCAGGCTATCATGGGGCCTCCTGTGGTACCAGTAGTAGGTACAATAGCTATACATGATCTTACTACTGAGGTGATGCTACTACATGGTATGGTCATGAGGACCAATGAGATGCATATAGCCTAGCTTGCTCATATTGATTATCTAGTCGGCTACATAGAGATGCATAGGCTACCAGTTCTTGAGGATCCTTTTCAAGTAGATTCATAGCATACTAGGTATAGGACCTCAACGTAGTCCACAACAAGCTTGAGTCATAGGAATCATAGGACTGAGAGGACGCAAAGGTCCTCTAGCATGCACACAGTAAGATCACATACCAAGGCTAGAGATCTAGGGCAGACATTAGGGACCTCTAGCTAGAGGACTAGCCTACTACAGTTACTAATTTCCCATGTGCTAGGTGCATTAGGCTTTGGAGGTAGGCAGGATCCACAATAGGATCCACCATAGGTTCTAGGTCATCTAGGAGAGCAGGCTCTAGAGCACAGTTAGAGGGAGGAAGTGAGAGCTCCAGTATAGGAGTAGCCTAGATCCAATTTATAGCAGTTGTTGACTATAATTTTGATGTATCATTTTATGTGTAAGGTCAAGGACCTACACAACTATAGCCTATGGGCATTTTGTACTCCCTATGTACTCGTTTGGACACACATATATATGATATGATATTTCATGGCTCATTATGTGTACATGTGTATTTATTATTTTTGATTTTATGTTTATTTGATGCACATGGATGCAATGTGTATTTAAATGCTATGTTTATATGATGTGATGTATGGATGTCATGCATTAGATAGCTATTCTACTTTATGATGATGATGTGCAGTGATCTAGATGATTAGATGTGCAACATATGATGTATGTAGATGGATGCGATGTTTATTTTTAATGCATATTTATTTTTGCTTTGTGGGCATGCGTATATTTTATGCAGTTTATGATATGCTATGCAATGTATGGTAATGCATTATGTACGAAATCATAATCTAATGGAGATGAACCTGTATGTTTTAATCACTTAAAACATAAGGAATGAATGTAAACTATGTATATCAATTTTTAAAATATAACACCACATAATGTATAACAATCATGCAAAATAATCGATAATTCTTATTACAAGAACTTAATCAATTAATCATCCATTTATGAAATGCAGTGAAATGAATTGGTGAAATTCTAATGAATGATTATGTTAGTTTGTATTATATAATCAGTTGCTGTCTAAACATCATTTCTGATATTCATACGGTATCTATCTTATATATTTGATTGTACTTTGTAAAATGCATTTTTATGAATGAATGAATCATGTTTCTACAGTCTGAAGATATGTGGTATCTTGTTGCTATTGGAGAACTTTGTGGGGTTTTCCTTGAGACTCAAACACCCTAGTAAACCTCTCCAAAAATCACATACTAACTATACCAGGCTTATATTGGACAAGGATTTTGCCATGACAGACCCAACTATTCATAATCCCTATGTGTGCATGTAAGTATTTTTAGATAGATCATAAGCATACCCTGTATGTCATTCGGGACTCTTTCAACCCATATGTGAGATAAGGTTCCTCATATGATCGTATCATCCTTGTTTCAGCTTTTATTAGACTTATACAACTAAACAATCCTATGTACCTAGAGCTAGCTCATATTGCAAATTGATTAGGGCTACCCATCCAAATGCAGGCGGGACTCTTTCAACCCATTGCTACATTTGGGGATCACCCAATAGAACTACCCCTTCAATTGTAGGTGGGACTCTTCCAACCCATTGATATGATCAAGGATCACTCTATGGCTTTCAAAAGGTGTACAATCTAGGGATTCAAGTTCTCACCCTTCTTACTTGCTTAGATGTAGTGATAAAAATTATTGTTAGTCCATGTGTTACCATTTTCTTTGAGCAAGGGATTTTAATAGTGCTTTAGATTCACTATGTCACTTTATATTTTGAACTTGAAATTTGTATATTTTTTTGCACTTTGTAACTTGGGATTTAACTTTTGTGACTTTGGGATTTATATGGGAAATTCTTGTCCTTTTGCCAAAGTACACCTTTATAAACTAACTATTTGCAAGATAAGTAGGTCGTGAAACTCATATCTATAGATACCTAATACTGCTTTCATGGCTTTCACCCTCTCTCATCTTAGAAAGATTTTATATTATTTTTCTTAGTGACGGGATTCTGATATGTTGAAGCACTATCCCAACTAATGACCTTGTATATAATAGCAAAGCAAGCTTTCTACAATATCTGAATGACCCACTGGGTATGGCTAAGTGACAAGAAAACTTAATATACATACATAAGTCTCCACAACATGTATCGTGTACGAATGCAATGAATTATGATAAATGCAAGGGTGCATGATTGTCATACAAACATGTGATTGTTGGTAAAACTTTGATAAATGCACTACACTCTACTATGGAATGCAACGGATGATAAATGCCTAAATGCAATATGATGATGTGAATGCATGTGTGAATGTAGATGAAAATGCAAAATGTAAATGCAAATGTTTTTGGATTTTAGGCTTTATCCATTTTTTTTTTACTTTTATATATTTTTCTTGATTTTTATAGGTTTTGAGATTTCATATTTGACCAAACAATGAGTACATGTCCTTAGAGATTTTTAGTGTTGACCAAGTTTTTTTTAGAAATCCTTGGAGCCTTTTGAATTAACCAAAGGTTTTACATCCACCTTTAGAACATTTTAGTTGACCAAACTCTCAGTAAGAGGGCATGGAGTCTTTTGGGATGACCAAGAAGTTATAGGAACTCTCGAAGCCTTTGAGTTGACCAAGTGATTTTTGGAAATCCTTGGTGCCTTTTATTGACCAAGCTTCTTAATAAGAGAGCTTGGGGCCTTTTGGGGTGATCGAGCAATTTAGACAAAACCCTTGAGGCTTTTGGGTTGACCAAAGGATTATAGATGCCTTTGGTGCCTTTACTACACTATGAAGCATAGAACACATTAATATGGATGATATTTAGAGGCTCAAGATCTTCCACACACTCTAGTGACATTAGGCGATAGGTTCCTAAACCAATATTTTTAGATATGATATAAGGCCCTAGCCAGTTAGCCATGAATTTATCTCTCATATCAGGTGGCAAATTTGAGTTCTGTTGGTTCTCTTTCAGCACAAGATCCCCAACTTCAAAGTCTCTCTAGTGGACTTTGATATTGTAAGCTCATTTTAATCACTCCTGATAAACATAGAGATGCTTGAGGGCATTCACACGATCTTCATCAAGCAACATCAATTGATCGATGTGAGCTTGTTGTGTGGTGTCATCATCGATGAACTCTTTCAATGCAACGTGTAGCATTGGAATTTCCAACTCTAAGGGCATAATGGCCTCAGTTCCATATACTAGTGAAAATGGCATTGCCCCAATGGGTTTTTGAATGCTAGTCTTGTAAGCCCATAATGCAAGGGGTAGCTGTATATGCCAATCCTTGTGGTGTTCTTGCATTGTCTTTTTCAAGATGGCTACCACAGTCTTGTTTAAGGCCTCAGCTTGCTCATTTTCTTGTGGATAATATGGAGTTGCAAAACTATGTTTAATGTGGTATTTAGACATTAAAGCCTGTATAGTTAGTTCTTAAAATAAGTTCCATTATTCGAAATTATCTTGGATGGTATCCCAAAATGACATATGATATGCTCAAGAATAAATTCTACAATGTGAGCTCTAGTGGTCATTGTAAGGGGAATGGCTTCCACCCACTTTGTAAAATACTTAGTATCCATGATAATGAATGTATTTTGGCTTGATGATGGAGGGGAAATTTTTCCAATCAGATCTAATCCCCACTGAGCAAATGGCCAAGCCACCTGAATGGGCTGTAAGGCCTATGATTGCAAGTGCGTAAGATTAGCATGATGCTAACATTTAACACATTTCTTGGCATACACATTGCAATCCTTATCTATAGTGGGCCAATAATAACCCATGTGAAGGATGCATTTGACGATAGCCATGCCATTGAAATGGCCATTGCATGTACCATCATGAGCTTTTGAGATTGCCCAAGATGACTCTTGGGGCTCAAGACATTGAAAGAGGACTCCTTCATAGCTACATCGATACAAAATATCTCCTATCAATACATACTTAGTTACTTTCTATTTAAATGTACATCTTGTAGCGTGCGATAATCCCTTTGGGATCATACCAAGTTTTAGGAAGTCTTATATTTGCAACATCTAGCCTTGACAAGCCTCAGCTTCGACTGCTAAGATGGCCTACTCCACCTGCGTATTTAGCTTTGAAAATGTAGACTGGGAAATAACCTTGTGGTGAATGGTAGTACCACTCCCCGTAGGACTCTAAGAATTCAATGACTCCCAGGGTGCCTGCTTAAGAAAGTATTCCACTCTACAGAACTAATTAGCTATTGGTTCCACGACAATCATGTTGACTGACTCTTTGTTATCAAAGGCTACATGCTCTACTATTGGGTGTGAGAGCATTCTAACATGGATGGTAGTAAAATTGGTAGATGGATTCTGAGGGATCAAGGACCCCAAATATACCATAGTGTCTGCAAACCTATTTGATGAATGAGGGATTTCCTCGATGTCATACCATTCAAGTTTATCCAGATAAGTGGCAACAAGATCTTTGTAGGCTTTCAGTACGGGACATTGACACTAGAAGAGCCCCTTAACCTAGTTAACTATAAGCAAAGAATCATCAAAAAATTTCAATATTTTAATACCCATGGTGATGGTTGTGTGGAGGTCCAAAAGTAGGGCTTCGTACTCAGCATTATTGTTGGTGCATGGAAAGTGTAACTTGAATGACAAGGGCATTGGAGCTCCTTGTGGTGTGAAAAACACTATTCCTACATCCCCCCTTGCTCACACTTCTAACCATTGAAGAACAATGTCATATCAACATTATTTTTTGGTTCCTCAAGTTAGGGAGCTTCAGATATTACGAAGACCACATCATCTGGAAGATCAATGGTTAGAGGCCTACTATTGGACAGTGGTACCTCAGCCAGTTGATCAGCTATGACTTGTCCCTTGATGGAATTTTGGTTTATGAATTGCAAATTGAATTCTATCAATAGCATGATCCACTTTGTAGTACGTGTGTTATGATATGTCTTGCTCATCATGTACTACAAAGGATTCTATTTTGATATAACATATGTTGTATGACTTTACATGTAATGCCAAAATTTCTTGGTAGCAAACACTACTACTAAAAAAAGTTTTTCAACATATGCATATCCTAACTCATAACTCACCAAGGTGCGACTGATGTAATATATGGCTTGCTCTTTGCCTTGCATGTTCTTTTGGGCTAACATGGTCCCTAATGCAAAGTCGGTTGCCAATATATATAGCAAAAAAGGCTCATCTGGCCTTGGTGGAGCTAGTACTGGTGGCATTGCCAGGTATTGCTTAATATCAACAAAGGCTACTTGGCAGTCCTTGTCGCAATCAAATGGGACCCCCTTGTGTATCAGTCGATTCATGGGTCAAAACTTATCCGATAATTGAGTGATGAATCACTTTATGGACGTTGCTTTGACTTGAAGGCTTCTTAGTTATTTGATATTAGTGGGAGGATGCATCTCTAGAATAGTCGTGACCTTTGTTGAGTCTATTTCGATGCCTCATTTAGAAATGATGAATCCCAAGAGTTTTCTTGAAGTTATACCAAATACACACTTCTTAGGATTCAACCTGACATTGTGCTCTATAAGGTGATCGAAGACCTTCCTTAAGATCTCTGCATGCTCTGCTCATAGCAATGACTTGGCTAGTAAGTCATTGATATTATATTCTAATATTTTATACCTATAGTCATGAAAGATATATGTCATAGCCCGCTGATATGTTGCACTAGCATTTTTAAGATCGAATGGCATAAATTTGTAGCAAAATATCTCCCATGGCGTTATGAACGTAATTTTATGCTAATATTCAGGTTTAATCTGAATCTGGTTATTTCCAAAAAACCATCCATAATGGAGAGCATTTCATGACCTACAGTGGCGTCTACCAGAGCATCGATATTTGGCAATGGAAATGAATCTTTGGGTGTTGCCTTGTTGAGATCTTTAAAATCCATACAAATACGAAACCTTCCATATGGCTTTCCTACGGGCACCATAGTGGAGACCCACTCTGGATAGTCTATGGAGATGATGAACTCTACATCCAACAGTTTTTGCAACTCGTCGTTTACCATTAAGGCTACTGTTGGATGCATATTTTTGAGTTTTTTCTTAACTGGCTTCTTCGATAGATCTAGCGAAAGGTTATGAGTAACCAATTTTGGATCTAGACCCGACATGTCTTTATAAGTCCAAGCAAAGAGATCAGGTCTCTCTTTTAGTAGAGGGATGATGTTGTCACACTCATCCGGAGTGAGACTCTCTCCAAATATAACCTTCTTTGGATTGGTGGGATCATTACTGATATCCACATCAAAGGTTTTCTCTACTGACATATGTGATCCCTTCTCAAGCTAGTGAGGTGTAGGAATCAGATGGATGTCATCAACTAGGTTCACATGTTCCTCTTGGGAAGCATTCTTGGTGTGACAAAAATCTTGAGCACAGCCTGGTGTGAAATGAAATGGTTGTAGCATTTCTTCATTTGGGAAGAAATATTTAGGCTAGAATGGCGATTCAGTGCGATCCCAATCGATAGTATCCATGTGCAAATGCAGTGATTTGTACAGATCAACTGGATTGCGTAGTGGAGTGGTCAAATCAATGGAGACCATATTTATGGAATGGAATTGATCTTCGAAACCACATGGACAAAAATCTATCCCTGAAACATAGCTTTCATACTCAAGATCTGATTCAGATGGTATGAGCATAAATGGATCCTCTCTATGGGATGTTTGTATAACTAGATCCTCTCAGTGCACTGGCTACAAAATAGGATCTCTTAGCTCAAGGAGCTTCGTGTACATAGGTGGATTGGGAAAGAGTTCTTGATACCTCTCTTCAAGCTCTCTTCTTTCCCTTAGGCTACAATGGAGATTAATATCCTGATGCAAACCTGTAGCTATAATAGATGGGGGACCTCTAGGTGGAGGCCTATTACGTAAGTGGTGAGGTCCTAAATAGGCCATCTCCATCGAGTCCTCATAATCAGTGTACAAATACAATCTATCACTTCCCACCTCTTCGAAGAAGCGATTAGGTAGATGTGGTCCCATGTATCTAATTTTGTGGTCGCTATCATCACTATCTGGATAAATATGATAGAATGATCGTATATATGATACTATCATGTAAACTAGTGCTACTCCTTCCTTAGAGTGCTCAATGTTAGGAGAGAATTCCTCCATAACAATTTATGATTCCCTAGGCAATAGATATTGTGGATACACGAGCTTAGAATCAATCCTCTCATCTACATCACTATGGTCACTACCATGGATGGGCCACTCTATTATGTGTATGCATAGTGGGAGATTAGCTAGGTGAGGCTTGAAGTAAGCCTCCTCTGTTTCATATTTATAATCACTATCGACTATGAAGCGCTCGTTCATCTCTTCCACTTGTTCCATAGGCAGTAGATGGCATATAAATGCTGGAATTGGAAAGTTCAGCTTGATTTCCTCCTTAGATTGATCATTGTTTGAGGACTTATCATCTGCATCATAACTAGGTTCACTCATTTCAGAGGTGGACTCCTCCCCATCATCATCGTAGAGATATACTGAATTGATATCACCTAAAACATGGGGATCATGCCCCTACATACCAGTGTCTTTGGTAGCACCATATATTTGGTTACCTAGGTTGTCTCTAGGATTGTCCTCTAAGGGCCCATCATGGTATGAATCAGGCGGCCCTATGGTAACAAATGATATCGTATGGTGAGTCCTCCAACAACTGGAAGGATCGGGGTGATATGGAGTAAAATAACCATCATCCTCCAGACTCAATTACATGTGATCTACGGATGTAGCAAGCAAATCATCATGACCCTATACTTGTAACCCTAAATTGAGCCTATTAGTAGCTAACTGATAATGAGGTTCAAGTAGAGTTATGCATCCTTGTTAAAAAATACCAAGGCTATGCCCATGCCAATGATATGACTCAAAAATGCGCATGGCATATTCTAATTTGGATAGATAGCACATATTCACAATGAATGGCTCAGCATCATCCTCATATATGGACATTCTAGTGGGCGCTTGATCTAGCCCTATGTAGACGAAGTTTTTTTGGTTGGGTGGCTCACCCAATGGCACAATAGATCCAATCAAAAATTGATGGGTGTGCGGTCAACCCATCTCTTGTGTAATTTTTAGGATAGGTCTAAAAGTAACATTTTACACAAGATACTCACCCAACCCTGTGTTGGCCATATGAACAGTAACCTACAGTGCAGATGACCCTACTAAAGATGCAGGTGAAGTAGGCTAAGGTGCCTCCTAGACTTTATCTTGAGGTTCTTCCACATCCATGGGAGTGGGAGTCTCATTGATGACTGATCTGGGCACATGATTTTCCACTTTCTCACCTAATTTTACCTTTAGCTTCTTGACTTGTCGGTGCATTATCGATGTAGTCGGCTTTAGAGAAGTTATAGTCGTATGCTCAGATCTGTGTGACATAGATGTCTATGGTTGAGCACGGTCTTCTAGTTTACCTATTGGAATATTAAACAACAAGACATGTCGGATATCCAAATGCATCGATGGGAGTACAAAACCCCCAGGAAAATTTGCTAGGTTCACAAACTTGAATGGTTCTTCATCCGAGGACACTACGTGAACTTGTCCCTCATGAATGTATTTCACACACTGATGCAAGATAGAGGGGACATAATGCATTTCATGAATCCAAGGCCTCTCGAGTAGAATGTTGTACTGCATGGCACCCTCTATCATGTGACACATCATAGAGATGGTCTTGAGTCCCACCTGAATAGGTAGAACAATTGTGCCAACTATCAAGAATAGCGCATCATTAAATTCTCTCAACGTAAAGGTGGTAGGCATGATGTGTGACTTGGGTAACTTGAGGTGGCTCAGTACCATGGTCATGATTATATTGATCAAGGACCTAGTGTCGATCAAGACCCTTTTGAAAGGCATGTGGTTAACACACATGATAATATGCAGCGGCATGTCAATCGTAATAGTAGGAACCATCTTCACTTCATGATCATAAAATTGTATCATGGGTTCTTGAAACTATTGTACATATCCCATAAAATTTTTAAATGCATGGGCATCTTGGGACTGTACCTCAATGGACCTCAAAATGTCCATAAGAGTCTCCTTATTTCTAGGGGACTACTGAATAAGCTCATATATTGACAACTTCACAGGAGCTGTCTAAAAGTTCTGAACTAACTTGCTCCTTATGGTCACCACCGATCTAGCTGGTGGGCCTGGAATATTCTGAGCTGGTCATTGATCTGATGTAGCTTGTTGTATCATTCCAAAATTTTTGCACCCTTACCTTCAGGCTAAAGGATTCGTTCCCAAAAGGAGGATGGGAAAAGGATGGGACAATACCTCAGACTGAGATGCCCTTTGAAGGTCCCGCCTCTCAGGGGAGGTGTATAAGGGTGAATTTTTGACGGATGGTGGGTTCACCAAGAAACTTTTGAATGGCAGTTTCCATGCCTAGGTTGGGAATGAGTTTAATGTGTTCAATTTTATCTTTAATCATCCAAGTCCTAGGTTTGGCCAGATGAATCTAAATTGTTCTATTATGAAAATGCAAATTAAATGAAGATAGAAAATAGATTTAGACAGAAAACACAAAGAATAATTAAGTGAAGAAATCCATACCTGGTTCTGGATGTCTGATGGAGGTTCTAATTTTTGAAGTAGTCAAGATCATCTAGAATTTGACAGAATCATCTTCGATCTAACAGGATCGTTTGAGATCTGATGAATTCGTCAGAGACCTGTAATCAGAGAAATAGATATAAAATATAGAAAATGTAGCTATACCAACAGAGGGCAATGATGTAGAATGACAGTAATAATGTTAAAATAATAATAACAAACAAAAACACGAGTGCATTACAATGATTTAATGACAATTTATTATTTTATTATGCATTAAAGCTATATGGGTGAACTCCAAGATGTAGAATAGTAGAAAATAATAATAAACTAACTAGATGTAGAATAAAACAGCAGATGAGAAGAGAAAAATGCAAACTCTGGGCAGTAATTGCCCCCAATGTTGACTGCAGTTGAAATCATCTCAGACTGGTATGAAATCATCTTGAATTGGACAGGATCGTCTGCGACGATCTGAGCTTGCTCCAGCTGAAGAATAACAAAGTTCTTACAAACAAACTTATAAAAACATGAAAACAAATGGTCATTTAAGATGGTCTAATGTATGTAGAACTTGTGTTACAAGAAATTTCAGCCAGGGGGATGTCAAGGGGAGGGCTTAAGATTAAATAGGCTTAGGAAGGAGGTTGGGAGGTTGGAGATCATATCATTTTGGGAGATCTCCAATGGGGGAGGTCTCTAACGGCACATACATGCTTCTGCATAGATTAGAGATGCCATTGAAACATAAGCTAATTATGAAAAATTAGTTTTGGGACAAAATCGACTGGATGTTCTGCTCTAGACGAAATCATCCGATCTGAGGCAATATAATCTTATTAGAGACAATATCATCCAATAGATGAAACAATATCAGCAGAGGAGGCCACAAGCTCAGCAGAGGCCATGGTAGTGGGAGGTGAGGGAGGAGAGACCCCCTTCTCCATGGAGAGAGAGGCCACCATCGCCCAATAAGGGCAAGGGTGTGAACACAGGAGAGAGTAGTGAGATGGATACTCTCTTGGGTGGAGACTATCCATCTCCAGGCACAGGTGCATACTCTACAGGATGAGGCTACACGCCATCGAGTTAAGGCTACACAACTCAGAGATGAGGTTGCACACCTTAGAGCACGGAGCGGAGGGGCAAGCACTCGAGACCTAGCATGGGCTATTGCCCAAGTCACATTCTATCAGATGCTATACCATCATATGGTGCCAAAGGGGTTGAGGTTACCGCTATCGACCCATATTGTAGAGCCTGTCGTGATGAGGTCATCTAGGACATCATCACGATCAGAGTCTAGGACTCATAGCACCACATGGACTACGATGGGGCCACCTCATCCACCTCAGGGCAGGGGAGGAGATGAGGCTAAGAGCTCAAGGGGTTATCGAGGCTAGCTGCTACAGATTGCACTGCACAAATTGATACATAGTGCTTATTATTATTGATAGGAGATTGAGTATGCTGAGGTATAGATTGTGGCATACCGATCCAGTTTTGAGATGATATATATATTGTTGATATATATATAGATGAGATATTTTTGATCATATGATGTGTCTTATGTTTTTGTATGATGCTTTAATGTTTTGGTGTGATTAATTTGATGATTCATGTAATTATGTCGTTTGGAAATATTATGGTTTGAATGTCATGCTTTTAAAATTTAAATGAAATAATCCGATGTAAACAAATTGGTTGTTTGTGGGATAATTTGATAAAAATAAAAGGGGACTTTTAACAATAATTTCAAAGGATAGTGTCTCTATTATAGACCATTTCATGGAGTCGCCGCTCACTCGGTCGTCAAGCTAATCCCAGTATAGAAATATTGCTAAAAGTAAAAGAGTGCTTAAGAGACTGTCTTAAGACTTTGTTGTGATGATGCAAATGATGATGATGATGATGATTTGTTTTCAGATTTCCATGAAAATATTATGCATGAAATATTTTAAAATGATTTTTCTAGGCATAAATTCCTAAGTGTGATAAATTTTTTGGATAATTCCCTAGGAATTATACCATCATTGCAAAATTTGAAGTTTGACATAATGACATGAAATAGAATAAGTGTTTGTTTGTTTTAAAGCATAATTGTGTAACATAATGATTTAAGTCATATGTTTTTATGATTTTAAATAAATGGAAAATAAAATGGGTACAATGGTTTGCGCTAGGCATAGAATATTTAGGTATAGAATTATACCATCATCGCGAAATCCAAAGAAGAAAATAATATAATAGTTTTATTGCATGGTTGATTTTTAATTTTTGAAAAAATTCAGAAAATATGAAGATGAGGACTTGCGCTAGTCATAAAATTCCAATTTTGGTTTTGGAACTATACCATCGTCGTGAAAGTCAAAAGTTATATATAAATGTAACTTGATTGCATGTTTTTGAAAATGATTTTGATTTTTGATAATGCATGTAGTTGTCTTTATACTAAACAACTGTTTTTCAAAGAAGAAAATGAATTCATTCCAAACAATTTGCAAAAATGTTTCAAAGTATCTTAAAGACAAAATTTAGATTTATAAGGAATCCCATGTGCGTATGTGAGTTCATTACCAATCTTGATTTATCATAATGATACACAAAATCTCTCAAATACAAATGTGTGTGCAATTGCATTGTTCATTTACCAGTTGTGAGCAAGATAATTTGATACAAGTGATTTGAATGAACCAAATAAGTGTTCATTAACCATGATTTAGATGCATATAACCATACCAGACTACTATGTAAGTCGGGTTATCAAGAGCTAGCTAATCCATAAGCAGACATAGGTCTATACAAAATAAGGTCGCTAATGTGACAGACATATCACCATGCTAGGAGTTACCCAAGGCCAAGCGGGTTGGGCACAAACCACCTGTTATGGGGCTTACCTCACAATTTTCGAATAATTGAGAATTCCAGGATTCAAGCTCATCAACCCTTCTTTTCTTTTCAATGGGTAGGGAAAGGGATTTTATTGCTTTTTGCTTTTGCTTTTCTCTTTTTTTTTTTTTTCTCTTTTTGTATTGTTGCTTTTGTATTTGAGATAATGCTGAAATAGTGCTGAGATAGTACAAAATGATACTGGAATAATGCTTCTTTTGCTCATAATTTTGTTTGATTTTTCTTTTTCTTTTGCTTCCTATGCGAGGGATACTTGCTCAGATTAGCTGTAGAGCAAGGGATTTTTGTTCTGGGTAGGGGTGAACTTGTCCTTTTGCCAATTCTCAAGGATTCTAGACCATGTGCATGATAGGATAGCAAGGGAAACTTTTCGCTCAAGAAACCACTTCTACTATGTAGCATAGCATGGACATTACAAATATAATCATTTTATTGTGGAAGGATGTGCTTGGTTTAAGTAAATAACAAGATCAATTATCTATGCTCAAACTTTATTTAATTCAATTTTGTGGACTTTGATATAAGAGAGATTAGTAATCATGCTAGATAAAATCGAGATATTTATTTTTGTGTTTGTGATAGTGAGGGATTCCAAATAAATGCTAATTTATCCAAAAATAATTTGAAAATATAACTACAATACTTGAAGAAGAAATATGTACAACAAATAATTTTGAGGAGTTTGATGATCTTGACTCTCTCTTTCTTCTTTATTATTTTTTTTTTTGGTTTCAAAAGAGTCAATAATATTGTTGTTTTTACTTTTTATTATTTTTTTGTTTGTTTTTGTTTAAACAGTTTTATATATGTTTTTAAAATGAGACAACATGCAAAATATGTACAAATGATGAAATGACCAAATTTTATGCGTAATATCGCCTAAGATGCATAATATTCATAGGTTCTTTTAAATATTTACCATCTAAGGTAGCTAATTTGTATGCTCCCGATTCAAATTTAGCAGTGATAATATATGGTCCAAGCCAGTTAGGCTCAAATTTACCTTTAAGGTCTTTAGTTGCATTAGTATTTTTTTTATTTTCTTTTAAAACAAGGTTGTCGACCTCAAAGGATCAATGACGAACATTCTTGGCATATGATCTTTTAAGCTTGTTTTGGTAGGCACGAAGATGCTCCAAAGCATTGATGCGTTTTTCATCTAGGAGTTCCAGCTGACTAAGTCTGCAATCTCTATATTCATCTCCTACTTTGGTATCTTGAAGTAGTAGAGCCAAAGAAGGAAATTCTAATTCAAAGGGAAAAATAGCTTCAGCACCATAAACCAAGACAAAAGGTGAAGTACCTGTGGGAGTTCGAACACTAGTTCGATAGGCCCACAAAGTTGGATATAATTGAATGTGCTAGTCATGGCTAGATTTATTGACCAATATTTTAAGAATTTTGATTAAGGTTTTGTTAGATGCTTCTGCTTGACCATTGCCCTAAGGATAATAGGGAGTGGACCAACGATGTTGAATCTTATATTGTTGGCATAACTTCTTAACATATTTATTTTTGAAACAAGTTCCATTGTCTGAGATGAGATTTGTAGGAATTTCGAACCTACAAATAATTTTATTAAAAATAAATTTAGAGACTTGTGTTCTAGTGCAGGAAGCTAAAGGCATAGCTTCAACCCACTTCATGAAATACTCAGTGGTAGTTATAATGAATTTGTGTCCATCAGATGATAGGATTAATTTTACCAATAATATCTAAGCCCCATTTTAAAAAGGGCCAAGGAGATGAAATAGCCTGTAGCTCTTGTGCAGGTGCATGGACAAGGTCAGCATGTTTTTGGCACTTTTCATAATGGCACACATAATCATGTGCATCATTTTCCATGGTAGGCCAAAAGTAGCCTATCCTAAGGAGCTTTTTAGCAATGACACTACCACTGAATTGTCCTCCACAAGATCCATTGTGGGCTTCACTTAAAGCTAATTTGGATTCTTCTAGATTCAAACATATCAATAGGATACCTTCAAAAGATCTCCTATATAAAGTATTGCCAATTATTACAAATCGACTTGCTTATCTACATAATAACTGACGCTAGTTTCTATTAGAATTGGTAGGGAAAGTCCCATTTTGAAGAAAATCAAATATATTTGTATACCAAGGTTTAGGGGTAGTTTCATTGATTAGAAACACATCCAAAGGTTCTAAGCATGACTTATTTGAAGCAGGTTCCTGGAGTCGATGAATAATGATGGTGGCATATTCATAATCTAACTCCAAGGGCAGAAGCGATGTAGCTGTGGCCATAGCATCAGCTACATAGTTGCTAGTTCGTAGAATAACTTCCAAAGTGACTTTATCAAACAAGGATAACAATTGCAAAACATATGCTTTATATGGGCACAATTTATTATCTTTGGTCTAATAAACTTCATTAATTTTGTTTATAACAAGTTGAGAATCACCAAAAACTAGCAGGTGTTTAATTTTTAGTGCCAAGGCAGCTCGTAATCCAAGGATTAGAGCTTCGTATTCAGCAATATTATTGGTGAAAGCAAATGTTAATTTAAAGGACAAATGTATAATGTGTTTTTGTGGAGATATTAAAATAATATATGCACCAGCCCCACTCATGCATCGAGCTCCATCAAAGTATAAGGACCATTGTTCAATATGGTATGCCTCTAATTGAAGGCATTCATTAGGAAACTCAATTATGAGGGGATGGGTAGACTCTAAGGGTGCAACAGCTAATTGATCTACTATGATTTGACCCTTAATAGATTTCTATCCTATGAACATGAGTTCAAACTCGCTTAGAGCAAGAACCCACTTGGCTGTGCGACCCGATAAATAAGGTCGACTCATGAGATACAGCAAGGGATCATATTTAGCAATGATATATGTTTTTTGACTGAGCATATAATGTCATAGTTTCTATGTAGATAATATGACTAGTAGACATAATCTTTCTAATGTTGTGTAGCGGGTTTCATAACTGATGAGGGTTCTACTAATGTAATAATTAGCACGCTCTCTTTTCTCATTATCAAGTTGAGCTAACATAGCTCCTAAGGCAGAATCAGAAGCAAAAATGTACAAGATAAAAGGACGATCAGATTTAGGTGGTGAAAGCACAGGTGGGTTAAGGAGGTATTGTTTGAGAAGTTCAAAAGCTTCCTTACATTCGTCATCCCAATTAAAAGGGACATCTTTCTTAAGGAGCTTAAGAAAGGGACCGATTTTGTCCACCAGCTTATCGATGAAGCGACGGATGGCTTGAAGCTTACCTTGTAAACTTCGTAACTCAGATATATTGGTAGGTGTGGGCATATCAGTGATAGCCGCAATCTTGAGAGGGTCGATTTTGATACCACGTAAAGAAACTAAAACCCCTAATAGTTTATCGAACTTGACTCCGAATATACATTTAGCTGGATTTAATCGAATAAGGTATTCTCTTAACCGATTAAATACTTTTCTTAAATCATATAAATGATCATATTCATTAATAGAGCGAGCTATAATATCATCTACATAATCATGTAAGATATCATGCATCATGTCGTGAAAAATATAAGTCATAGCTCGTTGATATGTTGCACCTGCATTCTTTAAACCAAATGGCATCACTTTCCAACAAAAGGTACCCCAAGGGGTAATAAAGGCTATTTTAGCCTAATCTTCAGGAGCTATCCTGATCTGATTATAGCTAGAAAATCCATCCATTAGGGATATCATTCCACTCCTGGCGGTAAATTCAATGATTTGATCCATGTTTGGAAGAGGAAAATCATCTTTAGGGCATGCGGCGTTAATATCTCTAAAGTCTATGCAAACACTAACTTTGGTAGCTTCTTTCTTGGTTATTGGAACTACATTCGAGATCCATTCAGCATAATCAATAGCTTGTATAAAAACAACATTCAAGAGCTTTTCTAACTCCCCTTTGACTAGCAAGGCCACTTTGGGATGCATTTTTCTAAGTTTCTTTTTAACCGATTTAGCATCTGGATGGACTACTAGATGATGCATGACTATAGAAGGGTCCAGACCTGGCATGTCTTCATATGTCCAAGCAAAGACATCTTCATAATCTTTAAGAAATGAAATGTATTCATTCTATTTTTCTTGACTTAATTTTGATCCAATATTGATTATGTGAGGATTATCCTCAGTTCCAATGTTAACTTTAATGACGTTTTCTACTTCCATGTGTAGATCTCTTTCAAAATTAGGTGGGGCAGGTGAGACTCCCAATTATTGTAATTATTTTAAGGTTAAGTTGGATAATTCATTGTGAGGAGTCATGGCCTCAAGCTGGACTATAGTTGGTATAGAACCATCAAAATAAAAACCATTGTGTAACAACTCTTCAACGAAGACATCATGGAATATATCTCCCTCCAACTCATCGTCGGAGTCAGAAATAAATTCAAGGTAAGCTATGGATAGCATATTGCATGTAAAGGGATTATTCTTTGGACACAAAGAATCTTGTTTATCTAGATAGTCTTGATAACATATGAGTTGATCATTACCTTCAAAAGGGAAGGGTTGACCCTTACTAGGAAATAGGCCCACACCACATTGGGCGGGCCATGGTTCTACCTCGATAGGTTATTTCATACCATTTTGGAAAGGTCCCAAACCTTTCCCTTTATATCCCATTTTAAGCATTATAGGTTTAGCTTTAATATATTCATTAGCAAAATAGCATCGAGCATATCTATCACAATGCGTCTTGATGTTTCGGGGTATTCTTCCCCAATCATATCCTTTATAAATAAAAGCACAACTCTCGACTTGGTAAGTACTTCCCATAGGTTGTGGGAGGCCCAAAGTATGAGGAGATGGTGGCAAGTTATTTAAAATAAGTGAATCTTGCATCAAAGCATTTGTTTTTTTTTATATTAAAATTTTAGATAAATCCGGTAAAAGCTCATCAGAAAGAGCATAAGATGTAGAAGTATCATTCCCTATATCTTTAGATGTGGAAGGTATGATAGATGTAGATAATGTGGAGGTGTTAATAAATGGGTCTATAGGTTTTGAAATTATAGGGATGGAACATGAAGGATTGGTTGTGGATTTAAGATCCTGTTGAGGTTCTAGTGTGGTTTGTTTAGAAGATGGTTGAGGTAAATGTATAGGTGTAGTTGATGGGGTAGATGATGTTATGGGTGTGTGTTTCACATGTTTAGATAAAAAATAAGAATTAGGATGTGTGGATGATAGAGCGGGGCAAAATTGCACTCCAATAGGTTCTACCAAAGCACACATATCAAAGGGTCTAGGATCACCATGAATGGTAACCAATTGGTTTTTAAATTCAAATTTAACACACTGATGTAAAGTGGAGGGAACCGCTCGCATCGCATTGATCCAAGGGTGACCCAAAAGTATATTGTATGATGCAGGGCAATGTATAATAAACACGGTTGTATCTAGGGTTCTAGGACCAACTTGCAAGGGTATAGTAATGACTCCACATGTTTCTTGTGTCTCATCATTGAAAGCTTTGATAATCATATCCATTTTTTTCATTTCATCACTTCTAAAGCCAAATATTTGGTAGAAGTAAAAAGTGCATATGTTTAAATATGAACCATTATCAATCAAGACTCTTTTAATGGCTACATCTCCAATTAGGGCAGTAATATATAAGGGGTTATCCTTATGTAAACTATGTTGTGGGATGTCTTTATCATGAAAGTCAATACAATCGACTTCTCGAGTGATGATAGTATTGGACATGGCTTCAAGTTGAATATTTTTAGGTACCATATTTTGGCTTAATGTGAACATTAATTCATATCTATGGGTAGGAGAAGATCTTAACAAGTCCAAAAGGGAAATTTTGGTTGTAGTATTGGATAATTGTTCATTAATATTGTAAGGAGGTTTTGGTTGAACATTAGACATATGATTCCCTTTATTAGGATTTTTCAAAACAAATGGAGCTGATCCATCATTTTGAGTTTGATCCTGTTGAGAGTTTTGAGCTTGTTGTCTGGTAACAACTCCGATGGTACCTACAATGTTATATTGAAGATGTTGAACTGGTCTTGGTTGAGCGTTTATGGCTTGTTCATTAGGAAGGAACTGATTAGAAGAGGGTCGAGTAGTAACTCTTCTAGAAAATGGTTCTTTTGGAACCATAGCATCTGTGATAGGTTGAATAGGATCTGATTCATTTTTAGAACTATTCGATTGATTTGAGGTGATGTCTACTTCACTTTCAGTATCCGATTCTACATCACTAGGATCAGGAGTTTGAATATTATGTAGGGGTCGGGTCATGACCATGGATAAAGTTGTGCCAAATATTTAAGGATCCTGAACAGATAACTGTTTGCTAATAGTCCCTACATATTGGGTAGGAGGGGGAACACTATGATGTTCAATTTGATTAGCCACTTCTTTACCATGTTTTGGTAAAGATGTTGAAATATATCTAATGATTGATTAGCATTTTGATTCTGATTTTGGGGAATGGTCTTTTGAGCATTATTAAGAGCATTTTGTTTAGGTTGGAAGGCTTGCACCTCCATTTCATTATTATCAATCAGATCTTGTATTTTATGTTTCAATATTTTGCAAGAGTTTGTAGCATGTCTAGGTCCTCTATGAAAATCACAATGTAAATCAGCTCTGTATCCGGGTATAGTTGGATCAGGTTCCCGGATAGCTGGTAATTGAATCAAACCTCTTTTGAGTAATTGGGGTAAAATAGTTGATAATGGTTGATTGAGTCTAGTAAATTCTTGAGGAGGTTTATCAGGAGGTTTTAATATAAATTTTTCTATTGTCTTTGTTGTATTGATATTAGCAACATTTCTACTATCAGTGACTCCGTCACCTACAACTTGTTTGTTTTTATACTGACTTCTAGATGTTTTCTCATCATATTTCTTTTTGAGCTGACCTCTCCTAATGAGAGCATCTTCTACCCTTCGAGCTAAGTCTATAGCTTGATCGAAGGTGGTTAAGGTAGCAGTTGATAACTCATAAGATATTTTTTCTTGCAAATTATTGATAAAAATATCCAACATTTCCCTATAAGGTAGCATAAAGTGCAGTTTTCCTGTCAACTACCTCCATCTAGCTAAGAAATCAGCAAAAAATTCATCTTTGTCTTGTTTTAAGTTGTATAAATCTTTAATGGTGACATGCCTCTCGATGTAGGCACTAAATTTATGGACAAAAGATTCATCTGTTTCTTAAAAATTTCTCAAATAATGAGTGGGCAATTGATAGTACCACTCCAATGCCATTCCTCCTAAACTTTTTTGGAACATTTTTAGTAATAGCAAGTCATCATGTGATATATCATGACATGCTATCCTAAACATGCAAAGATGCTCTATGGGATCTTTAGTTCCTTTATATATAGGCAGGACGAGCATGGGAAAGTGTTTAGGGTATGGTTGTGCTACAAATATGGGATCCAAAGGTTGACTACACATCTCTTGATAATTGTACAAGGGATGGTAGGGATCTATCTAGTCCATACACGAAGCTAAATGTTTAACCATGGCTTCCAGATTACTGGTTTGCCCACCATATTGATTCGGTAGGGTATTAATATGGGATTTGTGAGCATATGATGGAGGGACATGAATATTAGAGGTTATATTGCTATTGTGTAAATTGTTGGTAGGAAGGGTGTTATGAAGAAGTTTTGAAGTTGTATTATGTTGTATCCCAAATTGTTGAAAATTGGTGTTTGGCTTCATTTTAGGTTTTTGTCGATTTGAAGCATATTGATCAATAGTTTGGTGAAATAAAGCAATGAATGAATGTTTCTTTTGTGTGGGAATGATTTTAGGCTCAATAACAGGTTCCTTAGGGGGTTGGGTAACCTATTATTTTTGGATGTTCTGAATCATAGTGACCATATCTCTATTGGATGGGCTAGCCTTATCACTTTCTTGATCAACAAAGGACAATGGATTAGTGTGTATGTTAAACATATCTTCCATGGCTGCTTGAGTGTCACTAATTTGTCCTCTATCAATACGAACTGCCATATTAAGAGCACCAATGTTATTATTGAAATTTTTTAGAAATGATCTAAGTTATCAAAAGCAATAGTTCCATCTGGAGCTATTCTAGGGGATGAGGATCCTTCCTCTTTAAGATTTTCTTATTGTTCATTTTCTTCAGCCAGCTCATCTTCTGGCTGGTCTAGAGTTTCTCCTTTCGGAATTGAATCCTCAGGAAGGACATTTGGGTTTTTTGTTTTGTCTCCTAACCAATCTTCTTCTTCTTCTTCAGTTTGTTTACCATTCCTAAGTCTAGGCATTGTGCTTAAATTTAGATTTCAGCAAATATATATATACTTGTATATATATATATATATATATATATATATATATATATATATATATATATATATGCAACAAGCTTAAGAGGTATATATTTTAATTATATACCTACTATAGTAATAAAAAAAATAAAATGTTTTAGTTTTGTTATATTTTTGGTTTTTCTTGTTTTTCTATTTTTTGTTTTTGTAACAATATTATAAAGATAACAAACAACAAACTAAATGCAAGAGATAATAATAATGAAAGCAATGATCTAGTCTTCTATAAACAATTTATAAATATCATTAATGGGCTCAAGTTCTTCAGGAGTCATGAAGTGTTCTTCTTCAAATTAAAAATTTTCTTTCAAAAATTTAATGAAATGTGCTATAGCAATATCGTGTATTTCAGATTCTGGTTGATAATAATAATTCTCACGATAATATTCATGATATAACATAGCTCTAGGAACTCTATTCCATATTTTTCTAATCATAAGATTAGTTTCTTGGACTTCTATATGAACTAGAATTTGGTGTACCATAGCTGCATTCTCGAGGTATTCCTCGAAGGTGAACAATTCTGAAGACACAAGAGCTCTCCTATAGGCTAACCACCTATGGCAGGCTCTTTGAAGTTCATGATAAAAAATGAGTTGATGAGGATCCAGGATCCTATCTAGGGAAAACCTCTTGATTTGTTTAAGTTGTATTGATCTAGATGAAATGATACCTAGTCTCCTATCAAGTTCTTTCCACAAAAGTTGATTTCTATCTGTTTCAGGCACACTAAGCACAAAATTAACTTCTATGGCTGCTAATTGGTTTTCAACATTTATAGTGACAGCTAGTCTTTTCTTAGGAGCTACCATCTAGACATGATATGAAACTTAGTAGTTTTCTAATGATTTGAAATGCATCTATGTTTTTTTGTTTTTTTTTCAAAAGGTTTTAGTTTCACGTCGGGTTCACCAAAATGTATCGTTCCAAATTTTTCGCACCCTTACCTTCAAGCTAAAGGATCCGTTCCTAAAATGAGGATGGGAAAAGGATGGGACAATACCTCAGATTGAGAGGCCCTTTGAAGGTCCTACCTCTCAGGGGAGGTGTATAAGGGTGAATTTTCGATGGATGGTGGGTTCACCAGGAAAATTTTGAATGACAATTTCCATGCCTAGGTTGGGAATGAGTTTAATGTGTTCAATTTTATCTTTAATCATCCAAGTCCTAGGTTTGGCCAGATGAATCTAAATTGTTTATTATGAAAATGCAAATTAAATGAAGACAAAAAACATATTTAGACAGAAAACATAGAGAATAATTAAGTGAAGAAATCCATACCTGGTTTCATATGTCTGATGGAGGTTCTAATTTTTGAAGCAGTCAAGATCGTCTAGAATTTGATAGAATCATCTTCGATCTGATAGGATCGTCTGAGATCAGACGAATTTTTCATAGACCTACAATCAGAGAAATAGATACAAAATACAAAAAATGCAACTATGCCAACAGAGGGCAATGATGTAGAATGACAGTAATAATGTTAAAATAATAATAACAAACAAAAACATGAGTGCATTACAATGATTTAATGACAATTTATGATTTTATTATGCATTAAAGCTATATGGGTGAACTCCAAGATGCAAAATAGCAGAAAATAATAATAAACTGACTAGATGCAGAATAAAATAGCAGATGAGAAGAGAAAAATGCAAACTCTGGGCAGTAATTGCCCCCAATGTTGACTGTAGTCAAAATCATCTCGGATTGGTATGAAATCATCTCAAATTGGACAGGATCATCTACGACAATCTGAGCTTGCTTCGGCTAAATAATAACAAAGTTCCTACAAATAAACTTAAAAAAATATGAAAACAAATGGTGATTTAAGATGGTCTAATGTATGTAGAACTCATGTTACAGGAAATTTCAGCCAGGGGGATGTCAAGGGGAGGGCCTAAGATTAAATAGGCTTAGGAGGGAGGTTTGGAGGTTGGAGATCATCCCATTTTGGGAGATCTCCAATGGGGGAGGTCTCTAATGGCATAGACATGCTTCTGCCCAGATTAGAGACACCATTGAAATAGTTATGAAAAATTAGTTTTGGGATGAAATCAGTTGGACATTTTGCTCTAGATGAAATCATCCGATCTGAGGTGATATCTTCTGATCGAAGATGATATCATCCAACGGATGAAAAAAACTCTAAAAATGGCATGGAAAAAGAGGAAACAGGCAGCAGGCAGTTTGGGAGCGATTTTGGGGTTAAAATTTGAATTTGAATTATTACTAAGGTAATTTTAATTATTTTCTAAGGTTTACTGTGCCAATTTTAGGGTGCTACACTTGTATTCTAATGGGAGCATGAGGTTGATTTAGTTGATCGTATTTCTTATGTCTCATAACAACATTGACCATGCCTACAAACCCCTGGGTAGGTGGTTCGATTCTCACTTGATTGACCTGGTCGACATTGTTACGAGGTGCCTCATGATTAGGTAGTGGATTTTTGAAAATCCCCATGTTTTTGTTGTTGGGTACCTATGGGTACCTCATGATTAGCTCTCCTTTTTCTATCATGTTTTGCATGATGTGTTTGAAGGACCAACATGTCTCGATGTCGTGGACTTTTGCTCTATGGAATATGTAGAACAGATCGTCCTGATGCCACTTTGACTTTGGCACATTCAGATCTACTAATTTGACCTTAGGCAATCATATGGCCTTGGCCTCACATAGTTGAAAAATTGAAGTCATCAATTTCGTTAAGGGTGTGAACTGGCAAGGTGGGTGTTCTTCTTTGTTTTTTCCCTTATAGTTGTTGTTGCGTGTCTCATAACATGTAAGAGGAGGTTGAGCCTGATAATTAGGATTTTGCTATCCCTTGTTTTCTCCTTCGATATTTAGTACTACTTGATTCATGTGGGCCTGCTTGCCCTATTTTTTTGTAGTACTATTTTTAAACCCCTATTTCTTGGTCTTGAGCTTCAAGCTACCTTCTTGCAACTTGATGTCCTTGATCACCCTGGCTTACACCACAACTTCATCGAATGTAGGGTACTACTGTAGCTGCAATAGTAGTGAGATGTGCTTGGCACAACTCTTTGTAAACATTCGGGTCAGTTCGGCTATAGGAATAGGGAATGGCAACTTTACCATTATTCTATACCACCTCTTTTCGTATTGCTCGATGGGCTCATCGTCACACTGAGCTAGTGAAACTAAATCAGAAAGTTTGGCCTATTTCTTGATGCCAAATGAATAGCGTTCAAGAAATGAATCAACCAACTGCTAAAAACTAGTAATAATGTGTTTCTTCAGTTGGTTGAACCACTCTCGGTCCAGGTCGAGAAGTGTTGTAATAAAAGTGCACAACAACCAAGCATCTTGACTCTCTATCTGGAAACAAGCATCCAGAAAACTTGTAACATGTTCTTATGCATCCTCATCACTCTTGAATTTTTCCAACTGAGGTATATCAAAATGCTCAAGATATGGAGGTGTAGGCACTAAGGTGTCTAGAGGTTTATTGTGTATCTTCCTCAATGTCAACTTTTGCATAACTGTGCCCTGCCTTTCTATTACTTTGACCTTATCAACCAAAACCTTGTACACCTTAGAAGACAAAAACTCCTCCTCCTTAAGTTGTCATGGAGGTGGTCTAGGAGGTAATGTCTTCTTTGAGGGAGGTGGAGGACATGGCTCTTCCTCATCCTCAACTCGACAACTCTCAAGGTAGCCCTAATCATATCTATCTGCATCTATGTGCTCATGTTGCCTCTGTCTAAGATCATTGAGTGACGGTAGTCACTCCCTCTATTGGGCACTAACATGAGTATGAGCATCTCTTAACTCCTCATGCATATCGACTAGGGACATAGCCCTTCTATAAACACACTCTCTATGCTCCTTATGAGGGTATAGGCCAGCCCTAGCTAGTCGATCCTCCTACTCTATATGCTCCTTTTGAGCTAGAATACACTCATCGTGCATGCACTGCTCATATAATATCTACCATAGGAGCCTTTGTGCTTGAATATTTTCATCTTCAATATGTTGCCTCTTTAGGTGAGCATCATCCAATTGATCTTTGAGGAGCTGACGTCTTTTATCGAACACCAGTCTATGTGATCTATTGATCTGGTCGACCGTAGGAGGCCTTCAGTGTATGTGCTCTATGTGAGCTACCTTATGGATTTTGTACCCATCAGACATATGTGTGGATGGTGGATGTGTGACATGAGGGCACTTAGAAGCCTCTCCATGCTCTCTAATGATCTTGATATAACTGCTGCTACACTCACTCAGAGCATGAGTGGGCAGAGTTATAGGCTTGCAGCCTAGCTACTAAAGAACACTACCTAGACCATCTAGATGTCTAGACCTCCATCGTTCATGTGGTGGTGTTCCATTATCTCCCACATTTGATATATCAATGGTGATCTTGCATGGTGAGCCATGCATAGGAGTATGGGTGGACCTATGCTCAGAAGTGAGCCTGTCATCTTGCCTTTGAATGGGTGGATCTCTGACTCATCTATACTCTAACAGTGGAGGGTTAGAACCTCCTATGTACCTAGTATGTATGGGAACCAACTTGGCCCCCTACACCACATATTATTTGGTTGATCCTATGGATGCACGTGCAATGAAGTCTTGGTAATGGCTTTGGGACAGAGCATCCTCATGCTAAGAAGATCTGTGCTCAGTCTTATGCCTAGAAGAGTGCACTGAAGCTCCTCTATCGGGGGCCCACTCAATGGGATCTCCCCATGTCTAGTTGTCACCTCTAATGCTTGTCGAACATCGTTCGATTCGCTCATGTGTATGAGGACTCGACACATGTTGCTGTGACCTAGTTGGGTGTTGATCATGGGAATCGATACTAAACCTTTTTTGATCACCCTGTGTGTTCCCCATTTGTGTAATTTGCGTCTAAATGTGTTTTATTATGCAAACAATGTAAACAAATGGTGATTATCTCTTTTAAATTTTTATTGTGAGCCCTAAACTATTTGATGTTTTTTTCATATGTGTTGTATCAGTGTTAGAAAATCTCATGTGTTTTGAAATATTATTGGATTTTAAACTCAATTAAATTGGCTTTCACCTATATACTTGCACAAGCTGAATATGGTAATGATATCCATACTCAACGAAGTAGCATAGGTAATACCAAATCTCACCCAGCACACCATGTGCAGTGATACACCCTTCCAAAGAAGAGTGTGTGCTATTTTGCATGGATAGGATAGTTCTTGGGTCAACCTTGGCAACGAGCGGGTCCCGATAATACAATTTCAAATGAGCCAACCAAGTGGTAATGACATCCACTATTGGTCTCAATCAAGTGGGTTGGATGTGAGAGCCCAATGCCACTGATGTTTAAATGATACGTGGTGTGTGTGGTTCATTTTATTTTGCAAAAATGATAAATGCATCACAGAGCATAATGCCCATTTCTACATGATGTACATGAAAAGAAAAGGAATGTTTTGAATTTATACATAATGTATGCTAATGTCCACATGATATTTTGACAATGCAATTACAATGACATGGCCACTGATTGGACCTCAAAAATACAAACAACACATAATATTTATCAAGGTCATTGTATTTAGGGGCAGACTGCACTCAGAGGTCCACTATTTCCAATAATGCCTTTCCATTGAATGGAAATAAAAAACAAAATAGGACTTGTTCATTGACCCCTTATATTTTTGTTCCTAGTTTGCAATGGTTTGATGATTTTTGGAAAGATGCAAAGCAAAAAATTCAACATAGAAGGTGAAATTTGGTACCTACCTCAACTCCTGCTCTGTTGCCCACTGATTTCATTACTGTCTACTTCTTCCTCTGTGAACCGTAGGTCCGACCTATGGGCTGTAGTGGAGACCGCAGGTTATAGCTGTGGGCCAAAAAATAACCATAGCTAAAATCTATGGTTAGCAACTGTGGAAAGAAAAAGACAAGAATAGTCAAAATTCAAGGCTAAAATTGTGGGGTTCTATCGATAATCGCCATCTTATGTAACCGTGGAGCGTACGCATAGCTAGTGTATTGATCTATACCATCATAAAAACACAAAGATCCACACAAATACACAAATTGAACAAAGAAGCCAACTAATGCAAAGTTTCTTATATTAATATTCAAAATGATCTCGAGTTACAAAAATACCCTCTTAGGGTCACTCCAAAGATGATACAGATGTTACAATTACCAATGCCCTCAACAGGGTAGGCACACTTATTTGTTGCTCCATTGATTACTCATAAACTGCCTTGGGGTAGAGCTAACCCCCTTCTCTGTGATGTAGAAGGATTATGATATAGGCTCCCTTTTGCACCTATCTCCCTATGAACAAGAAACAACAGTGCAATATTACAAATTTTGATAGCCTCTTGTGATGAGGCCATTTGAAGAAACATACATGTAAATACCATTAAACTAGGAAAACAAGAAAGCATAAAGAAAGGCTTTAAGCTATTTTAATCACATCAAGAATTATACTACAACATACAAGACATGAATAATAAAATGATGCATTAAATAAATATCTAATTAGAAGCAATAAAACATCTAAAATATCCAATATACCTACCTAATGCAACGCATAAAATGTCAGAGTTTCTCTAAAATGCAATTAAACCTATGAAAAGACTAACATGACTAATCTATGTGGTAAAAAGCAAAATGAGTAAGGTTATCTTTAACCTATTGCAAACTACAGCTATGAGGGGTAGTCTGCACTGTGAACTATGGCTGATAGCCGTGGTTTGACCTCTGATGTGTTTGCTCTCAGAATTAGAGGTAGTGGGCTTGACCTCCTTGTCTGAATTAATTTTCAAGGGTCACCTTTGTCGTCCTCTAACAGATTTGGTGATCAAATCACTATGAAGGGCCTTATTTCACCTGAATTTGCATTTCTTGATCCTCCTAGGCACCTAGGGTATCCATGGCTAATTGGTATTTGGATGGATAGAAAAGGGGGATCTTAATTGCACAAGGTCATTATGCAATTTGACAGGGCTTCGTTGCTCTCTTGATAATTTTTTAGTACTTCGCTATACAAATTATCTCCCTTATTTTTTATTCCCGCTTGGAGAGGGTATTTGTAGCATACCCCTAGGGCTAGGGGTGGCTTCATGGAGAATCCAAGACCAAGAAGGTTGGTTAGGATAGTTGGGATGGAAGTCTTTGGAATATTTCCTCCTCCAATTGCCTCCTTCTAGATATCTTGGTCATTCCAACCGATTTGGCTCGGATGGAAGGCCTAATTGAACTCCAGTTTAGACCGTAGGTCATAGGTATGATCCATATTGCAGATCATAGGTGTCAACCATGGTTCAAATTAGAGACCATAATTCTGGGCTACGGTTCAGACTGCTTAGGCTAGAATTCCTAAATTGAGTGGTTAGAACCACTACTCTATCTTGGAGTCTATCCAATATCCTTCATATGGCTTTGTAGCATGTCCATATGAGTAGTCACCCTTGACATGACGTGTTTTAGGTGTCTACAGTGCCCTGATTGTTGAGATGTAGACATAGGTTTGGTACATACTTCTTTCATTTTACCTCTTGGATCTTTAATCAATGATGCTAGCCATATGTCCAAGTGCATTTAGGAGAGCATAATGTCCCCTAGAAAATCTACTAAATTCACATATTTGAATGGTTCCTCATCTGAAAGTACCATATGAACCTATCTCTCATGAACATATTTAATACATTGATGGACAATGGAAGTGACACAACACATTTCTCTTATCCAAGGTCTCCCTAGAAGGATGTTGTATTGCATAGTGCCTTCAATCACATGACACATCACTGCAATGGTCTTTAGTCCCACCTGAATAGGTAAGATTACCATGCCAACAATTGAGCATAATGCATCATTAAAAGCTCTCAACGTGAAGGCAGAAGGTATGATATGCATCTTTGGCAACTTTAGGTATGTTAGTGACTTGGTCATGATTATATTTATTTATGATCCTATATCAATCAAAATCCACTTGAAAGGTATATGATTTACACATGCAATAATGTAGAGTGGGGGTCCACTGTGATAGTGGAAACCGTATTGATTTCATGATATAAAATTTTATGATTGGTTCCTAACACTATTGCACATGTCCCATGAAGTGTGTGAATGCTTTAGGATCCTGAGATTACAATTCTATGGACCTTAGAATATCCATAAGAATATCCCTATGCTTGGGAGACTATTGAGTTAGCTCATAAATTGACAACTTCATTGGAGTCATCTGTAGGTTTTGAACTAATCTACTCTTGATTGTTACCACTGGTCTAGTTGGTGGGCCTAGTATATTTTAGACTAGCCATGGAGGAGGTGCAAATTGGACCCTAATAGGCACTAGAGGTTGATTTGGTCTTTCATACTTCACATGTCTTGTGATGATGTTGACCATTTTGACAAACTTGTGGGTTGGTGGTTTGGTATGTACTTGATTTACTTGGCCAACATTATTCCTTGGCACCTCATGGTTGGGTAGAGAAGTTTTATAAATCCCCATATTATAATTATCTAGTGCTTATGGATTGTCCACAAGAAGTTTACCTTTTTCAATCATATTTTGCACTAGATTTTTGAAATACCAACATACCTCTATATCATGACCTTTCATTCGATGAAATATGTAATATTGATCATCTTTATATCCCTTAGGCTTGGGTTGATTAGGGTCCACTAATTTGATTTCCAATAAGTGTATTGCCTTCGCCTCACATAATTGATGGAAAATTGATGTCAATGATTCTTATAATTGAGTGAATATGTGAGGAGGGTGTCTTTCTTTGTCCTCACCCTTCTGATTGTTGTTGCATTTTTCATATTGCATAGGAGGAGGTTGGGTTTGATAATTTCATTTGTGTTTCCCATTATCCCCTTTTTTGAAGGTTTAAACCACATGATTAACATGGGCTGGCTTGGTTGGTTGTTTCTTGGTACTCTTCTTATTCCATTTCTTCTTATTTTTGAGTTTCAAGTTACCCTCCTATAACTTGATATCCTCTATAACTTTGGCTTGCACCAAAGCCTCTTCAAATGTTTGATACTATTGCAACTACAAAAATAACGAAATATACTTTGCACAAATTTTTGTAAACATTTAGGTTAATTCAGAGGTAGGGATGGAGAATGGCATCTTGGCCATCAATTTTCTCCATAATTGGATCATAATCATGTTACATTAAAGTATCCAGATCGAATAATTTCACATTTTTATTAATGTCGAAGAAGTGTTCAAGAAATGCATAAACCAATTGCTCAAAGCTGGTGATGTTGTGCCTTTTGAGTTGATTAAACCACTCTTGGGCTAGTCTTGATAGGGTTGTAATGAAGGTCCGTAGGAGTAAGGTATCATTTATATTTATCTTAAATAACATGTCTAGAAAACTTGTGACATGCTACTGAGCATCCTCCTCTCCTTGAAACTTTTCCAGCCTAGGCATATTAAAATGTTCAAGATAGGCCAGAATAGGCACTAATGAGCATAAAGGTTCATTATGAATCTTAGTTAAGGTTGGATTTTTATAAGCCATTCCTTGCTTCTTGATAGCTTTAATATTTTTTTCCAAGGCCTTATAGGTCTACGAATATAGGATCTCCTCTTCTCTAGATTGCCTTTGAGGCACCTTTAGAGGTAGATTCTTCTTTGGTCGAGGTGGAGGACTAGGCTCATCATCCACTTCGACTAGGGATATTTTAGGATATTCTTGATCTAATTCATCTCCCACTTCTTCTTCATACTACCTATGCCCATGATGTTCGAGCATTGGATGATGATTCCTATGTTGGGATGTATGGTGAGTATGGGTGTCTATATGCTCAGGGTGCAACTCAGGCACTCCCTGTACTCATTGTAGGGAGATAAACCGGTATTGGCCAATCGGTCCGTCCTCTCTGCACACTCATTTTGATCAAGGATACATTGTTCATGCATGTACTATTAATATAAGTGTTGTATTATGATCCTTTGCCTCTGAGTGTCCTTATTTTTTAGGCATTCCTGCTCTACATGAACATCTTCCAATTGGTCCTGGAAGATCTGACATATCTACTCTAACACCAACTTGTGAGATCTATCTATGTGATCGACTGTATGAGGCCTCTAGTGTGTATGCTCTATTCGAGTGACTTTGTGGGTGTGCCCCCATTAGACTAATTTGCTACACTCTTGCCCTTATCTATGAAATTGACATTTGCATTCATCTATCACCTATACTCTATTCCTACATGGGATGCATATCATGAGAAAACTTGGAGCATTCTCCAGGTTCTCTTATGGTCCTAATTTTACTTTTGCTATGCACACTCACAAAACAAGAGGGTGCAAGAAAAGGTTTATAACCTAGGTATCCTAAGACTCTATCCAAACCATATAACTATCTACTACGCCATGGCTCATGTGGTGGTATACCATTTACTCCCACCTTAGACATGTCTATGGTGATCCTACAAGGTTAACTTATATAAAGAGTTTGCATGGGCTTACGCTCAGAATTGCCCCTCTCTAATTGTCCCTGAATGGGTAGATCTTGAACCCATCTATACTCAGATAGTGGGGCCTTGAGCCTCCCTTAGATACAGGTCAAAGGGGTACCAATATGGATCCCTCTATGACATACTCTTCAACAGATCCTATGGATGCACATGAAGTGTGATCACAGTAAATGCTACTATGTTTGGGACCCCTATGCTGGGAAGCCCCATGCTTTGATATGTGTCTCGAGGAGTGTCTAGTATCTCCTTTAATTAGGGTATTCTCAATAGGATCCCAACACATAGAATTGTCCCCTCTAATACTCGTCGAACGATGTTTGATAGGATTTTGTGGTTGAGGATCTGATGCATGTTGTTGTGTATTAGGTGGAAATTTGGTGTTGACATTAGATCTATGCCAATATTGACCCCTCTATGTGACCACCATAATGTGTATCCTATATCTATATTTAAATTTTATTAACACAAAGAATACAATGATGATTATCTCTTTTAAAATTTTAATGTACCCTAAACTGTTTGATGATTTTTCAAGTTTTGTTGTATCAGAAAGTAAATCTCATCATGTTTTCAAAATGTTGATGATATAATCAATTTTTAAGGGCTTTCACCTATATAATCATAGCTCAACATCTGGAAATGAAAGTGTATGATCCTAAAAAGCATACACCTAATCTAGTAACAATTGAAAATCACATAAAGCATACAAGAATTGATGAAATTACAAACAACCAAAAGAAAGGTTTATTTTATTGATTTCCAAATGAATCTCAGTTACAAATCCATCCCTCTTAGGGATACCCAATGTGATACAATGTTACAATCATAAGAACTCCCTTGCAAGGGTAGATGTAATCCACAGACTCTTTAGAATGACACGAACTGCTCCAAGGTATCGATGACCTTCATACCCATGATTATAGGCATCTCATTCATTGCATGCCAAAACCATATTAGTCTTACATGCAATAAACAAAAAGAAGCATCAATAATAAAGGATTCCTCTCTTGATGAGGCTTTTTGAAGAAATTGCATGAAAATATGATGTCATTAGCATATAATCAAGAAAGTGTATGAAAGCTAATAAACCTATGTAAAACATGAAAATATGATATGAAACATGTAAAGGAAAAGCATATGTATCTATCCAATGGCCTAATTATGAATTTGAAAGCATGGATACATGAAAAATATTCATTAATATCCTAGTTACAATATTGAAAGTGAGACAAATAAACAAGCTAATTCTATCGGTTAGAAATATCTAATACTGTAATTAAACCTAAATTAGGCTTAATCTAATTCCATTAACAAATCCTATGGTGAAAATTTAGGAAAATAGTGATGATACCTTAACCACAACTCTGTGGCATAGTGAGCACTATTAGCCATGGATGACAGCCACGACAGATCTTGAAGTGTGCTTGTCCTCCAATTCAAGGGCTAAATCTCTAAATCCTCTTGTCAAATTGATGGTCGAGAGTCACCTATGTGTCCTCTAATAGATTTGGTGGTTGAATTGCTTTGATTGCACGTGAAATAGGTGTAATTACATTTATTGGCTCTCCTAGCCTCCTAGGACCTCCATGGCTTGAATTACCATTTCAATCTCTCAATTAAGGGTAAGAAAATAATATCACAATGCAATTAGGTGAGTGTTGAATTTGATAGGGCTTCACTGCTCAAATTTGCCTATGCATCTCAAAATAGTTTCCCCAATTTGGATGGGGTTCTTATAGCATCTTGAAGGGATATGCCCTATCTTCATGAGGAAGAAAATATCAAGAATAGATAGTTAGAGAAGTTGGAAGGAAGCTTCTCGATAATTCCACCTCTAAACCACTCGGATCTGTAACCAATTATCGATTTGGAACCAACTTTGACTCAGTCAAAGACCAAATGACTTTTGATACTAGCCACAAATCTGAGGCATGGTCAAAACTACTAACTACGGGTGTCAATTGTAGTTAATATTAATTAGGCTAAACTACCTAATTGAGTGGTTAAAACCACTGTTATACCTTGGTATTTTTCTAAGGTCTTCCATATGGTATTATAGCATATCCCATATGAGTATTCACCTTAACATGACATGTTTTAGGTGTCTACAGATGCCCCTTTTGAGATGCATTGTGAGATAAAAAAAATTTGAGCAAAAATAGACCTCCTAAAATAGTGTCATAGGTTGGATGATGATCATTAGTGTGATCAACATTAGATGCTCAGGGTCCAACAAAAGGATGCACATCCTAGAATCATTGCTTCTAACTGGATGGAAGGCTTAAATTTGTAAAGCTTTGGTAAGCTCCAGCAGTTATCAGGTAGCTTAGGGCTACTATAGGCTTTTGCACCATATAGATAAGAAAGGAGGAGAGCTAATAACTTAACTGTCATATTTTATTTTTGCCCCAACAAAGGGTAAGCTTATGATAGTCATTTGCAATGATTCATCAAATGAATGAAATTTTGACAAGATAAAAAGATCTACAATCAAGGGATATTTTGTTGACTTTGATTATGATTATGATATTATGACTACCCCCTCTAGCAATGAGTCAATGAGGGTAGGACAATTAAGTGAAGCGACGAGTTGCTTGACCACTATGAATGAATTTAAATAATATTTATCATTTGATAATTGATTAGGCCTAATCAGCTATGATTGCAACTGTTAATAGTAATTGCATATTTCTATCCCATGGAGCGGTCCAGCCTTAATGGCCTTCTTAGGGAATCAAAATGACAACAATTACAATTAGGCATGTTTTGAATCATATTGCCGATGATCTACTAAAAATATCATAGGAGAATTGATATGATTACTTCGTTCTTATGGAGTAGTCCGGACGTCTGGGCCTTCTTAGGGTTTGAAATGAAGCATACCAATTAAACAATGACCAATTTTTCCCAAATGTACTTATGGTAATTTAATCATCCCATTAGATTGCATGGACCACAAGTCACTACAAATGCTAAGTATATAGGGTAAATTACTAGATACGAGGCACATTTAGCTTTTGATTTTATCTATTTTTTTTGTTATTTTGTGATTTTTTTATAATTCTGATCATGTAGGTATTTTTAATTTGAAATTCAACAGCTCTCCACAATGGGATTTTTTATCATTTATTGTAGTTTGCTAACCGCATTTGATAACAGCAACTAAAAGTTTCAAATTTCTTAGCTACAGGTGATACTCGTAGTCAGAAAACCCTAATTCTATGCCTGTAGGTATCAGCCACAGTCTGAACAAAATAGGAAATATTTAACTTTTTCTTGTCCTTTTCAATGTCATTGTCAAATGATAGATTTGCAAACTTGAGTGCTCTGAGAGGTGAGTCAAAAATTTGGACATGAATTGCTACTGAAAACTCAACCTCGCTACCACCTGGAATAATGGTAGCCCAACTTGGAGGAGCTGGTGTGACTAAGGTAGAAGCACACGAAACCCTTGACCTTTTTTATTTTACCAGTTTTTAAAATTAACCTCACTAAGAAATGGGTGAAATTAACTTCATTAAACTACCGGTAATGAACCTCACTCTAGTTGGATTTAGCTTAGGTTAGCTTAGAGGGTTAGGGTTTTTTTTTTTTTTTGCTTTATTTTTTTTATCTTTTTTATTTTTATCATCTTTATTTTTTGCTATTTTTTGGGGATACAGGGGTGAGAAATGACCCTAAAAATGTCATACTTGCTAGCCACAACTAGTAGGTGTGGTCCCTAATTAGCAAATTGGGGGTTGTGGTTGTCAGCAATGATGGGATTCAAAATCCAACGATCAAAATTTTGACTGCCTCCCTGACTGTGGGTCTGAGCTGCGATTCGCAACATTAGCAGAACTTTTTTAATTTTTCCAAATTATTTGAGTTTTTATGAAGATTTAATTAATTTTTTTGGATTTTTGAAGTGCATTTTTCCATTGTTTTTAGTGTTTTATTTTTTTTTTACTTTGTTTGATTTTTTCAAGCTCATTTTTTTATGTTTATGGTTGAAATTTATTTAGTTTTACCTTATTATTCTACTTTCTATTATAACCTAACTGCTAGGGTGAGGGAATCAAAGATCCTTCCTAACTTGTGTGACATACTTTCAATAGTAGATCAGGTATGGTTCAAGTTTGCATGTTTGTTTATGTCCTACACCTCCCTTTCATCAGGGCCAATCAGGCCTACATGACCACATTGGTCCAATGTTGGGATGTGCGGACCAACACCTTTCACCTACCTATAGGTGAGATGAAAATTACTTTGGAGGATGTCTACCACACGTTTCAACTCCCACTATATGGTGATGCCATAACATCTTTTATGACCATGATGAAGGATGAAAATTTCACTCAGGTCTTTAGCTACCACAGCACTGTAGCATAGCGAGATTTGGACCATGGAGGGGTTCATATTGAGAACTGGTTTAGATAGTGGGTTTTCACTAAGTGAGTAGCTATTTTCATGCACCTAATTGTGTATATCATGCTACCCAACACATCTAGAGCAAGGTTCCCATAGAACATCCTAGATAGGACTATGGAGGTCCTAGCAATCCAGATTGATCATCCTCTGATCCTATCCTAGGGGAGTGCCCTACTAGTGTAGCTCTATAGTGAGCTATACCATATCACATGGAGGAGCAGAGTTGGAATCAACTATAGTCTACTAATATAAATATAGGGATGGAAACACATCAAGATTAAGCATCCCACTAGCTTACCCCATGAAATTGGTACCATTGAGGAGGTGCACTAGTGTTATGTGGTATGCTAGCCTCAAGAGTAAGAGGGATTCTTGAGTAGGTCTCATGCAGGGGATCTAGTGCACTACATTGGATGGTTCATAGTACTACAGGTAGATCATATTGAGTTATTTACCTACTTAGACTGCCCTCCATGGATGGATGTTGAAGATCGACTATGTCGAGTATGCAGAGATAGATGGTTTCTTAGATGCAATTCTGAGATACGAGAGTTCTACTTCTCACATGTCACCTAATAGGTTAGGATTAGGCAAGATATTCTAGAGCTACCCACTATCTACCATTGCCTCACACTAGAGAGGGACTTGACATGGCCTAGGGTGACTCCACTAGACAATGAGGACAATGAATTTCAAGAGTCAAGTTATACTGATGTAGGGACCACTCCTAACTATGACACTTGGTGGACCCTCAAGGTATGGTAATACTTTGAGGTCCCCTTAGGTAGGGTAGTTGATGATTCTACAGAGGGTTTAGAGGGCGTAGAGGTCGATCTTCATGAGAATCAATTCCATAAGAGAACTAAGGTCAGCTGGGGTGATGGATCTACAAAGGATGTACCTCTTACTAAGGAGGAGGATGATGCTCTTGAGGAGGATGAGGCACCATTAGATAACAATGTTGGGTAGATCAATGCCCAGGTTGCTAGCCTACATACTCAAGTAGGCTCCTTGCATATTTAGCTCTTACAATAGGACACCACCATTGCCACTTTACAAGAAAATATGGGGATCTCTAGTCTTGGCTCATAGTAGGGCAGTCATAATGGCACAACTAGGAGGAGGAGAATACCACTTAACAGGCTAGGATCACAATAGTATATGCAAATATCTAGAAGGTTACAGGGAAACGCATCCTCCTCCAGTCATACGTAGATGCTATTATGAAACTGATTATCACACTCTAGTACCAACAGTGCTAGCAATTGTAGTAGCATAGGGATTAGCAGGGTTGGACCAAGGAGCAAATATCAAGAGACTCTAGGTCCTGGTGCAACAACACATCGATGATGGTGCACAGAGTGCTGCCTACATCTCTACTTTGAGAGGGGCTATTAGACTGCTCGAGGGTGAGATTCCAAATATACCCATAGCTTTAGGGTCTCAGATGACTCACACTCAAGAGACAGGGAAATCATCAATGAGCTCCAATCATAGATTTAATAGGTCATAGAGGACCTCTGGTGCTAGCTCTATGAAGACTCATAGTTATGGTGGAGGTGACAACAGAGCCTCTTAGGATGGGGGTGAAGGTACTACTACTTAGTACAGATATCATAAATGTTATTGCACCATTTTTGTGTGTAAGGTCAAGGACCTACACAAATATAGCCTATGGGAATTTTTTATACATGCCAATGTACTGTCTATTATCTATTTTTTGATACACACACACACACACACACACATATATATATATATATATATATATATGTGTGTGTGTGTGTGTAAATTATCTAACATTAAGACTCCTTATATGTGCAGTTTATAATTTTTATTATTTTATGTTTTATGAGATGCATATGGATGTAATGTTTATATGCGATATTTATTTTATGCTATATGATGTGATGTATAGATGACATGCACTAGATAGATTATGAATGTATATGACTATGATATATGATGTTTAAATTCATGTTTGATTTACTATACTTGTATGCATTCAATTTATGATGCTATGACATAATATATGCCATGTATGTATTGCATAATTTCTTTGTTTCTTTGATAATATTTTTTCTAAAATGGATATGTATGCTTTAACCTCTTAAAACATCATGTATAAATGCAGTATGAGTTTGAAAATCTGATGGATGACACCACAAAATGTATAATAATCATGAAATATAATTGCTATATCTTATTATATGCTTTGATCAATTGGACACCCATATGTGATATGCAATGATGTATTATTTCTATTCATAATCTTTTGTAGAATAAAATAATATGTATAACATAGTCAGTGGCCATTTAAATATCATTTATGACATCCATATGGTATATAGCCTATATTATAAATAATGTATAATAAAAAAACTCTCAGAAAAGAAATTGATTTTTTATGATTGCATTAAAAATTGTTAGCTGCTATTTGGGGATTTTTGAGGTTTACCATGAGACTCAAATACCCTAGTTGATTTATCAATCTTAGAATTTTAAATATAAGGCTTTCACTAGGATAAAACCTAACTATTAATTATCCCTATGTGTGCAACTGAGTATATTTAGATAAGGCATAAGCATACCTCGATGTCAGACGAGATTCTTTTAGCCCATTGCTAAGATTGGGGATCCTCAAATGTCTATCCAATCATAGGTTTAGATTTCAGTTGGACTAGACTACTAGGTAATACATGACACCTTAATCTAGCTCTTACACATTCAAACATTGGTCTACACAAAAGTGAAATGCTAATGTATCAGACATATCGTCATGCGTAAGGTACAGTAGTACTAAAAATTCCAGGGATTCAAGATCACCCCCTTTTTTTCTTTAATTTTTTGGGATACTTGCTCATGAAAAGTGATAAGAACCACTATTTATTTTGTACTTATATTTTAGTGATAAAAACCACTATTTATTTTGTACTTTTCTTTTTCTTTTTCATATATATATATATATATATATATATATATATCTTTTATTTTTCTTTTTATTTGAGCAAGGGATTTGATACTGATAGGATTTCACTTTGAATTTGATCTTGATTTGATTTGATTTTTGAGGATGTGAATTTTGAAATTCACTCAAGAAATTCATTCTAGGATTTTGCTCCTTTATTTGTAAGTAAGGGATTTATTCAGGTAGGGGGCAAGCTTGTCCTTTTGCCAACTTTCAACATTTCCCAAACTATCCACACAGGGGGAGAAGCAAGAATAAACTTTTCACATCAATATACCTTGTCCCACTTTGTAGCATTCATCTCCCCCTACTCTTTATTAGGATTTTTTAGTTTGTTGATTAGTGATAGGATTATGATATGCTAAGGGTTATACAAACTAGACCTCATCTACAAAAGTAAAGTAAGCTTTCTACAAAACTCCTAAGAATATCACTAAGTATGGTTGAATGACCAGAAAACCTTAGTATATTATTCATAGAAACAAGAAGGGTTATGTTGAAAAAAACAATTACTCACAAGGGTGATAAATGAATAAGAAATATAATGCATGGATGCATGATTGAAACACAAATGTTATGTCGTTTGTAATATTGTAAACACAATTTATTCTAATGCAAGTGTGATGGATGATATGCCTAATGCAATGCAATATGAAATGCATGTGGTAATTATAATGCAATGATGCAAATGAAATGCAATGATGCAAATGAAATGTAATGAAAATGAAATGTACTACAATAAAATTTACTTCAATGTTTTTGAATTTAGATATTCTCCCAATTTTTTTAGATTTTATTACCTTTTAATTTTACCAAAGGGCTTACAAATGCTTTTGGAGCCTTTTACTGGATGACCAAAGGCCTTACATATGCATTTGAGGCCTTTTTATGGTTTTAGGCATAAAATTCTTTAAGGTGAAGGATGTTGAGAGGTTCAGGCTATTCAACTCCTTCCAATGATGTTAAGAGATATGTCCTAGGTCCAATATTCTTAGAGATGATATATGGACCTAACTAATTAGCCATAAATTTGTCTCACATTTTTAGTGGCAGATTTGAGTTCTGTTGGTTCTCTTTTAGCATAATATCACCAACCTCAAAGTCTCTCAGATGGACTTTATCATTGTAATTTCATTTTAAGTGTTTCTAATAAACGTGGATATGCTCTAGGGAATTCACATGACATTCATAAAGTAGTGTAAATTGATCTAGGTGAGCTTACCATGCAGTATCATCATCGATGAACTCTTTCAATATGACACACAATTTTTGAATTTCCAACTCTAAGCGTATAATGGTCTCAGTGCCATATACTAGTGAAAATGGAGTTGCCCCAGTGGGTGTTCGAATACTAGTCTTGTAAGCCCATAGTGCAAGGGGTAGCTGGACATGCCAATATTTGTGGTGTTCTTGTATCATATTTTTCAAAATGGAAACCACTATCTTGTTTGAATATTCAGCCTACCCGTTTGCCTATGAATAATATGGAGTTACAAAACTATGTTTGATCTTGTTTTTAAACATCAAAGCTCTCACAATTTTGTTTTTGAATGACACTCCATTATCTAAAATTATCTTAGATTGTATCCCAAAATGACTTATGATATTGGTGAGTATGAACTCAATAATACATGCTCCAGTTTTCATTGTTAAGGTAATATCTTCCACCCACTTAGTAAAGTACTCATTAGCCGTAATAATAAATGTATGCTGACCTGATGATGGAGGAGAGATCTTATCGATGAGATCCAAACCCCATTGAGAAAATGGCTAAACCACTTGAATGGGTTTTAAGGCCTATGATGGTAGGTGCACAATATTAGCATGATGTTGATATTTAATGCATTTCCTGATATACACATTGCAATCTTGGAATTTGAAGGATGCACTTGACAATAGCCATACCATTGAAATGTTCATTGCACATACTGTCGTGAGCTTGTAAAATTACCCAAGATGATCCTTGGGGATTAATACAATGAATGAGAACTCCATCGTAGATTTGACAATAAAAAATATCTCCTAAAAGATATACTTTTTTTCTTCCTATTTAAATATGTGCTTCGTGGTACATGATAATCCTTGAGGGATTACACTAATATTAAGAAAGTTGTATATTTGCAACATCCAATTCTGATAGATTGTAACCTCAACTGACAAGATAGCATGTTCCCCCTGTGGTTCAAAATTCACAAATATAGACTAGGAAACAATATTATGGTGAATGGTAGTACCATTCCTTGTAGGACCCTACGAGATCAATAATACCCAAGGTGCTCTCTTGAGAAAGTCTCTAGCTCTATAGAACCATTCATTATTTGGTTCTATATGGATCATGTTGATTGACTCTTTGTTATCCAAAGCTTCACATTGCACAGTAGAGTGTGACAACATTTTGACATGGATGGTAGTAAAATAACCAGATGTATTCTAAGGGATTAAGGATCCCAAAGATACCATCATGTCTGCAAATTTGTTCAATGAATGAGGGATTGCCTTGATGTTGTACCATTCCAAATGAACTAAATATTTATCAACAAGATCTTTGTAATACTTCAGGACAGGACAACGACACTGAAAAAGTCCTTTTAACCTAGTTAACAATGAGAATAGAATCACCAAAGATATTTAACCTTTTAATATTTAGGTCGATAGCTTTTTGGAGGCCTAAAATTAGGGCTTTGTATTTATAATTATTGTTAGTGTATGGAAATTCCAACTTGAATGACAAGGGCATAGGAGCACCTTGTGGCATGAACAACACTATTCCTGCACCACCCCCTTGCTCACACTTCAAACCATCAAAGAAAAAAGTTATATCAGCTTTGTTATCTGGTTCTTCGAGTTTGGGTGCTTCTAATAAGGCAAAAATTGCATCATCAAGAAGCTCGATGTTGAGGGGCTTGCTATTTTTGAGAGGTGCCTTAGCCAATTGATCAGCTATGACATATCCCTTAATGGAATTTTGGCTAATGAATTCCAAATCAAATTCTACCAGTAGCATGATCCACTTTGTAGTACGTGTATTATGATACATTTTACTCATCATATACTACAAAGGATTTTGTTTCGATATGACATACATCATATGACTTAACATATAGTGTCACAATTTATTTTTAGCGAACACCACTGCTAAACATAGTTTTTCCACATATGCACATCGTAGCTCGTAACTCACCAAGGTTCAACTAATGTAATATATGGCCTACTCTTTATCTTGCACATTATTTTGGGCTAACATGGTCCCTAATGCAAAGTAAGTAGCTGATATATATAGAAAAAAGGCTCATATGGTCTTGGTGGAGCTATCACTGGTGACATCACAAAAAATTGCTTAATCTTAGCAAAGGCTGCTTGACAGTCCTCATCCCAATTGAATAGGACCCCCTTATGTAGCAGTTGATTCATGGGTCGAAATTTATCTGATAACTACGTGATAAATCACTTGATGGATGCTACTTTGCCCTGAAGGCTTCTTAATTTCTTGATATTCATGGGTGGACACATTTCTAAAATTACCTTTACCTTCATTGGATCAACTTCAATGCCTCACTTTGAAATGATGAATCCTAATAGCTTTCCTGAAGTTACACCAAATATGCACTTCTTAGGATTCAACCTAACATTATGCTCTATCAGGTGATTCAAGACCTTTATCAGGACCTCAACATGCTCTAAATGTAGCAATGACTTCACCAACAAGTCATCAATGTAATATTCTAATATCTTATGCATATATTCATGAAAGATATATGTCATAGCCCATTGATATGTAGCACCAACAATTTTAAGACCAAAGGCATAACCTTATAACAAAATGTTCTCCATGGTGTTATGAATATGGTTTTATACTGGTATTTAGGCTTAATATAAATTTTGTTGTAACTAGAAAAACTATCCATTGGGGAGAGCATATATGTTCAGTAATGAGAATGAATCCTTTGGTGTTACCTTATTGAGGTCTCTAAAATCCATACAAATACGGATCCTTCCATTAGGTTTTCCTATAGGTACCATGTTTGATAACCATTCCAAATAGTTGATGAAAATGATAAACTCTACATATAAAAGCTTCTTCAATTTATATTTTACCATTAGGGCTACTGTCGGATGCATCTTATTGATTTTCTACTTGATTGTCTTATTTCACAAATCTAGCGAAAGGTTATGAGTAACAAATTTTAGATCTAGACCTGGCATGTCATTATAAGTCCAAGTAAAAAGATCAGGTCTCTCTTTCAGTAGAGGGATGAGGTTGGCATGCTCATATGGAGATAAAATTTATCCAAATTTAAAATTCCTTGGATTGGTGGGATCATTACTGATATCCACTTCAATGTTTTCCTCTCTTAACATGTGGGATCCCTCCTTAAGCTGATGATGTGTAGGGATCAAGTGGATGTCATCTGCTGGGTTTATGGGTTCCACATTGGAAGTATCCTCAGCATGATAAACATCATGTGCAAAACCTGGTGCAAAGTGAAAAGGTTGCAATATTTCTTTGTTAGGGAAGAAATATTTAGGCTCTAGTGGTGATTCAGTGTGATCCCAATTGATAGAATCTACATTTAGACGCAATGGCTTGGAAGGATCGGCTAGGTTATGAAATGGAGTGGTCAAATCAATGGAGATCATATTGATAGAATGGATCATATCTCGAGGACCATGTGCACGTGACACTAAGTTTGCATAACTTCCATTCCTAGGATGTGGTTCTGGGGGTATGGGGATCTCTAGATCTAGTCTATGGATAGACTTGAACACAATATCGCTAGGCTCAAGGAGTTCTCTAAATGTTGGTGGATCAGGGAAGACCATATGATAAATCCTATCCAAATTATGTGGTCTTCCTTTGAGGCGAGAATGAATATTTATATCTCTATACATATCCTCTATAGTGTACGGTGCATTATGATAACACAAGTAAGGAGGTACTAAATAGGCTCTCTTTATTTTATCTTCATCATTGTCATAATGAAAGCCCTCACTACTACCTACTGACACTAAGGAGTTAAGGAGATGGAGCCCCCTGTAAGCCAAATTTTGATAGCTACTATCACTCATGGAGGATTTATCATCCTCGATGACTATCTCCATAGGTAATAGATGATGTAAATTAAGAGGGCCTATATAGGACAACTCAGTATCATCCTCATATCACTCACTATTTGAGGACTCACCATTGTCATCCATGTCATACACATAGCTAGGTCCCCCTCTCTCAAATATGGAATCTGCTATGTCCTCATTAGAATGATATTTCAACTTAGAGTCTATCATTGTACCAACATTGTAAACTCACAGGCCTATGTCTTCAACTGCTACACAGATTTTCTCACCCAAATCATCTCTTGGGATATGCTCTAGACCGGTCTCCACCAAGATATCTTTGTGATATGTCTCAGGTGGTTCCATAGTGACATAAGAAACTATTTGGTTGTCCCAAAAAAATATGGAAGGATTGGGATGATAAGGATTAATATCAACTTCCTTCCCTAGACTAAGGTACATGCGGTCAAAATATGTCATGAGGAGTTCATCCTATCCTCTAATATGATATCGTAACCCGAACCTATCTATAGGTGACTAATATTGCAATTTGTAAGGCCTCCTATGCCCCCACTCAGATAACCTGATATTTTAATCATACCAATGGTAACATTCAAAATATCATAATGCATACTCTAGGTTAGAGAGATAATGTACATTCATAGCTAATGGCTCATCATCATCTTCATCTATGGGGATGCGAGATACAATCTAGTTGAGCCCTCCATAAATAAAATTGGTTTGGTTAGGTGGTACCCCCAATGGTACCACCATCCCTCTAGGAAGGCGATGGGCTCACGGTTAGCCCATATCCTATGTAGTTTTGATGATTGGTGTGAACATCACATTATACACTATGTACTCCCCCAATCCAGGGTTAACCAAATGAACTATCAGCTATAGTGCATATGACCCTATTGAAGATGTAGGTGAAGTAGGATGAGGTGCCTCTTCTACTTCTCCTTGAGCATCCTCTACTTCCATGGAAGTAGGAACCTCGATCACAACTAGTTTTGGTTCCTACTTTATCTCTTTTTTGCCCATATTTGCTTTTATCTTCTCATCATACTGATGCATTACATATGTAGATGGTCTGGTAGAAGCAGTTATCATGTGCTTCGATCATTGAGATGCAAATATTGTAGGTTTTACACACACTTCCTTCATTTTGCCTCCTAGTTGTTTGATTGGCATCATTGGTCATATGTCCAGGTGCATTGAGGGGAGCACAAAATCCCCTGGTAAATCAGCTAGATTCATGTACTTGAATGGTTCCTCTTCTGAAGGTACCACATGAACTTATCCCTCATAAATGTATTTGATACACTAAAGGAGAATATAGTGGACACAATGTATTTCTATTATCCAAGGCCATCCTAGAAGTATATTATATTGCATAGCACCTTCAATCACATGATACATCATGGGGATGGTCTTCAACCCCACATGAATAGGTAAGATTATCGTGCTGACAGTTAAGAATAATGCATTGTTAAAATCTCTCGATGTGAAGGTAGAAGGTATGATATGCATATTTGGTAACTTCAGGTATGTTAATGCCTTGGTCATGATAATATTTATTTATGATCTTGTATCAATCAAAACCTGCTTGAAGGGTATGTGATTCACACATGCAATGATGTGAATTGGTGGGTCCTATTGGAACCAATTATTGCATCCATAGGATTTTGACTGTCACTCTACAAGAATCCATTTGAAACCAACGAGATATTATAGGCTCTGGTCAACCTACCTCATTTTTTTGCTAAACACAAATATTGCTAAAGAAAACTACAGAACGTGTAAGGAAACCCCGACGGTAATTCTATGACTAAAAATCTAATTACACGCTCTATATTTATATTATATTATATGTATTAAAATTACCAAGCATGAAAACAACCATTTTTTATGCCTTATGTATACCGATGCTTAGATTCATTGGGCTATTATAGCAATTTAACAATAATTCTATCATGAAATAGAAATAAGGGTAGGAGAAAAATTGGTGTTCTTAATATTATTAGAATATCACAATAAAACCAAGAGTTAACCAATGAGAGAAACATATATAATGTGTTAAAATAATGTAACCCATTACACAGTGACACACAAAGCTAAGATAAATAATATAATAGAAAAGATATTCATAATTGTATTGATTTCATAAAATTTACATGCAGAGTGGGTAGAATGCCTTTTAACTTTGTTTATCTCAAATAAAATATAACAATACAATGAAAATATCCCATTAAAATAATGTAACAGGTCTCTCCTACTCTCCTTGTTCCAATATGGTAACAACAGAGTCTCTAAATCTTAGGCTCAAAAAGGTAGGAAATGATCGTAGCTTCTTGAACACTTTCCTATCACAATCATACAAAGCAAAGGGAAGAATAAAAAATGATAAAGAAAAAATAGACATAGAAGGGGATACAACAACACAACTAACTGGGAACTCAAGAATACCTCTTAGCAAAAATGCTATTCTCTAATTGTTTGATGCAAAATCTAGACCTGCCTGCTTTCTTTTATAACTGTTGGTACTTGATTCTATTATTTTTGGTTCACATCTAGCCTTACACTTGTCAGTATTTGATTGAACCTATTCTATATGTTGTCCAGCTAGTGTGACTCTGAAATGATTGTTAATGTTATTCTCTAGACTTAAGGGAGCTCTTTGCTATTTAATTTGGCCTTTTTGCTCTCTTTTTGGCCCTAAAAACTAAGGATTAGTACTATATTTTTCATTTTTGTTCTGCTTGTCTTGGACACTATGATCTGTTGTTAAGGATTGACCAGGCTACCATCATGAATTCTAGATGAGGAAAAAAGGGGGACCCAACGTGATGGTGAAGACAAGGGGTGGTGTGCCAGTGGTAAATAGATGGAGTTGCACTGGTCACACGATAGAGTGAATGGAGAAAATATGAAAGGGGGTGGCTCAACACAATGGAAGGTGGTGAGATGGCACAATGTGGGGACACATGTCAAGATGGTTAAGGAAGAAAGCCTAGAAGGAGGGAGGAAGTGGTAATTAAGAAGAATGTGGGAATGGAAAACAAGATCTAGAAGTATTTATAAGCTGCTTCCATAACTATACTCCATTAGAGTGTTTTACTCGTAACTATATTTCATCAAAGCACAGATAGAATGGATTTCTATAAGTCAAAACCATACCTTTTCTTCATGCGCTTTCATCATTTTAAATATTTAAATAGTATAAACTAAATATATTTATATTCTTTGTACTCCATAGTTTCACTTTGTTGATGTCTTTTAGCTCTCCCTTATTGTCTCTTATTTATAAGCTATGAATATGCTTTGTAGTTTTATTTTTGTGGTACACTATTATTCCCATGAGATATACATGATCTGGTTGCAGGCTTGAGCATCAAGATTTATCTTTTGTTTGGTCTGCTTTGTCCTTACCAAGGTACTGTCCATGGGATTTACTCTAATTTGCTCAAATATTTCCTTCCCTAGGTATCCTTTTGGATTCATAGCGTTTATGTGTATTGTTTTGACTTCGTATTTGGTTATTGATCTTCATTATGTCTTTCGACATATCTTGTTGTGAACAAGTCACCTCTTTGATTTCTACCTTGATATATGTTTAGGGAATTTCTATGAAGTGATCATCCTTCTCTAGAATCTTATTCTATCAAATCTTTCTTACGGATGATTTCATAGATTTTGCTAGTTCATGATCTTCACAGGTTCCATCATGGCTGCTTCTGATATTCTTTAAATTGATATTTTCATAATTATTCCAATTAAACAAATAAGGGCCCCACCCTCCTTTTATTCAATTTTCTTTATTTATTATATATATAAAGAACCTTTGAAGTGTGGACTACCATTGGATTATCTCGAGATAGAGCATATCCATTGGATCTGTCAAAAGATGTCTATCATTTAATCTCTGCTTGTTTCAACCTTGAATTTCTTGCTGTCATTAGATCTTCTTGCTCTAGTTTAGATCCTAAAAATAATTAGCACAATCATTGATGTCCTAGGACCTACATGATTGTTAGTATACCTTTTATTATATAAATGTTTGAAATAATGTGGTGTATTAGTCCTTATTTAATCATGATTATCCAATGTTAACCCCATGATTTTTGACCCTAACAACTTGTATTAAGCATAAGTATCATATAATACATTTACATTTTCTTGCGATCACCGTTAGATCATACCATGGTGGAGGCACGACCATTGGATTTTTTGACCATGTGCTAGGTTTAACATAAGATAGAAGGGGTAGATTATAAAGTATTTAATTAACCAAAAGAAAACCTTTAGATTAAACCTTGATCACTTTTACCAATGCGCACCGTCGTATTTGAGCGGTGATGAGTGCTACCATCGGATCTTTGAATCACTTTATACCTTTGTTTTACTTTTGATCTTTCGACATTGTCATAGACCTTCACTTCCATTGATATTTGGGCTCGTTCGAGCACCATTTTAGATATCCTACAAGGTGCATATTAAATAATTGAAAAGGGTGTATTATCATATTTGATTAGACTTGGTTTAAGTCGAAGGGGGGGGGTAGTTAGCAATGTATTATACCCTCACTAATACATAATTTACTTCACCTTTGTCTTTAGCTATCATCTTACTATCCATAATTTCAGTGTGACCATTGGATCTTCGATAGCTATTGTTGCGGCCATAGATTTTAATCAACCTACAAGTTAGTTTCCAAGGGATTCATAATGTTTAACCTTGATTAAGCTAAAAATGGGGATATTAGCCAATGTGTTATACCCTTGTTAATATTTTACCTTTTTAATGCATCTTGTATGGGTGCGCAACCATTGGATTAGATTTGGATCGAACGCTGCCATTTGATTTTCCAAATTAGCTCGATGGTTATTCCAAAGGGCGTGCATACCATTCAATAGTTTTACCATAGCATTTTAATATGTGATTTAATTAAAACAATTGCTACCATTGATCTTGAGTAAATTTGAGTGCTATCATCTGATCCAATGGACTAGTTAGATTTTTATCTTGAAGCTTAAGCCCGAGTTGACTCATTTAATACTTTGACTCTTTGGAGAATGTGCAACCATCAGATTAAGCTTATCTCAAGTGCATTCATCCAGATTTGCAAATTTGCACTAATTTTAATCACTTATGACCTTAGGTTATAACTTTAATGGAATATTTGAATTTTGACTTAACCTTTAATCATTTTATCAAAGCACAATCATCTTATTAAACTTGGATCGAGCATGGCCATCACATTAGATCTTAGGTGATCATTTGTTAATTTAAATGGGATACATGCCTTTGAGATTTTAATTAAGCTCTTCATTTTTAGATTTAAATTTTTTGGGTCTTAGACCACGGTGTTGAATTATTCTCCTAATTTTAGCACACCTTAGAACTTAAAGATTTATCATTTGATTTTAAGCCTAAGGGATAGATTTTTTTTTATGAGGTTCGGAGCTAGGCTTTTAAACATTTGATTAATAATATCCTTCCATATCCTTTATTGAATACCATGGAGCTTTATTAAAGAGATACGCATTATTAACAACTAAGGTTAGACTTCATCAAACCAACCAATAAAAAATTAAGATACTCACACCAATTGAAGAAGTGACCAGTATTATTATCATTTTGATTGAAACCAAAAATTTAAATTTGGGGGTTTCAAAGTTTGAGTCAAATTTGGCTCCAACATAGGCTCTGACTAGGACAATGTGTTGAAAACATGAAGCACTTGAGAACCACAGAATCTCCTAGTTTTATTTGCAAAAAATGAACAAAAATCCAAAGCTTCAAGGCTGATAAACAAAACTTTAAAAACAACAAAACATTACAATTTTAAAACTAAAAAACTATTCTAGTGACTGGACATCAGGGTCTGAGAGTATTGAAAAACTGTAATTTCCTTTCATTCACTTTGGGAAAAGTAGGGTCAAAATTTTAGAAACAGATGAGCTTTTGAAATTATTGTAATGCTTGTTCTAGCTAAGTTATAAGATATGATTACACAAAATTTGTCAAAGCCTTTTGCTTCATCATGTTTAAGCCCATGTGTGTGTTTGTGTATTCATTTTGTTTTCTAAGTCTTTTAGGACTTTGTCATATCTGAGCAAAATAATTAAGCCTAATATGTGATTTCACTCAAAAAAAAATTACCATTCTGTAGGGCTCCATTGCCAGTCAAGCGTCTATAGCCCCGGTGGAGTTGCTTCTAGTCCCATCTGGTTTTACCCTACTACCAGTCAAGCGTCTATAGCCCCGGTAGAGGTTTTCCAAGATATCTCAAGCAGTGACTCAATTTAACTTTGTTTTTTATTTTTCTTTCTCGTGAGAGAAGTACTAGGATATATAAGCAAATTGTGCAACGAGTATGCCTGAGTTGAGGATTAGTTTTTGGCTAAAAGGATGAGTGTAATGATTTTTAGCTTAACCACCCTCTCAAATATAACTTGGTTCTTTGGACCTTTGAAGTCACTTTAAGTATCATTTGTAATGTGAGGCTTTGACATGATGTTTCAATCAACTTTGTTTTCCTTCTATTTTATTTCATATCAAACAACTATTGCATAAACACTCATATTTTGAAAATTGTAAAACTCATAAAAATCTAAAATAAATCTCCTTTTTCCTTATCATTTTTGGTGGAATAAATAGTAATGCATACTCATAAAACTAAGAATATCAAGTGTACAGTAAACTCAACATTAAACTAAACAAGAAAAGAAAAGCTAAAAATTAAAACACTCTATTTTTGGGGTTTTCTATTTTTTTTCATTCTTTTTTTCTTTTATTTTATTCACCTTCAGTAGGGATTGTACATTTTGAGGTGTTGGCCATTAATAGGGATAGCCATCATTTCACCCTACAAGGTCTGCAACTTGTATGTATTCTGACTGATAACATGGGCTATTTGGTATGGACCAATCCATTTGGGTTCAAATTTACCTTTTTCACCATGTTTATCATTTTTAGGATCCCAATAGATGACTATATCTCCCTGAGAAAAAGGAGTACCCTTGGCTTTCTTATTAAATAATTTCATGGTTTTCTAAGTTTGTTCCATCATTTTATTAAGGGTCTCTCTTATTTGTTCTTCCAATTGAAAAATTTGGTCAAGCCTTCTTTGTATGAGGTTGGGGTTTTCATGGTCTTGCAATAAGAGGGAAAGTGCCAATTTTTCTATTTTTGAAGGTAATAGGGATTTCTCTCCATAAACCATCTCATAGGGGGTTCTTCCTGTGTTTCTTTTAATAGACAACCTATCATCCCATAAAGCAAATTTAAGTTCACTATCCCATCCCATTTTGTTCTTACCTAATGATATTTTTATTCTAGTTATTACATTCTTATTTGATGACTCAACTAAACCATTTCCTTGGGGGTAATAATTAGCAGAATGGGATAATTCAATTCCATATTTAGCACAAAATTCTACCATTTCATATGAAACAAAATATTGTGCATTATCTATAACTAGCTTTTGAGGAACCCCAAACATGGTCAGAATGTTCTATTCCAATAATTTGATGATAGATTTAGTATTAGATGTTATCAATGGTGCAACTTCTACCCACTTGGTGAAGTAATTTGTTGCAGTTATGATCCACTTGTGTTGGCCAGATGAATTAGGCTTGATCTCTCCAATTAGGTCAATACCCCATTGTGTGAATGGTGCTTCAATGATTACTAGCTTGAGGGGCATGGTAGCCAAATGCTTCTTTCTTGCAAAAACCTAGAAGTTATGATAGTTCCTAACATGTTTATATACATCTTTAAAAATGGAAGGCCAATAATATCCTGCTCTCATTATTTTATTAGCTGTAGCTCTTGGAGAAAAATGTCCTCCATAGAAACCATCATGAAATTCATTGATTATTTTTGGGACTTTGCTTTCATATAAATATACTAATAATATTCCATCATGGTGTTTCCAGTATAGCACACCATCTTGTATGTAATATTTTTGAGCTTGAAGCTTGATTGACCTCATTCTGTTTGTTGACATATCTTTAGGGAATGACAGAGTTTGTAAGTATGATAATATTTCTTCATACCATTTGTATTTGGTATTATTGATTCTTCTGACATCATATGCCTCATCTATTGTGAGAACATTTTCAAACCCTTCTTTTTTGGCCAATAATTTTGCTAAACCCTATCCTTTGATAGTTTTAACTATCTTGAATTCAACATCATATTGTAGAAGCTTTACCATCCACCTTGATGTTCTTCCTAATGGCTCTGATTGGGAAAAATATCCTTTATTTCTATAAAAGGAATACAGTAGTAAACTTTATTTGAGCCAAATATACCTTTGAAGTTTTCTAAATATTGTATGACTGCATAAGCATGTTTTTATAGCAAGGTGTATTTAATATGTGCTCCTTTTAGTCCTAAGATCATGAAGGCTATTGGAATTTCATTATTTTCATCATATTTCTATGAAAGAACTACAACTATAGAATGTTCAGATGCATAAGAATAGATGTTAAAATCCTTTGCATAATCTGGGCAGCTTAGGGTTGGTGTGGTTGATATGGCTTCTTTAATTTTGTTAAATGCTTCCATATTTTCCACTATCCATTTTATTTCTCTAGTTTTCTTAACCATGTCATTTATGGGTTTGGTCATTTCTACAAAATTTGGGACAAATCTTCTGATGAAATTTATCTTTCCAAAGAATGACCTGACTCCTTTTAAATTTCTAGGAGGGGGAATTTTGGAAATGGCTTCAATTTTGTCTAGATCAATGTTTATTCCTTTTTCTAAAACTATGTGTCCTAACAACTTTCCTTGTGTAGTCCCAAATATGCATTTCTTGGGATTCAAAGAAATTCCAAATTCCTTGCACCGAGAAAAAACTATAGTTAAATATTCTAGATGATCTTTTGGATTCTTAGAAAATATTGTGATATCATCTAAGTATACAACTACAATTTTGAATATTAATCCTTTAAAAGCAAAGTCCATTGCTCTTTGAAAAGTAGCACCTACATTCATTAGCCCAAAAGGAATCCTTAAATATTCAAATGTGCCCCAGGGTGTAGTGATTGTTTCCTTATGTCTATCTTTTGGATTTATATGAATTTTATTGTACCTTGAAAATCCATCTAACAGAGATAATCTTGTCAAGCCAACTACTGTTTGTAATAATTGTTCCATGTTGGGTAATGGGTAATTATATTTTAATGAAATCTTGTTTAAATTTCTAAAATCTACATAGAGTCTAATGTCCCCATTATTTTTTCTAACTTGTACTAAATTGGATATCCAGGAGGAAAATCTTACCTTTCTAATTATTTTAGAATCCAGTAACTTTTGTACCTCCTTTTGCATTATTGGGTGCAAATTTGGATTGTATTTCCTTTGTTTTTGTTTGAATGGTTTAGAATCTTCTTTCAGGGGTATTATGTGTGTCATTACATCTATTTTGAATATTTTTAGATCTTCATAAGTCCAGGTAAAATTTTCTTTGTTCTTTTTCAAGAAATTGATATATCCAACTTTTTCTTTAGCAGGTAAAGCCATGTCTACTTTCATTATTCTAGGTTATTTCATTGAACCAATGTTAATATCTTTGGATATTACTTCTCTGCATAAAGGTTTATAGGCTTTGTCAAAATCATTAAATAGACTTTTTAGAGAAACTAATCCTTTGGGTATCCTATTAGTTTTCAACTGGATTACTTATACTGGCTCTTCTATTTGGTATTTTAGCTCTTCTTCATATTTTTCATCACAAATTACATCTGCATACTAATTTTGCAGAGTCATAAAATCTTTAATATCTATGTCATCCTGAAAGACCTATAGATATACTATGTTATCTGGCACAAAAGGTTTATAAACTAAAATAGTTGGGAATATGTCCATATATTCTATAGTTATCTTTAGGTGATCTAGACCTAAGGCATTTATAGCTAAAATATCTGCAACATATTTTTGTTCTCTAGTAATATATGAAATATTGAAAGCTAAAAATTTAACAATTTCTTCCAATACTGCATTTCTATATTTCTTAAGCCTAGGATGTTTCGTCTGATATTTACATTTGATATTTAGTATAATAAGCTCTACATCCCCTGTTATAGTCAAGTAGTTAATGCCTAGCTCTTTTGCTTTCCTTAGCCCTAACAGTAAGGCTTCGTACTTAGCTACATTTTTTGTACACGAAAATTGTAATCTGTAAAGAATACTAAGGTAATTTTATTTTATATCAGTCAGATTAACACCTGCACCTGCTCTAGATTAGGATTTAGCTCCATCAAAAGATATGGTCTAAATTTATTGAGTCAAAACTCTATATAATTCATAATCTACTATTTTTATATCTTTTGGATCCATGTTCTTTAATTCTAGTACTTCCACCAGGAATGGGTTGTGCCATATCAAATAAACTCCCATTGCTTTTTCTTCCATAGAGTTAACTAAGTTAATCATGGCCTCATCTATTTCAATTAACTCTACGAAGTGTTTGTTGAATGGTTACCTTCTCAAAATTATATTCTCCTTATCTGATATTGGGATTGTAGCATAGGACCAATCCAATTGAATTGAACCTCCTAATTGTTCTGCCCAATGTCTGCTGAGTAATAGTGAGAAAAATGGGTCAACTTCAACTACTGTAACATCCATGACAATGCCATTTTTGGGGTGTTGATCTAGGAAAACTAACAATCCATTTATCACCCCTATAGAAGGAATTTGCCTACTGTCCATTATAGAAATGGGGGCAAAATATCTAGTACATATTAATACCATTTGGTTAGCTATTAACTTAGGCATGATATTATGTGAAGCTCCACTATCTAGCATGTAATTATGAATCACATATCTTTCTCCTTCATCTAAATTATATATTAATGACACATAGAAGGGTATTATAGAGGATGGTGATCTTGTATCATGTTGATTTTGTCTAGCAGCATGGCAAGTTGGGTCTTCTTTTAGTTCTACTAATCCAAATGCTCTATAGACTTGTTCTCTATACTTTTGAACTTTCATAAGTTCTCCAAATGTGATATTAACCTTTTGCTTACTAAGTTCTAACCTGACATCAAATTCTATCTTCTTTATATTCAATGGTTTATTACTTTCTTCTTTGGGTATCTCTTCCACTGATTCTATTACTTCAGGAGTAATCTTGTTAGGGTTCCTATCAGTTTTCTCTTTACTAATATTTTTAATGGTGAAAGTTTGTTTTCTTGTTTCACTTGTAGATTCTTTCTCTGTCTTTTTAGGGACTATTCTATTCCTTAAATTTAGAACATGGGTTGCCTCTGATTCTTCAACATCTTGAGCAGTGGAGATCAATTTCCCTTGCTTCATATTATCATATCTTGACTCATGTGATTTATACAATATTTGAGGGTTTTCTATTTTTTTTCATTCTTTTTTTCTTTTATTTTATTCACCTTCAGTAGGGATTGTACATTTTGAGGTGTTGGCCATTAATAGGGATAGCCATCATTTCACCCTACAAGGTCTACAACTTGTATGTATTCTGACTAATAACATGGGCTATTTGGTATGGACCAATCCATTTGGGTTCAAATTTACCTTTTTCACCATGTTTATCATTTTTAGGATCCCAATAGATGACTATATCTCCCTGAGAAAAAGGAGTACCCTTGGCTTTCTTATTAAATAATTTCATGGTTTTCTGAGTTTGTTCCATCATTCTATTAAGGGTCTCTCTTCTTTGTTCTTCCAATTGGACAATTTGGTCAAGCCTTCTTTGTATGGGGTTGGGGTTTTCATGGTCTTGCAATAAGAGGGAAAGTGCCAATTTTTCTATTTTTGAAGGTAATAGGGATTTCTCTCCATAAACCATCTCATAGGGGGTTCTTCCTGTGTTTATTTTAATAGACAACCTATCATCCCATAAAGAAAATTTAAGTTCACTGTCCCATCCCATTTTGTTCTTACCTAATGATATTTTTATTCTAGTTATTACATTCTTATTTGATGACTCAACTAAACCATTTCCTTGGGGGTAATAATTAGCAGAATGGGATAATTCAATTCCATATTCAACACAAAATTCTACCATTTCATATGAAACAAAATATTGTGCATTATCTATAACTAGCTTTTGAGGAACCCCAAACCTGGTCAGAATGTTTTCTTCCAAGAATTTGATGATAGTTGTAGTATTGGATGTTCTCAATGGTGCAACTTCTACCCACTTGGTGAAGTAATCTGTTGCAGTTATGATCCACTTGTGCTGGCCAGATGAATTAGGCTTGATCTCTCCAATTAGGTCAATACCCCATTGTGTGAATGGTGCTTCAATGATTACTAGCTTGAGGGGCATGGCAGCCAAATGCTTCTTTCCTGCAAAAACCTAGCAGTTATGATAGTTCCTAACATGTTTATATACATCTTTAAAAATGGAAGGCCAATAATATCCTGCTCTCATTATTTTATTAGTTGTAGCTCTTGGAGAAAAATGTCCTCCATAGAAACCATCATGAAATTCATTGATTATTTTTGGGACTTCGCTTTCATATAAATAGACTAATAATATTCCATCAAGGTGTTTCCAGTATAGCACACCATCCTGTATGTAATATTTTTGAGCTTGAAGCTTGACTGACCTCATTCTATTTGTTGACATATCTTTAGGGAATGACAGAGTTTGTAAGTATGATAATATTTCTTCATACCATTTGCATTTGGTATTATTGATTCTTCTGACATCATATGCCTCATCTATTGTGAGAACATTTTCAAACCCTTCTTCTTTTTTGGCCAATAATTTTGCTAAACCCTATCCTTTGATAGTTTTAACTATCTTGAATTCAACATCATATTGTAGAAGCTTTACCATCCACCTTGTTGGTCTTCCTAATGGCTCTGATTGGGAAAAAATATCCTTTATTTCTATAAAAGGAATACAACAGTAAACTTTATTTGAGCCAAATATACCTTTGAAGTGTTCTAAATATTGTATGACTGCATAAGCATGTTTTTCTAGCAAGGTGTATTTAATATGTGCTCCTTTTAGTCCTAAGCTCATGAAGGCTATTGGCCTTTCATTATTTTCATCATATTTCTATGAAAGAACTACAACTATAGAATGTTTAGATGCATAAGAATAGATGTTAAAATCTTTTGCATAATCTGGGCAACTTAGGGTTGGAGTGGTTGATATGGCTTCTTTGATCTTGTTAAATGCTTCCATATTTTCCACTATCCATTTTATTTCTCCAGTTTTCTTAACCATGTCATTTATGGGTTTGGTCATCTCTACAAAATTTGGGACAAATATTCTGATGAAATTTATCTTGCCAAAGAATGACCTGACTCCTTTTAAATTTCTAGGAGGGGGAATTTTGGAAATGGCTTCAATTTTGTCTGGATCAATGCTTATTCCTTTTTCTAAAACTATGTGTCCTAAAAACTTTCCTTGTGTAGTCCCAAATATGCATTTCTTGGGATTCAAAGAAATTCCAAATTCCTTGCACCGAGCAAAAACTACAGTTAAATATTCTAGATGATCTTCTAGATTCTTAGAAAATACTGTGATATCATCTAAGTATACAACTACAATTTTGAACATTAATCCTTTAAAGGCAAAGTCCATTGCTCTTTGAAAAGTAGCACCTACATTCATTAATCCAAAAGGCATCCTTAAATATTCAAATGTGCCCCAGGGTGTAGTGAATGTTGCCTTATGTCTATCTTCTGGATTTATCTAAATTTGATTGTACCCTGAAAATCCATCTAACAGAGACAATCTTGTTGAACCAACTACTGCTTGCAATAATTGTTCCATGTTGGGTAAGGGGTAATTATATTTTAATGAACTCTTGTTTAAATTTCTAAAATCTACACAGAGTCTAATATCCCCATTATTTTTTCTGACTGGTACTAAATTGGATATCCATGAAGAAAATCTTACCTTTCTGATTATTTTGGAATCCAGTAACTTTTGTACCTCCTTTTGCATTATTGGGTGCAGAGTTGGATTGTATTTCCTTTGTTTCTATTTGAATGGTTTGGAATCTTCTTTCAGGGGTATTATGTGTGTCATTACATCTATTTTGAATATTTTTAGATCTTCATAAGTCCAAGCAAAATGTTCTTTGTTCTTTTTCAAGAAATTGATATATCCAACTTTTTCTTTAGCAGGTAAAGCCATGTCTACTTTCACTATTCTGGGTTCTTTCATTGAACCAATGTTAATATCTTTGGATATTACTTCTCTGCATAAAGGTTTATAGGCTTTGTCAAAATCATCAAATAGACTTTCTAGAGAAACTAATCCTTTGGGTATCCTATTAGTTTTCAACTGGATTACTTCTACTGGCTCTCCTATTTGGTATTTTAGCTCTTCTTCATATTTTTCATCACAGATTACATCTGCATACTAATTTTGCAGAGTCATAAAATCTTTAATATCTATGTCATCCTGAAAGACCTATAGATATACTATGTTATCTGGCACAAAAGGTTTATAAACTAAAATAGTTGGGAATCTATCCATATATTCTATAGTTATCTCTAGGTGATCTAGACCTAAGGCATTTATAGCTAAAATATCTGCAACATGATTTTGTTCTCTAGGAATATATGAGATATTGAAAGCTAAAAATTTATCAATTTCTTCCAATACTGCATTTCTATATTGCTTAAGCCTAGGATGTTTAGTCTGATATTTACCTTTGATCTGTAGTATAATAAGCTCTACATCCCCTGTTATAGTCAAGTAGTTAATGCCTAGCTCTTTTGCTTTCCTTAGCCCTAGTAGTAAGGCTTCGTACTCAACTACATTGTTTGTGCAAGGAAATTGCAATCTGTAAGGAATACTAAGGTAATTTCCTTTTATATCAGTTAAATTAACACCTGCACCTACTCCAGATTGGGATTTAGCTCCATCAAAAGACATGGTCCACATTTCTTGAGTCAAAACTCTATCTGATTCATCATCTACTATTTTTATATCTTTTGGATCCATGTTCTTTGCTTCTAGTACTTCCACCAGGAATGGGTTGTGCCATATTGAATAAAATCCCATCCCTTTTTCTTCCATAGAGTTAACTAAGTTAATCATGGTTTCATCTATTTGAATTAACTCTACGAAGTGTTTGTTGAATGGTTCCCTTCTCAAAATTATATTCTCCTTATCTGATATTGGGATTGTAGCATAGGACCAATCCAATTGAATTGAACCTCCTAGTTGTTCATGCCCAATGTCTACTGAGTAATAATGAGAAAAATGGGTCAACGTCAACTACTGCAACATCCATGACAATGCCCTTTTTGGGGTGTTGATCTAGGAAAACTAACAATCCAGTTATCACCCCTACACAGGGAATTTGCCTACTGTCCATTACAGAAATAGGGGCAGAATCTCTAGTACATATTAATCCCATTTGGTCAGCTATTAGCTTAGGCATGATATTATGTGAAGCTCCACTATCTAGCATGCAATTATGAATCACATATCTTTCCCCTTCATCTGAATTATATCTTAATGACACATAGAAGGGTCTGATAGAGGATGGTGATCTTGTATCATGTTGATTTTGTCTAGCAACATGGCAAGTTGGGTCTTCTTTTTGTTCTACTAATCCAAATGCTCTACAGACTTGTTCTCTATACTGTTGAACTTTCATAAGTTCTCCAAATGTGATATTAACCTTTTGCTTACTGAGTTCTAACCCAACATCAAATTCTATCTTCTTTATATCCAATGGTTTATTACTTTCTTCTTTGGGAATCTCTTCCTCGATTCTATTACTTCAGGAGTAATCTTTTTAGGGTTCCTATCAGTTTTCTCTTTACTGATATTTTTATTGGTGAAAGTTTGTTTTCTTGTTTCACTTGTAGAGGCTTTCTCTATCCTTTCAGGGACTGTTCTATTCCTTAAATTTAGAACATGGGTTGCCTCTAATTCCTCAACCTCTTGAGCAGTGGGGATTAATTTCCCTTGCTTCATCTTATCATATCTTGACTCATGTGATTTTTGCAATATTTTAGTTCCTTCAGTTACTAAAATTTGAGGATGATGATTTGAAGCATATTTATCCATGTCTTCTTCAAACAACCTTTCTCTGGATTCATCTTCAACGGACCAACATGCATTGATTCTTATATCCTCTTCTGATTTTGCATGCATATCTACATTACGTTGATCACTTAGGTGGATTCCACATGCATCAGGGTTATGGGGTGCATCACAAGTAGAGCAAAAATAGGGAAACCCTTCTGCTACATTAGCAGATGGTATAGGGTTAGGAACATTGTTCTGATCTCTATCAGAATCTCTATTTTTCTAGTTATTGTTTCCATTACCTCTATTCCTATTTCCTTCTTCAAAACCATTGTTATTTCCCCAATTCTTATTGTAATTTTTCTTAAAAGGAGGATGGTTGTCAACATGTGGTCACTCTGTTTGTGAATATTCACCATTATTTCCATTTCTTTCAATTCTTGCTAACCTGTTGTTCACGTTATTGAACATCTCAATCATTTGACTGGTCAATTTCTCCATTGGATCAATTTCGGTTCTTCTTTGTATATCAAATGCCACCCTTTTGGGTTTTCTCTCAGGTAGGTTGACCTCTAGAGAATAGGGCTTCATCTTACCACTGTCAAGCATATTTATTTCTATATCCATTGCTTTTTCCATACAACCATCAATGGTAGTGGCTTGTTCTTGCCTTAATTCATAGTTAAACTCTCCTTGAAAAGCATTCTTATAAAAACAAATAGATTGAATATCACTAGGCCTAAGGTTGGTAGGGATTTTGTTCCTAGTATTTGAAAATCTTGTGTTAAAGTCACTAACAACTTCATTTTATTTTTTCTTCATAGTGGCTAGCTCAGTTAACAATGATTGTTCATTTTTCCTTTCACCATATTTCTTTAAAAACACCTCTTCCATTTTGGTGAAGTCTGGGATATCATTGTTAGGAAGGGAATTAAACCATTCTCTGGCATATTTTTCTAAAGTTTGTAGAAACAGTCTTAATACTACATCTTCATGTTCAACTTCCAGACTATCCATTGCATATAAGAAAATTTTGATATGATCCTCTCTAGTTACTGCATTATTTCCTAAAAACTTAGGGAGGTATTTGTGAGATTTACTGGGTAAGGCATTTAAATTTTTTGGTAATGCAAAAGGCCTATATCTGTTAGTTCTCCATAAATGAACATTAACTTGGGCCATTGCTACTATAGAATTCAATTTCATAGTTGTAGTACCTATAGTGGTATGGGTCTGGGCATCTTGAATGTAAACCGATGGATTATCTACCTTTGAATTATTATTACGTGTATCTTCTACAGAAGGATTCAAATTTCTATCTACAACAAAATTTAAATCATCTTCTACAGTGATATCAGTAGTAATAGTATTCTAAATTTTCTTTACATACCTTTTACCGCTAGAATTTAATCTACTGCTATAAAAAATATTCTTAAAAAGTGGAGTTTTTTGGGTATGTATAAATACCTCTGGATTCTCGAGTTATGGAAATAGCTCCTTACCACTTCTCCTAGTGTTAGCCAACATATTATGCTCTCTCCTTTTTATTTTTTTCTTCTGGGTTCGTCCAACAGAGTCGCCAGCACTGGGGTGCAGAAAGAACAATGTACGCTTTTATCAAGAATACTTGATATTATCACTCATCCTCACAGGAGTTGGTTCTTGGGATAAATCAAGAAAATCAAGAAACCAAAATTTCAAGAAGATCAAGAAAAATAAATTTCAAGAAGATCAAGAAACGTAAAGAAAATAAGATTGAAAAACACGGGTAAAATAAAGAACGTAGAAAATGTAAAAAATTAAGACAAACATTTCTTTATTCTAGTTGGCCACCCATTTATTAGAAATAATATTGTTCAGAAAAAAAAACTTTTAAGAAGATAATTAAATATTTCTATCAAGTCCTCCCCGAAAACGATGCCAAAAAACTATTGGAACCGATTCTTGCATCCGTAGGATTTTGATTGTCATGCTACAAGAATCTGTTTGAAACCAATGAGCTATTACAAGCTCTAGTCAACCTGCCTCATTATTCTTCTAAACACAAATATTGCTAAAGAAAACTACAAAATGGGTAAGGAAACCCCAACGGTAATTCTATGACTAAAACTCTAATTACACGCTCCATATTTATATTATATTATATGTATTAAAATGACCAAGCATGAAAACAACCATTTTTTATGCCTTATGTAGACATGTTCCTAGATTCATTGGGCTGTTATAGCAATTTAACAACAATTCTATCATGAAACAGAAAGAAGGGGAGGAGAAAAATTGGCATTCTTAATCTTATTCGAATATCGTAATAAAACCAAGAGTTAACCAATGAGAGAAACGTATATAATGCATTCAAATAATGTAACCCATTACATAGTGACACACAGAGCTAAGACAAAAGATATAATAGAAAAGAGATTCAGAATTGTATTGATTTCATAAAGTTTACATGCAGAGTGGGCAAAATGCCTTTTAACTCTATTTTTCTCAAAGAAAATATATCAATACAATGAAAATATCCTGTTCAAATAATGTAACAGGTCTCTCCTACTCTCCTTGTTCCAATCTGGTAACAATAGAGTCTCTAAATATCAGGCTCAAAAAGGTAGGAAATGATCTCAGCTTCTTGAACACTTTCCTATCACAATCCTACAAAGCAAAGGGAAGAATAAGAAATGAGAAAGAAAAAATAGACATAGAAGGGGATACAACAACACAACTAACTGGGCACTCAAGAATACCTCTTAGAAAAAATGCTATTCTCTAATTGCTTGATGTAGAATCTGAACCTGTCTACTTCCTTTTATAGCTTCTGGTTCTTGATTCTGTTATTCTTGGTTTATTTCTGACCTTACACTTGTCAACATTTGATTGAACCTATTCTATATGTTTTCCAGCTGGTGCGGCTCTGAACTGACTATTAAGGTTCTTCTCTAGACTGAAGGGAGCTCTTTGCTATTTAATTTGGCCTTTTTGCTCTCTCTGGTTGGCCCTAGAAACTAAGGATTTAGTACTATATTTTTCCTTTTTGTTCTGCTTGTCCTAGCCACTATGATCTATTGTTAAGGATTGACCAGGCTGCCATCATGAATTCTAGATGAGGAACGGAGGGGGACCCGACGTGATGGTGAAGACAAGGGGTGGCATGCCAATGGAAAATAGATGGAGTTGCACTGATCACGTGATAGAGTGAAGGGAGAAAAGAGGAAAGGGGGTGGCTCAACACAATGGAAGGTGGTGAGATGGCACAATGTGGGGACAAATGTCAGGATGGTTAAGGAAGAAATCCTAGAAGGAGGGAGGCAGTGGTAAGTAGGAAGAAGGTGGGAATGGAAAACAAGATCTGGAAGCATTTATAAGTTGCTTCTATAACTATACTCCGTCGGAGTGTTTCCCTCGTAACTATATTCCATCGAAGCATGGATTGAATGGCTTTCTATAAGTCGAAACCATACCTTTTTCTTCATGCACTTTCGTCATCTTAAGTATTTGTAGAACAAAAACTGAATATATTTATATTCTTTGTACTCCATAGTTTCACTTTGTTGATGCCTTTTAGCTCTCCCTTACTATCTCTTATTTATAAGTTGTGACTATGCTTTGTAGTTTTATTTTTGTGGTACACTATTATTCCCATGAGATATACATGATCTGGTTGTAGGCTTGAGCGTCAGGATTTATCTTTCATTTGGTCTACTTTGTCCTTACCAAGGTACTGTCCATGGGATTTACTCTGATTTTCTTGAATCTTTCCTTCCTTGGGTATCCTTTTGGATTCACAATGTTTATGCGTATTGTTTTGACTTCATCTTTGGTTATTGATCTTCATTGTGTATTTCAACGTACCTTGCTATGAACAAGTCACCTCTTTGATTTCTACCTTGATAGATGTTGAGGGTGTTTCTATGAAGTGATCATCCTTCTCTAGAAGCTTAGTCTATCGAATCTTTCTTATGGATGATTTCACCAATTTTGTTGGTTTGTGATCTTCACAGGTTCCATCATGGCTGCTTCTGATATTATTTAAACCTTTGAAGTGTGGACTACCATTGGATTATCTCAAGATAGAGCATATCCATTGGATCTATCAGAAGACTGTCATTTAAGCTCTACTTGTTTTAACCTTGAATTGCTTACTACTGTTAGATATTCTTGCTCTATATGATGCGTTGTCGTTAGATCCTAAAAATAATTAGCACAAACATTGATGTCCTGGGACCTGCATGATTGTTAGTATACATTTTCTTATATAAATATTTGAAATAATGTGGTGTATTAGTCCTTATTTAATCATGATTATCCAATGTTAACCCCATGATTTTTGACCCTAACAACTTGTATTAAGCATAAGTATCATATAATACATTTACATTTTCTTGCGATCACCGTTAGATCATACCATGGTGGAGGCATGACCGTTGGATTTTTTGACCACGTGCTAGGTTTAACATAAGATAGAAGGGGCAGATTATAAAGTATTTAATTAACCAAAAGAAAACCTTTAGATTAAACCTTGATCACTTTTACCGATGTGCACCATCGGATTTGAGCGGTGATGAGCGCTATCATTAGATATTTGAATCGCTTTATACCTTTGTTTTGCTTTTGATATTTCACCACCATCATAGACCTTCACGTTCATTGATCTTTGGGCTCGTTCGAGTGCCGTCGTAGATCTCCTACAAGGTGCATATTAAATAACCAAAAGGGTGTATTATCATATTTGATTAGACTTGGTTTAAGCCAAAGGGGGTAATTAGCAATGTATTATACCCTCACTAATACGTAATTAACTTTACCTTTGTATTTATCTATCATCTTACCATCCATAATTTTGGCACGGTCGTTGGATCTTCGATAGCTATTATCATGGCCGTAGATTTTAATCAACCTGCAGGTTAGTTTCCAAGGGGTTCATAATGTTTAACCTTGATTAAGCCAAAAAGGGGGAGATTAGCCAATGTGTTATACCCTTGTTAACCCTGTTTAATATTTTAATTAACCTCTTAGGGCTTTTACCTTTTTAATGCATCTTGTATGGGCACGCGACCATTGGATTAGATTTGGATCGAACACTGTCGTCCAATTTTCCAAATTAGCTCGATGGTTATTCCAAAGGGGGTGCATACCCTTCAATCATTTTACCATAGCATTTTAATACATGATTTAATTAAAACAAGTGCTACCATTGATCTTGAGTAAATTTGAGTGCTATCGTCCGATCCGACGGACTAGTTAGATTTTTATCTTGAAGCTTAAGCCCGAGTTGACTCATTTAATGCTTTGACTCTTTGGAGAATGTGCAACCATTGGATTAAGCTTATCTCAAGCGCATTCATCTAGATTTGCAAAGTTGCACTAATTTTAATCACTTATGACCTTAGGTTATAATTTTAATGGAATATTTGACTTTTGACTTAACCTTTAATCATTTTATCAAAGCGCAACCATCCGATTAAACTTGGATCGAGTGCAGCCCTCAGATTAGATCTTAGGTGCTCATTTGTTAATTTAAATGGGATACATGCCTTTGATATTTTAATTAAGCTCTTCATTTTTAGATTTAATTTTTTTGGGTCTTAGACCATGGTGTTGAATTATTCTCCTAATTTTAGCACACCTTAGAACTTAAAGATTTATCATTTGATTTTAAGCCTAAGGGAGATTTTTTTTATGAGGTTCGGAGCTAGGATTTTAAACATTTGATTAATAATATCCTGCCATATCCTTTATTGAAGACCATGGAGCTTTATTAAAGGGACACACATTATTAACAACCAAGGTTAGACTTCATCAAACCAACCAACGAAAAATTAAGATACTCACACCAATTGAAGAAGTGACCAATATTATTATCATTTTGATTGAAACCAAAAATTTAAATTTGGGGGTTTCAAAGTTTGAGTCAAATTTGGCTCCAATAGGTCCGTCATGACAGTGGAAATCATCTTGATTTCATGATCATAAAATTGTATGACCAGGTCCTGACACTGTTGCACATGTCCCACAAAGTGTGTAAATACTTAAGGATCTTGGGACTGCACTTCTATGGACTTTAGAATATCCATCAATGTCTCCCTGTGCTTGGGGGACTATTAAATTAGCTCATAAATCATCAACTTTACTGGAGTTATCTGCAGGTTTTGGACTAACATACTCTTTATTGTCACCATCGATCTATTTGGTGGGCTTGGTACATGTTGGTCTAGCCTTGGAGGAGGTACAAAATGGACTCTAATAGGAGCCTAAGGTTGATTTGGTCTCTCATACCTCTCATGTCTTATGATGACATTGACCATTCTAACAAATCCCTGGGTTGGTGGTTTGATTCGTACTTGATTGACTTGGCCAAAATTATTCCTAGGTGCCTCATGGTTGGGTAGAGGATTCTTGTAGATCCCTATATTCTGATTATCCAAAAATTATAATTATCCACAAGAAGTGTGCCTTTTCAATCATGTTCTGCACTAAATGTTTGAAATACCAACATAACTCTATGTATTGACCTTTCATTCAATGAAATATGCAATATTGGTCATCCTTATACCCCTTAGGCTTGGGTTGATTAGGGTCTATCATTTTGACCTCTGGTAAGTTTATTGCCTTTGCCTCACATAGTGGATGGAAGATCATTGTCAATGATTCTAATAATTGCATAAATATGCGAGGAGGGCATCTCTCTTTGTACTTACCATTCTGGTTGTTGCATTGATCATATTGTGTAGGGGGATATTGGGCTTGATAATTTTTCTATTGCTACCCATTATCTCCTTTCTGAAGTTTTAGAACCACCTAATTGACGTGAGCCAGCTTGGCCTATTGTTTCTCAATGCTTTTCTTGTTCCATTCCTTCCTATTTATGAGTTTCAAGTGACCCTCCTGTAACTTGATATCCTTAATCACTTTGGATTGTGCCAAAGCCTCTTCAAAAATTTGATACTACTATAATTGTAATAATAATGAAACATGCTTTGTACAAATTTTTGTAAACATTCGAGTTAGTTCAGTAGCAGGGATGGAAAACGGTAGATTTTCCATCTTATTTCTCCATCATTTCTCATAATCCATAATTGGCTCATCATCATGCTACATTAAAGTAGCCAGATCAGATAAGTTCACCTTCTTCTTGATGTCAAAGAAGAAGCATTCAAAAAATGCATCAGCCAGTTGCTCAAAATGAGTGATATTGTGCTTCTTGAGTTGATTAAACCACTCTCAAGATGGGACTAATAGGGTCATGATGAAATTCCATAGGAGTAGGGCATCGTTGCTTTCAATCTAAAAGCACATGTCTAAAAATATTGTGATGTGCTCCTGAGGATCTTCCTCTCCTCTAAAATTTTCTATCTTTGGCATTTCAAAATGCTCAAGATAAGCCAAAATAGACACTGACGGGCATCAAGGTTCATTATGAATCTTATTCAAGGTTGAATTTTGATAAGCTATTCTTTGCTTTTCTATAGTTTTGATATTTGCTGCTAAGACTTTATAAGCATGTGAATATAAGAACTCATCTTCTATGAATTGCCTTGGAGGCACCTTTGGAGGTACATTCCTCTTCGATCAAGGTGAAATATTAGGCTTATCCTCCTCTTTGACTTGGGAAATGTCAAGATACTCTTGATCTAATTCATATCCCACTTCTTCTTCATACTACCTATGCCCATGATGCTCAGGAAGATGGCACCCATCTCTATGTTGGATGTGTAGCGAGTATGGGCATCTATATACTTAGGGTGCAAATCAAATTGCAAAGCAACTTGTCTATCAACACGCTCCCTATGCTCACTATGGGGATGTAAACTGACACTGGCCAATTGATCCTCCCTCTCAACACACTCATTTTGATCAAGGATACATTGTTCATGAATGTGATGTTCATATAAATGTTGTCTTATGAACCTTTGCCTATGAGTGTTCTCATTTTCTAGGTATTCTTTCTCTGCATGAACATCCTCCAATTGGTCTTGGAGGATCTGATATCTCTTCTCTATCACCAGTTTGTGAGATCTATCTATGTGATCAGACGTATGAGGTATCTGGTGTGTGTGATATATTTGAGCAACTTTGTGGGTGTTTCCCCCAATGGATTGATCTTCTATGCTTTTGTCCTTGTATGTGAAGACAAAATTCATGTCTAACTGGTGCCTACAATTTGTGCCTACATGAGATGCAAGGGCACGTATATCTTGAGAATGTTTAGAGAATTATCTAGGTTTTTTGATAGTCCTAATGGTACTACTACTATGCACACTCACAGAGCGAGAAGGCATAGGAGTAGAATTTTAACCTAGTTGCCCTAGAACCTTACCCAAACCATCCAACTATTTGCTACACCATGGCTCATGAGGTGGTATACCATTGGCTCCAACTTTGGATACATATATGGTGATCCTACAAGGCTCACCCTTGTTGGGGGTTTGAGTGAGCCTATGCTTGAAAGTGACCCTATCTATTTACCCCTGAATAGGTGGATCCTAAACTCATCTATACTCATATGTTGGGGGCTTCAAGCCTCCCTTAGCTACCTGATAGAGGGGTACCAATCTGGATCCCTCGATGACATACTCTTTAGCAAATCATTTGGATGCACATGGAATATGGTCATGATAAATATTAACATATTCAAAACCCCCATGCTAGGAAGCTCCCTAATATGATCTATGTCTTGAGGAGTGTCTAGTAGCTCCTCATATCGGGGTAGTCTCAGCAAGATCCCCATGCATAGAATTTTCCCCTCTAATACTCACCAAATGAAATTCGAGAGGATTTTATGATTGAGGGCACTACACATCTTATTGTTCATTGGGTGGAGCTTTAGCCTTGACCTTAGATCGATGCTCGGGTCAGCATCTTTGTATAGCCACCATAGTGAATATCCTATGTCTAGATTTGAATTTTATTAGCACACAAAGAATACAATGGTTATTATCTCTTTTTGTAGACACCTAAATCACGTAAATCGGATAAGACTACTAGTGCATCACATATGCCCCTCTTATCGACATCATATGGCCCCATTGGGCACCCCTCTAGGATAAGCTTGCATAAGGCTCCAAAACACATTTTGGAGGTTTCCTAGTAGTTTAGGGTAGTTTTGGGGCACCTCCTAGTGACCGTCCCACCAAGGGACGGTCACAGTTGGTGACCGTCCCACCCAGGGATGGCCATCCATAACCATCCCTGGGTGGGATGGCCCCTAAATAGACCCTTGAAAAAGTCAAAGGACATGCAGGAAATGGCAATCAAAGACTGCCATTACCACATCCAATCACCCCAAATTGATTGGGGACCTACCATTAGAGTTAGGGATAGAATATTGGGAGCCCCAAATGGGCAACCTTCCCTCACCTATGCATGTCAATGATTAGGACACATGGCGGCACCTGCCTCGCATGGCAAGACTTGCCCCTTTTCCCTAGATGCCCTTTTGGGCTATAAAAAGAGGTGAATTCACCCAATTTCATAGAGGAGAATTGAAGCATTTGAGCAATGAAGTGCTGCCCAATTTCATCCTCACCTTTTGCAAACCATCATTCACCCCCCATTTGACCTTGAAACCCTCTTCATTTGAAGGTGCTTTTAGGGGCAATAGGAACCTATCCAAGAAAATTCCAAACCAGCCAAATTGAAGGTAAATTTGGCCCCATCTATCGACAACACTCCTAAACCAATTTTGGACCAATTCCCTTGAGCATTGGTGACAAAAATAAGGTAGATTTGTAACCGTCCCACCTGGGGATGGTCAGCAGTCAGTAGGTGTCACACCTAGGGATGGTCATAAAATAGAACATGGAATTTGGGTAAAATTCCTCCATAGACCCCTTAGGAATGCTTAGATGAACCCCTGGTCCAAATTTGGTGAAGTTTGGAGCAGATTTGATGGCAGATTTGAGGTCTCCAATGTTGCAGGTTTAGGTGTCCCTATCAGGGACGGTCACTATTTTTGCATACTTTTACCTTGAATATTGTGTTTAAATCTCTCCAAAAGCATTTATATTAGATTATATTATATTTATTCTACATGTAGATCAATTTCCATGTGTTGTAGATCAGTTTTGATATTGTTATAATAACTCATTTTCTATGTTTTCAATGCTTTTATTCTATAACACAGGTGCTATTAACCCCATTTCAATCCCTTGTGTGTAGGTGCAGGTATTCTATGCAGGAGGGAGGAGCTAAGAAGACAAGAAGAATAGGTTGAAGGATAGCTCTCAATTGTGGGATGCGAGATTCACACCAATAGAACATCGCTTTAAGACCTTGTAAGGGATTAGATCCCTTGCACATTGTAATGTTGAAATGTATCAATTTGTAAAGCCCTCAAGGGGATATCTTGTAATCTCATTTTGAAGCTATGAATGAATGAATAGAAGGAGAAATCCACCATTTTATTACACACTTTGCTTCATTTTAGTAGATTACATGTTTATGCTTCTTTCCCTTTGAATGCTTTCAAACTGCTTTACATTGCAATATAAGTGCCCTTAAGGCGATGTTGTAAATTTTGTTTCTTCGAGTGGCGATCATGGTATATGAGATTATTTATGTCTCCCCCTTGGAATGTGCCAATTTTGACCTCCATTTTTTATTTTGTAGGTTGCAGGTTTTGACCGTTTGGAGCATAAACGACCCCTTTGCTGCTAGGTGTCACTGGGTGGGATGGCCCCCAAAATGCTAACCATCCCTGCTAGGGACACTCACAAAACCAGATGGTTTCTGCAAAAATTTGTAGAAACAACAAGTTCTAGGTCAAAATTTACACCCCTCTACACCTTCAATTTGCATATATGTTGTTCAAAATTGTCAAATTTCATGTTTTCTTGTCTTCTCTATGCATAGAAAGGTTAGATATCCTCTTTCCAAAATTTTGCATTAATTATATCAGAGAAAATAGGGAAAGAATAGTAGATTTTCTGCTTTTTTCCTGGTTTGCTTGCTTGAAACTTACCAAAGAAGGTTAAGTTCATATAGGCTTTCAATTTTAGTGCTTTCCTTTTATGCTACTAACAAGTCTGAAAGAAAAATGCAATTTCATGCATTTAGTGAATCATCATTGAGTGCTTTTTTGTTTTATTTCAAATTTTTAAAAGGAACCCCACACACCACAAGGTATTGTAACATCAATGAAAGTGGTGGATATAATTACCACTTGACTAGATTGTCAGAAATAGTATCATCGGGACCCGACTTATTGGCCAATACCGACTCCAAGATCTATCCTAACCATGCAAAATAGCATGCATTCCTCTTCGGAGGGGTGTATCGCTGCACACGGGGTGCTGGGTGAGGATCGATAGGACCTATGCTCCCTGATCGAGTATGGAATTCATCACCATACTTTCGATTGGTTTACGTGACCAGAATAATATGGAATTAATCACCATACCGGTTGTCGAGCTACGAGTATATAGGTGAAATCCTTTAAACATTTGAGTATTTCATCCAACAAAATATCAAACACGCCAAGTATTTTCTTTACAAAGCAACACATCTTGAAACACATCAAACAACTTAGGAATTCACATTTAAATATTTAAAAGAGATAATCATCTATATTATTGTGTGTTTCTATTGATTGTGTATTTGAATCTATAAAACTTAAAAGAAATAATCATGTTGTCTAATTTAGGTGTTTCTTTATTGTTCGGGTAATCAACCCAAGATCCTTGATCTGGGGGTCAAACCCTAATAAAGAAAAAATCTACTTTTTTATTCTGCATCCAACGGATCGAGAATCATGCAAATCGGAGCTATAACAAAAAAGTTATTTTGGTTTTATGATTACTCTATTTTTGAAGCCAAAAATCGAGAAAATCTACACTAAAATAGTCATAAAATGGTCTAGACAACTCCAAAACTTGCCAAATTTGTTTTGTTGTCTTAGTTAGCTCCTTCTGCACCTCTCACAGAAATTTTGAGTCCTAACTCTTTATGGTTCAAAAATTCCCAAAAAATCCCAAAAGTGGGCATTTCCCCATGGGCCCTGGTTGGCCAAATATTCCAAAAATACAAATTTTTGACCCAAAATTTGAATTTTGGAGCCCTAGCCCATTGTGATCAGCTCATTACACTGATCATTTTGATATATAACACTTATAACCTTTTTTGGAAGTCAAAATTTTCTTTAGTATGGGTTCCCTTCAGGGTTTTGCCTAGTCAACACATTATGACAACTATGCATAGCCGAGCTCAATCACGAGCCAGCGAAGTAGAAAACTATAGGAGAGACCCTGGGCATCATAATTATAGGTATGAGGATCTTAGCATTCCTACCTTTAGAGGACCTGATATACCTAGGGTAGGGTTAAATGATCATCTTAAGCTTTTAAAGAACCCTTCCCCAAGGTACCAAAACCTAGATGAGTATGATACTCATCATAGTGGGTGAGTCAATTCTGCCCTACCATGCCTCACTTATAAAGGAAGACCTGAGGAAGATCCTAATTACCCTCGATCACATTATTCCATGCAAGAACGAGGTACCTCTACCAAGAGAACATCCATGGCTTATTCATGTGATCAAGTGGACTATTCGGTTAGCCAACACCGAGTCCAAGCCCAAACTAGAGATAATAAGCCTACCAAGAGGCCTAGTAGGGAAGTCTACACTCCCTCTACACCACCTAGAACTCCCATCCAACAAGTGGTAGCAAGCCAGAGTAGGCCTATGCGAAGTTCGCATACGTCATCAACCAACATGACCATGGGGAGTTAATACAAAGACCCCCAAGCATCAGGAAAATCTCATGGAGGTTTTAAATATCAAAGAACAAACCCCAATGATTTGTGTTTTCACCAACTTTTTGGGATACCTACAAATGCACAAAGATCCTATTATATCCTTTCAAAATTAGGATATCAAACCTAGGTCTGCCGATTTACCAGACTCTCCTTTGCACATCATTGCGTGCATCAATAGGATCCCCTATAAGTGAGTGTTGGTTGACATAGGTTCCACAATAAACATCATTACCACAACCACACTAAAACATCTCAACATCCCATCTTCGCACATTGCGAGATCCAATTTCACCTTGAAAGCATTTAATGATGCTTTGTCCTCCACTGTGGGCACAATAATCCTACCTATTCAAGTTGGACAAAAGACTATGCCTACATTATTCTATATCTTGGAAGGTGAAAGAATATACAACATATTTTTAGGAGTACCTTGGATAAGAGACATGGAGTGTATCCCCTCCATTATACATCAATGCCTTAAATACATTCATGAAGGTCAGGTCCATGTGGTTGATGTTGACCCAGACCCCTTCAAGTATTACAATAAGGATGATCATCCACAAGAGTCTACTCATCCATCCACACCTTTGGATACTAAACCCAATGACCTTATCCAGAGTCTAGATTCAACCCCACGATTAGTCGTGAAGCTACCTTCACCACCATCGCTAGTACCATCCTCTGTTTCTTCAAATGAGGAAGAGTCAAAAAGGCTAACTGCAAAAGCTCTCATAGACATTTTTGACACATTAGAAGAAGACCTTCCCACTCCTACCAACAAGGAGGAACCCATGGTGGATACATATGAATCAGATCATATCATACCATCTTCATCCACCATGCTTGAGGACACAATTCACTTGACCAATCCTGAACTTGATGAATGCATAGTACCCGATGTTAAATTCATGCATATCATCGAGTTGATCAAGGATCTAGGTTGTCCTCCTATCGAGTTACCACTCATTGATAGCATTTATGATGCACCCCCTGAGCATGGGGGCCAAGTAGATCACCTTGAACAAGTTTAAGAGGTAGCCATGACTGGTCCAAGTGCCAATGCATCTTCCCATGAGTTTGTGGGAATGATCAATGTGATGATAGAGAACCAAAGTCCTCTGAATTCATCTAGGCCACTTGTGACTCCATCCAACATTCCATCCATACCACAAGAGATATCATCGATGGATTTGGTCACACCTACTCCATCTCATTCAACATCTCAACAAAATCAAGAACAAGTGTACCCACTACACCAAAGTGGAGATAATCTAGCTACCACAATTGAACACTCTAAGGTGGAACAAGAGCATGAACTAAATCAAGAACAAGAGCATGTGGATATACTCACTACCCACAATCATCATGAACCATCCACATTTACTCAGACAATTTTGGATAGGCTAGCCAATGTTGAGTTACAAGTGAGTCACCAACACAATGATTCACAACAGATATTAAATCGACTCACAAGCATTGAGTTACGATTGAGTCATCCAAAATCTCAACCCCTTGATCATCAGGACCAACCTCCTCCTGTGCAATCCAATGTTAAGTCTCAATAGAAGTAGGGGAAAAGGCAACAACACCATCAACCTCGCATATATACACCATTGCCTGAATCTTTGGTGTCACTCTTTAATCGATTATGCGAGGCCAAGGCTATCACATTTCTAGATATCCACCCTTTGGATCCCAATAGGCACAAACCAATGTGGTATCAAGAGAGCCAACATTGTCCTTATCATCAAGTGAATGGTCATAACATTAAGTCATGTATTGCCTTCAAGAGCAAGGTACAAGATATGCTTGACAAGAATGATCTTCAAATCAACAATCAACAAATTGACATATGTCAGGACTTGTTACCTATAGATGGGAGTCAAGAAGAAAAACCTAAACAGGTGACTAAGATGCATACAACCCCATCGCCTCATAAAATGAGTCGACCGCATTCACCTCATTTAAAGCATCAACATCGTACTTGGACTCCAGTAGCTAAGCCCATGTCAACCATCCTTCACAACTTGCAAGAAACAAAGGTAATCATCTTGCTAAACATACCCCTGGTCAACCAGAATAGGTCTAGATCTAGACGATATAGGGAGGATCATTCTTACCTCTATCACCGAATTAAAGGGCATGACATTAGCAATTGTCATAATTTTAGACATGTGGTCCAAGATCTTATTGATAGGGAAGTTGTATCCACAAGTGGGTCACCCATTTTACCCCATCAAGACATTGGCATTAACAAGAATTCCTTACCACAATAGGGGGAGTCAATCTCTATCACTCCTCCTAGCCAAGCCAATAACATTACATCAAACATAGTACATATTGGGGGTATCCAAGGTGTCACACCTTCCCCACTAATCACATCACAAAAAATGAAGCAAATTGAGGATCCTAAAGGTATTGCACCTTCCTTGCTTCCTTTGATCACCACAAATGTTGGGGGTACACAAGGTATTGCACCTTCCTCCTAGAATCACAAAGTAATCAAAGTTACAAAAATCTCCAAAGGCATCTATAAGCCCTTTGGTCACCCTCAAATACCCCTAGGCAGTCTATGACACTTCCTTAGTGTCTATGACCATCTAGGTCACCTAAAATACCCCTAGGTGGTCTATGACCATCTAGGTCAAAATAAAATACTCCTAGACTATCTACGATCATCTAGGTCAATCCAAAAATCCCCAAAGGCATCTATAAGCCCTTTGGTCACAACCAAATACCCCTAGGTAGTCTATGACACTTCCTTAGTGTCGATGACCATCTAGGTCACCTAAAATGCTCCTAGGAAATCTATGACCATCTAGGTCAAATAAAAATACTCCTAGACTATCTACGATCATCTAGGTCAACCCTAAAATCTCCAAAGGCATCTATAAGCCCTTTGGTCACAACAAAATACCCCTAGGTAGTCTATGACATTTCCTTAGTGTCTATGACCATCTAGGTCACCCAAAATACTCCTAGGTGGTCTATGACCATCTAGGTCAAAAAAAATGTTCCTAGACTATCTACGATCATCTAGGTCAATCTAAAATCTCCAAAGGCATCTATAAGCCCTTTGGTCACCAACAAATACCCCTAGGTAGTCTATGGCACTTCCTTAGTGTCGATGACCGTCTAGGTCACCCAAAATGCTCCTAGGCGGTCAATGACCATCTAGGTCAAAATAAAATGTTCCTAGACTATCTATGATCATCTAGGTCAATCCAAAAAGTCCCAAAGGCATCTATAAGCCCTTTGGTCCCCATAAAATATCCCTAGGTGGTCTATAACCATCTAGGTCAAACTAAAACGTTCCTAGGTAGTCTACAATTGTCTAGGTCATCCCAAAATGCTCCAAAGGCATCTATAAGCCCTTTGGTCATCCCAAAAGCCCCAATGGCATTCATTAAGCCCATTGGTCAACATGTATATACATATATATCAAAAATTAAAAATATCATTAAAATCATCAAAATACAAAAATATTGCTTCATTGCACTTCATCTAAATTGCATTAGGCATACTCATCATTGCATTATGCATCATTCAAAATTGATCATACATGTCTAGCACCAGGTCTGTACACTAGGCATCTATTAAAATCATTGTTATTATAAGTCAATATTACCACCTATTTACATTACATATACCATTTACATTTACATTCCATATTATATATTTGTTTCCCATCACTTAGCCATTGTTAGTAAAACATAGTTAAAGTTTTTGGTCACTCAACCATATCTAGTTGTCTTCTCAAATTTTGTAGAAAGCTATCATGATTTTTAGAAGGTAGAATCCTACTTAGATAATTCTTGATATACATCAAAATCCCAACATATTTTCACATTAATAAATCCAAGTCTAGCACAAGGAAATATGAAAACTATAAAGTGGTCTAGGTTACTTTCAAGTAAAAAGGTTATCTTGCTCATCCCCCTATGCGAATGGTTCAAAGATGCTGAGAATTGACAAAAGGACAAGTTCCTCCTTACCCATAAATCCCTTGCCCTACACTGGGGCAAGTATCCCAAAGAGAAAAATCAAAACAATGATTATTATCACTTCAAAATATGCAAAAAGAAACAGTGATTATTATCACTAGGAAAAAGAAAAAAGAAATAGTGGTTCTCACCACTACTAAAATCCCTTGCTCACCAAATAAAAATGAGCAACTCCCTTGAGAAAGTCAAATTTAAAATAAAATAAGGGAGTCTTGAACTTGAATCCCTAGAATTCTCAGCATTAGAGAACCATAAGGTGATCCTCATTACAGGTTTGGTGGATAGCCTACTTGTCAATGGTGGTAGCCTCCCACATGATGATATGTCTGTCACTTAAGCAACTTGCTTAGGTATAGACCAATGTTTGAATGTGGATGAGCTAGCTTGTTGTAACCTAGATTACCTAGTAGTCTAATCCAACTAAGTACAAAACTCAAGATAATGAGACTCATAGGGTGACTTCTAGTGCCGATGGGCTGAGTGAATCCCATTTGCACTAGGGTAATCTTATGCGTTATCATGGTAATGAACTCACGTGCACACACAAGGATGTTGATTATCTTGGTTATCTTAGTAGGTGCATACTTTGTCAAAGGATCTTGCATAGTTATTATACAACTTTTGATTAGGTAACTAGAGTGTTTGAGTCTCTTCAAAACTACCAAATATATCATATCACATTACATTATCCATTCCATTTTACATCATGTTGTCACATATTTGTCAAAATTACAAAATCCATTACATAATGTTATAATAACATGAAAATAACAAAGATACATTTTGTACAGTCTATGGTGCTAGCATATAATGTGTCAAATAGTCATCATAAATCCATCATACAAAATTAAATCAAATAATCAATTTTATTATGCATATACACATCTACATATCATCAAATCACATCATAGGATAAATACATGCATCCATGTTAGACATCCATCATAACATCATATAGAAAATATAAGCATTGCATACATCTCATAAAGCAATAAGGAAACACATGATGATAATAGAAAACTCATACATATATATATATATATATATATATATATGTATGGGACCAAAAGATACATCATAATCCAAAAACTGCCCATGGGCTGCAATCAAGTGGGTCCTCAGACCTCACACTCCAAAAATAAAAAAATCAAAAACAACTCAAAAATATCAAAAATAGGGTCAAAAACCCACCAAAAATAAGGCAGAATGGTCACCAAATTAGGAGGGATCAAGATTGAACCTATAATATTTTTGGATCCATAAAAAGTCTCTATTTTACTCCCCAAGAAGGCCTCCATGGCTGGACCACTCCATGGGAATGAAAATTTTAGCCTTTTGCTTCTAGAAATATTCATCAAAACAATCAAAAATCCCCTTCAAACAGGTATATAGTACCATGGGTAAAATAGAGAGTTACCCCAATTCAGTCATATGTGTCAAGTGACTCATCACTTTATCATTGGTCATGCCCTCATCGACTCATCGCTTGAGGGGGTAGTCATAATAATGAATTCAAAAATCAAATCAACATTAAAACACTCAGAAGTGTAAATTCCATGCATTCAAAAGAATCTTGGCTAAAGATAAATTTTCAAGCCCATGCTGGGGCAAAGAATCAGCATAAGAAACAAACAGATAGGCTTGACCTCCTTGAAACCTCGGTAATTGACCCATGTAAAGGTTTACAAGAATACAAGGCACCAAGACCTAGTATACCCTAAGCCCCATAAGACTGTTACTACAACACGGCTGAAAGGTATACCCAAAATTGATCCTTCGACTATGTCAATAGCAAGGATTCCAAGAATGTATGCTCTTTCCACAATGGAGGCATCCAAAGTTGATTAGGTTAATGAACAACCTTAATCATTTGATGATTTAGTGATCTATTTTTCTCAACGCTTTGTTGCACATAGCGCATCCCAAAAAGGGGCATCTATAGACACCTAAATCACGTAAATCGGATAAGACTACCAGTGCATCACATATGCCACTCTTATCGACATCATATGGCCCCATTGGGCACCCCTATAGGCTTGCATAAGGCTCCAAAACTCAATTTGGAGGTGTTGTGGCTGCTCTACAACGTACCCCAAAATTGGGGACCCACATTTTTTGCATGTGTTCCAAGAAGACCGAAGTGGCCCATAGGCTAAAGTTCAAAGAAAAAAAAGCAAAACACCACAAGGAGAAAAAGTGTCGCGATATCGTGACATGTTGCACTGTCGCGGCCAAAAAAGAAAAAGTGTCACAATATCGTGACATGTTGCACCATCGTGGCCCAAAAAGAAAAAGTGTCACGATATCACGACATGTTGCACCATCGCGGCCAAAAAAGAAAAAGTGTCACGATATCATGACATGTTGCACCATCACGACCCAAAAAGAAAAAGTGTCGCGATATCGCGACATGTTGCACCATCGTGACCAAAAAAGAAAAAGTGTCACGATATCGCGACATGTTGCACTATCACGGCCAAAAAATAAAAAGTGTCATGATATCGCGACATGTTGCACCATCGCGGCCAAAAAATAAAAAGTGTCACGATATCGCAAAATGTTGCATTGCGGCCAAAAAAGAAAAAGTGTTGCGATATCGCGACATGTTGCGTTTTTGCAGCCAAAGACAAAAAGTGTCGTGATATCGTGACATGTCGCACCATCGCAGCCAAAAGAGAAAAGTGTCACGATATCGTGACATGTTGTACCATCACGGCCAAAAGAGAAAAAGTGTCGTGATATCACGACATGTTACATTTTCACGACCAAAATAGAAGAAAGAAAAAGTGTCGCGATATCGCGACATGTTGCATTTTCACGGCCAGAATAGAAGAAAGAAAAAGTGTCGCAATATCACGACATGTTGCATCGTCATGGAAAAAAGGGAAAAAGTGTTGCGATATCGCGACATGTTGCATCGTCATGGCCAAAGGACGAAAAGTGTCGCAATATCGTGACATGTTGCACTGTCACGACCAAAAGAGAAAAAGTGTCACGATATCATGACATGTTATATTTTTGTGGCAAAGGGCCACAAAACGAAACAAACAGTCAAGGAAGTTGAAATGAAGAGCCATGGGAAAATGAAATGAACAGCCATTGGAAAATGAAGTGAACAGTCATGGAAGGAGAAACAACATTTTTTTAGAAGTTTAAATACGCCATTCAAAGAGGCCAAAAAAGGGAGGAACTTTTCAGAGAAGATTGCAGTAATGAAGGCAAGGCCTTAGCACTGGGTTTCTCTGGATATTTTCTTCCACATTGGACTGGTTTTTCTTCTTCCATAGAAAGGGTTGGAAACTACTATGAGCAAAGTTGTAGAGCTGAAGACAGAAAGGCCATTCTGGACCTGTTTGAGTTGTTTTCCTTCTACATACTGGTTTGGGAAAACCAGAAATTCTGCTATTGTAAAATGACATATTTTTAATGCAGAATTTTTCAGAAATTTGCATCTTGTGGGCAAGAAAGAAGGAGATTTTCTTTGCATGCTATGGATTTAATGTTTATTATTTCATTCTTTCAGATTTCGAATTTATAGATAATGTTAATGCCATGTTTTTTGGGTTACATTAGGCAAATATTTGAAATCTGAATTTTATTTCGTACCCTAGGAACCAGCACTTAGCTTATCCGGATTTTGCTTGTTTGCAGGTCCAATAGGTTAGGTTGCATGCATGGAAACCTCACATCTGTAGTTTTATCATAATAGGATAGCATCATACTAGAAGCATTTTATTTTCAGTTTTCTGCATTTCATTTTCATTCTTTCTGCATTTTTTATTTCTTTTTATGTTCCAGAAGTTTTAACTTTTCAAGGCATTAAAATAGACATTTAAAAAATATCAAAATCTAAAAAACAATGAACAATCACTAAAGTTTCATGGTGAAATAAATCAACATTGCCCCTTGTTTACAGTTACTTGCAATCACTAAGGTGTTCCAAGCATTTAAATTGAATATCTTTATTTGAGATTACTAATACACATGCAAATGCTAATACAACGGAGACCTTGGAGAAGTTTTTTGTTTAAATTCTTTGCAAGAGGGGATTTGGAACCCAAATCCTAAAGGAGAGTGTACTTTCACATCTGGGTGAAAATACCACTCAATAGATTGGCGCTAGGAGGAGGGCCTAAACCGGTTTATTTCAGTGTAATTTAAATGCTATAGGAATTTAATTTTTGAATATTTTATGCCCTATTGATTATTATCTTTAGCCCTCTTTTAACAATAAAAACTTGTAGTGTTAAAAGGAGGACATGAATTGCTATGCATTGTTCTAATGGTCTTGATTGTTCATACAGGAATAATGTCTTTTGATTTGATTAAAAAAAAAAAAAAAAAAATTCTTGACTAACGAGGTTGTCTCCATGTAATTAATTTCATTTGATTTTAATGGATACATCTCTTGGTTGATGCTGACATGATTATTCATACGTTACATGTTTGATATTTGCTAGTCATTTCATGCTTATTTGTAAGGAATTATTTTGTCTAAAAATGTATTTGTTGTCGGTATTATGCTCTTCACCTACGCGTAATACGATCTTGTGAATCAGAAAGCCTACAACACTAGGAGTATGTTCTTCACTTGCGCATATGCGATCTGGTGAATCAGAAACTAATTTACATTTTTAGAATATTGCTTTGTCATGGTTCCTTCTTTCATTCATGACTAACAAATTGATTTTGAAGTTATTCTTTTAATTTCATTAATTGCAAGATTTTCTTTGTGTCGCAGGTTTTCTTTAAGGAACTGATATTTTTTCACGGTTATTGTAGGGTTATTGTCATCGATTTTGAATAAAATGGCCCAACCTCCACCATATCCTTGGTACGGATCCCATAACATTCCTTTGAATATTGTAGGGGATATTCATGATATCCCTAAGAATATAGAGAGATTCTTGCCCAAATACAAGTCGGATGGCCCAAGGACCGTAGAAGAACATATTCAGGCCTATAGGGATGTTTTGATAAGATTGCAATTTCAACGTGAAGATGTGGCTTGTAGACTCTTCCCCATGAGCCTAGACCTAGTGGCCTACGAATGGTACATTTGCTTACCTATTGGTTCCATTACGTCATGGATGCAAATGGAGAATGCTTTTGTCAACCAATTCAGGTCACCATTAGATCCCACAATCATCTATAATCAGTTCATTACATGCAAAAGATGTCAGGGTGAGCCAATCCAAAATTTGAATCAGAGATTTCAAAAGTTCTATAATAAAGCAATTCGGCATTTTGCCATTGATCCTGCAGTAGCTTTGCAAATATATTTTGGGGCATTGGATCCTATGACGACAATGTTTGCAAGGAAAAATACTCAAGTTACCACGCTCGCTCTAGCCTATAATGAAGCTATGACCATTGAACAACAAATGACACCACAAGGTTATGGGTTTTCCCAGATGCCTATGGTAGGACAATATGGTCTATATGGTCAAGCTCCTATGATGAATCAGATCATGGCACCGCAAATATCAGGAATAAATGCTTGGCCTTATCAACAACCATATTCATCAACACCCACTTATGCACCCAATCCAATTCCAATTCAAAGTGTGAATCCCTACACAAATCAAGTGGCTCAAAATCCAACTCAAATGTTAAGTCAAGATTTCACCAATTATGCAAATCCTATTGGAACTAGCAATAACATAGCTCAATCGAAAGAGATTTATTTAGAGGTTGAAGAGCTCAAAAAGATAGTTCACAAATTGAGTAATGATTTGGTTCAAAAATAGAAGTATGAATCCCATGCCCCTCACCCAAATCAAAATTTCAACGATAGAGGGAGACAGTGGAATATGAAGCCAAACAATGGGTTGTGCCTTCCCCTATTTCTAATCAGATAGATACTTCTGCAATACCAAGTCACTCTAGTTCCATTATTAATATTTTTGATTTTGTGTGGGAAAAGGGGTGTAGATTGCATAATACAAAGGAGCATAATGAAATGAATTGTCCTAAAATTGCTATGTATACCCATTTTCTCTAAGCTCAAGTGGATGATTTGGAACTTGTGCCAAATAAGGGTCCACACCAACATCAGCAAGGAGAGGAAAAAATTTTGGTGGTGGAAACTCTATATCGTCAAGAGAGTGATGACCAGGAGGATCTGCACCTTCCAAATTGTGATAAAATTGAATCATGGGTTACAAATATGGATTATGATAGCTTTACCAATTTGAATTCTAGAAATAACCCACTTTTGGAAATAACTGGACCATCTAAGGAAGGAGAAGATGAATTGGATGAGAAACATGTTGATGAATCAAAAGATGAAGAAGTACTTGAGCGTCAAAACTTGAACTTGGAGGATGATTACTATGATTCGTAGAAGAGATGGGAAGAATGTTATCAATATAAATCTTCTAATAAACTTGATGTGTCAATTAATATGCAGGATAACTCAATTGCTTCTAATGAGCACCAAAAATGCTCATTTTATATACACGGTTAAGGAGAATTATCACTGGTTCAATTAGCATATGAAATGTATTTTATATAACTTATGCATATAATTGATAGAAAATCCGGTATTATGCTTGATTGGTGTTTTTAGTGGGAAATGTGTATAAATGCAGGTATTGGTACTAATATGGTGTTTTCCAGTCTACATCCACTTGGACCCGACATACTTCTGCTTACAGAGACTAAGGCAAGAGAGTAGGCACCTTCCTCTTCAAGGAAGGCGCCCAACAGAAGTAGGCGCCTTCCTACAACCGGAAGGCGCCCATAGAAGATGAGCGCCTCCCTACAACCGGAAGGCGCCAATGGAAGACGAGCGCCTCCCTGCAACCGGAAGGCACCAACGAAAGAAGAGCGCCTCCCTACAATCGAAAGGCGCTAATAGAAAATGAGCACCTCCCTACAATCGGAAGGCGCCCACAGAAGACGAGCGCCTCCCTACAACCGAAAGGTGCCAATGGAAGAAGAGCGCCTCCCTACAACCGAAAGGCGCCAACGGAAGAAGAGCGCCTCCCTACAACCGGAAGGCGCCTCCATGCCTTCATACTTTGCAAGATTTACCAAGTCAACTTTGACTGGTTGACCAAGGACTATGGAGGAGGTTGCACGTGAAGACAAAGGAGATCTATTTTAATCATGCATTTATTAAATAGAATAAAGTGTTTGTTATTATTATCAACCGATTGGCCGGTTGACCTTGTAAAGCTCTTAAAGCATATTATTATTTTTAGGATGCATTAGTTTAGGATTTGTTGTTACGTACACCTAAGGATATTTATATTTATCCTTCTGGTGAACGAACATACTTTCAAATAGAAGAATAAAATATGTGTAGAATCAATTGTAACTAAATCACATCACGTGATTAAAATAGATTGATTTGTTATTGTAATGAGATCTGGCTACGCTTTATATAAAGACGCAGGCCAGATGAACAAAGGGGATCAGAGATCAATGATTAATTTTACACAGAACTTATTTTATTTTATTGTTTAATTAATTAAGAGTGCAACTCCTCTTATTCGAGCAAGCTCTACGTAGCTAGCCGGGCGGACTATCTACGGGAGCTTGGGCCCACTCCCGGTAGTAGTCCTCCCCTATTTAATTTGTGCATTTGCTTTCTGTAGATTAGTTTATCTACTTGCTTTATTTAATTTTAGTTGTGTGTGTTTATTTCCTCACATTTTATTTCCAGCACTTTACTTTTTGTTTAATAATTTATTTATTTCATTTCCCGCACTTAGTTTATTTGGTTTGGTTGGAATCCAATTACACAAACCTCCCCACCAAACTAAATAAGGTACAACCAGATTTGTTCCCCAACACTGCAGGCATATACTGTGCGTGACACTCATAAGTTTACGAACTTACCGGATTGATAATTTATGGAAGAGAAATGAATGTTTTTCGGGACATGAATTTCTGCTCACCATTTTGGCGCCGTTGTCGGGGAGTGTCTAAACTGTAGTGTTCTGATTTACAAGTCAGATAAAAAGTCTATTTAAAATTACCTGTAGATATTTTACCTGAGAAGTGTGAGTCCACCATGGGCCTTTTTATAAGGCCAAAAATAGTTGCTGGCACAGTCAGAGCTAAATTCCATTGGCAACTTTTTGCATTTTATAGCTTCTCAGATAAACGTGGGAATGAACTTGATGTACCAAATTAAGTGTAGAAGTAGGAATAAAATGTGTTGTTGAAAAAAATTAAAAAAAAAAAATCTGGCATTGAAGGATTTCCATCATGTTCTAAATGGTTTCAAGAAATCAAAAGAAAAAGCACAACCCAAGTCTGATTGAAAATTTTTAGGGACATGTTTTTATACGGAAACCATTGAAAAATTGTGCCTCTAGAAGCTTGGTTTTAAATTAAAAAATTTTACAGGCTTGAAATTTTTGCAACGTATTGGTAAATGTTTTTTTATGATGAAATTAATAATGCAGGGAAAATGACAGAGCATAATTTAAAGAGAACACCTTGTTATGGAGTATGCTCTTCACTTGCGCTTACGGCGACCTGGTGAATCAGAAACTAGCATGTGTTTTTAACAGACTGCTATGCCATGTTTTCTTCAGGTTGCTAACTCACGGATAGTCATTTGCTGGCCTGCACACTTTGCCATTACGTTGAAAGAAGTTTGGTTGCGAGGCCATGAAGGAAAATACTCTTCTCATGCTACAACATATCAGACTAGTTGAAAAAAAAAAAAAGATTTCGAGAAGACTAGTTCAGATGTAGGCATGGGGGAGACCCCACCTTCATCAAATGCCGCCAACAACACAATGAACGCTATTTATAGTGTTCATGAAAAAAAAAAAAAAAGAGAAAAAATAAATCATCTCGCTGAAAAGGCTCCAAGTTAATGAAGCAATTCAAAAATAGAGTTTTATTTTGCTGCTTGTTGAAAGAGAGTATCCTCTTTCCCGAGGACCAGCTTGGTCCAGAAGGGAAATGAGAAATCTCCAACCGGTAGCTAAATAAAACAAGGAAAAATCTTGGAGGAGATCAGATTTCAAATGTCTGCACAAAGGCCACAGGATTAACATTTTTTTTTTATGTGCTAATTGAGGAGGAGCTTGGTGTTTCAAAAATGTGAGTTGTTGGTTGTCATATGAAAAAAATATACAAAAGAGAGGCAGAATCTCACTATGGTGGAAGATAACATCAACTTTGAGAGGATCTGAAACCATGGAGAAATCTGCTTTTCACAAAAAGTGTGAGGGCAAAGATGTTTCAGTACATGGTACATTTTGCCAAATTCTTAGGATGGATCATTGACAAACCTCCAGATGTGAAAATCACCAACTCAAATGGTTGAAGTAGACATCCTATTCTTTGATGCAGATGATGAAAAAAAAATGATAATCCAAGATCTGTTCTGGTCAAGGCAGAATAGACAAAAAAAAATACAAAAAAAAAATAGAGAAAAAAAAATTAGTTAGAATTTTATTTTAACGTCTTTAGTTTAGATTTTTCTTTTATGTTTTGCAGGACAACGTGAAGTGCGAAGTAGAAAAATAAGGAGGTGTCTGTGAAGATCTCATGAATTGAGATTCATACATGGAGTTCGTAATAGCACTATACGAACTGTCTCGGGTACCTGATCGTATAGCATCCAATCTAACAGGTGAAAGCCAGCAGAGTTTTGCCTTGGAAACATTGGCACTTGAAGGCAGGCTAAGTAACCCTGATCAAGCGAAAGGCTTCCAGCCCAAGGTGCTTGTGGAATTTGGGGGAAAATTTTGTTGGAAAGTGCATGACTATTATAGCCTGGATGATAAACAAAGTCAGATATGCTACACCAAGTGCAAGAGAAGAGTTTCGAGACAATGTTCAAGTAACGGTCAATGAGCTCCATTAACCATTGCCTCACATTCACAAGAGTGGATCAGACATCGGCATGGGGGAGACCCCATACCATACCAGTAGCTTGGACGAATGTTCAAACATTCGTCGAAAAAAAAAAAAAGGAAGAAGAAAAAAAAAGAGAGAGAAAGAAAAAAAAAAGAGAAAGAAAAAGAAAAAAAAAAAAAAGAGAGGGAGGATACGTAAAAAAAAAAAAAATGAAGTGAAAGATGCCTTGTTTATCAAGAAGGCGCCTTCCGCATCAAGAAGGCGCCATACATTGGAGGCGCCTTCCACAGGAAGAAGGTGCCATACATTAGAGGTGCCTTTCGCATGAAGAAGGCGCCATACATTAGGGGCACCTTCCGCATCAAGAAGGCGTCATACATTGGAGGCGCCTTCCACAGGAAGAAGGCGCCACACATTGGAGGCGCCTTCCGCATCAAGAAGGTGCCATACATTGAAGACGCCTTCCACCAAAAAAATATATATATATATATATATATATATATATATATATATATATATATATATATATATATATGTGAATCCTCCTAGTGAAAAAAAAAAAACATAGAACATGTCCTGCTTAGCATAAAAATTGCTTTCTTATTGCTTTGCAGGAAATCATGAACCGAATGCAAGCTGTAGGCATCCTGAGAGCCAGGGCCTAACAGGCATGGAGTCATGACTCCTATTTTATTGCTTTCGTGTGTGCAGTTTTTGTAGGTGTAGTTTCGTAGTACACAACCATGAGCATGATCTGTAGGTGGAGCCGGCTTAAACTAGGCCTAACAGATGTGACATTTTGTGCCCTGCAATTAGGAGTGCGGCGAAGCGGAAAAGGCACTTACTTCCCACTAGGAAGAGAGTGCCTACAATCAGCCCAATACAGTAGTGCCTTTTTCCACCTGGAGGAAGGCACCAATAAGCAATTTTCTTCTCCCTTGGATGGGGATACCTATTGTTCAGTGTGGGACCTGACGTTTGGAGGGCTGCAGACCTGTTGTGCAGAGGGACCTGTTGTTGGCGATAAGGGCATCACCAATTTAAGTGGGGGAAGATGCGGGTGAATCAGGACCTCCCGTAAAAAAAAAAAAAAAAAAGGGGGAGTTCGGAAGGCTGTTGTCACGAGGACGTGACAAATTTTAGACATGGGGGAAAGACGCCTTATTTTCGGCGCCTAACTTACTCCTATGAAAAAAAAAAAACCTTGTGTTGAAATAGCTCCACGATGAAATGCAAATCAAAAGCAAAGTTTTATTTTTGCTGCCCATTGGAAGAGAGTATCCTCTTTCCCGAGGACTAGCCTAGTCTCGAAGGGAAATGAGAAACCTCCAACTGGTAGCTAAATAAAATGGGGGAGGAGTTTGAAAAAAAAATAGATGTCAAATATTTGTTTCCTTCGAAATCAATGCATGGTAAGTAGGCACCTTCCTCTTCAAGGAAGGTGCCAGAAGAAGGTAGGCGCCTTCCTCTTCCAGGAAGGCACCAAGAAAATAAGCGCCTTCCTCTTCTAGGAAGGCACCAATAGAAGGCCAGCGCCTTCCTTTTCCAGGAAGGCACCAAAAGAATGCAAGCGCCTTCCTCTCACCGGAAGGCACCGATAGGAAGGTGCCACAGGAAGGTGCCGACAAGAAGACACCAATAGGAAGGTGCCACTAGAAGGCAAGCGCCTTCCTCTCATAGGAAGGCACCGACAGGAAGGTGCCACTAGAAGGCAAGCGCCTTCCTCATAGGGAAGGTGCCCCTGTTCTTTGCCCATTGACTAGACAAGCATGATGTGGGCAACAAATATTGGTGCAGTTCCAACTCTACGGCATGTAGGTTAATTTGGGGATCGCATCAATGGATGAGAACATCCTACCAATGCCAGCACATACAGCACATACATCTCAGCAATGCACTTGACAGATGCCATGAATGATGAAAGAAATATTGTTTTTCCTCACTCCAAAAAACAAAGGAATGCAGTGTTGTTCCAATTATGCATGCAAAAGAAATAATTCAGAGGGGAGATCATTTTGAACGCACACGTGTCAGGTATAAATTTTAATATTCATCCTATAAATGCATTCGGAGAGAGATACGTCAATGCAGGATTAAAATATTTTTTGTGCTATTGAGAAAAAGCTGGGTATTTCAAAGTTTAGAGTCACCAGCTCAGTTGTTGCGGATTGACTCTGTTCTTTGATGTAGAGGATGAAGAAAAAAAAAAAAAAGGGAGAGAGTCAAGATCTGTTCTGTTCATGGTAGAACAGATAAAGATACTTATAAATAAATAAATAAAATCTCCAGGAGCACCAACGTGAAGACATCTCACACCACCAGCATCATATATATCAGATTCTACAAAATTCACCCGGGTATGTACTGATTTTCTTGTTAATTATGTGTATAGTTATTTTAAAATTATTTCTATGCTAATACCAATCGATGCCTCCATAGTTTTTCAAAATCTCCCATTAGAATTCAAACACATGATGTGCCTTGAAAAAAAAAAAGAAAGAGAGAGGCTATGGCATCTACGTGAATAAATTTGGCATCATTTTCATTGCCGCCTCATGACAATGGCAACTGGCTTGAGCGAACACATATAAATGATGCTACTCTATACCACAAAGGAGGTTCTGGAGATGTGAAATACGTTTCAAATGTGGGTAAAAGTAGCAGCTGGTGACTGCACTTATTTTAAATCAATTTGGTCTCACCAAATATGACCAATGAGCAACATTGGAGAATGCCAGCATTTATAAAAATAAAAAAATAAAAAAATGCAGTGGTCATTGGCCCTGAACATTGTGGTCACAATTTAACTATTTGTTCGCAATGATTAGTCAGGATGTGTTTCTGACTTCTGCTGGTGCCGCATCACTCTATGGATGAAGAATAGCAACACTCAATGAAAAAAAAACACAGTGCTGAATAAAAAAAATAGTACTGAGAAAAAAAAAACAGTAGCGCTGAATGGAAAAAAATAGCAGCACTCAGCGGCAGAGAAACAGAGATGCTGAAGGCCATTAAAAAAAAAAAAAGAGGGAAAAAATATATATCCCAGGGGTTGTTATCACGAAGACATGACAAACTTTTTGGCATGGTCAGCCTACGAGAGGGATAACTTCACATTTTGGTGCCACGAGGGCGTGGCACATGTTAGGCATGGGGGGATGATGAGCACCAAAAATGCTCATTTTATATACACGGTTAAGGAGAATTATCACTGGTTCAATTAGCATATGAAATGTATTTTATATAACTTATGCATATAATTGATAGAAAATCCGGTATTATGCTTGATTGGTGTTTTTAGTGGGAAATGTGTATAAATGCAGGTATTGGTACTAATATGGTGTTTTCCAGTCTACATCCACTTGGACCCGGCATACTTCTACTTACAGAGACTAAGGCAAGAGAGTAGGCACCTTCCTCTTCAAGGAAGGCGCCCAACAGAAGTAGGCGCCTTCCTACAACCGGAAGGCGCCCACAGAAGACGAGCGCCTCCCTACAACCGAAAGGCGCCAATGGAAGACGAGCGCCTCCCTGCAACCGAAAGGCACCAACGAAAGAAGAGCGCCTCCCTACAACCGGAAGGCGCCAATAGAAAATGAGTGCCTCCCTACAACCGGAAGGCACCCACAGAAGACGAGCGCCTCCCTACAACCGAAAGGCGCCAATGGAAGAAGAGCGCCTCCCTGCAACCGGAAGGCGCCAACGGAAGAAGAGCGCCTCCCTACAACCGGAAGGCGCCTCCATGCCTTCATACTTTGCAAGATTTACCAAGTCAACTTTGACTGGTTGACCAAGGACTATGGAGGAGGTTGCACGTGAAGACAAAGGAGATCTATTTTAATCATGCATTTATTAAATAGAATAAAGTGTTTGTTATTATTATCAACCGATTGGCCGGTTGACCTTGTAAAGCTCTTAAAGCATATTATTATTTTTAGGATGCATTAGTTTAGGATTTGTTGTTACGTACACCTAAGGATGTTTATATTTATCCTTCGGTGAACGAACATACTTTAAAATAGAAGAATAAAATATGTGTAGAATCAATTGTAACTAAATCACATCACGTGATTAAAATAGACTGATTTGTTATTGTAATGAGATCTGGCTGCGCTTTATATAAAGACGCAGGCCAGATGAACAAAGGGGATCGGAGATCAATGATTAATTTTACATAGAACTTATTTTATTTTATTGTTTAATTAATTAAGAGTGCAACTCCTCTTATTCGAGCAAGCTCTACGTAGCTAGCCGGGAGGACTATCTATGGGAGCTTGGGCCCACTCCCTGCAGTAGTCCTCCCCTATTTAATTTGTGCATTTGCTTTCTGTAGATTAGTTTATTGCTTGCTTTATTTAATTTCAGTTGTGTGTGTTTATTTCCTCGCATTTTATTTCCAGCACTTTACTTTTTGTTTAATAATTTATTTATTTCATTTCCCGCACTTAGTTTATTTGGTTTGGCTGGAATCCAATTACACAAACCTCCCCACCAAACTAAATAAGGTACAACCAGATTTGTTCCCCAACACTGCAGGCATATACTGTGCGTGACACTCATAAGTTTACGAACTTACCGGATTGATAATTTATGGAAGAGAAATGAATGTTTTTCGGGACATGAATTTCTGCTCACCAGCCTTCCTCACATGAGGATACTATAAATCCTATACAATTTGAGAAATTTTTGGAAGAGGAATTCAAATCTCATCAAATTTTGGAGCATGATAAATATTTTGTAACCGTGAATCAAGAAAGAGAGTCACTTGCTTTAGTTTCCTTTGAAGGAAAAGAAATTGAAAATATTGATCCACTTACTTGTGCTACAACTATTATGCCATTTCAAAATGGGGAAATTACAAAACATGAATCATTTGGGTTTGACATCATTGATGATCCAATTGAAAATCTCATGTTACCCAAAACAACCCAGGTGATTGATCATGGAAATGTGTTAGTTAACCCACCCCTAGATAGACAAGACTTATGGTTTGAAAGGGATGGTCATACTTTCAATTGGGTACCTAAGTTTGGTGCCTTTGATAAGCCATACATGGAGAAAGAACAAGTGCTACATGATGATGAATGTCATGAGAGAAAAGAGGAATTTTCAAATCCTCTTCAAGTAAGGTCAAATGAAAGCATGCCAAAGGTAAAATCTCATCGTTTTGGTTTCACCATGCAAAATTTGAATGAGGGTTTGCCTAATGAATGGTTTGATTCAAATATTATTAATGTTATGGCTTTATTGAATGAAAATGAAAGCTTATTTCTACACCATGAATCAAAGTGCGGAATGAACATCTTAAAGAATAGACATAAAGGAATTGAATATTAATCATTGTCTAATCAATTTGAAAATTTGAAACTCCATCATAGGATTATCAATGAAACTAAATCAAATTAGTATGGTGAGAGGGGCAAGTGGAAGCTTGTTTCTTTGTTTTTTTTTATCTTGTTTTTTTTGGATTCTTACAAAACTGGGTATGCGTATCACGTCATATGTCTTTTAAAAAATTCCAATTAGGTTTGGGATCTGGGAAAATGATAATCTAAACTTTTTGTACAGTTGTATATACTTTTGGTTTTTCGTGTTTCGGTTTCGAATTGGATCTCATTTTGGTTTTAAGTTTTTTGTGTTGGTCCTTTGGACATTTTTGGTTTGTTAACTTAGATCCTTATGAATGTTGACTAAGATTAGGAGAATATGAAACATCGAAATTGTATTGCAGAAATCTCCACGAATATCGCAAACACAATAAAGAATATTGTTTGGAACTTGTGATGCATGAAGTTGTTAGTTTTATAAATTATGGCAAAGTAGGTGATATACTCCATCCGCATTTCAAAAGGAGCAATGCATTCATATCTCATGTTACATTCCGCATTGCATATACATTTCATCTCAGTTGCATCTTCATTTCATGTACAATCATTGAGAAGGTTTCGAATCCTCTTAGGGTTATTACATAACATATATTAAAAGGATCCTAAGGTTGGGAATTGATTCCCAAGCTATCTTGAACCAAGCACGTTCTGCACATATTAAAGAGGATCTTGAGCAAAATGGTCAAAACTATACTTGGAAGAAAAGGTGAGGTGAAAGGAGTATTTCGTGTCTGTCCTATCATGCAACATAATCCTTAAAACAATGGTTTTTACCACTCCCATAAGTGCTTAAAGCCTAAAATTAGAGTAGTAAGGATAGGGTTAAATCCTCATCAAAATTAGGTTGAGGATCCAACTCCCCAAAGCTCTGATTTGACCTTCAAGTAGTAGTAAGGATAGGGTCTAATTCTCATCTCCCTTAGGTTGAGAATATGATTCCCCAAAGCTTCTATTTTGCCCACTCAAGAACTTGAAATTCAAAAGAAAATATTTTTCATTTCTTTATTAATATTGGATTGGAAGGATCATACTACATGTCCCTTGCAAGGATGGGTAGTCATCCCCAAGGTCCAAGAAATCAAAGTAGAGCCAAATCATGGATTATGGGGTTAATCTCCACTGGGGCTATAGACACCTGGCTGGCAGTGGAGTATGCTCATGCGTGGCAACATGTCTTGTATAAAAACAAGACCACTGACTGCTCAAACGGACAAGCTAGCCTGACAGTTTCATCCATAACAGGTTAAATCATTTTGTTCAAGATGAGGTAATGAATTCTGGATTAGAGTAGTAAGGATAGGATTAAATTCCCATCTCGCTTAGGTTGGGAATCCTATTCCCCAAAGCTCTAATTTCACTTACACCTGCACATGGGTTCAAGATGGTGGTGACATATAACCAACTTTGGGGATCTAGTAAATTAATTCAGTATACATATTTTTGGTCCTAAGAGGGTTTGACAATTTTAATATGTTTGTTCATGATGCTAGAAGGTCTGAGCCTTTGCAAATTAGGTTGTTATATCTCTAACATAGTTGTCATACATCAAATCTTGCACAAATCATTCATAGCCTTGCATACAAATCATAAGTGAAGCTAACAATGGAAATCTGAATGAATTTCAAATGATAGGGAATGAAGCACATTGCACACACCGAGCTGATGCTTAATAATTCTAATGTTTCATGTATTTCTCATCTAGTTTCATTCTTGGGATATTTTCTAATTCTTGTATTTGATTCTGTGTGTTTTTAGGTTGAGTTCTCATCGAAATTCTCAGGAGCATTTCCTAGCAAAGTCACCATTTGTTGTGGCTGCTCCACAATGTACCCAAAAATTGGGGACCCACCTTTTTTGCATGTGTTCCAAGAAGACCGAAGTGGCCCATAGGCTAAATTTCAAAGAAAAAAAGAAAAACACCACAAGGAGAAAAAGTGTCATGATATCATGACATGTTGCACTGTCGCGGCCAAAAAAGAAAAAGTGTCGTGATATCACGACATGTTGCACCATCATGGCCCAAAAAGAAAAAGTGTCACGATATTGCAACATGTTGCACCATCGCGGCCAAAAAAGAAAAATTTTCATGATATCGCGACATGTTGCACCATCACGGACCAAAAAGAAAAAGTGTCTCGATATCGCGACATGTTGCACCATCATAGCCAAAAAAGAAAAAGTGTTGTGATATTGTGACATGTTGCACTATTGCAGCCAAAAAATAAAGAGTCACGATATCACGACATGTTGCACCATCATGGCCAAAAAATAAAGAGTCACGATATCATGACATGTTGCACCATTGCGGCCAAAAAAGAAAAAGTGTCACGATATCGCGACATGTTGCATTTTCACGGCCAAAGACAAAAAGTGTCGTGATATCGCGACATGTCGCACCATCGCGACCAAAAGAGAAAAGTGTCGCGATATCGCGACATGTTGTACCATCATGGCCAAAAGAGAAAAAGTGTCACGATATCGCGACATGTTGCATTTTCACGACAAAAATAGAAGAAATAAAAAGTGTCACGATATCACGACATGTTGCATTTTCATGGCCAGAACAGAAGAAAGAAAAATTGTCATGATATCGTGACATGTTGCATCATCATGGTCAAAATGGAAAATTTTTTGCGATATCGCGACATGTTGCATCGTCACAGCCAAAGGAGGAAAAGTGTCATGATATCGCAACATGTTGCACTGTCGCGGCCAAAGGAGGAAAAGTGTCATGATATTGTGACATGTTATATTTTTGCGACGAAGGGCCACAAAACAAAACGAACAATCAGGGAAGGTGAAACGAAGAGCCATGGGAAAATGAAATGAAAAACCATTGGAAAATGAAGTGAACAGTCATGGAAGGAGAAACAACATTTTTTTAAATGTTTAAATACGCCATTCAAAGAGGCCAGAAAAGGGAGGAACTTTTCAGAGAAGATTGTAGTAATGAAGGCAAGGCCTTAGCACTGGGTTTCTCTGGATATTTTCTTCCACATTGGACTGGTTTTTCTTCTTCCATAGAAAGGGTTGGAAACTACTATGAGCAAAGTTGCAGAGCTGAAGGCGAAAAGGCCATTCTGGACCTGTTTGAGTTGTTTTCCTTCTATAGACTGGTTTGGGAAAACCAAAAATTCTGCTATTGTAAAATGACATATTTTTAATGCAGAAGTTTTCAGAAATTTGCATCTTGTGGGCAAGAAAGAAGGATATTTTCTTTGCATGCTATGGATTTAATGTTTATTCTTTCATTCTTTCAGATTTTGAATTTATAGATAATGTTAATGCCATGTTTTTTGGGTTACATTAGGAAAATATTTGAAATCTGAATTTTATTTTGTACCCTAGGAACCAGCACTTAGCTTATCCGGATTGTGCTTGTTTGTAGGTCCAATAGGTTAGGTTGCATGCACGGAAACCTCACATATTTGGTTTTTTTGTAATAGAATAGCATCATACTGGAAGCATTTTATTTTCAGTTTTCTACATTTCATTTTCATTCTTTCTGCATTTTTTATTTTATTTTATGTTCCAGAAGTTTTAACTTTTCAAGGCATTAAAAGACATTTAAAAAATATCAAAATCTAAAAAACAATGAACAATCACTAAATTTTCATGGTGAAATAAATCAACATTGCCCCTTGTTTACAGTTACTTGCAATCACTAATGTGTTCCAAGCATTTAAATTGAATATCTTTATTTGATATTACTAATACACATTTGCAAATGCTAATACAATGGAGACCTTGGAGAAGTTGTTTGTTTAACTTCTTTGCAAGAGGGGATTTGGAACCCAAATCCTAAATGAGAGTGTAATTTCACAACTGGGTGAAAATACCACTCAACAGGAGGTTTCCTAGCAATTTAGGGCAGTTTTGGGCACCTCCTAGTGACCATCCCACCAAGGAACAATCATAGTTGGTGACCATCCCACCCAGGGATGGCAATCCACAATCGTCCCTGGTTGGGATGGCCCCTAACTAGACACTTGAAAAATTCAAGGGATGTGCTAAATGGCAATCAAATACTACCATTAGCATGTCCAATAATCCCAAATTGATTGGGGACCTGCAATTAGATTTTGGGATAGTCGATTGGAAGTTCCAAATGGGTAAACTTCCCTCACCAATGCATGTCAAGGATTAGGATACATGGCAGCACCTACCTTGCATGGTAAAACATGCCCCTTTTCTCTAGATTCCCTTTTTTTCTATAAAAGGAGGTGAATTCACCCAATTTTAGAGGAGAAAGATTTAAGCATTTAAGCAATGAAGTGTTGCACAATTTGATCTTCACTATTTGCAAACCAACACTCGCCCTACCTTAGCCTTGAAAACCTCTTCATTTGAAGGTAATTTTAGGGGCAATAGGAAGTCATACACCTATTCCAAATTGTCCAAATTGAAGGTATATTTGGTCCTATCTATCGAAAACACTCCCATACCAGTTTTGGACCAAATCCCTTGAGCATAGGTGACAAAAATAAGGCAGATTTGTAACCGTCCCACCTAGGGAAGGTCAACAGTTTGCATTCATTACACCTAGGGATGGCCATAAAATAAAAAATAATTTTGGTAAAATTCTTCCATATACCCCTTAGGAAAACCTAGAAGAACCCCTGGTCCATATTTGGTGAAGTTTGGAGCATATTTGATGCCAGATTTAAGGTCTCCAATGTTGCAAGTTTAGTTTTGATTATCAGGGACAATCACTGTTTCTGCATAGTTTTACTTTGAATATTACTTCCAAATATCTTCAAAATTATTTAGATTAGATTATATTATTTTTATGTTGCATTTAGATCAATTTCCATGTGTTTTAGATCAGTTTTGATGTTGTATATTAACCTCTTTTTCTATGGTTTCATTGCTTACATTCTATAACACAGGTGCTATTAACCCCCTTTCAATCCCTTGTGTGTAGGTACATGTATTCTATGTAGGAGGAAGGAGCTAAGAAGACGAATAATAGGTTGAAGGATAGATATCAATCATGGGATGTGAGATTCACACCATAATAACATCACTTTAAGACCTTGCAAGGGATTAGATCCCTTACACATTGTAATTTTGAAAGTATCAATTTGTAAAACCCTCAAAGGGATATCTTGTAATCGATTTTTGAAGCTATGAATGAATGAATATAAGGAGAAATCCACCCTATTTATTGCATACTTTGTTTCATTTGATAGATTACATGTTTATGCTTTCTTTCCCTTTGAATGATTTCAAACTACTTTACATTGCAATATAAGTGCCCTTAAGGTGATGTTGTAAATTTCATATCTTTAGTATCTACTTCTAAAGAGCGACGAGAGGTCATACTATGGAGGTACTTTGGGGTGCACTGGGAGTATGCAGTGGTTTCTATTCTTAGCGAAGGGATATTAGTGGTCTCATGGTTTCAGGCTGATGTGCTTAAGATTAAGTACACTCTATTGATGACATTGATCAGCAACATGTTACTGCTCGACTCTTTAGGTACCAGGTTCTGATGGAACCTTATAGAGCTGGTGTTCACTCTTATGGAGTGTACAGAATATGAGCTAATAGTTATTGCTTGGGGTCCTACATTATTAGTGTAGCTATAAAAGGAGTTGTATGAGATCCACTCTCGTGGGTGGAAGGGCTTGGGCTGTAGCTTCCTACTATAGGTTTGGTGTTTGTAGCATATTTCTATGGAGTGACCATGGGGACTACCATGGACTAGTCGATCAGAGCTACCAAAAATTGAGATTGGTTATGGGGTGCTATGGTAGAATTCACATGAGTTAAGCCATATTCATTAACATAGTAGGAAGGTTAAGCACTATGTAGAGGCATTTGCATGGCTTAGAGTGGCAAATGTCATATGGAGACCCTATTGGGATTGTCCAACATGGAGGGAGGCTAAGGCACAACTATGTCATGTTTGGTGAGGTAGGTAGTTGATAGGGAAACATGGGATGGAGTGAGAGTACTTCCCTTATAATTGTGTCTTACGATAGTTTAGGCTACCCTAGGGTTACCGAGGGAGCCGATGATCTATCGTCATCACATTGGCTATTGGATCATAGCATACCAGATCAAGTATGAGCTATTGGATCACAACAAAGCTAGAGGAGTGAGTTAGGCAATTGTCTACTTATATGAGGGCTCCGAGTTCTACCCAGAGGATGGAAACATCTGGTGGTAGCAGGTCTAGGGGTAGCAAGTCAGGAGGAGCAGGAAGGGTTTTGCTTAGTGGTGAATTTCGCAATTTAGCATGAATTTTTGGATTTCCAAAATGTCAATTTTGTGATTTTTGGGACCATAGAGGTCGGCCCGTTCGCCCAAAAATTTTGGGATCTAATTTTTTTAGGGTAAATTCGCCCCGTTGTCATAAGGTTTCCTGCCCAATTTTTGCCCTAAATTTATTTAAAATAAGAAATATCCCGCCCAAATCGCCCCTTGTACCCCATTATATATAGCTAACCCTGACAATGACTCCCATACAATTACAATATTTTTTTTGGATAGCGAGTGATACAAAGTAGAGTACTAACAAAACTAGAGTCCACGACTGCCATAAGGTGACTGGAAGAAGGTGACTGGTAGAAGGCAATGGCAGAAGTAAACTAAAAGAAGGTGACTGGTAGAAGGTGATTGGTAGAAGGCGACTAGTAGAAGGTGACTAACTAAAGGTGACTGACAGAAGGTGACTAGCAGAATGTGACTGGCAGAAGGTGACTAATAGAAGGCAACTGATAGAAGGTGACTGATAGAAGGTGACTGGTAGAAGGTGACTGACAGAAGGTGACTGATAGTAGGCAATTGGCAGAAGGCAACTAGAAGAAGGCAACTAGTAGAAGGTGACTGATAGAAGGTGACTAGCAGAAGGCGACCGATAGAAGGTGACTAGCAGAAGGCGACTGGTAGAAGGTGACTCAATTTATCCGTATGCTTATTTTACCATTAAATTTCATTTTTCATTTTATTAATGGACACTCAATAAGGAGGTTTATTCTGCTTGTGAACAATATTCATGGGACAGTCATAGATTTTGTTGTCTCTAGCAGTAGTTCTCTTTTATACCTGTTATTTTCATATTTAAAAATGATGTTCTTTGTTCATGTTATTCTTCTGTTCATACAGGTAAAAATGTCAACTACAGGCAATGGAAAGAAGGGAGGAGAGTCTTCCAATAAAAGGAGTATCCTCAAATACTTTCCTAATATTTCAAAACCCAGTCTGCCATCAACATCTGCACAAACTGAAGGTATGAACACCTTTACTCACCAGTTAATTTTTTTACTTTGTTAATTTTAAATATAATGTCCTCAATTCATAAAGAAGTGTGTTTTTTGGTTGATGGCTTTGTTCACTTTTATCTATAGAAAACACTAGTATGCTTTTAAATGCCATAGTGATAATGAATCTACTATTGACACTAGAATTATCTCTATAGAAAACACTGTTAACCCTGGTATTCCTCCACTTCCACATATCCACGATAATCAACAGTCCACACATGAAGATAATCTCAATCAAATCGAACAACAACATGAAGAGATTCCTGAATCTAACATGCCAAGTGGAAAAGAAACTAATAGTTCTTATGCAGTCCCTACTTCCGGAGAATCTTCATCTAAAAAAAATAAACGTGCAAGGTTATCTAGGTGGACAATTAACAGATCATTTCAGCCTGATTGGATATCAGAATTTCCATTTATTGAGCCAATGCTGCCAGAGAATAGTAGTGATGATATAACATAATTAAGATGCGTAATTTGCAGTTGGAAACACGGAAAGGAGCATAGATTGCAACTTAAGAAAGATACAATAGAAAAACATTGTGGAAAGGTTTATATCAAAACAAAAGAAGGTGATCGAGCAACACAAAAAACTTATAGGTGGAAGGATGCATCAGAGTGTGCACATATGAGATATGCGGAAGAATATGATAAAGAAATGAAACAAAAGCAAACATTGGTTGAGAAAGGTGCAACGATTCAAGCCCAATTTCAAAAAATGAATAAGTTAACTTTAGCTTCAAAAAGTTTGCTAGTTTGTTGTATTTTCTATTCTTAAGAAGGGTAGACCTATGTCTGATTTCATAGATTATAAATCTCTATTTCGACTAGCTAATGTGCAGAACTTACCCAACGCTCATTGGTCAGATCGAAGTGGTTGGGAAATGGCAAAATGTCTGTCATTGGTTGAGCAGAATGACCTCAGAGAGAAAGTAAAAAAGGCAAAATTCATTTCACTTTCAATTGATGAGGTGACTGTAGTTGACAATACATCTTGGATTTGCATGCATGTTTACACATTGGAAAATCATTCAAGGCAACCTCATTTACTAGGAATACGCAAAATGGTGGAAAATTGTAATGCAGAAAACATTTACAATGTTGTTGTAACTAGTTTAAAAGAAGAAGCAGGAATGAATGAAATTGAAATAGCCACTAAGTTAATATGTGTAGGAGCTGATGGTGTTACAATGCAAGGACACAGGAATGGTCTTTGTGTTAGACTACAAACATCGGTTGCCCCATATTTGATCCCTATTCATTGCATGGCTCACAGAATGAATCTTGCATACAAAATTGTGGATACATTTACAAATGTTGCCAGAGTGGAAGAGCTTGTCCATGAAATTCATGAATATTTTTCACGTAGTCCAAAAATATTTTCAGAGTTTCAACAGTTTGCACTAGGAGTTACCGAAGGTAAAAAATTGTTGAAAGATGTGGATACTAGGTGGATTTCGATGTATCTACCGACATTAAGAGTTTTCAAAGAATATCAATCCTTGATAGGGTTTATGTATGCAAATCGTAGGGTGGTTGATAAGGCTAAAGATTTACTTTTTCGAATGAGTGACTTTGAAACTCTTCTCACATTGTGTGGAATTCTTCCAATGTTGGAAAAAATGAATACTTTGATCAAAATTGCACAAGAAAGATCGATTTATATTGTGGATTTCATCGGGGCGAGAATACAAATTTGCATGCATATTGATATGATGTATGCATCTGGTCAAAATTTTATGGATCCCTTGTTTGAGAGTTGGAGAGCATTAACAAGTGTGAATAGTCCTCGGAGCTTTTTGAAGTTCAATATTAACGATCATCTGTGTATTAATGTCTATGGAAATGAAATACCTTTATATTGTTATGGTGTGCGATTGGATATAGCTACAAATGAAGTTGAGAAAATGCCCATAACCTACAATAGATTTCATGTGGTTGTGGATGATACAAAACTTAAACTAAAACAAATAGCAGTAATCATTGACAAAAGAAATTGGAGACCGTTTTCAAAGAGATGAATTGCTAGAGGCTATGGGTGTGGTAAATCCAATGTTTTGGGATCCTTGTAATGAATACCAGATTATAAATTCTTTGTTCCTCAAATACATGGGCAGACTTGCTGGCCATTTTAGTCAAAGTGTTGTAGTCAATGGCATTGAAATCAATGGCATTCTGAACAAAGATCTTTTGACAAAACAATCCAACTATTTTGGAACAACAATGTCTGCTCAAGTTTCACAACTCTCTAACCATCATGAAGCAGGTTCTATTTCACGTTTGTGGAGAATATTACAACCAAGTACTATCTTAAAACATACTATGAGTGAATATTTTCATTTATATGAATTATGTCAAACGATGATTTTGGGATCCATGGAAGATGAAAGGGTGTTCAGTGCACTTTCATATATAAAATCTAAAGTTCGAAATAGGTTGGACAAAAATTTGGAGAATTTCTTGAGAGTATATGTGTCGGCCTATGAGGTGGAGGAGTTTCCTTACGAAAGAGCATTGTCACATTGGAGTTCTTTGGCAGAGAGAAGAGGTGTAACGAATATTGATAATGATGAGGATGATGGTAACACTGGTCAGATTGTGATGACAAAAATTTTGGGAATGAGTGCAGAACATTTTGTACAATCTGAAAAGAGTTTGTTCCAGCTTCCAGCATTATGATGCAAGGATGCATTCATTTGATTTTATTTCACATATTATCATTTGATTTGATTTCACATATCAGAATGAGAGGAAGCTATCATTTGATTTGATTTCACATATCATAATGAAAGGATGTTTTCATTTGATTTAATTTGAGTTCACATGTTATTATTTGATTTGATTTCACATATCTGAATGAAAGGATGCTATCATTTGATTTGATTTCACATATCAGAATGAAAGGATCCTATCATTTGTTTTGATTTCACATATCAGAATGAAAGGATGTTATCATTTGTTTTGATTTGAGTTCACATGTTATTATTTGATTTGATTTCACATATTATCATTTGATTTGATTTCACATATCAGAATGAAAGGATGTTTTCATTTGATTTAATTTGAGTTCACATGTTATTATTTGATTTGATTTCACATATCTAGATGAAAGGATGCTATCATTTGATTTGATTTCACATATCAGAATGAAAGGATGCTATCATTTGTTTTGATTTCACATATCAGAATGAAAGGATGTTATCATTTGTTTTGATTTGAGTTCACATGTTATTATTTGATTTGATTTCACATATTATCATTTGATTTGATTTCACATATCAGAATGAAAGGATGTTTTCATTTGATTTAATTTGAGTTCACATGTTATTATTTGATTTGATTTCACATATCTGAATGAAAGGATGCTATCATTTGATTTGATTTCATTTGATTTGATTTCACATGTTACATTATTTTTCTTGTAATATTTGTTATTCATGAAAGTAATTGCCTATGTTGTATTTTCTGACATTTCAAATTAATTCATATAACATAAAAGAACATCTTACTGCATTCACATAATTCAATATTACTTAATATATCAACACAAACAATCAAAACATAACAACATTCAAAACAAAGTTTTAAAAAGATAACACATATCAAACATTATTTCTTCCACTTCAAATTAAGAACAACAAACTTTTACATCATCATAAATAATCAAAACATACTCTCTTTCATTGAATTCAATATTTAAAGAAGATACCATTCATTCGTTATTTACAATACATATCAAACATTATTTCTTCCACTTAAAATTTCCAATAGATAACATATTTTTCGGAAATAGTCATTCATTGTTTCAATTCTCAAAAAGGATACCATTCATTTACAATTTACAATATATATCAAACATTATTTCTTTCGGTTCAAATTACTTAATACATCAACACATATAATCCTAACATAACAACATTCAAAACAAAATTTCCAATAGATAACACATTTTTCGAAAATAGTCTCATTCATTGTTTCAATTCTCAAAAATGATACCATTCATTTGCAATTTACAAAACATATCAAACAATATTTCTTCCACTTAAAATTACTTAATGCATCAACACATAATCATAACATAGCAACATTCAAAACAAAATTGCAAATAGATAACATATTTTTCAGAAATAGTCTCATTCATTGTTTCAATTCTAAAAAATGATACCATTCATTTGCAATTTACAAAACATATCAAACATTATTTCTTCCACTTCAAATTACTTAATACATCAACACATATAATCTTAACATAACAACATTGAAAACAAAATTTCCAATAGATAAAACATTTTTTGACAATAGTCTCATTCATTGATTTCAATTCTCAAAAAGGATATCAAACATATCAAACAAAACATATCAAACATTATTTATTCCACTTCAAATTAAAACATAACAATAATTAAAAACAAAACTTCAAAATGATAATATGAATTTTTTTAGAAATTGCCTCTAACATTGATTTCAATTTTCAAAAAAATACCAGTTTTAAATATTTATAAAAATATAAAGATATAAAGAGTTTTTGTTTCACTTGAAACCCAACACAACAAAGATCTATTGTTTTTCAATGTTTCCTGAAGGTCCACCCACATCTACCTCAATATCCTTTTCTTCTAATGCCCCAGCCCTAACCAAACTTTCTATTGTAGTGTTGATCCCCGATAACAAGGCACTCTCTTCCTTCGTTGGATCTTCTTTGAAAGGTGCATTCAGCTCCTTCTCCTTTTCTTTCAGTTTAGCCTCGACATCCAGGCCCCCATATTTGATAACCTTCTTTAGGTAATTATTTTCTCTAACCGTCTCGTTGTAACCTCTTCTTCAATTCAATAGCATTATTAATGCTAATTTTGGCAGTCTTGATCAAAACTTTCATGGCACTGACTTGTTGCTTTAGGTGCTGGAAATTAGACTACAAAACAGAAATAAAAAAAGGTTAATATTTATAAACAAAACATATTTAACAAAAAAAAATATTTTTTAGTTAGATGTAGAACTTACATCAGCTGTAAGTCGTGTTGTTTCTGCAACTGCTACTTTGTTCTGATCAAGTGCCCATTCATTGAAATATGCTTGGGCTTCTGCATTGAGGTTTTCCAAATGATTCATAACAATGGCAAGAATTTCATCTCTGTATGTAGACTCGGCCTCCATAGTGCCAGATTCAGCTTTATGTAGCAAGGCATCGAGATTTTGGGGCTCATTCTCCATCTTGAGAAACAACTCTTTTCTTTTTGAAAATTCTTATATCGGCCATTGATGGCTTTAATCAAAACCTTGGCCCGATATTCCCATTCCTTCAATTTATCAATATCCAAAAGAAGAGTATTATGAACTACAACTTTACATGCATCGGCTAATAACACATTTTCAGAAACATTTAGGATATCATCTTCTGTAACAGTATGGGCGATGACTTGCTGTGGGGTGGAGGGGGAAACTTCGATGGCATCTACATTGACATCATCTTCTTCTCCATCAATGCCCTCTTCATCCTCAAGAATATCACTTGCATTTAAAGGGAAATTTTTAGGATTCATACCCTGATAAAGAAAGTCACAATCAAGAGTTCCCGAGGGCATTTGAGATGCACTCTCAACATTTGAAAAATTCTCCAAGGTTAATATCGGTACAACAGAAATATTAGATGATGACACATTTTGTGTCTCTGTAGCACTTCTTGCATTGTGAGGTGGCGGTGTGAGGAACATTTTACCATGCATGCATGATTGGTTCCTCGTAGGTGGAACCTGAAGTGGATGGACCTGAACTTGCTTTGGGTGGACCTGAACCTATTGTGGTTGTGGTTATGGCTATGGCTATGGTTGTGGCTATGGCTATGGCTATGGTTGTGGTTGTGGTCATGGAGGGTCAGATGGTGGAGCCATCCTTTTTTTTAGCCTTTTGAATCTACGAGGTCCCTCTGTTAAATTTCACACAAGAACATAAAATAAATCATTTGTAAATAACAATAGCATTAAAAAATATTTATTCAAAATATACATACCTGACTCAGACTCTGTAGCCATTGATGTTTCAACCATTTGCCCTTTGTCTAAAAAATACGTAAAACACATTAAAAAAACATAATTTTAAGTCAAAAAAATAAATCATTTAAAAAAGCATTTTTGAACAATGCAGAGTAAGGTTACCTTGTGGGTTGGAGGTAACCTCTTCTACGTCGACTGTAATTGTTTCTCCAGTAAAAGGTGTCATAGGTGTATGCTGAATCCGACCATCATCAGACCTCACACGTTTGTTGGGAGTCATTGGTGATGACTACGATTGCGTGTTAGAATCAGCAGATACTTCCTGAATCCTAAATGCGACATCCCTCTTACTTGAAGACTGAGATGCTCTTTTCTATTTTCAAAACAAAATTAGAGAATAAAAAGATAAAATTAAAAAAATAAAATAAAGATATTTCAACAAATATTTTTACCTGTATCTCACCATCAGACATGCCAATAGACAACAAACTAGGGTGCAATGCAGTGGGAGGACTGCTCTGTTGAAGGTTGAAATAAGCTTCCTAAAATAAACAAAGAATAAAATTGTTGGTAGTCACTGTGTAAGTAGATGCTTGAATTTTCTGGGCACTCAAAAGGTCGTGCTTCAGGCGGTTGGAAATGTGCGTGCACCAGTCAAATTTACCACCATCAATACAATGAAGCAATAAAGAAAGTGCCCAAAAAGGCATTTCTGTAGGTCACCCCTACAGAATAAGCCTTGCCTGAAAAAATTCAATGCAAGCATATAGAAATTTGTCTCCAACATTCGAAATGTTTAAGCCCCTTTTGGACTTAGAAGAATTGACTGAAAAAAGAGAACATTATTAGAAAACAAAAAATAAAACAAGGAGAACATTTTTAGAGAAATGAAACTATAGCAGAACAATATTTAATGTTAAATAAAAAATAAATTTTCAAATTATACCTTTCAGATTGTCGGGATGAACAACGTAAAGGTTTCCTAGGGTGGATTTATCATCGTCGGTTAAGGCGTACTGGTTGTTCACCAGTACACCATCCAAAAATGGCAGCCCTGTTAGTCATTGCACATCGGAGGGTTTAACCAAAAAAACAATTTCGTTGTTATCCACATGGATCGAAATAGTGGACACATCATGGTTGTAACAAGAAATGATCTATTGCATCAACTGAACGTTAATGTTCAACTGAGGCATCTTCAACACACCAACAAGTCCAACGGTGTAAATCCACTGGGAATCTCTATCAAGAGTGTTGAAAATGCTCTTGAGATTGGGGCAGAAGGTGTACTTGAAATGAACTTTGGATGGAAGAGGGGAGGAACAACTAGCCATCTCTAAAAAGTAGGAAAATGCTGGCAAAACCTTATAAAAATGATGCCAAAACGCTCTAAAAATGCTGCCAAAATGCACTAAAATTGCTTGGAAATGCTCTAAAAATGCTCTAAAACCACTATGGAAAATGCCCTAAAAATGCTGGAAAAAGGTTTTAAAGTTGCTCTGGGAAAAGCTGCAAATGACCCTGCAAATGAATTTATAGATTTTCTGCATGGCAGGAGTTAACGCATGAATGACACATGGCAGAAGGGAGGACACGTGGCACCATATTATTTATGGTTATGGTGGTCACCTTGTTCCACTCACCATATGCTAGTCGCCTTGTGCCACTCACCATATATCAGTCACCTTGCACCACTCACCATCTATCAGTCACCTTGTACCACTCGCCATCTACCACTTGCCTTCTACTAGTCGCCTAGTGCCACTCACCTTTTACCACTCACCATCTGCTAGTCACCATGTGCCACTCACCATTTGTCAATCACCATGTGCTAGTCACCTTCTACCAGTCACCTTCTACCAGTCGCCTTCTACTAGTCACCTTTTGCCAATCACCTTCTGCTAGTCACCTTCTACCAATCACCTTGTGTCAATACCCTTGTGTCAGATGCCTTATGTCAGTCACCTTTTTGCCAGTTGCCTTATGACAGTCACCTTGTGTCAATCACCTTAGACTAATCACCTTCTACTAATCGCCTTCTACTAGTCACCTTATGTCAGTCACCTTCTGCCAGTTGCCTTCTACCAGTCACCTTCTATCAGTCACCTTGTGTTAGTCACCTTATGCCAGTCACCTTCTACCAATCACCTTATGTTAGTCGCCTTCTACCAATCGCCTTGTGTCAGTCACCTTCTACCAGCTGCCTTTTACTAGTTGCCTTCTGTCAGTCACCTTCTACCAGTCGCCTTATTTCAGTCACCTTCTTCCAGTCACCTTCTGCCAGTCGCCTTCTGATAATTTTGTTGATACTTGTAGTTGAAAAAAAAATCGCCATGTTTTGAAAAAATTTCTTCAAAAATTTGAAAAATTTGCCCCATAGTTTATACAGTTTTCACGTTGATTCACCCCGATTTGATAAATACTTTTTTGGTACTACCCCTTATGCATAACCATGGGAGCAGGTCTAGGATCTCATGATAGACTCCTACTGAGGGTAGAGGATAGAGTTATGGTGTCAGTCCTACGTGACCATGGCTAACATACTTTGATGGTTCTTTTTAGATTTTTTGGTTTTTTTTGTAGTGTGAAGTGTGATGACTCACTTTTATTGTAGCCTATGGGTAGCTCATGGACTATGATGTAGCTTTTGGATTTTCCATATGGATATATATATATATATATATATATAAATGTATAACTTTACTTTGATCATTATGTCATCTTTTACTGCTTTATGATATGTATGCTATGTTATGCTTTATGATGCTATGATGGATGTCTAACATGGATGCATGTATTTATCCTATGATGTGATTTGATGATATGTAGAATGCAAATGTGAATGCATACCAAAAATGGATGATGTGATTTAATTTTGTATGATGGATTTATGATGACTATTTGACGTATTATATACTAGCACCATAGACTATACAAAATGTATCTTTGTTATTTTCATGACACTATGTAATGGATTTTATAACTTGACAAACATGTGACATCATGATGTAAAGTGGAATGGATAATGTAATGTAATATGCTATATTTTTTAGTTTTTAAGAGACTCAAACACTCTAGTTACCTAATCAATAGTTTGATAATAACTATGCTAGACTTTTTGAAAAAGTATGCACCTACTAAGATAACCAAGATAATAAACATACTTGTGTGTGCATGTGAGTTCATTACCATGATAACACATAAGGTTGCCTTAGTACAAACGAGATTCACTTAGCCCATATGTACTAGAGATCATTATATGATTCTCATTATCCTAAGTTTTGTACTTGGTTAGATTAAACTACTAGGTAGTATAGGATACAAGCTAGCTCATCAACATTCAAACATTATTTTGTACCTAAGCAATTTGCTTATGTGATATACATATCATCATGTGAGAGAATACCGCCATTGACAAGTAGGATATCCACCAAACCTATAATGAGGATCACCTTATGGTTCTCTAATGATGAGAATTCTAGGGATTCAAGTTCAAGATTCCCTTCTTTTCTTTTGATTTTTAAGTATTCAAGGGAGTTGCTCATTTTTTTTTGTTGAGCAAAGGATTTTAGTAGTGGTGAGAACCACTGTTTCTTTTTTCTTTTTCTAAAGTGATAATAATCACTATTTCTTTTTGTATTTTTTTGAAGTGATAATAATCACTATTTGACTTTTATATTTTGGATACTTTCCCCAGTGTAGGGCAAGGGATTTTTGGGTAAGGAGGGACTTGTATTTTTGTAAATTATCATCATATTTGAACCATTCACACAGGGGGATGAGCGAGATAATATTTTTCGCTTAAAGTAACCTAGACGACTTTATAATTTCATCTTTCCTTATGCTAGACTTGGATTTATTAATGTGAATAAGTGTTGGTATTTTGATGTATACCAAGCATTATCTAAGAAGCAATCTACCTTCTAAAATTCCTGATAGCTTTCAATAAAATTTTGAAAAGAAAATTAGATATGGATGAGTGACCAAAAAACCTTAACTATGTCTTATAAACAATGGCTAAGTGATGGGAAACAGACATATAATATGGAGTGTAAATGTAACTGGTATATGTGATGTAAACAGGTGGTAATATTGACATATAATAAAAATGATTGTAACATATGCCTAGTGTAAAAATCTGGTCCTAGACATGTATGATCAAGTTTGAACGATGTATATATGAAATGATGAGTATGCCTAATGCAATTTATATGAAGTGCAATGAAGCAATATTTTTGTATTTTGATGATTTTAATGATGTTTTTGTATTTTTGATATATATATATATATATATATATATATATATATACAGACTGACCAATGGGTTTAATGAATGCTATTGGGGCTTTTTGGGTAACCAAAGGGCTTATAGATGCCTTTGGGGCATTTTGGAATGACCTAGGCAATCGTAGACTACCTAGGAATATTTTAGTTTGACCTAGATGGTCATAGACCACCTAGGGGCATTTTATGGGGACCAAAGGGCTTATAAATTCCTTTGGAGCTTTTTGGATTGACCTAGATGATCGTAGATAGTCTAGGAATATTTTTTTTGACCTAGATGGTCATAGACCGCCTAGGGGCATTTTGGGTTGACCTAGATGGTCATAGACATTAAGGAAATGTCATAGACTATCTAGGGTCATTTTATGGTGACAAAAGGGTTTATAGATGTCTTTTGAGCTTTTTGGATTGACCTAGATGATCGTATATAGTCTAGGAACATTTTATTTTGACCTAGATAGTCATAGACCTCCTAAGGGCATTTTGGGTTGACCTAGATGGTCATAGACATTAAGGAAATATCATAGACTACCTAGGGGTATTTTATGATTCTCTAAGCATGAGACGATCACAAATGACTAACATTCATTGGTTTAGGCTCTTAAATTCCTTAGATGGATGCTAAGCGAAAGTTCCAGGTCCAATTTGACTTGTAATGATGAATGGACCCAACCAGTTTGCTATAAATTTGTCTCACAAATTGGATGAAAATTTTAAGTTTTGTTGATTCTCTTTTAGAGCTAAATAACCAACCTAAAAGTCTCTCTAGTGTACTTTCAAGTTATAAGCTCTCTTAAGATGTTCCTGATAAACACGTAGATGCTCAAGGGCATTGACACGTCATTCATAAAGCAATGTTAATTGATCTAAATGAGCTTGCCTAGTGGTATCATCATCGATAAATTCTTGCATGGAAATGCACAGTGAAAGAATCTCTAACTCCATAAGCATGATGGCTTCAACACCATACACTAGTGAAAATGGAGTTGCCCCAGTGGGAATTCGAATGCTAGTGTAGTAGGCCCAAAGGGCAAGAGGTAATTTATTATGCCAATATTTATAATTTTCCTTAATGGTTTTCTTAAATATGGCTACTACTATCTTATTTAATGCCTCTGCTTACCCATTAGCCTATGGATAAAAGGGCATGGAAAAGTTATGCTTTATGTTATACTTTTCTATTACGCATGCACGTCCTTATTTTTAAAAGGTGTTCCATTATCCTATATTATTTTGGATGGAATACCAAAATGACATATGATGTTATGTAGCATGAAATCCGTGATGTGATGTCTAATAATAGTGGTAAGGGGAATCAATTCCACCCATTTGGTGAAGTACTCAGTTGCTGTTATGATAAACATATGATGGCCTGAATAGGTGGGTGAGATTTTTTGAATTAAATCAAACCCCCATTTTGCAAATGGCTAGACCAATTGAATTTGTTGTAAGGCCTATGAAGGTACATGTGTCAAATTTGTATCATGCACCTCTTTACATAAGCACAAAAATATTACTCTAAATTTGGCCAATAATAGCCCATGCAAAGAATGTGCTTAGCGATGGCCATGCTGCTAAAATGACCACCACATGTACCATTGTGGGCTTGGGAAATGACCCAATATGACTCCTGTGAGTCTAAGAAATGAAGGAGGATACCTTCATAGCTCTGACGATATATTATATCTCCTAATAAGATATACTTTTCTACTTTTTGTTTAAATTGTCACTTTGTCGCATGCGACAATCCAAGCGGAATATTACCCACTTTTAAGTAATCTTTAATCTGTATGGCCCAATATTTCTTTGAAGAAGCCTCAATATTATGAATCTCGTAATCCTTTTGACATTAATCTCATGTGAATGCTGATTGAAAATGAACTTAAATATATAGCATTGTGCTAGTATCAAAATAATTCTAAGGGAACAAAGTCCCCCATCTGGCATTATCTAAATATTTGTGTCATTGAGAGGACCATTCATGTGAAGGCTCAATCTAAATAATGTGGATAGTTGGTATGGCATCATGCTCATCATACTCAATCATAGATTGTGATAGCATTTTTACTTCAATAGTAGTAATATCATCTGAACGGTTTTGTGAGATTAACAACCCTAAGGAAGCCATTGTGTCCATAAAATTATTAGATTACCGAGGGAGTACCTCCATATCATACCATTCAAATTTTACCAAAAATTTTTCCATTAGGGATTTGTAGGCTTGCAAGACAGGACACCTACACTAGAATATTCCTTTAACCTAATTAACTATGAGCAAGGAATTGCCAAAAATATTTAGCTTGGTTATTGTAGACACTCAAAAGTCACACATTGTTGTTTCTACGTATTCATAGGTGATTCTAGACATCCCTAGGATATTGTAGGCTATCATAGTCATGTGTAGTCAGGCGTAGTCATGCATAGTAATGCATAGATTACCATAGTTTGTCATAGCAATATGTAGACTTGCATATACCACTCCATCGGCTTTTAGGTCCTAAACCCTCATAAGAATTAAAAATCACATCCCATGCACTGGGATATCCTTCGATAGCCTATTTGCACTCAATTGAGGCCCCCACGAGGTATTAGTTGACCAAAACAATTAACAATTCAATACCTAAAATCTAATTTAATGTTGACTTCACTTAAGTCACCTTTTTAGGGCAAAATTGATTAAAAGAACCCTTAATATTGATTAACACTAATTACATCCTCATACATGTGTGAGGATGAGATATTTCTCATAAGGAATGTGATGTTGCCACATTGCATTTCTTAACCTAACCCTAGTCATAATTAAATCTAGGTTTAGTCTATCTAAATCCCCCCCTGCACCTTGCCTTTTCCTATAAATAGTGGTTCCTAAAACCATAATTATGAGACTCTCACAAATTCAAAAAATCACATAAAATCTATAGAAATGGAAAGTGAACATTGAATAGTCAATTCCCAGTACACACAGTCAGATTTCAATAGCACACAGAGGCACCCTAGCTACCTAGGAATCGACCCATCGAAAGGATTTTGCAGAAGAAGCCTCACAGCTTAGATCACCCCTTGCCCATGAATCTGACCTCAGTTCACCCCACAGGTGGTGGATTGGGTCTAAAAGCCCCAAATTAATCTTGATTTGGGAGGTAAGATATATTTCATCATATTATTACCTTCAAAACAATTTATTTCAGCTTTTGTTATGTTTTTATGGTCATTTCATCTTCATAAACATGGGGCCTAACTAAGGCAAGCCCCCCATCACACTAACACCCTTTTGTAGGTTCTTCATAGGTTATGTAGCAAATATGAAGAGGAAGAGCAGCATCAAATTAGTAGAAACCCGATGGTGGCCCACATACAAATAAGCCCACCTACACTGAGGGATGATTGAAAAAGACATCAAATTGATTGTAACATTGTTAGGAAAAAATGGATAAAGGGAATCATGTCCCTCTTGTAGCACGTATCTTTTAATATAAATAGAATTGCAATATCTTTGTTTAATGCATCATTGTGTATTGTGTTATATTATCAAATGTCATTTTCTACCTGTTTCATTCTGGAATGCCCGATGGGACCCCCAAAGCGGACATTGCTAGGTTAACTATTACAAGTGAATCTAACTTTGTTCTCTATTTTTTGTATTTTTAGGTATTGTATCTATTTTTCACAGAGATATCCAAAGCCCTAGGAACCACCCTAGGCCATTAGATTTTAGATTTGGAGCTTCTAAATTAGATTCACCTCTCACCCCGTGAACCAGTCACCAATTTACCCCTTGGGTGGTGATTTGCATCTAAGAGCCCCAAAACCTCACAATATTGACTTCTCAGACCTCCTTGCAATCTCTAGAGGCATTTTGGACTATTAGATATCAAATGTGACCCTACAAAATTGAATTCACCCCTCGAGTGGTGATTTGAGCATAGAAGCCTCAAAAACCTCCAAATACATAGGGGTGACTCTTTCAGGGGCCATGAAAACCTCCCATAGCATCAGAATGTAGCTATGCCGTATTTTACACCTCTATAATGTAATATTTTGAAATCACAAAGCATGCACTAGTTAAATAACAATTTCTAGATGTAGATTTGCTTTCATTTCAAGTTCGTAGGTGTTGTGGTTGATCCACAACACACCCCAAAATTGGGGACCCACCTTTTTGCAGGCTCACAGGGAAGGATCTCAGTGACCCAGATGCCAGAATTGCAAAAAAAAAGAGAAAATGCACAAGTGTAGAAAGGGGTCGCGAAATCGCGACAGGTAGCGAAATCGCGACATGTCGCGAAATCGCGACCGAAACCGGAAAGGTGTCGCGAAATCGCGACATGTCGAAAAATCGCGGTCAGCGCGGTCAACGGCAACGAAGCAGAAAAATTGTCGCGAAATCGCGACGTGTCGGTGACCAGGAAGAAAAAGGTGTCGCGAAATCGCGACGTGTCGGTGACCAGGAAGAAAAAGGTGTCGCGAAATCGCGACGTGTCGGTGACCAAGAAGAAAAAGGTGTCGCGAAATCGCGACGTGTCGGTGACCAAGAAGAAAAAGGTGTCGCGAAATCGCGACGTGTCGGTGAAGAGAAAAGAAAAGGTGTCGCGAAATCGCGACATGCTGTTGGGAAGAAAATAAATGATGTCACGATTTCGCGACGTGTTTTGCCGAAGCGTACGGATGATGAAAGGTGTCGCGATTTCGCGACGCATTTTGGCAAAGTTGTACGGTCAAGGAAGATGTCGCGAAATCGTGACGGAAATGAAAATCAGGCTCAAAGCAGGGAAGTGTCGCGATTTCGCGACGTGTTTTGGCAAACAGTACGGACGGAGAAAATGGTCGCGATTTCGCGATAGAAAGCTGCATGAAGGTCCGAAAGGGAAAAGCGTCGCGATATCGCGACAAGTTTTGCCAAGGCGTACGGAAGATAAAAACGGTAGCGATATCGCGACGGTTTGTCGAAGGAAGGCAAGAGGATGATAATGGTCGCGAAATCGTGACATAAAGTTGCCAAGGAGGCCCGACTGGGAAACGGTAGCGATATCGCTACGAAAAGCCGTTGGACGCGTACGGCAGAGAAAGACGTCACGATTTCGCGACATGTCACGATTTCGTGACATGTCGCGATTTCGCGGCCGGGAAGATGAACGGGTAGACTTGCAGTTTTGTCGGGTTCTGTCACAGAAAAGCGGTACGGCAGGCGCAGAAAGTGCGTGACACGTGGCGTGCAGGTGTCAAACTTGCAGGGGCGTTACATGCAGAGTGAATTTCGGGACGTTTCCAAATTTGAGCGTGAATCAAAGCGGGAAAAAGCAGGAATTTGAAGGGTCACCCACAGGAAGAGGAAATGAAGCGACGGAGGAAATCGAAGAGCCATAACAATGCTATAAAGCCAGAATTGCAAATCGAAGAAGGGGTTGGAAATTGCCGAATACGGAGTTGCAGAGACGAAGGCTTTGTGCTATTGCAGGCCCGTACTTGGGCAATTTCCTTCTTTTTATTACGGGATTTTCTTTCACACTGGAACATTTTTGAATGTAATCGAGATATCATTTAAATACAAATACAGAGAGTTGGCATCTTATTGGATGAGAAAGAAGGAGTAACTTTTGCATGCATGATTTAATGTTTATATTTCCCTTCCAGATTTCTTAGGTTTTTAGGTGAAGTTAATGCAAGATCTCTTGGTTGCTTCATGCGAATGCCTATTTTCTGGAATTACCACAGAAACCCTCGAGACTCACACTTGGCCTATTTGGATTGTGTGGATGTGCGGGTTCATTAGGTTAGGTTGCATGTAGAAAGCCTCGGTATCTTCGGTTTCATCGGATTAGTGACGACTTTCATGCTGTAATCTATTTTTATTGTTACTTTTATTTTATTTTTGTCTTTGCTTTTCAAACCCATATTTTATTTTCAGCAGTTTAATTACTGTGTTTGAATAAATCACTGAAAATCCATCAGAATTAGAGGTTAAAGCAGATTTTATTCATTTTGAGTTCATTGAAAGTTCAAAATTAATAAACCACAGTGCCCCTTGTTAACATCCACTTGCAAACCCTAAGGTGTTCTTAGCATTTCATTTTAAACAGCATCCTTGATAATTAATAATCAGCATAATAAGAACCTTGGAGAAATCGTTTTTCTTTGCAAGCAGAGGATTTAGGACTCGGATCCTACAGGAGAGTGTGTTTTCACAATCGGGTTAAAACACCACTCAACAGATTGGCGCTAGAAGGAGGGCGATCGGTTTATTTATTTTAATTTTTTATATCTGAATATTTTGTTTTAATTTAATTCTGAAATAATTTACGGCTAAACTGCAACACTATTTTTTTTTGTTTGTTGCAGGTTTTCTTCGAACTAGCCGAGGGTTTCCTCAAGCAGGCTGGACCCACCACGCCGTATTGCGACCAGGTCTCAAACAACCGGAGAAACCATTTTTCACGACCTTACTTGTACTCCCAAGGGTAAAGTCAAGCAAGTCGTAAGCACTCCGGTAGCAAAAGGCCTATTTTCTCCGGGGAACGTCGAGTGGACCTACGCCGGTAGTATCTGTTGCCCCTAGTGTGCCTATAGTTTGTAACATTTCTTCTGCTATTGTAGGTCTGTCTACATCAATTACGAGTCAAATGGCTCAAGCTCCGGTAGCTCCTTGGTATGGAGCTAACAATACTCCTTTGAATATTCGTTGGGGATATCCATGAAATCCCCAAGAACATTGAAATATTTCTGCCTAAGTACAAGCCGGATGGCCTAAGAACAGCGAGAAGAACATATCCAAGCCTATAGGGATGTTTTAATTAGGCTGCAAGTTCAGCATGAAGATGTAGCCTGCGAGACTTTTCCCCATGAGCTTGGATCCAATAGCATATGAATGGTATATATGCTTGCCAAGCTGGTTCAATCACCTCTTGGACACAAATGGAAAATGCATTTGTCAATCAATTTAGGTCTCCCTTAGATCCCGCAACTATTTACAATCGGTTTATTACATGCAAACGGGGCCAAGGGGAACCAATCCGAATGTTTAATCGAGAGATTCCAAAAGAACTATAACGGAGCAATTAGACATTTTGCCATCGATCCTGCGGTAGCTTTGCGAGATATATTTTGGGGCATTGGACCCCATGACAGCCATGTTTGCAAGGTGTAATCCTCGAGTCACCATGCTTGCTTTGGCCTATAATGAAGCCATGACTATTGAGCGAGCAGCTGACACCGCAAGGCTACGGGTTTACCCAGATGCCCATGTTGGGACAGGGTGCTCCATATGGTCAAATTCCCCAGGAAAATCAGCTCATGGCACCACAAATGCCAAATATGAACGCATTCCCATATCCACAGCCGTATCCATCAGCACCCGCATATGCACCCATTCCAATCCAACCAATCGCAGCCATTCCACCTGTTCCTGCATTTTTGCAGAACAGTCAATCAACTACGCAGGAAACTAGTCAAGTCAATCCTCAAGCCATAGTTCCTGTTTCGAATCCAATCCCAATTCAAGGTATCAATCCATTTGGGAATCCAATTCCTCAGAACCCCACCCAAATGTGGAATCAAGACCCCATCAATTATGCAAATCCAATGGGGGTTAATAACAATGTGGTTCCACCGAAGGATGTCTTTTCGAAAGTCGAAGAGCTCAAGAAACTAGTGCATAAACTAAGTAATGACAGAGTTCAACAGCAGAAGCATGAGTCCCGTGCCCCTCACCCAAGTCAGAATTTTAACAATAGAGGGAGGCACTGGAACACTAAGCCAAACAATGGGGGAGTTCCTGCTCCCATTGCTAATCAATTAGATGCTTCATGAGGCCCAACCAATCCAATTCTCTTTTGAATCTTTCAGATTTGGCATGGGAAAGAGGGTGCGGGTTACATAACACAAAAGAACACAATGAAAGGAATTGTCCTGAGATAGCTAGATACACTCATTGTCTTCAGGCACAAGTTGACGATTTGGAACTGGTATCAAATGAGGATCCATCGTATCAGCAAGATGAAAATATTATGGTGATGGAAACAGTATATCACCAAGAGGGTGAGAGCGAGGAGGAAGAAGATGAAGTATTGGAGCGGGAGGTGCAAGCTTTTCGAGATTTCAGAAAGGGGACTCATGGGTACCATTTGAGGAGTAAGTCTAAAACCCCTAAAACCTCATCAACACCTCCAAACAGTTCTATTCTTCCTCCAGATACAAAGGCAAGTAACAACCCTCCCCCTCCACTCAGAAGAGAAATGTCTAATGACGTCCAGAAGACAGTCAAATTCGAAAAACCAAATTATGACGTAGTGGAGGATATGAAGAAGTCCAAATCTAGTCTTTCATTCCTGGACGCAGCTAAATTGCCTGGTCAAAAGGAGGCGTTGATAAGAGCTTTGAACTCACCCGATCCGATGTGGAAGGAAAAAAGAGCTGAATCCCACCTGATTTTGTGAAAGGAAAGAAGGGATGTCCCGCCATTCTTATTAACTCTGAGAATTGCGGGTAAGAACTTGCATAACTGTTTGGTAGACACAGGAGCCACTAGCAACCTCATGCCTACGGAGATATGTCAAATGTTTGGGTCTACAACCGGTTTCATCCAAGTGCACGGTCTTGCAATTGGACCGTTCGGAGGTAAATGTAGTAGGGACCTTATATGATGTCAAGATTCAATTAAATTCCGAACCCGGGGTCCAGCGGGTTGTAGATATTTTGGTGGTTAACATCCCGAGTAGGTATGGAATGTTACTTGCGAGAGATTGGATGAAAACGCTGAATGGCTATTTTGCAACAGACTGCTCACATATGTGGCTGCCATGGAAGGGCATTGCTAACCAAATCAGAGTGGAAAATGAACCGAGGCTTAAGGAGATTATAACAGATTTTAACAAGCCGAATGAGGTTCGGTTTTCTGAGCCAGACCTAGGGGTCTATGCTCTTGATGTTGAGAAAGCTGTTGATGAACTTAAAGAAGAAGTGTGTCATGGTGGTTCTTCTGAGGAAAAAGATCACACGTGGTTGCTCAAGTTTGATGGATCAAAATCTAGACAGGGAGCAGGAGCTGGAGTCGAGCTCACTGGTCCAGGAGGTAAACCATTATTGGCTGCCTACAGACTGCAATTTCCTTGCACAAACAATGTGGCAGAATACGAAGCATTGATTTACGGTTTACGTCTAGCATTGAGCAAACATGTTAAATGCTTGAAGGTTTTGGGTGATTCTGAATTGGTTGTCAAGCAAATCAAAGGACAGTATACATGCCGCGACAAAAGACTGAGCCTTTATAGGACTAGGGTTATGGATCTCATGGAGGAGTTTGATGCATTCAACATAGCCCTTATTTCTAGGAGAGGGAATCGAATAGCAGACTCTCTTGCGGTCGTCGCGGGCATGTTAAACCCGGTGGATATAAAAAGATGTAAAAAGTTTTCCATTGAGTTGGTTCCTTGTCCATCAATACACGATAATGTGAAGAATTTCCAGGTTTTTGAGTGTGACAGGCACATCTTCAAGTTTGTCACAAACTCGGGTATTTTTGAAAATCAAGTGATCGATGAGGAACAAAGGTGGCGAGGATGAAACGAGAAGAAAGTGAAGCTGCGTATCAATCCAACAAAATTCCTAAAGACGTGGTTTCATTAGAAAAAATGTTCGACATGGAATGCAAGAACAAGAAAAGAAAAAGAGTCCCGCTCCCCAAAGATGCATGCGATTTAATTAATTTGGGGAGTGCGAGACAATCCAAAGGAGGTGTACATAGCAAAGGCATGTACGAGAGGAAGAAAGGAGCAATATAATACAGGCTTTGAAGCACTACATAGATTGTATTGCTTGGAACTACAATGAGCTAAAGACTTACAATCAGAACATTATCACGCATACCATACCTTTGAAGCCAGACTCCAAGCCTTTTAGGCAAAGACAGCGAGTTGTTAACCCGCTATTGGAGCCTTTGATCGAAAAGGAGGTTAAAAGACTGTTGGAGGCGAAAATCATTTTTCCCGTTAGGCACTCAACCTGGGTGGCTAACCTCGTTCCAGTGAGAAAAAGAGTGGAGAGATTAGAGTTGTGCATAGATTTTCGAAATCTTAATAAGGCCTCCCGAGAAAGATAATTATCCATTGCCATCAATCGATGAAATCTTGCAAATGGTAAATGGATCAGAAATGATGTCCTTTTTGGATGGATATTCAGGTACAACCAAGTTCTTATACATCCAGATGACAGGATGAAAACAGCCTTCACTACCAAGTGGGGGACATTTGCATATAAGAGAATGCCATTCGGACTATTAAATGTTGGTGCAACTTTTCAACGCGCCATGGATTACGCATTCAAAGGACTAATAGGCAAATGCATCATCGTGTATGTGGATGATATCCCAATTTTCTTGAAGAAGAGAGAGGATCATGTTAAAGACTTAAAGAAGGTGCTTCAAAGGTGCGGGGAACATGGAATTTCATTAAATCCCAAGAAATGCATTTTTGGAGTGACGGAAGAGAAGCTGCTAGGTCACATTATTTCAAAGGAGGGAATATCCATCGACCCGAGAAAGGATACAAGCTATCCAAGACCTACCTCTCCCGAGCAGTAAAAAAGAATTGAGGTCTTTCTTTGGGCAAGTCAATTTTGTGAGGAAGTTCATTTCTAGCTTTGCTGAGATAGCTAAACCTCTAAACCAGATGCTCAAGAAAGATGTGGACGTAAGATGGAACGAGGAAAGTAGAGTGGCTTTCCAGAATATAAAAGACGCCATTTCCAAAGCCCCGGTCTTGATAAGCCCAGACTATTCCAAGCCTTTTTACATTTATGCTTTTGCATCGGAGCACTCCTTGGCGAGTGTATTAACCCAAAAAGGCGAAGATAATGCCGAAAAGCCCATTGCATTTTTAAGTGCCCCCTTAAAAGATGCCCAATTAAGGTATTCAATCCTTGATAAGCAAATGTACGCACTTTTCAAAACTATGAAAAAATTTAGGCATTACATCGTACACGACGAGAATTATTGCCATTGTACCCGATTCTACTGTCAAGACCATGTTTTTACAGAATGAACTAGGTGAAAAGAGAGGAAAGTGGATTGCAACCATCCAAGAATTTGATCTCGAAATCCAACCAATGAAACTAGTTCGAGGACAAGGACTGGCAAAGGCGATCGCAGAAAATGATCCGCAAATAACGAGGTCAATGCTCAAATACGAGAATACATGGCTAAGGAGGATTGGTATGTTGATATTGTGCAATTTTTATTGGCTGGTAAGTGCCCGTCTAATTTGAATTCAACACAAAGGAGAGCTCTAAGGCTTAAATCTATTAACTATCTGATAAAGTTTGGTGTACTTTACAGGAAAAATCACGAAGGTATCTACCTGAGATGCTTGAGCAAAGACGAAGCCGCCAGGGTGTTGCAAGAATTTCATGGCAAGCACGGAACTGGTCATGGTGCAGCCAATCCTACAGCACACCAAATCCTACGAGCAGGATATTACTGGCCTCATATATTCAAAGATGCGCATGCTCATGTGCGATCTTGTCACATCTGTCAAGTGGCTGCAAATAGAGAAAGAAATGCAGCCATGCCGTTGCAGCCTGTAGTTGAAATGAGACCGTTTGCACAGTGGGGACTGGATTTTATCGGGGTTATTAACCCAAATTCTTCTGATTCTCACAAATTTATTTTGACGACTACAGACTACTGTACAAGGTGGACAGAAGCGATTCCCACTAAACACGCCACCACAGACGTTGTGATTAAATTCCTTGAGGATCAAATTATCACAAGATATGGAATGCCCGATTCTATTGTCAGTGACAATGGTAAAGCTTTCATTTCCACACAATTTGCAGAATGGGCATATGATAATAAAGTGAGCTTAAAGTTTGCATCCAATTACTATCCTCAAGGAAATGGGTTGGCCGAATCTTCAAATAAGAATTTGTTGAATACTATTAAGAAGTTTTTGGAAAAGAATCCTCGGGACTGGCATAGTCAATTAAAGTTTGCCCTGTGGGCAGATAGGACCAGTGAAAGAAGCTATAGGGAATACTCCCTATCATTTGGTCTATGGGCAAGACCCGATATTTCCAGCAAATTTGGAGCTGCAGACCTTACATTTCATACAAGAGTACATGGGGACAGATGATCAAGTTGAAGCTAGATTGAGCCGGTTATTGCAACTGGATGAAAAGAGAGAAGAGGCCATGAATCACATGAACAAACACCAGGAAGTCATCAAGAGGTGGTTTGATAGAAGGGCCAAAGTTAAATCATTCAGAATTTCAGATTTGGTGTTACTATGGGACAAAAGACATGAGGAAAAAGGAAACCATCAAAAGTTTGATTGTCTCTGGTTAGGCCCATATCAGATTTCAGAAATTCTTGGGAAGAACACCTTCAGGCTAAAAACCTTGGAAGGGAAAGATTTCATGCTGCCAGTTAATGGGCAGATTCTAAAGCATTATTTTAGCCCTTAGGTTGTGAGACTTTGATATTATTCTGTTGGTGTTGGTGAAGGATTTTCAGATTTTGTTTTTATTGTTTAGGATTGTTAGTTTAGTTAGGATTTTGATTATGGATTTGATTTCAATTGACATGTGTGTTAATTTAAAAAAAAAAAAAATAATAATAATAATAATAATAATAATAGAAAATTGAGATGTCAACTTATGCTTAGGATTAGGAGAATATGAAATATTGGAATTGTCTTGTAAAAGCTCCACAAGTTGCACAAAACTTTTTAAGTTATATTGTTTGACTTTGTGATATATGAAAGAATCAGTTTTGCATGATAAATCATTTCATTCACAATTCAAGAAGTAATGCATTCATATTCCATCTCACCTCACATACATTTCATTTTAGTTGCATATGCATCTTATGTACAAGCCATGAAAGTATGTCAAATCCTCTTAGGGTTGTGTTATAACATATATGTAAGTAGCTCCTAAGGTTGGAAGCCGAGTCTTGAGATATCTAGAACTAAGCACGTATCATAAATTAAAAAAGATCTTGAGTAAAATGATCAAAACCTAGCTTGGAAGAAAAGGTTGAGCGAAAGTGGTTTTCATGTCTATCCTATTATGCAACATGATCCTTAAAGCAGTGGTTTTAACCACTTCCATAAAGCTTAAAGCTTAAAATCGAGTAGTAAGGATAGGGTTAAATCCTCATCAAACTTAGGTTGAGGATCCAATTCCCCAAAGCTTTGATTTGACCCACATGGAGTAGTAAGGATAGGGCATAAATTCTCATCTTGGTTGGTTGAGAATCCGATTCCCCAAAGCTCTTATGTCTCATTTCATAGTAAGTCTTGGATTGTAAGGATCGTACTATTTGTCCTCTGCAAAGGATGGGTAGTCATCCCCAAGGTTTAAGCAATAGAATTAATGATTTATATCTAAGGTTTGGATTGTAAGGATCGTACTACTTGTCCCTAACCGGGATGGGTAGTCATCCCCAAGGTCCAAGAAATAAAAATAAATAAATAAATTTTTCCCATCTCATCTTTATTTTGGATTGTAAGGATCGTACTACTTGTCCTCTGCAAGGGATGGGTAGTCATCCCCAAGGTCCAAAGAAATAGAGATAAGGTTTTGGATTGTGGGGTTAGATATGCCCATGCATGGCATCATGTCTTGCCTAAAAAAGCAAGACCACTGATTGTCTAGAGGGTTAGACTAGCATGACCATTTCTTCCATAATTGGTTTAATTATTTTGCTTAAAGTGAGGTAATGAACTCTAAATCAGAATAGTAAGGATAAGGTTAAACTCTCATCTCGGTTGGGTGGGAGTCTGATTCCCCAAAGTTCTGATTTCACATTCACTTGCACATGGGTTTTAGATAGTAGGGACTCATAACCAACTTTGGGATACAATAAGGAAATGAACTAGTGGATCCTAAGAGGGTTTGGCAATCTTGAATGCTTGTACATAATAGTAGAAGAATGATCATGCTTATTAGGAAAAGCAAAATCTCCTAGCTCATTCATTTAGGGTCACAAATCATTCACCATCCCATATATGCATTCATGCAAAACTGATAATGGAATGTTGATCAATTTCAAACGATAGGGAATGAAAACACATTGCACACACTGAGCTAATACTTGATGATTCTGATGATTCATATACTTCTGATCTTTGGGCATTTGTTATTTTGCTTATGTGCTAACATGTATTTACGAGTTTGTGATATGTTTCAGGTTGGGTTCTTACTAAAATGCTCAAGAGCATTTGACAGTGAAGTCGCCATTTGTTGTGGTTGATCCACAACACACCCCAAAATTGGGGACCCACCTTTTTGAAGGCTCACAGGGAAGGATCTCAGTGACCCAGATGCCAGAATTGCAAAAAAAAGATAAAATGCACAAGTGTAGAAAGGGGTCGCGAAATCGTGACATGTCGCGAAATCGCGACCGAAACCGAAAAGGTGTCGCGAAATCGTGACATGTCGAAAAATCGCGGTCAGCGCGGTCAACGACAACGAAGCAAAAAGTCGCAAAATCGCGATGTGTCGGTGACCAGGAAGAAAAGGTGTCGCGAAATCGCGACGTGTCGGTGACCAAGAAGAAAAGGTGTCGCGAAATCGCGACGTGTCGGTGACCAAGAAGAAAAAGGTGTCGCGAAATCGCGACGTGTCGGTGAAGAGAAAAGAAAAGGTGTCGCGAAATCGCGACATGCTGTTCGGAAGAAAATAAATGATGTCGCGATTTCGCGACGTGTTTTGCCGAAGCGTACGGATGATGAAAAGTGTCGCGATTTCGCGACGTGTTTTGGAAAGGTGTACGGAAGCGGAAAAACGTCGCGATATCGCGACAGGAAAGACGTCGCGATTTCGCGACCGATTGCAACAAAGGTGTACGGACGGAAAAATGGTCGCGATTTCGTGACGTGTTTTGCCGAAGCGTACGGAACAGAAAAATGGTCGCGATTTCGCGACAGGAAGCTGCATGAAGGTCCGAAAGGGAAAAGCGTCGCGATTTCGCGATGAGTTTTGCGGAAGCGTACGGATGATGAAAGGTGTCGCGATTTCGTGACGCATTTTGGCAAAGTTGTACGGTCAAGGAAGATGTCGCGAAATCGCGACGGAAATGAAAATCAGGCTCAAAGCAGGGAAGTGTCGCGATTTCGCGACGTGTTTTGGCAAACAGTACGGACGGAGAAAATGGTCGCGATTTCGCGACAGAAAGCTGCATGAAGGTCCGAAAGGGAAAAGCGTCGCGATATCGCGACAAGTTTTGCCAAGGCGTACGGAAGATAAAAACGGTAGCGATATCGCGACGGTTTGTCGAAGGAAGGCAAGAGGATGATAATGGTCGCGAAATCGTGACATAAAGTTGCCAAGGAGGCCCGACTGGGAAACGGTAGCGATATCGCTACGAAAAGCCGTTGGACGCGTACGGCAGAGAAAGACGTCGCGATTTCGCGACATGTCACGATTTCGCGACCGGGAAGATGAACGGGTAGACTTGCAGTTTTGTCGGGTTCTATCACAGAAAAGCGGTACGGCAGGCGCAGAAAGTGCGTGACACGTGGCGTGCAGGTGTCAAACTTGCAGGGGCGTTACATGCAGAGTGAATTTCGGGACGTTTCCAAATTTGAGCGTGAATCAAAGCGGGAAAAAGCAGGAATTTGAAGGGTCACCCACAGGAAGAGGAAATGAAGCGACGGAGGAAATCGAAGAGCCATAACAATGCTATAAAGCCAGAATTGCAAATCGAAGAAGGGGTTGGAAATTGCCGAATACGGAGTTGCAGAGACGAAGGCTTTGTGCTATTCTGGGCCCGTACTTGGGCAATTTCCTTCTTTTTATTATGGGATTTTCTTTCACACCTGGAACATTTTTGAATGTAATCGAGATATCATTTAAATACAAATACAGAGAGTTGGCATCTTATTGGATGAGAAAGAAGGAGTAACTTTTGCATGCATGATTTAATGTTTATATTTCCCTTCCAGATTTCTTAGGTTTTTAGGTGAAGTTAATGCAAGATCTCTTGGTTGCTTCATGCGAATGCCTATTTTCTGGAATTACCACGAAACCCTCGAGACTCACTTTGGCCTATTTGGATTGTGTGGATGTGCAGGTTCATTAGGTTAGGTTGCATGTAGAAAGCCTCAGTATCTTCGGTTTCATCAGATTAGTGACAACTTTCTGACTGTAATCTATTTTTATTGTTACTTTTATTTTATTTTTGTCTTTGCTTTTCAAACCCATATTTTATTTTCAGCAGTTTAATTACTGTGTTTGAATAAATCACTGAAAATCCATCAGAATTAGAGGTTAAAGCAGATTTTATTCATTTTGAGTTCATTGAAAGTTCAAAATTAATAAACCACAGTGCCCCTTGTTAACATCCACTTGCAAACCCTAAGGTGTTCTTAGCATTTCATTTTAAACAGCATCCTTGATAATTAATAATCAGCATAATAAGAACCTTGGAGAAATCATTTTTCTTTGCAAGCAGAGGATTTAGGACTCGGATCCTACAGGAGAGTGTGTTTTCACAATCGGGTTAAAACACCACACAACAGTAGGATTGTTAAATGTCTCTAAAGTTTCAAGACCTGCAACTTTCCAGCAAGTTCCTAAAATTTATTTTCAAATAAATTTATATTTTCTTTAGTTATTCGCATGTAGTAAAAATCCTACCTCATTCCCCCATTCATTTATAGCATCTATCGCTAAAATAAATTCACATTTTGGAATTTTAAAATTAGGGTTTCTTAATACCCTACTTCATGTCATTTAATTTCTGAAGCATGTTGTAATCTATAGTTTAAATTAGGGTTTCCTAATCCTCTTTTATTTCACACACTTGGATTACATGTTTCTATTCTTTGCAAAGTAGATTTATTTGTTTTATAAAGGCATTTAGGACTAGACCATTTCTTTACAAAGAATATAAGTTATCTAATCATTTGCTTTCGAAAAGGCATTAGGATTAGTTTTCTTTTGAAAATGCAACTAGTTAGTTTCTTACCTTGCATACATCGTTAGCAAAACACAAACCCACACACACTCATGTGGTATTTAAAAAAGTGGTGATATTGGAATTCATCCCCAATCCATCGCTTGAGACTGGTGTGGATCGAGTTTCATTCTCCATCAGCTCACCCCCCTAGACACCTAGTAGCCATACGAGTGGTTTTCTATATTTCATCACCAAAAAATCCCCCACTTTTATAATTGGGCCTTGGATTTCATCACCAATGGTTACCTGTGAAGTGGGATAGGATTAGATGCCTTAGTCCACAAGGCTAATATAATTTGTGGATATGGTAACTGTCGCTATTGACTAAGCCTAATCGAGGGTGAAGCGAATGCATGGGGTTGTTGACCATGCCTAGCACGTCATAGACATTACCACCTCTTTTCATGAGAGGATTTAGCGGACTCACTTCAACATAGTGAGTTACACCCCCTTTAAGATATCATTTTACTACACCTTTCATACAGGTCACCATTTGCATGTTGCCATACCATTCTATTTTTTTCATATTTGGGTGTTGTAGGAGGTTTGATATCGATGACATTCCTGATTTTCTAGAATATCCACTCCATTACCCTTGATTCTACATAGGGAGTATCAACATTACAACACACAAAATAAACAAAACACTTTTATTTTTAGCAGTTAGAATTGATTCTGGTCTACTGTTGTTTGCATGATCATGGACCGGTCTCAATACAGTACATTATATAATATCTTGCTACACACAACATGTCACTTATTTTATACTTATATTAGACATAGTTGATTCTGTATCACACAGGGTTTATTCTTAAAACCCCTTTTACACATGCTACTATGTCTGTGGTCACCCATAGTAGAGTGCATGAAAAGAATACTATATGAAGGAACGCCCTCCCCCATCCTCTAGTCAGCCCACTCTTACTCCTTTAATAATGAAGGATAATATCATAGACACATATGATTCATGCATAGAATCCGATGTTCAACTCATACACATGATGCCTCATGATGAGATGTTAGCCTTGAGTGAAATCCTCACTACTTCACTCATAGAGGATTACCTACTCCTTTCATCCCCATCCTCACCTAACCCATCGACCACATTATGTGACCATGTGATCTACACAATGCCAAGACAACCTCATCCATCCTTCACAGTATATGAGGAGGTCATGCCTAATTCACCCACCTTTGCATATCCCTTCTTCCAAAATCTATCTCAATCCCTATTTGAGAATGATTCCTCCCTCCTAAACTATACCTATCCTGAGGTTGCATCATTCACCCTACCATAGAAATGGTATCTAACCCATCCTCCTCCACTGTAGGAAGCTAGAAACCATCCTTCCAAACTACACTAAAAATCCCTACCCAATAAGAATCGCAAGTATTCCCTCAAACTTCACACCCGTACTCTTCACAAGAATACCAACCATCCTCTTACCAAGAGCCATTCTTCACCATCTTTGAAGGCACCTCCTAGCAACCTCTTCAGACACAAGATGCACAAACCTAAGCGAGAGTGTACACATATACTTTTCCCTCAACCCAAACTCCTTTGGAAGCTTATCCCACCTTTTCAATAGCTTTTCCACCAATCTCCCAGGTATCTGAAGTGTACGATACCCGACCTTTAGAACCACATTTGTCTACAATGACCTTTAGGATACCACCACCTATTCCTTTTCAAGCTCCCACTACCAATCTCCATCCTACCTATGGACCAACACTAGAATCTTATCCACCCACTCAACCAAACCATTCCACACAATTTACCTTCCCTACTTCCTACCCTCCAGGGTAGAGATAAATCCCATATTTTGATATCTCACCTCGACCACCTCTAGCAATAGTAGTACTAACACCTACACTACCACTAGTTACACCTAGCTTCTTTATGCCTCCTCTAGTTTGGTCATCACCACCCACAACTCAACCAGTACAACAGGATCCAAACCAACAAGTACCTATATTGCAACCATATGCCTCACCGTCATAGTATTATTATCCTCAATAGACACCTACTTCACAACCTAGTGTACCAGTGGGCATGACAACACATGTCACCCAGTACCCACCTTATCATGATCAGACACAATAGCATTCCCCATAGTATTTTGAAGAACAATAATATCAATATCCACCACATCCATAGGATCAGCCTATCCTAGCTCAATCTCCTATGGCTATGACACCCGAACTTGAACTCTTACAAGATGAAGTCAAATTTTTGAACCTCTATACCTCTAGCTATGGGCCACAAAAACTTTGTTAAGATGAACTATGCAAAAAACTAGTTCACCCCTCAGTTCCCATTCCTCCCTATCCCTATCACTTTGAAATACCAAAATTCAACAAGTATAGAGGTAAGGAAGACCCTAGAGAGCACGTGAACAATTACCGCTCCTCCTACTACCAACTTCATAGTAGTAACCCTCTTATGTTACGTACCTTCTCCCTATCCCTCACTGGACCAACACTATATTGGTACAACATGCTCCCACGCCACAACTTGTATACCTTTGAGCAACTAGAAAACTCCTTTCTAGAGCACTTTTCCATCAACATCAAGAAAAATACCACATTTTTTTATGTCTACACCTTACAATAGGTGGATGATGAACCCATTACTAAGTTTATTTCCATATGGAGAGAAATTTTCCATGACCTCACTCATAGCCTCCCCACCTCAGAACTTGTGACATTCTTTTACAAGAGTTGCCGCAAATACATTTCCACATCCCTCCAAATTCACCAAATTTGTACCTTTTAAGATGCTATCTCACAAGAAAAAGTGATCGAAGACATCAAGGTTCAGTCTAGGAATATTAAGTTGAGAGCCAAATCCAACTATAACTCCAACTTTCACTTCAATAGACCCACACCAAATCAACCTTACCCATGACCACCACAAGCCAACCAAGTCATAGCTGCTACCCTAGAACTAGCATCGAATCCTCCACCATATACATCATAGTTTCAAGCACTCCAAGCTAATGCTCTTACCCCATATCGACCATAACAATATCAAGGCATGTGCCCACAAGGTCCATCGCACAACTTTACACCCTTATCTTAATAGTTACTAGCCCTGTTCCACAGATTGTATGAGGGCAACCATATCATTCTACCTGAGATCTACCCATTGGATCTAAATTCACCTAAGCCTTGTGACTATAATGAGTAGCTCTTCTATCCTTTCCATAGGCAGCATGGCCATAATAGCGATTCATGTTGCTCCTTACATGGGCAAGTTCAAGACCTAATCGATAGGGGCACTATTTAGGTAGCAAACCCTCTAGCCCTATAAAACCAAAACTTAGGGATCTTTCAGAACCCCCTACCATATCACAGAGGACCCAATCCTCATAGACCCTTAAACAATCCCCCAGCTCCACCTCACCAAGTTAACAATGTCCAGCATGATCCTCCATCACGTGGTGTAGTAGGTATGATCAACCTTACTACAAGGAACCAATGGTACCTATGGTTCTAGATAGCACCTATTGTTTCTCCCCCTATCCAATTTACATCCCCACAAATATCTCAAACACTTAATATCATACCACCACCACCTCAAAATGTGATTACCATCTGTGGTAGCCTAACCCATCAGCTTCAATCTCTTAAAAAAATCTCAACCCCATCACAAGGCATTGAATGGCATCCTATATTCCATTGACTTAGAGATACATGACACAAATATCTTTGTCAATTTTATAGGGAACATACCACGATGCATCCAACATTCAATTAATTTCCATGACCATAATATAATGAAACTCATTAGTGAAGGAGCTGATCCTCCCCTCCACATAAAATCCAATATTAATGATATCACCTTTAAGCAGGTACTCATTGACAACACATTATATCCATAGCAGCTCTACATCACCTGCACATCTCGTAATCCCATTTTGCCATGCCCTCCCTTGACCTACATGCTTTCAATGGCTCCATGAGACCTACCGTAGGATCCATAGTATTACCAATCCATATAGTTATTCATACCATTCCCATCCTCTTTCACATAATTCAAGGAGAAATGCAATACAACATTCTCCTTGGTCACCCTTGGATTAGAGACATGCAGTGTGTCACATACACATTACACCATTGCCTCAAGTACATACACAACAAACTTGTTCACTATGTCCTAGCTGATGGAGACCCCTTTAAGTTTTGTAATGTCATATACCTTCCCATTACACCTTCATTTTCATCCTCCCAACTGTTCCTTGTATCTTCTCACTAGTCAATAGGAGCATCTGTATCCTCCCCAAATTCCACCTCAACATCCTAGTGTTCATAAATAACACAAGCCTTGATAGTTGCACCATTAGCACCATATTTTAGGGGACCTAAAACTACTACCATGCCTTTCTCACTACCATCCTTATGGCCTCTACAATTCTCCCAACCTCTACCATTTCAATTTCCACCCACGGTGTCACAACCATCATTGCCACCCACCACACAACCAACTACATTACCTCATCCACATTGCATACAGAAGCCCTTATCCTTCCTACATTGCAAATACTTCCACTTCCCTTTTTACCAAAACCTAGGACATTCACATCTCCACATATCCCTACACTTGTGCCGATGTCATCCCCTATATAGAATAAACAACCTATTCAAGATACAACAACCAAACATCATGAACCGGAACAACCAACATCAAATTCAAAGGAACAACTCCCACACCCTTTAGCTGTGACCATCAGGTAATCTCAACTTTCTCCTTCCTCAACTGATTCTGATACTCCATCTTAGTCACTAGAATGTACCACACCACACATATCCATCTTCATGAAAAATTTAGGCCTAAGAGACTATAATGTACATGACACTCATGTATTTGACCCTCCAATCCAATCCACCCATGATTTTGGTCACCCTTAAGCCTCGGTCATTACCATTGGAACCATCATATAGTTAGGAAGTCCCTAAAACTCCACCAACTTTGTGTATACATGATTTGAATCTTCGATTTCCCCACCAGTTTCTCCACCACCACAATCTAGCTCTGGTGATGCAATCACACACCTAGCCAACCCTCAATTTTCCTTGCACTACCTATAACATTTTCATTGGCATGGGTTCGGGCTAGGCCATTATGAGCAAGGGCTATGTACACCCATTAACCCTTGTATTTGATCACCCAACGATAAAAATGGCCTAGGTTATCACCCAACTGCCATATATACATTAGAATATGAGATCCAAGATCTATCCCTACACCCTCCTCTACGTCTAACACACACCTTGAAAGAATATATCGATATAGATATATTATAAGATACACCTTCACCCACATCAACCATCATAGTCCCCTGCAATTTATTTCAATAATTCCCTATGTCCAATACCTCCTAATTTTATGATATGAATAGGTTGGTAGAACACTTTTCTACCTTATCCCTAGCTACATAACATACAAATCTGAACCCAATCCCACCTGATCCACCACCAATAGATCCAAACCTAGTCCCTCTTGATGTGCCATTGATACACTTGCTTATATTCCCACCTATACATAGACAGCTATAGAGTGCATTCTCTCATCCTTGTTCATTTCTAGTTGTATTACAACCTCCCTTGAGCCTCTTAAGATGCACATAATTCATTGAATTTCCCTCACCAAATTCTACCCCATCTACTTCACCTTCATCATCGATCAACATGGTCAAAGTGGATTTATGCTCTCCCCTTCACTATAGCCACTAGCTAAGTCAAGATGATACCCCAAACCCAAACTTTATTGATCTCGCACATATCTTGTGCATATCAATACCTGGAGATTTCCTTCTCTCTCCTCACATCTTGTGGGTGGTAAATACCCCATCCTCATCCACGTCATCCCAAACCCCCCAGGTCCATCACATGAGCATTTACATAGATGAGGAACACGAGTTTAGTGAGGCCATTGATGACTTCAACTTCATTTCTATCCCCAAACAATTGCATGATAGATCTTGAATGATCATCGAGGACACAATCAACGTCGACATAAGTGATGATCCAAAAAATCTACACATCCTCAAATTAGCTGCTAGCCTCTCACCAGAGGAGTGCATTGCCTTCACAAATTTCCTTCAAAAATATATAAATTTTTTTGCATGGTCTTACAAAGACATGTCGGGACTTGACCCTGCCATAGTAGTTCATAATATTATACTAGATCCTAATGCAAAACTAGTAATACAAAAGCTGTAATGCATGCATCTAACCATCACATTGATAGTTAAATATGAGCTCCAAAATCTCCTAGATATTGATTTCATAGTATCCATCAACTATCTCGAGTGGGTATCCAGCATGGTCCCTGTACCCAAGCCATCCAGTGATGTTCATGCTTGCACAGATTTTCATGACCTAAACAAAGCTTTTCCCAAAGACAACTTCTCTCTACCCAACATTGACTCCCTCATTGACTCTATCATGGGTCACAAAATGATTTCCCTCATGGATAGATTTTCAGGATATAATCAAATCAAAATCAACCCAGCCGATCAACACAAAACTTCCTTCACAACACCCTCGGGGATATTTTCCTACAAAGTCATGCCCTTTGGCCTTAAAAATGCTGGGGTAACCTATCAACGAGCCATGAACTACATATTTCATGATTTAATGCACAAGAACATTGAGGATTATGTGGATGATCTTATCGCTAAGTCCAAGAAATGTGTTGACCATATCGAAGATCTCTGTAAGATTTTTGATCGACTACTAGAAAACAACGTGTGCCTCAATCCTAAGAATTGTATGTTTGATGTTACATCAGGAAAAATATTAGGATTCATTGTCTCTCAATGATGCATGTAAGTAGATCCTATAAAGGTGAAAGCCATCATCGACATGCCTCCTCCTACCAAACTAAAGCAATTGCATAGCCTCCAGGGCAATATTACCTCTATCCATAGATTTATAACGCAATTATCAGACAAATGTCAATGATTCAACCATCTCCTCTAGAAAGGAGTAAACTTCAAATGGGATGATAACTATCAAGGAGCATTAAATGCTATCAAAAACTACCTTACATCACTGTCTGTTATGTCACCACCGCACCCAAAATTACCACTGACTCTATACATTTCAGCCATAAAACTTGCACTTGGTACACTCCTAGACCAAAAAATGTGCTCGATAAAGAGTAGACCATTTACTACATCAACTATACACTAGTTAGTTATGAAATGAGATACGGATACATGGAAAAGCTATGCTTAGCAGTAGTAATCACTAATTAGAAGTTAAAACACTACATGTTAAACCACACAACTTTTGTCATCACTCGAGACAATCCCATATGGTACATGATGAACAAGAGTTATCACAATTCACATACAACCAAATGGATCATGCTCCTAACTGAATTTAACCTAGAATTCATGTCTCAAAAGTCTATCAAATGACAAGTCATCATCGACCAACTGGCTGAAGCTTTGTTTAATTACAATCAACCCCTACTCATTCAACTCCTCGATGATTCCATATTTCACATAACCAAATATGAAGAATATGTTGAACCTAAATTAGTGGCTGACCTCATCATGTTCTTCGATGGTTCTATGTGTCTCTATGCTGGAGGTGTAGGCATTGTATTCTTTACACCAGAAGGAGAACCACTACCCTTTTCATTCAAAATTGATTTTCCTTGTACCAATAACAATGCAAAATACAAAGCCCTAATCCTAGGACTAAAATAAGCATACTCTATGCACATCAAACACCTCCACATCATAGGTGATTCACTTTTGATAGTCAATCAAGTTCAAGAACTTTGGCTATGCAATTACCCAGTTCTCCAATAATACAATAAAATTGCATAATAACTCTTATCCCGATTTGAGTGGTATGTCGTCAAAGCTGCTCCATGATCATCAAACCATTTTGTAGATACTATGGCATCCTTAGGGTATCTCATCCCATAAAATCCAACATCTGACACAACATTTTTATCTATCCATACACTTACTCAATTTTCTATATCACCCACACCCCCTACAGATGATGGTGGTGTGTATGTGGTAAATACCGAACCCCATGATCCATGGTTTGCACAAATGAAAGACTACATCAAACTAGGTTTCCTACCATGTGATCTACCCCATGATCAATGCCGAACCTTAAAAAAAAATTAGAACCACTATAACTTGCTGGGGGACATCCTTTATTGTCGTAGATATGATGACATGCTCCTACATTGCCTAGAATCGCAAGAATCACAATGGGTTGTAAAAGAAACCCATTATGGTACTTGTGGTGGCCATTTTAGTGGCATGGAAATAACTAAACGCATCCTCTTCTTGGGTTATTACTATCCCAAAATGGAGAAGGACTATTACGAGTATGTCAAACATTGTATCAAATTCTAACAACATGCCAACCTAACACATTTACCATTCCAAGCACTTCAACCAATCCAGTCCATGTGGCCCTTCTCCCAATGGGGTCTAGATCTAATTGGATAAATTACACCTACCTCCTCCAGCAATCACAAATTTATCATCACAAAAATAGAATATTTTACCAAGTGGGTCAAATCCATCCCACTAGTCCAAACTATAGGAGCCAAAATTGTAGTATTCATCACAGAGCATATCATATGCTGCTTTGGAATTCCCTCCCAAATCATTTATTATAATGGGAAATGCTTTAAAAACAAGAATTTTTGAGCCCTATGCAGAAAATTTCACATACACCATATATCTTATACCCCATATTACCCTCAGGGTAATGGCCAAGTAGAAGCCATGAACAAAACCATATATTCCATTCTTCGTAAAACTATAGTAGAATCTCACCAAGATTGGCATAATCAAATACCCCTAGTCTTGTGGGCATATCGTACGAGCATCCATACTCCTACTGGGGTAATACCTTTTTCACTTGTATACAGAGCTAAAGATATCATGCCTCTTGAGCTTGATATACCTTCATTACGGATATCTATGAAGGACTTCATTGACAATGAAACCTCTCACCAAGCTCATCTAGATCAACTAACACGTATTGATGAACATCACATTCATGCAATCGAGCACACACGAGTCTATCAAGATTGCCTTTGTTGTGCCTACAATAGCAAGGTACATCAACGCAAGTTTAATATTGGCAACTTGGTTCTCAAAGAGAATTAGTAAATCACAAGTCAACCTTGCCACTTATCTATAAATAGGTCTTTCTAAAATTATCCTTCTACATAGAGTAACTTTCCTCTTGTAGATATTGCATTCCCCCACTTGCATAATTTATATTTACATACATTGCACATATCCATGTGTTTATAGTTATAATTTTAATTCATGTTTGTACATTCTCCCCCAAAATGTGTCGTAGTAGGAGTAATACATGCACTTGTTAGCATCACCACCTAGATGTCCATTCCTCATTTTTAGGATAAGGGTATACATAGGTGTCATGTTTAGTTATAACTATGTTGTAGTTCAGGAAATCCAGTGTCACCCATAGCTATTGAGTTTTGTACATTCTTCTTATGGTCCTTTAGGCTGGTTCAACTTCTCTCATGGATCACTCACAACAGGTTACACATTAAATAATTTTGAGATTAGGAAAGAGGACATCTTAAGTAGACATCGCCATCTAGAAAATGGTATCCCTTGCTCATCCTATCGCCTACATGGTCAACATACGAACTGGGAATAAACAAAGGGATGAAGCATAACCAAAAGGAAATAATAGGGTAGAAAACAAATGCTAATGCCCTTAGAATAGACAAAAAAAAAGGAGAGAAAATAACACTACCGCAATCAAATAGGTCAACACTATATGAGGGGTAGAAAACAAAAGAAAACACCTCTTGATATCACCCATGTTATGCTTATTGCCTTTGGTCCTTAGGTTCAACAAAACACCATGGGATTATTCCCATCACTAGCAATAGGCTCCAAGAGCCTACCTACCAGTGGAATAGTCTTACAGGTGACAACACATCTCTCACATTAGCATCTCACTTTTGTACAGATCACTATTGTGGAAAGATGAGCTAGCTAGTCCAGTAGCATCTACAAAGGGTTAATCCTACCTCACTCAAAATGGATAAATGAACCTTATAGATTCACACACATAGGTCCAAGAAAGACTTTGAACTAGCCCAATTATGTTATAAGTTGCCAAAAAACTTCTATAACTAAGGGTTTGAGATTTGATTATCATAACTATGTTAGTCAAAGCCATTACACATGCCTTATTATCCATCGTCCCTAAAACCATGGAATGGATCACATCCATACAAGTAAATGCCACGATACAAGTTCTTTCTTGGCACATTTTAGTAAGTCCATACATGCATTGATGAGCCTAAAAAATGCTCATATTTTGTATGGGTTTCATCGATTATTATGCGGTAATATATTAGGAACTATGTACTTTTATGAATGATTATGTAATTATTTAATAGAATTATGTGTGTTATCTAATTTGTGTGTTTTAGTGTGTTTTTGTGGAAATGTAGTTGGTTTTGACAGATTTGGATCAGTCGAGGTCTTTCGTGGACCTGGAACTCTGTTTCTTTTGGGATCAAGGCATGAAGGTAGGTGCCTTCCTCTTCAAGGAAGGTGCCAACAGATGGTAGGTGCCTTCCTCTTCAAGGAAGGCACCAACAGAAGGTAGGCGCCTTCCGTATAGAGAAGGCGCCCAACATACTTAGGCGCCTTCCGTATAAGGAAGGTGCCCTATACAAGGCAAAGCACCTTCCGTATAGGGAAGGCACCCACATCAGTAGGTGCCTTCCATAGGAAGAAGGTGCTCAACTTTAGTATGCACCTTCCACATATAGAAGGCACCCCACCAGAGCACATGAGGAAGGTGCCTTCCTCATAGAGAAGGTGCCTCTCTATTCTTTGCCCATTGACCAGACAAGAGCAACGTGGACAACATTGACTGGTGCAGTTTTAGTTCTACATCACGTAGGATAATTCTGGGAACTGCACTAATGAATGAAAGCACTAGGTGAAGCATGAACCAATCAATGGGTACATTACCATTAGGAACAATGCTCGCTTTAGCATATGTCGATCACATTTACCAGATTGTCCCAGTTTAGTCTGTAACTAAACTACTACTGTAACTTATTTATAATAGAATATGTGTGTGTGTGCTATATAAACACACATAGACCTCTCTGATAGATATCCAGACTGAGCATTATTTATCATTCTGAGGAGATAGAAGCATTGTAATAATTCTTTTGCAAGTACAATAAAGCTCAAGAGTTCCTAACTACGTATTCAGCTGGAAGGGAGTTGCTGGAGCCTGGGCCCACTCCAAGCCAGTATTCCTTCCCTTTTTCTTATGCTTTCTAGATTAGTTTTCCTGCTTTCATAGGTTTATTTTTTGCACTATTATTTTACTTGTGAAGTAGGTTTATTTTCATTATGAACGTATGAATATTTATTTTCCTAGGATTTAATTATTCATACATAATTATTGTGGTGTGGATGAATGATTGACAATCTTTTAAACCCCCCAATAGTAGAATTAGTGGGACTCATCTCAAAGTGGGTATTGTGAATGATCTGATATGAGACCCTTCTAAAGTTTACAAAGATCCCTGGGTTGACAATTTAAATGATCGGGCAAGTGACAAAATAGGAGAAAAATTAACCTGTGTTTAGCCCATGACATTTTGGCATCGTTGTTGGGGAAGTGCCTCTATTAGATTAATTACAATACCTAAAAACCTTCTATCTAACTTTGTATGAGTTCTTCGAGAAGAAGAGGACCTGATGGTCGGTTCATAAAATAAAGTCCACCAAAATCTGAGTCAGCCGAACATTCTGAGTTTGAACTAGATTCGCTCGAGTCTTCACCAGCAGTCCACTAGAGTGAGGATCCTCACTTTGTGCAAAGTGCTTCCTCATCCCACCAACTAGGGGAAGAATGAACCATTGTAAACCCATTGTTTAAGAGGACACCCTCAGAGGAAGCTCTATTGTGGAAAGTTGTAGAAGATCGGATGATAACACCAGCCTACCTTAGAGCCTTGACTCAGAAAGTTTTGAACGACCATGAGGCCATAAGAACTGCATTAGAGACCACATTTCCTAAAAAAATGGCCGACGAAGAGACTTCATCTGGCTTTAGTTTCCTAATTGAGGAAGGAGTAGGAGAAACCAAAATGAAAAACATATCCCCTGCTCACCTTCCTACCTTCAGAGGATACCCGACCGAGGACCCTGACCTATTTTTATTTAAGTTTGATGTTCTATGCAGGTCTGTGGACTACAAATATGATATACAGAAGCTGAAGCTCTTTTCTTCCACATTAGATGATGTAGCTCTGCGATGGTTCATCGATCTGGGAGACAAACACATTGCCACATGGGATCAAATGAAGAGGCTCTTTTTAGAGCAATATCAAGACTTCGGGAGAGCAAGAGACTCCAGAGAAGAGGTCCTAAGCATGATGCAGAAGGAAGACGAGTCTCTTGAGGAGTACTGGGAGAGATTCAACTTCAATCTTCAATGATCTCCTCATGCGAAGCTAGCTGATAAGTCTCTTAAAAGCATATTTTTGAGAGGACTTAACAATGAATCATTGGAAGCTCTCAACATGATTTTTGGAGGTGATGTCTACCAGCACACTATGGAAGATATCCAACAATTATGCTAGAACTACTCAAGAAGGAGAGGCAAGACCACTTCTAGGACCATGAAAGTGACTGCTTCGGTCACAAAAATAGAAATAGGCAATATGTTGGAAGATTTGAAAAGTGAGATGCTTTTGTCTCTAGAATTACAGATGGACACATTGTTGTTAGAGAAAAAGAAGCAAGAAAACGAGGCAGCATTAGCTTATTTTTCTCTGAAATGTAGAGGAAAGCATGCAAAGAATGCATGCCCGAAGAACAAAGTCAGAGTATGCATGGTCTGTAAGCTAAATCATAAGACCAAATTGTGCCCATAATTGCCCAGTATCAAGGAGGATGTTGATGTTATGGAAGCCTATTTTATAGGCAATCGGAGGAGTTGGCCACAACCCCCTACGGGAAATACGCCACCAAGAATACCATCATATGGGGGAGGACCATACATGCCACAAGGCCAGCCTCAACCACCTAACATGGGGTGGTGGGGGCCATCTCCTTGGTCCAATGCACCCCCAGGAGCAGCATATCCGAATCAGCAGCCCTAGATGCAATATCAATACCCTGGGCAATAGTGGAGAGGCCAGGCTCAATGGAATCTGGCTCCATAGAATGTAGCGCTAGCTCACCCCCATCAAAACCTACCAGCCTTGCCTATAGTGAGACCTACGTAGCTACCCGCACAACCGATGGCAAATCCAAACAATAGAGTAAATCAACCGACATATAATGTAGAAGGTGAGATGTACCCGATGTATAATATTAGTTGTAATCCTATTCAACTTAGATCAGGTAGACATCTAGGAGTAGAGACACCTCCCTTGATAGAAGAGGAGGCAGAAGTAGAGGAAACACCTCTTATAGAAGAGGTGGAAGAAGAAGTGGCTGAGAGAACAAAGGCTCTATTTCCTAACCAATTGCAAGAATAGAGGAAATTAACGCAGCCAAAGTTTGATATTCTTTCTAGCTTGAAAAATCTCATGGTGACAATTCCACTTTTTCAAGCTATCCGAGACGTCCCGATATATTCTAAAGCAATAAAAGAGATGTGCCTAAGAAATTCAAGCCAGAGAGTGACCCAGACTATTAATGTTGTGGGCAAGTTGGCTGATTTAATGATGGGAAAGATGTGTCACCCTAAGTACGTAGACCCAAGAAACCCAGTGTTGACGGTAAAAATTAGGGGGCATTCCTTGACCAATATGTTGGTCGATATTGGTGCAACCATTAATGTAATTCCTCAGGAGACCATGCAGAGGCTACAACTCATAGACCTGAGGCCAACCTCAATAGTTTTGTAGCTGGTTGATCGATCAACCGTAGCACCGAAAGGAATACTGGAAGATATAATCATGATGGTCGATGCATGGGAATATCCGATTGACTTCTTGGTGTTACAATCTAAAACTAGGCTGGGTGGCTACCCACTTATCTTGGGAAGACCGTGGTTGGTGATAGTTGATGCCTACATCAGCTACCATGATGGGCTGATGACCATATCCAATGGGCAGAATGTAAAAAGGTTGACTATTTCACCTCCCACGTAGTTCATTGATTCATTGGGAGGGTCTACGTTGACCAAGCACAAAGAGGAGGAGATGTCCATCATCCAGCCGGTGATGGCATTAGACAAGTTGGAGGAAGAATATGAGGATGGTGCTATCATAGAATTCCTCCAAGGAGAGTCCTTCGGCATTACGCCTGAGTCACCATTAGCTGGCGCCCAAGACCACCACATCCAGTAGATAAACATTGGGCCAGGAAAAATGTTGAATATCAATAGTGGGTTGACCCCCACACAGCTAAGGAAGGTAGAAGAACTCCTGGTTAGACACCAATGGGCATTCACATTCGCTTATCGGGTATTACCTTTTGGGCTATGCAATGCACCTACCACCTTCTAGAGGGTGGTGCTCAGCATATTTTTAGATATGATAGGAGATGTGGTTGAAGTGTACATGGATGACTTCACCATTTATGGAGAAACCTTTGATGAAGCAATGAAGAACCTGGAAAGAGTGCTCGAAAGAAGTGAGGAAAATAATTTGTCCCTTAGTAATGAAAAATTCTTTATAATGATGCAAGAGGGCATCGTATTGGGACACCATCTCTCCACAGAAGGAATAAAGGTTGACAAAAGAAAAATAGAGGTCATCAAGGACCTACCCAACCCTACAACACAGCGAGAGGTGAGAAGTTTCCTTGGATTTGTCGGGTACTACCGATGATTTATCATCGACTTTAGCAAAATTGCAAGACCACTACACACTTTATTGTCTAAGGACGTGGAGTTCAACTGGACGGAAGACTACGAAAGAGCATTTCAGTCACTCAAGGAAAAGCTGATATCTGCACCTATTCTGAGGGGACCGAATTGGGCTATACCCTTCCACATCTATTGTGATGCCTCCAACAATGCGATTGGAGCAGTCCTCGGATAGAAGGATGGTGAGGAATTTTATGCCATCTACTACGTCAACAAAAATTTGGTAGGGGCTAAGCTCAACTATATAGTGATGGAGAAGGAATTCCTTGCGGTTGTGCATGCCATAAACAAATTCCGCCATTATATTACTAGATACAAGGTGTTCGTCCACACGGACCATGCAACTATCAGGTATTTAATGAGTAAACCAGCTATTGGAGGAAGAGTTATAAGATGGCTTCTACTACTGTAGGAGTTCGACATCATGATAGTTGACAAGTCGGGCAAGGACAATGTTGTAGCAAACTTCCTATCCATGTTGACACCAGTAGATCATACGGTAGTGGAAGACCAATTTTTGGATGAACATTTGTTCACCATCAATGAGAAAACACCATGGTATGTAGACATAGCCAATTACTTAGCCATCGGAATAACCTCACCCGCTCTCTCCTTATGAGAAAAATAGGCGGTAGTAGAGAAGAGTGCCTCCTTTTTATGGGTTGATGGTCTCCTATTCAAAACAAGATATGATCAAATTATAAGGAGGTGTGTAGCAGAGCAGGAATTCTCAGAAATACTCAAAGCTTGCCACGATGAACCATGCGGGGGACACTTTGTAGGGAGACGGACCACCTATAAAATCCTATAGGCTGGGTATTTTTGGCCCACTCTATTTAAAGACACGATCGCCTATGCTAGCAAGTGTGACGAGTGCCAAAGAATGGGTAGACCAACCCATCGAGACGAGATGCCCCTTCAATCGCAAGTGCATCTAGAGCCCTTCGATAAGTGGGGTATGGATTTTGTGGGGCCAATTAATCCACCCTCAATAGGAAGGAGATTTATTTTAGTCTGTACAGACTACGTCACCAAGTGGGTGGAGGTTCAAGCACTGAGGGATTCAAAGGAAAAGATGGTAGCCGACTTCTTATTTGCTCAAATTTTTACATGATTTGGGGTCCCCAAAGAAATAACAATAGACCAGGGACCTCAATTTACCTCCAAGTTGATCGAGGAGTTGATGAAGCAATATCATATTTGGCACAACAAGACTATGCCCTACCACCCGTAGGCAAATAGGCAAGTGGAGGTGACGAACAAAGATATAGAGAGTATCCTGATGAAAATCATGCAACAACATAGAAAAGATTGGGCTACATGGCTTCTGGAGGCAGTATGGGCGTACAACACTACGTGGAAGTCGACCACCGGCTTTACACCCTTCCATCTGGTCTACGGGAAGAATGCAATGATGCCCATTGAGTTTGAAATTAAGACATTAAGGACTGCTTTAGAATTAAATTTGAGCTTGGAAGAAGCTCAAAAAGAGAGGATTCAACAGTTGAACTAGCTGGATGAATTCAGAAGGGATGCTCTACATAGAACGAAGATCATACAGAAGCAAAGAAAAAAATGGCATGATCGACACATCAAGCTGAAGTAGTTCCAGGAGGGATATTGGGTGCTCTTGTATGATTCCAGGTTCCAGGAAAGGAAGGGCAAATTAATGCAGAGATGGATGGGACCGTATGAAGTGGTAGAGCTCATCAAGAATGGTGTTGTGCATGTTAAGACTATTGATGGCAGCAATGTTGTATTGACAGTGAATGGCCACCGACTACGGCCCTACAACACATCCAAAAATTTACTGGTAGAGTCCAGAACAGGCATGGGGGAAACCCCATCCTTGTAATCTGGACCAAACTCTCAGTAGGAAGAATGGTGGATAGGGTGGTGTCCACCAAAATCAGTTAGTTTAGGGTTGTTTTATTTCTTACGATGTGTTTTGTAGGGATGATGCCCACATGCAAGTTGCAAGCATCCTAGTAGAGGGCCTGCTAGGCATGAAATGCATCTAACTTCCTATAGTTTTCTTTTCTTTTTATTTGCTTTTGCAGGTGGAGGACCTGTTAGCTCAAAAAATAGGTATCTAGGAAACCAGGCCTGAACTGACTCAGCACCCCGACACCTACACACATAGCTTAGAAGCAACATCTATCCAAGCTTGGGCGAAGGCAATAAAACTCTCCTCTAGGGAAAATCACACGCTAGGCCCGGCAGGAGGTTGTTGTGGTAGTATGAGGGAAGTATGAGAAGGCTTGATCACCCTTTCCTAGATGATCATGACATGCTTATAAGAAAAAAAATAAAAAAACACCTTGCAGAAGGCCTTCCTCTTCAAAGAAGACTTCCCACTTGAGAAACATCACCTTCCTCCTCGAAGAAGGTGCCTAACTGAGGTGGACGGTGTCGCGGGAAGAAGGTATCAAGCTGGAGGCAAGGCGCCTTCCTTATAAAGAAGGTGCCCAATAGAAATAAGGTGCCTTCCTTATAGAGAAGGTACCCCACAAAAATAAGGTGCCTTCCTTATAGAGAAGGTGCCCCAGAGAAGGAAGGCGCCTTCCTTATAAGGAAGGCACCCAACTAAAATAAGGCACCTTCCTTATAAAGAAGGCACCCAACAAATAAGGAGACTTAAAAAAAATGTGAAAAAAAAGAAAAAAAAATTATGATAAAGACCAAAGTGCCTTCCATTCCAAGAAGGCGCATCCAATTAAAAGCGCCTTCCACAGTGGGAAGGCACCATTCTTCAAAAAGTGCCTTCCACGGCAGGAAGGCACCACTATTCAAAGAAGCACCTTCCACAGTAGGAAGGCGCCATTCATTAAAAGCGCCTTCCATAGTGGGAAGGCGCCACTATTCAAAGAAGCACCTTTCATAGTAGGAAGATGACATTCATTTAAAGCGCCTTCCATAGCAGGAAGGCACCATGTTTCAAAAGCACCTTCCATAGTAGGAAGGTGCCATCATTCAGAAGAAGCACCTTCCACCTAGGGAAGGCACCATTCATTTAAAGTGCCTTCCACATCGGGAAGGCACCAAACAACACCTTCCGCATACAGCCCTCACATGCACCTTGATGCGAACGATGTCAACATGTGGTTGGGCAACAAAAAATTACCACCATCACTCCACGTGATGGAAATCTACCTCGATAAAAAATTATGCAAAGTTACAGGGTGAGATCCTCATGCACATGCCTCAAGATTGATGGACAGATGATTTTTCCAAAACCAATCAGGAGCTTGTCTATGACATAGAACCTCGAACGACGTAGCAGTGAAGTCCAGAGTAATCCGCACATGTGAAATACCCATCCTCCATGTCACAGGCTGACAAATCACTACCCTCCATGACGCATGAAGCATCCAATCAGGTATGCGCATAATTTTAATTAAATTTTTATATAATCTTTTATAAATTATGCAGTACCAAAAAATAGCATCGCCATAAAAATCATGCACCCCCCATGGCCAAAACATCATGCCAACGTTGTGAGAAGTGTACCTCGCCAACCCCATAATTGAATGCTAGGGTTAGGCGCCTTCCTTATAAGAAGGCGCCTTCCTGAGGGCGTAAGGCAAAAATAGAAGAACAGTTAGGGAAGGCGCCATGGGAGGATGATCGAAGAACCACGTCATTAAGAAAAATGAGCCGAGTGACATAGAAGGGATCAGGGAGGCAGTCAGGACTCAGTTCGAAGCTGAGGGATGGGTCGATTACTATACCCTGGTCTATCATAAATAGGATATAAAGGAAGCCAAAGAATTTGCTACCTCCTTGAGAGGCGATGTATCTCAAGTGTGTGGAAGGGATATTTCGGTCACCTGGAATACATATCTTAGGTGACCGACTTGCCTCTAACATACAAGAGCATATACAAGGGTGGTATGTTGAAATAGTATACCAAATTATTGTAGGCTACAGAAGCTATATTTTAGGCAATAGGAACTATGTTGGCCATACCACCTCCATGAGTAGCCAGGGTGGGAACCTCAAATAGGCGGAGCCAACGAATCGAGTAGAGGTAGACAACCATAGTAGTTTCCTGCCCCACCACTATAGCTCCACATAGAAAATAGAAGACCGCACCTCTCGATGCCGATCAAAAGAAGAAGCAGCCCTAGATCGTAGGTACAACCAAAAAATGATGATGATGAAGAGAATGAAGGGCTACCTATAGTTTTGATGCCACGAGGGCATGGCATATGTTAGGCATGGGGGGATGATGAGCCTAAAAAATGCTCATATTTTGTATGGGTTTCATCGATTATTATGCGGCAATATATTAGGAACTGTGTACTTTTATGAATGATTATGTAATTATTTAATAGAATTATGTGTGTTATCTAATTTGTGTGTTTTAGTGTGTTTTTGTGGAAATGTAGTTGGTTTTGATAGATTTGGATCAGTCGAGGTCTTTTGTGGACTTGGCACTCTATTTCTTTCAGGATCAAGGCATGAAGGTAGGTGCCTTCCTCTTCAAGGAAGGTGCCAATAGATGGTAGGTGCCTTCCTCTTCAAGGAAGGCACCAACAGAAGGTAGGCACCTTCCGTATAGAGAAGGCGCCCAACATACTTAGGTGCCTTCCGTATAAGGAAGGCACCCTATACAAGGCAAAGCGCCTTTCATATAGGGAAGGCACCCACATCAGTAGGTACCTTTCATAGGAAGAAGGTGCTCAACTTTAGTATGCACCTTTCGCATATAGAAGGCACCCCACTAGAGCACATGAGGAAGGCACCTTCCTCATAGAGAAGGTGCCTCTCTATTATTTTCTCGTTGACCAGACAAGAGCAACGTGGACAGCATTGACTAGTGCAGTTTCAGTTCTACATCACGTAGGATAATTTTGGGAACTACACTAATGAACAGAAATGCTAAGCGAAGCATGAACCAATCAATGAGTACGTTACCATTAGGAACATCGCCCACTTTAGCAGATGCTGATCACGTTTACCAGATTGTCCCATTTTAGTCTAAACTAAACTACTATTGTAACTTATTTGTAATAGAAGATCTGTGTGTGTGCTATATAAACACACATAGACCTCTCTGATAGATATCCAGAATCTAGACTGAGCATTATTTATCATTCTAAGGAGATAGAAGCATTGTAATAATTATTTTGCAAGTACAATAAATCTCGAGAGTTCTTAACTACGTATTCAGTTGGAAGGGAGTTGCTGGAGCCTGGGCCCACTCCAAGCTAGTATTCCTTCCCTTTTTCTTATGCTTTCTAGATTAGTTTTCCTGCTTTCATAGGTTTATTTTTTTGCACTATTATTTTCACTTCTGCAGTAGGTTTATTTTCATTATGAACGTATGAATATTTATTTTCTCAGGATTTAATTATTCATACGTAAGATTAGTGGTGTGGATGAATGATTGACAATCTTTTAAACCCCCCAATAGTAGAGTTAGAGGGACTCATATCAAAGTGGGTATTGTGAATGTTCTAATATGAGACACTTCTAAAGTTTACGAAGCTCCCTAGGTTGACAATTTAAATGGTTGGGCAAGTGACAAAATTCAGATAAAATTAACCTGTGTTTAGCCCGCGACATGCATTCATGCATCTATGTCATATACACTTAGTATACATTATGACCATGCATTCATCCTACATGCATTTAAAATATCAAATCACATTCTTGCATTCATTTCACATGAATCCCAATTTCAAATTACATAATTGCATTCACCCTACATACATTCACATCACATTCGATATCACATCACACTACATTCAAAACATAATCATGCATAATACTCTACAATTCATTCATATGAAATAACGATAATAGATCTAAACCATTCACACATATGCATTTATTTATCATACATACCTACATATTATGTTGTGCTATCTATGCAAACATAAACACAATACATTCCAAACCATCAAAATTACATATGCATATATAACAGTCGAAACCAAGGTATATATATATATATATCATCATCCAAAATTCTTGAAGGATACAACCTGGGACCATGTCCATCATATAGCATCCAAAATTCTCACAGGCTACAATCAATCATATAACTCCTAACTATCACCATGAGGTCCCCCATGTCCCTCCTGACTCACTCACCTCTTCGCAACTTGGCTAGACTCTACAATGAACTCTGGAACTAGATCTACAATAGGTTGCTCCATAGTAGGTGGATCCTACCCCTCAACCCTAGCACCAACCTATAATATCGAAGCAACACTACACTAAATATGATGTGAGGGTGCTCGCACTCATGACTATTTCCTAGACTATGATACCACCTACTCATAATCAGGAAGAGGAATCCCATGCATCGACAAAGAATTCTCGCACAATAACTTCTTGGTAGTCTCCATAGCTAGCCAACCAGTCAGGCTTGTAATATTCTGAGCCTACCTAGCCATTGTGACCCTCAAATACTCTGCCTTAGTCCCCTGCATAACCATATCAGCCCTCATCTCCACCTCAGCCTCCAACTATCAAACTCTATCCCATAGCCCCCATGCCTCCTCTTCTGCATCTTGCCTCATTGAGATATTGATAGGAATCTACCATATCACATCTATAAATACAAAATATCAATGGTATCATCTAAGTCACCCATAATAGTAGCAACACCTATCTCCTCCTCTTCCCCAGTAGCCTACCCCATATCCACATCAACATCCACGGTAACCTTCTCCATCCTCACGTCTTGGGTTTTCGCTCCACAATTGAAGTAGTGTCATGAGTGTTGTAGAGTAACATCATCCTCATTGTTAGCCACATCCTCAGCCCCAACTCTAGTGGAGGTACCCTAATATTAGGTGCCACCCACCAATCAATCATACCTCTACTAGGCTCCTAACTATGACATGCCCACCAGACCTCAAAATCGAACGTAGTCCCAACATTTGCAACGTATGAAATATCCAAAGGAGGATCCCTCTCCCCAATCCATGGCAACACCATAGGTCACTCTCCTTTGTCACCTTGCTACTTGAAGTAAATTACAGGAGCCCTAGGGACATCTTGTTGCAAGCCAAACTACTGCCTCACTCTATAAAATTGAAAATACTCGGTCTATTGATTATATCTACAAACTATCTACATACCCTTTCTAATGGCTTGTAGCTTCTCGTAATCCTTATCCCACCTCACACCACCCAACCAAGGCCTCCACTTAATATCATCAGGAGTCACATCTCTAAAATTACCCCTCCAAAATAGTGGGTCACCCTCATGCGACCTCTTGATACCTTGCTCAACTGCCATGCTCCATCTCAAAGCATAGGGTAAATACTCCTTGCCCTCCACATGCATAGGCCGAGGTAATAGAGATGGCCTCTCAATAGCTATATGTCCCCATGCCCATACCTGTAGTAAGGGAATCACACTTAACCCTATCCTCCTACCATGAATAGAATCATGCAACTCTCGATAAACTTGGGCCAATAGAGTATGTTCCCAAGGAAACACAACCTTGCACTCAACCAAATCACTCACTAAGTCTAGAATATTCTAGTAAACATAACCCCATAACTATCAGGTAATGCATACGTGGAGATCATGATCATGGCTGCACACTGGCGATCAAATATCTTCTTCTGCAACCACAACCACTCATAATCCATCTTAGAGATATCTATGGACCTCCACTCCACCCCAAATAATCACTCTAGCAGTACATCCTTACTCTCATTAGTTTTCGCTCTCACAGGAACATCGCTCTCACAGGAACACCCTCAATCAAAAACCTATAAATACGATACACATCCTCTAACATGACAGTCATATCCCTAGTAGGAAAATAAAATGTGTTACTATTAACATCCCATCCCTCACATAGTGTAGATATATATGCCCTATTGGTGTGTATGCTGGTACACTCCCACACACCTCAAAATAATATATCATCCAACCACTTCAGCTCACCCTCTTGATTCATCACCTTGTCAAAAACACCCTTCATTTTCTACACTCGATGACGAGGTTCGAGCATCTTCACCTGTTCATCCACAACAAAACACACGTTAGACATCCACATAAATGATGCAATCAAATCAAATTTCATACACCAGAATTTACAAACTAAAACCTATTAATTTAGCACACACTTCAAAACAAAATAGTACACAAATTAAATGACAAAACACATCGACATAACAATCACACATTTGGATACCCATTTTGTCATTTTATGGCAAAATTTTGAACAAATGTCATAAAAAGTACATATTTGGCTTCCAATAGCCAAACACAAAGTCACCCATGTGGCATGAAATTCAAAACATAATCAATTCATTCAACATACAAAAACAAAATACATTTTTGAATACCCATTTGCCAATTTAGTGGTAATTTTTTTGATAAAATTAAAAAAAAATACACAAATAAACACCAAATTTGCAATCAAATTTATCATACATACACCCAAATCAAACACACATTAGAAGACATAATTAAAAAATAATAGTCATATTTTTGGATACCCATTTGCCTACTTAGTGGTGAAAGTTCAAACAGACGTTGAATACAGTCTATAGCACCCTAAAATTGGCACAGTTAAACCCTTAGTAAAAAGATAAAAATTTGAATTTTAACCTCGAAATCGCCCGTTAACCGCCTCCCCCATTTTTCATGCCATTTTTAGGAGTTGTTTTGACCATTGGACGATATCATCGCCGATTAGACGAAATCATCCCAGATCGGACGAATTCTTCTGGAACAGAACGTCCAGACGATTTCGTCCCAAAACTAAATTTTCATAATTAGCTTCTATTTCAACAGCCTCTCCAACTTGGGCAGAAGCGTGTCTGCGTAGTTGGAGATTCCTCCATTGGAGATCTCCCAGATTGGGATGATCCCCAACCTCCTAACCTCCCCCTAATTCTATATAAACTAGGATTTTCTTAGTTTATCCCCCTAGCTCTTCTCCTGACTCTCTCCCTGGTTGATTTTCCCTACCATTTAGCTTTACTGTGTTAAGACATCCTATCTACCATTGTTTGCACTCGTAGTTTTAAGTTTTCATTGCAGGTTTTCACTGTGCTTTAGCTGGAGGAAGCTCGGATCATCGCAGGCGATTCCACATGATTTTGGATGATCCTATCGTAGATCGGCGATGATCTCATACGATTGGAGGTGATCTCGATTGCAGTTTAGATTGGGGGCAATCAGAGCCCTGAGTTTGCATTTCTCATCTTCCTTCCTTATTTTATTATGCATTAGCTTGATTATTTTTCATTCTGCATCCTAGAGTTCACCTCATTTAGCATAAATGCATGATAAAGTTAAAATAAGTTATTAAAACAATGCATTTCCTTTAATTTGCTATCTAGATTTATCAGTTAAGCATTTATACTCTCATTTCTATCATTTTGCATTATTCTTATAGTTGCATTTTTGGTTTTTGGTGTCTATTTCTGTGATTGCAGGTTTTTGATGAATTCGTTTGACGAATTTGTTAGATCGATGATGATCTTGTCTGATTTTAGATGATCGCCTATGATCTGGGATGATTCTATACAATTGCAGATGATCCTGTCATATTTGGGATGATCTAGACTCCTACAAGCTTCAGAATCTTCATCAGACATCCAAAATCAGGTGCATTCTTTCTCATTTAACATATTCCTTATATTTAGGATTCATTCATGCTTTTTGTATTCATATAAATCGGCATTTTCATATAGAATAGCTTAGATTCATTTTGGCCAACCTAGGAATATGAATGATTGAGTATAAAATGAACACATCAAACCCATTCTCAACCTAGGCATGGAAACTGCCACTCAAAGTTTCCTGGTGAACCCCACCATCCATCGAAAATTCACCCTTATACCCCTCCCCTGAGAGGTGTGACCTTCAAAGGGCCTCTCAGTTTGAGGTATTGTCCCATCCTTCTCGCATCCCCATTTCGAGCATGGATCCTATAGCCTGAAGGTAAGGGTGCAAAAAATTTGGGTCAGTACATTTTGGTGAACCCGACGTGAAACTAAAAGCCTTTTGAAAACAATATAAATATATATATATATAAATAAAAATATAAAAATTATTATTAAGTAACATCTAGAATCATTAGACAAACAATTAAAGTTGCATGTCATATTTAGATGGTAGATTATAATAAAAGATGAGTTGTCACCATAAATGTTGAAAATCAATTAACAGCCATAGAGATTACATCTGTGCTTAGAGTACCTCAAACAAATAGAGTCCAACCTTTGTGGGATGAACTTGATAGGAGATTGGATATTATTTCATCTAGATCTATAGAACTTAGGCAAATTAAGAGGTTTGTCCTAGATAGAATCCTGGATCCCGATCAGGTGACTTTGTACCATGAACTTCAGAGAGCTTGCCATAGGTGGTTAGCAGATAAAAGAGCACTTGTGTCTTCAAAATTGTACACCTTTGAGGAATACCTTGAGAATGCAGTTGTAGTACATAAGTTTCTATCTCATATAGAGGATCAAGAAGTCATTCTTACGGATAGAAAGAGATGGAATAGAGTTCCTAGAGCTATGTTATATCAAGAGTATTGCCATGAAATTTATTTCTATAGGTCAGAGTCCGAAACAGATCATATTACCATAGCACACTTTGTCAAATTCTTGAAAAACCATTTCCAATTTGAAGAGGAGCATTTCATGACTCTTGATGAACTTGATCCTATTAATGATATCCATAAACTATTTATAGAAAACTAAGTCATTCTTTTTACTATTGTTATTCTTTTTGCAACTAGAATGCTATTTGTTATCTTTATAATAATATTATAAAACACAAAAACAAAAACAAAAAACAAAAACAAAAAAACAAAAACATTTCCATTTTAAGTATTATAGTAGGTATATAATTAAAATATATACCTCTCAAACCTATCGCATATATATATATATATATATATATATATATTTGCTGAAATCTAAGTTTAAGCACAATGCCTAGACTTAGGAATGGAAAACAGACCGAAGAAGAAGAATATTGGTTAGGAAAACCATTAATTGACCAAAATGTCCCTCCTGAGGACCAAGTTTAGGAAGAAGAAATCCTAGACCAGCAAGAAGAAGAGCTTGCTATAAGAAATGAACAAGAAGAAAATGTTAGAGAGGAAGGATCCTCATCCCCTAAAATGTCTCCGGGAGGAGCCGTCACTTTTGAAAACATGGAACAATTCTGGAAGTTCATTAATACTAATATTGGTGTTCTTAATAGAGTAGTCCATATGGACAAGGATTGAATTAGTGACACTCAAGCAACTCTAGAAGACGTATTTCACACACGCACTAATCCCTTGTCCTTTATTGATCAAGAGAGTGATCAAGCTGGACCATCCAATTTGGATATGGCAGCTATGATCTAGAACATGCAACAACAACAGGTTACCCAACCATCTAAAGTGCCTATTAGCAAGCCTAGGGTCATTCCCGCACAAAAGAAACCATCATTTACTACTCTATTTCTCCAAGCTATTGATCAACATACTTCAAATCAACAAAAGCCCAAAACAAAACCAAACACCAATTACCAACAATCTGGGATACAACATAATACTATTACAAATCCCCTTCATAATGCTCTTCCTACCAACACTTTGCATAATAGCAATATAGCATCTAATCCTTATGTTACACCGTCATACACTCATAAATCCCATGCCTATGTCCCACCGAACCAATATGGTGGACAAACTAGTAATCTTGAAGCCATGGTGAAACAATTAGTTTCCCGCATGGATCAGATAGATCCCTACCATCCCTCGTACAATTATCGAGAGATGTGTAGTCAGCCTTTAGATCCTATAGTCGTAGCACAGCCATATCCTAAACATTTTCCTATGCCTGTCCTGCCCATATATAAAGGAACGAAAGATCCTATAGAGCATCTTCGTATGTTTAGGATAGCATGTCATGATATATCACATGATGACTTATTATTGCTAAAAATGTTCCCAAAAAGTTTAGGAGGAATGGCATTAGAGTGGTATTATCAATTACCCACTAATTATTTGAGGAATTTCAAAGAAACAACTGAGTCTTTTGTTCATCAATTTAGTGCCTACATCGAAAGGCATGTGACCATTAAAGACTTGTACAACTTAAAACAAGACAAAGATGAATGTTTTGCTGATTTCCTAGCTAGGTGGAGATAGTTGATAGGAAAATTGCACTTTGTGTTACCTTATAGGGAGATGTTGGACATCTTTATTAATAATTTGCAAGAGCAACTATCTTATGAATTATCAACTGCTACCTTGACCACCTTCGATCAGGCTATAGACTTAGCCATAAGAGTGGAAGATGCTCTCATTAGGAGAGGATAGCTTAAAAAGAAAGACGATGAGAAAACATCCAGAAATCAATATAAAAATAAACAAGTTGTGGGTGATGGAGTCACTGATAGTAGAAATATTGCTACTGTTAATGTTGCGAAGACAACGGAGAAGTTTATACTGAAACCTCCCGATAAACCTCCTCGAGAATTTACTAGGTTAAATCAACCTTTATCAACCATTCTACCGCAATTATTAGAACGAGGTTTGATTCAATTACCAAATATCTAGGAACCTGATCCAACTATACCCGGATACAGAGTAGATTTACATTGTGACTTCCATAGAGGACCTGGACACACTACCAACTCTTGTAAAATATTAAAACATAAAATATAGGACTTAATTGATAACAATGAGATGGAGGTGCAAGCCTTTCAACCTAAGAAAAATCCTCCTAATAATGCTCAAAAGAACATCCCCCAAAACTAGAATCAGAATGCCAATCATTCATTGGACATATTTCAACATCCTTTACCAAAACATGGCAAGGAAGTGGCTAATCAAATTGAACATCATAATGTTCCCCCTCCTACCCGATATGTAGGGACTATTAGTGGGCATTTACCTATTCATGATTTGGAAACCTTTGACACAACTTTATCCATGGTTACAACCAGGCCTCTATATAATATGCAGATATCTGATCTTAGTGATACAGAATATGAGACTGAGAGTGATATGGAAATCACATCAAATCAATCGAATAGCTCTGAAGATGAATCAGATCCTATTCTCCCTATCACAAGTTATATGGTTCTAGAAGAACCATTTCCAAGAAGAGTCACTACTAGACCATCGTCTCACCAATTCCTTTCTAATGAGCAAGCCATAAATGCTAGACCAAGACCCATTCATCATCCGTAGAATAATATTGTGGGTACCATCGAAGTTGTTACTAGACAACAGGCTCAAAACTCTCAACAAGATCAAATGCAGAATGATGGATCAGCTCCATTTGTTTTGAAAGTTCCTAATAAAGGGAATCAGGCACCTAATGTTCAACCTAAACCTCCTTACAATATTAATGAACAACTATCAAATATTACAGCTAGAATTTCTCTTTTGGACCTTTTAAGATCTTCTCCTACACATAGAGATGAATTAATGCTTACATTAAGCCAGATGATGGTACCACAAGACATTCAACCCAAAGCCATGGCCAATACTATAATAACTCGTGAAGTTGATTGTATTGACTTCCAGGATAGAGACATACCGCAACATAGTTTACATAAGGATAACCCCTTATATATTACTGCCTTAATTGGAGATGTAGTAGTTAAACGAGTCTTGATTGATAATGGTTCATCTTTAAACATCTACACTTTTGACTTCTACCAAATATTTGGGTTTAGAAGCGAGGAAATGAAAAGAACTGATATGATCATAAAAGCCTTCAATGACGAAACACAAGAAACGTGTGGAGTTATTACCATTCCATTGCAGGTTGGTCCGAGAACCTTGGATACGATCGTGTTTATTGTACATTGCCCTGCATCATACAATATACTCTTGGGTCACCCTTGGATCAACGCGATGTGAGCCATTCCCTCAACTTTACATCAATGTGTTAAATTTGAATTTAAGAATCAGTTGGTTACCATTCATGGTGATCCTAGACCCTTTGATATGTGTGCTTTGGCAGAACCTGTTGGAGTTCAATTTTGCCCTGCTCTGTCATCCACACATCCTAATTCTCATTATCCATCTAAACATGTGAAACACACACCCACAACATCATCTACTTCTTCTCCATCAGTTCCACCTCTACATACAGCTCAACCATCCTCTAAACAAACCACATTAGGACCTCAGAAAGATCCTAATCCCACAACCAATGCCTCTTGTTCTACTCCTATAACTTCTATACCTATAATAGACCCATCTATTGACACCTCTACAACATCTACATCCACCAAAGGCATAGTTTCCACATCAGAAGATGTAGGAAATGTTCCTTCTACCTCTTATGCTCTTACTGACGAGCTCTTACCCGATTTATCTAAAATTCTTATATCAGAGAAAACGAATGCTTCTATGCAAAATTCCCTTATTTTAAATAATTTGCCACCATCTCCTCATACCTTGGGCCTCCCATAGCCTATGGGAAGTATTTACCAAGTCAGGAGCTGTGCTTTTATTTATAAGGGATATGACTGGGGTAGAATACCTAGAAACATCAAGACTCATTATGATGGATATGCTCGATGTTATTTTACTAATGAGTATATTAAAGCCAAATCTATAATGCTTAAATTGGGATATAAAGGGAAAGGTTTGGGACCTTTCCAAAATGGTATGAAAGAACCTTTTGAGGTAGAACCATGGCCCACCCGATGTGGTGTGGGCCTATTTTCTAGTAAGGGTCAACCCTTCCCATTTGAGGATGATGACCATCTTATATGTTACCAAGATTATTTAGATGAACGTGATGCTTTGCATTTAATGAATAAGCTATTTACATGTAATATGCTATCTATAGCTTATCCTGAGATGATCGCTGAATCCGACGATGAGTTGGAGGGAGATATCTTCCATGATGTCTCCATTGAGGAATTATTACATAATGAATTTTATTTTGATGGCTCTATACCTAGTATAGCCCAGCTTGAGGCCACGACTCCTCAAGATGAATTATCCAAGCTAACCTTGGAAGAATTACAAGAATTGGGTGTTTCACCCACCCCACCTAATTTTGAGAAAGATCTACACATGGAAGTAGAAAATGTCATAAAAACTAACATTGGAACCGAGGATAATCCTCACATAATCAACATTGGATCAGAATTGAGTCAAGAAAAATAGGATAAATACATTGCATTTCTTAAAGAATATGAAGATGTCTTTGCTTGGACATATGAAGATATGCCAGGTTTAGACCCTTTTGTAGTTATGCATCACCTAGTAGTCCATCCGGATGCTAAACCTGTTAAACAGAAACTTAGAAAAATGCATCCTAAAGTGGCCTTACTAGTCAAAGGGGAGTTAGAAAAACTCCTGAATGTTATTTTTATACAAGCCATTGATTATGCTGAATGGATCTCGAATGTAGTTCCAGTAACTAAGAAAGAAGCTACCAAAGTTAGGGTTTGCACAGACTTTAGAGATATTAATGTTGCATGCCCTAAAGATGATTTTCCTCTTCCCAATATGGATCAGATCATTGATTTTACTTCTGGGAGTGGAATGATATCCTTAATGGATGGATTTTCTGGTTATAATCAGATCAGGATAGCTCCTGAAGATCAGGCTAAAATAACCTTTATTACCCCTTGGGGGACCTTTTGTTGGAAAGTGATGCCATTTGGTTTGAAGAATGTAGGTGCAACATATCAACGAGCCATGACTTATATCTTTCATGATATGATGCATGATATACTACATGATTATGTAGATGACATTATAGCTCATTCTATTAATGAAGATGACCATTTAGATGACTTGAGAAAAGTATTTGATCGGTTAAGGGAATATCTTATCCGATTGAATCTAGCCAAATGCATATTCGAAGTTAAGTCCGGTAAATTATTGGGGGTTATAGTTTCTTTACGTGGCATCAAAATTGACCCTCTCAAGATTTTGGCTATCATTGATATGCCCGCACCCACAAATATATCTGAATTACGGAGTTTACAAGGTAAGCTTCAAGCTATCCGTCGCTTCATCGATAAGCTAGCGGATAAAACTGGACCCTTTCTTAAGCTTCTTAAGAAGGATGTCTCTTTCCATTGGGATGATGAATTTCAGGAAGCATTTGAACTCCTCAAACAATATCTTCTTAACCCACCTATGCTTTCACCACCTAGACCTGATCGCCCATTTATCTTGTATATTTCTGCTTCAAATTTTGCCTTAGGAGCTATGTTAGCTCAACTGGATGATGAGAAAAGAGAGCGTGCCAATTATTACATTAGAAGAACATTAATCAGTTATGAAACCCGCTACACAGCATTAGAAAAGTTATGTCTAGCAGTCATATTTTCTACACAAAAACTATGCCACTATATGCTCAGTCAAAAAATGTATGTTATTGCTAAATTTGATCCTTTGTGGTATCTTATGAGTCGACCTTATTTATCTGGTCGCACACCAAAGTGGGTTCTTTCTCTAAGCGAGTTTGAACTCATGTTTATAGGATAGAAGTTTTTTAAGGGTCAAATCATAGTAGATCAATTAGCTGTCATACCCTTAGAGTCTACCCATCCCCTCATCATTGAGTTTCCTGACGAATGCCTTAAACTAGAGGCAGACCATCCAGAGCAATGGTCCTTATACTTTGACGAAGCCCGATGCATGAGTGGGGCTGGTGCAGGTATTATTCTAATATCTCCACAGAAACATTTTATACCTCTATCCTTTAAATTAACATTTGCTTGTACTAATAATACTGCTAAATATGAAGCTCTAATCCTTGGCTTGTGAGCTGCCTTGGCACTAAAAATTAAAAATCTATTAGTTTTCGATGATTCTCAACTTGTTATAAATAAAATTAATGATGTTTATCAGACCAGAGATGATAAATTGCGCCCATATAAAGCATATGTATTACAATTAATATTTTTATTTGATCAAGTTACCTTGGAAGCTATTCCTAGAACTAATAATCGTGCGGTTGACGCTATGGCTACAACTGCATCTCTTTTACCCTTGGAGTTAGATGATGAATATGCTACCATCATTATTTGTCAACTCTAGGAACCCACTTCAAATAAATCATGCTTAGAACCTTTGGATGTGTTTCTAATAAACGAAACTACTCCTAAACTTTGGTACACTTATATATTCAATTTTCTTCAAAATGGGACCTTCCCTGAAGGTTTTAATAGAAACCAACGTCGGTTATTACGTAGACAAGCAAGTCACTTCGTAATAATTGGAAATACATTATATAGGAGATCTTTTTAAGGTATCCTACTGAGATGTTTGAATCTAGAAGAATCTAGATCAACTTTGAGTGAAGCCCATGATGGATCTTGTGGGGGACACTTTAGTGGTAGCACCATTGCTAAGAAGCTCCTTAGGATAGGATATTTTTGGCCTACCATGGAGAATGATGCACATGATTACATGCGCCATTGCGACAAGTGCCAGAAACATGCTGACCTTGTCCATGTGTCTGCACAAGAACTGTAGGCTATTTCATCTCCTTGGCCCTTTTCAAAATGGGGCTTAGACATTATTGGAAAAATCAATCCCGTGTCATCTGATGGACACAAATTCATCATAACCACCATCGAGTATTTTACGAAGTGGGTTGAAGCTATGCCCTTAGCTTCTTGCACTAGAACCCAAGTTTCCAAATTTATTTTTAATCAAATTATTTGTTGGTTCGAAATTCCTGCAAATCTCATCTCGGATAATGGAACTTGTTTCAAAAATAAAGATGTCAAGAAATTATGTTAAAAATATAAAATTCAACATCGTTGGTCCACTCCCTATTATCCTCAGGGTAATGGCCAAGTAGAAGCATCTAATAAAACATTAATTAAAATCCTCAAAATACTGGTCAATAAATTTGGCCGAGATTGGCACATTCAATTATATCCTGCTTTGTGGGCTTATCAAACTAGCGTTCGTACTCCCACGGGCACTTCACCTTTTATTTTGGTTTATGGCACTGAAGCAATTTTTGCCTTTGAATTAGAAGTTCCTTCTTTGGCTCTACTACTTCAAGATTCTAAAGTAGGAGATGAATATCGTGCTGGCATATTTAGTTAGTTGGAACTCCTAGATGAGAAGCGCATCAATGCTTTGGAACATCTTCGAGCCTACTAGAACAAGCTTAAACGAGCATACCTCAAGAAAGTTCATCATCAATCCTTTGAGATCGATGACCTTGTCTTAAAAGAAAATAAAAAAAATACTAATGCAACTAAAGATCTTAAAGGTAAATTCGAGCCCAAATGGCTTGGACCATATATTATCACTGCCAAATTCAGCTCGGGAGCATACAGATTAGCTACCTGTTGAGTGGTGTTTTAACCCGATTGTGAAAACACACTCTCCTGTAGGATCCGAGTCCCAAATCCTCTGCTTGCAAAGAAAAACGATTTCTCCAAGGTTCTTATTATGCTAATTATTGATTATCAAGGATGTTGTTTAAAATGAAATGCTAAGAACACCTTAGGGTTTGCAAGTGGATGTTAACAAGGGGCACCGTGGTTTATTTAATTCTCGAAAGTGCAATGGACTCTAAAATGAATAAAATCTGTTTTAATCTCTAATTCTGATGGATTTTTAGTGGTTTATTCAAATACAATGAATTAAACTCGCTGAAAATAAAATATGGGTTTGAAAAGCAAAGACAAAAGTAAACAAAAGTAACAATAAGAATAGATTACAAATGTAAAGCTGTCATTAATCGGATGAAACCGAAGATACTGAGGCTTTCTACATACAACCTAACCTAATGAACCCGCACTTTCACACAATACAAATAGGCTAGGTGCAGGTCTCGAGGGTTTCTACTATAATTCTAGATTCAGGGCATTCGCATGAAGCAACCAAGAGATCTTGCATTAAACTTCACCTAGAAACCTAAGAAATCTGGAAAGGAAAGATAGACATTAAATCATGCATGCAGAAGTAACTCCTTCTTTCTCATCCAAAAGATGCCAACTCTCTCGTATTTTGTATTAAAGAATATTTCGATTACATTCAAAAATGTTCCGGTATAAAATTCCCGAACAAAAAGAAGGAAATTGCCCAAGTACGGGCCTGAATAGCACGAAGCTCTTGTCTCTCGCAACTCGTATTCGGCAATTTCCAACCCCTTCTTCGATTTGCAATTCTGGTCTTATAATGTTTGACGCGGCTCTTCGATCTTCTCTCGTCGCTTCATTTCACCTTCCCGCACATGACCCCTCAAATTCCTGCTTTTTCCCGCTTTGATTCACGCTCAAATTTGAAAACGCTTCGAAATTCATCTCTCGCATGTAACGCCTCCGCAAGTTTGACACCCGTGCGCCACGTGTCCTCGCTTTTCCTCGCATCCTGTGTAACGCTTACTACGAAAAAAAATGACAAAACTGCAAGTCTGCCTGTTCATCTTCTTAGCCGCGATATGGCGACATGTCGCGAAATCGTGACATGTCGCGATATCGCTACATGCTTCCCGGCCGCTTCTCGTAGCGATATCGCTACTCTTTTAAAGCTTTGGGCCTTCTTCTTCGAAGGGTAGCGATATCGCTACCACTTTGAACCTTGAGTCTTCTTCCCCAAAAATTGTAGCGATATCGCTACCTTCTGACTTCGTCGGGCTCTTTTGAGAATTTTGCAGCGATTCGCTACCTTTTGGCTTTGAGCCTTTGTCTTCAAGAAATGGCAGCGATTCGCTACCGTTTTGAACTTTGAGTCTTCTTTCCGCAAGGCGTAGCGAAATCGCTACCGTTTCTCCGTCGGGCCTCCTTGGCAATTTTACGTCGTGACATCGCGACCATTATCATTCTCTTGCCCTCTCTCGACAAACCGTCGCGATATCGCTACCGCTTTTATTTCCGAACCTGCTTGCCACAAACCGTCGCGATATCGCTACCGCTTTTATCTTCCGTACGCCTTGGCAAAACCTGTCGTGATATCGCGACGTTTTTCCCCCTTGGACCTTCGTGCAGCTTTCTGTCGTGATATCGCTACCGCTTTTTCTTTCCGTACGCCTCCCCAAAACACGTCGCGAAATCGTGACCATTTTCTCCGTCCGTACACCTTTGCTGCAATCGGTCGCGAAATCGCGACGTCTCTCCTCTTTGGCAGCGATGGAGCTACATGTCACGATTTCGTGACAACTTTCCTGTTTTCGGCAGCGATGGCGCAACCAGTCACGATTTCGCGACATGTCACGATTTCGCGACATGTCACGATTTCGCGACACCTTTCAACACTTAGGCATTTTTTTTTTCTTTTCTTCAATTTTAGCATCTGGGTCACCGAGATTCTTCTCTGCAAGCCTGCAAAAAGGTGGGTCCCCAATTTTGGGGTGTGTTGTGGATCAACCACAACAAATGGCGACTCTGCTGTCAAATGCTCTTGAGCATTTTAGTAAGAACCCAACCTCGAAACATATCACAAACTCGCAAATACATGTTAGCACATAAGCAAAATAACAAATGCCCAAAGATCGAAGTACATGAATCATTAGAATCCTCAAGTATTAGCTCAATGTGTGCAATGAATTCCTTCCCTATCATTTGAATTTTATCCACACTCCATCATCAGTTTTGTATGAGTGCATATGTGGGATGGGGAATGATTTGTGACCCTAATGGACATGCTAGAAGGCCTTGCCTTCATAAGATGCATGGTCATTCTTATATCATAATGTACAAGCATTCAAGATTGCCAAAACCCTCTTAGGATCCACTCGATTCATTACCTTATTGTATCCCAAAGTTGGTTATGAGTCCCTACTATCTAGAACCCATGTGCAAGTGAATGTGAAATCAGAACTTTGGGGAATCAGACTCCCAACCAACCGAGATGAGAGTTTAACCTTATCCTTACTATTCTGATTTAGAGTTCATTACCTCACTTTAAGAAAAATAATTAAACCGGTTATGGAAGAAATGGTCATGCTAGTCTAACCCTCTAGACAATCAGTGGTCTTGTTTTTTAGGCAAGACATGATGCCATGCATGGGCATATCTAACCCCACAATCCAAAACTTATCTCCATTTCTTTGGACCTTGGGGATGACTACCCATCCCTTGCAGAGGACAAGTAGTACGATCCTTACAATCCAAAATAAAGATGAGATGGGAAAAATTTATTTACTTTTTACTTCTTGGACCTTGGGGACGACTACCCATCCTGGTTAGGGACAAGTAGTACGATCCTTACAATCCAAACCTTAGATATAAATCATTAATTCTGTTGCTTAAACCTTGGGGATGACTACCCATCCTTTGCAGAGGACAAATAGTACGATCCTTACAATCCAAGACTGATGAGAATGGAAAATATTAATTTTATTACTTAGACCTTGGGGATGACTACCCATCCTTTGCAGAGGACAAATAGTACGATCCTTACAATCCAAGACTAATTATGAAATGAAAACATAGGAGCTTTGGGGAATCAGATTCTCAACCAACCGAGATGAGAATTTACACCCTATCCTTACTACTCCATGTGGGCTTTAAGTTCTATGGAAGTGGTCAAAACCACTATTTTTAGGATCATGTTGCATAATAGGATAGACATGAAAACCACTTTCGCTCAACCTTTTCCTCCAAGCTAGGTTTTGATCATTTTGCTCAAGATCCTTTTTAATTTATGAGACGTGCTTGGTTCTAGATACCTCAAGACTCACTTTCCAACCTTAGGATTCACTTACATTTATGTTATAACATAACCCTAAGAGAATTTGACGTACTTTCATGGCTTGTACATAAGATGCATATGTAACTAAAATGAAATGTATGTGAGGTGAGATGGAATATGAATGCCTTATCTTTGCAAATGAAATGATATGTCATGCAAAACCGATTCTTTCATGTATCACAAAATCAAACAATATAACTTAAAATGTTTTATGTTATTGGTGGAGCCTTTACAAGATAATTCCAATATTTCATATTCTCCTAACCTTAAGCATAAGTTGGCATCTCAATTTATTTCTTTTTGTTTTGTTTTGTTTTTTTTTTTTTTTTATCAAAATTAACAACATGACAATTGAAATCAAATCCACAACCAAAATCCTAGCTAAGCTAACAATCCTAAATCAAACAAAATCTGAAAATCCTAAACAATGAAACAAGATCTGAAAATCCCACCAAAATCAAAGAATGATATGAAAGTCCCACAACCTAAGGGCTAAAATAATGTTTTAAAATCTGCCCATTAACCGGCAAGCGTGAAATCTTTCCCCTTCTAAGGTTTTTAGCCTCGAAGGTATTCTTCCCAAGAATCTCTCGAAATCTGATATGGGCCTAACCAAAGACAATCAAACTTTTGATGGTTTCCTTTTTCCTCATGTCTTTTGTCCCATAGTAATACTAAATCTGAAATTCTGAATGATTTAACTTTGGCCCTTCTGTCAAACCATCTCTTGATTACTTCCTGGTGTTTATTCATGTGATTCACGGCCTCTTCTCTCTTTTCATCAAGGTGCAACAACTGGCTCAACCTGGCTTCAACTTGATCATCTGTCCCCAAGTACTCTTGTATGAAATGTAAGGTCTCGCAACTTCAAATTTGTCTGGAAATATCGGGTCTTGCCCATAGACCAAATGATAGGGAGTATTCCCTATGGATTCTTTCTCTGGTCCTATCTGCCCAAAGGGCAAACTTTAGTTGACTGTGCCAGTCCCGAGGGTTCTTTTCCAACAACTTCTTAATAGTATTCAACAAATTCTTATTTGAAGACTCGGCCAACCCATTTCCTTGAGGATAGTAATTGGATGCAAACTTTAAGCTCACTTTGTTATCATATGCCCAATCTGCAAATTGTGTAGAAATAAAAGCTTTACCATTGTCACCGACAATAGAGTCGGGCATCCCAAATCTTGTTATAATTTGATCCTCAAGAAATTTAATCACAACATCTTTGGTGGCATGTTTAGTAGGAATCGCCTCTGTCCACCTTGTACAATAGTCTCGTAGCTGTCAAAATGAATTTGTGAGAATCAGAAGAATTTGGGTTAATAACCCCAATAAAATCTAGTCCCCACTGCGCAAACGGTCTCATTTCGACTACAGGCTGCAACGGCATGGCTGCATTTCTTTCTCTATTTGCAGCCACTTGACAGATGTGACAAGATCGTACATGGGTATGCGCATCCTTGAAAATATGTGGCCAGTAATATCCTGCTCTCAGGATTTGATGTGTTGTAGCGTTGGCTGCACCATGACCAGTTCCATGTTTCCCGTGAAATTCCTGCAATACCCCGATAGCTTCTTCTTTGTTCAAGCACCTCAAGTAGATGCCTTCATGATTCTTCCTGTAAAGCACACCAGATTTTATTAGATAGTTAACGGACTTAAGCCTTAAAGCTCTTCTCTGTGTTGAATTCAGATTAGAAGGATACTTACCAGTCAATAAAAAATGCACAATATCAACATACCAGTCGTCCTTAGCCATGTATTCTGTATTTGAGCATTGACCTGTTATTTGCGGATCATTTTCTGCGATCGCCTTTGCCAGTCCTTGTCCTCGAACTAGTTTCATTGGTTGGATTTCGAGATCAAATTCTTGGATGGTCGAAATCCATTTTCCTCTCTTCTCACCTAGTTCATTCTGTAAAAACATGGTCTTGACAAGCAGAATCGGGCACGATGGCGATAATTCTGATGTGCACTATGTAGTGCCTAAATTTTTTCATAGTTTTAAAAAGTGCGTACATTTGCTTATCAAGGATTGAATACCTTAATTGAGCGTCTTTCAGAGGGGCACTTAAAAATGCAATGGGCTTTTCGGCACTATCCTCACCTTTTTGGGTTAAGACACTCGCAAAGGAGTGTTCTGATGCAAAAGCGTAAATATAAAAAGGCTTGGAGTAATCTGGGCTTATAAGGACAGGGGCTCTGGAAATGGCATCTTTGATATTCGGAAAGCCACTCTACTTTCCTTGTTCCATTTTACATCCACATCTTTCTTGAGCATCTGGTTCAGAGGTTTGGCTATCTCAAGAAAGCTAGAGATAAACTTCCTCACAAAATTGACTTGCCCAAAGAAAGATCTCAGCTTCTTTTTACCGCTCGGGAGAGGTAGGTTTTGGATAGCTTGTATCCTTTCTCGGTCGATGGATATGCCCTCTTTTGAAATGATGTGACCCAACAATTTCCCTTTCGTTACTCCGAAAATGCACTTTTTGGGATTTAAGGAAATTCCATGTTCTCTCCATCTTTGAAGCACTTTCTTCAAATCTTTAACATGATCTTCTCTCTTCTTCGAGAAAATTGGGATATCATCCACATACACGATGATGCATTTGCCTATTAGTCCTTTGAATGCGTAATCCATGGCGCGTTGAAAAGTTGCACCAGCGTTTAACAGTCCGAACGACATTCTCTTATATGCAAATGTCCCCCACTTGGTAGTGAAGGCTGTTTTCATCCTGTCATCTGGATGTATAAGAACTTGGTTGTACCCGCAATATCCATCGAGAAAGGACATCATTTCAGATCCATTTACCATTTGCAGAATTTCATCGATTGATGGTAATGGATAATTATCTTTTTGAGAGGCTTTATTAAGATTTCTAAAATCTATGCACAGCCTAATCTCTCCACTCTTTTTTCTTACTGGAACGAGGTTGGCCACCCAGGTTGAGTGCCTAACAGGAAAAATGATTTTCGCTTCCAATAATCTTTTAACCTCCTTTTCGATCAAAGGCTCCAATAGCGGGTTAACAACTCGCTGTCTTTGCCTAAAAGGCTTGGAGTCTGGCTTCAAAGGGATGGTATGCGTGATAATGTTCTGGTTGTAAGTCTTCAGCTCATTGTAGTTCCAAGCAATACAATCTATGTAATGCTTCAAAGCCTGTATTATATTGCTCCTTTCTTCCTCTGTACATGCCTTTGCTATGTACACCTCCTTTGGATTGTCCGCACTCCCGCATTAATTGAATCGCATGCATCTTTGGGGAGCGGGACTCTTTTTCTTTTCTTGTTCTTGCATTCCATGTCGAACATCTTTTCTAATGAAACCACGTCTTTAGGAATTTTGTTGGATTGATACGCAGCTTCACTTTCTTCTCGTTTCATCCTCGCCACCTTTGTTCCTCATCGATCACCCGATTTTCAAAAATACCCGAGTTTGTGACAAACTTGAAGATGTGCCTGTCACACTCAAAAACCTGGAAATTCTTCACATTATCAGGTATTGATGGACAAGGAACCAGCTCAATGGAAAACTTTTTACATCTTTTTATATCCACCGGGTTTAACATGCCCGCGATGACCGCAAGAGAGTCTCGCTATTCGATTTCCTCTCCTAGAAATAAGGGCTATGTTGAATGCATCAAACTCCTCCATGAGGTCCATAACCCTAGTCCTATAAAGGCTCGTATTTTGTCGCGGCATGTATACCGTCCTTTGATTTGCTTGACAACCAACTCGAAATCTCCCAAAACCTTCAAGCATTTAACATGTTTGCTCAATGCTAGACGTAAACCGTAGATCAATGCTTCGTATTCTCGCCACATTGTTTGTGCAAGGAAATTGCAGTCCGTAGGCAGCCAATAATGGTTTACCTCCTGGACCAGTGAGCTCGACTCCAGCTCCTGCTCCCCGTCTAGATTTTGATCCATCAAACTTGAGCAACCACGTGTAATCCTTCTCCTCAGAAGAACCACCATGACACACTTCTTCTTTAAGTTCATCAGCAGCTTTCTCAACATCAAGAGCATAGACCCCTAGGTCTGGCTCAGAAAACTGAACCTCATTCGGCTTGTTAAAATCCGTTATAATCTCCTTAAGCCTCGGTTCGTTTTCCACTCTATTTGGTTAGCAATGCCCTTCCATGGCAGCCACATATGCGAGCAATCTGTTGCAAAATAGCCATTCAAGCATTTTCATCCAATCTCTCGCAAGTAACATTCCATACCTACTTGGGATGTTAACCACCAAAATGTCTACAACCCGCTGGACCCTGGGTTCAGAATTTAATTGAATCTTGACATCATATAAGGTCCCTACTACATTTACCTCCGAACGGTCCAATTGCAAGACCGTGCATTTGGATGAAACCGGTTGTAGACCCAAAATTTGACATATCTCCGTAGGCATGAGGTTGCTCGTGGCTCCTGTGTCTACCAAACAGTTATGCAAGTTCTTACCCGCAATTCTCGTAGTTAATAAGAATGGCGGGACATCCCTTCTCTCCTTTCGCAAAATCAGATGGGATTCAGCTCTTTTTTCCTTCCACATCGGATCAGGTGAGTTCAAAGCTCTTATCAACGCCTCCTTTTGACCAGGCAATTTAGCTGCGTCCAGGAATGAAAGGCTAGATTTGGACTTCTTCATATCCTCCACTACGTCATAATTTGGTTTTTCGAATTTGACTGTCTTCTGGACGTCATTAGACATTTCTCTTCCGAGTGGAGGGGGAGGGTTGTTACTTGCCTTTGTATCTCGGAGGAAGAATAGAACTGTTTGGAGGTGTTGATGAGGTTTTAGGGGCTTTAGACTTACTCCTCAAATGGTACCCATGAGTCCCCTTTCTGAAATCTCGAAAAGCTTGCACCTCCCTGTTCCAAAACTTCGTCTTCTTCCTCCTCGCTCTCACCCTCTTGGTGATATACTGTTTCCATCACCATAATATTTTCATCTTGCTGATACGATGGATCCTCATTTGATACCAGCTCCAAATCATCAACTTGTGCCTGAAGACAATGAGTGTATCTAGCGATCTCGGGACAATTCCTCTCATTGTGTTCTTTTGTGTTATGTAACCCGCACCCTCTTTCCCATGCCAAATCTGAAAGATTCAAAAGAGAATTGGATTGGCTAGGGCCTCGTAAGCATCTAATTGATTAGCAATGGGAGCAGGAACTCCCCCATTGTTTGGCTTAGTGTTCCAATGCCTCCCTCTATTGTTAAAATTCTGACTTGGGTGAGGGGCACGGGACTCATGCTTCCGCTGTTGAACCCTGTCATTACTTAGTTTATGCACTAGTTTCTTGAGCTCTTCGACTTCCGAAAAGACATCCTTCGGTGGAACCACATTGTTGTTAACCCCCATTGGATTTGCATAATTGATGGGGTCTTGATTCCACATTTGGGTGGGGTTCTGAGGAATTGGATTCCCATATGGATTGATACCTTGAATTGGGATTGGATTCGGAACAAGAACTATGGCTTGAGGATTGACTTGACTAGTTTCCTGCGTAGTTGATTGACTGTTCTACAAAAATGCAGGAACAGGTGGAATGGCCGTGATTGGTTGGATTGGAATGGGTGCATATGCGGGTGCTGGTGGATACGGCTGCTGATATGGGAAGGCGTTCATACTTGGCATTTGTGGTGCCATGAGTTGATTTGCCCGGGGAGCTTGACCATATGGAGCACACTCGTCCCAACATAGGCATCTCGGGAAACCCATAGCCCTGTGGTGTCATTTGCTGCTCAATAGTCATGGCTTCATTATAGGCCAAATCCAGTGTGGTAACTTGAGGATTACGCCTTGCAAACATGGCTGTCATGGGGTCCAATTCCCCAAAATATATCTCGCAAAGCTACTCGCAGGATCGATGGCAAAATGTCTAATTGCTCTGTTATAGTTCTTTTGGAATCTCTGATTAAACATTCGGATTGGTTCCCCTTGGCCCCGTTTGCATGTAATAAACTGATTGTAAATAGTTGCGGGATCTAAGGGCGACCTAAATTGATTGACAAATGCATTTTCCATTTGTGTCCAAGAGGTGATTGAACCAGTTGGCAAGCATATATACCATTCATATGCTATTGGATCCAAGCTCATGGGGAAAAGTCTCGTAGGCTACATCTTCATGCTGAACTTGCAGCCTAATTAAAACATCTCTATAGGCTTGGATATGTTCTTCTACTGTTCTTAGGCCATCTGGCTTGTATTTAGGCAGAAATATTTCAATGTTCTTGGGGATTTCATGGATATCCCCAGCAATATTCAAAGGAGTATTGTTAGCTCCATACCAAGGAGCTGCTGGAGCTTGAGCCATTTGACTCATAATTGATGTAGACAGACCTACAATAGCAGAAGAAATATTACAAACTATAGGCACACTAGGGGCAACGGATATTACTGGCATAGGTCCACTCGACGTTCCTGGAGAAAATAGGCCTTTTGCTACTGGAGTGCTTACGACTTGCTTGACTTTACCCTTGGGAGTACCAATAAGGTCGTGAAAAATGGTTTCTCCGGTTGTTTGAGACCTGGTCGCAATACGGCGTGGTGGGTCCAGCCTGCCTGAGGAAACCCTCGGCTAGTTCGAAGAAAACCTCGCAACAAACACAAAAACAATGTGTAGTTTAGCCGTAAATAATTTCAGAATTAAATCAAAAACAAAATATTTAGATATAAAAATTGAAATAGATAAACCGATTCGGCCCTCCTTCTAGCGCCAATCCGCTGAGTGGTGTTTTAACCCGATTGTGAAAACACACTCTCCCGTAGGATCCGAGTCCCAAATCCTCTCGCTTGCAAAGAAAAACGATTTCTCCAAGGTTCTTATTATGCTAATTATTGATTATCAAGGATGTCGTTTAAAATGAAATGCTAAGAACACCTTAGGGTTTGCAAGTGGATGTTAACAAGGGGCACTGTGGTTTATTTAATTCTGAAAGTGCAATGGACTCTAAAATGAATAAAATCTGTTTTAATCTTTAATTCCGATGGATTTTTAGTGATTTATTCAAACACAAGAATTAAACCGCTGAAAATAAAATATGGGTTTGAAAAGCAAAGACAAAAGTAAACAAAAGTAACAATAAGAATAGATTACAATCAGTAAAGTCGTCATTAATCTGATGAAACCGAAGATACTGAGGCTTTCTACATACAACCTAACCTAATGAACCCGCACTTTCACACAATCCAAATAGGCTAGGTGCGGGTCTCGAGGGTTTCTACTATAATTCCAGATTCAGGCATTCGCATGAAGCAACCAAGAGATCTTGCATTAAACTTCACCTAGAAACCTAAGAAATCTGGAAAGGAAAGATAGACATTAAATCATGCATGCAGAAGTAACTCCTTCTTTCTCATCCAAAAGATGCCAACTCTCTAGTATTTTGTATTAAAGAATATTTCGATTACATTCAAAAATGTTCCTGGTATAAAATTCCCGAACAAAAAGAAGGAAATTGCCCAAGTACGGGCCCGTAATAGCACGAAGCTCTTGTCTCTCCAACTCCGTATTCGGCAATTTCCAACCCCTTCTTCGATTTGCAATTCTGGTCTTATAATGTTTGACGCGGCTCTTCGATCTTCTCTCGTCGCTTCATTTCACCTTCCCGCACATGACCCCTCAAATTCTTGCTTTTTCCCGCTTTGATTCACGCTCAAATTTGAAAACGCTTCGAAATTCATCTCTCGCATGTAACGCCTCTCGCAAGTTTGACACCCGTGCGCCACGTGTCCCGCTTTTCCTCGCGTCCTGTGTAACGCTTATCGCGAAAAAAAATGACAAAACCGCAAGTCCGCCTCGTTCATCTTCTTAGCCGCGATATGGCGGACATGTCGCGATATCGCTACATGCTTCCCGGCCGCTTCTCGTAGCGATATCGCTACTCTTTTAAAGCTTTGGGCCTTCTTCTTCGAAGGGTAGCGATATCGCTACCACTTTGAACCTTGAGTCTTCTTCCCCAAAAATTGTAGCGATATCGCTACCTTCTGACTTCGTCGGGCTCTTTTGAGAATTTTGCAGCGATTCGCTACCTTTTGGCTTTGAGCCTTTGTCTTCAAGAAATGGCAGCGATTCGCTACCGTTTTGAACTTTGAGTCTTCTTTTCGCAAGGCGTAGCGAAATCGCTACCGTTTCTCCGTCGGGCCTCCTTGGCAATTTTACGTCGCGACATCGCGACCATTATCATTCTCTTGCCCTCTCTCGACAAACCGTCGCGATATCGCTACCGCTTTTATTTCCGAACCTGCTTGCCACAAACCGTCGCGATATCGCTACCGCTTTTATCTTTCGTACGCCTTGGCAAAACCTGTCGTGATATCGCGACGTTTTTCCCCCTCGGACCTTCGTGCAGCTTTCTGTCGCGATATCGCTACCGCTTTTTCTTTCCGTACGCCTCCCCAAAACACGTCGCGAAATCGTGACCATTTTCTCCGTCCGTACACCTTTGCTGCAATCGGTCACGAAATCGCGACGTCTCTCCTCTTTGGCAGCGATGGAGCTACATGTCACGATTTCGTGACAACTTTCCTGTTTTTGGCAGCGATGGCGCAACCAGTCGCGATTTCGCGACACCTTTCAACACTTAGGCATTTTTTTTTTTTTCTTCAATTTTAGCATCTGGGTCACCGAGATTCTTCTCTGCAAGCCTGCAAAAAGGTGGGTCCCCAATTTTGGGGTGTGTTGTGGATCAACCACAACACTACCTTAGATGGTAAATATCTTAAAGAACCTATGAACATTATGCATCTTAAACGCTATTATGCATAAATATGGTCATTTCATCATTGTATATATTGTTATTTTGCATATTGTTTCATTTTAGTAATTCATATAAAAATTTCAAAAAAATAGTAATATTATTTATTCTTTCAATTCATAAATTAAAACCAAAATATAAAAAAACATCAAAATCATCAAAATCTTCAAAAACATTTTCTATTTTTGCACCTGTCAATTCTTGAAGTATTGCAGTCATATTTTCAATTATTTTGGATAAATTAGCATTTATTTGGAATCCCACACTTTCACACTCACATGAATAAATATCTTGATTTTATTTGGTATGATTATTAACCTCTCTTATATCAAATTCCACAGTTGAATTAAATAAATTTTTGAGCATAGAGAACTGATCTTGTTATTTACTTGAACCAAGTATACCTTTTCACATTAAAATGATTTCATTGCAAATTCAATACGATGCTACATAGTAGACGTGGTTTCTTGAGCGAAAAGTTTCCCCTGCTATTCTATCATGCACATGGTCTAGAATATTTGAGAATTGACAAAAGGACAAGCTCACCCCTTCCTAGAATAAAAATCCCTTGCTCTACAGCCAATTCGAGCAAGTATCCCTAGTATAGGAAGAAAAAAAAAAGTAAAAAAAAATGAGAAAAATAAAAATATCATTTTGTACCATCACAACAATATTTCAGCATTATCTCAGTTCCAAGCAAAAATACAAAAAAAAAAATAGAAAGAGAAAAGAAAAAGCAAAAAGCAATAAAATCCCTTCCCATACCCCTTGAAAGGAAAATAAGGGTGAATGAGTTTGAATCCATGGAATTCTCAATTATTCGAAAACCATGAGGTAAGCCCCATAACAGGTGGTTTGTGCCCAACCCACTTGGCCTTGGGTAACTTCTAGCATGGTGATATGTCTATCACATTAGAGACCTTCTTTTGTACAAGCCTATGTTTGCTTATGGATCAACTAGCTCTTGATAACCTGACTTACATAGTAGTCTGGTATGGTTACATGCATATAAATCATGGTCAAAGAACACTTATTTGGTTAATTCAAATTACTTGTATCAAATTATCTTGCTCAAAATTGGTAAATGAACAATACGATTGCACACACATTTGTATTTGAGAGATTTTGTATCATTATGATAAATCAAGATCGAAAATGAACTCACATATGCACATGAGGGTTCCTTAAATATACATTTTTTCTTTGAGATAATTCAAAATATTTATGCAAATATTTTGGAATAATTTCATCTTCTTATTTGAGGACATCTGTTTAGTATAAAAATAATTAAATACAATTTTTTTCAAAATCCAAAATTTTCTTTCAAAACACGTTAAAAAATCTAGCAATAAAGTCACGTTTATATATACTTTCGACTTCCACAATGATGGTATAGTTCCTAAAACCTAAACTAGAATTTTATGCCTAGCGCAAGTCCTCATCTTATATATTTTTTGTTTATCTCAAAATCAAAAATCAATTATGCAAATTATTTTTGGATTTCACGATGATGGTATAAGTCTATACCTATAATTATATGCCTAGCGCAAACCATTGTTCTAATTTTATTTCCCATTTATTTAATTCATAAAAACATATGGCTTACATCATTATGTTACACAATTGTGCTTTAAAAAGAACGAACACCTTTTTCTATTTCATTTCATTATGTCCCATTCAATTTTGCAATGATGGTATAATTCCTAGGGAATTCTTCAAAATATTATCACACTTAGGAATTTTATTCCTAGAAAAAATCATATTTTTAATATTTCATACATAATATTTTCATGAAAATCTGAAAACAAATCATCACCATCATCATTTTTCATCATCACAACACTTAAGCACTCTTTTACTTTTAGCAATATTTCTATACTGGTATTAGCTTGATGACCTAGTGAGCGGTGACTCCATGAAATGGTCATATAACAACAATAATGTCCTTTGAAATTATTGATAGAAGTCCCTTTATTTTTTCATCAAATCATACCACAACAACCAATTTGTTTACATCAGATTATTTCATTTAAATTTTACAGCATGACATAAAATTATATTATTTCCAATGACATAATTATATGAATAATCAATCAAAAATTCAAAATTTAAAGCATCATAAAACATATGGACAAGTCATATCATAGAAAGATCATATATATATATCAAAATTATGTACATCATATAAAAATTGGATTGGTATGCCATAATATATACCCTGGCATACTCAATCCTCTCAAATATACAGTCTATAGTCAAAAGCAACTAGTCTCGAGAAGCCCTCGAGCTCTTAGCCTCATCTCCTCTCCTGCCCTAGCATGGAGGAGGTGGTCCCATCGAGGTCTTGTTGGCATTTTTGCCACATTTATTTTGATTGCTAATTATTCATGCTTAAGCTGTTGCAATTCTAACTTCTCTACAGGTTTTCATGCAAAAAATGACTAAGTCCGAAGACTGTCGTGAAATTGCGAAAAAAAAATAGCATGGAGAGCCTAAGTTGAAAACTATCACGATATCGCGACATGTCGCATTATCGTGGGTCTATCGAGGAGAGAGAAAATAAATGCAAAGTTGTCGTGATTTTGCAATGTGTCAAAAAATCACGATCAGCATAGTCAACGACAACAGGGGGAAAAATCGTCATGATATCGTGACGTGTTAGATTTTCGTGGTCAAATGGTCAACGGAGGGCAAAGCGACAAAGTTGTCATGAAATCGCAACAAAACCAAGCCAAGGACGATGAAACTCAAATTCGTCGCGATTTCGCGACATAACTCAGCTGAAGGCACATAAGGCAAAAAGTGTAGCGAAATCGCTACATGTTGCATTTTCGTGGCACAGTTGGACAGAAAAGCTCAAGATGTAAAATGGTAGTGATTTCATGCCAGTTCTAGGTTGAAGCTAAGCAAAGCAAAGTGTAGCGAAATCGCTACGTGTTGCGTTTTCGCGGTTCAGGTGGCAAAAAAAGTCTAAGGCACGAATGAGTCACGATTTCGTGACACTTTGGAGAATGAGTCCAAGCAGCAAGAAAACGTAGTGAAATCATGACAGGGAGTGGCTATGATGGAGGATCTAAGGAAAATGTAGCGAAATCATGACATTTTTGAGAATGAAGGCAAGCAAGCTGCGGATGTCGCGAAATCGCGATAGGATGCAGTAATAGTGGAGAATGCAGAGTTGGTGTAGTGAAATCGTGACATAGCAGAACGAAGGAGCTTAAGGCAGAAAATGGTAGTGATTTAATGACATTTGTAGGATAGAGCAGAGCAAGACAGAACTTGTAGTGATTTCATGACACACTGTTGAAGAAAGACTAAGTGCAGGGAATTGTAGCAAAATTGCGCGATGTCAAATTTTCACGGTTCAGGGTAGCGAAAGAGACAAAGAAGCCGAATACATCGCGATTTCGTGACGTGGTTGGTTTTTGCGGTCTGAAAGTGATAGAAGTGTACAGAGCGGAGATATGTCGCGATTTTGTGACCTATCGCATTTTCGCGACCTGTTACAGTTTCGCGCCAAAAAGCGATTCAAACGGCTCGATGCAGTTTTGTGAGTTTCGATGATTCAAAGCACACTAGAATTAAATGTTTTGCTGATTTTTGATGCGGTCAAGGTAGAAGAACACGCCCAAGCTACCTGAATTGAATATTTCCATTATTCGAAGCTGTTGTTCATGATTTTTCTAACGGTTAAAGCATATTTCAAGAAATTTAATGAAGACGACCGACTCCTTATGGCATTTAATTTCTGGGTTTTTTCAAGGCTGTTTAAGGATATCATTTCCTTGTTTCCATTGCATAGTTGTATATCTTGAGGAGGTCCATTTCATATTTTTAATGCTGCAAAGAGGCAAGACCTCTATATAAACCAATGTAGATCTCAAAAAAAGGGATCGAGAGAGAAAATTTTGCTAAAAGCTTGAAGTTCATTGCATGAATGAAAGATACTTGGCCTCTGATTTTGCAAGTGGCTGTCTATGTATTTTTTTCCTTCTATTATTTACATTTCTAATATACACTCATATTTCTTATTTGCTGCTTCATTTAAATTCTGCATGCTGAGTTTAAAGATTGCTTGTGAGGGAGTGAGTTCTGGAATGTGATCCTGGAGGGATTTTCTGTGCAAGGTTGTAAGTGAATTAAGTTGATATCTTATATTATATGTTGTTGCTGTACTTAAAGTGATCTGCTGTTATTCTTTCCTGATCTGACAAATTTGGCCTACGGCTATATTTCCCATCTCTTTCCATGTATTTCCCGTATCTTTCTGCACAGTTTTAATCTCTTTCCTGCAACTTTAATCTGAAAACAAGCTTAGAATAGTAAGGGAACCAGCCCACTTTGGAGATTGGTCTGGGAGACATTTCTTTCTCCCATCCTTTCAATTTTGGTCGGGTCTAGGGTGCTTAGTTTTAGAAAATCCTTTCCTGTGGCAGATTTGTGACCAACATTTTTTGGAATGCCCGGTGGGACAGACTTCTTCTGTCTCAGAAATATCCCATAGTATTGAAGGTTTAATTTTCACCTTCATGTTGTAAAGTTAGAGCATTTGGTGACTCTATAGTACCCATAAATCTCTAAACATGGATGCAGTGAAAGCTGTACTTCATGATCACGAGATCACAGTCTAAAAAAGTTGAAGATCTTGTTGATTTTTTCGAACTTGACAGCACAAGAAGAGGTGAACAATCTAGGTTGGTTTCCCCATCGCTTGCATCATCTGCCATATCCACACAAATCCTTGGTATTGTTACTAGTTTTCCATCTTCACTAGTTCCAATGGCCCAGTATCCTCCACCCAGGAAGTTCTTGGCATGGAACAGCTCAGGAGCCTTGAATTTGCAAGCTCAAAATCCAGTTCCTCAGGCCGCTTTGAAGGTTTTGCCGACCTATGATGGGACGGGTAAGACTGCATATGAACATATTAATGATGTAGCTTCTTTGGTAGCCATTCATGATATAACTGTCAAAGATGTGATGGTGAAGTTATTGGTGTTATCCCTAAGAGGAAAATTGTTGTACTGGTACCGAACATTGCAACCAGGCACCATTACATCATGGGATCAGCAAGGAGAACTGCTAGTGAAGAATTTTCATGAACAGGCTGATCCATTTTCATTGTTACATCAGTTTAACATAATCCAGAGGCACCCGCAAGAAGAGATAGCTGATTTTAATGTCTGATTCACCAGAACCTAGCAGAGAATTCTCGATGGTCTTCAGCCTGCTGATGAGTTGGCTGCATTTTACTACCTTAGAGCATTCAACATAGATATTGGTTGGGCAGTCCGACAGTCCAATGTGACGACATTTCTAGAGTTTTTTGAACAAGTGTTGAAGGCAGAAGCTGATCTGATTGCTATAGATAAACTTCCTCTGAAGGTAACTATGCCTATTATACTTGATTTGCCTAAGTATTTATATTCTGGTTTGCTTCCACAGCCCATGCCATCTATGTATCCTACCCCATCATGGAGCTCCAATGCACCTCAAATTGCACCTATTCTAGTTCCTCAGATTTCTGCTCCAACTATTCCCTAGTTGCCTGCACTGAGCATTCCAAGGTTAGTCCCTCCACTTAAAAATCTTGTAGTATCTTCCCCATAGTTTCCATTACATTTACTGGCACCACCTGTGTCCTCAAGCCCAGATCCTCAATTGGTTATGTTACAAGAAATTCAGTCGGCTATGAGATCTCTCACTGACAAGGTGACATCTATGGAACGAAGAGAGGTAGAAAGAAGCTATTAGCCACAAATATTTATGTCGATAGTAACCAGAGAACAACCTTCTCCTAGCAAGGCTATGGAGAAAGCACCTGAAAGGAACTCAGCAGTTCTGGTAAGTGAAGAGGCTGGCCCTTCTGAAGTTTCACATGAGCCATATTACTGGTGTTCTTCCTGTAATGACCCACATGATGAGTCCACTTGCATGGTCCACCAAAATTATTTGCAAGTTCTTATAGGGAGCCGTGTAAACATGATTCGAGATGTGGATCTTACTTCCGTGAAGTCTTTGGAAGAACACATAGCAATACTGACATGCAGCAAAAAGAAACCAATGTTGGTAGATCCGGCTAAGATGGAGCCATTGAAAGTGCCTCCTGTGCAAGCAACGAAGCAGCAAATGCCAACAAAGGCTCATGATTCCCCAGCGTAATGGCAATCACCTATTTTGTCGAAGGATCCACTTCCATCACCAGTAAAAGAGAAGGAACAAGCTTCTACTTCCTAGCCGCAAGCAGAAACAAAGGAGCAAGCCAAAGAAACATTGTGGTATCCATCATTGACTAAACGGCAATGAGTGGAGGCTACCCAGTAATATAAGAGCAAATTTGAAGCTGCTAGTGGCAGGAAAGAACAGATCTCCATGGAGTACAACATTGTTGAAAAACTTAAATGGATATCAGCTAAGGTAAGTCTATATGACACCTTATAGTTGCCTGGACAGGTAGATCTCTTACAGGAATCCCTGAAGACCATACAAAGTAAGGGGAAAGCTACAGCCCAGGTGGTTATGGCTCAAACATTAACTTCTGTAGCCAATGGTAGGAATAGACCACCCTCATTTTATCTGTCATTACAAATAGAGGGTGGATCGTACATAATTGCCTGATCGATTCTGGTGTCACTACAACTGTCATGCCTAAGGCACTCTGTGAAGCAATGGGAATGGAATTCACACGAAGTAGCCCTGGAGTTTTGCAGCTAGATGGTACTCCTATGAAAATAGTGGGTGTAATCAAGGATGTGTCGATTGTTTTGCATAATATGCCCCAGATTACAGTCATCTAGGAGATAGTTGTGGTAGATATAGAACCATATTTCAGTATGTGCTTATCCAGAGAGTTTACTGCAAAGCTAGGCGGTTACCTTGCACTGGATTATTCTCACTTGGAGATTCCATTCAAAGGAAGACGAGTCCGGATCTATAATCAAAAACCTTCCACTTTTCATATTGAGAATATAGAAGAAGAACATGTTGTTCATATGATAACTAAAGATTTGGAGGATGAGTTTTCAATGCTCAATTTCAATGCTATGATCCAGACCGAAATTGGCTGTTATTCCATTATGCAGCTTGAAGAGGTTGAAGTCAAGTTGCCACCTAATCAAGTTGAACAAGATTCTCTGTTAGATCAGCTCTATTTTTATGGAACACAATACAAAAATGGTGTTAACATTGGGATTTAACAATCATGCCTAGGTCTCAGGATGGCTGGGACACTTGGAGTACAGCAGTTACAGACCCTTGGTGATTCTGAGCTAATCAAGAATCTGAAGTTTACTGAGTGTTTGTCAAGGATCTGGGATCCAGGAGACAGAACCGTGTTTGGGTTTGTGTCTTTCCTGAAATTTCACATCTAATTCAGGAGTTACCTTGTATATTGCAAAAAAAAAAAAAAAAAAAAAAAAAAAAAAAAAAAAAAAAAGTGTTGTTTTCATTTGTGCACTTCGACTCTTTTTGCATGCGAGCCTGCAGGTACGTGTTTTTTTTTCTTTTTTCTTCTTCTATCCCAGTGGTTAGTGGCTTCCTCTTCCTATCTTCCTTCCCCTTCCTTCCTTTTTCTTCCTTTCCCTTCTTCATTTTCTTCCTTCTCCTACTTCTTTTTCTTTTGCAGTAAAAAAGCCACTGCTGTTGTTTCTTTTTCCCTTCATGTTATTACCGCTCCTTCTTAACCCTTTATTCTAAGTTCTCTATAATTTTAGCATTTATCACAGTTTATCCATGGTTCACACCTTTCTCATCATTTATTTCACTTCCATTCCATTAGTTCATTTACTTCCATTCTCCTTTCATCGCAGCTGGTAGCATAGAAGCATTATGTTACTGTATCTACTGCATCACTATCACTCCACCATTCTATCATAGCACTATTCCATTTGCATTTCGCCACCTGTGCATCCACAAGATCTCATTCCATTCATTTCCATTCCATAATCAGTTGAGCCAAATGTAGATTCTTTAAGTTTAAGTTATTCATCAAAAGTTGTTGCAGCAATCCATCGAGATGAACCCCAACAGCCAGCTTTCTATTCTAAGTTTTCATGACTCTGTTGCCCAATGGATTCAGTCCTGGGATTCTTGCATATAGTAGAACTGTATACCCCACAAGCCACCAAGAATTTTGGCATTTTTTCCACATTTATTTTGATTGCTGATTATTCATGCTTAAGCTATTGCAATTCTAACTTCTCTACAGGTTTTCATGCAAAAAATGACTAAGTCTAAAGACTGTCGTGAAATCACGACAAAAAAATAGCATGGAGAGCCTAAGTTGAAAACCGTTGTGATATCGCGACATGTCGCGTTATCGCAGGTCTACTGAGGAGAGAGAAAATAAACGCAAAGTTGTCACGATTTTGCGACGTGTCAGAAAATCATGGTCAGCGCAGTCAACGGCAGCAGGGGGTAAAACCATCACGATATCATGACATGTTAGATTTTCATGGTCAAATGGTCAACGGAGGGCAAAGCGATAAAGTTGTCATGAAATCATGACAAAACCAAGCCAAGGATGATGAAACTCAAATTCGTCGCGATTTTGTGACATAACTCAGCTGAAGGCACATAAGGCAAAAAGTGTAGCAAAATCGCTACGTGTTGCATTTTCATAGCATAGTTGGATAGAAAAGCTCAATATTTAAAATGGTAGTGATTTCGTTCTAGTTGTAGGTTGAAGCTAAGCAAAGCAAAGTGTAGCGAAATCACTACGTGTTGTGTTTTCGCGGCACAGGTAGCAAAAAAAGTCTAAGGCATGAATGAGTCATGATTTTGCGACACTTTGGAGAATGAGTCCAAGCAGAAAAAAATGTAGCAAAATTGTGACAGGGAGTGGCTATGATGGAGGAGCTAAGGAAAATGTAGCAAAATCATGACATTTTTGAGAATGGAGGCAAGCAAGCTACGGACGTCGTGAAATCGCAATAGGACGCAGTAACAGTGGAGAACGCAGAGTTGGTGTAGCAAAATCATGACAGTAGAACGAAGGAGCTTAAGGTAGAAAATGGTAGCGATTTCATGACATTTGCAGGATAGAGTAGAGCAAGATAGAACTTGTAGCGATTTCATGACACATTGTTGAAGAAAGACTAAGTGCAGGGAATTGTAGCGAAATCATGTGGTGTCACATTTTTGTGGTTCAGGGTAGCGAAAGAGACAAATAAGCCGAATACATCACGATTTCATGATGTGGTTGGTTTTCACAGTCCGAAAGTGACAGAAGTGTACGGAGTGGAGATATGTCACGATTTCACGACCTATCACGTTTTCACGACTTGTTACAATTTTGCACCAGAAAGCGGTTCAAACAGCCTGATGCAGTTTTGTGAGTTTTGATGATTCAAAGCACACCAAAATTAAATTTTTTGCTGATTTTCAATGCGGTCAAGGTAGAAGAACATGCCCAAGCTACCTGAATTGAAGTTTTCCATTATTCGAAGCTATTGTTCATGATTTTTCTAACGGTTAAAGCATATTTCAAGAAATTTAATGAAGACGACCGACTCCTTATGGCATTTAATTTTTGGGTTTTTTCGAGGCTGTTTAAGGATATCATTTCCTTGTTTCTGTTGCACAGTTGTAGATCTCGAGGAGGTCCGTTTCATATTTTTAATGCTGCAAAGAGGCAAGACCTCTATATAAACCAATGTAGATCTCAGAAAAAGGGATCGAGAGAGAAACTTTTGCTAAAAGCTTGAAGTTCATTGCATGAATGAAAGATACTTGGCCTCTGATTTTGCAAGCGGCTGTCTGTGTATTTTTTTCCTTCTGTTATTTACATTTCTAATATACACTCATATTTCTTATTTGCTGCTTCATTTAAATTCTGCATGCTGAGTTTAAAGATTGCTTGTGAGGGAGTGAGTTCTGGAATGTGATCCTGGAGGGATTTTCTGTGCAAGGTTGTAAGTGAATTAAGTTGATATCTTATATTATATGTTGTTGCTATACTTAAAGTGATCTGCTGTTATTCTTTCCTGATCTGACAAATTCGGCCTACGGCTATATTTCCCATCTCTTTCCATGTATTTCTCGTATCTTTCTGCATAGTTTTAATCTCTTTCCTGCAACTTTAATCTGAAAACAAGCTTAGAATAGTAAGGGAACCAGCCCACTCTGGAGATTGGTCTGGGAGACATTTCTTTCTCCTAGCATTTCAATGTTGGCCGTGTCTAGGGTGCTTAGTTTTAGAATATCCTTTCCTATGGCAGATTCATGACCAAAAGGTCTATACTGTATCGTTGGTCCTCGATGTTGATTATGAGGATGTCCTTGACAATCCCATCATAACTAGCTTCACAATGCTAGCTAACAGTGGTATCCTCTGCCCCTCTAGAACCATGTGATAGTACAATCCATGGTAGAATGCAATCTAAGCAATAGCCCATGCCAGATCTTGAGTGCTCTCCCCTCCACTTTGAACCCTGAGTCATGTAGCCTCATCCTATAGTGTTTACACCTAAGCCTGAAGGTGGGTATTCTTCACTCGAAGAGCCACCATCTCGCTACTCTCCCCCACCTTGACACCCTTGCCCTTATCGGGTGATGGTGGCTTATCCCTCTATTGAGAAGGGAGTCCCTCCCTCCTCTCTAGATTTTGTGGTCTCTCCAAAGCCTATGGCACTCTTCGACATCTCTCCTGAGGAGATCATCACTTCTCCCTCCCTCTGTGACCCCTCACTACATCTATGGTAGCTTAGCACTGCCTCCCTATCCATTGCACCATAGCGTGCATCAGACCCTGTGACCTCATCATCTAAGGAGGGTAGATACCTATGTACCAGGCATTGTATCCATATGTGACCCTAGCATCATCCCCATACATAGGTTGAATGGGGGCATCATCAACATCCTAACTCTAGAATCACTGCATATCTAGAGCCCCACTCAATGTAGTATTATCCTAGATAGTTTGGGAATACTCGTAGTCTCTAAGAGAAGGGATCCCCTACTGTAGACTAAACTACCTCAAATCTTGGTCATAGCGATGGAGCTCTACCTCTCCCCACTTCATCCTCAGCCAGAAGACTTTCCTGATGCAAGCCAACTCCTGTCTGTCCTCTCCCCACCCTGGATGCTCTCTCCATAGCCTTTAGGTGATCTGGTCAGGGATGAGTTCATATAGCAACCTCTGGGACATCGATAGATCTATCTGCCATTGTGACCCTCTCTGGAGCCACCAATAGAAAACCTGGGGTCTCTTTCAATCAACCCCTATCAGTGGAAGCCTTATCAGCCTTCGCATCATAATGTGCTCCCAACAACAAACCTATAGCAACGATGTCAGTACCAGACATCGACCTCCCTTGTATATGACCCCGTATAGGATCCTATACAAGAGGCATAGTCAAAGCTGCCCCAAGTAAACCTATAGCCATGGTCTCTCATATCACACACCACATCTGAGAGCAGACATGATAACCTGCATCCACTCTAGTGGCATAGGAGTAGGCCACCTACTATCCCTACCAAAACCTGAGTCAATCGAGTCCCAAGCATCTGCCTCAATGTCTTGATGTTCACTCCACCCTTCTCCAAGGTGAAGCTAGGGTCTTTGCACAATCACATCATGGCATGGCCCTGATTGGTCATTAGAGTCATCAATCACCCATGTATGGGGATCCTCAAGATCCTGCATACATCCTCTAGAGTGGGAGCCATCTCCCCTATTGATAATCGAAAGTAGGACAACCTCGGATACCACCTCTCTGCCAGGGCTGTTAGTAGCCCCATGTTTGTAGGTATTTGTGGCATCTCTACCACATGTTGTAGCCCAACCTCCAATAGTCAGTCTCACTCTGCTTGGTCGAGTGTGGCTACATCATCTTTGAGCCCCCCATATTTTCACTCCTAAATTTTTAGTAATCCTCTCTATAAAATAAACAATAAAACAACAAAAATCATTAATAGATAATCATTACAATCAGTTAAATCAATTTCATCTTATAAAAAAATGATATCATCCATTATTGGATGATATCGTACTAAATTAAGTCAAATAATCCTTGGTAGGATGAAATCATCTTTGATTTTGCAACTTGGGGATCACCCCTTGTTGGATGGAATCACCCCTATTTCGCTGATTTTGCCCCTAGACAAAATCGGCGATATAGGGACAATTTTGACAAAATTGGGACGATTTCATCCCGACATCGTCGATAGCCTAAAAACGGTCATGATACCAAAAAAATAGTCAAAATTCAAATTAAAAATCACACAAATCAAATTAAAAACACAATATGTCAAGTTTAGATTCCTACCTGCAACCCGCGTCAGACCTTTGTCAATCTGTGTGTCGTTTCCACCATTTTGCCTATAGAGCTCTGAAACAGCAAAAGTGAACAGTAACAATGAACTAGGGTTGTCAATCTAGGATTATTGGAGGCGATATCGACTACATTTTATATTGGGGGCAATCAGAGCCCTCAGTTTGCATTTCTCATCTTCCTTCCTTATTTTATTATGCATTAGCTTGATTATTTTTCATTTTGCATCCTAGAGTTCACCTCACTTAGAATAAATGCAAGATAAAGTTAAAATAAGTTATTAAAACAATGCATTTCATTTAATATGCTATCTATATTTATCAGTTAAGCATTTATACTCTCATTTCTATCATTTTGCATTATTCTTACAGTTGCATTTTTGGTTTTTGGTGTCTGTTTCTATGATTGTAGGTTTTTGATGAGTTTGTCTGACGAATTTGTCAGATCGACAATGATCTTGTATAATTTTAGATGATCGCCTATGATATGGGATGATTTTGTACAATTATAGGTGATCCTATCATATTCGAGATGATCTGGACTCCTACAAGCTTCAGAATCTTCATCAGACATCTGGAATCAGGTGCATTCTTTCTCATTCAACATATTCCTTACATTTAGGATTCATTCATGCTTTCTGTATTCATATAAATTGGCATTTTCATATACAATAGCTTAGATTCATTTTTTCCAACCTAGGAATATGAATGATTGAGTATAAAATGAACACATCAAACCCATTCTCAACCTAGGCGTGGAAACTGCCACTCAAAGTTTCCTGGTGAACCCCACCATCCGTCAAAAATTCACCCTTATACCCCTCCATCGAAAGGTGTGACCTTCAAAGGGCCTCTCAGTCTAAGGTATTTTCCCATCCTTCTCGCATCCCCCTTCTGGGCATGGATCCTATAGCCTGAAGGTAAGGGTGCAAAAAATTTGGGTCAGTACACAGTCTAAATCAGGCTTCCTATAGCTCATTTTAGTTTAACATCATCTACACCTTGGCACAAAAATCAAAGGTAGGCCAAATAAATTCATTCACCAAAAAAACAACATTTTTGGACACCCATTTTTCCCTTCTATAGTGAAAGTTTCATCATTTTGCAAAAAGTTTACCTCTAACATGTCAAATATAACAGTCTAGGTTTGATAAATTACACCTAAAAGTGACAAATTCTGAAATCACATCAAATGAAGTCAAAAAATATAACAATCACAAAATGGGATACCCACTTTCCACTTTAGCAGACAAAATACAAAAACATATCAATGTCAATACACCGTTACTTCCAAAAATTGATGGTCAAACCTCACACCTACTCTACCCTTCACTCGGTCAAATCAACGTCAAAACAAGTCTAATTCAAAAAATGATCGCACTTTTGGATACCCATTTGGATTTTTTATCACTTCATATTCAAATTTAAATTAAAAATTGTAAAAATTTGTATATCGGGACAAAAATCGCCCCCCTCATTCATATTTCCTTGGAAAAATAAAACAAAAGCAAAACAAAGCAAAAAATCACTTGTCGATGGGTCCCTGCACCTGTTTCCAGCCGCTCTATGCCTTCTCATCATTGTCACTCTCAAAATCATCCCTCGCACTCCTCTCATTTCATTGAACATCTCCATAAATCACTTTCCACTTTTCAATCACCAACATTATTTTTATTTCTTTCCTCTTCTCCTTATTTCCTTCCTCTCTTCTTTCCCTTGGATATTCGATCAATGTTGTATGGTCACGCTTCGAGCGGATACATACCTTTGATTGAATTCCATTCTCTTCTCTCCTTTATCTTATATATTCGATCAATATTGTATGGTCATGCTTTGAGCGACTACATACTCTTTGACTGGATTCCATTCCCCTTCTATCCCTTTTCCTTCTACACAAACCCTTCACATTTTTGTATTAAATTATGTTCTATATAGTATAGTACAAAAATGGGCAAATATAGACACCCAAAAGTCACGCATTGCTATTTCTACGTATTCATATATGATTCGAGACATCCCTAGGCTATTTTAGGCTATCATAGTCATGTGTAGTCAGGTGTAGTCATGCGTAGTAATGGATAGATTGTCATAGTTTGCCATAGCAATATGTATACTTCCATATACCACTCCATCGGATTTCAGGTCCTAAACCCTCATAAGCCTTCAAAATCACATCTCGTGCACTCGGATATTTTTTTATATCCTATTTGCACTCAATTGAGTCCCCCATGGGATATTAGTTGACCAAAACAATTAACAAGTCAATACCTAAAATCTAATTTAATGTTGACTTCACTTAAGTCACCTTTTTAGGGCAAAATTGATTAAAAGAACCCTTAATCTTGATTAACACTAATTACATCCTCCCACATGTGTGAAATTAGGGTTTGTTAGGATATTTATTTAATCATGTTCTAAATTGACTTAAGACCTCCTAATCAAGATTATCCCTAATCCATCCTCACACATGTGTGAGGATGAGATATTTCTCATAAGGAATGTGATGTTGCCACATTGCATTTCTTAACCTAACCCTAGTTAGAATAAAACCTAGGTTTAGTATATATAACTCCCCCTTGCACTTTGCATTTTCTTATAAATAGTGGGTCCTAAACCCCTAATTATGAGACTCTCACATATTCAACAAAGCATAGAAACTCTGCAAAAATGGAAAGTGAACATTGAACAGTCAGTTCCCGATGCACATAGTAGGATTTCAATAGCACATAGAGGCACCCCAGCTTCCTAGAAATTGACCCATCAAAAGGATTTTGTAGAAGAGGCCTCACAGCTCATATGACCCCTTGCCCCACAAATCCAGCCTCAATTTACCCCCCAGGTGGTGAATTGGGTCTACATGCCTGAAATCACTCCAGATTTGGGAGGTAAGCTCTGTTTCATCATATTATTACCTTTTGCACAATTTATTTGAGCTTTTGTTTTTATGGTAATTTCATATTCATAAACATGGGGCCTGACTAAGGAAATCCCCCCATCACACTAACACCCTTTTGCAGGTTCTTCATAGGTTATGTAGAAAATTTGAAGAGGAAGAGCAACATCAAATCAATAGCAACCCGGTGGTGGCCCACATAAAAAGAATCCCACCTACACTGAGGGATGATTGAAGAATTCATCAAATTGATTGTATAAATTTTTAGGAAAAGAAATGGATAAATGGCATCATGTCCCTCTTGTAACACATATTTTAATATCAATGGAATTACAATATCTTTGTTTAATGCATCATTGTGTATTGTGTTAAATTATCAAATGTCATTTTCTACCCATTTCATTTTGGCACACCCAGTGGGACCCCCACAATGGATGTTGTTAGGTTAACTATTGCAATTGAATCTATATTTTTTCTCTATTTTCTATGTTTTTAGTTACTGTATCCATTTTTCATAGGAATCTACAAAGCCCTAGGAACCACCCTAGGCCATCATATTTCAGACTTGGAGCTTCTAAATTGGATTCGTCCCCTGCCTCATGAACTAGTCACTAATTCAGCCCTCGGGTGGTGATTTGCATCTTAGAGCCCCAAAAACTCACAATATTGACTTCTCATACCACCCTACAATCTCCAAAGGTCTTCTAGACTGTGAGATATCAGATATGAGCCTTCAAAACTGAATTTGTCCCCGAGTGGCGGTTTGAGCATAGAAGCTTCAAAAACCCCCAAATCCATAGGGGTGACTCTTTCAAGGGCCAAGCAAACCTCCCATAGCATAAGAATGTAGTTATGCCTTATTTTACACCTCTGTTATATAATATTTTGAAATCACAAAGCATGCACTAGTTAAATAACAATTTCTAGGTGTAGATTTGCTTTCATTTCAAGTTTGTAGGATTGTTAAATTTCTCTGAAGTTTCAAGACCTGCAACTTTCTAGCAAGTTCCTAAAATTTATTTTCAAATAAATTTACATTTCCTTTAGTTTTTTGCATGTAGTACAAATCCTACCTCATTTCCCCCTTCATTTATAGCATCTATCGCTAAAATAAATGCACATTTTGAAAGTTTAAAATTAGGGTTTCTTAATCCCCTACTTCATGTCATTTAATTTCTGAAGCATGTTGTAATCTATAGTTTAAATCAAGGTTTCCTAATCCCCTTTTATTTCACACACTTGGATTGCATGTTTCTATGCTTTGAAAAGTAGATTAATTTGTTTTATAAAGGCATTTAGGACTAGACCATTTCTTTGCAAATAATATAAGCTATCTAATCATTTGCTTTCAAAAAGGCATTAGGATTAGTTTTCTTTTGAAAAGGCAACTAGTTAGTTTCTTACCTTGCATACACCAATAGCAAAATGCAAATCCACACACACTCACATGGTATTTAAACAAGTGGTGAGATTGGACTTCATCCCTAATCCATCGCTTGAGATTGGTGTGGATCGATTTTCATTCTCCATCAGCTCACCCCCCTAGACACCTAGTAGCCATACGATTGGTTTTTTGTATTTCATCACCAAAAAATCACCCACTTTTGTGACTAGGACCTATATTTCATCACCAATGGTTACCTTCAGAGTGGGATAGGATTAGATGCCTTAGTCCATAAGGTTAATATAATTTATGGATATGGTAATTGTTGCTATTGACTAAGCCTGATCGAGGGTGAAGCGAATGCATGGGGTTTTTGACCATGCCTAGAACATGGTAGACATTACCACCTCTTTTCGTGAGATGATTTAGTGGATTAACTTCAGTATAGTGAGTTCTACCCCCTTTAGGATATCATTTACTGCACCTTCCATATAGGTCACCATTTGTACATTTCCATACCATTCTATTATGTGCATCTTTGGGTGTTGCAGGAGGTTTGATATCAACGACATTCCCGGTTTCCTATAATATCCACTCCATTACCCTTGATTCTACATAGGGAGTATCAACATTAAAACACACAAAATGAACAAAACATATTTATTTTTAGTAGTTAGAATTGATTCCGGTCTACCATTGTTTGCATGATCACGGACCGGTCTCAACATAGTACACTATATATTATCTTGCTACACACAACATGTCACTTACTTTATACTTACATTAGACATAGTTGAGTCTATATCAGATAAGGTTTATTCCTAAAACCTATTTTACACATGCTACTATGCATGTGGTCACCTGTAGTGGAGCACGTGAACAATCACCCTCTATGGAGGAATTGCCTCCCCATCCTCTAGTCAGTCCACTCTTACTCCTTTGATCATGAAGGATAAGATCATAGACGCATCGGATTTATGCATAGAATCCAATGCACAACTCACACACATGATACCTCATGATGAGACGTCATCCTTGAGTGAAATCCTCGCTACTTCACTCATAGAGGATTACCCGCTCCTTTCAACCCCATCCTAACCTAACCCACCAACCACATTTTGTGACCATGTGATCTACACAATTCTAGGACAACCTCCTCCATCCTTCACCATATATGAGGAGGTCATGCCTACTTCACCCACCTTCACACATCACTTCTTCCAAAATTTATCTCAATCGCTATTTGAGAATGATTCCTCCCTCCTAAATCATACCCATCCTGAGATCGCATCATTCACCCCTATTGTAGGAATTGTGTCTGACCCATCCTCCTCCACTACAGGAAGCCAGAAACCATCCATCCAAACTGCACAAAAAATCCCTACCCAGTAGGAACCGCAAGAATTCCCTCAAACCTCACACCTATACTCTTCACAAGAATACCAACCATCCTCTTCCCAAGAGCAATTATTCACCGTATCTAAAGGCATCTCCAAGTAGCCTCTTCAGACACAAGATGCACAAACCCAAGTGGGAGTGTACACATATACTTTCCCCTCAACCCAAACTCCTAATTTGGTAGCTTATACCACCTTTTCAGTAGCTTTTCCACTAATCTCCCAGGTATTCAGAGTGTACGATACCCAAACTTTAGAACCACCTTTATCTACAACAACCTTTAGGATACCACCACCTATTCCTTTTCAAGCTCCCAATACCAATCTCCATCCTACCTATGGACCGATGTCGATAGCTTATCCATCCACTCAACCAAACCATTACACACAGTTTACCTTCCCTACTTCCTACCCTCTAGGGCAGATATAGATCCCATATTTTGCTACCTCATCTCGACAAACCTTAGTGCCAGTAGTACTGACCCCTACACTATCACCAACTACACCTAGCTTCTTTATGCCTCCTCCATTTTGGTCATCACCATCTATGTCTCAACAAGTATAGTAGGCTCCAAACCAATAAGTACCTGTGCTGCAACCATATGCCTCACAGTCGTAGTATTATTATCATAAATAGACACCTACCCCACAACCTAGTGTACCAGTGGACACGACAACACATGTCACCTAGTACCCACCTTATCATGATCAGGCACAATAATATTCCACATAGTATTATGAAGAACACCAATATCAATATCTATTGCATCCATAGGGCCAACCTATCCTAGCTCAATATCCTATGGCTATGACACCCAAACTTTAGCTCTTATGAGATGAAGTTAAAATATTGAACCTATGCACCTCTAGCTACGGGCCACAAAAACTTTGTTATGATGAACTATACAATGAGCTAGTTCACCCCTTAGTTCCCATTCCTCCCTATCCATATCACTTTGAAGTACCAAAATTCAACAAGTATAGAAGTAAGGAAGACCCTAGAGAGAACATGATCAATTACCGCTCCTCCTACTACCAACTTCATAGTAGTAACCCTCTTATGTTGCGTACCTTCTCCCTATCCCTCAGTATACCAGCACTATATTGGTACAACATTCTCCCATGCCAAAACCTGTATACCTTTGAGCAGCTGGCCAACTCCTTTCTAGAGCACTTTTCCATCAACATCAAGAAAAATACTATATTTTATGATGTCTACACCTTACAATAGGTAGATGATAAACCCATTACTAAGTTTGTTTCTAGATGGAGAGAAATTATCCATGACCTTGCTCATAGCCTCTCCACCTTGAAACTTGTGACACTCTTTTCTAAGAGTTGCCAAAAACACATTTCCACATCCCTCCAGCTTCACCAAAGTTGTACCTTTGAAGATGCTATTTCACAAGAAAAAGTGATCTAAGACATCAAGGTTTAGTCTGGGAAGATTAAGTTGAGAGTGAAATCCAACTATAACTCCAACTTCCACTTCAATATACCCACACCAAATCAACCTTACCCATGGCCATCGCAAGCCAACCTAGTTGCAGCTACTCCTCTAGCACTAGCACCAAATCCTCTACCATATACACTATATTCACAAGCACTCCAAGCTAATGCTCCTACCCTACCTTGACCATAGAAATATCGAGGCATGCACCCATAGGGTCCACCACACAACTTTACACCCTTATCTAAACCATTACTAGCCCTATTCCATATATTTTATGAGGGCAACCATCTTGTTCTACCCGAGATCTACCCATTGGATCTAAATTCACCTAAGCCTCATGACTATAATGAGTAGCTCTTATATCCTTTCCATAAGTAGCATGGCTATAATATCGATTCATGGGTAATTTCAATACCTAAATGATAGGGGCACTATTTAGGTAGCAAACCCTCTAGACCCACAGAACCAAAACTTATGGATATTTCAAAACCCCCTATAAAATCATAGAGTACCCAATCCTCCTAGATCCTTAAACAATCCCTCAGCCCCACCTCTCCAAGTTAACAATGTCTAGTGTGATCCTCCATCATGTGGTGTAGTAGGTATGATCAACCTTACTACGAGGAACCAACGGTACCTGTCACATCAAAAAACACTTATTATTTCTCCCCCTATCTAGTTTATGTCCCCACAAACATATCAAATGCCTAATACCATACCACCACCACCTCAAAATGTGATTACCATCTATGGTAGCCTAACCCATCAGCTACGTAATGCCCCTGTCTATCTATCTTTGATCTCTTACAACAATCTCAACCCCATTATGAGGTGTTGAATGACATCCTACATTCCATTGACTTAGAGATACATGACATAAATACCTTTGTTAATTTTGTAGGAAACATCCCACGATGCCTCTAACCTTCAATTAGTTTCCATGACCATGAAATAATAGAACTCGTTGGTGAAGGAGTCAATCCTCCCCTCCACATACAATCTAATATCAACAATATCACCTAAAATTAGGTACTCATTGATATGAGCTCATCCATCAATATTATATACATAGCAACTCCACATCACCTGCACATCTCGCAAGCCTATTTTTCCATGCCTTCCCTTGACCTACATGCTTTTGATGGCTCCATGAGACCTACCGTAGTATCCATAGTCTTACTAATCTATGTAGGTATCCGTACCATTACCATCCTCTTTCACATCATTCAAGGAGAAATACAATACAACATTCTCCTCGGTCGCCCTTGGATTAGAGACATGTAGTGTGTCCCATCCACATTACACCATTGCCTCAAGTACATCCACAACAGACTTGTTCACTGTATCCTAGCTGATGGAGATACCTTTAAGTTTTGTAATGTCATATAACTTCCCCCTATGTCTTCATTTTCATCCTCCCAACTATTCCTTGTATCTTCTCACCAGTCAGTAGATGCATCGGTATCCTTCCCAACTTCCACCTCAACATCCTAGTGTTCATCAAGAACACAAGCCTCGATAGCTGCACCATTAGCACCATATTTTAGGGGACCTAAAACTGCTACCATGCCTTTCTCACTACCATCCTTATGGCATCCAAAATACTCCCAACCTCTACCATTTCAATTTCCACCCATGGTGTCGCAACCACTATTGCCACCCACCACAAAATTGACTACATTACCTCCTCCACCCTTGCATATAGAAGCCCCTATCCTTCCTACACCGCAAACACTTCCTCTTCTCTTCTGACTAAAACCTAAGACATTCACTTCTCCATGTATCCTTGCACCTACATTGATATCATCCCCTACATAGAACAAACAACCTGTTCAAGATACAACAACCAAACATCGTGAACCAGAACAACCAACATCAAATTCAAAGGAACAACTCCCATACCCTTTAGTCACGACCATCAGGGAATCTCAAATTTCTCCTTCCTCAACTAATTTTGATACCCTACCTCAGTCACCAGAATGTACCACACCATGCATATCCATCTTCATGATAAACTTAGGCCCAGAAGACTATAATGTACATGATGCTTGCGTATGTGACCTTTCGATCCAATCCACCTGTGATTTTAGTTGCCTTTAATCTTTAGTCCTTACCATTGGAACCGTCATATAGTTAGGAAGTTCCAAAAACCACACCAACTTTGTGTATGCAAGAGTCGACTCTTCGATCCCTCCACCAATTTCTCCACCACCACAATATAGCTCTGGTGATGCAATCACACACCTAGCCAACCCTAAATTTTCCTTATGCTACCTAAAACATTTTCATTAGCATGGGTTCAAGCTAGGCCGTTATGAGAAAGGTCTATGTACACCCATTAATCCTTGTATCCGATCACCCACAAAAAAAACTGATCTACGTTATCACCCAACCACCATCTATACATTAGAAGATGAGATCCAAGACCTATCCCTACACCCTCCTCCATGTCTAACACACACCTTGGAAGAATATATCAATATGGATATATTAGAAGATACACTTTTTCCCACATCAACCGTCATAGTCCTCTACAATTTCTTTCAAGAATCCCCTACATCTGATACCTCCTCATTTTGTGATATGAATAGGTTGGAAGAATATTTCACTACCTTATCCCTAGCTAGACCACTAATAGAGTCAAAAATAGTCCCACCTAATCCACCATCGATAGAGTCGGATCCAGTCCCACCTGATCCACCACTGATATGCTTACCTATATTCCTGCCTATACATAGAAAACTACAGAGAGTAGCCTCTCGTCCTCATTCACCACAAGTTGTCTTACGAACTCCCTTGAGCCTCTTAAGATGCACACAAGTAATTGAACCTCCCTCATTAGAGTCTACCCCACCTAATTCACCTACATCATTGGTCAACATGGTTGAAGTAGATTGTAGACACCAAAACAACACCAATCCGATTATGTGACTACAAGCACTGACCGAATTGGTATACATACCCCCTAGGGTAGCCTCCAAAGGTTAAACAGTCATCCTAACCACTACCAAATTAGTTTTGGAAGGTCAGAGGTCAATTTGGCACCTTTTAAGCACTATGCTCCCTATTCGTCCCACCCTAGGATGATTAGAATCCTATTTTTCCCACCTCGATATGATTAGTAGCAATCGTTCCAGGGTGGGACGATTAGCAGGTTTGACTGGAAAAAATTCAAGCCTTGACAAATTGCAGCATAGATCCACCACCCAAATTCACCTTCAAGGCATGCAATTGTGAGGAACGGTTTCAAATCAAAGAGGGACTTTAGTCAAGCATGCCTTGATCATGGAGGCCCTAAATCAGGGAGGAATCTTCTCTCCCCTAAAAGGGCATAGTGAGCCAAGTGGCACCCTCACATGCACATGCAAAGGAGACCCTAAGGTCTATAAAAAGGTGAGCCTCCTCACCCCCAAAAAAATAATAGAGCTAGAGCATTTGGAGCAATGGAGTGCTACCAAATTATATCCCCATTCCTCTTTGTGCTTCCTACATCCCTAATTTCTCTTTTGGAAGAGAGGTTATCGGGTGGACACTAGGAATGCAATCTAGACCCAAAACCCAATAAATCAGCCATAATCCCACACAAAAATCGTTGACACAACCCCCTAGGAGGTTTTGGACCCATCCCACTTGGATTGGTGCCAAAAATAAGCCCCAAACGGTGGGCGTCATGTCCCCGAGCACCCCCCGTAGTACTGCAGTCCTAATCACCCTACCTCGGAGTGATTAGAAATCTATGAATTATTTCTTTACAATTATTTTGCATTATGTTGTATCTTATGTATTTATGCTGCTGCCCAAGTTTCATTGCTTTCTGACAGGATTTGACCTTGTTTTTATCATTTTATGTGTTTACTAACATACAGGGAGTGCCTTCGAATACAGGACAATCTAGGCAAAATCTACCAAATATAACCTTCTGGATCATCTCAAAATTCCCCTTTCAGTCTAACCCCAAGTTTGTAGGAGTTTTGGAGGCCTCTGGGCAAGACATTTGCAAGGTCACTCTTGCACATTTTATGGCAATCCTAATCATCCCACCTCGGAGCGATTAGATATCTATGCATGATTTCCTAACTATTATTTTTGCAATGTGTCCCTGATGATGTCTCCATGCCTCTATCAAAGTTTTAATTCATTATGACATGTTTTGACCATAATTTCATTCTTTTTTACATTAACTAGCTGGAGGCTTTGGGGATTGCATGTTTTCCTACATCCGCATATGCTATTAACCATTTGCTATTTTTTTGTGTGTAGGATCTCACCACTAGGAACACCAGAGGGGTAGAAAGGAATTATGAACACATGAAAACAAGTAGCAACAAATTTTGGCCCACCCATTTCAAATGTGGGCATGTGAAAGACACTGGAAGCATACCATCCATTGATGTAACAAACTATATCAAACGTTCTAAGACCTAGAGGGGGGGGATGTATTGTAACCATATTAAAAACAACATTAGTAAAAGAGGCCCCACTTTTTTTTTCTTACATCTCATTTCTACATCATTTCCTTCATGCATTTTTTCATCGCATTCGTAGGACTTAGCATTTGTACTGTATCTAGTTTTTTTGCATCATATCTAGTATGCCGTCACTCTGCATTCAGATTTTAGTGGCGATCATAGTGGGACCCTATCCCCTACTATTAATATTAGGTTTTTAATCCAAATTTTGTGGTTTTCTTTACATGTGTTATGCATTCGGGCACTGGACTTCTACTCGTGCCACCTTGGGATGAATACCTATTCGTCCCACCCTGTGACGAATACCTATTCATCCCACCCTAGGATTATTAGAGCTCTATGCATTTTATGAGCAAAAACTTAGAAGCATCTAGTTTAGACAGAGAAGAGGTAGGCCTTCTACACATCCTTTGTGATTTTCTACTTTCTATTTCTACAATTTTCTATTTTCTTTGCTTTATTTTCAGACACCTGCATAGAAGGGTTGATTAGTTTGTCTTCCTTTTTTACAATTAAAAAATAAAATAAAATAAAAAGAAACATAGAGTAAATTACATGGAAGGAACTTGATTAGGAATGCATTCTTCTCTGGTTTGCTTGCATGATACTTGCACAAGTGGCAAGTCCTCATCATAGGTTTCAGTTCTAGTTAGGATTGGTGATTTCCTTTTGCTACTAATGGTTTTTGAAAGATAAAATGTACTCTAAAGCATTGCATTAGTGAAAATAATTTTTTTCTGTATTTTTTCTTTCTTTACACAATTAAAAGGAACCACACACACCACCTAATAAAATTAACATCAAGGAGTTGGTCTTAATACCCCAACACTTGATCAAGACCAACGATGGATTTCATCACCACCTTGGCTTGGATTTTGCATACATATACCCTAATCATGACTGTTGCTAGACGTAAATCCTGATGAAAGCTAACCAAGTGTAATGGGGGTGATTCCCCATGCATGAGGATAAGTCTTCTATGGTAGGTGTCAAAAATAGAGCGATCCCCCTTCTGTATCGCCTATGTTCCATGTACTATTCTGCTCTCACGTACCAATAGTTTTCCTCACGTAAGGGTAGGTATATTGAGAGGTTTGGTATAACGACCTGGCAATGGTATATTTAAGGGGTGACCATTTTGGAGATACAAGAGCCCTCATTTTGCATGAATAACAAAGTTTCCTTTACAAGATTTGCATAAAAAAAATCAAACACATTAGACCAGATCTAGGGCACACATTTAATCTAAAAATGAGATAATCATTTATTTGCTTGTGTGGTCCCCTTTTGTTTGGTATAGCATAAAAATTTTGTAAAGGAGATAAAAATATACATATATTTCTAGAAAGACCACCACCATGGTGTATACCCGTAGCCAAGCCCAATCACGGGTAGAAGCTTCAAAAAGTATACAAGGAGGTACAAGTCACCTCCGTTATAGCCCCAAGGACTTGGTTATACCACCTTGGCGACCTGACCCACAACATAGTCCACACTATGCCACTACTAAAAAGGACTATAGAGGCACCCCTTTGAGGGGCACTCTTGGTCAACATAGACCCTCTCAGGAGGATTACACACATGGGAAGGCTCCCTTAGACACTTATTATGAGTGGCCACTATGCGATGAAGTGCTAGAGTAGCATAGGGTTCATAAGGAGGGGCCACATGATTATATCATTCCTCCTTCACCCTTCATTACTGTTAGAACTAATAGGCAAAATCTAGAGTGCAAGGCTCTTCAGAAAGGGCAAACCAAATCCACCCATCCCTTTCACATGTACAAAAAGTAGCATGAGGAAAACCAGTATATTTCTCAAGAGCAATACACATCACGAGAGCAATGCGCCTCTGCACCTGCTAATTATCAAGATCACCTATTGAGGCCAGAGCCTCAGGTGAATGCTGCTAACCTCGATAGAGGAAAGTGACCCATAGAGATATTGGATCACCACGACCAAGATAGATATGTAGGGGAGGAATCTAGGCCTTCTAGAAATAGGACAACAGAACAAATAAACTTGGCACTTGCCAAACATGTCGCCTGCCAAGCGCAAATCATGCAGCTTAGGCAAGATCAGTAGCAGTTAGAACAACTGTATCATCTTAACAAAGAGTGCATTCAGTGCCAGATAGATGAGTTGCTCCAAAAAATTATGCATGAGAGGATTCCAACCCCTCTCATGCATAGGACAAAAATTTATGAGAGGCACAACCCCTTAGTGTGAGACAGGTCTCCACAACATTATCAAGCATTGCCTCTAAGACCTCCTAGACCTAAGTGGGAGGCCACTCCTAGAACTAATGACGGGCGTCTTCCATGGGCACCCGTCCATGTTTATAGGTCACACCTAGAAACTCCTCAAGAAGCCTATGAGGAATTTGTGCGATAAGAAGAGCAGGCCAAGATGCCCTACCAAGGCAGGGGGGTGCTACCCGACTACCCCTCCATAGGCCTCAAGTTCCTCGTAATTCACAATGGAAACAAACCAAAGAATATGAAATAAAATCCTCTGATGCATACAAAGCGCTGCTAGAGTGCTTAGAGTCTATGGAGACTAAGACTTTGGGGCCCCAAAATCCCACCTGTTGAGTGGTATTTTCACCCAGTTGTGAAAGTACACTCTCCTTTAGGATTTGGGTTACAAATCCCCTCTTGCAAAGAAGTTAAACAAACAACTTCTCCAAGGTCTCCGTTGTATTAGCATTTGCATATATGTATTAGTAATCTCAAATATAAGATATTCAATTTGAATGCTTGGAACACCTTAGTGATTGCATGTAACTGTAAACAAGGGGCAATGTTGGTTTATTTCATCATGAAATTTTAGTGATTGTTCATTGTTTTTTTTTTTTTTTGATATTTTTTTAAATGTTTATTTTAATGCCTTGAAAAGTTAAAATTTTTGGAAAATAAAAGAAAAATAAAAATGCAGAAATAATGAAAATGAAATGCAGAAAACTGAAAATAAAATGCATTCAGTATGATGCTATCCTATTACGACAAAACCGAAGATGTGAGGTCTCTGTGCATGCAACCTAACCTATTGGACCTACAAATAAGAATAATCCAGATAAGCTATGTGCTGGTTCCTAGGGTATGAAATAAAATTCAGATTTCAAATATTCGCCTAATGTAACCCAAAGAAATGGCATCAACATTATCTATAAATTCGAAATCTGAAAAGATGAAAGAATAAACATTAAATCCATAGCATGCAAAGAAAATCTCCTTCTTTCTTGCCCACAAGATGTAAATTTCTGAACACTTCTACATTAAAAATGTGTCATTTTACAATAGCAAAGTTTCTAGTTTTCCCGAACCAGTCCATGGAAGAAAAACGACTCAAACAGGCCAAGAATAGCCTTATCGCCTTCAAGTCTGCAACTCTGCTCGTCTGGATTTCCAACCCATGTCCATGAAGAAGAAAAACCATTCCAATGTGGAAGAAAATATCCATAGAAACCCAGTGCTAAGGCCTTGCCTTCATTACTACAATATTCTCTAAAAAGTTCCACCCCCTTGGCCTCTTTGAATGGCGTATTTAAACTTATGAAAACATTGTTTCTCCTTCCATGATGATTCATTTCATTTGCTAATGGTTGTTTGTTTCACCTTCCCTGCATGTTCATTTCATTTTCCCATGGCTCTTCATTTCACCTTCCCTGACTATTCGTTTCATTTTGTGGCCCTTCACCGTGAAAATATAACATGTCATGATATCGTGACACTTTTGGCCCCTTCTATATTTTGTTGCTTTTAGCCACGAAAATGCAACATGTCACGATATCGCGACACTTTTTTCTCTCTCATTTTTTGGCCACCAAAATGTAACATGTAACGATATCGTGACACTTTTTCTTTTTTCTCTCTCTCTTTGCTTTGAATTGCAAAAATGCAACATGTAATGATATCGTGAAAATTTTTCTTTCTTCTCTCTCTCTCTTTGCTCTGAATCACAGAAATGCAACATGTCGTGATATCGTGACACTTTTCTTCCTTTGGCCGCAACGATGCAACATGTCATGATATCGTGACACTTTTTGTCTTTGGCCGTGAAAACGCAACATGTCACGATATCACAACACTTTTATTTCTTGTTCTCTCTCTCTTTGCTCTGAATCACGAAAATTCAACATGTCGCGATATTGTGACACTTTTTGTCTTTTAGCCGCGACAGTGCAACATGTCGTGATATCACGACAATTTTTCTCTTTTGGCCATGATGGTGCAACATGTCGTGATATCGTGACACTTTTCCTTTTTTGGCCATGATGGTGCAACATGTCGCGATATCGCGACACTTTTTCTTTTTGGGCCGCGATGGTGCAACATGTCATGATATCACGACACTTTTTATTTTTGGGCCGTGATGGTGCAACATGTCGCGATATCGCGACACTTTTTCTTTTTGGGCCGCGATGGTGCAACATGTCGCGATATCATGACACTTTTTCTTTTTGGGCCACGATGGTGCAACATGTCGCGATATCACGACACTTTTTCATTTTTGGCCACGATGGAGCAACATGTCGTGATATCACGACACCTTTTTCTCCTTATGGTGTTTTGCTTTTTTTTCTTTTAACTTTAGCCTATGGGCCACTTCGGTCTTCTTGGAACACATAAAAAAGGTGGGTCCCCAATTTTGGGGTACATTGTGGATCAGCCACAACAAATGGTGACTCTACTAGGAAATGCTCCTGAGCATTTCGATGAGAAATCAACCTGAAAACATACAGACTCAAATACAAGCGTTAGAAAATATCCCAAGAATGAAATTAGATGAAAAATACATGAAATATTAGAATTATTAAGCATCAGCTCAGTGTGTGCAATGTGCTTCATTCCCTATCGTTTGAAATTGATCACATTCCATTGTCAGTTTCACTTATGATTCGTATGCAAGGCTATGAATGATTTATGCAAGATTTTATGTATGATGAAGATGCTATAGCAACCTGCGTTGCAAAGGCTCAGACCTTCTAGTATCATGAACACACATATTAAAACTGTTGAACCCTCTTAGGACCAAATATATGTATACTGAATTAATTTACTAGATCCCAAAGTTGGTTATGTGTCACTACCATCTTGAACCCATGTGCAGGTGTAAGTGAAATCATAGCTTTGGGGAATCGGATTCCCAACCTAAGCGAGATGGGAATTTAACCCTATCCTTACTACTCTGATTTGGAGTTCATTATCTCATCTTGAACAAAATGATTTAACCTGTTATGGATGAAACTGTCAGGCTAGCCTGTCCATTTGAGCAGTCAGTGGTCTTTCTTTTAGACAAGACATGTTGCCACACATGAGCATACTCCACTGCTAGCCAGGCATCTATAGCCCCAGTGGAGATTAATCCCATAATCCAATATTTGACTTTACTATGATTTCTTGGACCTTGGTGATGACTACCCATCCTTGCAAGGGACATGTAGTATGATCCTTCCAGTCCAGTATTAATAAAGAAATGAAAAATATTTTCTTTTGAATTTCAAGTTCTTGAGTGGGCAAAATGGAAGCTTTGGGGAATCGGATTCTCAACCTAAGCGAGATGAGAATTAGACCCTATCCTTACTACTCCATGAAGGTCAAATCAGAGCTTTGGGGAATCGGATTCTCAACCTAAGTGAGATGAGAATTAGACCCTATCCTTACTACTCCATGAATGTCAAATCAGAGCTTTGGGGAGTTGGATCCTCAACCTATGTTCGATGAGGATTTAACCCTATCCTTACTACTCTGATTTTAGGCTTTAAGAACTATGGGAGTGGTGAAAACCATTTTTTTAAGGATTATGTTGCATAATAGGACAGACACGAAATACTCCTTTCGCCTCACCTTTTCTTCCAAGTATGGTTTTGACCATTTTGCTCAAGATTATCTTTAATATGCATAGAACGTGCTTGGCTCAAGATAGTTTGGGCATCAGTTCCCAACATTAGGATCCTTTTAATATATGTTATTGAATAATCCTAAGAGGATTCGACACCTTCTCAATGATTGTACATGAAATGAAGATGCAACTGAGATGGAATATATATGCAATGCGGAATGTACATGAGATATGAATGCATTGCTCCCTTTGAAATGCGGATGGAGTATACCACCTACTTTGCCATAATTTATAAAACTGACAACTTCTTGCATCATAAGTTCCAAATGATATTCTTTAATGTGATTCTAATGTTTCATATTATCCTAATATTAGTCAACATTCATAAGGATCTAACTTAACAAACCAAAAATATCCAAAGGACCAACACACAAAACTTAAAACCAAAATGAGATCTAATCTAAAACTAAAACTAAAACACGAAAACCAAAAGTATATACAAATGTACAAAAACAAAACAAATTTTAATTATCATTTCCCCAGATCCCAAACCTAATTAGAATTCTTTAAAAGATATATGACATGATACGTATATCCAGTTTTGCAGGAATCCAACAAAAACAAGATCAACACAAACAAAGAATCAAATATCCACTTGCCCCTCTCACCATACCAATTTGATTTAGTTTCATTAATAATCCTATGGTGGAGTTTCAAATTTTCAAATTGATTAGACAATGATTGATATTCAATTCCTTTATGTCTATTCTTTAAGATGTTCATTCCGCACTTTGATTCACGGTGTAGAAATAAGCTTTCATTTTCCTTCAATAAATCCATAACATTAATGATATTTGAATCAAACCATTCATTAGGCAAACCTCCCTTCGAATTTTGCATGGTGAAACCAAAAAGATGAGATTTTACCTTTGGCATGCTTTCATTTGACCTTACCTGAAGAGGATTTGAAAATTCTTTTTCCCTCTCATGACCTTCATCATCATGTAGCACTTGTTCTTTCTCAATGACCTATTTATCAAAGGCACCAAACTTAGGTACCCAATTGAAAATATGCCCATCCCTTTCAAACCATAAGTCTTGTCTATCTAGGGGCGGGTTGACTAACACATTTTCATGATCAATCACTTGGGTTGTTTCGGGTAACATGATATTTTCAATTGGATCATCAATGATATCAAACCCAAATGATTCAGGTTTTGTAATTTTCTCATTTTGATATGGCATAACCATTGTAGCACAAGTATGAGGATCAATATTTTCAATTTATTTTCCTTCAAATGGATCTAAAGCAAGTGACTCTCTTTCTTGGTTCATGGTTGCAGAATCCTTATCATGTTCCAAAATTTGATGAGATTCAAATTCCTCTTCCAAAACTTTCTCAAATTGTACAGGATTCATAGTATCCTCATGCGAGGAAGTAATTGAGTTATCCTACATATTTTTTGACACAATAAGTTTGTTAGAAGATTCAGATTGATAATACTCTTCCCATTTCTTCCATGAATTATAATAATCATCTTCCAAGTTCAGGTCATGCCACTCAAGCACTTCTTCTTCATCTTCTGATTCATCAACATGTTTCTCATCCAATTCATATTTTGATTCATCAACATATTTCTCATCCAATTCATCTTCTGATTCATCAACATATTTCTCATCCAATTCGCCTTCACCTTCCATAGATGGTCCAGTTATTTCCAAAAGTGGGTTATTTCTTGAATTCAAATTGGTAAAGCTATCATAATCCAAATTTGTAACCCATGATTCAATTTTATCACAATTTGGAAGGTGTGGATCCTCTTGGTCATTACTCTCTTGATGATATAAATTTTCCACTACCAGAATGTTGTCTTCTCCTTGCTGATGTTTGGGTGGACCCTTATTTGGCACAAGTTCCAAACCATCCACTTGAGCTTGGAGACAATGAGTATACATAGCAATTTTGGGACAATTCCTTTCATTATGCTCCTTTGTATCATGCAATCTACACCCATTTTCCCATGCAAAATCATAAATATTAAGAATGGAACTAGAGTGACTTGGTCCTACAGAAGTATCAATCTGATTAGCAATAGCGGAAGGTACACCCCCATTGTTTGGCTTCGTATTCCACTGTCTCCCTCTATTGTTGAAATTTTGATTTGTGTGAGGGGCATGGGATTCATACTTCTATTTTTGAACCAAATCATTACTCAATTTGTGAACCATATTTTTGAGTTCTTCAACCTCTTAAGAAATCTCTTTTGGTTGAGCTATATTATTGCTAGTTCCAATAGGATTTGCGTAATTGGTGAGATTTTGACTTAACATTTGAGTTGGATTTTGAGCCACTGGATTTGCATAGGGATTCACACTTTGAATCAAAATTGGATTGGGGAAAGGAACCATAGCCTGAGAATTAACCAGACTAGCTCCTTGCATAGTCTATTGACTATTTTGCAGAAATGGAGGAATGGGAGGAATGGATGTGATTGGTTGAATTGGAATGGGTGTGTAAGCGGGTGTTGATGAATATGGTTGTTGATAAGGCAAAGCATTTATGCCTGACATTTGTGGTGTCATGATCTAATTCATCATAGGAGTTTGACCATAAGGACCATATTGTCCTACCATGGGCATCTGGGAAAACCCATAATTCTATGGTGTCATTTGTTGTTCAATGGTCATAGCTTCATTGTAGGCTAGAGCAAGCATAGTAACTTGAGGATTTTGCCTTGCAAACATTGCCATCATAGGATCCAATGCCCCAAAATATATTTGCAAAGCTACTGTGAGATCAATGGCAAAATTTTGAATTGCTCTATTATAGCACTTCTAAAATCTCTGATTAAAATTTTGGATTGACTCACCCTGGCCTCTTTTGCATGTAATGAACTGATTATAGATGATTATGGGATCTAATGGTGACCTGAATCGGTTGACAAAAGCATTCTCCATTTGCGTCCATGACGTAATGGAACCAGTAGATAAGCAAATATACCATTCATAGACCATTGGGTCTAGGCTCATGGGGAAGATTCTACAAGCCACATCTTCATGTTGAACTTGCAATCTTATCAAAACACCCCCATAGGCCTAAATATGTTCTTCTGTGGTCCTTGGGCCATCTGGTTTGTATTTGGGAAAAAATCTCTCTATATTCCTAGGGATCTCATGAATATCCCCTAAAATATTCAAAGGAATGTTATGGGCTTTGTACCAAGGAGCTAGTAGAGGTTGGGCCATTTGATTCAAAATCGATGATGAAAACCCTACAAGAACCTGACAAAACTCTCAGTACCTCAAATAAAACCTGCGACACACAGAAAACCCTGCAATTAATGAAATTCAAAGAATAACCTCAAAATCAATTTGTTAGTCATGAAAGAAGGAACCTTGACAAAGCAGTATTCTAAAAATGTAAGTTTCTGATTCACCAGATTGCATATGCGCAAGTGAAGAGCATACTCCTAGTGTTGTAGGCTTTCTGATTTAGAAGATCACATTACGTGCAGGTGAAGAGCATAATACCAACAACAAATACGTTTTTAGACAAAATAATTCCTTACAAATAAGCATGAAATGACAAGCAAATATAAAACATGTAACGTATGAATAATCATGTTAGCATCAACCAAGAGGTGTATCCATTAAAATCGAATGAGAGTAATTGCATGGAGACAACCTCGTTAGTCAAGAATTTTTTTTTTTATTTTTTTGTTTTTTTTTAAATCAAATCAAGACCCATTACTCTTGTATGAACAATCAAAAATCATTAGAACAATGCATAGAAATTCATGTCCCCATTTTAACACTACAATACTGTATTGTTAAAATAGGGCTAAAGATAATAATCACTAGGGCATGAAATAGTCAAAATTTAAATCCCTATAGCATTTAAATCACTCTAAAATAAAACAATTCAGGCCCTCCTTCTAGCGCAAATCTATTGAGTGGTATTTTCACCCAGTTGTGAAAGTACACTCTCCTTTAGGATTTGGGTTACAAATCCCCTATTGCAAAGAAGTTAAACAAACAACTTCTCCAAGGTCTTCGTTGTATTAGCATTTGCATATATGTATTAGTAATCTCAAATATAAGATATTCAATTTGAATGCTTGGAACACCTTAGTGATTGCAAGTAACTGTAAACAAGGGGCAATGTTGGTTTATTTCATCATGAAATTTTAGTGATTGTTCATTGTTTTTTTTTTGGATTTTGATATTTTTTTAAATGTTTATTTTAATGCCTTGAAAAGTTAAAATTTTTGGAAAATAAAAGAAAAATAAAAATGCAGAAATAATGAAAATGAAATGCAAAAAACTGAAAATAAAATGCATTCAGTATGATGCTATCCTATTACGACAAAATCAAAGATGTGAGGTCTCCGTGCATGCAACCTAACCTATTGGACCTGCAAACAAGCACAATCCGGATAAGCTAAGTGTTGGTTCCTATGGTACAAAATAAAATTTAGATTTCAAATATTTGCCTAATGTAACCCAAAGAAATGGCATCAACATTATCTATAAATTCGAAATTTGAAAAGATGAAAGAATAAACATTAAATCCATAGCATGCAAATAAAATCTCCTTCTTTCTTGCCCATAAGATGCAAATTTCTAAACACTTCTGCATTAAAAATGTGTCATTTTACAATATTAGAGTTTTTGGTTTTCCCGAACCAGTCCATGGAAGAAAAATGACTCAAACAGGCCCAGAATAGCCTTATCGCCTTCAAGTCTGCAACTCTGCTTGTCGGGATTTCCAACCCATGTCCATGAAGAAGAAAAACTAGTCCAATGTGGAAGAAAATATCTAGAGAAACCTAGTGCTAAGGCCTTGCCTTCATTATTACAATCTTCTCTGAAAAGTTTTGCCCCCTTGGCCTCTTTGAATGGCATATTTAAACTTGTGAAAACATTGTTTCTCCTTCCATGACGGTTCGTTTCATTTGCTAATGGCTGTTCGTTTCACCTTCCCTGCATGTTCATTTCATTTTCCCATGGCTCTTCGTTTCACCTTCCCTGACTGTTCATTTCATTTTGTGGCCCTTCACCATGAAAATATAACATGTCACGATATCATGACACTTTTGGCCCCTTTTGTCTTTTGTTGCTTTTAGCCGCAAAAATGCAACATGTCACAATATCGCGACACTTTTTCTTTGTTCTCTCTCTCTTTGCTCTGAATCGTGAAAATGCAACATGTCACGATATCGTGACACTTTTTCTTTCTTCTCTCTCTCTTTGCTCTGAATCGTGAAAATGCAACATGTCACGATATCGTGACACTTTTCTTCCTTTGGCCACAATGATGCAACATGTCATGATATCATAACACTTTTTGTCTTTGGACATGAAAACACAACATGTCACGATATCGTGACACTTTTCTTTCTTTTTCTCTCTCTCTTTGCTTTGAATCGCAAAAATGCAACATGTCACGATATCATGACACTTTTTGTCTTTTGACCGCAATAGTGCAACATGTCACGATATCGTGACACTTTTTCTCTTTTGGCCGTGATGGTGCAACATGTCACGATATCGTGACACTTTTCCTTTTTTGGCCGTGATGGTGCAACATGTCACAATATCGTGACACTTTTTCTTTTTGGGCCGCGATGGTGCAACATGTCATGATATCGCGACACTTTTTCTTTTTGGGCCGCGATGGTGCAACATGTCATGATATCGTGAAACTTTTTCTTTTTGGACCGCGATGGTGTAACATGTCACGATATCATGACACTTTATTATTTTTGGGCCGTGATGGTGCAACATGTCACGATATCATGACACTTTTTCATTTTTGGCTATGATGGAGCAACATGTCGCAATATCACGACACCTTTTCTCCTTATGGTGTTTTGCTTTTTTTTCTTTGAACTTTAGCCTATGGGCCACTTCGGTCTTCTTGGAACACATGCAAAAGGTGGGTCCCCAATTTTTGGGTATGTTGTGGATCAACCACAACACCACCTTATGCCAGATCTGTAGTCACCCTCTGCATCCATCAGTTCTAGAACCCCCATACCCCGACCACTTCAAAATGCCTCAATTGGCAATTTTTATAGGGTATGAGGATGCCCAAGAGCACATAACAAGGTTCCTGAGTCAATGCTTTGGCATTCAAGACAATGATGCATTGCTTATAAGAATTTTCATAACCACATTCATAGGCCCTACCTTGGATTGGTTTACCCATTTGTCGAAGCATAGCATCAATAATCTAGACCAGCTAGTGGACGCGTTCCTTGAACATTTTGCCTTCAAAACCAAGAAGAAGGCATCCTTAAGTGACCTAGCTGGCCTTAAGAAGTATGATGATGAGACCATAGCCACTTATGGGAATCGGTGAAGGACATTGCTTTCAAAGCTACCTTACCTCCCTCCCATGGCAGACATGACCCAAATGTTTTCAAAGAGTTGCATAAGGTCAATCTCCATGCTATTGTAGCTATAGCAATATGCCACCCTAGAAGAATCCCTGGTGCAAGCCAGGATAATTGAGGAGATCAAAATTCAAGATGGCAAGATTTCCAAGTTGTGCAAGAAAGAGTGGACCAAAAATGCCAAAACTAGACCCACGCAATCGAAACCCACCATGGTCAATCAGGTTGCCATAACTATACCCAAGCCTGTATAAATGACATAGCCCCCAAATGCTAATTATAAGGTAGTTCCTCTTGATAACTATGAAAAGGAAAATCACAAACAAGAGAAAAATTAGCAGCATCACCCTAAGTGACAATTCACACAATTCACGGAGTCTAGAGACTCCTTGTTTGACCACTTGTTCATGGCAAACCTGATAAACTTGCCGAAAAGTCGACCCATAGACCCCAACGCACCAAAACCCAAGGGCTATAGGGAAGATTTATATTGTAGATTCCATCGATAGAAAGGACACGACATCTTCACTTGTTGGAAATTCAAAAACTTAGTACAAGACTTGATAGACAACAAAACGCTCGCGGTAGATAATCCTGTAGTGTTGAGCAACCAATAGATGGAAGTCTTCAAAGACCCCTTGCCTGCCCATGATGTGTAGGCAAAGACTTTACAAGTAAATGAGGTAACACAAAACTTCCCCATGCAAGGATACGTGGGGATGATAAGCATCGTGACACGAAACAAAAGATACCCAAACACGGCTACACCCACTGCAACTATAGGAGATGTTCCATCAATGTCACAACCTCCACAATGCCCTACGCAACCTCCCCCACCTAGACCAGTGGCCATGATTTGGACTAAGCTTACTCAAATTTTAAGGACCACGTCGACTAGGCTCTCCATTTATGACCTCATCCAACAATCACCGCCCCATCGGGAGGCTTTGATGGAGATACTCAAAGCCATTGAGCTACAGCCCCATGAACCCAATTATTTCAACAACTTTGTGGGACATGTGAGACAATGCATAGAACCGGTCATAACCTTTAGGGAAGATAAACTAAAATTGGTGACTGGTGATATGGTGGATCCACCCCTGCACATCATCGCATGGGTCAACAAGATTCCATTCAAGAGGGTGTTGGTGGACATTGGCTTGTCCAACAACATAATCATGACAATGGCATTAAAACACCTTAAGTTGCTAGCATCCCACATTGTGGCATCCACTTACACTCTTCGAGCATTCAACAACACATTATGCTCGATGGTTGGCATAATTGTCCTGCCCATCCAAGTAGGACAAAATACCATTCCTATGTTGTGTCACATCCTTGAGGGTGAGATGGCCTACAATATCTTGCTAGGTTGACCTTGGATCAGGGACATGAAGTGTGTCCCTTCGATAGCCCATCAATGCCTCAAGTACACATATGAAGGGCAAGTACATGTAGTCCTAGTAGACTTAGAGCCCTTTAAGTTTTGTAATGTGATGCAGTTGATGCCATAATCGACCCTCCCATCGACACATTTGGACTTTCAATTGAATCCATCCACTCAGGGTCCAATTCTACCTACATCCCCATTGTTGAGTCCCTCAACTCACCAACCTGGCCCATCTTCATCGTCTATCCCTTCACCAATAACGCCACCTATGGTGGCCACACCGAAGGACAATGGGAAGAAACCCCTAGAGGAGGCACCACCATTAGTCTCAACCATCTCTACCGAGGAGGTGCCTAGCTGAATGGAAGTCGAGACACTTGATTCACCCAACATGGAGTGGACTCAGGGAGAACTCCCATTCCCTCCCCCTCAACCATCAATGATTACCATTGAAATGGCCAATATGGGCCTAGGGGAGTACCTAGTGTAGAACATTGTGGCAACACCCATGCTCGAATCCATGCAAGACATGGGGAGACCTTGCCTCCCCATCGGCACTATCGTCCCTTTAGGTTACCCACCAAATCAGACCAATTTTGTATATGGGGGCCTTGAGAATGGCATTGAACCCTACCTACAAGAGGAAGAGGATGAAGATCCATTTGCTGAGAATGTTGACTATCTGTCCAACCTAGACTTCGCCTTGAAATACCTAGACCAATGTAATTGGCATGGATATGGATTGGGCAGATATGAACAAGGAATGTGCATTCTTTGTCAACCAAGATACCAGATGCCATATGATAAATCAAGAGTAGGGTTCAACCACCCTTTTCCCCTTGACATCTTGGTAGAAACCATGCAAGGCTTAGGTCTAGGAAATAGGGATGGGTTGGCACAAGATCCATATGCCAATCCCAACACTACATACACATTGGGGAATTATTTCCCATTGTTAACAACAAACCTTGTTGACCTCAATAGCCCCTCCCATTTGATCGAGGAAGGGAAAAGTTCAAGAAGTAACCTCCAAGAAGGATATGAACAAAATCAAGAGAGCTCTTTGAAAGATGAGTCAGATTATGAGGTAGCACCTTGGGACCTATTTGAGTTTGATAGCAATCACTTGCAGGTGACACCCATTGACGACTATTAGGAGGACTTCATGGCAATGTTCCCATTTAATGTTCCAATCGGGCAATTACCACCTCCAGAGAATCCAGCCCTCCTGTAGAGAGCAGAACAACCTAGAAGGGACCAAATCAACTTGCTTGAACAAAATGAGCCTCCCATGCCGACCATAAGGCCAAGTGATCAAGAAACACCTAGTGGGAGGCTATACTAGCCAAAGGGGCACATAGTTGTCGGAGCCAATGAAGGCCTATGGATCTTTGATAATGACTATGAGGATGAGATTGAGATGGCATATCTCAACCATATGAGGCAACAAGAATACCCCATAGACATCGATGATATGTTTGAACATTTAAATATGGGACCAAGGCATAGGTGGCATTTAAACCAAGTATAGTTAAACCAAGTGCTTCATCCACCACTTCGGGCATACAGAGAGCACCTCCCACCTAGATACCCTATAGGGCCACCAATGCCAAGGGCAGACCCCATCCTTCTATCCACACATAGGGCCAATAATTTTGTGCCAGTACCCACAAAGCCAGATTTGGGGCACAAGGATTACCTAGGATGTCAGAATCAACACCCACGTGGTAATGGAGACCAAACTTAGTCCATCAACATGATCTCCATTTATTTAATCGCCCCCATCCACAACCCAGCCGATCCAACATGACCATTGTATCTAGACCTAGATGCCATAGACTAGGATCACGCTGACACACCACCATCCCCATCAGAGTACTAGCCTTGTGGTGAGATGTTTCATTTCACCCCAGGACAGACTCAAGATATCTTCCATGCTGAAGAGGAACCTGACGTTCCCAACGTAGATCTAAATTTAGTGAATGATATCCACCTGATCCCAACTCCACACCAGTTGGAGGATGGATCCCACATGTTAGTCAAAGAAATGATTGATGTAGACATCGATTCTGATCCAATGAATCCATAAATCATCAATCTAGGGGTAAGTTTATCCCTCGAAGAGCAAGCCGAGTACATATCCCTTCTCAAAGAGAAGAAGGAGGTTTTTGCATGGACCTACAAAGACATGTCGGGGCTAGACCCATAGCTAGTCACGCATAATCTAAAACTTGATCCGACAGTCAAGCTACTCAAGCAAAAGCTACGTAAGATGCACCCAACAATGGCCTTAATGGTCAAAGATGAGCTACAAAAGTTTTTGGATGCACAGTTTGTCATCTGCATGGATTACCCACCATGGTTGTCCAACATGGTACCCATCAAAAATCTTGATGGGAGGATTCGCATATGCACCAATTTTTGAGATTTAAACAAAGCGAGTCCCAAGGACGATTTCCCCTTGCCTAGCATTGACGCATTGGTAGACGCTACAACAGGCCACGAAATGCTTTCCCTCATGGATGGTTTCTTGGGATACAACCAGATTTGTATCAATCTCGATGATCAACTAAAAATGGCGTTCACGACGCCTTGGGGGACATTTTGTTATAAGGTCATGCCCTTTGGCCTTAAAAATGCTAGTGCCACTTACCAACATGCTATGACATACATCTTCCATGATCACATGCATAAAACTTTGGAAGATTATATGGATGATTTATTGGCCAAATATATTTTGTGCCAAAATCATCTCGATGACTTATGCAAGATCCTTGATCGCCTCATCGAACACAAGGTTAGGCTAAACCCCAAGAAGTGCATATTTGGTGTCACATCTAGAAAACTCTTGGGTTTCATAGTCTCAAAATGAGGCATCGAGGTAGATCCAAATAAAGTCAAGGAAATCCTTGAAATGCTTCCCCCAACCACCATCAGGCAGCTCACAAGCTTGCAAGGTAAGGTCACGTCGATCAAGCGCTTCATAGCATAGTTATCTGACAAGTGTCGATCCATGAATAAATTATTACACAAGGGGGTAGCATTTCATTGGGATGACGAGTGCCAGTCCACCTTTGATGACATCAAACAATACTTGGCTTCACCAGTATTGGCACCACCTAAACCAAGAGGCTCTACTATACATCTCACCGAGGTGGCACCGTGCCATGCTAGCCTAGGAAAATGAATACATAAAGAAAGGCTAATATATCTTAGCCCACCTCGTTATGAACTTAACTATGATAGTTGAGAAGCTATGCTTGGCGATGGTATTTGCCACCAAAAAATATGCCATTACATGGAGCAATACGACATTTTTGTCTAAGGAAATCCATTAGGACATGATGAGTCATACTTATCATAGTAGTCACATGGCAAAATGGATCATGTTGTTGACGAAGTTTGACATTGAATTCATTGGATAAAATTCCATCAAATGTCAAGTCATCGCCGATCAACTAGCTGAGGCTCCTCTTGAATACGATCAGCTTCTGACCATAGAGCTACCCGATGATGAGGTCTTCCATGTCTCAAAATTGCCAGATTCTAATGAGCCTAAGTCCCAGGCTGATATAACCTTATTTTTTGAGGGTTCCCACAATCGCTTGGTCAACCCCAAAATGCCCCAAAGGTATCCATAATCCCTTTGGTCAAACCAAAAGCTCCAAGGGTTCCCGCAATCGCTTGGTCAACCCCAAAAACACCCCAAAGGTATCCATAATCCCTTTGGTCAAACCAAAAGCTCCAAGGGTTCCCACAATCGCTTGGTCACCCAAAATGCCCCAAAGGTATCCATAATCCCTTTGGTCAAACCAAAAGCCCCAAGGGTTCCCACAATCGCTTGGTCAACCAAAAATGCCCCAAAGGTATCCATAATCCCTTTGGTCAAACCAAAAGCTCCAAGGGTTCCCACAATCGCTTGGTCACCCAAAATGCCCCAAAGGTATCCATAATCCCTTTGGTCAAACCAAAAATCTCCAAGGGTTCCCACAATCTCTTGGTCACCCAAAATGCCCCAAAGGTATCTACAATCCCTTTGGTCAAAACCTCCAAGGATCCATAAGAATCACTTGGTCCACACCCATTCGGGTTAAACCACCATAACAAATATTCAAAAACAACAGATAACAAAAAATAACAAAAAAAAAAAATTGCATCTCACTTTCATGCATATTCTTAAAAATCAAAACACAAAAAAAAGATAGAAAAAGAGTTGCATTAGGCATCGCATACATACATTGCATATTTGATGGTCATACATGTCAAATGCACCATAGACTGTAATTACTCGGCAATTCCATCATTTTCCAAATTCAGTCCATTTTGTAAAAAGATCCATCAAGAATAACGCCCTTCGCATTTTTGCCATATCATAGTCAGTTGTCTTCTAATGTCTTTAGGGTTTTCATCATTCAGCTATGTTTAGATTTCTAGTCAAATGCTGTACAAATTCAGACCTATTTTTACAAGGTAGAGTTCTACTTGGATCATGCCTTGTTACATAGCATCCCAACACAAGCTTAAAACACATAAAAATTCCCAAGTTGTGTGAACGAAATGATAAAAATTGCAAAGCGATCCAGGGTACCATAGGTGAAACGTTATCCTATTCATCCCCCTATGTGAATGGTTCAAGAATGCTGAGAATTGACAAAAGGACAAGCTCTTCCCCATCCAATTCCCCATAATAAATAGTGGTTTTCACCACTATCAAAAATTCCAAACACCCTTGATCCCAAAAGTCATAAGGATTCATACTACACACCCCTGAGAAGGATGGGTAGTCATCCCCAAGGCCTAAAAGGATCAATGCCATTCACAAAGCAAAATCCCAAAAGTTCACCATCAAAAATCCCAAAACACCTTTGATCCCCAAAGTCATAAGGATTCGTACTACACGCCCCTAAGAAGGATGGGTAGTCATCCCCAAGGCCTAAAAGGATCAATGCCATTCCAAATCAAAATTCCCAACCACCTTTGATCCCCAAAGTCATAAGGATTCATACTACATGCCCCTGAGAAGGATGGGTAGTCATCCCCAAGGCCAAAAGGATCAATGCCATTCACAAGCCAAAAACCCACGAGCTCAACTTTGAAATCAAAATTCAAAACCTAAATCCTCAAAAGGCAACAATAAAAATAAATAGTGGTTATCACCACTACTCAAACCCCTTGCTCAAGAAAAAAAAAAGAGAGAAAAATAAAAAGTGATTTTCATCACTATGTATGAGAGCAAGTATCTCAACAAATTGAACAACCGAAAGACATCTGAGCTTGAATCCCTGGAATTCTCAGCATTTGAAAAACCATTTAGGTGATCCTCATTACGGGTTTGGTGGATAGCCTACCTGGCAATGGTGGTATCCTAAACGCATGACGATATGTCTATCACATTAGCTTATGCGTGTGTGTAGACCAATGTTTGCATGTGGATGAGCTAGCTTATGGTATCCTAGATTGCATCGTAGATTAATCCTACTAAATACAACAAAGGAGTTAGTGGAGCTAATTAGGTGATCCTCAGTACAGGTTTGGTGGATAGCCTACCTGGCACTGGCGGTATCCTTATGAATACCACATAAATGAACTCAATCGCACACATAGGGATGTGAAATAACTTGGTCAAACTCAAGTCTAATTCCTACCTTGTTTGAAAGTCTTGTAAGATAATGTACAGTCTTGATTAGTTAGTTAAAGCATTTGAGTCTCAAAAAAACCTTCACTACATTCTAAAACAATTGTTGTACATTTCATTACTTACATCACCATCAAAAAATACAAAAAAAAATTACAAATGCAAAGTTATTCCATAAAGCAATCACATAGTACAAAAAGCCAATAAATCCTATACAGTCTATGGTGCCATCGCCTGTATACCAACAAATCATTCCATCCATTCCATATGCATACATCTATATCATCTAGCTAACATCATCCATAGTCATAATAGCATATGCATACATCAACATAAATAAATGTGCATAAAAGAAACAATAAACCATGACAAGCATATCATCAAACCAAAAATGAGTCATGTATATATATCAAGTCAAAATGCCCTCAGGCTACAATAAGAAGGTCCTCTGACCTCACAAAAAACCAAAAACTCAAAATCCCCAAAGCCTAGGGAGTCGGCCACCATGATCACATAGGATCGGTGCGACTAGAACTACCCCTAGTAGTATGGGTCCTATGGGACCTCTCAGGGTGGTTGCTTCCAGCCTGCACACCCTGCCCACCAACGCTACCCTCATCCAGCCACCTGCGATGAGAGGATGTATACTGCTCAGTCTCACTACCTCTCGTACGACACAACAAACCACCTCCATCGAGCTTAGGTAACTGTCCACCGAGATGGACAACCTCTGTCTCTAACTCTACCTAGTACCGCCCCCACTCCACATCTCATCGGTGATACACAGCCAATGCACTGTCCCACTGTGCCAACTGAGCCCACAGGAGATCCCTCTCCTTATCTCCACCAAAGCATCTCTATGCTCCTCCTCTCATCTCCATAAGAGACCCTCCAATCATGCTATCTCAGCACGAAACCCAGCCTCCACATCCCTTGAGATAGCCTCGAGGCATGGGCACCTCCGGGATGGCCTGCTGCTCGGCACCCACTACTCCGGGATGTCCTGTACATCCGGTTGCTCTAGAACCCCCTCATCATCTCCATTGCTAGTGAAGTCATCAACCTCCACCATGTCCGCATCATCAAGTGGAGCCCCCCAACCCTCCACCGGTGCCTCTACACCCCCACCTCCTACTACTGCCATATCCACACCTCCTAGAGGCCCCTCACCCCACCATCGTCGCATAGTCCACCACCGGTCATACTCTGTAGTTACCCCAACATCATCCACATTGGGTACATCAATAACTACATCAAACCCCTCGCCCAATGGCTCAATGATCGGCCAGACTAGGGTCCTCTCGTCCCTGCACTATTGATAGATCAAGGGATCACTAGGAAATCCCTGGCGCACCCCAAACTGCCACGTCACCTAGACATATGGAAAGTACTCCTACTCTATCCCATGCTGCCCAATCAGCCATCTACCCCTTGCACACATCGGAGCCACTCTCTAGCCTTAGGCTAGGATGTATAGTCCCGGTACGATCGCCAAAACACCTGCCATGGAATTAGATGAGAGAAGGCATCAATATAGTGACCTATGTCACCTACCCACCACCAACTTTGTCCATGCTCCTCTGACCACCTCCATAAATTGGCATACCCAATCTCTCGATCCACCATCTCACCTCAGGTGGTCCAAGGTAAACCCTACAGCAACTCCATAGCTATGTGTTGCCACCCCCAACACTATAATAAATAGCTGCTCGTGGACCTCGTACAGCTTGTCATACAGCTATGCCAACAACATCTGACCCCATCTCATAATAAGTGGATCTGATGTAGGACACTACACCAATGTGAAAACCAACTCTAGCAGGTTCCAAGGGAACCTAACACTTGAGGAGTTAGGAAGTAGCATATTGGAAATGAGGGCCATGAGTAAAGCATGCCTCACCCCTAATACGCCCTTCTCTAGCCACCATCACACCAGAATACCGCCTATCTGGAAATCAGCCTCTGCCCTCTCCATAGCCTTCTCCACCCCCCTCTCCCCCGCCCAACCAAAACATCGAGTCAATACCATTGTTCGTTGGTCCCGATGGGTCATCCGGATAGGAAGTCCATCTATCAAAATCCATAGAATCCGATACACATCCTCTAGAGTCATAGTCATCTCCCCTATTGGAAGATGAAAAGTGTTGGTGTGGGGATCCCACAGATTGATCAGGGTAGTTAAATATTCCTGATCCCCCACCACAGGATCCAAATGCATCATGTGCTTGATCCCAAGGGCATCAAGCCACTCCCAATCCCTAACTATCAAGGCCTCCCAGGCATCAGAGAAAATAGTCGGCTAGCGGTATCGACTCTTCACAACCTGAAAAATAATAAAAAGCAAAATATATTAAGTACATACTTAATATAAACAAAAACAATACAATAAAACTATATAGAAGAACAACAAAGTACAAGAAAACAATTGTACAGCAAAAGTACAACATAAAAAGTATAAAAACATTAAAAAAGAAACTGTACAAGAATGACAAGCAGACATAAAAATAACTGTACAAAAAAAAAAACAAAACAAAACACAAAAAAAAAAATCATACTAGGGTTTCAACCTTAACATGAACAAAAACTACAAAATAAAATGATGTTTTGGGTTTTAAACCTAAACACAGTCACAAACAAAGTACAAAAAATAGTTGCGTATTAGGGTTTTGACCTTAATCTACGAACAATCACAAAATAAAATAAAATCATACTAGGGTTTCAGCCTTAATGTGAACACAAAAAAAAAAAAAAAACAAAAACAAAATCATACTAGGGTTTCAGCCTTAATGTGAACACAAAAAAAAAAAACAAAAACAAAATCATACTAGGGTTTCAACCTTAATGTGAACACAAAAAAAAAAAACAAAAACAAAATCATACTAGGGTTTCAGCGTTAATGTGAATACAAAAAAAAATGACAAAAAATAATATTAGGGTTTCAACCTTACTATTAACACAAAAAAAATATAAAAATTAATGTTATCAACCTTAATATTAACAAAAAATCATATATTAAGTTTTCAACTTGATATACGGATAAAAACAAAATACCGCAAACACACATTTATATGTAAGTTTTTAACTTCATATAAAACAAAAATGAATAATAGGTAGGGAGAAGGAACATCATACCGGTCTCACCTCAGCTCCTCCACTCGAAGATCCAGTTCTCGCACTCATGATGTCTACAAAATTTCAGCAGCACTCCGCTACGCACACTCGCACTCCTCCTCCTCACTGCTCCAAATCACCAAGAAAAAAATGTTGCAAATGAGCCCAAAACATAGTTTTGGTCCTTTTATAGCCTGTTACCTGTAATAATTCCACCCTAGTATGAGCACTCTAGTTAGCACTCATCCCACCTTGAGATGATTACCAAATTGGTATTCGTCCCACCCTGGGACGATTACAAAGCAAGAAATAAAGCAACAAAAACTGCATCCAAAAAATGCACCAAAAACAACAATAAATCTATCGAACAAAGGTGCCTCTGCACCTAGCATTCATGGCATGAAAAATGTCGTCGGGGTCACAAATACTCACTATCCTACTCCCTAATAAGGCTAGCATAGCTGGACCGCTCCACGAGAAGGAGGATTTTCGATAATTTCTACCCCAATAGGGGTAAAAAAAAGGGTCAAAACCCACCAAAAATAGGTCCGATGGTTGGAAAACTGCATAAGCGTTCAATGGAAAGCAACTGAATGCACCCTTACAAATGTCATCTTGGGTCAAGAGACTCATTGTTTTTCTCATTTTGGTCATTCCCTCATCGATTCGTCGCTTGAGGGGGTAGTCACACTTAGTCATCAAATCAACAAATACACACCCAATCAAGGAAATGGCATGCATTCAAATAATCATTGACAAAGACAATCACGCTCCTGCTTGGGGCAGCAAACAAGCAATAATCATAGGCTAAACAAACACTTGGCATTCTGGAAGCATGAAGACAAGGTTCCTCAGACAAAAGGTTGTGCCCTTTGCCTATTCATGATCGAAAAATGTCTAAGATCAAGTACACCTCACCGAAAAAGGTTACACTTGACTTAAGCTCCTTAGCTTGTCAGAAGCAAGGATTCAAGAATGCATGCCCTTTCCATACTTGGGGCATCAAAAGTTGGTTAGGTTACTAAGAAACCCTAATCATTAAGTGCTTTGGTCATCTATTTGTTTTTGTCAGCACTATGCCACACATAGTGCATCCAAAAAGGGGCATCTATAGACACCAAAACAACACCAATCTAATTATGTGACTACAAGAACTGATCGAATTGGCATACATACCCCCTAGGGCAACGTCCAGAGGTTAAAAAATGGTCCTAACCACTCCCAAATCATTTTTGGAAGGTCAGAGGTCAATTTGGCACATTTTAAGCACTTTGCTCCCTATTCATCCCACCCTGGGACGATTAGAATCCTATTTGTCCCACCCCAGGATGATTAGCAGCAATCATTCCAAGGTGGGATGATTAGTAGGTTTGACTGGTAAAAAGTCAAGCCTTGAAAAATGGTAGCCCAGATCCGCCACCCAACTTCACCTTCAAGGCATGCAATTGTGAGGAACGATTTCAAATCAAAGAGAGGGACTTCAGTCAAGCATGCCCTGATCATGGAGGCCCTAAATCAGGGAGGAATCTTCTCTCCCCCAAAAGGGCATAGTGAGCCAAGTGGTGCCCTCGCATGCACATGGAAAGGAGACTCTGAGGTTTATAAAAATATGAGCCTCCTCACCCAAAAAAAAAAAATAGATTTTGAGCATTTGGAGCAACGGAGTGCTGCCAAATTATATCCCCATTCCTCTTTGTGCTTCCTACATCCCTAATTTCTCTTTTGGAAGAGAGGTTATCGGGTGGACACTAGGAACACAATATAGACCCAAAACCCAAGCAATCAGCCACAATCCCACACCAAACTCATTGACACAACCCCCTAGGAGGTTTTTGACCCATCCCACTTGGATTGGTGCCAAAATTAAGCCCCAAACGGTGGGCATCCTGCCCTTGGGCACCCCCCACACTACTGCAGTCCTAATCGCCCCACCCCGGAGTGATTAGAAATATGTGAATTATTTCTTTACTGTTCTTTTTGCATTATGTTGTATCTGATGTATTTATGCTGCTGCCCAAGTTTCATTGCTTTTTGACAGGATTTGACCTTGTTTTTATCATTTTATGTGTTTACTAACATACAGGGAGAACCTTTAGATATAGGACAATATGGCTAGAATATGCAAAATCTAACATTTTGGGTCATCTCAAAATTCCCCTTTTAGTCTAACCCCAAGTTTGTAGGAGTTTTGGAGGCCTCTGGGTAGGACATTTGTGAGGTCGCTCTTGCACATTTTGTGATAGTCCTAATCGTCCCACCCCGGAGCGATTAGAAATATGTGCATGATTTCTTGACTATTATTTTTGCAATGTGTCCTTGATGATGTCTCCATGCCTCTGTAAAAGTTTGAATTCATTATGACATGTTTTGACCATCGTTTCATTCTTTTTTACATTAACTAGCCGAAGGCTTTGGGGATTGCATGTTTTCCTACATCCGCATATGCTATTAACCATTTGCTATTTTTATGTGTGCAGGATCTCACTTCCAAGAACACCAAAGTGGTAGCAATGAATGACGAACACATGGATGCAAGCGGCAGCAACTTTTGGCCTACCCATTTTGAATGTGGGCATGTGGAAGACACTGGAAGTGTACCATCCATTGATGTAATGAACTATATCAAACATTCTGAGCCCTAGACGGGGGAGACATTGTAACCATATTTAAAGCAACATTAATAAAATAGGCCCCACTTTGTTTTGCTTACATCTCATTTTTGCATCATTTCCTTCATGCATTTGTTCATCTCATTCGTAGGACTTAGCATCTATACCATATCTAGTTTTTTTGCATCATATATGGTACATCGTCACTCTGCATTCATATTTCATAGATTTATGCTCTCCCCTCTACTATAGCCATCAGATAATTCGAGATGATACCCCAAACCCAAACTTTATTGATCTCGCACATATCTCACGCATACCAATACCTGGAGACTTTCTTCTCTCTCCTCGCATATTTCAGGTAGAAAATACCCCGTCCTCATCCACATCATACCAAACCCCCCTAGTCCATCACATGAGAATTTACATAGATGACAAATATGAGTTTAGCAAGGCCATTGATGACTTCAACCTCATTCATATCCCCAAATAATTGCATGACGAATCTCACATGCTCATCGAGGACACAATCAACATCGACATCGGTGATGATCTAGAAAATTTGTACATCCTCAAATTCATTGCTAGCCTCTCACTAGAGGAGTGCATTGCCTTCACAAATTTCCTTTGCAAATATATAAAAGTTTTCACATGGTCTTACAAAGACATATCGGGACTTGACTCTGCTATAGTAGTTCATAATCTTATACTAGATCTCAATGCTAAATCAGTAAGACAAAAGCTTCGACACATGCATCCAACTATCGCATTGATAGTGAAATCTAAGCTTCAAAATCTCCTAGATGTTGATTTCATAGTACCCATCGACTATCCCAAGTGGGTATCCAACATGGTCCCTATACCCAAGCCATCTGGTGATGTTCGTGTTTGCACAGATTTTCATGACCTAAACAAAGCTTGTCCCAAAGACAACTTTCCTCTACCCAATATTGACTCCCTCATTGACTCTATCGTGGGTCATGAAATGATTTCCCTAATGGATGAATTTTCAAGATATAATCAAATCAGAATCAACCCAACCGATCAACACAAAAATTCCTTCACAACACCTTGAGGGACCTTTGCTACAAGGTCATGCCCTTTGGCCTTAAAAATACTGGGGCAACCTATCAATGAGCCATGACCTACATATTTCATGATTTAATGTAAAATAACATTGAGAATTATGTGGATTATCTTATCACTAAGTCCAAGAATCATGGTGACTATCTCGAATATCTTTGTCAGATATTTGATCGACTACAAGAACACAACATGTGCCTCAATCCTAATAAGTGCGTGTTTGGTGTTACATCAGGAAAAATATTAGGATTCATTGTCTCTCAATGAGGCATTGAAGTAGATCCTAGTAATGTTAAAGCCATCATCGACATGCCTCCTCCTACCACACTAAAGCAATTGTACAGCCTCTAGGGAAATATTACCTCTATCCACGAATTTATAGCACAATTATCAGACAAATATCAACCATTCAACCATATCCTCTAGCAAGGAGTAAACTTCAAATGGTATGATAATTGTCAAGGAGTATTTGATACTATCAAAACCTACCTTAAATCACCACTATTTATGTCACCATCGCACCCAAAATTATAATTAACTCTATACATTTCAACCATAGAACTTGCACTAGGTACACTCCTAGCCCAAAAAAATGCACTCGATAAAGAGCAGGCTATTTACTACATCAACCGTACACTAGTTAGTTATGAAATTAGATACAAATACATGGAAAAGCTATGCTTAGAAGTAGTATTCACTACTTAGAAGTTAAGACACTACATGTTAAACCACACAAATTTTATCATCACCCAAGATAATTCCCTACAGTACATGATGAACAAGAGTTATCACAATTCATGCATAGCCAAAAGGATCATGATCCTAATTGAATTTGATCTAGAATTCATGTCTCAAAAGTCTATCAAAGGACAAGTCATCGCCGACCAACTAGCTGAAGCTCCATTGACTGACAATCAACCCCTAATCATTCAAATCCTCGACGATTCCATATTTCACATAACCAAATATGAAGAATATGTTGAACCTAAATTTATGGATGACCTCACCATGTTATTCGATGGTTCTAGGTGTCTCCACGCTAGGGGTGTATGCATTGTCTTATTTACACAAGAAGGATAACCACTACCTTTTTAATTCAAATTTGATTTCCCTTGTACCAATAACAATGCAGAATACAAAGCCCTAATCCTAGGACTGAAACAATAATACTTTATGCACATCAAATGCCTCCACATCATAGGTTATTCACTTCTTATAGTCAATCAAGTTTAGGAACTCTAGCTATGCAATTTCCTAGTTCTCCAAAGTATAATAAAATCGCACAACTCCTATCTCAATTTTAGTGGTATACCCTCAAAGCCGCTCCATGATCATCAAACCATTTTGCAGATACTATGGCCTTCTTAGGCTCCCTCATCCAACAAAACCTAAAATTCAACACAACATCTGCATCTATCAATACACTTACTCAATCTACTATATCACCCACATCCCCTATAGATGATGGTGGTGTGTATGTGGTAAATACCGATCCCCATGATCCATAGTTTGCACAAATGAAAGACAACATTAAACTAGGTTTCCTACCATGCGATCTCCACACTCAACGTTGAACCTTCAAACAAAGAGCGATCTACTATACCTTGTTGGGGGACATCCTTTACTATTGTAGCTATGACAACATGCTCCTGCATTGCCTAGAACTGCAAGAATCACAACGGGTTGTACAAGAAAACCATAATGGTATTTGTGGTGGCTATTTTAGTGGCATGGCAATCACTAAACACATCCTTCACATGGGTTATTACTGGCCCAAAATGGAGTAGGACTTTTGCAAGTATGTTAAATGTTGTGTCAAATACCAACAACATGCTAACCTAACACATTTACCATCCCAAGTACTTCAACCAATCCAGTCCATGTGGTCCTTCTTCCAATGGGGTCTAAATCTAATTGGATAAATTACACCTACCTCCTCTAGCAATCACAAATTTATCATCACGATAACAACATATTTTACCAAGTGGTTCGAAGCCATCCCACTGGTCCAAACTATAGGAGAAAAAATTATAGCATTCATCATAGAGCATATCATATGCCGCTTTGGAATTCCCTCCCAAATCATTTTTGATAATGGGAAATCCTTTAAAAACAAGACTATTCAAGCCCTATGCAACAAATTTTACATACACCATAGCTTTTCTACCCCATACTACCCTTAGGGTAATGGCCAAGTAGAAGCCATGAACAAAACCATATGTTCCATTCTCCATAAAACTGTAGTAGAATCTCACCAGGATTGGCATAATCAAATGCCCCTAGCCTTGTGGGCATATCGTATGAGTATCCATACTCCTACTGGAGCAACACATTTTTCACTTATATATGGGGTTGAAGCTATCATGCCTCTTGAGCTTGAGATACCTTCATTATGGATATCTATGAAGGACTTCATTGACGATGACACCACTCACCAAGCTCATCTAGATCAACTAACACTTCTCTATGAATGTTATATTCATGGAATTGAGCACACACGAGTCTATAAATATCACCTTCACCATACCTACAATAGTAATGTACATCAATGTGAGTTTAATATTGGCAACTTTCTTCTCAAAGAGAACCAGCAAATCATGAGTTAGCCTCACTAGCTGCATGATAAATTCACCCCAAACTGGTTGGGCACATTTATTATCACACGCAAATATGGTTTGAGAGCATATCGTCTAGCCAATATTGAAGGTATTAACAATCCTAAACCCATAAATATCAGGTGCCTTTGTGCATTCAATGCATTATGCACAAACACATTCACTATCACGAGTGTTACATAGTATTAGAACTAAATCACTAAGCACATCACCATGTGAATCTATTATTTTTGCTTTATATTTTCTCTATACATGTATGTTTCACCTTTCTACCATTTTTATTCTTGGGGTATTTGTTTTTACTTTTGCAAGACTCACATCATCAATAGGAGAGATCTATAGTGGCCTCACCTACCACCATGCAGAACCATCTATAGCCACAACAAAAACCCATCATACTAGCTGATTTATCCTGACCACTAGCCACCCTTCACACCAGGTGCTCCTCACATTCATCCTGTTTAGGTCATCATACCTCACCTCAAAACCATTCCCCTCACTAGCAAGGTTCATCCTATTTGCCACACTATAGAAAAAACCAAGTCACCATGTCCTCTTTTGATGAAAAGGAGAAATCAATCCAACCCCAAGAATGGGGGTAACCATCTCACTCGTATAAAAATCTTAGACATTGCTCTTCACCAACAAATCACCCCCATCATCCCATAGGATCCTATCAACACCTAATAGGGAGTATACACCTCATCTACCTTGCCCTACATTTCTATCCGCTTCACTTACCAATGGTGATTCCACCTACTCCCAAGATTTGTAAGCCTATGCAGGCCAAGCTGCTCAAGCTGGTCACACAAACATACCCTCTTCCCATTCACACCACCGCTTAGAGCCATCGCCTATGCCATCGGTCCTCAAGATGCCACATTCCCATCTATGAGGCTTGTCTTTTCGATAAGCTCTCCAATATTTGAGACATTTTCATTCTTCCCCATCATCATAGATATCTCATCCACTGTCCCATGCCTATCAGGCTACACCACTCACATCAAGGTCCTGATAACCACCTTCACCAGCACTATCGCCATAACATCATGAGATACAACATCTCTTCTCCCGAATAGAGGCTCTAGAGTTGTAGATGAGCCACTACCATTACCATTTTAACCCATGGTAGTATCCCATGACCCATACATACTCACTGCCACATAGATACCTCCTCCAAACTTGGACTCGACCCATGCCAAATCCTAGACCCATGCCTCCATTATCGTATCATCCTTCACCCAGGCCTCGCTCACCACTAGTGGACCCATACACTTATCCTATGCCTATTCCACACACACTGCTATCTAAACTATTTTACCATATCATGCATTAGGGCCTTATCGACCTACCCAAGATTCAACCCATTGATCCCTCTCATCCTAAACTGAATGAGAATCAATTTTACATTTACCATCGCCAACCAAGGTATAACATCAAAAAATGCAGATCATTCAAAACCTTGGTACACAACATGTTGCATGGTGAGCATACCCCATCACCAAATTATTCCCTCCCATTTATACAACTTCTAAGTCCTCCATGTCACATTACCTCTAGAACCTTGCCACATCGCAGCACTCTGACAACACCATCCCACTACATCCACATTATGTCCAATTACAGTAGCATTTGTAACCCAAGCTGCATCATCACTTCACCATTCCACTCCCAACCAGATTCATGCCACTTTACTTGATAGTAGCCCAAATTACTTTTCTCCTTATATATTATTGCTTCTACTTCTTATCTACGTTGACTCACTTCTTCTCTCCTATCTTCATTGGCTTTTGGTAATCCCCTTTTCTTGATTGGTTACCAATGTCTATTTCTTCTCACTTCTTCCGTCTATACATTCCACTCTCACATATTCCTTCTTTTGGTGACTATTACATACATCTATTACATACATCTACTACACACACACACCCCACACACTAGGACAACCATGATCATAGCATCAAGCCTTTTGTCTTCATTGCGCATGTTACTCATATATAAATAGGTTTTTCTAAAATTCTCCTTCTACACAGCATAACTTTCCTCTTGTAGATATTGCATTCCTCCACTTGCATCATTTACATTTACATCCATTGCACATATCCATATGTCTTTATAGTTAGAATTTTAATTCATGTTTGTACATTCTCCCCCAAAATGCACCTCAATAGGAGTAATACATGCACTTGTTAGCATCACCATCTGGATGTCCATTCCCATTTTTAGGATAAGGGTATACATAGATATCATATTTAGTTTTGACTACTCTATAGTTCAGGCAATCCAGTGTCACCCATAGCTACTGAGTCTTGTACATTATTCTTATGGTCCTTTAGGGTAGTTCAACTTCTCTCATGGATCACTCACAACAGGTTACACATTAAACAATTTTGAGCTTAGGAAAGAGGACATCTTGAGTAGATATCACCATCTAGAAAATGGTATCCCCTACTCATCCTATCACCTGCATGGTCAACATACAACCTAGGGATAAACAAAGGGATCAAGAATAAGCAAAAGGAAAGAATAGGGCAGAAAACAAACACCAATGCCCTTAGAATAGACAAAAAAAGAAAAAAAACACTACCATAATCAAATAGGTCAACACTATATGAGGGGAAAAAAACAAAAGGAAACACCTATTGATATCACCCATGTTATGCTTATCACATTTAGTCCTTAGGTTCAACATAACACCATGGGATGATTCCCATCACTAGAAATAGGCTCCAAGAGCCTGCCTACCAGTGGAATAGTCTTACAGGTGACAACACATCTCTCACATTAGCATATCACTTTTGTATAGATCACTGTTGTGGATGGATGAGCTAGCTAGTCTAGTAGCATCTACAATGGGTTAATCCTACCTCCCTCAAAATGGATAAATGAACCTTACACATTCACACACATAGGTCCAAGACAAAATTTGAACCAACCCGATTATGTTATAAGTTGTCACCAAACTTGTATAGCTAAGGGTTTAAGATTTGATTATAATAACTATGTTAGTCAAAGCCATTATACATGCCTTACATTATACACCATCCCTGAAATCATGGAATGGATCACATCCATACAGGTAAATTCCATGATACAAGTGCTTCCTTGGCACATTTTAGTAATTCCATACATGCATTCATGCATCTATGTCATATACACTTAGTATACATTACGACCATGCATTCATCCTACATGCATTTAAAATATCAAATCACATTCTTGCATTCATTTCACATGAATCCCAACATCAAATTACATCATTGCATTCACCCTACATACATTCACAACAATATCATATTCGATATCACATCACACTGCATTCGAAACATAATCATGCATACTACTCTACAATTTATTCATATAAAATAACGATAATAGATCTAAACCATTCACACATATGCATCTATTTATCATACATACCTATAGATTATGTTGTGCTACCTATGCAAACATAAACACAATACATTCCAAACCATAAAAATCACACATGCATATATAACAATCAAAATCAAGGTATATATATATATATATATCATCATCCAAAATTCCTAAAGGCTACAACCTGGGACAAAAATGCTCATAGGCTACAATCAATCATATAACTCCTAACTATCACCACGAGTCCCCCCATGTCCCTCCCAGCTCACTCACCTCTCCGCAACTTGGCTCGACTTTACAATGAACTCTGTAACTAGATCTATAATAGGTTACTCCATAGTAGGCAAATCCTACTCCTCAACCCTAGCATCAACCTCTAGCACCAACACTATGTTGAATCTAATGTGTGGATGCTCGCAATCCTGACAATGTCCTAGACTGTGATACCACCTACTCATAACCAAGAAGAGGAATTTGGTGCACTAAAAAAGAAGTCTCACACAATAACTTCTTGGTAGTCTCCACAGCCAATCGACCAGTTAGGCTCATAATAGTTTGAGCTTGCCTAGCCATCATGATCCTCAAATGCTCTGCCTTAGTCCCCTGCCTAACCATCTCAGCCCTCAACTGCTCCACCTCAACCTCCAACTATAAAACTCTATCCTGTAGCCCCTGTGCCTCCTCCTCTACATCTCACCTCATTGGGATATTGATAGGAATTTGCTGTACCACATCTACAAATACACCAATATCAATGGTGTCTTCCAATTCATCCACAACAGTAGCAACACCTCTCTCCTCCTCTCCCCTAGTAGCTTGTCCCATATCCAAATAAACATCCATGGAAAATTTCTCCATCCTCATGTCTTGGGTGTTCACTCCACCACCCAAGCAGTGTCATGATCATCATAGAGGAACCTCCTCATCACCAGCCACATCCTTGGTCCCATCTATCCTATTGGTCCTCTTCACTGGTGGAGGTACCCCAACATTAGGTGCCACCCATCGATCAATCATACCTCTACCAGGCTCCCAACTTTGACATGCCCACCAAGCTTTAAACTTGAGTGTAGTCTTGGCATCTACCACATATGGAATATCCATAGGAGGATACCTCTCCCCAACCCATGGCAACACCATAGGCCACTCTCCTATATTGCCTTTCCACCTAAAGTAAATTATAGGATCCCTAGGGACATCCTATTGCAAGCCAAACTATGGCCTCACTCTATCAAACTAAAAATACTTGATCTATCGAGTATATCTACCTACTATCCACCAACCCTATCTAATGGCTCGCAGCTACTCCTCATCCTTATCCCACCTCACACCATCTAACCAAGGCCTCCACTTAATATCATCATGAGTCATGTATCCAAACTTACCCATTCAAAATAGCGGGTCACCCTCATGCAGCCTCTTGATACCCTGCTCAGTCGTCATGCTCCATATCAAAGCATAGGTCAAATACTCCTTGTCCTTCACATGCATAGGCCAAGGCAATAGATATAGCCTCTCAATAGCTATATGTTTCCATGTCCATACCTGTATTAAGGGAATCGATCTCAACCATGTCCTCCTACCATGAATAGCATCATGCAACTCTCAATAAACTTGGTATAATAGAGCAGGTACCTAAGAAAACACAACCCTACGCTCAACCATATCACTAACCAAGTCTAGCATATTCCAGGTAAATAGAACCTTGAAACTATCAGGCAATGCATACGTGGAGATCATCATCATGGTTGCACACTATCGATCAGATATCTTCTTCTACAACCACAACCACTCATAATCCATCTTAGATATATCTATGGACCTCCACTCTATCCCAAAGAACCACTCTAGCACTGCATCCTTACTCTCATAAGCTTCCACTCTCATAGGAACACCCTCAATTGGCAACCTATAAATATGATACACATCCTCTAACATGACAGTCATCTCTCCAGTAGGAAAATGAAATGTGTTCCTGTTAGGATCCCACCGCTCACACAGTGTAGATATGTATGCCCTATTGGTGTGTATGTTGGTACACTCCCACAAACCTCGGAACCATATATCATCCAACCACTTCAACTTGTCCTTCTGATTCATCACCTTGTCAAAAACACCCTTTATTTTTTGCACCCAATGATGGGGTTCGAGCATCTTCACTTGTTCATCCACAACAAAACACACATTAGACATCCACATAAGCGATGCAATAAAATAAAATTTTATAAACCAAAATTTATAAATTAAAACCTATTAATTTGACATGCACTTTGAAACAAAACAATACACAAATTAAATGACAAAACACATCGACATAACAGTCACACATTTGGATACACATTTTGTCTTTTTAGGGCAAAAATTTGAACAAATGTCATAAACAGTACATATTTGGCTTCCAATAGCCAAATAGAAAGTCACCCATGTGGCACAAAATTTAAAACATAATAAATTAATTCAACATACAAATACAAAACGTATTTTTGAATACCTATTTGCCAATTTAGTGGTAAAATTTGGGACAAAATTAAAAAACAACACACAAATCAACACCAAATTCGCAATCAAATTTATCATACATACACCAAAATTGAACACACATCAGAAGACATAATTCAAAAATAAAAGTAAAATTTTTGGATACCCATTTGCCTACATAGCGGTGAAAGTTAAAATAGACATTGAATACAGTCTAAATTGGGCTTCCTATAGCTCATTTTTAGTTTAAGATCATCTACACCTTGGCATGTAAATCAAAGGTAGGCCAAATGAAGTCATTCACCAAAATAAAAAACATTTTTGGACACCCATTTTGCCCTTCTATGGTGAAAGTTTCATCGGTTTTCAAAAATTTTACCTCTAACATGTCAAATCTAACAGTCTAGGTTTGATAATTTATACATAAAAGCGATAAATTTTGAAATCACATTAAACGAAGTCAAAAAATATAATAGTCACAAAATGGGATACCCACTTCCCACTTTAATAGACAAAATACAAAAACATATCAATGTTAGTACACTGTTACTTCCAAAAGTTGACGGTCAAACCTCACACCTACTCTACCCTTCACTTGGTCAAATAAGCATCAAAATAAGTCTAATTCAAAAATTGATCACACTTTTGGATATCCATTTGGTTTGTTTATCACTTTGTGTTCAAATTTCAATTAAAAATTGTAAAAAAAAATAAATCAGGATGAAAACCTCCCCCGCCTCATTCATATTTCCCCAAAAAAAATAAAACAAAAGCAAAATAAAACAAAATATCACTTACCGGTGGGTCCCCATGCCTGCTTCCAACCACTCTATACCCTCTCATCATCATCAATCTCAAAATTTTCTCTCGTGCTCCTCTCATGCCATCGAATGTCTCCAAAAATCACTTTCCATCATCGTGCACCATAAAAATGAACCCCTCCCATGCAAATTAAGGCTTAAATATACCTTAATCACTGATTCACCCCTCGAGGGGTGAACTAAAACCCATTTCATCCTTGGGTGGCAATTTAGGTCAAAATTGCCTCTCATGTGGAAAACTCAACCAAAACTCCCCAAAATGCACCCAAAACCCTAGGAAAGCAAAAATTTATCCCCAAAAACCCTAGGAACCTTCCAAACTTGTCTTTTAACTTCATTTACAATCATATTCATCATGCATTGGTATTTTATCAATCGTTGCATCATCAAATCACCACATTCCATTTGCCTCATTGTTGATTCCTCGTTTGAGAGGGTATTCATATCCAACGTCAACTTTGCATGCAACCACAACATCAAAAATCTAAAAGCATGGTTAGCGCATTTATCTATGAATTTTTTTGCTGAATATTATCATACAAAATAATCTCAATCACAATCAGACATGGGTTACATTAGGATAGCTATGTGTGAAAATGGATAAGTCAATCTAAAATTATTGTACATCAAGTACATAACGGATGATACGTTTGGCATGATCCTGGCACAAAATTTAGAGTATTTATATCTGGCATTCATGGAACATCATGAATGACATGTTTGAATAAGCTAAATGTCAACTTAGTTCAAATGGTTTGAAACTTGTCACAATGTTCTCATCAATCAATCAATAGCAAATATTTGGTTAGGTTTTTGTCCTAATCATGCTTTTGAACCATGCTGATCTGGTCGTAAAAGCAAATCAAAAAAAAGTTGCCATTCTCAAGCAATTTGTATGGCATTGCGAATGTTATACGGACTCAAAAAAATCACATCATTGCATCCATAATCATTCATTTTTCATTCACCAGAATTGTTTTTATTTCTTTCCTCTTCTCCTTCTTTCCTTCCTCTCTTCTTTCCCTTGGATATTCGATCAATGTTGTATGGTCACGCTTCAAGCGGCTACATACCTTTGATTGAATTCCATTCTCTTCTCTCCTTTCCCTTGGATATTCGATCAATGTTGTATGGTCATGCTTCAAATAGCTACATACTCTTTGACTGGATTCCATTCCCCTTCTATCCCTTTTCCTTCTACACAAACCCTTCACATTTTTGTATTAAACTGTGTTCTACATAGTATAGTACAAAAAGGGGGAAATATAGACACCCAAAAGTCACACATTGTTATTTCTACTTATTCATAGGTGATTCTAGACATCCCTAGGCTATTGTAGGCTAACATAGTCATGCATAGTCAGGTGTAGTCATGCATAGTAATGCATATATTGCTATAGTTTGCTATAGCAATATTTAGACTTCCATATACCACTCCATCGACTTTCAAGTCCTAAACCCTCATAAGCCTTCAAAATCACATCCCATGCATTGGGATATCATTCTATGGCCTATTTGCACTCAATTGAGGCCCCCATAGGGTAGTAGTTGACCAAAACAATTAACAAGTGAATACCTAAAATCTAATTTAATGTTGACTTCACTTAAGTCACCTTTTTAGGGCAAAATTGATTAAAAGAACCCTTAATCTTGATTAACTCTAATTACATCCTCCCACATGTGTGAAATTAGGGTTTGTTAGGATATGTATTTAATCATGTTCTAAATTGAATTAAGACCTAATCAGGATTAGCCCTAATCCATCCTCACACACGTGTGAGGATGAGATATTTCTCATAAGGAATGTGATGTTGCCACATTGTATTTCTTAACCTAACCCTAGTCAAAATCAAACCTAGGTTTAGTCTATCTAACTCCCCCCTGCACCTTGCATTTTTCTATAAATAGTGGGTCCTAAACCCCTAATTATGAGACTCACAAATTCAACAAAGCATAGAAACTCTGCAAAAATGGAAAGTGAACATTAAAAAATTAGTTCCCGATACACACAGTTGGATTTCAACAGCACACAGAGGCACCCAAGCTGCCTAGGAATCGACCCATTGAAAAGATTTTGTAGAAGATGCCTCATAGCTCATATCACCCCTTGCCTTGTGAATCTGGCCTCAGTTCATCCCTTAGGTGGTGAATTAGATCTACAGGCCCCAAATCATTCCAAATTTGGGAGGTAAGCTTTGTTTCATCATATTATTACCTTCTGCACAATTTATTTTAGATTTTGTTATGTTTTTATGGTCATTTCATCTGCATAAACATGGGTCATGACCAAGGCAAGCCCCCCATCACACTAACACCCTTTTGCAAGTTCTTCATAGGTTATGTAGCAAATATGAAGAGGAAGAGTAGCATAAAATCAATAGCAACCCGGCGGTGGCCCACATACAAAGAAGCCCACCTACACTGAGGGACGATTAAAGAAGACATCAAATTGATTGTAATATTGTTAGGAAAATAAATGGATAAAGGGCATCATATCCCTCTTATAACACGTATTTTTTAATATCAATGGAATTACAGTCTCTTTGTTTAATGCATCATTATGTATTGTGTTAAATTATAAAATGTTGTTTCCTACCCATTTTAGTTATTTTCATGGTGATTATTGACTGAAGGCCTATGATGAGGGCTTCATACTCGACATTATTGTTGGTAAATGGGAAATTGAGTTTAAAATAAAGAGGTATTGGAGCCCCTTGTGGTGTTAAAACATAATACCTATACCACCCCTTGCTCACATTTAGAACCATCGAAGAATAGAGTTATGTCTGCCTGTGACTCAGGCTCTATGAAATTGGAAGATTCTAAGATATGAAACACTCCATCATCAGGAAGATCTAAATTTAGAGGCTAGTCATCCTGGAGAGGAGCATTTCCTAATTTATTGGCTATGACCTATCCTTTGATTGATTTTTGTCTAATGAACTCTAGGTCAAATTCCATCAACAATATTATCCATTTTGCCATGTGACTATTGTGATATGTTCGACTCATCATATAGTGCAATGGATTTCCTTAGATATGACATATGTGGTATGACTGAGCATGTAATGGCATATATTTTTAGTGGTAAATATCACTGCTAAGCATAGATTCTCAATGATTCTTAAAGGAAAGGAAAGCAATTTAGAGGTAATAAAAAGGAAGATTTGGTTTTTCGCAGGACTGCCCAAACTACCGAACTCGTTTTGGCCATATCTCACTCATCCGAACTCGGATTGAGCTGAAATTTTGAGGGTAGATGCCTAAAAAACCCTAGAACGTCTCCACCAATTTTCATATCATTTGGAGCAACACAGATCCTAGCACATCCCTATGTGTGAACGATATATTTGGCAAGCGGCTATGCGAGGGTTTCATCTGGGTTGAGTGCAAGCAGCTCCAGAGGTTGGTTTTTAGGGCCTTCGGGCCCTAGCGGCCAATATTTTTGTGGTTTATGCTCAATATTTTAGTAGGAAATGTTGTAGGGGATACAATATGGGTTAGAAATTTGTCTTTCAATAGATCATACTATGAACTTGAGTGACAATGGCTTCCAATTTGCTGCACAAAAGAAAAGTGAAAACCATACCTTTCCACGACGTCTAGGGCAAGGATTAAAGAGATCACGAAACAAGTTTCAAGAAGTTGATCAAAAAATGGCTCATATCTCAAGTGAATCTGGTGCTAAGGTGCACCCACAAAATAATTCTACTATGAAAACCCCTGTCAAGGGTAAGAATTTTGAAGACTCAGTCCCAAAAATGAATTTTAGGGATGCCCTTCATGGTGGACAACCTCAGCCCAATGCTAATATCAATATTAGGGCTTCCCATAAACCTCTAAGAATGCCTAAGATTGATCCCAGGAAAATGGAGTCAGGATGTCTTAAAGCAGCTGATGGAACTCCTATTGTTAAGCTTGATATGGGTAACATTCAGACCGGCATTGAAGATTTGGAAAAAAGAGGACTAATTTGTCGGTTCGTGGGTTTTCGTCCGAGTCTATCTGCTTTCAAAGTCTGGGCTGCAAAAATCTGGAAAACTAAAGGTGAGTTACAAATCTCTATTTATCCAAATGGTTATTTTCTTGTTTTATTTGCTAATAATGAAGATAGAGAGAAAACTTTTCAAGGGGGTCCTTGGTTTTTTGGAAGGGCAGGGCTTTTCATGAAGCCCCGGCATACTAAATTTAAAGCCGAAGAAGAGATGCCTTCTATAGCTCCCGTGTGGGTTAGACTCTTTGGCCTCCCTATTGAATTTTGGAATCCTACTATTTTTTCTTCAATTGGAAACTCTTTAGGAACTTTTATGATGACTCGCTGATTGTACTCAAAATTTTGAACATATTATTTATGCTCGAATTTGTGTTTTAATGGATTTTGACAAACCCCTACCTAAAAATATCACATTACAATTTGGGGAAGACACTTGGGAGCAAGTAGTGGACTATGAGAACATTCCTTTTCGTTGTAGAATTTGCCATGAATATGGTCATTTGGCCAGTGCTTGCCCAAATAAAATTCCTGATCAAAAGAAAGAAGATATAAACTCAAGCAGGTTTCCAAATACCTAAGAAGAAGAACACTTAGAAAAAACTAGTTATGAAGGATCAATCAAAGTCATTTGCTAATATGTTTGAAATCCTTTCCACAAATGATGTCCCAAGTGAGGAAGAGGAAATAATGGAAACTGAAATCTTAGAAACACAATTTAAATATGAAGGGAAGAACTCGGAGACAAACCAACAAATCAAAGGTTTTCAAATAGAAAAAAAGGAGAAAATTTACACAAGAAAAACAATATTTCAAATGTCAAAACTTCAAATAATGCAGGTCCCAATATAGACTCCATTGAACCATCTAGTAAAATTTTGGCTGTGTATGAGCATTCTTCAAGGTTAGAAGCCATCTCGGATTCAATTGGAATAAGTCAAGAAACAGGGAAAAAAAATTGAAGATGGATTCTAATCAAAAAGTAGGTCGCAAGACCAATCAATATCATATGGTAAAAGAAGGTGAAAAGCTTGTAGAGGAAGGTAAGATTAATGCCCTTCCCAAATTTTTTAGCCCTGGTATTAATGAAGATCATCACTTGGAATATTAGAGGACTCAAAGGGAGTCTTTCAAAACAAAATGAAATTAGAAGAATGATTCAGATAAATCATCCACATCTTGTTTTCCTTCAAGAAACAAAGATGTCAATGGAGGATATGGACTTAATTGCCAGTAAAATTTGGCCAGCTAGAAAAGTGGTTTCCCTCAGTTCCCAAGGGACTTCGGGTGGCATTGCTTGTCTTTGGGACCCAAAAGAGGTAGTTATTCACCATATGGTTGGCAGTTGGGGTTTGTTGGCTATAGCTATTCAAAGTAGACATTCCAACCAGATTATGCTCTGCATTAGTATTTATGCCCCAACTTCTTTGGAGGAAAAAAGAAGACAGTGGAAGGATATTACTCATATTATCTCTCATTTTCCTAAAGCTTGGATCTTGATCGGAGGAGATTTCAATACCATCCTCTCTCTGGATGAGAAAAGGGGGGAAATAGAAATTTGGACAAAAGCACTGACCTCATGAGCGAATATATTGCAAACCTCCATCTTGTGGATATCCAACCGAGATAATGGCCTTATGACTTGGTCTAATAGAAGGCAAGGCTTAGCTTGTATAATGGAGAGATTGGATAGGTTTTTGCTCTCTAAAAATTTCTTAATCCATGGTCACATTCCTAAAGTGAAGACTCTTAATAATGTCTGGTTCGGATCATTGGCCAATCATGGTGGAAATGTGGAAAACCAATGTGAGTTTCTCTCCTTTTCGTTTTCAATTAATGTGGCTTAGAGACATTTCCTTCAGACCTCGTGTGCAACAATGGTGGAAGGAAGGTAAACCTAGGCATGGGACTAAGATGTTCTATTTTGCCAAAATACTCCAATACATTAAATCCAAAATCAAGACTTGGAACTGGAAAGAGTTTGGGGATGTTCATAAAAAAAACATGAAGTTATTGCTCATCTTGAAAATTTGAATAAGAAAATCCATTTAGATGGCCTCACAGAGAAGAGAAGTGCAGATGAAATTAAACTCACAACTCAGTTAGAGGAATGGGAAAAAAGAGAAGAAATCTTATGGAAGCAAAAATCTAGAATTCAATGGCTCAAAGAAGGAGATCGAAACACAAATTTCTTCCACAAATCTCTTCTAGCTCGAAGATCTCACAACTTTATTTCTTCCTTAAAATCAGATTCTGGAGATGTTGTTTATACTTGGGATGGCATGAACTCTATTGTTGTTGATTACTTTTCCAATATTTTTGTTGCTACTCCTCTTGACTCAGCTTCTCAACAAAATGTTCTTCAAGCAATCCCTTCTCTTATCACTTCTGAGGAGAACTCTATTTTGACTGCTCCTGTTACTATCAATGAGCTTCAACAAGTAGTTTTTAAAATGCAAAAAGGGAAAACCCCAGGTCCTGATGGTTTTCCTATTGAGTTCTACCAAGAGTTCTGGGATATCCTTCATGTTGATTTATTAGAGGTGGTGGAAGAAGCCAGGAAAGCCAAAGAAATTTTGAAGGTTATCAATAAAACTTATATTACTCTTGTTCCAAAAGCTCAAGAGGTTGATCATATCTCAGCTTTTAGACCTATTGCTTTATGTAATGTTCTTCTCAAAATCATTACTAAAATCATGGCAGAAAGGTTGAAGCCTCTTTTGCATAAGATTATTTCCCCAGAGCAAGGGGGTTATGTGGAAGGACGTCAAATAGTAGATGAGATAGTTCTTGCTCAGGAAGCCATCCATTCCATGGATATGCAAAATTCTCCTTCCATGTTCATTCGGTTAGACTTATCCAAAGCTTATGACAGAGTGGATTGGCACTTCCTTATCAAAGTTTTGAGGCAATTTGGTTTCTCTAAGGATTGGATGGATTGGATTATGGGATGTATCTCTTCAGTTTCCTACTTAGTTCTTATCAATGGCAGGCCTTCTCAATATTTCCCAGCTTCCAGAGGTATTAGGCAAGGTGACCCGCTATCCCCTTATTTATTCATCATTCTTGTTGAATGCTTGGGTAGGACTATAACCAAAAAGAGGGAAAACAAAACCCTTGAGGGAGTTACCATTGCTCATGGAGCTAGACCTATCTCTCATCTTCAATTTGTGGATGACTCTACTCTTTTAGGTAAAGCTACAGTTAAGGAAGCTTCTAATATTAAGCAAATCATTAGCTATTTTTCTAAGGCTATCGGGCAGCTTGATCAATGAAGACAAATCTAAAGTTATTATTTTTCACCGCTCTGCTAGACAGGAATCCATGGTCTTGGATAAATTAAGATATAAGAAGACCTCTCTTCCAATCACTTATTTAGGTATTCCCATAAATATTCAAAGGCAAAAAAATAAATATTGGAATTGGTTGTTGGACAAAGTCAAGAAGAAAATTGGAAAGTGGACCAACAAGTGGCTTTCTTCTCGGGGGTAGAATCACCTTGGTAAAATCAGTCCTTCAAGCTATTCCTATTTATGTTTCTTCCATTTTGAATATCCCAAAGGTTGTTCTTCGAGAATTGGATCAAATCAGTCATCGTTTCCTTTGGAGTGGTACTAAGGAGAAAAGAAAATGGGCCTTGGTGAAATGGGATACTTTATGTCTTCCTAAGAGTGAAGGGGGGTTAGGATTCCGGTCTTCAATTAATAACAACAAAGCTTTAGCTGCTAAATTATATTGGAGGATGTTGCATAACCCCAATGCTCTTTGGGCCAATAATCTCCGTGCTAAATATGCTGAGAACAAAAGTCCTGAAGACCTTGTTCGCTATCAACTTCCTACCAAAGGTTCTCCCATTTTAGTAGTTCTTAAGACTGGTGAGGATTTGATAAAGAAAAAATTATTTTGGATCATTCATAATGGTCAACATGCAAATTTTTGGACAGATTCTTGGGATGGTCACAAGCCTTTGATAACTCAGTTTCCCGATTGGAGGCCTTGGATGGAGGAGCTTCACCGAGCTAATTGGATAAAGGTGGCTAATTATTGTCGGTACCATACTCGTAATTCAAAGGTTGGTAGATATTGGATCCCTATTGAGGACTGGCCTATTCAAATCCCAGAAAGGCAAAGACAAGATATCCAAGGCATCCTTCATATGAGATCCCTCTCTTGGTCCCATGAAAAAGATTGTTTTGGATGGAACAACACTACTAAGGGTGAGTATTCAGTTGCTCAAGGTTATTTGACCTTATGCCATAATAATCCCAACCATTCTTCTGACATATTTTCTCGATTGTGGGCTCAAAAGCTCTGGCCTAAGGTGAGGTTCTTTAATTGGCTTTTATTGCATCGTAGGGTGCTTACCGGTGAGCAACTTATGAAGCGTGGTTTTCATGGCCCTTTTAGATGTGAAATGTGTGAAGAGAATGTAGAAAATATCAACCATATTTTTATTGAGTGTACTTTAGCCTCTGAGCTATGGAGGAGAATGGCCACTTTACTTGGCTTACAGTGGTCCAATTTTTTTACTTTTGAACAACTTTGGAGGGATTGGCCTAATCAAGAGGGTGTTGATCATTTTATTAGGCAGTTAGTTTGGATGGGTTCTACCATTCTTCTTTGGAATATTTGGAATGAAAGGAACAACCAAATTTTTAATCAAGATAGGAAGGATATTCACTATATTTGGCAAAATACCATAGCCAACTTAGTTGAATCAGTCCATCAACTCCTTAATCACCCCCAAAACTCCCACCAAAGATGGGATCAAGTGATGCAAATATTGAAGATTAAACCTTCTAAGGGCAACCAACTTAAAGGGAATGTGAGTATTAGTAAGATGGATAGGACTAGAAATTGGCAACCTCCTCCTAAGGATTTTGGAAAAGTCAATACTGATGGAGCCTCTAGAGGGAACCCTAGAAAAGCCAATGTGGGAGGAATTGGTAGACTTTCGGATGGCTCCCTGGTTTTTACTTTTGCTGAGAATTTGGGTATTCTTTCCAATAACCTTGCTGAGGGGTATGGTATCCTCGGAGGCCTTCAGGAGGCTACTAAGGTTGGATGGGAAAAGGTGTTAGTTGAGTCTGACTCTCAACTTATGATTAATCTCTTGAAGACTCCTTCTAAGAATCATAAGGTGGATTGGAGAATAAAAAGAATTATTGAGAAGATTCAGTTAATCCAGATGGGATTTTTGAAAGTTGATTACAATCATGTGGTCAGAGATCAAAACAAGAGTGCTGATGCTTTAGCTAATTGGGCTTTGGACAAAGGTGATCTTACTTGTTATGGCCACCCTCCTATATGGTGGGCTTCTCAAATTAGGGAAGCTCTTCTTTCTATCATTTCTTTGGATGGCTCCAGTTCTGAAGGTACCTAGTTTCTTCTTGTTTTTTTTTTTTGCTTCTCTTTGGTTCATTCAGTTTTTTTTAGTTCCCTAGCTCATTCTATTCTTTATTTTGTTTCCTCTGTTGATTCTTGCCTTAATAGTCTTCTGGTCTAGATAGGTCATTGTTTTGTTCATTTTTTTTTTCTTCTTTTTTGTTTTTTTTGTTTAGTTTTTTAAGGTGGGTGGGTTCTTTTGTTTTGTTTTGTTTTTGTGTTCTTTGTGTTGTTTTTTGTTGTTCTTGTGTTTTTGTTGTTTTGTTTTTTTTTTTTATGTTTTTTGTTATTGTTCTTGTGTTTTTTTCGTTCTTGTTCTTGGGTTTCTCTTTGTTTGTGTTATTTCGTGTTTTTATGTGTGAGTGTTTTCTATGTTTTTTGTTTTTGTTTATTGTCCTGTTGTTGGTTGTTTTTTATTTTTATTTTTATTTTATTTATTTTATTTTTTAGGTTTTGGTTGTGTTTATTTTTCATGTTTTTTTTGGGTTATGTCTTTGTAGTGTTCTGTTGTTTTTGTCTTGTTTGTGTTTTGTTATGTGGTTCTTGTGTTTTTCTATGTGGTTTGTGTTGTGGTTTCTTTTATCTTATTGTGCGTGTTTGGTTGTGCTTTTGTTTTTGACACACTCAAGGAGCATGTTTTTTATTTTATTTTATTATTTTTGTTGTTATTTACTTATTTTTAAATTGGTTTTGTGTGTTTGTTTGCTCCTTGAGTATGTCAAAGGTGGTAGGCCAGGTCCGAGTCCTGGGCATTTTTGGTGGAATGGATACCCCTGCCTCCTTGGGTCTTACCCGAAAGTGGCATCCCTTTTGGGATGTTTTCCACAAATAAAAAAAAAAAAGAATAGATTCTCAATGTATGCATACTTGATTTCATAGTTGACCAGTGTGCGACTGATATAATATGTAGCCTATTCTTTATGAAATTCATTATTTTGGGACAACATGGTGCCCAATGCCAACTCAGTAGTTGAGATGTATAAATAGAATCACACTCCTAGTCATGGAGGAGCCAATACGGGTGGTGAAGCTAGGTATTTCTTAATTTTTTCAAAGGTATTTTGACATTCTTCATCCCAGTGAAATGATACCCCCTTGTATAGCAACCTATTCATGGGTCAACACTTGTATGATAATTATGCTATGAAGCATTTTATAGATGCGACCTTTCCTTACAAGCTACATAGCTACTTAATGGTTGTGGGGAGAGGAATTTCTAATATTACCTTGACCTTATTTTTATCTACCTCTATGCCTCACTTGGAGACTATGAATCCCAAAATTTTACCAGATGTGACATCGAAGACACACTTCTTTGGATTAAGCCTAACATTATGCTCAATGAGGTGATCTAGAACCTTACATAATACATCAATATGCTCATGGCACAATAGGAATTTTTCCAATAAGTCATACATGTAATATTACAAGATCTTATGCATGTAGTCTTAGAAAATGTATGTTATGGCTTGTTGATAGGTGGTTCCAGTGTTCTTAAGGCCAAAATGCATGACCTTATAACAGAATGTCCCCCAAGGCATTGTGAACATTGTTTTGATTTGGTCTTCTAGATTAATATGAATTTTATTATATCCAAAAAAACCATCCATAAGGGATAGTATTTCATGTCCTGTTATAGCATCTACCAATGCATCAATATTTGGTAAGGGAAATTCATCCTTAGGACTCGCTTTGTTTAGATCTCTAAATTTAGTGCAAATGTGAATCCTCCCATCAGGATTTTTTTAGGAACCATGTTTGAAACCCATGGAAGATAGTCTACTAAGATGATGAAATCAGTGTCCAATAGCTTTTGCAATTCATATTTCACCATTAAGGCTATTGTTGGGTGCATCTTACGTAAATTTTTCTTGACTGATTTTATTTTTGGATCCAATGTAATATTATGCATGACTAGATTGCGGTCCAGTCCTGGCATGTCTTTATAATACCAAGCAAAAGCATTCATCCTTTCTTTCAATGCTCTTGTGAAATCATCTTATTCAATTGGGGATAGACCTTCCCCTAGTTTGATAATATAGGGATTATCAAGATATATATCGATATCCTTGTCAATTTTTGGCTCAATTGACATATGAGACCCATCTTCCAACTGATGTGGAGTAGGAATTAAGTTAATGTCATTAGCTGGGTTTGCTTCACCCATAGGAAATTCAGGATCAACCTCAACTTGAAAAACATCCTGAGTAGTTCTTATAGAAAATTGAAATGGTTGTAACATTTCCTCGCAAGGCCAATACTTTGATGGTGATGGGGTAGAATCTCCCTGATCAAATTTAATTAACTCAATATCGAGATGCAATGGATTTTATGGGTTATTCGGATCTATTAACAATGTGGTTAAATCTATAGAAATCATGTTTATGGATACATGATCTCCCATTCTAGGTCGAGTGGTTCTAGAGACCTGATGTTGTCTCATAACTTGTGGGGGTGGCTCTGGTGGAAGAAAAATAAATGGTGGTGGCCTATGCGAAAGAGGATGAGCTTGTTGTTCATGCAACAAGAGCTAGTTTCATATTAGGCCTTGGATGGGAAATAACATGCAAAGATAATATTCATCCTCTTCATCCAAGAGGAACACTCACTTGTGTTCATAATCTAAGCTAGGATAGTTTATGGATAGAATTTCCATCAAAGCATCCCGATGTGGAGGTGATTGTTGAATCAACTCATATATGGACAATCATGCTAATTTGGTCCTCAAGTTTTGTGTAAGCTTGTTATTTATTGTTAATGTTGGCCTAGATAGAAGTTCCTACACTACATGTGGTGTAGTTTATGACATAGATATAACATCACTTGAAGTTGTAGCTGGTGCAATTTGGCTTGGATATCTTCTATTCTTGGTTACAATACTCACTATCCCAACAAACCCTTGGATAGGGGGTGTTGTCTTCACCTCATTCATCAGTTTAGTAGGTGCTACTTTTACCTCATGAGTTGGTAATGGGTTTTTGTATATACCCATTTGCTGATTGGTAGAGGCTAATGGAGCATCGACTTGAAGCTCATTCCTCTCAATAATATATTGTACTAGGTGTTTAAAACCATATCGCATTGATAAATCATGGTCACCTTGTCGATGAAATTTACAATATTGATCCTCTTAGCATCCCATGGTCTTGGGTTTGCTTGTTTTCAGATTTATGAGTTTGATATGTGAAAAATTAATCATTTTTGCAACTCACAATTGATCGAATAGAGAATCCATGGATTTAATGAAGGGAGTAATTTTTTTCTTAGGGCAACACTATTGGTTCTATCCCTAATTCGCTTGACCATTACTATTATATCTCGTAGGAGGATATTGGGCTTGATAGTTTACCTTTTGAGGATGCATCACTTGTGTAGGCCCAGGGACATTTATGGCCATTTGATTGATCTTTGTTGGATTTGTAGGTGTTGAGCTATTTTTAGGGTTATTTTTCCACTCTTACTTGTGAGGTTTAGCTATTTCTCCCTCTTGGATTTTTATTTCTTCTATATTTCTAGCCTGTGCTAGAGCTTCTTCCAAGGTAGGGTATTGTTGTAATTGCAATATTAAAGATATGGGTTTTAAAAAACTCTTTGAAAACAATCGAGTTAACTTAGTCACTAGAAATAGATAAGGTAGCTTAGCCAAAAGTGTTCACCACCTATTTCCATAATCAGTAATCGACTCATCATCAATTTATTTTAACCCCATGAGGTCTGTTAATGTCACCTTCCTTTTGGTGTTAAAGGTGAAACATTCCAAAAATGCATCAAAAAATTGTTCAAATGTATAGATGCTATGTTTTGAAAGTTGGTTGAACCACTCAATGGTAGGACCATAGAGGGTATTTAAAATATTTTTGAGAAGCAATGTATCATTTTCCTGTATGTTAAAGCACAGATGTAGAAATCTAGTAACGTGCTCTTGAGCATCTTCTTCCCCCTTGAATCTATCCAATTTTAGTATTTTTAAATGCTTAAGGTATATCGGGGAAGGAATGGATGGATGTAATGGTTGATTCTTTAGCTGATGTAAAGTGGATTTTTGAGACCCATTGCCAGATGTCTTGCCTTCTACGATTTCTAAGCATGCAATAAAAGCTTGATACGCATCTGAGGATTTGATTTCCTCTTCCTTGTTTTGAACTCGTAGAGGTGGATGAGTAATAGTAAGCATAGGTTGGGGTGGTTTATTGACATCATCCAAGCCTCTATAAGGTGCTTCTACATAATCCTCATTTTATTCCAAGTCATCATAATCCCCATAGGGTGTTTCAGGTATGGGGCTACAAGGAGGAATGAAATCCTCTTGAAGGTGATCTATGTTTGGCCTATCATGTATATTTTTTCTAGGTCTATGAGGTCTATGAGGTAATATTGGATTAGGTCTAAGAGACCTATCTTTTTGGAGGTTTGGTTGCCTCAGACGAGCCTCATGTCTATGCGTATTTGGAGTAGAAGCTCCATTACGTAAAGTTTCTTGAATTTGGTGTTCAAGTATTTCTTTCTCTAATTGTTGTTGTTTCTCTAAAATATCTAGGTGATATTTATTTTACCTAAGTTGATTAAACTTGGTCTAGAAGTTAGAATACTTCTTTACCAACTGATTGATCTGATCAACTGTATTAGGTCTAAGTGCCTTAGCACTATTACTTTGATATCTATCTTGTTCAAGGGGTTTTGTGAGATCTATTATAGATTTCCCTTGATTTAGGGAGGCTATGTTGACTTGAGGATCACCCCTAAATAGATGTTCTTGATAATATACTGGTGTAGAGACACAACGTTCTTGCATTGACACATTTGAATGAGGATAATCTGGATGTTCATCAGGTCTTCCTTCATAAATAGGGAAAGGTAAGGTGGAATAAGGTCACCTATGGTGATGAATATTATCCTCATCACAATAATGGAACCATGGGTAAGGGAAATTTTAAATCATAAGATGATCATTCAACCCTACCTTAGGTGACAAGTCATACTCTTGCATAGTAATACGAGGAGTAGACCAATCAGGCACACGAATGTGTGGGATTTCTCTATTGGGAAGTGCCTCATTGTATGGGGACTCTTATTGAAATAAGGCATTATAAATATCTATATTAAGAAAATAATTCCCTAAATGGGGTTGTCACCTATGGGGGTACCCTATGTAGGAGTTCCTTGTTGTCTAGGTCCCTTTCTTGCTACTCTAGAAGTAACCATCCATTCATCTGCCACTCGAAGATTAGGTATATGACATCCTAAGTTGATACCATCACCTGTGGGTGCCTCATGTAGGGGTCCCTTGTTGTCTAGGTCTCCTATCAGCCCCTCTATGGCCAGGAAGAGTAGGTGGTCTCCAAGGAGGTATGACCATATCCTTGCTATCTATGCGAATATGGTGTGCATCCTCTTCCCTACTCCCTGCAACTTCCACCCTTAAATGGGCTTGGCTATGGGTATGTACCATAGCTATGTACTCTATACTACTATATGATTATCTCTTTTACAATTTTTATGAATTTGAAACAAACAAACAATAGAAACACTCAAAAATAGAGATGATTATCTTCTTTAAGTTTTAAAATGTGAATCCTAAACTGTTTGATGTTGTTTCAAGATGTGTTGCTTTGTAAAGAAAATACTTGGTGTGTTTGATATTTCATTGGATGATATACTCAAATTTTTAAAGTATTTCACCTATATACTCACACAAGCTAAATATGGTGATGAAATCCATATCCAACGAGGTAGCATAGGTACTACCAACCCTCACCCAACACCCCGTGCGCAGTGATACACCCCTCCAAAGAGGAATGCATGCTATTTTACATGGTTAGGATAGTTCTTGGGTTATCCTTGGCCATGGATGAATCTCGATGATACTATTTCACACAAGCCAATTGAGTGGTAATTACATCCACTATTGGTCTTGATCAACGGGTTGGATGTGAGATCCCAACATTGTTGATGTTAAAATGAAATGTGGTGTGAGGGGTTCCTTTTATAAGATTGAAATAAAAAAATACAACATTCAAATGATGATTTAATAAATGCATAAAATTACATTTTATGTTCAGAATCATTAGTAGCATAAAAAGGAAACCACTGAAATTGATAACCTATATGAACTTAACCTTCTTTGGTAAGTTTCAAGCAGGCAAACAAAAAAAATCATATAAAATATTGTTCTTTTTCCTATTTTCTCTGATTATATTAATGCAAAATTTAATAAATATGATATCTATCCTTCACATGCACAAAGTAGACAAGAAAATTTGAAATTTGAGCTAATTTGAATAGTATATATGCAAATTGAAAGTTTAGAGGGGTGTCTTTTCTTACCTAGAACTTGCTATTTTTGCAATTTTTTGTAGAAAAACTCTGGTTTTATAACCATCCCTAGTAGGTATGGTTAGAATTTTTGGGGCCATTAGTAGAAGGGACACCTAGCTGGCCATCCCACCCTATGTCACCTAGCAAAAAATGGGTCTTTTCAACTCAGAATGGTCAAAACCTGCAACCTGCAAAACAAAAAATGGAGGTCAAAAATAGAAAAATTGAAAGGGGGGAGATACAAATCTCAAATACCATGATCTCCACCATGATTGCCACTGAAGAAGCAAAATTTATGACATCACATTAAGGTATATTTATTGAAATGCAAAGCAGATTAAAGTATAAAAATGGAAAAGGTGCATAAATATGTAATCTATTGAAATGAAGCAAAATGTGCAATAAAAGTGATGGATTTATCCTTGTATTTATTCATTCATGGATTTAAATAGGATTAAAATACATCCCCTTAAGGGATTTAGAACTTGATACATTTCAACATTTACAAGATTCAAGGGATATAATCCCTTGTAAGGTCTCAAAGCATACACTGATGTTCATCTCACATTCCCATGCTCGAGAGCTAGTCTTGGGCTTATCATTCTATGCGTATTTAGCCTCTACCTCCTATATAGTATACCTTCACCTACACACAAGGGATTTAAAAGAGGTTAATATCATATGCATTATAGATTTAAAGCATTGGAAACATAGAAAATCATGAATCTAGTAATAACAAAACTAATATATAACACATGAAAATTATTCTAAATGATATATAAATGAAGCATAATATAATATAAATACTTTTGTAGGGATATGAGCATAAGATGAAATTAAAATGTCAGTAGAAATAGTGACCATCCCTAATAGGGACAACTACGTCTGCAATAGAGAAGCCTTCAATTGGGCCATCAAAACTACTCCAAATATCACCAAATTTGGATGGGAGGCTAATATAAACATTTCTAAGAGGTCTATGGTGGAATTTAATCAAAATTACTCATTTTTTCTTAACCATCCCTAGGTAGGATGATTAGGACTGTTAACCGTCCCAAGGTGGGATGGTTACAAATCTGCTTAGAATTTGCCACCAATCCTAATGGGATCTAGTTCAAAACTAGTCTAAAGGTTATGTCAGTATATGGGGATAAATTTATCTTCAATTGGGATAGTTTGGAATTGCTTTAATTGGTTTCTAATACCCCTAAAAACACCTTCAAATGAAGAGGGTTTCAAGGCCAAAGTGAGGGCAAATTGAGGTTGCAAAAGGTGAGGGTAGAATTGGGCAGCACTTCATTGTTAAAATGCTTCAACTCTCCTCCTTGAAAATGGGTGAATACACCTCTTTTTATAGCCCAAATAGGGTATCTAGGGCAAGGGGGTAAGTATTTGCATGCGAGGTAAGTGCCGTCAATTTTCAAAACCCTTGCCATGATTTGGTAGAAGAGGTTGCCCATTTAGGGCCTCTAATTAGGAGTTCCTGGTATCCATGACAGGCTTCCAATAAATTTTTGATGATTGAGCTAAGAATATGGTAGTAATTTATTGCTATTTCTCCATCCCTTTGACTTTTGGGGTATCTATTTGGGGACCGTCCCACCCAGGGATGGTTTTGGGTGGCCATCCCTGGGTGGTATGGTCACCATATGTGACCATCCCTTGGTGGGATAGTCATAAGGATATACCCCAAAACCTCCCAAAAATGTTGGGTACCTTTCCAAAAGTTCTATGGATCTCTATATTACCCTAGAGGGTTTCCCAATGGGGCCATAAGAGTGGTGCATGTGATGCTTTAGCAATATTATCTGATTTACATGATTTTAGTGTCTATAATATGCACCCCTCTTTGTGGATGCATTGACACTCATAGGCACACCTCCACATCATCCATGACACTGGAAGTTCCACATCTCACCATCCAAGCTGATCATGCGCACAAAAAAGACCATTCATAAAGCAAACTTAGAATTACTGGTAGTTCAAGCTCTAAGCTACAAAGCAAATATAACTATGCACTTAGTTAACTAAATTAGTTAACTCAAATAGATACACTCAATAACATAATAATCTTAGTTAACTGAGTCAGTTAACTAAGCATGCACATAATTAATAGATCCATTTAAAAAGCAATGCACATTTATTTAAATTAAATAATATTATTTAATTTAAATATAAAAATCTAATCATCTACATACATCCACTTAACTGGATATGCACTTTGGATTAAAAATATAAAGTGCGCATTCACCATGAATTTGCACACACACTCATCCACTAGTGATATTTATGAGGTGATTTCAACTCATGCACCCCAAGTGATAAATACAATGCAAGGGAAAAACTCCTAGTTACATGAAATTAACTAGATGAGTTGATTCCTTATCCTTTTCTATCAAGAAAATTATAAATGGAACCTCACCCTCCATTTGAAAGAGGGGGATGAATAGCCTAGTGAAGTATTGATTCCTTATCCTTTTCTACCAAGAAAATTATAAATGGAACCACCCTCTCTTTGAAAGAAGAGGATGAAAATCCTAGTGAAGCCTTGAAGAAATATCAAGCACCCTTAGTGATCATACCCTTGAGACCTTAACATTTTGTCATCCTCATCCCATGCAAAGACCATTCACATCCTCCTACAAACCTAGATTAACTTTTGGATACATTTTATGAAGAACACAAGCTTATACTGATAGGGGGGGTGAACAGTATAAGACCTCTTTTTACTTTTTCCTTTATACCTCAAAATAGTAAAGCAATATACCTAAAGCAATATCAAACCAATGCACAATATCATCCAAAAATTGCAACCAATTTTAACGTGGTTCACCCAAAATGGCTGGGCTACATCCACAAAACTTTTCTCTAAAAGTTATCTCAAAGTTCTTTGGGAATCCTTCCCAATTACAATGTTTATGAGCCTCGGCCCAAAGGATATACCTTCCCCTAATCAAAATTTATGAGCCTCTGATCCAAAGAGATACCTTCCCCTCTGCTCTGGAAATGATCCCTTAGAAGATCAACTGCCTCTACCTCTTACCAGCACGTGGAACTCCTTTCCACCAAAGACATCCTATCCTCAATGCTTAGCCTAAGAGACATCTACTTTCTATGATCATGTCCACAACAGCTCAGCAACCTATACCAAACACAGTCAGTCAGTCTAGTACAAGTCTTTCTCTGTCTATCAGATCTGTCCAATGCTTAAGCTTGAACACATCAATCCTCTGCACACAAGCCTTCTTAAATACTTGCCAAATCTATCCTCAGGTTCTTCTCAAAGAACCAGTGCACCTCTGTCCTCAAGTTCTCTGATAGAACTATCAAACTCAGCTCACAAGTCCTCTTCTAGGACCTATCCAAATCTGCTCACAATTCCCCACTGGAACCTATCCAAACCTACTCACAATTCCCCACCGAAACCTGTCCAAGACTGCTCACAAGTCCCCACTGGAACCTTTCCAAAACTCAGCAAGCTCACCAAGAAAAAAAACTTTCTTGGTAGGAAATCACAAGGTGAATTGTTAGAGACCCAATGTGATTTTTCAAACTCATAGAAGCATAAAGAGAATTGTTAGAGACTCAATATGTTCTATACTCAACTCCCAATCTCAAAACTCAACTCAAATCAACTTAGTTCAAACTCAATCTCAAATCTGAAAACTCAACTCAATATCTAAAATGGATAGAATAGAATGCTTTCTTTCAATAACATGAAACCCCAACAATTGCCAACTATGCAAAGAATCACATAACAATGATACTCATGTTCTTTTCACCATCAATTAGGGCTTCAACAACAATGCTCATCAAAAAAGGTTCAATCAACACCATTCAACTCAAAACACAACCTTGAAGCATTTCACAATCAATATCAGAAAAGGAAACAAGTAGAACTCCTTTTCTCTCCAATATTGTTTGAACAAAAAGCATCCACCAACTCAAATCAACAAGAGCATACACAACTTTTCAAATCATCAACAAAGGAGTAAGCCCAACACTTTAACCAAGTAAAGAATAGCTTGATTATTACCAATTTAATGATAGCAAATGTCAATCTCAAAGCTGCCCACTTAAGGTTTCACAACTTCACACAAGAAGCAATTTAACCTTAAAACATCATGCTTTCATTTCCATAATCAACCAAAAGCACTCTCAACATTACAAAAAAAATTTATCCCTTATACACCTTATTTCTCCCTTATAGTCTTATCAAAAATAAAATTTATTTCTCATAAGAATGTAATAAGATATTTCAAACAACACCTTCAAAAGAATATTTTATCAAAATAAAACAAGCTTTAAACTCCTTATAACTCCTAAGTTGTTTTTCCCTCTAATAAACTTCCTCCATCCGCAAAATACACTTAGCAAAAATTAATTTCGAAAATACCTTGGCCAACATCAAAAATCACGCTATCGAGAAATTGCGCATGAATTCTAACACCATCCACTGTGTCCACTTCACGATGAAAAATCCTTTCACATTATTTGAATGTGGAACCTCCCGTTCGGGTAGCGCGCCAACAACCTAGCTGCTACCGGTGCACCAAAGGTGCCCAATGAGGTTTAAACCTCATGCTGTTAGCCTTGTTCCTTTTGCACTAGGGATTAAATAAAACAATAGTGCCTCCCTTTCTTTTGACGCGAACACAAAGACAAAAACTTTACGATGGATTTACGACAAACAACGAGTACAAAAAAAATGAACAATGGATTCATGAAAATGGTGAAGACACAATCGGAGAAGAAATCCAAATAGCAGATCATGAAATCACAGCGAGGAAGAAATCAAATAGCAGATCATGAATTCATAGTGAGCAACTCTTTTCAAAATGTGGATGGGATAATTCTTGATTTTCATCGAGGGAGATTTATATGCATTTTTACCATAAGCTCTTGACGTCGACGAGGAGTTTAACACATTGGCAGAGGTCTTGGCTAGCACCCACAATCTTAAAACATAGTGCCCACATAGTTAATACATTTGTGCCATGCATTAGGAGAACCCATTGCAAACAATAATTTAATATTTATTTAAAAATAATTAAAGGGAAACTTAACAAGGTTTTTAATTATTTAAATAAATACTTTCTCCTGGACCCAAATGCATTAAACTAATGCATCCACCTGTAATATTTAAACCTGCCAACTTGGGGTTTACAAAAGACCTTTGAAATTTTCATGCCGTAACCTTCATCAAAACAAATTATTTGATATCAAATAAAATTCCTTCAAGAGATTCTTGACATCAATGACAACTTCTACACTTGAGCAAAGGCAATGTACCCAAAGTACCCAAAATTTCCAACAATCTACCCCTTTGTCATTGATGGCAAACCTTTACTGAAAACACTTCTCAAGAGCCAAAACTAAAACCAACTGTGCTAACAACTGACCAAGTGTGCCCATAACTAAGAATATTCCTTTGAAGTTTTGCTCTGCCTGACTTGAAGCTCTCCTCTTCACTTTGAAGCTCTCCCCCTTACTCATATCTCTCCCCCTTTGTCATCAATGGCAAAGGGTCACCTTTGGGGCTGCGGATCGAGAATGAGCCTCTTAGCTTAGTCCCTCCCCCACCTCCCGATGAGGTGATTAATTCTGGGGTGGGAGTAAAAATCCCATTAGGCACTGATCATCATCAGTGTCTATAACTTCCTTGCTAGGCCTTCTCTTGAACTCTTTGTCCATATTCCTGTTCTTGTCACTATTCTTGTTCTTGTTCTCATCCCTTTTCTTGTCCATGCCTTGATACTTGGACCTGATCATGCCACTGTTCCTGTACTTGTATTCTAGAATTTTAGCTCTACACTATCTGATGATGTGACCTTCATTGTTGTACTTGAAACACTTGACGATGATGTTTTTTTGAGGTAAACCTAATCTTTGAATCCACCAGTTCTGACCAAACCTATTCTGACAAAACCTGTTCTGACCAAACCTGTCCTGACCAAACCTGTTCTGATCAAACCTATTCTGATCAAACCTATTCTTGTTATTTGCCTTGCAATAAACTGCCTTGTGCCCAAACTGTTGACAAGAGTAGCAATACCCTTGAAAGAAACTAGCACTTCTAAAATTGTCATTTACCTTCTTCACTTGAGACATGCAATGTGAAGCCATGTGACCAAACCTGTGACAAGCAAAACATCTGCCTTGAAACTTTCCTTTATTTGACCTCTTAGGTTTTGAAAAATTCTTCTTCTCATTTTGAATTTTGTTTTCTATTTCTATGCATCTATCATTCAAGGAATCCTTTTCTGAAATACTTTCCTCATTAGAACTCTCTTCCTTTTGGAGTCTCTTACTAGACTCTCCAACTTGTTCCTTGTGTGGCTTAACAAAACCAAGGCCTATTTTATCTGTTGTCTTTCTTTGACCTTTGATGAGTGACTTAACCTTTTTGGAGCTATCTTGAAACCTGTAAAGCTTATCCTTGTACTCTTTAGTTTCCTCTTTCAAAGAAGCCATTTTCTATTCCAACTCGCTATACTCAAGAACCTTAGACTCTAACTCATCCTTGAGTTCTTGTGTCTTAGCTATAGAGAAGTCAAGACTTTCTATAAGCTCATCTCTTTCCATGCAACATTCATCTAACTTATCCTTGAGTCTAGCATTCTTCTTTCTTTCCTTTTTCAAAGCACTAAGAGCACTAATAAGTTCACCTTCAAGATCTACTTCACCTTCCTCTATATCTTCCTCTATTTGTTTGCTTTTTGAATCATCAAAGCCTTTTTCATATTTCTTATCACTAGAGGTGCTATCCTTTTCAAAAACCATACATGCATCTTCCTTATAGTTTTTTGAAGCATCCTCATACATACTAGAAACCAAATAATTATTTGTGCAATCATCCTCAAGGTGACCAAAGTTTCCACATCTAAGACATTTCATGATAATGAATCTATGTTTCAGTTCTTCCTCTTTTTCTGATATGAACAAAATCTCATTTTCATCATCACTTGAAGAACTTTCACTATCACTACTAGAACACTTACTTGCTTTTTCTAGGTAGAAACTCTTCTTGTGCTTGTGAGAATACCTCTTTCCTTGATTGTTGTGCTCATCTATGTTCTTCCTATGATGCTTGTGCTTTTCAGAATCCTTGCTCTTAGAATCTTGTTTATCTTCATCACTTTCATTCTTGGGAACAGATACGATCAGTAGCATAATGACCAAACTTTCCACAATTGAAACATCTTATATTTTTCATACTTTTGTGCTTTCTAGAGAACTTGCATTTCTTGCTGTAATATGCCTCTTCATCACTAGAAGACTCATCACTATCTTGAAGCTGTTTACCCTTGGATTTCTTGGTAGCCTTGAAAGTTACCTCTTTCTTGACATCAACCTTCACTTGAGTTCTCAACTCAAATGCTGCAAGTATACTATGGAGCTCATCCTTTTTCAAATTATCCAAATATTTGGCTTCCTCAATAGAAGAAATATTTTCACTAAATCTATTAGGAAGAGATCTTAAAATCTTATCACAAGCATCATTTTCAGCAAACTCAAGACCTAAGTCTTTCATGGAGTTAACAACCTCATCCATACGAAGCATGTAGTCACTAATATTTTCATCATTATTCATCTTGAGTTGTTGAAACATACCTTTGAAGTGTCTCAACTTGGCCTTTCTGACATTTGTATCACCTGTATGAACCACCTTCAACTGTTTCCACATTTCACTAGTTGTATTGCAGTGAATCACTTTGGTGAGATTTGCTTTCTATAAGCATTTTAGGATTGCATCCATTGCTTTTGAATTGTTGTGATGTAGGAGCCTTTCTTCTTTAGTATTAGGACCATGTTCAAGAATAGTGTACTCATCTTTAATCACTTCCAAAACCTCATTCCAAAGTGCCATTAGATGAACCTTCATCCTTGCATTCCAAAGACCAAAATCTGACCCATCAAGAATAGGTGCTACATTGCCACTTGAATGATCCATTGTGTTTTTTACTAGCTTTTCCTTCAAGCTGTTAAACTTTTTGAAGGCACCTGCTCTGATACCAATTGAAGAACACAAGATTATACTGAGAAGGGGGGGTGAACAGTATAAGACCTCTTTTTAATTTTTCCTTTATACCTCAAAATAGTAAAGCAATATACCCAAAGCAATATCAAACCAATGCACAATATCATCCACAAAGTGACACCAATTTTAACGTGGTTCACCCAAAATGGCTGGGCTACGTCCATAAAACTTTTCTCTAAAAGTTATCTCAAAGTTCTTTGGGAATCCTTCCCAATTACAATGTTTATGAGCCTCGGCCCAAAGGATATACCTTCCCCTAATTAGCATTTATGAGGCTCTGCTCAAAGGAGATACCTTTCCCTCTGCTCTGGAAATGATCCCTCAGAATATCAACTGCCTCTACCTCTTGCTAGCACGTGGAACTCCTTTCCACCAAAGACCTATCCTCAATGCTTAGCCTAAGAGACCTCTACCTTCTATGATCACGTCCATAGTAGCTCAGCAACCTATACCAAACATAGTCAGTCGGTCTAGTACAAGTCTTCCTCTGTCTGTCAGATCTATCCAACGCTTAAGCTTGAACACATCAATCCTTTGCACACAAGCCTTCTCAAAGACTTCACAAATTTGTCCTCAGGTTCTTCTCAAAGAACCAATGCACCTCTGTCCTCAAGTTCTCTAATAGAAATATCAAACTTAGCTCACAAGTCCTCTTCTACGACCTATCCAAATCTACTCACAAGTCCCCACCAAAACCTGTCCAAAATTGCTCACAAGTCCCCACCGGAACCTGTCCAAGACTGCTCACAAGTCCCCACTGGAACCTTTCCAAAACTCAGCAAGCTCACCAAGAAAAAAAACTTTCTTAGTAGGAAATCACAAGGTGAATTGTTAGAGACCCAATGTGATTTTTCAAACTCATAGAAGCATAAAGAGAATTGTTAGAGACTCAATATGTTCTATACTCAACTCCCAATCTCAAAACTCAACTCAAATCAACTCAGCTCAAACTCAATATCAAATCTAAAAACTCAACTCAATATCTGAAATGGATAGGATAGAATGCTTTCTTTCAAGAACATGAAACCCCAACAATTGCCAACTATGCAAAGAATAACATAACAATGATACTCATGTTCTTTTCACCATCAATTAGGGCTTCAACAATAATGCTCATCAAACAAGGTTCAATCAACACCATTCAACTCAAAACACAACCTTGAAGCATTTCACAATCAACATCAGAAAAGGAAACAAGTAGAACTCCTTTTCTCTCCAATATTGTTTGAACAAAAAGCATCCACCAACTCAAATCAACAAGAGCACACACAACTTTTCAAATCATCAACAAAGGAGTAAGCCCAACACTTTAACCAAGTAAATAATAGCTTGATTATTACAAATTTAATGAAAGCAAATGTCAATCTCAAAGCTGCCCACTTAAGGTTTCACAACTTCACACAAGAAGCAATTTTAACCTTAAAACATCATGCTTTCATTTCCATAATCAACCAAAAGCACTCTCAACATTACAAGAAAAATTTATCCCTTATACACCTTATTTCTCCCTTATAGTCTTATCAAAAATAAAATTTATTTCTCATAAGAATGCAATAAGATATTTCAAACAACACCTTCAAAATAATATTTTATCAAAATAAAACAAGCTTTAAATTCCTTATAACTCCTAAGCTATTTTTCCCTCTAATAAACTTCCTCCATCCGTAAAATACACTTAGCAAAAATTAATTTCGAAAATACCTTGGCCAATAGAAAAAATTAATTTTGAAAATACCTTGGCCAACATAAAAAATCGTGCTATGGAGAAATTGCACATGAATTCTAACACCACCCACTGCATCCACTTCATGATGAAAAACCCTTTCGAGTTATTCGAATGTGGAACCTCCTGTTTGAGTAGCGCGCTAACAACTTAGCCGCTACCAGTGCGCCAAAGGTGCCTGGTGAGGTTTAAACCTCATGTTGTTAGCCTTGTTCCTTCTGTGCCAAGGATTAAATAAAACAATAGTGCCTCCCTTTCTTTTGATGTGAAAACAAAGACAAAAACCTTATGATGGATTTACGACAAATGATGAGTGCAAAAAAAATGAACAGCAGATTCACGAAAACGACGAAGACACAATCAGAGAAGAAATCCGAATAGTGGATCATGAAATCACAGTGAGGAAGAAATCAAACAGCAGATCATGAATTCACAGTGAGCAACTCTTTTCAAAATGTGGATGGGATAATTCTTGATTTTCATCGAGGGAGATTTATATGCATTTTTACCATAATCTCTTGATGTCGGCGAGGAGTTTAACATGTCGGCGGAGGTCTTGGCTAGCGCCCACAATCTTAAAACATAGTTCCCACATAGTTAAGAAATTTGCGCCATGGTTTAGGAGAACCCATTACAAACAATAATTTAATATTTATCTAAAAGTAATTAAAGGGAACCTTAACAAGGTTTTTAATTATTTAAATAAATACTTCCTCCTGGACCCAAATGCATTAAACTAATGCATCCGCCTATAATATTTAAGCCTGCCAACTTGGGGTTTACAAAAGACCTTTGAAATTGTCATGCTGTAACCTTCATCAAAACAAATTATTTGAAATAAAATCAAATTCCTTCAAGAGCTTCTTGACATCAATGACAACTTCTACACTTGAGCAAAGGCAATGTACCCAAAGTACCCAAAATTGCCAACAATATCCCCCTTTGTCATTGATGGCAAACCTTTACTAAAAACACTTCTCAAGAGCCAAAACTAAAACTAACTGTGCTAACAACTGACCAACTGTGCCCACAACTAAGAATATTCCTTTGGAGTTTTGCTCCCCCTGACTTGAAGCTCTCCTCTTCACTTTGAATCTCTCCCCATTACTCATATCTCTCCCCCTTTGTCATCAATGGCAAAGGATCACCTTTGGGTCTCAAGACTGAGAATGAGCCTCTTAGCTTAGTCCCTCCCCCACCTCCTGATGAGGTGATTAATTCTGGGGTGGGAGTAAAACTCCCATTAGGCACTGATCATCATCAGCGTCTATAACTTCCTTGCTAGGCCTTCTCTTGAACTCTTTGTCCATATTCCTATTCTTTTCACTGTTCTTATTCTTGTTCTCATCCCTGTTCTTGTCCATGCCTTGATCCTTGGACCTGATCATGCCACCGTTCTCGTTCTCGTATTCTAGAATTTTAGCTCTACACTCGTCCGATTATGCGACCTTCATTGTTGCACTTGAAACACTTGACGATGTTGTTTTTCTAAGGTAAACCCGATCTTTGAATCCACCGTTCTGACCAAACCTGTTCTGACCAAACCTGTTCTGACCAAACCTATTCTGACAAAACCTGTTCTGGCAAAACCTGTTCTGACCAAACCTATTTTGACCAAACCTGTTCTGACAAAACCTATTCTGACCAAACCTATTCTGATCAAACTTGTTCCTGTTATTTGCCTTGTGCCCAAACTGTTGACAAGAGTAGCAATACCCTTGAAAGAAACTAGCACTTCTAAAATTGTCATTTACCTTCTTCACTTGAGCCATGCAATGTGAAGCCATGTGACCAAACCTATGACAAGAAAAACATCTACCTTGAAACTTTCCTTTATTTGACCTCTTAGGTTCTAAAAACTTCTTCTCATTCTGAATTCTATTTTCTATTTCTGTGCATCTATCATTCAAGGACTCCTTTTTTGAAATACTTTCCTCATCAGAACTCTCTTCCTTTTGGAGTCTCTTACTAGACTCTCCAACTTGTTCCTTGTGTGGCTTAACAAAACCAATGCATGTTTTATCTGTTGTCTTTCTTTGACCTTTGATGAGTGACTTAACCTTTTTGGAGCTATCTTGAAACCTGTAAAGCTTATCCTTGTACTCTTTAGTTTCCTCTTTCAAAGAAGCCATTTTCTGTTCCAACTCGCTATACTCAAGAACCTTAGACTCTAACTCATCCTTGAGTTCTTGTGTCTTAGCTATAGAGAAGTCAAGACTTTCTATAAGCTCATCTCTTTCCATGCAACATTCATCTAACTTATCCTTGAGTCTAGCATTCTTCTTTCTTTCCTTTTTCAAAGAACTAAGAGCACTAATAATTTCACCTTCAAGATCTACTTCACCTTCCTCTATATCTTCCTCTATTTGTTTGCTTTTTGAATCATCAAAGCCTTTTTCAGATTTCTTATCACTAGAGGTGCTATCCTTTTCAAAAACCATACATGCATCTTCCTTATAGTTTTCTGAAGCATCCTCATACATACTAGAAACCAAATCATTATTTGTGCAATCATCTTCAAGGTGACGAAAGTTTCCACATCTAAGACATTTCATGATAATGAATCTATGTTTTGGTTCTTCCTCTTTTTCTGATATGAAAAACATCTCATTTTCATCATCACTTGAAGAAATTTCACTATCACTACTAGAACACTTACTTGCTTTGTATGGGTAGAAACTCTTCTTGTGCTTGTGAGAATACCTCTTTCCTTGATTGTTGTGCTCATCTATGTTCTTCCTATGATGCTTATGCTTTTCAGAATCCTTGCTCTTAGAATCCTGTTTATCTTCATCACTTTCATTCTTGGGAACGAGTACAATCAGTAGCATAATGACCAAACTTTCCACAATTGAAACATCTTATATTTTTCATACTTTTTTGCTTTCTAGCGAACTTGCATTTCTTGTTGTAATATGCCTCTTCATCACTAGAAGACTCATCACTATCTTGAAGTTGTTTACCCTTGGATTTCTTGGTAGCCTTGAAAGCTGCCTCTTTCTTGACATCAACCTTCACTTGAGTTCTCAACTCAAATGCTGCAAGTATACTATGGAGCTCATCCTTTTTCAACTTATCCAAATCTTTAGATTCCTCAATAGCATAAATCCTTTCACTAAATCTATTAGGAAGATATCTTAAAATCTTATCACAAACATCATTTTCAGCAAACTCAAGACCTAAGTCTTTCATGGAGTTAACAACCTCATCCATACAAAGCATGTAGTCACTAATATTTTCATCATTATTCATCTTGAGTTGTTGAAACATACCTTTGAAGTGTCTCAACTTGGCCTTTCTGACATTTGTATCACTTCGTATGAACCACCTTCAATTGTTTCCACATTTCACTAGTCTGTCTTGCGAGTGAATCACTTTGGTGAGATCTGCTTTCTATAAGCCTTTCAAGATTGCATTCATTGCTTTTGAATTGTTGTGATGTAGGAGCCTTTCTTATTTAGTATTAGGACCATGTTCAGGAATAGTGTACTCATCTTCAATCACTTCCCAAACCTCATTCCCAAGTGCCATTAGATGAACCTTCATCCTTGCACTCTAAAGACCAAAATATGACCCATCAAGAATAGGTGTTGCATTGCCACTTGAATGATCCAATGTTTTCTTTACTAGCTTTTCCTTCAAGCTGTTAAAATTTCTGAAGGCACCTGCTTTGATACCAATTGAAGAACACAAGCTTATACTGATAGGGGGGGTGAACAGTATAAGACCTATTTTTACTTTTTCCTTTATACCTCAAAATAGTAAAGAAATATACCCAAAGAAATATCAAACCAATGCACAATATCATCCACAAAGTGACACCAATTTTAACGTGGTTCACCCAAAATGGCTGGGCTACGTCCACAAAAATTTTCTCTAAAATTTATCTCAAAGTTATTTGGGAATCCTTCCCAATTACAATGTTTATGAGCCTCGGCCCAAAGGAGATACCTTCCCCTAATCAGAATTTATGAGCCTTTGCTCAAAGGAGATACCTTCCCCTCTGCTCTAGAAATGATCCCTCAGAAGATCAATTGTCTCTACCTCTTGCCAGCACGTGGAACTCATTTCCATCGAAGACCTCCTATCCTCAATGCTTAGCCTAAGAGACCTTTTCCTTCTATGATCATGTCCATAGTAGCTCAACAACCTGTACCAAACACAATCAGTCGTTCTCATACAAGTCTTCCTCTATCTGTCAGATTTGTCCAATGCTTAAGATTGAACACATCAATCCTCTACACACAAGCCTTCTCAAAGACTTGGCAAATCTGTCCTCAGGTTCTTCTCAAAGAACTAGTGCACCTCTGTCTTCAAGTTCTATGATAGAACTATCAAACTCAGCTCACAAGTCCTCTTCTAGGACCTGTCCAAATCTGCTCACAAGTCCCCACCGAAACCTGTCCAAAACTACTCACAAGTCCCCACTGGAACCTGTCCAAGACTGCTCACAAGTCCCCACCGGAACCTTTCCAAAACTCAGCAAGCTCACCAAGAAAAAAAAACTTTCTTAGTAGGAAATCACAAGGTGAATTGTTAGAGACCCAATGTGATTTTTCAAACTCATAGAAGCATAAAGAGAATTTTTAGAGACTCAATATGTTCTATACTCAACTCCCAATCTCAAAACTCAACTCAAATCAACTTAGCTTAAACTCAATATCATATCTGAAAACTCAACTCAATATCTAAAATGGATATGATAGAATGATTTCTTTCAAGAACATGAAACCCCAACAATTGCCAACTATGCAAAGAATCACATAACAATGATACTCATGTTCTTTTCACCATCAATTAGGGCTTCAACAACAATGCTTATCAAACAAGGTTCAATCAACACCATTAAACTCAAAACACAACCTTGAAGCATTTCAAAATCAACATCAAAAAAGGAAACAAGTAGAACTCCTTTTCTCTCCAATATTGTTTGAACAAAAAGCATCCACCAACTCAAATCAACAAGAGCACACACAACTTTTCAAATCATCAACAAAGGAGTAAGCCCAACACTTTAACCAAGTAAAGAATAGCTTGATTATTACCAATTTAATGAAAGCAAATGTCAATCTCAAAGCTGCCCACTTAAGGTTTCACAACTTCACACAAGAAGCAATTTTAACCTTAAAACATCATGCTTTCATTTCCATAATCAGCCAAAAGCACTCTCAACATTACAAGAAAAATTTATCCCTTATACACCTTATTTCTCCCTTATAGTCTTATCAAAAATAAAATTTATTTCTCATAAGAATGCAATAAGATATTTCAAACAACGCCTTCAAAAGAATATTTTATCAAAATAAAACAAGCTTTAAACTCCTTATAACTCCTAAGCTATTTTTCCCTCTAATAAACTTCCTCCATCAGCAAAATACACTTAGACAAAATTAATTTCGAAAATACCTTGGCCAACATCAAAAATTGTGCTCTGGAGAAATTGCACATGAATTCTAACACCACCCGCTATGTCCACTTCATGATGAAAAAACCTTTCACATTATTCGAAAGTGGAACCTCCCATTCGGGTAGCGCGCCAACAGCCTAGCCGCTCCCTATGCGCCAAAGGTTCGTAGTGAGGTTTAAACCTCACGCTGTTAGCCTTGTTCCTTCTGCACCAGGGATTAAATAAAACAACAATGCCTCCCTTTCTTCTAAAACAAAAACAAAGACAAAAACCTTACAATGGATTTACGACAAATGACGAGTACAAAAAAAATGAACAGCGAATTCACAAAAATGGCGAAGACACAATCGGAGAAGAAATCTGAATAGCGGATCTCAAAATCACAGCGAGGAAGAAATCGAATAGCAGATCACGAATTCACAATGAGCAACTCTTTTCAAAATGCGGATGGGATAATTCTTGATTTTCATCGAGGGATATTTATATGCATTTTTACCATAAGCTCTTGATGTCGATGAGGAGTTTAACACATCGGTGGAGGTCTTGGATAGTGCCTGCAATCTTAAAACATAGCGCCCACATAGTTAAGACATTTACGCCATGGGTTAGGAGAACCCATTGCAAAAAATAATTTAATATTTATTTAAAAATAATTAAAGGGAACCTTAACAAGGTTTTTAATTTTTTAAATAAATACTTCCTCTTGGACCCAAATGCATTAAACTAATGCATCCACCTGTAATATTTAAACCTGCCAACTTGGGGTTTACAAAAGACCTTTGAAATTTTCATGTCGTTACCTTCATCAAAACAAATTATTTGACATGAAATCAAATTCCTTCAAGATCTTCTTGACATCAATGACAACTTCTACACTTGAGCAAAGGCAATGTACCCAAAGTACCCAAAATTGCCAACATTTTAGATGCTACAGATCATGAATCACACCCTAGATGATTAGCTCCTAAGCTTTGCAGGAAGCCTCTTGACATAACATGGTTTAGACACAATAGCAACAACACACCAACAACAACAACAGAGGCACCAAAAAGGTAAAATACAAGCTTATTTCAATTTATTTTGCATATATTTTACTTTCATCATTTATGTATATTTTTATATTTCATTGAATTTGGGCCTTACCTAAGGAGGCGTGTCACATACTATTAACCTTGTGTAGGTTTTCTTTTGCACAAGTCCCACAGGTATGAACCAAAGTGGAAATAGAACCAGATAGTAGTAGAAAATGGCCTAAACCCATGGATCCACTTGTTCATGATCATAGTAGTACTTACAGTGTGATCATTTTCTCATAGATGATGTTCATTCAAGACCATTTTCCTACAAAAAATCATTATCCAAAGACTCACCTACCATATATCTCTCATCTGTAGGCCTGTACACTAATCCAAAGGCACCCTAATCCAAAGGCACATTACATGGTTCCATCCAGCATCCAATATAGCACCAGTCACTAGAAACTTGCTTTATCATTTGTTGTAATATTAGGAGTATCGAAGCACCACTTCATTTTGAATAAGGGTATTGATCCCTTCATCATTGTAAAACCCCTATGCGGGTATCATATTGTAATAGCAAGAAAGTACAACACATTTATCAAAGTTTTAATATAAATAATTTATTAATTTGAATTTTATTTTATATATTGCATGGTGCATACTTCTGAAATCTACAACATGGTGATCATGGTGGGACCCACCTATCCCTTAAAATTCTAATTTATGTAATTTTTTGCATTTTTGTTATTTTATGCTAGATTTCATATTTTATTGTTTTCAAATATTTTTTGCATTCGAAAAAATTGACAAGTTTCTATTTTTTTTACGTAGGTCATTGAATACACAAGAGTAGGACTATCCAGATCTGTATGATTGTAGAGCATAACCATATACAGATATATGGTCTTATATAGAAACCATCCCACCTTGGATGGTCATAGTTCATAGATATCTCTACCTCTAGTCTTCGATGAAGCATAGGACTACAGGTAGGGGATCAGTCACTTTTTATTCTGAGTCATTTTTAGTTATAGATTTAGTTAGATTTATTTAGAAGTAGTATTTTGTTATTGTAGGCTATTGTTATATTTGCTTTAGAAGTGCATGATATGTTAGGGTAATTACTTGCTTACAATAGTATAGATGCATCTTGCATGAAAAAACAAAAGAAGATCATTCTAGAGTTATTTTGTATTAAGTTAGTTGCATTTAGGTATTTAAAGTGAGACCACATTAAAGGGGTACAAAGCCTAAATAAGATAAAATGAATCACACACATCACGGTTCACAATAAACATCAATGAGTTGGATTTCATCACCAACCATTGATCGAGACTAGTGACGGTGGGCTTCATCTCCATCCATTGGCTTGCACCATAGCAAACCTAGTGGCCCCCATGAGTGGCTTTTTGGATTTCATCACTAAAAAATCCCCTACTTTTGGGTGCATCCTAAAGTAGGAAGGTTAGATGCCCTCCAATTCCTAGGGCTTAATAATTTAGGAATCATAGCTATTGTTCATGCCCAAGCTCACATGAGGGTGAAGTGAAAGCCTAGATGGGCCGGTAGCAAGGTAATAGACAATGCGGCCTCTTTTGAGAGGTTTTATTTGCATTTAGGATACATTCAGCCAAATCATACTAGGCAGCCACATTCAGCCATTGTTGCATCATTTTTCATCAAAAAAGTGAGCTTCAACACACCCATTTTAGTTTGCATTTCATTATTACACCTGTAGTTTAGGTTAGGTTACATTGAAATACACAAAAAACCCAAAAAAATCAAAACATTCCAAAATTCAAAAACAAATCCAAAATTATAACAAAATTTCAAAAATAGTTTCAATAAATCTCACAAATGCATTTAGATCAAACATTGTCACCTTAAAACAAAGAAAATCTAAATTGATTGTTTTCTTTATCTGTTTGTGTAGATAGATGTAAAATAAAAATAGGAAAGTGTAAAAGTAGATTTACCAAGGTACACCACACCATTGCACATCCATAACTGCATCCCCATTTATAGCTCAGCTTGGGGTCTTGACTCATAGTCAGGCCCGATCTAAAGCCACCACCCAAGCTACCATGGACCTACTTGGTCAGGCCACCCATCCATCCACCACTCCTTTAGCTCAGTAGGAGGTAGCCCCACAACCACCCTCGAGAAGCTATGCTAGCTACATGCAACAACTCACTTCCCCATTCTAATTGATTCCCTGGAGCACCACCTATGGCCATGATATCACCACAGAGCTAGAGTATACCGATAACCTCCAAGTATTTAGTTTGTGTCATAGTCATTGACATTGAGGTGGCCTTGGCCCTTCAGGGTAGCTCTATTCTCACACTAGTATCATCTCACCCATCCTTACCACCACTCACCATCCCACCTTGGTCAGTTTCACCCACACCCCAACAAATGGTCTACACCCATACCACCCATCCTACTGAACCAAACCCTTAATATGGTATGCCTACATCATTCTTCCCTCTTGGAGGGTTTGATCCCTAGTCCAACATAATTTCAATAGTAGTAGACCAAAACCAACCTCCCCTAGGATAGGTTAATGCGGCATCACAATTACTTACATCTAACTCACCCACTTCAGCCCATCCACTTTAGTCACTACCACAAGGACCCAACCCTACCTCTATGCAAGATAATTTCTTTATGTAATCCCTATATTGGGTGATCAGACCACCTACCATCTAGGAACTAACACCCCCACAACCACAAGGTGCCTCCTATAGTTACTCCCAGCCATATTTGAGCCAACCATCACCCCTCACGAGATATTACCTAACCTCATCCATTACCACCCAACCACCACCCGAGGTCAAGGCCTATGGCCAACAACCTCCATCCCAATAGTACTACCAATAGTAGCAACCACCCTAGTACTATCAACAACACCCTCAACCTTCACCACAACAACATCAACAACAACCCCCACCCCAAAAATACTACCAATAGCAACAATCACTACAATAATACTACCAATAATAGTAACCTCCACCAACACCACACCCATAATAATCTACACAACAATAGTACTACCAATAGCAACAACCACTACAATAGTACTATCAGTAGCAAAATCAACCACCCCAAACACCTCAACATCACCCACAACAAAACACCCAACATCAACAAGTCACTCAACCACAACAAAATATGACCTACCAATAGGTCATCCAATAATGACATCAATCACCACCCTTACAACAACAACAACAACCACCACCCATCAACTACCAACAACCCTTTAACCAAGGTCCACCATCCAACACATACAACCAACAACAACTTGCCCCACATCAACAATATACACAATCAAGGTTTTAGGATGGCACATCCTAAGGGGTCCCTCCACCTGCATCAGATCCATTCCAATGGTTGGTTGATCAGGTCTGCACTTTACAGATGCAATTTGTGGGTATGGGATACCAAAATCCAACACTCAATCAACTATAAAACTTCCCTATACATCCCTCAATGCCTTCACCACCATATCCTTCATTGTTCATAATGCCAAAATTTGACAAATTTAAAGGCAAGGAGGATCCCCAAGAGCATATGAGCAACTTCATCAACTCATGCTACCTACTCAATGACATTGATGCGCTTATGCTACATACTTTCCCAATGTCTCTTAGGGAGGAGCTCTAGATTGGTTCAATCATTTGCCAAGACATAGTCTATACAACTTTGAGCAAATGGCTAACCTCTTTCTAGAACGCTTCTCATTAAGTATGAAGAAGAAGACAACTATGATAGACATATTTAATCTTCGATAATTTGATGATGAGCTGATCTTAGATTATGGTGCTAGGTGGTGAGCCATGATAACAAAATTACCATTCTTGCTCCCCACCACTAAGCTTACAAGAATGTTTACTAGGAGTTGTTCAAAACCAATATCGCTATTGTTACAACTCCAATAGTACCACACACTAGAAGAAGCTCTAGCACAAGCTAAGACAATAGAGGATATAAATATCTAGGAGGGAGAAATAAAGCTAAAAAAGAAAGAGTGGAACAATAAGAACTCTAAGGGCACCTCCAATAATCAATCAAAGCCCAACCAAGTTAATCAAGTGGTGTTGAGCACCTTGAGTGGTCCAAATCAACAACAATATCAACAACCACCTCAACAAAATCACCAAGGTCAACCTCAACCACAATAGATCACATATCAAGCTATGCTACCTCCCCCACAATTGTAGAACCAACAACAAGACAACCGCAACAGGCATCCTACCAAGCCCCCTCAAAATTACACTCCACTTATAGAACCTTATTCGACCATTTTTCAATGGTTGTATGAAGCACAAGCAATTATATTACCGGAAGTGAGGCCACAAGATCCAAACAAGACCAAACCAAAGTCCTACAAAGAATACCATTATTATGTTTATCATAGGAAAAAGGGACATGACATCAATGATTGCATTACATTCAAGAACATAGTGCAGGATCTTATAGAGAAGGGGGTCATAGCCATTGAAAATCCTTTGGCTCCATAGAACCAAAACCTTGGCATTTACTAGGACCCATTACCATCACACAACCAACAATACATCACACCACTTATTGCCATGCTGCCTAACCAAGTAAACCATCTCAACACTAGGCCACAATATCAAAACTTTGTAGGGATGATACACATAGTTACTCAGAACCAATGCTATCCTAAGTGACCAATGCCATCGAGTAACTCCAACAACATTCCATCATCCTCTACATTACCCCCACCACTAGTGCAAGCCATGTCACATCCTCCAAGACCCATCATATCCCTCACCGATCACCTCACATAGATCTTAAGAATGGTATTGACTAAGATTTCAATATATGAGCTTATACAATAGTCACCCCCACATCATGAGGCATTAATGGAAATCCTAAAATCCATTGAAGTACAAACACAAGATCCTAATACCTTTGTAAATTTTGTGGGTAGCATTAAAACATGCAATGAGCCATCCATTGCCTTCTATGACCATGAAATCAAAACCTTAATCGTAGAAGAATCAGATCCTCCTTTGCACATAATAGCTCATATAGATCACAAGCCCTTTAAATGAGTCTTGGTCGACACTAGGTCATCAATCAACATCATTACATCTGTGGCCCTTCAACATTTGAACCTCCTACCATCACACATAGTTGCCTCCCCATTTACCCTATGGGCCTTCAATGATGCATTGTGCTCAATGCTAGGAATGGTTGTTTTACCTATTCAAGTAGGTGTAAAGACCATCCCTACACTATGCTACATCCTTGAAGGAGAGATGCAATACAATGTCCTACTAGGATGACCATGGATTCAGGATATGCGATGCATCCCCTCAACATTACATCATTACCTCAAGTATATTCATGAGGGGCATGTGCATTGTATTCCCATTTATGAGGAACCATTTAAGTATTGCAACATGGTGTCTAACCCACATGAGCTTTCCCTACCATCCACCCACCTATACCTCACCCCAACCTCACTTGTGCTAGTCCCTATGCTAGTGGCATCTAACCCCACTATGTTGCACCCATCGCCAACCCCCAACCCACTTGCGTATCAACATTTACCACCCATTCCACTCCATCCAACCCACTACACAACCCCAACTATTCCATATAGTCCACACTATCCATCACACCTGGCCATTCAGCCTAGTCATGCTTGGCCAAACCTACCACATCCTAGCTAGCCCTTGTCTATATAGGGTCTCCTATTTTACCCGTAAACACCACCCATGCCTACCACAAACTCCCCACTCTAGCCAACCACACCCACCATCACACCATCCCCATCCATGGTGGCCCAATTCATCATTACACCCTCATTAGCTATAACTATTAGACCACCCCCCATAGTGAGGCCTTTAGATGTTTCACCTTAGCAACTGCAACAAGTGTGGTGCAATTCACCAATGCCTCATCCACCATAACACCTCCATCTAGCTCACCCTCCACATAGCCTGAACCACCACCTCCACCAAATCCAGCCATTGAGCCTCCACCAAACCCAGCCATTGAACCTCCATCCACGTCAGGTATCACCCAGGTTTCACCCATGATAGTTCAACAATTGGAAGAGGATGTTGGAACCATTTCCACATATCCTTCCCAAAATGTATAGGTCATAGTTTGTATGATGAGTCTAGGGATAGGTGAGTATCTAGTGTAGAATGTAACATTCACACCTCCCCTCATTGAGTCAATTAGGTATTTTTGTCACCCATGCATTGGCACCATTATTTCCATGGGTTTTGCATCCAACTCAATGAATTTCATGTATGTTGGAGTTGATACTTCCTTCGATACACCTCTTGAGGAGCAGCCCACATCACCATTTGTTGGTGATCTCAAATTTTTTTTTAATCCCTCCTTTGTGATCAAGTACTTTCGACAATGCCATTGGAGAGGATTCAACTTAGGTCATCATGAGCAAGGAATTTGGCACCTCATAGAACCATATTATTAGCTCCCTAATGAAAATTTTGGTTTAGGGTATCACCATAATCAACCAATGGACCTCCTTGAGGAAAACTTTCAATGTTTCAACCTTGGTCTCGAGGAGGATAGCGACAATGAGTATGAAGATCTTAGTGAAAATCCTTTCCAAGTTGTGATGATCCAAGACATAGAGCCTGATACCTCGAAGGATGAGATAGATGAGCTATTCGAAGCACTTTTAGTTGCTTCTGATAGCTCGAAAGAAGACTCTTCCCCCATCATCCCCCTCACGAAGTTCATAGATGATGAGGATATTTATCATCATCTGTTCCCTGTGCCACTCCCCATTTTCTTGATGCTCCTTCCAATGGAGCATCCAAATTAGCCAATCCATCCATCACATCCATTGCATCCACCACCAAAAGGTTAACCAAACCCACATCCATCGATATTGGACCAAATCTTGCCATGCGAGCAACCAAACCACTCCATCCCATAAATAAACATGGTCACCATTGACCTATTTGTGCCCCTCCATAATCCAAGTGATCCATCAAACCCCATTCACATCAATCTAGATCTCATAGATTTTGAGAGTATTTCTACCATGCCATCACCTAAAGATTTTATGCCATCGAGACAATTGCTTCATCAAGCAAATATCTACATAGAACCAACCCAATCGCCCAAGTCGCCTATGGTTCATAATGTTGATACAAGTGACACTGAGTCACCTATTCTAGAAAATGCAATAGATGACATCCACCTTATTCCTACTCCTCATCAATTAGAGGAGGGGTTGCACATGCTCATCGAGGAGACCAATGATGTTGATATTAGCACAGATCCTGACAACTCGTAAGTCATCAAGCTTGTGAAGAGCCTCGATCCTATAGAGCACGAAGAGTTGGTCACTTTTCTCATAGAGAACAAGCACACTTTTGCATGGTCATACAAGGACATGCTAGGCTTGGACCCTAATTTAGTGGTTCATAATCTCGTACTGAGACCCAATGCAAAACTTATAAAGCAAAAGCTTTGAAAGCTTCATCCTACCATAGCTTTGATGGTCAAATAAGAGCTACAAAAGTTGCTAGATGTGGGTTTCATTCAACCCATAGACTACCCAGAGTGGGTTTCAAACATGGTACCCATTGGCAAACCTAATGAGAGGATACACATTTGCACCATATTTTCATATTTAAACAAAGCGTGTCCCAAGGATGACTTCCCTCTATTGAACATCGATATGCTCATCGATTCTACTATAGGCCATGAAATGCTCTCCCTCATGGATGGGTTTTCAGGATACAATAAGATTTAAATTAATCCTGATGACCAACATAAAATAACTTTTACAATACCCTAGGGGATATTTTGCTATAAAGTCATGTTGTTCAGACTTAAGAACATAGGCGCTACATATCAGCATGCCATGACTTACATCTTCCATGATCAAATGCATAAAATAGTCAAAGACTACATGGATGATCTATTGGCTAAAGCAAAAATTCATGGTGAGCATTTAGGTGTTCTATGCTAGGTTTTCATACGATTAATAGAGCATAATGTGAGACTTAACCCGAAGAAGTGCATCTTTGACATCAAATAAAGAAAAATTTTAGGGTTCATAGTCTCTAAATTGGGCATTGAAGTCAACCCAGACAAGGTTAAGGTAATCATCGAGATGCCTCCCCCTACAAACCTCAAGGAGCTACATAGCTTGCAAGGCAAAATTTAATCAATCCATCACTTTATAGCATAATTATCAGATAAATGCAAGCCTTTCAATCACCTATTGAAAAATGGGGTTAAGTTTGAATGGACTCAAGACTATCAAGAAGCATTTGATACCATCAAAGAATATTTGGCATCACCACCTATGTTGACACCACCTCGACCAGGTGTACCATTTCATCTGTATATATCCATAATAGATTTTGTATTAGGAACTATGCTAGCATAGAAAAATGAAGAAAATAAAGAGTAGGCTATATATTATATCAACTACACATTTATGAGCTATGAAGAAAAGTATGCATATGTCAAAAATCTATGCTTAGCAATAGTCTTCGCAACTAAAAAGTTGTATCACTACATGATTGGTCAAACTACATATGTCATTGCTAAAGATAACCCTTTGTACTACATGATGAGTCACACTTACACAAATAGTAAGATAACAAAATGGATAATGCTTTTAATAGAATTCGATCTAGAATTTGTAAGTCAAAAATCCATCAAAGGTCAAGTAATCATGGATCAACTCATCAAAGCTTCGCTACCAACCGATGTGCCACTCATAATCGAATTGCCTAATGATTTTATATTCAACATAACTGAGTAGGAAGAATTGATCAAACCAGAAGAGGACACTAATGTGATCCTTTTCTTCGATGGTTCTAAATGTGAGCAAGGGAATGGTGCTGGTGTGGTGTTCATCACACCTCAAAAGGCTCCTATGCCCCTCTCATTCAAACTTGACTTCCCTTGCACAAATAATAATGTAAAATATGAAGCCCTCATCCTAGGACTTTAGACTACTATCGCATTGGGAATTAAGTGACTAAGAATTTATAGTGATTCTGAACTCATTGTCAAGCAAGTAAAGGGAATCTATCAATGTAGAGACCCTATTTTGTAGTAGTACAAGTCGATTGTTGATAAATTGCTAACACATTTTGATTGGTATAAAATTGATAATGTACCTCGATCATCCAATTGGTTTACTGACACAATGGCCTCTCTTGGATCTCTCATTCCATAGAATCCATTTGATAGCAATACATTTGTGAAAATAATGACACTCACATAGTCTACTATTCAATAAGAATCATCTCAAATAGTAGAAAGCATGAACATAGTTCAGATTGATCCTTACAATGAGAGATTTTCATAGATTAAGGATTTCATTAAGTTGGGTATACTCCCCACATATTTATCTTCAATCACAAAGCAAATATTTAAGTAGAAAGTGGCTCATTATACACTTTTGGGGGATATCCTCTATCATCATAGCTATGATGGTATCCTCCTTCATTGCCTTGAGCCTCAAGAGGTACAATGGGTTATCTCTCAAGCCCACAATGGTACTTGTGGTGGTCATTTTAGTGGAATGGCCATCACAAAGTGCATTCTATGCATGGGTTACTATTGGCCCACCATGGAACATGATTGTTGTGCATACATCAAGAAGTGTCCAAAATACCAACATCATGCCAATTTAACTCATATTCCATTGCAAGCATTACAATTGATTCAAGATTTATGGTATTTTTCATAATGGGGTCTCGATTTAGTAGGAAAAATATCTCCTCCTTCTTTGGGACACCATACATTCATCATAATGACCACAAAGTATTTTACAAAATGGGTTGAAGCAATTCCTATGACAAGTATGATAGGACCTTGGATTGTGGAGTTTATACTCCACCATATCATCTATCATTTTGGCATACCATCAAAGATCATATCTAATAATGGCCCTCCATTCAAAAATAAGGATGTTCATGCACTATGCACAAAGTACAACATTAAACATAGTTTCTTGACTCCTTACTATCCATAGAGTAATGGATAGGTTGAGGCAACCAACAAGACTATCATTGCCATCTTGAAGAAAATAGTTAAGGACAACCATAAAGATTGGCACTTGCAACTCCCCTTGGCATTATGGGCTTATCGTACAAGCATTCACATACCAATTGGGGTAACACCATTTTCATTAGTTTATGGTGTTAAAGCAGTCATGCCTCTCGAGCTTGAGATCCCATCATTGCGAATATCATTGCAAGAATTCATTGATGATGACACCACATGACAAGTGCACTTGGATCAATTGAACCTCCTTTATGAATGATGAATCAATGCCTTAGAGCATCTTTGCGTCTATCAAGAGAGAGTTAAATGTGCATATAACAACAAAGTGCATCCTTGAGAATATCAAGTAGGTAATTTTGTTCTCAAGGAGAATCAACAAAACTCAAGTTTATCACCGCATTTACGCGATAAATTTATAGCCAATTGGCTCGGTCCATTCATAGTCAAGTAGAAATTCAGAATAAGAGCCTACAAACTTACAACCCTTGATGGAATTGAGGAGATAGAACCCATCAATATCCTTCATTTGTATGCCTTATATGCCTTGCTCATAGCTAGCATTACAAAAATAAATAAAAATCAATAAAAAGTAAAATAATCAAAATCAATCAAACATAAAAAAAAATCAAAGTCCTACTATTCAATCATAATTTTTTTGAATAGTAGTGTACCACTATTTACAACTTTGATGTTGGATAGTATGTTTATCCCTATCTAGTTGTTTGTGATTAGTTGTATGTTCTACAATCACAATTGGTGTAAATAGTAGTGTGTCCCTATCTAATTGTCTTAAAGAATAATGGATATTTGAGTGTGTCCCTATCTATGGTTAAGTTTTTAGTGAGACCATTCCTACTAAAGAATCATAGTGAGGCCATTCCCACTAAATACACATAGTAAAACCATTCCCACTATTACTTCTTGTGAATAGTTGAGTGTATCTATATCTACAATCTATGTATACTTAAATAACTATTGAGTTTAACCTACTTCATCATATGATTATTTGTACTATTGTGAGTATCCCTACCCATGTTTGGATCATGATGTAATAAGGAGGAATGTTGGAAATTTATTACATATGATCAAATTTTGTTGAGTGGTTATAACTACTCATACAAGAACCATGATATCTAGTTGTCTTGAAGAATCATGGATATTTGAGTGTGTCCCTATCTATGGTTAAGTGTTTAGTGAGACCATTCCTACTAAAGAAGCATAGTGAGGCCATTCCCACTAAATACACATAGTAAGGCAATTCCAACTATTAATTATTGTGAATAGTTGAGTGTATCCATACCCACAATCTATGTATATTTAAATAACTATTGAGTGTGTCCTAGTTCATAATATGATTATTTGTACTATTGTGAGTATCCCTACCTATGTTTGGATCATGATGTAATAAGGGGGAATGTTGGAAATTTATTACATATGATCAAATTTGGTTGAGTGGTTAGAACCACTCATGCAAGAACCATGTGAGGGTAGTTAATTGGTTGTGATTTCCACCAACTATGGAAATCATGTGGTTAATATAGAACAAGAGATAAAAAAAAATTAAAATCATGTGGTTAATTTAGAACAAGAGCTAGCATAAAACAAAAAAATAAAAATCATGATGTGGTTAATTAAGAGCTTATAAACTCTTGTTCTAAATTAGCCTTACACAAAAAAATAAAAATCAATAAAAAAATAAAAAAATCAAAATCAATCAAACATACAAAAAAATTGAAAAACAATCAAAATTCAAAAACATACACAAAACTATAAAAACAAAAGGAATTCTTTTTTTATTTTCATTGATCCATCCCTTCACATATTCCAGAGAGTAATTCACTTAACAAATCTACACATGCAACATCATATACTCATGATACTATAAGACTAAAAGAATGGTTGGATGAAAGTGAAGACAAAATGTTTGCTCAAAAATTCAAAAATACAAAAACAATAGAAAAATTCAAAGATAAAAAAACAATACAAAACAAAAAAAACAATACAAAATCATCAAAAACAACAAAGCAATAAAAGTTCATCATGATCAATTAAACTTTAATTATAATTCAATACATTATTTTATGTATTTATCATAAGTTATATTATCACATTAATCAAGGGTGTCTTCCTTAGGGTTTGTGTCTCAAATTTCCCTCATTATAGGCATGTTAGATACATCAACCATCCATTCAAACAATAGAAGAAAATATGAGAAAAGTACAAAAAAAGAAGAAACCCTATGACAAGTTTGTCTTTTCCAAGTCTATGGTTTGACAAATATTTATGTCATTTTTATCATTCATCCATACCTAGTGTCTCATTCAACCTACATTGAACATCATTAATTCCTTGAGTGTTATAGGATTTCTTGGTAATATTAAGTTTTTTCTCAATATCACGTACAAGTATCACAAATTTAATCAAATCTTGATGTCTAGGAAAGCAAAGTCATGAGTCACTATTTTAATAAAGCAAATAGTTTTCCCTACTCATCCAATTATGCACATAGTCTAAAGGACTGAGAATCAATAAAAGGACAAGCTTCCTTCCCTAAAAAAAATCCCCTTTCTCTACCACAAAACAAGCAAGCCCTCAAAAGAAAAAATTACAAATCTCTTGCTCCACAAAATGAGCAAGTATCCCGAAAAGAAAAAGCAAAAGCAATAACAATTCATGTCATCTTAGCATACATCACAGTACATCACCTCATCACATTCATTACATTACGTTCATTTTCATCCATGTCATATATCAGTACTATTGGGTTGATGCCCTTAATTAATTTATTAAGGTCATGAATAATGAAACATGTCTAAAGAACTTGCGAATGATAACCAAAATATTTATGCATACATCTATTTCATTCATCATTCATCACATCAATTATCAAATAAAGTGATTCATTAAACATCATAAATAAAACATTGCATTGAAATAATAAAACACATTGAGGTGCATAATATAAAATAAATTCATCTAATCACACATTATACAAAGCATAAACACATAAAAAAATGAATGTGAAGCATAAATAAATAATGTATAATAATCTCATATATAGCATAAGTACATCATACAACCTCACCTATAGGCTACATACATTGAGCTCTCAAGCTCATCATCATCAACATAAAAATGATACAAGGCATATAACAAAAATTATATAGGGATCGATGTTCGTCATTGTCCATCCCTTATGCTCTCTCCACTATCCTCAAAATGCTCTCCTTGAGCCTACTAACTATGGCTCCCATACCGATGCCCTGATATCTGAGAAGATCCCCCTCATAAAGCTTGAAATATCAACCCCTTAGGAAATCATGGTACAAGTGGAACACTTGCAAGAGAACTTGATGCTCCACTTGTCCAACGCTGATAGGATGAAGAGTAGGATGAAGACCTATCTAGCAATGGAATACCTCTTAGTAGTAGTACATTCCCTAGAATCCTAGATTAATTCCACTACCAATCCATGTGGTCCCTCTCCTACTCTAGCTATGCCATGATCATAGTCATAGCTTGGCTGCTTCATGTACCCTAAGCCTAAAGGGCATCACACTCTACCCCACACCACTAGCTGCAATACCAACTCATTCCATGCACTCCATTCACTACTCCAAAATGGTAGCTCTGTAGGTCAAAATCCTCATCATGCTCCTCCTATCCAACTTGTTCACTATGAGTGACAATAAAAATGAGGGGTCATGCCATGATTTGGCTATTTATAGCATTCACAGTGCAACTGTCCTTGATAATCATAGCTTGACCATATTAGATGATCATGACATGACCATATTGGATAGTCACAAGATTTTTAAAAATAAAATAAAAAGAAAAAATACAAAAGACAAAAAATAACAAACCACCATAATCAAATATCAATCACATCACTTCATCAATCAATGAGGTCAATTGCCTTGTTGATATTATTCATGCTAATTTTCACCAGATCGATACTTGAGGGGGTAAAAAATACCAGATTTTTACCTCGATTATGATTGGTATGCAACACATCTAGTATGGATTTGAAAAATATCCAAAAATCTTATCATAGATTCCTGCAAATTTAGTTCAGCAATGGTGATCACAAAAATCCCACCAACGTAGCACATTGGTACAATGGTGCTAAGCATGTGCCTTAGTAGTTTAGTTAGTTATTAATTCAATGATAGGATTGAAAGGCATTTGTCACCTCCATCATTAGGGCATCCCACATTGATCTTATATTTGGGTAATCAAGCATCAAACCCCTTCAAGCATAAGAGTCATCGCATCACCCATCCATCATCCTCGAGTGTCATTTATTTTGGCATCACACTGCATTTTCACATAATGTGATACAAAAAGAGGTATCTATAGACACCTAAAACTAGTAAAATAAATGTTAATTAATTAATTACAATTAATTAATATATTTAATATTAATTACATTTAATTAATATTAAATAAACAATAAATTTCCTAAGTATTGATTAATTAATTTATTTATTTATTGATTAGGATTGCACAAACTATGCACCCCTCTTTGTATATGCATTGACCCTCCCAAGCACCCCTCCACATCATCCATGGCACTGGAAATTCCAGCTCTGACTGTCCAAGTTGGTCACGTGCATGAATAAGGCCATTTACAAAGCAAACTTAGAGTTACTAGAAATTCCATATCTAAGCTACAAAGGAAAGACAACCATACACTTAGTTAATTGAGCCAGTTAACTAAGCATGCACATAATTAACAGAGCTAGTTAAAAAGCAATGCACACTTATTTAAATTAAATAATATTATTTAATCTAAATATAAAAATATAATCATCCACACACATCCACCTAACTAGATATGCACTTTGGATGAATAATTCAAAGTGTGCATTCACCATGATTTTGCATGCAAACTCATCCACTGGTGATAATTATAAGGTGATATCATCTCATGCATCCCTAGTGATAAATCTAATGTAAGGAAATAGATCCCAGTTACATGCACTTAATTGGATGAGTTAATTTCTTATCCTTTCCTACAAAGAAAATTATAAATGGAACCTCATCCTGCATTTGAAAGAGGAGGATGAATATCCTAGTGAATCCTTGAAGAAATATCTAGCACCCTTAGTTATCATACCATTGAGACCTCAAAATTTCATCATCCTCATCCTGTGCAAAGCCCATTTGCATCCTGCCATAAATCTAAATCTGTTTTTGGATATATTTTGGACATTGTAGATCATGGTCATACCACCCTAGATAGTCTAGACCTATGGTCATATGACCCTGAATGGTCAAATCCCAAATCGTATAGAAAGCCTCTCGATGCAATATGGTCTAGATACAATAGCAACAACACACCAGCAACAATGAAAAAATCACTAGAAAGATAAAATGTAAGCTTATTTCAATTTATTTTGCATATATTTTTCTTTCATAATTTGAAGAACATGTGCTTATACTGAGAGGGGGGGTGAACAATATAACATAAAACATTTTCCCAAATAGTAGCATCAACATTAATAAAATAGTAAACATCACACAAAGCATCACACACATGAGAGACATCATTTTAACGTGGTTCACCCAATGTGGGCTACCTCCATAGAGAAAATATTTCTTCTAAATATTTCTCAAATAATCTCTTTGGGAATCCTTCCCAATTACAATGTTTATGGACCTCTGTCCAAAGGAGATGTTGATCCCCTAATCTCAAGTTCGTGGATCTCTTCCATAGGAGAACTCTTTCCCCTTTTGCTCTGGCTAGTGATCTTCTAGAAGACTCTGTCTCTCTGTTGCACTGACTGGTGGATCTCTCTCCACTTGAAGACTCCTCACTCAGAAGATTTGTCTTCAATTGTCCTGGATGTTGGATCTCTATCCACTGAGACTTTGTCCTCTATACTCTATCACCTCCAAAGCTCTATCAATAGGCTCACTCAGAACCTTCTCAAATATGCTCAATAGGTTCACTCAGAACCTACTCAAATCTGCTCAACAGGTCCACTCAAAACCTGCTCAAATCTACTCAATAGGTTCACTCAGAACCTACTCAAATCTGCTCAATAGGTCCACTCAGAACCTACTCAAATCTGCTCAATAGGTCCACATAGAACCTACTCAAATCTGCTCAACAAGTCCACATAGAACCTGTCCAAATCTGCTCAACAAGTCCTCACTAGAACCTTCTCAAATATGCTCAATAGGTCCACACAAAAGTTGCTCAAATATTCTCAACGGGTCCACATAGAACCTATCCAAATTTGCTCAACAAGCTCACACAGAACTTGTCCAAATCATATAGAATCATAAAGAGAATTGTTAGAGACTCAATATGTTCTATACTCAATGCTCAATCAATATCTCAACTCAATCTCATAGAAGCATAAAGAGAATTGTTAGAGACTCAATATGTTCTATACTCAAAATCCCAATCTCAACTCAAATCAATCTCATAGAAGCATAAAGAGAATTGTTAGAGACTCAATATGTTCTATACTCAAATCCCAATCTCAACTCAAATCAATCTCATAGAAGCATAAAGAGAATTGTTAGAGACTCAATATGTTCTATTCTCAAATCTCAATATCAACTCAAATTAGAATATAGAATAGTTTATTTCATGGAACTTGAACAACCACTTCACACAATCACTTGACTAGGCTCAATAAACTCTACTCAACCAATCACCTCAAGGATCAATCCTTTCTCACAAACCCTAGTCCAAGCATGTATCAACCAACTCAAAATATTTCCAACAATGCTCAACAACAAATCTCACATAACAATGATACTCAAGTTCAAGTTCTTTGCACAACCAATGGGCTTCAACAACAATGCTTATAAACAAGGTTTAATCACAACTCTCAATTCAGAAAACCTTGAAGCATTAAACCAACAACTCTCAAAAAGGTTAACCACAATCAATCCTTTTCTCTCCAAAGATATTTTTAGAAATCAATCACCCACATAAGTCAATGAAGAATATTGCCCATACCTTTTTGATGCCTTATGAGTTGTCCACTAAATATGCCACACTCAACACACTTTATTTTTCCAATCTCAACAAGGGTTAGAGGTCATGAGTAATAACACAATAATCAAAATAATATCTCAATAACACCTTATTACTCCTACTCAATAAAAATGCACCAAACCCTCTTATGCAAGAAATAATCCCTCAAAAGAATGAATCAAACTTACTTTTGGAACTCCTTGACAAAACCAGAAATATCTTCTTGCACACACCTTATTTCTCCCTCAAAGCAATCTAAACAAGTAGCTCTCAAAAATAGCTTTCCAATGATATATAATATGATATACTTCCACAAAGAAAATCAGCAGAAATATCTATCTTTCCTAGGGCATACCATAACCTTATTTCTCCTTAGGCAACCTTGGTAGAAAATAAAATATTAAACAAAAATTAAATTTACTTGCCTTGCCCTCGGTGGGATTCGATCCCCCGATTATTTTCTTCCCAATGCCTTAGTCGCAGCCAAGCCACCGTTGGGCCACACACCGTGACGTGTCTAAAAGGGCACGTCCACCATGCAATATCTTCGAACAACGAACCTCCGAAAAACAACAAGCACGTAGAGCGCTTCTTCCTTGCAATCCAAAAAATAGACCTCACGTGAATCAAACTCAGAACCTCCTCCTTAGCACCGAGCCAACATACCACTAGGCCACACTGGCCTTTGCGCTTAGGGCTTCCGAATATTCACAACTTTAACCTTCACAAAAATCGTAAGGCTTTCAAAACAAAAATCTCTTTCGCATGCACTTTGAAAACAATAGCAAGGGATACTTGGTAAATGAATTTTTTTGGCATTTATATAATGCCTTTTGCCTTCCTTAGCATCACGTCGATGCTTCGAATGAATTCAACGTCGGCATGATTTAATTTATAATAAATTTAAATTTAATTTTAAATTTAAATATTATAAATTAAAATCAACCTTAGAACTTTGTCTTAAAGAGCCAACCTTAGGTTTAATAAAACCTTAGAACCTTGTCTTAATGCCCAACCTTGGTATTATTTATAAAATTTAAATTCCTTGTGAATTTAAATGATTTATAAATAATTATTAAACCTTCTTTTTAACTTTTGCAATAACCCATCTTGGGTTTTTATAAACCAATCATTTAACCTATGCTCCCAATAATATTAAAATATTATGGAGCCTTTTTCCTTTCACTTTTGCACTGATGAAGCTTTTTCCTGGATGACTTGGGTGACTTTATTTCTTGCCGAATTCCTTGAGATGAGTGATAACTCTATCAGGTGACATCAATGACAACTCTGACTTAGAGGACTCAAAATGTCCAACAATCTCCCCCTTTGTCATTGATGGCAACCCTTATCCTTTTACTGAAACTTGACCTTATTTTTTGCTCCCCCTGGCTCAATGCTCTCTCAAATATCAAATCTCTCCACATAAAAAATATCTCCCCAATACACAAATATCTCCCCCTTTGACATCAATGGAAAAGGGTCACCTTTGGGGCTCGGGGCTAAGAATGAGCCTCTTAGCTTAGCCCCTCCCCCACCTCCACATGAGGTGGTTAATTCTGGGGTGGGAGTATTTCTACTCCCCGAAAGCACTGCTCTTTATATTTATCTTTTTCTCTTCTTTTCTGAGTTTTTTGAATCCTCTCACTATTTCTTTCCAAGTCATCATCCTTGTTCCTATCATCACTTATGTTCCTATTCCTGTTCCTATTTTCATCCATGTTCCTGTTCCTATTCTTGTTCTCTTCTATGTTCTTGTTCCTGTTCTTATTCTTGTTCATGCCAATGTTCCTATTCATGTTCCTATTCTTGTTCATGCTTGATTCTAGAATATTTTCTCTACACCATCTTGCTATGTGACCATCATTATTGCACTTATAACACTTAATGTTATTATTCCTTGGATGTGCAACTATCTTAGAATTTCTCCTAGTGAAGCCATATCCTCTTCTGTCATGAACCCTGCAATTCATTGCCTTGTGACCAAACTCATTGCATGAGTAGCAATATCCTTGGAAAATTTGTCCTTTCCCATCTACCTATCTTTCATGTGTCCTGCACTGTGAAGCCATGTGCCCAAACCTGTGACATGAAAAACATCTTCCATTGAAGAAACCTTGCCTAGACCCCATTGGTCTTCTAGTTCCTCTTGACCTGTTCTGATTGTTGTTCCATCTGAATCTTCTTTGTTCATTGTTCCTGTTCTTGTTGGACTCACTACAATCTGACTCATCCTTAGGAGTTTCACTTTCACTTCCGCTCTCATCTGAGAAACCCTCTTCTGAAGTATCCTCTTCTTATGAAGTGTCTTCAGAACTGGTAGTTAACTTGTCTTCTTGAACCTTTTTGGAACCAAGACCTGTCTTGTTTGTTGCTCTTCTTTGTATCTTGACTATTTTATCCACACTCTTTGCACTGTTTACATACTTGTATAGCTTATTCTTGGAATCCTCTAGATATTCTTTTAATAGGGCCACTTCTTGTGTTAACTTTTCACATTCCAAGATCTTTGCTTCTAACTTATCTTTGAACTTGCTTGCCTTAGCTTTTGACTTTTCTAGATCCTCTATGAGCAATAATATTTCTTCATCACATTCTTGAAACTGTCTTTCAAGCTTAGAGTGTTGCTTTCTTACCTTCTTTACTATGTCAAGGGCATAGATAAGTTCTCCCTTGAGATCATATCCATTCTCTACCGAATAATCCTCTATTTGTTTACCTTTGTCCATATCATTACTTCCTTTTGGCTTGTCTTCTATAGGATCACTCACTTCTTCTTTATCTTCCAAAGCCATTAGAATATTCTCATTTGGTCCCAATATTATATGTTGAACCCGGATCTCATTTTCTTTGGATAAGAGACATTTTTCCTTTTTGATCTCATTGAGTACATAAAGATTTCTTTCTCTTATAGCACTAGCTACTAGTTTCCCAGATTCATATTTTCTTACTTCACATCTATCTTGATGAAAAGTTACCATATGGCCTTGATCACAAAGTTGACTAATGCTCAAAATATTATGTTTCAGACCTTCCACATATAGAACATTTTCAGCTTTTGCTTTCCCATTGCCTATACTTAGAGTTCCTTTTCCACAAATATTTGTTGAACCATTGTCCCCAAAATTTACTGACCCTCTATTTCCTTCTTTCAAAACTATAAACTTGTCCTTTTCTCCTATCATGTGTCTAGAGCATCCGCTATCCAGAAACCATTTTTCTTCTTTATCCTGAGCATGCAAAGCTATTTGAACTAGCAAGGATTTTAATTTACCTTTCCCTTTTTCTTCTTTTCTAGTAGTTTGAGTTGTGGACTTTCTACTAGACTTAGAGATTTCTAGTTTGCACCTTCTAGATTTATGCCCAAAATTATTGCATTTGTAACACTTAACATCATCATCCATATGTGGGGCAAGAGAATCCGTACTACTACTATCATTGTCTCTGCTAGTACATTGCATAGCTCTATGACCATATTTATTGCAAGAAAAACAATGTCCATGGAAGGAATTTTGTAACCTATTTTGATGAGGGCTCGATCTGGTATTCTTCCTTTTGCGGTCTTATTTCCTTGAGATATGGTAAGATACCTCATTTTTGCTTGATGTTCCTACCTCTTGTTGTAATCTCTTGTTTATTTTAGTTCTGCATCTTAGCATAACAATTTTTGCTGCCACTTTCTCAAGTCCTGCTTCTTTGGCTTCCAACATGTCTCTTAACTGGTGTTCAATCTCTCTTCTTTCTTTCACTTCTATTTCGAGTTCTATTAGCCTTTGTAGAAGCTCAATTCTTGCCAATTCATTATTTTGAATTTGTTCCTTTAGTTGTGCATTCTCATCTTGAATCCTTTCAAGATCTTGGAGACAGTTGAAGAGTGCTTCCTCAAAGTCTATACTTTCTTCACTCTATTATTGTGGCCTTGATCATTACCATATGGCCTTGATCACAAAGTTGACTAGTGCTCAAAATATTATGTTTCAGACCTTCCACATATAGAACATTTTGAGCTTTTGCTTTCCCATTGCCTATAATTAGAGTTCCTTTTCCACAAATATTTGTTGAACCATTGTACCCAAAATTTACTAACCCTCTATTTCCTTCTTTCAAAACTATAAACTTGTCCTTTTATCCTATCATGTGTCTAGAGAATACGCTATCCAAAAACTATTTTTCTTCTATATCTTGAGCATGCAAAGCTATATGAACTAGCAAGGATTTTAATTTACCTTTCCATTTTTCTTCTTTTCTAGTAGTTTGAATTGTGGAATTTCTACTAAACTTAGATATTTCTAGTTTACACCTTCTAGATTTATGCCCAAAATTATTGCATTTGTAACACTTAACATCATCATCCATATGTGGTGCAAAAGAATCCGTAGTACTACTATCATTGACTCTGCTAGTATATTGCATAGCTCTATGACCATATTTATTGCAAGAAAAAATATGTCCATGGAAGAAATTTTGTAACCTATTTTGATGAGGGCTCGATCTGGTATTCTTCCTTTTGCGGTCTTATTTACTTGAGATATGGTAAGATACCTCATTTTTGCTTGATGTTCTCACCTCTTGTTGTAATCTCTTGTTTATTTTAGTTCTGCATCTTAGCATAATAATTTTTGCTGCCACTTTCTCAAGTCTTGCTTATTTTTCTTTCAACATGTCTCTCAATTGGTCTTCAATCTCTCTTCTTTATTTCAATTCTATTTCAAGTTCTATTAGCCTTTGTAGAAGCTTAATTCTTTCCAATTCATTATTTTGAATTTGTTCCTTTAGTTGTGCATTCTCATCTTGAATCCTTTCAAGATCTTGGAGACAGTTGAAGAGTGCTTCCTCAAATTCTATACTTTCTTCACTCTCTGATGTCATGTGTGCTACCAAAGGATCCTCTTCCAAGCTGTTAGACTCTTCAAGGAGAGACCCATTCTGATACCAATTGAAGAACATGTGCTTATACTGAGAGGGGGGTGAAAAGTATAACATAAAATATTTTTCCAAATAGTAGCATCAGTATTAATAAAATAGTAAACATCACACAAAGCATCACACACATGTGAGACATAATTTTAACATGGTTCACCCAATGTGGGCTACCTCCATAGAGAAAATATTTCTTCTAAATATTTCTCAAATAAACTCTTTGGGAATCCTTCCCAATTACAATGTTTATGGACCTCTGTCCAAAGGAGATGTTGATCCCCTAATATCAAGTTTGTGGATATATTCCATAGGAGAAATCTTTCCCCTTTTGATCTAGCTAGTGATCTTCTAGAAGACTCTGTCTCTCTTCTATACTAACTGGTGGATATCTCTCCACTTGAAGACTCCTTAGAAGATCTGTCTTCAATTGTCCTGGCTACTGGATCTCTATCCACTGAAACTTTGTCCTCTATAATATATCACCTCCAAAGCTTTGTCAATAGGCTCACTCAAAACCTTCTCAAATATGCTCAATAGGTTCACTCAAAACCTACTCAAATTTTCTCAACAGGTCCACTCAAAACCTGCTCAAATCTACTCAATAGGTTCACTCAAAAACTTCTCAAATCTGCTCAATAGGTCCACTCAGAACCTACTCAAATATGCTCAATAGATCCACATAGAAACTACTCAAATATTCTCAGCAGGTCCACACAAAACCTGCTCAAATATTCTCAATAGGTCTACACAGAAACTGCTCAAATCTTCTCAACAGGTCCACACAGAAGCTGCTCAAATCTTCTCAATAGGTCCACACAGAACCTATCCAAATCTGCTGAACAAGATCACATAGAACTTGTCCAAATTACATAATCATAAAGAGAATTTTTAGAGACTCAATATGTTCTATACTAAATGTTCAATCAATATCTCAACTCAATCTCATAGAAGCATAAAGAGAATTGTTAGAGAATCAATATGTTCTATACTCAAATCCCAATCTCAACTCAAATCAATCTCATAGAAGCATAAATAGAATTGTTAGAGACTCAATATGTTCTATACTCAAATCCCAATCTCAACTCAAATCAATATCATAGAAGCATAAAGAGAATTGTTAGAGACTCAATATATTCTATTCTCAAATCTCAATATCAACTCAAATCAGAATATATAATAGTTTTTTTCATGGAACTTAAACAACCACTTCACATAATCATTTGACTAGGCTCAATCGACTCTACTCAACCAATCACCTCAAGGATAGATCCTTTCTCACAAACCCTAGTCCAAGCATGTATCAACCAACTCAAAATATTACCAACAATGCTCAACAACAAATCTCACATAACAATGATACTCAAGTTCAAGTTCTTTGTACAACCAATGGGCTTCAACAACTATTCTTATAAATAAGGTTTAATCACAACTCTCAATTCAGAAAACCTTGAAGCATTAAAAGAATAACTCTAAAAAAGGTTAACCACAATCAATCCTTTTCTCTCCAAATATATTTTTAGATATCAATCACCCACATAAGTCAATGAAGAATATTGCCCATACCTTTTTGATGCCTTATGAGTTATCCATTAAATCTTCCACCCTCAACACACTTTCTTTTTCCAATATCAACAAGGGTTAGAGGTCATGAGTAATAACACAATAATCAAAATAATATCTCAATAACACCTTATTACTCCTACTCAATAAAAATGCACCAAACCCTCTTATGTAAGAAATAATCCCTCAAAATAATGAGTCAAACTTACTTTTGGAAATCCTTGACAAAACCAGAAATGTTTTCTTGCACACACCTTATTACTCCCTCAAAGCAATCTAAACAAGTAGCTCTCAAAATAGCTTTCCAATGATATATAATATGATATACTTCCACAAATAAAATCATCAAAAATCTCTATATTTCCTAGGGCATACCATAACCTTATTTCTCCTTAGGCAACCTTGGAAAAACATAAAATATTAAACAAAAATTAAATTCACTTGCCTTGCCCTCAGTGGGATTCGATCCCCTAACTATTTTCTTCCCAATGCCTTAGCCGTAGCCAAGCCACCATTAGTCCATGTATCATGACATGTCTAAAAGGGCACATCCACCATGCAATATCTTCAAATAGTGAACCTTCAAAAAACAACAAGTGCGTAGAGCACTTCTTCCTTGCAATCCAAAAAATAGACCTCACGTGAATCAAAATTAGAACCTCCTCCTTAGTACCAAGCCAACATACCACTAGGCCACGCTAGCCTTTACACTTAGGGCTTCTGAATATTCACAGTTTTAATCTTCACAAAAATTGTAAGTCTTTCAAAATAGAATTCTCTTTTGCATGCACTTTGAAAACAATAGCAAGGGATACTTGGTAAATGATTTTTTTTGGCATTTATATAATGCCTTTTGCATTCCTTAGAATCATGTTGGTGCTTCGAATGAATTCGATGTCGACGTGATTTAATTTATAATAAATTTAAATTTAATTTTAAATTTAAATATTATAAATTAAAATAAACCTTAGAACTTTGTCTTAAAGAACCAACCTTAGTTTTAATAAAACCTTAGAACCTTGTCTTAATGCCCAACCTTGGTATTATTTATAAAATTTAAATTCCTTGTGAATTTAAATGATTTATAAATAATTATTAAACCTCATTTTTAAATTTTTCAATAACCCATCTTGGATTTTTATAAACCAATCATTTAACCTATGCTCCCAATAATATTAAAATATTATGGAGCCTTTTTCCTTTCACTTTTACACTGATGAAGCTTTTTCCTGGATGACTTGGGCGAATTTATTTCTTGTTGAATTCCTTGAGATGAGTGATAACTCTATCAGGTGACATCAATGACAACTCTAACTTAGAGGACTCAAAATGTCCTACATAATTTATGTAGAGTTTTATATTTCATTGAATTTAGGCCTCACCTAGGAAGGCCCATCACATACTATTAACTTTGTGTAGGTTTGCATGTGCATAGGTCCTATAGGTATGAACTAAAGCAAAAAAAAAACCAAATAGTAGAAGGGAGGCACTCGAGCCTATGGATCTACCTGTTATCGACCATAGTAATACTTAGAGCATGATCATTTACTCATAGATGGTCTCTAGTAGAGACCATTCACCCATAGACGGTTGTTTTCTAGAGACTTGCCTACCCTAGATATATCATTCATAGGTCTATAAACTAATCCAAAGGTGCCTTACATGGCTCCATCCAACATCCAACGTAGTAGTCACCAAAAACTCACTTTATCATTTGTTGTAGTATTAAGAGTACTAAAGCACCATTTCATTTTGAATAAGGGTATTGATACATTCATCATTGTAAAAAACCCCTATGCGAGTATCATATTGTAATAGCAAGGAAGCACAAAAAATTAATCAAATTTTTAATATCAATCATTCATTGTTTTTCTTTTCATTTTATATAATGCATGGTGTATACTTCCAACGTCTACACTTTGCATATTTATTTCTTGATCATATAGTTGCATAAGGACTTTGCGATGATGGCATGGGATAATACCTAGTTAGGTTTTTTTCTCATATAAAATTTATTTCATGCGAAGCACAAGTTCCTTACATAAGACAAATTGCATTATTCATGCTAAGCCATTCATATCATTCTTCACATCCTTAATTTTTAATAAAAATTAATTTTAAGGGTATACATAATATCATTTTGACCATTAAGTTTAATCATATTTTGGATCATATACCAGGGATGTCAGCATAACAAAATCCCTCACACAAGATTTGCTTGATGACCACAAGCAAGGAGTAGCCTCCATTCAGGTCTTATACAAGCATACATCCTCAAGGGTTATTGCTAAAAGCTCATAGTCGTAAGGATATGCCACCAAGCACATCATCCTTATAATGTCCATTATAATTCATCAAATCACATTCCACTTCCATAGATCACAATTTGAAAATCATGATAGAAGTGCATTAAAAATAATTAAATATAATTATAAGCATTCCAATATGCATTACAATTTAGTTCATTCACCACAATCATTCATAAAACATTAAAAAAAACAAAAATATTTTGCATAAACACAAATAAAAATACAAAAATGTAGTATGGTATTATATCCCGAGAAAGGGTACATATGTATAAGTCAACTGGTATACGTTAATAAAAAAACCTTGACATACTTAGTTATTAAGGATACCACAAAAATATAAATTATGGCATATCATCCCCTAGATCCCTGAACCTCGCTTGTATCCCCTAGTGGTCTTGGTGGAGGTATGTTCATAAACTGAGTCACTGTTTGTGAACTAGATCATGCACCACTCTGACTTGGAGCCATATCCACTGGTAGAGGCATCCTCTAACCCTCTAGAACTACCTAGAAGTAGAGATTCTAGTAAAATGCCTCTCATCACATCAACCTTCCTAACTTATCCTGGAGGTAGCATTGCATGCTATTGCTCGAAGAGTGTGTTGGTCTACTCGTATAGGGTGCAACCCTCACCTATTGGTTTTAGCTGCACATGCACCTATGATAGATGGGTCTCCAAAGACTATATATACTTTGTTTACATTATTATCTAGGTGGACTAAGCTTCTAGCTACTCTACATAAGTCACTACCTATACCTCTAGCTCCACCACTCACTGGCTATCTCCTCCATCTCTCCTACCATTCACATCACCCATCTCAATATCATCACCCATATCTACCTCCATATATAGCTATTAAGGTGCCTCCTCTTATCAAGGAAACTCCTCCTATTGAGGTACCTCCTCCTATATTGTAATGTCTTCTCTTAATATAGGTCTACACAATCCTATCTTCCTATGCCTAGGTACCTTTACTGGTCTAGGTCTTAATGCAACTCCTTGTGCCTCCCTCCACTGAGTAGCCACTCATATCGCTAGTACTATTTGATGATCCCCTACTAGTCATAAAACCACCTCCATAGTAATTTTATATGGTCTAACATCCTCATACCACTACTCATATCCATCCTTAACTCCTACATCATACATCCCAAGGCCCACTAAAAGAGGATCATCCTCCTTGGGCTCTCTAAACTATGTGATATCAAGGTCACCTCCCATAGTTAGAGAATCTCTAGTCTTCCACTAAAAGCAGACATCTCTCACCTCTGGTATCCTTTTTTTCAACCCAAACTAATTTTTTACTTGATAAAATTGGTATAACTACATCTCTCCCTTCTCTGAGTGTAGCCACCATATATGTTGCATCTGAGCTAGCTCTACGTGGTCCTCATACCAATATGGAATTAGCCTCCAAGGTCTCCATATAATTTGATAATACTGTAGATCATCTATCACCTACCTTACCCTCTTCATCCTCTTCTCATATGTTCCCATTATTAGACAACCAACCACCTTTCATATAACTCCTTTCAAGGTAATTTTTTAGGCCTCCTCACTACTATATGCTCCAAACACCATACCTAGAGTAGAGTAGTAACCACAATATAGCTATGTTTCTTTTACATAACATTCCATAATATCTTATACAAGTCATATGATATGAATGGACCACATAAAAATTACCTCTTGATCTCCCTCATCTCAACCACAACCCGAGCCAAGGTCCATGGTAGATGTTGCTTACTCATGTGGTAGGCTAGTAACCTGATAACCACTCTGCTTAGGACAACTATCAATGTAGATATACCTTGTGTCTCTACTATTTTCTCTATATTGATGTCACTTTAGTTGACCAAATTTGGATCTTTGATTAATTACTCCAAAGCTCTATCCTATGCCACATACTAGTATATCCCCATCCCTTTGATAAAAATCTAGAGGATCTCCTATACGTCCTATAGGGTCATATTCATCTCTCCCATGAGTAACCAAAATATTGATGATTCCAAGTACCACCACTCTATCAATTCTATTAACGTATTTGTATCCACATTTACTCTGGATATCTCTACTACATCAAGAATCCCTACTCATTGCATTAAAGTCCTCTTTGCACCTTCCAGTACCCTCAACTAATCCTTGAAGTCTTTGCATTGCCACTCTTGATTCTTGAGAGTACAATATTACAATAAAAATATTAAAACTACATATCATTAGTCTATCATAAGAATAAAAACATAAAAAATAATCAACAAAAAAATAAAACAAACATCAAGATCAAATTGCAAAACAATGCCAAAATTTACAAATTCATGGGTTTTTCATCGCAACGAATGTACCTCATGAATTTGATAAGGTTTCACAAATTTATGAAACCCTAGTGAGGTAAATTTTAGCTGTGAATTCATCACAAAGCTATGAATTCATTATTATGGTTGTGTGACATTATTACTGATGAAAAATCTAAAAATATATAGTAAAAATTTGTAAACAATGATGAAAATCAATTAAAAAGAGGAAATTATGCTTACCAGGTTCCTCGTTATCACCTTGTCACTATCTATTCACATATATTACTATGTGATTCAAAAGCACCATTTTTCCAAAAGCTCAAAACCAACTCACATAGTAAAAATAAATTAGGGTTTTACCCTATTCCTCATTTTAACCCCCCATTTCCCTTCATTTTTTTCATTTTTTTTTCTTTTCTTTTTCGTTGCATCATTTTGAGTTTCACAAGGAATTTTGTATTCCTCACAAAAATCGAGGGAGCATTCTAACCAAAAAATTAAAAATAATTTTACACATCAATTTGTGTGTCAAAAAAAACTTTCTAACAACTTTTCTAGCTAACATTTTGTCCAAACCTATCCATCCTTTTTTGCCCATGTCAACTTTCCATCATTTTTACTCAAGTGCCTACATCTTTCTTTGATGCATTTATTGCTCATAAATACATCAAATATAGGGTAAAATGTAGACAAGAAATTTTGACCCTTGTCATAATTCCCTAACCCCTCTAACACACATAGTCTCACCCCTCATCAACCCCACCTTCTTTCATGCACGTGCCAACCCCATTGCATGTTTTCCTATATTTTCATGATTTTGTGGCTTGTAATTTTAGGCTATGAATTCATGAAAATGAGCCACCCACCTATCCACCCCAAAGGTCATTTTTTTCTAGCCTAAATCTATCCATCCATGTATTTTTCATGAATTTGTAGCTTGAATCTTAGGTCACAAATTTGTGAAATCCGATAATCCACCCGCTACCCGAACAACCATCAGATTTCCTTCTAATGAAACCTATTTCCATATATTCTATGAATTTATGGGTCCTAATATTGGCCCATGAATTTTCCTAGATTGGTAATGTATCCAATATGGATAACCAACCTAAAATTCCACCCCAAATATTGCAACTATTGATTATCCTACATTGATTGAATTCTTTAAAATGATAATTTTCATCCCAAATCAGGCTAATGGTGATTTGAACAAAATTTTGCGAAAATTAAGAGCAATTATGATTTTATTGAGATAAGTGGAAAATAAATATTTTTATTGCAAGTTGAGTGACTAAAACAATTTTCTTTACTGATTGGAGATTGCTTTTAGACCTTGCTTTACTATTGGTAAAATACGTCTTGCTACCATTACCATTACAACATCAAATGACCAAATTTGCTAAATTTTCAATATGAGGAATTTTTTGTATGTTTATCTTGACATTTAACTGCAATTTTTGTATTTTCATTCTACATGCTTGTACAACCAACAAATTCATGAGTATATTCATGAATCTTCATAGGTTGTGAATTCACTCATAGGCTATGAATTCACATAGATAAAATTCTAGGGGTAAACTCTGCTTGCAGATCCACTAATCCATTTGTATATTACATTTTGATTAGTAAACTAGTCATCTTGAATCCATATTAATATTTGCATTTCAATTCATGCATTTGCATTTTAATTTCTTATGCATTCAAAAAATTCACGGGTCAGGCATGACTTCATTCATAAGCCATGAATTCACACACATGTCATGAATTCATACATGCACAAGCCTAGAGGTAAATAACTACTTCCAAATCTATGAATTTACTTGCTTTTTACATATTGTTCATCATGCATTTGATAGCATATTGTCTACTACACTATTTTTGCCATGTCATTTTAGTTTTCATCTATTTGCAAGTAGATCTATGATTTCATTCTTTTATGCATGGTTGGTTAAAGAGACCAAGGGGATCTAACTATTGCACCATCAAGATCAAATTTATAGTGGCCTAAGAAGATCCCTACTGTGGAAAATTTTGATATCCTTAAAATAATGGTTGTCACGCTACCAAAATTTTTAGAATCACAACAATATGTAAGCTCTGGTGAACTTGCCACTTCGACCTAGATGGGGTTTCAAGAAAATTTATAAAATACTAGGTCAGGTCTGGACACCCTAATAAGAGCCTAATTAAACATGGATTTTCTATCTCTTTAGCTCTTCTAGATTAGATGATTTTGAATTAGTTTTTTATGATGACCAAGCTTAATATGAAACTTTAAGACTACAAATCAGTGCCTTTTCCATTGGGAAATAGTAGAAAGAATTAAGATCTTTATGAAAAGATTGAAAAGAGAAAGAAGTAACCAGTTTACTCACATGCATTCAAATAACGTAATGCATACTAATATTGACCAGTGAAATAAAGTGCTATTTATTTGTTCAAATAATGTAACCCATAAATAGACAAAAAATACATTTACACAACAAATTTGCAAGAAGGTTGAATTCTAGATTTGTATTAAATTCCACATACAATTATAGTATATACCCAACAGAGTGCCAAGGATCCAATGAAATTCAATACAATGGTTCTTTTTATTCAAATAATGTAACAGAAGGACACAACTCTTTATTCGAATAACAAAATTGAGAGCCTTCGACCTCTAATCCACTCACGATAAAATATCTTAGCAACTAAACGCACCTTCGTAGATTTCTGCATAGATGAGAAGAATGAGAGTGGGACAAAGGAAGACTAACACAATAGAATATGATAACCTAAAATAGGATACACAGTATACCTTACAAATTTTTACAATGGATGCTTGATAATAAATTTTTGCTTGAAAGACCTCTTTTATAATTTGAATTTTGTAATTCTATTTTGAATACTTGGTGCATATGTAGCCACTTGGCATCTTCTCTACCATTAATTTTTGTGAATGTATTACAACAAGGGCTGGGCTATCATAGGCTATTGAATTTGGATAAGTTGTGCCACCTGTCCTCAAATATTTAGGTTGTTCTTATTCTATGTTTGGCTCTGAATCCTTTTCTCCTTTAGTGGTGGTAGGCCCTGAAGTAATTTCTACTTTTCCCTTTCTTGGAATCTCAACTCCCAATAGTTCTACAATTTTATGTTGTAATGTGGTGGTTTATAGTTGGAATTCAATGGTTTACAATTGGGTTGATGAGTTATCTCCTGGGTGATGTGTCATCTTGAGGTTCTTCTTGATTTAGATATGTAATTTTAGCCTTTGATATCTATAACTGTTTTGGTATCTTCTCCTTGAAGCTAAGTGAGTTGAGTCATCCATCTTCAATTATTGGGGCTTATCCAACTTAAAATGTACAAAAGTTGCCATTTGATCAAACAAAATACAATACATGTAAATGCTCAAAATACTATTCTTTATTCATTAAAATAAGTCCATAGGTTACAAAGAGGATTGTCCCAAATCCTTTTTATGAATATCAAATAATGTGATAGATTCTTTTGAAATTCCTCAATGTAGGTGGGTTTTATGTGTATGTGGACCACCAATAGTGTTAATGTTGATGCTTTTTCACCTATTTTGTGACCTAAAAAAGAGTGTTAGTGTGTTTTGGTGCTTTCCTTAGTCAGGCCCCATATTGATAAAATATAATAAAGAAATGAAGGAAAATTATTTTAAAATGTGATAAAAACTGCATAGATCATAAAAACATGAAATAAAGCATACCTAATAGATTTGCTAATAAAAACCTATTGTAGGGCGAACTCATAGGTCAAGGGGTAAATTGGAAGCCAGATTTATAGAATTGAGTTGTAGGTGCTTTCTATTGGAGATCCTTGTTCTGATGGGCTCCTAAGTTAGTATTATGCTATCTGCATGATGCAGATATATAAGATTGTACTTTTTATTGAATTTCTATAGAGTTTCTATATGTTAGCTAAAAGGGGAGAAAGTCTTAATTAAGGATTTGGTCTTCTATTTATAGAAGAAACCAAGGTGTAGGGGGTGTGGTTAGATGTACTAAACCCTAGGTTCAAGTACTATTGTGGTCAAGTTAGGATTTGTGAGGTGGCATGTCTAGTCATCATATCATATGCCCTAAGAGAAATATCCTATCCTCACACATCTTTGAAAAAAGGATTATGATTAACTAGGGTTGGTTGATCCCTAGGTTAGATGAGGGTTGAGTTAGGGTTTCCTATAAAATATCCTAACTAACTTGGTGCACAGATGTGTGTGGGAATAATTAGGACTAATTTAGGTTTAGAATCCTAATTAACCTTTTTAATCCATAAAGTGCACATAAGTGAAGTGACTTTCAAATTAGAAATTTAATTAACTTAATTAGGATTTTTGGGAATTAATAGTCTCGTGGGGTCCTAATTAGGTGTGGGAAAAGGGATTAGGTTGTATTAGGGAACTAATAGGTAGCCTCCTGATAGATAGAAGGTAGTTGGATTGTAGTGTAGTAGGTTTTGTACCTATAGACCAGTGAAATGGCCTACATAGGTCTACGATAATATAGAGTAGTCTACATTAGTCTAGAGTGGTCTACACTGATCTAGAATAGTCTATAGTGGTCTACAATGGTCTAAATTGGTCTACAATAGTCTATAGAGATCTAGGATTGTCTATGCAAACCTACAAGTGTTTAGATAGATCTAAAAGTATGTAGAGGTAGACATGTGCAACTTTTGGGTGTCTACATTTACCTCTTTTTGTACTACATTGTGTGGAACACAATTTAGTACAAAAATATGATGGGAGAAATTAGAATATGAAGGAAATAAGGGGAGAATATAATCTAATCCATGGTATATATCTACTCAAAGCATGACCAAACAACATTGATTGGGAATCTAGGGAGAGAAGAGAGAAAGAAAGGAGAAATAAGAGAGAGAAAGGATGGGGGGAAGAGAATAAGAGGGGGAGAAGAGAGAAAATAGAAGAGAAAGAAAATAGAAAATGCTAATGATGAATGCAAATGGGTGATTGTAGATGTAATGGATGATTTTTCCAATTTAGTATAATATTTATGATATCATATTTAGTTTTTTGTGAGGGCAACGTATGACTGTTTTGCTTTTGTGACCAATGCAGGATGGTCCAAAGTATGGATAGAACAAATACCTATTCAAATTCTTGTTGTTGATTGATTGATGAGTGCATGGTGACATGTGTCAAACTATTTGAGATAGGTGACATGGATTATTCAATTTTACCATTTAGTATATGAGTAGGGTCGCTTTACCTGAATGCCAGAATGACATCTCTTAATGTTATGCTAGGATTATAAAATGTACCATTCATTATGTATTCGACATACATAAATTCTAGAGTGACATATCCATGGTAATGCATAGCTCTCATGATTGAACAAATATCTAATTGAGATTGAGATTATTATCATAAGATAATCTTCATCAAACATTTTTGTAGGCAAATGTGATATCCATGATTTGGATATTTGATTGTTTGGTTGCATTCAAAGTGGATTTTAGGTATGAATACTCCTTGAAATAAGGAATCAAAAATGGGGTGAATGGAATGTGGTGATATGATGATGAATGAATTGACAAAAAAAATGCATGACAATATTGATGAAAAATTAGATGGAGAGGAATGTGGGAAACTTTCCTAGGGTTTGGAATGAAAGTTTGATGATTTTGGGGTTCATAGGTGCAGTTTGTAGGTCAAGGAGAAAATTGAACCTGAATTCACGAGGTAGGGGTAAATTTGACCTAAATTATAGGGCAAGGGGAAAATTAGGGTTTTAGGTATATTTAAGGATTTTTTGAAGCATGGGAGGGTCATTTTCATGGTGATGACTTTGGAGAGTGAGTGGTGAGCAATGGTTGGCAATACGAAGCTCTTGTGGTTGATGAATTTGGGTGCAAGGATGGTGAGGGGATGGTCTAGTGGTGGCAGTCGACATGGATATCCATCAGTAAGTGTTCATTACTTGTGTCATTTTGTAATTTTGTTTTTGGAAAAGTGTGAAATGGGGGAGGGGAGGTTTTCATGTTCTTAAAATGCATGTTAATTTTAATTAAAATTGGAATACTAAATGTTAGACAAGCCAAATGGGTATCCAAAAGTGTAATCAATTTTTAGGTTTGATTTTTTTTTATGTTAGTTTGACCAGTTAATGGGTAGTGTAGCTGCATAGTTTGACTTTGCTTTTTGGGAGCCACAAGGTACTATTTTTGAAATATGGTTTAATTTTATCTACAAAAGTGGAAAATGGGTATTGAAATGTGTGACTATGTTTGTATTTTATCTCTGTTTGGCATTTTATTTGAATGTGATGTAAATAGATTAAATTTAACTATAAATTTTACCATTGTGGGTGTATTATTTTTGACAACCATTGACACTTTCATCATAAGAGGATAAAATGGGTATTCAAAAATGTGTTTATTTTTTATGTGTTGTTGCATTTGGCATATGTTTGAATTGCATGCCATGATGTAGGTTTAGGTGAGTTTAAAATTGACTATTGGGAGTCCGATATACACTATAATTGATATCTGTTTGAACTTATACCATGAAATGTCAAAATGGGTATCCAAATATGCAATAATGTTTGTATTTTATTGTGTTTTGTGGATTGTGCATGTTTTAATGTCTTGAAATGTGTAAAAAATTAAATGAATTAATTTGTGAGCGTAAAATGTGTGTGAAAATATTGATTTTTATTTATGTCGCATATTTGAATAGAATTTTATATATGGAATTGATATGTTTTTTTTGTGTTTGTTTGTGGATTAACAGGTGAAGAATATTGAGCTACGACATCGCGTGCATACAATGAAGGCTGAGTTGGATGATCTTATGAAGAGTAAGGAATATCAAGAGTGGTTGGATTTAGTGTGGTTCAAAGGATTATGGGAGTGTAAGAGTATTCATGCTAATAGAGTGTACATATTAGCATTATGTGAGAGGTGGAACCCAAATTAGAATACCTTCCACTTTTTTATAGGTGAGATGACGATCACATTGGAGGATGTGTATAGGATATACAAGTTGTTCATTGAGGGTGTTCCAATGAGGGCAATGATAGATGATAGGTATAAAATTATGATGGATCATACCTTTTGGGATAGGTGGAGGGAGGTAGATACTAAGAAGATGGACTACAAGTATTTGTGGTGTAATAAAATGTTATCCAAGCATTAGTGCACATTGATGGTGATGATATCCACTTATGATCTTCTAGATACTTCTGATGTGTTCTTTAACGAGAATATGTTGGATGTGGCATGTGATATGATGGAGCATAGTGTTGTATTTTCATGGGTACCTGCATTGTTGGTCTAGGTGTATATAGAGTTTCATGATGTAGTGCATGCTAGAAGGAAGGGGTTGAGTTGGACTTCTTTGCTATAAGTGTGGGCATGGGAGCACATAGCCCTGGAGTGAACATCATCATTGCCTTATAAGACTCATTCTAATAGATTGACATAGTTACCATATGCATTGAAGTGGAGAATGGATGAGGAAAAGGGGATGAAGATGTCACATGAGGGTGATCCTTTATTTTGAAGGGTGAAGTTTGGAGATTTGGTATCTAGTCTCATCAAGTGGAGGTTTTGGAGGGATGGGGTGGTATGGGATAAGGATTATGAGAATCTAGGTGCTATTTTCTAAGGGAGATGGTTGGTGGGATAGTATACTCGATAGGATGAGTTCTTCTAGTTTAGTCGAGTGATATGGTAGTTTGGGCTATGACAAGATATTCTAGAGGTACCTATTATGTATTATAGATGATGAGGTGATAAAATGGAGTAGCCTATGGTATTACCATGGATTGGTGAAAGGGATCCATTGATGGTGATTCTAGATGTGGATGATGCAAGGATGACACCTAAGTATGATACCTGGTGGGCAACTTAGAGTTGGGATCTAGGTGTAGGGGTGATTTATCAATGGATACGACCTAGTGGTGAGGTACCTATGATAAATGGGCATACAATAAGAGGTAATATATCTAGATCATAGGATAGAGATAGATGTGATATAGAGGTACCTTTTCTATGGTCTAGGTGATGATTAGCTAGTGCATCTAATGCATCTATATAAATAGTGGAGGAAGAACCAATGATTAGTGGAGCATAACCTATGGAGGAGGTAGCAACCATGGAGGATATAGGTGAGGATGTGAGCATATATGCAAGTTTTAATTATACCATTGATCTAAGATGTCTTGGTGATATGGGAGAGATTACTATTGAGGAGCAAGATATGTAAGGTGTGAAGGAGGAGGTGTTGATGCTATGGGAGTGAGTGCATCAATTAGAGGGAGAGCTCTGGGTGAGTGAGAGAGGTCAAGCAATAGACCTAGCTAATTTTAAGGATAATATGATAGCCTTGGAGACTACTAGTGATGATGAGAAAAAGGTCTTTGATTTATGATATGCTAAGCATTACGAGAGGCTCAAATATCTAGAAGCAAGGTATGCCAATATAGTGGAGGATATGGAGTATTTAAGGGTGGAGATGCATAGGTGGTAGTTTATGGTAGAGGCTTAGGATGTAGAGATTGCAGAGTTACATACTGATATGGAGATATAGCAATAGGTGCAAGAGGATACTAAGCAAACCAGGGTGATAGGGGGTGCCTACAGATGTGGCTACCTTGAGGGTAGATATAGAGTGATTATAGAATGGTAGTGAGTATGTTATAGGGTGTCTAGCCAAGGAGGTAGTTATTTGAGTGGAGTGTGAGTTTATTTTGCTGATATGTGGAATTCCACTCTCAAATTATATCCAAGTATGTTCACGATCGAGGTGATGATCATGAGTACCAACACATTTGTAGCAGAGTCATCAAAGTACAACTTTGGTGGCGCAGAGGGATATGAATATAGAGGCATGCAATATGCTACAAGGAGTAGGTGTTGGTGCTTATTTGGAGAGGACAGTACCACTTGCAGGGGTTCAAGCATCTGGGATAGGGGTGGAGTCCAATAGGGTTGTAGTAGCACGTATGATGGCATAGGATAGGGTGAGTCATGAGGGAAGTGGAGAGAATCCTAGTGATAGTTAGAGTTGATGGTTGTGCTCTTTTAGGGTCTATGATTTTTATAGTCTATGGGCATTTTGGATGATGAATAGTGGGCATGGTTCTATTTTGTAGCCTACGGGTATTTTTATGGATTATATATATACATATTTTGGTTGAGGCTATTATATATACATATGTTATGATTTTGATTTGAATTTGTTTGAATTTATTTTACATAGATAGCATAGTATAATTTGTGAGTAAATATATGGGGAATGAATATATGTGTATATGGTAGTATTTAAAAAAATGATTACACTATAGTATTGATATACTATAGAATGATGTGAAGAAGTGTAGATTAGATGTAATTATATGTGATGTAATGCAAGTGTGACAATGTATGTTAGAATTTTTGTAGATGCATGTAACATAGATGTGATGATGCAATATCAATAAATTCATGTAGGATAAATTCAATGATGTAATGTTTGATAACTCTATGTAGGATAGATGCACTGATGCATGTATGGGAGGAATAAAATATGTAAAGGAAGCACTTTTATCATGGCATATACTGATATGAATGTGATCCATTCCATAATTTTAGGGATGTAGGATGGTATGAGGTGTGTGTAATAACCTTGACAATCATAGTTGTAGTAATCAAATCTCATACAAAAGTTGTGCAAGCATTGGTGAAAACTCATAACTAATCTAAATGGTTCAAAGTCTATCACAGACCAGTGTGTGTAAATGAGTGAGATTCATTTATCCATTTTGAGGGAGGTAGGATTAACCCATTGTAAAATCCAAACTAGCTAGCTTATCCACAAGTGCGCAGTGATCTATACAAAAGAAGGTCACTAATGTGATAGATGTGTTGCCACTTGTAAGAATATTCCACTAGTAGGCAGATGCTTAGGGCCTATATCTAGTGATGGAAATGATCCCATGATGTTATGTTGAACCTAAGGAAAAAAGGTGATGAAGCATAAAATTGAAGTTTCTTTGAGGTTTTTGCTGTTGTTTTCTACTTATATCTTTTATTTTATTTATTTATTTTTTTCTTTTTTTTGTGGTACTTTTTTTTTGTAATATGGGCGTTGGCTTTTGTTTTATGCCTATTTGCCTAATTTTTGCTTATGTTTATCCCTTTTTTTTATCCCTAGGTCATATTTTGGCCATGCAAATGATAGGATGAGCAAAGAAAACCATTCACTAGATGGTGATATCTATGCAAGGTATTATCTTCTCTAGACTCAAAATTTTCTTTGGTGTGTAACCTATGTGAATGGTCCATGAGAGAAGTTAAACCAACCTAAAAGAACTATAAGGAGTGTATAAAACCTATCATCTAGAGGTGACATTTTATTGAATAAACTATTGAATGGTCAAAACTAAACAAGATGCTTGTATACGCCTTAATCATGAAAAAGGGAAAATAGACATCCAAGTGGTGATTCTAACAAGTGCATATGTTATTCCTATCGAAGGCATATTTTTTTTTAAGGGGGGAGAGGGAAGAATATACTAACATGAAATGAAATCATAATGAAATATGAATAGATATATGCAATGGATGTAATGTAACTGATGCAACTAGAAGAATGAAATATCTACAAGAGGAAGACCATGAAATGTAGCGAAGGAAGATTGAAAAGGCTATTTAAAAATGAGTATATGGTGTGATGATGACTAAGGTAAGAAGTTGTGATAATTATTTCCCCAGTATGTGGGGTGTGTGTGTAGTAGGAGAATAAGATGTAATTGTTAGGAATGCATGTGATAATGACAAAATGAGGAAGAGTTTAAAAGTGGAAACTATATATGGAAGAAATAAGAATTGGTAATCAACAAGATGAGGGTATTACCAGAGGAAAAGGGGGGGTGATATGGAAGAAACTAGATCAATGTAGGTATGTAGTCGCTCGAAGCATGACCATACAACTATGTGAGGAATCAAGAAGAAAAAGAGAAGAAAGAAGAGAGAGGATGAAAAAAAAATAATTATGGGTGAAGTGACGAGGGTCGGGTTGTGAACAAGGAGGTGAGTCGATGATGATTCTAGGGCTCTGATGGTTTGTATAGTTTGATATATGATGGATATAGCATTATGGTGAAGAAAACATGCTTATACTGAGAGGGGAGGGTGAACAATGTAAGACCACTTTTACTTTTCTTTCCCAAACAATATTATGCAATATATCAATGGTAATATCAACAACAATAATCAAAGTAATGCAAAAATCACCACACACAATAGAGACACCAATTTAATGTGGTTCACCAAGTGTGGGCTCCTCCACGAAGAAAATATTTCACTAAAATTTTCTCAACAAATCTCTTGGGAAACCTTTCCCTATTATAATATTTATGTACCTCTATCCAAAGGAGACACCAATACCCTAATCAAGTTCATGGATCTCTATCAATAGGAGACACCAATAACCTAAGATAATTCATGGATCTCTATCCATAGAAGAACTCCTCATCTACTCTAGCTAGTGATATTCTAGAAGAACTATTGCCTCCACTACACTAGCTTATGGGTATCTATCCACTAAAGACTCCTACCCTCACTCAAAATACCTATCTTCACTACCGTAGCTAATGGACCTCTATCCACTAGAGACTATTGTCATTTATACTTTATCACCTCCAAATCTTGCTCTCAGCTACACTAAACATGGTCCTTTGGTCTAGCACAAATTTTTGCAATGTATATCTTTGATATGCACTAAACATAGTCCTTCGGTCTAGCACAAATATTTTCAATATTTGTCTTTGATATGCACTAAACACAATTCTTCAATATAGCACAAATTTGCTCAATCTCTGTCTCTAGTCTGGCATAAACCTATCCTCAAATATGCACTAAAATTTATCCTCAAGCCTTAACACAAAGCTTGAATCAATTACAAATAAACTCTTCTAGATCTACCCCAAACCTTAATCCAAGGTTTGAACAAATCAATCAATCAACTCTACTATCAAGTCTTCTCAAAGACTTATCTCAAATCTGCATTGTAAGCTTCCACAAAAGCTCACACTAATCTATCCACAAGTCCTCTATTGAACTTGATATCACTGCTCTTAAGTCTTCACCAAGACTTACCTCAAATATGCTTAACAAGTCCTCACTATAACTTGTACAATCTTCTCAACAAGTCTTCATAAAACTTGCCTCAAATCTGCTCAACAAGTTCTCACTAGAACTTGTCCAATATTCTCAATAAGTCTTCACCAAGACTTATCTCAAATTTGCTCAACAAGTCCTCACTAGAACTTGTCCAATATTCTTGTGAGATTATACAAAATCTTACTCAACTCAGTCCTTAAGTCCACTCTAGGACTTACTCAAATCTATCCACTAGCTTTCATAAAATCTCTATACAACTCAACTCAATCTATCATAGAAAACCTCTTCAATCACACAAACAAGTTTCACATAGAATCTTGTTTTAATATCATAGAAACATATAGATAATTATTAGAGACTCAATATGTTTCACACTCACAACAATGCTTAATCACTTTCAATCTCTCTTGTTTTACCATAAAAACATATAGAGAATGGTTAGAGACTCAATATGTTTCTCACTCACAAACACTCAATCACTTTCAATCTCTTTCTCAAATCAATTCAAAATATAGAACAATTTATTTCATAGAACTTGAAATATCACTTCAGCACTTTCAATTGACTAGGATCAATCAACCCCACTAAACAAATCACTCAATGAAACACTCTTTGCTTACAAACCCTAGTCCAAGCATATGAAAAATCACTCAATTATTTCCAACAATGCTTATCAAACAATCTCACATAACAATGATACTCATGATCTTGCACAAACCCTAGTTCAATATAGTTCTCAACTTCACATAACAATGATACTCATGATCTTGCACAAAACCTAATCATGCATATGAAGGCTCATTCAATATTTCCAACAATGCTTATCAAACAAGGTTTTTATCATCAAATTTCACTCAAAAAAACCTTTAACAATCAAACTCAAAAATGCTTATCAAAAAACCCTTTTCACTCCAACTTAGCATTCACAACATCCAAAAATAACTCACAAGGAAGATGTTCCCATACCTTTTGTTTGATGAAGAATTAACCACAAAACTTGTCTCAATCACAATTACTCTCTTTGCCAGTCTCAAGGGTTAGATGAAAAAATATCACTCTAACACTCCCTCAAAATATTTTACAATTAAAAAAATAATTAAACTCAAATACACCTTATTACTCCATATTGAAATTAGCATTCACCAAAAACATACATAAAAATAAATTTCTTATTACACCTTATAACTCCACTTTAAATAACTCAATCCACCAAACAGTTAAATAAAAATAACCATTTAATTTTATCAATCTTATATCTCCCTAAGCTCAAAACTATACCACACAACATTAGGAGAAAAAACCAATTTTTAATAAAAATTTAGTACCTCTCAAAGTTCTCTTGGCGGGATTCAATCCCAATTCAAAGCACTTCCAACACTTTAACCATGGTTTCCTAGCTATGTGATCTAAGTGCTCATGTGGTAGGCAAAAGTTCCCATGATGCTTTATCTCCTTCCCTGGTGCCAAAATCCAAAAAGGCTTTGGTTTATTCGATGCAAAAAATTTCACAACCTTCCCTGCTACGAATCGAACATAGCACCTTGCATTATGAAAGCACTACCAACTACCACTAGCCCACCTGGCTAAATGATGACAAGGCTTCCAAGCCTTGTTCCTTTTGACCCTTTACAACCGACCAAAAAGAGTCAATGAAGAACTTCTTCCTTCTTCTGCTCACTAAAATATTGCACACACCTTAGCTTAGGATATTAATTAATTCGATCATGGATAATTTGAAGCCACTTAGGCATTTGGTATTTATACCCATGCCTCCAAATGCATTGATGTCGATGAAGGAGAAAAGGATGACGTTGGCACATTAATTTTTCCCTTATAAACCTAACCTTAGGGTTATTAAATTAAATTATAATTTAATTAATAATAAAATTATTATAATTAATTTAATAACTATAATGTTAATTAAATTAAATCACAAATTAATTTATAATGAAATTATTATAATTAATTTATAATTAATTTAATTACTTTAGGTCTTACCATTAGACCTTTAATATTTTTTTTTTTTGGTAATTATAATAATAGATTAATCGTGGGTTTTTATAAAGGATCCCAAAACCTTATGTACAAAATCAGCCTTGCTAAAAGATATTTCATGCTGGATGGCTGGGTAAATAGAGTAGTTCATAAAAAATATAGGGAAATACAAAATGCCCGAGGGCCCCAGAAGATGCGGACAGTCCTGGAAATATTGATCTTGAAATACATTAAAACAGAATAATAGCCAAAGACAATATATCAACAAACTTTGGGAGAAGACCTATGATACAAATTCTTCATCATGAGGGAATATCTGCCTTGGCCAAACTGTCCACCTCGGTTGGGAAACGAGAATGCCAAACAACCGGGCATGTGGTCATCAGTCCTTTGTTGGCCAAGTGATCCGCCACCCGGTTACCTTCTCTATAGATGTGCCCCGCCTCCCACCTGGCACGCCGAGAGAGGAGCATCCTAGCATTGAGGATGATATTCAGGACCCGTCACGATGGGTATTTGGAGCCACGAAGGTAGTTGATAATGTTTAGATAATCGCCTTCAATAATTAAAGGCCTAGGATCATTCGATATGACCTGCAACCCTTTCAACACACCATGGGCTTCGACAAAATGATTGGTCTGAGGGCCTAGATTTTCATAGTAGGCCAAGATCAGCTTCCCATTATGGTCCCTGACAAGCCCCCGGAACCAGCGGGCCCCGGGTTGCCTTTAGCAGCCTCGTAAAAATTAAGTTTGATCCACCCCAAAGGAGGTTTGGTCCAAGTGACCTCCCTACGGCCATTCACTGAGTCAACTCTGAAAGAGGAGCCAAGGTCCAGTCTTTTGAAAATAATTGCCTCTCAAGGATTGTGAGGATGGGAGCTGGGAATAGTTTTTGAATTCTCGACAGCAAAGGATAATGCCTACTGGGAAACAAAGGGATCCATTCTAGGGATCTTGCTTAAGATTCTAGCATTACGCTCCAACCAAATTTTCCAGATGGAATGGTGAAAGGCAGCCTCACAAAGGAATCAGAGCTTAGAATTCTTAAAGGGATTGGGCCATTGGAGGAAGGCATCTTTAAGGGAGCGAGGGGAGCACCAAAGTACTTGGAAGGAAGACAACACATAGCTTAGGACCGAATGGGAAAAGGGGCAATGCAAAAATAAGTGATCGGATGTTTCACAGTCAACTAAGCAAAGATAGCACCTGTTGGGAATTGCAAGGCCTCTCTTGTGGAGATTGTCTATGGTAAGGGCTTTGTTATAAAAGGCAATCCAAGAAAAGTAATTTATATTAGGAATAATCCCTTTTCTCCAAATTTCTTTCCACCAAGGGTCCACAATAGCCTCACACGACAGAAGATCATAAGCGAACTTAACAAAAAACCGCCCATCCTGTGTGTTGCTCCAAATAATTCTATCATCTCTTATGATCAAAGGAATTAACATCGATTGGAGGACACTGTACAAGAAATTCACCTCATTATCAAACCCATCCATCGTCGGAAGTTTCCACCGAGGGGGAAGGGAACTCCGGTCAATGCAATCCGAAACCTTGAGATGACTATTTGGATCAATCTGGGCCCTCAAGCTAGCCAAGTTCTGATTTACAGCGAGAGCTTCATCTGTAGCCCACCTGTCTCTCCAAAAAAGGATCATGGATCCATCCCCAAATATCCAACGAGCACCCATATTAATCATCGAACGACCCTGAAGCACCGTATTCTAGAAAGTCGAAGCTTCATGAGGAGACTCAGCTTCCAGGAGAGAATTTTCCCCAAGATACTTTCTTTTAACTATATTGACCCATTCCATCGGTGCATTAATAAGAATTCTCCAAGCATGTTTGGAAATTAAAGTAGTGTTCATAAGCCTGGATCTTCTCAATCCCGTGCCCCCTTGGTCATTTCGAAGGCAAACTTTATCCCATGCCACCAGAGGAATTCTAGATTTTTCTTTGCTATCGGACCAGAGAAAATTCCTTTGAATCTGCTCAATTTTGGAATGGATAAACACAAGAAGCATGAAAACAAACATGAAATAGGTGGGAATTCCTTGAAGACAGGATTTGGTGAGGGTTGCCTTCCCAGCTTGAGATAGCAATTTGCCTTTCCAAGTGTTGAGTTTCTTATGAAGCCATTCCAAAATTGAATTCCAGATGTTCCCACCACCTCGCCCATTGCAAACTAGCAGCAACCCCAAATAATTTGCAGGCAGGGAATCAATAGTGCATTCGAGGATTCTGGCAATGTGAATTTGCCTATGCAGAGGGGTATTAACAAAATAAATTTTGCTCTTCAAATAATTAACTTTTTGGCCAGAAGCCTTCTCATACCGGGACAGAATGCGCTTGATAGATTTGGCTTGAGTGACAGACGCTCTAGTGGATATGAGCGTGTCATCCACAAACTGTTGGTGAGTGAAAGGATCAACTCTGGAAGTAGGAAAAATGCCAAAAATCTTGCTTTGATGAAGGGCTTCATTCAAAGACCAGCTAAGGACCTCTGCAAAAATAATAAATAAAATAGGAGACAGAGAATCACCTTGTCTGAGGCCGCGAGCACTCTGGAAGAATCTAGCGGGGGACCCGTTGATCAGCACAAAAAAGGACAGAGTGGAAATGCAACTATTCACAAGGTCAATCCAGTGATGATGGAATCCCAAATTGCAAAGGACAACATAGAGGAACCTCCTGTCCACTCTATCAAAAGCTTTATTCATGTCTAGTTTAAGGAAAAGCACAGCATTCTTAGAACATTGGGTAGTATGGAGGGTTTCATGAATAGTAATGACATCGTCAAGGATGTTTCTACCATTAACGGTGCTCCCATGAGCTGAACATACCAAAGAGGGGAGGAGGGATCTTAGACGACTAGCAATGGTCTTGGTAAGAATCTTGTAGAAAATATTGCAGAGGCTTATGGGAGGATAGTCAGAAAAACTTTTGCAGGCGGGCGACTTAGGAATGAGATCTAGGAAGGTAGAGTTGAGCTTCGGATGGATGGATCTTGATGCTTAGATTTCTAAGATAACCTCATAGACATCAGGCCCCACAACATCCCACATAACTTGAAAGAATTGGGGAGGAACCCATTAGTCCCGGGGGCCTTATCTGGTTGCATGGAAAAAAGAGCATCCTTAATCTCGAAATGGGAAAAAGGTTCCAAGAGTTTAATACTTGCCTCATGGGGGAATTTGGTAGGGAAATTAGCAAGCAAGGATTTCTAAACTTGGAGGACGCTATCAGGAGGAGCACCCAACAAATACTGGAAGAAATTGACTACTTCACTTCGAATTTCCTTAATCTCCCTGGTAGTGCACCCATCCTTACACAACACCTGTCTGATCTTGTTAGCCCCCCTGTGTCTCATGGTAGATGCATGGAAAAACTTTGAATTTGAATCACCGCTCTTCGGCCAGAGATCCCTGGAATTCTAACGCCAAAATGTTTCCTCACTGGCAATAATGGAATGATAGTCCACCAAGAGGCTCCGTTCCTCCTCTCTGAGGCCTTCAGAATACCCTTTGACCTCCATATTTTACTCTAAACTCTTCAAGTGCTCAGATATGGACCTTTTAGACTCAAAAATGTTGCCAAAAACCTCCTTATTCCATGCATTTAAGTTCTTTTTAATCATCTTCAGTTTTAGGGCCAGTCTTTTGGATGCTGAACCAACCACCATCACCTGCCACCATTCCAAAATGAACTATTTGAAATCCTTGTGGGAAATCCACATGGACTCAAATCTGAAAGGGATATTAAACCTAGGCCCACCAGTGGCCTCTAACAGAATGGGATTATGGTCTGACCTAATTCTTGGCAAAGTTGAGAGAGTTGCAGCACCGAGGAAGGGAATAGCTTCGTGGGAAATGAGGAACCGATCGAGCTTGACTTGGATGATATTGCTCCCAATCCTCCTGTTGCTCCAGGTGAAGGATGCCCCCTTAAGTTCGATGTCTAGCAGATTATTAGACGAAACAAAATCTCTGGAATCCTCCATGCCATGGCTGGCCAGCTCAGCGCCTCCCTTCTTTTCAGAGGGATGAAGAGGGCAATTGAAATCCCCTCCCACAACCCATGGGAAGTCACTAAAACTTTCCCTCATCATAGATATGGTTTTCCATAACTCATCTCACTCCGAAGCAGAGTTCGAGGCATAACAATTGGTCAAAATCCATGAAAAAATATCAACCTTGGAGTGAAACAGGACATTGATAGTCCTACTGGAAGCCGATAGAAGACTACCCTTGACCTTGTCAGAGTCCCACAGCACCATGAGACCACCTGTAGAACCTATTGCAGGGCTGGAAAGGAATTTGGCCTTGGCCCAAATGGCCCTAGCAACCTTGATAGAGGCAAAGGCATCAAACTTAGTCTCCTAAAAAATGAGGATGGATGGGTTAGACTTCTTTCGAAGATCGGCCACCACCCTACGCTTGGCCACTCTATTAAGACCTCTCAAATTCCATGAGAGGATTTTCATCTAGACATTTTAAAGACTTTATTGCCTACCTTTCCCTACTAGATGGGAGGTTTTGGGATAGGCGAATCACCCACCAGGGAGTCAGAATCTTCTTGAAAAAGCAACCGCTTGGATCCATTTGCAATGTTTGTTGTTTTTTCCTTATCCCTTCTTTCTTTGTTAGGAGGTCATCCCTATTTTCTTTCACAGCTAAAATCCACCCCTTGCTTCTGGCTTCTAGTGTTTCACGGACTAATGTTGCCATGCTATTCGTCCCTCTTGCCCAGCAGATACTCTTCTAGCAGGGACTCGGGAGGTTTTTGGTTTTGACAAATTGGGGAATCAGCCTGAGCAGACATACGGGAAGGAGACTGATCCTTTTCCACTTGAGGTTCTAGTTGGGAACTTGCATTGCATAGAATAGCATCCGACTCGGGGAGAACCCCAGAAGGATCTAGAGACTCAGGCACTATCACTACAAGGTGTTTCGGTTGTTTTCCTTCTTGCTCCGGGGGGTTGCCAGAAGCCCCACCCTTCATCCCTGGCTTTTGAAGAGGACAATTTGACTAAATATGCCCCTGGGAACTACATCGGGGGCAAAAGGCCAGTCTATTTTTGTATTTAATGACTTGCTTATGAATAACGAAGCCTCAATACTGAAGAGTGATGGAGGATGGAAGGTTCACCTCCAAATTTGCTAGGACACAGAAGCGAGCTTGGACGAATCTGGTTCAGGCCAGAGTGGGAGGGTCAATGGTGACCAACTCACCAATGGAACGGGCGATACCCTTGATAAAATTTTCATGCCAACAGAAAAGGGGAAGGTTTGATAGCCTAACCCATATTGGGGCAATATTAATACTCTGGGTTTCGGGGTTAAAATCCATCCCCTACTTCCTAAGAAAGAGACTTCTACGTCCCAGAAATCAAGGGCCCCCAACCAAAATTTTATAGTAATCCTCTGCATTATTTAGCCTAATTGTGAAAAAACCCTGGGATAGGGCAGCTAGCTCCATATGACCTGAGGTTCACCATTTTCCTACCGCCCACCTGCATATGGTCTCCATATCAGGACACCCTCCAATAAACTTCTCGATTAGGGTAAATTTTTCAAATTTGATGAAACTTGATAGAATTTCCTTCGGGATGTCTAGTTCATCCCTGGACAAAAAGAGGTCCTTAGTGAAAATACCATTTGGGGTTTCAGAAGCCACTGCCTCTGCATACAATTTATGTTGGCAGTATCTCCCTTTTTCAGGCAGATCCTTCCCACATCTGCATCCATATTTGGGTAACTTCGTCGAGCCTCCATTCTCTGACTGCCCTCCCTCCACCTTGCTACAACCCTCCAACTTGCTGGTGCCCAGGTTCACAGTGCTGGCGCTCCCGCTCCCATGCCCTCCTGTCGCTACCTTCCCGCTCATCACTGCTCGAACCACCTTTTCTTCGTCTAGACCTTTAATATTATAATATTATTTTTCTTGGGCCTTCTTATTTCTCTTATAGACATTATTTGACCACTTTGAATATTATAATGGGAGATATTATAATATTATTTCCCTTAGGTCTAGAAGCAATCTTTATCTTGCACTGATTACTAAAACTGACTCTTGACATCCTTCCTCTTGCACTACTCACTGAAACTAACTCTTGACATCATTCCTCTTGCACTGCTCATTGAAATTGACTCTTGATATCAATGACAACAAATCTTGCTCATATTTTCATAGACACTAAAATGTGGTAAACCCGATTAAGCACACACAAGAAATGATCAAATTGACATCACATGGCCCCTTGGGCAGCCCTTAGGAGGCTCACAATGGTTCTAGCCACTCTAGAAAGGGTTTTGGAGGCTATCGGCCCAATTTTGGGAGGTTTTGGCCCAAAATTCACCACCGTCCCACCCTGGGATGGTGGTAGATTCCCATTGTCCCACCCTGGGATGGTGGTGAGCCCTCGTCCTAGGGTGGGATGGTGGTGAAGTTTGACCCAAAAAAGTCAAAATTTGGCCAAATGGCACCCAGAAACTACCATTTTACCACCCAAACAGAGCATGCAAGGTAGAGGATAAGGAATCCTTATGACATTCATCTTTATTAGGGCCAAATTGGGATATTATCTTCCACACCTTGTGCATGCCTCCCATTTGACAAGTGGCACCTCCTGCCATGCATGCCCTTTTTGCACATGAGCCCCTTTGGGCTATAAAATGGGTTCAATATCCATAGACACACATAAATATAGGAATTATAGGATATGCAATGGAGTGCTTCCAAGATTTCCCCTCACCTTATTGCACCTTTTTTCCCTCGAAATCTCCCTTTTGCCAAGGAGGTTACCGGGTGACTTCAAGAAGGTAATTCGAGCGTAACTTTTCCATCCGGGTGAATTTCTTCACCAAATTCAATGAAAACACACCTTAGGTTGTTTAGGAACATCTTATAGTGGTTTGGTAACAAAATGTGGCCAGATTTGGTGGGTATCCCCTCCTAGGGTGCCCTCTAAATAGTTGTAATCACCATCGCCCCCCCGGGATGAGGGTAAATTATTAAGAAATTTATTTAATTTTTTTAATTTTTTATTTTCTAAATTATTCCATGATTCTACAGTTCAAATTTCAGGTCATTTGGAGTTAAAATGAAAGAGTTATGCTATTTTTAAGTTTTCGGAGGCTCGTAGGGCCCATCCGGGCACCCTAGTTTGATGTAGGTGGATCCGGGATCCAATTTGAAAATATGATCATATGGGTTGTCTTTAAATGCCAATTTATGCATACTGACCAAATTTCATGATTTTTGGATGAGTGCAAGTTCAATATTTTGTTGTCTTCCTTTTCGTAGGTTACAGGCGGGCGATGCTAAATCGAGGGGTCTACGGATGCAATTTCCGATATTTTTTGGTGATATCCTCCCAAAACCTCCTCTTTAACATCTCTACAAATTTTCAAGTCATTTTTATATCATTTGATGCACTTTTAATTCATATGCCATTTTGCCCCTATGGGGATTGCATGTTTTCACCATACACCCTTGCTATTTGACCCCTTTTTGCTTCCTTGTGTGCAGGTGCAGGTCCTTAGAATGATTTGGGAAGAAATATCAGACATCATAGAACCTATATACAAGTAGCGGCGGCATTGGATCACCCACCTCGATTGTGGGTACGCGGAGAAACATTGGATGTGCACCCAAATTCCGTGAAAGACTTGGTCTTTGGGCACCCAATATTGTAAAAATTGTATCAAATTTTGAGCCCTCAAGGGGACTTCTGTGTAACCTTGGATCTGATCCAACAAATTAATGAGAAGATACTTGCTTTGATTCATTTCCTTTTGTTTGGTACTCTTTCCTTTTACATGCATGCTTCCTTTTTTATGCTCATGAGCGATATGGGGTAGATACGCATATTTTTTCACATAATTTGGTGCACCTTTTTTCCCTAATTCAGTGGTGATCATGGTGGGACCCTTGTCCCTTTTGATTTGGGTGAAAATTTGACCTCTTTCTTGCAATTTTTGCCCTTTTTGTGTTGCAGGTGCTCCCCTCCCCACCCTAGAACGGTGGCAGAGGCTTTATTTGGCACACCCTGGGATGGTGGCTTCACCATCCCACCCTAGGATTGTGGTGAGGCTTCTACTCACCCCACCCTGGAGCGGTGGTGAAACAGAGAGATTTCTGCCCAAAAATTCAGAATTTGGAGAGCTCAAAATGGACAAGGTAAGTGCCTAAACCCTTTGATTTTCTGCTACATTTTTAGAGACTATCAAAAATCAGTTTTCTTTCTTCACTTGCTTGCATAGAAAGGTTAAAATTTACATTTTTTCTTTTCTTATAACATCACATAGCAAAAGGAAGAAGAAAATTCAAAAGAAATTTGAAGTAGCAATGCATCTTTATGGCTTGATTGCTTGTGGCTTACCCAATGGGTAGGTTAGCATTTAGGGCTTGCATCTATAAGTGACATTTGTAGGTTCCTTTTATCCTATATTTTTGAAATTAAAACACACCTATTGCATGCATTTAGTGAATGATCATTGAATGCTTCTTTGCTTACTTTCTTTGGATTAAAAGGAACCACACACACTTGCACGCTTCACTATAACATTGGTAAGGTTGGATTTCATCACCAACCCCCAATTCAGACTGGTGACATTGGATTTCACCTCCTTCCACCAGCTTGCCCATATATATCTTAGATATAATAGGGCACTCTCTCAATATGGAATAGGTCACTAATGTTCAAACTGCCTCCCATTGTTGGAAACATTGTTTCAGAGTGGAAGAGCTAGGCGAACCCCCCACTGGGATTTAAGCGGTGTACCCTAGACTCTTTTGAGAAATCATGTTTGGCACTAGTGTCCCTAGTCACCACTTTGGTTGAGTTCCCTCATTCTAATTCCACAACAAGAGAAAATAACAACAACAAATATAAACACATTGAAACCAGTTTAGGACACACATTTAATCAATAAAAAGATAATCATATTGTCTACTTTGTGTGTTTCTTTGTTATCTAGGACCAAAACCCTAACCCTAATTTTTCAAAAAATAGGGTTAAAAAAAACAAGTAAAAATCTACTTTTTGATTATGCATCCAATGCTTCAAGAATCATGCAAAACGGAGCTATAACGAAAAAGTTATTTTGGTTTTATTTTTACTCTATTTTCGACCCCGAAAATAGCAAAAAACTGCACTAAAATAGTCATAAAGTGGGCTAGACAACTCCGAAAAGTGCCAAATTTGTTTTGTTGTCTTAGTTAGCCCCTAGGGCACCTCTCCTAGAAATTTTGAGTCCTAACTCTTCACGGTTCAAAATTTCCCAAAAATCCCAAAAGTGGGCATTTCCCCATGGGCCCCGATGGGCCAAATATTCCAAAAATACAAATTTTTGACCCAAAAATAAAATTTTGGAGACCTAGCCCATTATGATCAGCTCGTCACACTGATCATTTTGATATATAACACTTATAGCATTTTTTAGAAGTCAAAATTTTCTTTAGTGTGGGTTTCCTTCAAGGTTTGCCTAGTCAACACATTATGACAACTATGCATGGCCGAGCTCGATCACGAGCTAGTGAAGTAGAAAAATTTAGGAGAGGCCCTGAGCACCATCATTATAGGTATGAGGATTTCCTCACTCCTGCATGGAGCCCTGATAGTAGTCACCTTCACTATTCTCCTGAGGATCTCATCATCCCTGCACGACACCCTGAAAGTCATTGTGAGGTCCACTCCTCACTTAGAAGACCCGACCACCAAAGTACCTCTACCAAGAGAACATCAATGGGTTACCCACATGATCAAGTGGATTATTCGGTTAGCCAACACCGATTCCAATCATAAACCAGATATAATCAGCCTTCCAAAGGGCCTAGCAGGGAGGTCTACACTCCCTCTACATCATGGTCTTCACCACCTAGAACTCCCATCCAACAAGTGTTAGCAACCCAGAGTAGGCCTATGTGAAGTTTGCATGCACCATCAACCAAAGTGACCATGAGCGAGCTTCTACTATAGTCCTCCAAATATTGGGAACCTTTCATGAGGGTCTTGGATTCCATGGAGGTACAACATCATGACTCTGATGCTTTCACCAACTTTATGGAATACATACAAATGTACAAGAATCCTACTATATCCTTTCAAAATCATGAGGTCAAACCCGTACCTACCAATTCACCAGATCCTACTCTGCATATCATCGCTAGTATCAATAGGGTCCCCTATAAGTGATTATTGGTTGACACAGGTTCCTCAATAAACATTATTACCACAGCTTCACTAAAGCATCTCAACCTTCCATCCTCACGCATTGCACCATCCAAGTTCACATTACAAGCATTCAATGATGCTTTATCCTCCACTATGGGCACAATAATCCTACTTGTTGAAGTTGGACAAAATACTATGCCTACATTGTTCTACATCTTGGAGGGTGCAATACAATACAACATACTGCTTGGAAGGCCATGGATAAGAGATATGGAATGTGTTCCATCTATAGTTCATCAATGCATTAAATACATTGATGAAGGTAAGGTCCATGTGGTCCATGTTGACCCAGACCCCTTCAAGTATTATAAGTAGGTGGATCATCCACAAAGGCCTATAGTGTCACCCAAGCATTTGGACACTAAATCCAATGACCTTATTCAGAGTCTAGATTCAACCCCACGGTTAGTCATGAAGCTACCTTCACCACCACTAGTACCATCCTCTATCTCTTCAAGCAAGGAAGAATTAGAAGAGCCAACTACAGAAGCTCCCATAGCTATCATAAATACACCTACAGAAGATATTTTCACTCCTACCAAAAAGGAGGAAGAGCCCATTGTTGATACGGATGAATCAAATCCTATCATACCATATTCATCCACCATAGTTGAGGACACAATTCAATTCACCTACCTATAACTCGATGAGTGCATAGTACCCAATGTTGCATTCACACCTATCATCGAGTCGATAAAGGATCTAGGTAGTCCCCCTACCAAGTTTCCACCCATTGATAGCATTTTTGATGCACCCTCTGAACATGGAGGCCAAGTAGATCACCTTGGACAAGTTGATGAGGTAGCCATAACTTGTTCAAATGCAAATGCATCTTCTCATGAGTTTGTGGGAATGATCAATGTGATGAAAGAGAACCAAAGTCCTCTGAATCCATCTATGCAACTTGTGACTCCATCCAAAATCCCATCCACACCACAGGAGATACCATTGATGGATTCGGTCACACCTACTCCATATCATCCAACATCTCCACAAGATCAAGAACAGGTGTACCCCCTAGACCAAAGTGGGGGTAACCCAACTACCATAGTTGAAAACTCTGAGTTGGAACATGAGCATGAGCTAAATCAAGAACAAGAACATGTGGATATAATCGCTAGCTCCAATCATCATGAAGCATCCACATCTTCTCAGACATTAGGGACTTTTGATCCACCCTCGATCAATTATCTCTTAGCTCCCACACCTAGTTCACCTCCACCACATATAAGTTGCCATCCAACTCCCTCAATAGCTATCCAATCATCGCCTCCACTAGTACCACAACATATCTTGGATAGGCTAGCCGATGTGGAGTTACAAGTGAGTCACAAACAGAATGATTTACAATAGATCTTGGATCAACTCACAAGCATTGAGTTACGGTTGAGTCATCCAAAACCTCAACCCCTTGATTGTCAGGACCAACCCACTCCTACACAGTCCAATGTTAAGTCTCAAATAAATCAAGGGCTAAACCAACAACGTCACCCTAAGCGATAATTTATGCCCATTAATGAGTCCAGGGACTCTCTATTTGAGTGACTCTACGTAGCAAAGGCAATTACTTTACCTGAGAGTCAACTTGTCGACCCCTATGCACCTAAGCCCTACGGATATCATAAAGACCTATACTACAAATACCATAGGCAGAAGGGGCATGATGTGCATAAGTGCTTTAAATTCAAAAACCTGGTACAAGATATGTTTGACAAGAATGATCTTCAAATCAACAACCAACAAATTGACATAGTGCAACATCTATTACCTATAGATGGTAGTCAAGAAGAGCAACCTAAACAGGTGACTGAGACACATACAACCTCATCACCTCATAAAATGAGTCAACCGAGTTTGCCTTGTTTAAGGCATCAACATCGTACTTGGACTCCATTATCTGAGCCTATGTCAACCATCTTCCATAATCTGCAAGATACATAGGCAATCGTATTGCCATACATACGCCCGTTCAATCCAAATGGGCCCAAACCTAAACAATATAGGGAGGATCATTATTGCCTCTATCATCGGATGAGAGGGCATGCCATTAACAATTGTCATATGTTTAGACACAGGGTCCAAGATCTTATTGATGAGGGAGCTTTATCCATGAGTGGAGAACTCATTTCACCCCATCAAAACATGGGCATTACCCAAAATCCCCTAGCACAATTGGGGGGTCAATTTCTATTGCTCCTTCTAGCCAAGACAATAACATTGCACCAATCATAGTACATACTAGGGGTATCCAAGGTGTAACACCTTCCCCACTATTTACATCACAAGAAATGAAGCAAACTGGGGATTCTAAAGGTATCACACCTTCCTCGATTCCTTTGATCACCACAAATGCTGGGGGTATACAAGGTATTGCACCTTCCTCCTAAGAACACAAAGTAAGCAAAGTTACAAAATGCTCCAAGGGTATCTACATACCGCTTGGTCAACCCATAGCACCCCTAGGTGGTCTATAACTATCTAGGTGACCCCAAAAGGCTCCTAGTAGGTTCTCATCATCTAGGTCAAGTAAAAACACTCTTGGAATATCTACGATCATTTAGGTTAATCCTAAAAGCCCCGAAGGCATCCATAAGCTCTTTTGTCATAGCCAAATATCCTTAGGTAGTCGTAGATACTTTTTAAGTGTCGTCACATGTCTAGGTCACCCCAAAAGGCTCCTAGAAGGTTCTCACCATCTAGGTCAAGTAAAAATGCTCCTGGACTATCTACGATCATCTAGGTCAACCCTAAAAGCCCCAAAGGCATCCATAAGCCCTTTGGTCATAGCCAAATGCCCCTAGGCAATCGTAGACACTTTTTAAGTGTCGCCACACATCTAGGTCACCCAAAAGGCTCCTAGCGGGTTCTCACCATCTAGGTCAAGTAAAAATTCTCTTGGACTATCTACGATCATCTAGGTCAACCCTAAAATCCCCAAAGGCATCCATAAGCCCTTTGGTCATAGCCAAATACCCCTAGGTAGTCGTAGACACTTTTTAAGTGTCACCACATGTCTAGGTCACCCAAAAGGCTCCTAGCGGGTTCTCACCATCTAGGTCAAGTAAAAATGCTCCTAGAATATCTACGATCATCTAGGTCAACCCTAAAAGCCCCAAAGGCATCCATAAGCCATTTGGTCATAGCCAAATGCCCCTACGCAGTTATAGACACTTTTTAAGTGCTACTACACATCTAGGTCACCCAAAAGGCTCCTAGCAGGTTCTCACCATCTAGGTCAAGTAAAAACATTCTTGGACTATCAAAGATCATCTAGGTCAATCCTAAAAGCCCCAAAGGCATCCATAAGCCATTTGGTCACAACCAAATGCCCCTAGGTAGTCATAGACACTTTTTAAGTGATGTCGCACGTCTAGGTCACCCAAAAGGCACCTAGCAAGTTCTCACCGTCTAGGTCAAGTAAAAATGCTCCTAGACTATCTACGATCATCTAGGTCAACCCTAAAATCCCCAAAGGCATCCATAAGCCATTTGGTCATAGCAAAATGCCCCTAGGTATTCATAGACACTTTTTAAGTGCCGCCACACATCTAGGTCACCCAAAAGGCTCCTAGCGGGTTCTCACCATCTAGGTCAAGTAAAAATGCTCCTAGACTATCTACGATCATCTAGGTCAACCCTAAAAGCCCCAAAGGCATCCCTAAGCCCATTGGTCATAGCCAAATGCCCCTAGGTAGTCGTAGACACTTTCTAAGTGTCGTCACATGTCTAGGTCACCCAAAAGGCTCCTAGCGGGTTCTCACCATCTAGGTCAAGTAAAAATTCTCCTAGGCTACCTACGATCGTCTAGGTCAAACCTAAATGCCCCAATGGCCCCCAAATAAGCCTGTTGGTCACATGTACATACATATCAATCAAAAATTCAAAAACATCATCAAAACATCAAAATACAAAAACATTGCATCGCATTGCACTTTCATATATATATATATATAAATCAAAATTTCAAAAACATCATCAAAACATCAAAATACAAAAACATTGCATCGCATTACACTTTCATACATATATATCAATCAAAATTTCAAAAAAATATTGTGTTCCCATCAAGTTGCATACCATTGCATTATCATTTGCATTTGGCATAATCATCATTGGCACTTTGTATTTTTAGAGTGGCTCATACATGTCTAGCATTAAAATAGTACACTAAGTATAATGCACAATCAATGGTGTCAAGGTTATCACTTAGCTCATTCCATAGTTACTTATCATTTCCATCTACATTTCATACATTTCCATGGTCGTGTCCATTCCCTCCACTTAGTCATTTGTTTTTAGAATGTCATTAAGGTTTTCGGTCACTTAGCCATATCTAGTTTCTTCTTAGATTTTGTAGAAGGCTAGTGATATTTTTAGGAGGTAGAGTCTTGCTGAGATCGTGCCTCGTATACATCAAATCCCAACACATTTCACACTAATAAATCCAAGTTTATGAAAGGAAAGATGAAACCCACAAAGTGGTCTAGGGTACCTTGAGTGAAAATTTTATCCTGCTCATCCCCCTATGCGAATGGTTCAAGAATGCTGAGAATTGGCAAAATGACAAGCTCTTCCCCACCCAATTCCCCAAAATAAATAGTGGTTTTCACCACTATCAAAATTTCCAAACACCCTTGATCCCTAAAGTCGTAAGGATTCATACTACATGTCCCTATGAAGGATGGGTAGTCATCCCCAAGGCCTAAAATATCAACACCATTCCAAATCAAAATCCCAAAAGCTTCCCATAAATATTTCCAAACACCTTTGATCCCTAAAGTCGTAAGGATTTGTACTACACGCCCTTGAGAAGGATGGGTAGTCTACCCCAAAGCCTAAAGGATCAATGCCATCCACAAGCCAAAAATCCCACAAGTTCAAATTTAAAATCAAAAAACTCAAAAAGCAACAATAAAAAATAATAGTGGTTATCACCACTACTCAAACCCCTTGCTCAAGAGAAAAAAAAAAAAAACTCAAAATAAATAGTGATTATAGTCACTAAAAAGAGAAAAATAAACAATGATTTTCATCACTATATATGAGAGCAAGTAATCCCAATCAATTGAATAACCAAAAGACACCTGAGCTTGAATCCCTGGAATTCTCAACATTTGAAAAACCATTTAGGTGATCCTCATTACAGGTTTTGTGGATAGCCTACTTGTCAATGGTGGTATCCTAAATGCATGATGATATGTCTATCACATTAGCTTTGCATGTGTATAGACCAATGTTTGCATGTGGACGAGCTAGCTTTTGGTCACCTATACTATCTAGTGGTCTAATCCAACTGAGTACAAAACTTTAGATTGTGGCATTCATAGAGTGATCCTCATTACAGGTTTGGTGGATAGCCTACTTGTCAATGGTAGTATCTTTATGCATCTCGCAGGAATGAACTAACTTGCACACACAGGGATATTGAGTATCTTGGTCATCCTAACAGATTCATACCTTGTTAAAAAGTCTTGCATAGTTAGTATAAAATTTTTGATCAATTTACTAGAGTGTTTGAGTTTCATGGAAACCTCATGAACATCTTCTAAACATCATATCACTTCACCACATTTATTTTAAGTACATTATTCACAAATCCATTACATAGTCTCATGACAATATTACATATGAATTGATGCATTCTATATCGTCTATGGTACTAGAATAATACGACATATAGTTATCCATCTCATCATACATCTGTAAACACCTAAAATGTGTCATGTCGAGGGTGACTACTCATATGTACATGCTACAAGACCATATGAAGGATCTTGGATAGACTCCAAGATAGAGTAGTGGTTCTAACCACTCAATTTAGGCATTTTTGCCTAAGCAGTCTAAATCGCAGCCTAGACCTGTGGTCTCTAGTATAAACCATGGTTGACACCTGCGGTCTATAGTCTGGACCTCAACTGTGACCTATGATCTTAACTGAAGTTCAGTTAGACCTTCCATTCGAGACAAATCAGTTGGAACGACCAAAAGATATAGAAGGAGGTGGTTAGAGGGTGGAAGCTTCCATTCCAACTATCCTAACCACCCCTCCATGAAGCCACCCCTAGCCCTAGGGGCATGCTATAAATACCCACTCAAAATTGGGAGAGAAGATAAGAGCAAGCATTGGATATTTGAGCAGTTAAGCCCTGGAAAATTGTACACTCAAACTGAGTATACTAAGAGATAGAGCTATTGCACTTAACCCCTAACCCTTTTGCAACCATTCATGATGAATTGCATTATGGATGCCCTAGGTGCTTAGGAGGGTCAAGAAACACAAATCTAGAAAAATTAAGGTCCTTCACATTGAATTGACTGCCGAATGAGTTTGATGACAATGAAGGCGACCCTTGAACATCAATTTGGACAAGGAGATTGAGCCCACTACCCTTGATTTTGAGGGTAAACTCATCAGAGGTCAAACTATGGCTGTCATTCATGGTTCATAGTGCATACCACTCACTAGAGCTGTGGTTTGTAATAGGTGATATATCACCTTAATATTTTCATTTATGTTTAGCTAGATAGGTTAGATTAGCTATTTTGTTGATTTAATGGTATTTTAGAAGACTTATGACCGAAGAACTAGGCTAGATTCACATTTTATGCTTATGTTTTAATTAGGAATAAAAAAAATTCTTTATGCATGTTTATGCTTCATTTTCTATATTTGATCCATGCATAGTGTAGATGCTATTTTATTTTATGCTATTTCATGAATCTTGATTAAATTTGCATAAGTTTAGCAGCTTTCTTTATGCTTTCTTGATTATGTATATTAACAGTGTCATTATGCATTTTACCTAAAAGGGCCTCATCATGAGAGGTTGCCTATCTTTTTGACATTCTTGTTGTTTCTTGACCACAGGGAATAGTTCCAAAGGAGAGATAAAGAATCCAATTCCTTCCTCAACATGAAGAAGAGGCTCATCGACACCCTAGAGAAGGTTGTCTCACCCTGAGGGGCATTTTGATTACACCTACCCTTGATAGAGATTAAACACTATTGTAATTGATGTATCAAATGGGTATCCCTAAGAGGGAAAAATATGTAAGGTGACTCCATTGAAATTAATAAAGGATTCCTTGTATTCACGTTATTTCTTGTTATCAAATTATGCATTCCTATTTGTGTATTCTTCTTCAATTGCGATAGTTAGATCGAGTGTGAGCCTTTTTGGTGGTTATAGATGGTAATCACAGTGGAACCCCAAATTTATAGGACCTAACTATGTTTTACTTATTTTTGCACTTGCAAGTACAGACTATAGCTATTAGCTGTGAGCCAACAATTGAACCATAAGTTCAACACATGGTTTATAGTGCAGATCGCAGACCAGACCTACGGTTTACATTTTACAGAGCAGACAATAGAAAAAAGAGTGCAGATCAGATGAGGACCTGAGGCAGGCCCCATTTTCACCCTCCCTATTTTTTCGGTTTCTATCTATGTTTTCCAGAGAACAGAAACTAAAACGTAAATTTACTAAGGCTAAAATGAACTAAAAAAGGATTAGGTCCTTAGATTTCTTTTTCTAAATTCTTGATAGGCAATGCTAGGAATAGTGGATCTCCGATTGTAGTCCACCCTAGAATACAACGTGCTATATTAGAACTTGTGTGTAGGTTTGCATGTTTGAGGCCCAAGTAGTGGCAATTTGCATACTACTTTGCATTGTCAAAAAATCATGTAGAGTATAGCATGCATATTTGAATATAAAATGTTTCTTTTACATTACATGTAGGAAATAATCATTGTGCTATATTATGCATTTTTATTTTATGCAAATTAAAATGAACCACACACACCATGTTTCATTTAAACATCAGTGGCATTGGGATCTCACATCCAACCCATTTGATTGAGACCAATAGTGGATGTCATTACCACTTGGTTGGCTCATTTGAAATTGTATTATCGAGAACTGCTCATGGCCAAGGCCGACCCAAGAACTATCCTATCCATGCAAAATAGCATGCAATCATCTTCATAAGAGTGTATCACTACACATGGTGTGTTGGGTGAGGTTTGGTAGTACCTAAGCTACCTCGTTGAGTATGGACTTCACTCCCATATTCGTCTTGTGCGAGTATATGGGTAAAAACCTTTAAACAAATTGAGTATAACATCAACTTTTGAAAAATACAATAAGAGTTCAAAGTATATTCACAACAAATCAAATGCACTAAACTAGTTTTAGGACACACATTTAATCCTTAAAAGAGATAATCATATTGTCTACTTTGTGTGTTTCATTATTGTTAGGGAAATCAACATAAGATCCTTGATCTGGGGACCAAATCCTAACACTAATAATAATAATTTTTTTAAAGTAAAAATATAATTTTTTATTCTACATCCAATGAGAATCATGTAAATCAGAGTTATAACGAAGATTTTATTTTTGTTTTATGATTACTCTATTTTCGAGGCCGAAAACTGGGAAAAATTGCACTAAAACGATCATAAAATGGTCTAGACAACTCCAAAACTTGCCAAATTTGTTTTGTTGTCTTAGTTTTACCATTTTAAACCTCTCAAAGAAATTTTGGGTCCTAACTCTTCATGGTTCAAAATTTCCAAGAAATTCCTAAAAGTGGTCATTTCACCACGAGCCTCGGTTGGCCAAATATTCCAAAAATACTAAATTTTAACCCAAAAATCATATTTTTAAGTTATAGCTCATTGTGATCAGCTCGTCGCATTGATCATTTTTATATATAACACTCACAATATTTTTAGAAGTCAAAATTCATAAGGTCATGGTCAATGCATGGGGTCATCCCCGATCTAAGACTGAGGTTGCACCCAATGCACCACAGGGTCTGGATCACCCTAGAGGTAGAACATTTGCCCAAAACATACTTGAATACACTTAAAGTAGTATTAGATGAGACAAAACAACTCACAGTGGATCTCATCAAGGAACCTCGCTCAGGAGAACTAACAACAGATCTTCTTGTGACCTAAAGGAGAACACCTCTAAACCTCCCACATTTCATTACACTGAGTGTTCAAATTAGTCCAATGAAGGGTGAGATAGAGGTAAGACAACCATTCACATTCCTCTTATAATGCCAAATCCTTCTGATCATGGAGGATGTCATTTGTCTTATCGTAGTGTTGGTGAGGAAGGTACTCCTCTTGCACAACCTTGTAAGTCTCATCGCTTTGACTTCTTAGACCAAGGTGTTGGAAGATCTCAACATAGGAAATTGGAGCATAGAAGCATACATCATGATCATTCATCTCATGTATCTACCAGATCCACTAAGGAGTACATCATGGATGAAGGAATTATCACGCAGTTGCATCCTATCCACACCCATAGTGAGTGTTCCAAGCGAATATGCAGTGCCCCTGCAACATACTTGCATGAGAATTGCACCCCTAGGGAAGAACATAATATTAATGTAATCTTGACTCATCAAGGAAAAAGAGTTGCCAAACTTGTTGTGCAATTTTAAGAAAACAAGAACCCTCACAAGGAGTTGCAAATTCCTAGACCTAGCACAGCAAATCGATCAAATCAATCACATATGTCAAATGCAATCCAGAGAGAACAAATGATTCAAGACCAATTGAAGGGTTTGCACATTGAGCATGAGTTTTTAGAAAATATAGAATGAGAAAGTGCAAAGTAATAGTGGTTGCACCTACAATAGTTATATGAACACTGCTTAGAAGAGCAACGACTCCTTGATTTAAAGGAGCAAGAAGAGCGATAAAAAAGATTGGCTTGATAAAAATTACCTTCTCACAGAGAGTACAAGCAACAACATAATGAGAGATATGCTACTTCATACCTTGATCTGCATAATAGGAGAGTAGATGATTATGTTCACCATACTTCTTGACATGCTTCTCAGCCACAAGAGCGTTTAGTGCCAAATAGGCATGAGAACAAGCAGTATGAAATATCAGAGTTGGATGACCAGGATCAAGGATATCCTGAACCATATTCTATAGATGTGGCTGATGAATACAATCGACCACCTTGCACTCAAAGGAACTTACCTCCATTTGCACCCTGAAGATCCCTTCGGGAGGAATATATCATCTCTTCTCAAGACTACAAGGTGCTTGCCAAGAAAATCAAATCTCTCAAGAAACAAGATGTGGCTAGTCAAAAGCCCACTTTAAGCAAGATACACAATCAACCATTGTGTCCATCAATTCCAAGTCCTACTTACCCTAAACATTTTGAAATACCTAAATGGGATAAGTTTAAAGGTGATGAAGATGCATAAGAGCATATAACGACCTTTATTAGTGCATGCTTCAAAATATAGCACGATGATGCCTTGATGTTAAGAACTTTTGTTATGACCCTCTCGGGTGTAGCGTCTGAATGGTTTAATAAATTACCTAGGAACAACATCACCAACTTCGAACAGTTGGTGGATGCTTTCCTTGAGCGCTTCTCATTTGGAACCAAATAGAAAGCTAATATATCTAACTTGGCCAATCTATGTCAAAATGATGATGAGCCAATTATGGATTATGGGAATAGGTGGTGAAAACTAATGGTAAAATTACCATTCTCTACTCCCATTGCTGAACTTAATCGAATGTTCACAAAAATTTGTGCCAAACACATATCATTTTTGCTCCAGTTGCAACAATATACAAAATTTTAAGAGGCTTTAGCACAATCCAAGGTCATTGAAGATATCAAGCTGAAAGGAGACCTAAAGCTTCGTAGCAAGAAAGAATGGAACAATAAGAGCACACGATATCAACCACAGCAGGCTGATCTTGTGCATGTCAACCAAATCATGTTAAACATTCCAAAAGAAGCATAGAGCCAACAATAATAGAATCATCAGGCTCAAACGTCTCCCGTGCATCACAATCAACATGATAGGAATTCAAGCAAGGATAAACAAAAATGTCCACCTCGCAACTATATGCCATTGCATGAATCTTTGGCATCAATTTTCAATCGTATTTGCAAGGCTAAGGTCCTAATATTGCCTGAATTACGCACCTTGGATCCTAATCACCAAAAACCTAGACGGTATAGATAAGATCTCTATTGTGTTTATCATCGGCAAAATGGCCATGATATCTAGGATTGTGTTGCATTCAAGAATATAGTGCAAAATATGTTGGATAAGAACAAATTACAAATAGATAGCCCCTCTATTATCGATAATCAAGACATTGACATATCCAAAAACCCTCAATACAACCATGAGGATGACAACAATCAATTTGAGCATGTTAATGAGATGCACATGGCCCCACATAATAAGGGTTTTATTGGTATGATCAATATTGTAGCACAAAGTATGAAATGCCTTGATTACCCCAACATACTGAAAAGTTCAAAAAAATTTGATAAGCTATCATGGTCCATATCAACAATGAATCCAATTCACTTACAAAAGGACCATGTGATTACCTTTTACAGGTAGGATATTAAGCTAATCCCTAAGGATGAACCCAATCCACCGCTACACATCATAGTGGGCATTAATCAAATTTTGTACAAGAGAGTCTTGATTATCTATCAACATCATCATAGTTGCAACTTTGAAGCATTTAAATCTACCATATCCACACATTAAGGACTCAACATTCACTTTGAGAGCCTTCAATGATGCCACATCCCCAAAAATCGGTACAAAAATTCTACCTATATAGGTTGGGATAAAGATGATACCTACATTGTTCCATATCTTGGGGGGTGAGAGGCAGTATAACATATTGCTAGGGATACCATGGATGAGAGCTATAGAATGTGCACCTTCCATAGTGCACCAAAATCTAAAATTCATACACCAAGGACAAGTGTATGTGGTCCCCCATGATCCTAAGCCATTCAAATATTGTAAGAAATTTTATGAGCCACAAGAAACTCTAGTGGCATGTGAGCCTCAAGATATTCATTCAAATAAAATTATCAAACATTCGACTAGGGCTTCAATCAAGAAATCGCTACCCTCTCCCATCACAAAAAATTATGGTATCATATTACCTGATGATGAGAAGAAAACATCATTTAACATGATTGATATAGAATCATCTCAACTAGTTGATGATTTACTTACAACTAGTCTAAAAGCTAAAGAACCTTCTCAAGAGTTCATGGGAATGGTTGACATTAAGCAAGAGGATCAAGGGATTCTAAAGTAGATAGAACAAGAGAGGGGGAAATCAGATGTTTCTTCCACATTGAAAGGGCCAAAAAATTTGAAATTAGTCACTCCTAACTCATTTCTCATGATTCCTCTTCAAGAGCAAGAATGAGTGCCTTCCCCACATCAAACTGTGGGTACTCAGGCTTACACAGTTCAATAGTACAAAATGAAACAAAAATATGAACTAAGTCATGAACCTGAGCATGTGGATGACACTAACAAAGTGAATCGTCAAGAAGTAGCCACATCCACTCAAAGGAAGGAAATTGGTGATGTGCACTTATCTGGTGGATCTTTAGCATCCACTTTTTCTTTTCCTTCAATAGACAAGGGTATTTCAAACCAATCATTGGAAATATGCATCAATTATTTTTTAGTATTGCAATCCATTCTAAGCCATATAGATAGAATGGATCATTGAATGGATGAGCAAGATAAGACATTGCATAGTATCATGAACTGGCTTGAAAACCTAGAATTACAAAAGCAACCCACATATAAGGCTGAACCACTTTCTATGCAACCACAAGAAAAGCTTCAGCAAAAGCAAGATCTAATTCAGCTAACTCAACCATTGGGTCCTCATGGAAAACCAATATATATTAGGCACCTAAGATAGTTGCAATGAATTTGGAATCTTTTAAACGAGTCTATGTCTAGCATTCTTCAAAATATGTAAGAATATAAGGTCATCAATTTACCTAACATCATACATGTAGATCCAAATTGAGTTAAACCTGAGGGTTATAGAGAGGATCATTATTGTCTCTATCATCGAATGGAGGGTCACAACATTCATGATTTCTTTGGATTCAAGCATAAGGTATAGAACCTCATAGATAGTGGGATTTATCATGTAGATGGTTCACTTACAGTGCCCCAAACTACTAAAATAGAGTTTTCCTCATCCCAATCATCACCTCAAAGGCACCCATCACCTCATAGGCCTAACAAGACTCTTCCACGAGTATTTGCATTTCAGATGACTACTACAACTTTATTCCAAAAGTTATATGAGGAAAATGCATTGGTATTGCCTAAGATCAAACGAAGAAAGTCCAAATATGGATCCATGGATGAAAGTCTCTTTTGCATTTATCATCGTATGTAGGGGCATGAAATTTGTGGTTGCTATCCATTTAATAAGATAATGCAAAACCTGGTAGAATGAGACGCTATCCGCGAGGATGGTTCTCTCATTCACCCACACCTAGATACATGCAATCCATTGAGGTCCATGCCTTAATTGGGAGAGTTGATTTCTATCACTCTTCCTAAGCAAGATAAATATATTTCAGTAGATAACATGCATGTTGGGGGTCTTCAAGGTAGCATATCTTCCCCACCATCCACACCAAATTCAATGAGGTAAAGTGAGGATCTTAGAGGTAGAACACTTCCCTCACTTTCATCGAGTGGCACACACACTAGGGGTATCTAGGGTAGTGTACCCTCCCCAAAAGGCTCCAAGGGTTCCTAAAAACCACTTGGTTAAGTCAGTCAAAAGGCTTCAAGGGTTTACATAAAACCGCTTGATCATCCCCAAAAGGCTCCAAGGATTCCTAAAAACCACTTGATCAAGTCAGTCAAAAGGCTCCAAGGGTTTACATAAAATTGCTCGGTCATCCCCAAAAGGCTCCAAGGGTTCCTAAAAACTACTTGGTCAAGTCAGTGAAAAGGCTTTGAGGGTTTACATAAACCGCTCGGTCATCCCCAAAAGGCTCCAAGGGTTCCTGAAAACTGCTTGGTCAAGTCAGTAAAAAGGCTCTGAGGGTTTACATAAAATCGCTCGATCATCCCCAAAAGGCTCCAAGGGTTCCTAAAAACCACTTTGTCATGTCAGTCAAAAGGCTCTGAGGGTTTACCTAAAATTGCTCGGTCATCCCAAAAATGCTCCAAGGGTTCCTGAAAACCACTTGGTCAAGTCAGTCAAAAGGCTCTAAGGGTTTACATAAAAATGCTTGATCATCCCCAAAAGGCTCCAAGGATTCCTAAAAACTACTTGGTCAAGTCAATCAAAAGGTTTCAAGGGTTTACCATAAAATCACTCGGTCATCCCTAAAAGGCTCCAAGGGTTTCTAAAACCGTTTGGTCATGTCAATCACAGGGTCCAAGGATTTTCAAAATTACTTGGTCATCCCAAAATGTCCCAAAGGTACACATAATCCCTTTGGTCAATCCTAAAAGCTCCAAGGATTACTAAAAATTGCTTGGTCAATCTAAAGGATCTAGAGGCATGTACTCACCATTTGGTCAATTATGAGGCTCAAAACCCGTAAAAAAATTATAAAATCCAAAAAAATTGGTAAATCTTAAAATCCAAAAACATTTTCTTTTATAGTTTACATTTTCATACATGCATTCACCTCATCATATTACATTTAGGCAGTTGTCATCCATTGCATTCCACAGTAGAGTGTAATGTGTCTATCAAAATCTTACAAACGGTCACACGTTTGTGTTTCAATCATGTACCATTGCATTTATCATAATTCATTTCATTCATACACGATAACTATTGCGGAGAAATATGTATGTATATTAAATTTTTCAGTCACTCAAACATACCTAGTGGGTTCTTTAGATACTGTAGAAATCTTGCTTTGCTTTTATAGACAAGGTCATTAGTTGGGATAGTGCTTCAAAATATCAGGATTCCTTCACTAAACAAAATAATATAAAATCTTGCTAAGACAAAAGATAATGAAAGTTGTGAAATCAGTCTTAGGTATCTAGAGAGATGGGTTTCACGACCTACTTATCTTGCAAATAGTCAGTTTAGAAAGGTGAACTTTGGCAAAAGGACAAGAATTTCCCCTATAAATCCCAAATTTACAAAGTTTAAATCTGAAGCTACAAATTGCAAATTTCAAAATACAAAGTTCAAATCAAATGTAAAATGACATAGTGAATCAAAAGCACTATAAAAATCCTTTTCTCAAAGAAAAAGGTAACACGTGGACTAACAATGATTTGTATCACTACATATGAGCAAGTAATAAGGGTGAGAACATGAATCCCTAGATTGTCCACCTTTTGAAAGCCATAGAGTGATCCCCGATCATAGTAATGGGTTGGAAGAGTCCTACCTGCAATCGTAGGGGTAGTTCTATTGGGTGATCCCCAAACATAGCAATGGGTTGAAAGAGTCCCACCTGCATTTGGAGGGGTAGCCCTAATCAATTTGCAAGATGATCTAGCTCTAGGTACCTAGGATTGTCTAGTTGTATCAGTGTAATCAAAGATGAAACAAGGATGGTACAATCGTATGAGGAACTCTATCTCACATATGGATTGAAAGAATCCCGACTGACATACGAGGTATGCTTATGGTCTATCTAAAAATACTCACATGCACATAGGGAGAATGAATAGTTGGGTCTGTCAAGGCAAAAGCCTTGTCTAATAAAAGCCTTATACAGTTAGTATGTGATTTTTGGAGAAGTCTACTAGGTTTTTTGAGTCTCAAGGAAAACCCCAAAAAGTTCTCTAATAGAAAAAAGATACCAAATATCATTAAACATCAAAAATATGAGTCATTCATTCATCAGAATGCATTTTACAAAGCACAATCAAACATATAGGATAGATACCGCATGAATATTAGAAATGATGTTTAGAATGGCCACTGACTATATAGTGCAACAAAGAAATATAAAGAATGACATATTCATTCATTAGCATTATACCAATCCATTTCAATGCATTTCATATATGGTTGATTAATTGATTAAGTTCTTGTAATGAGAATTATCAATTATCTTGCATGATTGTCATACATTCTGTGGTGTTGCATTTTAAAATTGATATACACAATTTACATTCATTCCTTATGTTTTAAGTGATTAAAGCATATAGGTTCATTCCCATTAGATTATTATTATGTACATAATGCATTACCATACATTGCATAGCATACCATAACTTCATAAAAATAAATGCATGCCCACAAAGAAAAAATAAATATGCGTTCAACATAAATAGTGCATCCATTTGCATCCATAATATAGCACATCTAAACATCTAGATCACTGCATATCATCATCATAAATAAAATAGCTATCTAGTGTATGTCATCCATATATCACATCATATAAGCAGTGCATCCACGTGCATCTCAAAAAAAAAAAATCAAATAACTCAAAATCCAAATGTGCCTTGTACCTAGTTCTTTACCCTATACACTTGGCGGTTGCAGCGACTTGCGATCCATGCAATCCGGCAAGATGAGTAAAATACCATGAGGAAATTTGGGGCAAATTCATCATCGTGAAGTTGCTATGTTTCATTCCAATCCCTACGAAGGCCTAGACAACCAGACTTCTCCATGGGAATGATATATTTATTGCAATTCTTCTATGATAATTTTAGCAGATCATTGATAATATGATTCAACACATGCTTAATTGAAATTACTTTCATTTTGATTCCCTAAGAAAGCCTTCATGGCTGGACCATTCCATGGTATAGTAGGCAATTACTGTCAATAGTTGCAATCATAGCTGATTAGGCCTTGCCAAGTATTAAATGCTAAATTCTAAGTTTGTTCAGATCATTCATAGTGGTCAAGTGACCTTGTCGCTTCCTTCCATTGTCATTACCCTCATCGAATCGTCGCTTGAGAGGGTAGTCATAAATATCAAATCATAATTAAAATTAGTAGAAGATCCCTAAGATAGTAGATCCCTTGATCTTGTCAAAATTGTGTTCGTCTTACGAATCATTATCAACAACTATCATAAGCTTACCCTTTATAGGGGAATAAAGAAAATATGATGAGGTAAGCCTTTGTCGCTCCGCTATCGGTTTTACCCGATTATACCCAAAAGTGCCATAGCACTAAGTGTAAGCCTTTGCCACTCCGTCCATCGGTCCTACCCATTTATACTCAAAAATGCCAAAGCATAAAATTTAAACCTTTCACCCAGTTGAAAGCAATGATTCTAGGATGCATGTCCTTTTGTAGGATATGGGGTATCTAATGTTGATCTGACTAATGATCATCATAGAACCTTTGACATAATTTTAGGAGGTCTATTTTTGCTCAGTGTTGTTCGATATCATAATGCATCTCAAAAGGGGTATCTGTAGACACCTAAAACATGTCATGTCGAGGGCGACTACTCATACAGACATGCTACAAGACCATATGGAGGATCTCGTATAGACTCCAAGATAGAGCAGTGGTTCTACCCACTCAATTTAGGCATTTTGGCCTACATAATATGAACCATAGCCTAGACCTACGGTCTCCAGTCTAAACCATGGTTAACACTTGCGATCTATAGTCTGGACTGCAACTATGACCTATAGTCTTAACTGAAGCTTAGTTAGGTCTTCCATCTAAGAAAAATCGGTTGGAATAACCAAAATATCTAGAAGGAGGTGGTTAGAGGGTGGAAGAATCTATTCCAACTATCCTAACCACCCGTTCTTGGTCTTTGCTTCTCCATGAATCCACCCCTAGCCCTACAGGCATGCTATAAATACCCCCTCCAAATGGAGAGAGAAGAGAAGAGCAAGCATTAGATATTTGAGTAGTGAAGCCCTGGAAAATTGTACATTCAAACTGAGTATATTAAGAGATAGAGCTATTGCACTTAATACCCGACCCTTTTTCCACCATTCATGATGAATTATATTATGGATTCCCTAGGTGATGATGAGGATCAAGAAACACAAATTTGGGCAAACGAAGGCCCTTCAAATCAAATTGGCCACCAAATAAATCTAAGGACAATGAAGGTGACCCTTGAACATCAATTTGGACAAGGATATTAAGCCCACTACCCCTAATTTTGAGGGTAAAATCATCAGAGGTCAAACCATGGCTATCAGCCATGGTTCACAGTGCAGACCGCTCACCAGAGCTATGGTTTGCAATAGGTGACAGATAACCTTACTCTTTTAATTTATGTCCAGCTAGTTAGGTTAGATTAGCTATTTTGTTGATTTAATATCATTTTAGAAGACTTATGACAGAAGAACTAGGCTAGATTCACATTTTATACTTATGTTTTAATTAGGACTAAATTTTTTTCTTTATGCATGTTTATGCTTCATTTTCTATATTTGATCCATGCATAGTGTAGATGCTATTTTACTTTATGCTATTACATGAATCTTGATTCAATTTGCATAATTTTAGCAGCTTTCTTGATTATGTATATTAACGGTGTCATTATGCATTTTACCTAAAAGGGCCTTGTCATGAGAGGTTGCCTATATTTTTAAAATTCTTGTTGTTTCTTGACCATAGGGAATAGTTCCAAAGGAGAGATAAAGCATCCAATTCCTTCCTCAATGTGAAGAAAAGGGTCATAGACACCCTAAAGCAGTTCATGTCACCCTGAGGGGTATTTTGATCACACCTACCCTTGATAGGTATTAAACACTATTGTAATTGATGTATCAAATGGGTATCCCTAAGATGGACTAATCTGTAATGTGACTCCATTGAAATTAATAAAGGATTACTCATATTCACATTATTTATTATTATCAAATTATGCATTCCTACTTGTGTATTCTTCTTCAATTGCAATAGTTAGATTAGGTGCGAGCCTTTTTGGTAGTTACAACATCCATACACATACAAAATCAAATCAAATCACATTAAAACATATGCATACATGATAGACATCCATCGTCATATCATAGATCAAATAAAATTTTTGCATATCATCAAATGACATCATAGCACAACACATGCATGCATGAATGCATCATAACATCTAATGAACCTAATGGTCCACAATCGCACAATTGCACATCACAAAAATGTTTTAAAGCATCAACTGGGGCATTATTGGTACCATACCTCCCCTAATAATCGATCAAATAGTTAAGCAATCAATTTCATACCTCCCCAAAGGTATCCATCAACCCTTTGGTCACCCCAAAAAGCCCCAAAGGTATCCATCAACCCTTTGGTCACCCCAGAAAGCCCCAAAGGTATCCATAAAGCCTTTGGTCACCCCAAAAAGCCCCAAAGGTATCCATAAACCCTTTGGTCAATCCCAAAAATCCCCAAAGGTATCCATAAACCCTTTGGTCACCCCCAAAAATCCCCAAAGGTATCCATAAACCCTTTGGTCAACCCAAAAATCCCCAAAGGTATCCATAAACCCTTTGGTCAACCCAAAAATCCCCAAAGGTATCCCTAAACCCTTTGGTCAATCCCAAAAAGCCCCAAAGGTATCCATAAACCCTTTGGTTACTCAAAATGCCCCAATGGCATCCAATAATCCCATGGGTCAAATGCATATACATATATATAAATCAAAAACAACAAAAACAACACAAATGCCAACAAAAAGGGTTCAACACCCATTAAAAAAATCCAAATATGATGGAATTCATTCAGGGTCAAGATGGAATGCAAACTTCTCATGGATTCATGGACAAGTTACTACTTCACTCCCCAAGAAGGCCATTATGGCTAGATCGCCCCATGAGAAGGAGGTTTTCAACTCTTTTCTTCCATGAAATCTCCATAGCATCATCCAAATCCTTTCAAAACTATGCCATTTTTCAATGAGAACAATTGAAGGCAACCTTAACAAATGTCATCTGGGTCAAGCGACTCATCGCTTTTCTCAGTGGTCATTCCCTCATCGACTCATCACTTGAGTGGGTAGTCATGCTTAACAAATTCATAATAAAAAATCAATAATTAAACACTCAATCATGCAAGTTGCATTCATCCAATGAATATTTGACAAAGGTAATCATGCCCCTACTTGGGGCAGAAAACAAGCAACAATTAAATCAAGCACATAATAGTGCAGATGACCTCAAACGTTAACCTGCCTGTTGGTAACCTCAAAAGTTACCAAAATACTTAGTATAAGGCCCCTGAGCATACTTGGAAGCTAAAGAGAAACCAAGACCAATATATTTATTGATTCAGAAGCAAGGATTCAAGAATGCATGCTCTTTCCATGATTGGGGCATCTAAAGTTGGTTAGGTTATCGAGTAACCTTAATAATTTTACATTTTGGTCATATATTTTTGCTTATAACTGTACTTCACACAACACATCTAAAAAAGAGGCATATGTAGACACTAAAATGTGGTAAAACTGATTAAGCACACACAAGCAATGATCAAATTGACATCACATGGCCCCTTGGGCAGCCCTCAGGAGGCTCACAGTAGTTCTAGCCACTATGAAAAGGATTTTGGAGGCTACCAACCCAAGTTTGGGATGTTTTGGCCCAAAATTCACCACCTTCCCACCCTGTTATGATGGTATATTCCCATAATCCCACTCTGGGATGGTGGTGATCCCTCATCCCAAGGTGGGACGGTGGTGAAGTTTGACCCAAAAAAATCAAAATTTAGCTAAATGACATCCAAAAAATGCCATTTGACCACCCAAATAGAGCATGAAATATAGAGGATAGGGAATCCTTATGAAATTCATCTTTATGAGGGCCAAATTGGGAGATTCTCTTCCACACCCTATGCATGACTCCCATTTGACAAGTGGCACCTCCTGCCATGCATGCCCTTGCATGTCCTTTTTGCACATGAGCCCCTTTGGGCTATAAAATGGGTTTAATATACACATAAACACATAGAGAGAGGAGTTCTAGGATATGCAATTAAGTTCTTCCAATATTTCCCCTCACCTTATTGCACCTTTTTGCCCTCAAACTTCCTTTTGCCAAGGAGGCTATTGGGTGACTTCAAGAAGGTAATCTGAGCGTAACTTTTCCATCTGGGTGAATTTCTTCACCAAAGTTGACGAAAACACACCTTATGTTGTTTAGGAACATTATCTAGTGTTTTTTTTAACAAAAATTGGCCGAATTTGGTGGGTATCCCCTCCTAGGGTGCCCTCCAAATAGTTGTAGTCACCATCGCCCCCCGGGATGAGGGTAAATTATTAAGAAATTTATTTATAGTTTTTAATTTTTAATTTTCTAAATTATTCCATTATTCTACAGTCCAAATTTCAGGCCATTTGGAGTTAAAATGAAATATTTATGCTATTTTTAAGTTTTCGCAGGCTCGTAGGGCCCATCCGGGCACCCCAGTTTGATGCAGGTGGATCCGGGATCCAATTGGAAAATATGACCATATGGGTTGTCTTTAAATTCCAATTTATTTATACTTACCAAATTTCATGAGTTTTGGATGAGTGGAGGGTCGATATTTGGTTGTCCTCCTTTTCATAGGTTATAGGTGGTCAACGCTAAATCGAGGGGTCTACGGGTGCAATTTCCAATATTTTTTGGGTGATATACTCCCAAAACCTCCTATTTAACATCTCTAAAAATTTTCAAGCCATTTGGATATCATTTTATGCACTTTTAACTCATATGCCATTTTTCTCCTGTGGGGATTGCATGTTTTCACCATACACCCTTGCTATTTGACCTCTTTTGTTTCCTTGTGTGTAGGTGAAGGTCCTCATAAGTATTTGGGAATAAATATAAGACATCAGATAACCTAGATACAAGCAGTATTGGAATTATCTCTCCCACCTTGATTGTGGGTACGTTGAGAAACATTGGATGTGCACCCATATTTCATGAAAGACTTGGTCTTTGGGCACCCAATATTGTAACAATTGTATCACCATTTTGAGACCTCAAGGGGACTTCTATAACCTTGGATTGGATCCAAAAAATTAATGAGAAAATACTTGCTTTGATTCATTTTCCTTTGTTGGTTTTCTTGTACTTTTGCATGCATGCTTCCTTTTTGATGCTCATTAGCGAGATGGGGTAGATACACTTATTTTTCCACATAATTTGGTGCACTATTTTTCCCTACTTCAATTTCCAATAATATTCCCCTTTTTCATTTATGGCAACCCATTTTTATTTTACCATTTATTTTACCTTTTTTTGTTCTGCTCCCCCTGAGAAACTGCTCCTCCTGACCGAATGCTCTCCCCTAACTCAAATATCTCCACCTTTGTCATCAATGGAAAAGGGTCACCTTTGGGGCTTAGTTCTAAGAATTATACTCTTATATTATCTTCTCCCCCACCTCCTTTTGAAGTGGTTAGTATTGGGGTGGGAGTATTTCTACTCCCAGCATGCACTGATATTTACCTTTATCCACTTTTTTCTTCATCTGATCCTTCTAATTCCTCTAACTATTTATGTTCCTGCTTTTCTCTGGAATTTATGCTCTACACCACTTTTTTGTATTTCCATAATTATTGCACTTATAACACTTAATGTTGTTATTCCTTCAAGGTGTAAATGTCTTGGAATTTCTCCTGGTGAATCCATATCCATTCTTGTCATGAATCCTGCAATTCACTACCTTGTGACTTGTAGACCCAAAATGGCCACATACTTAGTAAAGTTTTGACTAAGTGATAAGACTATTATTCCGCTCCAGAATTAGGTTGATGGTATAAGTCCACTGGGGAGTTATTCATCTTTGAAGGCATGATAATATTCCAGGAAACTCCATTTCGGGTCCGGAATAACGATGGGTTTCGAATCCACAAAAGTTTTTAAGAGATGGTGACATCAACAATAAAAAGTGCAGATTTGGCTCTTGTCGAGTGTCCGATTCTGGAATATATTTTTGCTTCCCGCTTCGGAAGAGCCTTTTTGCTTTCCACTCTGGATTGACAAAAGTTTCAAAATCCACAAAAGTTACAAGGAGATGGTGACGTCAGCTTGAAAAGAGTGTGGATTGGCAGATCCGAGAAATGAACGAAGATTCTCTTTCTAGAATAAATATGGGGCTGAAGGGTGGAATAATTTAAGTATTTGACTCCGGGCCTGGACTTGTGTTATCTCTAAAAACCATAAAAGTTACAAAGAGATGATGATGTCAGCAATGGAAAAGTGTGGATTGAAAAGGATGAGGCAGAAGATAAAGATCCCGGTCTAGATTGGATGTTCTACTGCTAAAGAAAATGATGTCATCCAGCAGAATGGCTTTCAGCTTATACCGGATTCAATCTGGATCATGGGATCAAGAAGATCAATGGTGGAGGTTAGTCTACTAAATCTTGGCCGCTTAAAATATGTCCCTGCACTAGAACTATAACAAATTAGCAAAAATACGAAGCGTCGAGAGTTTCCAAGAAGATCAAACCAGATGCAGTTGCAGATCGATGGTGGCGCTCTACTCCCAAGAAATATCTGTGGAAGCACGTGATCTAGAATGCTCTGAACCGCAGTTCTACTGAGTGACCAACAAGTTGCAAAGAACTCATGTTGCTATGGCAGTTTTCCCTTTCAATGGATTTCTTGGAGGTCGGACCAATCAGCTAATGCCAACTAAAATCTTTGTTGAGCTGTTATAACAAGATTTGATGTATTGTTTCTTGAATATTGTAATATGAAAACTATAAAGAGAGATCGAACCCTCATTTTTAAGGGTCGGCTCTAGCGTGTTTGCCTGTACTACTGTAAATATTTTTGAAGGACTGAATGCAAGGAGCAATACATTGATCTTCACCTCAAAGCTGCATTTTTGTGCTGGATGTTAGAGGTTCGGATTTCATAGTTGTATTTTTGTAAATACTTAGATGGTTAGTTTGTGCCAATCATGGATTACTAGCTGTTATGAGTAATTGAAATCTGCTTTGAAGTTTGTTCTTTGTTATTAGAAGGTGCATTTCTATAAAATTTGGGTTTTGGTGAATTCTGCTATTTGGATTATCATTTCCTGGGTATTGAAATTGCTTACTGTAACATTTCTCTGTTATGCTTTAATATCTGAAACAAGCTATCTTGGGATAAATGTTGATCTGGATGTATATCTTTAGTATGGTTTTTTGGAAGCTTTTTATGGTGATGCAATGTTGTTAACCTATCCGTCCACTGATATCTACATCTCTCTAACCTTACCCTTTTCTTACCCTAAACTCCAAACCCTAATTGAGCATAATTGTGTCAACAATCTGTTAAGTTGACAAGGAACCAACCTACTCTAGAGGTTGGATCTGAAACCCTTGTTTTGGTCCATCCAATGTTGAGTGTTGAGCTGTAGCTATCGGGTGCAAGCCTAAATAGAAAGTAGGAAGATAGACAACCATAGTATCAAGTAAAACTTGGTGCAATTTAGTGCCCAACAATTTTTGGCATGCTCGGTGGGACAGTTCACAAGGAACACGAAACCCATCTAAAGAGTTATTGTTATCTCTACCCGAAGGAATCAATATTTGGTGAATTGTCTTGACCTTGTTAGCGGAGAAAATAAAGTTCACCTGGCGACTCCCTGGTCAGAAGACCCTAAAAAAGTATTGTAGACCAGTGCCCTTTCATGTATACCAGGTCTTTCAAGAGGAACAACCCTGATTCTTTCTTTCATTGTGAGTTACCCCTTAGAGGGTCTATTGTTATCAGAAGTTTGGATCAATATTTTGTTGAAGAAGAAGAGCTTCTGGAAGAAAACCCAGTAGTTCCCCCAAGAAGACCTATAGCCAGAAACATGGCACACAATGTGGCCCCAAATTAGCCACTACAGAAGTACCCTAACTGGGACTCAACTGGGCCCCTTAGATTAGCCCAAATGGATGCCATTCCACAAGTTGTATCTAAGGCAACACCCACATATGATGGATTTGGAAAAATAGCTTATGAGCACTGCCAAGATATCTTGAATCTGGCAGCAATCCATAATATAAAAGAGGAAAATATTATTGTCAGAATTCTAGCCTTGTCATTTCATGGAAAGATATTACACTAGTTTAGAACTCTGGAAGATAATTCTATCACCTCATGGTAGTCATTGGCTGAGCCATTCATAGAAGAGTTTAATGAATCTGTTGATCCCTTTTCTCTGCTGAATCAGTTTACAACCATGCAAAAAACATAGCAAGAAACTATCTCAGACTTTAATTTGAGATTTAGCAGAACATGGAAGAGAATTCCCCCTGAAGCTAGACCAGCTACTTTTTTGGCTTATATGTATTACATTCATGCCCTAGGATTAGAGCTAGGTCTGCAGACGCAACAATCTAGAATTGAAACCTTCCCCCAAGTCTATAATGTCATTGTCCATGCTAAAAATATCCTGATCAATGTAGGAAGAATTCTCGCCAAGACTGTGTTGCCCTACAACTCAGAAAATAGTGGTAGCCATGAACAATCTACAAAAGCCTCACACATGGATCCTCCTTCTGTACCATCTTCATTCCCTAAGATGAATCTGATTCCTAGATCTAAAGTTGTGTCCTCCACACCTTCTTTCCCCCTCTTCCTTCCCAACCTTCTCAAGAATTATCTGCTATCCTGGACATACAAAATACCATGAAAACTCTGAGTAATAGAATGAATTCAATGGAGAAGAGATATCAGGAAAGGTCACAACAGAGGAGATTTCCATATGTGAACAAAGATCAAAGGCCCGGTCCTAGCAATAGTACCGGGGTTAGGGTGAATGCAACATATGAGGATCCTGAATGTTCTGTAGATTCCACTCTTGCAAATATCTGGTGTTTAGTATGCAATGACCCCCATGACTCACAATCTTGTGTGATGTATCAACACCATGTTCAACAAGCCATGGATCAAGCTAAAAGAAATCAGAAGGGAAGAGTTAATATGTTATGGCACCCTGATCAGATCATGGTTGGAAAAGAGTTGGAGGAAGAAGGCCCAATTGCTGTTATGACGAGGTCCGGAAACAAAGCTTTACAAGTAGACCCTCAGAAAATGGGACAGTTCTAGGTCCCTTCTCAAAAGAAGGCTGATTTCCCCCTCATAATAGTGACACTTTTCCCATTCCCTGAGCTAAGGGAAGGGAGAAAATTGATAATTTCCCTAAGATTCTAGAAAGAGTAACGGAAGGAGATAGAATGAAATCCAAGAGTGAAGAACAAGAAAGACTCAGGTTCCCCTCTATTACTAAAAGATAAAGGTTAGAGGTAACCCAAAAATACAAAAGGATGTATGGTGAGCCTGACAGAGGATTGGAAAGACTATCCCTAACCAAGTCTGAGTATAACATTGTGGAAGAGATGAAAAATATTCCATCAAAAGCTAGCCTGTATGATACCCTTTTCATTTCGGGTCAGATTGACTTGCTTAAAGCTTCCCTTAGTAAAATCCCCCAGAATAGACCAGCTACCACCATCCTTAGTATCCCATCAGAAAAGAAAGAAATGACACCTGTTGTTCTAAAGAACAAACCTCCCCCTTTTTATATATCCTTAAGAATGGAGGGATGGGTAGTCCGGAATTGCATGATTGATTCAGGAGCATCAACCACAGTTATGCCTAAAGCAGTCTGTGAAGAGATGGGTATGGAATATACCCGATCTTGTCCTGGAGTGTTGCAATTAGATGGGACACCTGTAAAGATAGTTGGGGTTATTAAATATGTACTGATGAGGTTGCACAGAGCCCCTGAGGTGACAATAGTACAAGAAATAGTGGTGGTGGATTTAGAACCCTATTTTGGATTATGTCTCTCAAGAGAATTTACTTGCAAAGCTTGGAGGATGTATGTATATGGATTATTCTAGCATGGTAATACCTTTCAAGGGAAAGAGGATAAGGATAACTCCTGAGAAGCCAGTTGCTTATCATATTGAGAAAATTGAAGAAGACATGTGCAACCTTAATCCTGTGGAAGAATTTGAGCTAGTACAAAACATTGAGGAACTAGACATTGAAGATGAGTTGCCTTTCAAAGAGGATTACAGTCAATTCAGAACTGGTATGGGTACATACAACATCACAAATGAATTGGAAAAGAAACTCCCTGCTATTTCTAATCAATCCCTAAGAAAAAATGAAACATGGGTTATGCACTTTGATGGTGCTAAATGCAGAAAATGGTGCTAAGGGCTGGTGTAGTTCTGCAATCACGGTCTGAAGGGATGAAGAATTTTTCTTATAGACTGACATGGTCATGCACCAATAATGCTGCAAAATATGAGGCTTTGTGCCTTGGGTTAATACAAGCTGAGAGCATGGGCATCAAGATTTTGAACATATATGGTGATTCTGAGCTGATAGTACATCAGGTAAGGAATAGGTGTAGCAGTAAACACCATTACTTAAAGGCTTACAGGAATAGAGTATGGGACCTAATGGATTCATTTGATGCCCTGAACCTGACTTTTGTGCCTAGAGAAGAGAATCATCTAGCAGATGCATTGGCAACTAAGGGAGCTAATTTCAATCCTCCTATAGATTTTGGAACTAAGAAGACCAAGGGGATTAAAATGGTTTTCAGACCTACAGTGCCGGATAAGAAAATATTCTGGCAGGTTTTCGAGAGTGATGAACAAATTCTAGACTTTATGATAAAAGAAGCATGCTTCACAACTGTCCAAGAAGAAGACTTGGAGGAGATAGATCAACAAGACTTTATCCAGCTGAGAAACAATCACATCCCAAAGGGGTTGGTTACCCTTGAAAGTTTATTCGATAATGAAGATAGAAAGAAAGTGGGAGCTATGAAGGTTGGTGAGAAGATCTATAAAGAGATAGAAGTCAGAATTAGAAAGAAGTTAAATATTGGGGTCCAATGTTCTCCTGAGGAAGCAGAAGATATTAAAGCTTTATGTCTAAAATACCAAGATACTATAGCTTGGTCATATGAGGACCTTAAGGTTTATGACAAAAGGATTATCCAACATACTATTGAGTTAGAGCCTGATGCTAAACCATTCTAACAAAAATAGAGGCCTATCAATCCAAGGATAGAAGTCATTATGAGAGAAGAACTTTTGAAGCTGCTAAAGGCCAAGATAATATATCCGATAAAACACTCCACTTGGGTAGCTAATTTGGTACCCGTAAGAAAGAAGAATGGGGACATACGCCTATGTGTAGATTTTAGGAATCTGAATCAAGCTTCCCTCAAGGATCACTATCCCCTCCCTCATATTGATCAGATTCTACAAGTAGTAGCTGGAGCAGAGAGGTTCTCACTATTAGATGGTTATTCTGGGTATAACCAAATTTGGGTAAAATATCAAGATCAATACAAGACAACATTTACTACAAAGTGGGGAACATTTACCTATCAGAGGATGCCTTTTGGGTTATCTAATGTAGGAGCTACATTTCAGAGGGCCATGGATTATGCCTTTGGTACACTTATAAACAAGGTTATTCTGATTTACCTAGATGACATGACTATGTTTTCTCATGATAAAAATGATCATCTATATCATTTAGAACAAGTTTTTCAAAAATGCAGAGAATTTGGTATTTCTCTAAATCCTAAGAAGTCATTCTTTGCGGTACATGAGGGAAAACTGCTAGGACATGTGGTCTCAAAAGAAGGTATGGCCATAGAACCAGATAGGATTAAAGCAATCCTAGCTATTCCTTTGCCTACTAATCAAAATATGTTGCAGTATTTCTTAGGCCAGATCAATTTTATCAAAAAGTTCATTTTTGATTTTGCACAGAAGGTGAGGCCTATATCTGAACTACTCAAGAAGAAGGTAGAATTCAAGTGGACTGGGGTTAGGAAGCAAGCTTTTGAAATCATCAAGCAATCCATTTCTACAGCCCTAGTTTTGATAAATCCTAATTTCAGCAAATATTTTATTCTATATGCTTATGGAGCTGAACAAAGTTATGCTTCAGTACTCACTCAAAGGGATGATCAAGGGGATGAACACCCTATATTATTTTGGAGTCAAACTTTGCATGACTATCAAGTAAAATATAATTTTATTGAAAAAAAAGTGTTTGTTGTGATGAAGTCACTTAAGAAGTTCAAACAATATCTGGTACAGAGCAAAACTCTGGTGTATGTGGTTCATCCGGATGTAAGGAGTTTTATTTTATAGGGTGACCTAGGTGATAAAAGAGCTGGTTGGATTACCAAGATCCAAGAATATGATGTAGAGATACGTCCCACTAAGTTGGTGAGAGGTAGAGCCTTGTGCCAAGGATTGACAGATACTTCAGCTTTGGTCGGGATGATAGCTTGTCAGGTAATAGAAGAAGATCAAGTAGAGATTGTTCACACTCCGGATTCTGATTGGATCGAACAGATGACCCGGTATTTTCAAACTGGTGTATGCCCACCTGATCTGAGTTCTTCTCAAAGAAGGAGGTATAGACTTCATGCCCTAAAATATGCATTACTACCAGAAGGGTTATTCAAAATAAACTTGGATGGGGTTCTCCTAAAATGTTTGAGGGAAGACCAACAAAAGAGAGTCCTAGAAGAATTTCATGGAGGACAATTCGATGGTCATGGCTCAAGTAGAGTTACAACTTTGAAGATAATAAGAGTAGGCTATTATTGGCCTACTATCTTCAAGGATGCTTTCAAAGTTACTCAGGTTTGTGACAAATGTCAAAGGTATGTTGGAAGAACTAGAAATGTTGCATCTCCTCTAAAGCCTATTCAAGTTGAGGAGCCTTTTCAACAATGGGGATTAGATTTCATAGGAGTTATAAATCCTAACTCTTCTATAGAACATAAGTTCATCTTGACAGCTACTGATTATCTAACCAGATGGGTAGAGGCTATCCCTACAAAAAGGGTAGATCAAGATGTTGTGATCAACTTTATGGAGAGTTTAATTTCTAGATTTGGAATCCCGGAGGCTTTGGTGAGTGATAATGGTCCTGCTTTTGTAGGGGCCAAGTATATTGAGTTTGCTAGTAAGTATGGCATCACTCTCAAAAATACTTCAAATTATTACCCTCAAGGTAATGGACTTGCAGAGTCTACTAACAAGAATCTATTGAGGATTTTGAGAAAGTCCCTAGAAGGCAACAAGAGGAGTTGGCATCTATTGCTTGACCATGCTCTATGGGTGGACAGGATTACCATTAAGAAGTCTATAAAAAATTCCCCTTATGCATTGGTATATGGAAAAGAAGTAGTATTGTCGATTCACCTAGAAATTCTAGCACTGAAGCTGGTCAGTTCAGAAGAGGAAGAATTGGAGGGAGATCCAGTGAAAACCAGATTGACACACTTGTTGCAACTGGAAGAAAGCAGAACTCAAGCATATGACCATTTTTAGAAGCATTCATCAGACATTAAAGCATGGTTTGATAAAAGGGCTAGGTTCATAAAACTTCAAGTTGGAGACTCAGTTCTCAGGTGGAATGTGGATAGAGCAAAGTCGGGCAAGCATGAAAAATTTGATTCCTTCTGGGATGGTCCTTTTGAAATAGTAGAAGCTAAAGAATCTAATGTATTTCAGCTCAAGGATCCGGAGGGGAACATTCAACCAATTCTGGTGAATGGTTTCCACCTCAAGCTTTACTATATGTAAGTTGTGATTTCATTGTAACATATGTACATAAAATTTCCCTTCCTTTTTGCACTTTGTAAATTGGTTCTTTTCAAAAAGGGTTCTAAAAAAAAAGAAAAAAAAAATTTTTTCAAAAAATGACTAAGTGTTGAGAAGGGCGTGCTAAGGTTCCATTCCGCATATGGTACCACCTAAAGTTCTCTAGAATGATGCTCCACCTTCGAATCCATGTGATTAGATCCAGATGGACGATTCCACAAGATGATCCATCAGAAGGAAGATGAGAAGGGTACTAATCCAAAAATCTCTCAAAGCTTGGAATAAGCCAGAGCGGAATCAATTCAAAACCAAACGACAAGTTTTAGGTTGACACGTGGAGGCTAAATATTGCTCATGCATTCAATTCTAACAAACTCACGCATGGACTGAAGAGTAAGTTTAAGCAATGTGATGAGCTGGCAATGCAAATTCAAATTCAACCAATAAAAAGAGAGGATGCCACTTTTCGAGCCACCAAAGAAATAATGGAAAGGATAGTGAAGTGTGCCAATGAGATATCGCACAACAGCTGCATTTATGGTGGATGATGCATGCATTCTAGACAATAAAAGTGACAAAGCCTTGCACGGGATTCATTTTGCAACCATGAGATTATAGAAAAGCTTTAACAGTGTTCTGAAGTTCTCGTTGCTTACTCCAGTGCACAGAATCTTGGTGTTATAGGATGGCTCCTAAGAAATCCCCCATAGAGGCTGTAGAAGATGTTCCAGAGTTCGAGACTATGAATGAAAGTACGTCTGTACCTTACTTGGATAAAGCCAAAGTAGTAGCAGATACGGAAATGACTATCACTAAAAGGACGAGATTAAGAAGGAGCGTTAATGATAGGTACAAAAAGAATGTTACTCTATCAGTAGAAGGTAGATGCTCCATTCTATCTTATTTGTCCTTTTATATTTGTGATTCCATTCACCCTTGTCCCGAATTGATAGCTACTATAGTAAAATACTATGACCCACTAGCCAAAGCTATCAAAACCCATGAGGGTGAGACCCTCTTTAACATCACCACCTCTTTCTACCATAAGATTTTTTCCTTAGGGGCAGACACACCAGTACCACCAAAACCCTTTAGTATTGGTGAACAAACTGGGTTTTATTCCATGAAGAAACGGGCAAATGATGGTGAGGCTTTTAGGAATTGGGTCTATAAGCAGCTAAATAAAGAGCCCCAGGAAGAGTTGTCGGAGGTCCCCATTTCTATTAAGGAATTTGAAAACCCAATTCTATTCTCTATGTTGGCCTGCATGGAGGGTTTGGACTCTGATGAAGAGGTCCATGGTTGGCAAATCGCTACTGCATATTGCATCTCCAATGAAAGGATGTATGAGAAGGAGGCGGTGAAGAGGGGAATAAGGGTGATTTATTTTGATTGGCCAGCTTTTCTCACCCAAAGAATTCATGAACAGTTAGCAAGTATGAAGAGGGGCACTGACGCTCCTAGTTTTAGACATTGTTCGAATTTGGTGTGGATGTTTTATGCTACTGTAAAAGATAGAATGCCTTGGATTCTGGTAAAATATAAGAATGACCAAGGAGAACTCATGTCGGTTTATTACTGGACAAGCCATTTGAGGAGCAGTGAGTCTCATTATAGGTTCAATTTGGAATTCCTCGGACCAACCCTTAGAATAATGTATGATAATTTATCCAGATTACCACCCCTGGCCAAAAGGATTCTGAGGGCTAAAGATGCAGAGGAAGGGGATTGGTATTTGTTGACTGAAGGTACAATCATCAGATTATATGGCTTCATGGGTAAACCTTTTCTCTTACCTCACTTTGTCATAGAGAGACTCTTTGCTTTAGAATATTTGAGATAGGCGGAGTACATTGACTCGAATTATGGTTCAGGAAGAAAAAGGAAGTCTTCGCTTTCCCACCACACCTTAAGTGATATTACCATTACTAAAAGGGGGAAAAATCAACAAATTGACCAATACCTGGATAGGTTAGGTCTATTTTATATTCCGTAGAGATGGAGTTATGATCCGGATGATATTTTTACTACAAGAAATAAAATTCTAAACGGAGACAAGGCTTACAAGTTTGAGAAGAGACCTAGGGCTCACTTTGAACAAGGGAGAAACAATGATGAGACTACTTTGTTAGAGTGGAATATCACCAAGATGAGTCAATTACCTCCATGGTTGGATTTTTATGAACAGATCGAAGACTTTGATCCGGATCACAACCCCGATCATCAGATTACTGAAGAGATGATTGACAAGATCAAGGCAGAAACTACAAAGAAAACCAAGCCCTCCTCTAGGTCGAAGTCGGCAAAGAAAAAGGAAATGCCTTCTAAAAAGGAAGTTACAGAAGAGTTAGAGGAGGAATATTATAAAGGACCATGGGAGGATGCCAAGATTGTGGATTGGTGGTGGATGAGAATTGAAATTGGAAAAGTTGATTCTAAATTTGGTTTAAAAATTGATAAGGAGTTCTCCAAAAGATATAATGAAAATGTTGATACTTGGAGACTAAAATATGTAAGGCACATTGTATTAACAGGTGATTCTGAGCCTTTCCAGCCTCCTACAGATCAAGAGGATTCTGTAAAAGCCTCCGTAGTAGTAAAAACTTTTAATCCTACTATTGAGCAGGTGGAGAAATTTCCTAAGGGGGCTAGGATGATGAGCAAAATGAGAGTTTCTAAAGAAAAGGTTGTCACTACCCCTTTTATTCAAGCAAAATCTAGGCCTTCACGGTTGGCTCTAGGAAGGCAGCCTCAAGAAAAATTTATTAATCAGAAGGAGAAGGATGAGAGTTATGGGTTCAGGCCACTTTCTTTTACTCCTGCGACGTCAACAAAACCACAATCCATTACTAAACAACCTTTACCTTTTGAGGAGGTACAAGGAGGTTTATCAGAGGAAAATTCCAAAAATGAGATGGAAGCTTTTAGATTAGTTCAAAAAAGGACTAAGAGGTCACCGGAGAGAGAAGAAATAGATCTTTCCAAAAGGCAGAAGATGAGTATGGAAGAAATTGTTGCTGAAGTAGCTGCTTTTCTTGTAGAGGGGTTAGTTGACCAAGAACAACAACTTGAAACAGAAGCTGAGCAAGAACACCCTACGTCTATAGGTGAAGGTATGATTTCTAATCCCTCTTCTCCTTCCCATATTCATGAATTCCCAAAAGGATTTCCCTCCCTTTCTGGTCAAGAAGATCTATCGAATTTGCCTCCTTCACCCCACAGTTCTCCTCTCAACTCATCAGTATCTATGGAGGTGCCGGTCAGTTCTGTTGTTTCACAGCCTTCATCGAATCCACCTTCCACTTCTGAGGCATCCACTATTGCGGTATCCCTATCTCCCTCATTACCACCATCAGTGGGACACTATGTTCCAAATACATCCATCCCTTCTACAGTCAGTTTTGTCCCTGCTTCGCTAAATCTACCTGTATCAACTGCAACAATAGTCACAGAATCTACCATTGTGATAGAGACTGTTGTTAGTATGTCTTCACCCCCACCGGCAAGTAGTCAATCTACCTTCATGTTTTTAATGCCATTGTCTCCTTTGGCTGTTGATGCTTCAAAGTCCATTGTTGTATCTCAAGAGCAAGCTGCCACACAGAGTATAAATGATTATTGGGCAGAAAAACTCACCAAGCCTTCCAGTCGGATGGCTGTGACCAAGAAGAGCATGTATGTCAATCCTATCACTAGGCAGAGAATTTCAAGGTCTTTGATCCCGTAGGTGAGCAAGCCTAAAAATGAGATGACTGCTAAAGATTATAAAGTAGAAGAAATTATAGAAGATATTGACAAGCTTCCTGCTAAAGATGAATTGGGGATGGCCAAGGCTCACTTAGACACCTTTTATGTAAAAGCTGATATAGAAAAAGATAAGGTAGATAAGCTGAAGCAACAAGTTGAAAAGCTTAAGAAGAGCATCAATGATCAGAAAGAAGTAGAGAAAGCTCTGAGGAAAGAAGCTAAGAATTGGTAGGAAATATTTCAGAAGGCTAATGAGTTGAAAGATCAGTTAGAACAACAAAAGAAGTTGAATGAAGATCAGGCAAAAGAAATTCAAAATTTGAAGCATCAGCTTTAGATTGAGAAAGCCAAGTTCTCAGGTTTTGACAAAGATAATTTGAAAAATATCAAGAAGGAGTTGCTTTCTAAAGTTCAAGAGAAATGTTTGGACCTTCAACTCATAATTGATTACCTAGAAGATGCCATCTAGCTACTATCTACCATTTAGAAGGACCTAGATCAAATCACTGGAGAGTTACAGCCTATGGTAATTCCAGTAGAATGAATATACAGGTTGGCTGGTAGCAGGCTTAGTGATGCTGCTAAACCAATTCCTAATAAATAATGGAATCTAGCCAGAGTAACCTCCAAGATAGTGGTGAAAAAGCATAGGGTAGTCCAAAGAGCCTGGCTATTATTTGACCGGATAGATAGGGGGGTTAAAGAAATTGTTGAGATAAATGAGGAAATGATTCAGGTTGGTTTCAAGGGACTTTGGAAGGAGGACCACAACTTGTTATCTATAAAAGAGGTTCAACAAAACATAAAATATAGCTTACAATATGAAGCTAAAATCGATTCATTAGAAGAACCACTATCGCAAGAACAAGCTGCTAAGCTGATTATGGGCTACACTAGATTAAGAGATCATATGGAAGATCTGGTGACTAGAGGGAATGCTACTGATTATGAAGATGTTGGGAAGTTGCAATATGTTTATAAGCAGCTCAAAGAGACTTCCAATCCCTCTGAGGAAGCCTGGAAGGAAGCTCTTCAGTCTCTAGAGGTGATGGTTCAATTATTTGGAGACACATCTGGTAAGAATGATCAAGGAGTACAGTCTCTAGAAGAAGACGAAGAAGAAGAAGCAATGGAAGAATAGGAATAAGACTGAGCAGTTATAGGCCCGGGAGGGGGTCATGCTTAAAATAATTTTATATTGGTTTGTATATATCATAAGTTTTGTATTTCCAAGTCATACGTTTTGTATTGTTTGTTACTCTAACAACTATCAGAAATAAGCCATAAAGGCATGAAGCCTTCAGAGCATCAATTTTGTATGGAGGTATGTTCTGGGATAAAGATTTATAAATGAGAGAGTGTTGTATATGGATTTAATAATAATGAGGTTATGAACGTAGTATCTTATTGAATCAATAAGTTCTATGATGTTCTTGGCATGATTTTGATGTGACCCTCTACCCTCTAGACAAAATTCGAGTTTTTAGAGGGTAGGGTTTGCATGGAAATCATTCTTTAAAACATAATTTCAAGGATAAGTCTTGTTTTGACTCCATAGCCCAATGGATAAGACTCTGGATTCGAATGGCTTTGTGAGAAAATCCACCCGGGAGGCGCCAAAATGTAGACCCAAAATGGCCACATACTTAGTAAAGTTTTGACTAAGTGATAAGACTATTATTCCGCTCCAGAATTAGGTTGATGGTATAAGTCCACTGGGGAGTTATTCATATTTGAAGGCATGATAATATTCCAGGAAACTCCATTTTGGGTCCAAAATAATGATGGGTTTTGAATCCGCAAAATTTTTTAAGAGATGGTGACGTCAACAATAAAAAGTGCGGATTTGGCTCTTGTCGAGTGTCCGATTTTGGAATGTCTTTTTGCTTCCCGCTCTGGAAGAGCCTTTTTGCTTTTCGCTCTGGATTGACAAAAGTTTCAAAATATGCAAAAGTTACAAGGATATGGTGATGTTATATTGAAAAGAGTGCGGATTGGCAGATCTAGGAAATGAATGAAGATTCTCTTTCCAAAATAAATATGAGGTTGAAGGGCAGAATAATTTAAGTATTTGACTCCGGGCCTGGACTTGTGTTATCTCTAAAAACCACAAAAGTTACAAAGAGATGATGACATCAGCAATGGAAAAGTGTAGATTGAAAAGGATGAGGTAGAATATAAAGACCCCGATTCGGATTGGATGTTCTGTTGCTAAATAAAATGACGTCATCCAATGGAATGGCTTTCAACTTATACCGAATTCAATCTGGATCATGGGATCAAGAAGATCAATGGTGGAGGTTAGTCTGCTAAATCTTGGCTACTTAAAAGATGTCCCTACACCAGAACTATAATAGATTAGCTGAAAGATGAAGCATCGAGAGTTTCCAAGAAGATCAAACTAGATGCAGTTGTAGATCGATGGTGGCGCTCTACTCCCAAGAAATATCTATGGAAGTGCATGATCTAGAATGCTCTAAACTATAGTTCTACTAAGTGACCAGCAAGTTGCAAAGAACTCATGCTGCTATGGTGGTTTTCCCTTTCATCAAATTTCTCGAAGGTCAGACCAATCAGCTAATGCCAGCTAAAATCTTTGTTGAGCTGTTATAACAAGATTTGATGTATTGTTTCTTGAATATTGTAATATGAAAACTATAAAGAGAGATCGAACCCTCATTTTAAAGGGTTGGCTCTAGCATGTTTTCCTGTACTACTATAAATATTTTTGAAGGACTGAATGCAAGGAGCAATACATTGATCTTCGCCTCAAAGTTGTGTTTCTGTGTTGGATGTTAGAGGTTCGGATTTCATAGTTGTATTTTTGTAAATACTTAGATGGTTAGTTTGTGCCAATCATGGATTACTAGCTATTATGAGTAATTGAAATCTACTTTGAAGTTTGTTCTTTGTTATTAGAAGGTGCATTTCTATAAAATCTGGGTTTTGGTGAATTTTGCTATTTGGATTATCATTTCTTGGGTATTGAAATTGCTTACTGTAACATTTCTCTGTTATGCTTTAATATCTAAAACAAGCTATCTTGGGATAAATGTTGATCTGGATGTATATCTTTAGTATGGTTTTTTGGAAGCTTTTTATGGTGATGCAATGTTGTTAACCTATCCATCCACTAATATCTACATCTCTCTAACCTTACCCTTTTCTTACCCTAAACTCCAAACCCTAATTGAGCATAATTGTGTCAACAATCTGTTAAGTTGACAAGGAACCAACCTACTCTACGAGGTTGGATCTGAAACCCTTGTTTTGGTCCATCCAATGTTGAGTGTTGAGCTTCAGCTATCGGGTGCAAGCCTAAATAGAAAGTAGGAAGATAGACAACCATAGTATCAAGTAAAACTTGGTGCAATTCAGTGTCCAACAGTGACCAAACTAATTATAAGAGTAGCAATACCCTTGAAAAATTTACCTATTTCTAAAACTTCCATATTCCTATTTTCCATGTGTCCTACACTATGTAGCTTTGTGCCCAAACCTATGATATGAGAATCATCGTCCATTGAAACTACCTTGCCTTGACCTCATTGGTATCTTAGTCTCTTCTACCCTATGCTACTTCTTGTTTCATATGTTCCTCATTTATGCGTTGTTTCTTTTCTTGTTGAACTTTTTGTTGTTCAACTCATCCTCAAAAGTATCACTCTCTCTTACATTATCTTCTTCTAAAGTTTCTTCTTCTTCAAAACTTGAGATTGACTCCTCTTCTTATTTCTTTTGTACCTATTCAAAACCAAGATCTATCTTGTTTGATGTTGGTTTTTGTGTCATGATAATATTATCCAAATTCTTTGAGCTTCTTCCAAACTTGTGTAACTTGTCCTTAGAGTCTTTAATTCCTTCCTTATTAAAGCTACCTCATGCTCTAACCTTAAAATTTAAAGTTGTTGGAAATTTTGTAGGTTCTATGATTACAGCAACATTTTAAAATAAATGGAGATGTGAAGGAGGGGAGAATTTGCTACTAGCTATGGTGTTTTGACTAGTAAGAATTTTTACCAACACAAATGACAAAATAGAGAAGATGAAGTAAAATACCTATTCTCTGATGTTGTGGGTGGTCTGGTTGATCCCTTTGCTACTCACCCCTACAATTTTGGGGGTTTCTGAGGCTGTCAAGTTGAATTCACCACCCGAGGGGTAAATTGGACCTAAATCATGGGGTGAGGGGTGAATCAGATTTGGAGACCTCAGATATATATTTTGAAGGTCTGAGGTGGTTCCTAGGGATTTGGAGGTCTCTATATTAGTCAGATATGGTACCTAAAAAACATAAAAATAGAGGATAATATCATATTTGTATAACAATAATTCCAACACTATCCATTATTGGGGTTCCACCGGGTGTGCCATAATGAAACATCCAAAAGACATGCATTTGATCTAATAACACATTAAAGACACATGTTATTCAGAAAATGTATTTTATTCATGATAAGATTTGCATAGGTTACAAATGGGAGGAATTCCCCTTTTTCATTTCTTTTCACAAATGTTACAATAGGCATGATGCATTCTTTTCACATTCCTTAGTGTAGATGGGCTTTTGTACCATCACAGGGTTGTATTTGTTGTTGTTTCCCTCCTTGTTTCTATGATAAACCTGCAAAAAGGGGTTAGTGGGTTGGGGCTTACCTCATCCAGGCCCCATAGTAAGAAAGACAATTTGACTCATAAAACATGATTAAAAGTAAAATAAATGATGTAGAATCTCATAAAAACACCAAATGAAGCTTACATCCAAGATTTGGGTTCATTTGGGACCTGCAAACCCAATTCGCCACCCAAGGGGTGAACTAGTACCAGATTTGTGGGGCGGGGGCTGAATTTTATTGTAACTACTATTATTTAAAAATCCTTCGGTGGAGATGTTCCTTTGTTATTTAATAACTGTTGTGCAAGTTTAGATTGTTTTTCTATGCTTCTGTACATATTTTGGTAGACTTTCTGTGCTTTGGATATAAGTGGAGAGAGAGATAAATGAAGGTTTGGGCCCACTATTTATAAGAAAACCCAAGGTGTAGGGGGGATAGTTAGAAGAACTAGGCTCTAAGGTGAGATCCCATGAAGGTTAAGTTAGGGTTTGTGAGGTGGCATCGTCACATTCCCTTGAGGAAATATCTCTTCATCACACGTGTGAGGAGAGATTAGGGTTAATTAGGATTAGTCAACTCTAGGTTAGATCTAGGGTTAGGTTAGGGTTTCCTAAGAAATATTCTAACCTAGTGAACACACATGTGGGAGGGAGTAATTAGGGGTAATTAGGGATTAAGGATCTAATTAACCTTTTTAGCCCTAAAAGTGAACTTAAGTGAAGTCACTTTAATATTAGATTTAACAATTGACTCAGTTAATACTTTTGCCAATTAATAGCCCTATGGGGACCTAAATTAAGTATAAATAAGTCTTGTATCACCTTAGGAGGCTGGTGGATCGTTTTAGAATGCATGGAATATGTTCATGATGTGATTTAGGTAGTTTATTAGGGTTTTGGACCTAAAAAATAGTGAAGTGGTGTGTGGAAGTCTACACAATGCTATGATAATATAGAGTGATCTACGCTAGTCTACGCATGTCTACGATAGTCTACGTGTGTCTACGCATATATATAGTAGTCTACATATGTCTATGAGGATCTACAATAGTCTATGTTGGTCTACAATAGCCTAGGGGTATCTAGGATTTCCTATGTAAACCTACAAGTGTCCAAAAGGATCTACAAGTATGTAGGTATAGCAATGTACAAATTTTAGGTGTCTACACTATCATATTCATGAACATACTTTAGTTAAAAAAATATCCTAAATAAAGTTGTTGATTTGATTGTTGACATGATTTTTTTCTATGGGGGTATTTTTGAGGTTTTTCATGAGACTCAAACATCCTAGTTACTTCATCGAAAGGTGTATATTTACCATACAAGACTCCTGAAAGATAGAGTTCTTTTTATGAAGACATATATTCATTATTCCTATGTGTGCAAATGAATATATTAGATGAAATATAATCATACCCCAATGCTAGGTAGGATTCATTTAGCCCATTACTGTATTGGGGATCCTCAAATACCCATCATGATACTAAGTTGGACTCAGTTGGATTAGACCATTAGGTGATATAGGATACCTAAAGCTAGCTCTTTTTGTAGTTTGCATAGAACTACCCTAATGCTAGATGAGATTCATGCAGCCCATTGCTATATTAGGGAACACTCAATAGTTTATTGAGATTGACCATTCCAGGGATTCAAGCTCTTCACCCCTTATTTTATTTACATTTATTTGGGATACTTGCTCATGCTTTAGTGATGAAAATCACTATTTATTTTGAATTTTGTTTTCTTTCGAGCAAGGGATTTATGTAGTGATGATAATCATTGTTTATTTTGATTTATTTAAGGATTTTTTCTTGTTTTTATGAAATAAAGGGATTTATTTGGGTAGGAGGTAGCTTTTCCTTTTTCCAATGATCAAAATCCTATACCATGCACATCGCAAGGTGAGAAAGTAATAACCTTTCACTTAGGATACCTAGTACCACTTTGTAGCATTTATATTTCCCTTATTCCAACTAGGATTTTAATGTTTTGATTAGTGATGGGATTTTAAAATATACCAGGTGTTATCAAAACTATACCTCATCTTCTTCTAGTTAAGATAGCTTTCTATAGAATCTGATAAAATCACTTAGTATGGTTGAGTGACCAAAAATCCTAGTATATCCCTTATAGCAATAGGTGGGGTTGTGTTTAAAAACATAGTTACTCGTATGGATTATGAATGATTATGGATTTAGGATATGCATGATTGAGGTACAAATGTGGTATCATTTATAATATTGTGAACACATCCTACCTAATGCAAATGCAATGGATGCAACGTGCCCAATGCAATGCAACTAATGGATGCAAATACCAAATGAAAATGTTTTTATATTTTTAATGTTTTCAATTGTTTCTGAATTATGATTAATCTGAATGTTTTTTTTTAACCTTTTGACTTTAAACTATTTTTGTGCTTTTGTGTTTTGTTTTTGACCAAAGGGCTTAAGGTGCCTTTGGGGCCTTTTGTGATGTGACCAAAGGGATTTAAGATGCCTTTGGGGCCTTTTGTGATGTGACCAAAGGGCTTTAAGATGCCTTTGGGGCTTTTTGTGTTTTTACCAAAGAAATTTAAGATGCCTTTGGAGCCTTTTGTTATTTGACCAAAGGACTTTAAGATGCCTTTCGGTATTTTTGTGATTTGACCAAAGGACTTGTAATACCTTTGGAGCCTTTTATGATTTGACCAAAGATCTTATGATGCCTTTGGGACCTTTTGTGATGGTGACCAAAGGGCTTATGATGCCTTTGGAGCCTTTTGTGAGTTGACCAAAGGGCAAATGATGTCTTTGGAGCCTTTTGTGATTTGAAAAAAGGGCTTTTGATGCCTTTGGGGCCTTTTGTGATTTGCCCAAAGATGTTATGCTACCCTTGGAGCCTTTTGTGAGTTGACCAAAGAGTTTAGATACCTTTGGATATTTTGTGAGTTGACCAAAGAGATTATGATGCCTTTGGATATTTTGTGAGTTGACCAAAGGGATTATGATGCCTTTGGAGATTTTTGTGATGGTGATTGTTGTGGATTTTTCCTTCTTACCCCTTAAAGCTTTGTCACATCATAAGAAACTCAAGGAATCACAACCAATATTATGGATTCTGATGGATCCACATCTTTAACCCAGGAATAGATTACTCGTAAATATTTAGATAGACTAGGTTGGATAAGGAAACCCCAGACAGTGGGTTTATATATATTTTATTTAATGGTGCAAATATCCACTTATGCTAAAAAAATGATTTTTCATTGTTTAGATATTAGTGATCAAACCAAGTGATAATGGAGCATAACAAGACTAGACCGGTGTCCTATCCATTGGGTAGTCATAGAAGGTAAATATTTATGACCATAGTAGAAAAAGAGAGGGGAACTAGTTTGTTTTAATTCATTCAAATAACGTAATGCAATAAAATTATTAAAATAGTGAAAATTAAGTGTCATCCACATGTTTTTATTGCAAGAACACATAAATGAACATAACATAGACCATAAATATAGAAGATGCCAATGTAAGAGTGGAATTTTCATTTATAAAAACTTTTTACATATGGAAATATCATTAGAATGCTTGATCCTTATATACCAATGTATTACAATAAACCCCTAGTTTGAATATTCATAACAAGGGGTGATATCCCTTTGTCCTTATTACAGTGATGTAAGGGTATCCAAATCTGGTGTATTCCACAGGAAATGACATTGATGAACAACGCTTTTTGTCAATCCCTAGAAATGATAGGAGGAAGGGTGGTAAGAAAAATAGATAGATAACATAAGGAGAATATGACTAAATCACTAGACAAGGCTTATACCTAGGATTTTCTCTCTTAGAGGTTTGATAAAAAAACATCTAATGTAGCAATCTCCTTCTTATAGTGTAGGCTCACCTGAATGATGCAACTATCTACTCCAGTTGGATTAATCATGTTGTCCTCAAAGAACAAATGTAATAAAAATGGGCACGTAGCCCATGCCTTTTGTTCATGCATGTGGTGGTTGTGTATCTTCTCCTGTACTACCCTAGGGTGGCAACTGCATATCACCTGGTGCATGTGTTACAAGTGAATTGGGCTCCACTCCTTCTCTAAGGTTTTCAATTGCCTGGTATATAAACTCCCATGCCTCGTCATGAAAATTTAATGAGAATATCAAAAAATTTAGGTCTTGAGTAGCTTTGTTGATCCGTTCTCTCATCCACTACATAGTTTTTTCAATGAAGACACATAGGTGGTCCACCATCTCCACCAAGGCTATAAATTTATTTGATAATTTACCACCAGAGTTCAATTCAAAGTCTTGGATATTTTGAAACATGAGATTCTTGATATTGGGGGCCTACATAAACTCACTCAATTTAAAACCATAGTCCTCTAGCTCATCATCAACTTCCTGCTCGATGTTTGCCATATATTGGTTCCATTTGAGCCAATTTGATCTATTTTACAAAAATATGAAGACCTTGGAAAACTCTTTAGTGAAGAAATAGTGGGAATAATTTTATAAGGTAGCTGTCATCCCAAAAATTGGCATGTAGTATTCCTTAAATCTCTAGTAGGTAGGGAAGATGACATTTACCCTCTGATATCCTTTTTGCAGTCAATATCACAAGAGACTAACAGTATGTATGGTGACATAAATATCTATGAAGAGGGAGTCCAACTCTCCCATATTTTCCTCTATCTTATCTTTCATTTCTTTTTTAAGTTCTTATACTAACCCAAGTTGAACACTAGCCCGTGCGGTAGAAGGAGAGGGTATATTCAACTTATCAACTTCACTTTGAAGTTGTTTCACCTTGAGTTGTAATTGCCCCGCTTCCACAACCTTAGCCTTCCATCCTTCTAACTCTTTCTCTAATGCTTCTGCCACCTGTGCTTTGGAAGACATCTATGATTTCATCGTTTCCATAGGTTCAGATGCAGCCCTTATGACACCCTTGCTTACATTGATCATGGATTCTATCATGATAGGTGGAAATGGGATCTCAAATATGGTAGTAGATACATCAAACACCTCCTACCCAACTATCCTTTGGGGCCTTATTATCCCCTTACTAGGAGACCTTTTCTCCTTCATATCCTATATTTTATCTTCTTCATTGATAGTAAATTGGAAAGTATCTATGGTCCTTTCCAACATAATACTCTCAATGCCCTAGGTCAAATACTTAGTTTGGACTTTCTTCTAGGTAGGTTATTGCATGTGACTTTTCTATTACACCTTTTAGTCCCTAATTATATTAGAAAACCCCCAAAATTTTGTTATATTATTCATCACTCTAAGGGGGAACTTGGTGTTCTTCCTGATTAACCACCAAGGTGGTAATAATACAATGAGGGTTGGCCTCCTACCAACTAAGTTTGCTCCACTGGGTACATCAACATCAAAGCTAATGATGTGGTACTTTGTGGTTATTGAGATGGGTTGATGACTAAATCTTTCCATTTTGATGTGGCAGTGGAAGAGCTGGAAGAAAAAGGGAGCTTTACCTGCTCCTACTATGTCTCATCGATAATTTTCATCATGACCTCAAAGAGGTTAGTGTACTGCTGGACAACTTGGAAGGTGGGGTCCTCAAATTCTTCTAGGGGAGTGGTTGGGACTAGTGGGACCACCTTATGCACCAATAGCCCTCAATGCAACTTCAATTGGGAGATATAATCACCAACTACTTCTAGCCTACTATAAGGTCTTTCCTTCATCCTCTAAACCAAATCTAATTACTGGTTGTTTTTGAAAGCCTTATGCATTTCATATTAAAAATTATCCTTATTGTGAGTTACTTGTAGAAGGGTGATATTACCAGAAATATTTTTTTGGTGATGACCATCTGGATCATAGGCCCTCCAAGTAACTTCTAGGAAATAGTATGTATCAATGTTCTAAATGGCCCATAGCACAAAAAAATGGCCCAAGTATGTGTAGGGGCCCATTGATCAAGGGATTGGAAACCATGGAACAATTCATTTCTTCCTAAGGTACCTAATTTTAACCTCCTCAGCTATTTGCTAAGTAATATCCAATATAGTAATTGAAGTCGGGTAGTGTACAGGGAGTGCCTTTGATGACAGTTTTAAATCATACATCCTGATATAGAAAAATTATTTTGCATAGAAGAAATATCATGCTTGTATTTTGTGTAGAAACTTCCTTACCCCAACCCCAATTCTATCTGGCTCTTCCCCACATAGTCGGAGGTGTACCAAGGGAAGGATTTTCTAAAAGAAAGTTTTGTAGCTAGAGAACCCCTCCCGGATGCATAGTAAATTATCTTGAAGAGTGGGAGTTGTCACCCCCCATTTGAGCCACTAAAGACTTGTCTAATTGTGCTATAAAAAAATGGATCATAAAATAATAATAAGACAAAGGAGGTATCTTCTCTTTATTAGCCAATATAGCCTCCTGCAGCTCCTGTAACTCCTAATTGATGTTATCACTGATCACATTTTCCCATAAGTAGAGAGGGGTCTTATCCATTCTATTGCACTGCAAAATTAGAAACATGACCTCCTTTGTAATCAACTCTAAATATTTAATGCCCAATGCCAAGTTGATCATGTCTACATAATCTTGTGGCCAGGGTTGAATACATTTTTTTTTAATGGGGAAATATAAGGGCTTACTTTTTTCCCTCTTTAGGAGCATTCTCGGGAATGAGGTGTTGAGCATATAATTTTACTGGAGGGCTAAGGTCCATAAATCCATAATTTTTGAGGTTGTGGTAAGTCTAAACACCTTTGCAATAAATTCTACTATCAACCTAGCCACCACCTAGTTTTTATGGTCGTATATGGTGCAACTTAAAGGATCATAGGCCACCACTAGCCAAGCCAGGAGGTCCAAGGAATGATAGACCCTTGGGTAGGTTAAACACCCCAAATTGGTATTCCATTTTTTACACACATGAGGAGGCTTGATGTTGTCCTAGTACACCTCATGTATAGGATTTTTAGTAGCATGGGGCGACATTGGCTATCCTCCTCTATGGATAAAAACTATAGATAGTGACCCCCTCCACCTCCTACTACTATGCAGTTATTTTATTATTGGTATCAAAAAAATTTGTCATAGCATTTAGGTCTTGAGCTCTTCCTATTCTCTTCATGATAGGTCATTCTCCAGTAATTTTATGAACTCTCCTCTTGGTGTCCAATGCCCCATGTAGCACCCTAAAATTGGCGTAGTTAAACCCTTAGTAAAAAGATAAAATTTGAATTTTAACCCCGAAACCGCTCGTTAACCGCTCACCCCATTTTTTGCACCATTTTTAGGAGTTGTTTTGACCGTTGGACGATATCGTCGTCGATCAGACGAAATCGTCCCAGATCGGACAAATTCATTTGGAACAGAACGTCCTAGACGATTTCGTCCCAAAACCAAATTTTCATAATTAGCTTCTATTTCAATAGCCTCTCCAACTTGGGCAGAAGCGTGTCTGCGTAGTTGGAGATTCCTCCATTGGAGATCTCCCAGATTGGGATGATCCCCAACCTCCTAACCTCCCCCTACTCCTATATAAACTGGGATTTTCTTAGTTTATCCCCCCTGAACCCCCTGGCTGATCATTCCCCTGCAATTCTAGTTTTGCTGTATTAGAACATCCTCGCCCCCATCATTTGCATTTGTATTTTCAAGTCTTTCATTGCAGGTTTTCATTGTGCTTCAGTTGGAGGAAGCTCGGATCATCGCAGGCGATTCCAGATGATTTTAGATGATCCTGTCGTAGATCGACGATGATCTCGTATGATTGGAGGTGATCTCGATAGCAGTTCAGATTGGGGGCAACTAGAGCCCTGAGTTTGCATTTCTCATCTTTCTTCTTTATTTTACTATGCATTAACTTGATTGATTTTCATTCTGCATCCTGGAGTTCACCTCATCTAGCATAAATGCATGATAAATTTAAAATAAGTTATTAAAACAATGTATTTCCTTTAAATATGCTATCTAGATTTATCAATTAAGCATTCATACTGTCATTTCCATTATTTTGCATTATTCTTGCAGTTGCATTTTTAGTTTTTGGTGTCTATTTCTGTGATTGCAGGTTTTTGACGAATTCGTCTGATGAATTCGTCAGATCGATGATGAGCTTGTCTGATCTCAGATGATCGACTGTAATCTGGGATGATTCTATATAATTTTAGATGATCCTATCATATTCGGGATGATCTGGACTCCTACAAGCTTCAGAATCTTCATCAGACATCCGAAATCAGGTGCATTCTTTCTTATTTAGTATATTCCTGGTATTTAGGATTCATTCATGCTTTTTGTATTCATATAAATCGGCATTTTTCATATAGAATAGCCTAGATTCATTTATGGCCAACCTAGGATTATGAATGATCGAGTATAAAATGAACACATCAAAACCATTCTCAACCTAGGCGTGGAAACTGCCACTCAAAGTTTCCTGGTGAACCCCACCATCCATCAAAAATTCACCTTTATACCCCTCCCCGAGAGGCACGACCTTCAAAGGGCCTCTCAGTCCGAGGTATTGTTCCATCCTTCTCGCATCCCCCTTCCGGGCATGGATCCTTTAGCCTGAAGGTAAGGGCACAAAAAATTTGGGTCGATACATTTTGGTGAACCCGACGTGAAACTAAAAACCTTTTGAAAACAATCCAAATAAAAAAAAAAATTATTATTAAGTAACATCTAGAATCATTAGACAAACAGTTAAATTTGCATATCATGTTTAGATGGTAGATTATAATAAAAGACGAGTTGTCACCATAAATGTTGAAAATCAATTAACAACCATAGAGATTACGTCTGTGCTTAGAGTACCCCAAACAAATAGAGTCCAACCTTTGTGGGACGAACTTGATAGGAGATTGGATATTATTTCATCTAGGTCAATAGAACTTAGGCAAATTAAGAGGTTTGTCCTAGATAGAATCCTGGATCCTGATCAGGTAACTTTGTACCATGAACTTCAGAGAGCTTGCCATAGGTGGTTAGCCGATAAAAGAGCACTTGTGTCTTCAGAATTGTACACCTTTGAAGAATACCTTGAGAATGCAGTTATAGTACATAAGTTTCTATCTCGTATAGAGGATCAAGAAGTCATTCTTATGGATAGGAAAATATGGAATAGAGTTCCTAGAGCTATGTTGTATCGAGAGTATTGCCATGAGATCTATTTTTACAAGTTCGAGTATGAAGTAGATCATATTACTATAGCACACTTTATCAAGTTCTTGAAAAACCATTTCCAATTTGAAGAGGAGCATTTCATGACTCCTGATGAACTCGATCCTATTAATGATATCCATAAATTATTTATAGAAAACTAAGTCATTATTCTTACTGTTGTTATTCTTTTTACAACCAGAATGCTATTTGTTATCTTTATAATGATATTATAAAATACAAAAACAAAAAATATATATAATAAAAACAAAACAAAACAAAAAAAAGAGCCAAAACATTTCCTTTTATAGTAGGTATATAATTAAAATATATACCTCTCAAACCTATCGCATATATATATATATATATATATATATTTGCTGAAATCTAAGTTTAAGCACAATGCCTAGACTTAGGAATGGAAAACAGACTGAAGAAGAAGAAGATTGGTTAGGAAAACCATTAAATAACCTAGATGTCCTTCCTGAAGATCAAATTTAGGAAGAAGAAATCCTAGACCAGCAAGAAGAAGAGCTTGCTATAAGAAATGAACAAGAAGAAAATGTTAGAGAGGAAGGATCCTCATCCCCTAAAATGTCTCCGGGAGGAGCTATTACTTTTGAAAATATGGAACAATTCTGGAAGTTCATTAATACTAATATTGGCGTTCTTAATAGAGCAGTCCATATGGACAAAGATCGAATTAGTGATACTCAAGCAACCCTAGAAGACGTATTTCACACACGCACTAATCCCTTGTCCTTTATTGATCAAGAGAGTGATCAAGCTGGACCATCCAACTTGGATATGGCAGCTATAATCCAGAACATGCAACAACAAAAGGTTACCCAACCATCTAAAGTGCCTGTTAGCAAGCCTAGGGTCATTCCTACACAAAAGAAACCATCATTTACTGCTCTATTTTGCCAAGCTATTGAGCAATATACCTCAAATCAGCAAAAACCCAAAACAAAACCAAACACCAATTACCAACAATCTGGGATACAACATAATACTATTACAAATCCTCTTCATAATAATCTTCCTACCAATGCTTTGCATAATAGCAATATAGCATCTAATCCTTATGTCACACCGTCATACACTCATAAATCCCATGCTTATGTCCCACCGAACCAACATGGTGGACAAACTAGTAATCTTGAAACTGTGGTGAAACAATTAGTTTCCCGCATGGACCAGATAGATCCCTACCATCCCTCGTACAATTATCGAGAGATGTGTAGTCAGCCTTTAGATCCTATAGTTGTAGCACAACCATATCCTAAACATTTTCCTATGCCTGTCTTGCCCATATATAAAGGAACCGAAGATCCCATAGAGCATCTTCGTATGTTTAGGATAGCATGTCATGATATATCACATGATGACTTATTATTGCTAAAAATGTTCCCAAAAAGTTTAGGAGGAATGGCATTAGAGTGGTATTATCAATTACCCACTAATTCTTTGAGGAATTTTGAAGAAACAGCCGAGTCTTTTGTGCATCAATTTAGTGCCTACATCGAAAGGCATGTGACCATTAAAGACTTGTACAACTTAAAACAAGACAAAGATGAATGTTTTGCTGATTTCTTAGCTAGGTGGAGACAATTGATAGGAAAATTGCACTTTGTGTTGCCTTATAGGGAGATGTTGGACATCTTTATTAATAATTTGCAAGACCAACTATCTTACGAATTATCAACTGCTACCTTGACCACCTTCGATCAGGCTATAGACTTAGCCAGACGAGTGGAAGATGCTCTCATTCGGAGAGGTCAGCTTAAAAAGAAAGACGATGAGAAAACATCCAGAAATCAATATAAAAATAAACAAGTTGTGGGTGATGGAGTCACTGATAGCAAAAATATTGCTACTGTTAATGCTGCGAAGACAACGGAGAAGTTTATACTGAAACCTCCTGATAAACCTCCTCGAGAATTTACTAGGTTGAATCAACCTTTATCAACCATTCTACCGCAATTATTAGAACGAGGTTTGATTCAACTACCAACTATCCGGGAACCTGATCCAACTATACCCGGATACAGATCTGATTTACACTGTGACTTCCATAGAGGACCTGGACACACTACCAACTCTTGTAAAATATTAAAACATAAAATACAGGACTTGATTGATAACAATGAGATGGAGGTACAAGCCTTTCAACCTAAGCAAAATCCTCCTAATAATGCTCAAAAGAATATCCCCCAAAACCAGAACCAGAATTCCAATCAGTCATTGGACATATTTCAACATCCTTTACCAAAACATGGCAAGGAAGTGGCTAATCAAATTGAGCATCATAATGTTCCCCCTCCTACCCGATATGTAGGAACTATTAGTGGGCATTTACCTGCTCATGAGCTAGAAATATTTGACACAACCTTATCTGTGGTTACGACCAGGCCTCTACATAATATTTGGACACCTGATCTCAGTGATACAGAATACGAGACTGAGAGTGATATGGAAATCACCTCAAATCAATCGAATAGCTCTGAAGATGAATCAGAACCTATTCTCCCTATCACAAGTTATATGGTTCTAGAAGAACCATTTCCAAGAAGAGTCACTACTAGACCATCCTCTCACCAATTACTTTCTAATGAGCAAGCCATAAATGCTAGACCAAGACCCATTCATCATCCACAGAACAATATTGTGGGTACCATCGGAGCTGTTACTAGACAACAGGCTCAAAACTCTCAACAAGATCAAATGCAGAACGATGGATCAGCTCCATTTGTTTTGAAAGTTCCTAATAAAGGGAATCAGGCACCTAATGTTCAACCTAAACCTCCTTACAATATTAATGAGCAACTATCAAATATTACAGCTAGAATTTCTCTGTTGGACCTTTTAAGATCTTCTCCTACCCATAGAGATGAATTAATGCTCACATTAAGCCAGATGATGGTACCACAAGACATTCAACCTGAAGCCATGGCTAATACTATAATAACTCATGAAGTTGATTGTATTGACTTTCGGGATAGAGACATACCTCAACACAGTCTACATAAGGATAACCCCTTATATATTACTGCCTTAATCGGAGATGTAGCAGTTAAACGAGTCTTAATTGATAATGGTTCATCTTTAAACATCTGCACTTTTGACTTCTACCAAATATTTGGGTTTAGAAGCGATGAAATGAAAAGAACTGATATGATCATAAAAGCCTTCAATGACGAAACACAAGAAACGTGTGGAGTTATTACCATCCCATTGCAGGTTGGTCCGAGAACCTTGGATACGACCGTGTTTATTGTACATTGCCCTGCATCGTACAATATACTCTTGGGTCACCCTTGGATCAATGCAATGTGAGCTGTTCCCTCAACTTTACATCAATGTGTTAAATTCGAATTTAAGAATCAGTTGGTTACCATTCATGGTGATCCTAGACCCTTTGATATGTGTGCTTTGGCAGAACCGGTTGGAGTTCAATTTTGCCCTATGCTGTCATCCACACATCCTAATTCTCATTATCCATCTAAACGTGTGAAACACACACCCACAACGTCATCTACTTCTTCTCCATCAGTTCCACCTCTACATACAACTCAACCATCCTCTAAACAAACCACATTAGGACCTCAAAAAGATCCTAATCCCACAACCAAGGCTTCTTGCTCTACTCCTATAACTTTTATACCTATAATAGAATCATCCATCGACATCTCTACAACATCAACATCCACCAAAGGCATAGTTTCTACACCAGAAGATGTAGGAAGTGTTCCTTCTACCTCTTATGCTCTTACTGATGAGCTCTTACCCGATTTATCTAAAATTCTTATATCAGAGAAAATGAATGCTTCTATGCAAGATTCCCTTATTTTACATAAATTGCCACCATCTCCTCATACCTTGGGCCTCCCACAACCTATGGGAAGTATTTACCAAGTCGGGAGCTGTGCTTTTATTTATAAGGGATATGACTGGGGTAGAATACCCAGAAACATCAAAACTCATTATAATGGATATGCTCGATGTTATTTTACTAATGAGTATATTAAAGCCAAATCTATAATGCTTAAGTTGGGATATAAAGGGAAAGGTTTGGGACCTTTCCAAAATGGTATGAAAGAACCTTTTGAGGTAGAACCGTGGCCCACCCGATGTGGTGTGGGCCTATTTCCTAGTAAGGGTCAGCCCTTCCCATTTGAGGATGATGACCATCTCATATGTTACCAAGATTATTTGGATAAACGTGATGCCTTGTGTTTAATGAATAAGCCATTTACATGTAATATGCTATCTATAGCTTACCCTGAGATGATCGCCGAATCCGACGATGAGTTGGAGGGAGATATCTTCCATGATGTCTCCATTGAGGAATTGTTACATCATGAATTTTATTTTGATGGCTCTATACCTAGTATAGCCCAGCTTGAGGCCACGACTCCTCAAGATGAATTATCCAAGCTAACCTTGGAAGAATTACAAGAATTGGGCGTTTCACCCGCCCCACCTAATTTTGAGAAAAATCTACACATGGAAGTAGAAAATGTCATAAAAATTAACATTGGAACTGAGGATAATCCTCACCTAATCAACATTGGATCAGAATTGAGTCAAGAAAAATAGGATAAATACATAGCATTTCTTAAATAATATGAAGACGTCTTTGCTTGGACATATGAAGATATGCCAGGTTTAGACCCTTTTGTAGTTATGCATCACTTAGTAGTCCATCCGGATGCTAAACCTGTTAAACAGAAACTTAGAAAAATGCATCCTAAAGTGGCCTTACTGGTCAAAGGGGAGTTAGAAAAACTCTTGAATGTCATTTTTATACAAGCCATTGATTATGCTGAATGGATCTCGAATGTAGTTCCAGTAACTAAGAAAGAAGCTACTAAAGTTAGGGTTTGCACAGAATTTAGAGATATTAATGTTGCATGCCCTAAAGATGATTTTCCTCTTCCCAATATGGATCAGATCATTGATTTTACTGTTGGGAGTGGAATGATATCCTTAATGGATGGATTTTTTGGTTATAATCAGATCAGGATAGCTCCTGAAGATCAGGCTAAAACAACCTTTATTACCCCTTGGGGGACCTTTTGTTGGAAAGTGATGCCATTTGGTTTGAAGAATGCAGGTGCAACCTATCAACGAGCCATGACTTATATCTTTCATGATATGATGCATGATATACTACATGATTATGTAGATGACATTATAGCTCGTTCTACTAACGAAGATGACCATTTAGATGATTTGAGAAAAGTATTTAATCGGTTAAGGGAATATCTTATCCGATTGAATCCAGCTAAATGTATATTCGGAGTTAAGTCCGATAAATTATTGGGGGTTATAGTTTCTTTACGTGGCATCAAAATTGATCCTCTCAAGATTGTGGCTATCACTGATATGCCCGCACCCACAAATATATCTGAATTACAAAGTTTACAAGGTAAGCTTCAAGCTATCCGTCGCTTCATCGATAAGCTGGCGGATAAAACCGGACCCTTTCTTAAGCTTCTTAAGAAGGATGTCTCTTTCCATTGGGACAACGAATGTTAGGAAGCATTTGAATGCCTCAAACAATATCTTCTTAACCCGCCTGTGCTTTCGCCACCTAGACCTGATCGCCCATTTATCTTGTATATCTCTGCTTCAGATTTTGCCTTAGGAGCTATGTTAGCTCAACTTGATGATGAGAAGAAAGAACGTGCTAATTATTATATCAGCCGAACATTAATCAGTTATGAAACCCGTTACACAGCATTAGAAAAATTATGTCTAGCAGTCATATTTTCTACACAAAAATTATGCCATTATATGCTCAGTCAGAAAACCTATGTTATTGCTAAATCCGATCCTTTGCGGTATCTCATGAGTCGACCTTATTTATCTGGTCGCACAACAAAGTGGGTTCTTGCTCTAAGCGAGTTTGAACTCATGTTTATAGGACAAAAGTCTGTTAAGGGTCAAATCATAGCAGATCAATTAGCTGTTGCACCCCTAGAGTCTACCCATCCCCTCATCATTGAGTTTCTTGATGAATGCCTTAAACTAGAGGCAGACCATATAGAGCAATGGTCCTTATACTTTGACGGAGCCCGATGCATGAGTGGGGCTGGTGTAGGTATTATTCTAATATCTCCATAGAAACATCTTATACCTCTATCCTTTAAATTAACGTTTTCTTGCACTAATAATACTGTTGAATATGAAGCTCTAATCCTTGGCTTACGAGCTGCCTTGGCACTAAAAATTAAAAATCTGTTAGTTTTCGATGATTCTCAACTTGTTATAAATCAAATTAATGATGTTTATCAGACCAGAGATGATAAATTGCATCCATATAAAGCATATGTATTACAATTAATATCTTTATTTGATCAAGTTACCTTGGAAGCTATTCCTCGAACTAGCAATCGTGCGGATGATGCTATGGTTGTACATGCATCTCTTTTACCCTTGGAGTTAGATGACGAATATGCTACAATCATTATTCGTCGACTCTAGGAACCCGACTTCAAATAAATCATGCTTAGAACCTTTGGATGTGTTTCTAATCAACGAAACTACTCCTGAACTTTGGTACACTGATATATTCAATTTTCTTCAAAATGGAACCTTCCCTGAAGGTTTTAATAGAAACCAATGTCGGTTATTGCGTAGACGAGCAAGTCGCTTCGTAATAATTGGCAATACGTTATATAGGAGATCTTTTGAAGGTATCCTATTGAGATGTTTGAATCTAGAAGAATCTAGATCAGCTTTGAGTGAAGCCCACGACGGATCTTGTGGGGGACACTTTAGTGGTAGCACCATTGCTAAGAAGCTCCTTAGGATAGGATATTTTTGGCCTACCATGGAGAATGATGCACATGATTACGTGCACCATTGCGACAAGTGCTAGAAACACGCTGACCTTGTCCATGCACCTGCACAAGAACTGTAGGCTATTTCATCTCCTTGGCCCTTTTCAAAATGGGGCTTAGACATCATTGGAAAAATCAATCCTGTGTCATCTGATGGACACAAATTCATCATAACCGCTATCGAGTATTTCACGAAGTGGGTTGAAGCTATGCCCTTAGCTTCTTGCACTGGAACCCAAGTTTCCAAATTTATTTTTAATCAAATTATTTGTAGGTTTGGAATTCCTGCAAACCTCATCTCGGATAATGGAACTTGTTTCAAAAATAAAGATGTCAAGAAATTATGTCAAAAATATAAAATTCAACATCGTTGGTCCACTCCCTATTATCCTCAGGGTAATGGCCAAGCAGAAGCATCTAATAAAACATTAATTAAAATCCTCAAAATACTGGTCAATAAATCTAGCCGAGATTGGCACATTCAACTATATCCTGCTTTGTGGGCTTATCGTACTAGCGTTCGTACTCCCACGGGCACCTCACCTTTTGTTTTGGTCTATGGCACTGAAGTAGTTTTTCCATTTGAATTAGAAGTTCCTTCTTTGGCTCTACTACTTCAAGATACTAAAGTAGGAGATGAATATCGTCTTTGGCAGATTTAGTCAGCTGGAACTCCTAGATGAGAAGTGCATCAATGCTTTGGAACATCTTCGAGCCTACCAGAACAAGCTTAAACGAGCATACCTCAAGAAAGTTCATCATCGATCCTTTGAGATCGGCGACCTTGTCTTAAAAGAAAATAAAAAAAATACTAATGCAACTAAAGACCTTAAAGGTAAATTTGAACCTAACTGGCTTGGGCCATATATCATCACTACTAAATTTGGCTCGGGAGCATACATATTAGCTACCTTAGATGGTAAAGATCTTAAAGAACCTATGAACATTATGCATCTTAAACGCTATTATGCATAAATCTGGTCATTTCATCATTGTATATATTGTTGTTTTGCATATTGTTTCATTTTAGTCATCCATATAAAAATTTCAAAAACAGTAATAGTATTTATTCTTTCAATTCATAAATTAAAACCAAAATATAAAAAACGTCAAAAACATCAAACTCATCAAAATCTTCAAAAAACATTTTCTATTTTTGCACCCATTAATTCTTGAAGTATTGTAGTCATATTTTCAATTATTTTGGATAAATTAGCATTTATTTGGAATCCCGCACTTTCACACTCACATGAATAAATAGCTTGATTTATTTGGTATGATTATTAATCTCTCTTATATCAAAGTCCACAGTTGAATTAAATAAAGTTTTGAGCATAGAGAATTGATCTTGTTATTTACTTGAACCAAGTATATCTTTTCACATTAAAATGATTTCATTGCAAATTCCATATGATGCTACATAGTAGAAGTGGTTTCTTGAGCGAAAATTTTCCCCTGCTATCCTATCATGCACATGGTCTAGAATCTCTGAGAATTGACAAAAGGACAAGCTCACCCCTGCCCAGAATAAAAATCCCTTGCTCTACAGCCAATCCGAGCAAGTATCCCTAGTATAGGAAGAAAAAAAAGAAAAGTCAAAGAACATGAGAAAAAAAAAATATCATTTTGTACCATCGCAGCAATATTTCAGCATTATCTCAGTATCAAGCAAAAAATACAAAAAAATACAAAAAAAAGAGAAAAAGAAAAGAAGAAGCAAGAGAAAAGAACAAGCACAATGCAAATAAATCCCTTTCCCTACCCCTTGAAAATAAAATAAGGGTGAATGAGCTTAAATCCTTGGAATTCTCAATTATTCAAAAACCGTGAGGTAAGCCCCATAACAGGTGGTTTGTGCCCAACCCGCTTGGCCTTGGGTAATTCCTAGCATGGTGATATGTCTGTCACATTAGCGACCTTCTTTTGTACAGACCTATATCTACTTATGGATCAGCTAGCTCTTGATGACCCAACTTACATAGTAGTCTGGTATGGTTACATGCATATAAATCATGGTCAACGAACACTTATTTGGTTAATTCAAATTACTTGTATCAAATTATCTTGCTCAAAATTGGTAAATGAACAATACAATTGCACACACATTTGTATTTGAGAGACTTTGTATCATTATGATAAATCAAGATCGGCAATGAACTCACATATGCACATGAGGGTTCCTTATAAATCTAAATTTTGTCTTTGATATAATTTAAAATATTTTTGCAAATCTTTTGGAATAATTTCATCTTCTTATGTAAAGCACATCTGTTTAGTATAAAAACATTTCAATACATGTTTTTTTCAAAAAATCAAAATTTCTTTCAACAACATATTCAAAAATCTAGCAATAAATTCATGTTTATATATTATTTTGTGAAAATGTGAACTATATTTCATTCATGAATTAGCATTTAAATAATACATTTGCAGCTTAAAATAAACTCGGAGGTTGTGGAACCACCCAAGGTAAAAATAGGGATTGTTATAGAAAATAACAATACGCCTAAAATAAAAACTAAATAATGAAATAATTAAGATATCAATATGATATGCTAACATCCCCCCTTATTACATTATTTATGTAATTGAAGAACTACTAATATCCCCCCTGATTACATCATTTGGTAATACAAAGAGAGTTGCGAAACAATTCAAATTTGACACATGCAAGTGCCTTAGTGAAAATGTCTGCAACTTGAGCATTGGTGGGAATGTGCTGAAGCTGAATTCGATGCCTTGGAACTTTGTCTCGAATGAAGTAACATTGTGTGTCAATGTTCTTGGTTCTTTCATGATGTACTGGATTCTTGACAAGATTCAAAACACCCATGTTGTCGCAGAACAAGTGTATCAAAGATTTTTATGGAAGACCCATTCTTGTGAGGATGCAACACAACCATATCACTTCGCACACAGCTTCATGTGCAGTGTGATATTCTGCTTCTGTTGATGAAATAGCAACCACCTGTTGCTTCTTGCTATGCCAAGAGACAGGACCAGATCTAAGAGGAAGGAGATTTATCAACCTTAGGTTCCACAAGGTCTAGGTATACATCTGATGTGGGTTCTGATGTGAAAGCCTCATCAAAAACTACATATCTACTGATGTGTATCTTATTGTTTAAGGGATCAATAAAATGATAACCCTTAGAGTGCTCATCATATCCAAGAAGAATACATTTTAGTGTCTTCACATCTAGCTTCTTCCTTTTCTCTTTTGGTATGTGCATGAAAGATTTACATCCAAAAATGCGTAGATGAGAAATGGAGGGTTTCCTACCACTCCATGCTTCCTGTGGAGTCATTCCTTGTAATTCCTTTGTGGGTGCCCTATTCAATAGATATACTACTGTGGTGATAGCTTCTACCCAATATAGTTTCTCAATACTAGCTCCCGTGAGCATGCAACGAACCATTTCCATGATGGAACAATTCCTCCTTTCAACAACTCCATTTTTCTGAGGAGTATAAGCAATAGTTAACTATCGTGTGATCCCATTTTCTTTCAAGAACTCAGAGAATTATTTAGAGGTGAACTCCCCCCCTCGATCTGAGTGGAGGGTCTTTATAGAAGTCCCTGACTCCTTTTCAACAAATTTCTTGAATTGCTGAAAGAAGCCAAATGCTTCAGATTTTAGTTGAAGAAAGAATACCCACATATTTCATGAGTAATGATCTACGAATAACTAAAAATACCTCTTACCCCCATAACTGTTGGGAGTGAAGGGACCGCACAGATCGGTGTGAATCAAATCTAGAGATTTCTTTGCTCTTGTAGAGCTCCTTTCAAATGGCACTCTATGCTGCTTTCCTGCCAAGCAGTTAGAGCAAACTGGTAAAGTGGTAGAAAGGGAAGGAAGACCTTTTACCATTTCATACTTACTTAACTCAAGTAAGTAACTAGAACTCAAATGTCCATATCTCTTGTGCCATAGGGAAGTTGCCTTATTTATAGAGACTGTCATGGCAACATGTGGAGTAGAGATAGCATCTAAGGAAAATAAGCCATGCTTATATGAAGCAGTGGCAATGTTCTTACCCCTCTTGGTAATAGAACAACACTTCTTGCCTCCCTCAACACTAAAGTGCACAACCATATCTTTGTCCAAAATTTGTGTGACAGACAAAAAATTGTTTGCCAATCCTAGAACATAAAGAACTTTGTCAATTTGATACTTGCCATCAGGAAGAGTGACTGAAACAATACCTTCTCCCTAAACCTTGTAGGTTTTATCATCCACAATAGTGATAGGTTTGCCCTCTTTGGACTTAAAAGACTCAAACCATGATTTGTCACCAGTCATGTGCTTACTGGCTCCAGAATCAACATACCAGATAGGATCCCTCTGCTTGGACACTATGGTAGTCATGAGAACTTTGTGAGCTCTCTCAAAATCCATGTCAGATTCTTCAACAACAACATTTACTTGTTGTTTGTTCTTTTGTGGTTTGTTTCGGCCTTTCTATTTTGATTGTTTTTTCTTATGCCAACATCTGTTTGTATCATGACCTTCTTTGTCACAGATCTTGCAATAGCACTTTTTCTATTGAGGTTGTTGAGTTTGTTTCCCTTTTGAATCCTTTTGTGAATTCCCTCCCTTCTAAAAATTACCCTTCTTCTAGTTCTGCCTTTTCTTGTTGATGTAGAGGGCATTGTTAGAAGAATCATCTCGCTGTAGTTTGCGTGCCTCCTCCTATTGAATCATATTAACCAATTCTACAAAAGTAACTTTCCATTATGACACCTAAAGGGAAGTAATCAACACCTGATAAGAATCAGGTAAAGCTCTCAATACAATTGAGGTAAGGAGATTATCTTCAAATGGTTCTCCTAAAGAATTCAACTTTGCTTTTAATTCTGACACTTTGCAAAGAAACAATTCAACTGTCTCCCCCTGCTTCATGCTTAGACTGTGTAATTGATATTGAAGAAATAGAATAGTGGAATCATTCTTTCCCTCATAGATAGTATTAAGGGCATTCCATGCCTCTTTACTATTTGCACAGTTAGCAATATGGGGTTGAACTTCATCAGCCACAACAAGCAAAATGAGCACCTTTGCTTTTTTGTCTAGCTTGTCAAAGTCCCTTTGAGCAGTAGATGGAGTTATAGCACCAACAGTAGATGAAGGTCTTGTTGTTGCTCTAGATACAACATCCCATAAGTCATCCATGACTAGGATAGCCTTCATATTGTTTTTTCATGGTGTGTAATTAGAACCTTTCAACAACTAATGAGAATCAATCATTAATTTTGTAGACATGGTGAAGGTTCCTTATAACACCAATTGGTCCCCCTTTCGATATACCTTTTTCTAGGCCGTTATACCTTACAAAATACCTGTAAATCAATTATGCAATAAAATTATTTTTTTTGGATTTCGCGATGATGGTATAAGTTTATACCTATAATTCTATGCCTAGCGCAAACCATTGTTCTAATTTTATTTTCCCATTCATTTTAATTCATAAAAACATATGGCTTACATCATTATGTTACACAATTGTGCTTTAAAAGGAACGCAAATTTTTCCATTTTCATTCCATTATGTCGCTATTCAATTTTGCAACGATGGTATAATTCCTAGGGCATTGTTCAACATTTTATCACACTTAGGAATTTTATTCCTAACAAAAATCATATTTTTAATATTTCATGCATAATATTTTTATGAAAATCTGAAAACAAATGATCACCATCATCATTTTTCATCATCACAACATAAAGTCTTAAGACAGTTTCTTAAGCACTATTTTGCTTTTAGCAATATTTCTATACTAGGATTAGCTTGACGACCTAGTGAGCAGCGACTCCATGAAATGGTCTATAACAGCAACAATGTCCTTTGAAATTATTGTTAGAAGTCTCTTTATTTTTTATCACATCACACCACAACAATCAATTTGTTTACATCAGATTATTTCATTTAAGTTTTACAGCATGACATAAAATTATACTATTTCCAATGACATAATCACATGAATAGACAATCAACCATTTAAAACTTAAAGCATCATAAAACACATGGAAAAGTCATATCACAAAAGGATCATATATATATATATATCAAAATATATGTACATCATATCACATCTGGATTGGTATGCCATAATCTATACCCTGGCATACTCAATCCTCTCAAAAATATACAGTCTATAACCAAAAAGTAGCTAGTCTCAAGAAGCCCTCGAGCTCTCAGCCTCATCTCCTATCCCACATTAAGGTGGAGGAGGTGGTCCCATAGAGGTTTGTACTATGTCTCGGGTCCTCGCCATCGATCATGAGGATGTCCTCATTGATCCCATCATGACTGGCTCTATAATGGGGGCTGGCAGTGGTATCCTCTGGTTCTCTGGAACCATGTGATAGTAAAATCCCTATAGAATGTAGTCTGAGCAATAGACTGTGCTAGATCCCAAGTGCTTTCCCCTCTGCTTCAAGCCCTAGGCTATGTAGTCTCATCCTGTAGTGTCTACACCTGAGCTCGAAGGTGGGCATTCTTAGCCCAAAGAGCCACCATCTCGTTGCTCTCCCCCACATCGATACCCTTTCCCTTATCAAGTGATGTAGGCCTCTCCCTATGCTGAGAAGGGAGTCCCTCCTCTCTCCTATATACCTACTGTGGTCTCTCTAGAGACTGTGGCACTCTCTAACATCTCTCCTGAGGAGATTGTCACTGCTCCCTCCCTCTGTGACCCCTCGCTACATTGATAGTAGCTTGGCACCACCTCCCCATCCATCACACCATGGCATGCATCAGACCCTATGCCCTCATAATTTGAAGAGGGTGGATGTCTACGTACTAGGCATCATATCCATCTATAACCCCAGCATAGTCCCCATCCACTAGCTAAATGGGGGCATCATCCACATATTGAATCTAGAATCACTACATATCTAGAACCCCACTTAGTGTAGTACTATCCTGAATAGTCGAGGAGTACTCATAATCCCTAAGAGAAGGGATCCCCTACTGTAGATTGAACTGTCACAAAACTCAGTCATAGCGGTGGAGCTCTACCTCTCCCCACTCCATCCTCAGCTAGAAGACTCGCCTGATGCAAGAAAACTCCTATCCATCCTCTCCCCATATTGGATGCTCTCTCCATTGCCTCGAGGTGATCTTGTTAGGGATGAGGTCATCTAGCAACCTCCAAGACATTGGCAGATCTATCCACCGCTGTGACCCTCTCTGGAGCCACCAATAGAAAACTCGGGGTCTCTCTCGGTCAACCCCTATTAGTGGAAGCCCTAATGGCCTTCACATCGTAATGTGCTCCCAGTAACAAACCTATAGTAGCGATGTCAAAACTATACATTGACCTCCCTTGTATACGACCCCGTACAAGATATTATACAAGTGACATAGTACAAAGATGCCCCAAGCAAATATGTAGTTGTGGTCTCTCATATTGCAGACCACATATAAGAGTAGCCATGGAAACTTGCATCTGCTCTGGTGGCATAGTAGTAGGCTACCCACCACCCTTGCCAAAACTTGAGTCAATCAAGATGCCCTAGGCATTTGCCTCAATGTTAACTTCGCCCTTCTCCAGGGTGAAGCTAGGATCTCTGTACAGTCGCATCATAGCATGGCCTGATTGGCTTTAGGAGTCATAAAACAACCTTGTATGGGGATACTCAAGATCCTCCATATGTCCTCTAGAGTGGGAGCCATCTCCCCTATCGGTAGCCAAAAGCAAGAAGACCCCGGATACCACCTCTCTGCTAGGGCTGTCAGTAGCCCCATGTCTGTCAATATTTGTGGCATCTCTACCACATGCTATAGCCCAACTTCTGCTAGAGTCTCTCTCTGCCTAGTCGAGTGCGACTACATCATCTCTTAGTCCCCCGTATTTCCACTCTCAACTTTTTAGTAATCCCCTCTGCAAAATAAACAATCAAACAATAAAAATCATTAATAGATAATCATTAAAATCAATTTCATCTAATAAAAAAAAATGATGATATCATCCTAAATTGAGTCAATTCGTCCTTTATAGGATGAAATCATCTCTGATTTATCATCTTGGGGATCACCCATTGTTGAACGGGATCGTCCCTATTTCACCGATTTCACCCCTAGACGAAATCGATGATCTAGGGATGATTTCGACGAAATTGGGACGATTTCGATGAATTTGGGACAATTTCGTCCGGATGTCGTCAATAGCCCAAAAACGGTCGTGATGCCCCAAATACAGTCAAAATTTCAATTAAAAACCACTCAAATCAAAATTAAAAACATAATTCACCAAGTTTAGATCCTTACCTGCAATCCGTGTCGAACCTCTGTCGATCTATGCACTGTTTCTACCATTTTGCCTGCAAAGCTCTAAAAACAGTGAAAGTGAACAGTAATAATGAATTAGGGTTTTACCCTATTTTTCTTAATTTTATTTAAAAACAATAACATTTTTTTTGCTTTTTCGTGCTTTTACCTCAAATTTTTGATTTGGGTAAAAACTCGGAGGGGGCACCATAGTAAGCAGTCGTACGATTCGACTTGGAATCGTCATCTAAAAAATTGAGTAAATTTTCACTTTCTTATAAAGCGTGAAGAACTCGTCTTTAATGCATTTTCTTCAAAAAAATTGCTAAAGAGGGAGCAAAATGTAGCACCCTAAAATTGGCGCAGTCAAACCCTTAGTAAAAAGATAAAATTTGAATTTTAACCCTGAAATCTCCTATTAACCGCTCACCCCATTTTTTGTGCCATTTTTAGGAGTTGTTTTGACCGTTGGATGATATTGTCGCCGATTAGACAAAATCATCCTATATCGGATGAATTCATTTGGAACAGAATGTCCAGACGATTTCATCCCAAAATCAAATTTTCATAATTAGCTTTTGTTTCAACAGCCTCTCCAACTTGGGTAGAAGTGTGTTTGTGCAGTTGGAGATTCCTCCGTTGGAGATCTCCCAAATTGGGATGATCCCCAACCTCCTAACCTCCCCCTACTCCTATATAAACTAGTATTTTCTTAGTTTATCCCCCCTGAACCCCCTGGATGATCATTCCCCTACAATTCTATTTTTGCTGTATTAGAACATCCTCGCCCCCATAATTTGCATTTGTATTTTCAAGTCTTTCATTGCAAGTTTTCACTGTGCTTCAGCTGGAGGAAGATCGGATCATCGTAGGTGATTCCAGATGATTTCAGATGATCCTATCGTAGATCGACGATGATCTCATATTATTGGAGGCAATCTCGATAGCAGTTCAGATTGGGGGCAACCAGAGCCCTGAGTTTGCATTTCTCATATTTCTTCTTTATTTTACTATGTATTAACTTGATTTATTTTCATTCTGCATCCTGGAGTTCACCTCATCTAGCATAAATGCATGATAAATTTAAAATAATTTATTAAAATAATGTATTTCCTTTAAATATGCTATCTAGATTTATCAATTAAGCATTCATACTGTCATTTCCATTATTTTACATTATTCTTGCAGTTGCATTTTCGGTTTTTGGTGTCAGTTTCTATGATTGCAGGTTTTTGACGAATTCGTCAGGTTGGTGATGAACTTGTCTGATCTCAGACTATCGACTATAATATGGAATGATTATGTATAATGTTAGATGATCCTGTTATATTCGAGATGATCTGGACTCCTACAAGCTTCAAAATCTTCATCATACATCTGGAATCAAGTGCATTCTTTCGTATTTATTATATTCCTGGTATTTATGATTCATTCATGCTTTCTATATTCATATAAATTGGCATTTTTCATATAGATAGCCTAGATTCATTCTGGACAACCTAGGATTATGAATGATCGAGTATAAAATGAACACATCAAAACCATTCTCAACCTAGGCATCGAAACTACCACTCAAAGTTTCCTGGTGAACCCCACCATCCGTCAAAAATTCACCTTTATACCCCTCCCCCAAGAGGCGTGACATTCAAAGGGCCTCTCAGTCCAAGGTATTGTTCCATACTTCTTGCATCCCCCTTTCAGGCACAGACCCTTTAGCCTGAAGGTAAGGGCACAAAAAATTTGGGTCGATACACCCCAATTGTGGTTGAGCTCATGGAAGCCATGGAAATGAACAATGCATAATTGTGAAGGCTTATATATTTCTCATGTACACTTGACCTTATCAAGAATAGTTATACATGCATGAATGGTGTGGGAAGGAGTTTGCCACCTTCTTAATAAATTTTATGCATTAAATTTGGGGTAGGTGGAGTTCATGCACTTTTCTATTTGATGAGGCATGGCGATTGGTCGGGCGTGCCACATCACCTATGCTTTTAGAAATGCATTATTCCTAGGAGATCAAATTGTGGCTTGGGAGCGACGTGGTGATTCAGAGTTGTCCGGGGTAGGGCACATTTAAGTGGAGCATATGTGAGGCCTGCACTACATTAATTTCTTGCATGCTCAAACAAAGGCTAAGCACATGAATTCATGTGATGAAATAAAACTCACGTAATCCATTGGGGTCATGGAGTGTGTAGGCCTCAAAGCGAGTGCATGGACCTATCTACTCTATCAGAATTTGTGAACCCTAAGGTAATTTGGTGCATGTAGGACCCGACGAGGTGCACAAGCTTGTGAACCCTTAGGATTTTTGTTGACTCCATAGTAGATAACATGAGCCTAAATGTGGGCATACACCTCTATGCACCCGACTAGACTCTTGTGCACTCCAAGGGAATGGAGTGCACAAATGTTGTTTGGGATACATAATCTTGTGTGCCCCATGGGATGGTGTGTGCTCCATTGGTTAGTGGAGTGCACTGGCTAGGGAGTGAGCACACAACTTGTGTGCTCCAATGGTTTTTGTGTGCTCCATTCAAAGCAGAGCATGTAGTGGGGTTTGGGGAGCACATGAAAGCATGCACTCCTCATGAGACTTGGTGCACTCCATTTTGGAGTGGAGTACACGGGGTGGAAGCAGGTGCATGATGGCACATGCCTGAGGGGGCTTCATGCACTCCAAGTGAATGGATCACATGGGACTCACTTTGGGGCACATAGCTTGTGCACCCCTTAGAACCTTCATGTGCTCCACCTCCTCATGGAGTGCATAGACTTAGCACAGGGTCCACATGGTCGTGCACTCCTTGGGGACTTTATGCATCCCATTACCTAATGGGATGTACAAGCTTGGAATGGGCGTACAAAATTGTACACCCATTGGGGACTTTATGTGCTCCACTAATGGAGCACATGGGCTCATCTTGGGGTGCACAACTTGTGCATCCTAGGGGTTTCTCATGTGCTCCACTCTTAAGTGGAGTGCATAGGCTAAAAAAGGGTGCACCACCTTGTGTGCCCTTAAGGGGAAGAGAAAATGGACCACAAAAGGGAGACTACCCTTTTGGTATTAATACCAACTCTGACTGGGATATGGGGATGGATGGAAGACATCAACTTGAGAACTCCAAACTCTCCCAGTAGACTAACACAATTTTTTTTTTACATCACACAACCTTCCTCAAGGTGACTAAAGGATTTTAGGTGCTATCCATTCACAAGGATAGGTACTTCTTCTCCTTTTATGTCCTCAAGCTTGTAAGTATGCTGACCAATTATTTTATAAATTTGATAAGGTCCCAATCACTTAGGTTCAAACTTATCCTTCTCCCCATGCTTGTCATTCTTTGGGTCCCAGTAAAGGATAACTTCACCCATAGCAAAAGTCTGACCTTTGGTCCTCTTATTAAATAGCTGCATGGTCTTGTTAGTCTGATTGATCATACTTGTAACAGATTCCCTCTTGTATTCTTCCAATTGCACCAACTGGTCCATTCTCCTTTGTAACACATTTTCTTCTTCATGATCTTGGAGTAACAAAGAGAGGGTTGCTCTTTCTAGCTAAGGTGACAACAATGCCTTTTCCCCATAAACCAATTCATATGGTGATTTGACAGTGGCTCTTTTTATTGATAGCCTATCCACCCATAAGGTATAATTTAGCTCAATGTCCCAACCCCTTTTATTCTTTCCCAATGATATTTTAATCTTGGTAATTATATTTTTTTTGGAGGACTCATCTAGTCCATTCCCCTAAGGATAATAATTTTCCAAGTGGGCAAGTTCTTTACTATACTTTGTATAAAAATCAACCATCTCATAGGAAGTAAAGTATTTTGTGTTATCTGTCACCAACTTCTTGGGTGCCCCAAATATTATTAATATGCTTTCCTCAAAGAAATTTATGACTGTTGTTATTGTATATCTTGTTGGCAATTTTGGGTACCTTGAGTACATTGCCTTTGCCTAAGTTTAGTTGTTGTCATTGATGTCAAGGAGCTCTTGGTAGTTGTTGTTTTTGATGTCAAGGAGTTCTTGGAGCAATTTGTTTTTATGTCTAAGTATGTGTTTTGATGAAGGTTTCAACTGGTCAGTAAGTCTCCTAGAAAATCCAGTTGCAAAAGATCAAGAAAAAGATAAGTTAGTAAAAGTTTGCAGGCGGCTGGAAAAACTGTCACGATTTCGCGACATGTTTTAGGAGAGAGAAAGTTTAGGCAGAAAGTGTCGCGATTTCGTGACAAGTTGAGTTGGCAGCGTTGAGTTGCAGGAAGTGTCACGATTTCGTGACAAGTTTGAGTTGGCAGGGTTGAGTTGCAGAAAGTGTCACGATTTCGCGACAGGTTGAGGTGGTAGCTTGTAGTTGGCAAAAGCATCATGATTTCATGACAGGTTTCAAAGAAGTTGTACGGATGTAGAAAGTGTCATGATTTCGCGACAGGTTGAGTTGGCAGCTTGTAGTTGGCAAAAGCGTCGCGATTTCATGACAGGTTTCAAAGAAGTTGTACGGATGCAGAAAGTGTCACGATTTCATGACAAGTTGAGTTGGCAGCCTACAGTTAGCAAAAGCATCACGATTTCGTGACATGTTCCAGTTTCATGGGCATATGGTAGAAAAGTGCTTAAGGCAGCGAAAGCATCGTGATTTCGTGACATGTTCCAGTTTCGTGAGCAGTTGGCAGAAAAGAGCTTAAGGCAGCGAAAGCGTCGCGATTTCGTGACATGTTCCAGTTTCACGAGCATATGGCAGAAAAGAGCTTAAGGCAGCGAAAGCGTCGCGATTTCGCGACATGTTCCATTTTCGCTAGTGCAAACCAAGAAAAGGTTGAAGAAGCAAGAAGTGTCACGATTTCGTGACAAAGTTGTAGCATGACAGTGACAAGAGGAAAAGGAAAGCCACGATTTCATGACACATAGTAGTAAGCCGAGAAGAAGGCTTTGAAGTCTAAAGCGTCATGATTTCATGACAGAGTTGTAGATGACGTCAGCAAGAGGCAAAGGTGTCACGATTTCATGACAGAAGCGGAGAAGAAGGCTTTGAAGTCTAAAGCGTCACGATTTCATGACAAAAGTGAGATGACATCAGCGAAAGGCAAAAGTGTCACGATTTCATGATAGAAGTGCCAAGGGAAGTAGACAAAAGCAAAAGCGTCGCGATATCGCTACAGCAAGCTATAGAAGGTGTACGGCAGGCAAAGGTGTCGCGATATCGTGACATGTTGAAGTTTCATGCTAGAAGCTATAGGGAGGCGGTTGAGGACAGAGTTAACTTTGAGCCGACAAAGTTAAAATCTAGGCCGACGCAGCACAGGGTTTTGCAGCCGATGCAGTGGAAGTATAACGGTCGACTAAGTTTGGATGTAATGACCATGGATCTTACTCTATAAAAGGAGGGATGTTTTGATAGTTTGGGCATCGATTAAGTGTGCGTTCGAAGTGTGAATTGCACAGAGAGAGTGCAGGGAGAAGATCGATCGTAGAAGTGCATAAGTAGAAGCCTGAGCGTCTACTGTGTTTAGACAGAGGTTGCGAAGACAGTGCTATCGTGACTTAGACAAAAAGTGAAAAGGAAGTGCTACTGTATTTGCGAAGATAGTGCTGCTATATTTTGCGAAGACTGTATTGCTGTGTATACGCAGAATATGCGAAATCTGTGCTACTATGTTTTTGATCGAGAACTGCAGTATTTGCACAGATAGTAAAATATTGGTTTCAACCAAGTGCAGAAAAAGAATAGAGGAAGAGGAACAATATTGTGCCAGACCGAAGGACTGTGTTTGGTGCAGAGAAGAGGACCAGCTTTGCTGTGATAGAATTGAGGACGAGAGATCTCCAACCGGAGCGGGGAAGACAGGTGTCTTCTGTGGATAGAATTCCACTTGCTAAGGGCAGAGGAGGTAGAGGTCTTCTAGAGGATCACCAGCCAAAGTAGAATTAGGGGAAGGTGTCTCCTTTGAGCTGAGGCTCATAAACATTGTAATCGGGAAGGATTCCCAGAGGACTTTGATACAACTTTTAGAAGAAAAGTTTTATCCGTGGAGTAGCCCACCTTGGGTGAACCACGTAAATTGTTGTGTCTCTTTGTGGATTGCATTTTGTGCATTGTTTTACTGCTATTATTACTGCTATCTTTATTCTGCATGTTAATGGTTTGAAAGCTGTATTGATAGATAAAGTTAAAAGTGGTCTTATACTATTCACCCCCCCTCTCAGTATAAGCTTGTGTTCTTCAATTGGTATCAGAGCAAGTTCCTTCGAAAAGGTCTTACAGCCGGAAGGAAGAACTGGTTAAGAACGCAATGGATTTTTCAGGTGGCAATGCAACACCTATTCTGGATGGATCAGATTTCGGTCTGTGGAGTGCTAGAATGAAAGTCTATCTTATGGCTCTTGGTAATGAGGTATGGGAAGTTATTGAAGATGGGTACACCATTCCTGTAAATGGTCCTTATACAAAAGAAGACAGGCTCCTACATCACAGCAACTCAAAAGCTATGAATGCAATTCTGAAGGGTTTACAGAAGGCTGATCTTACCAAAGTTATTCACTACAAGACAACCAGTGAAATGTGGAAACAATTGCAGGTTGTTCATACAGGTGATGCAAATGTGCGAAAGGCCAAATTGAGACATTTTAAAGGTATGTTTGAACAACTCAAGATGAATGACGATGAAAATATTAGTGACTACATGCTTCGGATGGATGAGATTGTGAACTCCATGAAAGACTTAGGTCTTGAACTTGCTGAAAATGATGTGTGTGATAAGATTTTAAGATCTCTTCCTAATAGATTTAGTGAAAATATTTTTGCTATTGAGGAAGCCAAAGATTTAGATAAGTTGAAAAAGGATGAGCTCCATAGTATTCTTGTAGCTTTTGAGCTGAGAACTCAAGTGAATGTCGATATAAAGAAAGAGGCAGCTTTCAAAGCTACCAAGAAATCAAAAGGCAAACAGATTCAAGAAAGTGATGAGTCTTCTAGTGAGGAAGAAGCATATTACAGCAAGAAAGGCAAATTCTCTAGAAAGCACAAAAGCAAGAAAAATATAAGATGTTTCAACTGTGGAAAGTATGGTCATTATGCTACTGACTGTAATGTTTCCAAAGATGAAAGTGATGAAAATTTACAGGATGTCAAAAGCAAGGATTCTGAAAAGCACAGGTATTACAGAAAGAACAAAGATGATCACAACAATCAAGAAAAGAGGTATTCACTCAAGAACAAGAAGAGCTTCTATTTGGACAAAGTAAGTAAGTGTTCTAGCAGTGATAGTGAAAGCTCTTCCAGTGATAATGAAAATGAGATGTTGTTCATTTCAAAAAAAGAGGAAGAACCGAAACATAAATTCACGGTCATGAAATGCTTTAGATGTGGAAATTTTGGGCACCTTGAGGATGATTGCACAAATAATGAATTGGTTGCTAGTATGTATGAGGATGCTTCAAAAAATGATAAGGAAGATGCATGTATGGTTTTTGAAAAGGGTAGCACATCTAGTAATAAGAAATCAGAAAAAGGTCTTGATAATTCAAAGTGCAATCAAATAGAGAATCTTGAATGTGAACTCAATAATGCTCTCAATGTTTTGGAAAAGGAAAGAAAGAAGAATGATAGACTCAAGGTTAAGTTAGATGAATGTTGTATGGAGAGAGACGATCTTATCGAAAGTCTCGACTTCTCTATAGCCAAAACATAGGAACTCAAGGACGAGTTAGAGTCTAAGATTCTTGAGTATAATGAGTTAGAGCAGAAAATGGTTTCTTTGAAAGAAGAAAATAAATATTACAAGGATAAACTCTACAGATTTTAGGATAGCTCCAAGAAGGTTAAGTCTCTCATCAAAAATCAAAGAAATCCAACAGATAAAATAGGTCTCGATTTTGTTGAGCCGCACAAGAAACAGATTGGGGAACCTAGCAAGAGATTTCAAAAAGAAGAAAGTTCTGATGAAGAAAGTACTTCAGATCATGAGTCTGTGAGTGATGAATCCACAGAAACAGAAAATAGATTTTTGGATATGAAACAGAAGTTCTCGGGACCCAAGAAATCGTTTAAAAGAATATTTTTTGGTAGATGTTTTGCGTGTTACAGGTTTGGACACATGGCTGCACATTGCATGTCTCAAATGAAGAAGGTTAACAATAATTTTAGAAGTCGTAATTTATTTCAAGGGTATTGCTACTCTTGTAATCAGTTCGGGCACAAGGCAATTTTTTGCAATTCAAATAACAAGAACCGGGTTAGTCAGAACAGGCGAATTCAAAGAACAACTATGACTGAAAGAAATAATGTTGTTTGTTACAAGTGCAACAATACAGGTCACTCAGCCAGAAAATGCAGAGCTGATCTTCCAAGGTACAGGAACAAAAATAGTGGTATAAACAGGTCCAAGGATCAAGGTGTGGACAAGAAAAGAGATGAGAACAAGAACAAGAAAAGTGCCAAGAACAGAAACATTAACAAAGAGCTCAAGAAAAGGCCCGACAAAGAAATTGTAGACACTGATGATGATGAGTGTCTAATGGGAGTTTCACTCCCAAATCTGTTTTAAATCACCTCATTAGGAAGTGGGGGAGGGACTAAGCTAAGAGACTCATTTTTAGTCCCAAGCCCCAAAGGTGACCCTTTGCCATTGATGACAAAGGGGGAGAGTTTTGAGTAAGGGGGAGAGATATGAGTAAGGGGGAGAGTTTCAAGTGAAGAGGAAAGCTTCAAGTTAGGGGGAGCAAAACTTCAAAGAGATTGATTTTAGTTTTGGCTCTTTAAGATGTGTTTTTAGTAAAGGGTTGCCATCAATGACAAAGGGGGAGATTGTTGGCAATTTTGGGTACCTTGAGTACATTGCCTTTGCCTAAGTTTAGTTGTTGTCATTGATGTCAAGGAGCTCTTGGTAGTTGTTGTTTTTGATGTCAAGGAGTTCTTGGAGCAATTTGTTTTTATGTCTAAGTATGTGTTTTGATGAAGGTTTCAACTGGTCAGTAAGTCTCCTAGAAAATCCAGTTGCAAAAGATCAAGAAAAAGATAAGTTAGTAAAAGTTTGCAGGCGGCTGGAAAAACTGTCATGATTTCGCGACATGTTTTAGGAGAGAGAAAGTTTAGGCAGAAAGTGTCGCGATTTCATGACAAGTTGAGTTGGCAGCGTTGAGTTGCAGGAAGTGTCACGATTTCGCGACAAGTTTGAGTTGGCAGGGTTGAGTTGCAGAAAGTGTCACGATTTCATGACAGGTTGAGGTGGTAGCTTGCAGTTGGCAAAAGCATCGTGATTTCGTGATAGGTTTCAAAGAAGTTGTACGGATGTAGAAAGTGTCACGATTTCATGACAGGTTGAGTTGGCAGCTTGCAGTTGGCAAAAGCATCGCGATTTCGTGATAGGTTTCAAAGAAGTTGTACGGATGCAGAAAGTGTCACGATTTCATGATAGGTTGAGTTGGCAGCCTGTAGTTAGCGAAAGCGTCATGATTTCGTGACATGTTCCAGTTTCATGGGCATATGGTAGAAAAGTGCTTAAGGCAGCGAAAGCGTCGTGATTTCGTGACATGTTCTAGTTTCACGAGCAGTTGGCAGAAAAGAGCTTAAGGCAGCGAAAGCGTCGCGATTTCACGACATGTTCCAGTTTCGCGAGTAGTTGGCAAAAAAGAGCTTAAGGCAGCGAAAGCATCGCGATTTCGTGACATGTTCCATTTTCGCTAGTGCAAACCAAGAAAAGGTTGAAGAAGCAAGAAGTGTCACGATTTCATGACAAAGTTGTAGATGACAAAAAGGCAAGAGGCAAAGGTGTCACGATTTCATGACAAAAGCCGAGAAGAAGGCTTTGAAGTCTAAAGTGTCATGATTTCGTGATAGAGTTGCTGATGACATCAGCAAGAGGCAAAGGTGTCATGATTTCATGACAGAAGCGGAGAAGAAGGCTTTGAAGTCTAAAGCGTCGTGATTTCATGACAGAAGTGAGATGACATCAACGAAAGGCAAAAGTGTCATGATTTCATGATAGAAGTGCCAAGGGAAGCAGACAAAAGCAAAAGCATCACGATATCGCTACAGCAAGCTATAGAAGGTGTACGATAGGCAAAGGTGTCGCGATATCGTGACATGTTGAAGTTTCATGCTAGAAGCTACAGGGAGGCGGTTGAGGACAGAGTTAACTTTGAGCCGACAAAGTTAAAATCTGGGCCGACACAGCACAGGGTTTTGCAGCCGACGCAGTGGAAGTATAATAGCCGACTAAGTTTGGATGTAATGACCATGGATCTTACTCTATAAAAGGAGGGATGTTTTGATAGTTTGGGCATCGATTAAGTGTGCGTTCGAAGTGCGAATTGCACAGAGAGAGTGCGGGGAGAAGATCGATCACAGAAGTGCATAAGTAGAAGCCTGAGCATCTGCTATGTTTAGACAGAGGTTGCGAAGACAGTGCTATCGTGACTTAGACAAAAAGTGAAAAGGAAGTGTTGTTGTATTTGCGAAGATAGTGTTGCTATATTTTGCAAAGACTGTATTGCTATGTATACGCAGAATACACGAAATTTGTGCTACTATGTTTTTGATCGAGAACTACAGTATTTGTGCAGACAGTAAAATATTGGTTTCAACCAAGCGCAGAAAAAGAATAGAGGAAGAGGAACAGTATTGTGCCAGACCGAAGGACTGTGTTTGGTGTAGAGAAGAGGACCAACTTTGCTATGACAGAATTGAGGACAGAGATCTCCAGCCAGAGCAGGGAAGACAGGTGTCTTCTGTGGACAGAATTCCACTTGCTAAGGGCAGAGGAGGTAGAGGTCTTCTAGAGGATCACCAACCAAAGCAGAATTAGGGGAAGGTGTCTCCTTTGAGCTGAGGCTCATAAAAATTGTAATCGGGAAGGATTCCCAGAGGACTTTGATACAAATTTTAGAAGAAAAGTTTTATCCGTGGAGTAGCCCACCTTGGGTGAACCACGTAAATTGCTGTGTCTCTTTGTGGATTGCATTTTGTGCATTGTTTTACTGTTGTTATTACTGCTATCTTTATTCTGCATGTTAATGGTTTGAAAGCTGTATTGATAGATAAAGTTAAAAGTGGTCTTATACTGTTCACCCCCCCCTCTCAGTATAAGCTTGTGTTCTTCATATCTCCTGATGGGAGCTACTTCAACCCATTTGATTAGATATTTTGTGACAGTGATAATCCATTTATGACCTCCTAAAGAATTTGGGTTGATTTCACCAATCAAATCTATGCCCCACTAGGAGAAAGGGGTTTCAATAATTACCAGTTAAATTGGCATTAAAAGTAGCTTTTTCTTGCCAGTGAAGAATTGACAGTTGTAGCATCTCCTAACTAACTGATATACATCCTTAAATAGGGATGGCCAATAATATCCTACCCTCATGATTTAATTGGTTTTTGCTTTGGGAATAAAATGGCCACCACATAACAATGTATGAAATTCCCCAATAATCCTAGGGGCTTCCTTATCAGTCACACACAACAATGTAACACTCCATTGGGGTGTCTCTAATACAACCAATTTTATTGAAGGTGGTACTTTTGAGCATGTTTCTTAATGCTCCTAATTCTACTAGCAGATGTGCTAGGTAGGAAGGATAGATTTTTTAAATAAAATAGTACATATTTATACCAGTCAGATCCTTCATGCTCAAGTTGTTCATCTTGCTATTATCTTTGCACTAATATAGAATTATTAATCTCCTCTTCTCTTCTGTAAGTCATGTATTTTGCCAACCCTTGGCCTTTAATAATTTTTACTGCTCTAAACTCCACATCATACTATAGTAGTTTCTCAATTGGCCTATACCTCAGTTGGGCCCCCTTAATTCCTAAACTCATAAAAGCTATCGGTCTCTCTTTTCCCTCTTTATATTTTTGAGACAATAAAACTGCTATGGCATGTTCTGAGGCAAAAGAATACAGGTTGAAATTCTTTGAATGGTCTGGGAAATTCAAAACGGGTGCAATGGTAATAGCTTATTTAATCTATTGAAAGGATTTAATATTGTATTCATCCCACTTGATATTTTCATCCTTTTTAATCATGTCATTTATAGGCTTTGCAATTTTAGCAAAGTTCGAGATAAATATTTGAACAAAATTTATCTTGCCAAAGGAAGACCTAACTCCTTTGAGGCTCTTTGGAGGTGGTATTTTTGCAATGGCCTTTGTTCTTTCTGGATCAATATTTATTACCTATTTTGAGACCACATGTCCCAAAATTTTACCATGAGTGTCTCTAAATAGATACTTCTTTGGATTTAATGAAATCCCATATTTCTTACACCGTTAAAAAACTTGAGATAGATGGGAAAAGTGGTCTGCAAGGTCCTTGGAAAAGACTATAATATCATCTAGGTACACCACCACAATCTTGAATATTAGTCCTTTGAAGGTAAAATCCATAGCCCTCTAAAAAGTGGCCCCAAAATTCATCAACCTGAATGACATTATTTGATATTCAAAAGTCCCCCATGGCATAGTGAATGTGATTTTGAATCGGTCCTCAGGGTTGACCAAGATCTGATGATATCCGATGAAGCCATCTAATAGTGAAATCCTAGTGGACCCTACCACAACCTGTAGCAACTGCTCCATATTAGGAAGAGGATAATTATCCTTAAGGGATTTTTTATTCAGATTCCTAAAATCTACACATAGCCATATCTCCCCATTCTTTTTCCTAATAGGTACTAAATTTACTATCCAAGAAGATAACCTCACCTTTTTTATTATTTTTGCATTGAGCAACTTTTGGACCTCTTTTTGCATGATAGTATGTAGAGTGGGGTTAAACTTCCTTTGTTCCTACCTAAAAGTCTTAGCATCCTCCTTCAGGGGAATGACATGGGTCATCACCTCAGTGTTAAATATTCTCAAATCCTCATAGCTCCAAGCAAAACTATCTCTATTTTTCCTCAAATATTGGATATACTGCTTCTTTTATTTTGCTGGTAATCCTTTGTCAATCCTAACCATATTTGGATCCCCTGTTGTCCCAACATTAAACTCTTCACCTTTTGTTTCATTGGGTGCAATTCTATGTGCTTTATGAAAATCATTAAAAAAATATTCCAAGGATACTAACCCTCTAGGAATTTTATTAGTTTTAAGTTGTATCACTTCTGTGGGGGTTCCTATAACATGCTACAATTTTTCTTTGTCTTCCTCATCATAAATCACCCCAGAAAACTAGTTTTGTACTATCGTAAAATCTTTGATATCAGCATCATCTTGTAAAACTTATAGGTAAACCACATTATCAGGGATAGAGGGATGGTACATAGATATGGTTGGAAATATATCCATGTATTTTGTATCAATTTCAAGGTTGTTTTCCCCATAAGTATTCATAGCCAGTATATTGGTAACATGTTTTTTCTCCATGGGTATGTGTGATATATTAAAGGCCAGGAACTTGTCAATCTCATCTAAGATAGCATGCTTGTATTACTTTAACCTGGGGTTTTTGGTTTGGTATCTTCCTTATATTTATTGTATAATTAATTTATCATCCTCATAGACATTAAGGTAGTTAATACCCAATTCTTTAGCTTTTCTCAATCCTAGCAGTAGTGCTTCATATTCTACAACATTTTTTGTGTAGGGGAATGCTAATCAGTAAGGCACACCTAGGTAATTTCCATTTATATTAGTCAAATTGATCCCTACTCTTGCCCCTATTTGTGACTTATTATCATCAAATGTCATGGTCCACATTTTAGTGGTGAGGACCCTATCTGACTCAGTATCTATAGCTACTTTGATTTTGGGGTCTAATCCTTTTGCATTGGGTAATTACTTAAGGAAATGAGCGTGCCAAATGGAATAAACAACCAACTCCTTCTCTTCTATAGAGCTGACCAGATTGTTCATAGTATTTTTAGGTTTCATGATCTCAATTGATTTCTTGTTAAAGGGCTCTCTCCTTAAGGTTACCTATTCTTTAGAGGATAGAGGGATTGTGGAATATGACTAGTCTATATGGATCGACCCCCCTAATTGTTCTACCAAATGTATAGATAGTAGCAAGTAAAAATATGGGTCCACGTCAACCATTGCCACATCCATCACAATCCTCTTTTTTAGATTTTGATCTAGAAATACCAAGAGGCCTATGATTATCCCCAAATAAGGAAATCGTTTGTTGTTCATGATAGAAATGGAAGGGGATTCTTTGGTACATATCAATCCCAAATGATCAACCACTTGCTTTGGCATAATATTATGAGATGCCCCAATATCAAGCATGCAATTGTGTATCACATAGCGGTCACCATACCCAGAAGTATATCAAATGGAGATATAGAATAGCCTTACTGAAGTGGGAGTTATGCTTGAAGAATTTGGAGTTGATGTTGCTAAGAAATGGTTGTCCCCCTGGTTAGTCAGCCCAAAGGCTTTGCAAATCTATTCCCTGTACTTAGGGACAGTCATCAACTCCCCAAAGGTTATGTTAATATTTTTCTTGGCCAATTCTAAACCTATATCAATTTTTGATTTTCTATTTTTTAGCCTATTATTGACAGGTTTAGATCTCTTAGGTGGGTGAGGTTTTTGCCCATAATTTTTTTTCCTTGTATTAGTCTTCTCCTTTTCCTCAACTAGACTCTTCTTATTAGGTCTATCAGGAATGGTCCTATTGTGGAGCCTAGTGGCATGGACTCTTTCTAATGTCTCAAACTCTTTAGCTATTGGGGTCAAATTGCCCTACCTTATCTTCTCAAAGTGGTTATTCTGAGGCCTTTTTAATATTTTTACATCATCAAGGGTAAATATCATAGGTTGGTTATCAGAACTAGCAGGTTGGGTGACTTCCTCCAGAATCTATGGGGTATCAATAGTTTCCTCCCATTTCTAATAGGTGTTAATCCTAATTTCATCCTCAAATTCTTGTTCAAGTTTAACACCTGAATGGAGGCCATGATATACACCACAATCAGTAGGGTTATGGGGATCATCACATGCTAAGCAAAATAAGGTAAAATTGGAAGCTACATTAACAGAAGCAATAGGTTTTGGGATAGTGTCCTGGTCCTTTTAGACCTCCTTCCTTTTCTAATTATTGTTGAAATTCCTACCTCCCTCATTATTCTAGTTCCTATTTAAAATTCCTTATAAAAATAGGTCTACTGTCATTCTGGTGTTGAGAAGGTTCTCCACCATCATTCTTGTCTCTCTCAATTTTAGACAGTTGGTTGTTCATGGACAAGAACATTTTTGTGACTTGTAATGATAGTTTCTCAATAGGTTTTGGGTCTATTTTTTTAAATCCTAAATCCCACTTTCTTAGTTCTTGTTTGGTTGGGGCTAGGGTCTACCGATGTAGATTTCATTTTCCCACTATAATATATATTTCTATCATAATGGATATCTCCATATAGGCATCAATGGTGAGTGTGGGTCGACATCTTAGCTCATAGTTAAAATTGCCAGGGAAGTCATTTTTATATAAGAATATAGACTGGTGGTCATGGGCCTCAAAGACACAGGGATTTGGTTCCTTAGTTTAGTGAACCACCTATTTAAGTCATCCACTATTTTTTTCTCCTTATTTTTCATTATTTCCAATTGAGTCAACAGGAACTGTTCATTTTTTTCTCCCCATATTTTTTGAGGAAGGCAACTTCTAAATATTAGAAAGTACCAATGGTGTTTACTACCAGACTGTGAAACCATTCTCTGGTATCTTTTTATAGGGTTTGTAGGAATAATCTAAGGATGGAATCTTCATTCTCTACCTTGAGGCTATCCATAGCATATAATAAATCATTTCCATGATCCTCCCTAGTCATGGTATTATCCCCAAGGAACTTAGGTAGGTACTTATGGGATTTTTGGGGAAGGGGTTTCAAATCCTCTGGTAATACAAAGGGCCTATATCTATTGAGGTGCTAGTTATTTAAGGGTGTATTGGCCATTGGTGTAGTTAGGCCCCTCAGGACAATAGATGCATTAGGTCAGTAAGTACTTATTTGAGGACTTTGAGGATTACACACAGTACTACCTTGAATACTAGGTGGAATAGAAAATAAAGTTTACTTTTTACTTTTATGCATTCTAAAAAGTACATGTGGGTCTAGTATTTCAAGGTAGATATCCTCATCACTTCATCTCATGGCCACCAGATTAGCTCCTCATTTTGAATGTGTTCAAAGTTACCAACACAGTGTGAAAAGAGTGGGGGTAGGTGCTCTCTAGCTAAGATTTCTCAACCAAAAACCTCACATGGAAAAAAAAATATATGTAGTATAGGGATTAAAATGACAAAAATATAAAGAATAGGTCCTCCCCAGCAATTGTGCAAAAAAATATTTTGGAGTTTTCCTGCTTACCCCTTAAAGCTTTGTCACATCATAGGAAACTATTCTGGTGGATCCACCTCTTTAACCCAAGAATAGATTACTCGTAAGGCTCTAGACATACTAGTTTGGGTAAGGAAACCCCATACAGTGGATTTATATATTTTTTATTTAATGGTGCAAACACCCACTTATGCCATAAAAAATGATTTTTCATTGTTTAGATATTAGTGATCAAACCAAGTGATAATGGTGTTGAGCAAGGTGCAGCGACAATATTGTCATTGTTGTCAACACAGTCAGATAGATCGGTTGATGCAGTGGATAGGATTTCAGAGGTCACTCAGAGTATGTACAGTGATGTTAAATGCTTATGAGGATGTTTACCCACCTTATTGCATATTTTCCAAGAATACCAAAGTGGCCCATATGCTAAAGATCAAAGAAAAAGCAAAACACCGCAAAGAAAAAAAGTGTTGCGATATCGCAACATGTTGCATTTTCACGGCCAAAAGAGAAGAGAAAATGCAAGGAGAAAAAGTGTCGTGATATCGTGACATGTTGCATTTTCATGGCCAAAAGAGAAGAGAAAATGCAAGGAGAAAAAGTGTCGCAATATCGCGACATGTTGCATTTTCGTAGCCAAAAGAGAAGAGAAAATGCAAGGAGAAAAAGTGTCGCGATATCGCGACATGGTGTATTTTTGTGGGCCAAAGCAATGAGAAAGAGCAAGGAGAAAAATTTTCATGATATCGCGACATGTTGTATTTTCACGGGCCAAAGCAAAGAGAAAGAGCAAGGATAAAAAGTGTTGCGATATCGTGACATGTTGTATTTTCACGGGCCAAAGCAAAGAGAAAGAGCAAGAAGAAAAAGTGTCATGATATCACGACATGTTGTATTTTTGTGGACTGAAGAAAAGAGAAAGAGAAAGGAAAAAAAAGTATCGTGATATCGCGAAATGTATTTTTGTGGGCCAAAGCAAAGAGAAAGAGCAAGGAGAAAAAGTGTTGCAATATCACGACATGTTGTATTTTTGCGGGCCAAAGCAAGGAGAAAGAGCAAGAAGGAAAAAGTGTTGCGATATCGCAACATGTCGCATTTTTGTGACTCAAAAAGGGAAGGTAGGTAGAGAAACAAAAGTGTCGCGATATCACGACATGTCGCATTTTTGTGACTCAAAAAGGGCAGGCAGGCAGAGAAACAAAAGTGTCATGATATCGCGACATGTCGCATTTTTGTGACTCAAAAATGGCAGGCAAGCAGAGAAACAAAAGTGTCATGATATCACGACATGTCACATTTTTGCGACTCAAAAAGGAAAGGCAGGTAGAGAAGCAAAAGTGTCATGATATCGTGACATGTTGCAGTTTCACCAAAAAAATATAGTTGATAGTGCATCTAATATTAGTGATGAACACCAGGATGGTGAAACTGAAGACTGCATAGTGATGTGGACCCATAAGGAATCTTTAATGATTTGAAATCATTTAAGATGGTCATTACACGTGGAAAGAAGCGGACACATGCCCATGTGGAGAAAATGAACAGTCATGGAAAGAAATGAACACATGTGCCCATGTGGAGAAAATGAATAGTCATTAAAATAGAAACAAAAAGCCTTTTCGGAAACCAAAACGCATGCATGCAAAAAGAAGAAAATGAACAGTCATGATCAATAAAATGAACAGTCATGGTAGGAGAATATGGTGTCAATTATTTTCATGTTAAGTGTTTGACGAAATGCCTTCTAAATATATACAAAATGAGTTACATAAAGAAGGTGTTACAATTGACAAGTGGCATATGAGAATATGAAAGGAGTTACAACTGGAGTTACAAAGAGAAAGGATGGTTATAAAAGGAGTGTTGCTTGGAGAATTTAAGTGTGGATTTTATCTTGCAAAGAGAGTGAGAGGAGAGCGAGAGGCAAGCGAGAGGCAAGCGAGAAGGGTGTGTGTTGTGTGAATTGTGAGCGATGTTGAGTAAGCAATAGACCAGTCAGGGTCTTGTAAAAGTGAAGGCATTTATATGTCAATCTTCTAGTTTTAGAATTGAAGTCCAAGTTGGTGCTTGGCATCAAGGGTTGGTGCTCCTTCTAGTTGGTGTTGGTAAATTAGGGGTTGGTTCTCCTTTTTGTTTTTGTAGATAAATCAGGGGTTGGTGCTCCTTCCAGTTGGTGCTAGTAAATCAAGGGTTTGGTGCTCCTTTCTATTTGTGCAGATAAATTAGGGGTTGGTGCTCCTTCCAGTTGGTTCTGGTAAATCAGGGGTTGGTGCTCCTTTCTGTTTGTGCAGATAAATTAGGGGTTGGTGCTCCTTCTAGTTGGTGCTGGTAAATCAGGGGTTGGTGCTCCTTTTTATTTGTGCAGATAAATTAGGGGTTGGTGCTCCTTTATATTGGTGTAGATAAATCAAGGGTTGGTGCTCCTTCCAGTGGGTGCTGGTAAATTGATTGTAAAGTTTTTGCTTTGCAAAGGCTATATTTGGATGGGAGTCCAAATAGTCAATTTTTGAGGAGTAGCCAAATCGGTGAACCTCGGTACATCTTGTGTTGTGTGATGTTCTCCTGTTATATTTTATTTATTTGGTTTTAAGTTTTTATTGTTTTAGATTTAAGAGTTGATGATTTAAGTTTTAAAATATCTACACTGATTCACCCCCCCTCTCAGTGTCATTGTGAGACTAACAATTGGTATCAGATACTGTTTTCCTTGTCAGGCTAAATTAGCTAGGGTTGATCTTGGATTAGTATGCAATGGGTAAGAATAATAGATCCTCCTCCAATAAGGCATCTCAGTCAATTTCAGTTCCTGTGGAAGAGAAAATTAAACTAGAAAATATAGGAGTGAATTCTAAAGTATGTGATGAAAACCTTGAGACTGAAGTAGATCTAGAAGGTGAGTTGATCGCTGCACTTGAAGAGTTGGGTATAGAAAGGAAAAATAACAAAATACTGTCCAAGAAGTTGGAATAATATAGGGATAATATTGAAGATCTCTTATTACAAATTCATAAAGCCAAGAAAATAGAAGAATCCTTGAAGTCACACTTGGATGATAAAGGTGATGTATGTAGCATATGTGAAGAGGAATCTAACAAATTTATTAGTGATCTAAAGCTGCAAGTAGAAGAGTCCAAAAGTATTGAAGAAACTCTTAGGTCACAGATCAATGAGAAAGAGATTGTTTGCGGTAAACAAGAAGAGGAGATTGTTTTATTGAGGAAACAACTAGAAGAGGCCAATACAAATCTCAAATTTGAGAAGAGCATAGATTTGCTAGATAAAATGACAAGGCAACAAAGAAGCCCCATTTGTAAGTTTGGTCTTGGATGTGAAGCTGAACAACCTTCATATTCTAAATCTGTAGAGAAGAAGAAGTCCACTACTGAAGGATCAAAGCAAGAAAAGCTTGAAGCTGAATCTTCAAAACGAAGAAAATCTTAAAGGAGATCTACATCAAAGCAACCACAATAAAAGAGGTTCTATCACTCTCACTTTATTCATAATAATGCTTTTAATGGCTATTGTTTTAGATGCAATCATTATGGTCACAAGGCAAATTATTGTGGATTGAATAATAGATCAAAGATTTATGCTGGTAGAAATACATCTACTTTTTCGATTGAACATCATGTGCAATGTTTTAAATGTAATGGTCATGGGCACATAGCAAGATTTTGTTCAAGAAATTTTGTATCTAATCTAAGGCAAGACAATATATTTCATCAGACACAAAGAATGCAACACAAACAGGGAAGAAATCATGTGCATCAAAGAAAGGAAAATAATCATCCATCAAGGATGCACATGAGACAACCACCCAATAGAAATGATTTTTCACCTTTGATGGATTATGCACTAGAATGTTATAACTATCATAATTTTGGGCACATTGCAAGAAATTGTCGAAGTACATTTGCATCAAATCAATTTCAGGGAAGAAAATTTCAACCTAATGAAACAAGACAAAATAGAAAATTTCTCGAAAAACATAGACAAGCTACTAAAAAATAAAAGTCAAAATAAGAGCCCAAAACTGTAATCAAACCAGAGTGGAGAAAGAAAGAAGAAAGGAAATCATGTCTCCTTGGACTGAAGGAGACTACTCCTCTATTGCACTAAGCAAATACAGGTAGCACATCCTCAGGGGGAGAAATCTTAAAGTTCTATTTTAATGCTCCTATGTATTTGTTTGGTTATCTGAGGATGAAAGGCAAGTAGTCAGGGGAAGTTGTCATATAGTTGTCAAAGTGTGTTTCAGTTCATGTAGTTATTTTTGGAGGTACCGTGAAGGGTGGTGATTAAATTGAGAGTTGTCACCATTAGTAGTATTGCTATATGTTAGTGTTGTACTTTTGATGGTTCTTACTACCATTGTTCAAAGTTATGGATTATAACAGTTCTAAAAATTTGGTTTAGTGAAAGAGAAGCTAAAAAAAGTTCACAATGGAGGATTGTAAGCTAGTTAGCACTTCCATGATGACAGGTTGCAAGTTGAGTAAGGATGTGTAGATGACAGAAAGAGTACCAATGGACAGGTTGTGACTCAAAAAGGGTAGGCAAACAGAGAAACAAAAGTGTCACGATATCACGACAAGTCTCATTTTTGTGACTCAAAAAGGGTAGGAAGGCAGAGAAACAAAAGTGTCACGATATCGTGACATGTCATATTTTTGTGACTCAAAAAGGAAATGCAGGCAAAGAAACAAAAGTGTCACGATATCGCAACATGTTGCAGTTTTTCCAAAAGAACAGAGTAGTTGACAGTGCATCTAATATTAGTTATGAACACCAAGATGGTGAAACTAAATATTGCATAGTGACATGGACCCATAAGGAATCTTTAATGATTTGAAATCATTTAAGATGGTCATTACACATGGAAAGAAGTGGACGCATGCCCATGTGGAGAAAACAAATAGTCATGGAAAGAAATGGATGCATGCCCATGTGGAGAAAATGAACAGTTGTTAAAATAGAAATGAAAAGCCTTTTCAAAAACCAAAACACATGCATGCACAAAGGAGAAAATGAATAGTCATCGAAGGAGAAAATGAACAGTCATGATCAAGAAAATGAATAGTCATGGTAGGATAATATGGTGTCAATTCTTTGCATGTGAAGTGTTTGATGAAATGCCTTCTAAATATATACAAAAGGAGTTACATAAAGAAGGTGTTACAATTGACAAGTGGCGTATGAGAATATGAAAGAAGGAGTTACAACTGGAGTTACAAAGAGAAAGGATGGTTATAAAAGGAGTGATGCTTGGAGAATTTAAGTGTGGATTTTATCTTATGAAGAGAGAGAGAGGAGAGCGAGAGGCGAGCGAGAGGCGAGTGAGAAGGGTGTGTGTTGTGTGAATTGTGAGCGATGTTGAGTAAGCAATAGGCCAGTCAGGTTCTTGTAAAAGTGAAGGCATTTATATGTCAATCTTCTAGTTTCAAAATTGAAGTCCAAATTGGTGCTTGGCATCAGGGGTTGGTGCTCCTTCCAGTTGGTGCTGGTAAATCAGGGGTTGGTGCTCCTTTTTGTTTGTGCAGATAAATCAAGGATTGGTGCTCCTTCCAGTTGGTGCTGGTAAATCAGGGGTTGGTGATCCTTTCTATTTGTGTAGATAAGTCAGGGGTTGGTGCTCCTTCCAATTGATTCTGGTAAATCAGGGGTTGGTGCTCCTTTCTATTTGTGCAGATAAATCAGGGGTTGGTGCTCCTTCTAGTTGGTGCTAGTAAATTAGGGGTTGGTGCTCCTTTCTATTTGTGCAGATAAATCAGGGGTTGGTGCTCCTTTCTGTTGGTGTAGATAAATTAGGGGTTGGTGCTCATTCTATTGGGTTCTGGTAAATTGATTGTAAAGTTGTTGCTTTGCAAAGGCTGGATTTGGATGGGATTCCAAACAGTCAATTTTTGAGGAGTAGCCAAATCGGTGAACCTCGATACATCTTGTGTTGTGTGATGCTCTCTTGTTATATTTGCTTTATTTGGTTTTAAGTTTTCATTGTTTCAGATTTAAGAGTTGATTATTTAAGTTTTAAAAGAGCCACACTGATTGACCCCCCCTCTCAATGTCATTGTGAGACTAACAAATGGAGCATAACAAGACCAGATCAGTGTCCTATTCATTGGGTAGTCGTAGCAGGTTAATATTTATCACCAGAGTAGAAAAATAGAGGGGAACTAGTTCATTTTAATTCATTCAAATAACGTAATGAAATAAAATTATTAAACTAGTGAAAAGAAAGCATCATCCACATGTTTTGATTTCAAGAACACATAAATAAGAATAACATAGACTATAAATACCAAATATGCCAAGGAAAGAGTTGGAATTTTCATTTATAAAAACTTTTTACATATGGAAATATCAGTAGAATGCTTGATCCTTATATGCCATTGTATTAAAATAAACCCCCATGTTGAATATTCATAACAATGGGTGATCTCCCTCCATCTTTTTTGTAGTGATGTAAGGGTCTCCAACTCTGGTACATTCTATAGGAAATGATCTTGGTGAATAGTGCTCTTTGGCAATCCCTAGAAATGATAGGAAGAAGTGAGGTAAGAAAACATATAGATAACACAAGGATAATATGACTAAAACACTAGATAAGGCTTATACCTAGGCTTTTATCTCTCAGAGGTTTGATAAACAACATCTACTATAGCAATATCCTTCTTATAGTGCAGGCTCGCCTGAATCCTACAACTATCTGCTCCAGTTGGATTAATCATGTTGTCCTCAAAGACTAGATGTAATAAAAAATGGGCACATAGCCCATGCATTTTTCTCAAGTAGGTGGTGGCTGTGTATCTTCTCCTGTACTACCCTAGGGTGGCTACTGTGTATCACATGGTGCATTTGTTACAGGTGAACTAGGCCTCACTCCTACTCTAAGGTTTTGAATGGCTTGGTTGATAAACTCCCATGCCTCATCATGAAAATTTAATGATAATATCAACAAATTTAGGTCCTAAGTGGCTTTTTTGACCCGGTCTCTCACCCACTACACAATATTTTTAGTGAATATACATAGGTGGTCCACCATCTCCACCAAGGCTATAAACTACTATGATAATTTACCACCAGAGTCCAAGTCAAAGTCTTGGATATTTTGAAACATGATATTCTTGATATTGAGGGCTAGCATGAACTCACTCAATTTAAAACCATATTCCTCTAACTCATCAACTTCCTACTCAGTATTTGCCATATTTTGGTTCCATTTAATCCAATTTGGTCTATTCTACAAAAATATTAAGACCTTGGTGAACTCTTCAGAAAATAAATAGTGGGAATCATATTATAATGTGGTTGTCATCCCAAAAATTAGCACGTAGTCTTTCTTAAATCTTTGGTAGATAGGGAATATGGCATTTACTCTCTACTCTCCTTGTTGCAATCGATCTCGCAAAAGACTAATAGTATGTCTGGTGGCATATATATCTATGAAGAGGAACTCCAAATCTCTCATATTTTCCTCTATATTATCTTTCATTTCTTTTTAAGTTCTTCTACTGATCCAAGTTGAACACTGGCCCGTGTGATAGAAGGAGAGGGCATATTCAAATTATTAGCTTCACTTTGAAGATATTTCACCTTGAGCTATAACTACCCCACTTTTGTAGACTTAGCCTTCCATCCTTCTAACTATTTCTCTACTACTTCTACCACCTATTCTTGGGAAGCCATATATGATTTCATTATTTCCACAGGTTTAGATTTAGCCCTTATGACACCCTTTCTTACGTCAATGGTGGCTTCTATCATGCTAGGTGGCAATGGGATCTCAAAGGTGGTAGTAGATACATCAACCACCTTCTACACAACTATCCTTTAGGGCCTAATTATACCCTTAGTAGGATATCTTTGCTCCTTCATATCTTGTATTTGATCTTCTTCATTGGCAGTGAATTGGAAAGTATCTCTTACCCTTGTCAATATAAGACTCTCAACACCTTGGACCAAGGACTCAATTCAGACTTTATTTTAGGTAGGTGACTATGTGGGACTTTTCTCTTGCACCTCATAGTACTTGAGTATATTAGACAATCCCCAAGCTTCATTTATATTCTTCATCACTATGGGGGAACTTGGATTTCTTCTTGATTAATCACCAAGGTGGCGAAATACAATGAGGATTGGCCTCATGCCAACTGGATCTACTCTACTGGGCACATCAACATCAAAGATGATGATGTGGCATTTTGTGGTTACTGATATGGGTCGGTGACTAACTCTTTCCCTTATGATATAACAATGGAAGATTTTGAAGAACAAGGGAGCTTTGCCTACTCCTGTTGTGCCTCATTGATATTTTTCATCATGATATCAAAGAGGTCAGTATCCTACTAGACAACTTGGAAGGTGGAGTTCTAAAATTCATCTATGGGAGTAGCTGGTACTAGTAGGACCACATTATCCATCAATAGCCCTTGGTGCAACTTCAATTGGGAGCTATAATTACAAACTGCTTCTAGCCTACTATAAGGAATTTCCTTCATCCTCCAAACTAGATCGAGTGATTGGTTGTTTTTGAAATCCTTTTGCATTTCATCTTCAAAATTATCCTTACTATGAATGACTTGTAGAAGGGGAAACTTACCACCAAAATTTTTCCTATGATGGTCATCTAAATCATAGGCCCTCCAAGTAACTTTTGGGAAATAGTATGTATCCATGTTCCAAATGGCCTACAACATGGAAAAATGGCCCAATTATGTGTAGGGGCCCATTGAGCAAGGGATGGGCAGCCATGGCATGATTCATTTCTTCCTAAGGTACTTAATTTTAGCCTCCTTAGCTATTTTTTGAGTAATCTCCAATATAGCAATTGAAGTTAGGCAGTGTATAGGGAGTACCTTTGAAGGTATTTTTGAACAATACAGCCTAATGTAGGAAAATTCTTCTGTGTAGAAGAAATCTCCTACTTGCACTTTGTGTAGAAACTCCCTTAACCCAACCCCAATTCTGTCTGGATCTTCCCCACATAGTCAGAGGTGTACCATGGGAAGGATTTTCTTAAAGGGTTTTGTAGCTGGAGCACCCCTCCTGGATGCACACTAACTGATCTTGAAAAGTGGGAGCTATCACCCTCCCCATATGAACCACTAAAGACTTGTCTAATTGTGCTACAAACAAATGGATCAGAAATTAATAATAAGAGAAAGGAGGAATCTCCTTCTTATGAGCTAATATAGCCTCCTGCAAATGTTGTAACTCTTGATCGATGTTATCACTGATCACATTTTCCCATAAGTAGAGGGAGGTTTTATCCATTCTATTGCACTACAAGATTAGAAACATGACCTCCTTTGTAATCAGATCTAAATAATTAATGCCCAATACCAAGTTGATCATATCTACATAATCTTGCACCTAGGGCCAAAGTAGAAATTTTTAATGGGAAAATCTGAGGGCTCACGTTTTCCTCTCTTTAGGAGCATTCCTTAGAATGAGGTGTTGAGCATATAATTGGATTGTGGGCCCAAGGTCTTGAAATACATGATTCATGAGGTTGTGGTAAGCTTGAACACCTTCGCAATGTGGTCTGATGTCAACCTGGCCACTGTCTAGTTTTTATGGTCATGGATGGTGTAACTTCTATGATCATAGGCCACTGCCAGTCAAGCTAGGAGGTCTGAGGAATGATAGACCCTTGGGTAGGTTAAACACCCCAAATTGGTATTCTATTTTTTACACATAAGGGGAGGCTCGATTTTGTTCCAATATGCCCTCGTATACAGTCTTCTTAATAGCATGTGGTGGCATTGGCTATCTTCCTCCGTAGGATAAAAACTATAGATAGTGACCCCATCTACCTCCTTATACTACTCTATAGTGATTTCCTTATTGGTATTGGGAAAATTCACCATAGCATTTAGGTCTTGAGCTCTTCTTTTTCTCTTTGTGACATGCCATGCTCCAGTAATTTTATGAACTCTCCTCTTGGTATCTAGTTCCCAAGTCATGGTCGAGCTCGTGGAAGCCACAAAAATGAACAAGGTAGAATGGTGAAGGCTTCTATCTTTCTCCTCTATCCTCGACCTCGTTGAGAACATATTTGCATGAATAAATGGTGCAAGGATAATTATACCACCTTCTTAATAATGCACATGCATTAAATTTAGGGTAGGTGGATTTCATGTGCTTTTCTATCTGATGAGGCATGGTGATTGGTCAGGCGTGCCACATCACCTATGCTTTTGGTAGTGCATTGTTCCTAGGATATCAAATTGTAACTTGGGAGTGATGTGGTAATTCTTGGTTGGCTAGGGTGGGGTGCACTTAAGTGGAGTACACACAATCCCCACACTGCATTAATTTCTCATGCTCTCTAGAAATGCTGAGTGCATGAATTCATGCACCAAAACAAAACTTGCACACTCCATTAGGTACATGGAGCATGTAGGCCTCAAAGCAAGTGCATGGACCTATGCATTCACTTAGACTTCATGTGCCCCAAGGGAGTGGGGCATGCATGGGACCCTATGGATCACATAATATTATGCACCCTTAGGATTTTTTTCCACTCCACAGTGGAGCGCATGAGCTCGAAGGTGGGTGCACACCTTTATGCACTCGACTAGACTCTCATATGCTCCAAGGGAATGGAGCACATGGATGCTATTGGTGCATATGATCTTGTGCACCCCATGGGATGTTGTGTGCTCTACTAGTTAGTGGAGCACATTGGCTAGGGAGTGAGTGCATGAACTATGCACTCTAATGGTTTTTGTGTGCTCCATTCAAAGTAGAGTGCATGATAGGGTTTGGGTAGCATGCAAAAGCACATGCTCCTCATGGGACTTGGTGCACTCTATTTCTAAGTGGAATTCATGGGGTGGAAGTGGGTGTGCAATGGTGAACACCCAAGGGGGCTTCATGTGCTCCAAGGGAATGGATCACATAAGACTCACTTTGGGGTGCACATATTGTACATCCCTTAGAACCTTTATGTGCTCCACCTCCCCATGGAGCATGTGGACTCAGCATAGGGTGTACAGGGTCGTACATCCCTTGGGAACTTTGTGGGCCCCATTACCCAATGGGGTGCAAAGGCTAGAACTGGGTGCATAGACTCAAGCACCTATTGGGGACTTTGTACACTCCACTAATGGAGTGTGTGGTCTCGACTTGGGGTGCACAGCTTGTGCACCTTGGGGGTTTCTCGTGCGCTTCACTCTTAATTGGAGCACATGAGCTAAACAAGGGTGCACCACCTTGTGCAACCTTAAGGGAAAAGGAAAACAGACCACAAAAGGAAGACTTCCCTTTTGGGGTCAACAGTGACCAAAGGGCTTATGATGCCTTTGTAGCCTTTAGATTTTGAAGTTTTCTATTATTTTTGTAATTTTGAAATTATTGAATGTTTTTGTATTGTTGTGCTTATATGTAAAATGCCTTTAGATGAAGAATGTTGAGAGGCTCAAGATCTTCAACACCTTCTAATGATGCTAGGTGATATATCCCAATCCCAATCTTCTCTGAGATGATATAGGAACCTATCCAATTGGCCATAAATTTGTCTTGTAGATATAATGGCAGATTTGAGTTATGTTGGTTCTCTTTATGCATAAGATCCCTAACTTTAAATTCTCTCAAGTGGAATTTATTGTTATAAGCTTGTGTTAAACAATATTTGTAAACATGGAGATGCTCAAGAGCATTAATGCAAAATTCATCAAGAAGGGTCAACTGATCAAGTCGAGCTTACCACACAGTATCGTTATTGATGAACTCTTTCAATGCGATGCATAATGTTGGAATTTCTAACTCTATAATGGCCTCAACACCATATACAAGTGAAAATGGTGTTTTCGTAGTGGGCATCCACATGCTATTCATATAAGCCCATAATGTAAGAGGTAATTGCATATGCCAATCCTAATGATTTTCTTTCATCGTCTTCTTTAATATGGCTACTATTGTCTTGTTTGAGGCTTCTGCTTACCCATTTTCCTATGGATAATATGGTGTCACAAAACTATGCTAAATGTTGTATTTAGATGTTAAAGCCCACATATTTTTGTTTTTTAATGATATATTATTATCCGAGATTATCTTGAAGGGGACGCCAAAGTTATAGATGATATTATGAAGTATGAACTCTGTAATTCGAGGTCCAATCATCGATGTTAAGGGGACAAATTCCACCCATTTGGTTAAGTACTCAGTGGTCATTAAGATAAATGTGTGATGGCTTGAATATTGGGGAGATATATTTATAATTAGAACAAAACCCAACTGATAAAATGGCCAAGCCACCTGAATGGGCTATAAGGCCTATGATGGCAAGTACATCATTTTACATGATTATGACACTTAATGCATTTTTTGATATACTCACAACAATTGTTCTCGATGGTGGGCCAATAATAACCCATTCAAAGGATGCACTTGATGATGGCCATGCTGCTAAAGTGGCCATTGCATGTACCATCATGAGCTTGCAAAATTATCCAAGCTAATTCTTGGAGCTCTAAAAAATGAAGGACTCCATCGTAGCTTCAATAATACAATATGTCTCCAATCAAGACATATATTTTCACTTTTTTATTGAATTATTGTTTTGTGGATTGCGATAATTCTTGTGGGATGATTCTGAGCTTGAGAAACTCTTGTAGTTGGGATATCCAATATTGATAAGCTACAACTTCAACAGATAAGATGACTTGTTTCTCCTGTAATTCAATGTGCACAAATACATATTGAGAAACAACCTTGTGGTGAATGATGGTACCATTCCTTTTAGGACCCTACGAGATCAAGGACCCCCAAGGTACCTTATTTAGAAAGTCTCTAGATTTATAGAACCACTCATGGTTTGGTTCTATATGAATCATGTTGATTTATTCTTTATTATCAAACACCTCACATGGAATTGCTGATTGCGAGAGCATTTTGACATGAATGGTAGTGAGATCAGTAGATGGATTATGAGGTATCAAGGATCCCAAATATTCCATAGTATCTACAAATATATTTTATGTGTGAGGGATTTATTTGATGTTGTACTATTCTAGTTGGGCTAGATAGGTGTCAACAAGCTCTTTGTAAGCTTTCAATATTGGATCCTTACATTGAAATAGTTCCTTGACTTGGTTGACTATGAGGAGGGAGTCACCAAAGGTATTTAGAATTTTTATCTTCATAGCGATGGTTGTTTTGAGACCCAATATTAGGACCTTGTATTTGATGTTATTATTCATGCAAGGGAAGACTAGATTTAATGAGAAGGGTATTCAAGCACCTTGTAGTATGAAAATTACAATCCTTACACCACCTCCTTGCTCACACTTTGAACCATAAAAGAATAAATTTATGTTGGCTTTACTTTTTGGTTCTTCGATCTTGAGTGCTTATGATAATGCAAAGAATGCATAATCAGGTAGCTCTATGGTGAGAGACCTAATATTCTGAAGAGGCACCTATACTAGTTTATTAGCTATGACTTGTCCTTTGATGGACTTTTGGATTATGAATTCCAAGTCAAATTCTATCAATAGCATGATCCACTTTGTAGTATGTGTATTATGATATGTCTTGCTCATCATATACTACAAAGGATTTTGTTTTGATATCATATACGTTGTATGAATCAGCATGTAGTGGCACAATTTATTGGTTGTAAAGACCACCACTAAGCATAAATTTTCCACGTATGTTTACCCTAGCTCATAGCTTACTAAGGTTTGATTGATGTAATATATCACTTTTTATTTATCTTGCATGTTCTTTTGATCCAACATGGTGCCCAAAGAAAAATTGGTAGCAAATATATATAGAAAGAATGGCACATCTGGCCTTGGTGGAGCTAATACTAGTGGAGTTGCTAGGTACTTCTTTATTTCAACAAAGACTTGCTAAAATTATTTGTCCCAATGGAATGGGACATTTTTATATAGTAGTTGATTCATGGGTCTAGTAAGTCATTGATATAGTCTTCTAATATCTTATGCATGTAGTCATGGAAAATGTATGTCATAGCCCACTGATATATGGCACCAAAAGTTTTAAGACCAAATGGCATTACTTTGTAGCAAAATATCCCCCATGGAGTGGTGAACATGTTTTTATGCTAGTATTTATGTTTAATCTAAATCTTATTGTAACCATAAAACCATCCATTAGGGAGATCATATCATGACCTATAGTTGCATATGCAAGATCATCTATGTTGGGCAATAGGAATGGATCCTTTGGTGTTGCCTTATTGAGATCCCTAAAATCCATGCAAATATGGATTCTTCCATCAGGTTTTCCTATGGGCACCATGTTTGATATCAATTATGGATAGTCAATGGGAACTATAAATACTACATCCAATAGTTTCTACAACTCATTCTTTACCATCAAAGCAATGGTTGGATGCATCTTTCTAAGATTTTGCTTGATCGGTTTATTTGTAGGGTCTAGTGAAAGATTGTGGACAACCAATTTTGGATCTAGTTCCAACATATCTTTGTAGGTCCAAGGAAAGAGACTAGGTCTCTCTTTCAATAGAGGAATAATGATGGCCTATTCATCTAGAGATAAGCTTTCTTTGAACTTGACTTTCTTTAGATTATAAGAATCATCACTGATGTCCACTTTGAAAGTATCCTCTATTGCCATATGTGACCCCTCCTCAACCTGGTGAGGAGTGGGGATTAAATGGTTGTAGGGTTATGCATAGTGGTGAATATTCACAAATTGGGCGAATATTAATATTTGCAAAATTATAAATTGGTGAATATGAGGACCCTCGACATCGGCCCATTCGCCTAAAATTTTTAGGACCAATTTTTTCTTAGGATCAATTCACCATAATATATATCCAAACATAGGCATATTTGTACTCATTGGAAAGATATTTTTGAGCCTGATCTAATGGTGGTGTTTTTATGAAGCTATAATGTGAGTTAATAGGTAAAAATGTACCCCAAATATGATCTTACTTTTTAGATCTTCAAATGCCCACAAATTTTGGTGTGAAGATGATTGATTTAATTTGCTTAGGATTTTTCTTGATTTTGATTAGGATTCACCATTTTTTTACAAGTATATTTCAGGTCCAACCCCTTATGCATAACCTTGAATCATGGTCAAAACTAGTGTGATAAACATCATGTGTGTAGCTTGGTGCAAAATGAAATGGTTGCAACATCTCTTCACTAGGGAAGAAATATTTAGGCTCTAGGGATGAATTAGCATGATCCCAATAAATAGCATCTAAATTAAGACACAACGATTTACATGGATTGGTTTGGTTGTGAAGTGGGGTGGTTAAATCAATGGATATCATGTTGATGGATGGGATGAAATATCTAAGACCACATGGGTGAAACTCTACATTAATGATTTGCCTTCCATACCCAAGATGTGGCTCTAGGGGTATGGGGATCTTAGGATATAGTCTATGAATAGACAAGACAATGGGATCATTAGGCTAGAGTAGCTCTCTAAATATAGAAAGATCAAGGAAAAACATGTGATAGATCTCATCTAAAGTGAGCATTCTTCCCCTGAAGTGAGGACCAGGATATATGATGTGGAGTATCTCCTATATTTCAATAAGTCGATTGAATTTTCATAAATGATGATGCCCAAGATAATCCATATCGATCTCATCCTCATTGTTGTTATCATCTATGAAGAACCCCTCATTCCTACCCACTAGAATTGGGAGTTGACCTAAATATTAAGACCCAAGATAAACCATTTTGGTCTCATATTTATAGTCACCATCATCTATGAAGAATCTACTATCTATCTCCATTAGCCCTATGATATGGTATACATTTCTAGGCACAAGTTAGGCTATATTAGTTGAGTCATCTGACTCATAGCCACTCTCATCTGTGATGCATTTTCCTTCTATGTTACCTGAAAAAGTGAGGTGTTGTAAATGTAGATTAAAAATACATGCCAAACAAAAATAAAATCACAATGACAAAGTACAGAATAGTTGCACAAAAACAAACAATTTCTATTAATCGGTGGAGTTTAAAAACTCCTTTTTGAATACAACTGGGCCTGTAACCATTTATGTGATACAAAAATTACAAGTTATGCTAGGGTTCTCCGAAACCCTAGCTGGCATGAATGGTGGCGCTTCCGAATAACGTATCTTCAATCCCAACAGAGTGAGTGGGCTTTGTCGTATCAGCCAGCTTAATCAGCTACCATAAATAAACCGGATCTGCTATCAAAAACCTACACACATTAACACTATCAAGGAGTTAGAAATTAATGAGAGGGCTCCACTGCGTGAGCCATCAGAAACAATCTAAAACCCTATAAAAATAGAATGCAAGAAATCAATAATAGATTAATACATAAAATACGGCTACTTGCTTTAAACTAATTTATACTTGTTCTCTGTTAACGTAGCTAGACCAGGCGACACCTGGAAGTAATGTTGTTGTCATAATGGGCTACGAAAGGCACCCTGGTGCACTCGCCGAATGCCCATGTGCTTCTAGATCTGGATTACATACGCCGGTCTGAGTCTGTGGCTGTAGGTAAACGCCCGTGGGCACTTGTTAAACGCCCGTGGGCACTTGGTAAATGCCCGTGGGCACTTGGTGAAGGGGTAAACGCCCGTGGGCACTTGCGATAGGAATGGGAGATTCTATAGAATGCTGCAGAAGGAATGGCGGTGAAAGCGGCGACGAAAGCGGTGATGGATGCGACGAAAGGGTAGCGGAAGAGAGGAGATAACGGTAGAAGAATTAGAATCAGAGATAGAAGTAGCAAAAGACATAGGCCAAGAAGATAGGGTTTGAGCCATCAAAGTGACTCAATTTATAATCCACTCTTAGGGCACACTTTAGGGTTTTAACGACACTTTGAACGTGTGGCTAAGATTAAAGCAGATCCAAGGGTAGAGAATAAATCTTGGTTGTGGAATGGATTAAGATGGATGGACGGATGAGATTAAATGAAGGATGGATGGCTCAGATTAAATCACTTAAACTATTATTTAAATATATATATTAAAATATTAAAATATTAAAATATATATATAAATATTAATTTAAATAAATTTGGGGATGAAAAATGGCGAGAAAGGTGAAATTGGGCCAAATAATGGCGGAAAAGGGTGAAATTGGGCCAAATAATGGCGAGAAGGTGGATGACCGACACGTGGCTAACAGGAAGGTATAGATGACTTGCAAGTGGCTGGATTTTGGTGTCTATAGTAAATACCGAGGCCTATGATAGGCCAACCCGACTTCATCCTCAAACTCACTTGTAACATATTCATTATCTTCTAACTCATAAACATGGCTTGGTTTTTCCTCCCATAGGATGATTCTTAATGGTTGTGCTTCGATAGAGAAATTTGGATGATATTCATCAGGTGGTCCTATATTGACCATAGCCACCCATCTATCATTCAAGTAGCCTTTGATTAGGGGTTGATAGGGATTCCATTTGATGTCTTTCCCATAAACCTAAGCTCAACCTATCTAAAGATACTACCAATGAATCATCATGGCTCTGGATATGATATCATAGACCAAACCTATCAATAGGTAGCTGGTATTGCAGTTGGAATGGAAGCTGATGTCCTTTCTCATACAGACCTAAACCATAGCCATGCCAATGGCATCATTCAAAGTACCTTATAGTAAAATTAGGATTGGACAAGTAATGAACATTCATGGTGAATTATTCATCCTCATCCTATTCAATATCAGAAGCATTATGGGTATAGTCTAAACCAGCATATATGAAATTGGTTTGGTCCGGGGGGATCCCCAATGGAACCACTATCCCTATTGGTAAATTTGGGACTCTTGGCCATCCCATATATTTTTTAGACTTGATAATAGGTATGAAAGACATATTCTACACAATATATTCACCTAACCCTATGTTGGCTAAGTGAACTATCACTTGCGATGTATATGACATTGTTGATAAAGAAGGTGAGGCAGGTTGAGGTACCTCCTTAGCTATGTCTTGGGAATCTTCCTCCTCCATGGAATTCAGAATTTTTTCCACTAATATAGTTGGAATTTCTTTAGGTCCTTCCTCTACCAGGGGTGCTTTTATCTTCTGAGATTCATTTGCCTAGGATGTTGTGGGTTTCTTAGAAGTACCAGTAGCTTTAGATGCAAGAGGTGGTGCTAATGTAGATGGGTCACCTTTCATTGATTTAGACTTTATTTATAGATGTGTGGTAGGGGATGAAGGCCTTATGTATAGGTGTGTTTATGGAAGGAAAAAATCCCTTGGTAAGTCGACCTGATGCAGGTATTTAAATATCTCTTCATCTGATGGAACCACATGTACTTGTACCTCATGCACATACTTGATGCATTGGTGTAAGATTTAAGGAACACACTACATATCCCTTATCTAGGTATACCCTAGGAGGATGTTGTATCTCATTACACCCTCCAATACATGACACATCACAAGGATGGTATTTTACCCTATATTTATAGGTAGCACAACTGTACCTACTATGGAGCACAACACATCATTGAAATCTCTCAATATATAGAGGGTTGGGACAATGTTTGATCTAAGGATTTTTAGGTGCCCTATGTATTTTGTCATGATAATATTAATTGACAAGTCTATGTTTATTAAAACCTACTTGAAGGGTACATCATTGATAAACACGTTGATATGCAGAGGTGTGTCTACTATGGTAGTAGGTACTACCTTGATTTCATGATCTTAGAAATGAATCACAGGCTCTTGATACTACTGGACCTGCCCCACAAATTTTGTGGATGCATCAGTGTTCTGGGGCTGCAACTCAATAAATACCAAGATTTCTATTAAAGTCTACTTGTGTCTTTGGGACTGTTTAATGAGCTCATAGATTTATAACTTGGCTAATGTCATTTGGAGATTTTGCACCAGTATGCTTTGAACAGTTACCATAGGTTGCACTGGTGGAAATGGAGGATTATTTTGTACCTACCTCTATCGAGGTGTAGTTAGGATATGAATAGGAGCCACTACAAGATTTGGTTGGTTATATCATTAGCTTATTATCACCATGTTGACTATTTCAACCATTCTGATGCATCCTTGAGTGGAAGGTTCAACTTAGACTTGGTTCACTTGAGTGCCCTGATCTGTAGGGACCTCATGATTTGGAAACATGTTTTTGAATATACCCATGTATATATTATTGGTTGCTAATGGATTGTCAACTTTTATCTCATCCTTCTTGATCATGTTCTACACAACATTCTTGAATATGATACATGTTTTGATATCATGCCTCTGGGCTTGGGATGATACATGTTTTGATATCTATGATATGGGTAATATTGATCTTCCCTATATCCCTTGGGCTTGGTATGGTTAGGGTCAAGAAGTTACACCTCAGGTAGCCTAAGTTTTTATGCCTTGCTTAGCTGGTTAAATATCAATTTCATTGAATCTGGTAAAGACATAAAATAGTGTTACAATTGATGTTCTTTATTTTGACTTTGGTTGTTCCTAGGGTTGTAATTGGCTAGTGGGGGCTGAGCCTGATAGTTCTATGATTACTGGCTATTGTCTCACTTTGGCATGCTTAACACAACCTGGTTGACTTAAGTAGGATTGGCCTACTTTTTTATTATTTTTATAGTTGTATTTTTCTAGTCCTTTTTGTTTTGGATCTTAAGGTCTCCTTTTGTCAATATTGATATCTTCTATTACCTTGTCTTGAGCCAAGGCTTCCTTGAATTTTTCATAATTTTGCAGTTGTAATAGCAACAATATATGCTTTGCACAAATCTTGGTAAACATCTAGATGAGCTCTGCATTGGGAACAAAAAATGGTAATGTAACTACTATTTTCCTCCATCTGTTTCTATAGTCTATAACTAGATCATCAGCATATTACTTTAAGTTTGCTATATCAGATAATTTTACTTTCTTCTTGATTCCAAAAGAAAATCGTTCAAGAAATGCATTCACCAGTTGCTCAAAGTTATGTAGTTGGTTGAACCATTTCGTTGATGTGCTTGATAATTTCATGATGAGTGTTATCAGTATTAGGGAATTATTATGTTCAAGTTGGAAGCACGCATTCATAAAATTCATGATGTGTTCTTGTGCATCTTCCTCTCCTTTGAAATTGTCTAGCCTAAGCATCTCAAAGTGCCTAGGATATGTAGTACTTGGTATTGAAGGGCACAAAGGTTTGTTGTGTATTTTACTTAGGGTTGGATTCTGCCCAATCACATCCTATTTAACAAGAGATTTGACTCTCTTAGTGAGTATTTGGTATACCTTCAAAGAAATGATCTCCTGTTCTTGAAGGTTTAATCATGGTGGTCAAGGAGGTAATCTTGTGTTTACCTAATTTGGGTGTTTTTATTCTTCCCCTACAACTATGGATGGAGGTTTAGGATATGTTTGTTCCTAATCTTCTATATCTGCCTATTCTTGATAAAGTTGTGTATGTTTTGGATCTAGGCATTTTTTATATTTTGAGGCATGGTGAGTGTGCTCATATCTTTGTCTAGTGCATCTCTCATGTTGAGAATTAGCACATCTATTATGTTGATGTTGCTCACCACCCATATGTAAGTCAGATCGATCCAACCTATTTGCTTACTCTTTGTGCACTATTTGTTCCTCTCTGAAGAACTATTCTTGTAGGTGCAAATGCCTTTTTATTTGCACTTCTTGCTCAAGGGTTTCTAAGCATTTTTTATCTATGTGCAGTGCTTTTGCTAACCTATGTATGTGGTAATACTAATCTACCACTAAAGGTTCATGATCCTACAACTCTATGTGATGAGTCCTAGTGGATATGCCTCTTGGAGAGGCTCCTGCTATGCTCTTACCCTTGTCTATTAGGTTTACCTGCTCTATGTATTGTAATCTATGTTATATACCCCCATGGTTGGAGGCAATGCACATGCTATGGGAATGCTTTGAAGCCTCACCTGGCTCAATTGTGTGCCTTGTAGTTTGATGGCTATGTAAAATTCCTAACACAAAATGTGTAGTAGCAATGCTTCTTTGAACTGGTCTTGAGAGAACTTGATCCAACTCATCAAACTGTATGGTCTTCCACGACTGATACTGTGGAGTCCCATTAGCCCCAATGAGATCATGATCTATGGTTAGCCTCCCATATTTAGGGAGGCTAGGAGGTGCTCTAGGTCTAAGACTAGGTGCAGCCCTTGTGTTTTGCTCCTTAGTGGGATGATTTAACCTAAGTGTATCCTATGAATATTGGGGCCTTGTAGCCCCTCCATGTCTATGTGAGGACTAGGGCCTTGAAGCCTCCTCATGTTTATGTGAATATTGGGGCCTTGATACCCCCTCATGCCTATGATATGATTGAGGCCTTGAGGCCTCCTCATGTCTACATGAATATTGGGACCTTGAATCCCCCTCATATCTATGTGAATATTTAGGCCTTGAGGCCTCCTCATATATATGTGAAGATAGAGGCCTTGAGGCCTCCTCATATCCATGTGATGATGGAGGTCTTGAGGCCTCCTCGTGTCTATGTGATGAGGGAGGTATTGAGGCCTCCTCATGTATATATGAATATTGGGGCCTTGATACCCCCTCATGCCTACCATGAGAGGAACCATGATATGGCTCTCTAGCTAGGATTTCTTGAGGAGTTCCCCCATAGGTTGAGGTATCACCCCTAAGGCTCACTAAATTTTTTTCAATGATATGGTGTTTGGGTGGCTCAACGTCATTGTGATTATGAGTATGCGGAGCATTAGTTTCCACCTTGATATTGGACTGAGGGTGGTTGCTCCATGTGTAGACCATAACATTTGTGAATTATCTTTTTATGTAGATTTCAAAACACACAAACAAAGTAAACAAGTGTTTATCTCTTTTAATTTTTCTTGGTGTTCCTAGACTAGTTTGGTGTGTTTTTTTTTTTTTTGATAGCTATATTTTGTATTTAATTGATGATATACTCAAATTTTTTAAGTGGATTTCACCTGTATACTCATAGCTCAAAAATTTGTAGAGAAGTTCTAGTTATGTTATCTAATTTATAATGTGTGGTGATGAAGTCCACACATGATCAGGGAGCATAGGTCCTCCCGGTCCTCACCCAGTTCACCTATAGTTGGTGATATACCTCTTTAAAGAGAGATACGTGCTATATCCCATAGGTTATGATGAATCTTGGAAATCAATATTGGCCAATATAGAAGGTTCATAGGATTTGAGACAATGGGTGGAGATGAAATCCACCTCGTTGAACTCTACTAGTGGATGGTAATGAAGTCCACCTCACTAGCATTTAAGTGAATTATGGTGTGTGGATGTTCTTTTTAGATTTTTGCATAAAGGAAAATAATGCATCAATAAGCACTCATGATTTTTCTCCTACATGCCTAAGAAAAGAATGTTTTATTTTCATATAAATGCATGTCTAAATATTTCAATGAATTTTAGAGAATGCATTTCTACTCTATGAAATAATGGCCACTAGTTGGACCCCATGCTATCGAGCTTAACAAATAAAAACCTAGACCACTAGAGACTAGGGCAGACCTTGAAAATAGAGGTCCGCTATTTCTAGCATTGACTAGAAGAAAACTAAAAAGCTTCAATGCATTTATATTTTAGTATTTTTCTATATTTTATTAATTAAATAAAAATTTCCCTATTGTATTCTGATAGAAAAATATAAACAAAGAAAGTAAAAACAATAGAGAGTTCCCAACTTGAAATCCACATATGATGAAGCATAGGTTGACCTCTGTTGCTGATTTTCTTCTAGCCACTATCGACCAGAGTGGCTACAGTTGGTCACTATCTTCAAAAGTGGTTTGTCTGCTAGTTGTTGTAGACCAGAGCGACCATAATTGCACATAGGAAAAACATATAAACATCCACAAAATAGCTTAAAATAGAAAACCAAGTGGGATTCTCACTGTGATTACCATTTGTATGACATCAATAAGTGTGCACCTAGTCTACTTACTACATAATATCAAAATAAAAGACCATGAATGCAAAATAACATGAAAGTGACAAAATAAAGAGAAAATTCTTTTATTAATTCATCTACAAATTTGGTTACATATCAGTCCCTCTTAGGGATATCATTATTTGATACAATGATTACAAGTAGAGGTAAAGTTCCCTCGCAAGGGGATGGTGCACTTTGTAGGCCTCATGATCTCACACATGAACTTGTATAAGGGATTATCGATGCCTTATTCTCCTTCACTTGCCTATAGGGATCTGACGCTTTGAATGATTTAACTAGGCCCTAGAACCTATAAATTGCATACAAGAAATAATAGCAAACTATCATTAGCACCTATTGCCTCTCAGGATGAGGTGTTATTAGTAAATCTACAAAAAATGATGTAAAATAATAATAAAATTATAATGAAGCAAAAATTAAGCAAGAATATGTTAATAACTTAGAAATCACCATAGAAATACATTAACAAAACCAGATCTATTCTAACATTAATTGATAAAATAGAAAGCAATGAAAGATATATGCTAAAACTTGGAAAATAATGTCTAAAACCCTAGGTTGTGCATGTAGGCCGCTATCAAGGATAGCAGCTATGAAATGGAACCTTCTTCCTTGTGAACTAGGGGTTGTAGCACTAGATTCATTGTCTAAATTTATGTCCAAGGGTCACCTCTATGTCCATACACTAATTGGTGGTGAAGAATGTCTTGATATGAATGGTTGGATAGCTCATTGTCATCACTTAACCGGATAGCACTTCACTACTCCTCAAAGGGGTATGGAATCACTCTCTAATTGAAAATTTCTTAGTAAGGTTGAGCATATACTTAAAACTAGGGAGACATAAGGTAGACTACTACAAAAGATCTATCAATTTCCTAGGGCTCCACTGCACAAAAATTATGATATTCATGATTCTTTCTTTTTCTTAGGAGGATGCATATGTAGACCTCCTAGATTTAGATCTAGATCCAGATCTTGGCTTCTTAGAAAATCCAATATTCATATATGCATGCATATGACCATCCAAGGGGGAAGGATCAGTCATATATTTGCATTGAAGGGGTAGTCAAGAGGAGATCTAGGAGATCCATGCTAAAAACCATTCACAAAAAATGCAAGTGTAGTCAGACTATATGATCTAGGCCTCGTATTCATAGCTAAACTATGTTTTGGTGCTAGTCACTATCTAGAGCAGTGGCTAGATATGGTTGCTCCCAACTTTAGGGACCCTTGTTGGTGGCTACTCTGATTGATAGTGGTAAAGCTTGAAAGGGCTAGAACTACCCCTTTTGAGTGGTTAGGACCACTGCTAGCTCTTGGAAAGTTCCAAGATCAGTCATATGGCCTTTGGATATGCCCATATGAGTAGTCTCATAAACATGATGTGTTTTAGGTGTCTACAAAATCTAGATTAAATTCAATTAGAAGCATAATCTATTTTGTTGTATGAGATTTGTGGTAACTTTTGTTCATCATGTATCAGAGTTGATTATCTCAAGTGATGATAAAATTAGTGTGGTTTAACATGTAATGGTGAAGTTTTTATGTGGAAAATACCATAGCTAGGCATAGTTTTTCCATGTACCCATAATGAATTTTGTATCTAACTAGCATACAACTTATATAATATATAGCTTGATATTTTTTGAGTGTGTTCTTTTGGGCTAATAATGTGCCTAGTGCAAAATCTGTGGTTGAGATGTATAGGGTAAGCAGTAGTTGTGGGTGTGGAAGAGACATAATTGGTGGAGGAGTGAGGTAGAATTTGATAGAATCAAAAGCTTATTGACATTTTTCATCCCATTTGAAAGTGACTCCCTTTTGTAAGAGATGATTCAATGGTTTGCATTTTTCTGATAGTTGTGTGATAAAGCGATGAATGGAAGTGATTTTGACCTCAAAACTACACAATTACTTTAGGTTTGTAGGTGAGGGTATCTCAATGATGGCCTTTACTTTGTTAGGGTCTACTATGATGTCATGTTAAGATACAATGAACCCTAGGATCTTGCCTGAAGTAACACCAAAGACACACTTCTTTGGGTTAATGCACACATTATGTTTTAGTAACCATTCAAATATCTTATGGAGATCATCCAAATATTGTGATCATTCCTTGGATTTCATGATGAGATCATCAACATAATATTCCACAATGTTATGCATGTAATCATAAAATATGTAAGTCATTGCACACTGGTAGGTTGCCCTAGAATTCTTAAGGCCAAAGAGCATAATCTTGTAGCAAAATATCCTCCAAGAGGTTGTGAATGAAGTTTTGTGCTGATCAATGGGGTTGACTTTTTTTTGGTTGTAGCCAGAGAATCCATACATAAGGGAGATAATATCATGGCCTACAATGGAATTGACTAGAAATTTGATGTTAGGTAAAGGGAAGTTGTCCTTGGTACAAGCTTTGTTTAAATCATAGAATTCAGTGTATATGTAGACCTCATCGAAATGTTTTGGCATTGGAACCATGTTGGAAACCCATTCAAGATAATCTATGGGTACAATAAAATCTACATCTAAGATATTTTAGAGCTTAAATTTTAGTAATAACACAATTTTTGGGTGCATGCATCATAATTTTTGTCTGATAGGCTTGACATATTTATCCAATGTGATATTATGGACAACAAGGGTGGGGTTGAGGCCTAGCATATCCTTGTAAGACTACTTGAAGAATCTGATATACTTTTTAAGGAAAGTAATGAGAAAAATGTGCTCTTTAGGTGAAAGGCTAGCAACTAATTTGATAATGTGATGGTTTTCAGGATCATCATCAATGTCTACATAAATGGTTTCCTTGATTAGCATATGGGAACCATCATGAAGTTGTTCTAGAATTAGAATAAGGTGTCATTAATCGATAGCCTCTGGGATATCGTATTCATCATCTATGTATATTCCTGTATTGTGAATGCACATAATGTGAGATGGTGTATAACGTGAAGGAGTGTTAGTAGTATGCAAGACATAAGATAAAAGTAGGAAATCCTAGGGTGAAGGTATAAGTGATATGTGTGAGATTGACTAAATTTGGATTTGATGTGTCATCATGAATCTACTAGTGTGTATACTAATATGGGGAGAATAGATCCACATCGACCATGTTAATCGATATCATGGGGATGTGTTCAGTGAAGAATATGATGATGAAGACTCCATAACCTATGAATATTGTAGGAGGCTCAATGGAGAGCACAGGATAATATGTGGAGAACGTGGTCAAGTAATGGAGTGATGGAGTTGTCAATGTATAGGCAATAATGTGGTCAAGTGTGTTGGCAATGGTGGGGGAGATTCCATTTCATACTTTGGATAATGAGCATTTAGAGACAAGGCAACAAGTTGGATTATTAACCCATCAACACAACATGATGATGTAGTATCAGAGAAGGGAGTCTCTTGAAATAAATCACATGGAACTATGATGGTAGAATGAGGATATGGGCTATCTTCCAAAATATCCATGTTGATATATTCTTCCAAAGTGTGTGTTGGAAGTGGGGAAGGGTGTAGGGAGAGATCCTGAAGCTCATCCTCAAGTGTGTGAACGATGGTAGGATGATAGCCTAAGATAGACTTGTCAGTAGGTAATTGCACATACATATTGATGGGTGCATGTAACCCTTGTTCATAATAGCCTAGTCTAAATCCATGCCAATGTAAACACTGAAGGTAGCGTAAGGTAAAATGGAAGTTAGCCATATGATCTAATGTACCATAAAAATTGGATTGTGGTGGTGGAGAGACTGTAGGTGGGAGTGAGGAATCGACACCTACATATACAAAGTTAGTTTGGTTATTAGGAGGCCCTAATTGTATGTTAGTTTTGATAGTCAAAACTAATACTGATGGTCAAATTCATGCATGGATTGGATTGTAGGTGGGCGTATGTGGGTATCGTACATATTGTAGTCACCTAGACCTAAATTCATCATAAATATAGAAATGTAGAGTTATGTATGATGTGGTGAATGGGATGGCAAATATAAATTGAAATATGAGAATGCAATTTGAGAATCCCTTATGGTAGCAATAGAGGGATGTAAAAATTTATCATCAAGGTAAGAAGCTCATTGCTCCCACTCATGGCATTCAACTACCATAGCTAGGAAGGGGTGATCTACATGTGGAAATTGTGAAGGAGGATGAGTGGTCATCGATGTTGGACTAAGAGGAGATGTGAATGACCTAGGTCATGGGTGAAAAGGAAGAAGAGGTTTTTGAGGTGTAGGAAGGAGAGAAGGTTTCATAGAGGAAAATGGATGAGGTGGAGTGGTATGTCATGATGTAGGTAATGAGGATGGTCTCGATGCCATATATGGATTTGTGGAAGATAATGGTTGAGACGGTGGTGGTGGCTATAAGGAAGGTGGTGAAAAAGGTATGGTAGTAGTATTAGGTACTATTATGGCTGGTGCTAGTGGTGTGAACATCGAGGTGTGTGTTATTGATGAATATTGTGATAATGATGTGGATGTAGAGTAAAATGTCAATGCTCCAATAGATTAATGAGAGGAAATAGGAAAGAGTTGTGTGGAAGATGATGAAGGTATTTGTGGAAGGTCTACAATGTTGCAAAATTTGAAGGTGTCCTCATCAGTAGGAACATAGTGGACAAGTCTATCATGGACATATTTGAGATAATGGTGTAATATTTAAGGGACACATTGCATGTCCTTGCTCCATGGATGACCAAGTAGGTTATTGTACTACATTTTACCCTAAATGACATGGAAGAGGATAGGTATGGTGCAGATACCCACCTAGATGGGTAGGATAATGGATCCTACTATGGGTCACATGGAATCATTTAATGCACATAGATCGAGCAACAGGATGGTAAAATAAGTTAGTAGGATATTTAGATGATGTAAAACTACTATGGAAATAATGATGATAGAGGAACCCGTATCAATGAGGATACACTTGTAGGTGATGTCATTGATGGTTTGCTTGGATGTGAAGAAGGGGGTCCTCTCCTCCTACAAGTTCCATGATATCATGATCATGAAAACTAATAAAGGGCTAAAAGTAGCATGGAATGTTTCCTACAAAGTTCACAAAGGCATTTGTGTTGTAAGTATCGAGATCAATAGAATGCAAGATGTCATTCAATGCCTCGTGATGGGGTTAGGGCTACAATAGAAGGTCATAGATGGATAATAAAGTGAGAGCATTATGCAACTAATGGGTAAGGCTACAATGGATTGTGATGATATTTTTTGGTAGAGAAGGTGTGGTGTTAGAAGTTATAGGAGACTATGGAGATTTAAATGGTACCAGCAAGGAAATGATAGGTGTGGTTTGGCATGAGGGATATTGATTTTTATGAGTGGTAAGGTTAATCATACCCACTACACCATGTGAATGGGGGTCACATTGGATACTATTGACCTATCTAGGTGGCTCTAAGGGGTTAGGTGGAGTTATTTGAGGGTTAGTACCCCTGTGATCAGGTAAGGGGTTTTGGAAGATCCCTAAATTTTGATTTTGTAGAGTGAGGAGGTTTGAGATGTGGATGGTACCCCCATTGATAATATCTTGGACATAACCATAGAAAGAGCAACAAGAATTGATATTATGGCTGCATTTTTAGTGATATGGATAGAAAGCTTGCTTGATATATCCTTGAGGCTTAGGTTTATTTGGATCAAGTGGTTAGATTTTGGGTAGGATGATGTGGCATACATCATACAATATATGAAATAGGGTTGTAAAAGGTTCAAAGAGTGGTGTAAGGTTACATTGTGGAGCCTATGGTTGTAGGCCACAAGGCTACTAAGGCCTAGGAGGGAGAGGTGCATTGGTATAAAAAAATTTGTGTTGTGGAGGAGGGGTTCATGGGACCAATGAGGGTGCTAAGATAGCAGTTACCACTTTTTTGGCTTGTGGTAGTCTAGTAAAAGGTTGATTATGTGTATTTCTATTGAAATAAAAATTGGAGTTGTAGTATGGTTTCTATCTTGGCTTGATCTTACCCGATTAGACCTTGATGTCCTCAAGGACTTTAGCTTGGGAAATAGCTTCTTCAAAGGTATGAATTTTATGAAGCTACAAGGATGTGGATATGTGTTTATGACAACTCTTGGAAAAGAGTGTCATTAACTCAGCAGTGAGGGGACTATGGGTGAGGTCATATATTATCGATCTCCATCGCAAAACAAACATAGTAATAGGTTTTTCGTCATCCTATTGTAGGACAAATATGTCTAAAAATTTAGTTTTATTTTTTATGTTTATGGAAAAATGCTCTAGGAAGGATTTGGTAAATTATTCAAAGGTATAAAGGCTATGGTGCAGGAGCATGTTATACCAGTAAATGGCTTATCCCCCAAGTGAAATGTATAAGGTACATAACATCAGGGGGTTACTACTATGAAGCTGGTAGAAATCTTAATAGAGTTTACTCACATATTCTTGAGGATCTTCCTTACCCTTATATTTATCAAACTTTGGGATCTCAAAGTGATAAGGATAAGGTGAGATGGGAACTGATGGATGGACTGGCTCATTGCAAAGTTCATCATAGGTTGGTTTCTATGGTATGTAACTGGTTGTGTGAAGGTTTAGCATCCTTAATTCATCTTGAAAAAGTTTAAGTTCATGTTCTAAAGGTGTGGAGGATGGTGCTAAGGTGGCTGGAGCCCAAGTGTGGTATATATTGGAGTTTTTCTTCCTAGTATTACAGGGGAAATTATTGCAACTGATCTTGTTGAGGTGGCTATTGAGTGGTGTATGGTTTCATGGCCAATGGAATACTAGGTTGTGGAATGGGAATTTTTTAAGGGTGAAGGAGGATGAAAAATGTCATGCCTTAAATGGAATACTACTAAAATGAATAATGATAATCAATAAAATAGGGGGAATTTATCCTTGTATCTATTAATTCATCAATTCAAAATGTTACAATACATCCCCCTTTGAGGGCTTCTCATTGTGATACATTTCATATTACAAAATACAAGGGATCCAATCCCTTCAAGAGCTTAATGGCGTGTTTCAATGTTCTTCTCATAACCCACACTTGAGAGATAATATTGGTCTTCTTGTAATATGCCTCTTAGCTCCTATATCATGCTTAGAATACCTATACCTACACATAAGATATTGAAAACTATTAATAGCATATGTGTTTAGTGATTAAAAACTAGGAAAACCATAGAAAGTATGCATCTAGAAAGAATAAAACTTATTTGCAACAAATCAAAACAACTCCAAATGACTTGAAAATATAATATGATGTTATTAATATGGTTTTGGGAATATTTGAGCATATATTAAAAGGAAATTGTCATAAAAAACTATGGTCATTCCTAGCAGGAAAAACAAAGCCTACAATCACAAAAACCAAAATTGACCCATCAAAAATACTCAAAACTTAACCAAAATTTAATGCAAGGCTATTATAATGATTTATAAATGATCTATGGTGGAATTGAATCAAAAAATTTATCCATTTCATGGTTGTCCCTGGAAAGTGCAACTAGGACTATTTTTTCCCTGGGTGGGATGGTCATAAAACTGGGTGGTCTTTGCCATCAATTTTAAAGGGATCTGGTTTAGAACCCTCCTAAATGTCTTGTCAGAAAATGTGGTAAAATTTCTCTCCAATTTGATAGGTTTTGGAATGGATTTTATGTATTTTGGTATGCTCTTTAAAGCACCTTCGAATGAATAGTATTTCAAGAAAAATACCTGGGGAAATGTGAGGGTAAATATGAGGACAAATGTGAGCAGCACTTCGTGAGCAATGCTTGTAATTGTTTCCTTTGAAATTGGGTGAGAGCACCTCAATTTATAGCCCAATTAGAGAAAATGTGAAAAATGGGAAAGTTCTGGCATGCAGGGAAATTGCTACCACTTGTCCATTCCTTTGCCATTCATAGGAGGGAAGATGACTTCCATTTAGGGCCTCCAATTTGCAGGTTGTAATGTCTATGACAACCTCCAAATCAATTTTGGATGATTGGGTAAGGAAAATGGTAGGAATTAATTACCATTTATCCCACCCTATAACTTTTGGAGGGTCTGGTCTATGGCTATCCCACCCAGGGACAATTGACTATGGTCATCCCTAGGTGGGATGATCATAAACTGTGATTGTCCTTGAGTGGGATGGTCATGGGTACAGGGCCCAAAAATTCCTAAAAATTAAGGAAACCTTCACAAAAGTTTATGGGAGCCCTAAATAACCTTTGAGGGTTTCCCAATGGGGCCATATGATGTCTATAAGAGTGGTGCATAGCATTCTTATTTGATTTACATGATTTTAGTGTCTACAGATACCCCTTTTTGAGACACATTGTGTGCAATAGAGCACTAAGCAAAAATAGATGACTAAATAATTAAATTATTGAGTTTATTAATTAACCTACCCAAATTTGGATGCCTCTATTATGGAAATATCATACATTTTTGGAATCCTTGCTTTTGACATAGTCTAATGATTTATTTTTAGGTATACCTTTAAGTCGCACTCTAGTGATAATATTAGGGGCTTAGGGTATACTCGATCTTGGTGCCTTGTTTCCATGTAATCCTTTTAAAGGGTCAATTCCTAAGGCTTCAAGGAGGTCAAGCCTTTATTTTTTTCTTATGATAATTGTTTACCCCAGCATGGGCTTGAAAATTTGTCTTTGGCAATGATTCTTTTGAATGTATGAAAATTGCACTTTTAAGTGTTTAAGTGTTGATTTGATTTATGAAATTTTTGTTATGACTACCCCCTCAAGAGATGATTTTATGAGAGCATAAACAATGATAAAGTGATGAGTCACTTGACATATATGATTTAATTGGGGTAACTGTTCATTTTACCCATTGTAAACCTTATCAATTTTGCTAGGATTTTGATCATTTTAATGATGATTTATGGAAGCAAGAGACTAAATACTTAATTCCCATGGAGTTTTCCAGATATAATGGCCTTCTTGTAGAGTGAAATAAATACTTTTTAGAGTGTCCATGAATACTTTGGATTTAATATTTATTCCTTGTTAATTTGAACCATTTTGACCTATTTTTGGTGGGTTTTTGGCCTTGTTTTTAATATTTTTTAGCTATTTTATAGGATTGTTTGGTGGCTATCCCTGGGTGGGACAGCTGCAATTTTCATAGCCATCCCTAGGTGGTATGGTTCACCAAATAGCCAACTATACCACCTAGGAGCAATCACGGTCTTTTTGCATCTATATAAGGCCAAAATGAGGCAAATGTGCCCCTTTGTGCATGTTTGACTTAGGAATTTGAGATGTGAGGAGTAGAAGTGTGACTTTTTGAAGTGTATCACTACCAAAAAATATAACCATCACCATGAGCTAGCCACAAGGCTCATCGAGTGGCGGAGTTGGTGCAAGATAGGTACGGGCTGCATTTTCCCCTTCTCTTTATTTAATGTGAAATCATAACTTTTGATGACTTTTACATGAAATACACTAAATCATGGTTAAGGGACCATAATAATAGTACAATTTAGGAATACTAGCTAGTATTTGTAGCTTAGATGCATTTTTTTTTTTTTATGCTATTTTCTTGCATTTTTAGGGCTATTTTAGGGGTCAAATTGACCCAATTTTAGCCATTTTGGGGGGGCATCCTTGGGTGGGACGGCCATGGATGACCATCCCTGGGTAGGGTGGTTGCCAAATTGGGAGCCATCCCTGGGTGGGATGGTCACAAAACTGGGCCAAAAAGGACCCCTTTTTGATCATTTTTTTGGTATTGTTGAACTTTTTTTATGCATTTTGAGGGTTTTTTTAACACTAGGTTAGTTTTGTCGGGTGGTGAAGAGTCGATATCAAGTTCTGACTCTCTTTCAGGTCACTAGGTACCTTTTGAAAGAGAATTAATGGAAATGTCTTGATTCCATTGGCCTTAAGCATGTGACACAGTTGGATCCCATGGTGGGCGACCACACCTACTTGACTACTTTGATAGACCTTTGGGATCCTCGCACAAATACCTTCCACCTACCTATCAGGAATATGATGATGAATTTAGAGAATTTCTATCATATATTACACATTTTTATAGAAGGGTGCCCTATCATATCCACTCATAGAGATCGATGAGATGTAGTTCTACATAGGTACTTTAGATGATGCTAGGAGGAGGCAGTGATCGACCTACTCAATGGAGTGATATTAGTAGAGTACTAGTTTAGGGAGGATGTATTGGGTGTTAGACATTCCTTACTGATAACTTTTATCTCCAACATGTTGCTACCAAAACCATTAGTAGCAAAGTTCCCCTAGAACCTTATAGAGTTGGTTTTTACACTGGTGGAGTGCACTAAGAAGGAGCCTATAGTGATGGCTTGGAGTCCTAAATTATTGGTATAGCTATATGATGAGCTATATGAGATCCACTCTCATGGGTAGAAGGGATTGGGTTGCATTTTTCTACTACAATTTTTTGTATGGTAGCATATTGCAATGGATCGACCAAAAAAATTACCTTAGATAACTTGAGCATAGCTTACTGATAAGGACATAGGCTACGTGATATTATGGTAGAGGGGAAAAGAGATAGACTAGAGCCATTTATTTTTAGGTAATGTTGAGTACTATGTAGATTACTTTGCATGACTCATGGTAGAGGAGATTACCTAGAGATCTTATAGGGATTGTCCAGTATGGGCTGAGGTTGTGACACATCTGCATCATGTGAGGTGAGCTAGATGGCTAGTTGGGTGACATGGGACTGAGTGAGAGTACTTACCTTATGCTCAATTCCTATGATAGTTTGGGATACACCAGGGGTTTCCTAGTGATAAGATGATATACCATTATCCTAGAGCTAAGATGACTCTTAGTTGGCCTACAATGGAGGCCTTGGGAGAGGATTCAGATCCTATAGTAGACATATCTAAGGTAGATAATGCTAGGATGATAGAGGAGTATGAATCATGGTGGGTGACATGATAGTGGTGAGGAGAGGGACCACTAGGAGGGGCTACAACTACTATGGTAGAGGAGGCACCTAGGAATGCTTCAGTGGAGGAGTATCAGGATGACTCTCCATATGATGAGGAGATAGGTACAGGTGAGCGACATGTACATTTTTGTATAGAATATGAGTGGGTGGATATCCTAGACTTAGGAGGTATACAGGGTGACTTGGGTGAGGATAACTTTGATGATCAACGAATACATGTTTAGCTAGAAACTTGAGATGCTACAATTACTGAGCTACAGGGTAAGCTTATCAAAGGTAAATAGGAGAGAGAGATACTTTGGGCTAAAAGGGAGAGGTAGGCAGCATTTGATAGCTATTCTATAGGCACCATGTGGAGCATGGAGGCCTATACATGAGGGATATAGTAGTGGTAAGATATACAGGCTATAGGAGGAGGTATCTTAGCTCCAAGTCTTAGTGGGGACCTACCAAAATCATTGTTGATAGGATAAGACTTATATTTATGAGTTGGAGGATGATATAGTGCACCTTAGGGGGTGCATACCACACCATGCATTTTTTAGTGGATCACACCAGAGTTGGAGGAGTGGTATTGGATAGTATTCTACATAGATGGGATCTCCTAAATCTTCCTAGAGGTTAGACAGGGTAGGTGGTAGCAGATATGGGAGTTCATGATGGACTCCAACTGAGGGTATGGATGAGAGTCACAACACCAGTCCTACATGACCATGGTTTGTGGGACTCTGATTGCTCTTTTTGATATTTTGGATTTTATGAGGTTTGAGGACCCACTTTATTGTAGCCTATGGGTAGTTTATGGATGATGATGTATATTTTTATGTCAAACATATATGTATATATATATATATGTATGTATGAGTTTTTTGGTTATCATCATGTGATGCTTTTAATGCTTTTATGAGATGTATGCAATGCTTATGTTTGATTTATAATGTTATGATGGATGCCTAACATGGATGCATGTATTTGTCCTATGATGCAGTTTTATGATATTGATATTTGTAAATGCACAATGAAATGGATGATTTTTTTAACTTGTATGATGGATTTATGATGACTACTTGACACATTATATGCTAGCACCATAGGTTGTAAAAAAATTATCTCATTATTAATGTGATCATGATACTATGTAAATGGCTTACAAAAAAGTACACTAACAAACATGTGATGGTATAATATGAATTATAATAAATAGTATAATATTTTATGATGTATTTGGTATTTTCAAGAGACTCAAACACTCTAGTTACCTAATCAAAAGTTGTATAGTAACTATGCAATACTTTTTAACAAAGCATAAACCTACTAAGATAACCAATATAGTCAATATATATGTGTGCATGTGATTTAATTACTATGATAATGCATAAAGTTACCCTAGTGCCAAACAAAATTGAATCAGCCCATCTGTACTAGAGATCACCCTACGAGTCTCATTATCCAAAGTTTTGTACTTAGTTGGATTAGACCACTAGGCAATATAGGCTAAAAAAATCTAGCTCATCCACATGCAAACATTGGTCTAGACAAAAGAAAGTTTCTTATGTGATAGACATATCATCATGCGTAAGGATACCACCATTTCCAAGTGGGCTTGATGCCACCCAACCTATAATGAGGATCACCTTATGGTTCTCTAATGCCAAGAATTCCAGGTATTCAAGTTCAAGACTCCCTTATTTTCTTTTAAATTTTAATTTTTAATGGAGTTGCTCATTTGTGTTATGGTGAGCAAGGGATTTTGATAGTGCTGAGAACCACTTTTTATTTTACTTTTGCTAATGGTAAAAACCATTGTTTCTTTTTGCATATTGTGAAGTGATAATAATCACTATTTATTTTCTCAGTTTGGATACTTGCCTCAATTTGGTGTGAATAAAGGGATTTTTATTTTTTTGGGGAAGGAGGAACTTGTCCTTTTGTCAATTCTCAAAATCTTTGAACCATTCACATAGGTGGATGAGCGAGATAAACTTTTTCGCTTAAAGTAACCTAGACCACTTTGTAGGCTTCATATTTCCTTATGATAAACTTGGATTTATTAATGTAAAAATGTGTTGGGATTTTGATGTATACAAGGTATAATATAAGTAGGATTCTACCTTCTAAAAATTAATGATAGCTTTCTATAAAATCTAAAAAGAAAACTAGATATGACTGAGTGACCAAAAAACCTTAACTATGTCTTACAAACAAATGGCTAAGTGATGGGAAATAGACATATAATATGGAGTGTAAATGTAAATGATATGTGTAAATGTAAATAGGTGGTAACATTGACATATGATAAAAGTGAATTTAACATATGCCTAATATACAAACTTGATTCTATACATGTATGATCAACTTCTAACAATGCATGATGCAATGGTGTATATACCTAATGCAATTGATGTTGAAATGCAAATGATGTGAAGTGTAATGAAGTAATATATTTGTCTTTTTAATATTTTAAAGATGTTTTTGTATTTTTGGTATATTATTGTATATACGGGTTGACCAATGGGCTTAATGAATGCCATTAGGGCTTTTTAGATGACCAAAGAACTTATAGACACCTTTGGGGCATTTTAGGGTGACCTAGATGATCATAGATTACCTAAGATATTTTTAGGGTGATCAAAGGACTTATAGATACATTTGAGGCATTTTGGGGTGACCTAGATGGTTTTAGATCACCTAGGAGTTTTTTTGGGTGACCAATGGGCTTATAGATACCTTTGTAGTATTTTGGGGTGACCTAGATAGTCGTAGAGCACCTAGGAGTATTTTAGGTTGACCTAGATGGTCATAGACCACCTAGGAGTGTTTTAGGGTGACAAAAGATCTTATAGATGCCTTTGGGGTATTTTGGGGTGACCTAGATGGTCATAGACCATCTAGGGGTATTTTAGGTTGACCTAGATGGTCATAGACTTCCTGAGAGTTTTTTAGGGTGACCAAAGGACTTATAGATACCTTTGGGATATTTTGGGTGACCTAGATGGCCATAGATCACCTAGGATATATTAGGGTGACCAAAGAGCTTATAGATGCCTTTTGGTGCATTTTGGGATGACCTAGATGGTCATATATTTCCTAGGATCTTTTAAGGTGACCAAAGGGCTTATAGACACCTTTTGGAGTATTTTGGGGTGACCTAGATGGTCGTAGACTGCCTAGGGATGTTTGAGGTTGGCTTAGATGGTCATAGACTATCTAGGAGCATTTTAGGATGGGCATGGTGCTCTAAGCATGAAAATTCCATAAGTGATTGATATTCAATGGTTCAGGCTCTTCACTTCCTTCAATAGATGCTAAGCGATAAGTTCCAGGTCCAATATGACTAGTAATGATGTACGAACCTAACCAATTTGTCATAAATTTATCCTACATATGGGGTGGTAAATTTGAGTTTTTTTTATTCTCTTTCAGAACTAAATCACCAACCTAAAAGTCTCTAGGGTGGACTTTCATGTTGTAAGCTCTCTTGAGGTGCTCTTGATAAACACGTAGATGCATATTGACACATCATTCATTGAGTAGATTTAGTTCATCTAGATGATATTTCCATGCAGTATCATCATTGATGAACTCCTACATGGAGATGCATAGCAATAAGATTTCCAACTCTAAAGGCATGATAGACTCAAAACCATACACTAGTGAAAATGGAGTTACCCCAATGGGAGTTCGAATACTAGTGTGATAGGGCCAAAGGGTAAGCATAAATTGATTATGCCAATATTTATAATTTTCCTTAATGATTTTATTTAAGATTGCAAATACTATTTTATTAGATTCCTCTGCTTACCCATTAGCTTGTGTATAATAGGGCATAGAAAAGTTGTGTTGTACATTATATTTTATTGTTAAAGCATGCACATACTTATTATTGAACGACGTCCCATTATCTAAAATTATCTTGGATGGAATACCAAAATGACATGATGTTATGAAGGATGAGATCCACAATGTGACGTCCAATCATCGTGGTAAGGGGAATTTTGGAAATATGAGTAGGATTTATTGTCATTGATGTCAAGAGTAAGTTTCAGTGAGTAGGACAAAAAGAAGGGTGTCAAGGAGTCAGTTATGCAAGAAAAAGATTGCTTCTAGACCTAAGGAAAATATAATTATAATGCCCCTAATTATAATATTCAAGGTGGTTATATGAGGTCTAAAGAGCAATAGGGTGGCCCAATAAAAATAATATTATAATATTTGAGGTCTAAGGTTGATACCTAAAGATTAAATTAACTATAAATTAATTATAATAATTTCATTATAAATTAATTTTTAATTTAATTTAATTAACTCTAAAGAGTTATTAAATTAATTATAAGTTAATTATAATTTAATTATAAGTTATTTTATATCTTAATTTAATAAAGTCTAGAGTTAGGGTTAAAAAATTTATAATTTGAATTTTTTAATTAATCACACTGGCATCATCGAAGACACCACATTATGCATATAAATGAGGTAAGCGACCCAAGGCATAAGGTATCCATGATTTTTAATTATTCCCTGAGCAAATCGTTTTGCACAAGTTTTCATTGAGCAAGAGAGAGAAGAGTCCACATTTGACATTTTTGGTAGGCGAGCTAAGGAAGAAATGCAACAAGGAACAAAGGCCTTGTCACCACCTAGCCAAGTGGGCTAGTGGCAAGTGGAATAACCTAGTAATATGAGGTCCTACATTCGACTCATAGCAGAGGTTGGTGTGCAGTATTTTGAGTGCCAAGGATGCCAAAGCCTTTTTTTTCTTTCAGCACCTAGGTGGAAGACAAAGTGCTATGAGCACTTTTTCCTTCCATGTGAGCGCTTAGCTCATATGGCTTGGCTACCATGGCTAAGGCACTGGAGTTGTATTGTGGGATCGAATCCCATCGGAGCACTTTGTGAGGTAATTAAAATTATGGTATAAATTGATTTGTGATTTTAAGATTATATGGTGTATTTCTGAGCTTAGGGAGATATAAGGTTGATAAAGTTAAATAATCTTTATTTAATTATTTGGTGGTTTGAGTTGTTTAAGAATGGAGTTATAAGGTTTAATAAAAGATTTATTTTTATGTGTTTTTGTGAATTCTTATTTCAAAGGAGTAATAAGGTGTATTTTAGTTTTATTATTTTTGTAATTGAGAAATATTTTTCAGTGTTAGTGTGATATTTTATCATCTAACATTTGAAATTGGCAAAGAAGAAAATTGTGTTTAATACAGTTTTTGAGGTCAATTATTCAACAAATAAAAGGTATGGGCACATATTCCTTGTGAGTGATTGTTGGATGTTGTGAATGCTAAGTTGGAGATAAAATGGTTGTTTGATAATCATTGTTGAGTTTGATTATTAAAGGTTTTCTGAGTGAGAGTTTTTGATAAAAATATTATTTTATAAGCATTGTTGGAAATATTGAATGAAACTTCATATGCATTATTAGGGTTTGAGAAATAACTTGAGTATCAATGTTATGTGAAGTTGAGAACTATCTTGAACTAGGGTTTGTAAAAGATCATGAGTATCATTGTTATTTGAGATTGTTTTATAAGAATTTTTGGAAAGTATTGAGTGAGTGTTCATATGCTTGTTCTAGGGTTTGTGATCAAGGATTATTTCATTGAGAGATTGATTGAGTGGAGTTGATTAATCCTAGCAAGTGGAAGTGTTGAAGTGATAGTTCTAGTTCTATGAAACAATTTTTTTTTATTCTAAATTTATTTGAGAAAGAGTTTGAGAGTGATTGAGCATTATTGTGAGTAAGAAGCATATTGAATATCTAACAATTCTCTATATGTTTCTCTAATAAAAAGAGATTGATAATGATTGTGCATTATTGTGAGTGTGAGTCATATTGAGTCTCTAAAAATTCTCTATATGTTTTTGTGATAAATAGACAAAGAGAGTAAAAGTGATTGAGAAATGTTGTGAGTATGAAGCATATTGAGTCTCTAACAATTATTTATATATTTTTGTGATATTGAATAAGATTCTGTGTGAAGGTTATTTATGAGATTTGAGTTGAGTAAGCTTTTTGAAAGCTTACAATACATATTGGATAAGTTCTAGTGAGGACTTATTGAGAAGATTTGAGGTAAGTCCTAGCGAAGACTTGTTGAGCAGATTGAACAAGTTCTAGAGAGGACTTGTGGATAGATCAGTGTGAGATTTTGTGGAAGCTTACAAGAAATATTTAAGGGAAGTCTTTGAGAAGACTTGTGAGAAGAGTTGATTGATTTATTTACTCAAACCTTAGGTTAAGTTTTGGGGTAGATCTAGTAGAGTTGATTTGTGATTAAATCAAGCTTTGTGTTAAGGCTTGAGGATAGAGTTTGGTGCATATTTGAGGACATGTTTGTGCCAGACAAAATATAGAGATTGGAGGATAGATTTGTGCTATACCAAAGGACTGTGTTTAGTATAGATCAGAGATAAATATTGAGGAAATTTGTGCTAGACCAAAGGATTGTGTTTAGTACAGATTTGAGATACAGCTAAGAGCAATCTTTGGAGGTGATAGAGTATAGAGGATGATAGTCTCTAGTGTATAAAGGTCCATTAGCTATGGTAGTGAAGATAGGTCTTCTGAGTGAGGACAAGAGTCTTAAGTGGATAGAGATCCATTAGACAGTGCAATGGAGGTAGTAGTTCTTCTAGAAGATCACCAAATAGAGTAGAGGAGAAAGGAGTTCTCTAGTGGATAGATATCCATGAACTAGTTGAGGAGATTGGTGTCTCCTATGGACAGATATCCATGAAATTGATTAGGGGATTGGTATCTCATTTGGATAGAGGTCCATAAACATTGTAATAGGGAAATGTTTTCCAAGAGATTTGTTGAGAAAATTTTAGTGAAATATTTTCTCCGTGGAGTAGCCTACATTGGGTGAACCACATTAAATTTGTGTCTCTATTGTATGTGTTGTTTTTTGCATTGCTTTGATTACTATTGTTTATATTGCTATTGATACATTGCATAATATTGATTGGGAAAAAAAAAGTAAAAAGTGATCTTATACTATTCACCCTTCCTCTCATTATAAGCTTGTGTTCTTCAATTAGTATCAAAGTGGGTTCCTTCGAAAGAGTTTAACAACTTAAAGGAAAATCTTACAAGAACACAATAGATTATAAGAGTGGATCCTTAGATAATTTAGCACCATTTTTTGATGGAAGTGATTATGTATTTTAGATGATGAGAATAAAGATTCACCTAATGGCACTTGGCAATGAAATATGGGAAGTAGTTGAAAATGAATATACACCACCAACTACTCCACCTACAAATAAATATGGTAATCTTCTACATAATTATAATTCAAGAGAAATGAATGCAATTTTGATAGGTTTGCATAGAACAAAATTTGTTAAGGTTATGCATTGCAAATCAGCAAAAGAAATTTGGGATAAGTTGCAAAGCATATATGAAGGAGATAAAAAGGTCAAAAAGGTAAAGTTGCAAAATATCAAAGGACAATTTGAAGAACTAAGAATGAAGGATGAGGAAAAAATTAGTGCTTATCTACTTAGTGTATATGAGGTTGTTAACTCCATGCAAGGACTTGGACTTGATGTTTAATAATCTAATTTTTGTGATAAGATCTTAAGATCTCTCCCAAAAAGGTTTAGTGAAAATATTTCAGCTATAGAGGAATTAAACTATGGTGATATTTTGACAAGGGATGAATTAATTGGCATTCTTACAACTTTTGATATGAGAACAAAAGAGGAACATAATCTCCATAAATAAGTAGCCTTCAAAGCTACTAATAAGATAAAGGGTAAGAAGTGAGATTCAAGCAATGAGTTATCCAATGATGAAGAAGCAAATTATGGTAGAAAGAACAAGGATCCAAGAAGATTTAAAGACGTAAAATTAGTTAGATGTTTCAATTGTGGAAAGTATGGTCACTATGCAACTGATTTTCAAGAAACTAGAAATAGTAATGATAAAGAAAAATAGTACCATAAGAATACGGAATTAGAAAAATACAGTTACCAAAATAAGGGTAAGGATGGATAGGGAAAATAAGGAAAAAAGTTCTTTCAAAGATAGAAAAAGAGTTACTATGTAGAAACGATAAGTAAGTACTCAAGTGATATTAATAATAGTTCCTTAGATAATGATAAATATGAAGTTCTAGTTCTAACAAAAGAAAAGGAAATGGTCAAGAAAAGGTCACCAATAATTCTCAAGTGTTTTAGATGCGATAAATTTGGTCATCTTGAAGATAGTTGTACAAAGAGTGGTTTCATTTTTAGTGATGATGAATATGAAGATACACTTGAATGACCAGAAGAGAATATTCTAATGGCATTAGAATAAGAAGGAGGTGATCCTATAGAAGATAAGTTAGAAAAAAATGGAGATGTTTTCAAAGGCAAAAAAATAGAGGAATAATCAAAAATAGGAGAACTTGATCTTGAAGGTGAACTTATTCATGTCATTAATGCATTAAATAAGGTAAGAAAACAAAAATCCCAACTTAAGCTTTAGTTTCAAGAATGTGATGAAGAGAAAGGAAAGTTTATTGAGGATCTAAATAAGTCAATGTCTAATACAAGGAAATTTAAAGATAATTTAGAAGAAAAGGTCTTGGAATGTGAAAGGTTATAACATGAAGTGGCTTTACTAAAGGAAGAAATAAAAGAGTCTAAGGATAGGTTACACAGGTTTGTAAAGCTCAAATATCATAGATAATATGATCAAGGTACAAATATAGTAAACAAACAAGACAGGTCTTGGTTTTGAATAGGTACAAAAGAAATAAGAAGAGGATTCAACCTAAAAGTATGAAGAGGGAGAAAATTTAGAAGAAGAGATTTTAAGAGAAAGTGAGACTTATAAGGATGAGTTGGACAACAAAAAGTTTAAAAATGAAAGGAACAATGCACAAAAGAGGAACAAATAGAATAGGTACTAGCACAAGGTAAAAGAGACTAAGATACCCATGGGGTCAAGACAAGGAAATTTTAATGGATGATTCTTCTCATGGCATAGGTTTGGGCACAAAGCTTCTCAATGTAGGACACATGAAATACAAGAATATGGGAATTTCATAAACATACAGATTTTTCAACAGTATTGCTACTCTTGTAATTAGTTTGGTCATAAGGCAATGAATTGCATGGTTCATGATAGGAATAGATATGGGTTAACTAGAAGAAATCCTAAGATATTTGCACCTCCAAGGAATAATAGCATTAATTGTTATAAGTGCAATAATTATGGACATACAACAAAGTGGTTTAGAGAAAAAAATATAAAGACAAGTAGGAACAAGAATAGTCAGAGGAATCAGAAGGACCATATAAGGAAAGTGGACAAAGGTAAAGATCAGTGCATGCTGGGAGTAGAAATACTTCCATCACAAAATTAACCACCTCAATAGGAGGTGGGGGAGGGGCTAAGCTAAGAGTTTCATTCTTAGCACCAAGCCCCAAATGTGACCCTTTGCCATTGATGACAAAGGGGGAGAGATTTGAGTTAGGAGGAGAGAATTCAGTCAAGGGGAGCAGTTTATTAGGGGGAGTAGAATAGGAAAATGTAAAAGGAATGGTAAAAATAAAGTGGTTTGCCATCAATGGCAAAGGGGAATATTTTTGGAAATATGAGCAGGATTTATTGTCATTCATGTCAAGAGTCAGTTTCAGTGAGCAGGACAAAAAGAAGGGTGTCAAGGATGCAAGAAAAAGATTGCTTCTTGTAGACACCAAAACAGCACCAATCCGATTATGTGACTACAAACACTGATCAAATTAACACACACAGCCACCAGGGTAGCCCCCAGAGGTTAAACAGTGGTTCTAACCACTTACACGATGAGTTTTACAAGTCAAAAATTAGTTTGGCACCTTTTAGACACTTTATTTCTTATTCGTCCCACCCAGGGACGAGTGCGAATTTGTACTCGTCCTACCCAAGGACGAGTATGGATTTGTACTCGTTTCATCTAGGGACGATTATTAGCGCTTGCTCTGGGGTGGGACGAATGCCAGGTTTGACTAGCAAAAAGTCAGACCTCAGCGCATGACAACTCAGAACTACCACTCAGCTTTTCATGCATGACATAGGAGTGCGAGTGAGTTCTTTTGACAACACACATCTGCCAATTGACTTTCCCTTCCCTGCATGGGAAGGAGAGTAATATTTTTAAGACAACTCAGATTTGCCACTTAGCTATCCCTTCATTGCATGGGAGTGCAAGTGAGCTTTGCTAAAACATGCAAAGACATGCACAGAGGCAGTTAAGAAGCCCTTGATCAAGAAGAAGTCTTCTCTTCACAAACAAAAGCATTCATGCAAAGAAACACTTTTGCATGTTAATTCAAAAAGACCCCTTGGGTCTATAAAAATGGTGAGTTTTCTCACCCAAAAAATATATATAGAGAAGGAGCATTTTGAGTGACGAAGTGCTGCTAGTTCACTTACTGGCGATTTGTGCTTTCATAATCGTGGTATTTCTTTTAGTTTCATGTTTATGCTTTTGTCAAGTCTTTCATTTCATTTAGATTCATTTCAACCATCGTTAGATTCATCTTTTATGTTTCATACACAGGTGCTACTGACTTTCTTGTTTGTTTCTTTGAGTGCAGAGTTGCAGCATTAGAGGAGCGGCGAGGAGTCTACCTTACCAACGCAAGCGACGGCAACATTTGGCCTGCCCATTCCAAACGTGGGCATGCGGAAGGAGGAAGACTAAAATCACAAATTGTAACAAAGACCAATTTAACTCTCCTAGCCCCTAAAAGGGAAGGATACGTATATGTAACCGAGGATAAGAAATTTGAATAAAGAGGGTTGTGATTTCCTTACATCTGTGCTTTCATTTCCAATTTATCTCTTTTCCTTGTTTTTGTGCATAGGATTAAAGCGTTACATTTCGTCTTATATTGCATAGTTATAGTTTTCCTTTTACTTCCGAAATCTCGTGCTTTCAATGGCGATCACGGTGGGACCTCTGTCCTCTGTTTTTTTTTAGGTTAACTTACTGATCTAAAATTGCTTGTTTTTTTTGCAGGTACCTATTTTTCAACATCAGACTGTTATTCGTCTCTGCAAGTGACGATTACAGAATTTTATTCGTCTCTGCAAGTGACGATTACAGAATTTTATTCGTTTCACCCTGGGACGAATATTTTATTCGTCTCACCCTGGGACGATTACTGTTCTGATATTCGCCTCACCCAGGGACGAGTATATTTCTGTGCAATTTTTAGAACAAATCAGAAACTTCCGATTAGGCAGAGAAGAGGTAGGGGTTTTTACAGCTTCTATCAAATTTTTGTTTTTCTATTTTCTGGTTTTCAGTTTGTATGGCTTAGGGAAAGATTTCTTTTCGTTTGCCTGTTTCAATTTTGCAAAATTAAAACGAACCCACACATCATGTTACCTTTTAAACCAAGGCATTGGTCGTAAGACCCCAACCCTTGAGCAAGACCAACGGTGGGTTCATCACCACCTTGGCTTAGCTTTGCATCCATTTCCCGATTGTCAACTGTTGTTAGGCATAAATCCTGACGAAAGCTGACCGAGTGTCGCTGGGGTGATTCCCATGCGCGCGAGGATAAGTCTTCTATGGTAGGTGCCATTAACAGGACAATCCCCCTTCTGTGCCGCCTACGTACCATGTACCATCTGCTCTCACGTACCTATAGTATCCCTATCATAAGGGCGGGTATATAGAGAGGTTGGTATATCGGCCTGGTTGGTATATTGAAGGGGCGACCATTTTGGGAGTTATATGAGCCGTCATAATGCATTTAAACGTTCTTCAAAACCTACAAAAACAAAACAAAACAACAAAAAAACACTAAACCAGATTTAGGGAACACTATTAATCTTTAAAAGAGATAATCATTGCTTGTGTGTGTATGCTATTTTCTGTTTAGACAAAAAAATCAAAAATCAAAAAAATCAAAAATCAAAAAAATCATAAACAAAGATAAAAATCTACGCATTTTGTCACTCGCTCCAAAAGCTCCAAGGATTCCTGCAATCGCTTGGTCACCCAAAAATGCTCAAAATATGTCCATGAACCCTTTGGTCAACCCAAAAGCGCCCTAAGGTTCCCATAAGTGATGCAGGACCATCCAAAAAAATATGGGAAATTTTATATTTTTCTCTAAATTTTAGTGCATCTTGCCGGGGCCATAACTTCTCAACCGTAGCTCCGATTGACTTGAAATTTTACAGGGAGTTAGGTGGGATAATTTTAAACAAATATAATTCCGTAGAATTCTATTTGCCCAGAAAAGTCAGTTTTTGGGGCCAAATTCCATCATCTAGTGCCTCGAAATTAGGTTTTAAAATTGGGCATGCAATTTTATGCACTTTTTGAGTTGTTTAGATGTCAATATCTCCTAATGTATTTAGATTTAGGACTTGAGACTTCATTTTTGTATTATATACTATAAGAGGGATGCGCAAACCAATTTTGGGCCCCATCTGAATCATTTAAATTTTTAGGGTTTTTAGAGAGACATCATCATGGTATTCACCCGTAGTCAAGCCCACTCATGGGCAGACGCTGCGACGAATGTCCAAAGAAACACGAGTCACATCCGTTATAGTCCCAAATATTTAGTCATACCACCTAGTGACCTAACACACAAGGCAGTCCCCTACACACCTTAACGGAAAGGGACTATAGGGGCACCTCTTCTAGGGGCACTCCTGTTCAGCATAGCACCCAGCACGCATCCTCCCATGAGGGGTACATTCGTAGGAGAGCTCCCTTAGATGCTCACTATGAGTGGTCACCATGCAATGAAGCACTAGGTCAACATAGGGTTCGACAGGAGGAACCACATGATTACACTATTCCTCCTTCACCCCCTCTAGTTGTCAGGACTACAAGGACAAATACAGAGCACAAGGCTCCTCAGGCGGGGTGAGCCAACTCTTCCCGTTCCTCTTTCACTTAAAAAAGAGAGAATGATGAAAACCCTTACCTTCCTCAAGAACAATATACATCGCAGGAGCAACACGCCTCCGCAATTACTAGATTTCAGGATTACCTATTGAGGCCAAAGCCTCAGGGGAATGCCACTGCCCCCAACAAAGGGAGGTGACCTATAGAGATCTCGGATCACCATGATCGAGATAGATATCTAAGAGAGGCATCTAGGCCTTCTAGACATGAGGTGATAGGACCAACTATCTTAGAATCTGCCAAGCATATTGCACGTCGGATGCAACTCACGATACTTGAGCTGGAACAACAACAGTTAGAGCAACAATATATTTTAAATCAAGAGTGCCTTCAGTGCCAGGAGGATGAGTTGTTACAACACACTATGCGGGTGAAGACTCCAACCCCTCGCATGCATAAGACAAAACATTATGAGAAACACAACTGGGTGCAAGATAGGTCTCTACGACCTTATCAAACGTTGCCCTCGATGCCTCCTAGACTTGAGCGGGAGGCCAATCCTAAGACCAATGATGGGTGCCTTCTTCAGGTGCCCACCCAGGTTCATGGACCACCCCCAAAAATTCTTCAAGAAGCCTTTGAGGAACCTGAGCTAGAAAAAGAGTGGACTAAAATGAAATACCAAAGCATGGGGGGTGCTATTCAGTCATCCCTCTCAAGGCATCAAGTTTCCCATAACTTGCAATGGGAACAAATCAAACAGGAGGAGCTCAAATCCCTCGATACAAGCAATGCACTGCCCAAGCACTTAGAGTCAGTAGAGACCAAGATTTTGGGGCCACAAAAGCCCAACTCATGTGAAACTCCTCTCAAAGAAGATCAACCCCTGGTTGTAGAGCTACCTGATGATGAGGTCTTCCATATCTTAGAATCACCAGATTCTGATAAGCCTGACTCTCTCTCCAGAGACGAGTCAGCATATGCAATAGCGCCATGGGACCCATTCGATTTCGATAGCATTAATTCATAGGTGGTCCCGATGGATGAGCATCACAAAATTATCCTAACATTATTCCCTTTGGAGGCTCCCATCGAGCCTGTGCCATTACAGGAAAATTTGGTCCCCCCACAAAGCACGAAACAACCCCATCGAGACCACATTAATCTGCTCGAACAAGAAGAGCTTAACATGTCACAGACAGCTATCGAGGCCAATGAGGGCCTTTGGATCACTGACAATGATTACGAAGATGAAACTGAGATGGCTTATCTCAATCATGCACGACGGCACAATCACCCTGTCACCCATGACAAACTAATGGCCCAACTAGGCATAAGACTAGGGCATGAGTGGCGCATAGACCCAGCCCACTGGCATCACATGTTGATCTCACTCCTTTGGGAAGATCACGAGCACCTTCCACCTAGAGATATCATAGCACCATCAGTGCCGAAGGCAGACCTTGCCCTCCTATACATGCATAAGGCCGATCCATTCGTGCCAATTCTTACAGAGCCAGATCCGGTACGCAAAGATCATCACGCTGGGGGTACCTCTATTCCCTGAAGATCCAGTGGGTTACACCAAATGCTCCAAAGGTGTCCATAAACCCTTTGGTCAAACCAAACGCTCCAAAGGTGTCCATAAACCCTTTGGTCAAACCAAAAGCTCCAAGGATTATCGCAATCTCTTGGTCATCCCAAAAGCTCCAAGGATTATCGCAATCACTTGGTCACCCCAAAAGGCTCCAAGGATTATCGCAATCACTTGGTCACCCCAAAAGGCTCCAAGGATTATCGCAATCGCTTGGTCATCCCAAAAGGCTCCAAGGATTATCGCAATCGCTTGGTCATCACAAAAGGCTCCAAGGATTATCACAATCGCTTGGTCATCCCAAAAAGCTCCAAGGATTATCGCAATCTCTTGGTCATCCCAAAAAGCTCCAAGTATTATCGCAATCTCTTGGTCATCCCAAAAGCTCCAAGGATTATCGCAATCTCTTGGTCATCCCAAAATCTCCAAGGATTATCGCAATCTCTTGGTCAACCCCAAAAGCTCCAAGGATTATTGCAATTGCTTGGTCATCCCAAAAAGCTCCAAGGATTATCGCAATCGCTTGGTCATCCCAAAAAGCTCCAAGGATTATCGCAATCGCTTGGTCATCCCAAAAAGCTCCAAGGATTATCGCAATCACTTGGTCATCCCAAAAAAGCTCCAAGGATTATCACAATCACTTGGTCACCCTAAAAGCTCCAGGGATTTTCATAATCACTTGGTCAGCCCTAAATGCCCCAAAGGTATTTATAAACCCTTTGGTCAACACCAAAAGCTCCAAGCGTTACCATAACTGCTTGGTCAACATAAGTATTCAAAAATCAACAAAAACAACACAAAAATCAAAATCACAAAAACATTTGCATTTCAATTCCATGCATTCTCATAAAAAAACAAAATCACAAAAACATTTGCATTTTCCATACATTCTCATAAAAATCAATCAAAATTACAAAAACAATTGCATTTTAATTCCATACATTCTCATAAAAATCAAAATACAAAAATATAGGTTCCATTAAGCATTTCATCCATACATTGCATACTTCGCTAGGTCATACAAGTCAAAAGCACCATAGACTGTCATTATTTGGCAACTCCATCATTTCCACCTCTGATCCATTTTCATAAACACTTACATCTCACATATCATCCTTTTATTTTAGCATCGTCCGTGTCGCCTAATGTATATAGGGTTTTCGTCATTCAGATGTCTTTAAATTTCTAGCCAAAAATTGTACACAGTTAAGCAGATTTTACATGGGAAAGTTTTACTTGGATCCCACCTTGGTACGTAGCATCCCAACACAAATTAACACACATAAAATAATTCCTAAGTTGTGTGGACGAAAGATGAAACCTGCATCGTAATCCCGGTTACTATAAGCGAAATGGCTATCTTGCTTATCCCCCTGTGCAATTGACCCTAGAAATGCTGAGAGTTGGCAAAAGGACAAGAATCCTCCCTACCAAATTCCCCATGAATACCAAGTTCTCAAGAGTTGCAAAACATCAAAAATTTGCAAAACGTCAAAACACTAAAAATTTGACATCATACAGTGCACACATCAAAAGGCACCAATAATAGTGATTATCATCACTCCATATTCAAATCCCTTGCTCAAAAAAAAAAACAAAAAACAAAACAAGACGAGTACTATCATAAAAATAAACAGTGATTTCATCACTATAAAGAGCAAGTATCCCAATACAATTGAAGAAAAGAAGGGAGTCAAACTTGAATCCCTGGAACTCTCAGCATTTCGATAGGTCATGAGGCAAGCTTCAGTACCAGTTTGGTTGATAGCCTATCGGTCACTAGCGGTAAACCTCCCACATGACGATATATCTATCACATTAACTTGTGTGCAGATCAATTTTTGCATGTGGATGAGCTAGCTTATGGTATCCTAGATAGCATCGCAGATTCATATGACTAAATACAATAAAGGAGTTAGTGGAGCTAATTAGGTGATCCTCAGTATAGGTTCGGTTGAAAGCCCATATAGCACTGGCGGTATCCTGATGAATAACACATAAACGAACTCAATTGCACACACAGGGATGTGAAATAACTTCGTTAAATTCAAGTCGAATTTAGACCTTGTTCAAAAAGTCTTGCGAGATAAATATACAGTCTTGGCTAGTTAGTTAAAATATCTGAATCTCAAAAAATCTTAACTACATTTTAAAAAAAACTGTCACATTTTATTCTGTACATCACCATCAAAATATATGCAAAACACAAAAACACATAGTTATCACATGCAAAGTCATTCCACAAAGTCATCCCATTAGTATCGCAAGTCAGTCAAATCTTGTACAGTCTATGGTGCATCGACACATCATCAACAACTCATTTCATTCATTCCATATCTATACATAATACAAATTAGAAACATCACATTCATAATCACCTCTGCATACTTCAAACACATACATTAAAAACACGCCACAAAAAAAAAAAAAAAAACAAACACAATAGAACAACCAAAATATAAAAATGACAAATGCCAACAAAACCACTAAAAATTGTCGGACAAAAGTGCTCTTGCACTTAACCTTTTGGCATAATAAAATTGATGTCGGGGTCTACCTTGTCGTTATCCTACTCCCCAAGAAGGCTACCATAGTCGGACCGCTCCATGGGAAGACGGATTTTCACCAATGTTACCCCCAAATGGCATCCCAAAATGGGTTCACACCCACCAAAAATAGGTCAAAAGAATCGGGAAACTGCTCGAGCATTCAACGGACAACATCTAAAGGCACCCTCACTTAAGTCATCTTGGGTCAAGCGACTCGTCGCTTTTCTCATGTCAGTCATTCCTTCATCGATTCATCGCTTGAGGGGGTAGTCACACTTAAGTCACCAATCAACAAACACACACCCAATCACGGCAATAGCATGCATTCAAAGAATCATTGACAAAGACAATTACGCTCCTGCTTGGGGTAGTAAACAAGCAACAATAAAATAAATCAAACACTTGGCATTTCATGAATCATGAACACAAGGTTCCCCCGTGGATAAAAGGTTGCGCCCTTTGCCTATTCATGACTGATCAATGTCCAAGCTCAAGTCACACCTCACCAAAATAGGTTAATACTTGAAATCAAATTCCTTAGCTCGTCAGAAGCAAGGATTTAAGAATGCATACCCTTTCCATACTTGGGGCATCAAAATTTGGTTAGGTTACCAAGAAACCCTAATCATTAGTGCTTTGGTTATCTATTTTTGCTCAGCACTGCGCCTTGCACAGCGCTTCCCAAAAAGGGGCATCTGTAGACACCAAAACAGCACCAATCCGATTATGTGACTACAAACACTGATCACATTAACACACACAGACCCTAGGGTAGCCCCCAGAGGTTAAACAGTGGTTCTAACCACTTACACAGCAGTTTTAAAAGTCAAAAATCAGTTTGGCACCTTTTAGACACTTTATTTCTTATTCGTCCCACCCAGGGACGAGTGCGAATTTGTACTCGTCCTACCCAAGGACGAGTATGGATTTGTACTCGTTTCATCCAGGGACAATTATTAGCGCCAAATGTCCTTGGAACTCAAGAAGGTGCCGAATATTATAATAAAATATTATAATATTATTTTTTGTGGGCCTTCCTTTTTCTCTTTAGACCTCATATGACCACCTTGAATATTATAATTAGGGGCATTATAATATTATTTTCCTTAGGTATAGAAGCAATCTTTTTCTTGCATCCTTGATTATTTATGGATTTGTACTCGTTTCATCCTGGGCAAGATTTATTTTTGTGTTTTGTGAATGCTTATTTCAAAGGAGTAATAAGGTGTATTTTAGTTTGATTATTTTTGTAATTGAGAAATATTTCTGAGAGAGTGTTAGTGTTATATTTTATCATCTAACCTTTGAATTGGCAAAGAAGAAAATTTTGTTTAAGATAGGTTTTAAGGTCAATTATTCAACAAACAAAAATTATGGGTACATATTCCTTGTGAGTGATTTTTGGATCTTGTAAATGCTAAGTTGGATAGAAAAGGGTTGTTTGATAAGCATTGTTGAGTTTGATTGTTAAATATTTTTTTGAGTGAGATTTTTTGATAAAAACCTTGTTTTATAAGCATTGTTGGAAACATTGAATGAAACTTCATATCCATGATTAGAGTTTGAGAAAGAACTTGAGTATCATTATTATGTGAAGTTGAGAACTATCTTGAGCTAGGGTTTGTGAAAGATCATGAGTATCATTATTATGTGATATTGTTTGATAAGCATTGTTGGAAATTATTGAGTGAGTGTTCATATGATTGGACTAGGGTTTGTGAGAAAGGAGTATTTCATTGAGTGATTGAGTGGAGTTGATTGAGACTAGTCAATTGGAAGTGTTGAAGTGATAGTTCTAGTTCTGTGAAACAAAATTTTCTATATTCTAAATTAATTTGAAAAAGAGTTTGAAAGTGATTGAGCATCATTGTGAGTAAGAAGCATATTGAGTCTCTAACAATTCTCTATATGTTTCTTTGGTAAAAAGAGATTGAAAGTAATTGTGCATTATTGTGAGTGTGAGGCATATTGAGTCTTTAAAAAATATTTATATTCTTTTGTGGTAAATAGAGAGAGAGTGAAAGTGATTGAGCATTATTGTGAGTATGAAGCATATTGAGTCTCTAACAATTCTCTATATGTTTCTATGAGATTGAACAAGATTTTGTGTGAAACTTATTTATGATATTTGAGGTGAGTAAGCTTTTTGGAAGCTTACAATACAGATTGGAAAAGTTCTAGTGAGGACTTATTGAGCAAATTTAATGTAAGTCTTAGTAAAGACTTTTTGAGCAGATTGAGCAAGTTTTAGAGAGCACTTGTGGATAGATTAGTGTGAGATTTTGTGGAAGATTACAAGGCATATTTGAGGGAAGTCTTTGAGAAGACTTGTGAGAAGAGCTAATTGATTGACTTATTCAAACCTTGGGTTAAGGTCTGGGGCAGATCTAGTAGAGTTGATTTGTGATGAAGTCAAGATTTGTGTTAAGGCTCAAGGATAGATTTGAGGATAGATTTTGGTGTAGATTTGAGGATAGGTTTGTATTGGACCAGAGACAGATATTTGAGGATATATTTGTGCTATATCGAAGGATTGTGTTTAGTATATATCAGAGATAGATATTAAGGAAATTTGTGCTAGACCAAAGGACTACGTTTAGTGCATATTTGAGATAGAGTTGAGAGCAAGCTTTGGAGGTGATAGAGTATAGAGGACTGTAGTCTCCGGTGGATAGAGGTCCATTAGCTAGGGTGGTGAGGATAAGTCTTCTAATTTAGGATAGGAGTCTTCATTGGATAGATATCCATTAGCTAGTGCAGTGGAGGCGGTAGTTCTTCTATAAGATCACTAGTCATAGTAGAGGAGAAAGGAGTTCTCCAGTGGATGGAGATCCACAAACCAAATGAGGATATTGGTGTCTCCTATGGATAGAGAACCATGAAATTGATTAGGGGATTAGTGTCTCCTTTGGACACAAGTCCATAAATATAGGAATAAGGAAAGGTTTCTCAAGAGATTTGTTGAGAAAATTTTAGTGAAATATTTTCTTCATGGAGTAGCCTACATTGGGTGAACCATGTTAAATTGGTGTCTCTATTGTGTGTGGTGATTTGTGCATTACTTTGATTATTGTTGTTGATATTGCTATTTATACATTGCATAATATTGATTGGAAAATAAAAAGTAAAAAATGATCTTATATTATTCACCCCCTCTTAGTATAAGCTTGTGTTCTTCAAGGAATTACTTCCACCCATTTTGTGAAGTACTCAGTAGTCATTATGATAATTGTGTGATAGCCTGAGGAGGTAGATGAGATTTTCCCAATTAAATCAAACCCCCATTATGCAAATGGATAAACTAATTGAATTAGTTGTAATACCTGTGAAGGTACGTGTGTTAAATTTACATGATATTGACATTTTATGCACTTATTTACATAAGCACAATAATCTTGCTCTAAAGTTGGCCAATAATAGCCCATGTGAAGAATGTGCTTTACGATGGCCATGCCACTAAAATGACCACCACATGTACCATTGTGTGCTTGGTAAATGGCCCAAGCCAACTCTTGAGATTCTAAGCAATGAAGGAGAATACCCTCATAGCTCTGATGATACATTATGTATCCTATAAAGATATACTTTGCTACCTTTTTCTTAAAAGCTTGATTTGTAGTATGTAATAATCCAGAAGGAATACTTCCTAGTTTTAAATACTCTTTTATCTATATGGCCCAATATTGTTTTACAAAAGCCTCAATTGTATGAGCTATGCAATCCTTTTAACGTTCCTCTCGTGCAAATGCTGATTGAGAGAAAACTTGTAGATATAGTGTTGTGCTAGTATCAAAAGTATTTTGAGGGAACAGATTCCCCCAAGCTGCATTATTCAAATAATTATGTATTTGAGAGAACCTTTCATGTGAAGGCTCAATATAAATCATGTGGACTCTAGGCATGGAGTTAAGCTAATCACGCTACATCACAGATTGTGATAGCATTTTCACTTGAATGGTTGTGATATCCTCAAATGGGTTTTGCAATATTAATGACCCTAAGGAGGCCATTGTATCTACAAAATAGTTATATGAATGAGGGAGTGACTCAATATCACACCATTCAATATTTTCTAGAAATTTATCCACTAGGGATTTATAGGCTTGCAATACTGGGCACCTACACTGGAATATTCCTTTGACTTGATTAACTATGAGCAAGGAATCACCAAAAATATTTAGCTTTATTATTTTCATGGTGATTGCCATTTGAAGGCCTATGAGAAGGGTTTCATACTCAACATTATTATTTATGCATGGGAAATAAAGTTTAAATGAAAGGGGTATTGGATCTCCTTGCAGTGTGAAAAATAATATTCCTATACAACCCCCTTGCTTGCACTTAGAACCATCAAAAAATAGAGTTATGTCAGCCTGTGGCTCAGGCTCTTCAAGATATAGTAATTCTGAGACATGAAAGACTCCATCATTTGGAAGCTCTATAGTGAGAGGATGGTCATCCTGAAGATAAGCCTCTACTAGTTGATCGGCTATGACCTATCCTTTGATTGATTTCTATCCAATGAACTCTAGGTCAAATTTCATCAATAACATTATCCATTTTGTCATGCGACTACTATGGTAAGTTTGAATTATCATGTAACACAATGGATATTATTTTGAACTACATACATGGTATGATTGAGCATGTAATGGTGTAGCTTTTTAGTGGTGAAGACCACTGCTAAGCATAGCTTCTCAATGTTTAATAAGCAAAAATAATGACACACCTTAAGGGTTCTTTATTGAAATGTAAAAGTGTGTTAAATTAAGTGTTCAAAAGGAAATATGCACAATATGTAATCTATTTAAATGAAGAATAATGTGCAATAAAAGAGTGTGGATTTCTCTGTTGTGGGCCAAACAAGGTTAACTTCTTTCCTACTTTTGTCACATGCCCGTGCATTTAATTTATCAACCCAGGGATCTTTGTAAACTTGTGAAGGGCCTTGAACAATATTTTCTTACAATACCACTTAAGATGAGTCCACTAGTTCTACTATTGGGGGGTGTTTCAAAAGGTCGTCAGTCATTCATACACTCCTCAATAATTTACATAAAAATAATTAAATCTATAGAAAGGAAATATTCACGCATTCCTGGAAATAAACCTACTTTAATACTGGAAATAACAATGCGATAAACAATCTTATAAAAGTGGTAAACTAATCTAGAAAACACAAGAAAAATAAAGGGAAGAAATACTGGCTTGGAGTGGGCCCAGGCTCCAGTAGCTTCCTCCCAGCTGAACACACACTTAGAAACTCTTAGAACTGTATTATGATTATCAAAGTATTACAATGCTTCTTCTTTATATCTCTCTATAATTACTATCAAAATAATATATATATCCTCAAAGAGGTCTGTGTGTGTTTATATAGCACACCCACAGATCTTGTGTTACAAAGAAGTTATAACAGTCGATTCATTCCATACTAAACTAAGACAATATGGTAAATGTGATCGACATTTGCTAAAACTGGCATCCATTTCTAATGGTGGCATGTTCATTAATTGGTTTGTGCTTCGCCTATCATTGGTAGGGCATTCTCATACGTCGATGTGATCCCCAATTTAACTCTACATGATGTAGAGTTGGAACTGCACCAGTCATTATTGTCCACGTCGTGCTTGTCTAGTCAACAGACAAAGAACAAGGGCACCTTCCCTATGAGGAAGGTGCCTAAGTATGTCAGGCGCATTCTCTATGTGAAAGGTGCCTTACTACCATTGGCACTTCTTGGAAGAGGAAGGCACTTTATATTCTATTGAAACCTTCCTGTGAGAGGAAGGTGCTTGTCTTCTAGTGGTGCCTTCCTATTGGTGCCTTCCTTATGAGAGGAAGGTGCTTGCCTTCTAGTGGTGCCTTCCTTATGAGAGGAATGTGCTTGCATTCTAGTGGCACCTTCCTTATGAGAGGAAGGCACTTGCCTTCTAGTGGTACCTTCCTATCGGTGCCTTCCTATGAGAGGAAGGCACTTTTTTTCCTTTGGTGCCTTCATGGAAGAGGAAGGCGCTAGCCTTCTATTGGTGCCTTATTGGGAGAGGAAGGCACTTGTATTTCCTTGGTGCCTTCTTGGAAGAGGAAGGTGCCTACTTATGCTTGGAACCTTCCTGGAAGAGGAAGGCGCCTACCTTCTCTGCATTGATTTTGAAAGAGACAAAGTGCCAAGTCCATGAAAAGACCTCGACTGATCCAAATCTGACTAAATCAACTCCAATTCCACAAAAACACACTGAAAACACATGAATTAGATAACACGCATAATTTCATCAAATAATTATATAATAATTCATAAACATATGCAATCCTTATTATACAACCGCATAATAATCAATAAATGTATACAAAATATGAGCATTTCTGATGCTCATCATCCCCCCATGCCTAACATATGCCATGCCCTCATGGAATCAAAATTGTAGGTAGCCCTATTGACCCCTCATCGTTGTCATTTCTTGGTGGATCCAGATGTACCTACGACCCGTGTTTGCCTCTTCTGCACACTTGCATCTGGAGGTGTGGCTCCTTTTTTTATGTAGAGCTATGGGTGCTATTTTTGGCTATGCTTTCCTTGTCCTAGCTGCTATTAGAGGTGATCAAACTAGCATCATATCTGCTACCTAAAATGCAACTTCTATAGCTTGCCATAGGTTAGAATCCAGAGGTCTGACCACTATAAGAGGGATATCTAAATTATCCCTCTTGATATGAACTACTTGGGGTTTGTACAATCGGGCTACTTCAAGAGTAAGCCCTGTGTTCTCCTTTGCAATGGTAGCGGCCTCCAATTCAGGGCCATATACCCCCCATCATTCAAATTACCTTCTTATCATGGAGGGCAATCCCCAAGATGACCCATAAAACTCCTAGAACTGGTTGTCCTCTTTCAAATTGATGCAGATACTAGAGTCCCCTACATCCTTGATGTTGCCTTCCTGGTCTCCTTAGATGCTATCATCTCTTTGAGAAGTTGTTCAAACTATTTTTGCCTCTCTACGAATGGCTACATGTCCTACTCATCTTCTTTTGGCTTGATGAAGGTCATATTTTCCTTATTTCAAGTCGTCTTGGGCCCTTTTCCTTTGGCCTCTACAAAAAATACGGTAGCTCGAACAGGGGCTTTCCCTTTCTCCCTCTGAGGGACCTACTCTACAGTACCTGGAGCATTCTCCTCACTCTAGGGGACCTGTGTTGATGTCCCTAGGGATGCTTCTTCACCCCCCTATTTGTCTTGTGCTAACCCCTCAGGTTCTTCTCTTCCTTCCTTAGGTCTAGGGAGTTCTTCCTTATCCCTCAATCCTGTCTGCTACTGTTGGACCTCATCCTACTTTGTATCACTCAATATGATGACAGGGGGTGTTGTGGGACTTCTTTCTCCTTCACTCCTAAAAATAGAGGAATTATCCCCTACCTCTAGGCTACTTTGTCGGGCGTTTGATCAAAATTCTCCCGAAGAGAATACTCATTCTGCAGATGTGGGAGAATTCATCGAGACCTCTTTTGCCCAATAAATTTGGATCAATGCATCCCTTCTTTTTGTTCCCCTATCCTAGAGTAGTTGGTTCTCCTCCTGCAACTACTGGACCAGCTACTCGAGTTGGGTGATTTGTCTTTCTCATTCTTTCAATTCCCCTCTATGCTCATTCTAGTAGTCCTCCAAAATTTGCTAGGCCATCTAGCAATTGGTCTGCCACTCCAACACTTCCTCCAAGGCTGCGTTGACCTGATCATTACTCCCAGAAGTCCCTGCATCTTATGGGCTTTAGTTTGTCAATTCCTAGAGAATTTGGGCTACAACATCGACTTCTAGGTCATTCTATTCTTCTATCGAGAGGAGGAGTCATCGTAGGCATTTCCTCTTGGGGACTGGTTCTAGTGGCCAAAAATCGACCTCATTGCTAATAAGCGGCTCTCATTCCTCTTCATACTCGGGCACTGGGGAATGCCCTCTTTCCTCTATGAATTCGAGCACTGGTGAATGCCCTCTTTCTTCCATGAAATTGGGCAATTCCAATTGCCCAATACTTGCCATCTCCTCTGTAGGGCTTCCCTCTTCTTGCCCTATTTCGACAATAGCATCCTATTGCCTTTCTTTGCCACCATATCCCTCTATGTCAGGGTTTTGCCTCTACACTTCTACATGGCAGAGTAGTGTTGATATCAGCCCATGGTGGGCCAAGGCAGATGGTAATCCCTTATAGTACCTAGTCACTTCTTCCTTCAGGGAATTTTCTACGTAGAAGGGCACATCCAACTTCCTTCCATGCACCAGATGATTCAAAAACTGCACATGGTTAGCATGCAAATGGGTATACTTATCGATGCATGTAAAGAATTGAGCAACCTACTTGAATATATTTTGTAGATTCATGGGAAGGCTGCTTTTGGGTAGCCCTTCCTTATCTATCTGCACATTTTCTCTTGGTAGCAACACTTCGGCATACGACTTCAGTAGTCCACCTTTGTATATGCATTCCCCCTGTGAGGGGCAATCCAGTCACCTATGAGATGTATTCATGGGTGACAGGAATTTCTACCCCTCGCACCTGAGCTATTTCGCCCCTCAAGGAGGCAATGTATTCCTTGGTTGCCTCCATATCCTAGCCTTGACTGACCAGGGTACAGTATTCGAACCATCCCTTGACCTCAAACTATGTTTTTACCACCCCCCTGATTCCTTCCGTATCACTCGACTCATTCTTTTTCACCGCATGATTCTTTGACCTTCCTCCCATGGTGCCTTCCCTTACTACTACATTTTTTTTTGTCCTTACTTCTTCAGGAAGGTGCCTTCTTATAGGGAAGGCACCTAACCTTAGCATTTAATTCTAGGGTACACATTTTGAGCCATATCATTGGCACGTGGTTTCAGCCATGGGGGGATATGATTTTTTTTATGACAGCAATATTTTTTTCTGGTACTGCATAATTTATGAATAATTATATAAATATTTGAGTTAGTATGTGCGTACTTTATTTGGTGTTTCATGCATTATGAAGAGCGTTGATTCGTTGATTTGTGACATGAGGGAAGGGTATGGTCATCTAATGCCGCTTGTTCATGTGGTGATTTTGTTTTGATCGAGGCATCAAGGAGACTTAAGTGTTGGTTGTATGTGGAAGGTGCTCTTTGGTACCTTCCCAATGTGGAAGGTGCCTATATGGCACCTTCTCAATGTTGTCAGTGCTCTCTGATTGGATGCGCCTTTCGATGGTGGAAGACACCTTTTTTATGATGGCACCTTCCTGCTATGGAAGGTGCTTCTGAATGGGTGCACCTTCCTGATGTGGAAGGCACTACCAAATACATGTGCCTTCTTGGGGTGGAAGGTGCCTCATTCTGTACGTGTCTTCCTGATTTGGAATGTGCCTCAGGCTTTTTTTTTTTTTTTGAGGGGCGCCTTCCAGCCACGGAAGGCGCCTATTTTTTTTTGTGTGTGTGCGCCTTCTCTATAAGGAAGGTGCCTTCTTCTGATAGGGTTCCTTCTTCTGATGGGGCACCTTATTTATAAGGAAGGCGCCTTATTCTGGCTGGGTTCCTTCTTTATAAGGAAGGCACCTTATTCTGGTGGGGTGCATTCTTAATACGAAAGGCACCTTCTTCTGGCTGGGCACATTCTTTATAAGGAAGGCACCTTCTTCTGGTTGGGCACCTTATTTATAAGGAATGCACATTCTTCTTGGAAATCATGTTGTGATTGACTAGGAAAGGGTGATAAATCCTTCTCAGTCTCACTTCATGCTACCTTAGCTTCTACCTACGAGTGCTGATGTCGAAATGCTGAGCTGAATCAAGCCTGATTTCCTAGATACCTATTCCTCGTATTGTCAGGTCTTCCACCTATAAAAATCAAACAAAAAGATAGAAAAATAAATGCAGTTAGATGCATTCCATGCCTGTTAGGCCTTGGATTAGGATACTTGTAGCTTGCATGCAGGCGTCGTCCCTACAAAACACATCGTAAGAAAAAAACTAAATTAACTAATTTTTGTGAGCACCTCCATGCCCACCATTTTTCCTGTTAATAGTTTGGTCTAGATCTAACAAGATGGGGTCTTCCCACTTCTATTCTGGATTCCACCTGTAAGGTTTCAGATGTGTTATAGGGGCGCAATCGGTGGCCATTGACCATTAACATAGTGTTGTTGCCGTAAATTGTTCTAACATGCACTACCCCATTCTTGATGAGCTCTACCCCCTCATACAATCCCATCCATCTCTGCATTAATTTACCTTTTATTTCTTGGAACCAGGAATCATACAACAACACCCATTCTCCTTATTGGAACTACTTCAGTTTAATGTGGCAATCATGCCACTACTTTCTTTACTTTTGTATGATTTCCATTCTCTGCAAAGCATCCATTCGGGTTTCATCCAACTAATCTAGTTGTTGAATCCTTTCTTCTTGAGCATCATCCAAGCTCAAGTTCAATTCTAAATCCATCCTTAATTTCTTGATTTCAAATTCAATGGGCATCATCACACTCTTCCTATAGACCAGTTGGAAGGGTGTGAAGCATGTGGTGGATTTACATGTGGTATTATATGCCCAGACTACCTTTGGAAACTGTGTAGCCCAATCTTTTCTATGTTGTTGCATGGTCTTCGTCATGATGTTCTCTATTGCTCTGTTCATCACTTCCACTTGCCCATTTGCCTACGGATGGTAGGGTGTAGTTTTATTGTACCAAACTTTGTATTGCTCCATCAACTTCTTAATCAACTTGGAGGTAAATTGAGGCCCTTGGTCTGTTGTTATCTCTCTAGGGACCCCAAATCATGTAAAAATGTGGGCAAATAAAAAATTGGTGACTGTTCTTTCTTTTGAATCTCTCAATGCTTGAACTTCAACCCATTTGGTGATGTAATCTGTATAGACCAAAATAAACCTCCTCCCTATTAAATGTGGATTAATTGGTCCCACAAAGTCCATGCCCCACTTGTCGAAGGGTTCTAGGTGTGCTTGAGGTTAGAGGGGCATTTCATCTTGACGGGTTGGTTTGCCCATTCTTTGGCATTCATCGCACTTGCTGGTGTACGTAGCTACATCCTTGAATAAAGTGGGCCAAAAGTACCCAACCTATAGGATTTTGTAGGTAGTTCATTTCCATGCAAAATGTCCTCTGCATGGTTCATCATGACATTCTTTGAGTACTTCTGAGAACTATTCTACTACACATCTCCTTATAACCTGGTCATGTCCTATTTTGAACAGGAGGACATCAATCCATAGGAATGATGCACTTTTCTCTATGACAGCCTAATTTTCTCAAAAAGAGAGAGTAGGTGAGGTTCTTCTAGTGGCCAAGTAACTGGCTATATCTACGTACCATAGGATTTTCTCACTAATGGTGAATAAATTTTCATTCAAAAATTGGTCTTCCATAATTGTATGGTTTTTTAGTATCAATCTGGATAGAAAATCTGCTATGACATTGTCTTTGCCTATTTTTTCAACTATTGTGATGTCAAATTCTTGCAGAAACAAGAGCCACTTGATAATTCTTTCACCAATGGTTAGCTTGCTCATCAAGTATCTGATAGCTGCATGGTCTGTGTGGAAAAATACCTTATACTTAGTGATATAATGGTAGAATTTGTTTATGGCATGCACAACTTCAAGGAACTCCTTCTCCGTCACCATGTAGTTGAGCTCGACTCCTACAAAGTTTTTGCTAACATAGTAGATGGCATAAAATTCTTCACCATTCTTATGTCCGAGGACTGTTCCAATCACATTGTTGGATGCATCACAGTAGATATGGAATGGTATGGCCCAATTTGGTCCTCTTAAAACTGGTGTGGATATCAGTTTCTCTTTATGCAATTGAAACACTTCTTTGTAGTCTTTCGTCCAATTGAACTCCACATCTTTAGATAATAGAGTGTGCAGTGGTTTTGTAATTTTGCTAAATTCGGTGATAAATCACCGGTAGTACCTGGATAATCCAAGAAACTCCTCATCCCTCTCTACGTTCTAGGGCTGGGTAGGTCTCTGATGACCTCAATTTTTCTTTTATCAACATTTATTCCTTCTATAGAGAGGTGGTGTCCCAGTACGATGTCTTCTTGCATCGTCATAAAGCATTTCTCATTGCTTAGGGACAAATTGTTTTCCTTGCTTATTTTGAGCACTCTTTCCAAGTTTGTCATTGCTTTGTCAAAGGTTTCTCTATAGAAAGTGAACTCATCCATGTATACTTCGACCGCATCTCCCATCATGTCTAAAAATATTCTAAGCATCGCCCTTTGAAAGGTGGTAGGTGTGTTGCACAATCTAAAAGGTAATACCCGATAGGCAAACGTTCCCCATGGGCAAGTGAACGTTGTCTTATCTTGATCCTCTTCTCCTATTTGGATCTAGTTGTATCCACTGAATCCATCCAGGAAGGAGAAATACTTCCTCCCTGAGAGTGTATCCAAGACTTTATCAATGAACGAGAGCGAGAAGTGGTCCTTCTTGGTCACTTTGTTTAATGCTCTGTAGTCCACATAGATTTGCCATTTACCATTATTTTTAGGGACTACCACTAACGGTGATACCCATTCACTATCAAAAATCAGATAGATGAATCCGACAATCAATATTTTTTGTAGTTCTTCCTTGACGATGTATTTCATTATCGGATTCATTCTTCTTTATGGTTGCCTACTTGGAGTTGCTTGATCATCAAGGTATATACGATGGGTATAGATTTTTGGTCTGATACCCTTCATATTTGAGTAATCCCATGCAAATGCATATTGGTGTCTAACTAGGAGCTCTTCTACTTTCATCAATTATGTGGGAGTCAACCCACTATTGACATTCAATGTTCTTCCTGGTATGACATGTATCTACTAAATGTGGTGATCTTGGGTGCCAGCCAACGGTGATCTAGGTGCAGAGATGGAGGACTCCCCATGGAGGAACTCCACAATAGCACCATATTTGTCTTCTTCTACTAACTCATCCAATGTCATCACCGGATGGATCATGGATAGCTTAGGATTTTCATGCTCGATCAACATGGGTTCTCCTATTGAGTCGATGGAATGTGCTAGGGGTGAAATAGTCAACATTTTAATGTTTTGTCCATCGAAGATGGTCATCAGCCCATCTTGGTAGCTGATGTAAGCATCATTTGTTGCCAGCCATGGCCTTCCCAAGATGAGCGGGTAACCACCCAACCTAGTTTTAGATTTCAAGACTAAAAAGTCAGCTGGGTATTCCCATGTGTTGACTGTCACTATTACATCTTCCAATATTCCTTCTGGTGCCATAGTCGATCTATCGGTCAACTGTAGCATTGTCATAGTGGGTTTTAGGTTTGTGATTTGTAGCCTCTGCATGGTCTCTTGAGGCATTACATTGATAGGGAATGTCCCTCAATTTTTACAGTCAGCATCGGGCTGCTTGGGTCTGCATACTTTGGATGGCATGTTTTGCCCATCATCAAATTTGCTAGTTTACCCATGACATTAATAGTCTAGGTTGCTCTTCATCCTGGATTCCTTAGAAACATCTCTCTTATCACCTTGGTATATCGAAACATCTCAGATGGCTTGAAATAATGGAATTGTCATGGTGAGGTTCTTCAATCTAGACAAGATATCAAACTCCTGCTGCGTTACTTTCCTCTATTATTACAGCTGATTGGGAAATGGAACCTTTGCTCTCTTAGGAATTTCTTCTATCACCTCTTCTACAAGAGGTGTTTCTCCTAACTCTTCCTCATCTTCTGCTAGTGGAGGTGTTCCTACTCCTAGATATCTATTGGACCTAAGCTGAATATGGTACATCAGATACATCTCACCCTCCATGTTGTATGCTGGCTGGTTCACCCTATTATTCGAATTTGCCATCGGTTGTGCGAATAGCTACATAGGTCTCACTATTGGAAATGTCGATAAATTTTGTTGGGGTTGAGCTGGTGCTACATTCTATGGAGCTTGATTCCATGCAGTGTGGCCTCTCCACTGCTGCCTAGGATATGGATATGGCATCCATGGTTGCTGGTTTAGGAATGCTACTAGGGGTGTGTTGGACCAGGGTGATGGCCCCCACCACCCCATGTTAGGTGGTTGATATGGGACTTGGGTTATGTATGGTCCTCCCTCATATGACAAAATCCTGGTTGGCATATTCCCTACAAGGGGTTGTGGCCAAATCTTCTGATTGCCTATGAAATAGGCATCCACACTTTCAACATCCTCCTAATTATTGGGAAGTTGTGGGCACAATCGAGTTTTATGGTTTAGCCTACAAACTGTGCATACTCTAACTTTGTTCTCTGGGTATGCATTCTTTACATGCTTCCCTCTACATTTTGGATAGAAATAAGCCAATGTTGCTTCATTTTCTTGCTTATTTTTCTCTAACAGTAGCATATCCATCTGCAATGCTAGAGATGAGAGCATTTCGCTCTTTAAATCTTCCAACATGTTACCTATTTTTGTCTTCATGACTGAAGCAGTCGCTTTCATGGTTCTATAAGTGGTCTTGCCTCTCCTTCTTGAGTAGTTCCAACATAGTTTTTGGATGTCTTCCATAGCATGCTAGTAGACATCACCTCTAGAAATCATGTTAAGAGCCTCCAGTGATTCATTGGTAAGTCCTCTCAAAAAGATTCTTTTGAGGGACTTATCAGATAGTTTCATGTGAGGATATCATTGAATATTGAAGTTGAATATCTCCTAGTATTCCTTGAGAGACTCATCTTATTTTTGTGTCATGCTTAGGACCTCTTCTATGGAATCTCTTACTCTCCCAAAATCTTGGTATTGCTCTAAAAAGAGCTTCTTCATTTGATCCCAAGTGGCAATGTGTTTGTCTCCCAAACCGATGAACCACCGTAGAGCTGCATTGTCCAACATGGAAGGAAAGAGTTTTATCTTTTGTGTATCATATTTGTAGTCCATAGACCTGTATAAGACATCAAATTTAAATAAAAATAGGTCAGGGTCCTCAGTTGGGTATCCTCTAAAGGTCGAAAGGTGACCAGGGGATATGTTTTTCATTTTGGTATCTCCTAATCCTTCATCAATCGAGAAACTAAATCCAGATGATACTTCTTCATTGTTAGCCATTTTTCCAAGAAATGCGATCTCTAATGCATTATTTATGGCCTTACACTCATTTAAGACTTTCTGAGTCAAGGCTCTAATGTTTTTTGGTGTTATCGTCTGATCTTCTACAACTTTCCACAACAGGGCTTCCTCTAAGGGTATCCTATTAAACAGGGGATTTATGATGATTTGTTCTTCCCCACGTTGATGGGATGAGGAGTCACTTTGCACAAAGTGCAGCTCCTCACTCCAATGGATTGCTGGTGGTGGGTCAGGTGAGTCTAATTCAAATTTAGAATGTTCGGCCGACTCAGGTTCTTGTGGATTGGTTTTTATAAACCAACCGTTAGGTCCTTTTCTTCTCAAAGAACTCATACAAGGTCAAATGGAAGGTTTCCAGGTATTGTAAATAATCTAGTTGAGACACTTCCCCAAAAATAGTGCCAAAATTTTGCGAGACAAACAAGGTTAACTTCTTTCCTACTTTTGTCACATGCCCGTGCATTTAATTTATCAACCCAGGGAGCTTCGTAAACTTGTGAAGGGTCTTGAACAAGATTTGCTTACAATACCACTTGAGATGAGTCCACTAGTTCTACTATTAGGGGGTGTTTCAAACAATTGTCAATTAATAATTTATGTAAAAACAATTAAATCTTCAAAAAGAAAATATTCACGCATTCCTAGAAATAAACCTACTGCAATACTAGAAATAACAATGCGATAATCTTATAAAAGCAGTAAACTAATCTAAAAAACATAGGAAAATAAGGGGAAGAAATACTAGCTTGGAGTGGGCCCAAGCTCCTGCAGCTTCCTACCAGCTGAACATGCACTTAGAAACTCTTACAACTATATTATGATTATCAAAGTATTACAATGCTTATTCTATATATCTCTCTATAATTACTATCAAAATAATCTATATATCCTTAGAGAGGTCTGCATGTGTTTATATAGCACACCCGCAGATCTTGTATTACAAAGAAGTTATAACAGTTGATTCATTCCAGACTAAACTAAGACATTTTGGTAAATGTGATCGATGTCTTCTAAAATTGGCATTCATTTCTAATGGTGGCGTGTTCATTGATTGGTTTGTGCTTCACCTAGAATTGGTAGGACATTCTCATATGTCGATGTGATCCCCAATTTAACTCTACATGACATAGAGTTGGAACTACACCAGTATCTATTGTCCACATCATGCTTGTCTAGTCAATGGGCAAAGAATAGGGGCACCTTCCCTATGAGGAAGGTGCCTAAGTATGTCGGGTGCCTTCTCTATGCGGAAGGTGCCTTACTGTCATTGGTGCCTTCTTGGAAGAGGAAGGCACTTTATATTCTATTGGTGCCTTCCTGTGATAGGAAGGCACTTGCCTTCTAGTGGTGCCTTCCTTATGAGAGGAAGGCACTTGCCTTCTAGTGGCACCTTCCTTATGAGAGGAAGGTGCTTGCCTTCTAGTGGTGCCTTCCTTATGAGAGGAAGGCACTTGCCTTCTAGTGGCACCTTCCCATCGGTGCCTTCCTATGAGAGGAAGGTGCTTATTTTCCTTTGGCGCCTTCCTAGAAGAGGAAGGCACTGGCCTTATATTGGCACCTTCCTGGGAGAGGAAGGCACTTGTATTTCCTTGGCGCCTTCCTGGAAGAGGAATGTGCCTACTTATGCTTGGTGCCTTCCTAGAAGAGGAAGGCATCTACCTTCTCTGCATTGATTCTAAAAGAAACAAAGTTCCAGGTCAATGAAAAGACCTCGAATTATCTAAATCTGACTAAATCAACTACAATTCCACAAAAGTACACTGAAAACACACAAATTAGATAACACACATAATTTAATCAAATAATTATATAATCATTCATAAACATATGCAATTCTTATTATACAACCGCATAATAATAAAGAAAATGTATACAAAATATGAGCATTTCTAATGCTCATAATTCTCCTTATATTTATTTATTCAATTCTTTCAATGGTTACAATACATCCCCCTTTGAGGGCTTTTCTTTGACATATTTCAATACTACAAAATACAAAGGATCTAATCCTTTCAAAATCTTGATGGTGTGTTCCAATGTCCTTTTTGCATCCTACATTCGAGAGCTAGTCTTGGGCATATCCTTATATGACTCTTAGCTCCTACCTCATATCTAGCATATCTGAACCTACACACAAGATATTAAAACAAATTAAAAGCATATGCATTTATAGATTGAAAACTAGGAAAACATAGAAAACATGCATCTAGAAATAATGAAACTTATTTGTAATAAATATAAACAAATCCAAATGGCTTGAAAATATACTATGTTTCTATTTATATTGTTTTGGAAATATATGATTATGAATTGAAGGGAAATTTTTAGCAAAAATAGTGACCATCCTTGACAGGGACAACTAGACCTGCAACCACAAAACTTCTAATTGACCCATCAAAACAACTCCAAATCTCACCAAAATTGAATGCAAGACTAATCTAAAAATTTCTAAATGACCTATGGTGGAATTGAATCAAAATTCCTTACTATTTTCTAAAAATTCCTAAAAGGTGCAACTACCCACTACTAATTGTACCTAGGTGGGACGGTTACCAATATGAGTAGAATTTACCACCAATTCCAAAGGGATCTGTTCTGAAACTCTCCTAAATGTTGTGTTGGAAAATGTGGTCAAATTACTCTCCAATTTGACTGATTTTGGAACGTATTTAGTGTTTTCGGTATGCCCCTGAAAGTACCTTCAAATGAAGAGGATTTCAAGGAAATATGAGGGCAAATGTAATAGCAAAAGGTGAGGGTAGAATTAGGTAGCACTTTGTGGTCTCTACTTCAACTCTTCTCTCTTGAAATTTATGTGAGCACACCCCAATTTATAGCCCAATTAGGGCATTTGGGGTAAAGGGGTAAGTTCTGGCATCCAAGGCAAGTACCACCACTTTTCAAAACCTTTGCCATGCAATGGTGGAAGAGGTTACCCATTTGGGGCCTCTAATTTGGAGTTTCTAGTCTCCATGACAATATCCAATCAATTTTTGATGATTGGACGAGGAATATGGTAGTAATTGATTGCCATTTCTCTACCCCTTTGACTTTTGGAGGGTTTATTTAGGTACCATCCCACCTAGGGATGGTTTTGAGTGGTCGTTCCTGGGTGGGACGGTCACCATTTGTGACCATCCTAAGGTGGGATGATCATAAGGATATGATCCAAAACCTTCCAAAACAAATGGAAACCTTTCCAAAAGTGCTATGGAGTCTAATGTTACCCTAGATGGTTTACCAATGGGGCCATATTATGTCTATAAGAGTGGTGCAAGTGGCACATTGGTAGTCTTATTTGATTTACATGATTTTAGTGTCTACATATGCCCCTTTTTGGGATGCGCTATGTGCAACAAAGCACTGAGAAAAAATAGATGACTAAATCATTAAATGATTGAGGTTATTCATTAACCTAACAAAATTTATATGCCTCCATTGTGGAAATAGGATACATTATTGGAATCCTTTATTTTGACATAGTCGAAGGATTAATTGGGTATACCTTTCAGTCACACTATAATGATAGTTTTAAGGGCTTAGGGTATACTAGGTATTGGTGTCTTGTGTTCTTGTAAGAATTTATATGGGTCAATTCATAAGGCTTCAAGGAGGTCAAGACCTATTTTTTTCACTTAAGCTAATTTTTTGACCCAGCATGGGCTTGAAAATTTATCTTTAGCAAATATTCTTTTGAATGTATGAAACTTGCACTTTTGAGTGTTTTAGTGTTTATTTGATTTATGAAATCGTTATTATGACTAAACCCTCAAGTGACGAGTCGATGAGGCATGACCAATGATAAAGTGTCAAGTCACTTGACACTTATGACTAAATTAGTATAACTCTCTATTTTACCCATGGTACTATATACCTGTTTGGAGGGGATTTTCGATTGTTTTGATGAGCATTTCTGGAAGCAAAAGGCTAAAAAATTTATTCCCATGGAGTGGTCCAACCATAGAGGCCTTCTTGGGGAGTTAAATAAAGACTTTTAAAGAATCCATAAATGTTGTTGGTTCAATATTGATCCCTATTTATTTGTGACCAATTTTACCTTGTTTTTGGTGGGTTTGGGACCCTATTTTTGAGGTTTTTGAGTTGTTTTAGATTTTTTGGAGTGTGAGGTCTAAGGACCCACTTTATTGTAGCCTACGGGCAGCTTATAAACTATGATGTAGCTTTTTACTTCTTAAATATGGATATATATATGAGTTTTCTTTGATAATCATATAACCTTTTACTTCTATATGATATGTATGCTATGTTATGCTTTATGATGCTTTTGATGAATGCCTATTATGAAATGCATGTATTTTGTTTATAATGTGATGATGCAATGATGTGAAGTGTAATGGAAATGCATAATGAAATGGATTATTTGATTTAATTTTTATGATGTATTTATGATGACTATTTGAAACATTATATGCTAGCACCATAGACTGTACAAAATGTATCTTTATTATTTTCATGTTATTATGACACTGTGTAATGGATTTTGTAATTTTGAAAAAATGTGATAGCATGATGTAAAGTGGAATGAATAAAGTAATATGATATGATATGTTTGGGATTTTTTAAGAGATTCAAACACTTTAGTTACCTAATAAAAATTTGTATAATAACTATGCAAGATTTTTAACAAAGTATATATCTACTAAGATAACCAATATAATCAACATCCCTGTGTGTGCATATGATTTCATTACTATGATAAAACATGAAGTTAATCTATTACCAAATAGGATTTATGCAGCCCATTTGTACTAGAGATCACCCTGCGAATCTCATTATCCTAATTTTTGTACTTAGTGAGATTAGACCACTAAGTAGTATAGGATACAACAAGCTAGCTCATCCACATTCAAAAATTGGTTTGGACATAAGCAAGTTTCTTATGTGATATACATATCATCATGCATAAGGATACTGCAATTACCAAGTAGGCTATCCACCAAACCTATAATGAGGATCACATTATGGTTTTCTAATGCTAAGAATTCTAGGGATTCAAGTTCAAGACTCTCTTATTTTCTTTTAACTTTGAATTTTCAAGGGAGTTTCTCATTTTTATTTGTTGAGAAAGGGATTTTAGTAGTGGTGAGAACCACTGTTTATTTTCTTTTTCTAAAGTGATAATAATCACTATTTTTTTTTGCATATTTTGAAGTGATAATAATCACTGTTGATTTTTCTCTTTTGGATACTTGCCCTAGTGTAAGGAAAAGGATTTGGGGTAAGGAGGAACTTGTCATTTTGTCAATTATCAGCATATTTGAACCAGTCGCACAGGGGGATGAGCGAGATAACTTTGCTTAAAGTAACCTAGACCTATTTATAGTTTCATCTTTCCTTGTGATAGACTTGGATTTATTAATGTGAAAATATGTTAGGATTTTAATGTATACAAGGCATAATCTAAGCAGGATTCTACCTTCTAAAAATCATGATATATTTCTACAAGATATGAAAAGAAAACTAGATATGGCTGAGTGACCAAAAAAACCTTAACTATGTTTTACAAACAATGGCTAAGTGACGGGAAACATACATATAATATGGAGTGTAAATGGAAATAATATGTATAGTGTAAACAAGAGGTACCACTAACTTGCAACAATCTTGATTGTGACAGATGTCTAATGTATAGACCTGGTGCTAAACATGTATAATGCACTTATAACAATGCAAAATGCAATGATGAGTATGCCTAATATAATTTATGTTAAAATACAAATTATGAGAAATGCAATGCAATGCAATATTTTTATGTTTTTGATATTATAATGACATTTTTGTATTTTTGATAAATATATATAAAGGTTGACCAATGGATTTAATGAATTCCATTGGGATTTTTGGGTGACCAAAGGATGTATAGACACCTTTGGGGATTTTTGGGGTGACCTAGGTGATCCTAGACTGCTTAGAAGTATTTTAGTTTGACCTAGATGGTCATAGACCACATAGGGGCATTTTAGGTTGACCTAGATGGTCATAGATCACATAGGGGTATTTTATGGTGACCAAAGGGCTTATAGACACCTTTGGAGCTTTTTGGATTAAGCTAGACAATCATAGACTACCTAGAAATGTTTTATTTTGACCTAGACAATCATAGATCACCTAGGAGCATTTTTAGGTTGACCTAGATGGTCATAGATCACCTAGGGACATTTTATGGTGACCAAAGAGCTTATAGGAACCTTTGGGGCTTTTTGGGTTGACCTAAACAATCATAGACTACCTAAGACCTATTTATATTGACCAAGGGTATATCTGGCAAGACGATTGCCTTTGTTTATTACAAATTGTGAAGGATGGTTGATAGGGGCTCAACTACTAGAGTCTAGGTACGATGTTGATACTTTAAATGATGTGAATGCATTTGAATCATTTTATGAGGTGATGTGGTTGTATGCATATTAGTCAGCTATTTAGGTTTTTCTTCTTGACTCCCACCTATAGGTAACAAGTCCTGACATATTTCAATCTATTGATTTTTAATTTGAAGATCATTCTTGTCAAGCATATCTTGTACCTTACTCTTGAATGTGATACATGACTTAATGTTATAACCATTTACTTGATGATAAGGATAGTGTTGGCTCTCTTGATATCACATTGGTTTGTGCCTATTGGGATCCAAAGGGTAAATATATTGTAATGTGATAGCCTTAGCCTCACATAATCGATTAAAGAGTGACACCAAATATTTAGGCAATGGCGTATATATGCAAGGTTGATGGTGTTGTTTCATTTTTCCCTGCTTCTATTGAGACTTAATATTGGATTGCATAGGAGTAGGTTGGTCCTAATAATCAAGGGGTTGATATTTTGGATGACTCAACTGTATCTCAATGCTTGTGAGTCGATTTAAGATCTATTGTAAATCATTATGTTGGTGACTCACTTGTAACTCAACATTGGTTAGCCTATCCAAAATTGTCTAAGTAAATATGAATGGTTCATGATGATTGTAGTTAGTGAGTATATACACATGCTCTTGTTACAACTTAGAGTGTTCAATTTTGGTAGCTATATTATCTCAAATTTTGTGTAGGGGGTACAACTATTCTTGATTTTATGGAGATGTTGAATGAGATGGAGTACGTGTGACCAAATCCATCGATGATATCTCTTGTGGTGTGGATGAAATTTTGGATGTATTTGTAAGTGGCCTAGATGAATTTGGAGGATTTTGGTTCTCTATCATCACATTGATCATTCCCACAAACTCACTAGAAGATGCATTGGCACTTGGACCAGTCATAACTGCCTCATCAACTTTTCCAAGGTGTTCTACTTGGCCCCCATGCTTAGGAGGTGCATTAGAAGTACTATCAATGGGTGGTGACTCAATAGAAGAATTACCTAGATCCTTGATCAACTCGATGATAAGTATGAATTTAAAATCGAGTACTATGAATTCATCGAGTTTAGGATTGGTCAAGTGAATTGTATCCTCAAGCGTTGTGGATGAAGATGGTATGATATCATCTGATTCATCCATATCCACCATGGGTTCCTCCTTGTTGGTAGGAGTGGAAAGGTCTTCTTCTAATGTGTCAAAAATGGCTAAGAGATATTTTGTAGTTAGCCCTTTTGACTCTCCCTTGTTTTAAGAAATAGAGGATGGTACTAGTGATGGTGGTGAAGGTAGCTTCATGACTAACCGTGTGGTTGAATTTGGACTTTGGATAAGGTCATTGAGTTTAGTATCCAAAGGTGTGGATGGACGAGTAGACTCCTATGGATGATCATCCTTATTTTAATACTTGAAGGGGTCTAGGTCGGCATCAACCACATGGACCTGAACTTCATAAAAATATTTGAGGTATTGATGTAAAATGGAGGGGATGCACTCCATGTATCTTATCCAAGGTACTCCTAACAATATATTGTATATTCTTTCACCTTTCAAGATATAGAACAATGTAGGCATAGTATTTTTATCCAACTTGAATAGGTAGGATTATTGTGTGCATAGTGGAGTACAAAGCATCATTAAACACTTTCAAGGTGAATGTGGATTTCACAATGTATGAAGATAGGATGTTGATATATTTTAGTGTGGTTGTGGTAATGATGTTTATTCTGGAACCTGTGTCAACCAACACTCGCTTATAGGGGATCCTTTTGATGCACACAATGATGTGTAAAGGAGATTCTGGTAAATTTGTAGACTTAGGTTTGATATCCTAGTTTCAAAATGATATAATATGATCTTCGTGCATTTGTATGTATCCCACAAATTTGGTGAAAGCATCCACATCATGAGGTTGTAATTTGATAGAATTTAAAACCTCCATGAGAGTTTCTTGATGCTTGGAGGATATTTGTATTAACTCTCCCATGGTCATGGTGGTTGATGACATATGTAAACTTTGCATAGGCCTATTATAGCTTACTACCACTTGTTGTATCAAAGTTCTAGGTGGTGAAGAGGGAGTGTAGACTTCCCTACCAGGCCTCTTGGTAGGTTGGTTATCTTTGGTTTGGGCTTGGACTCGATGTTGGTTAACCGAATAGTCCACTTGATCACATGAATAACCCATTGGTGTCCTCTTGGTAGAGGTACCTCATTCTTGCATGGAATAATTTGACCAGGGGTAATTAGGATCTTCCTCAGGTCTTCCTTCATAAGTGAGGAATGGAAGGGCAGAATTGACTCACCCACCACGACAAATATCATACTCGTCTAGGTTTTTTTACCTTAGGGAAGGGTTATTTGAAAGTTTAATATGATCATTTAACCCTACCCTAGGTATATCAAGTCCTCTCCTAAAGTTTTCTGCTTCACTAGCTCGTTATTGAGCTCAACTATGCACAGTAGTCATAAGGTGTTGACTAGGCAAACCTTGAAGGAACCCACACTAAAGAAAATTTTGACTTCCAAAAAAGGTTATAAGTGTTATATATCAAAATTATCAGTTTTATGAGCTTATCACAATGGTCTAGGGCTCCAAAATTTGACTTTTGGGTCAAACTTTTGTATTTTTGGAATATTTGGCCAACCAAGACCCATGGGGAAATGCCCACTTTTGGGATTTTTTGGGAAATTTTGAAGCATGAAGAGTTAGGAATCAAAATTTTTGTGAGAGGTGTAGAAGGAGCTAACCAAGACAACAAAACAAATTTGACAAAATTTGGATTTTTCTAGACCATTTTATGGTTGTTTTAAGTTTTTCTCTATTTTCGGCTTCAAAAATAGAGTAATCATAAAACCAACATAACTTTTTTGTTATAGCTCTTATTAGCATGATTATCGATCCATTGGATGCAGAATAAAAAAGTAGATTTATTATTAGGGTTTTATCCCTAGATCGAGGATCTTGTGTTGATTACCCAAATAATAAAGAAACGCCTAAAGTAGACAACATGATTATATATTTCAAGTTCTATAGATTCAAATACATAATCAATAGAAACACACAAGAATACAAATGATTATCTCTTTTAAAGATTAAAATATGAATTACTAAGCTATTTGATGTGTTTCAATATGTGTTGCTTTTGTAAAGAAAATACTTCTTGTGTTTGATTTTTTGTTGATGTAATACTCAAAAGTTTAAGTGGTTTTTACCTATACACTCATACCTCGACAATCAAAAATGAAAGTTCAGTCATGTAAACCAACCAAAGTATGGTGATGAAGTCCATACTTGATCAGGGAGCATAGGTCCTATTGATCCTCACCCATCACCCTGTGTACAATGATACATCCCTTCGAAGAGGAATGCGTGCTATTTTTCATAGTTAGGACAAATATTGGAGTCGGTATTGGCCAATAAAATAGGGTACATAGGATTTGAGTCAATGGATGGAGATGAAGCCCACCATCATTGAACTCTATTAGTGGTTGGGAATGAAGTCCAACTCACCAACATTTAAGAAGATCATGGTGTGTGTGTGTTTTCCTTTTAAAATGTTGAAATAAAATAATACAACATTCAATGATGATTCACTAAATACAGGAAAGTTTATTTTAATTTTAGAATCATTAGTATGCATAAAAGGAAGCTACAAAATTGACAACCTATATGAACTTAACCTTTTTGGTAAGTTGCAAGCAAGTAAACCAAACAAAAAGCATACAAAATACTGTTCATTTTCCTATTTTTCTTGATTTGATTAATGCAAAATTTAGAAGTATGATGTCTAACTTTCACATGCACAAAGAGGACAAGAAAACTTGAAATTTAAGCTAATTTGAACAATATAAATGCAAATTGAAGGTTGGAAAAGGTGTAATTTATGACCTGAAACTTTCTATTTTTGCAAATATTTGTAGAAAACCTCTAGTTTTGTAACCATATTAGGGTGGAACGGTTAGCAATTTGGGGGCCATCCTAGGCTGTGTCACCTAGTTGGCCATCACTAATAGGTTCAACTAGCAGAAAAGGGGTCATTTTTTCTCAGAACGATCAAAACCTGCAATATTCAAAATAGAAAAAGAAGGTCAAAATTGACACTTTCAAAGGGGATAAATGAAAAATTTCAACCACCGTGATTGCCACTGAAGAAGTGAAAATAAAAGCATGCCTTAAGGGTTCTTTATTGAAATGTAAAAGTTTATTGATATAAGCATTAAAAGGGAAATATGCACAATATGTAATCTATTGAAATGAAGAATAATGTGCAATAAAAGAGGGGGAATTTCTCCTTGTATTTATTTATTCAATGATTCCAATGGTTACAATACATCCCCCTTTGAGGGATTTTCTTTGATACATTTCATACTCAAAATATAAAGGATCTAGTCCCTTCAAAATCTTGATGGCGTGTTCCAGTGTTTCTCTCGTAACCCATAATCAATAGCTAGTCTTGGGTCTATCCTTTTGCACCTCTTAGCTCCTCCCTCATGTCTATAATACCTACACCTACACACAAGATATTGAAATAGTTAAAAGCATATGAATTTATAGATTGAAATCCAAGAAAACATAGAAAACATGCATCTAGAAATAATGAAATTTATTTGTAATAAATCTAAACAACTCCAAATGGCTTGAAAATATACTATGTTTCTATTTATATTATTTTGTAAATATATGATCATGAATTGAAGGGAAATTTTTAGCAAAAATAGTGACCATCCTTGACAGGGACAACTAGACCTGCAACCACAAAACTTCTAATTGACCCATCAAAACAACTCCAAATCTCACCAAAATTGATTACAAGACTAATCTAAAAATTTCTAAATGACCTATGGTAGAATTGAATCAAAATTCCTTACTATTTTCTAAAAATTCCTAAAAGGTGCAACTACCCACTACTTATTGTACCTAGGTGGGACGGTTACCAATATGAGTAGAATTTACCACCAATTCCAAAGGGATCTGGTTTGAAACTCTCCTAAATGTTGTGTTGGAAGATGTGGTCAAATTACTCTCCAATTTGACCGATTTTGGAATGTATTTAGTGTGTTCGGTATGTCCCTGAAAGTACCTTCAAATGAAGAGGATTTCAAGGAAATATGAGGGCAAATGTAATAGCAAAAGGTGAAGGTAGAATTAGGTAGCACTTTGTGGTCTTTGCTTCAATTCTTCTCTCTTGAAATTGATGTGAGCACACCTCAATTTATAGCCCAATTAGGGAATTTGGGGTAAAGGGGTAAGTTCTAGCATCCAAGGCAAGTACCACCACTTTTGAAAACCTTTGCCATGCAATGGTGGAAGAGGTTTCCCATTTGGAACCTCTAATTTATACTTTCTGGTCTCCATGATAATCTCTAATCAATTTTTGATGATTGTGTAGGGAATATAGCAGTAATTGATTGCCATTTGTCCACCACTTTTATTTTTGGAGGGTCTTTTTAGGGACCATCCCACCCATGGATGGTTTTGAGTGGCCATCCCTGGGTGGGATGGTCACCATTTGTGACCATCCCATGGTGGTATGGTCATAAGGATATGATCCAAATCCTCCTAAAACTAATGGAAACCTTCCCAAAATTGGTATGGAGCCTTATGTTACCCTAGAGGGTTGCCCAATAAGGCCATATGATGTCAATAAGAGTGCCACAAGTGGCACATTGGTAGTCTTATCTAATTTACATGATTTTAGTATCTAAAAATGTATGCATATTTTACCTCATAGCTGACCAGGGTGTGGCTAATATAATATGTAGCCTGTTATTTATGAAATTCATTCTTTTGGGCCAACATGGTTCCCAATGCAATCTTCATAGCTAATATGTAAATATAGTATGGCACTCCTAGTCACAGAGGAGCCAATACTTGCAAAAAAGCTAGATATTGCTTAATCTCATCAACAACGTGTTAACATTCTTCATCCCAATGAAATGATACTTTACACTTATCTAATAATTGTGCTATGAAGTACTTTATGGATGTGACCTTTCCTTGCAAGCTACGTAGCTACTTGATAGTTATGCGAGAAGGAATTTCTAGAATTACCTTGACCTTATTTGGGTCTACTTTTATGCCTCACTTTGAGACTATAAATCCCAAGAGTTTACCAGATGCGACACTGGATACACACTTATTGGGATTTAGACTAACATTATGATCAATGAGGTGATGTAAAACCTTTCGCAATACATTGATATGCTCATGGTATAATATATATTTGGCCAATAAGTCATCCATGTAATCTTCCAAAATCTTATGCATGTAGTCATAGAAGATATATGTCATGGCTCGTTGGTAGGTGGCACCAACATTTTTTAGGCCAAAAGGCATAACCTTGTAACAAAATGTTCCCCAAGGCATTGTGAATACCATTTTGATTTGGTCTTCTAGATTAATACAAATTTGATTGTATCCAAAGAAACCATCCATAAGGGATAATATTTTGTGTCCTATTGTAGTGTCTATCAATGCATCAATGTTTGGTAATGGAAACTCATCCTTAGGACTTGCTTTGTTGAGATCTCTAAAATTAGTGCAAATGTAAATCCTCCCATCAGGTTTCTTGACTAGGACCATGTTTGAAACCCACGATGGATAATATATTGATATAATAAAATCAATGTCCAATAGTTTTTACAATTCATATTTGACCATCAAGGTGATTGTTGAATGCATCTTATACAACTTTTGCTTAACTGGTTTGACACTTAGGTCTAGTGTAAGATTATGCGTGACCATATTAGGATCTAGTCTTGGAATATATTTATAAATCCAAGCAAAAGATTCTATATTTTCTATTAATAACCTTATATAATTAGCTTGTTCATCAAGGGATAAACCTTCCCCTAAATTTATGTTATGGGGATTATCAAGATTTGTACCGATATCTATATCAACTATTGGTTCAATTGATATATGTGATCCATCTTCTAATTGATGTGGAATAGGAATTAAGTGAATATCATCATCTAGGTTTACACCCTCAATTGGAATTTCTCACTCAACCTTATTATGATAGACATTTTGAGTAGTCCCTAGATAAAAATAAAATGGTTGTAACATTTCCTCACAAGGCCAAAAATTTTATGGATATGGGGGAGAATCTCCTCAATCGAAGTCAATTGCCTCAATGTTGAGGTGCAATGGATTCAATGGGTTATTTAGATCTCTCAATTATGTACTTACATCTATGGAAATCATGTTGATGGATACATGATCTCCCTTCCATGGGCAAATGGATCTAGAGATCCAATGTTGTCTCTTAGCTTATGGGGGTGGTTTTGGTAGAAATGGAATGAATGGTTGTGGTCTATGGGGGAGGTGATGATCTTACTATTCAAGTGGTAAAATCTACCACCAGATGGGATGCTATACTGATAATATGAAAATATAGAACTCTTCTTCATCATCCAAAGGGATAACTCTCTCATATTCCTCATATAAACTAAGATAGTTTATGGGCGCTATGACATAGTCCTCCTCATCATCCGAGGTTGATTCATGAGGAGGACCTTGATCCTCTTCCTCACTATCAGATTGTAGGGTATACAAAATATCTCCCACTTCTTGAGATTGAGTGACATCATTGGATCACTATTGATCTACCATGTTTATGGGAAAATAATCTCCTAATGAATGGACATGATGTGGATTGGCATAGGGATTGCATGCTAACTCATCCTTGTAATTTAGACACAAGCATTCTAGACCTTATGTGAGGACTTCTAAAGGTACTAACTTATTGTGTCCCAACCCAGATTTATCATATGGTAAATGATATTGCAGCTGACATGGAACACGAGTACCTTAATAATATATCCCTAGTCCATAACCATGCCAGTCAAAGTGATGAAGATATCGCATGGCAATGTTAGAATTTTACATGTAGTTTATATCCTCAGAAAAAGGTTCATCATCTTATTCTTTTTGAGGAACTGGCAATGTTGCATACTCAATACCCCCATATACAAAATTAATTTAGTTTGGCGGTATTCTTAGAGTCACAATGATACCTATGTGGATAGGAGTTCTTACCATATCTTGCACTATCTCTATAGATGGAACTATTGTGATGTTTCTCACCAAGTACTCTCCTATCCCTATACTAGACATGTGGACTATAACTTGGGATGGTGAAGGTGTAGGGGATGGAAGTGAGGCTTGAGATGACTCAATTTGAACCTCTTGATATGGTTTCTCATCTTGTATACAATATTTCTCTTCCATATATATGGTGGAAATGATAGGAGGGATCTCATCAATTGGCCTCTTTGACATGTTCCTCTATGGAGGATCTGATGATGATGAAGGTGTCTCTAAAGTTACCAATGAAGAGGATGGCATGGATGAAGATGGTAATGGTGTAATGGAAGGCAATGGAAGGCAATGGAGGTCCACATGAGTCAATGGCAACATCGAATTGGGAAATTACTGCACCAAGTTACAATCCTTAAAGGGCTCTAGATCTACAAAGACTATGTGCACTTGCCCTTCATAGGTATATTTGAGACATTGATGAGTAATGGATGGGAAAAATTTCATGTCCTAAATCCAAGGTCTTGCTAGCAATATGTTATAGGCCATGTAACCCTCTAAAACATAACACAGTGTCGATATAGTTTTGTGTCCCACCTGAATAGGTAGGACTATAGTATCGACTATGGAGCAAATTGTATCATTGAATGCTTGAAGGGTGTAAGTGGATGCTACAACATGAGATGCTAGAAACCCTAGGTATTTAAGAGCACTAGTGGTTATTATTTTTCTTGATGAACTAATGTCTATTATAACTCTCTTATACGGTATGTCATTCACACATACAATGATTTGCAAAGGAGGGTCTACCATGTTACTTGCTATGGGTTTAAGTTCATGTTCATGGAATGAGATCACTAGTTCTTTACATTGTTGCACATGCCCTACAAAATTGATGAAGGAGTTAGACTCTTGGAGTTGCAACTCTATTTACTTGACAAAATCCATTAGAGCATCTATGTGAGGTGGATATTGTTGAATGAACTCATAAATGGATAATCTAGCCGATGTGGTCCTTAAGATTTGTGTAAGCTTACTCTTTATTGTTACTACTGGCCTAGGTGGAAGGCTCTATACTAGAGGTGGGGAAGGTTGTGATGTATATGGAACATCGCTTGAAGCTACAGGTGGTGCAACTTGACTTGGGTAGTGTCTATTCCTAGTCACAATACTTATCATCCCGACATAACCCTATAAAGAAGGTGACATATTAACCTCATTCATTAGTTTTGTAGGAGCTACCTATACCTCGTGAGCAGGTAAGGGGTCTTTGAAAACTCCCATCTATTGATTATTTGGGTAAAGAGAATTATCCACTTGGAGCTCATTCCTCTCTATCATGTCTTGCACTATGTTTTTGAAAGTATATAATGTAGGCAATTCATGGCTATTCTATCAATGAAATTGACAAAATTGGTCTTCTCGACATCTCATAGGCTTTGGTTTACCTGTATTCGGGTCTATGGGCTCAATTTATGATAAATTATCTAGCTTTGCTATCCATAAATGATCAAATAGGGAGTCCATTGACTCAATGAAGGGTGTAAACTATCACCTAGGATGACATTGCTAATTCTAACCCTGATTCGCTTGAGTATTATTATTATAACTCGCAGGAGGAGGTTGAGCTTGATAGTTTACCTTTTGAGGAAACATTTTTTGTGGAGGCCTTGGGATAGTAATGGCAACTTGATTGACCACTGCTGGCTTTGATGACACTGAACTATTATTTATATTCTTTATCCACTCCTTCTTACAAGGTTTAGCTATCTCCCCCTCTTGGATTTTGATCTCTTCTATGGTTCTAGCTTGTGCTAGAGCATCCTCAAGAGTGGGGTATTGCTAGAGTTGTAACAATAATGATATTGGTTTCAAAAAAATCTTTGAGAACATCTAAGTAAACTCAGTCATTGGAAATAGATAGGGTATCTTAGCTAAAAGTGTTCACCATCTATTTCCATAGTCAATGATAGACTCATCATAATATTGTTTCAACCCCGTAAGGTCAGTTAGGGTTGCCTTCATCTTAGTATTGAAGGTAAAACATTCCAAGAACATGTTTGCAAACTGTTCAAAGGTATAAACACTATGTCTTGGAAGTTGTTTAAACCATTCAATAGTAGGGCCAGAGAGGGTAATTAAAAATATCCTCAGGAGTAATGCATCATTTTCCTGTATGCTAAAGCACTGATTCATAAATCTCGTAACATGATCTTGAGAATATTCTTCCCATTTAAACTTGTCTAATTTGGGCATTTTAAAATTCTTAGGATATTTTGGGGAAGGGATATATGGGTGCAATGATTTATTGCACAATTGGCACAAGGTGTGTTTTTGAAGCCCATTCCTAGTTGTCATACCATCTACAATTTCTAAGCATTCAAGAAAAGCTTGATATGCATCAGAGGATTTAATCTCCTATTCCTTATTTTGGACCCATGGAGGGAGATGACGAATATTAAGCATATATTGAGGTGGTTGATTGTCATCACCCACACCTCCAAAAGGTACTTCTAAGTAATCCTTGTTTTGTTCTAAATCATCATAAGCCCCATAAGGTGTTTCAATAATGAGACTCCAAGGAGGAACAAAAGACTAAGGTGATCTATATTAGGCCTATTATGTACATTCTATTTAGGCCTAGGAGGTCTAGGAGGTAACATTTGATTAGGTCTAGGAGACCTATTCTATTGGAAAGTAGGTTGCCTCTGGTGAGCCTAATGTCTATGCATGCTTGGAGTAGGAACTCCATTATGCAATGTTTCTTGAATCTAATATTCAAGTGTTTTTTTCTAACTATTGTTGATGCTCTAATATATTCAAGCATTTTTTATTAGATTGAATTTTATTAAACTTGGCTTGACGATCAACATACCTTTTGACTAGATAATTAATTTGATCAATAGTATTAGGCCTATGTGCCCTAGAATTATTACCTTGATATCTATCTTTTTTAGGAGGATCTATGAGATCTCCTATGATTTTTCCTCGATTAAGAGAAGTTGTATTTACTTAAAGTTCTCTCCTAAACATATATTCCTGATATTATACTAGTGTAGATGCACATCGTTCTTGCATGGAATGATGTGAGTGAGGATAATCAGAACTCTCCTTAGGTATTTCCTCATAAATGAGGAAAGGTAGGGTGGAATTGGCTCACCCATGGTGATGAGTATCATACTCATCATGGTTTTGGTACCTTTGTGAAGGGTGTTTTGAAAGCATGAGATGATCGTTTAACCCTACCCTAGGTGAGAATTCTAGATCCTATGCACCAGTATGAGGAATTGATCGAGCAAGCACGTGAATGCATGGTATTGCTTTATTTGGAGGTGCCTCATTACATGGTTGATCTTCTTGAAAGAAGGTATTTGTATTATTTATATTAGGGATATGATTTATTAAATTGGGAATGTGACCTGTGGGGGTACCCCATGTAGGAGTCTCTTATAGGCTAGGTATACTTTCTTATATTCTAGGACTAACCATCCACTTATCTATTGCTCGATGATTGGGGAGAGTAGTTGACTACCAAGGAGGGATAACCATGTCCTTGGGGTTAAAAAAAATATGTTCTATGTCCTCTTGCCTACTACCTATAACGTCCACCCTTAAATGGGCTTGGCTATAGTTATATACCATAGCTACTTACTCTAATACTATATGTGATTATCTTCTTTACAATTTTTATGGATTCAAACACACAATCAATATAAACACACAAGAATACAAATGATTATCTCTTTTAAATATTATGTGTTCCTAAACTATTTGAAGTATTTCAAAATTTGTTGCTTTTGTAAAGAATTTATTTCATGTCTTTTGAATGTTGATGTAATTCTCAATTGTTTAAAGGTTTTCACCTATATACTCATAGCTCGACAACAGAAAGTGAAATTCCAATCATGTGAGCCAACCAAAGTATGGAGATGAAATCCATACCTGATCAGGGAGTATAGGTCCTACCAGTCCTAACCCAGTACTCATTTGGTCAACGTTATACCCTCCAAAGAGAAATACATGCAAATTTTCCAAGCTACATATGATCTTGGAGCTGAATTTGGCCAAAAATAGGGTACGTGGGATTTGATCCAATATATGGAGGTGAAATCTACCATTGTTGAACTCTATCAGTGGTTAGGGATGAATTCCAACTCACTAACATTAAAGAGAAGCATGGTGTGTGTGGTTCCTTTTAAAATGATTGAAATAAAATAAGATAGCATTCAATGATGATTCACTAAATGCATAAAATTGCATTTTACTTTCAGAATCATAAGCATATATAAAAGGAATCTACAAAATTGATAAACTATATGAAAAACCTAACCCTTAGGTAGGTAACATGTAGGTAAACAAAAAAAATGCATTTTTAAGGTTATTATTTTTCCTATTTTTCTTCAATTTTGTTAATACAAAACTTAGAAATATGAAATATAACCTTCACATGCACACATAAGACAATAAAATTTGAAATTCAAGATTTTTAAAACAACCTAGATGAAAATTGCTGGTTTGGAAGGTTACATTTTCTATTCTAGAACTTGTTTCTAGCAATTTCTTCTAAAACCCCCTAGTTTTGTGGCTATCCCTGGGTGGTATGGCTACAAATTTTGGGGTCATACCTAGTAGGGATGGGTACAGTGGCCATCCGAGGAAGTTCCAAACAAGGATTTAGGGGTCATTTATGCTCAAAACAGCCAGAACCTGCAACATGCAAAACACAAAAAGGAGGTCAAAAGTAACAAAATAAAAGGGGATAAGGGACACATGGTCCCACCATGATCGCCACTAAAGAAGCATGAAAAATGGTATGCCTTAAATTATTGTTTAAACTAAAATGCTATCTATTGTTTCTAAGAAAGCATTCAAAGGAAAAAGGTTCAAAATATGTAAACTGCTAAAAATGTATCCATATAGAAAGCATACACATAACTAATGCATTAATTATTATCAAAAATTAAAGCATGAAAAATTGAAAATAATGAATTTTAAAATAAATGGGTTTTTCTTTTATTAAACTTTGGCAAATTTTATTACATAAACATCCCTCTTAGGGATACTCAATGTTGATACAATCAATACAATTTTGAAAACCCTCTAAATGAGGGGGTGGTGTAATTTGTAGACTTTCCAATAGGACATGAATTGCTCAAGATCAATGGTGACATTCTTCTCCATAATTAGAGGTATATGCTACCTTGAATGCCTTGCAAATGGATGGATCTTGTAAACCCTGCATTCAAGAAACAACATGAAATGATTAAAAGTAAATGTGGCCTCTCTTGATGAGGCTTTTAGAAGAATCTTGCATAAAGAATTCTAAAGAAAGCAAATGAAGCATATAATATATGAAAATATGTAATATATCATGAAATTCTAGTAAAAAATGTAAGAAACATGAATATAGCTAAGAAATATCCTAATTAACCATTAGAAACTTGAATTGCATGAAATGAACATGAACTAGTCTAGAATTGACAAATACTAAGGAATGAAGGAAATTTGCCCTAAATATCTAAATCTAACCATACAAATGCATCAGAGGAGATTAATATACAGTGAATATACTAAAATAAATACATAAAAATATAAATCTACTTCTAAAATAAGGAGAAACAGTGATCAAACCCTCACTGTGGGTCTGAGGCGCAGTGGACACTGTTAGCCACGGTTGACAGCTATGACTGAGGTGAAAACCTTATTGCTCTCCAAATACAATCTTTAATCTCCAATTATACTTGTTGAATTGATGGTCAAGGGTTGCCTTGATGTCCTCTGATGGATTTGGTGGTTGAATTATCTGAATTCGTGATTGAAGAGTCTCGATTGTGAGTTCTTGATATCCTAGCCTCCTAGGATCTCCATGGATTTGAATGCATTCATGATTGGCAAGTTAGATCTCTCCAAAAGGTTGAAATTGAGTCAAAAATTTGGTAGGGCTTCACTAACTCTGAATGAAAACTTTTCTAGAATTTTCCCCAATTTGAAGGTGGGTCTTATAGCATTCCCAAGTCCTTGGTCTATCTTCATGGAGAAGCCAAGAATAAGAAACCTATAGTTGTATCAGTTGGAGGGAACCTTCTCAATGCTTTCCTGCCCAAAACCATTTGAATCTCCATTGTCTAGGTCGTTGTAACCGAATTTGGCTTGGCTTGGGATTCAAAATAGTTTTGATACTAGTCATGGCTCTGAGGCATGGTTGGATCTGTTAGCCATGGGTGTCATCTATGGCTAAGGCTGAGTTAGCCAAATATACCTAAATTGAGTGGTTAAAATCATTACTTCACCTTGGAGCTATCCTATATTATTCATATGGTCTGTTTGCATGTCTCGTATGAGTAGTTGCCTCGACATGATGCATTTTAGGTATCTACAAAAAAACATAATGATTTGCAATAAAATAGGGGAGATTTCTCCTTGTATATATTAATTCATTAATTCAAAAGGTTACAATACATCCCCTTTGAGGGCTTCTTATTGTGATACATTTCATATTATAAAATACAAGGGATCCAATCCTTTCAAGATTTTAATGGTGTGTTTCAATGTTCTTCTTACAAACCATACTTGAGAGCTAATATTGGGATTCTTGTAATCTGCCTCTTAGCTCCTCCCTCATGCCTAGATTACCTACACCTACACACACGAGATTGAAAAGTGTTAATAGCATATGCGTTTAGTGATTAAAAACTAGGAAAACCATAGAAAGTATGCATCTAGAAAGAATAAAACATATTTACGACAAATCAAAACAACTCCAAATGACTTGAAAATATAATACAATGTTATTAATATTATTTTGGTGATATTTTAGCATAGATTAAAATGAAATTGTCATCAAAAACTATGGTCGTTCCTGGCAGGAACAACTAAGCCTGTAATCATAAAAACCTAAATTGACCCATCAAAACTACTCAAAAGTTAACCAAAATTTAAAGCAAGGCTATTATAATGATTTATAAATGATCTATGGTGTAATTGAATCAAAAATTTTAGCCATTTTATGGCCATCCCTCATAGGTGAAACTAGGAATGTTATCCATCCTCGAGTGGGATGATTACAAAAATCGGTGGTCTTTACCACCAATTTCAAAAGGATCTAGTTTATAACCCTCCTAAATATATTGTAATAAAATGTGGTCAAATTACTCTCCAATTTTATAGGTTTTGGATTGGATTTGACATATTTTTGGATGCCCCTAAAAGTGCCATCGAATGAAGAGGATTTCAAGGAAAATACTTGGGGAAATGTGAGGGCAAATGTGAGGATAAATATAAGCAGCAATTCATGAGCAATGCTTGTAATAGTATCCTTTAAAATTGTGTGAGAGCACCTCAATTTATATCCCAATTAGGGGAAATGTGTAAAAGATGCAAGTTATGGCATGTAGGGCAATTGCTGCCACTTGTCCATTCCTTTGCCATGCATAGGAGGGAAGATGCCTTCCATTTGGAGCCTCCAATTTGTAGGTTCTGATGTCTATGATAGCCTCCAAATAAATTTTAGATGATTAGGTGGGGAAAATGGTAGGAATTGATTACTATTTCTTCCACTCTTTGAATTTTGGAGGGTCTGATCCATGGTAATCCCACCCAAGGATGATTGACTGTGGCCATCCTTGGGTGGTATGGTCATGGGTGCAAGGCCCAAAAATTCCCAAAACTAAAGGAAACGTTCCCAAAAGTGTATGGGAGCCGTAAATAACCCTTTATGGTTACCCAATGGGACCATATGATTTTGATAAGAGTGGATAATAGTAGTCTTATCTTATTTACATGATTTTAGTATCTATAGAGGGCAATAGTATTGTGGTTGTAGGGTGTGTAGTTATGGCATGGATATCTACTAGAGATGAGCCTACTATAATGGTTGGGTCATAAGATGTGATGATCAAGAAGGGAGAGGTATAAAGAATGTAGATCTAATAGAAAATGGTGGAGGTATCAGGTGTAGCGACCCTGAGACACACACACCGCTCTTTTAATCTACTTGCAATGTTATTAAAAACCCAAGATGAAATAAAAGACAATGAAAAACATATAACACAAAAATAACAAATATGGATCTCTTTTATTCTTATTAAAACCTGGTTACATGTTGGTCCCTCTTAGGGATATCCATTTTGATGCAATAAGGTTACAAATAGGTAGAGTGCCCCTTTTCGTGAAGAGGTGGTGCGCTTTCAAAAAGCTTCCCAGTTCTGCACATGAAAATGTATGAGGGCTTACAGATGCATCCTTGTCTAGGTCTATTTCCTAGAGGGATCCATTTTTCTCTCGTATGTTGCATATTTTGTTTGATGAACTTGTGGCCATATAAGTAATGAAACAACACATGCTTGTTCGAGAATGCCTCCTTGAATGAGGTTGTTAGTACTAAATATAATAAATGAAAGCAAATGCTAATTAGAATAATGCTATTAATGTGAATGAATGAAATGATACTATGCTAATGATATGCTAAACAAAATAATAAATCTAATATCTAAAACCCTAAGCTAAGCCTATGGGCCACTATCCAAGATAGCGGCCACTGAAGTGATGCTCGTCCTATTTGCTCCAAAGTTATGGATCAATGCTTGTATCCTGATGTTGAAATAATAGGTGATATGCTCTTCAATCCGTCAGGGTTTTACCGTACACATGATCTTGAAGGTAACTCTCCAAGTCTTGAAATCTCTCCTCAATGACCAAGATCGACAAAATATGTGTATCTGATCGATCCTCTCTTGATAAAATATCCCTTGGTGCTCTTAGGCTTGCACCTTTTATAGTGTGAAACCCTAGGTCTATGTCCAAGCCCTAAAAATGAATTCCTCATGCGTAGTGTGAGTTAGCATGATAAGATTTATGTATTTTCTATATTTGGAGGCCAGTTAACTAAAATATAACTACCAAATTGAGTCTCCTATGCGAATTGGTCGTTAGCATGAGAAGCTTTTGTCCTTTGTTTATGCTTGGAGATCATTTGAATTAAGTCTAAATGCAAACTCAAGTCTCCTATGTGAATTGGTCATGAAAAGGAATGCAAAATTACTCCCACTCACCTTTATTGCATACAAACTACCACTTCCACCCGTGATTATGTTTGTTTGTCAATAAAACTACTTTTATGGTTTAGCCAATGTCATCTATAGTGACTAAGATCTGGCCACTGTCATATACAATGGCTAAGGTTTTGCCACTTTAGGCTTGAGTGGCTAAGATCTGGCCGCTCTTGGCTTGAGCGGCTAGACTTGTATGGCTTGAAAAGGCCCCAAATGAGTGGTGAGAACCACTATTGATGCTTGTAAAGTCTAATATTATGTCATATGATCTTATGAATGTGTCTATGTGAGAAGCTCCCCTAAGCATGACATGATTTAGGTGTCTAAATATGCTCCTTTTTGTGATGCACTGTGTGGAAAACACAATGTTGAGCAAAAAAGTAGACTAATTTGTTTGTAGGGTGTATGGTGATCAATGGTTTAACCAACGCCAAATGGCCCAATCATGCAAGATGGCATGCATCCCTTGAATCATTGCCTCAATGTTTGAAGGACTTATCTCAATGGTTTTTGCATGTTAAATTTCACTCATTCCTCAAACTCAATCGAGTAGCTTCAATTGCTACAATAATTCCTATTGGTAGGAGAGCTACAATTGAAGATGTCATATCTACTTATGTTCCCAACAAACAAGGGAAATTTGTGATTGTTGTATGCAATGATTCATAGGATGAACATGATTTTGTTATGATCGAGTGATATTTTGCTGATTTTTATTATGATTATGTTGAATTTTTGAACTACTTCCTCACACAATGGATTGGTGAATAAATGGCAATGAATGAAGCATCAAGTCGCTTGACCAATATGACTAATCTGGTTCCTTTCTAGCATTTTTTGCTTTTAATGGGTAATCCCACATCCAAGTCTGATTCCAATTGTTTATGATAATCATCCATCCTTATCCCCAGGAGCAGTCTAGCTATTAATAGATTTATTAGGGAGTTAGGATAAATGATTCTATTTTTGTTCAAATTGTATCACTTTGACTTAATATTTTTGGTATCATAGGGGAATTAGGATGCTCCTTTCACACCCGTGGAGCATTCTGACCATCTTGGTCTTCTTCGGTATTGAAGGGTAGCACATCATAATTTCAAAATGATTTTTTTTTACCCCAAGTGGCCTTATGGTTATCTAGTCATCTCACCAAAACACATGGAGTGTGCATCGCTGCAATCATCGAGTTGATAGAGTAGGTGAATAAATACAAGGCCTACTTGAGATTGTGCTTTTATGTAATTTTTTTGTTATTTTGAACATTTTGATGATCTTAAAACATCAAAGTGTGCATATTTTCTATTTTTGTGTGATTTATCAAGGAGAAAACCTTTTTTTTATCTATGGATCTGGCTGCTATCAGGTCCAGCAGCCTTTGAGTTCCTGCTTATGGTTGCTATTGCCTTGAGTGGCCATGAAGTTTGGGCCACTGATGTTAGCAGTAGCCAAGGCATAATTAAAGAAATATAAAATTTGCATTTTATAGGGTTTGACCTTTCATTTTCACTATTGAAGATTCACTTTTCAGATCTCTGGTGTGATAGCATCGATTGTGACTTCTAAAGCTACCTATGTCAAGGACATGGTTGCACAGGGTGAGACATCAACTACTGGAGGAGCTGGAGCTTCTTGGGTATTTCTATTTTTCTAAACCCTAGCTCTCTTTTCCTTTTTCCAAGTAAAACTGAACCTCACTAAGTAATTGGCAAATGAACCTCACTAAACCTATTGGTAATGAATCAAAACCTATAGCTAGGTTTAGCTTATCTTCTATTTTGGTGGGTTAGTCCCCAATTTTGATTTTGTTTTTCTACTAGTGGCTTTAGCCTAGGGTTTTTGAATTTTTTTTATTCACTTGCTGCTACCATTATAAGCGTGTTTGAACTTAGCTTTGTTTTGATGCCTGAGTGGGAATTTACCTTTAGTTTTTTTTTTTCCCTTCTCTTTTGATCTATTTATGTTATTTTGCAATATTTTGATTTTTTTTTTCTTTTCTAGCCAAGGTTTCATGGGTTTTCCATGTCGTCCCTTGGCCACTATCAATCAGAGAGGTCGGTTCTGAGCTGTTGTTGCTCAGAGCATCAAGGTTTGAACCCCAACGATCAAAAATTTGACCATTGGGTCTTGACTATTGCTATCTCTAGCGGCTAGTTTTCAGTCATTGTAGGCAACGCCGGCTATCCTTAGCCATTTTCTTTGCATATTTTTGCTAGATTTTGGATTTTTATGACATTTTTGATTTTTTTGAAATTTTTGAAATTTTTATTTGTTTGATTAGGTGTAATCTTGTCCCTTTGCTTAGACTTATAATATCCTATCATATTTTGCACTGTTTTCATTTTTATTGTGAATTATGCCTTAGATGCATTGTAGTTATGTTTCTTCTTTCTTTTTATTTTCTTAGATTCTTACTGCTCGGGCTCGAGACCCGAAGCTTTTGCTTGACCTTCTTCCTCGCTTGGATGACATGGACTGGGCATGGCTCAAGGATCATGTGCTCCAGTATATCACTAGATTACCTTACCTCATGTTATACCAGACTTATCTTACGACTTTAGCCCATCATTGGGACCCTCGAAATAATACCTTCCACCTCTCGACCGATGAGATTACCATTATATCAAAGGATGTGTATAGGATCTTTTAGATCCCTTTTGATGGGGTGGCTATTATTTCTTTGTCCACTAATGATCATGTGGCCATATTCACTCGGGTGTTTAGGAGGTATTCTAAGAATGCTCTCAAGGACACTAGGTCTGGGGGAGTGTCTATCATCCACTGGTACCGGGAGTAGGTTTTCACAGTGAGGCACATAGTGCTACTGATGGTCATCAACAATGTCCTCATCCCAAATTTCTTAGGATTGAGGTTACCTTGGAACCTCCTTGTGATGGTTCAGGACCTGATGGACAGTGAGGAGCCTATCATATATGCATAGGGTAGGTCTCTATTGGCTCAGCATTATGATGAGTTGTACCACATTCACTAGAGGGGTCATGTCAGCATCACCTATAGTTAGCTTCTATAGTTCTAGGGATGGGAGCACATTTGGTTAGATCACCATAAGGGGCTTCCTATTGAGATCACAACTATGGATGAGAGGATGTAGTGATACGGTGCTAGATGGGCCAGAGAGAGCGAGGAGTGCAAGAGCCACACATTTTTTGGGGAGCTGACTCATTACACTGACACTTTCACTGGACTTCGAGATGGAGATATCATATGGCACCCTTATCATGAGTGTCCTACTTGGGATGACCTTGATAGCTTTACTACTAGGATACGACATGAGCGATGGCTCATTGGCCGTAAGGTTAACATCCGAGAGCACTTCTACTCTTGGGTTCTTTGTTAGTATGGGTTGCAACAGGATGTGCCACTAGTACCATTTTTGTATAGGTGCATCAGAGTAGAGAGAGACCTCCCTCCCCGACAGGTTATAGAGTTGGCTGATGAGGAGGATGCCCTAGCTATTGATACTAGAGTAGCTAATGGAGTCATAGAGGCATTTATGTAGTGGTGGGGTGACCTAATGTGGTATGGCAAGGGCAGTCTAGGCTAAGAGGATGATGGAGGAGATGGGGAAAATCTAGTGGGGTGCAGGGTTCATGCTAAGACTACAACATAGGACCAATAGGCAGAGCAGGTGGCAACAAAGGATCAAGAGGCTCCTAAGGAGGTGAAGTAGGATATGGAGCCTACAAAGATATATTCTCCTCTTAGGGCACAACTACATGATGTAGAGTCTAAGATCCAGTTGGCCAAGATACAAGTACAACAACATAATGCCACCATAGCACAGAGGGATGCTACTATAGCTTAGCTATTAGACCATATATGGGCTTTGTAGACCACTTTAGGAGAAGCTATCTAGATGTAGGTTTTTATTGCTTCTCCTACTCTTGAGGGTCCTTCAAGGGCAGCTCTTGAGGTTGATATCAGTCATCTACAGGGTTTGCTAGATGTGAGTAATGTACAAATTATTGAGGATGTAGCCCAAATTATCGCTCTCTCAAGGTAGATCATTAGGCTAGGTGTTGTACCTATGGTGAGGGGAGCCACAAGTGGGTCATAGGATAGTAGGAGTTCTACAATAGGGTAGTATTTTGTTCGACCTTGTCATGGGACCTGGACTCATACAGAGATACCAGCAAGGTCTAGCTCGCACCATTCTACCAGAGATCCGTCCACAGGGGGTGGTGTTGTAGGGGGTGTAGGCCCAATATTTTATTGATGATACTCTTGGTTTTGATTCATTTTTGAGGTCAGGCTAACCTATATGACTATTTCCCATGGGTATTTTTGTACATCCATGGACTTGACACACATACTTTTATGATATATTTTCATTATGACTCATTATGTGTATCATTTATTGCTCATATTTTTGTTGTTATTTTGTTTTATGATGTGATGCGATGATGGCATTATGATGATTTGATGTATATGTTAGATGATAGATGATATTTTATATGCTTATATGAATGTGCAGATGCTTATATTATTTGATGATATGACGTGATGTATTTTGATAATGAATGATGAATTTATGATTGTATGCAAATGGATATTGCCTATGTGTTTTATGATGTGCTTTATGATGATTTGATGGATTATTCATGATTTGTGTTTGTGGATGCGATGTTATTGTTAAATGAATGTTTTAATTTTGCTTTAATTGTATGCATATAACTTATGTGATGGGATGGTATGAACAAACCTGTATGCTCTAATCACTTAAAACATAAGGAATGCATATGACATTGACAATATTAATGGTTGATACCACAAAAAGTAAACACTAATCATGAATTTAAATAATCACTCTTATCATAAGAATTGATTAAGTATTCATATATGAGATATAATGGTGTGTAATGTGTTTTCTTAATATTTTTTTGTAAATTAAAAGATATAAAGTAGTCAGTGGCTGTCTATATACTATTTCTAATAATATGTAGTATATGTCCTACTATGTTGATACCCCCTAATTTATAGAATCTTATAAAGAAAGTGATGGTGTGAATGATGTTATTATTTGTTGCTATGTAAGATTTTTTGGGTCTTTTCGAAGGTTCAAACACTCTAGTTACCCTATCAACAACTGTCTACTGACCACTTAGACTTTTGAAAGTTAAGGCTTTACCATGGACCTAATTTTTCATGATATTTGTGTGTGTAAGTGATTGTATATTTTGACATAGAATTCAAGCATTTCATCTGATGTCAGGCGGTTTTCTTTCAACTCATTGCTAAGATCAGGGATCCTCAAGTGTTCATCTCATCCTTATGTTGGAATTAGTTGGACTATAACACTAGGTATATTGGGTTACCTAAGCTAGCTCATCCACATTCAAAAATTGGTCTACACATATGCATGAAGCAATTGTAATAGACATATCATCATGAGTAAGGATTTCTCCTTCCAGTTTTGTACAATGCTAAGAATTCTAGGGATTCAAACTTTATTCCTTTTTTTTTTGGCTTCTTTTTGGCTTTGGATGTTTGCTCATATGTGGTGATGAAAATCACTATTTATTTTGATTGATTTTTTATTTGAGCGAGGATTTTTGTAGTGATGATAATCACTATTTATTTTTTATTGATTTTTGAGCGATGTTTCTTTGAATTTATTTTGTGTATCAGATTATTGCTTTGAAATTTGGATTGTATGCTTGGCTTTTTGAATTTGTACTTTGCTTTGGGATTTTGCTTATTTTGATTTAATCAAGGGATTTGGATAGGGCAAAGCTTGTCCTTTTGCCAATTCTCAGCACCTTTAAACTAGTTGCATAGGGGGATAAGCAAGGAAAATCCTTTTCACTTAAGGTAACTTAGACCATTTTGTAGCTTTTATCTTTTCTTTGTACCAGCTAGGATTTTAGTGTTTCAGTTAGTGACGAGATATTGAATATCCAAGGCATTATCACAGCTAGACCTTACCTTCTACTAATCATAGTTTTTTTTCATAAAAGTTTATAAGATCACTAGGTGTGGTTGATTAACCAAAAAACCTTAGTATATTATGTATAGCAACAAATAATGGTTGTGTTGAAAAACACAATTACACACATGTGTTGATGGAGGTATGGATATGAATTATTTGTGTGACAAATTGTGGTATCAATTTTAAGGCTCTTATGACATATGCAATTGTAGTGGATATGAAAATGCAATGCAATGATGTGGATGCAAGATGTGATATGCAATTGTTTTTGTATTTTTTATTTATATGTTGTTTTTGTACTTTTGTTTAATTTTGACCAAAGGGCTTATTTTGCCTTTGGGGATTTTTTATTTTTGACCAAGTAGCATGAAGTATCCTTGGAGATTTTGATTTTGACCAAGTGGCATGAAGTACCCTTGGAGCATTTTGATTGAAGTTGACCAAGCGGTTTGTATACCCTTGGAGCATTTTGAATTGATTTTGACCAAGTGGCATAAAGTACCCTTGGAGCATTTTGATTGAAGTTGACCAAGTGATTTGAATACCCTTGGAGCATTTTGGATAGATTTTGACCAAGCGGGATGCGTTACCCTTGGATCCTTTTATTGTATTTTGAAATTTTATGTTTTTATGATTTGTTTTGTGTTTTTGACATATTTGAATTTTTGTATTTTATGAAATATTTGAATGTTTTTGTATTTTATGTGTAGAATGCCTTTAAGTGAATGATATTGAGAGGCTCAGGATCCTCAACACCATCTAATGATATAAACTTCCTCTTTACACCATTTTCCCTCCAAATGGTTATGCAAGTTCCAATATGTCATGTGGGGTCTTCCTTACCCTCACCTGAAAATGGTGGACATATTTGCTTGGCTGCTCTATTAGCCATCTTGGGAGAGTTGTCACTCTCACTCAAGGTCTCCCATGGAATATTGACCGAATTCCTCCTCAGAGGTGTCTTACTTTCATTGTCATCAAAAGAATCAATTCGAGGTATCTTATTCTATCTCGTCACTCGATGACTAAATTCTCGTGTTTCCTCACTCTGTGACCTTCTTCACTAATGTGATGGAGATTGCCTTGGTCTATCTTCCTGATTCCTCATGTCCTGTTGCCTTGGTGACTAACTCTTGTCCTCTGCATCCTCTCGCAAATTTGTTACCACTTCCTTAGGCCTTACCATCCACTCTTCTTCATCATGCACTTTCTCTTTGTCACCCGTATCCTCTATGATTGGTGGGTTTTTCTCCTCGTATTTTGTCTCAATCAACATCTCAAAGTCTCCTTCTTCAGATGTCCAAACTTGCTCTATCTCTAGTTCGTGCGTACTCTGATCTGATTTACTCGTGTTTCCTCTTTGAGCAATCCTTATTCTCCTTCTTACTAGAATGTTCTCTCGTGGTTCTCTTCTCCCATGACTTTGTGTACTGGTTTCTATCATAAGAAATCACCTCTAATAGTTTCATCAAATTTGACCTGTTTTAACAAAAATGCCAAATTCGATAAGGCAACGGTGCCAAATGTAACATAGTTTAGCACTATCTAATCGAGCAATGGATTCATCCAACTACGATAATGAAACCAAATGTTACATAGTGGTGGAGTATTCCTAATGAGGAGTTATCTTTCGATGGTCAGAATAATCCCTAGGATGAGCTTGATCTTAAGTACCAAATCGAACAATCTTCCAAGTACCCGAACTACCCTCATACGAACTGTCAATCTCTTGTATGACCTTCCACACATACATTGTACAATTTGAGATCATACAGTGGCCAATATGGTACAATATTGCACTAAAAAAAAATGACAAATGCTGTTTTGGAGGCTGTCATACACAGTTTTGTAATCGTTCAAGTCGATTACCAAAACTGCCAAATCGGGTAAGTTTCTATCAATTGCCTATTTTACCAAATCGAGTAAGGATTATGTGTACGATTTGTACAATGTACGATCCAAAGGTACAAAAAGATAGTATTTGCAATTCTCTTCTACTCCAATCTCTCTTTGAAATGTTTTGTAAGGTTTTAAAAATCCAAACAAGATGATTCCACACACAAGAAAAGCATCCAATCTAGGATTATAAGTGATTCCATTCAAGCAATTACACCCAAAAATCATACAGTCTACTTCAATACATCCTTAACAATTTCCTAAAGCTCCTAGATCATTCTCCATGATTGCCATCGATAGAAATTTGCTCACAACCTACAATGAATCCTAAAACTAACATATGACAGTAAGGAAGAAATTCAATCACATAATAATCATCTACAATGCATCAACCATACACACAGGATCGTACACTATCATCCACAATGTCTGTTCTTTATTATTAATGGTGATAAACTCAGTACAATGTGGAAAATCTATCCATACTATAGCAATAATTCAAAAATATGGCTGACTCTCTATCCTAAGAACTATGAACCAGTAAACTAGTATCCAAGCCCATAAATTTGAAAATGGGGCCTTATATAACATTTCCCAGGCCATTCCAAAGTGGTTCCTAAGAAAATCCGTTATTCACAACTGCCCAATTACAACTGAATACATTATTTTGGCATTTTCCTAAGTTTACACCTTAGGTTTGCAAAACCATGTGACATTTCATCTTGAAATTACATTTCCTTTGCATATCATTGCATTTCGGTACGCCCTATACGATTTGCCACTGCTCTGTATAGTTTGCCACTTCAGTTGTATGGTTTTATGTATGATTTGCTCCCTAATATATGGATTTACAAAAATGGAGCAAATCATCTCCAAAACAGTCAAAAATTTAGCAAATCACTTCTTCTTTCTATGGGAGGTGGATTTCCTACGTACATGTATACCCTTGGAGCATTTTGAATTGATTTTGACCAAGCGGCTTGAAATCCCTTGGAGCATTTTGAATTGAAGTTGACCAAGCGGTTTGAATACCCTTGGAGCATTTTGAATTGATTTTGACCAAGTGGGATGAATTACCCTTGGAGCCTTTGATTGTATTTTGAAATTTTATGTTTTTATGATTTGTTTTGTGTTTTTGACATATTTGAATTTTTGTATTTTATGACATATTTGAATGTTTTTGTATTTTATGACATATTTGAATGTTTTTGTATTTTATGTGTAGAATGCCTTTAAGTGAATGATATTGAGAGGTTCAGGCTCCTCAACACCATCTAATGATATAAGGCGATATGCTCCAGGCCCAACTCTCTGTGAAATCATGTATGGGCCTATCCAGTTTATCGTGAACTTATCTCACAGGTGCGATGGCAGATTCGAATTCTGTTGGTTTTCTTTGAGCACTAGATCTCCAACCTTGAATTCCCTTAGGTGGAATTTACTATTGTAAGCTCATGCAAGGTGATCTTGGTAAACATGAAGATGCTCTAAAGCATTGACTCGACGTTCATCAAGAAGCATCAACTGATCAAGGTGGCCTTGTCATGCGACATCATCATCTATGAAGTCCTTTAATGCTATGCGTAGAGTCAGAATTTCCAACTCTAGTGGCATGATGGCCTCAGTGCCATATACTAGTGAAAATGGTGTTGCCCCAGTGGGCGTCCGTATACTAGTCCTGTATGCCCATAGTGCAAGAGGCAACTGCATGTGCCAATCCTTGTGATTGTCTTGCACCGTCTTCCTCAAGATGGAGACTATTGTTTTGTTTGAGGCTTCTGCTTGCCCGTTTGCTTGTGGATAATAAGGCATTGAAAAACTATGCTGAATATGGTATTTTTTCATTAAAGCATGCACATTTTTGTTCTTGAAAGATGGCCCATTATCCGATATTATCTTAGAAGGGACCCCAAAATGACTTATGATATTGTGGAGTATAAACTCCGCAATCCTTGGTCCAGTTGTTGATGTTAAGGGGATCGCTTCTACCCATTTAGTGAAGTATTCTGTGGCTATTATGATGAATGTGTGTCGGCCTGAGGATGGGGGTGAGATCTTCCCAATCAAGTCTAGTCCCCACTACGAGAATGGCCATGCTGCCTGGATGGGTTGCAAGGCTTGCGATGGTAAGTGCATTAGATTTGCATGATGTTGGCACTTACTGCATTTCTTGACATACTCATAGTAGTCCCTTTCCATGGTGGGCCAATAGTAACCCATTCTCAAGATGCGCTTAACGATGGCCATGCCACTGAAATGCCCTCCACATGTGCCATCGTGAGCTTGCAAAATTGCCCAAGATGCTTCCTGGGGCTCAAGACAATGGAGTAATACTCCATCATATCCTCGTCTATAGAGGATTTCTCCTAGCAAGATGTATCTTGTTGCTTTCTATTTGAACGTTCACCTTTTAGTATGTGACAAACCTTGAGGTACTATTCCAAGTTTTAGGAAGTCCCACAGTTGGGAAAGCCAATCCTGATAAGCCATGACTTCTATAGAAAATATGGCTTGCTTTTCCTGTATTTTTGAGCTAGTGAACATGGATTGAGGAACAACTCTATGGTGTATGGTTGCACCACACTCCATAGGTCCTTGGGAGATCAAAGACCCCCAAGGTGCCATTTGCAAGAAATCTCTAGCTACGAAGGACCAATCCTGATTTGGCTCGATGTTGATCATGTTGACTGATTCTTGATTGTCAAAAGCTTCACGACGTATTGCTGAGTGTGAAAGCACTTTCACATGAATGGTTGTAAAATTAGTAGATAGATTCTAAGGGATTAAGGATCCCAAAGAGGCCATGGTGTCTACAAATCTATTTGATGTACGAGGGATTGCCTCGATGTCATACCATTCCAATCGGGCTAGGTAGGTGTCAACAAGTTCCTTGTAAGTCTTCAGGAGTGGGCACCTGCATTGGAATAGTCCTTTGACCTGGTTTACTATGAGCAAGGAGTCACCAAAGATATTCAATCTTTTAATACCCATTGCTATGGTTGTTTGGAGTCCCAGGATCAATGCTTCATATTATGTATTGTTGTTTGTGCATGGGAAGTCTAGTTTGAATGATAAGGGCAATGGAGCACCCTATGGTGTGATAAAGACAATCCCTGCTCCACCCCCTTGTTCACACTTCGAACCATCGAAGAACAATGACATGTCTCTTTCTTTCTTAGGTTCTTCGAGTTCTAGGGGATCCGATAATGCAAAGACCGCATCATCAGATAATTCTATAGTGAGAGGCTTGTTATCCTGAAGAGGCGCCTCTGCTAATTGATCTGCTATGACTTGTCCCTTGATGGAATTTTGGCTTATGAACTCTAGATCAAATTCTATCAATAGCATGATCCACTTTGTGGTACGTGTATTGTGATATGTCTTGCTCATCATGTACTGCAAAGGATTTTGTTTTGATATGATGTAGGTCGTATGGCTCAACATGTAGTGTCACAACTTTTGAGTTGCAAAGACCACTGCTAAACACAACTTCTCAACATACGCATATCCTAGCTCATAACTCACCAAGGTGCGACTAATGTAATATATGGCTTGCTCTTTGTCTTGTGCATTCTTTTGGGCTAACATGGTGCCCAATGCAAAATCAGTAGCCGATATATATAGTAAAAATGGTATGTCTGGCCTTGGTGGAGCCAATACTAGTGGTGTTGCTAGATAAGTTTTGATCTCTGCAAAGGCTTGATGGCATTCTTCATCCCAATGAAAGGGGACCTCCTTGCGTAGCAACCGATTCATAGGTCGGCATTTGTCTGATAATTGCGTGATGAATATTTTTGATGGATGCTATCTTGCCTTGTAGGCTCCTCAACTCCCTAATGTTGGTAGGGGCGGCCATTTCTAATATAGCCTTTACCTTTGTAGGATCGACTTCGATGCCTCTCTTGGATACGATGAATCCCAAAAGCTTGCCAGAAGTTACGCCAAATACACACTTCTTAGGATTCAATCGGACATTGTGTTCTATGAGGTGATCAAAGACTTGTCTAAGGACTTCGACATGCTCTTGCCACAATAGGGACTTGGCCAGTAGGTCATCCATGTAATCCTCTAAGATCTTATGCATATAGTCATGGAATATGTATGTCATGGCCCATTGATATGTGGCACCAACATTTTTGAGACCGAATGGCATCACTTTGTAATAGAATGTTCCCCATGGAGTAATGAAAGTAGTTTTATGTTGATCTTCAAGCTTAATCTAGATCTGGTTGTATCCGAAAAACCATCCATTAGGGAGAGCATCTCATGACCTACGGTTGCATCTACAAGAGCATCTATGTTTGGCAATGAGAATGAATCCTTTGGTGTTGCCCTATTTAAATCTCTAAAATTCTATGCAAATATGGACTCTTCCATCGAGTTTCCCCATGGGTACCATGTTTGACACCCACTCAAGGTAGTCGATAGGAACTATGAATACTGCATCCAATAGTTTTTGCAATTCATTCTTCACCATCAAAGCGATGGTTGGATGCATTTTCCTCAGATTTTGCTTGACTGGCTTCTTCATGGGATCCAATGAAAGGTTGTGAATGACTAACTTTGGATCTATCCCTGGCATGTCTTTGTAAGTCCAAGCAAAAATATTTGGCCTCTCTTTGAGGAGAGGAATTAGGATGGCTTGTTCCTCTAGAGATAGACTTTCTCTGAACTTGACTTTTCTTGGTTGGGTAGGATCATCGATGATGTCCACCTCGAAAGTCACTTCTATAGCCATATGTGACCCATCCTCTAGCTGATGAGGCATGGGTATCAAATGAATGTCATCGGTGGGATTTATAGGACCTACTGACTCAGGTTCCAAACCAACATGGAAGATGTCATACGCACAACCTGATGCAAAATGGAATGGTTGTAACATCTCTTCATTGGGGAAGAGGTCTTCTAGCTCTATGGGTGAATTAGCATGATCCCAATCAATAGCCTCTACATCAAGATGCAATGATTTGGTAGGATCTCCTGGATTATGAAGTGGAGTGGTCAAATCAATGGAGATCATGTTGATGGATGGGATGAAATCTCCAGGACCACATGGGTGTAATCTTATCTCAGGGGTTTCCCTTCCATACTCACGATGAGGTTCTGGAGGAATGGGAATTTTTGGATCTGGCCCATGAGTAGGGTGGACAATAGGATCATTGGGCTCTAATCACTCTCTGAATGTAGGCGGGGGGGATTGACCATCCGATGAATGGCAGCTAGGTCAATAGGTCTCCCCAAAAATCATAGATGAGGGTCTATGGCATGGAGTGCCACCTCTCTCTCTACTAGCTCATTGACTTGCCGCAAGTGGTGAGGTCCAAGATAAGCCATCTCGGTCTCATCCTCAAAGTCATCATCACTTATCCAAAAACCGTTAGCATTGGTATGCGGCCCTAAGACAAGGGGCTCATGTCTTGGCCCTAAGTAGGCCATCTCTATTTCATCTTCATATTCTTCATCACTTATGAAGAATCCATTTGCATTTGTCTCTTGCCCCAAAGTCAGGGGTTGATGGCTTAGGCCTAAGTAGGCTCTTTCTATTGAGTCTTCTGATTCATAGTCACTTTCATCTGATGTATACCCACTCTCATCATGGATGGACCATGTGAATCTTTGTAAATAGTGAGGCCCCTGATAGGCTAAGCCAAGTTGTACCTCATCATCACTTGCTTCATATCCATTCTCCTCATCCCATGAGTTGTACCCTATTGGGGTGGAATCAATTGAGATGTTTGGATGATAAATTTTTGGTGGTGGTATGTTTACCGTGGCCACTTGTCTATTGCTCAAATTTCCTATTCTTAGGGGGTGATAAGGAATGAAATCAATGTCTTCTCCTAACCCTAAGCTTAATCTATCCAATGCCACTACAAGAGAGTCATCTCGACCTCTGATATAATAGCCTAAGCCAAATATATCAGAGGGAAGCTGATATTGTGGCTCGTATGGCCGCCTGCGCCCCTGCTCATATATGCCAAGGCCATAGCCATGCCAATGGCAATGCTCAAAGTAGCTTAGAGAAAACTCGGGGTTAGAGAGGTAATGAACATTGACCATGAATAATTCGTCACTATCCTCTTCTATATCTGAAGACTTATGGGTGCAGTCCAGGCTGGCATAGACAAAATTGGTTTGGTTGGGAGGGATTCCAAGTGGAACCACTATTCCTATTGGTGGCCTCAAGTCCTTAGGCCTTCCCATGTTTTGTGTAGACTCAATGATAGGCGTAAAGGTAATGTTCTACACAAGGTACTCCCCTATGCCTGTGCTTGCCAAGTGTATTGATGCATGCGATGTAGATGACCCTACGGATGATACTGGTGAAGCAGGGTGATAATCACTATCTTCATCTTGATCTTGAAGATCTTCTTCTTCCATAGGACTTGGCATTTTAGCAATGGCTATAGTTGGCACTTCCTTGGGCCTTTCTTCCTTAACTAAGGGTGCCTTTAGCTTCTGATTATCTTTTGGTTTTGACGTTGATGGTACTTTAGAAGCATTGACTACTTTGAGTGCACCAGGAGGTGTTGAAGTGCATGGGTCTTTTCTTACCCCTTTGTCTTCGTTATCCACTTGTGTGGTTGGGGATGAAGGTGCTACATATAGGTGGGTAGAAGGGATTACAAATTCTCCTAGAATGTCCACCTGATGGATGTATTTAAAAGGCTCTTCATCGGCCAGAACCACATAGACTTTGTTCTCATGCACATACTTGACACACTGGTGCAAGATCGAAGGCACACACTTCATGGCCCTTATCCAAGGATGCCCTAAGAGGATGTTGTACTGCATAGCTCCTTCCAAGACATGACACATCACAGGGATGGTCTTGTGCCCCACCTTGATGGGTAGGACTATCATTCCCATAGTATTGCATAAAGCATCATTAAAAGCTCTCAATGTGTAAGCTCCTGGAATGATATTGGACTTGGGGATCTTGAGGTGCTCTATTGCTATTGTTGTAATGATGTTTATCGATGAACCTGTATCGACCAAGACCCTCTTGAAAGGTAAGTTGTTGATTGCCACTACAATGTTTAGCGGAGGGTCTAGTAAGGCAGCAGGAACTATCTTAATCTCATGATCATAGAATCGAATTACAGGTTCCTAGCATTCTTGTACTTGTCCCACAAAGTGAGTGAATGCATTCACATCTTGCGGTTGGAGCTCAATTGTCCTTAAAATCTCCATTAGAGTCTCCCTATGCTTTGGGGACTATTGTATGAGCTCATAGATGGATAACTTAGCTGGAGTCATCTATAGGTTTTGCTCCAATCTACTCTGAATAGTTACCACAGGTCATGTTGGTGGACCTGGAAGGTTGTCTTGCCTTTGCCTAGGAGTGGTTGGGATGTTCATGGGAGCTGCAGGTGGTTGTGGTTGACCATACCGCCTAGTCCTTGTTGCTATGTTAACAATCTCAACCATCCCAATGCATCCATGGGTAGGTATATCAGCTCGAACCTGATTGACTTGGGCCCCTTGCTCTCTAGGGGCCTCATGATTGGGCAATGGGTTTCTGTATATGCCCATGTCTCTATTATCGAGAGCCAGTGGGTTGTCAACTTTGAGTTCTCCTACCTCAATCATGTTTTGCACTTGATGCTTAAAACCAATGCAAGCCTCAATGTCATGCCCTGGTATCCTATGATAAGGGTAAAATTGATCTTCCCTATATCCTTTTGGCTTAGGATGGTTGGGATCTATAAGAGGTATATCAAGAAATCTGATCCTCCTAGCCTCGCTCAACTGATTAAATATTGATTGCATTGATTCTGTCAGAGGCATGAAATAACGAGGTGGCTTGCATTCTCTGTTTCTTCCTTGATTGTTCTTTTGGTCGTAATTGGTTGGTGAGGGATGTGCTTGATAGTTCTAGGGTTGTTGTGCACCCCCATCCTTGGGTGTAGCCAATACGACTTGATTGACTAGAGTAGGGTTGGCCTGCTTCTATTTATACTTGTCATTCTTACCATTCTTGTTCCACTCCTTTTTGTTTTAGAGTTTAATGGTTCCCTCATCTACTTTTATTTCTTCGATGAGCTTGGCCTGTGCCAAAGCTTCCTCAAATGAAGGATACTACTGAAGTTGTAGCAAGAGGGAGATGTGTTTAGAGCAAATTTTGGTGAACATGTGAATGATCTCTTCTATGGGAATGGAGAATGATAATTTTACCATGACTTTTCTCCATCTATTCCCATAATCCATTACTGGCTCATCATCATACTGTTTCAAGTTGGCCAGGTCTGAAAGGTTCACCTTCTTCTTAGCACCAAAGGAGAAATGCTTTAAGAATGCATTTACTAGTTGTTCAAAGTTGGTTATGCTATGCTTAGGTAGTTGGTTGAACCATTGAGTGGCAGCACCTAAAAATGTCATTATGAATGTTCTTAGCATGAGAGCATCATTGTCTTCAAGATGAAAATAGGCATTGATAAAATTGGTGACATGCTCTTGTGCATCCTCTTCACCCTTAAAATTTTCTAACCTAGGCATCTCAAAGTGCTTAGGATATGGAGGGCTAGGGATTGATGGGCACAATGGTTGGTTGTGTATTTTGCTCAATGTTGGCGAGTTCCCAGCTGCCTCTTGTTTCTCAAAGGTTTTCATATTTTTAGCAAGCTCTTGAAATGCCTTTGATGCATGGATTTCCTCCTCTTGTAAGCCTACTCATAGTGGCAATGGAGGTAACTCTCTATCCATTTGATTTGTTCTATTTTCCTCCCTCCTACGAGGGGACTCAGGATTGTGATCCTGGTTTGTTGTGTTTGCCCTTCCCCCACTAGTTGGATTTCGTTCATGGTTTGGTGGGGGATTTCATTGTGGGCTATCTTGTCTAGTGTGCCTCTCCTTAGGTGAGTCAGTGCATCTAGTTCTTTGGTGGTCACCACCATTTGTCTATAAATTGTTAAGAGCTAGCCGCTCAGCCTGCTCTCTTAAATGTTGCTCATGTTGGTGCAAGAGTCTTTCTCTTTGTTTATCCTGTTCGAGAGCTTCCACTAGCTCTCGCTCCTTACGTAATGCATTTTCTAACCACCTCATTCGGTTAGTTTGCACTGTTATAGAAGACTCATGTTTATCTGACTCTATTCTTGTTGTCTTGACTCGTAGATTCCTCGAGGAGGTTTCTATTGTACCTGTACTCTTGCTAGCTAATGTGACTTGTTTAGTGTACTATTGAGTATCCCTATGATCAGACTCTAGGTGTCTACTATGGGGTCACTCTGAGGTACCCCCAGACTGAGAGATGTGTTTAGAAGTCATAGTTCATGAGCTTCCAGATGCAGAGTTCTCAGTAGCTATAGTTCTTTGAGTTGGTCATGTAGGAAACCGATCCAACCCGTCTAGTTGTCTTGTTTTCCATGGCTGGTCCCATGGGGTGCCATTCACTCCTATGAGGTCATAGTCTATGGGAATATTTCCTTTTGTGTGAAGGGTTTCTTCTATTTGATTCCCATGGCTAGATGTAGCTCTAGTTTCCTGCCCTTCAGTGGGGAGACCTGTTTCATATGTTTCTTGTGAATCTTGAGGTGTTGCGACTCTTGTTTGCCTTCTTGATGAAGAGGGCTTTGTGACATGTTTTCTCCATGTGGATGGAGATGTAGCAGTCTCATCATCCCTATGTGAAGAATGAGTTTTAGAACCTTCTTTATGTCCATGTGAGGAGGAAGCCCTTGAAGCTTCCTCACATCTTTGAGATGTTTCTGTGTGTTTAGAGGAGGCCCTTGAGGTCTCCTCATGTCTCCTTGATGAGGATGGCTGTGAAGCCTCTTTTTGTTTATGTGACTTTGTTCCATGATGTGGTTCCTTACTTGGGGTTTCTCGAGGAGATCCCCCAAGGGTTGAGTTATCACCCCTTAGGCTCGTGGAGCTACGTCTCACGATCTTACGGGTAGGTCATTCAATGTTACTACGACTCTGCCTATGGGTATGAGTTGCTTCAGTCTCTCCCTCGGTATCAGACCGAGGGTGTTTACTTCTTGTTTTGACCATGTTGTCTATGAATTGATATTTTGAGTTGCAATTTAGGAATAGCCACACAATACCAAACAAATGTTTATCTTGATTATCGATTTAAGTGTGCCCTAAACTATTTGGTGTGTTTTGATGTGTTGTTCTTTCGATTTCTTGCTCTTGTTCTTGGATTAAGAATGAGAAGACTCATCCATAGTGACAATCAAGTACACCCATGCCAAACATGATTTTCTCAAAAGAAGCTAGGGTACACCATTGAAGACCCAGTGGGGGGTTCGCCTAGCTCTTCCACTCTAAACCAATGATTGTTCCAATAGTGGGAGACAGTTTGAGCACAAGTAACTTAGTATCACTATAAATAAGTTTCTCAATCCATTTCTAGGAAGCTCTAGGGGGTAAACCAATGGAAGGAGATGAATTCCAATGTCACTAGACTGAATTGAAGGTTGGTGATGAAATCCAACTCCCCAATGTTTAAATGAGACGTGCATGTGTGGTGTTCATTTTAAGCTTGCGTAACATAAAGTGCATCATATAGCAGCAATGAATCTTTCCTATATGCCTAAGTGCAAAAATACATTTCAATATTCAGAAAGATGCATGAACTACTATGATTTGTATGAGCGCACTTTATTTCGTGCAGCTATGGCCTCTAGCAAGGCCTCAAAGCAAGCAAACAACATACAATGTCTAGCACATTGGATTCTAGGGTGAAATTTTTAGGCATAAGCCATTGTTCCTAGCAATGCCTAGTGGAAAATTTAAAAGAAGATCTAAGATATGCGAAATGCTTAATTCTTTCTCCTTTTATTCTTTCAATTTCCAAACATAAATGTGCTTTAAGTTCTCTATTTTAGACACACAGAAGCAGATAGAAAGCTATAAAATATCAGATAAGCTATACCAACCTTTGATCTAGCTCAGAGAGTCGATGTTTTGACCTCTGTTGCACTCCAATTCTAGCCATTGTTGACCAGAGCGGCTGGTTCTTGGCCATTGTAGCTCAGAGCGGCTAAAGCTCTATTGGCCATTGTAGCTCAGAGTGGCTAATTTTTAGCCATTGTAGCTTAGAGCGGCTAGACCTACACACAAAACTAAGTTAGTATTCTAATAGAAAATGAAAAATTAGTGGAGGTCCCACCATGATCACCATCTATAGCGACCTCGGGATGCATGCACCACTCTTTTACTCTACTTGCAATGTTATTAAAAACCCAAGATGAAATGGAAGACAATGAAAAAGCATATAACATGGAAATAACAAATATGGATCTCTTTATTCATATTGAAACTCGGTTACATGTCGGTCCCTCTTAGGGATACCCATTTCGATACAATAAGGTTACAAATAGGTAAAGAGTGCCCCTTTCACGAAGAGGTGGTGCGCTTTCAAAAAGCTTCCCGGTTCCGCACATGGAAATGTATGAGGGCTTACAGATGCCTCCTTCTCTAGGTCTATTTCCTAGAGGGATCCCTTTTGCTCTCGTATGTTGCAGATTCTGTTCGATCAACCTGTGGCCCTATAAGCAATGAAACAACAACACACGCTTAGATGTCCGAGAATGCCTCCCCGGATGAGGTTGTTAGTACTGAATATAACAAATGAAAGCAAATGCAAATTAGACTAATGCTATGGATGCAAATGAATGAAATGATGCTATGCTAATGATATGCTAAAATAATGAATCTAATGTCTAAAACTCTAAGCTAAGCCTACGGGCCACTGTCCAAGACAGCGATCGCTAAAGTGATTCTCATCCTCTTTGCTCCAAAGCTATGGACCAAAGCTTGTATCCGATGTTGAAATAATGGTTGCTATGCTCTTCAATCCATCAGGGCTTCACCGTACTCGTGATCTCCAAGGGAACTCTCCAAGTCTCGAAAGCTCTCCTCAATGACCAAGATTGATAAAAGATTATTCTCATATATCTGATCCCTTGGTGCTCTTAGGCTTGCACCTTTTATAGTGTGAAACCCTAGGTCTATGTCCAAGCCCTAGGAATGAATTTCTCATGCGTAGTGTAAGTTAGCATGAGAAGCTTCTTGTCTTTTCTATGTTTGGAAGCCAGTTATCTGAAATATAACTGCCAACTTGAGTCTCCTATGCGAACTGGTCATTAGCATGAGAAGCTTTTGTCCTTTGTTTATGCTTGGAGGTCAGTTAACTAAAGTCTAAATGCAAACTCAAGTCTCCTATGTGAACTGGTCATGAAAAGGAATGCAAAGTTACTCCCGCTCACCTTTATTGCATGCAGACTGCCACTTCCACCCATGATTAGGCCTGTTTGTCGGTAAAACTGCTTCTTATGGTTTAGCCGTTATCATCTACAGTGACTAAGATCTGGCCACTGTCATCTACAGTGGCTAAGGTCTGGCCACTCTAGGCTTGAGCGGCTAGGATCTGGCCACTCTTGGCTTGAGCGGCTAGGCTTGGATGGCTTGAAAAGGCCCCAAATGAGTGGTGAGAACCACTGTTGATGCTTGGAAAGTCCAATATTATGTCATATGATCTTATGAATGTGTCTATGTGAGTAGCTCCCCTAAGCATGACATGATTTAGGTGTCTACATCAAGAATGATGATGCAAGAGGTGGGCAAGATGAGATGTCAAAATATGGTACCTACATCTATCATGAGGGATAATATATAGGAAAACTAAAATACATGGAGTATATTAGGGGAGTAGAGGTATAGAATACAGGTCTTGGTCCATAGGTGGGAAGAGGACCAGTAGTTGGGACATGAAAATGAGGAGGGGTAATTTGAAGGTAGATGTATATGGAGGTGGAACAAAATATTGGGTAGCATACCCTTCAAACACCTGATATGTAGATAGGAATGATGAGGATAAAGGAGGATAAGCTTCCAAAGTAGGAGCTTGGGAAGGTAGAATGATGAATGTGTTCACTCCATATTGGGTGTGGGTGATTGGTTGATGTTTTTGGTATTGCATTGGTTGCATTTGAGGAGGTGGTTGGGACATGTCCTCAAAGGATGGGAAAAATGGTTTTTGGAAATATAATGGTTGTGACTCTTGAGAAGAGTGTGGGTATGATGGTGGAGGTGGTGCTTACTACTACTACAACGGGGGTTGTTGTGGTGTAGTTTGAAATTATGGCATCTAGATGCCTAGTTTGGAAGAGGAGGGGTCTGAAGTTATCCCTACAATAGGGAAAAAATATCCAACCTCAGGGTGAGTATTATTTAATAAAGAGGAGTCATTGTCAAAGAGGTATTAAGATAGAATATAAAAAAAAGGGTGCATGAAAGTAGGAGAGGTAGGTGGGGTCTCCTCATATATGGTGAAAAAGGATGGAAATGTCCTAGAGTAATATAGATCATATGGTCACAGAATGTGGAAGGTGAATTGGGTGATGATGAAGGAGAAATGAGTGGGTGATATTCTTAGAATGAAGTGGTAAGGGCTTCACTCGAAGTTTATGTCTCACCTTAAGACATCATGTGTGTAATGTGGATCAAACCCTATGAGTAAATTTGGTGGACTTATGGATTTCCCCTGCATGAGTGAAGGAGGAGGGGTATACTGACTAGAAGTGGTGCTACAAGCCTCCTCTATATGGTGTGCTTGCTTGCATGCTCGACTATGGGTAATAATAGTAATGATGGTGTATATCATGCCATGAAGCTTCAAAATTGCATGGAGACTAAAATTGCATGTAAGCCAAGTGGTGCCCTCACATGCACATTCAAAGGAGAACCCTGAGGTCTATAAAATGGTGAGCCTTCTCACCCCAAAAAAGAATAGATCTAGAGCATTTGGATTAATGGAGTGCTGCCAAATTATACCCCCATTCCCTTTTGTGCTTCCTACATCCTTAATCTCTCTTTTGGAAGGGAGGTTATCGAGTGAACACTAGGAATGCAATCCAGACCCAAAACTTGAGAAATCGGCAACAATCCCACACCAAACTCATTGAAACAACTCCATAGGAGGTTTTGGACCCATCCCACTTGGATTGGTGCCAAAACTAAGCCCCAAATGGTGGGCGTCTTGCCCCCGGTCACCCCCGCACTACTATAGTCCTAATTATCCCACCCCGGAGTGATTATAAATCTATGCTTGATTTCTCTACTTTTATTTTTGCATTATGTTATATCTAATTCACTTATGCTGTTGTTCAAGTTTCATTGCATTTTGACCTGTTTTGACCTTGTTTTTATCATTTTTATGCGTTTACTAACCTACAGGGAGTGCCTTCGGATACAGGATGATATGGGAAAAATATTCCAAATATGACCTTCTGGGTCGTCTCAAAATTACCTTTTAGCCTAACCCAAAGTTTTCAAGAGTTTTTGAGTCCTCTGGGTAGGACATTTGCAAGGTCACCCTTGCACATTTTGTGACAGTCCTAATCGTCCCACCCTGGAGCAATTAGAAATCCATGCATGATTTCTTGAATGTTATTTTTTCATGGGTCCCTGATGATGTATTGATGCTTCTATCAAATTTTGGGTTCATTATGAAATATTTTTACCATCATTTCATTCTTTTTTACATTAACTAGCCAGAGGCCTTGAGAATTGCATGTTTTCCTACATCTGCATATGCTATTAAGTGTTTGCTATTTTTTTGTGCATAGGATATCACCACCAGGAACACCAAAGGGGCAGCAAGGAATGACAAACACATGGACACAAGCAACGACAATGTTTGGCCCACCCATTTCAAATGTGGGCATGCGAAAGACATTGGAAGAGTACCATCCGTTGATGTAACAAATTATATCAAACATTCTAAGCCCTAGAGGGGGGACATATTGTAACTAGATTGAAAGAAAAATTAATAAAAGAGGCCTCACTTTTTTTTGCTTACATCTTGCTTCTTTTTGCTTTATTTCCTACATGCATTTGTTTCATCCCATTCGTAGGACTTAGCATCTACACCATATATCTGTTTTGTTTGCATCAATAATCTGGTATGCCATCACTCCGCATTCATATTTTAGTGGTGATCATGGTGGGACCCTATCCCCTACTGTTAAGATCAGTTTTTTGATCCAAACTTTGTGGATTCTTTGCAGGTGTTACTCCTTCAGGCGTTGGACTGCTACTCGTGCCACCCTGTGATGAATACAGACCTAGAATTCATGCAACCCCAGGATGAATACATATTCATCCCACCCCATGACGAATATAGACCTACTATTCATTCCACCCTAGGATGATTAGAGTTCTGTGCATTTTCTGAGTAGAAACTCAAAGGCCTCTGGTTTGGACAGAGAAGAGGTAGGCCTTCTAAACATCCTCTATGTTTTTCTATTTTTTGTTTCTATAGATTTTTGTTTTCTTTGCTTTCTTGCAATAATAATAATAATAAAAACATAGAGTAACTTAAATGGAATGAACTTGATTAGGAATGCATTCTTTTCTGGTTTGCTTGCATGATACTTGCACAAGTGGCAAGTCCTCATCATAGGTGTCAGTTCTAGGTAGGTTTTGTGATTTCCTTCTTGCTGCTAATTGTTTGTGAAAGATAAAATGTACTTTAAAGCATTGCATTAGTGAAAATCATATTTTGTTGTATGTTTTCTTTCTTTACATGATTCAAAGCTACCTTACCTCCCTCCCATGGTCGACATGACTTAGATGTTTTCAAAGAGTTGCATAAGGTCGATCTCCATGCTATTGTAGCTGTAGCAATATGCCACCCTAGAAGAAGCCTTGGCACAAGCTAGGATAATTGAGGAGATCAAAATTCAAGACGGTGAGATTGCCAAGTCGCGTAAGAAAGAGTGGACCAAAAATGCCAAAACTGGACCCATGCAACCAAAACCCATCATGGTCAATAAGGTTGCCATAACTGTACCACCACCTACACAAATTACATAGCCCCAAAAGGCTAATTATCATGCAGTTCCTCTTGCTAACTATGAAAAGGAAAACCAAAAACAAGAGAAAAATTAGTAGCATCACCCTAAGTGATAATTCACACAATTCATGGAGTCTAGATACTCCTTGTTTGATCGCTTGTTCATGGTAAACCTGATAAAATTGTCAGAAAGTCAACCCATAGACCCCAACATGCCAAAACCCAAGGGCTATAGGGAATATTTATATTGTATATTCCATTAGAAAAAATGACACGACATCTTCGCTTGTTGGAAATTCAAAAACTTAGTGCAAGACTTGATAGACAACAAAACACTCACGATAGATAATCCTGTAGCCCATGATGCGTAGGCAAAAACTTTACAAGTGAACAAGGTAACACAAAACTACTCCATTCAATGGTACGTGGGGATGATAAGCATCATGACATGGAACAAAATATACCCAAACACCGCTGCACCCACTACAGCTACAAGAGATGTTCCATCAATGTCATAATCTCCACAACGCCCTACGCAACCTCCCCCACCTAGACTAGTGGCCATGATTCGGACTAAGCTTACTCAAAGTTTAAGAACCACATCGACTAGGCTCTACATTTATGAGCTCATCCAACAATCATCACCTCATTGGGAGGCTTTGATGGAGATACTCAAAGCTATTGAGCTACAGCCCCACAAACCTAATTCTTTCAACAACTTTGTGGGACATGTGAGACTATGCACAGAACTGGTCATAACCTTCAAGGAAGATGAACTAAAATTGGTCAACAAGATTCCATTCAAGATGGTATTGGTGGACATTGGATCGTACAACAACATAATCATGATAGCAACATTAAAACACCTTAAGCTACTAGCATCCCACATTGTGGCATCCACCTACACTCTTTGAGCATTCAACGACGTGTTATGCTCGATGGTTGGCACAATTGTCCTGCCCATCCAAGTAGGACAAAAGACCATTCCTACATTATGTCACATCATAGAGGGTGAGATGGCCTACAATATCTTGCTAGGCCGGCCTTGGATCAGGGACATGAAGTGTGTCCCTTCGATAGCCCATCAATGTCTCAAATATACATATGAAGGGCAAGTACATGTAGTCCCAACAGACTTAGATCCCTTTAATTTTTGCAATGCAATGTAGCTAATGCCACAATCGACCCTCCCATCAACACATTTAGAATTTTAATTGAATCCGTCCACTCAGGGTCCGATTCTGCCTACATCCCATTTTTGAGTCCCTCAAGTAACCAACCTGGCCCATCTTCATCGTCTATCCCTTCACCAACAATGCCACCTATGGTGGTCACATTGAAGGACAACATGAAGAATACCCTAGGGGAGGCACCACCATTAGTCTCAACCATCTCTATTGAGGAGGTGCCCAACCAATTGGAAGTTGAGACACTTGATTCACCCAACATGGAGTAGACTCAGGGAGAACTCCCATTCCCTCCCCCTCAACCGCCAACGATTATCGTTGAAATGGCAAATATGAGCATGGGGGAGTACCTAGTGTAGAACATTGTGGTAACACCCATGCTTGAATCCATGCAAGACATGGGGAGACCTTGCCTCACCATTGACACTATCATCCCTTTATGCTACCCGCCAAATCAGACCAACTTCGTATATGGGGGCCTTGAGAACGGCCTGAAACCCTACCTACAATAGGAAGAGGACGAAGAGCCATTTGCTGAGAATTTTTATTAGCTATCCAACCCAAACTTCACCTTGAAATACCTAGACCAATGTAATTGGCATGGATATGGATTGGGCAAATAAGAACAAGGAATGCACACTATTTGTCAACCAAGGTACTAGATGCCATATGATAAATCAAGAGTAGGGTTCAACCACCCTTTACCCCTTGACATCTTGGTATAAATAATGTAAGGCTTAGGTCTAGGCAACAGGGATGGGTTGGCCCAAGATCCATATGCCAATCCCAACACTACATACACATTGGGGGAATTATTTCCCATTGGTAACAACAAACCTTGTTGACCTCAACAGCCCCTCCCCTTTGATCGAGAGAGGGGAAATTTCAAGAAGTAACCTCCAAGAGGGATATGAAAAAAATCAAGGGAGCTCTATGGTAGATGAGTCATATTATGAGGTAGCACCTTGAGACCCGTTGTAGTCTGATAGCAATCACTCGCAGGTGACGCCCATTGACGATTATCAGGAGGACTTCATGGCAATGTTCTCATTTAATTTTTCAATTGGGCAATTGCCACCTCTAGAGAATCCAACCCTCTCGTAGAGAGCGGAACAACCCAGAAGGGACCAAATCAACATGCTCAAACAAAATGAGCCTCCCATGCCAGCCATAAGGCCAAGTGATCAAGAAACACCTAGTGGGAGGTTATACCAGCCAGAGGGGCACATAGTTGTCGGAGCCAATGAAGACCTATGGATCTCCGATAGTGACTATGAGGATGAGATCAATATGGCATATCTCAACCATATGAGGCAACAGGAATACCCCATAGACATCGATTGTATGTTCGAGCATCTGAATATGGGATCAAGGCATAGGTGGCATTTGAACCAAGTACAGCTAAACCAAGTGCTTCATCCACCACTTTGGGCATACAGAGAGCACCTCCCACCTAGAGACCCTATAGTACCACCAGTGCCAAGGGCAGACCCTATCCTTATATCCACACATAGGGCTGATCCTTTTGTGCTAGTACCCATAGAGCCAGATTCGAGGCACAAGGATCACCAAGAATGTCCGCATCAACACCCACATGGTAATGGAGACCAAATTCATTCCATCAACATGATATCCATTGATTTAATTGCCCCCATCCACAACCCAGATAATCCAACATGACCATTGTATCTAGACCTAGATGCCATAGACTGGGATCATGTTGACTCACCACCATCCCCATCAGAGTATTGGCCTTGTAGTGAGATGTTTCATTTCACCCCAAGACAGACTCAGGATATCTTCCATGTTGAAGAGGAACCCAACATTCCCAATGTAGATCTAAATTCAACAAATGATATCCACCTGATCCCAACTCCACACCAGTTGGAGGATGGATCCCACATGTTAGTCAAAGAAACAATTGACATAGACATTGGTTCTGATCCAATGAATCTATAAATCATCAAGCTAGGGGTAATTTTATCCCCCGAAGAGCAAGCCGATTACATTACCCTTCTCAAAGAGAAGAAGGAGGTTTTTGCATGGTCCTACAAAGACATGTCGGGGCTAGACCCGTAGCTAGTCATGCATAATCTAACACTTGATCCGACAGTCAAGCCAGTCAAGAAAAAGCTACGTAAGATGCACCCAATAGTGGCCTTAATGGTCAAAGACGAGCTACAAAAGCTGTTGGATGCATAGTTTGTCATCTACATGGATTACCCACCATGGCTGTCCAACATGGTACCCATCAAAAATCTGGATGGGAGGATTCACATATGCACCAATTTTTGAGATTTAAACAAAGTGAGTCCCAAGGATGATTTCCCCTTGCCTAGCATCGACACATTGGTAGATGCTACAACAGGCCACAAAATGCTTTTCCTCATGGATGGTTTCTCGGGATACAACTAGATTCGTATCAATCTCGATGATCAACTAAAAATGTCATTCACGATGCCTTGGGGGACATTTTGTTATAAGGTCATGCCCTTTGGCCTTAAAAATGCTAGAGCCACCTACCAACGCATTATGACATACATCTTCCATGATCACATGCATAAAACTTTGGAAGATTATATGGATGATTTGTTGGCCAAATCTCTTTTGTGCCAAAATCATCTTGATGACTTACGCAAGATCCTTGATCGCCTCATCAAACACAAGGTTAGGCTAAACCCCAAGAAGTGCGTATTTGGCATCACATCTGGAAAACTCTTGGGTTTCATAGTCTCAAAATGAGGCATCGAGGTAGATCCAAATAAATTCAAGGCAATCCTTGAAATGCTTCCCCCAACCACCATCAGGTAGCTCAAAAGCTTGTAGGGTAAGGTCACGTCAATCAAGCACTTCATAGCGCAGTTATCTGACAAGTGCCGACCCATGAATAAATTATTACACAAGGGGGTAGCATTTCATTGGGATGACGAGTGCTAGTCAACCTTCGATGACATCAAACAATACTTGGCTTTGCCATAAGTATTGGCACCACCTAGACCAAGAGTGTCATTCTACTTATACATCTCAGCTACTGAGGTGGCACTGGGCACCATGCTAGCCCAAAAAAATGAATTACATAAAGAACAGGCTAATTATTATCTTAGCCACACCCTAGTTAGTTATGAACTTAACTATGCATACGTTGAGAAGCTATGCTTGGCAGTGGTATTTGCCACCAAAAAGCTATGCCATTACATGCTGAGCAATACGATGTATGTTGTGTCTAAGGAGAATCCATTGTGGTACATGATGAGTCATACTTATCACAGTAGTCACACGATGAAATGGATCATGTTGTTGATAGAGTTTGACATCGAATTCATTGGAAAAAATTCCATCAAAGGTCAAGTCATCGTTGATCAACTAGCAGAGGCTCCTCTCAAAGACGATCAACCTCTGACCGTAGAGCTACCTAATGATGGGGTCTTCCATGTCTCAGAATTGCCATATTTTGATGAGCCTGAGTCACAGGCCGACATAACCTTATTTTTTGATGGTTCTAAATGTGAGCAAGGGGGTGGCATGAGAATCATGTTTTTCACACTGCAAGGGGCTCCAATGCCTTTATCATTTAAACTTGATTTCCTATGCACCAATAATAATGTTGAATACGAAGCCTTGCTCATAGGTCTTTAGACAACCATCACCATGAACATCAAATGCTTGAATATACTTGGTGATTCATTGTTAATTGTCAACCAAGTGAAAGGGGTATTCCAATGCAAATGCCCATTTCTACAGGCCTACAAAGCCCTTGTGGATAAATTCTTGGAAAATCTTGAATGGTACGACATCGAGGCACTCCCTCGATCATCGAATCATTTTGTGGACACTATGGCCTCCTTGGGGTCACTAATCCCGCAAGACCCTTCTGGTGAGATGACAACCATTCAAGTCAAAACATTATCGCAATCCATGATGGAGCGTGCAAGCTCTGACATAACACCAGGAATCCACCTGATCCAGATTGAACCATCTCAGGATAGGTTCTCTTGAATCCATGATAGTCTGAATCATGCCAACTAGGGGTCTTTGTTCTCTCCAACCCCTCTTAATAGCAACACAACGCTATTTCTACAAGTTCTTTCCCACTCAGCTTTTGCTAGGGACGAACTTCAAGAGGGATCGGCCATTCATACCATCGAGGTTTTTGATCAACAAGATTGGTACACACCCATAAGAGACTATCTCAAGTTAGGTAGCCTCCCACTTGGATTGTTGCACACCATGAAAAGATCATTCAAATAGAAAGCGGCAAAACATGTCTTGTTAGGAGACATTTTGTACCATCGAAGCTACGAAGGGATCCTCCTCCATTGCTTGGACCAACAGGAGTCCACTTGGGTGATCACCCAAGCGCACGATGGTACGTGTGGTGGCCACTTCAATGGTATGGCCATCGCCAAGCGCATTCTTTGCATGGGCTATTATTGGCCATCTTTAGAGAGATATTGTTGTGCATATGTGTGGAAGTGCGTGAAGTGTCAACACCATGCTAACTTGACACATGTACCTTCTCAAGCCTTGCAACCGATCCAATTGGCTTGGCCATTTTCATAGTGGGGCTTAGATCTCATCGGAAAGATCTCCCCTGCATCGTCAGGTCATCACACATTTATCATAACGGCCACAGAGTACTTCACTAAGTGGGTGGAAGCAATTTCGCTTACCTCTACGACTGGGCCTCGCATTGTGGAGTTCATTTTACATAACATCATATGTCATTTTGGTATTCCATCCAAGATCATCTCGGATAATGGGACATCATTTAAGAACAAATATGTGCGTGCTTTGACAACAAAGTACAAAATTCAGCACAGTTTTTTGACACCCTATTATCCGTAGGCAAATGGGCAAGCAGAGGCATCAAACAAAATGCTAGTTGCCATCCTTAAAAATATGGTCATAGATAATCATAAGGATTGGCACATCCAAATACCACTTGCCCTATGGGCTTATCGCACTAGCATTCGGACGCCCACTGGGGCAACTCCATTTTTGCTAGTGTATGGCTTCGAGGCAGTCATGCCTCTCGAGTTGGAAATACCCTCCTTGTGCATATCAATGCAAGAGTTCATCGATGATGACACTACATGGTAGGCCCGGTTAGACCAGCTTACGTTACTCGATGAACGATGCATCAATGCTCTCGAGCATTTACGTATCTATCAAGAGTGACTTAAGAAAGCATACAACATGAAAGTTCACCTGAGGGACTTTCAGGTTGGTGACCTGGTCTTAAAAGAGAACCAACAAAATTCTAACTTGCCACCCCATTTAAGGGACAAGTTCACAACAAATTGGTTAGGTCCTTATGTAATCGATAGTAAAATAGGACCTGGAACATACCGGCTCACCTCTCTTGAAGGAATCAAGGAACTAGAACCCTTGAACATCAGTCATTTGAGGCCATTCAACATTTAGAGAGCCATAGCCCACCCCAAAAGCTCCAAGGGTTCCCACAATCGCTTGGTCAACCAAAATGCCCCAAAGGTATCCATAATCCCTTTGGTCAAACCAAAAGCCCCAAGGATTCCAGCAATCGCTTGGTCAACCCCAAAAATGCCCCAAAGGTATCCATAATCCCTTTGGTCAAACCAAAAGCCCCAAGGATTCCCGCAATCGCTTGGTCACCCAAAATGCCCCAAAGGTATCCATAATCCCTTTGGTCAAACCAAAAGCCCCAAGGGTTCCCACAATCGCTTGGTCACCCAAAACGCCCCAAAGGTATCCATAATCCCTTTGGTCAAACCAAAAGCTCCAAGGGTTCCCACAATCGCTTGGTCACCCAAAATGCCCCAAAGGTATCTATAATCCCTTTGGTCAAAACCTCCAAGGATCCATAAGAATCACTTGGTCCGCACCCATTCGGGTTAAACCACCATAACGAATATTCAAAAACAACAGATAATCAAAAATAACAAAAAAAAAATTGCATCTCACTTTCATGCATATTCTTAAAAATCAAAACACAAAAAAGAAAAGAAAAACTGCATTAGGCATCGCATACATACATTGCATATTTGCTGGTCATACATGTCAAAAGCACCATAGACTGTAATTACTCGGCAATTCCATCATTTTCCAAATTCAGTCCATTTTGTAAAAAGATCCATCAAGAATAACGCCCTTCGCATTTTTGCCATATCATAGTCAGTTGTCTTCTAATGTCTTTAGGGTTTTTGTCATTCAGCTGTCTTTAGATTTCTAGTCAAATGTTGTACAAAGTCAGACCAATTTTTACAAGGTAGAGTTTTACTTGGATCACGCCTTGTTACATAGCATCCCAACACAAGCTTAAAACACATAAAAATTCCCAAGTTGTGTGAACGAAAGATGAAACCTACAAAGCAGTCTAGGGTACCATAGGTGAAATGTTATCCTGCTCATCCCCCTATGTGAATGGTTCAAGAATGTTGAGAATTGACAAAAGGACAAGCTCTTCCCCATCCAATTCCCCACAATAAATAGTGGTTTTCACCACTATCAAAAATCCCAAACACCTTTGGTCCCCAAAGTCATAAGGATTCGTACTACACATCCCTGAGAAGGATGGGTAGTCATCCCCAAGGCCTAAAAGGATCAATGCCATTCACAAGAAAAATCCCAAAAGTCCACCATCAAAAATCCCAAACACCTTTGATCCCCAAAGTCATAAGGATTCATACTACACGCCCCTGAGAAGGATGGGTAGTCATCCCCAAGGCCTAAAAGATCAATGCCATTCCAAAGAAAAATTCCCAACCACCTTTGATTCCCAAAGTCGTAAGGATTCGTACTACACGTCCCTGAGCAGGATGGGTAGTCATCCCCAAGGCCAAAAGGATCAATGCCATTCACAAGCCAAAAACCCACGAGCTCAACTTTGAAATCAAAATTCAAAATCTAAATCCTCAAAAGGCAACAATAAAAATAATAAGTGGTTATCACCACTACTCAAACCCCTTGCTCAAGAAAAAAAAAGAGAAAAATAAATAGTGATTTTCATCACTATGTATGAGAGCAAGTATCCCAACAAGTTGAGCAACCGAAAGACGCCTGAGCTTGAATCCCTAGAATTCTCAGCATTTAAAAAACCATTTAGGTGATCCTCATTACGGGTTTGGTGGATAGCCTACCTGGAAATGGCGGTATCCTAAACGCATGACGATATGTCTATCACATTAGCTTTGCGTGTGTGTAGACCAATGTTTGCATGTGGATGAGCTAGCTTATGGTATCCTAGATTGCATCGTAGATTAATCTTACTAAATACAACAAAGGAGTTAGTGGAGCTAATTAGGTGATCCTCAGTACAGGTTTGGTGGACAACCTACCTAGCACTGGCGGTATCCTTATGAATACCACATAAACGAACTCAATCGCACACACAGGGATGTGAAATAACTTGGTCAAACTCAAGTCTGATTCGTACCTTGTTCGAAAGTCTTGTAAGATAATGTACAGTCTTGACTAGTTAGTTAAAGCATCCGAGTCTCAGAAAAACCTTAACTACATTCTAAAACAATTGTTGTACATTTCATTACTTACATCACCATCAAAAAATACAAAACAAAAATTACAAATGCAAAGTTATTCCATAAAGCAATCACATAGTACAGAAAGCCAGTAAATCCTGTACAGTCTATGGTGCCACCGCCTGTATACCAACAAATCATTCCATCCATTCCATATGCATACATCTATATCATATAGCTAACATCATCCACAATCATAATAGCATATGCATACATCAACATAAATAAATGTGCATAAAAGAACAATAAACCATGACAAGCATATCATCAAACCAAAAATGAGTCATGTATATATATCGAGTCAAAATGCCCTCAGGCTATAATAAGAAGGTCCTCTGACCTCACAAAAAACCAAAAACTCAAAATCCCCAAAGCCTAGGGAGTCGACCACCATGATCACGCAGGATCGGTGCGACTGGAACTACCCCCAATAGTATGGGTCCTATGGGACCTCTCAGGGTGGTTGCTACCAGCCCGTGCACCCTGCCCACCAATGCTACCCTCATCTAGCCGCCTGCGATGAGAGGATGTAGACTGCTCAGTCTCACTACCTCTCGTACGACGTGATGAACCACCTCCATCGAGCTCAGGTAACTATCCATCGAGGTGGACAACCTCTGTCTCTAACTCTACCTGGTACCACCCCCACTCCACATCTCGTCGATGATACACAGCCAATGCATTATCCCGTTGTGCCAACTGAGCCCGTAGGAGATCCCTCTCCTGCAAAATGTCTCTATGCTCCTCCTCCCATCTCCATAAGAGATCCTCCAATCATGCTATCTCAACATGAAACCCAGCCTCCACATCCCTTGAGATAGCCTGAGGCATGGGCACCTTTGGGATGGCCTACTTCTCTGACACCCACTACTCTAGGACATTTTGTACATCTAGCTGCTTTGGAACCCCATCATCCTCTCCATCGCCAGTGAAGTCATTGACCTCCACCATGTTTGCATCATCAACTAGAGCCACCCAACCCTCCGCCGCCCCCCCCCCCACCCCCCGAACAATTAGAAATGAGGGCCATGAGTAAAGCATGCCTCACCTCCAATATGCCCTCCTCTAGCCACCACCACACTATAATATTGCCTATCTGGCAGTCAACTTCAGCCTTCTCCATAGCCCTCTCCACCCCCATCTCCCCCTCTTGATAAAAACACCGTGTCAGTACTGCTATCCGCTGGTCTCGATGGGTCATCCGGATAGGCAGCCCATCTATCGAAATTCATAGAATCCGATACACATCCTCCAAAGTCATAGTCATCTCCCATGTTGGGAGATGAAAAGTATTGGTGTGGGGATCCCACAGATTGATTAGGGTAGTCAAATATGCCCGATCCCCCACCATAGGCTCCAAACGCGTCACCTGCTTGAGCCCAAGGGCATCAAGCCACTCCCAATCCCCAAATGTCAAGGCATCCCGGGCATCAGAGAAAATAGTCGGTTGATGGTACCGACTCTTCACAACCTAAAAAATAATAAAAAGTAAACGAAAGTACCGATTGAGTACATACTTAATATAAAAAAAAACAAAGTATAGAAAAACAAAAGTACATCAAAAGTATAGACAAACAAAGTACAACAAAAGTACAAAAAAACAACGTACGAAAAAAATATATAAACATTCAAAACAAACTGTACAACAACGATCGCAGACATAAAAATAATTTTACAAAAACAAAAAACAAAACAAACAAAAAAATCATCCTAGGGTTTCAACCTTAGTGTGAACAAAAAAACAAAACAACAAAACAAAAAACATCCTACGGTTTCAACCTTAGTGTGAAAAAAAAACAAAAAAACAAAACAAAACGAAAAAAAATCATCCTAGGGTTTCAACCTTAGTGTGAACAAAAAAAAAACAAAACAAAAAAAATCATCCTAGGGTTTCAACCTTAGTGTGAACAAAAAAACAAAACAACAAAACAACAAAACAAAAAATATCATCCTAGGGTTTCAACCTTAGCGTGAACACAAAAACAATAAAACAAAAACAATCATCCTAGGGTTTCAACCTTAGTATGAACAAAAAAACACAATAAAACAAAAAAATTAATACTAGGGTTTTGACCTTAATATTAACGCAAAACAAAATACCACAAACAAACATTTATATGTAAGATTTTAACTTCATATGAAACAAAAATGAATAACAGGAATGGAGAAGGAACATCATACTAGTCTCGTCTCGGCTCCTTCACTCAAAGATCTGGTTCTCGCACTCATGATGTCCATGAAATTTTAGTAGCGCTCCGCTACGCACACTCGCACTCCTCCTCCTCACTACTCCAAATCGCCAAGAAAAATGTTGCAAATGAGCCCAAAACCTAGTTTTGGTCCTTTTATAGGTTGTTAGGCCTGTAATCGTTCCACCCTGGGATGAGCACTCTAGTTAGCACTCATCCCACCCTGGGAAGATTACCAAATTGGTATTCATCCCACCCTGGGACGATTATAGAGCAAGAAATAAAGCAACAAAAATTGCATCCAAAAAATGCACCAAAAATAGCAATAAATCTCCCGAACAAAGGTGCCTTTGCACCTGACATTCATGGCATGAAAAACCAGTCATCGGGGTCACAAATGATCACTATCCTACTCCCTAAGAAGGCTAGCATAGCTGGACCACTCCACGGGAAGGAGGATTTTTGATAATTTCTACCCCAATAGGCATCAACAAAAGGGTCAAAACCCACCAAAAATAGGTTCGATTGTTGGAAAACTGCATAAGCGTTCAATGAAAAACAACTGAAGGCACCCTTACAAACGTCATCTTGGGTCAAGCGACTCATCACTTTTCTCATTTTTGGTCATTCCCTCATCGATTCGTCGCTTGAGGGGGTAGTCACACTTAGTCACCAAATCAACAAATACACACCCAATCAAGGAAATGGCATGCATTCAAAGAATCATTGACAAAGACAATCACGCTCCTGCTTGGGGCAGCAAACAAGCAATAATCACAAGCTAAACAAACACTTGGCATTCTGGAAGCATGAAGACAAGGTTCCTTAGACAAAAGGTTGTGCCCTTTGCCTATTCATGACTGAACAATGTCCAAGATCAAGTACACCTCACTGAAAAAGGTTACACTTGAGTTAAGCTCCTTAGCTCGTCAAAAGCAAGGATTCAAGAATGCATGCCCTTTCCATACTTGGGGCATCAAAAGTTGGTTAGGTTACTAAGAAACCCTAATAATTAAGTTCTTTGGTCATCTATTTTTGCTCAACATTGCACCACACACAACGCATCCCAAAAAGGGGCATCTGTAGACACCAAAACATCACCAATCCGATTATGTGACTACAAGCACTGACCAAATTGGCATACATACCCCCTAGGGCAGCCTCCAGAGGTTAAAAAGTGGTCCTAACCACTCCCAAATCAGTTTTGGAAGGTCAGAGGTCAATTTGGCACCTTTTAAGCACTTTTCTCCCTATTCGTCCCACCCTGGGATGATTAGAATCCTATTCATCCCACCCCAGGATGATTAGCAGCAATCATTCCAGGGTGGGACGATTAGTAGGTTTGACTGGCAAAAAGTCAAGCCTTGACAAATGGCAGCCTAGATCTGCCACCCAACTTCACCTTCAAGGCATGCAATTGTGAGGAACGGTTTCAAATCAGAGAGAGGGACTTCAGTCAAGCATGCCCTGATCATGGAGGCCTCATGCAAGGAGGCCCTAAATCAGGGAGGAATCTTCTCTCCCCCAAGAAAGGCATGGTGAGCCAAGTGGCACCCTCGCATGCGCATTCAAAGGAGACCCTTGAGGTCTATAAAATGGTGAGCCTCCTCACCCCAAAAAAGAATAGAGCTGGAGCATTTGGAGCAATGGAGTGCTGCCAAATTATACCCCCATTCCCTTTTGTGCTTCCTACATCCCTAATTTCTCTTTTGGAAGAGAGGTTATCGGGTGAACACTAGGAATGCAATCCAGACCCAAAACCCAAGTAATCAGCCACAATCCCACACCAAACTCATTGACACAACCCCCTAGGAGGTTTTGGACCCATCCCACTTGGATTGGTGCCAAAACTAAGCCCCAAATGGTGGGCATCCTGCCCTCGGGTGCCCCCCGCACTGCTACAGTCCTAATCATCCCACCCCAGAGTGATTAGAAATCTATGCATGATTTCTCTACTATTCTTTTTGCATTATGTTGTATCTGATTTACTTATGCTGCTGTTCAAGTTTCATTGCATTATGACCTGTTTTGACCTTGTTTTTATCATTTTTATGCGTTTACTAACCTACAAGGAGCACCTTCGGATATAGGATGATCTGGGAAGAATATGCCAAATATGACCTTCTGGGTCATCTCAAAATGCCCCTTTTAGTCTAACCCCAAGTTTGTAGGAGTTTTGGAGGCCTCTGGGCAGGACATTTGCAAGGTCACTCTTGCACATTTTGTGACAATCCTAATCATCCCACCCCGGAGTGATTAGAAATCCATGCATGATTTCCTAATTTTTCTTTTTGCAATGGGTCCCTAATGATGTCTTGATGCTTCTGTCAAATTTTGGGTTCATTATGACATGTTTTGACCATTGTTTCATTCTTTTTTACATTAACTAGCCGGAGGCCTTGGGGATTGCATGTTTTCCTACATCCGCATATGCTATTAACTGTTTGCTATTTTTCTATGTGTAGGATCTCACCACCAAGAACACTGGAGGGGTAAAAAGGAATGATGAACACATGGATGCAAGCGGTGGCAACGTTTGGCCTTCCCATTTCAAATGTGGGCATGCAAAAGACACTGGAAGCGTACCATCCGTTGATGTAACAAAATGTATCAAGTGTTCTAAGACCTAGATGGGGGACGTATTGTAATTGGATTTAAATAAACATTAATAAAATAGGACCTACTTTTTTTTTCTTACATCTTGCTTCTTTTTGCTTTATTTCCTACATGCATTTGTTTCATCCCATTCGTAGGACTTAGCATCTAAACCCCATATCTATTTCGTTTGCATCAATAATCTGGTATGCCATCACTCCACATTTAGCTTTCACTATGTTGTCTATATATGGTACCTAAAACAAAACAAAAATAGAAAATTATGTTATATTCACAATAAAAAATAGTCTAGTACAACTATTTGTGGGGGTCCCATCGGGCATGCCATAATGAAATGTACAAAAGTTACAATTTGATAAAACTGTAGACACCCAAAAGTTGCACATGTCTACCTCTACGTACTTGTAGATCCATCAGGACACTTGTAGGTTTGCATAGACCATCCTAGACACCTCTAGGCTATTGTAGACCAGTGTAGACCATTGTAGACCACTCTAGACCAGCGTAGACCACTCTAGATCAGTGTAGGCCATCGTAGACCTTTGTAGACTTATGTAGACCATTTCATTGGTCTATAGGCATGAAACCCTACTAAACTACACAATCCACATCATAACCACCTTTCATCCATCAAAAGACCACTTATCAATCACCTAAGGCAACTTAAGCCCTTCCTAGACCTAATTAGGACCCCATGGGACTATTAGTTCCCAAAAAGTCTTAATTAAGTTAATTCCAATTCTAATTTTAAAGTCACTTCACTTAAGTGCACTTTTTGGATTAAAAAGGTTAATTAGGTTCCTAAACCCTAATTAGTCCTAATTATTCCCTCCCACATGTGTGTGCACCAAGTTAGTTAGGATATTTCCTAGGAAACCCTAACCTAACCCCAAATCTAACCTAGGGACCACCTAACCCTAGTAAACCCTAATCTCTCCTCACACATGTGTGAGGATGAGATATTTCTTTAGGGAATGTAGGAATGACACCTCATAAACCCTAACCTAACCATATTAGGACTTTACCTTAGGGTTTAGTACTCCTAACCACACCCCCTACACCTTAGGTTTTTCTATAAATAGTGGACCTAATTCCTCATTATCTCTCTCTCTCCCTTTTAGTTAGCCTACAAAAACTCTACAAAAATATGACCAAAAGTGCAATCTAATACATATGAACCATACAAACAACATAGCAGCACCTGAGGAGCCCATCCAAACAAGGATCTCCAGTAGAAAGTACTACAACTCAATTCACCCCCGACCTATGAATCCGACTTCCAATTCTCCCCTCGACCTACGAGTTGGTCCTACAGAAGGTTTTTCACTCCAAATCACTCAGGTATACTCCATTTCATATATTTACAGTCATTCATATAGTTTATTTTAGTTTTCATTCTTCTTCAACATGGGGCCTAACTAAGGCAAGCCCCCAAACATACTAACTCCCTTTTGCAGGTCTACAATAGATGCAAAGAGGAAACAACAGCAAATACAACTACCGATGGCACACATTACGCATGAAGCCCACCTACATTGAGGAGCCCAAAAGATAGCATCAGATTTATTGTACATTTATGAAATAAAGGATGGGAATTCTCCCTATTTGTAACCTAAAGCATTTCTATCATGAATAAAATCAACATTTCTGAATAATCTATGTTATAGCAAGTTTTTGGATCAAATGTCATCTTTTGTACATTTCATTCTGGCATGCCTGATGGGACCCCCACAAAGGATTGTGCTAGACTAGTTTTATCATGAATCTAACACAATTTACTATTTTTATCTTGTTGTAGGTACCATATCTAGACATTACAGAGACCCTTGAAGCCTTGACAACCCCCTCAAGCCCTCAAAATAGGGATTTTAGGCCCATAGATCTGATTCACCCCGACCTATGAATCCAGATCCAATTCACCCTGACCTATGAATTGAGCATAACTACTCCAAAAACCCTCAAACTTGTAGAGGTCAATAGTAGAAAGATAGAAAAATCCATCTAGAGAAAAAGGAATCAGGTATTCCCCTTTTTTCCTCTTTGTTCTATCATTTTATTGCAATGAAAATTTCACTAGCAAATGCATCATGTCATTCGGTGAATCTCTTATTTCAATGCACTTATCATGTCAAGAACATTTAGGTTAGCTGCTCTATATTTATATTTCTATATAAAATCAATTTACACCTCTTTATAAATCAATTTACATCCTTTAATTAAAGTAGGTTTTCATTTCTAGTCATCCTTTTTGTAAATCACAATCCTTAAAGCCCCTCTTTCTTGCAATAGTTAGATCTTCCAAATTGCTATCCAAAAACCTGCGTTAAATCAGAAAGTTCAGTTCATTTATTTTTCAAGAACACTCTCATTTCTTTTCTCAAATCGCATTTTAAATAGGTTTTTATTTTTCCTTTTGTATTATTCTATCAATCTCTTTTGAAAGTACATTTCAAATTCCCTTTTCCAAAATTGCATTTAGGATTAGGGTTTACACTTTTCATTTGAACATTTCATTAAGGCAAATTTCAAATCTCTTTTTGCACCAACACAATCAATTTCCATTCCTTTCATGCATCTAGGATTAAAGCTTTTTAATCTCTTTCCACATCAATTTTTCAAAGCATATTTCACATTCCTTTTTGTACAAATGCAATTCCCAATTTCATTTCATGCATTTAGGGTTTAGAATTTCAAATCTCTTTTTGCATTTCCTTATCAACGCAATTTCAAATCTCTTTTTGTACCAAAAATCACTTTCCCATTTCTTTCTTGTATCTAGATTAGATTTTCAAATTCCTTCTTGCATTTCCTTATGATAGTGAATCATTTCCTTTTACAAAAGCAAATTACACTTTCCTTTCTTGTCTTTAGCTTAGACTTCTCATTTCTTTGGAAATCACATGCTTTGTTTGGTTTGCTTGTTTACTTCATAAGCATAGATCCTAGCTTCTTTCCAAAAAGGCACATAGGACTAGATTTCTTTTAAAACATCTTACTTTAGCCTTTGCTTCCAAAAAGTGCATCTAGGGCTAGATTTCATTTCAAAAAGGCATTTAGTTAGATTTCTTGCTTTATACATCATCATTAGAAAACTCAAACCCACACACACACGTGGTTCAAAACAAGTGGTGAGATTGGATTTCATCCCCAATCCATCGCTCGAGACTGGTGTGGTAGGAGTTGTACCCTCCACCATCTCACCTCCCTAGACACCTAGCAGCCCCACAAGAGTGGTTTTCTAGACTTCATCACCAGAAAACCCCCCACTTTTGAGACTAGGCTTCTAGATTTCATCACCAGAAGTAACCTTCGAAGTGGGATAGGATTAGATGCCTTTGTTCACAAGGCTTACATAATTCGTGAACATGGTAACTATCATTATTGACTAAGCCCACCCGAGGGTGAAGCGAAAGCATGGGTATGCCAGTAGTAGGTCTCAGATAGTGCCACCTCTTCTCGTGAGAGGATACAGTGAGCTCATTTCAGCACTTTGAGTTCTCCCCCCATAGGTTATCATTTTACTATACCTTCCATATAGGTCACCATTCACACATCATGATATTGTTCTATTATGTGCATCTTTGGGTGTTGCAAGAGGTTCTATACCGATGACACTCCTAATTTTCTAGAGTATTCACTCCACTACCCATGATTTTATCTAGGAAGTATCAACATCAAAACACACTCAAATGAATAAAACACTTTATTTTTGCATTTAGAACTGATTCCAGTTTCACATTGTTTGCATGATCACAAACTAGTTTCAGCACATCACACCACACAACACTTTTTTTTTAGCTCCACATAGCTTGTCACTATAGTTTGAGTCCACACATCATAGGGTTGCTTCCAAACCCCTTTACACATCACATCCAAAACCACAGACCTTAGTCTCTGTATAGTTCTAAAGCTTCACAACATGATATACACCATCATGCCTATTGTTACCCATAGTCGAGCACGTGAGCAAGCACACCATATAGAGGAGGCTTCTAGCACCACTTCTAGTCAGTCTACCCCTCCTCCTTCACTCATGAAGGGGAAATCCACATGCACACCTGATCTACTCATAGGATTTGATCCATGTTACACACATGATATCCCAGGGTGAGACATCCACTTCGAGTGAAGCCCTTGCCACTTCATTCAAAGAAGACCATCCACTTACTTACCCTTCATCATCACCTAATCCACCTTCCATATTCTATGACCATGTGATCTACACTACTCTAGGACAACCCCCTCCTCTATTCACCATAGAAGAGGAGACCCCACCTACATCTCCTACCTTCACACACCCTTTCTTTCAGAGCCTATCTCAATCCCTATTTGAGAATGACTCCTCATTACTAAACTGTACTCACCCTTAGGTTGAATATTTTACCCCTACCATAGGGATGATTTTAGACCCCTCCTCATCCACACTAGGCACCCAGATGCCATCCTTCCAATCTACACCACAACAACCCCCTTGCAACAACAACAAGTACCACCTCCATCATCACACCTACACTCTTCCCAAGAGTCACAACCATCTTCTTCCCAACAACCATTTTTCCTAGCCTTTGAGGATTTGTCCCAACCACCTCCTCAAATGCAACCAATGCAATACCAACAACATCAACCAACCACAAACACCCAATCTAGAGTGAACACATTTACCACTCCACCTTCCCAAGCTCCTACTTTGGGAGCTTACCCTCCTTTCTCTTCATCCTTCCCATCTACATCGTAGGTAATGGGAGGGTATGCTACCCAATATACCATTCCACATTTGGCTACATCTACCTTTAGATTACCCCCTCCTCCTTTTTAGGCTCCAACTACTGGTCCTCTTCCCACCTATGGACCAAGACCCATAGCCTATACCCCTATTCCCCTAGGGTACTCCACCCAGTTTAGTTTTCCCACATCTCATCCATTAGGATAGAGATAGGTGCCATCCTTTGACACTTCATCTCATCCACCTCCCACATCATCAATCCTGATACCTCCACCATTATCTATAGGGCCTACATTCTTTATACCTCCTCCTTCTTGGTCATCACCTCCCATAGCCCAACCATTACAGTAGGCTCAATCCCAATAGATACCTATGCCACAACCGCACACCCCACAACCACAATACTATTACCCTCAACAAATGCTTGTTCCACAACCTAGTGTTCCATCAATCATGACATCATACATCACTCAACAACCACCTCACCAGGACCAGTTGCAATACTTCCCTCAACAATACTAGGAAGAACAACTCCAATATCCACCACACTCATAGGCTCCACCCACCTTCACACCTTCCCCTACACCCTTAGCACCCAAACTTCAACTTCTACAAGATGAAGTAAAGATGCTCAACCTTCACACAACTAGCTATGGACCACAGAAACCAACCTACGATGAACTCTACAATGAGCCAGTCCACCCATCAGTGCCAATCCCACCTTATCCCTATCACTTTGAGATCCCAAAGTTTGATAAATACAAGGGTAAGGAAGATCCTAGAGAACATGTGAGCAACTACCACTCAGCTTGCTACCAGCTTCATAGTAGCAATCCCCTCATGTTACGTACCTTCTCCCTTTCACTTGGGGGACAAGCCTTAGACTGGTACAACATGCTCCCATGCCATAGCCTGTATACCTTTGAACAATTGGCCAACTCCTTCCTGGAACACTTTTCCATAAACATTAAAAATAAAACTAACTTTTAGATGTCTATGCCCTACGATAGGTAGACGATGAACCTATTACCGAGTTTGTCTCATGGTGGAGATCTATCATCCATGACCTCACCCATAGCCTTCCTACTACCGAGTTAGTGATACTCTTCTCCAAGAGTTGCCACAAACACATCTCCACATATTTGCAACTTCATCAAAGTCATACCTTTGAAGAAGCCATTACCCAAGCCAAAGTTATTGAGGACATCAAGGTCCAGTCAAGCAAGATTAAGTTGAGATAGAAACCAAACTACAACTCCAATTTTTATTTCAATAGAAATACACCTAACCAACCTTATCCTTGACCACCACAAGCCAACCAAGTGGCAGCTGCTACCTTAGCACCCTCACCGGTCCCACAATTCTCTCCTCCACAATAAAAAATATTTCAAACCAATGTGCCTCCCCCTCCTAGGCCTCAGTAACCTCATAGCATGCATCCACAGGTTCCACAATGCAACCTTACACCACTTTCTGAACCATTACCAACCCTCTTCTAGAGGTTATACGATGTAGGCCACATCATCCTACCCAAAATCTGACCACTTGATCCAAACCTACCTAAGCCTCGAGGATATAATGAGCAAGCCTTCTATCAATACCACCAATAGTGCAACCATAGTATCGATGCTTGTCACTCCTTCCATGGTCATGTCCAAGATCTTATCGAGAGGGGTACCATCCAAGTCTCAAACCCCCTCGCACCACAAAATCAAAACCTAGGGATCTTCCAAAACCCCTTACCTGATCATAGGGGAACTAACCCCCAAAGACCTCCACCTAATCCCCAAGGGCCACCTAGGTAGGTAAATAGTGTCCAATATGACCCCCCTTCACATGGTATAGTGGGCATGATTAACCTTACCACTCAAAATCAATGGTATCCCTCACACCAAACCCCACCTATTATTTCCCTATCAGTACCATTTACATCCCCACCATCTCCTACGACTTCCAACACCACACCTCCACCACCACAAAATGTCATCACAATCTATGGTAGCCTTACCCACCAACTACATAATGCTCCCACCCGATTATCCATATATGATCTTCTACAATAGTCTCAACCCCATCATGAGGCATTGAATGACATCCTACATTCTATCAATCTTGAGACTCATGACACGAATACCTTCATGAACTTTATAGGAAATATTCCACATTGCCTTCAACCCTCCATCAGCTTTCATGATCATGAGATCATAAAACTTATAGGAGAAGGAGCAGATCCTCCTCTCCATATCCAAGCGACCATCAATGATATTACATACAAATGTGTCCTCATTGATACAAGTTCCTCCATCAGTATCATCTCCACATTAGCTCTACATCACCTACATATCCCACCAGCTCATTTTACCACCCCATCACTCGACCTACGTGCATTCGATGGATCCATGTGACCTATAGTAGGATCCATTATCCTACCCATCCGAGTAGGTATCCACACTATCCCCATCCTCTTTCACATCATTCAAGGTGAAATGTAGTACAACATCCTACTTGGTCATCCATGGATCAGGGACATGTAGTGTGTCCCCTCTACATTGCACCATTGCATCAAATACATCCATGATGGACTTATCCACTATGTTCCTACCGATGGGGACCCCTTTAAATTCTACAACATTGTAGACCTACCACCCATACCTTCATCATCCTCCACACAACTATTCCTTATTTCTTCTCACCAATCTATAGGAGCATCGACATCATCCCCTACATCCTCTTCATTACCACAATCATCACCAAGGATACACACCTCAATATCCACACCATTAGCACCAACCACTATAGTACCCAATCTAACTACCATACCATTTTCACCACCCTCCTTATGGCCACCACCACCATCTCAACCATCATCATCCAAAAATCCACCCATGACATCAAGACCATCCTCATTACCTACACCACGACCTACCACTCCACCTCACCCACCTTCCTCCATAGAACCTCCTCTTCTTCCTACACCTCAAACACCTCCCCTTCCTTTTCACCCATGACCTAGGTCCTTCACCTCACCTCGTAGCCCAACACCAGCTCCCACTCCTCCTTCCCAATTCCCACATGTGGATCACCCTATCCCAACCATAATAACTGAATGCCATGAGTGGGAGCAATGAGCTTCCCACCTTAATGATCAGTTGTTACATCCTTCTACTACTACCATAAGATATTCCTAAGTCACATCCTCATATTCCAATTTAGATTCACCACCTCACTCACCACAACATACACCATCCCATATTTCTATTTTTATGACAAATTTAGGCCCAAGTGACTACAATGTGCATGATGCCCATGTACGTCCACCTATAGTTCAGTCCACATGTGACTTCGGCTACCCTTCAACCTCAATTTTGACCATAGGAACTATCATACAATTAGGGCCTCCTAACAACCAAACTAACTTTGTGTATGCAAGAGTTGATTCCTCACTCCCACCTATAGCCCCTCCACCACCACAATCTAATTTTTATGGTACACTAGATCACATGGCTAACCCCTATTTTACCTTACACTACCTTCGATATTTCCATTGGCATGGATTTAGGTTAGGCCATTATGAACAAGGGTTACATACACCCATCAACCCTCATGTGCAATTACCTACTAACAAATCTAACCTAGGTTATCGCCCAACCACCATTCACACGCTTGAGGATGAGCTCCAAGACCTATCCCTACACCCTTCCCCACTTCCAACACACACCTTGGAAGAGTATATCGATATGGATATCCTAGAAGACAACCCATCCCCTCACTCAACTATCATAGTTCCTTATGACTTCTTTCAAGAAACTCCTCTTTTTGACACAACATCATCATGTTGTGTTGATAAATTAACAAGTCAATTGGCCACCTTGTCTCTAAATGCTCATGATCTAGAGCATGACATGGCATCTCCCCCACCATCACCAACACATTTGGCCATATTTCTACCTATACATCGACAACTCCATCGATCCACTACTCGACCACATTCTCCACCTATCATCCTACACCCTCCATTGAGCCTCCTACGATATCCATAGGTTATTGAGTCTTCATCATCAGACTCTTCACCACCTACTTCCCCCATGACATCAATTAATATGGTCAACATGGATCTCTTCTCCCCACTTTGATACACACAATCAAATTTATGATGACATACCAAATCCAAATTTTATCGATCTCACACACATCTCACCCATACCATCACCCCAAGATTTTCTACTTTCACCTCATGTCCTACGTACCACTAATGCTCCTTCACCTTCTACACCACCTCACATCCCATGCGTTCATCACACAAACATCTACATAGATGATGAATATAAAATTCTTGAGGCCATCGATGACCTCCACCTCATTCCAATCCCAGAACAACTTCATGATGGTTCTCACATGCTAATCAAAGAAACCATTGATGTAGACATCAATGACAACCCAAAAAACCCTTACATTGTTAAACTAGCCGCTAGCCTTTTATCCCAAGAGCACATTTTGTTCATTGATTTCCTTAGAAAGTATATTAAAGTCTTTTTGTGGTCCTAAAAATATATTCCAGTCCTTGATCCCACCCTCATAGTCCACAATCTCACATTAGACAAAGAGGCTAAACCTATCAAACAAAAGCTACGATGCATGCATCCAATAGTAGCATTGCTAGTAAAATCTGAGCTCCAAAAGCTCTTAGATGTAGACTTTATCATACCCATAGACTATCCTGAATGGGTCTCCAACATGGTTCCAGTGCCTAAACCTTCGATGAGGTTCATGTCTGCACTGACTTCCATGATTTAAACAAAGCGTGTCCCAAAGACAACTTCCCTCTACCTAACATCGACTCGCTAGTCGACTCCATAGTAGGCCATGAGATGATTTCCCTTATGGATGGATTCTCTGGATACAACCAAATTAAAATCAACCCCATTGATCAACATAAAACTTCATTCACAACCCCTAGGGGACTTTTTGCTACAAGGTCATGCCCTTTGGCCTTAAAAATATTGGGGCAACCTACCAGCATGCAATGACTTACATATTTCATGATTACATGCATAAAATCATGGAATATTATGTTGATGACCTCATCACAAAGTCCAAGGAATGTTCACAACATTTAGATGATCTTCGAAAGATCTTTGACCGTTTACTAGAACATAATGTGTGCCTTAACCCAAAGAAGTGTGTCTTTGGAGTTACCTCAGGAAAAATACTAGGGTTCATTATCTCCCAATGCGGCATCGAGGTAGACCCTAACAAAGTAAAGGCCATCATCGAGATGCCCCCACCTACCAACCTAAAGCAATTATGCAGCCTCCAGGGAAAAATCACTTCCATTCATCGATTCATAGCACAACTATCAGACAAGTGCAAACCATTCAATCATCTCCTACAGAAAGGAGTCACTTTCAAATGGGATGACAACTATCAACAAGCCTTTGATTCTATCAAAGCCTACCTCACTTCTCCACCAGTTATGTCTCCCCCACACCCACAATTACCACTTACGCTATACATTTCAGCCATAGATTTCATGCTAGGCACATTATTAGCTCAAAAGAATGCACTCGACAAAGAGCAAGCTATATATTATATCAGTCGTACGCTAGTCAACTACAAAATTTGATATGGGTACATGGAAAAACTATGCCTAGCTATAGTTTTTACCACCCAAAAACTTCATCACTATATGTTAAACCACACTACTTTTGTCATCGCTCGAGACAATCCCCTACGATATATGATGAACAAAAGTTACCACAACTCTCGCACAACAAAATGGATTATGCTTCTAACTGAATTTGACCTAGAGTTCATTTCACAAAAATCCATAAAAGGATAGGTCATCATAGACCAACTTGTAGAGGCTCCACTACCAGATGATCAACCTCTCCTTATTCAACTTTTAGATGATTCCATATTCCATATTACAGAAGTCGAAGAATATGTCGAGCCAGAATCATCGATGGATCTTACTCTATTCTTTGATGGCTCTCGATGCACTCACGCTAGGGGTGCAGGTATTGTTTTCTTCACACCCAAAGGGGAACCACTCCCCTTTTCATTCAAATTAGACTTCCCTTGCACAAACAATAATGCAGAATATGAAGCCTTAATCCTAGGATTAAAATAGGCCCACTCCATGCATATCAGATGCCTCCACATCATAGGTGATTCCCTCTTAATAGTAAACCAAGTGCAAGAAATCTAGCAATATCATTGTCCAGTCCTTCAACAATACAAGTAGGTTGCACAACAACTTCTTTCCCAATTCGAGTGGTACGACATCGAAGTCGCTCCATGATCATCAAACCATTTTGTTGATACAATGGCCTCCTTAGGATCATTAATCCTACAAAACCCCCTATCAGATACCACATGTGTATCCATTCACACCCTCACCCAATCTACCATATCACCTATGCCTCCCATAGATGATGGTGGTATTCATGTAGTCAATACCGAACCACATGATCCTTGGTTTGCATAAATCAAGGATTATATTAAGTTAGGATTCCTACCATGTGACCTACCACATGCTCATCATCGAGCATTCAAACAAAGAGAGATTCACTATACATTATTGGGGGACATCCTCTATCATCATAGTTATGATGGCATCCTCTTGCATTGCCTAGAACCACATGAATCTCAATGGGTTGTACAAGAAACCCATGATGGTACATGTGGTGGCCACTTCAGTGGCATGGCAATCACAAAGTGCATCCTTCGCATGGGCTACTACTGGCCCAAGATGGAACATGATTGTTGTGAGTATGTGAAGCATTGTGTCAAGTGCCAACAACACGCAAATCTCACACATCTCCCATCTCAAGTGCTTCAACCTATTCAGTCCATGTGGCCTTTCTCTCAATGGGACCTTGACCTTATCGGAAAAATCACACCCACCTCATCCAATAATCACAAATTTATCATCACGACCATAGAATACTTTACAAAGTGGGTCGAAGCCATCCCACTCATCCAAACCATGGGAGCTAAGATTATGGTATTCATCACAGACCATATAATATGTCACTTTGGAATCCCCTCCCAAATCATCTCTGATAATGGGAAATCATTCAAGAACAAAACTATCCATGCTCTTTGCACCAAATTCAACATCCATCATAGTTTCTCTACCCCATACTACCCATAGGGTAATGGTCAAGCAGAGGCTACCAACAAAACAATCTACTCCATACTTCATAAGATAGTAGTAGAGTCTCATCATGATTGGCATAATCAAATACCCTTAGCTTTGTGGGCCTACCATATGAGCATTCATACTCCCACTAGGGCAACCCCCTTCTCACTGGTCTATGGTGCTGAAGCCATTATACCCCTAGAACTTGAGATACCATCCTTACAAATATCTATGAAAGAATTCATTGATGATGACACTGCTCATCAAGCCCACTTTGATCAACTCACACTCCTCGATGAACACCACATTCATACCATCGAGCACACATGAGTCTATCAAGACCACCTTCATCATACCTATGATAGTAAGGTGCACCAACATGAATTTCAAATTGGTGACTTAGTTCTCAAAGAGAACCAACAAATCACAAGTCAACCTCACCAACAACATGACAAGTTTACCCCAAACTAGCTAGGCCCATTCATAATCACACACAAATTTAGTTTAGGTGCCTATCGATTGGCTAATCTCGAAGGTCTCACCAAACCTAAACCCATTAATATTCTTCACCTTCATACATTCAATGCGTAGCTTACGTAGGTCTCCACCACCACACATCGTACATAGTGCTATCTACATACACATCACTCACTATGCACATCACCATACACACACGATATTTCTTTCCTATTATAATAGATGTACATTTGCTTTTTATGCCATTTATATGTTGTTGGTATCTATTTCTATTTGTAGGATTTACATCATCCACCACTACATCATCAGTAGAGATACATGATCATACACAGCACTATCAACATCTCAGACTACCACCATGCAGGATCATCCCCCACTACCCCTAGTTCTGATCACACCGATCGATCTAGCTAGGCCACCTACCACTATACATACTAGATAATACTCACCCTCATCCCATTTAGATCACCACACTCCACCCCGATGCCCTTCACCCCACCATAGAGGTTCATCCTACTCACCTCACTTAAGAGACAGTCAGGTCTCCCTATCCTCCTTTGATGAAAAGGAGGAAACCTCCCATGTCCACACCCAAGGGTCTCCTCCACCTCCACCTGAGGATACAAGGAACCCCTACTCACCATCCTCTTCCCCTCACCATCCTTCAGGAGCTTATCACCTTGCCAATAGAGGATACACACATCATCCTGCATGTCCTTCATGCTTACCTCCCCCACTTTCAAGTGGGATGTCCCCATACACCCAAGCCCTTCACCTACATGCTTCCCAAGCCACTTCCATGTGTGTACCTCCATCCCATACATGATGTTACCCATAACCTTCTCCTACACCACCCATCCTTCAGATGCCACCTTCACCACTTCAAGGCTTACCATTTCAGCCAACCTCACAATCTGCAAAGTCATTCCACTCACCCCCATCATCCTCTCATGCAAACTCCTCTTCACACCCATATTTCACTCCTTATCCATTGGAGTCCTACTCTCCACCTTCTCCAATCCTATCACCTCCACATCTTGATATCCAACACATCCTATCTCGACTCGATGCTCTCGAGCTACATCTGAGTCATTGTCACTACCTCACTTCTACTCACTAGTCCACCATGGCTCATACATCTTCACCTCCCCTAGGTCCATTCCTCATCCCTAAGTTTGACCCACATCAGAGTCTCGACCCACTCCTCCACCATTCAACCTCACTCCATCCGCTTCTCGCTCACCTCCTATAGAGCCCTATATATATCCCATGCCTATCCCCTCTACACCATTATCCAAAATATTTCATCATCTCCTTCATCAAGGCCTCCTGGTGTTACCTAAAATCAGGCCTATTGACCCATCATATCCTAAACCATAGAATTACCATGAACATCAGTTCTGTATATACCATCACCATCCAAGCCATGACATTGACACATATCATACATTTGAAACCTTGGTAGACAACATGTTGCTTGGTGATCATATCCCATCATCTGAGCATTCTCATTCATCCACCCAACTCTAGAGTCCTCCATGCCACATCATCCCTCACACTTTGCCACCACGTGAATCTCTGATAGCTCCCTCCCACTACATCCACCACATGTCAAACTACACAAACCATCAAAGCCCTAGCAACATTGTCACCTCACCTCCTCACTCATAACCTGACCCTCATCACTTTTCCCATCAGTAGTTCCTCTTCATCCTCCATCTTCATTCCTTTCTCTTCTTCTTCTTATTTCTTCACATAGTTGTATGGTCATGCTTCGAGTGGCTACATACCTACGTTAATCTAATGTCTTTCTTCTCATCCCTTTCCTTTGGTAATCCCCTCATCTTGTTGGTTACCAATGCTTATTTCTTCTTACTTCTTCCATTTATAAATCCCACCTTCAAATTCTTCCTCTTTTTGTCATTATCACATGCATTCCCACTAGTCACATATTATTCACCTACTACACACACCCCACACACTAGGGCAACCATTATCACAACATCCTACCTTCATTCCTACCACACCATACACTTATTTGTAAATAAGATTTTAAATCTACAATCACTACATTTCATGATCTTCCTCTTGTAGATATTTCATTCTCCCATTTGCATCATTTACATTACATCCATTGCATATATCCATATGTTTTTCATTATGATTTCATTTCATGTTTGTATATTCTTCCCCAAAAATGCACCTTCGATAGGAATAACATATGCACTTGTTAGCATCACCACTTGGATGTCCATTCCCCTTTTTAGGATTAAGGTGTATATAGGTGTCTTGTTTAGTTTTGACCATTCACTAGTTCAGTCAATCAAATGTCACCTCTAGCTGATAGGTTTTCTACACTTCTTATAGTTCTCTTAGGTTGGTTCAACTTCTATCATGTATCACTCACACAGGTTACATGCTTAAACAAATTTTGAGTCTAGGGAAGATAACACCTTGCATAGATATCACCATCTAGAGAATAATTTCCCCTACTCATCCTATCACTTGCATGGTCAACATACGACCTAGGGATAAACAAAGGGATAAGCATAAGCAAAAATTAGACAAATGGGCAGAAAACAAAAGCCAATGCCCATACAAAAAAAAAAAAAAAGAAAGAAAAAGAGCACCACAAAACAAATACAAGCAATAAATGAGGGGTAGAAAACAAAAGGAAAAGCCTCCAGATATCACAATTGTTATGCTTCATCACCTTTGGTCCTTAGGTTCAACATAACATCATGGGATGATTTCCATCACTAGAAATAGGCTCCAAGAGCCTACCTACCAATGGAATAGTCTTACAAGTGGTGACATATCTGTCACATTAGCGACCTTATTTTGTATAGATCATTACACGCTTGTGGATGAGCTAGCTAGTTTGGCTATGTTTACAATGGGTTAATCCTACCTCCCTCAAAATGGATAAATGAACCTCACTCATTTACACACATAAGTCCATGATAGACTTTGAACCAGTCAGATTAGTTATGAGTTGTCACCAACACTTGCACAATTTTTGGTTTGAGATTTGATTACTATAACTATGATTGTCAAAGCCATTACATATACCTTATACCATCCTACATCCCTGAGATTATGGAATGGATCACATTCACATAGGTACATGCCATGATACAAGTGCTTCCTTTGCGCATTTCAGTCCTCTCATACATGCATCTATGCATCTATGCTACATAGAGTTATCAAACATTATAGTACTCCATTTATCCTACATGCATCCTCTCACATTGCATCATCACATTTATGTTACATGCATCTACCATAATTCTAGCATACATTATTGCATTCACATCAAATCACATAGCATTGCATTCAAATTACACTACTTCATATCATTCTACAATATACCTATACTACAGTATAATCATATGCCTACACCCTACCACATATATATTCATGCATTGTACATTTACTCACAAATTATACTATGCTAACAATTCAAACACATTCAAATCATAATCAAAACACATGTATATATAACAGCCACAACCAAAAGGTATATATATAATCCATAAAAAATACCCATAGGCTACAAACTAGGACCATGCCCACCATACATCATCCAAAACTGCTCGTAAGCTACAATGACAATCAACCCTAACTACCACTAGGAGTCTCTCCACTCCCCTCATGGCTAGCCCTCCCCTATGCTATCCACATGTCACTATAGCCCTACTAGACTCTACCCTCACTCCTGATCCCTAAGCCCCTATAGGAGACAACACCATCCCTAAACCAACAACCACATCTACACCCTGTACCACATCTTGTACCTCAACCCTCATGCCTCTTTGACCCACCAAAGCTACACTCTGATGACTCTACTGAGAGTATGTCCATACTCATGATTGTGACCTAGACCATGACACCACCTAGTCATAATCAGGGAGTGGAATCCCATGCATCACCAGGGAAAACTCACAAGCCACCCACTTTGCTACCTCCTTAGCCAATAACCCTCCTGCACTCTCACTACCCCTCTATAGCTACTCTAACTCTACCCTCAAATAAACCACATAATTTGGTACCTCCCCTACCACCTAGGCTCCCTCAACCTCCTCTCATGACTACTACTATCTCACCATCTCAGCATACAACTCTACAATCTCTACATCCTAGGCCTCCACCATAGATCGCTCCCTCTACACCTACTACCCTATCTCCTCTACCATATTAGCATACCTAGCCTTTAAGGCCTTTCGATCAACATCACCAATAGCCTCCAATGCTATCATCCTCTCCTCCAAATCTATCACCTCTACCATCTTACTCCTCTCACCCTCATGGAGCTCTCCCTCTAGCTAACGTACTTGATCCCATAATAATAATACCTCCTCCTCTACATCCTACATCTCCTACTCCTCAATAGGAATCTCTCCCATCTCACCAAGAAACCCATATCCATAGTATCATCAAAACCACCCATAGCTACACCCCCACCTACCTCCTCCATGATCACTCCCTCCTCCATAGGTTGTGCCCCACTACTCATAGGAACCTCCTCCACTCTCTCCACAAATGCACTCGAGGTGCCACCCAATCATCACCTAGACCATCAAAGAGGCACCTCTATCTCACTACCAGATCTATCCTATGACCTAGCTTGAGTACCTCTAGCTACCCTCCCCTCTATCATAGGTACCCCACCACCAGGTGGTACCCATCGATCAACTACCCCAACACCTAGCTCCCAGCTCTACATCACCCACCAGGCATCATACTCTGGTGTCATTCCTACATCATCCACATCTGAGATCACCATAGGTGGGTCCCTCTCACCAGTCCATGGTAAGACTACAAACTGCTCCCCCTATCACCCCATCATCGATAATATACAACAAGCACCTCTAAAATATCCTATCATAATCCGAACTATCACATCACTCGACTAAACTAAAAGAACTTAGCCTACCAAGTATACCATCCCACCAACCACCTCCCCTGATGAATAGCACCCAACTGCTCATCATCATGCTCCCATACCACCCCACCCCTCCAAGACCTCCACATAATCACATCAGGCACCAACTCTCCAAACTTCACCCTCCAAAATAGAGGATCACCCTCATGTGGCCTCTTAATACCCTTCTCCTCATATATCCTCCATCTCAAAGCATAGGGTAAATGTATCTATCCATCAACATGTGCATTATAAGGCAACAATGATGGTCACTCAATGGCTATGTGCTCCCATGCCCATACCTATAATAAAGGAGTCCAACTCAACCCCTTCCTCCCACATGCACTACATCATGCAACTCCCTATACACCTGAGCCAAAAGTGTAAGTACCCATGCAAACACAATATTTCGCTCCACCATATCACTCACCACATCCAACATATTCCAGGTAAACAATAACCTAGAAGTATCAGGTAAAGCATAAGTAGAAATCATCACCATCACTACACACTGGCGCTTAGACAACATCTTATTATTCCAAAGAAGCTCATAATCCATCTTCTTTGTATCTACCTCCCTCCACTTATCCCCAAAGAACCACTCCATCATAGCTACCTGACTATCATCAGTCATTGCCCTCACTGGAACACCCTCAATAGGCAACTTATATATCCTATATACATCCTCCAGGGTGATCGTCATCTCACCCATCAAAAAATGAAAGGTGTTCCGATCTGCATCCCACCTCTCACACAAAGTAGATATATATGCCCTATTGGCATGAATGCTCTTGCATTCCCATACACCTCTAAACCACACCGCATCCAACCACTCCTCATCCTCCTTATTCTTCATAAGCTCATCCAACTCACCCTTCATCGTACGAACACGATGTCGTGGCTCGATCTTCTTCACCTGTTCATACACAAACAAGCACAACAAAATTCATATTAGTTCAATATACAATCCTCCAATTAAACAAAATTCAATTTTCTTAAACACATTTCACACACAAATTAATTCATTTAATTTATCACGCACTTCGAGACATTAAAACATGCACAATCCACATATCACAACAAATCAAAAACACAATCACATATTTGGATACCCATTTTGCCATTTCATGGTAAAAGTCCAAACAGATGTGAAAAATAGTACATATTTGGCTTCCAACAGTCAAATTTTAAAATTTCCACATACTCACTATGGCACGAAATTCAAAACCACATCAATCCACCAGACATACAAAAACAAAATACATTTTTGAACACCCATTTTGACCTTTTACGGTGAAAGTGTCAACATATTTCAAAAATAGTATACAAATACGCACAAAATTTGATGTCAAAGTCAATACAACCTCATCAATATAGTGCACATGCCAAATCACAACACATCAAAAACACAGTCACATTTTTGGACACCCATTTTGCCATTTCACGGTGAAAGTTCAAACAAAAGTGAAAAATAGTGCATATCGGGCTCCCAACAGCCAATTTTAAATTCATTCCTATCTACATCATGGCACGCAATTCAAACATACGCCAAATGCAATAACACACCAAAACAAATCACATTTTTGAATACCCATTTCGCCCTTCTACGGTGAAAGTGTCAACGGTTTTCAAAAATAATACACCCACAATGGAAAATTTAATAGTCAAATTTTCTTAATTTACATCCCAATGGCTCACATTCAGATAACACGCCAAATGAAGATAAAATAAAAACACAGTCACACAGTTGGATACCCATTTCCCACTTTTATGGATAAAATTCAATCACATTTCAAAAATAGTGCACCATCGCTCCAAAAATGCAAAGTCAAACTATGCAACTACCTTACCCATTACCCAGTCAAACTACAACAAAAATAGGTCAAACCTAAAAAGTGATCACACTTTTGGGTACCCATTTAGCTTGTTTAACACTTTGTGTTCCAATTTCAATTAAAATTTGCATAAATTTTAAAAATAACATGAAAACCTCCCCCCTATTTCATGCTTTTCTAGAAACAAAATTGGAAAACAAAGAAAATAAAGAGCACTTACCGGTGGGTCTCCATGTTGGGCACCAGCACCAGTGCATCCCCTCACCATCCTGTCACTCAAATCGATCAACCACAAGAGCTCCACATCGCCAACCATTGCTCACTCCTCACTCTCCAAGTTTGTCACCATCAAAATGACCCCCCATGCTTCCAAAAAGGTTTAAATATACCTAAAACCCTAATTCACCCCCTGCCCTATGAATTAGGTCCAATTCACCCCTTGCCCTATGAATTAGACCAATTCACCCCCGACCTATGAATCCAGATCCAATTCACCCCTTACCCTATGAATTGAGCCTAGAAGCCCCAAAATCACCCAAATTTCATCCCAAACCCTAGGAAATCTACCCATATTCCTGTCCATATGATTTTTCATCAATCTTATCATGCATTTTTCTTCTATCAACCGATCCATCATCACATCACCACATTTCATTCACCTCATTGTTGATTCCTCATTTGAGGGGTGTTGGAGCCAAATTTGACTCAACTTTGAAACCCCCAAATTTAAATTTTTGGTTTCAATCAAACTGCTAATACTGCTGGTCATTGCTTAAGTTGTGAGTAATTTGATTTTTCTTTGGTTGGTTTGATAAATTTTGACCTTAGCATTTTTAATAATGTGGGCTTCATGGTATAAATCAAAGTACCTCAAATGGTTAGGGAAGAAAATTTCAAATTAAAAACCTGTAGGCCCAAAATGGCCACATACTTAGTAAAATTTTGTGTGATTTTTACTAAGTGATAAAACTACCATTCCGCTCTAGAACAAGGTTGATAAGACAAATTCGCTCAACAGTCATGCATTTTTTATTATTTAAAATGATTATGGGGAACTCCATTTCGGGTCCGGATTGGAGTAGGATTGCAAAATCCACAAAATTTTGTGAAAGGTGGTGACATTAGAAAGAAAAAAGTGTGGAATGGCCCTTTTGCATATACCTAATTCTAGAAACTCTTTTGCTCCCCATCCCGGATTAGTGTTATCCTCAAATCCACAAAAGTCTCAAGGAGATGATGACATAAGTAGATTAAAAGTACGGATTGACAATCTAGAGAATAAACAAGTATTTTTCTATTCAAAATGAAGATAAGGCAGAATGGCGGGATGATGTAAGAACTTGACTCCGGATCCGGACTAAGGAAGATGCTCATTCTATCCGAAATGGAATCCACACAAGTTATAAATAAGAAGTGATGTCATCCATTTTTAATGCAAAGTAGACAAGATAAAAGCTCTAGAGTGGATTTAAGGTTTGAATTTCCAAGATCTGGATTGGATGTTTTACTGCTAATTAAAGCGACATCATCCAGTGGATGGGCTCTTAGCTTATACCGGATCTAATCTGGACCATGGGATAAATAAGATCAATGGTGGAGGTTAGTATACTAAATATGGGCAATTTAAAAGGATGTTCTTACACCAGGACTGTAACATATTGGGTGGAAGATGAAGTATCAAGAGTTTCCAAGAAGATCAAACCAAAGATAGTTGTATATCGATGGTCACGAAGGCTTGTAGTGGTGGAAAAATATCCAAAGCTAAATAAATATGCTTTAAGGATACATAAATCAAATGGCAGCACTCATTAATCACCTAGATCCAACAAGGTGCATACAAAAAATCAATCGAAGGTTAATATAAGCATTATTTCGAAAGGTTGATTAATTAAACCAAAGTAAATATAAATGTTTCCCATTTATTAAAAACCATGTGCATATATACAATCCAATGGTCACGCCTCACCACAGTATGATCTAACGATGACCACAATAGAAAAATGCTTGTGTCATATGTTACCATCGATTAATACGAGTTGTTAAGGTTTAAAATATGAATATTAACATTAGATAAATCATGATTAAATGAGGACCAATAAACCACATCATTTTAAATGTTTATATATGAACAGGTATACTAACTATCATGCAGATCCTTAGGATATCAACGGTCGTGCTAATATCTTTTAGGAAATTTGACGGCAATGTGCACCCTAAAGATAACTCAAAATGGTCTAAGAACATCATAAGAAGCCATGATAGATCTTGAGAAGATTGTAAACTAGAAAAATCCATGTACTCATTTTTAAGGAAAATTTAATGGATCAAGCCTCTCAGAGAAGGACGATCACTACAAAGAAACACCCTCAACATATACCAAGGTAGAAATCAAATAAGTGATCCACTCGTAGCAAGGTACACTGAAAGACGATTATGAAGACCGATAACCAAGATAGGGTCAAAATAGTATGCATGGATGCTATGAATCTAGAAGAGCATTCATGGAAGGAAAAATTCAAGGAAATCAGAGAAAATCCCATAAATAGTACTTTGGTAAGGACAAACGGAACAAAAAGAAAAAATATATTGTTGAATCCTTATTTTCTAGGTCCATCCAAAGAGAACAAAAAGGCCAAATTAAAATAACAAAGAGCTGCCTTCTATCCAGAGAAGAACCTTAACAGTCAGTTTAGATCCACACCAATTGGATAGCATGCTTAATGGATTCAATTAGATGCTGCCAAGTGTACAACCAAAATTTAACCAAAAATAACAGAATCAAGAACCAACAACTATAAAAGGAAGCAAGCAGGTTTAGATTCTGCATCAATAAATTAGATAATATCATTTTTTCTAAGAGGTATTCTTGAGTGCCCTATTAGTTTTGTTGTTGTACTATTTTATTTTATTCATTCTTTCTTCCTCCCCTTGCTTTGTAGGATTGTGATAGGAAAGCATTCAAGAAGCTGAGATCATTTCCTACCTTCTTGAGCCTAGGATTTAGAGACTCTACTGTTACCATATTGGAACAAGGAGAGTTGGAGAGACTTGTTACATTATTTGAACAGAGTCCTCTCCATTGTATTGATGTATTTCTTTAAGAAAAATAGAGTTAAAAGGCATCCCACCCACTCTGCATGTAATATTTTATGAAATCAATACAATTCTAGATTTTATTCCTGTCATATCTTTGTCATTGTACTATGTGTCACTGTGTAATGGGTTACATTATTTGAATGCATTATATACATTTCTTTCATTGGTTAACTCTTGATTTTATTGCGATATTCGAATGAGATTAAGAACACCAATTTTATTCTCTCCTTCTCTCTGTTTCATATTAAAATTATTGTTAAATTGCTATAACAACCCAATGAATCTAGGCACTGGTTTAAGGCATAATAGTTGGTTATTTTCATGCTTGGTCGTTTTAATAAGAATACTTATAATTTAATATAAATCTGGAGCATGCAAATTAGAATCTTAATTAAAGAATTGTCGTTGGGGTTTCCTTACCCATTTTGTCGTCTTCTTTATCAATATTTGGTTTTAGTAGAACATGAGGTAGGTCAACCAGAGCCTATAATAGCTCGCTGGTTTCAAACAAATTCTTGTAGCATGCCAATTAATTTCCTACGAATGCAAGAATCAGTTCCAACAATTTGTTGGCACCGTTGTCGGGGAGGACTTCTTAGAAAGATTCAATTATCTTCGTAAAAGTTTTCTTCAACGATTATTTTTAATCAACGGATGACCAGCTAAAGTAAATAACTAGCATTTTAATTTTCACTTTGTTAGAAGTTCTTTATTTTTCCTATGTCCATAGTTTATGTTTTGAAGTAAGTTTTTACGTTCTTGATTTTCTTGAAAATTTCTCTTTCTTAATTTTTTTGAAATTTTGGTTTCTTGATTTTCCCCAAGAACCCACTCCTATGAGGATGAGAGATAATATCAAGCATTCTTGATAAGAGTATAAATTGTTTTTTATGCACCCCAGTGCTGGCGACTCTGCTGGATGAACCCAAAAGAAAAATATAAAAAAATGAGAGAACATAACGTGCTGGCGAACACCAGGAGAAGTGGTAAGGAGCTATTTCTAGAACTCGAGAATCCATAGGTATTTATACATACCCAAAAAACTCCACTTTTTAAGAATATTGTTTATAATAGTAGATTAAATTCTAGTGGTAAAAGGTACATGAAGAAAATCTAGAATACTATTACTAATGATATTACTGTAGATGAATGTTTAAAATTAGTAGTAGAAGATATATGTGATTATCCTGATTTAAAGGTAGATAATTCATCAATCTATGTTTAAACTGCTCAGACCCATACCACCGTAGGTACTATATCTATGAAATTAAATTCAATAGTAGTAATGGCTCAGGGTAATGTTCATTTGTGGAGAACTAATAGATATAGACCTTTTGTATTACTAGTAAATTTAAATGCCTTACCCAGTAAAGCTAAAAAATACCTCCTTAAGTTTTTAGGAAACAGTGTAGTAACTGGATAGGATCATATCAAAAGTTTCTTATATGCAATGGATAGTCTGGAAGTTGAACATGAAGATGTAGTATTAAGATTATTTTTGCAGACTTTAGAAAAATATGCTAGAGAATGGTTTAATTCCCTTCCTAAAAATGATATCCCAGACTTCACCAAAATGGAAGAGGTGTTCCTAAAGAAGTATGGTGAAAGGAAAAATGAACAATCATTGTTAACTGAGCTAGCCACTATGAAGAAGAAAGAAAATGAGGTTGTTAGTAATTTTAACAAAAGATTTTCAAAAACAAGAAACAAAATCCCTACCAACCTTAGGCCTAGTGATATTCAGTCTATTTATTTTTATAAGAATGCTTTTCAAGGAGACTTTAACAATGAATTAAGGCAATAACAAGCCACTACCATTGATGGTTGTATGTAAAAAGCAATGGATATAGAAATAAATATGCTTGAAAGTGGTAATATGAATCCTTATTCTTTAGAAGTTAACATGCCTAAGAGAAAACCTAAGAGAGTTGATTTTGATATACAAAGAATAACTAAATTTGATCCTATGGAGAATTTGACCAGTCAAATGATAGAAATATTCAACAACATAAGTAACGGGTTAGCAAGAATTGAAATTAATGGAAATAATGGTGAATCTTCAAAGACAGAGAGACCACATTTTGACAACCGTCCCCCCTTTAAGAAAAATTACAACAAGAATTGGGGAAACAAAAATGGTTATGAAGAAGAGACTATGAATAGGGGTAATGGGAATAAAAACTAGAAAAATAGAGATTCTTACAGGGATCAGAACAATGTCCCTGACCCAATTCCATCTGCCAATGTAGCCGAAGGTTTTCCTTATTTTTGCTCTACTTGTGATGCACCCCATAACCCTGATGCATGTGGAATACACTTGAGTGATCAACGTAATGTAGATATGCATGTAGAATCAGAGGAATATATAAGAATCAATGCATGTTGGTCCATTGAAGATGAATCCAGAGAAATCTTGTTTGAAGAAGACATGGATAAATATGCTTCAAATCATCATCCTCAGATCTTAGTAACTGAAGGAACTAAAATATTGTAGAAATCACATGAGTCAAGATATGATAAGATGAAGCAAGGGAAATTGATTCTCATTTCTCAAGAGGTTGAAGAATTTGAGGAAACCCATACTTTAAATTTAAGAATTAGAACAGTCCCTAAAAGAATAGAGAAATCATCTACAAATGAAAAAATACGATAAAATTTCACCAATAAAAATATCAATAAAGATAAAACTGATAGGGACCCTAACAATATTACTCCTGAGGTAATAGAATCAATAGAATAAGTTCCCAAAGAAAAAAGTAATAAACCATTGGATATAAAGAAGATAGAATTTGATGCTGGGTCAGAACTCAGTAAGAAAAAAGTTAATATCACATTTGGTGAACTTATGAAAGTTCAAACATATAGAGAACAAGTATGCAAAGATTTTGGATTAGTAGAGCAGAAATAATACCCTACTTGTCATGCTGCTAGATAAAATACACATGATACAAGATCACCATTTTTTGTCAGACCCTTCTACATGTCATTAAGATATAATTCAAATGAAGTGGAAATATATGTGATTCATAATTGCATGCTTGGAAGTGGAGCTTCACATAATATCATGCCTAAGTTAATAGCTAACCAAATGGTATTAATATATACTAGAGATTTTGCTCCTGTTTTTGTAATGGACAACAAAAAAATTCCCTGTGTAGGGGTGATAACTAGATTATTAGTTTTCCTAGACCAACACCCCAAAAAGGGCATTGTCATGGATGTAGCAGTAGTTGATGTTGACCCATTATTCTCACTATTACTCAGTAGGCATTGGGAAAAACAACTAGGGGGATCAATACAACTAGACTAGTCTTATGCTACCATACCCATATTAGATAAGGAGAATATAATTTTGGGAAGAGAACCATTCAACAAACACTCTGTAGAGTTAATTAAAATAGATGAAACCATGATTAACTTAGTTAACTCTATGGAAGAAAAAGGGATGGGAGTCTATTCAATATGGCACAACCCATTCCTGATGGAAGTACTAGATGCAAAGAACATGGATTTAGAAGATATGAGAATAATTGATGCTGAATCAAATTGATTATTAACCTAAGAAATGTGGACCATGTCATTTTATGGGGCTAAATCCTAATTTGGAGCAGGTGCAAGTGTAAATTTTACTGATATTAAAGGAAATTACCTTGGTATCCCTTACAAATTGTAATTTCCTTGCACAAAAAATATAGTTGAGTATGAAGCTTTACTATTAGAGCTAAGGAAAGCAAAATAGTTAGGTATTAACTACTTAACTATAACAGGGGATGCAAAACTTATTATACTGCAAACAAAAGGTAAATATCAGACCAAGCATCCTAAACTTAAGCAATATAGAAATGTAGTACTAGAATAAATTGATAAATTTTTGGCTTTCAATATTTCATATATTCCTAGATTACAAAATCATGTTGCATATCTCTTAGTTGTGAATGTCGTAGGTCTAGATCACTCAAAAATAACTACATAATATATGGATAGGTTTCCAACTATCTCAGTATATAAACCTTCTATGCTAGATAACATAGTCTATCTTCATGTTTTTCAAAATTATATAGATATTAAGGATTTTATGACTTTGCAAAATTAGTATGCAAATATCATATGTGATGAAAAATATGAAAAAAAGCTAAAATATCAAATAGGAGAACCAGTAAAAGTAATCCTGCTGAAAACTAATAGAATACCCAAAGTATTGGTGTCTATTGAAAGCCTATTTGATGATTTTGATAAAGCCTATAAATCTATACATAGAGAAGTGATATCTGAGGATATTAATATTGGCTCAATGTAAGAACCTAGAATAGTGAAAGTAGACATGGCACTACCTCCTAAAGAAAAATCTGGATATATCAGTTTTCTAAAAAATAACAAAGAACATTTTGCTTCGACCTATGAAGATCTTAAAACTTTCAAAACATATGTGATGACACATATAATACCCTTGAAAGAAGAGGTCAAGACATTTAGACAAAAATAGAGAAAGTACAATCCAACTATGCACCTATTAATGCAAAAAGAGGTTCAAAAATTGTTGGACTCCAAGATAATAAGAAAAGTCAAATTTTCCTCCTAGATATCCAACTTAGTAACAATTAGGAAAAATAATGGGGACATTAGACTATGTGTGGATTTTAGAAATTTAAACAAGAGCTCACTAAAAGACAACTACCCATTGCCTAACATGGAACAACTGCTGCAAGCAGTAGTAGGTTCAACTAGATTGTCCCTGTTAGATGGATTTTTAGGGTACAATAAAATTCTGATAAATCCAAAAGATAGACACAAGGAAGCATTCACCACACCCTAGGGCACATTTGAATATTTAAGAATACCTTTTGGATTGATGAATGCAGGTGCTACTTTCCAAATAGTGATGGACTTTGCTTTCAAAGGACTAATGTTCAAAATTGTAGTAGTGTACTTAGATGATATCACAATTTTTTCTAAAAATCTAGAAGATCATCTAGAACATTTAACTACATTTTTTTCCCGATGTAAGGAATTTGGAATCTCTCTAAATCCAAAAAAATACATATTTGGAACTACACAAGGAAAATTGCTAGGTCATATAGTTTTAGAAAAGGGAATAAGCATTGATCCCAAAAGGATAGAAGCCATTTCTAAAATTCCTCCACCCAAGAATCTAAAAGGGGTAACGTCATTCTTTGGAAAAATAAATTTTATCAGAAGATTTGTCCTAAATTTTGCAGAAATGACCAAACCCATAAATGATATGGTGAAGAAAACTGGAGAAATAAAATGGACATTAGAAAATATGGAAACATTCAACAAAATTAAAGAAGCCATATCAACCACTCCAGCTTTAAGTTGCCCTGATTATGCAAAGGATTTTAATATCTACTCCTATGCATCTGAACATTCTATTGCAGTAGTTCTTTCATAGAAATATGAAGAAAATAACAAAAGGCCAATAGCCTTTATGAGTTTAGGTCTAAAAGGAGCACATATCAAATACACCCTGCTTGAAAAACATACCTATGCAGTCATCCAATATTTAGAACACTTCAAAGGTATATTTGGTTCAAACAAAGTTTACTTTTGTATTCCCTTTATAGCAATAAAAGATATATTTTCTCAATCAAAGCCATTGGGAAGACCGATAAGATGGATGGTAAAAATTTTGCAATATGATGTTGAACTAAAAAAATTTAAGACAGTCAAAGGGCAGGATTTAGCTAAACTGTTGGCTAACAAAGAAGAAGCAAGATCTAAAAATATCCTTACCATAGATCAGATATATTATGACAAAAGAATAAAAAATGAAGAATTTAAATGGTATGAAGAAATATTGTCATACCTACAAACGTTGTCTTTCCCCGGAGATATGACAATAAATAGAATGAGGTCAGTCAAACTTCAAGCTAAAAAGTATTATATACAAAATGGAGTATTATATTGGAAACATCTTGATGGAGTATTATTAGTCTACTTATATGAAAGAGAAGTCGCAAAAATAATTAATGAATTTCATAATGGTTTCTATGGAGGACATTTTGCTCCAAGAGCTACAACTAATAAAATCATGAGAGCAGGATATTATTGGCCATCCCTTTTTAAGGATGTATATAAATATGTTAGGAATTGTCATAACTACCAAGTTTTTATAGGGAAAAAGCATCTACAAACCATGCCCCTCAAGCCAGTAATCATTGAAGCACATTTTGCTCAATGTTGTATTGACCTGATTGGAGAGATCAAGCCTAATTCATATACCCAACATAAGTGGATCATAACTACAATAGATTACTTCACAAAGTGGGTGGAAGTTGCCCTTTGAGAACATCTACATCTACTGTAGTCATCAGATTCATAGAGGAAAATATCTTGACCAGGTATGGAGTTCCTAAAAATATTGTAACTGATAATGCTCTATATTTTATATCATATGAAATGGTAGAATTTTATGCTGAATATGGAATTGAATTATCTCATTATTCTAATTATTATCTTCAAGGAAATGGTCTAGCTAAGTCATCAAATAAAAATGTAATAACAAGAATAAAAATATCATTAGGAAAAAACAAAAGGGGATGGTATAGTGAACTTAAATTTGCTTTATCGGATGATAGGTTGTCTGTTAAAAGAAATATAGGAAGAACCCCCTATGATATGGTTTATGGAGAAAAAACCCTACTACCCCCAAAAATGGAAAAAATGGCACTTTCTCTTTTATTGCAAGATCATGAAAACCCTAATCCCATTTAGAGAAGGCTTGACCAAATTGTCTTGTTACAAGAACAAAGAAGAGAGACCCTCAATAGAATGATGGAACAAAACCAAAAAACTATAAAATTGTTTAATAAGAAAGCCAATGGTACTCCTTTTTCTCAAGGAGATATAGTCATCTATTGGGATCCTAAAAATGATAAGCATGGTGAAAAGGTTAAGTTTGAACCTAAATGGATTGTCCCATACCAAATTGCCCATGTTATCAGTCAGAATACTTATAAGCTCCAAAATTTGTAGGGAGAAATAATGGCTATCCCTATTAATGGCCAACACCTCAAAATGTACAATCCTTGTTGAAGGTGTACTTTAAAAAAAAACAAAAGCATTATTAAAAAAAATAGAAAAACAAAAATCCAAAAACAAAGTGGTGTATTTTGTTTATTAGTTAAGCTTCCCTTTTGTTATTGAATAATTTTGAGTTTACTGTGCACATGATATCTTAGTTTTGTTAGTATATCTAACTGTTGATTCCACCAAAAACAATAAAAGAAAAAAAAGGGAATTTATTTTAGATGTTGATGAACTTTACAATTCTGTCAAAAATGAGTGTTTATGCAATAGTTGTTTGATATGAGATAAAACAGACATAAAACAAAGCTAATTGAAACATCATGTCAAGCCTCACATTACAAATGATACTTAAAGTGACTTCAAAGGTCCAAAGAACTGAGTTATCTTTGAGAGAGTAGTTGAGCCAAAACATTTTACACTCATATTTTATAACCATAAACTAATCCTCAACTCAGGCATACTTATTGCACAATTTGCTTATATATCCAAACACTTCTCTCATGAGGAATAAAAATAAAAAATAAAGTAAAATTGAGTCACTGCCTGAGGTATCTTGGAAAACCTCTATCGGGGCTATAGACGCTTGACTGGTAGTAGGGTAAAACTAAGATGGGATTAGAAGCAACTCCACCGAGGCTATAGACGTCTGACTATATGTGGAGCCCTGTAGAATGGTGAAAATTTTTAAAGCGTGAAATCACATATTAGGCTTGGCTATTTTGCTCAGATATGGTAAAGTTCTAAAATATCTAGAAATCCAAAAAATAATGCACAAACACACACATGGGTAAAAATATGATGAGACAAATGGCTGTGATAAGATATGTGTAAACATATCTTATGACTTAGCTAAAACAAGCATTACAATATTTCAAAATAAAACTCATTGGTTTCTAAAATTTTCTAACCTTTATTTCCAAATTGAATGAAAAGGGATCTACAGTTTTCCATACTCTACTTGCTTTGATATCATGTTTTTAGTATATAAAAAAAAAATGAATGAATGATGAAGAAAAGAAAGAAAAAGAGGAAGGAAGTTTTTTCTGTTATGCATTTCAAGTTTTTCTTAACAATAAAAGTTTTGTTGTTTTTTGTTAAATTTTTGCAAAATAAAACTAGGATATTTTGTGGTTCTCAAGTGCTTCATGTTTTCAACACATTGTCCCAATCAGAGCCTATGTTGGAGCCAAATTTGACTCAACTTTGAAACCCCCAAATTTAAATTTTTGGTTTCAACCAAACTGCTAATACTGCTAGTCATTGCTTAAGTTGTTGTGAGTAATTTAATTTTTTTTTGGTTGGTTTGATAAAGTCTAACCTTAGCATTTTTAATAATGTGGACTTCATGGTATAAATCAAAATACCTCAAATGGTTAGGGAATAAAATTTCAAATTAAAAACCTGTAGATGGCCACATACTTAATAATTTTTTTTGTGAATTTTACTAAGTGATAAAACTACCATTCCGCTCCATAACAAGGTTGATATGACAAATACACTCAATAATCATGCATTTTTGCTTGTTTAAAATAATTTTGGGGAACTTGATGGGGGGGCAAAAAATTGCATTCAATAAAATCCAATATTTTCATTCAATATTTTTGATTTACAGTTACACAGACTAGCCCGTAGGCATAGTTTACATTCACTATGCAATCTCTAGCTCTCCACGCTCTCTTATTACATTCACTGGGTTTTTTTTCATAGAGGCACCGACCCTCTATAGTCTGCAATAACAATTATAGAACAATGGCCACAGCCATTAATCTCCTACATCTAGAAGAAATTCACATCGCTCTATCCGCAGCCCTCAACATGCATGATCCTAGTGTAGACTGCCTCACGCTCGACGAATCTGCCTACACTACCCAAGAACTCTGAGCTTTCTCTAGAAGGAAACATAGTCTGAAACTGCCTCACGTTCGACGCATCTATTTTGTGGTCTTTCATCTCCATGGATCCTGGTGCAAACTGCCTATCTACACTACCCAGGAACCCTAAGCTCTTCTGGTAGAAAAATAGCATAGCAGGGCCAGAATGACCCTCTGGCCTTCGAATCTGCAACCCCTACCTGCAACTATTTTCCAACCCCTTATGCATGCCTTTGCTTGCCCTTTTATAACTTCTGGTGTGCCTCTTCATCTTCCAGTTGGTGGCTTCTCCTTCATTTCCACCATGACTATTCGGTTCCATAATTGCATTCTGCAACGGCCCCTATAACTGTTGTCTGACTTCTGTTCACTACCAGATTACTCTGCACGACCCTTCATTTCCATTTCATGACTGGTCATTTTTGTCTTCTCGCATGACTCTTCATCTTTGCCTACCTTCACTGCACCTTGGTGCCATGTGTTGTTCCATGCTGCCACGTGTCACTCAATGACCCCCTTCTGTAATGGTCACTGTAACGGTCCTTGTAACCATCGATCTATTCTGAGTCATGAAACAACATGTCGCAAAATCATGACATCTTTCTTCCTTGGTTCCTTCGTCTTCTGGTTGTGAAATTGCAACCTATCATGAAATCATGACATTTCTTTCTCCTAGATTTCTCTCTCCTTGGTGGGTCACGAAACTGCAACATGTCACGAAATCGTGACATCTTCTCCTTTGTGCCTTCTTTCTCTTCTGTGGGTCACGAAACTATGACATGTCACAAAATCATGACATCTTCCTCTTTCGCTCTTCATCCTACCTTTGGGTCACAAAATCATGACATCTTTGCCTTCTGTACTCTCCTTCTACTTTTGGGTCACGAAACCGTGACATGTCACAAAATCACGACATCTTTGCTTGCAGCCTCCTCTTGCCTGATTGGGTCACAAAATCATGACATCCTTGGCACCCTTGCTTCTCCTATGGAACCTATCGCGATATCATGACAGTTGGCCCTACTGGATTCTTTCTCCATTTTGTGTCATGATATCATGACACATTTTCTATCGCGATATCGCGACAGCTTCTCCTCGCTCACTTCTTTGCTTCACTTGTGCCGCGATATCGTGACACATTTCCTGTCATGATATCGTGATAGCTTCTCCTTGTTGACTCCTTTGCTCCATTTGTGTCATGATATCGTGACACATTTTTTGTTGTGATATTGCAATAGCTTCTCCTTGCTGACTCCTCTGCTCCACTTGTGTCGCGATATCGCGACACATTTGTTGTCGCGATATCGCGATAGCTTCTCCCCACTGGCTTCATTCTCCACTTGCATCGCAATATCACGACACATCTTCTATCGTGAAATCATGACATTTTTCTCCACTGGCTCCTCTCTCCATTTTTTGTCGTGATATCGTGACATATTTTTCTCCTTGCTTTCTTCTTCTTCTTCTATCACAATTTTGCGACATGTCACAAAATCATGATGTCTTCCCTCCTTAGCCAATTTTTTGAAAATCGCTCTGCTGCCACTGGATGCTCCTGCATCAGAGGCCACTGGATGCTCTTGCATTAGACACTCGAGGTTGATGGAGAAGTGACCTTCACTTTTGTGTTGTTCGATCACTTCCTTCTGTAACATCTCCAAACGGGTACTTACCTCTGGAGCTCACTTAAACTTTGCTCTATCTTCTCACCATTCTTCCATAGATCCAGGTGCAAACTACCTCACGTTCAACGCTCTATTTGCACACTCAGGAACTTCTCGCTCTAATACCACTTGATGGGGAACAGAAGTTGCATTCATCAAAATCCAATATTTTCATTCAATATTTTTGATTTACAGTTACACAGACTAGCCCATATACGTAGTTTACATTCACTATGCAATCTCTGGCTCTCCATTCTCTCTCATTACATTCACTGGGTTTTTTTTTCATAGAGGCCCCGACCCTCTATATTCTGCAATAACAATTATAGAACAATGGTCATAGCCATTAATCTCCCGCATCTGGAAGAAATTCACGTCGCTCTATCTGTAGCCCTCAACATGCACGATCCTGGTGTAGACTACCTCACGCTCGACGAATCTGCCTACACTACCTAGGAACTCTAAGCTTTCTCTAGAAGGAAACACAGTCCGAAACTACCTCATGTTCGGTGCATCTATTTTGTGGTCTTTCGTCTCCATGGATCCTAGTGCAAACTGCCTGTCTACACTACCCAGGAACCCTAAGCTCTTTTGGAAGAAAAATAGCACAGTAGGGCCAGAATGACCCTCTGGCCTTCAAATCTACAACCCCTACCTGCAACTATTTTCCAACCCCTTGTGCATGCCTCTGCTTGCCCTTTTATAACTTTTGGCATGCCTCTTCATCTTCCAGCTAGTGGCTTCTCCTTCATTTCTACCACAACTATTCAGTTCCATAACTGCATTCCGCAACGGTCCCTGTAACTGTCGTCCAAATCCCATTCACTACCAAATTACTCTGCATGACCTTTCATTTCCATTTCATTACTAGTCATTTTCATCTTCCTGCATGACTCTTCGTCTTTGCCTGCCTTCACTACACCTTGGTGCCATGTGTTGTTCCATGCTGCCACATGTCACTCAATGACCCCCTTCTGTAATGGTCCCTATAACCGTCGGTCCCTTCTGAGTCGTGAAACAGCATGTCACGAAATCATGACATCTTTCTTCCTTGGTTCCTTCTTTGTCTTCTGGTCGTGAAATTATGACCTATCGCAAAATCATGACATTTATTTCTCCTGGATTTCTCTCTCCTTGGCGGGTCATGAAATTGTGACATGTCACAAAATTGCGACATCTTCTCCTCTGTGCCTTCTCTCTCTTTTGCGGGTCATGAAACTGTGACATGTCACAAAATCATGACATCTTCCTCTTCTGCTCTTCATCCTACCTTCGGGTCGCAAAATCATGACATCTTAGCTTTTGGATTTCTCTTTCTTCCTCAGGTCATGAAATCATGACATATTTGCCTTTCGTACTCTCCTTCTACTTTTGGGTCATGAAACCACAACATGTCGCGAAATCATGACATCTTTGCTTGCAGCCTCCTCTTGCCTGATTGGGTCACGAAATCACGACATCCTTGGCACCCTTGCTTCTCCTATGGAACCTGTCATGATATCGCGATAGTTGGCCCTGCTGGTTTCTTTCTCCATTTTGTGTCATGATATCATGACACATTTTTTGTCGTGATATCGCGACAGCTTCTCCTCGCTCACTTCTTTGCTTCACTTGTGTCGTGATATCACGACACATTTCCTATCGTGATATCGTGACAGCTTCTCCTTGCTGACTCCTTTGCTCCATTTGTGTCACGATATCATGACACATTTTCTGTCATGATATCGTGATAGCTTCTCCTCACTGACTCCTTTGCTCCACTTGTGTCGTGATATCGTGACACATTTGTTGTCATGATATCGCAATAGCTTCTCCCCATTGGATTCGTTCTCCACTTGCGTCGCGATATCACGACACATCTTCTATCATGATATCATGACAGTTTTCTCCGTTGGCTCCTCTCTCCACTTTGTGTCATGATATCATGACACTTTTTCTGTCATGATATCGTGACATATTTTTCTCCTTGCCTTCTTCTTCTTCTTCTATCGCGATTTCATGACATGTCATGAAATCGTGACGTCTTCCCTCCTTAGTCAATTTTTCAAAAATGGCTCTGCTGCCACTGGATGCTCCTGCATCAGAGGCCACTGGATGCTCCTACATCAGAACTCCATTTTGGGTCCGAATTGGAATAGGATTAAAAAATCTGCAAAAGTTTTTGAAAGGTGGTGATGTCAGCAAGAAAAAAGTGTGGAATGACCCTTTTGCATATACTCTATTTTGAAAACTCTTTTGATCCCTGTACCAGATTAGAATTATCCTCAAATCCATAAAAGTCTCAAGGATATGATGATGTAAGCAAATTAAAAGTATGAATTGACAATCCAGAGAATAAACGAGTCTGTTTCTATCTAGAATGAAGATAAGGCAAAAGGACGGGATGATGTAAGAACTTGACTCTGGATATGGACTAAGGAAGATGCTCATTCTATCTAAAATGGAATTCGCACAAGTTATAAAGAAGAAGTGACATCATCAATTTTTTAATGTAGATTAGAAAATATAAAAGCTCTGGAGCAAATTTAAGGTTTGAATTTCCAAGATCTAGATTGGATGTTTTGCTGCTAATTAAAGCGACATCATCCAGCAGATGGGATCTCAACTTATACCATATCTAATCTAGACCATGGGATAAAGAAGATCAATTGTGGAGGTTATTCTACTAAATCTGGGCCATTTAAAAGGATGTTATTGCACCAAGACTATAATATATTGGCCAAAATATGAAGCATCAAGAGTTTCCAAGAATATCAAACTAGAGACAGTTGTAGATCGATAGTCATGAAGGCTTGTAGTGGTGGTAAAATATCTAAAGCTAAATAAATATGCTTTAAGGATATACAAATTGAATGGCAGTGCTCATTGATCACCCAGATCCAATGGTACGCATACAAAAAATCAATCGAAGGTTAATCTAAGCATTATTATTTCAAAAGGTTGATTAATTAAACCAAGGTACATATAAATGTTTCCCATTTATTAAAAACCATGTGCATATATACAATCCAATGGTTATGCCTCACCACAATATGATCTAATAGTGACCACAATAGAAAAATACCCATGTCATATGTTAAAATCGATTAATACGAGTTGTTAAGGTTTAAAATATGAATATTAACATTAGATAAATCATGATTAAACAAGGACCAATAAACCACGTTGTTTCAAATGTTTATATATGAACAGGTATACTAACTATCATGCAGATCCCTAGGACATCAACGGTCATGCTAATACCTTTCAAGAAATCGACAAGTAACACATGTCCTAAAGATAACTCAAAAAGGTCTAAGAACATCAGAAGTAGCCATGATAGAGCTTGAGAAGATTGTAAACTAGAAAAATATGCGTACTCATTTGTAAGGAAGATTCGATGGACCGAGCCCCTAAGAGAAGGATGATCACTGTGAAGAAACACCCTCAACATATACCAAGGTAGAAATCAAATAAGTGATCCACTTGCAGCAAGGTACACTGAAAGATGATTATGAAGATCGATAACCAAGACAGGGTCAAAACAGTATGCATGGACGCTATGAATCCAGAAGAGCATTCATGGAAGGAAAAATTCAAGGAAATCAGAGAAAATCCCATAAAAAGTACTTTGGTAAGGACAAGCATAACAAAAAGAAAAAATATATTGTTGAATCCTTAGTTTCTAGGGCCAACCAAAGAGAGCAAAAAGGCCAAATTAAAATAACAAAGAGCTCCCTTCAGTCCAAATAAGAACCTTAACAGTTAGTTCAGATCCACGCCAACTGGACATCACACAAAATGGATTCAATCAGATGTTTCCAAGTGTATAGCTATAATTCAACCAGAAATAATAGAATCAAGAACCAATAGCTATAAAAGGAAGCAGACAAGTCTGGATTCTGCATCAAGCAATTAGAGAATAGCATTTTTACTAAGAGGTATATTTTAGTGCCCTATTAGTTGTGTTGTATTTATTTGTGTCTATTTTATTTTATTCATTCTTTCTTCCTCCCCTTGCTTTGTAGGATTGTGATAGGAAAGCGTTCAAGAAGTTGAGATCATTTCCTACCTTCTTGAGCCTAGGATTAAGAGACTCTACTATTACCAGATTGGAACAAGGAGAGTTGGAGAGACCTATTACATTATTTGAACAGAGTCCTCTCCATTGTATTGATGTATTTATTTAAGAAAAATAGAGTTAAAAGGCATCCCGCCCACTCTGCATGTAATATTTTATGAAATCAATACAATTATGGGTTTTATTCCTATCATATCTTTGTCATTGTACTATGTGTCACTGTGTAATGGGTTACATTATTTGAATGTATTATATATGTTTCTTTCATTGGTTAACTCTTGATTTTATTGCGATATTTGAATGATATTAAGAACACCAATTTTCTTCTCCCCTTCTCTCTATTTCATATTAAAATTGTTGTTAAATTGCTATAACAACCCAATGAATCTAGGCACCGATCTAAATAAGGCATAACAGTTGGTTATTTTCATGCTTGGTCATTTTAATAAGAATAATTATAGTTTAATATAAATCTAGGGCATGCAAATTAGAAGCTTAATTAAATAATTGTCGTTGGGGTTTTCTTACCCATTCTATCATTTTCTTTAGCAATATTCGGGTTTAGCAGAACATGAGGCAGGTCGACCAGAGCCTATAATAGCTCATTGGTTTCAAAAGGATTCTTGTAGTGTGATAATTGGTTTTCTATGAATGCAAGAATCGGTCCCAAAAATGGGGTATCAATATCCAAAAGTTAGCTTTACATGCAACCAAACAACCAAACATCTGAATCGCAAATATCGCATCTATCTACAATTTTTTTTGCTAAATATTATCTTATGATAATAATCTCAATCCCAACCAGATATTTGTTATATCACAAGAGTTATACATTTCCATTGGTATGTCAATATATCATTCATGTAAAGCAGTCCTTACCGTATACTTAATAAAATGTTTGACTAAATCCTAGCACAACATTAGGGTATGTCATTTCTAGCACTCACATAAAGCGGTCCTTACCATATACTGAATGGCACATATGATTAAATATAATGTCCCTTAACTCAAATGGTTTGACACATATCACCTTGCACTCATCAATCAATCACCATCATAAATTTGAATAGGCATTTGTTCTACTCATACTTTGGACCATCCTACATTGGTTGCAAAAGAAAAGCCATCATAAGTTGCCTCCACAAGCAACCACTATGACATTGAAAAATATCATACAGAATCAGCAAAATTATAGCATTGCATCTATAATCACCAATTTATATTCATCATCATATTGCATTTGCTTTATCTTCTCTTTCCCTTCTTCTTCTTCCTTTATTCTTCTCTTCTCCTCCTGGATCCCTGATCAATATGAAAGCCGAAAGCCGAATGTGGAGTGACGGCGTACCAGATATGATGCAAACAAAATAGATATGGTATAGATGCTAAGTCCTACGAATGCGATGAACAAATGCATGTAGGAAATAAAGCAGAAATGAGATGTAAGCAAAACAAAGTGGGGCCTCTTTTATTAATGTTTGCTTTCAATCTGGTTACAATACGTCCCCCCTCTAGGGCTCAGAACGTTTGATACAGTTCGTTACATCAATGGATGGTACGCTTCCAGTGTCTTTCGCATGCCCACATTCGAAATGGGCGGGCCAAAGGTTGTCGTCGCTTGTGTCCATGTGTTCATCGTTCCTTGCTGCCCCTCTAGTGTTCCTAGCAGTGAGATCCTATGCATAGAAAAAAACAAATAGTTAATAGCATATGCGGATATAGGAAAACATGCAATCCCCAAGGCCTCCGGCTAGTTAATGTATAAAAGAATGAAACGATGGTCAAAACATGTCATAATGAACCCAAAATTTGATAGAAGCATCAAGACATCATCAGGGACCCATTGCAAAAAGAACAGTCAAGAAATCATGCATGGATTTCTAATCGCTCCGGGGTGGGACGATTAGGACTGTCACAAAACGTGCAAGAGTGACCTTGCAAATGTCCTACCCAGAGGCCTCCAAAACTCCTGCAAACTTGGGGTTAGGCTAAAAGGGGCATTTTGAGATGACCCAGAAGGTCATATTTGGCAGATTCTACCCAGATTATCCTATATCCGAAGGCGCTCCCTGTATGTTAGTAAACACATAAAATGATAAAAACAAGGTCAAATCAAGTCAAAATGCAATGAAACTTGAACAACAGCATAAGTACATCAGATACAACATAATGCAAAAATAATAGTAGAGAAATCATGCATAGATTTCTAATCACTCCGGGGTGGGGCGATTAGGACTACAGTAGTGCGGGGGCGCCCGAGGGCAGGACGCCCACCGTTTGGGGCTTAGTTTTGGCACCAATCCAAGTGGGATGGGTCCAAAACCTCCTAGGGGGTTGTGTCGACGAGTTTGGTGTGGGATTGTGGCCGATTGCTTGGGTTTTGGGTCTAGATTGCGTTCCTAGTGTTCACCCGATAACCTCTCTTCCAAAAGAGAAATTAGGGATGTAGGAAGCACAAAGAGGAATGGGGGTATAATTTGGCAGCACTCCATTGCTCCAAATGCTCCAGCTCTGTTCTTTTTTGGGGTGAGGAGGCTCACCTTTTTATAGACCTAGGGGTCTCCTTTGAATGTGCATGCGAGGGCGCCACTTGGCTCACCATGCCTTTCTTGGGGGAGAGAAGATTCCTCCCTGATTTAGGGCCTCCCATGAGGCCTCCATGATCAGGGCATGCTTGACTGAAGTCCCTCTCTCTGATTTGAAACCATTCCTCGCAATTGCATGCCTTGAAGGTGAAGTTGGGTGGTGGATCTGGGCTGCCATTTGTCAAGGCTTGACTTTTTTCCAGTCAAACCTGCTAATCGTCCCACCCTGGAGCGATTGCTGCTAATCATCCCGGGGTGGGGCGAATAGGATTCTAATCGTCCCAGGGTGGGACGAATAGGGAGCAAAGTGCTTAAAAGGTGCCAAATTGACCTCTGACCTTCCAAAACTGATTTGGGAGTGGTTAGGACCACTTTTTAACCTCTGGAGGCTGCCCTAGGGGGTATGTATGCCAATTCGGTCAGTGCTTGTAGTCACATAATCGGATTGGTGTTGTTTTGGTGTCTACAGATGCCCCTTTTTGGGATGCGCTATGTGTGGCACAGTGTTGAGCAAAAATAGATGACCAAAGCACTTAATGATTAGGGTTTCTTAGTAACCTAACCAAATTTTGATGCCCCAAGTATGGAAAGGGCACGCATTCTTGAATCCTTGCTTCTGACGAGCTAAGGAGCTTAACTCAAGTGTAACCTTTTTTAGTGAGGTGTACTTGATCTTGGACATTGTTCAGTCATGAATAGGCAAAGGGCACAACCTTTTGTCTGAGGAACCTTGTCTTCATGCTTCCAGAATGCCAAGTGTTTGTTTAGCTTGTGATTATTGCTTGTTTGCTGCCCCAAGCAGGAGCGTGATTGTCTTTGTCAATGATTCTTTGAATGCATGCCATTTCCTTGATTGGGTGTGTATTTGTTGATTTGGTGACTAAGTGTGACTACCCCCTCAAGCGACGAATCGATGAGGGAATGACCAAAATGAGAAAAGCGATGAGTCACTTGACCCAAGATGACGTTTGTAAGGGTGCCTTCAATTGTTTTTCGTTGAACGCTTATGCAGTTTTCCAACAATCGGACCTATTTTTGGTGGGTTTTGACCCTTTTGTTGATGCCTATTGGGGTAGAAATTATCAAAAATCCTCCTTCCCATGGAGCGGTCCAGCTATGCTAGCCTTCTTAGGGAGTAGGATAGTGAGTATTTGTGACCCCGATGGTAGTTTTTCATGCCATGAATGTCAGGTGCAAAGGCACCTTTGTTCGGCAGATTTATTGCTGTTTTTGGTGCATTTTTTGGATGCAGTTTTTGTTGCTTTATTTCTTGCTCTGTAATCGTCCCAGGGTGGGACGAATACCAATTTGGTAATCATCCCAGGGTGGGACGAGTGCTAACTAGAGCGCTCATCCTAGGGTGGAACGATTATAGGCCTAACAACCTATAAAAGGACCAAAACTAGGTTTTGGGCTCATTTGCAACATTTTTTTCTTGGCGATTTGGAGCAGTGAGGAGGAGGAGTGCGAGTGTGCATAGCGGAGCGCTGCCAAAATTTCATGGACATCATGAGTGCGAGAACCGGATCTTCGAGTGGAGGAGCCGAGGTGAGACCGGTATGATGTTCCTTCTCCCTTCCTGTTATTCGTTTTTGTTTTATATGAAGTTAAAAACTTACATATAAATGTTTGTTTGCGTTATTTTGTTTTTGTTTTGCGTTAATATTAAGGTTGAAACCCTAATATTAATTTTTTTGTTTTTTTATTTTTTTTTGTTCACACTAAGGTTGAAACCCTAGGATGATTTTTTTTTTTTTTATTTTTTTTGTTCACACTAAGGTTGAAACCCTAGGATGATTTTTTTTTTTTTTTTTTTTGTTTTTGTACAGTTATTTTTATGTCTGTTGTCATTGTTGTACAGTTTTTTTTAATGTTTCCTATCGTTGTACTTTGTTTTTTTGTACTTTTATTGTACTTTTTGTACCTATACTTTGTACTTTGTTGTTCTTCTGTACAATTTTATTGTAATGTTTTTGTTTATATTAAGTATGTACTTAATATCTTTTGCTTTTTATTATTTTTCAGGTTGTGAAGAGTCGGTACCGCCAACCGACTATTTTCTCTGATGCCCGAGATGCCTTGACAGTTGGGGATTGGGAGTGGCTTGATGCCCTTGGGCTCAAGCAGGTGACGCGTTTGGAGCCTGTGGTGGGGGATCAAGCATATTTGACTGCCCTGATCAATCTGTGGGATCCCCGCACCAATACTTTTCATCTCCCAATAGGGGAGATGACGATGACTCTGGAGGATGTGTATCGGATTCTATGGATTTCGATAGATGGGCTTCCTATCCGGATGACCCACCGGGACCAGCGGATAGCAGTACTGACATGGTGTTTTGGTCGGGCGAGGGAGATGGGGGTGGAGAGGGTTGTGGAGAGGGCAGAGGCTGACTGCCAGATAGGTGGTATTCTGGTGCGGTGGTGGCTGGAGAAGGGCATATTAGGGGTGAGGCATGCTTTACTCATGGCCCTCATTTCCAATATGTTGCTTCCTGACTCCTCAGGTGTGAGGTTCCCTTGGAACCTACTGGAGTTGGTTTTCACATTGGTGGAGTGTCCTACATCAGCTCCACTTATTATGAGATGGGGTCAGACATTGTTGGCATAGCTATACGATGAGTTGTACGAGGTCCATTGTCGAAGGTGGAAGGGGATCGGGTGCAGCTATCTCTTGCAGTGCTGGGGGTGGTAGCACATAGCTGTGGAGTGGCCGTAGGGTTTGCCTTGGACCACCCGAGGTGAGATGGTGGATCGAGAGATTGGGTATGCCAATTTATGGCGGTGGTCAGAGGAGCATGGATAGAGTCGACGATGGGCAGGTGACGTAGGTCACTATACTGATGCCTTCTCTCGTCTAATGCTAGGGCAGGTGTTCTGGCGACCGTATCAGGACTGTCCAGCCTGGCCTGAGGCTGGAGAGTGGCTCTAATGGGTGCGTAGGGGTAGGTGGCTGATTGGGCGACATGGGATAGAGCAGGAGTACTTCCCATATGTCCGGGTGATGTGGTAGTTTGGGGTGCGCCAGGGATTGCCTGGTGATCCCTTGATCTATCGACGTCATGGGGATGAGAGGACCCTAGTCTGGCCGATCATTGAGCCATTGGGTGAGGGGTCTGATGCAGTTATTGATGTACCCAATGTGGATGATGTCGGGGTAACTACAGAGTATGATCGATGGTGGACTATGCGATGATGGCGGGGTGAGGGGCCTCTAGGAGGTGCATGGATACGGCAGCAATAGGAGGTGGGGGTGCAGAGGCACCGATGGAGGGTTGGGGGGCTCCACTTGATGATGCGGACATGGTGGAGGTCGATGACTTCACTGGCGATGGAGATGATGTGGGGGTTTCGGAGCAGCCGGATGTACAGGATGTCCTAGAGCAGTGGGTGCCGGAGTAGTAGGCCATCCTGGAGGTGCCCATGCCTCAGGCTATCTCAGGGGATGTGGAGGCTGGGTTTCATGCTGAGATAGCATGATTGGAGGGTCTCTTACGAAGATGGGAGGAGGAGCATAGAGACATTTTGTAGGAGAGGGATCTCTTGTGGGCTTAGTTAGCATAGTGGGACAACGCATTGGCTATGTATCATCGATGAGATGTGGAGTGGGGGTGGTACCGGGTAGAGTTAGAGATAGAGGTTGTCCACCTCGGTGGACAGTTACCTGAGCTCGATGGAGGTGGTTCGTCGCATCGTACGAGAGGTAGTGAGACTGAGCAGTCTACATCCTCTCATCGTAGGCGGCTGGATGAGGGTAGCATTGGTGGGTAGGGTGCGTGGGCTGGCAGTAGCCACCCTGAGAGGTCCCATAGGACCCATACTACTGGGGGTAGTTCCAGTCGCACCGATCCTGCGTGATCATGGTGGCTGACTCCCTAGGCTTTGGGGATTTTGAGTTTTTGGTTTTTTGTGAGGTCAGAGGACCTTCTTATTGTAGCTTGAGGGCATTTTGACTTGATATATATACATGACTCATTTTTGGTTTGATGATATGCTTGTCATGGTTTATTGTTCTTTATGCATGTTTATTTATGTTGATGTATGCATATGCTATTATGACTATGGATGATGTTAGCTATATGATATAGATGTATGCATATGGAATGGATGGAATGATTTGTTGGTATATAGGTGATGGCACCATAGACTGTACAGGATTTACTGGCTTTCTGTACTATGTGATTGCTTTATGGAATAACTTTGCATTTGTAATTTTTGTTTTGTATTTTTTGATGGTGATGTAAGTAATGAAATGTACAACAATTGTTTTAGAATGTAGTTAAGGTTTTTCTGAGACTCGGATGCTTTAACTAACTAGTCAAGACTCGTACATTATCTTACAAGACTTTCGAACAAGGTACGAATCATACTTGAGTTTGACCAAGTTATTTCACATCCTTGTGTGCGATTGAGTTCGTTTATGTGGTATTCGTAAGGATACCGCCAATTCCAGGTAGGTTGTCCACCAAACCTGTACTGAGGATCACCTAATTAGCTCCACTAACTCCTTTGTTGTATTTAGTAAGATTAATCTATGGGGCAATCTAGGATACCATAAGCTAGCTCATCCACATGCAAACATTGGTCTACACACACGCAAAGCTAATGTGATAGACATATCATCATGCATTTAGGATACCACCATTGCCAGGTAGGCTATCCACCAAACCCGTAATGAGGATCACCTAAATGGTTTTTCAAATGCTGAGAATTCCAGGGATTCAAGCTCAGGCGTCTTTCGGTTGTTCAATTTGTTGGGATACTTGCTCTCACATATAGTGATGAAAATCACTGTTTATTTTTCTCTTTTTTTTTTCTTGAGCAAGGGGTTTGAGTAGTGGTGATAACCACTGTTATTTTTTTATTGTTGCCTTTTGAGGATTTAGATTTTGAATTTTGATTTCAAAGTTGAGCTTGTGGGATTTTGGCTTGTGAATGGCATTGATCCTTTTGGCCTTGGGGATGACTACCCATCCTTCTCAGGGACATGTAGTACGAATCCTTACGACTTTGGGGATCAAAGGTGTTTGGGAAATTTTGATGGTGAACTTTTGGGATTTTTGCTTCGTGAATGGCATTGATCCTTTTAGGCCTTGGGGATGACTACCCATCCTTCTCAGGGGCGTGTAGTACGAATCCTTATGACTTTGGGGACCAAAGGTGTTTGGAATTTTTGATAGTGGTGAAAACCACTATTTATTATGGGGAATTGGATGGGGAAGAGCTTGTCCTTTTGTCAATTCTCAGCATTCTTGAACCATTCGCATAGGGGGATGAGCAAGATAACGTTTCACTTATGGTACCCTAGACTGCTTTGTAGGTTTCATCTTTCGTTCACACAACTTGGGAATTTTTATGTGTTTTAAGCTTGTGTTGGGATGCTATGTAACAAGGCATGATCCAAGTAAAACTCTACCTTGTAAAAATCGGTCTGACTTTGTACAACATTTGACTAGAAATCTAAAGACAACTGAATGACGAAAACCCTAAAGACATTAGAAGACAACTGACTATGATATGGCGAAAATGCGAAGGGCGTTATTCTTGATGGATCTTTTACAAAATGGACTAAATTTGGAAAATGATGGAATTGCCGAGTAATTACAGTCTATGGTGCGTTTGACATGTATGACCAACAAATATGCAATGTATGTATGCGATGCCTAATGCAGCTTTTTTTCTTTTTGTGTTTTGATTTTTAAGAATATGCATGAAAGTGAGATGCAATTTTTTTGTTATTTTTGATTATCTGTTGTTTTTGAATATTCGTTATGGTGGTTTAACCCGAATGGGTGGGGACCAAGTGATTCTTACGGATCCTTGGAGGTTTTGACCAAAGGGATTATAGATACCTTTGGGGCATTTTGGGTGACCAAGCGATTGTGGGAACCCTTGGAGCTTTTGGTTTGACCAAAGGGATTATGGATACCTTTGGGGCATTTTGGGTGACCAAGTGATTGTGGGAACCCTTGGAGCTTTTGGTTTGACCAAAGGGATTATGGATACCTTTGGGGCATTTTTGGGTTGACCAAGCGATTGTGGGAACCCTTGGAGCTTTTGGTTTGACCAAAGGGATTATGGATACCTTTGGGGCATTTTAGGTTTTGACCAAGGTGAATTACTGGAATCCTTGGAGCTTTTGGTTTGACCAAAGAGATTATGGATACCTTTGGGGCATTTTAGGTTTGACCAAGCGATTGGGAATCCTTGGGGCTTTTGGTTTGACCAAAGGGATTATGGATACCTTTGGGGCATTTTAGGTTGACCAAGCGATTATGGGAATCCTTGGAGCTTTTGGGGTGGGCTATGGCTCTCTAAATGTTGAATGGCCTCAAATGACTGATGTTCAAGGGTTCTAGTTCCTTGATTCCTTCAAGAGAGGTGAGCCGGTATGTTCCAGGTCCTATTTTACTATCGATTACATAAGGACCTAACCAATTTTCCATGAACTTGTCCCTTAAATGGGGTGGCAAGTTAGAATTTTGTTGGTTCTCTTTTAAGACCAGGTCACCAACCTGAAAGTCCCTCAGGTGAACTTTCATGTTGTATGCTTTCTTAAGTCGCTCTTGATAGATACGTAAATGCTCGAGAGCATTGATGCATCGTTCATCGAGTAACGTAAGCTGGTCTAACCGGGCCTACCATGCATAGTGTCATCATCGATGAACTCTTGCATTGATATGCGTAGGGAGGGTATTTCCAACTCGAGAGGCATGACTGCCTCGGAGCCATACACTAGCAAAAATGGAGTTGCCCCAGTGGGCATTTGAATGCTAGTGCGATAAGCCCATAGGGCAAGTGGTATTTGGATGTGCCAATCCTTATGATTATCTATGACCATATTTTTAAGGATGGCAACTAGCATTTTGTTTGACGCCTCTGCTTGCCCATTTGCCTACGGATAATAGGGTGTCGAAAAACTATGCTGAATTTTGTACTTTGTTGTCAAAGCACGCACATATTTGTTCTTAAATGACGTCCCATTATCCGAGATGATCTTGGATGGAATACCAAAATGACATATGATGTTATGTAAAATGAACTCCGCAATGCGGGGCCCAATCATAGAGGTAAGCGAAATTGCTTCCACCCACTTAGTGAAGTACTCTATGGCCGTTATGATAAACGTGTGATGACCTGACGATGCAGGGGAGATATTTTCGATGAGATCTAAGCCCCACTATGAAAATGGCCAAGCCGATTGGATCGGCTGCAAGGCCTGAGAAGGTACGTGTGTCAAGTTAGCATGGTGTTGACACTTCATGCACTTTCGCACATATGCGCAACAATCTCGCTCTAAAGATGGCCAATAATAGCCCATGCAAAGAATGCACTTGGCGATGGCCATACCGCTGAAGTGGCCACCGCACGTACCATCGTGCGCTTGGGTGATCGCCCAAGTGGACTCCTGCTGGTCCAAGCAATGGAGGAGGATCCCTTCGTAGCTTCGACGGTACAAAATGTCTCCTAGCAAGACATGTTTTGCCACTTTCTATTTGAATGATATTTTCACGGCGTGCGACAATCCAAGTGGGAGGCTACCTAACTTGAGATAGTCTCTTATGGGTGTGTACCAATCCTACTGATCAGAAACCTCGATGGTATGAATGGCCGATCCCTCTTGAAGTTCATCCCTAGCAAAAGCTGAGCGGGAAAGAACTTGTAGAAATAGCATTGTGTTGCTATTAAGAGGGGTTGGAGAGAACAAAGACCCCTAGTTGGCATGATTCAGACTATCATGGATTCGAGAGAACCTATCCCGAGATGGTTCAATCTGGATCAGGTGGATTCTTGGCGTTATGTCAGAGCTTGCATGCTCCATCATGGATTGCGATAATGTTTTGACTTGAATGGTTGTCATCTCACCGGAAGGGTCTTGCGGGATTAGTGACCCCAAGGAGGCCATAGTGTCCACAAAATGATTCGATGATCGAGGGAGTGCCTCGATGTCGTACCATTCAAGATTTGCCAGGAATTTATCCACAAGGGCTTTGTAGGCCTACAAAACTAGGCATTTGCATTGGAATACCCCTTTCACTTGGTTGACAATTAACAATGAATCACCAAAGATATTCAAGCATTTGATGTTCATGGTGATGGCTATCTGAAGACCTATGAGCAAGGCTTCGTATTCAACATTGTTATTGGTGCATGGGAAATCAAGTTTAAATGATAAAGGCATTGGAGCCCCTTGCGGTGTGAAAAACATGATTCCCATGCCACCCCCTTGCTCACATTTAGAACCATCAAAAAATAAGGTTATGTCGGCCTGTGACTCAAGCTCATCAGAATTGGGCGATTCTGAGACATGGAAGACCCCATCATCGGGTAGCTCTATGGTCAGAGGCTGATCATCTTCGAGAGGAGCCTCTGCTAGTTGATCGGTGATGACTTGACCTTTGATGGACTTTTGTCCAATGAATTCGATGTCAAACTCCGTCAACAACATGATCCATTTCACCGTGCGACTACTATGATAAGTATGACTCATCATGTACCGCAATGGATTCTCCTTAGACACAACATACGTCGTATTGCTCAGCATGTAATGGCATAGCTTTTTGGTGGCAAATACCACTGCCAAGCATAGCTTCTCAACGTATGCATAGTTAAGTTCATAACTGACCAGGGTGTGGCTAAGATAATAATTAGCCTGTTCTTTATGTAATTCATTTTTCTGGGCTAGCATGGCGCCCAGTGCCACCTCAGTAGCTGAGATGTATAAGTAGAATGACACTCCTGGTCTAGGTGGTGCCAATACTGGTGGTGAAGCCAAGTATTGTTTGATGTCATCGAAGGTTGACTGGCACTCGTCATCCCAATGAAATGCTACCCCCTTGTGTAATAATTTATTCATGGGTCGGCACTTGTCAGATAACTATGCTATGAAGCGCTTGATCGACGTGACCTTACCCTGCAAGCTTCTGAGCTGCCTGATGGTGGTTGGGGGAAGCATCTCAAGGATTGCCTTGACTTTATTTGGATCTACCTCGATGCCTCATTTTGAGACTATGAAACCCAAGAGTTTTCTAGATGTGACGCCAAATACGCACTTCTTGGGGTTTAGCCTAACCTTGTGTTCGATGAGGCGATCAAGGATCTTGCGTAAGTCATCGAGATGATTTTGGCGCAAAAGAGATTTGGCCAACAAATCATCCATATAATCTTCCAAAGTTTTATGCATGTGATCATGGAAGATGTATGTCATAGCACGTTGGTAAGTGGCACCAGCATTTTTAAGGCCAAAGGGCATGACCTTATAACAAAATGTCCCCCAAGGCATCATGAACGCCATTTTTAGTTGATCATCGAGATTGATACGAATCTGGTTGTATCCCGAGAAACCATCCATGAGGGAAAGCATTTCATGGCCTACTGTAGCGTCTACCAATGCGTCGATGCTAGGCAAGGGGAAATCATCCTTGGGACTCGCTTTGTTTAAATCTCAAAAATTGGTGCATATGTGAATCCTCCCATCTAGATTTTTGATGGGTACCATGTTGGACAACCATGGTGGGTAATCCATGCAGATGACAAACTATGCATCCAACAACTTTTGTAGCTCATATTTGACCATTAAGGCCACTGTTGGGTGCATCTTACGTAGCTTTTGCTTGACTGGCTTGACTGTCGGATCAAGTGTTAGATTATGCATGACTAGCTACGGGTCTAGCCCTAGCATGTCTTTGTAGGACCATGCAAAAACCTCCTTCTTCTCTTTGAGAAGGGCAATGTAATCGGCTTGCTCTTTGGGGGATAGACTTACCCCCAACTTGATGATTTGTGGATTCATTGGATCAGAACCAATGTCTACGTCAATCATCTCTTCGACTGACATGTGGGATCCGTCCTCCAACTGGTGTGGAGTTGGGATCAGGTGGATATCATTCACTGAATTTAGATCTGCATTGGGAACATCGGGTTCCTCTTTAGCATGGAAGATATCCTGAGTCTGTCCTGGGGTGAAATGGAACATCTCATCGCAAGGCCAGTACTCTTATGGGGATGGTGGTGAGTCAACGTGATCCCAGTCTATGGCATCTAGGTCTAGATACAATGGTCATGTTGGATCGGCTGGATTGTGGATGGGGGTGATTAAATCAATGGAGATCATGTTGATGGAATGAATTTGGTCTCCATTACCATGTGGGTGTTGATTCAGACATTCTTGGTGATCCTTGTGCCTCGAATCTGGCTCTGTGGGTACTAGCACAAAAGGATCGACCCTATGTGTGGATAGAAGGATAGGGTCTACCCTTGGCACTGGTGGCCCTATAGGGTCTCTAGGTGGGAGGTGCTCTCTGTATGCCTGAAGTGGTGGATGAAGCACTTGGTTTAACTGTACTTGGTTTAAATGCCACCTATGCCTTGGTCCCATATTTAGATGTTCAAACATACCATCGATGTCTATGGGGTATTCTTATTGCCTCATATGGTTGAGATATGCCATCTCAGTCTCATCCTCATAGTCTCTATTGAAGATCCATAGGCCTTCATTGGCTCCAACAACTGTGTGCCCCATTGGCTGGTATAGCCTCCCATTAGGCATTTCTTGATCACTTGGCCTTATGGCTAGCATGGGAGGCTTGTTTTGTTCAAGCATTTTGATTTGGTCCCTTCTGGGTTGTTCCGCTCTTTGTAGGAGGGCTATATTCTCTAGAGGTGGCAATTGCTTGATTGGAACATTAAAGGGGAACATTTCCAAGAAGTCCTCCTGATAATCGTCAATGGGCGTCACCTGTGAATGATTGCTATTGGACTCAAATGGGTCCCAATGTGCTACCTAATAATATGAATCATCTTCTAAAGACCTCCCTCGATTTTGTTCATATCCTTCTTGGAGGTTACTTCTTGAACTTTCCCCTTCCTCAATCAAAGGGGAGGGGTTGTTGAGGTCAACAAGGTTTGTTGTTAACAATGGGAAATAATTCCCCAATGTGTATGTAGTGTTGGGATTGGCATATGGATCTTGTGCCAACCCATCCCTATTGCCTAGACCTAAGCCTTGCATGGTTTCTACCAAGATTTTGAGGGGTAAAGGGTGGTTGAACCCTACTCCTGATTTATCATATGGCATATGGTATCTGTTAGCGTACTATATTATGCTTTGTCTTTATTTCATTATTAGACATACTGTTACACTGTTACAACTTCGTAACAGTTCAGTTCTGCCGATGTGCTATTCCTGAAACTTGTATCAATTATTTAATCCGCTGCTAAATAATACAATAATGATCCGTATTTTATTTCATGGCATCAGAGCCAGATTAGAGGGAGCAGTGAGCCGAGGCTGGAGGCGGACGAGCAGTGCGATTTTTTAATTTTTTTTTGTCTCTCCGCGACGTGATTTCCCTGTCGCGTGATAGCAGCTGCGGAAGACAAATTAAAAAAATATATATATATATATATATATATATCGCAGGGCTGGAGGTGCAGGGCACAGGTCGCTGGAACGTTGCGCTATAGTCCCAGTTGGAGGAGGACGCAGCACGCGTCACCCCCTACCCGTAGGAATGTGAACGCAGTGCCAGCGCCACGTTCGCCATGCTCATTGAGCACGAGCGTGGACACGCCAGTGCCACGTCCGTGACATGCGAACGTAGTCGCGCCCCCCACGTCCACTCCCTGTGGACGCACAGGATAGGAGGAGCACCCCACCACCCATTGAGCAAAGCGAAGCAGACGCACAGGAGAGGAGGAGCGCAGACGGTCACTCCACCCCCCCCCCCCCGTTGGAGGACGCGTGGATGTAGCACTTTTTGTGCGTGCGCTCCCCAACGCCCCCCCCGTAGACATGAACGTAGCGCGCTAAGCACTGCGACGTCCCCCCCCCACGTGGAGGCGAATGCAGTGCGCTGCGACGTCCCGCACCACCCCCCCCGCTTGCAGGCGCACGATTTTTTTTAACAAAAAAAAAAAAATAGGAGCGCCGCACGACTGTGGACGACTGTGGCAGTGGGCTCGGGTAGCAGAGAGGAGGCCGCTGCAGAGGAGGAGGAGCATCCAGGCGTTGAAAAAGAAGGAGCTCCACTGATCCTTCCGGATCAGCCCGCTAGCTCACTTGGCAGTGAGCTGTGCGGTAAGGCTCAGGGAGCCTGCAGGTCGGGGGTTCAAATCCCGCCGACTCCCCCCAAGGTATAATTTTTTTTTTTCAAAGTTTTTTTTAATTATTATTTTTTTAATTAAAATTTTTAATTTTAATTTATTTTTAATAGTTTTTAAACTTTATAAATTAAAATTTAATTTTAATTTATTTTTTCATAAGTTTTAAAACTATATAAATTAAAATTATTTATTTTAATTTTAAATATATAATAATTATTAAAATGCTTTGTTAAAGAGATTTTTTTAAGGGGGGATATTTTTTTCAAAAAATCAAAGGGGGAATGTGAGTAATTTTCTCGAAAAATAGCAATTTGGCGAATTGTAAAAGGTGCATTTTCGGCTGTGACCGACACCTTGTGGGTTAATTCTTGTGGGCACTTTTTATGTTGTATGTTGCATATTTCATTTTTTGCACTACTTCATTAAAAGTTAAAAAAATCAAATACACTCCCTAAGTCCCCGGAATAATTAAAACCCATCCGTGCAATTTATTGCACTGCAGCGTTCGGTATTTGTGATACCTCTGGCCAGCACTTATAGGTAAATCTATCGTGATTTGGCTACTGTATCCGCCGCCTAATATAGTTGCTACAACGACGTCTGAGCTTGTTCTCTATAAAACGTCGGGGAGAGATAAGTTAGCCATTTTTGCATTTTTTTACTCCATCCACTACCCTTTATCACACTTGTGTTTAGGCGTAAATCCTGATGAAGTATTCTTCATAGTGTTTAGGGGAAGTTACGCCCCATGCATGAGAAGAATCTTCTATGGTAGGTGCCATCAACAAGGCGATTCCCTTTCAGTATCGCTTATGTTCCACGTATCGTATGATCTCTAAAACTCACCTATAGTCTCCCTCACGTAAGGGCGGGTGATTTTTGTTGATATTTCTAAATACCTATAGTTTCCCTCACGTAAGGGCGGGTATTTTGTATGGTATAACGGCCTAGAAAAAGGTATATCGAAAGGGGGACCAATTGGTGATATAAGGAACCTTCACTATGGCCGCTGTTGCAAAGTTGATGACTGATCCACATCAGTTATTGAAAGGTCCAAATTATACACCATGGAAACATAAGATGAAGGCAATTCTCCAAATGGAAGATTTGTGGGATATTGTTACTTGAGTAGCAACTAGGCCTTCACCAACAAAGCAGGATCCACGAGGTCCTTCGCGAGATCAGATAGCTTTTGACAAGAAATACAGTTGAGCAAAGGTGCTCATTTTGTTTGTTGTTTCAGATGAAGTGCAACCTCATATAGCTAACAAAGAAAGTGGTAAAGAGGCATGGGATGCCCTTAGAACCATCTATGAGGGAAAGAATGATTCAACCATTCTTCATCTTCAACAACTTCATAACCTGAGTTTGAGACAGGGTGAAACAGTTGAACTCTTTCTGTGCAAAGTGTTTGAATTGAAAGAGAAATTGAATTCTTTGGGAGATACTGTGGACGAAAAGCTTCTCATTTCACTTGTGATGAGAGCTTTACCTTATTCATTTGATATGTTGATAACCTCCATCTAGGTGTCTCAATGACAAATTACCTACATCGAGTTGGTCAATCTACTTCAACAACAGGAGGCACGCCAACTTCACAAGGATGATTCTTCCAATACAGCCCTATACACCAACAGGCAGGGTTCTAGGAAGAAAGGTAATGGGCAAAAAGGAGGCAACTTTTAGAAAGGAGGAAATTCTCAACAGGATATGAAAGGAAAAGGCAAACAACCTCAATAGAAGAAGAGGTGGTGCAAGATCTGTGAGAAATACAACCATGATACCAACATGTGTTGGCATAAGAACAAGCAAAAAGGCCAAAACAAACCACAAAATAAAAAAAAGCAACCCCAGGTGAATTTTGCTGTTGAAGAATCTGACTCAGATTCTGAATGGGCACACAAGGTGCTCATGACTACCATAGATTCCACATAGAGGGATCCTGTTTGGTATGTCGATTCTGGAGCTAGCAAACATATGACTGGCGACAGATCATGGTTTGAATCATTTGTGGCCAAAGAGGGCAAACCTGTCACCATTGCTGATGATAAAACCTACAGGGTTCAGGGAGAGGGTACAATTTTAGCCACTCTTCTTGATGGCAAGTGTCAGAATGACAAAGTCCTCTATGTTTCGAGATTGGCCAACAATTTTTTGTCAGTGACACAAATCCTGGATAGAAATATGGTTGTCAACTTTCGTGTTGAGAATGGAAAGAAGTGTTGTACAATTACCAGGAAGGGTAAGCAGATTGCAACAACTTCATATAAGCATGGCTTATTTGCACTAGATGCTATCTCTACTCCACATGTTGCCATGACTATCTCTACTAAGGAGGCAACTTCCCTATGGCACAAGAGATATGGGCATCTTAGTTCGGGCTACTTACTTGAGCTCAGTAAGTATGAGATGGTAAAGGGTCTTCCTTCCCTTTCGCCACATTGCCGCTGTGCTCCGACCGCTAGCAGGAAAGCAGCATAGAGTACCATTTGAGAAGAGCTCTACAAGAGCACGAAAACCTCTGGAGTTAATTCACACCGATCTGTGCGATCCTTTCACACCCAAAAGTTGTGGAGGGAAGAGGTACTTTTAGTTATTTGTAGATGACTACTCACGAAAGATGTGGGTTTTCTTTCTCCAACTGAAATTTGAAGCTTTTGCATTCTTCCAGTAGTTCAAGAAATCCATTGAGAAGGAGTCAGGAGCTTCTATTAAAACCCTCTACTCAGATTGAGGGGGAGAGTTTACCTCTAATGAATTTTCTACATTCTTAGATAAGCATGGAATCAAGAGACAGTTAACAACTGCCTATACTCCTCAAAGAAATGGAGTTGCTGAGAGAAGGAACCGTTCTATCATGGAAATGGTTTGTTGTATGCTCACGGGAGCTACTCTTGGGAAACAATATTGGGCAGAAGCTGTCACCACTGTAGTGTATCTGTTGAATAGGGCACCCACAAAGGCCCTAAAATGAATGACTCCATAGGAAGCATGGAGTGGTCGAAAACCCTCCATATCTCATCTACGTATTTTTGGATGTCACGCTTTCATGCACATACCAAAAGAGAAAAGGAAGAAGCTAGATGAGAAAACACTGAGATGTATTTTTCTTGGTTATGATGAGCACTCTAAAGGATATCGTTTGATAGATCCTTTGACCAAGAAAATTCATGTCAACAAAGATGTTGTCTTTGATGAAGCTTTCACATCATAGAGCACATCTAAAGTACACCTAGATATTGTGGAATCTAAGGAAGAGAATATTCCTTCGTCAACACAGATAGGAGGTCCTTCTACATCTTCTTCACCACCACCGAAGAAGAACCCAAAATGGTGTACAAATACAATCAGAGACACAAATTTATCCACTCCTCCCAATTTGAACTTGGATAGACCTCGTACACGCAGTATGGCTCAAAAGGAAAGAGAAGCCAAAGAAACTGGTGAGGTTGATGATCTTTGTCAATCTTTTGAGGAACTTTCTATAACTCCAAGTACAGAAGTAGAGGATATGGATATTGATGATGACAGGGTGTTCATGTCTACCATAGATGATCTTGAACCTGCATCAGTGCAAGATGCTCTCAGTGAGCCTCAGTGGAAGGCCGCTATGGATACAGAGTATGAGTCTTTGATGAAAAATAAAACTTGGAAGCTTGTTGATTTTCCACATGGTATATAAATTCAAGTACAAGGCAGATGGAACAATTGATAAGCATAAGGCCCGTCTTGTTGCAAAGGGCTATGCTCAAAAGGAAGGCATTGACTATGAGGAAACTTTTGCACCTATTACTCGGATGACCACAATTCGGGTTATGTGTGCTATGGCAGCACAATATGGGTGGAAAGTTCACCAGATGGATGTCAAAAGTGCCTTTCTAAATGGTGATCTCCAAGAAGAAGTCTACATGACTCAACTAGAAGGATTTGAAGTGGAAGGCCAAGAGCAGAAGGTTTGCAAATTGGTCAAATCCTTATATGGTCTGAAACAAGCTCCTCGATCTTGGTATATAAAAATGGACAATCACCTTATGCAGCATGGATTTAAGAGATGTCCATCAGATGCAAACCTCTATTTCAAGAAACAGGGTTCTGAGATAGTGTTGCTTGTACTCTATGTGGATGATCTGCTCATTACAGGGAGTTCAAAAACTATGATCTCTACTGTCAAAAGAAACTTGTGCAAATATTTTGAGATGATAGATCTCGGACTTCTCCATTATTGTCTTGGTCTGGAATTCAGCCAAAAGGAGCACCCCATCAAAGTGTCTCAGAAAAAATATGCCAAGACATTGCTAGAAAAATATCGCATGACTGATTGCAAGCCAATGGCAACTCCGATGGATAATGGACTTCAGTTATCATGATATGATGATTCACCTCAGGTAGATGGTACTCTCTATCGATAGTTGATTGGGAGTCTCATATATCTGACCAATACTAGGCCAGATCTCGTATTTGCTGTCAACTATCTTTCGAGGTTCATGCAGGAGCCTAAGACCACTCATTGGAAAGCAGCAAAACGTGTTCTTCACTATGTCCATGGTACTATGGAATATGGCCTAGAATACAAGAGGAACAACAAATTCTTCTTGCAAGGATACACGGACTCCGACTATGCCGGATCATTTGATGATCGCAAGTCAACTTCTGGATACATTTTTCATCTGGGATCCGTTCCTGTCTCTTGGCACAACAAGAAGCAATAGGTGGTTGTTATTTCATCAACAGAGGCAGAGTATCATGCCGCACGTGAAGCTGTGTGTGAAGTGATATGGTTGCATCGCATTCTGACAAGTATGGGCCATCCATCAAAATCTCCAACACACTTGTTTTGCGACAATCAGGGTGTTCTGAACCTCGTCAAGAATCCAGTCCATCATGAAAGAACAAAGCACATTGACACACAATGTCATTTCATTCGAGATGAAGTTCCAAAGCACCGAATTCAGCTTCAACACATTCCCACCGATGCTCAAGTTGCAGAAATTTTCACTAAGGCACTTGGACGTGTCAAATTTGAATTGTTTTGCAGCTCACTTTGTATTGCAAAATGATGTAAGGGGATGTTAGTAGTCTAGTATAGCTATTAGTTATTACATTACCCAAATAATGTAATAAAGGGGGATGTTAGTGTACTATATTATGCTTTGTCTTTATTTCATTATTAGACATACTGTTACACTGTTACAACTCCGTAACAGTTCAGTTCTATCGGTGTGCTATTCCTGGCACTTGTATCAATTATTTATACTCCTGATTTATCATATGGCATCTGGTATCTTGGTTGACAAAGAGTGCGCATTCCTTGTTCGTATCTACCCAATCCATATCCATGCCAATTACATTGGTCTAGGTATTTCAAGGTGAATTCTAGGTTGGACATATAATCAACATTCTCAGAAAATGGGTCTTCATCCTCTTCCTCTTTTAGGTAGGGTTCTAGGTCATTCTCGAGGCCCCCATATACAAAGTTGTTCTGATTTGGTGGGTAGCCTAAAGGGAGGATAGTGTCGATGGGGAGGTGAGGTCTCCCCATGTCTTGCATGGTTTCGAGCATGGGTGTTGCCACAATGTTATGCACTAGGTACTCCCCCAGGCCCGTATAGGCCATATCTACGATAATCATCGACGGTTGAGGGGGAGGGAATGGGAGTTCTCCCTGAGTCCACTCCATGTTGGGTGAATTAGGTGTCTCGACTTCCATTCAGCTGGGCACCTCCTCGATAGAGATGGTTGAGACTAATGGTGGTGCCTCCTCTAGGGGCTTCTTCTTGTTGTCCTTTAGTGTGGCCACCATAGGTGAAATTGTTGGTGAAGGAACATGTGATGAATATGGGCTAGGTCGGTTAGTTGAGGGACTCAACAGCGAAGATATAGGCAGAATATAACCTTGAGTGGATGGATTCAATTGAGAGTCCAAATGTGTCGATGGGAGGGTTGATTATGGCATTAGCTGCATTGCATTGCAAAACTTAAAGGGCTCTAAGTTTGCTGGGACTACATGTACTTGCCCTTCATATGTGTATTTGAGACATTGATGGGCTATTGAAGGGACACACTTCATGTCCCTGATCCAAGGCTAGCCTAGTAAGATATTGTAGGCCATAAAACCCTCAAGGATGTGACACAACATAGGAATGGTCTTTTGTCCTACTTGGATGGGTAGGAAAATTGTGCCAACCATTGAGCATAACACATCATTGAATGCTTGAAGAGTGTAGGTGGACACCACAATATGGGATGCTGACAACTCAAGATGTTTTAATGCCGCTGTCGTGATTATGTTGTTGGATGAGCCAGTGTCCAACAATACCCTCTTTAATGGAATCATGTTGACCCACATGATGACATGCAGGGGTGGATCCACCATATCACCAGTCACCAATTTTAGTTTGTCTTCCTTGAAGGTTATGACTAGTTTTGTGCATTGTCTCACATGTCCCACAAAGTTGTTGAAAGAATTGGGTTCATGGGGCTGTAGCTCAATGGCTTTGAGTATCTCCATCAGAGCCTCCCGATGGGATGGTGATTGTTGCATGAGCTCATAAATGGAGAGCCTAGCCAATGTGGTCCTTAAAATTTGAGTAATATTAGTCTGAATCATGGCCACTAGTCTAGGTGGGGGAGGTTGCGTAGGGCATTGTGGAGGTTGTGACATTGATGGAACATCTCCTGTAGCTACAGCGGGTGCAGCCGTGTTTGGGTATCTTTTGTTTCGTGTCATGATGCTTATCATCCCCATGTATCCTTGCATGGGGTAGTTTTGTGTTACCTCATTCACTTGTAAATTCTTTGCCTGCACATCATGGGCAGGTAGGGGATCTTTGAAGACTTCCATCTATTGGTTGCTCAATGCTACGAGATTATCCACTACGAGCGTTTTGTTGTCTATCAAGTCTTGCACCAAGTTTTTGAATTTCCAACAAGGGAAGATGTGTCCTATCTATCGATGGAATCTACAATATAAATCTTCCCTATAGCCCTTGGGTTTTGGCATGTTGGGGTCTATGGGTCAACTTTTTGGCAAGTTTATCAGGTTTATCATGAACAAGCTGTCAAACAAGGAATCTCTAGACTCTATGAATTATGTGAATTATCGCTTAGGGTGATGCTGCTAATTTTGCTCTTGTTTGTGATTTTCCTTTTCATAGTTAGCAAGAGGAACTACCTAATAATTAGCCTTTAGGTACTATGTCATTTGTGTAGGCGGTGGTATAGTTATGGCAACCTGATTGACCATGGCGGATTTTAGTTGCATGGGCCAAGTTTTGGCATTTTTGGTGCACTCTTTCTTGCATGGTTTGGCAATCTTATCATCTTGTATTTTGATCTCCTCAATTATCTTGTCTTGTGCTAGGGCTTATTCTAGGGTGGCATATTGCTGCAACTACAATAGCATGGAGATCGACCTTATGCAATTCTTTGAAAACATTTGATTCATGTCGACCATGGGAGCGAGGTAAGGCAGCTTTGAAAGCAGTATCCTCCATTGATTCCCATAAGAGGATATGGTCTCATCATCATACTACTTAAGGCTAGCTAGGTCACTTAAGGATGCATTCGTCTTGGTGTTGAAGGCAAAATGTTCAAGAAATGTGTCCACTAGCTGGTCTAGATTGTTGATGCTATGCTTTGGCAACTGGGTAAACCAATCCGAGGCAGGGCCTGCAAACGTGGTTATAAATGTTCTTAGAAGCAATGCATATTGTCTTGAATGCCAACACATTGAATCAGGAACCTAAGTACATGCTCTTGGGCATCCTCATCCCCTCTAAAAATTACCAATTGAGGCATTTTGAAGTGGTCGGGGTATGGGGGTGCTAGAACTGAAGGATGCACAAGGTGACTACGGAGCTAGCATAAGGTGGGATTTCAAGGTCCCAAAGTCTTAGTCTCCATAGACTCTAAGCATTATAACAACACTTTCTATGCATCAGAGGATTTTATTTCCTCTTCTTTGGTTTGTTCCTATTGTGAATTATGAGGAACTTGAGGCCTATGGAGGGGTAGTCGGGTAGCGCCCCCCCTACCTTGGTAGGGCATTTCAACCTACTCTTCTTCTCACTCAAATTCCTTGTAGGATTCTTAAGGAGTTTCTAGGCATGACCTATAAACATGGACGGGTGCCCGAGGAAGGTTCCCATCATTTGTTCTAGGAGTGGCTTCCCACTTAGGTCTAGGAGGTCTTGGAGGCAATGCTTGATAAGGTCATGGAGACTTGTCCCATACTAAGGGGTTGTGCCTCTCATAAATTTATGTCCTATGCATGTGAAGGGTTAGAATCCTTTCATCCATAGTGTTCTGGAGCAACTCATCTATCTGGAACTGAATGTGCTCTTTGTTAAGATGATACAGTTGCTCTAGCTACTGCTCATCTTGCTTAAGCTATGTTATTTGCGCTTGGCATATGGCTTTTTTGGCAAATTCCAAGTCAATTTGTTCCACCGTCCTAGGTCTAGGAGGCCTAGATGCCTCCCCTACATATCTATCTTGGTCATGGTGATCCGAGATCTCTATGGGTCACTTTCCTTTGTTGAGGTTAGCAGCATTCACCCGAGGCTCTGGCCTCAATAGGTGATCTTGATAATTAGCAGGTGCGGAGGTGCATTGCTTTCATGCGGTGTATTGCTCTTGAGGAATATATTGGTTTTCCTTGTGCTCCCTTTTGTACATGTGAAAGGGATGGGCAGATTTGGCTCGCCCTTTCTGAAGAGCCTTGTGCTATCCATTTGGCCTATTAGTTCTAACAGTAATGAGGGGTGGAGGAGGAATGATATAATCATGTGGGCCCTCCTTATGAACCCTATGTTGCTCTAGTGCTTCATCACATAGTGGCCACTCATAGTGAGTGTTTAAGGGAGCCTTCCCATGTGTGTACTCCTCCTGAGAGGGTCTGTGTTGAATAGGAGTGCCCCTCAAGGGGGTGCCTCTATAGTCATTTTATGTAGTGGCATAGTATGGACTATGTTGTGGGCCAGGTTGCCAAGGTGGTATAACCAAGTCCTTGGGGCTATAACAGAGGTGACTTGTACCTTCTTGTATACTTTTTGTAGCTTCTGCCCGTGATTGGGCTTGGCTACGGGTATACACCATTGTGGTGGTCTTTGTAGAAATATATGTATATTTTTATCTCCTTTACTAAATTTTTATGCTATACCAAACAAAAGGGGACCACACAAGCAAAAAAATGATTATCTCATTTATAGATTAAATGTGTGCCCTAGATCTGGTCTAATGTGTTTGATTTTTGTTATGCGAATCTTGTAAAGGAAACTTTGTTATACATGCAAAATGAGGGCTCTTGTATCTCCAAAATGGTCACCCCTTCAATATACCATTGCCAGGATGTTATACTAAACCTCTCAATATACCCTCCCTTACGTGAGGGAAAATATTGGTATGCGAGAGCAGAAAAATACGTGGAACATAGGCGGTACAAAATGGGAATCGTTTTATTTTTTACACCTACCATAGAAGACTTATCCTCATGCACGGGGAATCACCCCCATTACACTTGGTTAGATTTCATTAGGATTTACGTCTATCAATAGTCATGATCAGGGTATATGTATACAAAATCCAAGCCAAGGTGGTGATGAAATTTACTGTTGGTCTTGATCAAGTGTTGGGGTATTAAGACCAACTCCTTGATGTTATCTTTATTAGGTGGTGTGTGTGTGGTTCCTTTTAATTGTATAAAGAAGTAAAACATACAACAAAATATGATTTTCACTAATGCAATGTTTTAAAGTATGTTTTATCTTTCAAAAATAATGAGCAGCAAGAAGGAAATCACAAAACCTACCTAGAACTGACACCTATGCTGAGGACTTGCCATTCGTGCAAGTATCATGCAAGCAAACCAGAGAAGTGTGCATTTCTAATCAAGTTTCGTCCATTTAATTCACTCTATGTTTTTTTAATTTCCTTTTTTGTATTTCAAGAAGGAAAAAAAATGACTTAGCTTTTCTATGCAAGCAAAGAAAATAGGAAATTGCAGAAATAGAAAACAAAAAAAACACAGAAGATGTTTAGAAAACCTACCTCCTCTCTGTCTAAACCAGATGCCTCTGAGTTTCTACTCAAAAAATACATAGAGCTATAATAATCTTAGGGTGGTATGAATAGTAGGTATGCATTCATCATAGGTTGGGATGAATACATATTCGTCCTAGGGTGGGACGAATAGCAGGTATGTATTCATCACAAGGTGGCACGAGTAGCAGTCCAGCACCCGAAGGAGTAACACCTACAAAGAAAACCATAAAATTTGGATCAAAAACTTGATCTTAATAGTAGGGGATAGGGTCCCACTATGATCACCATTGAAAGCCGAATGTAGAGTGATGGTATACCAGATATGACAAAATAGATATGGTATCGATGCTAAGTCCTACGAATGCGATGAATAAATGCATGTAGGAAATAAAGAAGAAATGAGATTTAAGTAAAATAAAGTGGGGCATCTTTTATTAATGTTTGCTTTCAATATAGTTACAATACATCCCCCTTCTAGGGCTCAAAACATTTAATATAGTTTGTTACATCAATGGATGGTACGCTTCTAGTGTCTTTCGCATGCCCACATTCAAAATGGGCTGGCCAAAGGTTACCGATGCTTATGCCTATGTATTCATCATTCATTTTTTCCCCTATGGTGTTCCTATCAGTGGGATCCTACACTTATAAAAACAACAAATAGTTAATAGCATATGTGGATATAGGAAAACATGCAATCCCCAAGGCCTCCGGCTAGTTAATGTATAAAAGAATGAAATGATGGTCAAAACATGTCATAATGAACCTAAAATTTGATAGAAGCATCCAAAAATCATCAGGGATCCATTGCGAAAATAATATTTAGGAAATCATGCATGGATTTCTAATCGCTCTAGGGTGGGATGATTAGGACTGTCACAAAATATGCAAGAGTGACCTTGCAAATGTCCTACCTAGATGCCTCTAAAACTCCTATAAACTTGGGTTTAGGATAAAAGGGGCATTTTGGGATGACCCAAAAGGTCATATTTTGCAGATTCTACCTATATTATATTGTATCTGAAGGCGCTTCATGTATGTTAGTAAACGCATAAAATGATAAAAACAAGGTCAAATCAAGTCAGAATATAATGAAACTTGAATAGTAGCATAATTGAATCAGATACAACATAATGCAAAAATAAAAATAGAGAAATCAAGCATATATTTCTAATCACTCCGGGGTGGGGCGATTAGGACTACAGTAGTGCGGGGGGCACCCGGGGCAGGACGCCCACCATTTGGGGCTTGGTTTTGGCACAAATCCAAGTGGGATGGGTCCAAAACCTCCTAGGGAGTTGTGTCAACAATTTTGGTGTGGGATTGTGGCTGATTTCTCAGGTTTTGGGTCTGGATTGCATTCCTAGTGTTCACCCGATAACCTCCCTTCCAAAAGAGAGATTAGGGATGTAGGAAGCACAAAAAGGGAATGGGGGTATAATTTTGCAGCACTCCATTGCTCCAAATGCTCTAGCTCTATTCTATTTTGGGGTGATGAGGCTCACACTTTTATAGACCTCAGGGGTCTCCTTTGAATGCGCATGCGAGGGTGCCACTTGGCTCACCATGCCTTTCTTGGGGGAGAGAATATTCCTCCCTAATTTAGGGACTCCTTACATGAGGCCTCCATGATCAGGGCATGCTTGACTGGAGTCTCTCTCTCTAATTTGAAACCATTCCTCACAATTGCATCCCTTGAAGGTGAAGTTGGGTGGTGAATCTAGGCTGCCATTTGTCAAGGCTTGACTTTTTGCCAATCAAACCTGCTAATCATCCCACCCTGGGGCGATTGCTGCTAATCATCTTGGGGTGGGGTGAATAGGATTCTAATCATCCCAGGGTGGGATGAATAGGGAGCAAAGTTCTTAAAAGGTACCAAATTGACCTCTGACCTTCCAAAACTAATTTGGGAGTGGTTAGGACCACTGTTTAACCTCTGGAGGCTGCCCTAGGGGGTATGTATGCCAATTCGATCAGTGCTTGTAGTCACATAATTGGATTGGTGCTGTATTGATGTCTACACAATTTTGTATGGTCATCTTTTGAGTGGATAAATTAAGGTTATGCATAGTGGTGAATATTTACAAATTGGGCAAATATTAGGATTTCTAAAATTAGAAATTGACGAATATAAGGACCCTCGATGTTGACCTATTTGCCTAAAATTTTTAGGACCAATTTTTTCTTAAGGTTAATTCACCACAATATGTATCTAAATATAGGTATATTTGTACTTTTTGGAAATCTCTTTTCAAGATGGATCTAATGGTGGTGTTTTTATGAACTTATAAGATGATTTAATAGGTCAAAAGTGGCCCCAAAGATGACCTTATATTTTAGAGCTTAAAATACCCTAAATTTTGGTGTGAAGATGATCGATTTGATTTTCTTGGGATTATCCATGATTCGCATTGATTTTAATTAGGATTCACCATTTTTTACAAGTACATTTTGAGTCCAATCCCTTATGCATAACCCTGGGCTACATACCTTTGATTAGATCCCATTCTTTTCCCTTATTCTCCTGGATATCGATCAATGTTGTATGGTCACGCTTCAAGTGGCTACATACCTTTTATTGTATTACATTCTCCAATTAACTTCTACATATTCTACTTTCTCCCATCATGTTTTTGCATTAAACTATGTTCTACACTATATAGTACAAAAATGGGCAATTGTAGACACACAAAAGTCACACATGTCTATCTCTACGTACTTGTATATCCATCAAGACACTTGTAGGTTTGCATAGACCATCATAGACACTTATAGGCTATTGTAGACCATAATTAGACCATTGTAGACCACTCTAGACCAGCGTAGACCGTTCTAGATCAATATGGGTCATTGTAGATCTTTGTAGACTTATATAGACCATTTTATTAGTCTATAGGCATTAAACTCTACTAAACTACACAATACATATCATAACCACCTTTAATCCATCAAAATACCACTTATAAATAACCTAAGGCAACTTAAGACCTAATTAGAACCCCAAAAAACTATTAGTTCACAAAACATCTTAATTAAGTTAACTGCATTTCTAATTTTAAAGTCACTTCACTTAAGTGCACTTTTTGGATTAAAAAATGTTAATTAGGATCCTAAACCCTTATTAGTCCTAATTATTCCTTCCCACATGTGTGTGCACCAAGTTAGCTAGGATATTTCCTAGGAAACCCTAATCTAACCCCAAATCTAACCTAGGGACCACCTAACCCTAGTAAACCCTAATATCTCCTCACACATGTGTGAGGATGGAATATTTCTTTAGGGAATTTATGAATAACACCTCATAAGCCCTAATATAACCATATTAGGACTTTATGTTAGGGTTTAGTACTCCTAACCACACCCCCAACACCTTATATTTTTCTATAAATAGTGGACCTAACTCCTCATTATATCTCTCTCTCCCCTTTTAGTTAGCCTACAAAAGCTTTGTAGAAATATGACTAGAAGTGCAATCTCAGACATCTAAACCATACAAACAACATATTATCACCTAAGGAGCCCATCCAAACAAGGACCTCCAGTAGAAAATACTCATAGCTCAATTCTCCCCTTGACCTATGAATCTAGCTTCTAGTTCACCCCCTGGCACACGAATTGGTCCTACATAAGGTTTTTCACTCCAAATCACTCAGGTATACTCTATTTCATGTTTTTACAGTCATTCATGTAGTTTATTTTAGTTTTCATTACATATTTTGTGTCAATTTATCTTCTTCACCATGGGGCCTGACTAAGGCAAGTCCCCAAACATACTAACTCCTTTTTATAGGTCTACAACAGGTGCAAGAGAGGAAACAACAATAAATACAACTATTGGTGGCACACATTATGCATGAAGACTGCCTACATTGAGGAGCCCAAAATATAGCAACATATTTATTGTACATATGTGAAATAAAAGGATGGGAATCCTCCCTATTTGTAACCTAAATCATTTCTATTATGAATAAAATCAATATTTTTGAATAATTTGCATTATAGCAAGTTTTTGGATCAAATGTCATCTTTTGTATATTTCACAAACATAATACAATACATGTAAATGCTTAGAATACTATTATTTATTCATTAAAATGAGCCCATGGGTTACAAAGAGGATTGTATTTCTCAATGTAGGTGGGCTTCATGCATATGTGGGCCATTGGTAGTGTTGATTTTGATGTTTTTTCACCTATTTTATGACCTAAAAAAGAGGGTTAGTGTGTTTGGGGGCTTGCCTTAGTCAGTATCCATATTGATAAAAGACAATAAAGACAGGAAAGAAAATTATGCTAAAATATGATAAAAATTGCATAGAACATAATAAAAATATGAAATAAAGCATGTCTAATAGATTTACTGAGACAAACCTGCTCTAGGACCAACTCACAGGTTAGGGGGAAAATTGGAGGCTAGATTTATAAGGTAGGGGGAAAATTGAGTTGTAGGTGCTTTCTATTGGAGATCCTTATCTGGATGGGCTTCTAAGATGGTATTATGTTGTCTACATGGTGTAGATATGTCAAATTGTACTTTTGGTCAAATTTCTACAAAGTTTCCATATGTTAGCTAAAAAGGGAGAGAGTCTTAATGAAGGATTTGGTCTTCTATTTATAGAAGAAACCAAGGTGTAGGGGGTGTGGTTAGATGTACTAAACCCTATGGTCAAGTCCTATTGTGGTTAGGTTAGGGTTTGTGAGGTGGCATGTCTAGTCATCCTCTCATATGCCCTAAGATAAATATCCTATCCTCACACATGTTTGAGAAAGGATTACAATTAACTAAGGTTGGTTGATCCCTAGGTTAGATGAGGGTTGAATTAGGATTTCATAGAAATTATCCTAACTAACTTGGTGCACACATGTGTGGGGGAATAATAGGACTATTTTGGGTTTAGAATCCTAATTAACCTTTTTAATCCATAAAGTGTACTTAAGTAAAGTGAATTTCAAATTAGAAATTAATTAACTTAATTAGGATATTTGGGAACTAATAGTCTCGTGGGGTTCTAATTAGGTGTGGGAAAAGGGCTTAGGTTTCCTTAGGGAACTAATAAGTGGCCTCTTGATAGATAGAAGGTAGTTGGATTATGAATTTTGTAGTCTAGTAGGGTTTCATTCCTATAGACCAGTGAAATGACCTACATTGATCTACGAAGGTCTACGATAATCTAGAGTGGTCTACATTGGTCTAAAGTCTAAACTAATCTAGAATAGTATACAATGGTATAAAATGGTCTATGCTAGTCTACAATATCTTAGAGGGGTCTAGGATGGTCTATGCAAACCTAAAAGTGTTTGGATAGATATACAAGTATGTAGAGGTAGACATGTGCAACTTTTGGGTGTCTACACAACTATTTAGCAACAAGTAAGTGAAATTTAGTCTTGGTTCGATGAATGTGTAGAGGGGAAAAACTGCCCTATCACGTATAATTCCCAAAAAGGCTAGATCCACAAAGGTAAAAAGCCTTATGGGGTGAACCACAAGGGTATGTTGTACTCTACACTCGATGTTGGGGGAAAGGATTAACCAAAAATGGTTTAAGGACTCACTCTAAGTCCTCTGGATATTCATGAATGTTTGATGTATTCAATTTTAAGAAAAACATGTAAGTTTGGTCTTTCTAGTATTAAACTAGGAAATATAAAGGACAATGCAGAGAATAGAGTACAATAGCTAAAAATAGAATGCAAGCATACAGGATCTAGCCTAATATGATTCTTTTCTTTGAATGCTCACTAACCTAGGGTTTATTTCAAAAAACCATTAAAGCATAAACATACAAAATAAATGCATAGGAATTATTCCTAGATGCAAACTAAATGATTTTCACTTTTAGATTCCTAAGAATCAATAATTAGATCAAACCTTCAACTAATAAAATGATTAAAGCACTTATCTATACTAGTGGTTGATTTAGCTTTTTCTGCCTCTTGTCCAATAATATCAAAAATTCCTATTTCTACAAAATAACTCATAAAATATTTGAAAATAGGATTATCATTAGGGGGCATACTTAGGTCACTGTGTAATAGCCCTTGGAGGTGAAACAATTAAGCCCCCTAGGTCCTTTTAGATGACCTTCTAACACAAAATCAGAATTTGACCTTTAGAGAATTAATCATAAAATAGAAATACAATAACAAAAAATAGAAAAAAAAATGTAGCAGTATGATCTAGATGCAAAATGGAATGCAACAGTGAAAGCAAAACTTTGAAATTGCCCCCGATGTACTCTCAGGAAAAGTCATGCCTCACCTATATTGGGTATGATAATGCAACAACAAAGTTATGCCCTACCTAGATGGGACACAATATCACTTCTATGGACTGGTTTACCCTAATCTAGGGAAGCAAAGTCATGCCTCGCTAATGTTGGGTGTGATATCATTGTATACTAACAAAAAATAAAATGCAGATGTAGAAGATGAAATAAATTCTAGAAATAAAGTAAGCAAACCTTGATGGACGATGCAAAAGAAGACAAAGAAGATTGAAGTGTCCAAGCAAGCACTCTTTTCTCTTCAAACTGCACCATGAATCCACCAAGTCACACAGTAATCCAATCCATGAAATAGAAGATCAAATATGAAAATCACACTTCGGGGTTAGCTTGTAGTAGAAAAATTAAAGGAAGAAAAATGATCTATCATAACAATTTGGAGCTTAATCAATAATAAGAATTTTGCATTAATATCGCACATATCACTTGTCTCTATTTAAGCAATAACATCCTTGCTTTTATAGATGAAATCGAAGGGAAAAATGTGGGCAAAATAAACCCAAATCCAATTCCAAAACATGTTGGGAGGGTTTAGAACTAGGTTTAAGTGAGCCAAAAGAATAAAAATTAAAATTAAATTAAAATTGGTGAAGTCACGCCTTAGGATGACGGAGCGTGAGATCATTCCAGTGAAGTTACACCTGGCCATGACGGAACACGATTTCGCTAAAGGTACTAAAATAGGAAAGGTTAAGGTAGGAGAGTCCTATCCTTACCTTAGGCAAGGGTTAGGGACCTCTTAGGGGTTGCAAGAAAGATAACCCATTGAAAGTGGGTCAATTTTTAGTGTTTACATTTTGTCCCCTCTTTGATGCATTTATGGCCTAGTAAATGCATCAAAGAAAGGATGTAGGCACATTAGGAAACAACAAGAAGAAGAAATAGGATGGATGGTTTAGAAGAAAGGAGTGGTACAAAAATAGTGTCATTCTAGATACTTTTAATTTTACACATAAATTAAGGCATTAGGGATATTAATACCTCTATATATTAGGGTTCCCCTTGAGTTTTTATGAAAAATAAATGTTTCATAAAAACTCAAAAGAATTGACGCAGAAGAAGAGAGAGAGCAACAACTAAGTGAAGTAAAAGGGGTAAAAAGAAAACAAAAAATACTTTTTAAAAAGGGTAAAAAAGGCTAAAACCTTAATTCATTTTTACCGTGAAGAGGAGAGAAAACAGGGCTCTGGGAGAGAAAAGATGATGGCACTTCTAGTTCACCGAGCGACAACTACAAGGGGTGAGGCTGGGGCACGAGAACAGGTAAGGATCACTTTTAACTCTTCTTATGCATGATTTTATCTCGTTTTTCACAATTTAATTAGGGTTTTGGAGGAATTTTGGGTAAATCATCATAAAAGTTGATGGTTTTTGTGCCACGACCTGGGTGCAACTTTGCGGCCTGGCCATGATTTTGCATCGTGCAAAGAACGACGAAATCACACCTAGAAGAAACCAGGTGCAATTTCATGAAAGCGAAGTCATGCACCCAAAAAATGGGATGCAACTTCATGAAATTTAAGGGAAAAGAAGAAAAACAAAAAAAAAAGAGAAAAGAGAAGAAAAAAATAAGACAAGTAAACCCGAAGTGCAATTTTTGAATTGTAATTACCGTATGCTTAACAAATTATGTTAATAATTTTTATTTATTTTTTAATTTTATTATGGAACTGATTAAATTTTATTTTGTGAATGCAGCTAGGTATTCTTGAGAGTTGAGAATGGTGGGCAAGGGCTTTGGTAGAGTTGGATGCTCTAAGGTATGTAGAGAGGAACATGATAGCAGTAGTGGGACTAGACCATGTGGCAAGGATGACATAAATAGAGATAGATAGGGAGATGCTGACCACCCTAGTAGAGAGGTGGTAGTCAGAGTATTCTAAATTTTGGTTATTGATAGGGGAGATGACCATCATATTGGAGGATGTGTGGCTGATTTTAAGGATCCCCATCAGGGGGAATGAGGTCTACAAATCATGAGGGAAGGTTTTACCCACCAGGTGTGAGAGGGCATCATAGTGGTTGATGACCTGGTTAGCTACTATAGAGTAGACCCTCTAACCACTATTCTCATAGAGGTTGTGGTTGGTCTCTTGACATGCCACACTAGCAAATGATACTTGCCATGGGCACTAGCGGGAGTAGTAGTAGACATACAACATCAGGAGGTTTAATTCACATGGTGCCCTTATGTGTTGGCCCACCTATATAGGATGTTGTACAATATCATGTATAAGTGGTGCACAAGATTGGTTTGTATGAATTTACTCTAGGTGTGGTGCTAGGAGCACATTGTAGTGTGAAGATAATTAGCACTACCAAGACCATTGCCCAACCCAGAGCAACCAACGATTATATAGATGGCTGAGATTCTTGGAGAGGACCATGAGTGTGTATGCAAGGAATCTACCACTAGCTACGTAAGTGATTGATGAGCTTTAGGATATGTAGCTCATCTGGTGACCATGGAGGATTCATCCTAGTTGGGTAGATAATAGGACAGAGCTAGTGAGGGTGAGGAGGATCAAATGGCTGAGGTCAAAGAAGGGAGAGCTGGAGGTAATAAGGTTCACCCAAGTCCTATGGTAGTTTGAGATACTACAGGGAGTCCCAAACCTAGGGGACTACTAGTACCAGAGGGTGACCCAGGATCCAGTAGGGGTTGGAGGTGAACCAGACCTCATAAAATGGACTAAGGAGGACATAGATAATCCTCATTATGTTGATCCAAGGGTAGGTGATGCAGGGGTGGCCATTGGGTACAAGTGGTGGTACAAATGAGTCATGCTCTAGAGGATATCCCCACCTATACTAGTATAGAGGTTCCAAGTGATGGACCTAGGCATGCAGTGGGTATTCTTAGAGATAGATTATAGGGCCACTGAGAGGGCACAATAGGCTCCTATTGTATCAATATATAGGCTAACATGAGTTTAGATCTAATTGGTAGAGGAGACCATCCCAATATTAGGGAACAAAGAGGTATGGGTGAGAGATGCCACCACACAGATAAAGGGGACATAAGTTAGAGATCCTAGAGAGAAATTCGCATCAACAGTGATAGGAGGCCAAAGCTAGGGGATAGAGGAGTTGTAGGCATAACTAGATTATCTTTAGAAATAAATAGCCTAGCTATAGTCTAAGAGGGACATCACACTCGTAGAGGCTACCCGACTTCTAGGATAGGTGGCCCAGCTGGATGGAGAGTGTCAGTAGGCTAGGGCTAAGGGGATGGCTATCATTGGGAGTAGCAAAGTGTATAATGGTCTAAAGAGCTTATATCTACCACTATTACAAAATAATGATCAAATTAAAAGCAAAGAATATAAGTATAACCAAATTCACAAGCAAGTAAGCATCCTTTATATTAATAATGGTGAAATAGGTTACATCCCTCTTAGGGATACCAAATGATACATGTTTACAATGGGGCTAAAGCCCCTAAACAAGGGTGATATATTCTAAGGGCTCCTTAGACTCCACTAACTTTGCATGACGACTTACTAGGATGCCTCCTTCTCTATTGTCAATAGGAATTGATCTTTGAAAGTTCTTTGAAGCTTTGAAGGATCTGCCACCTGCGTACAAGAAACAACAAAATACATCAAATACATATGAAGCCTCTCATGATGAGGCTATTATCCAAGAAATGCAATAAATGAAGCAAATACTTGAAAGAAGCATAAAGTATGTAAATATGCTTATGAAATTGTCAAATCAGTGTAAAGCATACCTTGAAACATGTAAATCTAGCTAAACTTGTATGAAATTTGAAGGATTAGGAATAAAGGAAGCTAATCTATGAAACTTGTGAAAGAAAGCATGTATGACATAAATGAAGGTAAAGCTACCTAATGTGTTGCTAATTAACCACATAAATTATTGGAATAAGACTAATCTATGCTAGATTAACCTAAGTACATAATTATTAAAGTAAATCTATGGCTAAAATCGAGGAATGAGGGTATCAAATCCTAGCCACAAGTGTTTAGAGCAGTTTGCTCTATTAGCTATGGTTGATAGTCATAGCTAAGCCTATGGGTTATTGCTGACAACAACGACCATAAGAAAGGACTTATTTCTTCTAAAACAAGGGTTGGTAATGCTCAAATATTCCTTGTAATTGATGATCAAGGATCACCCTCATGTCAAGACACATATTGACAGTTGAAATTTCTTGAATTCATGTTAGATAGGTGTGGAATGGTAAGGTTTGCTTCTCAATCCTTTGGAAGCTCCATTTTTGCAAAGCTTGATGTCAAACTAGAATTTGGCTGAATATCCTTACTATTAAAAGGTTGCAATTGGATCTCCAATTTGGTAGGGCTTTGCTAAAATAAAATTGGGATCCTTTTGACATTTTTGAGGGTTCTATAAATAGAATCCCCTATCCTAATCTTGGCTTCTCAAGGAAGCCAAGATCAATAAATGCCAAGCTGAGGTAGTTGGATGGAACCTTCTGGAGGATTCATAGTCCATAACCATTTGAATTGGTTGTAAATGTCATTGGAACAACCAATTTAGATCATCTCAAGAAGCTAAGTTAGTTATAAGGCTAGTTGCGGCTACTCATTATGGCCAGGACCCTAGTCATGGTTGTCAATTGCAGCTAAGATCTTAGCTACTGATGTCATCAAAAACTAAGGCTGAATAGGTCTAGGATGCTTAAAATAAGTGGTTAGAACCATTGCTTAGCCTTGGGAGGATCCAAGGTCATTCATATGGTCTTCAAAGGTGCCCATATGAGTAGTCTCATAAACATAACATGTTTTAGGTGTGTACAAATGTCCCTTTTGGGATGCATTGTGGGAAAACATGATGCTGAGAAAAAATAGATCACCTAAAGCCATGTTGTAGGTTGATTGATGATAATTTATCTGATCAACATTAGATGTCCCAATACTACAAAGGATGTACATATTAGAATCATTGCTTCCAATGGGATGGAAGGCTTAATTTTGCAAAGCTTTCATGTGTCTAGTGGCAATAAAGTAGCATTAGTGCTACAATTGATCCGATAGGTGGATCACTACAAGAATTTAAACTATCATATTTACTTTTTTCCCCAGTAAAAGGGTAAGCTTATGATAGTTGTTAGCAATGATTCATAAGACAAATATAATTTGACATGATCAAGTGATCCTTTGTTGATTTTGATTATGAATTTGATATTATGAATACCCCTTCAAGCAATGAGTTGTTAAGGAAAGGACAAGTGATTAAAGTGATGAGTTGCTTGACCAAGATAAATAATTTGGACAATTCAAGATTTTTGCATTTTGTTATATGGCAAGGCTTATTACATCTATGATTTCAACCATTAATAGTAATTGTACATATTTATCCCATGGAGCAATCCGACAATAATGGCTTTCTTAAGGAATCAAGATGATAGCAATTCCATTTAAGCTTATGGTGAATCACTATGTTCGATGATTTGATAAAAAATTCATAGAAGAAATGAAATGAACGTCTTGTTATCGTGGGGAAGTTTAGTTGTAATGGCATTATTTGAGAGTGAAGTGAAGATATTTCAATTTAGTGATGACTAATTTATCCTAAATGGCCTTATGGTATGTTACTCATCTTTTTGGATTACATGGAGCACAAGTCGCTACAACTTCCAAGTGTATAGGGTGAATAATTGGATACGAGGCACAATTGAATTATGATTTATGTGATTTTTTTTGTTATTTTTGTAATTTTTGAGAATTCTAGATTAGTGAATATTTTTTATTATCCATTTTTAAGCTCCTCACAGTGAGAATTTTAGAGCATTTATTACTATTTGCTAGCTGTAGTTGTCAACTACAGCCAGTTTTAACAATTTTCTTAGCCACATCTAACAATAGCAGCTAGTATTTGGCTAATCTGTGTCCACAACTAATAGTAGTTACTAAGGCCCAAATGAGAAATATAAAATTAAAATTAGGATTTTTACTTTCATTATTTTCTACTAAAAAATATTGATAGTGAGAGATCTAAGGGGAGAGGGAGAAAACTTGACACAAAATATTGTTAAAACCACTACCTTAAACCAAGGTAGACCTACCTGAGACCTCAACTAGTGGTGGATCTAGAGCTCCTAAGGTAGCATATCGATCTCTCATATGTGATTTGCATAGTTTAAAATGAACCACACTAATTAATGGTTTAAATGAACCCAATTAAACTTGTTGGTAATGAACCTCACCCTAGCTTAGAATTAGCTTTAGAATAGCTTAGAGGAATGGTTTTTAATTTTGGGAACCATTTTGGGGTGGGAGATGACATCGAAAGGGGTCATTCCCATAGCCTTGGGTAACAGTTGTGACTCACAATTTGTCAATTGGGGGCTGTGGTTGTCAGTCACGACTAGGTTCAAACACCAATGGTTAGAAAATTGATTGTTGGTGCTATCCATGGTTGAAAACCATGGCTACAAAAATGGCTACGACTATTAACAATGGCTAAGAAACTTTAGAAAAATTTAATGGTTTTTTTTATTTTTTTGCTTGAAATTTTTATTTGTTTTTGAATTTTTTGCTTGATTTTTTTGAAATTTTGAAGTGCTTTTTTGATTGTTTTGAAATTTTGAAGTTCTTTTTTTATTTTTAGAAATTTTGAAGTGCTTTTTTTATTTTTTTGAAATTTTAAAGTGCTTTTTTGATTTTTTTGAAAATTTGAAGTGCTTTTTTTTATTTTTTTGAAATTTTAAAGTGCTTTTTGATTTTTTCAAAATTTTGAAGTGTTTTTTTGATTTTTTGAAATTTTGAGATTAATGTTTGATTGGTTGCCCTTCCCTTTAGACCTTGACTATGTAGGCACAAGAGTCTAACTTACTGTAGGTGTTGTTAACCCAGCTAAATTATGTAGACCTATATTGGTTCGGGGTCGTGGACCTTGGCTATGTCCTGATACTACCCACCATTAGGATAGACTAGGCCTACATGACTACCTTAGCACATCCCTGGGATGCACAGACTAATACCTTTCATCTTCCAACTAGAGTGATGATGATGACACTAGAGGATGTGTACCATATTTTTAGGATATCCATCTATGGACAGGCCATCACTTCTTTAGCTACCATAGTGAAGACCACCATATTTCAAAGGGTTTTTGAGACAAAGAGTGATGAGGTGCTTATGGAAATTGAGCATGGTGGGGTACTAGTAGAACATTAGTACAGAGCAGATGTATTTTCATAGTGCTAAACCATGCTAATGCATATCATCTAAAATGTAGTCCTACCAGATACATCATGAGCAAGGTTCTCTTGGAACCTCCTAGCTATAATATAGGATCTACTCAGGAGCACAATAGATCAACCACTCATATTATCATGGGATAGTGCTCTCCTCACCCAGATATATTATGAGATCCACCATATCACTCAATAGGGATGAGCAGGTGTAGTATGCAGTCTTCTACTATAGATATGGGTATGGAAGCATATTAGTATAGACTACCCAAGAGGACTACCCTTGAGGATCACTTCACTAGCAACCATTACTCAGTGCTATGGGGTATGCTATCCACAGGAGTCAAAGACATACCATATGGTAGGGTACCTAGGAATAGATATTTGGGGATATATTATTATATTGTATAAGGGTTGACATGGGCCACACATAACCCAAGGTTGATTGTATTATAATATTATATTATATTATAATATAATATTATATTAGTAGTAGGCTCCCCAAAGTAGAATAAGAATATGGATATATAAATAAGAGATATTTATCATTGTAATCATCATTGAATAAGAATATTATGTAATCATCATGCCCACAAAGTGGCTTATGGGACTTTGGCCTCCTTGAGTGGCCTCTCATATTAGGAGAACTTGTGGAGTGATTCCTTCCTTAAGGATTATTATTGGTGTTTCCCTACCTTAAGGGTATTATCTATCTCTCTCTCATTTGTGGATTGTTATTGTGGATAATGTATTGTGGATGAATGATTTGATATTTTTGCATATTGGTGAATGATTTTTGTTAATGATAATAAGTTATGCAACAAGTGGTATCAGAGCAACAAGTTTGGCAAAGGGGATTTTTGTGTGAAATTGCAAAATTAGGGCAATTTTTTTTGGAAAAATATCTCATCTTTTAGGATTCATATCTTTGTGCAAGTTTATCTGATTCAGGTGATTCTTGGATCAGATTGTGCAAAATTTGAAGAGTTTTAAAATGAGTGGTCATATAAAATAATCTAAGCAATATTGAGGAAGATATGACATTTTTAAGTTAGTCATCCAAAACAAGGATAGTGACAAATTTTGTAGATTTTTTCTAGAAAAATATCTCATCTTTTGGAAGCCATATCTCTATGAAAATTTATCTTATTCAGGTGATACTTGGATTAGTTTGTGCATAATTTGAACAGATTTAAAATGAGTTGTCATATGAAGGAATTCAAGGAGTATTGAGGGAGATATGACCTTATGAAGTTAGCCATATGGAACAAGGGTAGTGACAAATTTTAAAGTCATAATTTTTTCAAAAGATAAAATTTGTTTATTTCGAGTAAGCAAATCAGTTCCACTTTATTTTGTTTGGAAGAAAAATAGTAGATCTAGTTGTCTCCATGGATTTTTATCTTCAAATCAGTGAGAAGATATTTATTTCCATAAAACCCTATTTTGCATTAGGGTATGATATATATTGTCAAAAAAACCCTAGTTGCATTAGGGTATCAACTATGTCATTGGAAAAGTTTAATGGAGAAAATGATATTGATGTGGAATATTTTAATGGAGAAAATGATATTTATGTGAGAGAGTGGTTGAAAATAGTAAAATCTCAAGTTAGTGAAAGGTGGTTACAATATGGTTATCTTACTTTGTTTACGAGGAAAGCATTACAATGGATATACCTTACTAGGGATAAAGGCTTACGCAAATGGGAATAAATTGAAACAAAATTCTTGAGCACATGGGTACCTATTCAATTAAAAATAAATTTAGATATTTGTAAGAGAAAACTTGAAGGAAGGGATAAAAATATAGATAGCATGTGGGATGCCACCGAATACCTTGAAAATAAACTACAGGGAATTCAAAATGAGCGAAATGAAATAAAAAGAGAATGGGAAAATTTCAAGAAACAAAATGAAGACTATGAAAAAGAAATAAAATTACTCAAGAAGGAGAAAGAGGAAAATTTTAAGGAAGATAATGAGAATAATGAAGTCACATCGTTGGATTTACAAAAGCAAGAGTAGAATAAAAGAGGTTTAAATTTAGCTAGAAGTTCTATTTTGTAGGTTCATGGAAGCATTCAAAAGGAGCAGGTTATTATTTCCATTGACCCTGGTAGTAGATATAATTTTATTAATATTGCTTTGGCTAATAATTTGAAAGGACATACAGCTAGAGGGTGAGAATGTTCATATTTTTGAATATTTGAAGATCACCATGGATAAATATGTTTTAAATTCATATTTCTATGCTATTGATATGGATGATGAGAATATTGTTCTTGGTTATCCTTGGTTAGATTATTTGGGTAATGTTAACATTAATGTGCAAAATAAGTTTATGAAGTTATGGTACAAGAAAAATAAGATAACATTGTAGGATATTTCTTAGCTTAAGGAGCAAGGATACAAGTAAAATCAAGAAATGGTTGTAGAAGAACAAATTAAAGAACCTAAAATAACATCCAATAAGGTAGTATCAACAATAGAGTCCATGGAAGAAGTAACAACTGATTTAGGGGAAATAACAGTAACAAAGTCCAAGGAAGATTTGATAGAAGAGCACAAGAACACACCAAACAAAGAGAACATAAAAGAACAATGTGTAGAAGAATTTAAAATAATGGAGCCAAATGTTGGGAAGTCAAAGAAGATAGAACATCAAGTTAAGGTTGCACCATATCGCCATCCACACCACCATGAGTGGCAACATTCTTGGAGGTATGGCTCAAGTTAGCAATATTATGGTTCCACATGGAATCATAAGGGCACCAACTATGGTAGATTTTGGTAGAGAAAGCATAAGGATCCTGATTTTCAAAGTGGATCATCAGCATCAAGGAAAAAGTGGACCCATCATTCAAGTTATAAAAATACAACAACAAAATTGTGGAGACAACAAAGCATATTTGGATACTCAAGTAACAAAATGGCATACCAACATCAACATGTTTCACTTGGATGGATGGATGATCGAGATTGGTACCAGTTGCTAACATTGCTTAGCAAATCATATTATCATGTTTCTTCATATGTTTTGAGGACGAAACATTTGTAAGGAGGGTGGCATGGTAGGGTACCTAGGAATAGATATTTGGGGATATATTATTATATTGTATAAGGGTTGGCATGGGCCACACATAACCCAATGTTAATTATATTATAATATTATATTATATTATATTATTATATTATATTAGTAGTAGGCTCCCCAAAGTAGAATAAGAATATGTATATATAAAGAAGAGATATTTGTCATTGTAATGATCATTGAAGAAGAATATTATGTAATCGTCGTACCCACAAAGTGGTTTATGGGACTTTGCTCTCCTTGAGTGTCCTCTTATCTTGGGAGAACTTGTGGAGTGATTCCTTCCTTAAGGAGTATTATTGGTGTTTCCCTACCTTAATGGTATTATCTATCTCTCTCTCATTTGTGTATTGTTATTGTGGGTAATGTATTGTGGATGAATGATTTGATATTTTTGCATTTTGGTGAATGATTTCTATTAATGATAATAAGTTATGCAACACCATAGTATATCTCACATGGAATATCTATAGTACTACATAGATAGGTTGATAGGGCTACTGGTTAGACAGATCATATGGCATCCCTACCTAGACTACTCAGCATGGGAGGAGATCAACTATTACTTGAGATGGGCTAGGCACAATGTTTTATATTATTGGGCATAAGCCCAATGTGTGGGAGTTTTTCCACTTATCCCAAGTCACCCGACGGTTTAGGATATGGTAGGATATCCTAGAGGATCTAGTCCTCTACCACTACCTTAAGGTGAAGACACAACTAGCATGGCCTTAGGTTACAACATTGACTAAGGAGGATGATGCTATAGAGGACACAGGGGCTATAGATGCTAGGATGACTCTAGTGGAGAACTAGGCTATTGTAGGGTGGTGGTATCCTAGGTAGATCCAAGTATTGTGAGGCTATAGAGGCAATATTTTATGATCCTCATGGGTAGTGAGTTCACCAACAGATAGAGGGGGAGTGGGGATAGGGGACCACTCCCAAGGAGGAAGTACAAGATGAGGAGGAGGGTAAGGAGGATCCTAATGATGAGGTATCTTAGCTACAGGCCTAGATACATAATCTACAAGTATAGATATAGATGGATCAGTGGTAGATCTTGGATAGGGATACTTATATAGCTACCCTATAGGATTAGCTCAGTGTAGTACAAGCACAACTTACAATAGGGTAGACCTAGTGGAGGGGTTATTAGGAGGAGAGGGCTTCTCTTTAGGCACAGGTTGACATAGCCACCATAGAGATATAGAAGATCACCACTCATAGGGATATACAGTCACACTTGGATCTAAGGATAGTAGAGAGAGACACTCTCAAGGTTATGGTAGGTGCTACTACTACTTCTTAGACTACACCATATATTCCAACCACTCAGGGAGAAGTATTTTTAGGTACACCTACTAGATATACAACCACACTACAAGAATAGGTGGCTAGGTTAGTATGAGGTGTGATGCCAGTCTGATGGCCTATACACTATGCAACTAGAGGGGTAGGTAGATATGCTATGGGGTACTCTACTAGAGTGATCTATGATAGTTGGTTCCCATAAGAGTTAGAGTGAGTCCAAATATTCCGTAGTGCATCCTAGCCATAGATCAAAGGCTCAATCAGAGAGATCAATGGGCACTAGCTCTAGGCAGCCTCGTAGAGAGGGTGGAGGTGACTCAAGGGTGTAGGAAACTCATGATTATAGCATAATGACATTGTACCATTTTTTAGTGTAATGTCTAAGGACCTACACTATTGTAGCCTATGGGCATTATGTATCTTGATGTACATATTTTCACACACACACACATATATATGATGTACCAATTTTATTTTGGCTCATTGTGTGTAACATTTTATTGTTTTTATGTTTATGTGATGCACATGGATGCAATGCTTATGTTATGTTTTGTTTATGCTATATGGATGTAATATATTGATGACATGCACTAGCTATATGATAGATGTATGCTTAAATGCTATGATCTATATGTATGGATGTATTCTGATGATGTGTACATATATGGATGCACTACTTATTGTTAAATGCATGTTTAATTTGTTTCAATTATTTATGCACTTAATTTATGTGATATGATATGATCTATGATGTGTAATGTAATGCACTAATTACATAATGAATGAATTAATGCAAATGAACTTGAATGCTTTAATCACTTAAAACATAAGAAATGAATGTAATGTGTTTACAAACTAATGGAAAACGCCACAAAATGTATGAAAATCATGAATAAAAATGATAACTCTTATCATAAGAATTAATTATTTAAGCATCCATATGTGAGATGAGATGATTGTGATATGTAATGATTTATGAGATGAGATGATTTGTTGCTATGAGGGATTTTTGAGGTTTTCCATGAGACTCAAACATCCTAGTTGATTAATCAAAAATTGTATAATGACTATATAGTACTCCTAAAAGATAAAATTTTTGTTAGACCAAGATATTCATTATCCCTATGCAAATGAATATATTAGATAAGACATAAGACTACCTCATTACCAAGAAGTATTCATTCAACCCATTGTTGTAATGAGGATCACAAAATGTTCTTCATGCTCCTAAGTTTAGACGTAGTTGGACTAGAATACTAGGTAATACAGGCCACCTAAAGCTAGCTCATTTGTAAATTGCTTAGAACTACCCCAATGCCAAGCGGGGTTCATTCAACCCATTGTTGTATTGGGGATCACTCAATGGCTTCAAGTATTTACCACTTCAGGGATTCAAGCTCTTCACCCCTTTCTTTTCTTCACATTTATTGGGATACTTGCTCATGCATAGTGATAAAAATCACTGTTTATTTTGCATTTTATTTTAGCATGGGATTTGCTTTGATTGTGGGATTTTGATTATTTTGTATGAAATCAAGGGATTTATTTGGGTAGGGAGGAGCTTTTCATTTTTTCAATGATCACCATTCTAGACCATGCACATCATAAAATGAGCAAGTAAAAACCTTTCACTTAAGGTGACTAGGACCACTTTGTAGTGTTCATCTTTCCTTGTCCTAACTAGGATTGTTAATGTTTAAATAGTTATGGGATTTTGACATATGCTAGGTGCTATAAAAACTAGATATCATCTTCAAAAGAAAAGATAGATTTCTACAAAATCTAATAATATCACTAGGTATGGCTTAGTTACAAAAAAATCCTAGTATATTCCTTATAGCAATAGGAAGGGTTGTGTTGAAAAACATAATTACTCACAAGGGTGATGGATGATGATGATGTATAGATGCATGATTAAGATACAAATGTGGTGTCATTTGTAAGATTGTAAAAACAACCTATCCTAATGTAAGTGTAATAGATGAACATGCCTAATGCAATGCAACTAAATGAATGCATGTGCAAAATAAAATGCATAATGTAAATATTTTGTATTTTTGATGTTTTGCAATGTTTTTGAATTTTATTGCTTTTTTATTTGTTTGGAATTTTGATGTTTTCAATTATTTTTGAAATTTTTATTATTTTGAATGCTTTTGAGTTTATTGCTTTTTTATTTTTATGTGTGAAATACCTTAATATGAAGAATGTTGAGAGGTTCAAGCTCTTCAACACCTTCAAGTGATGTTAGGTGGTAATTTCTAGGTCCTATCTTCTCTGAGATGATACATGGACCTAAAAAGTTGGCCATAAATTTATCTCGTAGGTGCGGTGGTATTTTCAAGTTTTGTTGGTTTTATTTTAGCACCAGATCCCAAAATTTAAAGTATCTCAGGTGGACTTTATTATTGTAAGCTCATTTTAGGCATTTTTGATAAACATAGAGATGCTCAAGGGAATTCACACGATGTTCATCAAGAAGCGTTAGTTGGTCTAGGTGAGCTTGTCATGTAGTATTGTTATCAACGAAATATTTTAATGCACCGTGCAAGGTTGGAATTTCCAATTCCAATGGCATAATGGACTCAATGCCATATACTAGTGAAAATAGGGTTTCCCCAATGGGCATTCGTATACTAGTTCTATAAGCCCATAATTCAAGGGGAAGTCGAATATGCCAATATTTATGGATTTCTTGAATAGTCTTCTTTAATATTGCTACCACTGTATTGTTAGAAGCTTTTGCTTGCAGATAATATGGAGTCACAAAATTATGTTGATTATTATACTTGGATGTTAAATCTTGTACAGTTTTATTTTTTATTAACATTCCATTATTTGATATGATCTTGGATGGGATCCCAAAATGACATGATATTATGGAGAATGAAATTTGTAATATATTCTTGTCATTGTTGTTAAAGGGACTACTTCCACCCATTTGGTAAAGTACTTAGTGGTCGTTATAATAAATATGTGTTAGCCCAAATATGGGGGAGAAATCTTACCAATTAGATCCAAACCCCACTAAGAAAATGGCCAAGCCACTTGGATGGGATGTAAGACCTATGATGTCAGGTGCATAATATTAGAATGATGCTAACATTTGATGCATTTCCCAACATACATTATGCAATCCTTATCCATAGTGGGCCAAAAATAGCCCAATTGAAGGATGTGATTTATGATGACCATGTCACTGAAATGGCCATCGTATGTACCATCATGAGCTTATGAGATTACCCAAATTGATTATTGGAGTTCAAGGTAATGAAGGATAATTCCATCATAGATACAATGATACAAGATGTATCCTAGCAATACATATTTAGTCACTTTCTATTTGAATGCTATTTTTGCAGCATGCGATAATCTTTGTGGGATTATTCCAAGTTTAAGGAAATCGTGTAATTGCAACATCAAATATTGATAGGCAACAACTTTAACTAATTGAATGATATATTCCTACTATAATTTGACTTGTATAAAAGCTGATTGGGAAACAACCCTATGGATAATAGTGGTACCATTCTCTTCAAAACCCTACAAAAGCAATGATCTCCAAGGTGTCTTCTTTAGAAAGTCTCTAGCTTTGTAGAACCATTCATGGGTTGGTTCTATCTGAATCATGTGGACTAATTCCTGATTGTTTTGTACCTCATGTCATATCATAGATTGCAATAGAATTTTTACTTGTATGGTAGTGAAGTTAATAGATGGATTTTGAGGTATTAAAGATCCTAAAGATGCCATGGTGTCTACAAATATATTGGATGTTTGAGGGATTACCTCAATATCATACCATTTTGGTTGTACTAGGTAGGTATCCACAATTTCTTTATATAACTTCAATATGGTACATCTACATTGATAGATCCCCTCAACCTAACTAACAATGAGCAAAGAGTCACAAAATATATTCAATTTCTTGATATTCATGGTGAACATTGTTTGGAGAACCAAGATTAGGGCCTCATATTTAATGTTGTTATTGTTGCAATGGAAATTGAGTTTAAATGACAAGGTCATTGGAGCACCTTATGGCATGAAAAATATAATTCCTACACCACCCCCTTTCTCGCATTTGGAACCATCAAAGAATAAAGATATATCTGCTTGATTATCAGGTTATTCAGGTTTCGATGACTCTGATAATGCAAATACTGCATCATCAGGGAGATCTATGACAACAGGTCTATGATACTAAAGAGGAGCCTCTACTAGTTGATTTGCTATGACTTATCCTTTGATAGAATTTTAACTTATGAATTCTAGGTTGAATTCTATCAGTAGCATGATATACTTTGCAATACATGTTTTATGATATGTCTTGCTCATCATATACTGCAAAGGATTTTGTTCTAATACTACATATGGCGTATGGCTCAACATGTAGTGGTGCAAATTCTTCATTGTAAATACCAATTCTAATCATAACTTTTCTACATATGCATATCACAGCTCATAGTTTACTAGAGTTTTGTTGATGTAATATATTACCTATTCTTTGCCTTGCACATTCTTTTGGGATAACATGGTTCCCAATGCAAATTTTGTGGTAGATATATAACAAAAATGACACATCTAGTCTAGGCAGAGCTAATACTGATGGTGAAACCAAGTACTATTTGATCTCAATGAAGACATTTTGATAGTCTTCATCCCAATTAAATGGTACCCCATTATGTAGCAGTTGATTCATGGGTCAATATTTATCTGATAATTATGTGATGAATCACTTTATGGATGCTACTTTTCCCTATAGGCATCTTAGTTCCTTGATGTTCATTGGAGGACACATTTCTAATATATCCTTGACCTTCATTGGGTAAACTTTGATCCCTCATTTAGAAACGATTAATCCCAAGAGTTTACCTGAAGTTATGCCAAATATGCATTTCTTGGGGTTCAACCTAACATTGTGCTTTATCAGGCAATCAAAGACTTTTTTAAGAACATCAACATGCTCTTCACATAGCAATGGCTTGGCCAGTAATTAATTGATATAACCTTCTAAGATCTTATGCATATAGTCATGAAATATATATGTCATAGCCTGTTGATATGTGGCACCAATATTTTTAAGATCGAATGGTATAACTTTGTAGTAAAATATTTCCCATGGTGTGGTGAAAGTGGTTTTATGTTGGTCTTCAAGTTTAAGCCAAAATTGATTGTAACCAAAAAATCATCCATGAGGGAAAGCATTTCATGACCTATAGTTGTATCTACTAGAGCATCGATATCAGGTAATGAAAATGAATCCTTGGGTGTTGCCTTATTGAGGTCTCTAAAATCTGTACAAATATAGATTCTTCCATCTAGTTTTCCTACAGGTACCATGTTTAATACCCATTTTGGATAGTTGATGGGGATTATGAATTCTACATCCAATAGTTTTTGTAGTTCATATTTAACCATCAAAACGATGGTTAGATGCATATTCCTACGTTTTTGCTTGATTGGTTTTTTGGTGGGGTCCAATAAAATGTTATGAGTAACCAATTTTAGATCCACATCTCGCATGTCCTTATATATCCAAGAAAATATATCAGGTCTCTCTTTTAATAGAGGAATGAGGTTGGTGCATTCCTCAAGAGATAATATCTCTCTAAATTTAACCTTCCTTGGATTGGTGGTATCATCATTGATATCCACTTTGAAGGTTTCCTCTATTGATATATGTGACCCCTCCTCAAGATGGTGAGGCATAGGGATCATATGGATGTCATATATTGGGTTTAAATTCTACACTAAATAAGGATTATCCTTAGCATGACAGACATCATATGCACATCTTGGAAAAAAATGAAATGGTTGTAGCATTTATTCATTGGGGAAGAAATATTCAGGCTCTAAGGGTGAATTGGTGCGATCAAAATCAATGGCCTCAGGATTGAGAAATAAAGGTTTCAAAGGGTCTGATGGATTGTGAAGTGGAGTGGTCAAATAAATGGAGACCATGTTTATGGAATGGAAGAAATCTCCAAGACCATGTGGATGTGACACACTACCTCTATATTTCTCCCCCTACTCTATATGTGGCTTAGGTAGAATGGGGATTACAAGATCTACTATAGAATAGATATAATAATTAGATCCTCAAGAGGAAGTAATTGCCATAAATTGGAAGGACCAAGAAAAACCATACGGTATATCTCTTCTAGATATACTAGCCTTCTTTGAATGAGAGGACCTAGGAACACCTCACTATAAATGGTTTTCATGTCAATAGGTTCCCTAATATAACACAAATGGCAAGAACCTAGATAGGCCATCTCTATCTTCATCCTCACATTCCTCATCCTCTGAGGAATGTTTACCATAATATTATTTAGAATTATTTTTTTGTACACCTCTCTTTGATATGGATTCTTATTCATCTTCCTCAGAAATGGCTTCTGATTTAGCTTCTATTATTGTACCAAAATTCTAGGGTTCAATGCCAGTGTTGTCGACATATATGTAGCACCCTAAAATTGGCACAATAAAATTGTCATAATTACATTCACCATAGTAAATAATTTAAATTCAAATTTTAACCTCCCAAACCACCCGTTAACCGTCGGGTAATCCGTTTCCCCCTTTTTCTGCACTATTTTTAGAGGTTGTTTTGACCGTTTGATGATATCGTCGCCGATCAGACGATATCGCCCCAAATCTAACAATTTCGTCTGGGCTAGGATGTCCAGATGATCTTGTCGCAAAACTAATTTTGCATAATTAGCTTCTGTTCCAACGGGCCTCTAATCTGGGCAAAAGCGTGTCTACGCCATTAGAGACCCTCCCCCATTGGAGATCTCCCAAATAGGGATGATCTCCAACCTCCTAACTACTCCCCTAAGCCTATTTAGTCCCTAGGACCTTCCCTTCCCAACCCCTGGCTGAAATTCTCTGTAACTTAACTTCATGCACGTTAAATCATCCTAAGTTTTCATTTGTAGTAGTCCTATATCAATTTTGTTGTAGGTACCATCTTGTTTTTCAGTCGAAGCAAGCATACATCATCGCCAATGAACTTGTTCAGATCGGAGGTGATCCTGTCGAATCAGAGATGATTTTGTACTGATGCGAGATGATCTTGACTGCAGTCCACATTGAGGCAATCAGTGCCATAAGTTTGCATTTCTTCACCTTCTTTCTATTGTTTTATTCTACAAATTAGCTAGTTTATTTGATATTTTATGTTATATTGCATTTTGGAGTTCACCCATCTAGATCAAAGGCATAATTAATCCATAATTGTGATTTAATCAGCATCATTCATACATGTTTTTGTATTTAAGTTTCGATTCGGTGTTATCACTATTATTTTGCATAGTTTCCCTCTACTAGAACAATAGTATTCTCTGTATTTTGCATCTGTTCTTCTGTTTGTAGGTCTCTGACGAATTCATCAGATCTCAGATGATCTTGTCTGATCTCAGATGATTATGTCGAATTCCAGATGATCCTGACTGCTCCAAACATCAGAATCTCCATCAGACATCCGGATCAGGTATTCTTCTTATTCTTCCTTAATTTCTCTATTTTTCTGTCTTAAATTTGTTCTCTGTATTCATTAAATCTGCATTTTCATATAGATTAATTTAGACTCATTTGGCCAAACCTAGGATATGAATGCTTAAGGCTAAAAATGAACACATAAAAACACATTCCAAACCTAGGCATGGAAACTGCCATTAAATGTTTCTTGGTGAACCCACCATCCATCAAAAAATCATCAAAATACACCTCCCTTGAGAGGCGGGACCTTCGCAAAGTCCTCTCAGTCCGAGGTACCATGACATCCTTTTCCCATCCTCCTTCCGGGCACGGATCCTATAGCCTGAAGGTAAGGATGCAAAAAATTTGGAGCGATACATTTTGGTGAACCCAATCGGGGCTTCTCTTCGGATCCTCGTTTCATTTACCCACAGTTGTTGAAAGGGCAGACGTGACACTCAGGAAGCCTTGGAACATATTTATGATGTGCGCATTAATCCCTTGTCTTTCATTGATCAAGAAAGTGATAAGGTCGGGCCATCCAATACAGACATGGTCACTATGATTCAAAACATGTCAAAACAACAGGTTACCCAACCTCCTAAGGAACCTGTTATTCAACCTAAAATCATTCCCACACAAAAGAAACCTTCCTTCATTACTTTATTCTACCAAACTATTGAGCAATATGCTTCAAGTAAACAAAAACCTAAAACGAAGCCAAACACCAATTTTCAACAATCTGGAATACAACATAATACAACTTCAAAATTCCTTCATAATACTTTTCCTACCAATAATTTACACAATAGTAACATGGCATCTAATCTTCATGTTCCTCCATCATATGCCCATAAAACCCATGTCAATGCCCTACCAAACCCATATGGGGGGCAAACTAGTAATCTAGAAGCCATGGTGAAATAGTTAGCTTCACGTATGGACCAGATAGATCCCTACCATCCCTCGTATAATTATCGAGAGATATGTAGTCAACCTTTGGATCCCATAGTTGTAGCTCAACCATACCCTAAGCATTTTCCCATGCCTATCTTGCCTATATATAAAGGAACCGAAGATCCCATAGAGCATCTTCGCATGTTTAGGATAGCATGTCATGACATATCACATGATGACTTGCTATTATTAAAAATGTTCTCGAAAAGTTTAGGTGGAATGGCATTAGAGTGGTACTATCAATTGCCCACTCATTCTTTGAGAAACTTCAAAGAAACAGCTGAATCATTTGTCCATCAATTTAGTGCCTACATCGAGAGGCATGTAACTATTAAAGATTTATACAATTTAAAACAAGACAAAGATGAATGTTTTGCCGATTTCTTAGCTAGATGGAGGCAATTGATAGGAAAACTGCACTTTGTGCTACCTTATAGGGAAATGTTGGACATTTTTATCAATAATTTACAAGAACAAATATCTTATGAGCTATCAACTCGCTACCTTAACTACCTTCGATCAAGCTATAGATTTAGCTCGAAGAGTAGAAGATGCCCTCATTAGGAGAGACCAACTTAGGAAGAAGGATGATGAGAAAACATCCAGAAATCAATATAAAAACAAACAAGTTGTTGGTGACGGAGTCACTGACAATAGAAATGTTGCTAATATCAATGCAACGAAGACAACAGAAAAATTTATATTGAAACCTCCTGACAAGCCTCCTCGAGAATTTACTAGATTAAACCAACCCTTATCAACTATTTTACCTCAATTACTCGAAAGAGGTTTGATCCAATTACCAACTATCCGGGAACCTGATCCAACTATACCCGAATACAGAGCCGACTTACACTATGATTTCCATAGAGGACCTGGACATTCTACCAACGCTTGTAAAAGGTTGAAACATAAAATATAGGATTTGATTGACAATAATGAAATGGAAGTGCAAGCCTTCCAACCTAAACAAAACCCTCCTAATAATACTCAAAAGACCGTTCCCAAAAATCAAAATCAAAATGCTAATCAAACTCTAGACATATTTCAACACCCTTTACCAAGACATGGTAAAGAGGTAGCCAATCAAATCGAACATCATAATGTTCCCCCTCCTACCCGATATGTAGGAACCATTAGCGGACAATTACCTATTTAGGATCCTCAAATATTTGACACAACCTTATCCCTGGTTACGACCAGGCCTTTACATAATTTTCAAACTTCTGATTCTAGTGATATAGAATCAGATAGTGAAAGTGAACTAGACATTACTTCAAACCAATCGAATAGTTCTGAAAACGAATCAGATCCTATTCAACCCATCACAGATGCTATGGTTCTAGAAGAACCATTTCCTAGATGAGTTACTACTCGACCTTCTTCTAATATATTCCTTTTTAATGAACAAGCCATAAATGCTCAATCGAGACCAGTTCAACGTCTTCATTATAACATCGTAGGTACCATTGGAGTCGTTACCCGACAACAAGCTCAAAAATCTCAACAAGAACCAAACCAGAATGATGGATCAGCTCCATTCGTTCTGAAAAACCCTAATAAAGGGAATCATGCTCCTAATGTTCAACCTAAACCCCCTTACAATATTAATGAGCAATTGTCCAATACTACGGCCAGAATTTCCCTCTTAGATTTATTAAGATCCTCTCCCACCCATAGGGATGAGTTGATGCTTACATTAAGCCAAATGATGGTACCTCAAAACATTCAACTTGAAGCTATGGCCAATACTATCATCACTCGAGAGATTGATTGTATTGACTTCCAGGATAAAGATATCCCACAACACAATTTACATAAGGATAATCCCTTATACATTACTACTCTAATTGGAGATGTAGCTATCAAACGAGTCTTGATTGATAATGGCTCATCTCTAAACATTTGCACTTTTGACTTCTACCAACGATTTGGCTTTAGAAGTGATGAAATGAAGAAAACTGATATGATTATCAAAGCTTTTAATGACAAAACACAAGAAACGTGTGGAGTTATTACCCTCCCATTGCAAGTTGGTCCTAGAACCCTAGAAACAACCGTGTTTATTGTACATTGCCCAACATCATACAATATACTTTTGGGTCACCCTTGGATCAATGCCATGCGAGCGGTCCCATCAACCTTACACCAATGTGTTAAATTTGAGTTTAAAAATCAGTTGGTCACTATCCATGGTGACCCTAGAACCTTTGATATGTGTGCTTTGGCAGAACCTGTTGGAGTGCAATTTTGCCCCGCTCTGTCATCCACACATCCTAGTTCTTATTTTTCATCTAAAACTATGAAACACACACCCATAACTTCACCTATTTCCCCTCCATTAATTTCATCCTCCTATATAGATCAACAACCCTCTAAAAAAATCACTCTAGAACCTCAAAAATATCTTAAATCTACAACCAATCCTTCAAGTTCTATCCCTATAAATTCAAAACCTACAGAAACAACTATCATACCTTCCACATCTCAAGATATAGGTAATAAGCCTTCTACATCTTATGCCCTTTTCGATGAAATTTTACCAGATTTATCCACAACCTTAATATCAGAAAAAACAAATGCTTTCATGCAAGATTCAATTATTTTGAATAATTTACCGCCATCTCCTCATACTTTGGGCCTCCCACAACCTATGGGAAGTACTTACCAAGTCGGGAGTTGTGCCTTCATTTATAAAGGATATGATTGGGGAAGAATCCCTCGGAATATCAAAACTCATCATGAGGGATACGCTCGGTGTTATTTTACCAATGATTATATTAAAGCTAAACCCATGATGCTTAAAATGGGATATAAAGGGAAAGGCTTAGGACCTTTCCAAAATGGCATGAAAGAACCTTTCGAGGTAGAACCGTGGCCTGCCCACTGTGGTGTGGGCCTATTTCCTAGTAAGGGTCAACCCTTTCCTTTTGAAGATGATGATCAACTCATATGTTATCAAGATTATTTGGATAGGCATGTTGATTTGCCTCTTAAAAATCAGTCGTTTTCATGCAACATGCTATCCATAGCTTACCCTGAAATGATTGATGACCTTGATGAAGAGTTGGAAGGAGATATCTTCCATGATGTCTCTCTTGAAGAGATGTTACACAATGGATTTTATTTTGATGGTTCTATACCAACTATAGCCCAACTTGAGGCCACTAATCCTCAAGATGAATTATCTAAATTAACCTTACAAGAATTACAAGAATTGGGTGTTTCACCCGCCCCACCTAATTTTGAAAGAGATCTACACATGGAGGTAGAAAACGTCATTAAAATTAATATTGGAACTGAGGATAATCCTCACATAATCAATATTGGATCCGAATTAAGTCAAGAAAAACAAGAACAATACATTGCATTCCTTAAAGAGTATGAAGATGTCTTCGCTTGGACATATGAAGATATGCCAGGTCTAGACCCTTCTGTAGTCATGCATCATCTAGTGGTCCATCCGGATGCTAAACCGGTTAAACAAAAACTTAGAAAAATGCATCCCAAAGTGGCTTTGCTAGTCAAAGGGGAGTTAGAAAAATTCCTGAATGTTATCTTTATACAAGCTATTGATTATGCTGAATGGATCTCAAATGTAGTTCCTATCACCAAGAAAGAAGCTACCAAAGTTAGGGTTTGCACAGATTTTAGAGATATTAACGCCGCATGCCCTAAAGATGACTTTCCTCTTCCAAACATGGATCAAATCATTGAATTTACTGCCGGGAGTGGGATGATGTCCTTAATGGATGGATTCTCCGATTATAATCATATCAGGATAGCTCCTGAAGATCAGGCTAAAACAACCTTTATTACCCCCTGGGGTACCTTTTGCTGGAAAGTGATGCCATTTGGCTTAAAGAACGTAGGTGCAACTTATCAACGAGCTATGACCTATATTTTTCATGATATGATGCATGATATCCTACATGATTATGTAGATGATATTATAGCTCGCTCTATTATTGAAGATAATCATTTAGATGATTTGAGAAAAGTTTTTAATCGATTACGAGAATATCTTATTCGATTAAATCCAACAAAATGTATATTCGGAGTTAAGTCCGGTAAACTATTAGGGGTTTTAGTTTCTTTACGTGGTATTGAAATCGACCCTCTCAAGATTGTGGCCATCACTGATATGCCCGCACCTACTAATATATCTGAGTTACGAAGTTTACAAGGTAAACTTCAAGCTATCCGTCGCTTCATTGATAAGCTGGCGGACAAAACTGGTCCCTTTCTTAAACTCCTTAAGAAGGATGTCCCTTTTAATTGGGACATCGAATGTAGAGAAGCTTTTGAACTTCTCAAACAATACCTCCTTAATCCACCTGTGCTTTCACCACCTAAACCTGATCGCCCATTTCTCCTATATATTTTAGCTTCAGATTTTGCCTTAGGAGCTATGTTAGCTCAACTTGATGATGAAAAGAGAGAACGTGCTAATTATTATATTAGCCAAACCTTCATCAGTTATGAAACCCGCTATACAACATTAGAAAAACTATGTCTAGCAGTCGTGTTTGCTACGCAAAAATTATGACACTATATGCTTAGTCAAAAAACTTATGTCATTGCCAAATACGATCCCTTAAGGTATCTCATGAGTCGACCTTATTTATCGGGTCGCACAGCCAAGTGGGTTCTTGCTCTAAGTGAGTTTGATCTCACATTCATAGGATAGAAGTCTATTAAGGGTCAAATCATAGCAGATCAATTAGTTGTTGCACCCTTAGAGTCTACCCATCCCCTCATCATCGAGTTTCCTAATGAATGCCTTCAATTAGAGGCAGACCATATTGAAAAATGGTCCTTATACTTTGACGGAGCCCGATGCATGAGTGGGGCTTGTGTGGGTATTATTTTAATATCCCCACAAAAACATCTTATTCCTCTATCCTTCAAATTGACATTTTCTTGCACCAACAATACTGCTGAGTATGAAGCTCTAATCCTTGGATTACGAGCTGCCTTGGCGCTCAAAATTAAACATATTTTAGTTTTTGGTGATTCTCAACTGGTTATAAACCAAATTAATGAAGTTTATCAGACCAGAGATGATAAACTGTGCCCATATAAGGCCTATGTTTTACAATTAATGTCTCTATTTGATCAAGTTACCTTAGAAGCTATTCCTCGAACTAGCAACCGTGCATCTGATGCTATGGTCGCAGCTGCATCTCTCCTGCCCTTGGAGTTAGATGACGAATATGCCACTATCATTATTCGTCGACTCCAGGAACCCGCTTCAAATAAGTCATGCTTAGAGCCTTTGGATGTGTTTCTAATCAATGAAACTACTCCCGAACCTTGGTATACGGACATATTTGATTTTCTCCAAAATGGGACTTTCCCTGCCAATTCTAATAGAAACCAGCGTCGGTTATTACGTCGACGAGCAAGTCGATTTGTAATAATTGGCAATACTTTATATAGGAGATATTTTGAAGGTATCCTATTAAGATGTTTAAACTTAGAAGAGTCTAAATCAGCCTTGAGTGAAGCCCACGATGGATCTTGTGGAGGACACTTTAGTGGTAGCGTCATTGCTAAAAAGCTCCTTCGGATAGGATACTTTTGGCCTACCATGGAAACGGATGCACATGAGTATGTGCGCCATTGCGACAAGTGCCAAAAACATGCTGACCTTGTCCATGTGCCTGCACAAGAGCTGCAGGCTATTTCATCTCCTTGGCCCTTTTCCAAATGGGGCTTAGATATTATTGGCAAAATCAATCCTGTGTCATCTGATGGACACAAGTTCATCATAACCGCCACTGAGTATTTCATGAAGTGGGTCGAAGCTATGCCTTTAGCTTCCTGCACTGGCACACAAGTCTCTAAATTTATTTTTAATCAAATCATTTGTAGGTTTGGAATTCCTGCAAATCTCATCTCTGACAATGGAACTTGTTTCAAAAATAAAGATGTTAAAAAATTATGTCAAAAATATAAGATTCAACATCGCTGGTCCACTCCCTATTATCCTCGGTGGTAATGGTCAAGCAGAAGCATCTAACAAAACCTTAATCAAAATTCTCAAAATATTGGTCAATAAAGCTGGCCGTGACTGGCACATTCAATTATATCCAGCCTTATGGGCCTATCGAACTAGTGTTCGAACCCCCACTGGAACTTCACCATTTGTTTTGGTTTACGATGTCGAGCAGCTTTTTCCATTTGAATTGGAAGTTCCTTCTTTGGCTTTGCTACTTCAAGATACCGAAGTAGGAGATGAATATCGTGCTGGAAGACTCGATCAGCTGGAACTCCTAGATGAAAAATGCATCAATGCTTTGGAACATCTCCGTGCTTACCAAAACAAGCTTAAAAGATCATATGCTAAAAAAGTTCGTCATCGATCCTTTGAGATCGGCGACCTTGTTTTAAAAGAAAACCAAAAAAATACAAATGCAACTAAGGACCTTAAAGGTAAATTTGAGCCCAACTGGCTTGGACCATACATTATTACTGCTAAATTTGAATCAGGAGCATACAAATTGTCTACCTTAGATGGTAAAGAACTTAAAGAACCCATGAATATTTTGCATCTTAAACGTTACTATGCATAAATTTGGTCATTTCATCCTTGTATATATTTGTTTAAAATATTTCAAAATTACTATCTTGTATTTCTTTCACTTTATAAATTCAAAAACACCAAAAACATTCATAATCATCAAAAATCTTCAAAACTATTTGTTGCATTTATTTATGGCACTTGTTAAATTTTTTGTTCAAAAACAAAAATAAAACCAAAAAACAAAATAATGATAAAATAAATAATAAAAATCAAACAACAATATGCTTGACTCTTTCGAAACCAAAACAAAATAAAGAAGAAAGAGAGAGTCAACATTCTCAAAACTTCTCAAAAGTGTTTATATATATTCTCTTACAATTATTGCAGTTATATGTTTCAAATTATTTTGGATAAATTAGCATTTATTTGGAATCCCTCACTTGCACACTCACAACAATAAATATCTTGATTTTATCTGGCATGATTACTAATCTCTCTTATATCAAAGTTCACAAAATTCAATTAAATAAAGTTTGAGCATAGAGAATTGATCTTGTTATTTACTTAAACCAAGCACATCTTTTCACAATAAAATGATCATATTTGTAATTTCCATGTTTTGCTACATAGTAGAAGTGATTTCTTGAGCGAAAAGTTTCCCCTGCTATCCTATCATGCACATGGTCTAGAATCTTTGAGAGTTGGCAAAAGGACAAGCTCACCCCTACCCAAAATAAAAATCCCTTGCTCTACAGCTAATCCGAGCAAGTATCCCTAGAAAAGAAAAAGAAAAGAAAAGTTCAAGAAAAAGAAAAAAAAAAATGTTATTTTATATCATTACAACAATATTTCAAGCACTATCTCAAAAATCAAGCAAAAAATACAAAAAGAAAAAGAAGCAAAGTTCAAAAGAAAAGAAAAAGAAAGCAGAAAGCAAGAATGCAATAAAATCCCTTTCCCTACCCTTTGAAAAGAAAAGAAGGGTTGATGAGCTTGAATCCCTGGAATTCTCAATTATTCAAAAACTGTGAGGTAAGCCCCATAACAGGTGGTTTATGCCCAACCCGCTTGGCCTTGGGTAACTCCTAGCATGGTGATATGTCTGTCACATTAGCGACCTTCTTTTGTACAGACCTATGTCTACTTATGGATTAGCTAGCTCTTGATAATCCGACCTACATAGTAGTCTAGTATGGTTATATGCATCTACATCATGGTTAATGAACACTTATTTGGTTTCTTCAAATCACTTGTATCATATTATCTTGCTCAAAACCGGTAAATGCACAAAGCAATTGCACACACATTTGTATTTGAGAGATTTTGTGTATCATTATGATAAATCAAGATCGGAAATGAATTCACATATGCACATGGGATTCCTTATAAATCTAACTTTTGTCTTCAAAATACTTTGAAATATTATTTTTGCAACTTGTTTGGAATAAATCAAGCACAGTTGCTTACCATAAAGACAACTATATAATAGAAAAATCAAAATTCCTTTCAAAAATATACAATCAAAACATATATATCTGGTTGACTTTCGCGACGATGGTATAGTTCCAAAACCAAAATTGGAATTTTATGCTTAGCGCAAGTCCTCATTTTCATATTTTCTATTTATCAAAAATCAACCATGCAATAAAATTATCTTTTTTGGATTTTCGCGATGATGGTATAAGTCTATACCTACATATTCTATGCCTAGCGCAAACCATCGTAACAATTTTTATTCCCCATTTATTTAAAAATCATGAAAACCATATGACTTAATTCATTATATTACACAAATTATGCTTTTAAAAAGCAAACACATTTTCATTATTTCATGTCATTATGTCAACCTTCAATTTTGCAATGATGGTATAATTCCTAAAGAATTATCCAAAAAATTTATCACACTTAGGAATTTATGCCTAGCAAAAATCATTTTAACATTATTTCATGCATACTATTTTTATGAAAATCTGAAAACAAACCATCATCACCATCATTTTCACCATTGCACCAAAGTCTTAAGACAGTCTCTTAAGCACTCTTTTACTTTTAACAATATTTCTATCCTAGGATTAGCTTGACGACCGAGTGAGCAGCGACTCCATGAAATGGTCTATAATAGTGACAATGTCCTTTGAAATTATTGTTAGAAGTCTCTTTTTATTTTTATTACATCACATTACAAACAATCAATTTGTTACATCAGATTATTTCATTTAAAATATTACCGCATGACATCAAAATTATAAATTTTCAAAATGACATAATTTCATGAATCCTCAATCCAATTATCAAATCAATCAAACAAACATAAAAGCATCATAAGCATACACATAACACAAGTCATATGATCAAAAACATATCATATATATGTCAACAATATATATACATCATCAAAACTAGATTGGTATGCCACAATCTGTACCTCGGCATACTCAATCCTCTATCAACAAAAAATAATAATACAATGTCCATCTGTACAAAGTTGTGCAGTCCTCTAGACTTGAGAGCCCCTCGAGCTCTCTGCCTCATCTCCTCCCCCACCCTGAGGTGGACGAGGTGGCCCCATCGTAGTCCGAATAGTCTTGGTCCTTGATTGGGATGAGGTCCTCGACGACCCGATCCTGATCGGATCTGCGATGTTGGCTGGCAGGGATAGTCTATCCACCTCTGGCACTAGCTGATAGTACAAATTCTGGTAGAAAGTAAGTTGGGCGATAGCTTGTGTCATCTCCCTAGTGCTCACCCCTCTGCCTCATGCCTTGAGGCATGCAATCTTGTCTCATAGCTATGCCACCTCAGCTTGGTGGTGTGTAGCCTCATCCTGTAGAGTCTGCACCTGTTCCTGGAGATGATATCTCTCTCGCTCGAAGAGTAGCAGTCTCGCTACTCTCCCCTATGTCAATGCCCTTGCCCTTATCAAGTGATGGTGGCCTCTCCCTCTATGGATATGGGGGTCTCGCCTCCCTCCTCTCCCTCTATCGTGGCCTCTCCTGTGCTTGTGGCCTCCTCGGCTCTCTCCCGTCGTGACCCTGGGCCACCTCCATTGCTGCCTGGTGCCGCCTCCCTATCCGATGCACAACCATGTGAATCGGACCCTATGCCCTCGTCATCCGAGGAGGGTGGATGCCTATGTACCAAGCATCATAGCCATCGGCTACACCTACGTTGTCCCCATCTACTGGCTGGATGGGGGCATCATCCGCATCCTGACTCCAGAACCGCTGCATGTTTGGAGCCCCGCTAACTATGGTGTTATCCCGGATAGTCCGAGAAAACTCATAATCCCTTAGAGATGGGATCCCCTACTATAGATCGAACTGACGCAAAACTCGGTCATAGCGATGGAGCTCCACCTCTCCCCTCTCCATCCGTAGCCAGCAAACTCGCCTGGTGCTAGCCAACTCCTGTTTGTCCTCGACCCACCCTGGATGCTCTCTCCATGGCCTCCAGGTAATCTGATCTAGGACTAAGTCATCCAATAGCCTCCGAGACATAGGAAGGTCGATCCGCCACTGTGACCCTCTTCGGAGCCACCAGTAGAAGACTCGGGGCCTCTCCCCGTCTACCCTTGTCAGAGGAAGCCCTATCGGCCTCCACACTGCAATGTGCTCCCAGCACCAAACCTGTAGGAGCGATGTCATCACCAGACATCGGCCGCCCTTGTACACGACCCCATATAGGATCTTGTACAACCGGCATAGTACAAAACTACCCCAAGAGAACCTGTAGCCATGGTCCCGCATGTCGTAGATCACATCTGCTAGCATCCACGACACCCTGCACCCACTCTGGTGGCATAGCAAAAGTCCACCAACTACTCCAGCTAGCACCCGTGTGAGTCTATATGCCCCAGGCATCTGGCGCAGTGCCTCGATGTTAACTCCGCCCTTCTCCAGGGTGAAGCTTGGGTCACCGCACAGTCATCCCATAGCATGGCCCTGATTGGCCATAGGAGTGATCAATCGTCCTTTTATGGGTATTCTTAGAATCCTCCATACATCCTCTAGAGTGGGAGTCATCTCCCCTATCGATAGCCGAAAACATGAGGAACCCGGATACCATCTCTCTGCTAGGGTCGTCAGTAGCCCCATATCCGTAGACACTTGTGGCATCTCTGCCACATGCTGCAAGCCATCCTATGCCAGCTGATCTCGCTTTGCCTATGTGAGAGCGGCCAAGTCATCCCTCAAACCTCCATACTTCCATTCCCTACTCTTTAGCAAACCTCTCTGCAACATAAACAACAAAACAACAAACAATCATTAATAAATAATTCAAGTAATTAATAATGCAAGTTAAAGTTCAATTTTATGCAATTGATGATATCGCCCACTATTGGACGATATCGTCCCAAATTTGAGCAGAATCGTCTCCGATTTCGCAAGTCGAAATCGTCCCTAATTTGACAAAATCGTCCCCCTTTCATCGATTTCGCCCTCGAACAAAATTGACGAAATTGAGACGATTTCGTCGAAATCGGGACGATTTCATCCCGACGACGTCGACGGCCCAAAAATGGCCGCGATGCTCAAAATTCATCTAAAATTTTACCTAAAAAGCATGTAAAATCAAATTAAAGCATTCTAGTTAAGTCTAGACTCTTACCCGTAGACCACGCCGGACCTCTGTTGATCTGTGCGTCGTCTCCACCATTTTTGCTTCAAAGCTCTAAAAACCAGAAAATGAACAGTAAAAAATGAATTAGGGTTTTACCCTATTTTTCTTAATTTTATTCAAAAATAATTTTTGCTTTTTCGCGTTTTTACCTCAAACGTTCGATTTGGGTAAAAACACGGAGGGGGCACCATAGTAAGCTATCGTACGATTCGACCAAGAATCGTCACCTAAAAATGGGAATAATTTTTTGCTTTCTCGTAGATCGAGAAGAACTCATCTTTAACGCATTTTCTTCAGAAAATTCGCTAAAGAGGGGGCAAAATGTAGCACCCTAAAATTGGCACAGTAAAATTGTCATAATTACATTCACCTTAGTAAATAATTTAAATTCAAATTTTAACCTCCCAAACCGCCCGTTAACCGTCGGGTAATCCGTTTCCCCCTTTTCCATGCCATTTTTAGAGGTTGTTTTGACCGTTTGACGATATCGTCATCGATCAGACGATATCGCCCCAGATCTGACGATTTCGTCTGGGCTAGGACGTCCAGACGATCTTGTCGCAAAACTGATTTTGCACAATTAGCTTCTGTTCCAATGGGCCTCTAATCCGGGCAGAAGCGTGTCTGCGCCGTTAGAGACCCTCCCCCATTGGAGATCTCCCAAATAGGGATGATCTCCAACCTCCTAACTACTCCCCTAAGCCTATTTAGTCCCTAGGACCTTCCCCTCCCAACCCCTGGCTGAAATTCTCTATAACTTAACTTCATGCACGTTAAATCATCCTAAGTTTTCATTTGTAGTAGTCCTATATCAATTTTGTTGCAGGTACCATCTTGTTTTTCAGTCGGAGCAAGCATACATCGTCGCCGACGAACCTGTTCAGATCGAAGGCGATCCTGTCGAATCAGAGACGATTTCGTACTGATGCGAGATGATCTCGACTACAGTCCACATTGAGGCAATCAGTGCCATAAGTTTGCATTTCTTCACCTTTTCTCTGTTGTTTTATTCTGCAAATTAGCTAGTTTATTTGATATTTTATGTTATATTGCATTTTGGAGTTCACCCATCTAGATCAAAGGCATAATTAATCCATAATTGTGATTTAATCAGCATCATTCATACATGTTTTGGTCTTTAAGTTTTAGTTCAGTGTTGTCACTGTTATTTTGCATAGTTTCCCTCTACTAGAACAGTAGTATTCTCTGTATTTTGCATCTGTTCTTCTGTTTGCAGGTCTCTGACGAATTCGTCAGATCTCAGACGATCTTGTCTGATCTCAGATGATTCTGTCGAATTCCAGATGATCCTGACTGCTCCAAACATCAAAATCTCCATCAGACATCCGGATCAGGTATTCTTCTTATTCTTCCTTAATTTCTCTATTTTTCTGTCTTAAATTTGTTCTCTGTATTCATTAAATCTGCATTTTCATATAGATTAATTTAGACTCATTTGGCCAAACCTAGGATATGAATGCTTAAGGCTAAAAACGAACACATAAAAACACATTCCAAACCTAGGCGTGGAAACTGCCATTAAATGTTTCCTGGTGAACCCACCATCCGTCGAAAAATCACCAAAATACACCTCCCTTGAGAGGCGGGACCTTCGCAAAGTCCTCTCAGTCCGAGGTACCGCGACATCCTTTTCCCATCCTCCTTTCGGGCACGGATCCTATAGCCTGAAGGTAAGGATGCGAAAAATTTGGAGCGATACAATATATATGGTTTCTAACAAGCCAATCAATTTTTGGAATATCATCTAAACTAGCCTCTAATGAAATGTTATCATGATAGACCAAGGGTGGTTCTATGGCAACCATGGTTACTAGCTAGTTACTCCTTCGAGAATATGAAGGATTAGGATGATATGGGTTCCAATCAACATCGTCCTCCATGCTTAGGTTTAGGTGATATAGAAATATAGCTAGTAACTCATCCTAAACTCCTACATCATAACCCAATATGAACCTATTAGATAGTAGTTTATAGTGTGGTTGTTACAGAGTTTGACACCCTTGTTCAAATAAACCCAAATCGTAATCATACCAATGGTAACGATCATAGTGAAGGGTGAACTCTGGGTTGGATAGATAATGAATATTTACTATGAACATTTCATCATCATATTCCTCTATGGGTGAATGATCTAAAATTTATTCTAAACCTCCATAGATGAAATTAGTCTGATTAGGTGGCACTCCTAGTGGTACCACTATCCCCACATGAAAGTGATGGGCTTGATATCTACCCATATCCTATGCAGATTCTATGATTTACATAAAAGTTTCATTCTACACTAGGTACTCCGATAACCTAGGAATGACTAAATGTATTTTCACCTATGGTGCAGATGATGTTGTTGAAGACACAGGCAAGGTAGGTTGAGGTATCTCCTCAACTATATTTTGTGAGTTTCCCTCCTCCATGGGATTTGGGATCTTGGTAGTTATTATGTTGGGGATTTTTTTAGAATTTTTTTCATCCAATACTACCTTTAGGTTTTGGTCATTTCTAAGCCTTGTCGATATCATAGGATTCATAGTAGCTATTGTATTTGAATTTGGTTGTGGTGCCGATGTTGAAGGACCAAAACACACTTCCTTTGATTTACCTGCTAGATGCCTGATAGGTGATGTAGGTCTAATATACAGATGCATTTATGGGAGGATTAAATCTCCTTAAAATCTACTTGATTGACATACTTAAATGGCTCATCATCTAAAGGAATGACATCGACTTGTCCCTCATGCACATATTTGATAAATTGGTTCAAAATCAAGGGGACACATTACATTTCTCTTATCTATGGTTGGCCTAGGAGAATATTATATTGCATAGCACCCTAAAGCACATGACACATCATAGGGATAGTTTTCAATCCAACCTAAATAGGAAGGATTATAGTGCCTACTGTCGATCATAACTCATCATTGAATTCTCATAGTGTGAAAGTTGAGGGCATGACATACAATCTAGGCAATTTTAAATATCCCAAGGCCTTCATGGTAATTATGTTGACTGATGATCTTGTATCAATCAACACCCAATTGAACTAAGTGTGGTTTACACACATGATGATGTGAAGTGGTGGTTCCACTATTGAAATAGAAACTATCTTAATTTCATGATCGTAGAACTGGATGACAGGTTCCTAGAACTGCTGCACATGCCCCACAAAATTTGTGAAATATTCTAGATCTTGGGGTTGTACTTCTATGGAACTTAAGATATCCATTAGTGTATCCCTATGTCTAGGATACTATTGTATTATCTCATATATTGATAATTTTTCTAAAGTTGTTTGTAGACTCTGAATGAGTCTATTCCTTATTGTCACCACTGGTCTTGTTGGTGGGCCTAGCAAGGGATTTTGCATTGGCCTCTATTGAGGTGCAACTTGAATCCAAACTAGTGTTGGAGGAGGATCTAGTTGATTTTTCCTCCTATTTCTAGTGACCACATTCACCATGCCAACAAATCCTTGTGTAGGTGGTTCAATCTATACTTGATTAACTTATTTGGTGTTATTCCTTAGTGGCTCATGATTCGGTAAGATATTTTTAAATATTTCTATATTCTGGTTGTTTAAATCTAGAGGATTTTTAATGATCAACTCATTCCTATAAATCATATTCTATACCACATGCTTGAAGCTATGGCACACTTTGATATCATACCCATTTTGTCTATGGTATGGTTAGTAATGATCTTCCCTATATCCTTTTGATTTAGGGTGATTAGGATCAAGCAATTGAACTTTGGGCAATGTTATGGCCTTGGCCTTGCACAATTGATTGAATATCGATGTCATAGTCTCAAATAATGATGTAAATTGGTGAAGAGGGCACTACTCTTTATTATTTCCCTACTTTTTGTTGTTACACTGATTATATTATGCAGGGGGAGGTTGAGCTTGATAGTTTTATGATCATTGGCCCTTATCCCCCTTCTAAATTTTTAACACAACTTGATTCACATGCGTAGGCTTGGCATGTTGATTTTGGTTCTTTATGTTCTTGTTGTTCCACTTCTTCATCCAAAGTTTAAATTCACATTCTTGTAACTTGATATCCTCTATGACCTTAGCTTGCACCAAAGCCTCTTCAAATTTTTGGTACTGCTATAGTTGTAATTTTAATGAGATGTATTTTGCACAGCTCTTGGTAAATATTCATGTCAAATTAGTAGTGGGGATGGAGAATGGTAGCTTAGCCATTGGCTTCCTCCATCTATTACCAAATTCTATGATTGGCTCATCATCATATTTATTTAAAGAAGCCAAGTCAAAAAAATTGGTTTTCTTCTTGATACCAAAATAAAAGTGTTCAACAAATGCATTCACTAGTTGTTCGAAGCTGGTAATGCCATGCCTTAAACCATTCCAGGGTTGGGTCTAAAAGGGTCATTATGAAAGTTATTAGTAACAAGGCATCATTACTTTGAATATAAAAGCACAAATTCATGAAGCTCATCACATTATCTTGTGCATATTCATCACCCTAGAATTTATCTAGCTTAGGCATCTTGAAATGATCAGGATATGTCAAGCTAGGAACTAAAGGACATAGAGGCTCATTATGAATTCTATTCAGGGTAGGCTTTTGATAAATTGTACCCTATTTCTCAATAGCTCTTAACTTTTCAACCAAGGATTTGTATGCTTGAGAGGACAAAATTTCCTCCTCCTTTAAGAGGTCTCTATGAAGCTAGTAGAGGTAGATTATTTTTAGGTCAAGGTGGAGGATTGGGTTCATCATCCACATGTACAATGGAGATTTTAGGATATTGCTAATTTTGGTCACCTCCTTTTGATTCTTCATACTGGGTACACCCATGTTTTTCTAGTGGTTGATACTATTGCATATGTTGGGTCAGTTTTCAACTTGTTTAGGGTATAGTTCTAGCTACAATATAGCACATCTTTGGTTGTCCTCCCTATACTCACTACGAGGAGGTATATTAGATCAAGTCAATCTATCCTCCCTCTCCTCATGATTTTTTTATCAAGGATGCATTGTTCTCACATGCATTGCTCATATAAACATTGTGTAAGCAACATTTGATGTTGAGAGTCTTGATGCAAGAGACACTCATGCTCTACGTGCACATATTCCAATTGGTCTTTGAATATTCATTGTCTCTATTTTGAAGTCAGACTATGTTATTGGTCCAAAAAATCAGATATTTGAGGCTTTTGATTTTGTAGCTCTGTACGGGGGGTATTATTAGTTTGATCCCCGATAGATTTTTTTGCCACACTCTTGCCTTTGTCTATGTAGATAGCATTTTTGTTGTGTTGTAATTTATACTCCATGCCCAAATGTGTAGATAGGGTACATGTGCTACAAGGGCACTTTGAGCATTCTCCTAGCTCATGGGTATGCCTCTGTATGTCCTTACTGTGTGAGCTCTCAGAGTGAGAGTGAGTAGTAGAGGCCCTATACCATAGTATTCCTAATACTTGTTTTAATCCATTGAATTTACTAGTATTCCAGGGTTCATTAGGAGGCATGTCGTTGACTCCAAGAGTTTTGAGATCTATTATGAACCTTCTAGGTTCATTATGATTTAGAGTTCTTAGGGGTTTACATTTTGATGCAGTCCTATCCTCTTACCCCTGATTGGGTGGATCTTGTTGGAATATGTAATGCAACATTGTGTAAATTATTCTTAGACTAAAATATAAAGTCTAAAGAATAATATTTGAATTAGAATATAATTCTATCTTATGTAAAATATTCCCATCCAATTAATAAATAAATTAAGGGTGCTAGGAATATTTAATTTCTTGGGAAAAAGTTATTTCCCTTTTCTAGAAAATATTAGAAAGTAACTAATCACTTTCTAATATTTGATAGATGACACTTATCACATATCTCAAAGATTAGATTGTGATAAAATTAGAAAGTAACTAAAGTACTTTCTAATATTTGATATATTATGATAAGATTAGATTGTGATAAGATTTAAGGTTGTAGTAGCAAAGATTCTCTTTAAATAGGTGTGTGTTCTACTACATATTATCACATCTTATCATGTCTTGTCATATTGACTTGTGTTGTAGTTTATGTTGATGCATATTGTTGCATAACATGGAAGCATTCTTGTACTGTTGAATCATTGAGTAATATAGTGAGCATCATAGTGGATGTTTCCCTTTTTCATTTGAAGTGGGGTTTTACCACTCAATATTTGTGTTGTGGGTTTTCCTCTTTTGTGTGTGATTGATCTTGTGGAGCATTCTTCGATCTTGGGGATACTTTGCTTATCTCACAGATCTTCTCTATGCCTATCATGTGATGATGGGGGACTTGATCCACCCTTAGTTCTATCATGTGAGGAGTGTATATTGCATCCTCTAACTAGGGTATTCTAGTGAGAACCCCCATGTGTCAAGTTGTCACCTCTGATGCTAGTCGAATGATGTTCAGAAACATTCTATGTAGGAGGTTCTAACTCATTATTTTATGTGTGGTTTGGAGCTTTGGTATCTGCCTAAATTGTGTACTGAGGATGGCCTCTCTGTGTGTTAACCCTGATGTGAACTTATCTCGTATGTAATTTTTAAATAATATAAAGCATACAAGGATGTTTATCTCTTTTAAAGGTTTTCACCTATATACTTGTTGAGTGATGTTTTCACCCAATTGTGAAAGCACACTCTCCGGTAGGATTTGGGTTCCAAATCCCCTCTTGCAAAGAAGTTAAACAAACAACTTCTCCAAGGTTCTTGTTATATTAGCATTTGCATATGTGCATCAAATAAAGATATTCAATTTAAATGCTTGGAACACCTTAGTGATTGCAAGTAACTGTAAACAAGGGGCACTGTTGGTTTATTTTACCATGAAACTTTAGTGATTGTTCATTGAACCAAGATAAATCAAATATGAGTTGGCCCTCATAAGACCACGATGTAATTCTTTAATTCCTTTTATCTTGATGGTTTTAAGATAGATTTTATCTTGCATTAAATCCTCAATGATGAATAGGGTCTTCAAATATAGCTTCAAAATGTCACTTTAACTTATCCCTCTTGAATGAAATTAAATTTTCATCAAGATGAACAATTAAGTGCTTTAAGGAAAAGACCTTCAATGTAGTACTCAAATTATCCCTCTTTCGTAAAATTGGAATTTTTATGAAGAAAGGGTAATTTTAGGTCCGAAATGGAAATTTGTGAAAATGCCGTAAAACATAACCCCTTCAATGAAATTGGAATTTCCATGAAGGGAATGTCATCATAGGCTCATGAATGCAAAACAAAACTGGAAAAATGAAATTTGACCTTAAAATGGAAATTTTCTATTTTCGGATTTTTAAAATCTGTGACAAAACAGCAACTTCGATGAATTTTAAAAAATACTAAAAAACTCCGAAAATGAAATTTCAAAGTGCGTATTGGAAGTCTGAATTATAATCTACGCAATGGTGAAATCATTTTTAGATTTTGAAATTTTTTTAATGTTTATTTTAATGCCTGAAAATAGGAAAAAAAAATTCTGAAATTAAAATTTTTGGAAACAGAAAATTAAAATTTGCATCAGAATAATGGCTGAAAATGCAGCAATGCAAAAGCTCCTTCAGTTTGATAGCACCCCGTCCTGCAAAACCGAATACGTGAGAGTTTCGTACATGCAACCTAGCTTATTTGGCCTGCAAAATAAACACAATCAAAGTAAACTAGGTGCTAGTTCCTAGGGTTTTAAATAATTTCCAGATTGCAGACATTCACATGAAATAACCCAAAATAATGGCATCAATTTCACATACAAGTCTGAAATCTGAAAGGAGAAAAATAAAACAATTAAAATGAAGCATGCAAAAAATTTATCATTCTTTCTTGCTAACAAGGCCTGAAATTTCTGAAGAAAAGCTTTCACATTCCCTTTAAAATCCAAGTTTTACAAATGTGGCCATGCCCAAAGTTCCCATTTGGCCACGCCACCATTTCCGTTCCTCCCCTTTTTCAATCTCTCAAATAGCGTATTTAAAATTTTCCAATCTGGCTCTTTGCATTTCGTTTCCCTCCTTTGCATGGCCTTTCGTTTCTTTTTCCTGCATATTTTCGCTTCCCTTTCTCCATGGCGTTTCACTTCTCTTCCTTTCCTCCATCCGCAACACCCTGCAAAAAGAAAAACACGTTAAAAAAAACAAAAACTAAACTTTACCTAAACTAACATGAAAAAATTAAAAATTAAAACCTAAAAAAAAACAAAAAAGCTAAAAAAAAAAATCCTACCACTACATACTACTTAAAGCTAAATAAAAGTGCTTTAAAAGCTTTAAGAGTTATACGTGGCCACCATGAAAAATATAAGATATTATATATATATATATATATATATATATATATATATATATATATATATATATATAATATCTTATCCCTTTTTTATTTTTATTTTATGTTCATTTGTTTATATATATATATATATATATATTATTTTTATTTATTTATCTTTTCTTTTTTCTTTTTGTTTTATTTATTTTTTTATTTTTTTAATTCCTTTTTTTTTATAGACAAACCAACATGTCCAAAGGACTAACACACAAAACTTAAAACCAAACCCAAAAGTAACTTCAAAAACGAACTTGAAAGCACAAACCAAAACAAAAACCAAAATTTATATACAATATAGTACAAGATGATGCCAAACTGTTTCACAACTATACTCATAATGACATAACCTGGTAATGACATCTAGGCAATCTTTCCCCCAAGATATGGAGATGAAATCCATAACCAGACAAGGAGCATAGGTACTACCGATTCTCACCCAACACACTATGATTAGTGATACACCCTTTCAAAGAGGAATGTGTGCTATTTTTCATGGATAGGATAGTTTTTGAATTGGTCATGGCCATGATCAGGTCCAAATAGTACACTTTTAAATGAGACAACCAAGTGGTAATGACATTCATTGTTGGTCTCAATAAATGGGTTGGATGTGAGAGCCCAATACCACTAATGTTTAAATGAAATGTGGTGTGTGTGGGTTCTTTTTAATTTTGCATAAAGTAAAATGCATCACAAAGTGAAGTAGGGAAAAGCAGTGCACCTAATGAAGAGAAACAATATGTGTATCTATCCCATCTTGCACAAGAGCATCAAACAGAAACATGCATATGAAAATGAAGCAATACCAAGCAATAAAGAATGAAAATAAATGAGTTTCTTCTTTATTAATTGGGTGGATCAGATCCAAGGTTATATAGTAGTCCCATTGATGTCTCAAAAGGTGATACAATTGTTTAAAATATTTGGGGTTCCCAAGGATCAATTCCTCCAAGGAATCAGGGTGCACATCCAGTGCTTTTCCTCATACCCACAATCGAGGTGGGTGGGCCAATGCCACCGCTGCTTGTATCTTCAATCTATGATGTCTGATATTCCTTCCCAATGCCTTATAATAACTTGAAACTACACACAAGGAAGCCAAAAAGGATCAAATATCAATGGGGTATGGTGAAAACATGAAATCCCCATAGGGGCAAAATAGCGCATATATTTAAAAAAATATCAAGACATGTCCAAATGACTTGAAAATTTTAAGAGATGTTAAAGAGGATATTTTGAGGGGATATCACCAAAAAATATCAAAAATTGCTTCTGTAGACCCCTCGATTTGGCATCGCCCTCTTATAACCTATGAAGAAGAAGAAAAGCAAATTCTGAACCTAAACATAGCCAAAACTCATGAAATTTGTAAAGTATCCATAAATTGACATTTCAAGATGACCCATATGATTATTTTTTCAAATTGGGGCCGAAATACACCTGCATAAAATCAAGGTGCCCGGATGGGCCCTACAAGCCTGCAAAAACGTAAAAATGCTATAACTTTGTCAATTTAACTCCAAATCACCTAAAATTTTAACTGTAGCATCATGGGATAATGTAGAAAAATACTAATTAAAAAAATTAGTGAAATTGTGTAAGAATTTACCATCGTACCAGGGGGTACGGTGGTGACTGCAACTATTTGTGGGGCACCCTGGGAGGGGATACCCACCAATTTTGGCCACTTTTTGCTACCAAAATAACTAGAATATGTTCCTAAACAATATAAGGTGTGTTTTAATCAAATTTTGTGAATAAATTCACCCATATGGAAAATTTATGCTTGGATTACCTTCTTGAAGTCACCCGGTAACCTCCTTGGCAAAAAAGATATTTCGAGGGCAAAAGGTGTAATAAGGTGAGGGGAAATATTGGCAAAAATCTATTGCATATCTTAGAAATCCTCTCCATGTTTCTTTGTGGATATTGAATCCATTTTATAGCCCAAAGGGGTTCATGTGCAAAAAGGCATGCAAGGGCATGCATGGCAGGAGGTGCTACTTGTCAATCGGGAGGCATGCAATGTGGTTGGAAGAGAATCTCCAATTTGGGCCTCCATTAAGAAGTGTGTCATAATGCTTCAGTTCCCTCTGACCTACATTCTCCATATGGCATGCTAAATGGTAGTTTTTGGGCACAAAATGTCCCAGATTTGACTTTTTTTGGGTCAAAATTGCTCATCGTCTCACCCTGGGATGATGGCTCACCACCATCCCAGGGTGGGATGGTGGGAATCTACCACTATCCTAGGGTGGGAAGATGGTGAATTTTGGGCCAAAACCTCCCAAAATTGGGCTGGTAGCCTCCAAAAACATTTCCAAAGTGGGTAGAACCACTGTGAGCCTCCTGAGGGCTGCCCAAGGGGCCATATGATGTCAATTTGATCATTGTTTGTGGGTGCTTAATCGGATTTACCACATTTTAGTGTCTACAGATGCCCCTTTTTGATATTCATCGTGTGCAACATAGTGTTAAGAAAAAATAGATGACCAAAATGTTGAATGATTAAGGTTGCTCAATAACCTAACCAACTTTAGATGTCACAATCATGGAAAGGGTGTGTGTTCTTGAATCCTCACTTATGACTTAGTAAAGACATTGGTCTTGGTTTCTCTTCAGCTTATAGGTATGCTTAGGGGACTTATAACCCTAGACGTTAGAGAAAACCAAGTATTTTTGTAACTTTTGAGGTTACGAATAGGTAGGTTCATCTACATTGTTATGTGCTTAATTGAGATATTTGTTTGTTTTCTACCCCAAGCAGGGGCATGATTGTATTTGTCAAAGATTCATTGGACGAATCCAACTTACATGATTGAGTTTTTAATTGTTGATTTTTTATTATGAATTTGTTAAGCATGACTACCCCCTCAAGCGAAGAGTTGTTGAGGGAATGACCTAGTGAGAAAGTGATGAGTCGCTTTACCTAGATTTTATTTAATTTTCATGGGTTTTGGATATTTTCTTTAGCCTTTTGTGTTTTTTTTGTTGTGTTTTAATTGTTTTTGAATTTTTGAGTTTTTATGAGATTTCATAGAAGAATACCTCGTCAACACTGGATTCCCAACCATGGAAAGGGTATGCCTCTTGGAATTAATGCCTTTGACAACTTAAGGAATTTGGAATTGGCAAACAAGCTTAAGTCCATTTCTAGCCTTGGTGATAGTTGGAAGATGAGCTCAAGTCTACGCTTTAGCCTAGCCTAGATTTGACTTAATTTTGGTGGGTTCTGAATATTTTCTTTAGCCTTTTGTGTTTTTTCTATTATGTTTTAATTGTTTTTGAATTTTTTATTTTTGATGAGATTTCATAGAAGAATACCTCATCAACACTATATTCCCCAACCATGGAAATGGTAAGCCTCTTGGAATTAATGCCTTTGACAAGTTAAAGAACTTGATTTTGGTGTTCTTTGGAATATTAGGAAATAAGCTTAAGTCTAATCCTAGCCTTGGTGGAAGTTGGAATACGAGATCAAGTCTACACTTTAGCCTAGCCTTGATGGCAATTAGGAGATAAGCTTAAATCAAATCCTAGCCTTGATGGCAATAGGAGATAAGCTTAAATCAAATCCTAGACTTGATGGCAATAGGAGATAAGCTTAAATCAAATTCTAGACTTGATGGCAATAGGAGATAAGCTTAAATCAAATCCTAGCCTTGATGGCTATAGGAGATAAGCTTAAATCAAATCCTAGCATTGATGGAAATAGGAGATAAGCTTAAATCAAATCCTAGCCTTGATGGCAATAGGAGATAAGATTACTAGTTTGATTGAATTTGCTTTTGATATTTTGCTTATTTTCCCCAAGCAAAGGGGGTGCATGACTGTCTTTGGCAATGATTCACAATATGAACATGATTAACTTGATTAAGTTATCCAATGTTTATTTGGATTAAACATGTTGTTATTATAACCAATGGACTTGGTGGATACCATTGGGGCATTTGGGGTGACCAAAGGGTTTATGGATACCTTTGGAGATTTTGGGTGACCAAAGGGTTTATTGATACCTTTGGGGCTTTTTGAGGTTGATTGCTTAATTGTTTGATTGCTGATTAGGGGAGGTATGCTACCAATAATGCCCCCATCGATGTTACAAAAATGTTTGCTTGATTTACAATTATGATAATGTGGAGCATTAGATGCATTGTGTGTTATGATCTATGGATGCATTGATGGATGCTTGTGTTGTACTATGATGTTATTTGATGATATGCAATGTGTGTATGCATAATGAAATGGATGATCTATTGATGTGTATTGATGGAATAAGAACACTATATGACATACTATGTTAGCACCATAGACTATATAGAATTCATCAATTCATGTGGAATATTGTCATGAAGCTATGTAATGGATTTGTGTAAATGGAAATTGACATACATGTGATAAAATAGAATGAATAAAATGAATGTTCTATAAGGCCTATGAGGTTTTCATGAGACTCAAAAAATCTAGTCAACTTATCAAAAGTTGTATACTAACAATGCAGGACGTTTTGACAAGGTATGAATCTGCTAGGATGACCAAGGTACTTCATATCCCTATGTGTGCAAGTAAGTTCATTCTTATGAGATGCATAAGGATATCGTCAGTGCCAAGTAGGCTCTCAACCAAACCTATAATGAGGATCACCCAATGAATGCCACCATCCTAGGTTCTGTACTCAGTTGGATTAGACCACTAGGTAGTATAGGTGACCAAAAGCTAGCTCATCCACATGCAAACATTGGTCTACACACATGCAAAGCTAATGTGGTAGACATATCATGATGCATTTAGGATATCGTCATTGCCAAATAGGCTACCCACAAAAACCATAATGAGGATCACCTAAATGGTTTTTCAAATGCTAAGAATTTCAAGGATTCAATCTCAGGCACCATTTTTTTTATTCAATTTTATAGGGATACTTGCTCATATGTAGTGATGATAATCACTATTTATTTTTTATTTAATTTTCTTTGAGCAAGGGATTTGGGGAGTGGTGATAACCACTATTTCTTTTGATTGTTGTTTTTTTGAGGATTTTGATTTTGAATTTTGATTTCAAATTTGACCTTGTGGGATTTTTTTTTTCGTGAATGGTATTGATCTTTTAGGCCTTGGGGATGACTACCCATCCTTCTTAGGGATGTGTAGAATGAATCCTTATGACTTTAGGTATCAAGGGTGTTTGGGAATTTTGATGGTGAAATTTTGAAATTTTGCTTTTGAATGGTATTGATATTTTAGGCCTTAGGTATGACTACCCATCCTTCTTAGGGATGTGTAGTATGAATCCTTACGACTTTAGGAATCAAGGGTGTTTGGGATTTTTGATATTGGTGAAAACCATAGTTTATTTTGGGGAATTGGATAGGGAAGAGCTTGTCCTTTTGCCAACTCTCAACATTCTTGAACCGTTCACACAGGGGGACGAGCAGGATAAATTTTTCATTCAAGGTACCCTAGACCACTTTTTGGGTTTCATATTTCTTTTCATGAAACTTGGATTTATTAGTATGAAATGTGTTGGGATTTGATGTATACGAGGAAAAATCTAAGCAATACTCTACCTCCTAAAAATCTCGCTAGCCTTCTACAAAATTTGAGAAGAAACTAGATGTGTTTGAGTTGCCAAAAACCATACTGACATTTAAAAAAAAATTCTAAGTGAAGGGAATGGACACGACTATGGAAATGTATGAAGTGTGGATGGAAATGATAAGTAACTATGAAATGAGGTGAATGATGACCTTGACAACATTGATTGTGAATTGTGACTAGTGTACAATCTTAGTGCTAGACATGTATGAGCCACTCTAAAATGCAAAGTGCAAATGATGATTATGCCTAATGTAAGTGATTATGCAATGGTATGCGACTTGATGAGGATGCAATATTTTTTTGAAATTTTGAAATTTTGATAATGTTCTTTTTTTTTGAAATTTTGATTGATATATGTATGAAAGTGCAATGTGATGCAATGTTTTTGTATTTTAATATTTTTATGATGTTTTTTAATTTTTGATTGATATATATATATATATATATATATATATATATATATATATATATATATATATATGTATGTACCTATGACCAACGGGCTTATTGGGGGCCATTGGGGCATTTAAGGTTGACCTAGATGATCGTAGATAGTCTAGGAGCATTTTTACTTGACCTAGATGGTGAAAACCTGCTAGGAGCCTTTTGGGTGACCTAGAAGTTCAACGACACTTAAAACATGTCTATGACTACATAGGGGAATTTGGTTGTGACCAAAGGGATTATGGATGCCTTTGGGGCTTTTAGGGTTGACCTAGATGATCGTAGATAGTCTAGGAGCATTTTTACTTGACCTAGGCGGTGAAAAACCTACTAGGAGCCTTTTGGGTAACCTAGACATTCAAAGGCACTTAAAAAGTGTCTACGATTGCCTGGGGGTATTTAGTTGTGACCAAAGGGCTTATGGATACCTTTGGGAATTTTTGGGTTGAACTAGATGATTGTAGATAGTCTAGGAGCATTTTTACTTGACCTAGATGATGAAAAACCTACTAGGAGCCTTTTGGGTGACATAGACATTCAACAACACTTAAAAAGTGTCTAAGAATGCCTAGGGGCATTTTGTTGTGAAAAAAGATCTTATGGATGCCTTTGGGGCTTTTAGGGTTGACCTAGATGATTGTAGATAGTCTAGGAGCATTTTTACTTGACCTAGGTGATGAAAAACCTACTAGGAGCCTTTTGGGTGACCTATACATTCAGTGTCACTTAAAAAGTGTCTACCACTACCTAGGGGTATTTTGTTGTGACCAAAGGGCTTATGGATGTCTTTGGGGCTTTTTGGGTTGACCTAGATGATCATATATAGTCTAGGAGCATTTTTATTTGACCTAGATGGTGAAAAACTACTAGGAGCCTTTTGGGTGACCTAGACATTTAGCAACACTTAAAAAGTGTCTACGACTACCTAGGGATATTTGGTTGTGACAAAAGGGATTATGGATGCCTTTGGAGATTTTAGGGTTGACCTAGATGATCGTAGATAGTCTAAGAGAATTTTTACTTGACCTAGATGGTGAAAACCCGCTAGGAGCCTTTTGGGTGACCTAGATGTTCAACGACACTTTAAAAAGTGTCTACGACTACCTAGGGGCATTTGGTTGTGACCAAAGGGCTTATGGATGCCTTTGGGGCTTTTAGGATTGACCTAGATGATCAGAGATAGTCTAGGAGCATTTTTATTTGACCTAGATGGTGAAAACCTGTTAGGAGCCTTTTGGGGTCACCTAGACAGTTATAGACCACCTAGGGGTGTTATGAGTTGATCGAGTAGTATGTAGATACCCTTGGAGCCTTTTGTAACTTTGCTTATGTTTTGTTCTTAGGAGGAAGGTGCAATACCTTGTATACCCCTAGAATTTACTGTGATTTATGTGATGTTAAACAGGACCTATCCTAATGCAAGTATAATGGCTGAAAAATACCTAATGCAATGCAATTAAAGTATGCAAGGGTACATGCTAAATGTTTTTGTGTTTTAATGTTTTACAATATTTTTGAAATTTTGATTATTTTTAATGTTTGTGGATTTTGATATTTTATGATTTGTTTGGATTTTTGGTTTTTTAAATTGTTTTTTAATTTTGAGTGTTTTGCGATGGGGAAGGCATGATACCTTAGGCACCCCTAGTGTGTGTGCTACTCAATGAAGGTGAGAAAGGTGTGATATCATTAGAGTTATCACTATGATACATTGGTTGTGATGTGGATGGTGGGGAAGGTATGCTACCTTTGGGTTGCTCAAAGTGGTTGGCAGATGTTGTATTTGCTTCATGTATGGTCTAGAGGTCTTGGAAGTCTCCTATCGGTTGGTTGTTAGGAGCAATAGGATTGCCCACTGGAAGCTTGTACCTCTTGATCATATCCTAAACTAAATATCTAAAGGGATAACATGTCTAGATGTCATGACCTTTTTTTCTATGGTAAACATAGTATAGATCTTTCCTGTGTGCCTTTGATCTATATTTTTTAGGTTTTAATGGATGGATCTCAGGAAGTGTGATTGCTCGTGCCTCATACAATCGATTGAAGATTGATGCTAAGGGCTCTAACAAATGAGTATATTTTCTTTGCTTTTATTGTAGATGGTTTTTGGCCAATGAAGGTTGAGCCTGGTAATTAGGTTGCACTGGTAATTGTGATGGGGGAGCTTGGTTTAAGGGTTCAGGGATGCTTAGAACTACTTGATTGATTGGGGCTACATTTTGCTTTGTGTTACCACCTTTAATGTTCTTGTTTGGATGTTCCCATTTTTTGAGTCGTACATCACCCTCCTGGACCTTGATGTCCTCAATGATTTGGGCTTGTGCTAAGGCCTCCTCGAATGTTTGATATCATTGTAATTGTAAAAGAAGTGAAATCTACTTTGAACAAATTCTAGTAAACATTCAGATGAGTTCTGTTGTGGGTAGGGTGAAAGGTATTTTTAACATCACCTTTCTCCATCTATTACCATACTCCATGACTGGTTCATCATCAAGTTGATGAAGGCTACAAAAGTTAGTCAATTTTATCCTTTTCTTAGCTCTAGAGGCAAAACATCCCAAAAATGCATCGGCCAATTGCTCAAATGTGTTTATGCTATGATGTGGTAGATGATTATACCATTCTAAACCATCTCTAGATAATGTTGTAATGAATATTCTCAACATCAAAGGGTCATAATATTGAAGATGAGAGCACTTAAGAATGAAGCTTGTAACGTGCTCTTCTCCATCTTCATCATCTTTGAAATCTTCAAGCTTGGGCATCTGGAAATTCGATGGGTATGTCAGTGATGACACTGATGGATGTACAGGCTGATTACTAAGCTGCTTTAGTGTGGGTTTTTGATAACCCAAAATTTTATTTGGCTTTTCTAATGCCTTCAAACAATTAGCTAGCACTTTGTATGGCCTTGATGACATAATATGATCATCCTATTGTCACGCTTTATTAGATGAAGGAGGTCACTTTTGATGTTGAGGTGGATCATAGGTATGATAATTAGGTACCTCATCATAACTAGGTTTAGGGTAGGCATCTATTTGATCCTGATGTTCCCATTGGGACTCTTCATATGGTTCCTCCTCATACTTATCTTGGTACTGTTGAGGAGTATGAGGTTTTTTATGATAACTAGATAATGGCCTTTGATGTTGAATACGAGTTTGGCATGGTCGACGGGGAATATTTTGAGATTGTATTGGGTGTCTTTCCCATTGTTACATCCTATAGGTGCTAGGTGTAAGCACAACTTTAGGTACTGCATTATGTAATTTCTCTTGTTGTATCTTTTGTTGTTCTTGTATCTTTCATTGATACAACTCTTTTTGGTGTGCTCATTGTGAGTCCACCCATTGTTGATGTACTTGTTGTTGAGCCAACTGGAGTTGATCCGTATGTTGTTTCCTGTTAATATTTGGCCTAATTGCTTGATGAGTATCATCTGGTTGCTTCGTTGCATGGGGTTTGTGTATCCTCATATTTGAAATATGGATGGGTTTATCATGTCTTTTCACCCTAGTAGGGTCTAATGCTTGTTTTCCATGCTCACTAGGGATCACATTACCTTGAGACTCTTATTTATGAATTGGATCTATATAGTCCGATGATGTAGAGCCACCATATGGTTGCACCAAGTACTCTTCACGAGGAGTAGGTAGATGGTTGGGACCTTCTCCCTCATCTATTAGGAAAGCCTCATATTCAGTTTTGGATGTAAGCTCTATATATGTAGGCTACACAGAAGCATGATGTGTGGATGTTGAGTGCTCTTTGTGAGGAGTATGAGGACGACTTGCTTGATCAAATGGGGTGGTTTGCTCATCTAGGCTAGGTCATGGTGTACTCTCATGTTCATATTTTGATTGATGTATAAAGTAATTTGGGGTGTGAACCCATGATATTTATCTATTAGACCCCTTAGTGGGAATATTTCTATATATAATTCTATCAAAGTATCCCAATCAGGGAGTTTTTGTAGAGGACCTATGGGTGCTTCCCTAGTAGGGGTATCTCGAAGGTTTGCCCCCCTAGGGATAATATTGTTGTTATGATAGGACCTAGGATGCCATTTAGGTATGGGAATGTCCTCTAGAATTATTTGGAGATATTCACTAGCTATGGAGCTTGAATCTCTCACTAAATTGGAGGTCCTGTTTTCAATCGCCTTTGGACCAAATTGGTAAAACAAGGGTCCATCGACCATTTTTAGAAAATTTTGACTTTCCCAAAAAGGTTATAAGTGTTATACATCAAGAAAATCAGTATGAAAAGCTGACCATAATGGTCTAGGTCTCTAAAATTTGATTTTTGGGTCAAAAATTTGTATTTTTGAAATATTTGGCCCACCGGGGCCTGTGGGGAAATGCCCACTTTTAGGATTTTTTAGGAAATTTTGAACCTTGAAGATTTAGGACTCAAAATTTCTAGGAGGGGTGCCCTAGGGGCTAACTAAGACAACAAAACAACTTTGGCACTTTTCGGAGTTGTTTAGCCCACTTTATGACTATTTTAGTGTAGTTTTTCCCTATTTTCGGGGTTGAAAATAGAATAAAAATAAAACCAAATTAAATTTTTCATTATAGATCTGTTTTGCACAATTATTGAAGTGTTTTCTGTAGAATCAAAAACTATATTTTTGTCCCAAATAACAAATAAACACACAAATACGACAATATGATTATCTTTTTAATGATTAAATGTGTGTCCTACACTGGTTTTAGTGTGTTTAGATTTGTTGTTGTTATTTGCTCTTGTTGTAGAATTGGAATGAGGGAACTAAATGATGGCAAGCTCGAGATTACAACGAACATCTTCTTATTAAATTGCAGTAAAATAAAAAAAATACAGTCTTTGTTACAATGTCCAGGCACACTTCTTTTTCCCCAATCCCGAACTCACCATCCCCCTACAAATATTTTCCCCGAGTTTTTAACGAGGCCTCGATCCTCCAGGAATTCAATGCCTCCACCTAACAAAAATTTCAAAATTCAAATTTCCCCCTTCCTGGATTTTTGAAATTTTAGTCTTAAATGTTGATCTGCCCGCTCTATCATGGTACCGGCATTGATGGCCTCCCTGCACCGGCCGCATTATTCTGACCATCATTTGCACTGTGGTCTCTTCCATTAAACCATCGCCTGTTAATGCTTCAATTCCAAAAATGTCAAGAAGGAAAAGGAATGCGGTCGACACATTCCTTAACAGTTTACGTGACCCTCAGATTATTTTGCGTACACATGGTCGGCTGTGTGTACAACCATCCAAGCTTCCCCCTTGTTGCAACACACTTGACCCACATGTCCTTCACAACTGCCACATGTTCGGCTTGGCCTTGCCTAGCCGATCACTATTCACCCTCGGTCTGGTTCTTTATCTCCCTTTAACTTTCGTAGCCGTCGGAAGACCGACCATGTGTCGGTCCTTAACTATCCGCGATATCACGACAGGTCGCGATATCGCGACCTGTCACGATATCGCGACAGAAATCTAACTTCTCTGCCTTTCTTCATAGGCCACCGCGATAACGCGACGTCGAGATATCGTGACATCGTGATAACATGACGTCGCGATATCGTGACGTCCGAAGCTCCTTCCCTTTGCTTTGTAAAACGATCACGATATCGTGACGTCGCGATATCACGATGACTTATGCTCCCTTCCTCTACTTCTCAAAATGGTCACGATATCGCGACGTCGTGATATCGCGACGAAACCCGCCAAAGGTACAAAGCAGCTTCTGGGGTCGCGATTTCGTGACCCCTCCTCCCTTTGCCTTAAAAACTTCCTCAAACTGAAAACTTGCTCCACAAAAACCTTCCTCAATACTGAAAATAAATCGATCAAAGTGCAAGTAACTTAGAAAAACAAACTAAAAAAAATTTGGAAGATGCAAGATTGCTTTACTGTCTCCGGATGCTCCTGCATCATACACCCGGGGTAGATTAAAAGTGATCCTCACTTCTGCTTTGTTGGGGGAAGACCCAAGCGGTCAACCTCCATCTTCGACAGCCAAGTTGCATCTTCAATGAGCCTGCCCTTCCACTTGATCAAATACTCAGTATACTGTCTGTTTCTGGTGCTTCTGCCTTCACGGGTGTCTAATACTTCCTCGGCCTCATCTGTGATTGGAGTAGATGCTGGAATTTGCCATAATTCTGCACTTGGCATCTCTGTACCTTCTCCCTCATGATATTCCACTAAATCTGAAATATTAAAAATAGGTGAAATATCAAGCCAACTTGGCAATTCCACTTCATACGCATTTCCTGACTCCCGCTTTCCCAGTATTTTGCATGGCCCAAACTTTTTCATCTTCAATTTATTATAAGTCTTGGCAGGAAATCTCTCCTTCCTGAGATGCACCATGACCTCATCTCCTACTTTGAACTCCTTGAACCGCCGCTTCTGGTCTGCCCTTGCCTTATATTGAGTATTCATTTTTATAATTTGTTTCCTGACTTCCTCATGCAGACTTTTCATATGTTCCGCAAATTCTTCTCGCCTCGGCACTGCACTTTTCTCTTGTCCAACTTTCTCGCTTCGGACACATTCCTTGGGTTGTTCCCGTATATTATCCGGAATGGATATTTGTTGGTGCTCTTATTAATCGAACTGTTATAAGCAAATTCCGCCTGTGGTAAGACTAAATCCCATCCCTTGGGCTGATCTCGCTATCAAACATCTCAATAAATTACCTAGGCTTCTGTTCACCACCTCTGTCTGTCCGTCAGTTCGTGGGTGGTATGCAGAACCGAATTTCAGATCTGTCTTCATCTTCTTCCACAGAGTTCTCCAGAAGTACCCAACAAACTTGGTATCTCTGTCAAAAACTATGCTTCTTGGTAGACCGTGAAGTCGTACCACTTCCTTGAAGAATAACCCAGCAATGTGAACTGCATCACTTGTCTTCTGGCAGGGAATAAAATGTGCCATTTTGGAGAATCGGTCAACCACCACAAATACTGAGTCATTTCCCCTCTGTGTTCTCGGCAATCCAAGAATAAAATCCATGCTTATGTCCTCCCATGGCCTCTCAGGTACAGGTAATGGCTGGTATAATCCTGTGTTTTGCCTTATGCCCTTTGCCATCTGACATATTCTGCATCCTTGCACAAACTTCCTCACATCTTGCTGAAGTTGTGGCCAGTAATAATTTTCATCCACTAGGGCAATAGTCTTATCCCTACCAAAGTGCCCAGCCAGTCCTCCGCTGTGCTTTTCCTTGATCAAGTTCTCCCGCATGGAGCTCCTTGGAATGCATAATTTGCTTCCCTTGAACAACATTCCATCTTGGATTAAGAAATCCAACCATTTTGTCCGGTCCACCGTAACAGGTGTTAAGCAAGCCTTCCAAGCTTCTGCAAAATCCGGATCTGTAGGGTACAAACCCTTCAGTTCTTCAAATCCCACTACTTCCACTGTCAATTTCATCAGTAAAGTCTGCCTTCTGCTCAAGGCATCTGCAACCTTGTTTGATTTCCCACTTCTGTGCTTCAAAGACAAAAGTATAACTTTGAAGGAATTCTACCCACTTCATGTGCCTTTGGTTCAGTTTTGTCTGACTGTTAATGTACTGTAAAGCCTGATGGTCAGTAAACAGAACAAACTCCTTTGGCAATAAATAGTGTCTCCACTTTTTCAGAGCCTGAACTATAGCATAAAATTCTTGGTCATAAACTGAATACTTTTTCCGAGCATCATTTAACTTCTCACCGAAATAAGCAATCGGTTTGCCTCCTTGACTCAAGATAGACCCCTATTGCACTGCCACTGGCATCACAGTCCACCTGAAATACCTTGTCAAAGTCTGGAAGTGCCAAAATAGGTTGTTCTGTAACCTTTCTCTTTAATGCATCAAAGCTCCTTTCAGCCCCTAATGTCCACTTGAACTCCTTTTTATCCCCCCTCATTGTTTCTGTGAGAGGTGCACAGATGCTGCTGAAGTTCTTTATGAACTTCCTGTAAAAGCTGGCCAGACCATGAAATGATCTTACTTCTGTTGTGCTTCTTGGGGTAGGCCATTCAATGATGGCTCTCACCTTCTCTCGGGTCCATTTTCAGGCCTTCTGCTGAGATTACAAACCCTGGGTATACTAACTCCTTCTTGACAAAATTACACTTTTTCAGATTTATTAATAACTGCTCTTCCCGTAGCTTCTCAAAAACTCTCCTGATGTGCATCAGGTGTTCCTCCAGGGTCCTGCTGAATATCAATATATCATCTAAATAAACAATAACAAACTTTCCCAGGAATTCCTTCAGTACTTCATTCATCAGCCGCATGAAAGTACTTGGTGCATTGGACAGCCCAAATGGCATGACCAACCACTCATACAAGCCTTCTCTTGTCTTGAAGGTTGTCTTCCATTCATCTCCCTCTCGGATACGGATCTGATGATAGCCACTTTTCAGGTCAATCTTTGTGAAGTATTCAGCTCCACTTAAACAGTCCATGATATCATCCATCCTTGGCAATGGGAATCTGTATTTGATAGTGATTTTGTTGATGGCCCGTGAATCTGTACACATCCTCCATTCCCCATCCTTCTTTGGCGCCAGCACTGCAGGTACTGCGCATGGGCTCAAACTTTCCCGAATCAATCCCTTCTCTAACAATTCTTGGACCTGTCTATTTAACTCCTCAGTCTCTACAGGTGTCATCCTGTGTGCAGCTTTATTTGGCAAGCTGGATCCCGGTACTAAGTCTATATGGTGGCTAATTTTTCTTACTGGGGGCAAACCCTCAGGCACATTATCAGACACAATATCCGGAAATTCCTCCAACAGATCTCAGGACTTCTGCTGGGGTATCCCGGCATTCCTTCCTCCTAACTCTAGGGATTATTGCATAACATAAATGTTCATGCTTCAACCCGTTCGTAGAACTTTCTCCCCTCAACTAAACAGACTCTGGAATTGTTACATACCTTTTCATCCGCATCCTTTAAGGGCTTTAGTTTATGGCGTACACCATTCTTTGTCAATGAGTAGGTGTTGGCACGGCCATCATGCACTGCACTCCGGTCAAACTGCCAGGGCCTCCCCAGCAACATGTGGCAAGCATCCATGGGTAGGATGTCACACAGGACCTCATCACAATAATTTCCAATGTTAAATTTAACGGAACACTGCTCATTGACCAAAGCTCTGTGGTCCTTCTCGTAACCATGCGACCCGGTATGGGTGTGGGTGCTTCTTCCTTTCTAACTGTAGCTTTGTAACCATTTCTTTCGAAACCAGGTTATCCGTGCTACCATTATCAATAATAATATTGCAAACCTTGCCCGCACATTTACATCTGGTGCGGAATAAACTTCTTCTCTGGTCTCGTGTCCTTCTCCTCATTCAACAGGACTCTTCTTACAATCATTGTTTCCCCTCTCTCCGCTTCTTCGGAATGCTCAGACTCAACATCTTCCTCTACTAAAGCAGCTCTGTCTGGACCCTCAGGCCTCTTGTTCGTCCTTTCTCGGTGTTGTGGACACTCAAATGCCCGGTGTCCTTCTTCACCACAGTGGAAACATGTTCCACGAAATACTCCTCTTCCAAATCCTCGTCCAGATCCACCCCGTCCTCTTGGGTAGCTGTTCTGATCTCGGGGCTGATAAACATCCTCTTCCCTTTGATCCTCGGTTACTACTGGCTTCACCAGTATTCTTTGGATCCTTGTACTTTTCCCCACTGGTTCTCCCACCAGTTCTTCCACCACGGCCCCTTCCTCTTTGCTTGCCTTCAAACCGCCTATTCAGCTTTTCTTCCACCTTTAAGGCAAATTGGTAAGCATCCTCAATGGTGCTTACCCGAACCAGGCTCAGTTCTTCCTGGATACCGAGTCTCAACCCATTGATATAACGGGCTACCTTTTCTTTGTTTGCCTCTAAATGCCCAGTTCTAATAGAGATCTTGTAAAACTCCTCGGTGTACTCTTGGACAGTTTTGTTTGTCTGTCTCAAGCTCTGCATTTTTCTTAGCAGATCCAACTCGTAATCTGCCGAGATGAACTATCTTTTCAGCTTCTCCACCATTCTATCCCATCTTGTTATTCTCTCCTTCCCTCTTCTGTTCCTCTCCAACCGTATTCCCCTCCACCAAATGCTGGCATGACCCTTCAACTTGGTCTTAGCAAATCTGACCCGGTTAGGGTCTTCAACCTCCTCGTACTCGAAATACTCCTCTAAATCATTTATCCAGTCAATCACTTCTTCCGGATTTAGGTTTCCCGAGTATGTAGAAACCTCCATTTTAGGTTGTTTTCCAATCCGAGAGATGGCCTTGTACAACCGGGCTTGAGCAGGATCCACAGCCCTCTTCCTCTTCCTCGACTTGGTCTTCTTCTTCAACTTCGTCCTCACTTTCCTCATCCCCTCCGGGCTCGTGCCTTCTGCGTAACTCGCTGCATGGGGCTTGAACTTGTCTCTCGCAAGGCTCGAAAGTCTTCGGCCGGCACCACATTTCCTCCTCCGCCACGGTTTCTTCGTGGAGGCATTATATATATTTTTTTTATAAAATCCTTCCACGGATCCCGGTGTAACCGCTCTCTCTCCGGCGATCCGTTACACGCTCGGGAGCTCCCGCTCTCGATACCACTTGATGGCAAGGTCAAGATTCGAACAACGAACAACTTCTCATTAAATTGTAGTAAAATTACTTAATACGAGTCTTCTATTACAATTTCCAGGCATACTTCTTCTCCCCCAATCCCGAACTCACCATCCCCCTTACAAATTTTCTCGAGTTTTTATCGAGGCCTCGATCCTCCAGGCATTTAATGCCTCCGCCTAACAAAAATTTCAAAATTCAAATTTCCCTCTTCCTGGATTTTCCAAATTTTAGTCTTAAATGGGCGATCGCCCGCTCTATCATGGTACTTGCATTAATGGCCTCCCATGCACCGGCCGCATTATTCGACCGTCCTTATGCACTCGTGGTCTCTTCCATTAAGTCTGCCATCGCTCGTAAATGCTACAATGCCAGAAATGTCAAGAAGGAAATGGAATGCGTGGTCGACACCTTCCTTAACTTTACGTGACCCTCGACCTTTAGTCTTCGTACACGTAGTCGGCTGCGTGTACAACCATCCAAGCTTCCCCCTTGTTGCAACACACTTGATCCACGTGTCCGCTTCACAACTGCCATGTGTTTAGCTTGGCCTTGCCCGACCGATCGCTATTCACCCTTGTCCGTTCTCTATCTCCCTTCAACTTTCATAGCCATCGGAAATCGCCACTGTCGTCCTAACTGCCGCGATATCACGATAGAACTCTAACTTCTCTGCCTTTCTTCATAGGCTGTCGCGATATCGTGACATCACGATATCGTGATGCCCTAAGCTCCTTCCCTTTGCTTTGTAAAATGGTCATGATATCATGACGTCGCGATATCGCGATGACTTACGCTCCCTTCCTCTGCTTCTCAAAACGGTCGTGATATCGCGATGTCACGATATCGCGACGAAACCTGCCAAAGGTACCAAGCAGCTTCTAGGGTCGCGATTTTACGACATGTCGTGAAATCGTGACATGTCACGATTTCGTGACCCCTCCCCCCTTTGCCTTTAAAACTTCCTCAAACCGAAAATTGCTCCACAAAACCTTCCTCAATACTGAAATAAATCGATCAAAGTGCAAATAACTTAGAAAAGAAATTTGGAAGATGCAAGATTGCTTTACTGTCTCCGGATGCTCCTGCATCAGACACCCGGGGTAGATTAAAAGTGATCCTCACTTCCGTTTTGTTAGGGGAAGACCCAAGCGGTCAACCTCCGTCTTCGACAGCCAAGTTGCATCTTCAACAGGTCTGCCTTTCCACTTGATCAAATACTCAGTATACTGTTTATTTCTGGTGCTTCTGCCTTCACGAGTGTCTAATACTTCCTCGGCCTCATCTGTGGTTGGAGTAGATGCTGGAATTTGCCATAATTCTGCACTTGGCATCTCTGTACCTTCTCCCTCATGATATTCCACTAAATCTGAAATATTAAAAATAGGTGAAATATCAAGCCAACTTGGCAATTCCACTTCATACGCATTTCTTGACTCCCGCTTTCCCAGTATTTTGCATGGCCCAAACTTTTTCATCTTCAATTTATTATAAGTCTTGGCAGGAAATCTCTCCTTCCTGAGATGCACCATGACCTCATCTCCTACTTTGAACTCCTTGAACCGCTGCTTCTGGTCTGCCCTTGCCTTATATTGAGTATTCATTTTTATAATTTGTTTCCTTACTTCCTCATGCAGACTTTTCATATGTTCTGCAAATTCTTCTGCCTCGGCACTGCACTTTTCTCTCTTGTCCAACTTTCTCAGTTCAGACACATTTCTCGGGTTGTTCCCGTATATTATCTGGAATGGAGATTTATTTGTGCTCTTATTAACTGAACTGTTATAAGCAAATTCTGCCTGCGGTAAGACTAAATCCCATCCCTTGGGCTGATCTGCTATCAAACATCTCAATAAATTACCCAGGCTTCTGTTCACCACCTCCGTCAGTGGGTGGTATGCTGAACTGAATTTCAGGTCTGTCTTCAACTTCTTCCACAGAGTTCTCCAGAAATACCCAACAAACTTGGTATCTCTGTCAGAAACTATGCTTCTTGGTAGACCGTGAAGTCGTACCACTTCCTTGAAGAATAACCCAGCAATGTGAACTGCATCACTTGTCTTTTGGCAGGGAATAAAATGTGCCATTTTGGAGAATCGGTCAACCACCACAAATACTGAGTCATTTCCCCTCTGTGTTCTCGGCAATCCAAGAATAAAATCCATGCTTATGTCCTCCCATGGCCTCTCGAGTACAGGTAATGGCTGGTATAATCCTGTGTTTTGCCTTATCCCCTTTGCCATCCGACATATTCTGCATCCTTGCACAAACTTCCTCACATCTTGCTGAAGTTGTGGCCAGTAATAATTTTCATCCACTAGGGCAATAGTCTTATCCCTACCAAAGTGCCCAACCAGTCCTCCGCTGTGCTTTTCCTTGATCAAGTTCTCCCGCATGGAGCTCCTTGGAATGCATAATTTGCTTCCCTTGAACAACATTCCATCTTGGATTAGGAAATCCAACCATTTTGTCCGGTCCACCGTAATAGGTGTTAAGCAAGCCTTCCAGGCTTCTGCAAAATCTGGGTCTGTAGGGTACAAACCCTTCAGTTCTTCAAATCCCACTACTTCCACTGTCAATTTAATCAGTAAAGTTTGCCTTCTGCTCAAGGCATCTGCAACCTTGTTTGATTTCCCACTTTTGTGCTTCAGCACAAAGGTATAACTTTGAAGGAATTCTACCCACTTCATGTGCCTTTGGTTCAGTTTTGTCTGACTGTTAATGTACTGTAAAGCCTGATGGTCAGTAAATAGAACAAACTCCTTTGGCAATAAATAGTGTCTCCACTTCTTCAGAGCCTGAACTATAGCATAAAATTCTTGGTCATAAACTGAATACTTTTTCCGAGCATCATTTAACTTCTCACTGAAATAAGCAACTGGTTTGCCTCCTTGACTCAGTACAGCCCCTATTGCACTGCCACTGGCATCACAGTCCACCTGAAATACCTTGTCAAAGTCTGGGAGTGCCAAAACAGGCTGTTCTGTGACCTTTCTCTTTAATGCATCAAAGCTCCTTTCAGCCCCTAATGTCCACTTGAACTCTTTTTTATCCCCCCTCATTGTTTCTGTGAGAGGTGCACAAATGCTGCTGAAGTTCTTTATGAACTTCCTGTAAAAGCTGGCCAGACCATGAAATGATCTTACTTCTGTTGTGCTTCTTGGGGTAGGCCATTCGATGATGGCTCTCACCTTCTCTGGGTCCATTTTTAGGCCTTCTACTGAGATTACAAACCCCAGGTATACTAACTCCTTCTTGACAAAATTACACTTTTTCAGATTTATTAATAACTGCTCTTCCCGTAGCTTTTCAAAAACCCTCCTGATATGCATCAGGTGTTCCTCCAGGGTCCTGCTGAATATCAATATATCATCTAAATAAACAATAACAAACTTTCCCAGGAATTCCTTCAGTACTTCATTCATCAGCCGCATGAAAGTACTTGGTGCATTGGATAGCCCAAATGGCATGACCAACCACTCATACAAGCCTTCTCTTGTCTTGAAGGTTGTCTTCCATTCATCTCCCTCTCGGATACGGATCTGATGATAGCCACTTTTCAGGTCAATCTTTGTGAAGTATTCAGCTCCACTTAAACAGTCCATTATATCATCCATTCTTGGCAATGGGAATCTGTATTTAATAGTGATTTTGTTGATGGCCCGTGAATCTGTACACATCCTCCATTCCCCATCCTTCTTTGGTGCCAGCACTGCAGGTACTGCGCATGGGCTCAAACTTTCCCGAATCAATCCCTTCTCTAACAATTCCTGGACCTGTCTATTTAACTCCTCAGTCTCTACAGGTGTCATCCTGTGTGCAGCTTTATTTGGCAAGCTTGATCCCGGTACCAAATCTATATGGTGGCTAATTTTCCTTACTGGGGGTAAACCCTCAGGCACATTGTCAGACACAATATCTGGAAATTCCTCCAGCAGATCTAGGACTTCTGCTGGGGTATCCTGGCATTCCTTCCCCCTAACTCTAGGGATTATTGCATAACATAAATGTTCATGCTTCAACCCATCCAGGAACTTTCTCCCCTCAACTAAACAGATTCTGGAATTGTTACATACCTTTTCATCCGCATCCTTTAAGGGCTTTAGTTTATGGCGTACACCATTCTTTGTCAATGAGTAGGTGTTGGCACGGCCATCATGCACTGCACTCCGGTCAAACTGCCAGGGCCTCCCCAGCAACATGTGGCAAGCATCCATGGGCAGGATGTCACACAGGACCTCATCACAATAATTTCCAATGTTAAATTTAACGGAGCACTGTTCATTGACCAAAGCTCTGTGGTCCTTCTGTAACCATGCGACCCGGTATGGGTGTGGGTGCTTCTTCCTTTCTAACTGTAGCTTTGTAACCATTTCCTCAGAAACCAGGTTATCCGTGCTACCATTATCAATAATAATATTGCAAACCTTGCCCGCACACTTACATCTGGTGCGGAATAAACTTCTTCTCTGGTCTGTGTCCTTCTCCTCATTCAACAGGACTCTTCTTACAATCATTGCTTCCCCTCTCTCCGCTTCTTCGGAATGCTCAGACTCAGCATCTTCCTCTACCAAAGCAGCTCTGGCTGGACCCTCAGGCCTCTTGTTCGTCCTTTCTCGGTGTTGTGGACACTCAAATGCCCGATGTCCTTCTTCACCACAGTGGAAACATGTTCCACGAAATACTCCTCTTCCAAATCCTCGTCCAGATCCACCCCGTCCTCTTGGGTAGCTGTTCTGATCTCGAGGCTGATAAACATCCTCTTCCCTTTGATCCTGGTTACTACTGGCTTCACCAGTCTTCTTCGGGTCTTTGTACTTTTCTCCACTGGTCCTCCCACCAGTTCTTCCACCACGGCCCCTTCCTCTTTGCTTGCCTTCAAACCGCCTATTTAGCTTTTCTTCCACCTTTAAGGCAAATTGGTAAGCATCCTCAATGGTGCTTACCCGAACCAGGCTCAGTTCTTCCTGGATACCGAGTCTCAACCCATTGATATAACGGGCTACCTTTTCTTTGTTTGCCTCTAAATGCCCAGTTCTAATGGAGATCTTGTAAAACTCCTCGGTGTACTCTTGGACAGTTTTGTTTGTCTGTCTCAAACTCTGCATTTTTCTTAGCAGATCCAACTCGTAATCTGCCGGGATGAACTGTCTTTTCAGCTTCTCCACCATTCTGTCCCATCTTGTTATTCTCTCCTTCCCTCTTCTATTCCTCTCCAACTGTATTCCCCTCCACCAAATGTTGGCATGACCCTTCAACTTGGTCTTAGCAAATCGACCCGATTAGGGTCTTCAACCTCCTCGTACTCGAAATACTCTTCTAAATCATTTATCCAGTCAATCACTTCTTCTGGATTTAGGTTTCCCGAGTATGTAGAAACCTCCATTTTTGGTTGCTTTCCAATCTGAGAGATGGCCTTGTACAACCGGGCTTGTGCAGGATCCATGGCCTCTTCCTCTTCCTCAGATTGGTCTTCTTCTTCAACTTCGTCCTCACTTTCCTCATCCCTTCCGGGCTCGTGCCTTCTGCGTAACTCTGCTTGCAGGGGCTTGAACTTGTCTCTGCAAGGCTCGAAAGTCTTCGGCCGGCACCACATTTCCTACTCCGCCACGGTTTCTTCGTGGAGGCATTATATTTTTTTTTTTATAAAATCTTTCCACAGATCCTGGTGTAACTGCCTCTCTCTCCGGCGATCTGTTACACGCTCAGGAGCTCCCGCTCCGATACCACTTGATGGCAAGCTCGAGATTACAACGAACAGCTTCTCATTAAATTGCAGTAAAATAAAGATAATACGGTCTACTGTTACAATTTTCCAGGCACACTTCTTCTTTCCCCTCAATCCCGAACTCACCATCCCCTACTCTTACAAAATTTTCAGGTTTTATCGAGGCCCTCGATCCTCTCGGCAATTAATGCCTCCACCTAACAAAAATTTCAAAATTCAAATTTTCCCCCTTCCTAGATTTTTGAAATTTCAATCTTAAATGTCGATCTGCCCGCTCTATCATGGTACCGGCATTGATGGCCTCCCTGCACCGACCGCATTATTCTGACCGTCCTTTGCACTGTGGTCTCTTCCATTAAACCATCGCCTGTAAATGCTTCAATGCTAGAAATGTTGAGAAGGAAAAGGAACGCGGTCGACACCTTCCTTAACAGTTTACGTGACCCTCAGATTAGTTTGCGTACACATGGTCGGCTACGTGTACAACCATCCAAGCTTCCCCCTTGTTGCAACACACTTGACCCATGTGTCCTTCACAACTACCATGTGTTCGGCTTGGCCTTGCCCAGCCGATCACTATTCACCCTTGGTCTAGTTCTCTATCTCCCTTCAAATTTCGCAATCGTCGAAATACTGGCCACGTGTCGGTCCTTAACTGGCTGCGATATCGCGACAAAACTCAACTTCTCTGCCTTTCTTCATAGGCTGCCACGATAATGCGACATCACGATATCATGACATCTGAAGCTCCTTCCCTTTGATTTGTAAAACGGTCACGATATTGCGACGTCGTGATATCGCGACGTTGCAATATCGTGATGACTTACGCTCCCTTCCTCTGCTTCTCAAAACAGTCGCGATATCATGACATCACGATATCATGACATCACGATATCGCAACATCGCGATATCGCGACGTCGCGATATCGTGACGGAACCTGCGAAAGGTACCAAGCAGCTTTTGGGGTCACGATTTCATGACATGTCATGAAATCGTGACATGTCACGAAATCGTGACCCCTCTCCCTTTTTCCTTAAAACTTCCTCAAACTGAAAACTTCTCCACAAAAACCTTCCTCAATACTGAAATAAATCGAACAAAGTGCAAATGACTTAGAAAAGAAATTTGTAAGATGCAAGATTGCTTTACTATCTCCGGATGCTCCTGCATCACTAAACCAAAGTGGTGACTAGGGACACTAGTGCCAAACATGATTTCTCAAAAGCGTCTAGGGTACACCGCTTAAATCCCAGTGGGGGGTTCGCCTAAATCTTTCACTCTAAAACAATGTTTCCAATATTGGGATGTAGTTTGAAAATTAGTGACCTATTCCATCTTGATAGAGTGCCCTATTATATCTAAGATACATATGGGCAAGCTGGTGGAAGGAGGTGAAATCCAATATCACCAGTCTGAATTGGGATTTGGTGACGAAATCCAACCTTACCAATATTATAGTGAAACGTGCAAGTGTGTGTGGTTCCTTTTAAGCCTAAATAAAGTAAGCAAATAAGCATTCGATAATCATTCACTAAATGCATGCAATAGGTGTGTTTTAATTTAAAAAATCTAGGATAAAAGGAACCTACAAATGTCACTTATAGATGCAAGCCCTAAATGCTAGCTTACCCAATGGGTAAGCCACAAGCAATCAAGCCACAAAGATGCATTGCTACTTCAAATTTCTTTTGGTTTTTATTCTTCCTTTTGCTATGTGATGTTATAAGAAAATAAAAATTGTAAATTTTAACCTTTATATGCAATAAAATGAATAAAGAAAACTAATTTTTGATAGTCTCTAAAAATATAGCAGAAAATAGAGGTTTTAGGCACTTACTTTGTCCATTTTGAGCTCTCCAAATTTTGAATTTTTGGGCAGAAATATCTCTATTTCACCACCACTCTAGGGTGGGATGATTAGAATAATTACCACCATCATAGGGTGGTACAGGGAAGCCACCATCCCAGGGTGTGCCAGATAAAGGCTCTGCCACCATTCCAAGGTGGGGAGGGGAGCACCTGCAACACAAAAAGGGCAAAAATTGAAAAATTGAGGTCAAATTTTCACCCAAATCATAAGGGAAAAGGGTCCCACCATGATAAACACTAAATTATGGAAAATATGTGCACATAATGAAGATAAAAAATATTTATATATATCCCATATTGCATAGGAGCATCAAACGGAAGCATGCATATGAAAATGAAGCAATACCAAGCAATAAAGAATGAAAATAAACAAGTGTCTTCTTTATTAATTGGGTGGATCAGATATAAGGTTACACAGAATTCCCCTTGAGGGATCAAAAGGTGATACAATTTTTTACAATGTTTGGGGTGCCCAAGGATCAATTCCTCCAAGGAATTAGGGTGCACATCCAGTGCTTTTCCTCATACCCACAATCGAGGTGGGTGGGCCAATGCCACCATTGCTTGTATCTTCAATATCTGATGTATGATATTCCTTCCCAATGTCTTCTAATAACCTACAACTTCACACAATTAGGCCAAAAGGGATCAAATAGCAAGGGTGTATGGTGAAAACATGCAATCCCCACAGGGACAAAATAGTGCATATATTAAAAATATATCAAGACATGTCCAAATTACTTGAAATTTTGCATATATGTTAAATAGTGTGTTTTTAGGGGATATAACCAAAAACATATCATAAATTGCATCTGTAGACCCCTCGATTTGGCATCGTTCACCTGCAACTTGCGAAGAAGAAGACAAGCAAATACCGAACATAAACATATAAAAAACTCATGAAATTTAGAAATGATACATAAATTGACATTTCAAGACAACCCATATGATTACATTTTCAAATTGAGGACCATATCCACCTGCATCAAATAGGGGTTCCCGGATGGGCCCTACGAGCCTGCAAAAACTTAAAAATGCTATAAATTTGTCAATTTAACTCCAAATAACCTGAAATTTGAACTGTAGAATCATGGGATAATATAGAAAAATAATAATTAAAAAAATTAGTGAAATTGTGTAATAATTTACCCTCATCCCAATGGGGGACGGTGGTGACTACAACTATTTGGGGGGTACCCTGGGAAGGGATACCCACCATTTCTGGCCATATTTTACTAAAAAAATCACTAGAATATGTTAATAAAAAATATAAGGTGTTTTTTAATCAAATTTGGTGAAGAAATTCACCCGGATGGAAAATTTATGCTCGAATTACTTTCTTGAAGTCACCCAATAACCTCCTTGGCAAAAGAGATATTTCAAGGGAAAAAATGTGAAATAAGGTGAGGGTAAATATCATAAGAACTCCATTGCGTATCCTAGAACTCCTATCCATATTTTTTTGTGGATATTGAATCCATTTTATAGCCCAAAGGGGTTCATGTGCAAAAAGGCATGCAAGGGCATGCATGGCAAGAGGTGCCACTTGTCAAACAGGAGGCATGCAATGGGTGTGGAAGAGAATATCCAATTTGGGCCTCCATTAAGAAGTGTGTCATAAGGCTTCAGTGCCCTTTGACCTGCATGCTCCATATGGCATGCTTATTTGGCAGTTTTTGGGTGCCAAATGTCCTAGATTTGACTTTTTTTGGGTTAAACCTGCTCATCGTCCCACCCTAGGATGATGGATCACCACCGTACTAGGGTGGGATGGTGGGAATATACCACCATACTAGGGTGGGATGATGGTGCATTTTGGGCCAAAACCTCCCAAAATTGGGCTAGTATCCTCCAAAAACCTTTTCGAAGTGGCTAGAACCACTGTGAGCCTCTTTAGGGCTGCCCAAGGGGTCATATGATGTCAATTTGATCATTTTTTGTGTGTTCTTAATCATATTTACCACATTTTAGTGTCTACACAAAGTATGTATGATCGTTTCCTACATGCCTAGGAAAAGATATTTTATTTTCAAAAATATACAATGTTAAATATTTTTTGCTTAAGAAAATGCAATGCAAAATTAGATGAAAATGGCCTTTGGATTGGACCCAAGTAGACAAAACCCTAACACACAATTTTAATTCTAGTCATTTTTCTATATAGTAGGTAAAAAACTTGGACTTTGGATAAAAACACAACTAAAATATTAGTCATTGTTGACAACAACATCTAACAGAGCTGGCTACTATTGTTAGCCATGGCTAATAGCAAATACAAAATTTTCATGTGTTTTCCCATTAAATTTTATCTAGTTGGCCTAATTAAAGCCTAATGATAGGAAAACATAGAAAACATGCACAATAAATAAGAGAATACCTACCTAGAAATCCTCATCTAATGAAGAGATAGGCTACTTACTATCTCTACTCTGTTCTCTGCTAGTCATTATTGCTTAGTGTTGCTAGGATGCTAGCCATTGTTGTCAACTATGGCTGATATTGTGCACCACTAATTTCAAGTATGGCTAGTACCTTCACATGAAAAATAGATAAAAATCAGCATATGTAATGAAATTTATGGGGTTTTTGTCATGATCACCACTGTAGAATGTTCTAAATAGCATATATCTACCACTATTGCAACATAATGATCAAATTGAAAGAAAATAATATAAGTATAACTAAATTCACAATAAAGTAGCCTCATTTGTATTAATAATGGTTAAATAGGTTACATATACATCCCTCTTAGGGATACCAAATGATACATGTTTACAATGGTGTTAAAGCCCCTAAATGGGGGTGATATATTCTAAGGGCTCCTTAGATCTCCACCAACTTTGTGTGAGGGCTTACTAGGATGCCTCCTCCATTGTCAAGAGGAATTGATATTTGAAAGTGCTTTTAAGATTTGAAGGATATGCCACCTGTGTACAGGAAATAACAAAACACATCAAATGCATATTAAGCCTCTCATGATGAGGCTATTATCCAATAAATGCAAGAAATGAAGCAAATACTTGAAAGAAGCATAAATCATGTAAATATACTTATGAAATCATCAAATCAGTGTAAAGTTGTAGACACCTAAATACATCATGTTTAGGAGACTACTCATATGGGCACCTTTGCAGACCATATGAATGATCTTGGTTCTAACCACTCAATTAGGATAGCTTTGTCCTATTTAGTCCCAACTATTGATGCTTAGAGTGGCTAAAATCTAGTCACACCTACTAACAATGGATAGGATCTCCTAGCAACCCTAAGTAAGATCATCTAGCTCTAAAATAGACTCAGCCCCATGAGTTGAGCCAAATCAATTATGCCAAAAAAATTCCAAAATATTTGAGAGGTTGAGGGCACGAATCTTTTGGAAGGTTCCTCCTAAGTACCATAGACTAGAAATTCTTGATCTTGGCTTCTCCAAGAAGCCAAGATTGAGATTTTGGGAGCCTATTTATAGGCCTCCCAAACATGATCAGTGATCTTGATTTTATTACAGCGAATCTCTTTCGGATTGGATAGAAACTTGATAACTCCTTGAGGAGTGTCGAAATGCTACCCAATTGTGGAGTGACAAGAATGCAAACACCAATGGAGCTTTTGAAGGACTGAGAAGAATACACCACAAATTCATACCAATATGATATGAATTTGAATTATTTCAAACACCAATCCATCTTTGGATATGCAGGAAACCCTTGATCATTAATTCAACTGGTGAATTGTGCATTACAGACCTTGATTTAAAAGGCAAAATACATAGTTTGTAGTCATTGTATTTGATAATAGCTCGTAGGCCTCCATCATCGATGGTAGTAGTGGCTAGGGTTTGATGCATTATTTCATAAGTTATTAGTGTAGTTTCCCATCTATTTTTTCTTTATTAGCTTATATTAGAGTAGATTTATCATTTTCAATACATTTGCATGGTTCATTAGTAATTTTAGAGGTAGCTTTGCCTTAACTTTGGTCATATTTTCTTACTTTCATAAATCTTCTTAGATTAGCTTCATTTCATGCTTTTATTGCAAATTACATGTTAGATTAACTAGATCTCCATGTTTTACTTCATGCTTTGCATTAATTAATCTATTTATTGATTATCTTTGCATATCTTTGTGCTTATTTCAAGTTTAGTCTTATTTCTTGCATGTTCTTGAAAAAAGCCTCATCATGAGATGCCTCATATGCATTTAATGTGTTTTATTGTTTTTATATGCAGATTACAAGTTCTTTCAAGCTTCAAATAATTTTAAACATCAAGTTCATCTTGAAAAATGGAGAATAAGGCATCCTTGTAAGCCCTCAATTAGTTTATGTCAATCTAGAAGGTCTATGAATTACACCACCCTTATTTTGGGGCTTCACATATTTGTATTCATTGTATCAAAATTTGGTATCCTTAAGAGGTACATACATGTAATTGATTTTCATGATGAATTAATAAAAGGAGCCTTTACATTTTTTTAATTCATTATCGCTGTATGTTTTCTTGCTTTATATTTAATATTATGATGCAAATACAATAAGGTGCATATATTATAGCATTGTACATATGGCAATCACAGTGGAAACACTCAAAATTTATGTTGTTTGTTGATCCATTGCATGTTTTCTTCACACAGGTGTAGCCACTTTGGTTGAAAATGACTAGTAGAGCTCAGTCATGCTTGAAGACAGTGGCCATATTTAGAGTTGCCCTAAGTGATAGCGATCGATAGAAAAACTTACAAACAATATATAGCCAAATCATCAGCAGACTTGGATTTTAGGTTGGTTGAAATTCTCTATATTTTTGCTTCTCTGTCTGTGTTTTTATTTTTTGAATGTAATAGATGAATGATAATTAGAGAACATAGAGAAATTTTAAAGAAAAATTTATAAGATCTCTTAGGTTTTCTACTAGACATTGATAGGAACAATGGTCTCTGATTGTAATCCATCGTAGTCTCCAATGGTCTAGATCATATGTTAGGATTTGCATGCTTGAGGTCCAATTAGAGGCCATTTTTCATAATTAGTCTTGCATCCTTTGAATATCATCTAGCTTTTAGACATGCATTCTCTAAAATGGAAATGTTATTTTTAAGCATATAGAAAAATCATTTGAGTGCTCTATGATGCATTTTATTTTCATGCAAAATTAAAAAGAACCACCACACACCACATCACACTTAAATATTAGTGATTTTAATTTCATCATCAACCACTAATAGATATTAACGACGATGGGCTTCATCTCCATCCATTGGCTCAAATCATACAAACCCTATTTTTGGCCAAGGTTGGATCCAAGAACTAACGTAGCTTGGAAAATTTGCATGTACTTCTCTTCAAAGGGTATAACACTAACCAAGTGAGACTGGGTGAGGACTGGTAGGACTTGTACTCCCTAACTAGGTATGGGCTTCATCTCCATACTTTTATGGGTTTACGTGACCAAACTTTCATTGTCGGTTGTTGAGCTACGAGCATACAGGTGAAAACCCCTTTAACAAAAGAATATCATCCAACAAAATAAAACATGTGACATGAGATCTTTTTGAAAATCAAAAAATCAAAAATACACAAAACAAGTTCTTAGGATACACATTTAATAATTAAAAGAGATAAACACATTTGTCTACTTTGTTTGTGTGTCTTAAAATTTACACAAGAGATAAGGTCACATTATCATGGTCTTCACACAGAGCAACTACCCTCAGTTCAACACCAAGATAGGAACTAGTGCTTCATTCAATATCAATCACAACAACATTTATGTTGATCTGCCCACACATAACACCACAATATGAAGTCCAGTGAGCCTCACGGGGATAACTCAACCCATGGGGGTAACTCTCAAGGAATCCTAGATAGGGGACCAGATCTAGGTTTCTCTCGCGATAGATAGGATGGAGCTACAAGGCCCCAATCATCACAGGATAGACATAGGAAATATCAGCCCAATGAGGGCAAAAATATAAGGATTACATCCAATCATAGACCCACCACAACTCTTAACCACATTGAGGGTGGTAGAATTATAATAGACACCAATATTGTTAGAGCAAATGAAACTCTGCAAGATCAGCCATGGAGAACTAGAAAACTTGATGAACTAGATTGAGTTCTTCTAATGCCAACACGATAAAACACTACTACTGCACACTCTATTTATAATATTTCATGCAGTCATCACACAGTGAGACACACTCATGAGTAGGGGGAAGCCTCAAAATATCCTTGTAGCACTTACACTACTTTTGACCATGGAGGTACAAATCATAGGTCTTTACATACTGACAATGCTACCTTTATAGATAAAGGCAAAAGTATAGCGGGGGCTCCTTCAAAGAACCTTACCATAGTGACTCCTCACACGGAGTTACAAATTTAGATACCTTTAATGGCGGTTCAATCCGATTGCATGCATAGGTTGTATGAAGATGTGCAATATCAAGAAAGAGTATTCCAAGATAAAAGGGAGGCATTGCATGTAGAGCAAGAGTTCCTAGATAAACTTGAACAAGAAGAGTTGTACGCACAAAGAAAATAGTGCCAACATCTATATGAACAACTCTTGATGGAAAAACATACCATAGAAAAAATAGAGAATGAAGAACAAATATATAGGTTGGCTCGAGCCAATATACACATGGGCAATGAGTACTACCACTCCAACAAATGTGCTACTTATCAACCCGAGAGGCACACCAGATAGGTAGATGATCATACTCACCACACCTCATAGCATAATTTGAGACACCAAAGGTGCCTAGTGCAATAATAGGTGGAGCATGAACAAGAACAAGAGGTAGAGATGGATGACCAGGAATAGACTTATCCTAAACCATCATTCATGGTAATGGAAGAGGACTATAACCAACTAGCTCGATCTAATGTAGGATAATTACCTCCTTGTCCACCCTAAAACAACCTTCGATAATAAGAGATCATCTCTTCAAAATATTATAAGGTGCTTACTGAGAGAGTCAAATCTCTTGAGAAATAAGATGTGGCTGGTCAAAAGCCCACTTCACACAGGATACACAATCAGCCCTTGTGCCCATCGATACCAAGTCTTGCCTATTCGAAGCATTTTAATATGCCTTGTTTAGATACATTTAAGGGAGAGTAATATGTACAAGATCATGTAAACAACTTCATTAATGTATGCTTTTAGCTCCTACACAATGATACCCTAATGTTAAGAACATTCATCATCACATTATCAGGTGTAGTAATAGAGTGGTTTAACCAACTACCCAAACATAGCATCATAAACTTTGAGAAACTAGTGAATGCCTTCCTTGAACTCTTTTCATTTGGCGTTAGGAATAAGATCAACTTGTTCAACCTGGAAAATATTAAATAGCATGATTATGAGCCGTTCTAGGACTATGGGAATAGATGGAAAAAACTAATGGTAAAATTATCGTTCTATGTTTCCACTATAAAGATCACCCAAATGTTCACCAAGAGTTGTGCCAAGCATATCTTTTTGCTTCTATAGCTTTAATAGTATGAAACATTCAAGGAAGCCTTAACATAAGCTAATATTATAAAAGACATCAAAGTAGAAGAAGGAGATATTAAGATTCATAACAAGAAAGACTAGAACAACCACAACAACCGTAATCAACAGTAGCAGGCCAAGCCTACACTAGTCAACCAAGTTGTATTAAATATACCAAAAGGTGGGAATAGCCAATAGCCACAGAATTATTAATATCAACCATACCCAACTAACTACAACCAAAAGAATAAGAACCAGGGTTGATACAAGTAACGTCGACCGCCTCGTCAATACACACCATTATCAAAATATTTGGCATCAATATTTAATCAAATGAGGCACGAGTACTCAAACTACCTGAGGTACAACTTATTGACCCTAACCACCCCAAGCCCAAGGAATATAGGGATGATCATTATTTCCCATACCATAGACTACGGGGGTAAATATATTGTACATAATATGATAAAAAAGGGTAAGCTACAAGTTGACAATCCACTAGCTCCTGATAATAGGAACATGGGCATATTTAAAAACCCATTTCCAAATCATGAAGCCCCTAGAAATTAGGGTTCTCAAGTTAATCAGGTCCAAGTTGAACCTCCCACTTAGGGATTCATTAGAATGGTCAATGTGGTTACAAGGAACCGATGATACAACCAACCAGAGCTTCCAGCAGCTTCCATCCATATCCTAGCTACATCTCAATGGATTTTGGTGTAGAATAATCTTCTAGGTCTACCATCATAACCTGTGATAATGATCTAGAATATACTTAATCAAAGTATTCAAACAATACCAATTAAGTTATCGATATATGAGCTCATTCAATAATCTCCCAGGAATAAGGATACCTTAATGGAAATCTTGAAATCTATTGAGCTCTAGCCCTAGAACCTTGAAGCATTTATAAACTTTGTGGGGAAAGTACAATAGTGTTAAGAGGCCATGATTCATTTCTATGATCACAAAATAAAGGTAGTCCCAACTACCATAGTAGACCCACCTTTGCACATCATTGTGTGTATCAATCACACACACTTCAAGTGGGTTCTAATCGACACAAGCTCATCAATTAACATAATAATGACCAAATATATAAGGCACATAAAGATCCCTAGGTCCAACATAGTCCCTTATTATTATACATTGAGAGTGTTCAATGATGCATTGTTCTCCATAGTGGGTACAATAGTTCTACCTATTCAGGTAGGACATACAACCATCCCTGTGATGTATCATGTGTTATAAGGGGCCATGCAATATAATATCCTCTTAAGGCATCCCTAGATAAGGGATATGTAGTGTGTTACCTTGATCCTACATCAATGTGTTAAATATGTTTGCGAGGGACAGGTGCATGTGGTATCATCAAATGAAGAACCATTCAAATATGTACATTAGGTTGACCTACCAAGGGATTTCATCCTTTCATATAATAACCTATACATTAGGTCTTTATCCCATACCACATAGCTAGGAAGTAAGTTAATATCAATGCAAGGTGATCCATCCATGTCGGTGCCACCTCTTACTTTTAAAACTATTGGTGCTTTTTAGAAACCAACAATGTCTAAACAAATAGAATCTCAAAATTTGAAAGATCTCATGGTGGAGGAAGAACCTAAGGTAATCTCAACCATAGAAATAGTGGAAATTCCAACTCCTATAGAGGAAGAATATCCTCAATACATAGTCAAGGAGGTACCTCAACCTACCTTGCCTACATCATCATTAGTATCATTTACATCATAGGTGACTATTCACTTGGCCAACATAGGACTAAGTGAATATCTTGTGCAAAATACCATTTTCACTCCAATCATTGAGTCTACACAAGACATGATATGAACAAGAGTCCCAAACCTACCCATAAGAATAGTGGTACCATTGGGGATGCCACCCAACCAAACTAATCTCATTTATGCTGGTTTAGATCAAGCCCATGATTCCTTAGACATTGAAGAGGGTGACACTGAGTCATTCACAATGAATTTTTATTATCTATCCAACCCTAAGTTTTCTCTTAGATAATTTGAATGCAACCATTGGTACAACCATGGTTTAGGTCTATATGAGCAAGGGTGAAGAAACCCAATTGAAATACAATATCAGTTACCTATTGATAGTTCTAGCCTAGGATATCACATCCAGATTCATTAGCAGTATCTCCAGATAGATTGAGCTTAGTGTTTGAGGAATACATCAAATGGAATACTTATATCCTAAACATAAGCTACATGAATGATATATTAGTGATCATGGTCACTGTAGAACCACCTGCTGTGTATCATCATAATTTCTCTCTCGAGACAAGACCATCAAGAATTATCCTATGGGAAGATACACTAGGCTATGGTTATGAATGAGAAAAAAATGAGTACATAATAGATCATAGTGAGTCTGAGGATAAGATTGAATTGGCCTACCTTGGGCCTCAAAATTCATGTCATATCATGAAGCCAGTGGATATGGATAATGGATACTTCATAGATTATAGTGATTATGAATATGAGACCAAAATGGCCTACCTTGGGTCTTGAAACTTGCATCATCACCATGAACCATTTGACATAGATGAGATGTATCATAGAATATATCATGGCCCTCACCTCAGGGGGAGACCAGAAAATTTAGATCAAATATATCATATATTTTTCCCCAATCCTCCTACATTTAGACAAGTCCTATAGCCAAGCAATCCCATATTCCTATCTATTCATAGACCAAATCTTGAGATCCCCATACCCCTAGAGCCACATCTTGGGTATGGAAGTCACATAAACAATGTAGAGTTGCACCCACATGGTCCTAGAGAGTCCATCCCATCCATAAACATAATATCCATTGATTTGATGACTCCACTTAACAACCCAGCCGATCCCTCCAAACCGTTGTGTCTTGATCTAGATGTTATTTATTGGTATCATGTTGATTCATCCTTGGAGCCTGAATATTTATTCCTCAACAAATAAATGTTACAATCATTTCACTTTGCACCAGGTTACACACATGATGTTTATCATGCTATTTTTAATCCTAATTTAATCAAATTGTTAAATAAATATATAATATCCATCTAATCCCTACACCTCGCCAACTTGAGAAGGGGTCGTACATATCAATAGCGGAAACTTTTGAAGTGGATATTAGCAATGATCCATTTGATCTAAATAAAGTTAAATTTGAATAAATCTTATCTCCTAAGGAATGAGCCACCCTCATACCTCTATTTAAAGAGAGACCTGATCTCTTCACTTGGACCTACAAGGATATGTCAAGTTTAGATCTAAAATTGGTTGTTCACAACATTTCACTATATCCTACAAAGAAATTGGTCAAGAAAAAACTTAGGAAGATGCATCCTACTATCACCTTGATGGTAAAGAATGAGATTTGAAAGTTATTGGATGTAGTATTTATTACTCCCATCGACTATCTAGATTGAGTATCAAACATGGTGCCTATAGGAAAACATGATGGAAGAATCTATATTTACATGGATTTTAGAGACCTCAATAAGGCAATGCCAAAGGATTTATTCTTGTTACCCAATATAGATGATCTTGTAGATGCAAATGTGGGTCATGAGATGCTCTCCCTAATGGATGGTTTTTTTGGTTACAATCAAATTCAGATTAAAATCAAATACTAGCACAAAACTATGTTCACAATGCCATGGGGGACCTTATTATACAAGGTAATGCTACTTGGTATTAAAAATATTGGTGCCACGTATCAATAGGCCATGACATATGTAGATACCTAAAACACATAATGTTTAGAATACTACCCATATGGACACATTCATAGACCATATGAATCATATTGGACCTTTCCAAGATTTAGTAGTGGTCCTAACCACTCAAAAAGGATAGTTCTAGCCCATCCAAGCCTAGCCACTATCAAGTAGAGTGACCACCACACCTAGTCGTTGAAGCTGAAAGTGGCCACACCTAGCCACTGCTTTGAATAGTGGCTAGAACCATGCATAGTTTGGATATGAATGCAAGCATAGATCACACATTCTAACTACATCGTGTATTGCTTGTAGGCATATTTTGGCAAGGAACTCCTATAATTCCTCCTAACTACCCCTTCAATGCCAATGTGTAATTGATGCTTCCCCCCGGGATGATCAGTTGTATGCAATTTGAATTTTGGATTCTCCAAGAAGCCAAGATCTAGATCTGAAATAGGGAGTTTCTACATATGGATTGTTCGAAACAAAGCAAAGGATTCATGAATATTCAAATCTTGTGCAATGAAGCCCTGGTCATTTAGAGAGAAAATCCATGCCCCTTTGAGGAGTAGTGAAGTGTTGTCCAATTGAGCTACATTTATGCACTTGTTTTTAAATTTGCTTATTTTGCATAGCTCATCAGTGTACCAGACATAATAGGTGATCCTTGAACATAAATTGGAGCAAGGAGGATAGTGTTACCACCTCTAGTTCATGAGGAGAAGAGCTTCATTTCATAGTCATTATCTTGGATAGTGGTCTGTAAATATATCTTAGGGCATTAGACATTATTTTCTTTTGTTCTAGCTTATATCCATTACTACTTTAATTTATTAATTAGTCATAGCTCAGATCTAATTTCTTTAACGCATTTACATCATATTTCTATGATTTCTATGCATTTATTGCTTTATTTATGCTTGTATTTAAATATTATCAAGATTTTTTATCTTGTTTATTAGATATGCTAATAAGAGCCTCCTCCGTAGAGGTGGCCCATACTACTTATTGTGCTCTATTATTTCCATGCTCGTATATACAAGTTCATAGGATCAGTTCAAGGTATCCAGAGCATGAGATCCCTCTAGGATGAAATCAAGAGGAGGCATATGTAAGCCCTCAAAAATTTTACTGTGCAAGATCAGGAGGCCTGTGGAGGCACACCATCCCCTTGTAGGGGATACATTCACCGTTATTCCACTTGTAATCTATTGCATCAAAATGAGTATCCCTTATAGGGACGTACATGTAATTGAGATCAAGAAGCATTAAAAAAATAATATTTCTTTGCTTATTACTTTCACATTAGATGTGCTTGTGTGCTTCTTTATTTTAATTTGATATAATAATATTGCAAGTAGGGTAAGTGTAGTGTGTGCTTCTCGGGGATCACCATCTCAAACATAGAGAGTCTACATATGGACTGTAAAAAGCAAATAAAAGGATCCATGAATATTCAAATATTGTGCAAAGAAGCCCTGGTCATTTAGAGAGCAAATTCATATCTCCTTTTAGGAACAAAGAAACACTATTCGAATGAGCTATTTCTATGCACCTATTTTTAGATACGCTTATTCTTCACTGCCCATCAATGTACCAAACACAATAGGCAACCATTGAACATCAATTGGAGCAAGAAGGATAGTGCTACCACCCTTGGTTTGCAAGGAGAAGAGCTTTATTTCATAGCTACTATATCAGATAATGGCCCATAGGCATATATTAGAGAATTAGATATTATTTTATTTTTTTCTAGCTTAGATCCATTACTGATTTAATTTATTAATTAGTCCTAGCTTAGATCTAATTTTTTTAACACATTTACATCATATTTCTAAGCTTTCTATGCATTTATTGTTTGATTTATGTTTGTATTTAAATATTATCATGATTTTTTATCTTGTTTATTAGATCTACTAATAAGAGACTCCTCAAGAGAGGTGGCCTGTACTACTTATTGTGCTCTATTGTTTCCATGCTCACAAATATAGGTTTGTAGGATCAGTTCAAAGTATCCAAAGCATGAGATCCCTCTAGGAAAAAATCAAGAGAAGGAGGCATTTGTAAGCCCTTGGATAGTTTGGTGTGAGAGATCAAAAGGCCTGTGAAGATGCACCATCCTCTTGGAAGGGATACATTCATCGTTATTCCTCTTGTAATATATTATATCAAAATGAGTATCCCTCAAAGGGATGTACATGTAACTGAGTGTAGCACCCTAAAATTGGCGCAGTAAAATTACAATAATTACATTCACCTTAATAAATAATTTAAATTCAAATTTAACCTCCTAAACTGGTCGTTAACTGTCGGGAAATCCATTTCCCCCTTTTCCATGCCATTTTTAGAGGTTGTTTTGACCGTTTGATGATATCGTCGCCGATCAGACGATATCACCCCAGATTTGACGATTTCGTCTGGACTAGAACGTCCAGACGATCTTGTCGCAAAACTAAATTTGCAAAGTTGGAATCTGTTCCAACGGGTCTCCAATCCGGGTAGAAGCGTGTCTGCACCATTGGGACCCTCCCCCATTGGAGATCTCCCAAATTGTGATGATATCCAACCTCCTAACTACTCCCCCTAAGACTATTTAGTCTCTAGGATTTTCCCTTCCCAACCCCTGGCTGAAATTCTCTACAATTCCATTTCCTCTACGTTAAAGCATCCCAATCTTGCATTTGCATTAGATCTATACCAATTTTGTTGTAGGTACATCACTGTTTTTCAATCGGAGCTAGCACCCATCGTTGCCAACGAACCTGTTCATATCAGAGGCGAACCTCTCGAATTCAAGGCGATTTCATACTGATGCGAGACGATCTCGACTACAGTCCATATTAAGGCAATTAGTGCCTGAAGTTTGCGTTCCTCAACCCTTTTTCTATCATCTCATTCTACAAATTAGATAATATATTCAGTGTTTTATATTATCTTGCATTTGGAGTTCACCCATTTAGATTAAGTGCATAATTAAATCTTAATTATCATCAAATTAGCACAATTCATTTCTGTTTCTGTGTTTAAGTTGCAGTTTGATAATATTGTTGCCATTTTATATCATTTCCCTCTGTTAGCACTGTAGTATTTTTTGTATTTGGCATCTATTTTTGGTTTTGCAGGTCTCTGACGAATTCGTCTGACGAATTCGTTAGATCTCAGACGATCTTGTCTGATTGTAGACGATTCTGTCGAATCTCAGACGATCTAGACTGCTTCAAAAATCAGAATCTTCTTCAGACATTTGAATTAGGTATTCATCGTTTGCATTCTGTAAATTCTCTGTTTTAATTTTGTAAATCTATTTTCTGTATTCATTGAACTTGCATTTTCATATAGAGTAATCTAGATGCATTCATCCAAACCTAGGATATGAATGCTTAAGGTTAAAATGAACACATCTAAACACATTCCCAACCTAGGCATGGAAGCTGCCATTAAATGTTTCCTGGTGAACCCACCATCCATCAAAAAATCATCAAAATACACCTCCCTTGAGAGGCGGGACCTTCGCAAAGTCCTCTCAGTCCGAGGTACCGCACCATCCTTTTTCCATCCTCCTTTCGGGCACGGATCCTATAGCCTGAAGGTAGGGATGCGAAAAATTTGGAGCGATACATTTTGGTGAACCCGACGTGAATGCATCATAACATTTTGAAAAACAAAAACAAAAACATATATAGAACAACTGAAACATGGATGCATTTTAAACATTTAAGTTTGAAAACATGTTTATATGGTAGTTCCTAAGAAAAGGTTAGCAGTTACTATAAACGTAGAAAATCAATTGGTAGCCATAGAAGTTAATTCTGTCCTTAGTGTGCCTGAAACAAGCAGAAATCAATTCATGTGGAACGAACTTGATAGGAGACTTAGTCTCATTTCATCTAGGTCCACACAACTTAAGCAAATCAAGAGGCTAGTCCTAGATAGAATCCTGGATCCTCATCAATTAGTTTTTTATCATGAACTTCAGAGAGCCTGCCATAGATGGTTAGCCTATAGGAGAGCTTTAGTATCTTCAAAATTGTTCACCTTCGAGGAATACCTCGAGAACGCAACCATTGTGCATAAGTTCCTAGGTTGTGTAGAAGACCAAGAGGTTGTTATTACAGATAGGGAAAGATGGAATAGAGTTACACGAGCTATGTTATATCGAGAGTATTGCCACGAGCTTTACTTTTATCAACCAGCATCTGAAACAGACAACATCACTATAGCTCTTTTCATCAAATTTTTAAAAGAAAACTTTCAATTTGAAGAAGAACACTTCATGACTCCTGAACAACTCGAACCTATCAATGATATTCATAAGTTGTTTATAGAAAATTAGATTATTACTTCAGCATTATTTCTAGCATTTATTGTGTTATTTGCTATCTTTATTATATTGTTTCAAAAAATTAAAGAAAAACCAAAAAAATCAAAAAACTTAGCAAAAACTTAAACATTTCATTTTTAAAATATTGTAGTAGGTATATAATAAATATATACCTCTTAATTTGTTGCATATATATATATATATTTGCTGAAATCAAAACTTAGCACCATGCCTAAACTTAGGAATGGTAAAGAAACTTTAGGGGAAGGAGAAGATTGGTTACAAGATACAACTGAAAACCCAAATGTCCTTCTTGGAGATACAAATCCGGAAGGAGAAACTCTAGGTCAATCAGATGAAGACTTAGGTGAAGATAAGGAACAATAAGGAAGTGTTAAAGAGGATGGATCCTCATCCCCTAGAGTAGCTCCCAATGGAACTATTGCCTTTGAAAATGCAGAGCATTTCAAAAAATTTCTCAATGATAACATTGACATCCTTAATGTGGCAGTTCGTATTGATAAAGGGGAAATTAGTGACACTCAAGCAGCTATAGAACAGGCGTTTAATATATGCACTAATCCATTATCTTTCGTTGATCAAGAAAGTGACAAGGCTGGGCCATCCAATACGGATATGGTCATTATGGCTCAAAAAATGTCAAAACAACAGGTTACCCAACCTCCTAAAGAACCTGTTATTCAACCTAAAATCACTCCCACACAAAATAAACCTTCCTTCACTACTTTGTTCCGTAAAACTATTGAGCAACATGCTTCAAATAAACAAAAACCTAAAACAAATCCAAATACAAAATTTCAACAATCCGAAATACAACATAATCCAACTTCAAAATTCCTCCATAATACTTTTCCTACCAATACTTTACACAACAGTAACATGGCATATAATCTGCATGTTCCTCCATCCTACGCCCATAAAACCCATGTCAATGCCCTACCAAACCAATATGGGGGGCAAACTAGTAATCTGGAAGCCATGGTGAAACAATTGGCTTCACGTATGGACCATATAGATCCCTACCGTCCCTCGTATAATTATCAAGAGATCTGTAGTCAACCTTTGGATCCCATAGTTGTAGCTCAACCATACCCTAAGCATTTTCCCATGCCTGTTCTGCCTATATATAAAGGAACCGAAGACCCCATAGAGCATCTTCGCATGTTTAGGATAGCATGTCACAACATATCACATGACGACTTGCTATTACTAAAAATGTTCCCAAAAATTTTAGGTGGAATGGCATTAGAGTGGTACTATCAGTTTCCCACTCATTCTTCGAGAAACTTCGAAGAAATAGCTAAATCATTTGTCCATCAATTTAGTGCCTACATCGAGAGGCATGTAACTATTAAAGACCTATACAATTTAAAACAAGACAAGGAAGAATGTTTTTCTGATTTCTTAGCTAGATGGAGGCAATTGACAGGAAACTGCACTTTGTGCTGCCTTATAGGGAAATGTTGGACATTTTCATCAACAATTTACAAGAACAACTATCTTATGAGCTATCAACCGCTACTTTAACTACCTTCGATCAAGCTATAGATTTATATCGAAGAGTAGAAGATGCCCTCATTAGGAGATGCCAAATTAGGAAGAAGGATGATGAGAAAACATCTAGAAATCAATATAAAAACAAACAAGTTGTCGGTGACAGAGTCACTGACAGCAAAAATGTTGCTAATATCAATGCAACAAAGACAACAAAAAAATTCATATTAAAACCTCCTGACAAGCCTCCTCGAGAGTTCACTAGATTAAACCAACCCTTATCAACTATTTTACCTCAATTGCTTGAAAGAGGTTTGATCCAATTGCCAGCTACCAGGGAACCTGACCCAACTATACCCGGATACAGAGCTGACTTGCACTGTGATTTCCATAGAGGACCTGGACATTCTACCAATGCTTGTAAAATGTTGAAACATAAAATACAAGATTTGATTGACAATAATGAAATGGAAGTGCAAGCCTTCCAACCTAAACAAAACCCTCCTAATAATACTCAAAAGACCATTCCCCAAAATCAAAATCAAAATGCCAATCAAACTCTAGACATATTTCAACACCCTTTACCAAGACATGGTAAAGAGGTAGCCAATCAAATCGAACATCATAATGTTCCCCCTCCTACCCAATATGTAGGAACCATTAGCGGAAAATTACCTGTTCAAGATCCTCAAATATTTGACACGACCTTATCCCTAGTTACGACTAGGCCCTTATATAATTTTCAAACTTTTGATTCTAGTGATATAGAATCAGATAGTGAAAGTGAACTAGACATTACTTCAAACCAATCGAATAGTTCTGAAAATGAATCAGATCCTATTCAACCCGTCACAGATGTTATGGTTCCAGAAGAACCATTTCCTAGAAGAGTCACTACTCGACCTTCTTCTAATATATTCCTTTCTAATGAAGAAGCCATTAATGCTCAACTGAGACCAGTTCAAAATATTCACTATAACATCGTAGGTACCATTGGAGTCATTACTCGACAACAAGCTCAAAAATCTCAACAAGAACCAAACCAGAATGATGGATCGGCTCCATTCATTCTGAAAAACCCTAATAAATGGAATCATGCTCCTAATATCCAATCTAAACCCCCTTACAACATTAATGAGCAATTGTCTAATACTACGGCCAAAATTTCCCTCTTAGATTTATTAAGATCCTCTCCCACCCATAGGGATGAGTTGATGCTTACATTGAGCCAAATGATGGTACCTCAAAACATTCAACCTAAAGCTATGGCCAATACTATCATCACTCGAGAGATTGATTGTATTGACTTCCGAGATAAAGACATTCCACAACATAGTTTACATAAGGACGATCCCTTATACATTACTGCTTTAATTGGAGATGTAGCTGTCAAACAAGTTTTGATTGATAATGGCTCATCTCTAAACATTTGCACCTTTGACTTCTACCAATGATTTGGCTTTAGAAGTGATGAAATGAAGAAAACTGATATGATTATCAAAGCTTTTAATGACGAAACACAAGAAACATGTGGAGTTATTACCCTCCCATTGTAAGTTGGTCCTAGAACCCTAGAAACAACCGTGTTTATTGTACATTGCCTAGCATCGTACAATATACTTTTGGGTCGCCCTTGGATCAATGCCATGCGAGCGGTCCCCTCAACTTTACACCAATGTGTTAAATTTGAATTCAAAAATCAGTTGGTCACTATTCATGGTGACCCTAGACCTTTTGATATGTGTTCTTTGGCAAAACCTGTTGGAGTGCATTTTGCCCAGCTCATCCACACAACCTAGTTCTTATCTTTCATCTAAAATTGTGAAACATAAACCCATAACTTCACCTATTTCCCCTCAATTAACTTCATCCTCCTATATAGACCAACAATCCTCAAAACAAATCATTTTAGAACCTCAAACAGATCTTAAATCTACAACCAATACTTCAAGTTCTATCCTTATAAATTCCAGACCTATAGACACATCTATCATACCTTCCACACCTCATAACATAGGCAATACGCCTTCTACATCTTATGCCCTTTCTGATGAAATTTTACCAGATTTATCTACAACCTTAATATCAAAAAAAATGAATGCTTTTATGCAAGATTCAAAACTTTTAAATAACTTATTGCCATCTCCTCGTACTTTGGGCCTCCCACAACCTATGGGAAGTACTTACCAAGTCGGGAGTTGTGCCTTCATTTATAAAGGATATGACTGGGGAAGAATCCCTTGAAATATCAAAACTCAACATGAAGGATACGCTCGGTGTTATTTTACCAATGATTATATTAAAGCTAAACCCATGATGCTTAAAATGGGATATAAAGGGAAAGGCTTGGGACCTTTCCAAAATGGCATGAAAGAACCTTTCGAGGTAGAACCGTGGCCTGCCCACTGTGGTGTGGGCCTATTTCCTAGTAAGGGTCAACCCTTTCCTTTTGAGGATGATGATCATCTCATATGCTATCAAGATTATTTGGATAGGCATGTTGATTTGCCTCTTAAAAATTAGTCATTTTCATGCAACATGTTGTCCATAGCATACCCTAAAATGATTGCTGACCCCGATGAAGAATTGGAAGGAGATATCTTCCATGATGTCTCTATTGAAGAGATGTTGCACAATGGGTTTTATTTTGATGGTTCTATCCAACTATAGCCCAACTTGAGACCACTAATCCTCAAGATGAATTATCTAAATTAACCTTACAAGAATTACAATAATTGGGCGTTTCACCCGCCCCACCTAATTTTGAAAGAGATCTACACATGGAGGTAGAAAATGTCATTAAAATTAACATTAGAACTGAGGAAAATCCTCACATAATCAATATTGGATCAGAATTAAGTCAATAAAAACAAGAACAATACATTGCATTCCTTAAAGAGTATGAAGATGTCTTCGCTTGGACATACGAAGATATGCCAGGCCTAGACCCTTCTATCGTCATGCACCATCTAGTGGTCCATCCGGATGCTAAACCTGTTAAACAAAAACTTAGAAAAATGCATCCCAAAGTGGCTCTGCTAGTCAAAGGGGAGTTAGAAAAACTCTTGAATGTTATCTTTATACAAGCTATTGATTATGCTGAATGGATCTCAAATGTAGTTCTAGTCACCAAGAAAGAAGCTACCAAAGTTAGGGTTTGCACAAATTTTAGAGATATTAATGCTGCATACCCTAAAGATGACTTTCCTCTTCCAAATATGGATCAAATCATTGACTTCACTGTCAAAAGTGGGATGATGTCCTTAATGGATGGATTCTTCGGTTATAATCAGATTAGGATAGCTCCTGAAGACCAGGATAAAACAACCTTTATCACCCCCTGGGGTACCTTTTGCTGGAAAGTGATGCCGTTTGGCTTAAAGAACGCCGGTGCAGCTTATCAATGAGCTATGACCTATATTTTCATGATATGATGCATGATATCCTACATGATTATGTAGATGATATTATAGCTCGCTCTATTTTGGAAGATAATCATTTAAACGATTTGAGAAAAGTTTTTAATTGATTATGAGAATATCTCATTCGATTAAATCCATCAAAATGCATATTCAGAGTTAAATCCGATAAACTATTAGGGGTTTTAGTTTCTTTACGTGGTATTGAAATCGACCCTCTCAAGATTGTGGCCATCACTGATATTCCCGCATCGACTAATATATCTGAGTTACGAATTTTACAAGGTAAGCTTCAAGCCATCCGTCACTTCATCGATAAACTGGTAGATAAAACCGTTCCCTTTCTTAAACTCCTTAAGAAGGATGTCCCATTTAATTGGGATATCGAATGTAGAGAAGCTTTTGAACTTCTCAAACAATACATCCTTAATCCACCTGTGCTCTCACCACCTAAATCTGATCGCCCATTTTTCCTATATATTTTTGCTTTAGATTCTGCCTTAGGGGCTATGTTAGCCCAACTTGATGATGAAAAGCGAGAACGTGCTAATTATTATATTAGCCAAACTTTCATCAGTTATGAAACCCGCTACACAGCATTGGAAAAACTATGTCTAGCAGTCATTTTTGCTACGCAAAAATTATGACATTATATGCTTAGCCAAAAAACTTATGTCATTGCTAAATATGATCCCTTAAGGTATCTCATGAGTCGACCTTATTTATCGGGTCGTACAGCCAAGTGGGTTCTTGCTCTAAGCAAGTTTGATCTCACATTCATAGGACAGAAGTCTGTTAAGGGTCAAATCATAGCAGATCAATTAGCTGCTGCACCCTTAGAGTCTACCCATCCCCTCATCATCGAGTTTCCAGATGAATGCCTTCAATTAGAGGCAGACCATCCTAAACAATGGTCCTTATACTTTGATGGAGCCCGATGCATGAGTGGGGCTGGTGCGGGTATTATTTTAATATCTCCGCAAAAACATCTTATTCCTCTCGTCCTTCAAACTGACCTTTGCTTGCACCAACAATACTGCTGAGTATGAAGCTCTAATCCTTGGATTACGAGCTGCTCTAGCACTAAAAATTAAACACCTTTTAGTTTTTGGTGATTCCCAATTGGTTATAAACCAAATTAATGAAGTTTATCAAACCAAAGATGATAAACTACGCCCATATAAGGCCTATGTTTTACAATTAATGTATTTATTTGATCAAGTCATCTTGGAAGCTATTCCTTGAACTAGCAACTGTGCAGATGATGCTATGGCCGCAGCTGCATCTCTCTTGCCCTTGGAGTTAGATGATGAATATGCCACTATCATTATTCATCGACTCTAGGAACCCGCCTCAAATAAGTCATGCTTAGAGCCTTTGGATGCGTTTCTAATCAATGAAACTACTCCTGAACCTTGGTATACAGACATATTTGATTTTCTTCAAAATGGAACTTTCCCTGCCAATTCTAATAGAAACCAGCGTTGATTATTACGTCGACGAGCCAGTCGATTCGTAATAATTGGCAATAATTTATATAGGAGATCTTTTGAAGGTATCCTATTAAGATGTTTAAACTTAAAAGAGTCTAAATCAGCCTTGAGTGAAGCCCACGATGGATCTTGTGGAGGACACTTTAGTGGTAGTGTTATTTCTAAAAAGCTCCTTTGGATAGGATACTTTTGGCCTACCATGGAAATGGATGCACATGAGTATGTGCGCCATTGTGACAAGTGTCAAAAACATGCTGACCTTGTCCATGCGCCTGCACAAGAGCTGCAGGCTATTTCATCTCCATGGCCCTTTTCTAAATGGGGCTTGGATATTATTGGCAAAATCAATCCTGTGTCATATGATGGACACAAGTTCATCATAATCGCCACTGAGTATTTCACGAAGTGGGTCGAAGCTATGACTTTAGCTTCCTGCACTGGCACACAAGTTTCTAAATTTATTTTTAATCAAATCATTTGCAAGTTTGGAATTCCTACCAATATCATCTCTGACAATGGAACTTGTTTCAAAAATAAAGATGTTAAAAAATTATGTCAAAAATATAAGATTCAACATCGTTGGTCCACTCCCTATTATCCTCAGGGTAATGGTCAAGCAGAAGCATCTAATAAAACCTTAATCAAAATTCTCAAAATATTAGTCAATAAAACTAGCCGTGACTGGCACATTCAATTATATCCGACCTTGTGGGCCTATCGAACTAGTGTTCGAACCCCCACTGGAACTTCACCATTTGTTTTGGTGTATGGTGCTGAAGCAGTTTTTCCATTTGAATTGGAAGTTCCTTCTTTGGCTCTGCTACTTCAAGATATCAAAGTAGGAGATGAATATCGTGCTGGCAGACTCAGTCAGCTAGAACTCCTAGATGAAAAACACATCAATGCTTTGGAGCATCTTCGTGCTTACCAAAACAAGCTTAAAAGATCATATGCTAAGAAATTTCATCATCGATCCTTTGAGATTGGTGACCTTGTTTTAAAAGAAAATAAAAAAAATACTAATGCAACTAAGGAACTTAAAGGTAAATTCGAGCCCAATTGGCTTGGACCATACATTATTACTGCTAAATTTGAATCAGGAGCATACAAATTATCTACCTTAGATGGTAAAGAACTGAAAGAACCTATGAATATTTTGCATCTTAAACGTTACTATGCATAAACTTGGTCATTTCATCCATGTATATATTTGTTCAAAATCATTATCTTATATTTCTTTCAAATTTATAAAAATCCAAAAACATCAAAAATATTCATAATCATCCAAAATCTTCAAAACTATCTATTGCATTTATTTAAAATACTTGTTAAATTTTTCTACTCAAAATCATAAACGAAATCAAAACAAAAATCAAAATAATGATGAAAATACAAAAACAACAATATGCTTGACTCTTTCGAAACCCAAAATAAAATAAAGAAGAAAGAGAGAGTCAACATTCTCAAAACTTTCTCACAAATCATTTATATATATTTTATTACAATTATTGTAGTTATATGTTTCAACTTATTTTGGATAAATTAGCATTTATTTTGAATCCCTCACTTGCACACTCACAACAATAAATATCTTGATTTTATCTGGCATGATTACTAATCTCTCTTATATCAAAGTCCACAAAATTCAATTAAATAAAGTTTGAGCATAGATAATTGATCTTTTTATTTACTTAAACCAAGCACATCTTTTCACAATAAAATGATTATATTTGTAATTTCCATGTTTTGCTACATAGTAGAACTGATTTCCTGAGCAAAAATTTTCCCCTGCTATCCTATCATGCACATGGTCTAGAATCTTTGAGAATTGGCAAAAGGAAAAGCTCACCCCTACCCAGAATAAAAATCCCTTGCTCTACAACTAATCCGAGCAAGTATCCCTAGCAAAGAAAAAAAAAAAAGAAAAAAGAAAAGTTCAAAAAAAAAAATAAAGAGAAAAAATGTTATTTCAGCAATATTTCAAGCACTCTCTCAAAAATAAAGCAAAAGAAAAATAAGCAAAGTTCAAAATAAAACAAGAAAGAAATAAAATCCCTTTCCCTACCCTTTGAAAAGAAAAGAAGGGTTGATGAGCTTGAATCCCTGGAATTCTTAATTATTCGAAAACTATGAGGTAAGCCCCATAACATGTGGTTTGTGCCCAACCTGCTTGGCCTTGGGTAACTCCTAGCATGGCGATATGTCTGTCACATTAGCGACCTTATTTTGTATAGACCTATGTCTACTTATGGATTAGCTAGTTCTTGATAATCCGACCTACATAGTAGCCTAGCATGGTTATATGCATCTACATCATGGTTAATGAACACTTATTTGGTTTCTTCAAATCACTTGTATCATAGTATCTTGCTCAAAACTAGTAAATGAATAATGCAATTGCACACACATTTGTATTTGAGAGATTTTGTCTATCATTATGATAAATCAAGATCAGAAATGAATTCACATATGCACATGGGATTCCTTATAAATCTAACTTTTATCTTCAAAATAATTTGAAATATTATTTTTGCAACTTGTTTGGAATCAATCAAGTACAATTGTTTACCACAAAGACAACTATATAATATAAAAATCAAAAATTTCTTTCAAACTATCCAATCAAAACATATATATATATATATATATATATATATATATATATCTGATTGACTTTCACGATGATGGTATAGTTTCAAAACCAAAATTGGAATTTTATGCCTAGCACAAGTCCTCATTTTCATATTTTCTATTCATCAAAAATCAATCATGCAATAAAACTATTTTCTTTGATTTTTGCGATGATGGTATAAGTCTATACCTACATATTCTATGCCTAGTGCAAACCATTGTAACAATTTTTTCCCATTTATTCAAAATCATGAAAACCATATGACTTAATTCATTATGTTACACAAATTATGCTTTTCAAAAGCAAACACATTTTCATTATTTCATGTCATTATGTCAACCTTTAATTTTGCAATGATGGTATAATTCCTAAAGAATTATCCAAAAATTTATCACCCTTAGGAATTTATGCCTAGCAAAAATCATTTTAAAACATCATTTCATGCACAAACATTTTTATGAAAATCTGAAAACAAACCATCATCATCATTATCATTTGCACTATCACAACAAAGTCTTAAGACAAGTCTCTTAAGCACTCTTTTACTTTTAACAATATTTCTATCCTGGGATTAGCTTGACGACCGAGTGAGCAGCGACTCCGTGAAATGGTCTATAATAGCGACAATGTCCTTTGAAATTATTGTTAGAAGTCTCTTTTTATTTTTTATTTTTTAATCACATTTCATCATAAACAATCAATTTATTAAATCAGATTATTTCATTTAAAAATGACATTCAAATTATAATATCTCCAATGACATAATTACATCCAATTATCAAATCAATCACTCAAAACATAAAAGCATCATAAACATACACAAGACACAAGTCATATGATCAAAAATATCTCATATATATATATATCAACATATGTACATCATCAAAATTAGATTGGTATGCCACAATCTGTACCTCGGCATACTCAATCCTCTATCAAAAATAATCATATAATACCAATGCTAGTCCAACCCTCTAGCCTCGAGAGCCTCTCGAGCTCTCTGCCTCATCTCCTCCCCCACCCTGAGGTGGAGGAGGTGGCCCCATCACCGTCTGTGTAGTCCTCATCCTCGATCGAGATGTAGTCCTCGAGGACCCAATCCTGATAGGGTCAGCAATGCCAGCTGGTAGCTGTACCCTCTGACCCTCTGGCACCATCTGGAAGTAGATGCCCTGGTAGAACGTGATCTGAGCAATCAACCGTGCCAGCTCTTGTGTGCTCGCCCCTCCACCCCGTGCCCTGAGGCGTGCAATATCATCTCACAGCTGTGACACCTCAACCCGATGTTGTGCAGCCGCATCCTATAGCGTCTTCACCTGAGCCTACAGATGATCTCTCTCTGCCCAAAGAGTAGCCATCTCGCTACTCTCTCTTGTATCCACACCCTTTCCCTTATCAGGCAATGGTGGCCTTTGTGGAGATGGGGGTCTCACCTCCTTCCTCTCCCTCTCTCTTTGTCGTGGCTGCTCCTGTGCCTGTGGCCACCTCACCTCTCTCCCGCCATGACCCTGGGCTACCTCCATCGCCACCTGGCATCACCTCCTGATCTGATGCACAACTACATGGATCAGACCTTGTGCCCTCGTCATTCAAGGAGGGTGGATGCCTGCGTACCAGGCATCATAGCCATCGGCTACCCCTGCATCGTCCCCATCCACTGGCTGAATGGGGGCATCGTTCGAGTCCTGGATCCAGAACCGTTGCATGTTCGAAGCCTCGCTAACTATAGTGTTATCTCAGACAGTCCAAGAAAATTCATAATCTTTGAGGGATGGGATCCCCTGCTGTAGACCGAACTATCTCAAAACTCGGTCATACCTGTGGAGCTCCACCTCTCCCCTCTCCATCCTTAGCCAACAAACTCGCCTGATGTGAGCCAACTCCTGTCTGTCCTCTGGCCACCATGGATGCTCCCTCCATGGCCTCCAGGTGATCTAGTCTAGGACTAGGTCATCCAGTAGTCTCCGGGACATCGGTAGGTTGATCCACTGTTATGCCCCTCTTCGGAGCCACCAATAGAAGACTCGGGGCCTCTCCCCGTCAATCCCTATCAGCAGAAGCCCTACCGACCTCTGCACCACAATGTGATCCCAGCACCAAACCTGTAGTAGCGATGTCATAACCAGACATCGACTACCCTTGTACACGACCCCATAGAGGATCTTGTACAATTGGCATAGAACAAAATTGCATCAAGCAAACCTGTAGCCGTGGTCTCTCATGTCATAGACCACATCTGTCAGCATCCATGGCACCCTGCACCCACTCTGGTGGCACAACAGAAGTCCACCTACCACCACAGCTAGTACCCGTGTGAGTGTAGATGCCCCAGGCATCTGGCACAGTGCCTCGATGTTAACTCTGCCCTTCTCCAGGGCAAAGCTCGGGTCACCGCATAACCTTCCCATAGCATGGCCTTGATTGGCCATAGGAGTAATGAGCCGTCCTTGTATGGGGATTCTCAGAATCCTCCATACATTTTCCAAAGTGGGAGTCATCTCCCCTATCGATAGCCAAAAACATGAGGACCCCGGATACCACCTCTCTGCTAGGGCCGTCAGTAGCCCCATGTCTATAGATACTTGTGGCATCTCTACCACATGTAGTAAGCCGGCCTGTGCCAGCTGATCTCACTCTTCCTGTGTGAGAGTGGCCAAGTCGTCTCTCAACCCTCCATATTTCCACTCCCTGCTCTTTAGTAATCCTCTCTGCAAACATAAACAACAAAACAATAAAAAATCATTAATCAACAATTCAAGTAATCAATAATGCAAGTTAAAAATTCAACTTTGTGCAATTGATGATATCGCCCACTATTGGACGATATCGTCCCAAATTTGAGCATAATTGTCTTCAATTTTGCAGTTCGAAATTGTCTCTAATTTGACGAAATCGTCCCCCTTTCAACGATTTTGCCTTCGGGTGAAATTTTCAAAATTGAGACGATTTCGTTGAAATCAGGATGATTTCGTCTGGATGACGTCGACGGCCCAAAAACGGCCGTGATGCTCAAAATTCATCTAAAAAACATGTAAAGTTCCAATTAAAGCATTCTAGATAGTCTGGACTCTTACCCGTAGGTCGTTCCAGACCTCTATTGATCTGTGCATCATCTCCACCATTTTTGCTTCAGAGTTCTAAAACCAAAAAATGAATAGTAAAAATGAATTAGGGTTTTTCCCTATTTTTCTTAATTTTATTCAAAAAAATTTTTTTTGCTTTTTCGCGTTTTTACCTCAAATGTTTGATTTGGGTAAAAACACGGAGGGGGCACCATAGTAAGCTGTCGTACGATTCGACCAAGAATCGTCGCCTAAAAATGGGGATAATTTTTGCTTTCTCGTACATCGAGAAGAACTCATCTTTAACGCATTTTCTTCAGAAAAATCGCTAAAGAGGGGGCAAAATGTAGCACCCTAAAATTGGCACAGTAAAATTACAATAATTACATTCACCTTAGTAAATAATTTAAATTCAAATTTAACCTCCCAAACCGCCCGTTAACCGTCGAGAAATCCGTTTCCTCCTTTTTCGTGCCATTTTTAGAGGTTTTTTTGACCATTTGACAATATCGTCGCCGATCAGACGATATCGCCCTAGATTTGACAATTTCGTCTGGACTAGAACGTCCAGACGATCTTGTCACAAAACTAAATTTGCAAAGTTGGAATCTGTTCCAACGGGTCTCCAATCCAGGCAGAAGCGTGTCTGCGCCGTTGGGACCCTCCCCCATTGGAGATATCCCAAATTGGGATGATCTCCAACCTCCTAACTACTCCCCCTAAGCCTATTTAGTCTCTAGGATTTTCCCTTCCCAACCCCTAGCTGAAATTCTCTGCAATTCCATTTCCTCTACGTTAAAGCATCCCAATATTGCATTTGCATTAGATCTATACCAATTTTATTACAGGTACATCACTATTTTTCAGCCGGAGCTAGCACCCATCGTCATCGATGAACCTGTTCAGAATGGAGGCGAACCTATCGAATTCGAGGCGATTTCATACTAATATGAGACGATCTCGATTGCAGTCCATATTAAGGCAATTATGCCTGAAGTTTGCGTTCCTCAACCCTTTTTCTGTCATTTCATTCTGCAAATTAGATAATCTATTCAGTGTTTTATATTATCTTGCATTTGGAGTTCACCCATTTAGATTAAGTGCATAATTAAATCTTAATTATCATCAAATTAGCACAATTCATTTCTGTTTCTGTGTTTAAGTTGTAGTTTGATCATTTTATATCATTTCCCTCTGTTAGCACTATAATATTTTTTGTATTTTGCGTCTATTTTCGATTTTGCAGGTCTTTGACGAATTCGTTAGATCTCAGATGATCTTGTCTGATTGTAGACGATTCTGTCAAATCTCAGATGATCTGGACTACTTCAAAAATTAGAATCTTCTTCAGACATCCGGATCAGGTATTCATCGTTTGCATTCTGTAAATTCTCTGTTTTAATTCTGTAAATCTATTTTCTGTATTCATTGAACTTGCATTTTCATATAGAGTAATCTAGATGCATTCGGCCAAACCTAGGATATGAATGCTTAAGGTTAAAATGAACACATCTAAACACATTCCCAACCTAGGCGTGGAAGCTGTCGTTAAATGTTTCCTGGTGAACCCACCATCCGTCGAAAAATCATCAAAATACACCTCCCTTGAGATGCGGGACCTTTGCAAAGTCCTCTCAGTCCGAGGTACCACACCATCCTTTTCCCATCCTCCTTCCGGGCGCGAATCCTATAGCCTGAAGGTAGGGATGCGAAAAATTTGGAGCGATACATCGAGATATAGAAGCATTAATAAAATAATATTTATTTGCTTATTACTTTTGTATTATATGTGCTTGTGTGCTTATTTATTTTTATTTGATATAATAATATTGCAAGTAGGGTAAGTGTGGTGGACACTTCCTAGGGTCACATAGATGGCGATCACAGTGGGACCCCCACTAGGTTTTTATTTTCAGCCATTTTATTAATGTTTCAAGTATTTTTTATGTGCAGGTTTGGCCACTTTGGTTGATAGTGACCAATATATCTTAGCCACTCCTACAATTAGCGACCAGTAGTAGTCACTCTGGTCAGTAGTTTCTGATAGAAAAAGTACAGTAGAGGGCAGCCATTTCATCATCAAACAAGGATTTGAGGTTGGTAGCATTCTTTGATTTTCTATATTTCTCTATCTGCAACTTTTTTTTAGAAAAAAATAACTTAAATCATATTTTTATTAAGGAAATATAAGAAAATATGGAAAAATAAAATGCATTTGATGTTTCTTAGAGTTTTTTTTAGCTTTCCTCTAGGCTCTGCTAGGAACAGTGGGCCTATGTTTTCAAGGCCTACCCTAGTCTCCAGCGTTCTAGGCTTTTGTGTGTTTAATTTTTCTTGCATGTGGCCCAGCTACAGGCTGTTACATCATAAAGTAGGAATTACATCAAAGACATTTAGACCAGTTAGATATGCATTTTTTAAAATCAAAACATTCTTTTTAGGCATGTAGTAAAATAGTCATAAATTCTCTTTGATGCATAGTTTTCCATTATAAAAAATCTAAAAAGAACCCCACACACCACATATCACTTTAATGCTAGTGATTTGGAGGTCATGACCAACCACTAGTAGAGATCAGTGAGGTGGCTTTCATCTCCATCCACTACCTCAAATCCCACATACCCATTATTATTGGCCAATACTGGCTCCAAGATCCATCATAACCTATGGAAAATTTGCATGTATCTCTCTTTGGAGAGGTATATCATTGACTATGGGTGAACTAGGTGAGGATCGGGAGGAACTGTGCTCTCTGACTATGTGTGGACTTCATTACCACATATTATAGGTTGGATTATATATCCTGTATTTCATCACCAAGTTGTCGAGCTACGAGTGTATAGGTTAAATCCATTTGAACACAAGAATATCATCCAATGAAATGCAAAACATGTGACATAAGATATTATTTATATACAATGCATCAAAATACACAAAATAGCTTAGGAAACACACATTAATACTTAAATGAGATAAATATTTGTTTTCTTTGCTTGTGTGGTTTACACACATTAATATGTTCATCATGGTATACACACAGAGCAACCACCCTAAGTCCAACACTGAGGCAAACACTGATGCTCCCCATAGTCACAGTCACACTAATGTTGACCTGCCTACCCATAGTGTCATTGGATGTAGTTCAAAAAGTCTTAGGGGTGACAACTCAACCATTGGAGGGACTCCTCAAGAAACCCCAATGAGAGAGTCATATCTTGGTTCTTCTCATGATATACATACGAAGGCCTCAAGGCCTTTATAATCATAGATACATATGAAGGCCTCAAGGCCTTTGTCATCACATAAATATGATGAGGCTTCAAGGCCTCCCTCATCACATAGATATGCGGAGGCTACAAGGACTCCCTTAGTACACAAACATGTAGAGGCCTCAAGGCCTCCATCAATACATAGACATGTGAAGGCCTCAAGGCATCCATGAGTACACAAACATGTGGAGACCATAAGGCTTCCCTTATTACATAGAAATGCAGAGGCTTCAAAACCTCCATCATCACATAGACATGAGGATGCATCAAGACCTCCATCATCATATAAGCATGTAGGGGCTGCAAGGCCCCAAACTTCACATGATACACTTAGGATAAATAAAATAATTGAGGGGTAAGACATTAGGGCTATGCCCAGTTGTAGATCCATGACATACTATAGCATCCCTACATATGGGAGGATACCCCTATATTATGAGCTCATTGGTGCCAATGGGAATCCATAGGATCGACCGTGGAGGACCAAATAGCTTGATGAGTTGAATCGAGTTCCCTCGATACCAGCTCTAAGAAGCATTGCTACCATATAGTCTACTTTAGGAAGTTCGTGTAGCATAACTACTAGGCACACCAATGAACCCAAGAAAGCTTCAAAGTGGCCTCGTAGCACATACACTACTTCTAACCATGGGGGTACACAACACATAACATAGTACATAGAACAAGTCACCCTGGTGAACAAGGGCAAGAACATAGTAGGAGCCTCTTCAAGAGGCCTATCCATTAGAACTCCTCGCATAGAGTTAGAGAGGTATGAACCTTTAGTAGCAAGTCCTTTCGACTACATATTTAGGTTATAAGAAGCACTACACATTGAGAGAGTGTGTGTGGAAACTCTTGAGCAAGAATAATTAAGGAAGAGGTGTCTGCACCTACATGAGTAATGCTTGAGAGAAGAAAGGGTTGAGCATGAAGAGTAAGCCAATAGGTTGGCTTAGGTTGACTTACACATAGGTTGTGAGGAGTACCAAAATGATAGACATGATGATTCTCAACATGAGAGATACATCATACAAATAGACGAGCACACTCACCATGCCCCACAACATCAATAATGTTTGGATCCTAAATAGACACAACTTAATGAGGAACAAGAAAGGATGGAAGATTAGGAATAGACATATATTGAACCTCCATTTGTGGTCATGGGAGATGAGTACAAATACCCAAATTGGTCAAACACAGGATTACCTCCCTTACCACCATGAGTAAACCTTTAGGAATATGAGATTATTTCTTCTAAGCCATACCAAATACTCATCGATAAAGTCAAGTCTCTAAAGAAGTAGGACACAGTTGGGAAAAACATAAACTTGATAAAAATACATAACCAACCTCTGTGCCCCTCAGTATCGAGTCCTACATACCCTATACACTTTGAGATGCCTAGGCTAGACAAGTTTAAGGGAGAGAAAGACGTGCAAGAATACGTTACAAATTTCATGAATGCATGCTTCGAGCTTGAGCAAAATAACACCCTAATGATGAGAATGTTCATCATGATGTTATTAGGCATGGAAACTTAATGGTTCAATCAACTACCCAAGCACAACATCATCAACTTTGAGCAACTGATGAATACTTTCCTTCAATGCTTCTCCTTCAGTGTCAAGAAGAAGACAAACATGTTCGATCTGGAAAACTTAAAGCAATATGACGATGAACCAGTTATGGGTTATGGAAATAGATGGAGAAAAATCATGGCAAAACTACCATTCTTCGTTCCCACTAAATATCTCACCCAAATGTTCATAAATAGCTGTACCAAATACATCTCATTGCTATTGCAACTACAACAGTATGAATCATTCAAATAAGCCTTGAATCAAGCCAAGCTTATAGAGGAAAAAGGTTGACGAAGGAGACCTCAAGCTCTAAAATAAGGAGTGGAATAATGTCAATCGTAACAAGAATAAATAGAAGTAGGCCAAGCCTTCTCAATTAAACTAGGTTGTTTTGAGTATGCTAAAGGGAGGTAATTCCCAGCAACTACAAAATTATTAGTCTCATCCCTCACTGGCTAATTACAACCCAAAGAACAACCAGGGTTGAAAAAAGGAGCATCGATCACCTCACCATTTCACACCTCTATCTAAATTGATGTAATCAATATTTAATTAGTTGAGCGAGGTACAAATAATTATATTTCTTGATGCACAAATTCTTGATCCTAATTATCCCAAGACCAAGGGATATAGGAATGATCAATATTGCACATAACATAGAATACATGGGCATGACATCGAAATATGTATCAGATTCAAGAATGTTGTGCAAAACATGATTGACAAGGGTGAGTTAAAAGTTGACAACCCATTAGCACCTAATAATAGAGACATGGGTATATTTAGGAACCCATTACCAAATCATGATACCCCTAGAGATTAGGGCACCCAATTCAACCAGGTTCAAGTCTAGACGTCCACTTAGGTATGCATAGAAATGGTTGATATAGTCAACATGGCAACTAGAAGTTAGTGATATGGTCAACCATAGCCTCCAACACCTCCTATTCATATCCTAGATGCACCTCGATAGAGATAGGTGAAAAAAATCCTCTAGATCTACCAGTGTGACCTGTGGTAACTATTTGAAGTAGACTGGAACAAAACCTACAAATTACTTTGACCAAGTTGTCAATTTATGAGCCCATACAACAATCTACTAGGCACAAGGAGACTTTTATGGAGATTTTGAGATCAATTGATCTCCATCCCTAGAGCCTAGATGTGTTCACACACCTTGTGCAACAAGTGTAGCAGTTCCAAGAGCTTGTGATTCATTTCTATGATCACAAAATCAAGGTAGTACCTACTACCATGGCAGGCCTACCTTTGCATATCATCACTTCAATAAATGACATACCCTTCAAGTAGGTTCTAATCGACATAGGCTCATCGATCAACATTATCATGATAAAGGCTATAGGGCACCTGAATATCCCTAGGTCCAACATTATCCCAACCTCCTACACATTAAGGGCTTTCAATGATGCACTATGCTCCATAGTAGGTACAATTTTTCTACCTATTTAGGTAGGGAAAAAGACCATCCTCATGATATATCACTTGTTAAAGGGGCAATGCAGTACAACATCTTTCTAGGGCATCCCTGGATAAGGGATATGCAATGCATTCCCTAAATCTTGCACCAATGCATCAAGTATGTGCATGAGGTATAAGTTCATGTGGTTTCATACGATGAAGAGCCATTCAAATACGTGCATCAGGTTGACTTGCTAGGAGACTTTGTCCTTCCATAAACACATCTATACATAATGCCTTAATTCCTGACCATGCAACCAAAAAACAAGAGAAAATTAATGTGAGGTGACCCATCCACATTGGCACCATCTCCTACATCTAATACTATTGGTGCTTCTAAAAAGTCTTCAACATCTAAAAAAAATATGATCAAAATCTGAAAGCATCCCTAGTGGAGGAAGGACCTAAGGAACTTCCAACTATAACATTTGTGGAAATTCTAAATCCCATGGAGGAGGAATATTCCTAGGACATAACCAAGGAGATACCTCAACCTAACTCACTTGATTCATCAACAACATCATCTACATCGTAGGTGATAGTTCACTTAGCCAACACAGGTTTAGATGAATATCTTGTATAGAATGTAACTTTCACACCTATTATTGAGTCTATGCAAGATATGGGATGGCCAAGAGTCCAAAATTTACCAGTAGGTATAGTATTTCCATTAGGGATCCCCCCTAACAAAACCAACTTCATATATGCCGGTTTGGATTATACCTATACTACTTCTAATATTGAAGAGGATGAGGATGAACCATCCACCATGAATGTTCATTACTTGTAAAATTCTGAGTTCACTCTAAGTTAATTTGAGTAGTGCCATTGGCATGGCTATGGCTTAGGTTTATATGAGCAAGGGAATTGACTCCCATTCCAATTGTAGTACCATATGCCTACTAATAGATGCAATCTAGGGTATCAATTACAAGGATGTGATGATTCTTTGGTAGTAGCCTTAGATAGGCTAAGCTTAGGGTTTAGGGAGGATGTTGACTGGAATCCCTATCAACCCCCTATAAAAAATATTTGGGTGAGGGATGGCTGTCCATGGTCAATATCGAACCACCTGATGAGTATCACCTTGATTCCTCTCTTGAAGTGCACTCATTAGGAACCACCCTATGGGAGGATGAGCCAATCCATGGATATGAGAAAGAGGACTATGAATATGTCTCAAGTGAGAACAATGAGAAAATAGGCTTGGCCCATAATGGGACTTAATATCTATAAAACCTTGCTTGGTCTAGCCACATAGAGAGTGGATACATTTTGGATGAGAGTGGCTATGAGATAGAGGATTTGACCAAGATGTCATTCATAAGACATGCATACCAAATGGTTGTACCAACAATAAATTCCAATGTATTATTCATAAGAAATTATGATTATGAAAATGAGACTGAGATGGCCTATCTTAGGCATCAATAGGCAAGTCACCATCCAATTATAGTGGGTAGGAATGAGGGTTCCTTTATAAGTTATGATGAATTTGAGAATGAGGTTGAGATAGCTTACCTTAAGCATCACTTACAACATGTTAATCGACTGGTTGAGAGAGAAGCGATACTTTGTAACATAAATCTTGACCTTTGTTTACTGGGAAGATCACCAAATATAGATGTCATATATTGTATGGTCTTCCTGGATCCACCAATATTTAGAGAGCTACTGTAGCCTAACGATCCCATCATATTGTCTATTCATAGACCAGATCTCGAGATTCCCATACCCCTAGAGCCACATCTTGGGTATGGAAGGTAGATCATTAAAAAAGAGTTTCACCCACATGGTCTTGGAGATTTCATCCCATCCATTAACATTATATCCATTGATTTGACCACTCCACTTCACAACCCAGTAGATCCTTCAAAACCATTGTGTCTTAACTTAGATGCTATTGATTGGGATCGTGTTGATTCACCCCTAGAGCCTAAATATTTCTTCCCTAATGAAGATATGATACAACCATTCTATTTTGCACTAGGTAACACACATGATGTCTATCATGCTGGTCTTAATTTTGATTTAGTGGGACCTATAAATCTAGTAGATGACATCCCTCCTCACTAGCTTGAGGAGGGATCACATATGACAATAGAGGAGACTTTCAAAGTGGACATAAACAATGACCCTTCTAATCCAAAGAAATTCAAGTTCATAGAAATCTTATCTCTAGAAGAATGGGCCATCATTATTAATCTATTTAAAGAGAGACCCAATCTCTTTGCTTGGTGAAGATACAAATTTACTACATCACCTTAAGGACATTCCACTGCAATGTAAAGCAGTTAAAAAACATTCAAGAGGGAAAAGCATATAAAATTGTAATCTATCAAATTGAAGCAAAAAGCATATAATAAAATGGTGGATTTATCCTCTTATTCATTCATTATTGGCTTCAAGTGTGAGATTACAAACATCCCCTCGAGGGCTTTTAACAAATTGATACACTCAACATTACAAAGTTTCAAGGGATCTAGTCCCTTGAAATGGGCCTTAAAGCGATGTAGCATTTGTAAATCTCACATCCCATGATTGAGATCTATCCTTCAACCTGTTCTTCTAGTCTTCTTAGCTCCTTCCTTCTGCATAGAACACCTACACCTACACACAAGGGACTACAATGGGGTTAATAGCACCTGTTTCATAGAATGGATATAACATAGAAAGCATAGTAAAAGAGGCAAATGCTACAACCAAATGAAATGATCTACATATATAAAAACTGATCTACAGTAAGCATATGTATATACAAAGATGATTTAAACACAAATAAGCAACTTTTGAGGTAATATTAAAGATGAAACTGTGCTTGACTACTGGTTGTCCCAGGGTGATCCAGATAGACTTGCAACATTGGGGATCACCAAACTAGCATCAAAAATCCTCAAAACTACCTCAAATTTGTACCATAGGTTCCTTAGGACATTAGTAAGGGGACTATGGAGGAATTTCTCTAAAATTCCACCCTATTTATGGTCATCCTGGGGTGTTCCATGGGCAGACTACTAGCCATCCCCAGGTGGGACGATTATAAAACTACCTAAGTTTTGTCACCTATGGCCTTGGGAATTGGTCCAAAAGTGGTATGAGGTCCAAAGAATAATCCAATTTGGCTGGTTTGGTTTTGGTTATTAGAGCCTATTTGCCCCTGAAATTGCCTTCGGATGAAGAGGGTTTCAAGGCCAAGGTGAGGCGGGTTTAGGTTTGCAAAGTTTGGGATATAATTTGGGTAGCACTTCATTGCTCTATTCTCCAAATTATCCTCTTCTAAAAATGGGAGTTTGGAGCTCCTTTTATAGCCCAAGAGGGCACTTAGGGCAAAAGGGCATCTTTTCCATGCGAGGCAGGTGATGCCATGTGTCCTAATCACATCATGGCATGATTGGGAGAAGGTTACCCATTTGGGTGCTCCCAATCAACTGTCCTATTGTCCATTAGCAGGTCCCTAATCAATTTGGGGTGATTGGACACACTAATGGCAGTCTTGGATTGCCATTTAGTGCATTGTTTGACTTTTTTTTTGGTCCAGTTAGGGGCCATCCCACCCATGGATGATTTTTGATGGTTGTCCCTGGGTGGGACGGTCACAAACTATGGTCATCCTTGGCTGGGACAACCACCAGTAGGAGCCCCAAAACTGCCCTAGACTACTAGGAACCCTCCAAACTGAGTTTTGGAGGATTTTGGAAATATTTTTCTAGCCTAGAGGGGTGCTTAATAAGTCCATATGTTGTCAATAAGAGGGCATATGTAATTCACTGATAGTATTATCTAATTTACATGATTTAGGTGTGTACATATACCCCATTTTTGGGATGCACGATGTGAAACAAAGTGTTGAGAAAAAATAGATCACTAAATCATTGAATGATCAAGGTTTTTTATTAACCTAATCAACTTTGGATGCCTTCATTGTGGAAAAGCATACATTCTTAGAATACTTTCTATTTACATAGTCGAAGGATCAGTTTTTGTTATACCTTTCAGCCATGCTGTAGTAATAGTCTTATGGGGCTTAGGGAATACTAGGTCTTTGTGCCTTTTATTATTTTAAAACTTTACATGGGTAAATTACTAAGGTTTCAAGGAGGTCAAGCCTATTTAATTTGATTCTTATGTTGTTTCTTTGCCCCAGCATGGGGTTGCAAATTTATCTCTAGCCAAGATTCTTTTGAATGCATGGAATTTACACTTCTGAATGTTTTAATGTTGATTTGATTTATGAATTCATTATGATGACTACCCCATCAATAGATGAGTCAATTAGGGTATGAAAAATTCTAAAGCAATGATTTTCTTGACACATATGACTTAATTAGGGTAACTTTTTATTTTACCCATGGTACTGTATACCTGTTCGAAGGTGATTTTCAACTATTTTGATGAATAGTTTTGGAAGAAAAAGGCCAAAAATATACTTCCTATGTGGTGATCCATCCATGGAGGCCTTATTTGGGATAAAAATAGAGTCTTTTAATGCATCCAAATTTATTATAGGTTTAGTATAGATCCCTCTCAATTTCTTGCCCATTCTGCCTTGTTTTTGGTGGGTTTTTGGCCCATTTTTTGATATTTTTGATGTTTTTAAGTGCAATTTTCTTATGAACATCCTATGGGAGGACAAGTGAAGTATTTATGAATGTAATAGTGTGGGACAGCCAGCAAAAAGTGTGCTCATCCCACCCAAGAGCGGTCGGTTTCTTTTGGAGCTATAAAAGGCCAAAAAGGGTCATTTTAGTTCATTTGTTCAACTTTCTTGGAGAAGTTGGAGATGAGAGAAGGTAGGAGAGAGTTTTCTGAAGTGGAGAACTAATAAAATTTCAACTCACAACTTGATCCAACCATCAGATACATCGGACGGTGGAGCCAATACGAAACAGGTATGGATTACATGCTTCCTCTGCCTTATTTTATTGAATTTTTGTAATTTCTGCACTAATTTCATGACTACAGCCACACCCATGATTTAAGAAACCTATGAGGACTGAAATACATAAAATTTAACCTTATTCATGCTTTATTTGCATAAAATTAGGGTTAAAAATATTTTTTTTGTGTTTTTTAAGGTTTTTAGGGTATTTTTAAGGGCCAAATTGACCATATTTTACCTCTGTTTGGGGACCGTCCCTGTGAGGGATGGTTACTGGTGGCAATCCCTTGGTGGGATGGCTACAAAATTATAGGATGTCCCTGAGTGGGACGGCCAAAAAAGGCCCTTTTTAATGTGTTTTTTTAGTGTTTTTATAGCAAAAATTTGTATTTTTAGGGTCTGTTTGACACCCTAATTTGCATGAGTAGATATTTAGGAGTTGGTACAGGGTATCAAGTCTATTTAAGGTCACTTGAGACCATTTTAATTATATATACTATCATTGGCTCGATGCCATCATTCTGAAGCAAGTTATGTAGTTATATCCCGTGGTGGGAGACCGTGCCTATCTGACTGCTTTGATAGACCTATGGGACCCTCACACTAAAAATTTCCATTTAGCTATGGGGGAGATGACAGTGACACTAGAGGACATCTATAGGATATTGTGTATTTTGATAGAGAGGTGCCAGATAGTATCTTATCTGACAGAGTGACGAGAGGTCATAGTGCGGAGGTACTTTGATGCATGCTAGGAGGATGTCCTGACTGATATGATTAGTGGAGGGATTTTAGTGTCTAGATGGTACCAAGAGGGTGCACTTGGCATTAGGCACACTTTTTTGATGACCTTGATCAGCAACATGCTGCTACCCGACTCTTCAGTATCTAGGTTCCTATGGAACCTAATAGAGCTGGTCTTTACTCTAGTTGACTACATAGAGGAGGAGCCGATAGTGATGGCTTGGGGTCCTAATTTATTGGCATAGTTATACAATGAGCTATATGAGATCTGCTCTTATGGGTAGAAGGGTTTGGCCTAAAAATTTCTACTATAGTCTTGGGATTGGTAGCATATTATGATGGAGAGACCACGGAGACTACCGTGGGCCACTCAAGTAGAGCTACCGAACAAGGAGATTGGCTATGGATAGCTATGGACAAGGTCACATGAGTTGGTGATGAGGCCTAGAAATGCCTCATTATTACACTATGGTTGACATATAAAAACTGCCATAATATTAAATATGACAAAGTTAAAGTGCCAAATAGTGATTAGAATATGTTATTTGTTACATGTTTGCATGATTTTATGTTTGGAACATTATACCTCTGTTTTGACTATTTTTAGCATTTTATGCACTATTTTAGTTGATTAGGTAGTAAATAAAACATGTATTGCAATTACATTCTGATGGCATGAATAGATTCCTCTCATCAAGAACTACAACTTTGCTTTTTGAAGCAAGTCAATCCGAGCTGTAGATAAAAATTTATGAAGGTTACATCATTCCTGCGCTCATTGTTCATTCCTGCGCTCATTGTTCATGCCTTAGTCTTTTCTGGAGTTGTTAACAGGTGCAAATCTGCGTTAAAGGGAACATTGGCGGATCTACTGGGAATGATCCAGAGTGAGTTAAGGTACCAAATTCATACCAATGGTACTTCATAATATAGAGAAAACATGACCCAAATTTGAAGGCATATGGACAAGTAACCTGGAAGTTATGGGGCCTGCAAAATGGCAGTTTCACACTTTTTGACAGCTGGAAATGCTGGTAAAAATATGTGTTAAAGGCCAACTTGACAGCGATGCAGGGAGTAATTCCTGAGGAATTAAGAGTTGAAAATTAAACCCAATGTTGTTCATATAACCAAGAACACGTGGACACAATTTGGTAAAAAATGGAGTTACGATGAACAAGTTATGAGCACTCCAAAAGGGCATCTGGGCATGTTTTGGCAGCTGGAAACAACAGGTCACAGTCCATACAAATTCCAACCACCTGTCACTTTGAAGGAAGGCATGGAATTTGTCAAATAAAGAAGAGGTAAATGCTTGGAAATAGTTGAGGGAGAATAGGCATGACTCTTTCTCCACCTGACAGCACTGCCACGTGATGCAAATGGAAGCAACAAGTCAAAAGGCTAAAATGCAAGAAATCTAGTAAATACAGGACACAGTCATGCAAATTCTAGCCAGCTGTACATATACAATAGGGCTTGGAATCAGTCACTCCAGCACATGCCACCAATGCAAAAGGGTGTACAAGATAAGGGAAAACAATCCAAATAGTCAACAACTTCCTCCCTATGCGTTTGGAGCACAGATAAGCAATGAATTGTCACCTGCCTGTTATTTCGGAGCAGCACAAGAATAAGCGATGCAGGAATAGGGAATAGCGCAAGAACAACCGAAAGTGGTCAAAAAGTGACAAATCAATGGAGGAAATTATTGGCAATTGACCAGGAGGTTGTCCCAACTCATCTTAACGTGATTTCCTCAACAAATGCAGCCCAACAAGGATGAATGGATAAAGTTTTGACAAAGCAAATTCCTGCATTCTAGGAAACAGTTATGCAATCAGTTGTAAATCCCTACAAATTAGTAACCAAGCATATCAACATTATATTATAAATAAGAAAGCTCCTAGATGGTTGAGCATATAGATAGATAGGCAATAGAATACCGAAATTAGCATAGAGTGAAGTTTCTTTGTAGCAGAACAATAATTTGCAGGTTTTTCTTGCATTACTGTAATGCATTTTCAGATTGAATAAAAAGGTGCAATCTTCAGATATCAATTGGCATTTTGAGGTTGATGATTAGCATCTAGATTTTCTTAGCATAACTTCTCACCTTCTTCTGGTTCTGGAAGCAAGGGCCACTTGTAGGGCCAGAGGAAGGCAATTTTTGATAGAATTTCTTGCTGATTTCTTGCTGTAGCAGATTAGCAGAATTCGCCTAGTTTTCCATTTCTTTAGTAGTTTTCAACACAATTTTCAGCCTTTGACAACATTTTCTGCATTTCACAACAATTTCCAGATTTTTGTCATTTTTTAGTTTTGTAGTAATTGTTGATTTGGTTTTGCAGTAGTTAAAATTCTATTTTTAAATTCTCCAGTTGATTTACTTTCATGCAAGTGTGTGTGTGTTTTCAATTCTGCAATTTACTTTTCTGTCACTCTCAATTTAGCAACATTTCATTTTCTGTCATTTTCAGATTCTGCAATTTCATTTCCTGCAATTTTATTTCTGCAAAGGTAAATAGGAGTTAATTTCAATTCTTAGGAGTTAGAGGTCACAAAAAACCCCCCAAATGCTAACTGATCCATCAATAAAGCTTGTTTTCTGAATGAACTAATCTTTACCGTGTTGGATCCTTCTTTCGTATATAGCCTTGGACACCGCCCTGGATTGACACACATAATGATTAAATGATGAATGAACAATGACACTCATCATTTTTGGCACCGTTGTCGGGGAACACGATGTTGTTAGAGGGTAACAATAGTCAAATAATTATTATTGTGCTAAGTTGTGAACTTTAGAGTAAAATCTGAATATCATAACTAGTATAAATAATAATTTTTGATAGTTGCATTTTAGTCCATTTAGAAAACAAGCAAGAAACCACGGGAAGGTGATCTTCACACTTAGGGGTTGAATTATTTGTTTTTTAAGTTCCTGATAAAATTGAAAGACATTCATCATCCTCATTGTCAGGAAGTATAAGATCTCTTGAAAAAAATTAGAGGAAGCCATTTGCTTGAACTGCCCTTTTTATATCCATATCATCAGGGTAGTATAAACAAATTTGTACTAGGTGTTGGGAAGACATCATGGCAGACATACAAAATTATCCCTTGAACAAAACAACTATATCAGCTACTTGTAGCATTTGTTCACAAGGACATATCACTGATAAATGCCATTTACTTCCACAACTCAGAAATATCCTAGAGATGCAAAATTTGTTGCCTAGTCTAAGTTCTTCTCAAGAGAGATCCCAACAACAACCAATAGAGGAAGTAAATCAACCACCACCTCCAACCCAACCTGTGGCTAATCTGAATAAAATAGGATAGGTAGCCCCTGTCTATGTAGCTGAATCTGGTAAAAACACCGTAGAAAATGTTATTGACTGCAGTAGTATCCAATTGTGCTCAAACAAGACCTTACCTGAGCTTGAAGAGATAAAAGTCAATGGAGATACACAAAAACCCTTTAGTCCAGACACACAAAAAGTAGCCTTGGATAAAAGAGAAAAACTAGAAAATCTGCACATAGATAGTTTACTTCCATTAAACTCCTTAGTAAGCAATTACAAAGGGGTAAATTTTGTCCTCCTAGGAATGAAACAAATTGAAGTACAACCAAGAAAATTCTTGAACATTATTAGCTGGCTGACTTATAAACAAAAAGCAAAATTGTTTGATGTTTTGAAACATTATTTCAATCCTTTTGCATGGAAATATAAGGGTATGTCAAGATTTCATCTTGATGTATGCACTCATAGGATATGTATTGAAAATGTTAAACCTATGAAACAACTGCAAATGCAATTAAAGTCTACCTTAAGAGATATTGTCCAAACTGTAGTAAAGAAACTCTTGAAGGTTAGATCCATTTGTCCAATTTTTGATAACCGATGGATTCCTCCATTGGTTATTATTCCAAAGAAAAATGGGAAACTGAGAATGTGTGAATATTATCAAAAACTGAATACATTCACACATAAGGACCATTTTCCATTTATTGATCATATATTAGACATACTCAATTTCACACTACATGAACTGGTTTATGATAAAAAACCATATTTTCCTATTGAAATTGAGTTACTAATGCTTTTAACATCTTTGGGAATTGGTGTTGAATTGTTTCAAGTACAAATTAACGAGATTTTGTAGACTAGGAGGCAAGGACCCTTGATTGAAGAAGTTTTCAGATATGGAGCAGTGCTTCTTTCTCCCATTGATGATTCAAGGAGGAAGTTAGTGGTGAATGGACATTACCTTTGGGTATACCATGCACCATTAACTAAGGAGGAGTTCTTGAGGGAGATTAAACAATTGGATGTACACATGATGGAAGAGAATTTCTCTTCCATATCAGATTCAGAGTGATGATAAAAAGTTTGAAAAAAAAAAAAACAAGAAAAGCAAAAAGAGAATAATCTTGCTTGTGAAATTCCTTCATGGGTACAAGCAAGATAAGAGAAAAAGTTTAAAAAAAAAAAGGATAAAAAAAAAAATGCAGTAAAAAGCATGTCCCACAAAATGGAAATACATGAGGACAAGCATCAATTTCAGTAGGGAGGAGGAACAATGAAGTTAATACTTCATTTCCAGCAATAAGGAGTTAATGATGACATAAGAAGAATCTTATTACTTATATGGAAAGAAAGGGCACATCATTGTTGCAGCCTTCAACAAAAAAAGATGGTGTTTTTATACAAAGACTGACATGTTTTTGCAGAATAAGGATTGTTCTTATCCAAATAAGAGCAAGAGACATTCTCTCTCATTGAAGCACTTGAAAACATAGAGGTTGGTTGAAAACCAGAAATGGCAGCCTCTTCTGATGAAAAAAAAAATGATGAAAAAATGGAAAAAAAAATGACAAAAATGAGAAACAAATGAAAAATGAAAAAAAATGAATAACTCAGTAGTGAAAACCTCCTTGAGGCACTGCTGAGTTGGCTTGCATGAAAACCGGTTTTTCGGCATGCATTGCCTTGTTGATCCACCCATCATTGTTCTACCATTGTACAAATCTCACCTACTGCACCTATGTTGTTCTTATTTCAAAAAAAAAAAAATCATCATCACAAGCAGCTTGTAAGGCGGATGATAAATTTTCAGGACAGTAAGGTATGTGTTTCTTGCATTTAGTCATGGTAAGCATTTAGCATTTAGTATATGATAATCAATATCTGGCATAAACTATTCATACAATATTGGCAAGTAAAAAAAATGGAACATGTTGTTCAAAATGTCAAGAAACACCCCCTTCTGCCCTTAGTTGCATGGAAAATTCAAAATTGTGAAACACCTGATTTTGGGACAGACATGGCAGCCATTTTATCTTTATTAGTAGGGCAGATTTCAGAAGGATAACTTCAAGTTGATACCCCACCAATGCCTCATAAATCTGAGAAGGATAAAATGCACCTAAAAATTCTGTTTTACTACTGCTGCAATAAAAAATATATAGCATTTAAACAAAAGGATGGAAAAAGAATTTTTGATGTTATGAAAGGCTTATACACTCTAAATATGGGCCCACACTAGAATCTGCAGCTAGATTTTGCATAGGAGGCCATTTCAACATGTTTTTGACACATCTTCAAAATGACAGTCTCATTTCGAAACAACTTTGGAACAACAGTCTCATTCCAGAGCAAGCTTCAAAATGAGACAAATTATGCCAAAAATTCTTGAAAATGCTGCAGAACAGCAGGGCACATTAGATATTGAGTTTCTTAAAGTTCTACCACAAGTAAGTACAAAGGAAGAAAAAGGAAAAAAAGAAAAAAATTGCAGGAACTACAATGCTTGGTGTAGTGCAGCAAGAACTTTCTCGGGTAGTAGGTGGCAAAAGGATGTTGTTCATCTTACTATGGCCTACTAGGATGCATGAGGGCATGCATCAGTTCAAGCTGGGGGGAATGATGAGGCCTAGAAATGCCTCATTATTACACTATGGTTGACATATAAAAACTGCCATAATATTAAATATGACAAAGTTAAAGTGCCAAATAGTGATTAGAATATGTTATTTGTTACATGTTTGCATGATTTTATGTTTGGAACATTATACCTCTGTTTTGACTATTTTTAGCATTTTATGCACTATTTCAATTGATTAGGTAGTAAATAAAACATGTATTGCAATTACATTCTGATGGCATGAATAGATTCCTCTCATCAAGAACTACAACTTTGCTTTTTGAAGCAAGTCAATCCGAGCTGTAGATAAAAAGTTATGAAGGTTACATCATTCCTGCGCTCATTGTTCATTCCTGCGCTCATTGTTCATGCCTTAGTCTTTTAACGAGTAAAAGTGCAAATCTGCGTTAAAGGGAACATTGGCGGATCTACTGGGAATGATCCAGAGTGAGTTAAGGTACCAAATTCATACCAATGGTACTTCATAATATAGAGAAAACATGACCCAAATTTGAAGGCATATGGACAAGTAACCTGGAAGTTATGGGGCCTGCAAAATGGTAGTTTCACACTTTTTGACAGCTGGAAATGCTGGTAAAAATCTATGTTAAAGGCCAACTTGACAACGATGCAGGGAGTAATTCCTGAGGAATTAAGAGTTGAAAATTAAACCCAATGTTGTTCATATAACCAAGAACACGTGGACACAATTTGGTAAAAAATGGAGTTACGATGAACAAGTTATGAGCACTCCAAAAGGGCATCTGGGCATGTTTTGGCAGCTGGAAACAGCAAGTCATAGTCCATACAAATTCCAACCACCTATCACTTTGAAGGAAGGCATGGAATTTGTCAAATAAAGAAGAGGTAAATGCTTGGAAACAGTTGAGGGAGAATAGGCATGACTCTTTCTCCACCTGACAGCACTGCCACGTGATGCAAATGGAAGCAACAAGTCAAAAGGCTAAAATGCAAGAAATCTGGTAAATACAAGACACAGTCATGCAAATTCTAGCCAGATGTACATATACAAAAGGGCTTGGAATCAGTCACTCCAGCACGTGCCACCAATGCAAAAGGGTGTACAAGATAAGGGAAAACAATCCAAATAGTCAACTTCCTCCCTATGCGTTTGGAGCGCAGATAAGCAACGAATTGTCACCTGCATGTTATTCCGGAGCAGCACAAGAATAAGCGGTGCAGGAATAGGGAATAGCGCAAGAACAACCGAAAGTGGTCAAAAAGTGACAAATCAATGGAGGAAATTATTGGCAATTGACCAGGAGGTTGTCCCAACTCATCTTAACATGATTTCCTCAACAAATGCAGCCCAACAAGGATGAATGGATAAAGTTTTGACAAAGCAAATTCCTGCATTCTAGGAAATAGTTATGCAATCAGTTGTAAATCCCTACAAATAAACAGTAACCAAGCATATCATTACATTATATTATTATAAATAAGAAAGCTCCTAGAATTGGTTGAAGCATATAGATAGATAGGAACAATAGAATACCGAAATTAGCATAGAGTGAAGTTTCTTGTGTAGCGAACAATAATTTGCGGGTGCAGTTTTCCTGCATTACTCTAATGTGCTTTCAGATTGAATAAAAAGGTGCAATCTTCAGATATCAATTGGCATTTTGAGGTTGATGATTAGCATCTAGATTTTCTTAGCATAACTTCTCACCTTCTTCTGGTTCTGGAAGCAAGGGCCACTTGCAGGGCCAGAGGAAGGCAATTTTTGATAGAATTTCTTGTTGATTTCTTGCTACAGCAGATTAGCAGAATTCTACCAGTTTTCCATTTCTTTAGTAGTTTTCAACACAGTTTTTAGCCTTTGACAACATTTTTTGCATTTCACAACAATTTCCAGATTTTTGTCATTTTTTAGTTTTGTAGTAATTGTTGATTTGGTTTTGCAGTAGTTAAAATTCTATTTTTAAATTCTCCAGTTGATTTACTTTCATGCAAGTGTGTGTGTGTTTTCAATTCTGCAATTTACTTTTCTGTCACTCTCAATTTAGCAACATTTCATTTTCTGTCATTTTTAGATTCTGCAATTTCATTTCCTGCAATTTTATTTCTGCAAAGGTAAATAGGAGTTAATTTCAATTCTTAGGAGTTAGAGGTCACAAAAAACCCCCCAAATGCTAACTGATCCATCAATAAAGCTTGTTTTCTGAATGAACTAATCTTTACCGTGTTGGATCCTTCTTTCGTATATAGCCTTGGACACCGCCCTGGATTGACACACATAATGATTAAATGATGAATGAACAATGACACTCATCATTTTTGGCATCGTTGTCGGGGAACACGGTGTTGTTAGAGGGTAACAACAGTCAAATAATTATTATTGTGCTAAGTTGTGAACTTCAGAGTAAAATCTGAATATCATAACTAGTATAAATAATAATTTTTGATAGTTGCATTTTAGTCCATTTAGAAAACAAGCAAGAAACCACAGGAAGGTGATCTTCACACTTAGGGGTTGAATTATTTGTTTTTGAAGTTCCTGATAAAATTGAAAGACATTCATCATCCTCATTGTCAGGAAGTATAAGATCTCTTGAAAAAAATTAGAGGAAGCCATTTGCTTGAACTGCCCTTTTTATATCCATATCATCAGGGTAGTATAAACAAATTTGTACTAGGTGTTGGGAAGACATCATGGCAGACATACAAAATTATCCCTTGAACAAAACAACTATATCAGCTACTTGTAGCATTTGTTCACAAGGACATATCACTGATAAATGCCATTTACTTCCACAACTCAGAAATATCCTAGAGATGCAAAATTTGTTGCCTAGTCTAAGTTCTTCTCAAGAGAGATCCCAACAACAACCAATAGAGGAAGTAAATCAACCACCACCTCCAGCCCAACCTGTGGCTAATCTGAATAAAATAGGACAGGTAGCCCCTGTCTATGTAGCTGAATCTGGTAAAAACATCGTAGAAAATGTTATTGACAGTAGTGGTATCCAATTGTGCTCAAACAAGACCTTACCTGAGCTTGAAGAGATAAAAGTCAATGGAGATACACAAAAACCCTTTAGTCCAGACACACAAAAAGTAGCCTTGGATAAAAGAGAAAAACTAGAAAATCTGCACATAGATAGTTTACTTCCATTAAACTCCTTAGTAAGCAATTACAAAGGGGTAAATTTTGTCCTCCTAGGAATGAAACAAATTGAAGTACAACCAAGAAAATTCTTGAACATTATTAGTCGGTCGACTTATAAACAAAAAGCAAAATTGTTTGATGTTTTGAAACATTATTTCAATCCTTTTGCATGGAAATATAAGGGTATGTCAAGATTTCATCTTGATGTATGCACTCATAGGATATGTATTGAAAATGTTAAACCTATGAAACAACTCGCAAATGCAATTAAAGTCTACCTTAAGAGATATTGTCCAAACTGTAGTAAAGAAACTCTTGAAGGTTAGATCCATTTGTCCAATTTTTGATAACCGATGGATTCCTCCATTGGTTATTATTCCAAAGAAAAATGGGAAACTGAGAATGTGTGAATATTATCAAAAACTGAATACATTCACACATAAGGACCATTTTCCATTTATTGATCATATATTAGACATACTCAATTTCACACTACATGAACTGGTTTATGATAAAAAACCATATTTTCCTATTGAAATTGAGTTACTAATGCTTTTAACATCTTTGGGAATTGGTGTTGAATTGTTTCAAGTACAAATTAACGAGATTTTGTAGACTAGGAGGCAAGGACCCTTGATTGAAGAAGTTTTCAGATATGGAGCAGTGCTTCTTTCTCCCATTGATGATTCAAGGAGGAAGTTAGTGGTGAATGGACATTACCTTTGGGTATACCATGCACCATTAACTAAGGAGGAGTTCTTGAGGGAGATTAAACAATTGGATGTACACATGATGGAAGAGAATTTCTCTTCCATATCAGATTCAGAGTGATGATAAAAAGTTTGAAAAAAAAAAAAACAAGAAAAGCAAAAAGAGAATAATCTTGCTTGTGAAATTCCTTCATGGGTACAAGCAAGATAAGAGAAAAAAAAAGGATAAAAAAAAAAAAATGCAGTAAAAAGCATGTCCCACAAAATGGAAATACATGAGGACAAGCATCAATTTCAGTAGGGAGGAGGAACAATGAAGTTAATACTTCATTTCCAGCAATAAGGAGTTAATGATGACATAAGAAGAATCTTATTACTTATATGGAAAGAAAGGGCACATCATTGTTGCAGCCTTCAACAGAAAAAGATGGTGTTTTTATACAAAGACTGACATGTTTTTGCAGAATAAGGATTGTTCTTATCCAAATAAGAGCAAGAGACATTCTCTCTCATTGAAGCACTTGAAAACATAGAGGTTGGTTGAAAACCAGAAATGGCAGCCTCTTCTGATGAAAAAAAAAATGATGAAAAAATGAAAAAAAAAAAAATGACAAAAATGAGAAACAAATGAAAAATGAAAAAAAAATGAATAACTCAGTAGTGAAAACCTCCTTGAGGCACTGCTGAGTTGGCTTGCATGAAAACCGGTTTTTCGGCATGCATTGCCTTGTTGATCCACCCATCATTGTTCTACCATTGTACAAATCTCACCTACTGCACCTATGTTGTTCTTATTTCAGAAAAAAAAAATCATCATCACAAGCAGCTTGTAAGGTGGATGATAAATTTTCAGGATAGTAAGGTATGTGTTTCTTGCATTTAGTCATGGTAAGCATTTAGCATTTAGTATATGATAATCAATATCTGGCATAAACTGTTCATACAATATTGGCAAGTAAAAAAAAATGGAACATGTTGTTCAAAATGTCAAGAAACACCCCCCCTTCTGCCCTTAGTTGCATGGAAAATTCAAAATTGTGAAACACCTGATTTTGGGACAGACATGGCAGCCATTTTATCTTTATTAGTAGGGCAGATTTTAGAAGGATAACTTCAAGTTGATACCCCACCAATGCCTCATAAATCTGAGAAGGATAAAATGCACCTGAAAATTCTGTTTTACTACTGTTGCAATAAAAAATATATAGCATTTAAACAAAAGGATGGAAAAAGAATTTTTGATGTTATGAAAGGCTTATACACTCTAAATATGGGCCCACACTAGAATCTGCAGCTAGATTTTGCATAGGAGGCCATTTCAGCATGTTTTTGACACATCTTCAGAATGACAGTCTCATTTCGGAACAACTTTGGAACAACAGTCTCATTCCAGAGCAAGCTTCAAAATGAGACAAATTATGCCAAAAATTCTTGAAAATGCTGCAGAACAACAGGGCACATTAGATATTGAGTTTCTTAAAGTTCTACCACAAGTAAGTACAAAGGAAGAAAAAGGAAAAAAAAAATTGCAGGAACTACAATGCTTGGTGTAGTGCAGCAAGAACTTTCTCGGGTAGTAGGTGGCAAAAGGATGTTGTTCATCTTACTATGGCCTACTAGGATGCATGAGGGCATGCATCAGTTCAAGCTGGGGGAATGATGAGGCCTAGAAATGCCTCATTATTACACTATGGTTGACATATAAAAACTGCCATAATATTAAATATGACAAAGTTAAAGTGCCAAATAGTGATTAGAATATGTTATTTGTTACATGTTTGCATGATTTTATGTTTGGAACATTATACCTCTGTTTTGACTATTTTTAGCATTTTATGCACTATTTTAGTTGATTAGGTAGTAAATAAAACATGTATTGCAATTACATTCTGATGGCATGAATAGATTCCTCTCATCAAGAACTACAACTTTGCTTTTTGAAGCAAGTCAATCCGAGCTATAGATAAAAATTTATGAAGGTTACATCATTCTTGCGCTCATTGTTCATTCCTACGCTCATTGTTCATGCCTTAATAGGTGTTGTTAACAGAAAAGTGCAAATCTGCATTAAAGGGAACATTGGCGGATCTACTGGGAATGATCCAGAGTGAGTTAAGGTACCAAATTCATACCAATGGTACTTCATAATATAGAGAAAACATGACCCAAATTTGAAGGCATATGGACAAGTAACCTGGAAGTTATGGGGCCTGCAAAATGGTAGTTTCACACTTTTTGACAACTGGAAATGCTGGTAAAAATCTGTGTTAAAGGCCAACTTGACAACGATGCAGGGAGTAATTCCTGAGGAATTAAGAGTTGAAAATTAAACCCAATGTTGTTCATATAACCAAGAACACGTGGACACAATTTGGTAAAAAATGGAGTTACGATGAACAAGTTATGAGCACTCCAAAAGGGCATCTGGGCATGTTTTGGTAGCTGGAAACAATAGGTCACAGTCCATACAAATTCCAGCCACCTGTCACTTTGAAGGAAGGCATGGAATTTGTCAAATAAAGAAGAGGTAAATGCTTGGAAACAGTTGAGGGAGAATAGGCATGACTCTTTCTCCACCTGACAACACTGCCACGTGATGCAAATGGAAGCAACAAGTCAAAAGGCTAAAATGCAAGAAATCTGGTAAATACAGGACACAGTCATGCAAATTCTAGCCAGCTGTACATATACAGTAGGGCTTGGAATCAGTCACTCCAGCACGTGCCACCAATGCAAAAGGGTGTACAAGATAAGGGAAAACAATCCAAACAGTCAACAACTTCCTCCCTATGCGTTTGGAGCGCAGATAAGCAACGAATTGTCACCTGCCTGTTATTTCGGAGCAGCACAAGAATAAGCGATGCAGGAATAGGGAATAGCGCAGGAACAACCGAAAGTGGTCAAAAAGTGACAAATCAATGGAGGAAATTATTGGCAATTGACCAGGAGGTTGTCCCAACTCATCTTAACGTGATTTCCTCAACAAATGCAGCCCAACAAGGATGAATGGATAAAGTTTTGACAAAGCAAATTCCTGCATTCTAGGAAACAGTTATGCAATCAATTGTAAATCCCTACAAATCAGTAACCAAGCATATCAGCATTATATTATAAATAAGAAAGCTCCTAGATGGTTGAGCATATAGATAGATAGGCAATAGAATACCGAAATTAGCATAGAGTGAAGTTTCTTTGTAGCAGAACAGTAATTTGCAGGTTTTTCTTGCATTACTGTAATGCAGTTTCAGATTGAATAAAAAGGTGCAATCTTCAGATATCAATTGGCATTTTGAGGTTGATGATTAGCATCTAGATTTTCTTAGCATAACTTCTCACCTTCTTCTGGTTCTGGAAGCAAGGGCCACTTGTAGGGCCAGAGGAAGGCAATTTTTGATAGAATTTCTTGCTGATTTCTTGCTGCAGTAGATTAGCAGAATTCTGCCAGTTTTCCATTTCTTTAGTAGTTTTCAACACAGTTTTCAGCCTTTGACAACATTTTCTGCATTTCACAACAATTTCCAGATTTTTGTCATTTTTTAGTTTTGCAGTAATTGTTGATTTGGTTTTGCAGTAGTTAAAATTCTATTTTTAAATTCTCTAGTTGATTTACTTTCATGCAAGTGTGTGTGTGTTTTCAATTCTGCAATTTACTTTTCTGTCACTCTCAATTTAGCAACATTTCATTTTCTGTCATTTTCAGATTCTGCAATTTCATTTCCTGCAATTTTATTTCTGCAAAGGTAAATAGGAGTTAATTTCAATTCTTAGGAGTTAGAGGTCACAACAAACCCCCCAAATGCTAACTGATCCATCAATAAAGCTTGTTTTCTGAATGAACTAATCTTTACCGTGTTGGATCCTTCTTTCGTATATAGCCTTGGACACCGCCCTGGATTGACACACATAATGATTAAATGATGAATGAACAACGACACTCATCATTTTTGGCATAGTCGATGCTATGCTATGGAGGTATAGCAATATGTAGAGGCTTTTACATGGCTCAGGGTAGCAGATTTTGAGTGGAGATCCTACATGGATTGTCCTCTCTAGGATGAGGCTTCGACACATCTACGTAGAGTTGGAAGAGATAGGTGGTTGATAGGGCGACATGGCATAGAGCAAGAGTACTTCTCTTATGGTCGTATGCTATGATAGTTCAAGATATGCTAGGGATTTATCGATGAGCCGATGGTCTATCATCATCATAGGGATGAGAGGACTCTAGCATGGCCTATGGTAAAGGAGTTGGGATATGAGTTAGATTATGAGGTGGCAGTCTCAGACTTAGAGGATGCAGGCACTATAGAGGAGTATGACACATGGTGGGTCATGCAACAGTGGTAAGGGGAGGGATCACTATGAGGGGATGTAGCTGCCAGGGAAGTAGATGCAGCTAGGGGTACTCCAGATGAGGAGGGTTTTGGGGAGTCTCTAGATGATGAGGAGACAGACACAGGTGAGTGAGTTGTGTGTCAGTGTGTGTCAGAAAATATGGTGGAGTTGATAGATGTATAGGATCCAGTTGGCTTTGATGAGGGAGACTTGGTATATCAGGATCTGTAGGCAAAGTTAGCAGCACAAGATGTTATGATCATAGAGTTGTAGAGTGATCGAGATTTATACTATAGGCACAGGTGTAGAGTGCATAGGAGGAGATGGAGAGGTAGGTAGTAGTTATAGCTACATTTTAGGCATAGGTTGGTAGATAGGGCCATAGCCAGGATGCAAGAGGAGATAACACATTTCAAAGGTTTGGGAATGACCTATCATACTAGGTGTCGATAGGAGCATGCCTACATGGATATGATGGAGGATGATATAGTGCATTGTAAGGGGTGCATACCATATCGAGCATTAGCTATTGGATCATAGCATAGCTAGCAGAGTGAGACGGGACATTCATCTTCTTAGATAAGGGCTCCAAGTACTTCTTAGAGGTTGGAGGTATCTAGAGGAAACTGATCATGGGGGAGTATGTCAGGGAGCTCACAATGGACTCATACTAAGAGCAGAGGAGAGAGTCGATGTACCAGTCCTACATGACCATGGTCAATAGACTTTGATGGCTCTTTTTGATTTTTTGGATTTCAAAGTCAGATGAATTGCTTTTATTGTAGCCTATGGGAAATTTATAGATTATGATGTTTCTTTTGGCTTACATATATGGATATATATATGACTTAGCTTTGATCATTATGTCATTTGACTACTTTATGATATGAATGCAATTTTTTGTATTTTCTATATGATGTTATTATGGATTTCTAACATTGATGCATGTATTTATCTGATGATGTGATTTGATGATGTGTATGTGGATGTTTCATTTTATATGCTTGTGTAAATTAAAAGGTATGCATAATATAGTCAGTGGTTGTCTAAATATTATTGCTAATATTTAACTGGTATCTATCCTAGATTATGAATACCACTTAATAAAAAAAAGTTTTAAATGTGTATTATTGAAAGTAATGATTGATTAGATTTAATTTTTGTATGATGGATTTACAATGACTATTTGATGCATTATATGCTAGCACCATAGACTATACAAAATGTATCTTTATTATTTTCATGTTATTATAACACTTTATTTTATGGACATTGTAATTTTGACAAACATGTGACAACATGATGTAAAATAGAATGGATAATGTAATGTGATATGATTTTATTTGATAGTTTTAAAGAGACTCAAACACTCTAGTTACCTAATAAAAATTCATATACTAAATATACAAAATATTTTTGACAAAGTATGCACCTACTAAGATAACCAAGATAATCAATATCCCTGTGTGTGCACGTGAGTTCATTGTCATGACAACACATAAGATTACCCTAGTGCAAATGGGATTTATTCAGCCCATCAGCACTAGAGATCATTTTACGAGTCACATTATTTTGAGTTTTGTACTTAGTTGGATTAAACCACTCTATAACATAGGTTACATCACGCTACCTCATCCACATTCAAACATTGGTCTATACCTAAACAAATTGCTTAAGTGATAGACATATCGTCATGCAGGAGGCTACTGCCATTGACAAGTACGCTATCCACCAAACCTGTAATGAGGATCACCTTCTGGTTCTTTGATGTTGAGACTTCCAAGGATTCAAGTTTTGGAATCCCTACCTTTCTTTGACTTTCTCCAGGGAATTACTCGTTTTGATTTGTTGAGTAAGGGATTTTAATAGTGGTGAGAACCACTATTTATTTTTTCTTTTTCTAGTGATGATAATCACTGTTTCTTTATGCATATTTGGGAGTGATAATAATCACTATTTTATTTGGAATATTTCTTTGAGATACTTGCCCCAGTGTAGGGCAATGTATGTTTTCAATACTGGAGGGATAATAATCATTACTGATTTTATTTCTTTGGGATACTTACCCCAGTGTAGGGTAAGGGATTTTAGGTAAGGAGGAACTTGTCCTTTTATCAATTCTTAGCATATTTGAACCATTCACATAGGGTTATGAGCAAGATAACATTTTCACTTGAAAGTAACCTAGACTACTTTATAGTTTTCATCTTTCCTTGCACTAGACTTGGATTTTTAATGTGAAAAATGTGTTGGGATTTTGATGTATACCAAGCATTATCTAAGTAGTATTCTACCTTCTAAAAATCATGCTATCTTTCTAAAAAATTTGGGAAGACAACTAGATATTATTGAGTGACCGAAAACTTTAGCTATGTTTTACTAACAGTGGCTAAGTGACGAAAAACAGACATATAATGTAAATGGTATATGTAATATAAACATGTGGTATAACTTGTCATATGATAACAATGAATTTTCTTACAAGAGGTATAATGTACAGACCTAGTGCTAGATATATATGATCAATTTGTAATGATGCATAATGTGATAATGAGTATGCCTAATGCAACTATTATTATAATGGAAGTGATGATAAATGCAATACAATGCAATATTTTTGTATTTTTATGATTCTAATGATTTTTTTTGTTACTTTTGAGATATGTGTATATATGTACAAGTTTGACCAATGGGCTTAATGAATGCCATTGGAGCTTTTTGGGTGACCAAAGGGTTTATAGACACCTTTGGAGCATTTAGGTTTGACCTAGATAGTCGTAGACTACCTAGGAATGTTTTAGCTTGACCTAGATGGTCATAGACCACATAGGGGCATTTCGGGTTGACCTAGATGATCATGTACTATCTAGGAGTATTTTAAGGTGAAAAAAGGTCTTATAGATGCCTTTGGAGCTTTTAGGGTTGACCTAGATGATCGTAGATAGTCTAGGAGCTTTTTTATGTGACCTAGATGGTCAGAAACCGCTAGGAGCCTTTAGGGTGACCTAGGCGGGCAATGATACTTAGAATGTGTCTATAAATACCTAGGGGTATTTGGTTGTGACAAAAGGGCTTATGGATGCCTTTGGAGCATTTAAGGTTGACCTATATTATCGTAGATAGTCTAGGGGCTTTTTTATGTGACCTAGATGTTCAAATACCGCTAAGAGCCTTTAGGGTGACCTAGGTGGGCAATGACACTTAGAAAGTGTCTATGACTACCTAGGGGTATTTGGTTGTGACCAAAGGGCTTATGGATGCCTTTGGAGCATTTAGGGTTGACCTAGATGATCATAGATATTCTAGGAGCTTTTTTATGTGACCTAGATGGTAAAATATCACTAGGAGCCTTTAGGGTGACCTAGGTGGGTAACGACACTTAGAAAGTGACTACGACTGCCTAGGGGTATTTTATTGGTGCTGTAAGCATGAAATGGTCACAAATGACTTATATTCATGGGTTCAAACTCTTCATTTCCTTTGATGGATGCTAGGCGATAAGTTCTAGGTCCAATATGATATGTAATGATGAATGGACCTAGCCATTTTTCTACAAATTTATCTTACAAATTGGAGGGCAAATTTGAGTTTTGTTGGTTTTCCTTTAGAACCAAATCACCTACTTGAAAGCATCTTTTATGTAATTTTAAGTTGTAGGCTCTCTTAAGATGCTCTTGATAAAAACGTAGATGCTCGAGGTCATTCACACGTTGTTAATCAAGCAACATTAACTGATCTAAATGAGCTTGCCTTGTATAATCATCGATGAATTATTGCATGGAAATGCATAGAGAAGAAATCTCTAACTCCAAAGGCATGATGGATTTAGCACCATACACTAGTGAAAATAGAGTTGTCCCAGTGGGCGGTCGAATACTAGTGTGATAGGCCCAAAGGGCAAGAGGTAATTGATTATGCCAATCTTTATAATTTTCCTGAATGGTTTTATTCAAGATGGCTACTACTATTTTATTTTATGCCTCTGCTTTCCCATTGGCCTATGGATAATAGGGCATGGAAAAGCTATAATTTATGTTATACTTTTTTGTTAACACATGCACATATTTATTTTTAAAGGGTGTTCCATTATCTGATACTATTTTTTATGGAATACTAAAGTGACATATAATGTTATGTAGTATGAACTCCACAATGCAAGGTCCAGTCATTGTGGTAAGGGGAATTACTTCCAACCATTTTGTGAAATATTTGGTTGTCGTTATGATAAACGTGTGAAGGCCCGAGGATGCAGGTGAGATTTTCCCAATTAAATCAAACCCCCATTGTGAAAATGACTAGATCGATTGAATTGGTTGTAAGGCCTGTGAAGGTACATGTGTTAAATTTGCATGGACACTTCATGCACTTCTTAACATAAGCACAACAATCTTACTCTAAAGTTGGCCAATAATAGCCCATGCAAAGAATGCACTTGGTGATGGCCATGTCGCTAAAGTGGCCACCACATGTACCATCGTGTGCTTAGGTGATAGCCCAAGCTAACTCCTGTGAGTCTAAGTAGCAAAGGAGAATACCTTCATAACTCTGAAGATATATTATGTCTCCTATTAAGACATATTTTGTTGACTTTTGCTTGAATGCTTGTTTTGCAGTGTGTGACAATCTAGGTGGAATATTATGGATTTTAAGATAATATTTAATCTGGATGGCCCAATCTTGCTTTGAAGAAGCCTCAATATTATGAATTGTGCTATCCCTTTGATGGTTGTCTCGTGTGAACACTGATTGAGAGTGAACTTGGAGATATAATGTTGTGCTAGTGTCAAAAGGATTATGAGGGAACAAAGTCCCCCAATTAATATTATTCAAATATTGGTGTAGTTGAGAGAACCTTTCATGAGAAGGCTCATTCTGAATCATGTGAACAACTAGTATAGCCTTATGCTCTTCATGCTCAGTTGTAGCTTACGTTAGAGTTTTTACTTGGATAGTTGTGATATCATTTGAAGGGTCATACGGGATTAGTGACCCTAAGGAATCCATTGTATTCACAAAATTATTAGATGAACAAGGGAGTGTATCTATATCATACCATTCAAATTTGACTAGGTGTTTGTCCACTAGGGCTTTGTAGGCTTGAAAGACGGGACATCGACACTGGAAAATCCCTTTTACTTGATTAACTATGAGTAAGGAATCATAGAAAATGTTTAACTTTATTATTTTCATGGCGATTTCCATTTGAAGTCCTATGATGAGAGATTCATACTCAACGTTGTTGTTGGTACAAGGAAAATCAAGTTTAAATGAAAGAAGTATAGGAGCCCATTTTGGTTTGAAAAACATGATACCTGCAGCACCACGTCGCTTGCACTTGGAACCATCGAAGAATAGAGTTATGTTCGCCTGTGACTCAGGCTCTATAGAATTAGGTGATTATAAAATTTGAAATACTCCATCATCAAGAAGTTATATATTTAGAGGGTGATCATCCTATAGAGGAGCCTTTGCTAGTTGATTAGCTATGACCTGTCCTTTGATAGATTTTTGTCCAATGAACTCTAGGTAAAATTATGTCAACAACATTATCCACTTCATCGTGCAACTATTATGATATGTTCTTCTCATCATGTAGCACAATGGATTTTATTTAGATACAACATATGTGGTGTGATTTAACATATAATGGCATAGATTTTTTGTGGTAAAGACCACTGCTAAGCATAGCTTCTCAACATATGAATATCTAACTTCATAGCTTACCAATGTGCGGATGATGTAATAGGTAGTTTGTTCTTTGTGAAATTAATTCTTTTGGGACAACATGGTACCCAAATCTAACTCAGTAGCTGAGATATATAAATAGAATGACACTCCTGGTCATGGTGGAGCCAATACAGGTGATGAAGCCAAGTATATTTTTATCTCATCAAAGGTATTTTGACATTCCTCATGCCAATGAAATGAGACCCCCTTGTGTAGCAACTTATTCATGGGTCAAAACTTATCTGATAACTGCACTATAAAGTGTTTTATGGATGCGGCCTTTCTTTACAAACTATGTAGTTACTTAATGGTTGTTGGGGGAGGCATTTATAATATTGCCTTGACCTTATTGGGATCTACCTCTATGCCTCTCTTAGAGACTATGAATCCCAAAATTTTACCAGATGTGACACCGAAGACACACTTTTTGGGATTAAGTCTAACATTGTGCTCTATGATGCGATCTAGGATCTTACATAGTACATCAAGATGTTCATGGTGTAATAAAGATTTTGTAAATAAAGCATCCATATAATATTCCAAAATCTTGTGCATGTAGTCATGGAAGATATATGTCATGGCTCGTTGGTAGGTAGCACTAGCATTCTTAAGGCCAAAAGGCATGACCTTATAATAGAATGTCCCCCAAGGTGTTTGAACACCATTTTGATTTGGTCTTCTATATTAATACAGATCTGATTATATCCAAAAAATCCATCCAGTAGGGATAACATTGCATGTCCTACTATTGCATATACCAATGCGTCAATGTTAGGTAAGGGAAATTCATCCTTAGGACTCGCTTTGTCAACATCTTGAAAGTTAGTGCAAATGCAAATCCTCCCATTAAGCTTTTTTATGGGAACCATGTTTGAAACCCATGGTGGATAATCTAGTGAGATGATGATATCAATGTCCAACAACTTTTGTAATTCATATTTCACCATTAAGGCTATAGTTGGGTGCATTTTTTGTAACTTTTGCTTAACAGGTTTGATCTTAGGGTCTAATGTAAGATTATGCATGACTATATTTGTGTCTAGCCTTGGCTTATCTTTATACGACCAAGCAAAAAGTTTAATACTTGCATTCAATGCAGTTGTGAAATCATTTTTTTCACTTAGGGAGAGACCTTCCCCTAATTTAATGGTATGGGGATTATCAGAATTTGTACCAATATCCTTGTCAGTTGTTGGCTCAATCAACATGTGAGACCCATCCTCCAACTGATTTAGGGTGGGAATTAAGTGAATGTCATCAGCTAGGTTTACTTCTTCCATAGAAAATTTAGGGTCAACCTCAGCTTGAAAAACATCCTGAGTAGTTCTTGAATAAAAGTTAAATGGTGGTAACATTTACTCATAAGGCCAATACTCTAAGGGTGATGGAGAGGAATCTCCTTGATCAAAGTCAATTGCCTTTAAATTAAAATGCAATTTCTTGGATGGGTTATTCGAATTCACCAATGTGTCGTTAAATATATGGAAATCATGTTGATGGATACATGATCTCCTACTCTAGGGTGAGTGGTCTAGAGACCTTATGTTGTCTCATAACTCATGGGTGTGGCTCAGGTGGAAGTGGGATAGCTGGCGATGGCCTGTGCGGAAGAAGGTGAACCTACTATTCATGAGGCAACAATTTGCGTCATATGGGTCCTTGGATGGAAAATAACATACGAAGAAAATATTCATCCTCATCATCCAAAGGGAACATGCGATCGTATTCATCATATGATCTATGGCAGTTAATGGGTATGATGCCATAATCATCTTCTTCATCACTCGTCCATTCATGAGGATGAACTTGGTCTTGTTCCTCACTGTTAGATTTCAAGGTGTATGAGCTCTCTCCCACTTCATGGGGTTGGGTGACATCACTAGAAAAACCCTGATCTATCATGTCTATGGGAAAATTATCTCCCAAGGAATGAACATGATTTGGATTAGCATATGGATCGCGGATTAGCTGATCCTGATGACTTAGGCATAGGTGTTTGAGACTCTCAATGAGGACATCCAAGGATATTGGTTTATCGTTTCCCAACCCAGATCCATCATACAGAAGTTGATATTGGAGTTGACATGGAACATAGTTACCCTACTCATACAGGCCAAGACCAAACCCATGCCAATTATAGCAGTCTAGGTATTTCAATGCATAGTTTGGATTTGACAAATAATTTACATCCTCAGAAAAGGGTTCATCGTCATCTTCTATCTGAGGAATGGGTAGAGCTCCATACTCTATACCTCCATATATGAAATTTGTTTGATTAGGAGGTATACTAAGAGGTACAATGCTAACTATGGGAATACAAGGTATTCCTATGTCTTGCACTGTCTCTAGTGATGGAACTATCATGATATTTCTTAGAAAGTATTCCCCTATCCCTGTGCTAGACATCTAGACTGTGACCTAGGATGGTGAAGTTGGATGAGATGGAATGGAGGTTTGAGGTGATTCAATGTTCACCTTTGGAGGTAATTCATCATTAATGACACAAGGAATATCCTCCATGGATATGGTAGAAACTAATGGTGGGCTCTCATCAATAGGTCTCTTTGACGTGTTCCTCGATGGAGGGTTTGACGATGTCAAATATTTCTTTGAAGGTGGCGATGATGAGGATGTAGTAGATGATGATTAAGGTGGTGGAATGGGTAGACTCTAACTAGGTGTATTTAATTGGAAGTCTACGTGAGTGGAAGTTAATGTTGACTCTGACATATTCTACAACATGTTGCAGTACTTGAAGGGCTCTAGATCGGTAGATACTACATGTACTTACCCTTCATAAGTATATTTAAGACATTGATGCACGATGGAGGGGACACACTTCATATCCTATATCCAAGGTCTTCCAAGAAAATTTTTTTAGGCCATATCATCCTCTAGCACATAGCACAATGTTGGTATAATATTTTGTACCACTTGAATGGGTAAAACTATGGTATCGACAATAGAGCATATTGTGTCATTGAAAGCACAAAGAGTGTAAGTTGATGCCACAATATGAGATGCTGGCAATTTAAGATACTTGAGTGCTTTGGTTGTAATGATGTTACTTGAGGACCCAATATCTATAAGAAATCTCTTGTATGGTATCTCATTTATACATGCAATGATGTGTAAAGGAGGGTCTACCACATCGCTGGCTATTTATTTTAGCTCATGCTCATGAAATTGTATAATTGGTTCTTTGCACTGTTGGACATGTCCAACAAAATATATGAAGGAGTTGGACTCCTACAGTTGCAAATCTATGGATTTTAAATTTCCAACAATACATCCCAATGTGGAGGTGATTGTTGGATAAACTCATAGATGGATAGTCATCCTGATGTGGTCCTCAAGCTTTGTGCAAGCTTGATATTAATTGTCATTGTTGGCCTTGGAGGAAGGCACTGTATGTTAGGATCCTTCTAACATATCCTAATTACTTATATTATTTATTCATTATATTCTAGGGTCACAACCCTTCACTCTTACAACTATTAGACTAGGTATTTAAATGCAATCCACATATGATAATAAGGCATCATCGAAAAAATATATAAATTAAGTCTATTGTGGGTTTTCTACCTTACAATCAAAAAGTGATTCAATATAAAAATGATCTTGCTTCCTGCACCATTTAGTTTCATACCATCTGGATTAGAGCTAGATAAAGGAGCAAATTCATCATTAAAATTTTTTCCCACCATACATTTTAGCCAGTCCACATTCGTGAGGACGCAAATAGCATTCACACTTCACAGATCCATGTCAAAATCCTCGTAGAAATTTAAAAATTCTCCTAAGGTACGAATTAAGTTGTCTTACACCCAAATTGCTCGACATTTCGTGTGGTGACCGGTGGCTATTTTGAAAAAGCTAAAATCTTCAATGCAACATCAAGGTTTTTGATGTCCGAAATGCAAAGGAAAAAAATTAAAATTATTTTTTTTATTTTTTTCTCACCTATACCAAGTCATATTGATTGTTACTTACACCAACCACAATGGCTGAAGGACAATGATCACTAGATTCCATTCATGAGAAACATGAAAGGCTCATTGAAGAAGTTCAATAGGAAAGAGAGGAGAATACCCATACCACAAGAGAACTCTTCGAGAAAATATTTGCAATGGATGTTAAACTTGATGCCATCAGTCAAAATTAGGCAACAACACATGCAAATTCACCCAACCATGGGTCATCAAATCGAGCAATGTTAGGAGGTCCACAAACTTCCATTCTACCATGGACGACCAAATTAGACTTCCCAAAATTTGGAGGAGACCCTACAAACTGGATCTATCGAGCAGAGCAATATTTCTCACTAAATCAAATTTTGGAAATGCAAAAAGTGCATATCGCCTCCTTCCACTTGGAAAACGATGCCATCCAATGGTACCAATGGTTCGAGAAAACTAATGGCACTCCGATGTGGTCAACCTTTACACATAATCTATTAGTGCAATTCGGCCCTAGCAAGTTTCAAAGCTTTACAGGGGCCCTCACTAAATTATGCCAAACCACTTCGGTAAGCGAATACCAAGCAGAATTTGAAAGGCTAGCTAATAGAACATCCATATTAGACATTTTCTTCTTTCAAGAATGTTTTGTCAATGGATTAAAAGAATAAATTTGAATAGAGGTGCAAATGTATAACCCTACAAACATGTTAGAGACCATCGACTTGGCAAAATTAGCAGAGGACAAAATCAAGGCACGAAATCGGTTCACAAAACCAACTTGGGGGAAACCATCAAACACTTATACCAACCCTAAACCAATGCAAAATGGATGAACCCAAAACTCCTACATAGCCCCCAAAATTAGCCCTGCTCTACCAATTAAGCATCTGAGTTTCAAGGAAATGAAGGAAAGACAAGCTAAGGGTATTTGCTACCATTGCGATGAGAAATTTGATAGAAATCATAAATGTGCCTCACAAAAATTATATATTCTAGATGCCATAGAGGAAAGGAATTCTACTGAAGAGTAACTTGAACTCGAAGTAGAGGTATTATTCAACACACTTGAAAGTGACAAAAAAAATTCACCAAAGGTTTCCTTCAACGCCCTTGCCAGATTTTTTGCCCCTAAAACAATGCGATTAAAAGGGTATTTTAAGAAACAAAACCTTACCGTGCTACTAGATTCTGGTAGCACACACAATTTTATCAATCCAAAGGTGGCTAAACAAGAAAATTGTTTTATATACCCTTGCAATAACTTCGAAGTGATGACTGGAAACGACAAAAAAATTGCATGCAAAGGAAAATGCAGAAATATAAAACTAACTATGGGGGTTTATAACATGAAAGGTGACATGTACGTCCTACCCCTAGGTGGGTGCAACATTGTACTAGGTGTACAATGGTTAGGAACCTTAGGCATAGTCCAATGGAAATTTGATGAACTATGGATGAAATTCACAGCAAAGAACCAAACCTATATTATCCAAGGCCTGAAATCATGACCTTCCCAATTCGTCAGCTCGCATAGAATGGAGAAAATTATCCAAAAATGAAACAAAGGAATGGTCACCCAATTATTTTCAATTCAACCTAGTCACAAAGAAGATGAGACACCAGAGTTACAAAATATTTTAGACCACCATAAGGCGGTATTCAATGAACCAAAAGGCCTACCTCCACAACGAAGTCACGATCACACTATTCCACTATTTCTAGGGCATCAACCTCCTAATATTAGACCTTATCGTTATCCATACCTCCAAAAGACCGAAATAGAGAAATTAGTATAAGAGCTTCTTAAGGTAGGAGTCATTAGACCTAGCAAAAGCCCTGACTCCTCTCCAATTATTTTAGTTAGAAAAAAGGATGGCTTATGACGTTTATGTGTCAATTTTCAAGCGCTTAATAAAATGACCATCAAAGATAAATTTCCTATTTCAGTCATAAACGAGCTATTAGATGAACTCCATGGGGTAGCTTATTTTTCCAAGTTAGACTTACGGTCAGGCTACCACCAAATACGAGTCAATGAAAATGATATTCCTAAGACAGCCTTTCGCACTCATGAAGGGCACTACGAATTCTTGGTGATGCCATTTGGCCTGACCAACGCTCCTTCTACCTTTCAAAGTCTAATGAATAAGGTATTTCACCCTTTTCTTCATAAATTTATATTAGTTTTCTTTGATGACATTTTGATTTATAGCAAAACATGGGAAGAAAATTTGGACCATGTTAGACAAGCGTTACAAATCTTGGAGGAAAATCAACTTTATGCAAAATGATCAAAGTGTTCCTTTGGAAAACAAGAAATTGAATACTTAGGGCATATTGTCTCAAAGGAAGGAGTTATGGTAGATCCTTCCAAAATCGAGGAGGTGAAAAATTAGCCTATTCCAAAAACCTTAAAAGCTCTACGTGGGTTTCTTGGACTAACGAGATATTATAGAAAATTTGTCCAAAATTATAGTAAAATCATTGCTCCTCTAAAAACATTACTTAAGAAAAATGCTTTCAAATGGTCATCTAAAGTGGATGTGGCCTTTATCACCTTGAAAACTATAATGTGTACCACCCCTATTCTAGCCATGACCAACTTTTCTAAATCGTTCATCATTGAAAGTGACGCTTTAGGAATAGGAATGGGAGCCGTACTCATGCAGGATGAAATGCCTCTTGCTTTTATAAGCAAAGCATTTTCTCCTAAGAATTCAGCTCGTTATACATATGAAAAAGAGATGTTGGTGATTGTCCATGTTATTCAACATTAGAGGCCTTACCTTATTTTCCAACATTTCATTATATGCACTAACCATCATAGCTTGAAGTATTTTTTGGAACAAAGGACTAATACCCCAGAACAACAAAAATGGGTTACTAAACTTCTTGGCTATGATTATGAAATTACATATAAAAGGGAAAGGACAACATGGCAACCGATGCACTTTCTAGAAAATTTGAAGATATGCCTCAAGTCCATCCTCTTTCTTCCCTTATTCCTAAATGGGTAGATGAGGTGCATGAAGAATGGATAAATGATCCTACTATCCATGCCTTAATTCAACAACTTCAACATAATCCTAGTAGCAAAATTCCATACACTTGGAAGGACAATATATTAAGATACAAAGGGAGGATTGTCCTTGTAGCACCCCAAAATTGGCGCAGTGAAATTGTAATAATTACATTCATCCTAGTAAATAATTTAAATTCAAATTTTAACCTCCCAAACTACCCGTTAACCATCGGGTAATCCGTTTCCCCTTTTCTCGTGCCATTTTTAGAGGTTGTTTTGACCGTTTGACAATATCTTTGTCGATCAGATGATATTGCCCTAGATCTGATGATTTCGTCTGGGCTAGGACATCCAGACGATCTTGTCGCAAAACTAATTTTGCACAATTAGCTTCTATTCCAACGGGCCTCTGATCCAGGTAGAAACATGTCTGCGTTGTTAGAGACCCTCCCCCATTGGAGATCTCCCAAATAGGGATGATCTCCAACCTCCTAACCTCCCTCCTAAGCCTATTTAATCCTAAGCCCTTCCCTTAGCACCCCCTGGCTGATAATTCTTGTAACTTGACTGTATACATGTTAAAACATCCTAAGTTTTCATTTGCATTAGTTCTATATCAATTTTGTTGCAGGTACATTACTATTTTTTAGCCGGAGCAAGCTTACATCATCGTCGACGAACCTGTTCAGATCGGAGGCGAACCTATCGAATCAGAGACGATTTCATACCAATGCGAGACGATTTCGACTATAGTCAACATTGAGGCAATTAGTGCCTGAAGTTTGCATTTCTCTACCCTTTTTCTACTATTTTATTCTGCAATTAGCTTAGTTTATTCAGTATTTTATACTATTTTGCATTTTGGAGTTCACCCATCTAGATCAAATGCATGATTAAATCATAAGTATTATTTAATTAGCATAATTCATTCATGTTTCTATGTTTAAGTTTTAGTTTGATAGTGCTACTATCATTTTATACTATTTCCCTTTGTTATCACTATTGTATCTTCTGTATTTTGCACCCATTTCTCTGTTTGCAGGTCTCTGACGAATTCGTCTGACGAATTCATTAGATATCAGATGATCTTGTCTGATCTCAAATGATCCTATCAAATTAGAGGTGATCCTGACTACTTCAACATCAAAATCATCATTAGACATCCGGATCAGGTATTCTTCATTTATATTCTGTAATTTCTCTATTTTCTATCTTTAAATCTATTTTTTGTACTCATTGAATTTGCATCTGCATATAGAATAGCTTAGACGCATTTTGGCCAAACCTAGGATATGAATGCTTAAGGTTAAAAATGAACACATAAAACACATTCCCAACCTAGGCGTGGAAACTGCCATTAAATGTTTCCTGGTGAACCCACCATCCATCAAAAACACCTCCCTTGAGAGGCGGGACCTTCACAAGTCCTCTCAGTCCGAGGTACCGTGACATCCTTTTCACATCCCCATTTCGAGCAAGGATCCTATAGCCTGAAGGTAAGGGTGTGAAAAATTTGGAGCGATACATTTTGGTGAACCTGACATGAATGCATCATAACCTTTTGAAAACAAAACAAAAACAAAAAAAATAAAACAACTAAAACATAGATGCATTTCAAATCCTTTCAAACTGATAAGTTGCATATTATATGGTAGCTCCTAAGAAAATATTAGCAGTTACTATAAATGTAGAAAACCAATTGGCAGCCATAGAAGTCAATTCTGTACTTAGTGTGCCTGAAACAAATAGAAATCAACTCTTGTGGGATGAACTTGATAGAAGACTTAGTGTCATCTCATCTAGGTCAATAGAACTTAAGCAAATCAAGAGGCTAGTCCTAGTTAAAATCCTGGATCCTCATCAACTAGTCTTTTATCATGAACTCCAGAGAGCCTGCCATAGATGGTTAGCTTATAGGAGAGCTCTTGTATCTTCAGAATTGTTCACCTTCGAGGAATACCTCGAGAATGCAGCCATTGTACACCAGTTCCTAGGTCTTGTAGAAGACCAAGAGGTTGTTATTATAGATAGGGAAAGATGGAATAGAGTTCCTCGAGCTGTGTTATATCGAGAGTATTGCCACAAGCTTTACTTCTATCAACCAGCATCTGAGACAGATAATATCACTATAGCTCTTTTCATTAAATTTTTAAAATAAAACTTTCAATTTGAAGAAGAACACTTCATGACTCCTAAAGAACTAGAGCCCATTAATGATATTTATAAATTGTTTATAGAAAACTAGCTCATTTATTTTCAGTCTTATTATTTCTTGCATTTATTGTACTGTTTTTCATCTTTACAATATTATAACAAAAAAAAAACTAAAAAAAAAAAAAACATAGCAAAAACTTAAACATTTCATTGTAGTAGGTATATAATTAATATATACCTCTTAAGCTTGTTGCATATATATATATATATAATATATATATATATATATATATATATATAATATATATATATATATATATATATATTTGCTGAAATCTGAAATTAAAGCACCATGCCTAAACTTAGGAATGGTAAAGAAACTGTAGGAGAAGAAGAAGATTGGTTAAAAGATACAACTAGAGACCCAAATGTCCTCCCTGAAGATCCAATTCCGGAAGGAAAAACTCTAGATCAACCAGAACATGACCTAGGTGAAGACAATGAACAAGAAGGAAGTGTTAAAGAGGATGGACCCTCATCCCCTAGAGTAGCTCCAGATGGAACTATTGCCTTTGACAACGTAGATCATTTTTGGAAATTTCTCAATGATAATATTGATGCCCTTAATGTGGCAGTTCGTATTGATAAAGGGCAAATTAGTAACACTCAAGCAACCATGGAATATATGTATGATGTGCGCACTAATCCCTTGTCTTTCATTGATCAAAAAAGTGAAAATGCTGGGCCATCCAATACAGACATGGTCACTATGATGCAAAACATGTCAAAAAAATAGGTTACCCAACCTCCTAAGGAACCTGTTATTCAACCTAAAATCATTCCCACACAAAAGAAACCTTCCTTCACTACTTTATTTCACTAACTATTGAGCAATATGCTTCAAGTAAACAAAAACCTAAAACGAAGCCAAACACCAATTTTCAACAATCTTGAATACAACATAATACAACTTCAAAATTCCTTCATAACACCTTTCCTACCAATAATTTACACAATAGCAACATGGCATCTAATCTTCATGTCCCTCCATCATATACTCACAAAACTCCTATCAATGCCCTACCGAACCAATATGGTGGGCAAACTAGTAATCTGGAAGCCATGGTGAAATAGTTAGCTTCGCATATGGACCAGATAGATCCCTATCGTCCCTCGTACAATTATTGAGAGATCTGTAGTCAACCTTTGGATCCCATAGTTGTAGCTCAATCATACCCTAAGCATTTTCCCATGCCCATCTTGCCTATATATAAAGGAACCGAAGATCCCATAGAGCATCTTCGCATGTTTAGGATAGTGTGTCATGATATATCACATGATGACTTGCTATTACTAAAAATGTTCCCGAAAAGTTTATGTGGAATGGCATTAGAGTGGTACTATCAATTGCCTACTCATTCCTTGAGAAACTTTGAAGAAACAGCTGAATCTTTTGTCCATCAATTTAGTGCCTACATTGAGAGGCATGTAACCATTAAAGATTTATACAACTTAAAACAAGACAAGGATGAATGTTTTGTCGATTTCTTAGCTAGATGGAGGCAATTGATAGGAAAACTGCACTTTTTTCTACCTTATAGGGAAATGTTGGACATTTTGATCAATAATTTACAAGAACAAATATATTATGAGCTATCAACTGCTACTTTAACTACCTTCGACCAAGCTATAGATTTAGCTTGAAGAGTAGAATATGCCCTCATTAGGAGAGGCCAACTTAGGAAGAAGGATGATGAGAAAACATCTAGAAATCAATATAAAAATAAACAAGTTGTCGGTGATGGAGTCACTAACAGCAAAAATGTTGCTAATGTCAACGCAACGAAGACAACAAAAAAATTTATATTGAAACCTCCTGACAAACCTCCTTGAGAATTTACTAGATTAAATCAACCCTTATCAACTATTTTACCTCAATTACTCGAAAGAGGTTTGATCCAATTACTAACTATCCAAGAACTTGATCCAACTATACCCGGATACAGAGCTGACTTACACTATGATTTCCATAGAGGACCTGGACACTCTACCAACGCTTGTAAAAGGTTGAAACATAAAATACAAGATTTGATTGATAATAATGAAATGGAGGTGCAAGCCTTCCAACCTAAAAAAAACCCTCCTAATAATACTCAAAAGACCATTCCCCAAAATCAAAATCAAAATGCTAATCAAACATTAGACATATTTCAACACCCTTTACCAAGACATGGTAAAGAAGTGGCCAATCAAATCAAACATCATAATGTTCCTCCTCCTACCCGATATGTAGGAACCATTAGCAGACAATTACCTATTTAGGATCCTCAAATATTTGATACAACCTTATCCCTAGTTACGACCAGGCCCTTACATAATATTCCAACTTTTGATTTTAGTGATATAGAATTAGATAGTGAAAGTGAACTAGACATTACTTCAAACCAATCGAATAGTTCTAAAAATGAATTAGATCCTATTCAACCCATCACATATGCTATGGTTCTAGAAGAACCATTTCCTAGAAGAGTTACTACTTGACCCTCTTCTAATCAATTCCTCCCGAATGAACAAGCCATAAATGTTAGACCGAGACTAGTTCAATGTCCTCAATATAACATTGTAGGTACCATTGGAGTCGTTACCCGAAAACAGGCTCAAAATTCTCAACAAGAATCAAACCAAAATGATGGATCGGCTCCATTTATTTTGAAAAATCCCAATAAATGGAATCATGCTCCTAATGTTCAACCTAAACCCCCTTACAATATTAATGAGCAATTGTCCAATACTACAGCCAAAATTTCCATTTTGGATTTGTTAAGATCTTCTCCCACCCATAGGGATGAGTTGATGCTTACATTAAGCCAAATGATGGTACCTCAAAACATCCAACCTGAAGCTATGGCCAATACTATCATCACTCGAGAAGTTGATTGTATTGACTTTCAGGATAAAGATATCCCTCAACGCATTTTACATAAGGATAATCCCTTATATATTATTGCTCTAATTGGGGACGTAGCTATCAAACGAGTCCTGATTGATAATGGCTCATCTCTAAACATTTGCACTTTTGACTTCTACCAACGATTTGGCTTTAGAAGTGATGAAATGAAGAAAAATGATATGATTATCAAAGCTTTCAATGACAAAACACAAGAAACGTGTGGAGTTATTACCATCCCCTTGCAAGTTGGTCCTAGAACCCTAGAAACAACCATGTTTATTGTACATTGCCCAACATCGTACAATATACTCTTGGGTCACCCTTGGATCAACGCAATGCGGGCTGTCCCATTAAATTTACACCAATGTGTTAAATTTGAATTTAAAAATCATTTGGTCACTATCCATGGTGACCCTAGACCCTTTGATATGTGTGCTTTGGCAGAACCCGTTGGAGTGCAATTTTGCCTTGCTCTGTCATCCACACATCCTAGTTCTTATTTTTCATCTAAAATTGTGAAACACACACCCATAACTTCACCTATTTCCCCTCCATTAATTTCATCCTCCTATATAGATCAACAATATTCTAAACAAATCACTCTAGAACATCAAAAATATCTTAAATCTACAACCAATCCTTCAAGTTCTATCCCTATAAATTCAAAACCTACAGACACAACTATCATACCTTCCACATCTCAAGATATAGGGAATAATCCTTCTACATCTTATGCCATTTCTGATGAACTTTTACCAGATTTATCCACAACCTTAATATTAGAAAAGACAAATGCTTTCATGCAAGATTCAATTCTTTTAAATAACTTATCGCCATCTCCTCGTACTTTGGGCCTCCCACAACCTATGGGAAGTACTTACCAAGTTGGGAGTTGTGCCTTCATTTATAAAGGATATGACTGGGGAAGAATCCCTCGAAACATTAAAACTCATCATGAGGGATATGCTCGGTGTTATTTTACCAATGATTATATTAAATCTAAACCCATGATGCTTAAAATGGGATATAAAGGGAAAGGCTTGGGACCTTTCCAAAATGGCATGAAAGAACCTTTCGAGGTAGAACCGTGGCTCTGCCTCATGTGGTGTGGGCCTATTTCCTAGTAAGGGTCAACCCTTTCCTTTTGAAGATGATGATCATCTCATATGTTATCAAGATTATTTGGATAGGTGTGATGATTTGCCTCTTAAAAATTAGTTGTTTACATGTAACATGCTATCCATAGCTTACCCTAAAATGATTGCTGACTCCGATGAAGAGTTGGAAGGAGATATCTTCCATGACATATCTGTTGAAGATATGTTACACAATGGATTTTATTTTGATGGTTCTATACCAACTATAGCCCAACTTGAGGCCACTAATCCTCAAGATGAATTATCTAAATTAACCTTACAAGAATTACAAGAATTGGGTGTTTCACCTACCCCACCTAATTTTGACAGAGATCTACACATAGAGGTAGAAAACATCATTAAAATTAATATTGGAATGGAGGATAATCCTCACATAATCAATATTGGATCAGAATTAAGTTAAGAAAAACAAGAACAATACATTACATTCCTTAAAGAGTATGAGGATGTCTTCGCTTGGACATACGAAGATATGCCAGGTCTAGACCCTTCCGTAGTCATGCATCATCTAGTGGTCCATCCGAATGCTAAACCTGTTAAACAAAAACTTAGAAAAATGCATCCCAAAGTGGCTCTGCTAGTCAAAGGGGAGTTAGAAAAACTCCTGAATTTTGTCTTTATACAAGCTATTGATTATGCTGAATGGATCTCAAATGTAGTGCCAGTAACCAAAAAAGAAGCTACCAAAGTTAGGGTTTGCACAGATTTTAGAGATATTAATGTCGCATGCCCTAAATATGACTTTCCTCTTCCAAACATGGATCAAATCATTGAATTTACTGTCAGGAGTGGGATTATGTCCTTAATGGATGGATTCTTTGGTTATAATCAGATCAAGATAGCTCCTGAAGATCAGGCTAAAATAGCCTTTATTACCCCCTAGGGTACCTTTTGTTGGAAAGTGATGCCATTTGGCTTAAAGAATGTAGGTGCAACCTATCAATGAGCTATGACCTATATTTTTCATGATATGATGCATGATATCCTACATGATTATGTAGATGATATTATAGCTCGCTCTATTATTGAAGATAATCATTTAGATGATTTGAGAAAAGTTTTTAATCGATTACGAGAATATCTTATTCTATTAAATCTAGCAAAATGCATATTTGGAGTCAAGTCTGGCAAACTATTAGGGGTTCTAGTTTCTTTACATGGTATTGAAATTGACCCTCTCAAAATTGCGGCCATCACTGATATGCTTGCACCTACTAATATATCTGAGTTACGAAGTTTACAAGGTAAACTTCAAGCTATCCGTCGCTTCATTGATAAGCTGGCAGACAAAACCAGTCCCTTTCTTAAACTCCTTAAGAAGGATGTCCCTTTTAATTGGGACGACGAATGTAGAGAAGCTTTTGAACTTATAAAACAATACCTCCTTAATCCACCTGTGCTTTCACCACCTAAACCTGATCGCCCATTCCTCCTATATATTTCAGCCTCAGATTCTACCTTAGGAGCTATGTTAGCTCATCTTGATGATGAAAAGAGAGAACGTGCTAATTATTACATTAGCCAAACCTTCATCAGTTATGAAACCCGCTACACAACATTAGAAAAACTATGTCTAGCAGTCATTTTTGCTACGCAAAAATTACAACACTATATGCTTAGTCAGAAAGCTTATGTCATTGCCAAATACGATCCCTTAAGATATCTCATGAGTCGACCTTATTTATTGGGTCACACAACCAAGTGGGTTCTTTCTCTAAGCGATTTTGATCTCACATTCATAGGACAGAAGTTTGTTAAGGGTCAAATCATAGCAGATCAATTAGTTGTTGCACCCTTAGAGTCTACCCATCCCCTCATCATCGAGTTTCCTGATGAATGCCTTCAATTAGAGGTAGACCATATTGAACAATTGTCCTTATACTTTGATGGAGCCCGATGCATGAGTGGGGCTGGTGCGGGTATTATTTTAATATCTTTGTAAAAACATCTTATTCCTCTGTCCTTCAAATTGAAATTTTCTTGCACCAACAATACTGCTGAGTATGAAGCTCTAATCCTTGGCTTACGAGCTGCCTTGGTGCTAAAAATTAAACATCTGTTAGTTTTTGGTGATTCTCAACTGGTTATAAACCAAATTAATGAAGTTTATCAGACCAAAGATGATAAACTGTGCCCATATAAGGCCTATGTTTTACAACTAATGTCCCTATTTGATCAAGTTACCTTGGAAGCTATTCCTAGAACTTGTAACCGTGCAGCTGATGCTATGGCCACAACTGCATCCCTCCTGCCCTTGGAGTTAGATGACGAATATGCCACTATCATTATTCATCGACTCCAGGAACCCGCTTCAAATAAATCATGCTTAGAGCCTTTGGATGTGTTTCTAATCAATGAAACTACTCCGGAACCTTGGTATACAGACATATTTGATTTTCTCCAAAATGGGACTTTCCCTGCCAATTCTAATAGAAACCAGCGTCGGTTGTTATGTATACAAGCAAGTCGATTTGTAATAATTGGCAATACTTTATATAGGAGATCTTTTGAAGGTATCCTATTAAGATGTTTAAACTTAGAAGAGTCTAAATTAGCCTTGAGTGAAGCCCACGATGGATCTTGTGGAGGACACTTTAGTGGTAGCGTCATTGCTAAAAAGCTCCTTAGGATAGGCTACTTTTGGCCTACCATAGAAATGGATGCACATGATTATGTGTGCCATTATGACAAGTGCCAAAAACATGCTGACCTTGTCCATGCGCCTGCACAAGATCTGCAGGCTATTTCCTCTCCTTGGCCCTTTTCTAAATGGGGCTTAGATATTATTGGCAAAATCATTCCTGTGTCATCTGATGGACACAAATCATAACCGCCACTGAGTATTTCATGAAGTGGGTTGAAGCTATGCCTTTAGCTTCCTACAATGGCACACAAGTCTCTAAATTTATTTTTAATCAAATCATTTGTAGGTTCGGAATTCTTGCAAATCTCATCTTTGATAATGGAACTTGTTTCAAAAATAAAGATGTTAAAAAATTATGCCAAAAATATAATATTCAACATCGCTGGTCCACTCCCTATTATCCTTAGGGTAATGGTCAAGCAGAAGCATCTAACAAAACCTTAATCAAAATCCTCAAAATATTGGTCAATAAAACTGGCCGTGACTGGCACATTCAGTTATATCCAGCCTTGTGGGCCTATCGAACTAGTGTTCAAACCCCCACGAGAACTTCACCATTTGTTTTGGTTTATGGTTCTGAAGCAGTTTTTCCATTTGAATTGGAAGTTCCTTCTTTGGATCTGCTACTTCAAGATACCAAAGTAGGAGATGAATATCGTGCTGGTAGACTCAGTCAGTTGGAACTCCTAGATGAAAAATGCATCAATGCTTTGGAACATCTCCGTGCCTACCAAAACAAGCTTAAAAGATCATATGCTAAAAAAGTTCGTCATCGATCCTTTGAGATCGGTGACCTTGTTTTAAAAGAAAATCAAAAAAATACTAATGCAACTAAGGACCTTAAAGGTAAATTTGAGCCCAACTGGCTTGGACCATAGATTATTACTGCTAAATTTGAATCAGGAGCATACAAATTATCTACCTTAGATGGTAAAGAACTTAAAGAACCCATGAATATTTTGCATCTTAAACGTTACTATGTATAAATTTTGTCATTTCTGTATATATTTGTTCAAAATCACTATCTTGTATTTCTTTCAAATTTATAAATTCAAAAACACCAAAAACATTCATAATCATCAAAATCTTCAAAACTATTTGTTGCATTTATTTATGGCACTTGTTAAATTTTTTGTTCAAAAACAAAAATAAAACCAAAAAACAAAATAATGATAAAAATATAAAAACAACAATATGCTTGACTCTTTCGAAACCAAAACAATATAAAGAAGAAAGAGAGAGTCAATATTCTCAAAACTTCTCAAAAAGTATTTATATATATTTTTTCTTACAAATGTTGCGGTTATATGTTTCAAATTATTTTTGATAAATTAGCATTTATTTGGAATCCCTCACTTGCACACTCACAAAAATAAATATTTTGATTTTATCTGGCATGATTACTAATCTCTCTTATATCAAAGTCCACAAAATTCAATTAAATAAAGTTTGAGCATAGAGAATTGATCTTGTTATTTACTTAAACCAAGCACATCCTTTCACAATAAAATGATTATATTTGTAATTTCCATGTTTTGCTACATAGTAGAAGTGATTTCTTGAGCGAAAAGTTTCCCCTGCTATCCTATCATGCACATGGTCTAGAATCTTTGAGAATTTGCAAAAGGACAAGCTCACCCCTACCCAGAATAAAAATCCCTTGCTCTACAGCTAATCCGAGCAAGTATCCCTAGCATAAAAAGAAAAAGCAAAGTTCAAGAAAAAGAGAAAAGAAAAATGTTATTTTATATCATTACAGCAATATTTCAAGTACTATCTCAAAAATCAAGCAAAAATACAAAAGAAAAAGCAAAAGAAAGCAAAAGAAAAAGCAATAAAAATCCCTTTCCCTACCCTTTGACAAGAAAAGAAGGGTTGATGAGCTTGAATCCCTAGAATTCTCAATTATTCGACAACTGTGAGGTAAGCCCCATAACAGGTGATTTGTGCCGAACCTGCTTGGCCTTGGGTAACTCCTAGCGTGGCGATATGTCTGTCACATTAGCGACCTTCTTTTGTACAGACCTATGTCTTCTTATGGATTAGATATCTCTTGATAATCCGACCTACATAGTAGTCTAGTATGGTTATATGCATCTACATCATGGTTAATGAACACTTATTTGGTTTCTTCAAATCACTTGTATCATAGTATCTTGCTCAAAACTGGTAAATGAACATAGCAATTGCACACACATTTGTATTTGAGAGATTTTGTGTATCATTATGATAAATCAAGATTGGAAATGAATTCACATATGCACATGGGATTCCTTATAAATATAACTTTTGTCTTCAAAATACTTTGAAATATTTTTTGCAAATTTGTTTGGAATAATTCATTTTCTTATTTCAAGTACAGTTGTTTAGCATAAAGACAACTATATAATAGAAAAATCAAATTTTCTTTCAAAACTATACAATCAAAACATATATATCTAGTTGACTTCCGCGATGATGGTATAGTTGCAAAACCAAAAGTGGAATTTTATGCCTAGCGCAAGTCCTCATCTTCATATTTTCTATTTATCAAAAATCAACCATGCAATAAAACTATCTCTTTTTTATTTTTGCGATGATGGTATAAGTCTATACCTACATATTCTATGCCTAGCGCAAACCATCGTAACAATTTTTATTCCCCATTTTTTTTTTTAAATCATGAAAAACATATGACTTAAATCATTTTATTACACAAATTTTGCTTTTCAAAAAAATGCACATTATCATTATTTCATGTCATTATGTCAACTTTCAATTTTGCAATGATGGTATAATTCCTAAGGAATTATCCAAAAAATTTATCACACTTAGGAATTTATGCCTAGAAAACATCATTTTAACATCATTTCATGCATACTATTTTTATGAAAATCTGAAAAACAAACCATCATCATCATCATTTGCACCATTGCACCAAAGTCTTAAGACAGTCTCTTAAGCATTCTTTTACTTTTAACAATATTTCTATCTTGGGATTAGCTTGACAACCGAGTGAGCAGCGACTCCATGAAATGGTCTATACTAGAGACAATGTCCTTTGAAATTATTGTTAGAAGTCTCTTTTTTTTATCTCTTATCACATTACATCACAAACGACCAATTTGTTACATCAGATTATTTCATTCAAAATATTACAGCATGACATTCAAAATTATATTTTTTCCAACGACATAATTTCATAAATCCTCAATCAAATTAATCAATCAAACATAAAAGCATCATCAACATACACATAACACAAGTCATATGATAAAAAACATATCATATATATAGCAAAAGTATATATACATCATCAAAACTAAATCGGTATGCCACAATTTTTACCTCAGCATACTCAATCCTCTATCAACAAAAAAATAATAATACATGCTCTATGTCTCAATCTGTACAAAGCCATGCAGTGATCTAGCATCGAGATCCCCTCGAGCTCTCAGCATCATCTCCTCCCCTACCCTGTAGAGGACGAGGTGGCCCCATCATAGTATGTGTGGTACTATGAGTCCTAGTCGTCGATCGGGATGAGCTCCTCGATGACCCAGTCCTGATTAGATCTGTAATGGTAGTCGACAGTTGTACCCTCTAGCCCTTTGGCACCATTTGGAAATAGATACCCTGGTAGAATGCGGTCTGAGCAACCGACTGCATCAGCTCCTGAGTGCTCGCCCCTTCGCCCCATGCTCTGAGGTGTGCAACCTCATCTCTGAGCTATGTAGACTCAACTCGATGGCATGCAACCTCATCTTGTAGAGTCTGCACCTATGCCTGGAGACGAATATTCTTCACCTAGAGAGTAGCCATCTCGCTACTCTCTCTTGTGTCAACACCCTTGCCCTTGTTAGACAATGGTGGCCTATCTCTCTATGGAGAAGTGGGTCTCTCCACCCTCCTCTCCCATTGTCACGGCCTCTCCTACGCCTGTGGCCTCCTAAGCTCTCTCCCATTGTGACCATGGGCCACCTCCATAGCTACCTGGCATCGCCTCCCTATCTGATGCACAACTGCATGTATCAGACCCTGAGCCCTCATCATCTGAGGAGGGCGGATTCCTGCGTACCAGGCATCATAGTCATCTATGACCCCTATGTCATCCCCATCCATTGGTTGAATGGGGGCATCATCCGAGTCCTGACTCTAGAAACGTTGCATGTCTGGAGCCCCACTCACTGTAGTGTTATCCCAGACATTATGAGAAAACTCATAATCCCTAAGAGATGGGATCCCCTGCTACACACTGAACTATCACAAAAATCGATCATAACGCTGGAGCTCCACCTCTCCTCTATCCATCCATAGCTATCAAACTCGCCTAACGTGAGCTAACTCCTGTCCATCCTCAGCCCACCCTAGGTGCCCTCGCCATGGCCTCTAGGTGATCTGGTCTGGGACTAGGTCATCTAGCAGTCTCTGGGACATCGAAAGGTTGATCCACTACTATGACCCTCTCCGAAGCCACCAGTAGAAAACTCAAGGCCTCTCCTTATCAATCCCTATCAGAGGAAGCCCTACCGGCCTCTACACTGCAATGTGCTCCCAGCACCAAACCTATAGGAGTGATGTCATCACCAGATATTGATTGCCCTTGTACACGACCCCATACAGGATCCTGTACAGTTGGCATAGCACAAAACTACCCCAAGAGAATTTGTAGCCATGGTACCGCATGTCATAGATCACATCTGCTAGCATCCATGGCACCCTGCACCTACTTTGGTGGCACAAAAGAAGTCCACCAACCACTCTAGCTAGAACCCGTGTGAGTCTAGATGCCCCAGGCATCTGATGTAGTGCCTCAATGTTAACTCTGCCCTTCTCTAGGGTGAAGCTCGAGTCACCACACAATCTTCCCATAGCATGGCCCTGATTGGCCACAAGAGTGATTAATCGTCCTTGTATGGGGATTCTTAGAATCCTCCATACATACTCCAAAGTGGGAGTCATCTCCCCTGTAGGTAGCCAAAAAAAAAAAAGAACCCGGATACCATCTCTCTGCTAGGGCTGTCAGTAGCCCCATATCTGTAGACACTTGTGGCATCTCTGCCACATGCTATAAGCCGGCTTGTGTTAGCTGATCCCGCTCTACCTATGTAAGAGCGGCTAAGTCATCTCTTAAACCTCCATACTTCCATTCCTTGCTTTTTAGCAAACCTCTCTGCAACATAAACAACAACAACAAATAATCATTAATAATAAATTCAACTATTTAAAAATGCAAGTAAAATAAGTTCAATTTTATGCAATTGATGATATCGTCCACTATTGGATGATATCGTCCCAAATTTGAGCAAAATCGTCTCTAATTTTGTAAGCCGAAATCATCCTTAAATTGACGAAATCGTCCCCGTTTCGCCGATTTCGCCCTTGGACGAAATTGGCGAAATTGAGACGATTTCATCGAAATTAGGACGATTTCATCTCGACAACATCGACGGCCCAAAAATGGTTGCGATGCTCAAAAATTGATTAAAATTTACCTAAAAAGCATGTAAAATCAAATTAAAGCATTCTAAGTTAAGTCTAGACTCTTACCCGTAGCCCGTGTCGGACCTCTATTGATCTGTGCATCGTCTCCACCATTTTTGCTTCCAGAGCTCTAAAACCAGTAAAGTGAACAGTAAAAATGAATTAGGGTTTTACCCTATTTTTCTTAATTTTATTCAAAAATAATTCAAAATTAATTTTTCTTTTTCTCTTTTTTACCTCAAACGTTCGATTTGGGTAAAAACACGGAGGGGGCACCATAGTAAGCTGTTGTACAATTCGACCAAGAATCATCGCCTAAAAATGAGAATAATTTTTTGCTTTCTCGTAGATCGAGAAGAACTCATCTTTAATGCATTTTCTTCAAAAAATTCGCTAAAGAGGGGGCAAAATGTAGCACCCTAAAATTGGCGCAGTGAAATTGTAATAATTACATTCATCCTAGTAAATAATTTAAATTCAAATTTTAACCTCCCAAACCACCCGTTAACCGCTGGGTAATCCATTTCCCCCTTTTTCGTGCCATTTTTAGAGGTTGTTTTGACCGTTTGACGATATCGTTGCCGATCATACGATATCGGCCCAGATTTGACGATTTCGTCTAGGCTAGGATGTCTAGATGATCTTTTCGAAAAACTAATTTTGCATAATTAGCTTATGTTCCAACGGGCCTCTAATCTAGGCAAAAGCATGTGTGCGCCATTAGAGACCCTCCCCCATTGGAGATCTCCCAAATAGGGATGATCTCCAACCTCCTAACCCCCCTCCTAAGCCTATTTAATCCTAAGCCCTTCCCTTAGCACCCGCTTGGCTGATAATTCCTATAACCTGACTGTATACATGTTAAAACATCCTAAGTTTTCATTTGCATTAGTTCTATATCAATTTTTTTGTAGGTACATTACTGTTTTTCAACCAGAGAAAGCTTACATCGTCGTCGAAGAACCTGTTCAGATCGGAGGCAAACCTGTCGAATCAGAGATGATTTCGTACCAATGCGAGATGATTTCGACTGTAGTCAACATTGAGGCAATCAGTGCCTAAAGTTTGCATTTCTCTACCCTTTTTTTGCTGTTTTATTCTGCAATTAGCTTAGTTTATTTAATATTTTATACTATTTTGCATTTTGGAGTTCACCCATCTAGATCAAATGCATGATTAAATCATAATTATTATTTAATTAGCATAATTCATTCTTGTTTCTATGTTTAAGTTTTAGTTTGATAGTGCTACTGTCATTTTATACTATTTCCCTCTATTATCACTATTGTATCTTCTGTATTTTGCATCTATTTCTCTGTTTGCAGGTCTTTGATGAATTCGTCAGATATCAGACGATCTTGTCTGATCTCAGATGATCCTATCAAATCAGAGGCGATCCTGACTGCTTCAACATCAGAATCATCATCAGACATCTAGATCAGGTATTCTTCATTTATATTCTATAATTTCTCTATTTTTTGTCTTTAAATCTATTTTCTATACTCATTGAATTTGCATCTGCATATAGAATAGCTTAGACGCATTTTGGCCAAACCTAGGATATGAATGCTTAAGGTTAAAAACGAACACATAAAACACATTCCCAACCTAGGCATGGAAACTGCCATTAAATTTTTCCTGGTGAACCCACCATCCATCGAAAAATCATCAAAATACACCTCCCTTGAGAGGTGGGACCTTCGTAAGTTCTCTTAGTCTGAGGAACCACAACATCCTTTTCACATCCCCCTTCCGAGCACGGATCCTATAGCCTGAAGGTAAGGGTGTGAAAAATTTGGAGCGATACAGTCCTCAACCCCAATTCAACTTATCATGAAAAACTTCTTCATGAGTTACATACCTCACCCACTACAGGCCACTCGGGGTTCTTAAAAACCTATAAAAGAGCCACTACCTCCTGCTATTGGGTAGGAATGAAAAATTACATCAAAAACTTTGTAAAAGAATGTAAAGTTTGCCAAAGACAAAAGGGGGAGACCCTCACTATTCCAAGATTACTTCAACCTCTTCCTATACCCACCAAAACATGGATAGATATTTCTATGGACTTTATTGAAGGATTACCAAAATCAAGAGGAAAAACAACCATTTTTGTAGTCGTTGATCGTTTATCTAAATATGCCCATTTTTGTTCCGTGGCTCATCCTTATACCGCTAGCACTATAGCCCACCTCTTCCTAGATAACATCTTTAAATTACATGGTATGCCCTTCACAATTTTTAGTGACCGTGACCCAAATTTCACTAGCACCTTTTGGAAGGAATTGTTCAAATTATAAGGTACTCAACTTTGTATGAGCTCCGCTTACCATACTCAAATCGATGGCCAAACAGAAGTTGTAAATAAATGCTTGGAAACATACCTTCGATGTTTTGTTTCTACTCAACCACTCCATTGGGTAAAGTGGATTTCACTAGCGGAATGGTGGTATAACACTTCATACCATACGTCCATCAAAATGACTCCTTATGAAGCACTATATGGTCAAACACCACCATCCTTCACTTCCTATATTCTAAGGACTACAAAAGTCCATGCGATGGAAACAGAACTTGCTAATAGAGATGACATACTACGGATCCTAAAAGAGAACCTACACACCGCCCAACATCGCATGAAGCAGCAAGCCGATCAACATAGAAGCAAACGTAGTTTCCACGAGGGTGATATGGTTTTCTTACATCTCCAACCTTACCATCAATCCTCTCTTAAACAAAAAGGTTCTCAGAAGTTAGCACCCAAATTTTATGGGCCATATAAAGTTTTCCAACGTATTGGGACCATTTCTTACAAACTAGAGCTTCCTCCCTCTTCCAAAATTCTCCCCATATTTCATGTATCTTGCCTTCAGCTCATAGTGAGAGCCCATATCATGACACAACCCACTCTCCCTGAATTCTCCTATGATGGAGTACTTCTAGTCGAGCCAGAATCTATCTTGGATCGTCACTCTTGTCACCTTCATACTCGCGATATCACAGAAGTTTTAATCCATTGGAAAGGTCTACCTTTAGAAGATGCAACATGGGAAAATTTTCAAGATATCCAGCAGCAATTTCCAAATTTCTAGCTTTGATGACAAAGCTCCTTTAAGGGGGGTGGCATGTTAGGACCCTCCTAACATATCCTAATTACTTATATTATTTATTCATTATATTATAGGGTCACAACCCTTCACTCTTACAACTATTAGACTAGGTATTTAAATGCAATCCACATATGATAATAAGGCATCATTGAACAAATATATAAATTAAGTCTATTGTGGGTTTTCTACCTTACAATCAAAAACCGATTCAATATAAAAATGATCCTACTTCCCGCACCATTTAGTTTCATACCACTATACTACAAGTGGTGTAGTTTGTTATGTAGTTGGAACATCATTTGAAGCCACAGGTTGTGTGACTTGACTTGGATATCTCTTGTTCTTGGTCACAATACTCACCATCCCAACATACCCTTGAATAGGGTGTTTTTGGTTCACCTCATTCATTGGTTTAGTAGGCACTGCCTATACCTCATGATTTGGTAAAAGGTCTTTGAAAATACCTATTTTTTGATTGGTAGGAGCTACTACAGCATCTACTGTAAGCTCATTCATCTCAATCATGTCTTGTACTACATGTTTAAAACTATAGCATGATTGTAAATCATGGCCACCTTGTCAATGAAACTTACAATACTAATCCTCTCGATGTCCCATAAGCTTGGGTTTACCTGTTTCTAGATTGTTGGGTTTGATATCTGGTAAATTAACCATATTTGTAGCCCATAATTGATTGAAAAGAGAATCCATAGATTCAGTGATGGGAGTAAATTATCGCTGAGGGCAACATTGTTTTTGTCCATGGTTCACTGTACCATTATTGTTATAATTTGTAGGAGGAGGTTGAGCCTGATAGTTCACCTTTTGGGGAGGTGTAACTTGAGGAGGCATAGGAACATTTATGGCCACTTTATTGACTGTATTTGGCTTTGTAGGTGCTAAGCTATTCTTAGGATTCTTTGTCCACTCCTTGCGAAGTTTTGTTATTTCTCCCTCTTGGATTTTTATTTCTTCTATGTTTCTAGCCTATGCTAGAGCTTCTTCCAAGGTAGGGTATTGCTATAATTGCAATGTCAAATAGATGGGTTTCAAGCAACTCTTTGAGATAAAACAAGTTAATTCAGTCACTCGAAATAGATAAGGTAGCTTAGCCAAAAGTGTTCGCCACCTATTTCCATAGTTAATAATCATCTCATCCTTGGTTTTTTTCATTCCTGTGAGGTCGGTTAATGTCACCTTTCTTTTGGTGTTAAAGGTGAAACATTTGAAAAATGCATCAACAAATTGTTCAAATGTGTATATGCTATGTTTTGGAAGTTGGTTGAACCACTCAATGGCAAGACCAATGAGGGTACTCAAGAAAGTTCTTAGGAGCAATGTATCATTGTCCTGTATGTTGAAGCACATATTTAGAAATCTAGTAATGTGCTCTTGAGCATCTTATTCACCCTTGAATATTTCAAATTTGGAAATTTTGAAATTCTCAAGATAGATCGGGGAAGGAATGGATGGGTGTAATGGTTGGTTCTTTACCTAATACAAGGTAGGCTTTTGAAGTCCATTGCCAGCTATCTTACCTTCTACAGTTTCTAAGCGTGCAAGTAGATCTTGATATGCATCCGAGGATTTAATATCCTCTTCCTTATTTTGAACTCATAGAGGTGGACAAGGAATATTAAGCCTAGGTTGGGGTGGTTGATTTACATCAACCATTCCTCCATAAGGTTCTTCTACATAATCCTCATCTTGTTCCAAATCATTGTAGGCCCCATAAGGTGTTTCAAGTATGGGCCTACAAGGAGGAACTAACACCTGTTGAAGGCGATCTATGTTTGGCCTATCATATGCATTCTATTGAGGCCTATGAGGTCTAGGAGGCAACATAGGATTAGGTCTAGGAGACCTATCTTGTTGGAAATTTGGTTGCCTCAAGTGATCCTCTTGTCTATGCGTACTTAGAGTGACAGGTCCATGATGAAAAGTTTCTTAAATTTGTCATTCAAGCTTTTCTTTATCTATTTGTTGTCATTGCTCTAAGAGATCTAAGCGATGTTTATCTGATATAAGTCGATTAAACTTAGCTTGGTGGTCAGCATATCTCTAGACCAAATTATTAATTTGATCAGTTGTATTAGGTCTATGTAACTTAGCATGATTGCCTTGTTGTCTATCATATTTAGGAGGTTCTATGAGATCAATTATGTGCTTCCCTCGATTGAGGGCAGTTGCATTGACTTGAGGTTCTCTCCTAAACAAATATTTTTGAAATACTACTGGTGTAGAGGCACAACGTGCTTTCGTTAACATATTTTCATGAGGATAATCTGAATGTTCCTCAGGTCTTCCCTCATAGACAAGGTAAGGTAAGATGGAATAAGGTCACCTAATTTTACGAGTATCATACTCATTGTGATTTTGATACCTTGGAGTAGGGTGACTTGAAATCTTGAGATGATCATTCAACCCTACTCGAGGTGTGAGCTCTTGCTTCTGTATATAATCAGGAGTAGATTATCAAACAGGCATGCGAATGTGTGGTATTTCTCTATGTGGAGGCACCTCATTACATGGTGACTCTTCTTGAAATAAGGTATTTGTAGCATATAAATTAGGGAGATACTTTCCCAAAATAGGACTATGACCTATAGGAGTACCCTGTGAAGGGATCCCCTATAAGCTAGATCCTCTAGTTAACTCTCTGGGAGTAACCATCCACTCATCAGTTGGTCTACAATTGAGAAGAGTAGCTGATTTCTAGGGAGGAATAATCCTACCCCTAGGCTCAACACGAGGATGTTCTATATCCTCTTCTATATTGCCCATAGCTTTTGCCCATGAATGGGCTTGGCTACAGGTACGTACCATAGCTATATAATCTAACTACTATGTGTTTATCTTCTTTACAATTTATATGAATTTGAAACAAACAAACAATAGAGACACACAAGCATAAAAGTGATTATCTCATTTTAATTTTTTTAGATGTGAATCCTAAACTGTTTTTTGTGTTTCAAGATGTGTTGCTTTGTAAATAAAATACTTTTCTCATTTTTGATATTTTATTGAATGATATTCTCAAATTTTAAGTGGTTTTCACCTATATACTCGCATCTCGACAACCGAAAGTGAAATTCTGGTCATGTGAACCAACCAAAGTATGGAGATGAAATCCATACCCGATCAGGGAGCATAGGTCCTACCGATCCTCACCCAACACCCCGTGTGCAATAATACACCCCTCCGAAGAGGAATGCGTGCTATTTTGCATGGTTAGGATAGATCTTGGAGTTGGTATTGGCCAATAGAACAAGTTTCATAGGATTTGAGTCAATGGATGGAGATGAAACCCACCATAATTGAACTCTATCAGTGGTTGGGAATGAAGTCCAACTCACCAATGTTTAAGTGGATCGTGGTGTGTGTGTGTTCCTTTTAAAATATTTGAAAGAAAACAATAAATCACTCAATGATTTTTGACTAAATGTATGAAAGTGCATTTTTCTTTCAGAAACATTAGTAGCATAAAAAGGAAAGCACTAAAATGAAACACCTATATGAAATTAACCCTTTTTGGGCAAGTGGCAAGCAGTAAAACCAAAAAAAAAAGCAAAAATTCTACTATTATTTTCCTTATTTATTCTGATATAATTAATGCACAATTTTGGAAAGAGGATATCTAACCTTTCTATGCATAGAGAAGACAATAAAATGTAAAATTTAACTATTTTGAACAACAAATTTGCAAATTGAAAGTGCAAAAAGGTGTAAAAATGAACCTGAAACTTGTTGTTTCTATAAATTTTTGTAGAAACCCTCTGGTTTTATGGTCATACCAGGAATGGATGGTCACATATTGGGGGCCATCCCACCCAGTGCCATGGAGCTGGCCATCTCACCTAGTGCCATGGAGCAGTAGAGAGGCCATTTTTGTTCAGAGTAGTTTGTACCTGCAATAGAGAAAACCAGAAAAGGAGGTTCAAATTAACATCATACAGAGGGGGAGACTTAAAAATATTGGATACCATGATCACCACTAAAGATACAAAATTTACTACATCACCTTAAGGGCATTCCATTGCAATGTAAAGCAGTTAAAAAGCATTCAAGAGGGAAAAACATATAAACTTGTAATCTATCAAATTGAAGCAAAAAGCATATAATAAAATGGTGGATTTCTCCTCTTATTCATTCATTATTGGATTCAAGTGTGAGATTACAAACATCCCCTTAAGGGCTTTTAACAAATTGATACACTCAACATTACAAAGTTTCAAGGGATCCAGTCCCTTGAAATGGGCCTTAAAGCGATGTAACTGTGGTGAAGTATTTATAAATCTCACATCTCACAATTGAGAGCTATCCTTCAACATGTTATTCTAGTATTCTTAGCTCCTTCCTTCTACATATAACACCTACATCTACACACAAGGGACTACAATGGGGTTAATAGCACTTGTTTCATAGAATGGATATAACATAGAAAGCATAGTAAAAGAGGTAAATGTTGCAACCAAATGAAATTATCTATATATATAAAAACTGATATATAGTAAGCATATGCATATATAAATATTATTTAAACACAAATAAACAAATTTTGAATCAATATTAAAGGTGAAACTATGCTTGATTGATGGCCATACCAGGGTGATCCAAATAGACCTATAACATTTGGGATCACCAAACCGGCATCAAAACTCCTCCAAACTACTTCAAATTTGGACCATAGGTTCCTTAGGACATTACTAATGGTATTATGGATGAATTTCTCTAAAATTCCACCCAATTTTATGGTCATACCAGGGTGTGCCATGGGTATACTGCTAGCTGTCCCCAGGTGGGACGGTTACAAAACTGCCTAAGTTTTGTCACCTATGGCCTTGGTAATTGGTCCAAAAGTGGTATGGGGTGTTTTCAATAGATGGGGCAAAAGAATACTCCAATTTTTATGGTTTGGTTTTGGTTATTCGAGCCTATTTCCCCCTAAAATCCCCTTCGAATGAAGAGGGTTTCAAGGCCAAGGTGAGGCAGGTTTAGGTTTGCAAAGTATTGGGATATAATTTGGGTAGCACTTCATTGATCTATTCTCTAAATTATCCTATTTCAAAAATGGGAGTTTGGATATTATTTTATATCCCAAGAGGACACTTAGAGCAAAATAGCATATTTTCCATGCAGGGCAGGTGACGCCATGTGTCCTAATCGCATTATGGCATGATTAGGAGAAGGTTGACCATTTGGGTGCTTCCAATAAACTATCCTACTATCCATCAACAGGTCCCCAATCAATTTGGGGTGATTGGATGCACTAATGGTAGTCTTGTATTACCATTTAGCATGTCCTTTGACTTTTTATTTGGTCTAGTTAGGGACCATCCCACCTAGGGATGGTTGCTGATGGCCATCCTTGGGTGGGACAATCACCAACTATGGCTATCCTTGGGTGGTACGACAACCAGTAGGAGCTTAAAAATTGCTCCAGACTACTAGGAACCCTCCAAAATAAGTTTTGGAGTCTTTTGTAAACCTTTTGCTAGCCTATAGGGGTGCCTAATAAGGCCATATATTGTCGATAAGAGGGTATATGTAATGCACTGATAGTCTTATACTATTTATGCAATTTAGGTGTCTAAACTTGGACCTACAAATGTATGTTAGGGCTAGATCTAAATTTGGTTTTCCACAACCTTTCAATGGACCCTACAAAGAAACCAGTCAAGTAAAAGCTTAGAAAGATGCATCCAACCATCATTTTGATGGTAAATAAAGAGTTGCAAAAATTGTTTGATGTAGTCTTTATTGTTCCCATCGACTACATAGAATGGATATCAAACATAGTGCCCATAGGAAAACCTGATGGAAGAATCCACATTTGCATGGATTTTAAGGATATCAATAAGGCAACACCAAAGGATTCATTCTTATTTCTAAACATAGATGCTCTTGTAGACACAACTACAGGTCATGAGATGCTCTCCCTAATGGATGGTTTTTTTTGTTACAACCAAATTTAGATTAAACTTTAAGACAAAAATAAAACTACATTCACCACTCCATGGGGAACATTCTGCTTCAAAGTAATGCCATTTGGTATTAAAAATACTGGTGCCGCATATCAATGGGCTATAACATACATTTTCCATGACTACATGCACAAGATATTAGAATACTACATTGATGACTTATTGGCCAAGTCAATACTGTGTGAAGAGCACATTTGAGACCCTCAAAAAGGTCTTCGATCACTTTATTGAGCACAATTTCAAGTTGAATCCCAAGAAATGCATCTTTAGTGCAACTTCTAGAAAACTCTTGGGATTCACCATTTCTAAATTAGGCATCGAGGTAGACCCAACAAAGGTAAAGGCTATCCTAGAAATGATCCCGCCCACTAACATAAAAAAGGCTAAGAAGCCTACAAGGAAAAGTATCATCCATAAATTGATTCATTGCATAACTATCAAAAAAATATTAACCATGAATCGACTACTACATAAGGGGGTCCCATTCCAATGGGATGAAAAATGTTAGCAAGACTTTTCTAAAATCAGGAAGTACCTAGTAATGTTGCTAGTTCTAGATCCACCAAGACCAGATGTACCATTCCTATTATATATATCCACTACTAATTTTTATTTGGCCACCATGTTGGCCCAAAAGAATAGTCAAGATAAATAATAAGAAATATACTACATCAACCACACCTTGGTAAGCTACGAGATAGGATATGCATACATAGAAAAGCTATGCTTAGCAGTGGTCTTTTCAACCAAGAAATTACACCACTACATGTCGAGCCATATGACATATATAATATCCAAAAAAAATCCTTTCCAATATATGATGATCAAGACATATCATACTACACGTACTACAAAGTGGATCATGCTATTGACAAAATTCAACTTGGAATTCATATGCCAAAAATCCATCAAGGGACAAGTCATAGCTGATCAGTTGGCTAAGGCACATCTTTAGAACAGTAGACCCTTCACCATAGAACTTTCTGATGATGCAATATTCACATTACCAGAAGCATCCAAACCCCAAGAACCTAAAAATGAAGCTAAAATGACTTTGTTCTTTGATGGTTTGAAGTGTGAGCAAGGATGTGGTATAGGGATTATCTTTTTCACACCACAAGGTGCTCCAATGCCCTTGTAATTTAAGCTAGACTTCCATCGCATGAATAGCAATATAGAATATGAGGCCCTAATATTAGGTCTCTGAACAACCATCGCTATGAAAATAAAGAGGCTAAATATCTTCGATGACTCCCTCATCATAGTAAACCAAATCAACAGACTATTTCAATGTAGGGATCTAATCCTGAAAGCTTAAAATGATCTTTTTGATACCTATCTAGCCCAACTAGAATGGCATGACATCAAGGTAATACCTCAATCATAAATAGATTTATAGACACCATGGCATATTTGGGATCCTTAATCCCTCAAAATCCATCTATTGATTTCACTATAATTCATGTAAAAATGCTCTCACACTTAGCAATGCAGTGTGAGGCCTTTTATAACAAAGAATAAATCAACATGATTCATATAGAACAAGACCATCAATAGTTCTATAAAGCCAAATACTTTTTAAATAAGGCACCTTGGGGGTCCTTGATCTTGCAGGGTCTTACGAATAATGGTACCATCATTTGCCATAAGGTTATCTGCATTTGTGTACATAGAATTGCAAGAGAGACAAGTCATCTTGTCTGTTGAGTCTGTAGCCTATCAGGATTGGCTATCCCAATTACAAGATTTATTGAGGCTTGGAATTATCCCACAAGGACTGTCACATGCTGAAAGATAAGCATTTAGATAAAAATTGACAAGATATGTCTTACTAGGAGGCATATTGTATCATCAAAACTATGATGGAGTCCTCCATTGCCTAGAGCCCCAAGAATTAGCTTGGGAAATTTTGTAAGATCACAATGGTACATGTAGTGGCAACTTTAGTGACATGGCCATTGTCAAGCGCATACTTAGAATGGATTATTACTGGCCCACCATGGAGAAGTATTTCTATGAGTATGTCAAGAAATGCGTTAAATGTCAATATCATGCAAATTTGGTGCACTTGCGATCACAGGCCTTACATCCCATTCAGGTAGCTTGGTCATTTTCTTAGTGGGTTTTCAATATGATCAGAAAGATATATCCCCCATCTTCAGGCTAACACACGTTCATCTTAATGACTATTGAGTACTTCACAAAATGGGTGGAAGTGGTCCCCTTAGCCTCGATAATCGAACCATGAATTGCAGAGTTCATACTTCACAATATCATCTATCATTTTGGGGTCTCCTTCAATATAATATCGGATAATGGTCCATCATTCAAAAAAAAATATGCAAGCTTTAATGATCAAATACAACATTCAAAACTTTTTTCGACATCATACTATATGCAAGAAAATGGGCAAGTAGAAGCCTTGAACAATTCAATAGTAGCCATCTTAAAGAAGATAGTAAAAGAGAATCATAAGGATTGGCATCTATAATTACACCTTGTATTATGGGCTTACAAGACTAGCGTAAGGATACCCACTGGGGCAACACTATTATTGCTTGTGTATGGTGCTGAGGCCATTATACCCTTAGAGTTGGAAATTCCAACATTGCATATCGCATTGAAAGAGTTCATTAATGATGACACTATGCAACAAGCTCACTTGGACCAATTAACCCTACTGGATGAACATTGTGTTAACGCTCTTGAGCATCTTTGTGTTTACCAGGATCATCTAACACGAGCATATAATAATAAATTCTACTTAAGAGACTTTAAGGTTGGGGATTTTGTGCTTAAATAAAACCAATAGAACTCAAATCTACCCCCCCACCTATGAGACAAATTTACGGCCAATTGTTTAGGTCCCTATATCATCTCTGATAAGATTAGACCTAGGGCATATCACCTAACATCACTAGAAGGTGTTGAGGAGCCATAGCCTCTCAAAATTATTCATCTAAGGGAATTTCACACATAAGCACAACAAAACACCAAAAACATTCAAATAAACCAACAAAATATCAAAAACATTCATAAATTTCAAAATCATAAAAATAATAGAAAAATGTAACAACAAAAGGCTCCAAAGGCATCTTAAATCCCTTTGGTAAAAATCACAAAAATCCCCAAAGGTATCTTAAAGTCCTTTGGTAAAATCACAAAAATATCCAAAGGCATCTTAAAGCCCTTTGGTCAAATCACAAAAAGCTCCAAAGGCATCTTAAATCCCTTTGGTCAAATCACAAAAATCTTCAAAGTCATCTTAAAGCCCTTTGGTCAAATCACAAAAGGCTCCAAAGGCATATTAAAGCCCTTTGGTCAAATCACAAAAGTCCCAAAGGTATATTAAAGTCCTTTGGTCAAATAACAAAAGGCTCCAAAGGCATCATAAGCCCTTTGGTCAACTCACAAAAAGCCCCAAAGGTACCATAAACCCTTTGGTCAAAAGCAAAACATAAAAACACAAAAACAATTGAAAACATACAAAATACAAAAACATTTTCATTATGCATCAACACTTGCATCCATATAGTTGCATTGCATTAGGCACATTGCATCCATTGCATTTACATTATGGAGGTTGTGTTCACAATCTTACAAATGACACCACATTTTGTACCTCAATCATGCATCATCAAAATCCATCATCATCCATAACCCATGTGTGTAACTATTATTTTCAACATAACCTCTCTTGTTGCTATAAGGAATATACTAGGGTTTTTCAATAACTCAGCCATACCTAGTGGTTTTATCAAACTTTGTAAAAATTTATATTTACTTTTAATATATGAGGTTTGGTTTTGATAGCACCTGGTATGTTTAAAAATCCTATCACTAATCAAAATACTAAAATCCTAGTCGTAACCAGGTAAAGATGAATGTTGTGAAGTGGTACTAGGTATCCTTAAGTGAAAAGATTATCTTGCTCATCCCCCTATGTGATCAGTTCAAAAATGTTGAGAATTTGTAAAAGGACAAGTTCCCCCTACCCAAATAAATCCCTTGCTTTAATAAAAACAAGCAAAAATTTTGAACAAAGCAAAATTCAAAAACAAAATAAACAGTTATTATCATCACTACATAAATCCCTTTCTCAAAAGAAAACAAAAATTCAAAATTAAAAGTGATTTTCATCATTAAGAATGAGTAAGTATCCTAAATAAATATGAAGAAAAGAAGAGAGTATTGGACTTGAATCCTTGGAATTCTTAGCATTTATGAACTATAAGGTGATCCTTGCACATGATGATATGTTTGTCAAATTAACATCCTGCTTTTGTATGGACCAATGTTTGCATATGGAAGGGCTAGCTTTAGGTGTATTGTATCACCTAGTTTTCTAATCCAACTAAGTCCAACATAGAATCAGGATGAACATTTGAGGATCCCCAATACAGTAATGGGTTGTATGAATCCTTCCTAGAATTGGGGTATGCTTATGTTTTATCCAATATATTCATTTGCACACATAGGGATAATGAGTATCTAGGTCTTCATAATAAGAACTTTATCCTTTAGAAGCTCTATATGGTTAGTACACAAATTGTGATAGAGTAACTAGGGTTTTTGATTATCATGGAAAATATCAAAAATCCCCTCATAGCAACAAATCATTCCATCAGTCAAATCATCAACTTTATTTATGAGGTTTTGTTCATTAAAGGGTGTTCATAAAATAGGATAGATACTGGATGAATGTCAACAATGATATTTATATGGCCACTGACTATTTTGGGGATATATTTTAATTTATAGAAGCTTATAAAGAAAGTACATACGTATCACATCATATCATCTTACATTTGGATGTTTAAAATATTTAATTCTTATTATAAGAGTTACTATTTATTCATAATTTTTATACATTTTGCAGTGTTTTCCACTATATTGTTAAACATATATCACATAATACCTTATGTTTTAAGTGATTAAAGAATACAGGTTCATTTATATTATATCATTATCATAGCGCTTTACATATATTGCATTCACCATATCATAACAACATAAGTTAGATGCATACAATTAAATCAAAATTAAACATGTATTTAAAACAATAAGCATTGCATCCATATATACATCCATCATCATAATGTATCCACACATATAGATCATAAAATCTAAAGTGTACATCTATCATCTATCTAATGCATATCAATACATCACATCATATAACATAAAATCATAATACTACATCACATAAGTATAAAAGCAAAAACATATAAGCACACATAATGAGTCTCAAAGTGTAGATATCACATATATATGTGTGTGTCCAATAAATACATAAGGGTATAAAATTTCTTGCAGACTACAACTATGTAGGTCACCTGACCTTACACTAAAAAATAAAGCTAGTACAATAAAGACATCAAGATGGGCATGCACCTCCAGCCTTGCCTCCACCCTCGACTCTATCTTGAGTGTGGTAGGAGCTAGTCCTTGTGGTCTTCTCTATCTGGGTCCTGGTATTGTGGCTCAACTACACTAACAACTACCCTGATGTGCTTTGCCTAGTCTTGTGCAACCCTCCTACTATAGGTCTATCTGGAAGATGACCTCCCTAAATCCTAACCTCATGCTCCAATGCATGGATGTAGGCATTATCTAGGATGCACTGCTCTAAATACTCTGATAGAAGTCCATTCAGATATCTGATCTCAATATCTACATCTAGCCCAATAGGTCCCTAAGGAATTGGTATAGCTGGCATAACTTGTCCCCTGGTAGCATCCCTCTCAGAATTGAGCTCATATATCTTGAGATGCACAAAGTCTATCTGTGTTTAGAGAGTGATCCTTTACTCATAAAAGCTTTGAACTTGTTCCTGAAGCCCAAAAATGATAGAATCCCTCAATAGAATCTAGATATGAGTTATTTGCAGCTTGACCTCTACCTGGTGCAGTTGAGCTCAAAGAGGGGACTCCTGCTTCTTTGAAGTCAACTCCTCCTCCTCCTTAGGAGCCACATGCTCCTAAGCCACCTACTTCTCTACAACCTACCCTTAGTCCTCTATCCAATATTGCATTCGGTGCCCATTAGGATCCTCTCCTGTAGCTACCTCATCTCGATCTAGGCCTAAGCTACCGCCACCTTGCCATAGATGTGTGAACCACCACTGAGGGTAGGCCTCTGTAACCCTACCATCTACAATAATAGCATCCACTATTGGAGGATCATCATCCTTTGTCATTGCTATAACTTGGGATGATGAAATATCCCTCTTAATAGTAATCTACCTATACAAAATAGGCTATAAGGGTACATCCTACTACAAACCATACTATAGACACCTAAAACATGTCATGCTTAGGTAAGCTACTCACATAGATAGATTCATAATATCAAATGATATAATCTTGGACTTTCCAAGCATTAATAGTGGTTCTCACCACTCATTTGGGGCCTTTTCAAGCCATCCAAGCCTATTCTCTCAAGCCAAGAGTAACCAGATCTTAGCCGATCAAGCCTAGAGTGGCCACACCTTAGCCACTGTAGATGACAATGACCTGATATTAGTCACTACATATGGCAACAGCTAAACCATAAAAGCAGTTTTAACCACAAGTGAAAGTGGTAGTCTGCATGCAATAAAGGTGAGCGGGAGTAACTTTAAACTCTCTTTCATGACCAATTCACATGGTAGAATTGATTTTGCATTTAGAATTTAGTTAACTAGTATTTAAACATAGAAAAGACAAAAATATTCTCATGCTAACTCTCACTACGCATGAGGAATTCATTCCTAGGGCTTGGACATAGACCTAGGGTTTCACACTATAAAAGGTGTAAGCTTGAGAGCACCAAAGATACACATCTTAGAGATACATCTCAAATCCATATTTAATCATCATCCATCCATCCAATATTAGTATCCAAAATTTATTAGGACAGGTCATTGAGGAGAGCTTTCGAGACTTAGAGAGTTTCCCTTGGAGATCACATTTACAGTGAAGCCCTCAAAAATTGGAGAGCATATCAACCACCATTCCAAAATCAGAGACAAGCTTTGATCCATTGATTTGGAGCAAAGAGGATGAGAGTCACTTTAGCAGCCGTTGTCTTGGACAGTGGTCTGTGGGCCTATCTTAGGGTATTAGACATTAGATTCATTATTTTGTTTAACATATCATTAGAACAACATCATTTCATTCATTCACATTCATAGCATTAGTTTAACTTGCACTTGATTTAATTTGTTATATTCATTGCTAAAAACCTCATCTAGGGAGGTATTCTCGGATATCTAAGTGTGTGTTGTTTTTTCATTGCTTACAGGGCCACAGGTTCATTGAACGAAATCTACAACATACGAGAGCAAAAGGGATCCCTCTAGGAAATAGGCCTAGAGTAGGAGGCATATGTAAGCCCTCATATATTTTTGTGTGTGGAATCAGAAAGCTTTTGAAAGCACACCACCTCTTTGTGAAAGGGGCACTCTTTACCTATTTGTAACCTTATTGTATCGAAATGGTTATCCCTAAGAGAGACCGACATGTAACTAGGTTTCAATGCAATTAAAGAGATCTACATTTTTTATTTCCATGTTATACATTTTTCATTGTCTTCCATTTTATTTTGGGTTTTAATACATTACAAGTAGAGTAAAAAGAGTGGTGCGTGCATCCCAGGGTCACTACATATGGTGATCATGATGGGACCTCCATTGATTTTTTATTTTCTACCTAAATAACAACTTATTTTTTTGTGTAGGTCTAGCTACTCTGAGCTACAGTAGCCAGAAATCAGCCACTTTGAGATACAATGACCAATAGAGATTTAGATGCTCCCACTAACGGTGACCTAGAACCAGCCACTCTGGTCAACAACAGCTAGAACTAGAGAGTAGCAAAGGATAGAAACAAGGTTCTCTGAGTTGGATTAGAGGTTGGTACAACCTCTATGATATTTTATAAAAAAAAATTTGCCTCTGTGTGTCTAAAATAGAGAACTTAAAGCACATTTATGTTTAGAAATTCAAAGAATAAAAGGAGAAATAATTAAGCATTTTGCATATCTTAGATGTTATTTTATATTTCCACTAGGTGTTGCTAGGAACAATGACTTATGCTTGAAAATTTCACCCTAGAATCCAACATGCTAGACATTGTATGTTGTTTGCTTACTTTGAGGCCCTAATAGAGGCCATATCTGCATGAAATAAAGTGCACTCATACAAATCATAGTAGTTCATGCATCTTTCTGAATATTGAAACGTATTTTTGCACTTAGGCATATAGAAAAGACTCATTGATTCTATATGATGCACTTTATGTTATGCAAGCTTAAAATGAACACCACACATCACATATCATTTAAACATTAGGGAGTTGGATTTCATCACCAACCCTCAATTCAGTCTAATGACATTGGAATTCATCTCCTTCCATTGGTTTTCCCCCTAGAGCTTCCTAGAAATGGATTGAGAAACTTACTCATAGCGGTACTAAGTTACTTGTGCTCAAACTATCTCCCACTATTGGAACAATCATTGGTTCAAAGTGGAAGAGCTAGGCGAACCCACCATTGGGACTTCAGTGGTGTACCCTAGATTCTTTTGAGAAAATCATGTTTGGCACGAGAGTACTTGATTATCACTATGGATGAGTCTTTTCATTCTTAATCCAAAAACAAAAGCAAGAAATCAAAAGAAAAACACATCAAAACACACCAAATAGTTTAGGGCACACTTAAATCGATAATCAAGATAAACATTTGTTTGGTATTGTGTGGTTATTCATAAATTACAACTCAAACAATTAATTCATAGAAAAATGGTCAAAACAATAAGTAAACACCCTCGGTCTGATACCGAGGTAAAGATTGAATAAACTCATATGCATAGGCGAAGTCATAGTAACAATGAATGACCTACTTGTAAGATCGTCAGGTATAGCTCCACGAGCCTAAAGGGTGATAACTCAACTCTTGGGGAATCTCCTAGAGAAACCCCAAGTAGAGAACCATATCATGGAACAAATTCACATATAAAAAAAAAGAGGCTTCACAACCATCCTCATCAAGGAGACATGAGGAGACCTCAAGGGCCTCCTATAAACACATAGAAACATCTCACAGATGTGAGGAAGCTTCAAGGGCTTCCTCCTCACATGGACATAAATAAGGTTATAAAACTCATTCTTCATGTAGGTATGATGAGATTGATACATCTCCATCCACATGGAGAAAACATGTCACCATAAAACCTTCTTCATCAAGAAAGTAAGCAAGAGTTTCAACACCTCAAGATTCACAAGAAACATATGAAACAGGTCTACCCACTGAAGGGTAGGAAACTAGAGCTACATCTAGTCATGGGAATTAAATAGAAGAAACCCTTCACACAAAAGTAAATATTCCCATAGACTATGACCTCATAGGAGTGAATGGCACCCCACGGGACCAACCATAGAAAACAAGACAGCTAAAAATGTTGGATTAGTTTCCTACATGACCAACTCAAATAATTGTAGCTACTAAGAACTCTACATTTGGAAGCTCAAAAATTGTGACTTCTAAGCACACCTCTCAATATAGGGGTACCTCAGAGTGACCTCATAGTATACGTACAAATTTTTATCATAGGGATACTCAATAGTACACTGAAAAAGTCACATTAGATAGCAAGATTATAGGTACAATAGAAACCTCCTCGAGGAATCTATGAATCAAGACAACAAGAAAAAAGTTAGATAAATATGAGTCTTCTATGACAGTGCAAACTGACCATGTGAGATGGTTAGAAAATATGTTACATAAGGAGCGAGAGCTATTGGAAGCTCTCGAATAGGATAAACAAAGAGAAATACTTGCAACAACATGAGCAGTGCTTAAGAGACCAAGCTGAGCGACTAACTCTTAGCAATTTATAGACAAATGGTGGTGACCACAAAATAACTAGACTTTTTGACTCACCTAAGGAGAGGCACACTAGACAAGATAGCCCATAATGAAACCTCCCACAAAACCATAAAAAAAAATCCAACTATTAGGGAAATGGCAAAAATAACAAACCAGGGTCACAATCTTGAATCCCTTCATAGGAGAGAGGAAAACAAAACAAATAAAATGGATAGAGAGTTACCTCCATTGCCATTGTGAGTAGGCCTACAAGAGGAGGAAATCCATGCATCAAAGGTATTTCAAGAAATTGCTAAAAATATAAAAGCCTTTGAGAAACAAGAGGCAGCTGGGAACTCACAAACATTGAGTAAAATACACAACCAACCATTGTGCCCATCAATCCCTAGCCCTCCATATCCTAAGTACTTTGAGATGCCTAGGTTATAAAAATTTAAGGGTGAAAAGGATCCACAAGAGCACGTCACTAATTTTATCAATGCATGTTTTCATATTGAAGATAATGATGCTCTCATGCTAAGAATATTCATGATGACATTTTCAGATGCTGCCACTCAATGGTTCAACCAACTACATAAGCATAGCATAACCAACTTTGAGAAACTAGTAAATGCATTTCTAAAGCATTTCTCCTTTGGTGCTAAGAAGAAGGTGAACCTTTCATATCTGGCCAACTTGAAACAATATGATGATGAACCAATAATGGATTATGGAAATAGATGGAGAAAAGTCATGGCAAAGTTATCATTCTCTGTTCCCATAGAAGATATCATTCACATGTTCACCAAAAGATATTCTAAAAACATCTCCCTATTGCTACAAATTCAATAATATCCTTCATTTGAGGAAGCTTTGGCATAGGCTAAACTCATCGAAGACATAAAATTAGATGAGGGAACCATTAAAATCCAAAATAAAAAGGAGTGGAACAAGAATGGTAAGAATGACAAGTACAAGCAGAAGTAGGGCAACCCTACTCCAGTTAATAAAGTGGTATACCTAAGTATGGAGGTGCACAACAACCCCAGAACTATCAATCACATCCCCTGCTAGCCAATTATGATCAAAGGAACAATTAGGGAAAAAACAAAGAATGCAAGCCACCTCGATATTTCACGCCTCTGTCAGAATCAATGCAATAAATCTTCAATCAGCTGAACGAGGCCTGGAGGATCAGATTTCCTGATATACCTCGATATTTCATGCCTCTGTCAGAATCAATGTAATCAATCTTCAATCAGGTAAAATTGATAAGGATATACAAAAGATCAATTTTACCCTTATCATAGGATATTGGGGAATGACATTGTGTCTTGCGTTGGTTTTAAGCATCAAGTACAAATTATGATTGTGACGGGAGAACTCAAATTTGACAACCCATTGGCTCCCGATAATAGATACATGGGCATACATAGAAACCTGTTGCCCAATCATGAGGCCCCTAGAGAGCAAGGGGCCCAAGTCAATCAAGTTTGAGCTGATATACCTATCCACGGATGTGTTGGGAGGGTTGATATTGTTAACATAGCAACCAGGACTAGAGGGTATGGTCAACTGCAACCTCCTACAGCTCCCATGAATGTCCTAGCTACACCTAGGCAAAGGCAGGGGCAAGACAAACTTCCATGTCCACAAAAAAAACCCATGGTAACTATCTAGAGTATATTGGAGCAAAATCTATAGATGACTATAGCTAAGTTATCCCTCTATGAGCTCATACAATAGTCCCCAAAGCATAGGAAGACTAAATGGAAATTTTAAGGACAATTGAGCTCTAACCACAAGATGCAAATGCATTCACTCATTTTGTGGAAAAATTACAAGAATTCCAGGAACCTATAATTTGATTCTATTATTATTAGATTAAGATAGTACCTACTGCCTTACCAGACCCTCTACTGAACATTGTGGCAACAATCAATAAATTACCTTTCAAGAGGATCTTGGTCGATACAAGTTCATCAATAAACATCATTACAACAACAGTAGTAGAGCACCTAAATATTCCCAAGTCCAATATCATTCTAGGAGCCTACACATTATGATATTTTAATGAAGCTTTATGCAATACTATGGGAATGATAGTCCTACCCATCAAGATGGGGTACAAGACCATCCTTGTGATGTTTCATGTCTTGGAAGGGGCTATGCAATACAACATTATCCTAGGGCATCCTTGGATAAGGGCCATAAAATGTGTTCCTTCGATCTTGCACTAGTGTGTCAAGTATGTGCATGAAGACAAAGTCTATGTGGTTCTGGATGATGAAGAGCCATTCAAATACATCCATCAGGTGCATATTCTAGGAGAATTTGTAATTCCTTCTACCCACCTATAAGTAGTACCTTCATCTCTAACCACACAATTGGATAACAAAGACAAAATGGTAAGAAAAGACCCATGTGTAACATAGTGGTGGAGTATTCCCAGTGTGGAGGTGTTTTCCAAAGGTAAGAATGATTCTTAGATTGAATCTACCAAATCGAACAGTCTTCTAATTCCTTGAATGACCCCTATACGATCTATCAATTGCTTGTATGTACCTCAAATACATACACTGTACAATATCAGATCATACAGGTACCAATATGGTATGATCTTGCACTCAAAAAAATTAACAGATGTTGTTTTGGAGGCTGTCATACACATTTTTGTAATCATTCAAGCCGAATTACAAAAATTGCCAAATCAAGTAAGTTCTTGTCAATCGCCTATTTTACCAAAGTGGGTAATAACTCTTTGTACAATTTGTATGATGTACGATGTATGATATGTATGATACAAAGGTACAACAGGATGTTAATTACTATACTCTTCTGCTCCAATCTCTCTCTAGGATGTTTTGTAAAGGTTTAACAACCTAAAAAAGATAGTTTCATTCACAAGAAAAACATCCAATCCGGACTAGTGAGAGATTCCATCCAAGAAATTATACCTAAAAATCATATAGTCTACTTTAATACGTATTTTTAAACATCCTCATACTCCTATATCATTATCCATTATTCCACCAGTAATAATCGGCTCACAAAGCTTCCACAAAGCCTACAATTAACATATAACAGTAAGGAAGAAACTCAATTACACAATGATCATCCACAATGCATCAACCACACACAATAGGATTGTACACTATCATCTACAACATATGTTATTATAATTAATGGTTATCAACTCAGTTACAATGTGGAAAACTCTCTCATAGTAATTGCAATAACTCATAAATATGTCTATCTCTCTACTCTAGCAACTAATAACCAGTAAACTAGTAGCTAGACCTACAAATTCAAAAATGGGGCCTTATATAACATTTCCTAGGCTGTTCCAAAGTAGTTCTTGAGACAATATATTATTAAAAACTACCCATCTACAATTGAATACATTATTTTGGTAATTTCCTAAGTTTACACCTTAGGTTAGCAAATCCATGCGATATTTCATCCCAAAATTACATTTCCTTTGCATCTGAGTGAATTTCGATGCACCCTATATGATTTGCCACTGCTATGTATGGTTTGCCACTTTAGTTGTATGATAACCTATATGATTTGCTTCCACTGTATGGTTTCCCAAAACTTGAGCAAATCATCCCAAAACTGTCAAAATTTAGCAAATCACCTTTTCTTCTTCTAGGAGGTGGATTTACTGCCTATATCTGCCCTCCCCTTTATTTTAGTCGGAATCCTTGATGACTCATTCTACTTCTTTTGTTGGGATTCCAATTGAGCTACCTCAGCCTCCAAGTCCTTGACTTGGGTCTTATACATTTCCCATTCATTCTTTAGCTTGGCTGCATAGCTCCCCATCTCGATGGCTTTGGCTCCATGAAGGTTACTCTTTTCCTCAATAGCTTTCATGAAGTCCATCATTTGCTTTTCTCATTCAGAGGCACTCTTTGTCAACTTCTCCTTCCAATGATCTTCTACTCAATCCATCGCTTGGAGTTCCTCGTTCTTCTCATAAATGGTCTCCAAGTGGTGTTTGATGTCAGCTTCTAGAGCTCAAACCTAGTCTTCTTTGGTCTTGACTTGAGCTTACTTCTCAATGACCATATCATTGAGCTTCTTGTTGTCTCTTTTCAGCTCCTCTATCTCATTGTCCTGTGTAGCCATTTGCTCATTCTTTTCAACCAATTGAGCTATCAGTTGTTCATCCTTTGCTTTGAGTTGTACCTCCAACTCCTTAATCCTGTCTTCTACCATCTATAAAATCTACCACTTCTCTTCTTCAAGAATTACAATCTTGGCTTCAGACTCTACTTTGAGGCCTGATAGATCCTCCTCTAGCTTCTTTATTTTTTCCTCTACCATAATTCTACTTTTCTACAGTTCATCTTCCATTGCAGCCAATTCCTTTTGAGTGGTTGTGGTATCTTCTACCTGTGCCTCCTTGAGCCGATGAATTTCTTCCAATATAACAGTCAGCCACTATATCTAGTGTGTTAGGAACTTCAACTTCCTAAGGGTAATGGACACTCCTGTAACGACCCTTCTATATTCCACTTCTATCGTATTGGTTAGGCAGGTTGGATGACTCACTTGGTCCAAATAAATACTTGGGTCCTTCTTGTATTTTGTGACCGCACCTTCTAGCAAGTCTTTTCTTCCCAATATCATTGTTACCTCTTTCTTGGGTAACCTCCATGGATGTTGTGCATGGATATATACTATCTTCTTCATCCGCTCTACACTATTCACCCATTCTATTATCCACTCCAACTCGAAAGATACTTGTTGCTCCCATAGCTTTAGTTCTCCTATGTGGCCAATACAAAATTCTAGTTTGGCACTATTTATCACATGGTCTAACTGAGCGAAGAAGTGTTCCACCTTATCCTCTATTCCACATGCCTCCTCTTCCATTGTGATTCTCTTGAACCGTGGTATCTCCAAGAGATAACTGGATTGCAATCCCTATCGTTCTTCTTATGTGGGAGACTTGAATTCTTCTTCTTCTCTAAGGTGGCTAGAGCTTCCTCCAAGATCTCTAAGTTCTCTCTTGGTATCTATCTTTTCTTGAGGTGGAGATTATTTCTCTCTTTTCTCCTCCCCCTTATTATCCATAATATTTATGATCTCTTCTTGAGATTTTTGCTCAAATTGTTCCTGAGCCTTTTCTGCTTCGGCTGAGCCTCCCTATGGCTCCTCTATGTTTTCTTGAGCTATTTCCTTATCCCTGCCATACAATTGTTGTTCCTCTATCACCCTTTCTTATTGAGTTTTCTATGCATCCCCAACTGTGACCTACTGAGCAATAAGTGCTTCTCCTTATTGTGGCACTTCTATATATTTTGAGACTTCTTACTTGCTATAGCCTCCTAATACAATTCTGTATCGAGCCTTCTTCTTGGGCTCTACTATTGTGGTACTCGGTCCAACTCCCACTTCTTCCTGGGTAGTGGCTACTCCATCATGCCCTACCATAATTCCTCCAATGAATTCAAAGGTATCCATCCTCTTAAAATGATCATAAATATCTGAAGAGCGTACTATTTTCTCTGCCTCTTCCCAACACAACTCATCCAGCTTCATCGCTTCTAAATCTGACTATTCCATTCTCTTTACATTTGGAGTTGGTCTCCCTAACATTATTTCTTGTTGCCTCCTCATCCTTATATTTATAGGAGTACTATACCTTTCTTTCTTAAGAGGCTACTCTTGATGCCTTTGTGCAGGTACTTGTTCTAGTTCTGGATCCAACCATCTAGAATGCTTTCTTCGATGATGTACATTGGCATCCTCTTTCAAAGAAGTATCTTCCTGAGCTTCACTCATGTGTTGCTCACTCCTTGTGCATGGTTTCTCTAGAGTAATATTAGCTATGGGTACAGACTTTACCCATCTCAATATTATTGGTTGGCCTTGCCTGATTTCTCTAGGCAACATCAACCCTAGGAACTGCATTCCCACTCTTGTGACTACATTCAAAAGTAATCCTATAGCTTGAAATGCCATCCCAAAATTATTTGGTCTCTTCATCAATGCTTCATGCATTCTTATCTCTAGATAGGTACCCCAATCATATGGAATCCATTGGGTAATACCTTTTGTATACTGGGCCATCCACATTGGCATCTCTACTTTCCTTATATCGCTTGACATTTGAGCCATGATTGTATTCATTGCACATGCCCAATGGTAATTTTGCAACTGAATCTATTTTATTTTGTGTCCTGCACCAAAAATCTTCACTTTTTTCAGTGATTTAACAGTGGTCATAGTGGTCACCAAACGGTATGCTTCAATTGGGTCTACTAATTTCTTAACTATATCCATGCCCTTCGTCGATATCCCAAATGTTCTTCTGAATGCTTTCAGCAAAACTTCCACCTTCACTGACCTCTTGCCCACATTGATGTAGGATGTCCTCGTCATCGCATTATATGCTTGAACTATCTATAGAAGATAGTTTTGGAATTTTTTTTGATGAAACGATAGGATTTGCACAATGACTGACACTTGCACTTTCTTAAATGTTTTCTTCTAGGGATGAGACTTATTATTCTCATCATTCCACCATTTCCTACATGTTTCTACTCCATGCTATATCAATGTAATATTTGACAATTCCACCTATCATTACTCTTGCCCACTGCTCAGGCGTTCTTCCTACTACTACACATGCACTTCATTCCTCAATTCCCTCTATGAGGTAGTTTCTTGGGCCATTCTTGCCTCTATGTGCCTTGGTGGTTTTCTATCCAGGTGTACCCATGAATGGATCTATCTCCTCCATGGCCCATATCCTCATCTCCTCCATGGATTATTACCATGCCTTTCATGGGATTGCAACTGACACCTAGAGTACTGTCATGATTATGCCTCTCTCTCGTGTAGTGGACCTAGTGATATCTCCACCCTATGTGTTGCAATCCACCTTAATCAACATCTAAACTCTTCTGTTGACATAATTCCTCCAACATCTTTTCGATTACTCAACTTCCTCCTTCATAATTAAAAATGCACCAAAAATCGTACAAGCTCATAAAAAGCGTACAATGTACTGTTCTAAGTCCTATGTATAGTTTTATTGTCCTTTGTCTTCTTCCAGATCGTACACACTTTTAGTGGTTCTTCCTTTTTACCCCATCAATTCTTCAAATAATTAATTTTTTATCAAAAAATACCACGATGGTCTAAAATCATACGAGCTACCATTACTTTGTATGTTTTTGGTTGCCCTCCCCTTTAAAATTTGTATGATTTTGTATGCTTTGGTACGATCTCTTAAAAACTCCCAAAAATGGCAAAAAACCCCTTCAACTTGCACCCTTCTACTTGGAAATCATACAATATACCCTCAAATCATACAATACATCTTTGCTAACCATCACTACTAAAAAATATTAGATTTGTGGTCTCATTTTCTAATTCTACCACTAACCCAGTTGTCGGATTATCTCGATCTATCCTTCTATGCTTTTTCTCAACAAATATTCCACTCCTTCACTCCCAATGTAATTTTCTTTACTTTGACGAAATTCTAGCTGCACTGTATGGCTATACGATCTAGATTTTTCCCTCCTCATGTCTCCCAACTCACCTTTTCTAGATTTCTTAGCTTTTTAGGGTTTCAATCCTCTATTTCCTTGCACTTTCCCTAATTTCCATCGCCAATATCTACTTCCTCTAGCTTTAATAAGCAATTTTTCCATTCAAAATCTGTACGATGATGTATTCTAACATCTTTGGCTGTAATATCTTGAATTTTTTTGAATTTGTCCCTTTTGTGGAGAAAAAACCCTCAATTTCTCTCTCTCAAATTAATTCTTTGAAGTGGAAAAGAACTCCCTAGTACAAATTTAGTAATGGGTCTACAATATTTAGAGTACCGGTGAAAAATTCTCACCCATGTAGTCTTCTGTTATGTATGTATGCTTTTCCCCTTCAATATCCTAAAAAATTTGATTTTTCTTGCTTGGTGAAAAATGGTTAAGTCCCTTTCCTTTTAAAGCAAGTTTTCAAAAACCCTAATTTTTTTTAAAATAGAAGCCATGTTGCATGCTTTTTCCATCTCCACTGCTAGATGATTGACAACTCAGTAGTTGGTTTCAAAATTTTGTCGTTTCCCCATTGTTTTCCTCCAACCGCTGCTTTATCGCATGCTACATTAAATGGGTTAGTTTGCAAATCATACATCATACGATCTAAATCGTACCGTACGACCTCTTGTATGATTTGCATGTTAGTCTTACTTTGTACAATTATCTCTTTTCATTGTACGATTTCATTACTTAGAGGAATTTTTGCTTTCTTTCCTTTGGAAAGGTCACCATTTCTAGTTTTCAACCTCGCCCTTATTAATTGCGTCTCGAGGGATTTTCACAACTAAGGCACAATTTTTTTTTTCATTTTTTCTTTATATTTTTTTTTTCAATCCTAGTCTAATTATACTTACCTCCTGGGTAATCGTATAGTGACATTCACCTGTACAACCCCATCCCACTCTTGGCCTCGAGGTTTGACCATAACATTTCAATTAGTGGTATCCTCTTGTACCTCTACTTGACTGGTCTCTTCCCATGATGTTGTTTCCCGTTCATTTGCCCTCCTACAATGTGTACAATTCAGTATTGTACATCGGAAAATTGGAGTCTCATACCCTAGTAGGCATTATTCTCATCGTCCAGGTAGTTGATCCTATGGTGGTGGTGTCCTCACCACTATACTATTGTTTGAGTGACTTCTTTGCCTATCTCCACGGATCATTTTTAGCTCCAAACTTGGTGATCGAGTCATTTTTTGGCCTAGGTTTCCACCATCTACAAAGTGTACCCTTCCTCTACTAGCAAGGTTTTGACCATGTGGGTATCTCCCCCTTTCACTTCTTCTAGGCATGAAATCTCCTTGTACTATTGATGACTCTCCTCTTACTCAGGGTAACTGCCAATTACCTGCTTCCCATTGGGGTCCTTATCGATTCATGGGTGGTCACCCTCCGTGCATCTTCCAACCGCATTTCATAACATACCTCTTAGTCAAAGTATGTGTTGTGGGTTCCTTACCCAATTTAAATAAGCTAGCAGGTTATCTCCTAGCCATCTAGGAGTAGGGGGTCGAAATATTCCTCATCCTCTACCTCCTCTAATTGCAACATCACTCAAATTCCCATCGTTTTCTGGTCATCTACATCTTCCTCTTCCTCTTAGAGGTCCTTATCCAATTATTCCTCTTATTCTTTGGTCATCAGGAGTAATATCTACCAACTCGATATTAGCCAGTGGACTTTGGTTTGGTAACAATTTTTGTAAGGTTCTAAATATTCTATCAGCTCATACCAAGTGACACCTCCATATTATTTCCTCAAAGTATCTTTGGGGGGATGAAGATGCCAATACTGCTCTATAATCATCCAAAAATTCCATTTCATATCTAGAGTCAGTCCGACCCTCTTCTCTCTGTTCTGCCTAGTCAATTAGAAAATTCATCAATCTCTCCAATCGATGAACTTCCCTCCTTTGTATTCTCAGCTGTTGGTGAGCTATTGCATATGCTTGTGTATCATTCTCGACTTTGTCCCATTGAACTCCCTCAACTTGCATTGGTATCAATGCTCTAAGTAGAATACTTCAATCCCTCTGAGGATTATGATGATTATCTGGTTCATCCTCATCTGCACTAGGCTCTCTTACCAACCATGACATTCCTTCGTCACTAGAATCTATCATACCTACTATATTGTGGTGTAATTCAGTTGATGTGGTGGTTTTCTCTATATCTCACCAAAGTACTCCTATGCCCTCATTTATCATAGGCTTATCACTTGGTGGAGGTGGTGAACTTGTGCTTGCACCTTTGTTTCCTCCACCATTTCTTGGATTTAAGTCTTCAACCTCCTCAGGTTCACTTCCAATCTCTTGTAATCTAACTGCCCTATGTTCATCCAATATTTATATGGTACCATCCAATTCTTGGATTACTTGTGCTCTCAATCTCACATTGTGACCTCATAGTGTTTGATACTATTCCTACAATTGTTGGGTTTGCATTCTTATCCTCTGTTGTAATAGCCCTATCTAAGCCAATGGGTAAATTTCTACTAGTTCTTCTTCTATTATTTCCTCCCTAGCATCCTCCAGAATTTCCATCTCAAATGTGTCCACTCTATCTTTGTTTTGCACTATTAGCCTTACCCTTATTCATCCTTCCTACTGTTGAGGTAGTTCCCTATGCTCTATCTTTGGGTACCTCATATTCGAATATCTTGGTAATAGTGCTCTCTCCTGATAGCCTTCTATGGTTGGAGGGATCCACTCTTCTCCCTCTCTTATGGTCCCGTCAGCCCATCTGATATGTACTTGCACCCTTCTTCTTTCATCGGGTCCAGGTGCCAACTCTTGTTGTTCAATTATTGGTTGCCTCTCCTCCATTTCAAAAAATAGTCTTGTGAGTCCCATATCCGGCTCCTCCTATGGTAGACCTGGCTCACAATGAGCCTTGTTTTGAGCATCTACTCTTCTTCTTCGTTCAATCTCTTCTGAAGCAATGAATAAACATTGTACTTTGTAAGGCTTCAACTTTGAGCCATTTACAGTGTTGGGTACCTCCATCCCATTCAAGTTCTATAACCTGACCACTCCATTATCCAATACTTCAATCACTTTATAAGGGCCAAGCCATAACATCTTTAGTTTACCTAGCTTTATCTCCTGCTTCCCATTAAATTTTAGAACCAAGTCCCCTGGACTAAGTTCCAACTTCCTCAATTTCTTGTCATGCCACACCTTTCGTCTCTTCTAGGCTATCTCAATCGTCCATTGTTCCATGATTCTTCTTTCATCTAGTTTGATCAGTGTCATCAGTTATTCCTTCAAAATTTCTTGATCTCCCAAGCGATGCCCTACTGCAACTCTTAAACTTGGTATCAAAAACTTGACTAGCACCACCGCTTCTTGACCATACATCAATTGGAAAGGGGTATGTTCCATTGTTGGTTTAAAATTTATTCTATATGCCCATAAAATGTACGGTAACCTTTCCTCCCAGTCTACTCCTTCTATCCCACAGGTCTTATATAGAGTTGATACTAAGACTTTATTAGTTGCTTATGCCTGCCCATTCACTATCGGGTAGTATGGACTGGATAGGGAATATAAAATCTTAAAATCTATCATCAGCGTCTTGATAATCTCATTAACAAAGTGTCCTCCACAATAACTCGTTATACATAGCAGAATACTGAATCTTGTGATTACCTTCTCGTACAAAAATCATGTTGTACTTTTGGTAGAATTATCAGGTAATGCTCTTGCTTATACCTATTTTGTGAGGTATTTCGTTGTCACTACGATATATTTGCATTTCCATATTTGAGATGTCTTAAATGGTCCTACAAAGTCTAAGCCCCAACATTCAAACAACTCCTATTGCTACGATGGGTGTAAGGGCATAAAGTCCTTCTTGGCCAGTTTACCTACTCTTTGTAAAGTATCACAAGCTTTCACGTGTTCTTTTGCATCCTTGTACAATGTGGACCACCATAGACCTGCTAACAATAATTTCCATGCAGTCGCATTTGGTCCCATGTGTCCCCCTACTAAGCCTACATGGGCTTTCTTCAATGTCGTCTTAACTTCTTCCTCCATTACACATCTCCTCAAGATACCATCACTTCCTATCTTGTATAGTAATCCTGCTATTATATGGAACGGTGTTGACTTCATGATTATTCTCTTATTTTTAGTTGTCATCATCTCTTGTGGCAACTCCCCTGTGGATAGGTACTGGCCAACCAACTTGTACCATGATGGCACAACATTGATGGAAAATAACTATGCATCTAGAAATTTATTAGGAACTCATGTTCCTATTGGATCCCCTGATCATATTCGATAAAACTGGTCTGCAATCACATTCTTCTTACCAGGTCTCACCACAACTCAGAATACAAACTCTTGGAGCATAATGAGCCACCTATTAACTCATTCTTTTATTATCAGTTTGTTTATTAAGTACAACAATACCTAATGATCCACATAAAATACAAAGGGGTTTTCCAATAGGTAATGCCTAAACTTTTGAACTGCATATACCATACCTAAGGCTTCCCTTTATGTTGTACTATAATTTCTTTCCAGCCTTGACAATAGGCAACTAGCAAAGAAAATTGGTTGATCCAACTTAAACTGTCCTTCTTGTGCCAACACATCCAATTGCAAATTTTGAGGTATTGACATGGACATGGAATTCCTTATCCCAACTTGGAAACACAAAAATTGAACTGCTTACCAATTTAGCCTTCAACTACTCAAAGGCTCCCTGGTGCTCCTCTATCCATTTGAAAGAAATATTATTTTTTGTCAAAGAATCTAGTGGGTAGGCTACATGTGCATAATTTTTGATAAACCTTCAGTAATATCCTGTTGACCCAAGGAAGGTTTTGAGTGAACTCACGTAAAAGGGTTCTTCCATGTATAATATTACCTGAATTTTATCTGGATCTATCTTCAATCCTTCGCTACACACAATGTGTCCTAACAATTTTCCATATGGTACCAACATAAAACACTTTGCTGGGTTCAATGGTATTTGTGCATTTTTTCACCTACTCATACATTCACTAAGAGCTGGAAGATGCTTCTTGATCTTCCCATAAATGGACTAATCATCCAAAAATGCTTTGAATTCCCCATCGCTAATTGGTTAAATATATATAGTATGATGCGCTGAAATGTAGCTGGGGTGTTATAGAGACCAAATGGAATTTTATTATACGTGTAGATGCTATTCTCCACAATAAATGTGGTCTTCAACTTATCCTCCTTAGCGATGTTTATATAATTGTATCCTGAGAATCCATCCAAAAATGAATAGATCTCATGTCTTGCAACTTCTTCCAAGATAGAATCAATGAATGGAATAGAAAAGGGATCCTTAATGGTCACTACATTTAGACTCCTGAAGTCTACACATATCCTTATCTTATCGACTTCCTTTCTCAATGTGATTACTATAGGTGAAACCCATTCAATGTTCGTCACCTTGAATATAATTCCTGCTTCCAACATATTTTCTATATCCATATTTACCAATTCCTGATACTTGGGATTCATTCTATATGGCCTCCTTCTAACAGGTTGAGCACCAGATATTAGTGTAATTTTATGGACACATAACTCGGGTGGGATTCCTTTTAAATCCTTATACATCCATGCGAAGACATCCTTGTACTCCAAGAATATCTTGAAATATGTTGCCTTCAATACGGGATTCCAATCATCACCATAGTGGACTATCCTAGGTTCTTTCTCCATTCCTAGATTGATATCCACTATCTTAGGTCCTTCATACTTGATATTTTCTAGCTCACTTGTAGCTTTCATTATGTTCTCTAGATGTGTCAGTATTGTATCAATCTCTGCATCTCCTATTGTATACTTCATAAATATTTTTCAAAATGTCCACTTCTCTTCTGTTTCCTTCTTAGTTTCTTTACTGACTTTTAGTTTGTCTTGCTTTTCCTTGATCTCTTATGACTCAATACAGAGGTAATTGGGCTAAAACATCTTGTAATACTCCATTTTCCAATGAAGAAGTCTGCTATCATATCAAGCTTCATCCTCGCTACATTCATCTATGTACAACATTCCCTCTCCATCAGGTTTGTGTCCTTCATCCCCTAATGAGTTTTCTAATTTGTCAGTTGTAGCTACATCCTCACTAACTCTTTGATTAGATAAATTTATCATGTATTTATGTTGTCCTTTCTTGAAGGTGATCTAATTCTTTCCCCAATTATGATTAAATTTAGCCACTCGTAGCCATCCTCTCCCTAAGAGAGCGTCATATGCAGGTTTCTGCATTGAAAATCATAACAAATTCTACGACAAATTCTTGCTCAGCTATCATAACTTGTTGTGCAATCAAAACTCCTTTGATGTTAATATTATTCTGGTCAACCCCATACAGTCAAAAGCTCGATGCCCATAGGGATGGAGTGCCTAGTTCTAGACAAGTTTTTTTTGGTAGCACATTAACACTAGAACCTCCATCCACAATCACTTGTGTCAATTTGTGACCCAAAATCTCCATATGCATTAATGCAGTCTTCTTTCCCACATCAATAATTAATATAGTAGGATCCATAAATTGGTCTTTTCATCCTTCCTCTAGAATTAGTTGGCTCTCTACTTCCATCACCTTTTGTGGCTGCATTTCCTATATAATTGCTTTCTAAAATTTTGGGATAGCTTCGAATAAGTCAGATGCTTTAAATTCCACTATGGTATCCAACACCTGTACTGCCAGGCTCTGCACAACTATTTCTTGTTCTGATGATTTTCATAATTCCCTTCAAATGCTCGATTCTCCTTGCTTAGTTTTCTTAGTTTCTTCTTGCAATATTTTCTTTGCTGCTTGCCAGCATTGCTTCTATTTTACTGGATCTGGATACTTATCCTTTTTAGCATGATTACTCATCATGGCTAAAACTTCCTAAGTTTCCTCTTTAACTTGAGGAATTTTTATATCCAAATAACTCACATTCTATGGGTTTCTTGAAATCGCCTGCTTTGGACAATTATCCTCCTTATGATTCCTTAGACCACACCATATACACATGTGTGTAGTGCTTTTTTGTGGTACTCATTACGTTGGAGGTGCAGGAAAATTCTTTGCAAAATGCCCCCACTCTTGGCATTTGTGACATTGTATGATTAGTCTACCTTTTGAGTCATATTGTAAGTGAATTTGTCCTCCTTGTCGATTACCTTGATTTTTTTTGCCACCTCTTCTGTTATTTTTGTAATTGCCACTTGTTGCTTGTTGGTCAATCCCTTGGGCTTGTGTTTTTTGTTCTTACTCCTGGATTGATAGCACCTATGGATGGGTTCTTTAATTGTAGGGATAGAGCATTACCTCATTCCCCATCACATTACAAATATGGCAATAGTCATTCTTTAGACACTTCATATTTGTATGTCCCTCGCTCTTGCATTTAGTGCACCACAACTCATTCCTATCTAGTTTGATCTTTAGCTCCTTAACCATTTTATCAAACTCCTTGTGAAATGATGTGACTATCCTCTGGATAGTGTCTTCTTATTCACTATCAAAATATTTTGACTTGGGATGAGACAATATTCCTATGCACGTCTATTTTGATTCACTCTCAAATGTCTTTGTGTGTTTAAATTCTTCTTCATATGTGTCTGATGGTACTTCCTTCATATTTTTCTTATATTTTGGTAGTAACGCATCTATGAACCATCATTTTATCAACACATCTACCAAGGTCATCTACATCTTATCGACTAACTACTTTAGTTGACGGTTGTAGGATTTTATATCCTCATCTGCTTTCTATTTTATTATGCAAATCTCGGTGACTATGTCTCCATAATCTTTCAAAGGTCAGAATTCATCAATAAATTTCTCCTTTATCTAATTCCAAGTATGAAAATCAACATTATTTTCTCTCTTTAGGTACCAGTCTATTGCCAATCCCCTCAAGGTGGCAATAAATAGGACTACCCAATCCTCTGGTCTGTCTACACCATTTTCTCTCGAAATGGTTATGCAAGTTCCTACGTGTCATGTGGGGTCTTTCTTACCCTCACCTAAAAATGGTGGACATATTTGTTTAGCTGCTCTATTAGCCATCTTAGGAGAGTCATCGCTCTCACTTGATGTGTCCCATAGAATATTTGGTAGATTCCTACTTGGAGGTGTCCTAATTTTGTTGTCATTAGAATGATCAATTCAAGGTATCTTATTCTATCCCATCACTTGAAGACCAAATTCTTGTGCATCCTCACTCTGTGACCTTCTTCGCTGGTGTGATGGAGATTGTCTTGGTCTATCCTACTGAGTCCCTGTGTTCTATTGCCGTGGTGTCTGACTCCCATCCTATGCACCCTCTAGGAACCCCATTTATGCTTCCTTAGGTCTTACCATCCACTCTCCATCATCGTGCACTTTCTCTTTGTCACCTGTCTCCTCTATGATCGGTGGGTCTTCCTCCTCATCTTCTATCTCAATCAACGTCTTGAAGTCTCCCTCTTCAGATGTCCAAACTTACTCTATCTCTAGTTCATGCATAATTTTATCTGAGTTACTCATTTTTCCTCTTTTAGAAATACTTATGCTCCTTCTTACTATAATGTTATCTCATGGTTCTCTTCTCCCATGACTTCGTGTACTGGTGTCCGTCATAAAAACTCACCTCCAATTTTTTTAGTCAAATTCGACCCATTTTAACAAAAATGCCAGATTCAATAAGGTAATGGTACCAAATGTAACATAGTGGTGGAGTATTATTGGTGGTGAGGTATTTTATAGAGGTAATAATTATCCCTAAGTTGAATCTACCAAATCTAACAGTCTTCTAATTCCTTGATCCATGTACAATCTATCAATTGCTTGTACATACTTCAAATACATACACTGTAGGATCTCAGATCATATAGTGACCAATATGGTATGATATTGCACTCAAAAAAATTGATATATGCTATTTTGGAGGCTTCCATACACATTTTATAATCGTTCAAACCAATTTACCAAAATTACCAAATCGGGTAAATTCTTGTCAATCGCCTATTTTACCAAATCGGGTAATAACTCTTTGTATGATTTGTACGATGTACAATGTACGATATGTATGATACAAAGGTATAGTAGGATTTTAATTACGATACTCTTATACTCCAATATCTCTCTAAGATGTTTTGTAAAGGTTTAATAGCCTAAACAAGATAGTTTCATTCATAAGTAAAACATCCAATCTGAACTAGTGAGAGATTCCATCCAAGTAATTATGCCCAAAAATCATACAGTATAGTTCAATAGGTCTTTGTCAATATTCTCATACTCCTAGATAATTCTCCATGATTCCACCAGTAACAATCTTCTCACAAAGCTACCACAAAGCCTACAACTAACATATAACAGTAAGGAAGAAACTCAATTACATAATGATCATCCACAATGCATCAACCATACACAATAGGATTGTACACTGTCATCCACAATGTCTTTTATTCTCATTAATGGTTATCAAATCAGTTACAATGTGGAAAAATCTCTCATAGTAATTGCAATAACTCATAAATATGTCTATCTCTCTACTCTAGCAACTAATAACCAATAAACTAGTAGCTAGACCTATAAATTCAAAAATGGGGCCTTATATAACATTTCCTAGGTTGTTCCAAAGCGGTTCTTGAGACAATCCATTATTCACAACTGCCCATCTACAATTGAATACATTATTTTTGTAATTTCCTAATATTACACCTTAGGTTAGCAAATCCATGCGACATTTCATCCCGAAATTACATTTCCTTTGCATCTAAGTGAATTTCGGTACACCTTGTATGATTTACCACTGCTCTGTATGATTTGCCACTTCAGTTATACGATACCCTATATGATTTTCTCCTACTATACGGTTTCCCAAAACTTGAGTAAATCATCCCAAAACTGTCAAAATTTAGCAAATCACCTTTTATTTTTCTAGGAGGTGGATTTTTTGCCTACACCATGCATATCAACACCTCTTGGTGCACTTAAAATAGTCAATGCTTCTAAAGTACCATCAAAATCAAAACCAAAAGACAATAAAAATCTAAAGGTACTCTTATTTGAGGAAGAAATGCCCAAGGAAGTGCCAACTATAGACATTTCTAAAATACCAAGTGCCATGGAAGAAGAAGATCTTCAAGATAAAGATGAAGATAGTGATTGCCATCCCACTTCACCAGTGTCATCTATAGTATCATCCATGTCGCATGCATCAATAAACTTGGCAAGCACAAACATAGGGGAGTACCTTGTGTAGAACATTACCTTTATGCATATCATTGAGTCTACACAAGACATGGGAAGACCTAAGGCCTTGAGACCACTAGTGGAAATAGTGGTTCCACTTTGAATCCCTCCAAACGAAACCAATTTTGTCCATGTCGGCCTAGAATGTTCCCATAATTCTTTAGACATAGAAGAGGATTATGAAGAATTATTCATGGTTAATGTTTGTTATCTCTCTAATCTTGAGTTTTCTCTAAGATACTTTGAGCATTGCCATTGTCATGGCTATGGCCTTGGTATATATGAGCAAGGGTCTAGGTGGCCATATGAGCTACAATATCAACTTCCCATTAATAGTTTTGGATTAGGCTATTATATTGGAGGTCGAGATGACTCTCCTGTAGTAGCATTGGACATATGAAGCTTAGGGTTAGGAGAAGACATAGATTTCATTCCTTATCACCCCCTAAGAATAAGAAATTTGAGCAACAGACAAGTGGCCATGGTGAACGTATCGCCACTAGAAATTTATCATCCAAACATCTCAATTGATTCCACCCCAATAGGGTACAACTCATGGGATGAGGAGAATGGATATGAAGTAAGTGATGATGAGGCACAACTTGGCTTAGCCTACAATGGGCCTCACTATTTACAAAGATTCACATGGTCCATCCACAATGAGAGTGGGTACATATCAGATGAAAGTGAATATAAATTAGAAGACTCAGTAGAAAGAGCCTACTTAGGCCTAAGCCATCAACCCCTGACTTTGGGGCAAGATACAAATGCAAATGGATTCTTCATAAGTGATGAATAATATGAAGATGAAATGGAGATGGCCTACTTGGGGCCAAGGCATGAGCCCCTTGTCTTAGGGATGCATACCAATGCTAATGGTTTTTGGATAAGTGATGATAATTTTGACTCCAAAACTGATATGGCTTATCTTGGGCCTTGCCACTTACAATAAGTTGACATACTGGTAGAGAGAGAGGTGGCACTTTATGCCATATGCCCTCATTTATGATTTTTAGGGAGACCTATTGACCTAGCTACCATTCACTACATGGTCAATCCCACTCCCCCTACATTCAGAGAGCGGTTAGATCTCAATGATCCTATTATCTTCCCTGATCATGGGCTAGATCTAGAAATTCCCATTACTACAAATCCTCATTGTAATTATGGAAGGGAAACCTCTGAGATAAGATTTCACCCATGTGGTTCTAGATATTTCATCCCACATGTCAACATGATCTCCATTCATTTGACCACTCCACTTCATAATTTAGCATATCCTCCCAAATCATTGCATCTTGAAGTAGAGGTTATTGATTGGGATCACGTTGATTCACCCATAGAGCCGAAATACCTCTTCCCTAATGAAGAGATGTTACAGTCGTTCTATTTTGCATCAGGTTGTGTGTATAATGTCTTCCATGCTGGTTTGGATCCTAAGTTAGTAGATCCTATAAATCTCGTTGATGACATTCATTTGATACCCATGCCTCATCAACTAGAGGATGGGTCACATATGGCTATAGAAGTGACTTTCGAGGTGGACATCAACGATGATCCTACCCAACCAAGAAAATTCAATTTCAAAGAAAGTGTATCTCCAGAGGAACAAGCCATCCTAATTCCTCTCCTCAAAGAGAGGCCAAATATTTTTTCTTGGACTTACAAAGACATGCCAGGGATAGATCCAAAATTAGTCATTCACAACCTTTCATTGGATCCCATGAAGAAGCCAATCAAGAAAAAGCTGAGGAAAATGCATCCAACCGTCGCTTTGATGGTAAAGAATGAATTGAAAAAACTACTAGATGCAGTGTTCATAGTTCCTATTGACTACCCTAAGTGGGTGTCAAACATGGTACCCATAGGGAAACCTGATGAAAGAGTCTGTATCTGCATAGACTTCAAATATTTAAATAGGGTGACACTAAAGGATTCATTATTGTTGCCAAAAATAGATTCTCTTGTAGATGCAACTGTAGGTCATGAGATGCTCCCCTTAATGGATGGTTTTTCTAGGTATAACTAAATTTGGATTAAGCCTGAATATCAACATAAAACTACTTTCATTACTCCATGGGGAACATTCTATTACAAAGTGATGCCATTCGGTCTCAAAAATACTGGTGCCACATATCAACGGACCATGATATACATATTCCATGACTATATGCATAATATCTTAGAGGATTACATGGATGACTTACTGACCAAGTCTGTATTGCGGCAAGAGCATTCTAAAGTCCTTAGAAAAGTATTTGACCGCCTCATTGACCATAATATCTGATTGAATCCTAAGAAGTACGTATTTGGCATAACTTTCGGCAAGATTTTGGGATTCATCGTATCCAAGAGAGGCATTGAAGTCGATCCTACAAAGGTAAAGGCTATATTGGAAATGGTCATCCCTACCAACATTAGGGAGCTAAGGAGCCTACAAGGTAAGATAACATCCATCAAAAGATTCATCATGCAATTATCAGACAAATTTTGACCCATGAATTGGTTACTACACAAGGAGGTTCCCTTTCATTGGGATGAAGAATGCCATCAAACCTTTGCAGAGATCAAAACTTATCTGGAAACACCGCTAGTATTGGATCCACCAAGGCCAGACATACCATTTTTACTATATATATCAGCTACTAATTTTTCATTGGGCACCATGTTAGCCCAAAATAATGCACAAGATAAAGAGCAAGCCATATATTACATTAGTCGCACCTTGGTGAGTTATGAGCTAGGATATGCGTATGTCAAAAAGTTGTGTCTAGCAATGGTCTTTGCAACTCAAAAGTTGCAATGCTACATGTTGAGCCATATGACCTACATCATATCAAAACAAAATCCTTTGCAGTACATGATGAGAAAGACATATCACAATACACGTACCACAAAGTGGATCATGCTATTGACAAAATTTGATCTAGAGTTCATAAGCCAAAAGTCCATCAAGGGACAAGTCATAGAAGATCAATTAGCAGAGGCACCTCTTCATGATAACAAGCCTCTCACCATAGAATTGCCTAATGATGTGGTCTTTGCATTATCAGATTCACCAAAACTTGAAGAACCTAAGAAAGAAAGAGACATGTCATTGTTATTTGATGATTCGAAGTGTGAACAAGGGGGCAGATTAGGGATTGTCTTTATCACACCATAGGGTGCTCCATTGCCCTTATCATTAAAACTAGAATTTCCATGCACAAACAACACAGAATATGAGGCATTGATCTTGGGACTCCAAACAACCATAGCAATGGGCATTAAAATATTGAATATATTTAGTGACTCCTTGCTCATAGTAAACCAGGTCAAAGGAATATTTCAATGTAGGTGCCCAATCCTGAAGACTTACAAGGAACTTGTTGACACCTACCTAGCCCAGTTAGAATGGTATGACATTGAGGCAATCCCTCGTACATCAAATAGATTTGTAGACACCATGGCCTCTTTGGGATCCTTAATCCTTCAGAATCCATCTACTAATTTTACAACCGTTCATGTGAAAGTGCTTTCACACTCAACAATGCACCATGAAGATTTTAACAATAGATAATCAATCAAAATGATCCACATTGAACCAAATTAGGATTGGTCTTTCACAGCCAGATATTTCTTACAAATGACACCTTGGGGGTCTTTGATCTCCCAAGGACCTATGGAGTGTGGTGCAACCATACACCATAGAGTTGTTCCTCAATCCATGTTCACCAGCTCAGGAATGTAGGAAGAGCAAGCCATATTTTCTATAGAAGTCATGGCTTATCAGGATTGGCTTTCCCAACTGTGGGACTTCCTAAAACTTGGAATAGTACCTCAAGGTTTGTCACATACTGAAAGGAGAACGTTCAAACAAAAAGCAACAAGATACATATTTCTAGGAGAAATCCTCTACAGAAGAGGATATGATGGAGTATTACTCCGTTGTCTTGATCCCCAGGAAGCATCTTGGGCAATTTTGTAAGCTCACGATGATACATGTGGAGGGCATTTTAGTGGCATGGCCATCGTTAAGCGTATTTTGAGAATGGGTTACTATTGGCCCACCATGGAAAAGTAATATTGTGAGTATGTCAAGAAATGCATTAAGTATCAATATCATGCAAACCTCACTCACTTTCCATCACAAGCCTTACAACCCATCCAAGCAGCATGGCCATTTTTGAAATGGGGACTAGACTTGATTAGGAAGATCTCACCTCCATCCTCAGGCTGGCACACATTCATCATAATGACCACTAAATACTTCCCTATAACATCAACAACTAGACCGAGGATTGTGGAGTTTATACTCCACAATATCATAAGTCATTTTGGGGTCCCTTCAAAGATAATATCGGATAATGGGCCATATTTCAAGAACAAAAATGTGCGTGCTTAAAATGAACAAATACCATATTCAGCACAGTTTTTCAATGCCTTATTATCCGTAAGAAAATGGACAATGAATCCTCGAACAAAAAAATAGTCTCCATCTTGAGGAAGATGGTGCAAGACAATCACAAGGATTGGCACATGCAGTTACCTCTTGCACTATGGGCATACAGGACTAGTATATGGACGCCCACTGGGGAAACACCATTTTCACTAGTATATGGCACTAAGGCCATCATGCCACTAGAATTGGAAATTCCAACTCTACGCATAGCATTAAAGGACTACATAGATGATGATGTCGCATGACAAGGCCGCATTTATCAGTTGATGCTTCTTGATGAATGATGAGTCAATGCTTTAGAGCATCTTCACGTTTACCAAGATCGCCTTGCATGAGCTTACAATAGTAAATTCCACCTAAGAGAATTCAAGGTTGGAGATCTAGTGCTCAAAGAAAACCAACAGAATTCGAATCTACCACCGCACCTGCGAGACAAGTTTGTAGCAAATTGGATAGGCCCATACATGATTTCACAAAGAGTGGGGCCAGGAGCATATCGCCTTATATCATTAGATGGTGTTGAAGATCCTGAACCTCTCAATATCATTCACTTGAAGGCATTCTACACATAAAATACAAAAACATTCAAATATGTCAAAAATACAAAAACATTCAAATATGTCAAAAACACAAAAAAAATCAAATATGTCAAAAATACAAACAAATCATAAAAACATAAAAATTCAAATCCAATCAAAATGCTCCAAGGGTATCCAAGCCACTTGGTCAAAATAAAATTAAAATGCTCCAAGGGTATTCAAACCGCTTGGTCAAAATTCAAATCAAAATGCTCCAAGGGCATCCAAGCCGCTTGGTCAAAATCAAATCAAAATGCTCCAAGGGTATTCAAACCGCTTGGTCAACTCCAATAAAAAATGCTCCAAGGGTATTCAAACCGCTTGGTCAACTCCAATAAAAAATGCTCCAAGGGTAATTCATGCCACTTGGTCGAAATAAAAAAGCTCCAAGAGTACTTCATGCTACTTGGTCAAAAATAAAAAATCCCCAAAGGCATAATAAGCCCTTTGGTCAAATTAAGCAAAAATACAAAAACAACATAAAAATCAAAAATACAAAAACAATTGCATCTCAAATCTTGCATCCACATAATTGCATTGCATTTTCATATCCATTACATTCGCATATGTCATGAGAGCCTTAAAAAGTGATGCCATAGTTTGTCTCACAAATCATTCAAATCCATACCTCCATCAACACATATGTGTAATTGTGTTTTTCAACACAACCATTATCAATTTCTATACATAATATACTAAGGTTTATCGGTTATTCAACCACACCTAGTGATCTTATCAAATTTTGTGGAAAACCATATTGGTTAGTAGAGAATAAGGTCTAGTGGTGACAAAGCCTAGCATATCTCAGGATCCCACCACTAATTACAAACACTAAATTCTAGTTGGTACATAAGAAGATGAAATTCGTAAAGTGGTTAGGTTACATAAAGCGAAAAGGGACATCCTTGCTTATCCCCCTGTGCAACCAATTCAAAAATGCTGAGAATTGACAAAAGGACAAGCTCCACCCTACCCAAAAATCCCTTACTTAAGTCAACAAAAATTCCTAGGTTCAAAGTTCAAAATCTTCAAAAGTCACACATCAACACCCATATTCATAGCTCAAAATATCAAAAGGACGAAAGCAAAATAAATAGTGATTATCATCACTACAAGAATCCCTTGCTCTAAAAAAAATCAGTCAAAAATAAACAGTGATTTTATCACTAAATACGAGCAAGTATCCCAAGTCATAATGAAGAAAAGAAGGGATTGGAGCTTGAATCCCTAGAATTCTCGGCACTATACAGGATTGGAAGGAGAAATACTTACGCATGATGATATGTCTATCACAAAAGCTATGCATTTGTATAGACCAATGTTTGAATGTGGATGAGCTAGCTTTAGGTAATCCAAAATTGCCTAGTGGTATAGTCCAATTGAGTCCAACATAAGAATAAGATGAACACTTGAGGATCCCCGATCTTAGCAATGGGCTGAAAGAATCCCACCTAAAATTGGAGGAAATGCATGGGTTCTATCTAAATATATTCATTTGCACACATAGGGAGAATGAGTATCTAGGACCATGATGAAAGCCTAATTTTCAAAAGCCTTAAATGATCAGTACACAATCATTGATAGGGTAACTAGAGTGTTTGAATCTCTGGAAAGCCCCAAAATTCTTACATAGCAACAAATCATATCATCATTCACACCATCACTTTCTTTATAAGATTCTATAAATTAGGGGGTATCAACATAGTAGGACAGATACCGCATATATATTAGAAATAGTATATAGACGACCACTGACTACTTCATATATTTTAATTTACAGAAACTTATCAAGAAAATACATCTCACACCATTACATCTCATATATGAATACTTAATCAATTCTTATGATAAGAGTGATTATTTAAATTCATGATTAATTTTTTACTTTATGTGGTATCACCCATTAAGATTGTCAATGTCATATGCATTCCTTATGTTTTAAGTGATTAGAGCATACATGTTCGTTTATACCATCCCATCACATAAGTTAGATGCATACAATTAAAGCAAAATTAAACATGCATTTAACAATAACATCACATCCATAAACACAAAAACCAAATCACCCATCATTACATCATAAAGCACATCATAAAACATATAGGCAATATCCATTTGCATACAATCATAAATTCATCATTTATCAACTCAAAATACATCACATCATATCATCAAATCATATAAGCATCTACACATCCATATAAACATCTACAATATCATCTATCATCTAACATATACATCAAGTCATCATAATGCCATCATCACATCACATCATAAAACAAAATAACAACAAAAACATGAGCAATAAACGATACACATAATGAGTCATAATGCAAATATATCATAAAAGTATGTGTGTCAAGTCCATGGATATACAAAAATACCCATGGGCTATAGTCATATAGGTCAGCTAACCTCAAAAAAAAACCAAGAGCACCATCAATCAAATACTGGGCCTGTGCCCCCTACAGCACCGCCCCCTGTGGTCGGATCTCTAGGAGAATGGTGCGAGTTGGACCCTGCTGGTCTCTCAGTACAAGTCCGGGCCCCATGACCAGGTCGAATGGAAGACTACCTTGCTATAGAGCTCCTACTAACTAGTGACCCACCTGTGGCTCCTCTCTCCCTAGGGATGGCTCCTAGCCTCCTGATCTTCCTCGAGAGAGCAACAATATGGGCTGCATCCTCAGCAATCTATACATCACTCTCATCCAACAAACCCTATAGATGCCTGATCTCATCCTTGAGAGCTACCCTCAAAGGACCCTTAGGAGCAAGAGGAGCAACAACAACCTGCATCCGGGTAGCTCCTCCCATAGTGGCATGCAAAGCCTATATCTGGTCTGAAAACTATGCTATAGTGGTATCCCACTGAGCTATGATGGCATCATGCTATTGTACCTATATCTTGGCCGACTAGATCTCAACCTCCACATCATGCAGCTATGCCCTGAGAGGATAATATCTCTCCTTAGGCTCCATCTCCTCCTCCACATCCTCAGGAGCCTCCTGCTCCTCCACTACCACCTACTCTGCCTGTTGGCCCCATGCCGTAGTCCTAGCATGAACCCTGCACCCCGATGGATCTACCCCATCTCTACCATCATCCTCTCAGCCTATACTACCCTCACCATGCCACATCAAGTCACCCCACCACCACACAAATGCATCTATGACTCCCCCAGCCACTCCAAGATCAACAATTGGGACATCCTCCTCATCAACTAACTTTGTAACCTATCGGGGAGGGAGGTCTCTCTATGCTTCGATGCACCTGTACAAAAATGGTACTAGTGGCACATCCTACTACAATCCATATTGATAAAGAACCTAAGAGTAGAAGAAGTGCTCTTGGATGCTAACATTATGACCGATGAGCCATCGCTCACGTCGCATCCTAGCAGTAAAACTGGTTGGGTCATCCCAAGCAGGACACTCATGATACGGGCACCATATGACATCTCCAGCCTGGATTCCAGTGAAAGTATCAGTATAATGAGTCAACTCCCTTGCAAAAGTGTAGCTCTTGCACTCCTCGCTCTCTCTAGCCCATCTGGCAGTATAGCACTACATCCACCCATCCATAACTATGATCTCAATAGGAAGCCCCTTGGGATGATCTACCTTAATGTGCTCCCATCCCCAGATCTACAAAAGCCAACTATAGGTGATGCTGACATGACCTATCTCTATGGATGTGGTATAGCTCATCGTAACACTAAGCCAATAGAGACCTACCCCATGCATATCTGATAGGCTCCTCACTATCCATCAGGTCCTGAACCATCACAAGGAGGTTCCAAGGGAACCTCAAGCCTGAGCAATCTAGGATAAGGACGTTGTTGATGACCATCAGCAACACCACATGCCTCACTATGAAAACATGCTTCCAGTACCAATGGATAATGGACACTCCCCCAGACTTGGTGTCCTTGAGAGCCTCCTCAGAGCGCCCTCGAACACCCGAGTGAAGACAACCACCTGATCATTAGTGGCTAAAGAAATAATGGCCACTCCATCAAAAGGGATCCGAAATATCATGTACACATCCTCTAGTATAATAGTCATCTCGTCTATTGGGATGTGGAAAGTGTTAGTCCGAGGGTCCCAGAGATGGGCCAAAGTCGTAAGGTAAGCCTGATTCGACATAATGTGAGGCAATATGGTAACATACTGGAGCCCACAAGCCTTAAGCCACCTCCAATCCATGTCATCCAGAAGAGGTAGAAGGTCATTCATGAGCCTCGGGTCCTAAGCTTGAGCAGTAAGGATCTAAGAAAAACGAAAGAAAGATGAAACATAACTACAGTGCATCTAAGGCATAAATCCCAATAAAGCATAAAAAATTTGACACTCTCCTAAAACCGAGCAAAGAAGGGGGGATAAATACACCTAGGCATGCAACACATGCTAAAGAGTAGTTCAAAATTCCAAAAAAAAATTAAAAACTATCTCAGAAAATCCAAAAAAATAATAAAATTTTTGCAAAATTGGCTAAGGGATTTAGCCGCTATCACCCACAACGGCTAGAATCTAGCCGCTAGAGACAGTAGCAACTAAAGCCCAATGGTCAAATTTTTGACCATTGGGGTTCAAACCTAGCCGCTCTGAGTGACAACGGCCAAATTTTTGCCACTATGAGCGACAGCGGCCGAAGGGCGACATAGCAAACCCATGAACCCTAGGCCATAAAATGCAAAAAAAATTGAAAACAACAAAAATGGGGACCAACCCACCACATAAAAACCTATACTAAGCCTAGCTACAAATTTCATTCATTACCAACAAGTTTAGTGAGGTTCATTTACCAGTTACTTAGTGAGGTTCAATTTTACCCAAAAGAGGAAAAGAGGGTAGGGTTTGAAAGAATACCCGAGAAGCTCTGGCTCCTCCAATAGCTGATGCCTCACCCCGCATAGCCATATCCTTGATGTAGGTACCTTCTGAAACTGCAACTGTCACTATCTCACCAGAGCTCTGAAAAGTGAATTGTCAACAAAGAAAATGATAGGTCAAAATCCCTAAAAGTGCATTTTTATATTTTCAAATTATGCCTTGGTCGTTGCTGACATCAGTGGCCCAAACTTCATGGCTTCTCAAGGTGACAACGACCATAGGCAAAGACTCAGAGGCCGTTGGACCTAACAATAGCCTACTCCACAGATGAAAACAAAAGATTCCTTCCATGGGGGATAACAAAAAAACATTAAATAAATGCATTTTGATGAATTAAAATCATCTTGATGATCAAAATAACAAAAAAAATCACATAAAAGCATAATCTCAAGTAGGCCTCGTACCTAGTTACTTACTCTATCCACTCGATGATTGCAGCGATTCACACTCCATGCACTTCAATGAGATGAGTAGGTTACCATAAGGCCACTTGGGACAAAAACATTTCATTTTGGAATTACGATGTGCCACCCTTCAATCCCAAAGAAGACCAAGATGGTCGGACTGCTCCACGGGTGCGAAAGGATCATCCTAATTCCCCTATGATACCTAAAACATTAAGCCAAAGTGATACAATATGAACATAAATAGAATCACTCATCCTAACTCCCTAAGAAGGCTATTGATAGCTAGACCGCTCCTCAAGATAGGGATGGATGATTATCATAAACAATTGGAATCACACTTGGATGTGGGATTACCCATTAAAAGAAACAAATGCTAGAAAGGAACCAGATTAGTCATATTGGTCAAGCGACTTGTCGCTTCATTCATTGTCATTTCTTCACCAATCCATTGTGTGAGGAGGTAGTTCAAAACTTCAACATAATCATAATCAAATCAACAAAATATCACTCGATCACATCAAAATCATGTTCATCCTATGAATCATTGCATACAACAATCACAAATTTCCCTTGTTTACTAGGAACGTAAGCAGACATGACATATTCAATTGTAGCTCTCCTATCGGTTAGAACTGTTGTAGCAGCTGAAGCTACCCGATTGAGTTTGAGGAATGAGTGCAATTTAACATGCCCAAGCCACTGAGCTAAGTCCTTCGAACATTGAGGCAATGATTCAAAGGATGCATGCCATATTGCATGATTGGGCCATCCAGCGTTGATCAGACCATTGATCACCATACACCCTACAAAAATATAAGTCTACATTTTTTCTCAGCATTGTGTTTTCCACACAACGTGTCACAAAAATGGGCATCTGTAGACACCTAAAATATGTCATGCTTAGGGGAGCTACTCACATAGACACATTCATAAGATCATATGACATAATCTTAGACTTTCCAAGCATCAATAGTGGTTCTCACCACTCATTTGGGGCATTTTCAAGCCATCCAAGCCTAGTCGCTCAAGCCAAGAGTGACCATATCTTAGCCACTCAAGCCTAGAGTGGCTAGACCTTAGCCACTACAGATGACAGTGACCAGATCTTAGTCACTGTAGATGACAATGGCTAAACCATAAAAGTAGTTTTATCAACAAATAGGCCTAATCACGGGTGAAAGTGGTAGTCTGCATGCAATAAAGGTGAGCGGGAGTAACTTTGCATTCCCTTTCATGACCAGTTCACATGGGAGACTTGAGTTTGCATTTAGACTTTAGTTAACTAGTCTTTAAACATAGAAAAGACAAAAATCTTCTCATGCTAACTCTCACTATGCATGAGGAATTCATTCCTAGGGCTTGGACATAGACCTAGGGTTTCACACTATAAAAGGTGCAAGCCTAAGAGCACCAAAGATATACATATTAGAGATACATCTTAGATCCATATTTAATCATCATCCATCCATCACATATCAAGTAATCCAAATTTATCAGGACAGGTCATTGAGGAGAGCTTTCGAGACTTGGAGAGTTTCCCTTGGAGATCACATTTACGATGAAGCCCTAACAAATTGGAGAGCATAGAAACCATTATTCCAACATCGGATACAAGCTTTGATCCATAGATTTGGAGCAAAGAGGATGAGAGTTGCTTTAGCGGCCACTATCTTGGACAGTGGTCCGTGGGCCTAGCTTAGGATTTTAGACATTAGATTCATTATTTTGTTTAGCATATCATTAGCATAGCATCATTTCATTCATTCATATTCATAGCATTAGTCTAATTTGCACTTGCTTTCATTTGTTATATTCATTGCTAACAACCTCATTCGGGGAGGTATTCTCGGACATCTAAGTGTGTGTTGTTATTTCATTGCTTACAGGGCCATAGGTTCATTAGACGGAATCTACAACATACGAGAGCAAAAGGGATCCCTCTAGGAAACAAGCCTAGAGAAGGAGGCATCTGTAAGCCCTCATACATTTTTGTGTGTGGAACCGGGAAGATTTTGGAAGTGCACCACCTCTTTGTGAAAGGGGCACTATTTGCCTATTTGTAACCTTATTGTATCGAAATGGGTATCCCTAAGAGGGACCGACATGTAACTAGGTTTCAATACAAATAAAGAGATCCATCTTTGTTATTTCCATGTTATACGCTTTTCATTGTCTTCCATTTAATTTTGGGTTTTAATACATTGCAAGTAGAGTAAAAATAGCGGTGCATGCATCCCAAGGTCACTACACATACTACCAAAGCACCCAAGAATAGTGGAAGAACTCCCTGATGTTGTCCTTGCAATTGACAACCCATCGATCATGTCGAGTCTAAGTTGTGAATATATACATCTCCTCCTAGGTGAGGTAATCATGATAAGGCCTCCATATAATGTCCTTGGCCTGAAGTCTAGTTATATTCACTATATAATCAGATAGATCCCCTGTGAAGCACCGACTCTTACACTCCTCATGCTCTCAGGGCCACTTAAACCTATAGCACCGATAAACATCATCTATGATAGTAATATCGATAGGAAGTCCTCCTATATAGTCCACCCTATATGATCCCATCCCTAGATATGGAGGAACAGGCTACAAGCAATACTAGATTGACCTTAGTGCTAAATCTGGTATAGCTCATCATAGCACTGGGCTAGAAGAGCCCTCCCCCAAGCCATAATGATGGGCTATGGATTTTCCAGTAGGTCTTGAACCATAGCTAAGAGGTTCCATGGGAACCTCACTCTAGAATAGTCAAGTAAAAGCATATTACATATAACCATCATCAAAATTGCCTATCATCGAGAGAAGACATTATCCTGAAACCATCACTCCACAAAGATCCTACCATGCTGAAAATCGTTGAATGCAGTAGTTGCATGTGGTACAAAGACTACATCTTGAGCATCGATAGGAGAGGATACAATGGAGACCTCATCAAAAGGAATTCGGAAGATCCTATAGATATCCTCCAGGGTGATAGTCATCTCATTGATGGGGATATGAAAGGTATTAGTCCTGGAATCCCACTTGTGGGCTAAGGCCATAAGGTAGGACTGATCCAACATAATAGTCGATAGTATCATGACATATTGCAATCTACAAACATCCATGTAGGCCCAATCCATGGGATCCATCTGAGGTAGAATATCCACGAGAAATTTTATTTCTTGAGCTCACATAGACAAAATCTAAAAAGTTCTACATAAAGCCTAAATTAAATGCACTTGAAAGCTAAAAGCAAGAATACAAAAAAAATGGTGTGAAACAAAACTAATATAGCCTAAATATACAAGCATGATGGCTAAATACACCTAAAAATAAAAAAATATAAAATACTACACTCCAAAATGGCAAAAAAATCAATTAAAACCCTTAAAAGTAAAAAAAATTCAAAAACTAAGCCTAAGTCTCATAGCTGCTCACACCACGAGTGGCCACACTGCAACCACTGAAGCCGATAGCGGCCATCTGCCAATGGTTAAAAAGATAACCGTTGGGATTTAAGCTAGCAACTGACAACGATAATGGCTTCTCTTTGCCATTTAGGGGCTGCTATGAGTGTCAATAGCCATGGGGTGGTATGCCAATGACACCCCCCCTTAGCCAAAAATAACAAAAAAAAATGAAAAACCTAAAATTAACCCTAACCTAGACCTATTCATGGGTTCGGTTCATTTCCAATGAGTTTAGTGTGGTTCATTTAATGGTTACTTAGTGAGGTTCATTTTAATAAATAAAATAAATAACAATGAGGGATTGAGAAATATCCATGAGTTAACCATTCCTCCTATTGTGGCTGCTCCACCAAGTACCCCACAATTGGGGATCCACCTTTTTGTTTTGGTATTTGGATGTTTGTGGTTTGTTTTTAGTATCTAATGCTTTCGTTTTTGTTGTGGGTTTGCATTTATCGTTAGTTCTTGTTAGCAATTTTTTGTTGTCATTGACTTTTTCTTGTTGACGACTTGTTCTTGTCAACGATTTTTTTTCTTGTCGATGACTTTTTCTTGTCAAAGAAATTTTTTGTCGATGACTTTTTGTCATCAATTCTTGTAGATGACTTTTTGTCATTATTTTAGTTGTGTTTATTTTTATCGCCACTTTATTGTTAGTTGTTTATTTTTTCATTTTATTTTGTTTTCTTTTGTGTGTTCCACGTTGTATATGAATACATGTATAATCCTATATATGTATTTAATAATAATAATAATAAATAAAAAACTACATATGTATATTATATACATATAATAAAAATATAAAAGGAAATATTTATTATATGTAATAAAAAATATATATATATATATATATATATATATATATACATATTTTTTTTTGGTAAGTTAATTATATTAATTCAAAAAGGGCATTTGAAAGGTGCACTATCACTTTTTACAAAAAGGAACTCAAAAGAACAAGAGGAGGAAAAGAGAAACATGAAGAACAAAACAAAGCTCATAAAAACTGAAAATCCTGAAGCCATTACACTCAAAAAGCAACTTGAAGGATTACCAGCGATCCTTTAGCACAAAGGAACAAAAAGGAATAGCACCAGAAGGCAGAAAGGAGGAGACAAGTAGGAACAAACCCAATAGCACACCACAAAACTAGAGGAAATGGAGAACATCCTAAAACAATGATCGGGACCAACAAAAAATGCCATCAAGGAAGAGTGTCAGGTTGTAGAAAAGTGTGGACATCAATATTCAAAACATTGTCCTTTGTTGCATCCTTCTCTGCATCCTTCGAGGTCTCTTTCACCTTTGAAATCTCCTTCAAACCATCAAAGGCAGGTATATTTTGCAATTTCTACAACCTCATCTTCAGTAGCTCCTCCTTTAACATCAGAGGAGGTTTCAGCAATAGAACCATTGAAATTGTTACAAAATAATAATAGGCTGAGGTTGTGTCACTATTCTTTAAGGCTCTCAATGGCATTACCGATGGCAATGTGGGCAGCCTCCAAGTGAATGATGGATGCATTGGTGGCATGGATGACCAACTTATGGAGAAATTTATCAACCAAATCAGGCGAAGAGGATTGGGCTTTGGGAGACTTGCCTGGGATGGAAGGTGGGGTTTCTTAAACTTCCTTTAGCTTTAAACACTGAGATATTCTAACAGGGGTTGACTCCACCTTAATTTTCTTCCTAGCCACAGGATGGGATTTTTCAGTTTTGATCTTCCTCTTAGGATTGGAATGTGTAGGAATCAGGGTAGAGAATGAATTCACTTCATCTGATTCAGGAGTGGGAATGTTACCATTGGGGAATTTAAGTAGGAGAAGCAGTAGAGGACTTTGAAAAGTCCTTGGTGACTTGGAAGGGAATCCTCATTTTTGAGAGAGGTTACAATGGCATAATCGATGGACCAAAATATTGCAGCGGGGATATTCATGGCTTTGGCATCATGAAAGTGATTCACATAGGCAAGATGAAAATAACATAACTACGAGTTTGGATTATCATAGGATAGGTATTACATTACGAGAACTAAAATTTTTTGCAGAGGAGGGGAAATGTGTTCACAATACAACCCTTTTCTATAGTTCTTGTGGACCTCAAATTTTTTTTGAAGAAGGTCAGTTCAGCTTCCCAATTATGTTTGTTGTGTTGGATCACCTTTTCATTCAAGGGCTACCCATTCAAGCTCACCAACAACTCAAAGGAGATATGGTACTAGACCCCATGGATTGTGACATAACCTCTATCCCAAGTGTCAACAAAATCTTTTGAAATGGTGTCATCAACCCCTGAGAAGAGCTTGAAAAATTCAATCAGGGCACTATTTGTTTTGTCTGTCCATATATATATACATATTTTACTACATATAATAATAATATCATTATAAAGGGTTTAATAAATAAAAGTGATAATGAAATAAAGTTAAATTTGAATGACCTCAATATTTGGATTAGTTTTATTAAAAGCCTATGCTTTGAGTTAGAGGAGTGGAGCTGCTAGATAAGGGTTCGATTCAAATGGCGGGGATGATAGATCACCAATGCTGATGTAGACTAATGCATGGCTAGAGTATTAGCAAAATGGAGATTCAATGAGCATCCAAAGTAGTGGGCCGCAGTGATGAAATGTTTTTAGTGAGCTGCGTAGACCAGTGACGGGATGCTCCATGGGACAAAGCGCAAAGGACCAGATAATGGGTGATGTCGATCAACTAGCATCACCATGGGCATAATAGACTGGGTTTTCATTTTCACCATGGTAGGCTCTGGTTTATAAAATAATGAAAATGCTATGTTGGACTAGAATTCAAATCGATGACAATGATATGGTGAACATCAAGATTCCCATGCAAAGATGTTTTACAGTGGCAAATGACTTGGACGATGACGAAACAATAGAAGATAACGATATCAATGACTAAGAGGTAGCAAGAGCACTAGTAGAATTTTAGAGAAGATTGGATCGATGGTAGCATCGATAAGGAGCATGGAACCTAGACATCTGAGTATGAAAAAAGTATTGTAGCATGGTAATAATGTGAATATTGACATATTTTTACAATGGTGTCATAGAGCGCTAGGTAGTTCTAACAGGGTCACCAAATATGCATAAGCAAATCGCCAGATGCATTAAAAGATAGAGTAGTGGCGGCAACATCATGGTGAGCCCAGGTAGAGGATTCAAAGCTGAATAAGAGAGAGCGACAAATTTGGACGTCAAATATTGGATGTCGAATACAGTATAACTCAAAATATTTTTACATGGCACTTACGAAAGATAGTAACAACAACAAACATAGACACTATGGAGCCCATAGACATGAATTTTACCGATGATTAGACAAGGCATATCATTCAGTATTTGACAGTGATTGAAGAAAATAAGGGCACAATCATGGCTATCACGAAGAGAGGATATACACAATTAAGACGTTTAAACTGTGAGTAAGAAATCAATGTAGAATACTTTGAAGGGTGTTGAATGTCATGTAGTGTTTAGTGGCATTAATGACATAGCCAAACAACCCGAACTACGACAAATATGTGAGTAAGATATACTAAATAAAGGGATTGCCTAGATAAATATTTTTTTAGCTCCTTCACATCATGATAGAAGAAAGATATATGGGCACATGGTGAATCATAGGAATTGTGATAATGATGGATAGACTTTCGACGGTTTCAAAGTAGGTCAAGGAAAAGTTACGTTCATTAACGGTGTCGAAGATAGTTAATTTAAACAGTGTTCACAATTGTCGATGTGGACGATACGTTATATTGGATGTCAGAGAATGTAATGGTAAAAAAATGCACTCTATGTGGTGTGGTTGGCCACATTGTGAATCAAATGATATGTTTTGGTAAATTACGGCTCTTCGAAGCATGGGATATTATACTTGGTAAATCATGCATAATACAAAGGTCAGTGAGCTATAAAATCCACTTTGATTGATTTAAAGGATTATTATTGTTTTGTATTTTTCGAGAAAGGGAAAACATTATGTACGTCATGTGGTGTAAATATAGTACATCCTAAAGATAAATGGAGGTAATTTTAAACGTTTCCATGAGAGACGGTTATAAAAATGAAAAGCATCATGCAAACAAAACAAAAGGGAATTTTGTTCACTATCGAGGGAAGGAAACATTTGGAAGTGAAACGTTTCGAAGCCCAAGAAAGTGGAGATGAAGAGATTGCTATAATTTTAAATACCCCATTGTAATATGAAACAAGGGCCTGACTTTTTGGCAAGGCCAAGCGCTGCCAAAATGACTGTAAAAAATGAAATGCTTTTTAATGCAAATGCATTTTTTCAGAAATTTGAGGCCTTGTTAGCAAGAAAGGAGGAGATTTTTTTTTTGCATGCTCAGATTCAATCGTTTATCTTTTATTTTTCAGTTTTCAAGTTTATAGGTGATGTTAATGCCATTTTAGGTTACATTAGGTGAATATTTGGAATCTGAAATTTATTTTTGTACCCTAGGAGTTAGCACTTAGTTTTTTTTCGATTGTGCAAATGCAAGTTGAATAAACTAGGTTGCATGTAATATTTTCTCACATATTCAATTTTTCAGGATGGGATGCTATCAAACTGATAAAGCTTTACATGTCTACATTTTCAACATTTAATTTATTTCAGATTTTTATTTTTCAGTTTTCCAACTTTTATTTTACAATTTTTTTTTTAATTTTCAGGCATTAAAATAAAAATCGTAAAAATATAAAATGACAAAAATAATTACATGGAGCCCTAGAATGAACATCAATATTCCATACACAATAGATTTGGACTCGTTATGAGGTCATTTTGATTTTATAATTATTTTTGAAAACAACTATTTTTAAGGGTTTTATAATTTCATAAATTTTATTTTTTCAGTTTTAGAGGCAAATCAGATTTTTAAATTCTGTATTTTCTTTCATTAGCATAAGATAATATTTCTTTCATGAAAATTTCAATTTCATTGAAAGGGGGTTAATTTTGTGGCATTTAATGAGCTATCATTTTTGGAGCAATAAATGCACCTTTCTTCATGAAAATTTTGATTTCATTGAAGAGAGGTAATTTACCATTACATCAAAGGTCTTGGTTTTAAAGCATGAAATTATTTCTTCTTAGTGAAAATTAATTTCATTAAAGAGGGATAATTCATCATGACATTATGAGGCTATTATTTTCAAGCAATAAATTGGTATCTCTTTATGAAAATTAATTTCATCAAAGAGGAACAATTTATCAATTACATCAAAGGCTTTCTTCATCTTCATGATAGAAGCTAAATTTAATGGATCTTTTCATCATTTTAAATTCACTTTCATAGATAGATTTAATCTTCTATTTCATGCTTTAAAGTAGGATTTAATACAAGATAAAACTTGTTTAAAATCCACTTAATAAGGAAGATAAAATCTATCTTAAAACATTTCAAGATAAAATAATTAAGGCTACATCATGCTCATATGAGGGCCAATTCACATTTACTTTTATTTTTGGTTTCATGAACAATAATTAAAGTATCATGGTAAAATAGACCAACATATGCTCCTTGTTTACAGTTACTTGCAATCACTAAGGTGTTCATAGCATTGAATTTATATATCTTTATTGATATTACTAATACACATATACAAATGCTAGTATAGCAGAGACCTTGAAGAAGTTGTTTTATTTTAACTTCTTTGCAAGAGAGGGTTTTGGGATCAAAATCCTAAGGGAGAGTGTAATTTCATAATTGGGTAAAATTACCACTCAACACCTCCACCTGTCGAATCCTTGCCCTACTCAGCCATGGTATCTAGTCTCGACAATGTCTCGGGTCATAATCAGTCACCTCAATTTAGAGTTCAAAAGTTAAAATTGATAGCTAGAATAATGAAAAGTCAAACCCTAAGGGTTTATTTTATATTTTAGATTTTTGCCTCGGTCGCTACTAGCATCAACAGCCCAAACTTTCTAGTTGTTGGACCTGAAAGCGACCATGAAGCGACAATTACGGGCCACTAAACTTGACATCAGCTAGGAAAAAGAGAGGAATTAAATCAATTTCTCACCATGAGACAACTAAAAATGGGCCATTAAATATACCTTTCGGTCCAAAACAATCAAGAATTGCACAAATACCAAAAAAATACATAAATCAAAATCCAAAAACATCATAAAATTCAAAATTAACAAAAGAACCAAATAATAATAAAATATCAAATGTGCCTCGTATTCAATAGTTTGCTCTATACACTTGGTGGTTGTAGTGACTAGTGCTCCATACAATCCGACAAGATGTGTAAATTACCATAAGGTCACTTCGGGTAAATTGGTTATAGTGGAATTGATAAGCTTCACTTCAATCCTGAAGAAGGCCATGGTGATCGAACTACCCCACATGAGTGAGGATGCATCTCCTTTCTTCCATAATATTTTTAGCAAATCAGCAAATGATTCAACACAATCTAGAATAGAATTACTATCACCTTGATTCCCTAAAAAGGCCATTTTGGTTGGACCGCTCCGTGGGATATAGATGTACAATTACTAAAAATGGTTGAAATCACACCTGAGATGGGACCTACCCTATTGTATCGCTCCAAATTTTTCACACCCTTACCTTCAGGCTATAGGATCCATGCCCGAAAGGGGGATGTGAAAAGGATGGCGCGGTACCTCGGACTAAGAGGCCTTGCGAAGGTCCCGCCTCTCGAGGGAGGTGTATTATGGTGATTTTTTGACGGATGGTGGGTTCACCAGGAAACATTCAATGGCAGTTTCCACGCCTAGGTTGGGAATGTGTTTTATGTGTTCGTTTTAGCCTTAAGCATTCAAATCCTAGGTTTGGCCAAAATGCATCTAAGCTATTTTATATGAAGATGCAGATTAAATGAATACAAAAAATAGAATTAAGACAGAAAATAGAGAAATTAAAGAATATTAAAGGAAAATACCTGATCCGGATGTCTGATGAAGATTCTGATTCTTGAAGCAGTCAGAATCGCCTCTGATTTGATAGGATCGTCTGAGATCATACAAGATCATCTGAGATCTAACGAATTCATTAGACGAATTCGTCAGAGACCTACAAACAGAGAAATAGGTGTAAAACACAAAAAATACAATGATAACAGAGGGAAATAGTATAAAATGACACTAACAATACCAAACTGAGGATTATAAATAGAAATATGAATGCATCACACTGATTAAATAATAATTATGATTTAATTATGCATTTGATCTAGATGGGTGAACTCCAAAATGCAATATAGCATAAAATATCAAATAAACTAGCTAATTGCAAAATAAAACAGCAGAGAAAGAGATGAAGAAATGCAAACTTTAGGCACTGATTGCCTCAATGTTGACTGCAGTCGAAATCGTCTCGCATTGGTACAAAATCATCTTTGATTCGACAGGATCACATCCGATCTAAACAGGATCATTGACGACAATGTAAGCTTGCTCTGGCTGAAAAACACTAAGGTACCTACAACAAAATTAGTATAGAACTATTGCAAATATGAATTTGGGATGTTTTAACATATGTGAAGTCAAGTTACAGGGAATTATCAGCCAAGGGGGTGCTAAGGGGAGGGATTAGGATTAAATAGGCGTAGGAGGGTGGTTAGGAGGTTGGAGATCATCCCTATTTAGGAGATCTCCAATGGGGGAGGGTCTCTAACGACGCAGACACGCTTCTGCCCAGGTTAGAGACCCATTGGAACAGAAGCTAATTGTGAAAAATCAGTTTAGGGACAAGATCGTCTAGACGTCCTAGCCCAAATGAAATCATCAGATCTGGGGTGATATCGTCTTATCGACGACGATATCATCAAACGATCAAAACAAACTCTAAAAATGGCACGGGAAAGGGGGAAATGGATTAATCGGCGATTAACGGGCGGTTTGGGAGGTTAAAATTTGAATTTAAATTATTTACTAAAGTAAATGTAATTGTTAAGATTTCACTGTGCCAATTTTAGGGTGCTACATTTTTCCCCCTCTTTAGCAAATTTTTCGATGAAAATGCGTTAAATATGAGTTCTTCTTGATCTATGAGAAAACAAAAATTATTCCCATTTTTAGGCGACGATTCTTGGTCGAATTGTATGACAGCTTACTATGGTGCCCCCTCCGTGTTTTTACCCAAATCGAACGTTTGAAGTAAAAAAATGAAAAAGCAAAAATTTTAGAATGTTTTTAATTATGTTTTGAATAAAATTAAGAAAAATAGGGTAAAACCCTAATTCATTTTTACTGTTCATTTTTTCTGGTTTTAGAGCTCTGCAAGCAAAAATGGTGGAGACGACGCACAGATCGACAGAGGTCCGACGCGGGCTACGGGTAAGAGTCTAAAATTAGTTTAGAATGTTTTAATTTGAATTTACATGCTTTTTAGGTGAATTTTAAATGAAGTTTGAGCATCGCAGCCATTTTTGAGCTATCGACATCGTCGAGACGAAATCGTCCTGATTTCAACGAAATCGTCTCAAGTTCACCGATTTCGTCTAAAGTAAAAATCGACGAAAGGGGGATGATTTCGTCAAATTAGAGATGATTTCGGCTTGCAAAATTGGAGACGATTTTGCTCAAATTTGAGACGATATCGTCCAATTGTGGACGATATCATCATTGGTGTAAAATTGAACTGATTTTAACTTGCATTATTAATTACTTGAATTGTTATTAATGATTTTTTTGTTGTTTTGTTGTTTATGTTGCAGAGAGGTTTGCTAAAGAGCATGGAATGGAAATATGGGGGGTTGAGAGATGATTTGGCCACTCTAACATAGGCAAAGCGGGAGCAGTTGGCATAGCTTGGCTTACAGCATGTGGCAAAAATGCCACAAGTTTCTACAAACATGGGGCTACTAACAGCCCTAGCAGAGAGGTGGTATCCGGGTTCTTCCTATTTCCGACTACCGACAAGGGAGATGACTCCCACATTAGAGGATGTATGGAGGATTCTGAGGATCCCCATACAAGGACGGTTGGTCACTCCTACGACCAATCAGGGCCATGCTATGATGCGATTGTGTGGTGACCCGAGCTTCGCCCTAGAGAAGGGCAGAGTAAACATCGAGGCACTGTGCCATATGCTTGGGGCATCGAGACTCACACAGGTTTTGGCCAGAGTGGTTGGTGGACTTTTGCTATGCCACTAGAGTGGGTGTAGGGTACCATGGATGCTAGCAGATGTGATCTGTGATATGCGAGACCATGGTTATAGATTCTCTTGGGGCAGCTTTATTCTATGCTGGTTGTACAGGATCCTGCATGGGGTCATATACAAGGGCGATCGATGTCTAGTTATGACATCGCTCTTACAGGTTTGGTGCTGGGAGCACATTGTAGTGCAGAGGTCGGTAGGGCTTCCTTTGATAGGGATTGACGGGGAGAGGCCCCGAGTTTTCTACTGGTGGCTTCGAAGAGGGTCACAGTGGCAGATTGATCTACCGATGTCTTGAAGACTACTGGATGACCTTGTCCCAGACCAGATCACCTAGAGGCCATGGTGAGAGCACCCAGGGTGGGCCGAGGATGGACAAGAGATAGCTCGTGTTAGGCGATTTTGCTGGTTTTGGATGGAGAGGGGAGAGGTGGAGCTCCATCGCTACGATCAAGTTTTGTGACAGTTTGGTCTACAGTAGGGGATCCCATCTCTTAGGGATTACGAGTTTTCCTGAACTGTCTGAGATAACACCACAGTGAGCGGGGCTCTAAAAATGCAGCGCTTCTAGAGTCAGGACTCAAACGATGCCCCCATTCAGCTAGTGGATGGGGATGACACAGGGGTAGCCGATGGCTATGATGCCTAGTACGTAGGCATCCGCCCTCCTTGGATGATGAGGGCTTAGGGTATGATTCATTTAGTTGTGCATCGAATAGGGATGTGATGCCAAGTAGCTATGGAGGTGGCCCAGGGTCACAGTGAGAGAGAGTAGAGGAGGCCACAGGCATAGGAGAGGCCGTGGTAGTGGGAGAGGAGGGAAGAGAGACCCCCTTCTCCACAGACATAGAGGCCACCATCGCCCGATAAGGGCAAGGGTGTTGACACTGGGGAGAGTAGCAAGATAGAAACTCTCTGAGCAGAGATAATCCATCTCCAAGCACAGGTGCAAACCCTATAGGAGGAGGCTACATGACACTGAGCTGAGGTTACACAGCTCAAAGATGAGATTGCACGCCTCAAGGCACGAGGCGGAGGGGTGAGCACTGGGGAGCTGACACAAGCTATTGCCCAAATCACTTTCTATCAAAAATTATACTATCAGATGGTGCCAGATGAGGATAGACTACCCCTGCCAGCTAACATCGTAGATCCGATCAGGATCAGGTCATCGAGGATTTCGTCTCGATCAACGACTAGGACTCGTAGTACTACACATACTGCGATGTGACCACCTCATCCACCTCAGGGCGGGGGAGGAGATGAGGCTGAGAGATCAAGGGGTTCTTGAGGCTAGACTACTGTACTACATTGTACAGATTGATATATAATTTTTATTATAATTTTTTTGATAGAGGATTGAGTATGCCGAGGTACAGAATGTGGCATACCAATCCAGTTTTGAGATGATGTATATATTGTTGATATATATAAATGAGATGAGATATATATTTTGATCATATGACTTGTGTATTATGTACTTTTATGATGCTTTTATGTTTGATTGATTGATTTGATGATTCATGTAATTACGTCGTTGGAAATATTATGGTTTTTAATAAATGCTTTAAAATTTAAATGAAATAATCTGATAGAACAAATTGGTTGTTTGTGATGTGTTGATTTGATAAAAAATAAAAAGACTTTTAACAATAATTTCAAAGGACATTGTCACTATTATAGACCATTTCATGGAGTCGCCGCTCACTCGGTCGTCAAGCTAATCCCAGTATAGAAATATTGTTAAAAGGAAAAGAGTGCTTAAGAGACTGTCTTAAGACTTTGGTGCAATGGTGCAAATGATGATGATGATGGTTTGTTTTTCAAATTTACATAAAAATAATATGCATGAAATAATGTTAAAATGATTTTTTCTAGGCATAAATTCCTAAGTGTGATAAAAATTTTAGATAATTCCCTAGGAATTATACCATCATTGCAAAATTGAAGGTTGACATAATGACATGAAATAATGAAAATGTGTTTGTTTGTTTGTAAAGCATAATTGTATAACATAATGATTTAAGTCATATGGTTTTCATGATTTTTAAATAAATGGGGAATAAAAATTGTTACAATGGTTTGCGCTAGGCATAGAATATGTAGGTATAGACTTATACCATCATCACGAAAATCAAGGAAAAAGTTGATATAATAGTTTTATTGCATAGTTGATTTTTAATAAACATAAAATATGAAGATGAGGACTTGCGCTAGGCATAAAATTCCAATTTTGGTTTTGGAACTATACCATCATCGCGAAAGTCGATAATATATATATATATATATATATATATATATATATATATATATATATATTTTTTTTTTTGATTGTATGGTTTGAAAGAAATTTTGATTTTTCTATTATGCATATAGTTGTCTAAACAATTGTACTTGGAAGAAGAAAATGAATTATTCCAAACAATTTGCAAAAAAATATTTCAAATTATTTTAAAGACAAAAGTTAGATTTATAAGGAATCCCATGTGCATATGTGAATTCATTTCCAATCTTGATTTATCATAATGATACACAAAATATCTCAAATACAAATGTGTGTGCAATTGCTATGTTCATTTACCAGTTTCGAGCAAGATAATATGATACAAGTGATTTGAATGAACTAAATAAGTGTTCATTAACCATGATGTAGATGCATATAACCATACTAGACTACTATGTAAGTCGGATTATCAAGAGCTAGCTAATCCATAAGCAGACATAGGTCTGTACAAAATAAGGTTGCTAATGTGACAGACATATCGCCATGCTAGGAGTTACCCAAGGCCAAGCAGGTTGGGCACAAACCACTTGTTATGGGGCTTACCTCACAATTTTTGAATAATTGAGAATTCCAAGGATTCAAGCTCATCAACCCTTCTTTTCTTTTCAAAGGGTAGGGAAAGGGATTTTATTGCTTTTGCTTTTTTCTTTCTTTTGCTTTTTTTTTGCTTGATTTTTGAAATAATGCTTGAAATAACTTGTTTCTTTTTTCTTTTTCTTTTCTTTTTCTTTTGAACTTTGCTTTTTCTTTTTGTGCTAGGGATACTTGCTCGAATTAGCTGTAGAGCAAGGGATTTTTATTCTGGGTAGGGGTGAGCTTGTCCTTTTGCCAATTCTCAAATATTCTAGACCATGTGCATGATAAGATAGCAGGGGAAACTTTTCACTCAAGAAACCACTTCTACTATGTAGCAAAGCATGGAAATTACAAATATAATCATTTTATTGTGAAAATATGTGCTTGGTTTAAGTAAATAACAAGATCAATTCTCTGTGCTCAAACTTGATTTAATTGAATTTTGTGGACTTTGATATAAGAGAGATTAGTAATCATGCCAGATAAAATCAAGATATTTATTTGTGTTTGTGAAAGTGAGAGATTCCAAATAAATGCTAATTTATCCAAAATAATTTGAAACATTATAAGTGCAATAATTGTAAGAAAACATAAATATATAAATACTTGTTGGAGAAGCTTTGAGAATGTTGACTCTCTCTTTCTTCTGTATGTTATTTTGGTTTTGAAAGAATCAAGAATATTGCTATTTTGATTTTTATCATTTTTTTTTTTTAAGAATTAACAAGTGCCATAAATAAATATAACATATAGTTTTGAAGATTTTGATGATTATGAATGTTTTGGGTGTTTTTTGAATAAGTTGAAAGAAATACAAGATAGTGATTTTGAACAAATATATACATGGATGAAATGACCAAATTTATACATAGTAACGTTTAAGATGCAAAATGTTTAGGGGTTCTTTAAGTTCTTTACCATCTAAGGTAGATAATTTGTATGCTCCCGATTCAAATTTAGCAATGATAATGTATGGTCCAAGCCAGTTGGGCTCAAATTTACCTTTAAGGTCCTTAGTTGCATTAGTATTTTTTTGATTTTCTGAAGATTTTGAGGATTTTGATTTTTTTGTATTTTGATTTTAATTTATGAATTGAAATTGGTGGTATATACAAGATGATCTATATACACTATACAAGGTTATTTGAGTATAGCATGTCTAAGGTTGCTTCAAAATCAAAGGAGGTTTTGAAGGGTAATTTGGTTGAGGTGAAGGTAAGAACAAAAGGTGATGAATAAAAGGTAGTGATAACAAAAGCTTTATTATAATGTAGAATAATATGGCGAAAGATTTGATTTTTATATGTGGAAAATTGATCATGTTACACAATAAAATGTAAGAAGGATAAGAAGGTTCTTGATTCTTATCACTATATTCCAAATCTTGATAAGATGGAGGGAGCATATATAAAATATATGCATGGGTGTTATTTGGTAAACAAGTATGATCATATATGGATGAAGAAAAGTGATGGATAGAAGATAGTTGTGACAATAGAGAATGTATAGAACTTGATGTTTCAACTATTAAATATTCTTCAAATGGTGTTGGGTCATTATGTATGGTAACAATTTTATTTGCAAGTTCAAACTTCAAACATTGGTGAAGAGTGGAAGGGACAACCCTCATCGTATGAATCCAAGGACTTCTAAGAAGTAGGTTGTAAGGTGAAGGACAATATGCTACATAAAACAAAGTATCCAGGATCTTGGATCCAATATTAAAGGGAGGAATTATAATACCTTGAGCTTCTTGGATTTCATTGTTAAAAGATTTTATAATAACATTTGATTCATTAATATCTTCTTCCTTTGTTTGGAGTTTTTGGAATAATTGATAAGTGCATAAATTAAGAGAGGAGTCATTATAAACCATGATAGTTCTAACAAGTGTTTCTTTACTAGATCCTGTAATGTAAAGATAGGAGTCTTCTTGTGGAGTAGAGGAAGGAATATCCTCATCATAAAATGAGATATGGTTAACCTCAAGAGGGTTTACACCATTAATTATGTTCTTAGAGAAAATATGATGAGGAACAAATTGTTGGCTAGGTATTTTGAACAAAATTTCCTTGTGATAAATTTGTAATACTTCTAAAAGGGATATCTTTGCTTGAGGATTAATCACTTGTTGTTGGATATCAAAGTGGATTTTAGATTGAGATTTTGATTTGAAAGATGAGGTTTCTATGCTTACATTCCATTTTGTATCATTCTTTAGAGCCAAAGATAGTTTTGAAGGTTGGTCAAATGAGGAATCCATCTCTTGAATATCAGATTGAGTTGATTGAACTTGAGGTTGCTCATTTGTAGTTTTTGTTACAATATTAATAATATCATCATGATAGGACATATTAACATGCAATATTTTATTGATTTCTTGTTGTTGATAATTGAATAGGGGTTCTTGGGAGATCCCCATATCTTGATTTATTATTATTATTTGTTGTGTAGGAGTTTGATTGTTTACTGGAGATTTATCATTAGTTGTAGATTGTAATTCCTTTATATTAAGAAGACCTTCATCAATCAAATCTTGAATTGCACATCTTAAATCTTTACAATTTTGTGTCATATGTCCATCTATTCTATGATATTCACAGTGTAGCTCAGGTTTAAACCAATCTGCTATGGTATCAGGTTGTCTTATGGAAGGGAGTTCAATCTTATTTGTGTCAAGTAAATACTTGAGAATTATATCCATTGGTTGATTGAGCTTAGTAAATTTACGTGATGAAGGTTTTTGAGAGGTTTTTGATAAATGCTTTAGGAATTTCGTCATAAAAGGGCCTAATGGTTTCTCACCTCTACTTTCTTTATTATGGGTAGAATGATGACAGGAAGATTGCGAAGCATGAGGTGAGTGCATGGTAGAATTGGAAGAATAAGTATTTTCTTGTTGAAATGGATGTGTTGTATTGAAAGAAGCATGTTGAAAGGGTTGAGGAGGATTGTATGTGGATTGATAAACATAATATGGATATATGGGAGAATAGATAATATCGTTATGAAGAGGATTGGAAAAGGGATTTTTTTGTTGAGTTATGGATGAAAAATGAGAGAAGTGTGATGGAGGTGGTGTTGAAAAGGGATGAGGTTGGTCATAATCAACAAATGTATTTGGCTGAATTCTTCCAACATTACCGATGGGCTCATATTGATTTGAGTAAAAACTCATGGTTTCTTTAGTACTTCTAAAAGTAATATTTAGCATCTATTATTTAGAATTGAATCTAAAACATATAAACATGAAATGATGATTTTGTTTTTGTTTTTCTTGTATACATATATATTTTTTTGTTTTTTTGTTTTTGTTTTCAAAATGTTTTAAATGCATTCACGTCGGGTTCACCAAAATGTATCGCTCCAAAATTTTCACACCCTTACCTTCAGGCTATAGGATCCATGCCCGGAAGGGGGATGTGAAAAGGATGGCGCGGTACCTCGGACTGAGAGGCCTTGCGAAGGTCACGCCTCTTGAGGGAGGTGTATTATGGTGATTTTTCGACGGATGGTGGGTTCACAAGGAAACATTCAATGGCAGTTTCCATGCCTAGGTTGGGAATGTGTTTTATGTGTTTGTTTTAGCCTTAAGCATTCAAATCCTAGGTTTGGCCAAAATGCATCTAAGCTATTCTGTATGAAGATGCAGATTAAATAAATACAAAAAATAGAATTAAGACAAAAAACAGAGAAATTAAAGAATATTAAAGGAAAATACCTGATCCGGATGTCTGATGAAGATTTTGATTCTTGAAGCAGTCAGGATCGCCTCTGATTTGACAGGATCGTCTGAGATCAGACAAGATCGTCTAAGATCTGACGAATTCTTCAGAGACCTACAAATAGAGAAATAGGTGCAAAACATAGAAAATACAACAATGATAACAGAGGGAAACAGTATAAAATGACACTAACAATACCAAACTGAGGATTGTGAACAGAAATATGAATGCATCACACTGATTAAATAATAATTATGATTTAATTATGCATTTGATCTAGATGGGTGAACTCCAAAATGCAATATAGCATAAAATATCAAATAAACTAGCTAATTGCAGAATAAAACAACAGAGAAAGAGATGAAGAAATGCAAACTTTAGGCATTGATTGCCTCAATATTGACTGCAGTTGAAATCATCTTGCATTGGTACGAAATCATCTCTAATTTGACAAGATCACCTCTGATCTAAACAGGATCGTCGACGATGATGTAAGCTTGCTTCGGCTGAAAAACACTAAGGTACCTACAACAAAATTGGTATAGAACTATTGCAAATATGAATTTGGGATGTTTTAACATATGTGAAGTTGAGTTACAGGGAATTATCAGCCAGGGGGGTGCTAAGGGGAGGGCTTAGGATTAAATAGGCTTAGGAGGGTGGTTAGGAGGTTGGAGATCATCCCTATTTGGGAGATCTCCAATGGGGGAGGGTCTCTAATGACACAGACACGCTTCTGCCCAAATTAGAGACCCGTTGGAACAAAATCTAATTGTGAAAAATTAGTTTAGGGACAAGATAGTCTGGACGTCCTAGCCCATATGAAATCTTTAGATCTGGGGCAATATCTTATGATCGACGACGATATCATCAAACGATCAAAACAAACTCTAAAAATGGCATGAGAAAGGGGGAAACAGATTAACCGACGGTTAACGGGTGGTTTGGGAGGTTAAAATTTGAATTTAAATTATTTACTAAAGTAAATGTAATTGTTAAGATTTCACTGCACCAATTTTAGGGTGCTACACCTATACCAACAAAGAAACCCTCTAAATGGGTCCAAATAATTCATATTGGTCAAGTGACTCGTACAAATTTCACTTTCCTTCCCTCATAGACTCGTCGTTTGAGGGGATAGTCATAATATCAACAATCATAATCAAAATCAATAAAATATCAATCGATCATGACAAATTGTGTTCGTCTTACGAATCATTACCAACAACTATCATAAGCTTATCCTTTTTTGGGGAAAAAATCAAACATGATAGTTAAGTTTGTAGCTCTCCTCATTTTGAACCTATAGTAGTACTAAAGCTACCCAATTTTTTGATGAATGAGTGCAAGCTTTTGCAAATTTAAGCCTTCCACCTTGTTGAAAGTAATGATTCTAGGATGCATGCCATTTATCATGACTGGGGTATCCAATGTTGATCAAATCAATGATCATCATACAACCTACAATGTGACCCTAGGTGGTCTATTTTTTCTACACACTATATTTTCCCCATAGTGCATCCCAAAAAGGGGCATCTTTAGACACCTAAAACATGTCATATTTAGGAGACTACTCATATGGACACATTCATAGACTATATGAATCAACATGGACCTTTCCAAGATTTAGCAGTGGTCCTAACCACTAAAAAAGGGTAGTTATAGCCCATCCAGGCTTATCCTCTATCAAGCAGAGTGACCACCACACCTGGTCACTGAAGCTGACAATGACCACACCTAGCAACTACTCTGAATAGTGGATAGCACCGTGCATAGTCTAGCCATGAATGTAGGCCTAGATCACGTAGTTTTAATACACCTTGCATTACTTACGAGTAGAATTTGGTGAGGAAATCCTAGATTTACTCCTAACTACCCCTTCAATACCAATGTGTGACTAATACTTCCCCTATTGGGATGATCAGTTGCATGCAATTTGAATTTTGGATTCTCTAGGAAGCCAAGATCAAGATCTAAAATAGGGAGGGTCTACATATGGATTGTCCCAAGCAAATCAAATGATCTATAAATATTCAAATCTTGTGTAGTGAATCCCTGGTCATTTAGATATAAAATCCACACCCCCTTTGAGGAGTAGAAATGCACTGTTCGGCTGAGCTACGTCTATGGACTTGTTGTCATATTCACTTATTCTTCATCACCCATCAATGTACTAGACACAATAGGTGACCCTTTAACATCAATTGGAGCAAGGAGGATAGTGCTACCGCCCATGGTTCACGAGGAGAAGAGCTTCATTTCATGATAGTTATCTCGGATAGTGGCCCACCTGCATATCTTAGGGCATTAGATATTATTTTCTTTTGTTCTAGTTTATATCGATTACTGCTTTGATTTATTAATTAGTCATAGCTCATATCTGATTTCTTTAATGCATTTACATCATATTTCTAATCTTTCTACATATTTATTACTCAATTTATGCTTGCATTTCAATATTATCATGATTGTTTATCTTTTTTATCAGATCTTCTAATAATAACCTCCTTCGAAGATGTGACCCATACTACTTATTGTACTCTATTGTTTTCATGCTCATAGATACAAGTTTATAGGATTAGTTCAAAGTATCCATAGCACAATATTCCTCCAGGACAAAATTAGGAGGCATTTGTAAGCTTTCAAACAGTTTGGTGTACGATATAGGGAGGCCTACGGAGGAGCACCATCCTCTTGCGGGGGATACATTCACCATTATTCCACTTGTAATCCATTGTATCAAAATAAGTATTCCTGATATGGATGCACATGTAACCAAGATCTAGAAGCATAAATAAATGAATCTTTAATTGCTTATTACTTTTATGTTATATGTGCTTGTGTACTTCTTTATTTTTATTTGATATAATAATATTGCAAGTAGGGTAAGTTTGGTGTGTGCTTATCGGGGTTGCATAACATATATCTTCCATGAATACATGCACAAGATACTAGAGGATTACATTTATGACTTACTGACCAAGTTATTGTTGCATGTAGAGCATGTTGAGGTCTTTAGAAAAGTCTTTGATCACCTAATAGAGAATAATTTCAGGTTGAATCCCAAGAACTGTGTATTTGGTGTAACTTCATGAAAACTCTTGGGATTCATCGTTTCTAAATGAGGGATTGAATTTGATCTATTAAAGGTAAAGGCTATCCTAGAAATGGTCTATCCCATTAAATTAAAGAGCGAAGAAGCCTACAAGGCAAAGTAGCATCCATAAAGTGATTCATCATACAATTATCGGAAAAATATCAACCTATGAATCGATTGTTACACAAGGGGGTCCCATTCCATTGGGATGAGGAACGTTAGCAAGTCTTTGCTTAAATCAAGCAATATATAGAAATGCCACTAGTACTAGCTCCACCAAGTCTATATGTGTCATTTTTACTATTTATATCAACTACTAACTTTACACTAGGAACCATGTTAGCCCAAAATAATGTGCAAGAAAAAAAGCAAGCAATATACTATATCAATTGCACCTTGGTGAGTTATGAGCTAGGGTATGCATACATAGAAAATTTGTGCTTAGAAGTGGTTTTTGTGACTAAGAAGTTGCACCACTACATGTTGATTCATACAATGTATGTGATATCAAAACAAAATCCTTTGCAGTATATGATGAGCAAGACATATCATAATACACGTATTGCAAAGTGGATCATGCTATTGATAGAATTTGACTTGGAATTCATTAGCCAAAAGTCCATTAAGGGATACGTTATAGCTTATTAGCTGGTAGAGGCACATCTTCAAGATAATAGGCCTCTTATCATAGAAATTTTTGATGATGCAGTCATTGCATTATTGAAGTCACTCAAACTCGAAGAACCAGATAACAAATCTGACATGACTTTGTTGTTTTATGGTTCAAAGTGTGAGCAAGGGGGTGGTGCATGAATTATGTTTTTCACATCACAAGGTGCTCCAATGCTCTTGTCATTTAAACTAGACTTCCCTTACACCAATAACAACATTGAATATGAGGCCCTAATATTGGGTCTCCAAAAAGCAATCACAATTAATATAAAAAAGCTAAACATCTTTGGTGAAGCCCACCATGGATAAGTATTATTATGCATATATCATAAAGTACATTAAATGTTAGAATTATGCAAATTTAACATACCTGCCATCATAGGCCTTAAAACCCATTCAAGCGGCTTGGCCATTTTATCAATAGGGTTTCGATCTAATTGGTAAGATCTCTCCCCCATATTTGGGACAACACACATTTATATTAATGGACACTAAGTATTTTACCAAGTGGATAGAAGCATGAATTGTAGAGTTCATACTTCACAATATCATCTATCGCTTTGGGATTCCATCCAAGATAATTTTGGATAATGGTACTTCATTAAAGAACAAAGATATACGGTATTTAATATCCAAATATAACATTCAATACAACTTTGCAACACCATATTATCTTCAAGAAAATGGTCAAGCAAAAGCCTCAAACAAGAAAATAGTAGCCATATTGAAAAATATGGTTCAAGAGAATCATAAGGATTGGCACCTACAGTTACCCCTTGCATTATGGGCTTACAAAAATAGCATACGGATACCCACTAGGGCAACACCATTTTAATTGGTATATGGTGTTGAGGCCATTATGCCCTTGGAATTAGAAATTCCATCATTGCATGTCATATTGAAATATTTCATCAATGACGATACTGTGTGGCAAGATCACCTTGATCAATTGATCCTTCTTGATGAATTTCGCATGAATACCCTCGAGCATATCCATGTTTACTAAGATCATATTAAAATATATTATAACAATAAAGTCCATCTGAGAGACTTTAAGGTTGGGGATATTGTGCTGAAAGAGAACCAATAGAACTCAAACCTGTTGTTGCACTGTAAGACAAATTTACAGCCAATTGATTAGTTCCTTATATAATCTTAAATAATATTTGATCTAGAACATATCATCTAACATCATTAGGAGGGGTTGAAGATCCTAAGAATCTCAAAATTATTCATCTTAAGGTGTTTTATGCATAGCAACAAGAGAAAAGTAAAAAACATTCAAATAAATCATAAAATTTCAAAACAATTGAAAACATCAAGATTACAAAAACATTTGTATTTTACATTTTGTATTTAAATTTATTTAATTACATTGCATTAGGTATATTTCATCCATTGTACTTGCATTAGGATAGATTATGTTTTCAATATTACAAATGGCACCATGTTTGTATGCCAATCATGCATCTATTCATCATCATCATCCATTATCCTTGTGAGTAATTATGTTTGTCAACACAACTCCTGTTTCTATAAGGAATATACTAGTTTTTTTGATAATTCAACCATACCTAATGATCTTCTTAGATTTTGTAGAAATATATATTTGCTTTTGGAGATGAGGTCTAGTTTTGATAACACCTAGCATATGTCAAAATCATATCACTAATTAACACATTAACAATCCTAGTTTGGACAAGGAAAGACGAACACTACAAAGTGGTCCCAGTCACCTTAAGCAAAAGGTTTTTACTTGCTCATCTTATGATGTGCATGGTCTAGAGTGTTGATCATTTATAAAATGACAAGCTCCCCCTACCCAAATAAATTCCTTGGTTACATAAAAAGGAGCAAAATCTCAAAACAAAGAAAAAATCAAAGGTAAAATAAATAGTGATTATCATCACTACACAAATCCCTTGCTAAAAATAAAATAAAATGCAAAATAAATAGTGATCTTCATCACTATGCATGAGAAATTATCCCAATACATGTGAAGAAAAGAAGGGGGTGAAGAGCTTTAATCCCTGGAATATTCAGTACTCGAAGTCATTGAGTGATCCCCAATATAGTAATGGGATGAATGAATCCCACCTAGCAGTGGGGTAGTTCTAAGAAATTTACAAATGAGCTAGCTTTAGGTGGCCTGTATTACCTAGTGGTCTAGTCTAACTACATCCAAAATTAGGATCATGGTGAACATTTGGTGATCCTCATTACAAAAATGGGCTGAATAAATCTCACCTGGCAATGAGGTAGTCTTATGTCTCATCTGATATATTTATTTGCACACACAGAGATAATGAATATCTTGGTCTTCATAACAAAAACTTTTATCTTTCAGGAGTCATGTATAGTCATTATACAACTTTTGATTAATCAACTATGGTTTTTGAGTCTCATGGAAAACCTCAAAAATACCTTATAGAAACAACTCATTTCATCAATAAATCATACACATATTTCCTATATAATTTTTTTTTTTTTAAGTGGTGTGCATAAAATAGGTTAGATACCAGATGCATATCAACAATAATATTTATACGGTAACTAACTATTTTTATGCATATCTTTTAATTTAAAAAATTTAGGAGAAAAACCATTACATCTTATCTCACCTCATATCACATTTGAATGATTAAATTATTAATTCTTATGACAAGAGTTACCATTTTTATTCATGATTTTTATACATTTTGTGGTGTCATCCATTAGATTGTTAAACACATTACATTCATTTCTTATGTTTTAAGTGATTAAAGCATATAGGTTCATTCATATTATATCACCATCATGTAAATAATGCATTACATACATTGCATTCACCATATCAAAACAACATAAATTAGATGCATACAATTAAATAAAAAATAAACATACATTTAACACAAATCATTGCATCCATACATGCATACATAAGTAGTCCATCTACACCTCTAGATCATAGCATCTAATCATACATACATCATCTAGCTAGTGCATGTCATCAATACATCACATCATATAACAATAATCAAATCATGTAAGCATTACATCCATATTGCATCACATGAACATAAAAATCAACATATAGTACACATAACGAGAAATAAAATAGAGTATCATATATATGTGTTAGAGTGTCTAAGTACATCAAGGTACAAAAATGCTCATATGTTATAACTATGTAGGTCCTCAAAACTTACACTCAAAAATGGTATACATCTCTTAGATATGTCAAGCTAGGCCTACACCCCCTGACTCACCCCCACCCTCAGCCCCATCCTTGTGAGTTTATCTAGAGCTCACCCCTACTGACCTCTCAGATCATGTAGTTGTCCTATGACTAGGCCACATTGATAATTGTCCAAACTCACTCCTCCTAGTCTATTGAGACCCTAATGTCATAGATCTGGTTGGCACAATGCCACTGTGTAATCTAATATTAGCCTCTAGAAGCATGATATGATGGGTATTTGATGCCTTCCACCTCATATCATATTCTAGTATACCCTACAGTAGCTTGATCTAGGCCCCTACATCAAACCCTACTAGTCCTTGAATAGCTAGAGTTACTAATGTAGCCTATCCCATCAAAGCAACACCCATATATAGCCAAATAGCATCTCTCTTAGCATTCATAGCACCTATAGTAGCATGTATCAAATCTCTCTCTACGATGAGCTGCTCTATCCTGAGTAGCATTGAATCAAGTCATACCTATAGAGATATCCTATCCTCCTTGTACCCTCACCATCTATTTGATCCAACTATCAATTGGCTTTGTGCCATGGTGAGAGAGGTATCCTACTCTAGGATATATCATCAAGTCATCTGCAACTCAGTCTCTAGGTTGTGTAGCTCTACTCAAAGGGGAGACTCTTGATCCTATGGAGCCACCTCCTCCTCTAGCATTTTCTGCTCCAATATATCCTGGCCCTACTCCTCCTCTATCCTAGGTTGCACTCACCACCCATTAGGATCCTTAGTAGCTACCTCATCCCTATATCTCCCTAGGTCGCCACCACCATCCCATAATCATGTCATCCACCACTGAGTGTACTCCTTTGTAGTACCAGCATATACTATATTAGCGTCGACTGTAGGAGGATATGCCTCCTTTGCTAAAGCTATAACACATGGCACTAGGATATCCCTCTCTACCTAAATGCATCTATATAGAACTAGATCTATTGGGATATCTTGGCAGATACCAAACTATCTAAGCATGTGAGAGAAGTGGAAGAACTTTCTCACACTAGTCTTATGCCCAATAATCCATTGGTTGTGCCTCATATGATCCAAGAAGTAATCTATCTTTGGAAACATAGGACAATCTAGGTAGAGCCTCCATATAATATCCCTAGTCTATAGTCCAATTAGGATGCCTACATAGTGAGCCAAGTTCCCTTCTTGGCGATGACATCATTGCTCCTTTGTATCCCGTAACCATCTATCCCCATAGCATTGTGTCCTCACCGCTATCATAGCAATCACATGTTGTAATCCTATTGGGTAGTATATCTTGATATACTCCCAACCCCATATATATAGAATTAATCTGCATGACATCCCAAATCAACCCCATCATTAGATCTTGTACAACTTATTGTAGAGCTATGCCAGTAGAGCACTCCCCCAAGCAATAATTATTAGTGTAGTACTTTCCACTAGGTATTGCACCATAGCTAAGAGGTTCTATGGGAACCTCACTCTTGATGTGTCTTGCAAAAGCACATTATAGATAATGTGCATCAGTATGTCTTGGCACCATAATATTACCTTGGCTTGATACTAGCAGGTGATAGGAACTCCTCCATGTTGAATGTTGTCTAGAGCCTCGCACACCTACCCAGTGAAGACTCTCTGAAATATCCCTACCCTATATTTAGTAGATTATAAGATGATGTCCCATCCATCAAAGGGAATCCTAAATATTCTATAAAAATCTATAGGTGTGATGGTCATCTCGCTAGTTGGGATATGGAAGGTGTTAGTCTGACAATCCCATTTGTAGGACAACACTGTAATGTATTCTTGATTCGACATAATAGTCAGAAATTTGGAAACATACATGAGACCCCATGCATTAAACCAAGTTTAGTCCACCTAGTCTAACAGTGGTAGTAGATCCACTAGCAAATTAGGCTCCTGAGCCTGTACTGTCAAGAGCTAAATATGCAAATAAAATCCATAATCAGATGCATTGAAGAACACAAGCTTATATTGAGAGGGGGGGTGAATAGTATAATACCACTTTTTACTTTTCTTTCCCAATCAATATTATGCAATGTATAGATATAAATATCAATATTAGTAATTAAAGCAATGCATAAATCACCACACACAATAGAGACACCAAAATTTATGTGGTTCACCCAATGTGGGCTACTCCATGGAGAAAATATTTTACTAAAACTTTCTCAATCAATCTCTTGGGAATCCTTATTTTCCTATTACAATGTTTATAGACCTTTGTCCAAAGGAGACACCAATCCCCTAAATCAAGTTCATGGATCTCTATCCACAAGAGACACCAATCTCCTAACTTTGCTCTGGCTGGTGATCCTCTAGAAGACCTCTACCTCAACTATCCTTAGCAAATGGAAATATATATATATAAGACACCTATCCTCCCTATTCTAGCTAGATATATTTATCCCTAACTCTGTCACCTCAAAATATCTATCTCAAATTTGTACTAAACATAGTCCTTTGGTTTAGCATAATTTTTTCCTAAATATCTATCTCTAGTATGGCATAAACATGTCCTCAAATATGTACCAAAATTTGTCCTTGAATCTATACTAAACATAGTCCTTCGGTCTAGCACAAATCTATCCTCAATTTTTATATCTAGTCTAGCACAAACCTATCCTCAAATATGCACCAAAATCTGTCCTTGAATCTATACTAAACACAATCCTTCAGTCTAGCACAAATTTGTCCTCAATATCTATCCTCAAGCCTTAACTCAAAGATTGAATAAATCTCAAATCAACTCTACTAGATCTGCCCCAAACCTTAACTCAAGGTTTGAAAAAATCAATCAATCAACTCTGCTCTCATGTCTTTTCAAAGACTAGTCTCAAATATGTCTTGTAAGCTTCCACAAAAGCTCACACCAATTTGTCCTCAAGTCCTCTTTAGAACTTTATCAATCTGCTCAATAAGTTCTCACAAGAACTTATCCAAATATTATCTCAATCTGTATTGTAAGCTTCCACAAAAGCTTACCCAAATATGTCCACAAGTCTTCTCAAAGACTTGCCTCAAATCTACTCAACAATTCCACACTAGAACTTTTCCAATCTCATAGAAACATAAAGAGAATTGTTAGAGACTCAATATACTCTATACTCATCACAATTATTAATCAATTTCAATCACTCTTTCAAAAACATACAGAGAATTGTTAGAGACTCAATATGCTTCACATTCACCTCAATGCTCAATCTTATTTTCACTCATTCTTTTAGAAACATATAGAGAAATGTTAGAGACTCAATATGCTTCAAATTTAACTCAACACTCAATCACTTTATCAAATCAATTCAGAATATAGAATAGTTTGTTTTATGGAACTTGAAAAATTACTTCACACATCCCCTTGACTAGGCTCAACCAACTCTACTCAAATAATCACTCAATGAAACAATCCTTGCTTGCAAACCCTAGTCTAAGCATATAAACCTTCACTCAAAATGTTTTAACAATGCTTATCAACCAATCTCACATAACAATAATACTCATGTTCTTTTCAAACCCTAGTTCAATTTCTTCACACAACAACTCACTTCAACAACAATTCTTATAAGGTAATCTTCACATAACAATGATACTCAAACCCTAGTTCAAGTTCTTCACACGATCAATGGCTTCAACAATAATGCTTATAAAATGAGGTTTTAAAAATTCTTTATTCCAGAAAACCTTGAAGTATTAACTCAACACACTCAATAAGGAAACCTTAATCAAGTCCTTTTCACTCCAAACTTATTTTCTATAAAACCAACCAATCAACTCAACTATGGAAGAATGTGCGCATACCTTTTTCTTATTGATGAAAAAACCTCAAACATATGCCACAACCACAAACACACTTTGGCATACGTGTGAGTCAAACCGAGCACATCTCTCCCACTAGAACCTTAATCGTGGCTTACATGTCATGGAGCCATGTGCTCCTCTTGGAGCCTCCAAGCACCTTCAGTGCTTTGACCTTCTAAAACACACAAGCCAAAATATGGCTCCTTCACCCATGCTCTACGAAATGTGTTGCACGAAGTTACTGCCATGAGGAATGTGCACAAAATAACATGTGATAGTCTTTAGTGAATTGGGTGGATTATTTTACCTTTGGAAAGGCTATGATATATATACCATATGCCTTCTAATGTGCTCCCATGTCAGCAGAGGAAGATGTTGACAATGCACGCGATGAATTCGATGGAGGGAGACATAAAAAATGTATGTGAAAGAACTAACGCCCAACGTTATACTTTGGCCATTATTTATTAAATATAATAAATTAAATTCTTTTAAGAATTTAATTATTATAATTTAATAATTAAATGGACTTTGGCATTTAAAACCAAACTTTAGGGCCTCCTTTTTTTTAGAAAAACCTTACAACTTGCCCACATGGTTTTAATAAAAACCTTTAAACTTATGCTTCCACATAATATTAAAAATATTATGAAGCTCTTTTGCCATTAACAACCTTTGCATTTTTCCTTTTGACCTTTTTACATCAATGGTAGCTTATTCCTTGACATCAATGAAATTTTTTTTCCTTGACATCAATGACAACTTTGACTCAAAATGTCCAACAATATCCCCGTTTATCATTGATGGCAACCCAAATTATTTTTACCATAAACTTAACCTTTTCTTTGTTCTGCTCTCCCTGGGACATTGATCCCCCTAGCTCAATTATATTTTTGAATCTCTCCTCTTTAATTAAATACAAAATATCTCCCCCTTACTCAAATTTCTCCCCCTTTGACATAAATGACAAAGGGTCACCTTTGGGGCTTGGGGCTAAGAATGATTCTCTTAGCTTAGCCCCTCCCCCACCTCTTCTTGAGGTGGTTAATTCTAGGGTGGGAGTATTTCTACTCCCATCAAGCACTGGTCTTTACCTTTATCCTATTTTCTTCTTATCTGATCCTTCTGATTCCTATGACTGTTCCTTTCCATGTCCATGCTCCTGTCCATATCCATATTCTTGTTCTTGTTCCTATTCATATCCATATCCCTTTTCTTTTTTCTGTTCATACTTGATTCTGGAATATCTACTCTACACCATTTTTTTAGTTTTCCATCATTATTGCACTTATAACACTTAATGTTATTATTCCTTGGAGGTGCAAATGTCTTATGATTTCTCCTAGTGAAGCCATATCTTTTTTTTTCATGAACCCTGCAATTCATTGCCTTGTGATCAAAGTGATTACATGAGTATAAATATCCATGGAAAAGTTGTCTATTTCCATATTCATGTCTTTCATGTGTCCTGCACTGTGAAGCCATGTGCCCAAAATTGTGACATGAAAAACATATTCCATTGAAGTTTCCTTGTCTTGACCTCATTGGTCTCTTAGTCTCTCTTAACCTATTCTGATTGTTGTTCCATCTATTTCTTCTTTGTGCATTATTCTTATCTTTTTTGAACTATTTGTTGTCCAACTCATCCTCATATGTCTCACTTTCTCTTGCATTATCTTCTTCTAAAGTTTCTTCTCCTTCAGAACTTGAGATTGAATTTTCTTCTTGTTTATTTTGAGCCTGTTCAAAACCAAGACATGTTTTATTTGTTGGCATTCTTTGTACCTTGATCATATTATCCACAATATTTGAACTCTTTCCAAACTTGTGTATCTTACTCTTGGACTTTTCTAAATCTTCCTTTATTAGGGCTACTTCTTGCTCTAACCTTTCACATTCTAAGACCTTTTCTTCTAACTTATGTTTGAACTTCTTTGTCTTAGCCTTTGATTTATCTAGATCCTCTATAAGCATTCTTCTCTCTTCATCATATTCTTGAAACTGAAGCTCAAGTTTAAAGTTTTGCTTTCTTACCTTCTTTACTATTTCAAGAGCATAAATAAGTTCTCCCTTAAAATCATATTCTTCTTTATCTGATTCTACCTCTATTTTTTTGCCTTTTTCCACATCTTCATTTTCTTTTGACTTGTCTTCTATAGGATCACTTTCTTATTTTTCTAGAGCCATTATAATATTCCCTTCTGGTCCTTCAAGTGTATCTTCATATTCATCATCACTAAAACTAAAATCATTTCTTGTACAACTATTTTCAAGATGTCCAAACATACCACATCTAAAATACTTGAGAATTATTGGTGACCTTTTCTTGACTTATTTTTATTCAATCATAAATAGGACTTCATCTTTATCATTATTTGAAAAACTATTATCACTATCACTTGAGTAATTACTTGCCTTATCTACATAGTAGCTCCTCTTTTGCCTTTGAAAGAACTTATTTCCTTGTTTGCTTTGTCCATCCTTGCTTTTATTTTGATGCTTGTATCTTTATGATTCCCTATTTTTGTGATCCTATTTATCTTCATCATTGTTATTCTTAGATTCTTGACAATCAGTTGCATAATGACCATATTTTCCACAATTGAAACATCTAACAGATTTTGCATCTCTAGATCTTCTTGAATCCTTGTTCATTTTGCCATAATTATCTTCTTCATCACTGGATGACTCATTACTTGATTCTAAATTCTTACCCTTTGTCTTCTTGATTGCTTTGAATGCTACCTCCTTTTGGAGATTAGGTTCTTTTGTTCTCAACTCAAAAGTTGTAATAATACCAAGCAATGTATCTCTTGTCAAAGAATCGTCATCCTTTGATTCTTCTATAGAAGAAATCTTCTCACTAAATATTTTTGGAAGATATCTAAAGACCTTACCAAAAACATCTTATTCTTCAACCTTAAGTCTAAGTCCTTACATAGTATTAATAACCTCATCAATTTGAAGTAGATAAGTACTAATATTTTCCTCATCCTTCATTCTTAACTCTTCAAATTGTCCTTTGATATTTTGTATATTTTCCTTCTTGAAACCTTTATATCCTTCATATATATTTTGCAACTTATCCCACATTCCTTTTACATATTGATAATGCATAACTTTTATGGACTTTGTTCTATGCAAACCTCTCAAAATTGCATTCATTGATTTTGAATTGTAATGTTGTAGAAACTTACCTTCCTTATTTTTAGGTGGATCAACTGGTGGTATGTATCCATTTTCAAATGCTTCCCAAATCTCATTGCCAAGTGCCATTAGGTAAATATTCATTCTCATACTCCAATATATGTAATCACTTCTATAAAATACTAGTGTTGAATTATCTGATGATCCATTCTTAGAATCTATTGTGTTCTTGTTAGATTTTCCTTCAAGCTGTTAAACTCTTTCGAAGAAACCCACTTTGATACCAATTGAAGAACACAAGCTTATACTGAGATGGGGGGTGAATAGTATAAGACCACTTTTTACTTTTATTTCCTAATTAATATTATGCAATGTATAGATAATATCAATAATAGTAATCAAAGCAATGTAAAAATCACCACATAATAGATACACCAAAATTTACGTGGTTCACCCAATGTAGGCTACTCCACGGAGAAAATATTTTACTAAAACTTTCTCAATAAATATCTTGGGAATCCTTTCCCTATTACAATGTTTATGGACATCTGTCCAAAGGAGACACCAATCCCCTAAATAACATTTTTGGATCTCTATCCATATGAGACACCAATATCCTAACTCTACTTAGGTTGGTGATCCTCTAGAAGACCTCTACCTCCACTACCCTTAGTAAATGGAACTCTATCCACTAAAGACACCTGCCCTCCCTACTCTAGTTGGAGATCTCTATCCTCAACTCTATCACCTCCAAAACTCTATCTCAAATCTATATTAAGCTTAGTCCTTCAGTATAGCACAAATCTATCCTCAATATCTCTCTCTAGTCTGGCACAAACCTATCCTCAAATATATACCAAAATCTATCCTTGAATCTATACTAAACATAGTCCTTCGATCTAGCACAAATCTATCTACAATATCTATCTCTAGTCTAACACAAATCTATCCTTAAATCTGCACCAAACTCTGTCCTCAAATCTGTACTAAACATAGTCCTTCGATCTAAAACAAATACGTCCTCAATATCTATCCTCAAGCCTTAACTCAAATCTTGACTAAATCTCAAATCAACTCTACTAGATCTGTCCCAAACCTTAACTCAAGGTTTGAACAAATCAATCAATCAACTCTACTCTCAAGTCTTCTCAAAGACTTGTCTCAAATATACCTTGTAAGCTTCCATAAAAGCTCACACCAATCTATCCTCAAGTCCTCTCTAGAACTTGTCCAATCTGCTCAATAAGTTCTCACAAGAACTTATCCAAATCTACTCTCAATATGTATTGTAAGCTTCCACAAAATATTACCCAAATCTGTCCACAAGTCTTCTCAAAGACTTACCTCAAATCTGCTCAACAAGTCCACACTAGAACTTGTCCAATCTCATAGAAACATAAAGAGAATTATTAGAGATTCAATATGCTCTATACTCATCACAATGCTTAATCACTTTCAATCACTCTTTCAGAAACATACATATAATTTTTAGAGACTCAATATACTTCACATTCACCTCAATTCTCAATCACTTTCACTCATTCTTTTAGAAACATATAGAGAATTGTTAGAGACTCAATATGCTTCAAATTCAACTCAATACTCAATCACTTTCTCAAATCAATTTAGAATATAGAATAGTTTGTTTTATGGAACTTGAACAATTACTTCACACATCCACTTGACTAGGCTCAAACAACTCTACTCAACCAATCACTCAATGAAACAATCCTTTCTTTCAAACCCTAGTCCAAGCATATAAGACTTCACTTAAAATGTTTCAAAAATGCTTATAAACCAATATCACATAACAATGATACTCATGTTCTTTTCAAACCCTAGTTCAATTTCTTCACACAACAACTCACTTAAAAAAAAATTCTTATAATTCAATCTTCACATAACAATGACACTCAAACCCTAGTTCAAGTTCTTCACACAATCAATGGCTTCAACAACAATGCTTATAAAACAAGGTTTTAACAAATTTTTATACCAAAAAACCTTGAAGCATTAACTCAACACACTCAATAAGGAAACCCTAATCAAGTCCTTTTCACTCCAAACTTATTTTCTATAAAACCAACCAATAAACTAAACTATGAAATAATGTGCTCTTATCTTTTTCTTGTTGATGAAAGAACCTCAACATCTGCCACAACCACAAACACACTTTGGCATGCATGTGAGTTGAACTGAGCACATCTATCCCACTAGCAACTTGACCATGAATTCCACACCATGGAGCCACGTGCTCCTCTTGGAGCCTCCAAGATCCTTCAATGCTTTGACCTTCTAAAACACATGAGCCAAAAGATGGCTCCTTCACCCACGCTCTACAAAATACATTGCATGAAGTTACTGCCGTGAGGAATGTGCACCTAATAGCATGTGATAGTCTTTAGTGAATCGGGTGGATAATTTTACATTTGGAAAGGCTATGATATATATATATATATATATATATATATATATATATACCATATGCCTTCCAATGTGCTCCCATGTCGGTGGAGGAAGATGTCGACAATGCATATGATGAAGTCAATGAAGGGAGACATAGAAAATATACGTAAAAGAATCGATGCCTAACATTAGACTTTGGCCATTATTTATTAAATATAATAAATTAAATTATTTTACAAATTTAATTATTATAAATTAATAATTAAATGGACTTTGGCCTTTTAAACCAAACTTTAGGGCCTCCTTGGTTTTTATAAAAACCTTAAAACTTGCCCACATGGTTTTAATGAAAAACCCTTTATTTTTGCCATCATTGTTTTTAAGGAAAACCTTTTATTTTTCCAAAACATAGTTTTAATTAAAACCTTTAAACTTATACTTCCACATAATATTAAAAATATTATGAATCTCTTTTGACATTAACCTTTGCATTGTTCCTTTTGACCTTTTTACATCAACGATAGCTTATTCCTTGACATTAATGACAACTTTGTTCCTTGATGTCAATGAAAACTTTGACTCAAAATGTCCAACATGCATATGCACAAAAAAAAAAAAAAACCAAAAATAATAAAAAATTCAAAAAATTTCTAATTTTTAGTGGCCGCTCACACTGACCATGGCTTACATGGCTATCGCTGACATCAACAGTGAATAGCTACCAATGGTGAATTTTTTGACCATTGGAATTTCAACCTAGCCATTGTCAGCATCGATAGCCCCTCTTTACCCAATTAGGGGCTGCTTTGAGTGATAGTACCCATGAGATGACATGCCAACATTGTTTGTCACTCACCTAAAAACACAAGAAAATGCAAAATTCTAAAAGCTAACTCATACCCACCTAAATTAGCCTAAATCTAAACCTAGCTATGGGTGTGGTTCATTACCAATAGGTTTAATGTGGTTCATTTAGCCTATTTATTAATGAGGTTCATTTTACTAGTTAAATTATATAGATTAGGGTTTGAGAGATACCTGTGAAGCTCTAGATCCTCTGCTTGTCAATGCCTTGCCATGCTTTGCCATCGGTATCAAGGTAACTTGGGCAACATTTTGGGTCAACTTTTCTCTCTCTCCTCAGAGCTCATTGTTACAACTACCAAATGGAAAATAATGAACTGAAAAACCTTAAATTTTCCTTTTATATTTTTCATTTTTGGCACAGTCATTGATGCTAACAGCGGCTAAGAAGTGTGGGCTGCCTATGTTGACAACGACTACAAAATTGCAAAAATGGGCTGCTATCGATGACAATGGCTAAGATGCAACAATAAATGCACTAAATTTATCACCATGAGAAGATTCAAAATGGACAATTAAGCATATCTACCAGTCTAGAATCACCAAAAATCATCAAAATAAAAAAAATTCATATAAACATCAAAATTTCAAATGTTCCTCATATCGAATCATTTACCCTATACACTTGGCGGTTGCTGCAACTCACAATCCATGCAATCTAGTAAGATGAGTAAATTACTATAAGGCCATTTGGATAAAATTAGTCATTGTTGACTTGAAATGTCTTCACTTCAATCCCAAAGAAGGCCATGGCAACCAGACTACCCCACAAGAATGAGGCATTCATTTCATTTCTTCCATGATATTTTTAGTAGATCATCAAGTGATTCATCACATCCTAAATTGAATTGCTATCATCTTGATTCTATAAGAAGGCCATTACGATTAAACTGCTCCACAAGATAGAGATGTACAATTACTATTAATGATTGATGTCATGACTGTAATAGGACCTGCCATATAACAACAAAGCAAAAGTCTTGAATCATCCAAATTATTCATATTGGTCAAGTGACTCATCACTTTAATCACTTGTCCTTTCCTCAATGACTCGTCGCTTGAGGGGGTAGTCATAATAATTAACAAATTCATAGTCAAAGTCAATAATTGAACACTTAATCATGTGAATCACATTCATCTTATGAATCATTGCTAACAACTATCATAAGCTTCCCCATTTTTAGGGGCAAAAAGCAAATATGATGAGATAAGCCTTTGTCGCTCCATCTATCAGTTCTACCTGATTATACCCAGAAGTTCCAGAGCACCAAATTTAAGCCTTCCATCCTATCAGAAGAAATGATTATGAGATATGCATCCTTTCTAGGATTGGGGCATCTAACATTGACCAGATCAATGAACATCAAAAACCTATAATATGGCTTTAGGGGGTCAATTTTTTCTTAGTGTTGTTTTTTCCCATAACGCATCCCAAAGAGGGGCACTTGTAGACAACTAAAATACATCATGTGTAGGAGACTACTCATATGGGCACCTTTGCAAACCATATGAATGATCTTGGACTTTCCCAAGAGCTAGCAATGGTTCTAACCACTCATTTGGGGTAGCTTTTTTCTATTCAATCCCAACCATTAATGCTTAGAGTGGCTATGATCTAGACACACCTGATAACAGTAGCTAGGAGCTCCTAGTCATCCTGAGTAAGAGAAGCTAGCTCTAAAATAGACTCAACCCTATGAGCCAAGCTGAATTAGTTATGCCAGTGACATTTCCAATTGATTTGAGCTATTGAGGGTGCAAATATTTTGGAAGGTTCCTCCCAAATTCTATAGGATAGAAATTCTTGATCTTGGATTCTCCAAGAATCCAAGATTAATATTTGGGGAGCCTATTTATAGGCCTCCCAAACATGATCAATGATCCAGATTTTATTGTAGAGAAGCTCTGCCAAATTGGATAGTGACTTGATAACCCCTTTAGGAGTGTTGAAATTCTGCCCAATTGTGGATTGCTAAGCATGCAAACACCAATGGAGATTCCAAAGGAATGAGAAGAATACACCATAAATTCATACCAATCTAATGTGAATTCGAATGATTTCAACTACCAATCCATATCTCAACATGCAGGTGACCTATCGCCATAAATTCAACTGGTAAATTGTGCATCGTAGACCCTGATTTAAGAGGTAGAATACTCAGTTTGTGGCCACTATATTTTACAATGGCTCAAAAGCCTTCACCACTTATGGTAGTAGTGGCTAGGGTTTGATGCATTATTTATTTAGTTCTTAGCATAGTTTCCCATCTATTTCTATTTTATCAGCTTATATTAGAGTAGATTTATCATTTTTAATGCATTTTCATGATTCATTAGCAATTTTAGAGGTAGCTTTACCTTAAATTTGGTCATATTTGCTTAATTTCATAAATCTTATTATATTAGCTTCATTTCATGCTTTTATTGTAAATTACATGTTAGATTAACTAGATCTCCATGTTTTACTTCATGATTTGCATCAATTTAGCTATTTATTGATTATATTTGCATATCTTTATGCTTATTTCAAGTTTAGCCTTATTTATTGCATGTTCTTGATAAAAGCCTCATCATGATAGGCCTCATATGTGTTTAATGTATTTTGTTATTTCTTATATGCAGATTATAGGTTCTTTCAAGCTTCAAAGCATTATCAACATCAAGTTCCTCTTGATAAATGGAGAAGGAGGTATCCTTGTAAGCCCTCAATCAATTCTTGTCGATCTAGAAGGCCTACAAATTACACCACCCCTATTTTGGGGAATTCACATATTTGTACTTATTGTATCAAAATTTTGTATCCCTAATACATGTAACTAATTTTCATGATGAATTAATAAAAGGAGCCTTTACATTTTTCTTAATTCATTGTCATTGTATGTTTTCTTACTTTATCTTTGATATTATAATGCAAATATAGTAATGTGCATGTGTTCTAGAATCATACAAAAGCATACCTTGAAATATGTAAATCTAACTAAACTTGCATGAAATTTGAAGGATTAAGCATAAAATAAGCTAATATATGAAACTTGTGAAAGAAAGCATGTATGACATGAATGAAGGTAAAGCTACCTAATGTGTTGCTAATTAACCATAGGAATTACTGGAATAAGACTAATCTATACTATATTAACCTAAGTACACAATCAGAAAAGGAAATATATGACTAAAATGGAAAAATAAGGACATCAAATCCTTGTTGTGGGTATTCAGAGCAGCTGGCTCTATTAGCTATAATTGACAGCCATAACTAAGCCTGTGGGCTACTGCTAATAACAATGACCATGGGAAAATACTTATTTTTTCTAAAACCAGGGTTGGAAATACTCAAATCTTCCTTGTAATTGATGATCAAGGGTCACCCTTATGTCCAGACATAGATTGATGGTTGAAATTTCTTGAATTCACATTAGATAGGTGTGGAATGGTAAGTTTTGCTTCTCAATCCTTTGGAAGCTCCATTCTTGCAAAGCTTAGTGTCAAACTAGAATTTGGTCGCATCTCCATACTGTTCAAAGGTTACAATTAACTCTCCAGTTTGGTAGGGCTTTGCTACAATAAAATCGAGATCCTTTTGACCTATTTGAGGGGTCTATAAATAGACTCCCTAATCCCAATATTGGCTTCTCAAGGAAACCAATATCAATAAATGCTAGGTTAGGGTAATTGGATGGAACCTTCTAGAGGATTCATAGTCCATAACTGCTTGAATTGGTTGTAAATGTTATTAAAACAACCGATTTGGCTCAGCTTGGAAAGCCAAGTAAATTACAGGGCTAGCCATGACTACTCAATGTGGCTAAAAATATAGTTATGATTTTCAACCATGGTTGAGATCTTATCTACTGATGTCATCAGTGACTAAAGCTGAATATGCCTAGGATGCCTAAATGAGTGGTTAGAACCACTACTTAGCCTTGGGAGGTTCCAAGGTCATTCATATGGTATGAAAATGTGCCCATATAAGTAGTCTCCTAAACATGACATGTTTTATGTATCTACACCAAGCAGGAGATGTAGTGTAGATCCTTCATTTGGAGCTATGGTGGATAGGTGACATGTTGGAGGTAGCTATTCAGAGGGCTATGTTTTACAAGGTAGCTTAATATGTAGTTGTCCCTTTAGAGTCAAATATGGATCATCCTTCATCCCTTTTGTTAGTGATAAAATCATGATCTCGATCATGGGAATCAATGATATCTCAATAGTCAGTGAAAAAACTGAGGTCGCCTCCACCTCAGGGAGAGCCAGAAGTAGCTAGCTTTCAAATATAGGAGAGGGTATGCTAGGGATCAATATGACTCACCATTTTTTTATTATGGTGTGCATCCCTAAGTTGAGTGTACCAAGTCTATATTGTGGTACAACAACCTTACATGATGTACACTTTTTCCTACAAGTAATACATAGATGCAGATATTATTGTGATTCTATGTGTTATATGTTTAATGATTTAATGCATGTTTTATATGTTTTGCTTGTTTATTTTAAGTTTTTTTATGTATGTAAACTACATGAGGATGAATTAATGCAAAAATGGGAGAACAAGAAGGAGGAAGAAGGAACAAAATCATACAAGAGAAAGCAAGAGAAAGAAAGACAAGAAGAAAGAAGAGGTAAGAAATAAGAAAAAGAAGAAGAAAGAAGAAAGAGAATAATAAAGAAGAAAGAGAATAAAAGAGAATAAATAGAAGAAGAAGAGAAAACAAGGGGGTATAAAGGTCAACCATAAAAAAAGGAGAAGAACGAACAATCCATAGTATAATACTAGCATTGGTTGCAAAGAACTAGTGTAGTCAGACACTATAGATCGTATTAACGAGATAGCTAGACCCATTATGGGTATAGCACTTGCATCAATTTGAAAATGTGTGTGTGGAGTTTTGACCCTCTATAGGTGGTTGCTTCCTTATTGACTATTCTGAGGCAATTACCCGTTAGGATGTATGTTGATGTCTACTAAAAATGACCAAGGATCTTATCCTATATTGGGATGTTGAGCTTGTTGAGTCAAAAGAGAGTATGATCTGATAGAATATCATGAATAGTGCAATACCCACTAGGATATATAAATATCCCATGTGGGGTGTAATATGTATAATAATAGTATGCAAGTGCTATCCCAAATTGGGATTTCAAAAAATACTTTGTGCAACAAGAGTTTTCAACGTAATGAAAGAATAAAAAAAAAAAAGTGATCATAAGAAGAAAAGAAGAAGGAAGGAAAGAGTACCTAGTGGGGATATTTCTAGGCATTAGAGTCCTAGTGAGAAGTGCAATACATGTGAGCTATGACCTAACTAGGTATCATCACATGTCATTGTTGTAAAATTCCCAAAATCTATATGAGCAAGTAGTCATGAACAATCAGTCATGCATTTATGATAGGTAAACATGCAAGGTGTTAGGTTAGATGTCAAGCAATCATGCAAGGATGACAAGAAATAATGCAATATGAGTAGGAAGGTGAATGCAATGGAAAATTAAAATGCAACTATATGATAATGTTTTTGTTATGGAGAGTTAAAATCATTGTAAAGTCTAAATGCATCATACATATTATCAAAATAAATGGGTGTGCTATGAGGTTTTGGATTGAATACATCCTCAAAATCATGGAGAAGCTCTTTTAAGTATTTTCATTCAACATTCATGGCATGATAATCACAATATTTCCTAATAGCACCATTCGTTTTAGCATAAGAGACATCATACAAAAATTCATCATTTTATTGAGCAGAAACAATGTTATTTTTAGAATGGACAGAATCAACCATATTACAAGATATTATATTTGGAGGAAAATAAAAATTAACACTTTTATTATCATCTATTGATAAATTTTGATATTCCATGTGTTCTACATAGGTCATAATATGGTCATCATCCTCAAAAGATAGAGATTTATTATTATTAGGTATAAAACCTATACCACATCTCCCAGGCCAAATCTCAACATCCAAGGATTCTTGAATACCCTTTTGTTATAGTCCCAATCCTTTACCTGCATATCCCATGCCAAAAAGGATCTACTTAGGAAGGGTATAATCATTAGTGAGATAGCATTGAGCAAAAGAGTGCTTGTTGAGAGATGGATTGCTACCATGGAGCTTCTATTCGAAAGCCATACCTCTGAAGATAAAAGCAAAAATGCCAATGCGTATAATATCACCCTTATTATGAGTCAATTCCATAGTTTGAGGTGAAGGTGGTAGCTTTGCTAGATCCATAAGAGGCTCTTGAAGAAACTGATTATCATAATCCAAGGGTAAAGAATGGGTTTTATGTTCCTCACTCACTTTTAAACTTTGAAGATGCTCAAAAATTTGAGATGAGGAACATGGAGAATTTGTTAAAGAACTAGAAGTACAAGAATAAGAATCTAATTGAGCTAACTCTATATTTTAACAAAACTCAAATGGTTGAGGGTCACCCAGAATGGTGATAACTTGATTCTTGAATTCAAATTTGAGACACTACTGAAAAGTAGAAGGGACAAACTTCATAATATGGATCCAAGGTCACCCAAGAAGAAGATTAAAATATGTAGGATAAAGTACCACATAAAACAAAGTATCCAATATTCTCGACCCTACTTTTAAGGGAAGATATATGACACCATAGGCCTCTTGGGATTCATTGTTGAAAGCTTTAATGATGATATAATTTTTTGTTAAATCTTCCTCTTTTAATCTAAATTTTTGAAAGAATTGATATGTACACAAATTTAGGGATGAACCATTATCAATAAAAACTCATTTGATAAAGGTATCCCCAATAAGTGTGGTGATTTGAAGTGATGAATATCCGTGTAATTTTGAGAAAGGTTTATCATCATCTGATAATGAGACATGATGTATCCCAAAAAAACCTACGATGTCAACTATGGCATCAAGATGGATATCTGAGGAAATAGATTGTTGTTGTAAAATTTTTATTAAAGCATTTATGTGATCGAGAGAAGTTTGTAAAAGTTCTAACACTGTTATATTTTTTTGCGTACTAGCTAACTTATTCTAAAGATCAAATGAAACCTGTGACTATGGTCTTAACACTATAGGTGGAATCCTTGTAGCAAAATCTCTTATATGATTCTCCATTAAAATTTTATTGGGCTGAGAACTCTATCTTTGTTGATGTTGCTAATTCTAAGCATATTTCCTTGTAGTTACCCCAACCATACCAACCATATTACTATGGCATAAGGAATCATCTTGATGAGCCATATGATTAGTTGTTTATTGCTCATTCTTTTGTAGGGGATCCTTAAATATCCCCATGTCTTGATTCATTGGAAGTTTTTGAGTAATAGTTTTATTACTTATTGATTGGAGATTTCCTAAATCAATGTGTCTTGCATCAATCAAATCTCAAACCACATGCTTCAACTTCTTACAAGTATTCATCCAATGTCCTTCTATCATGTGATAAGTGTAATATTGATTTACCTTATACCAATGATCTGTAGGATCTGGCTATCTTATTGGAGGTAATTCAATTACCTTAGCATCCAATAGTTGCTTCAAAACTACTTCCATAGGCATATTAAATCTTGTGAAATTCCTTTGAGGAGGCTTTTGAAGTACAATATTTTTTACGTTATTAGTGAAATTGTTAACAGGTCTACTATCATTATTGCCTCCTATATTCTTATTATTATGTTGAGACTTAATTAGTTTATCTTATTTAACCTTAAGTTGACCTCTTCTAATGATATCTTGTTCCATTTTTCTAACTAACTCAATTACATGATCTAAATATGTGACAATATTAGTTTTTAAAGCATAAGACAATTTTTCTTGTAAATTACAAATAAATATATCAAGCATATATTTCTATGACACAATATTCTGTTAATCGGCCAACTAAACTTCTTCAACGAGCTAGAAATTTTGAAATTTTTTCTTCTTTACTTTTCTTTAAATCATATAAATCTCTCATAGTCACTTCCTTTTCAATGTAAGCACTAAAATGATGAACAAACATCTCTACAGTCTTCTCAAAACTCTTTAAAGAATAGTTGGGCAAACAATAATACCACTCTAATGCCACTCTAGCAAGACTCTTTGGAATTTTTTTCAATAATATTATATCATCATAAATAATATCATGGTAAGCTATTCTGAATTCTCTTAAATGCTCTATTAGATCTTCAGTCCCTTTATATATTGGTAAAATTGGCATAGGAAAATGCTTAGGATAAGGTCTATCAGCAACAATAGGATCCAATGCCTGACTATACATTTCCTTATAAATGTATGTAAACCCTGAAGATTGAATCGTGTCCATCCTTGAAACCAACTTATTCACAATACTTGCCAAATTATGCACCTCTGAATTACTATGTATGTTTCCTAGACTTCCCAAAGGAGGAAAGTATGCATATTAAACATTTTGATGTTTGATTCAAGTTTTGGATACTTTGGTTTTATGTAGAACTTTGTAGATAACTAAAATTTTGTGGAATAGAAGTAATGGTGTTGATATTAGCAGATACAGGAGGAAATTGAGAACACTTTTTTGGTTCATTACCTATTGGAGAGACTTGTAGATTCCCTCCAACATTGGTGGTATTAGTAGTGGCACAAGTCACTTGGTTCTTAAAATTGTTTTGATGCAGTTATTAAGATTTAGGAATATCATGATAAATCAAAGGAGGCCTATTGGGATGGGAAGAAGTAGCATCCTCTTTTTCAAAACTATTTTCTCATTCTACATATTCCAATAGTTTTTTCTTATGATCTTTCATGAATTCCCAAATGTGATCAAATGATGAAAATACATAACTACCATTAGGTCCAACAAAAGGATCAGGATTAGTTTTAGTTTCCATGTCTACCTCTTCTTGCTCTTCTAGATCTACATTAGGGTCTTCCCTATCAATCTGATCATATTCCAAAGGAACATAATCAGACTCTAGTTGTTTCCTCTTACTTCTAAGGAAATGAGCCACTAGAAGAAGTGAAAAACAAATAGGGGAAAACACTAACAAATAAATTTTAATTACTTAAATATTTTTAAAATAGAATTTATGATCTTGCTTAGTGTTTGAAATAAAATGAGGTTTCCACATCGGGTTCACAAAATATGTAGAGGGATAAAAATTACCTACCACATACAATTCCCAAAAAGGCTAGATTCACAAATATAGAAAGCCTTATGGGGTGAACCACGGAGGTATGTTGTACTCTACACTCAGTTTTGAGGGGAAGGGTTCACCAAGAATGGTTTAAGGACTCACTCCAAGTCCTTAGGATATTAAGGAATGTTTTATGTATTCATTTTTAATAAAAACACCTAAGTTTGGTCTTTCTAGTCTTAAACTAGGAAAGATAAAGGACAATGCAAAAAACAGAGTACAATAGCTAAAAATAGAATGCAAGAATACAAGAGCTAGCATAATATGATTATTTTATTTGAATACAATAGTTGATCTGTATCATTTCATATTTCTATTTCCTGCTAGTTCATATTTGTTTCATTTACATATTACTATAAAAAAACATAGGAAAATATAATAAAAAATAATGAAATTGCATTGTATTTAATTTAGATCATTTGTTTGTTGAGTGTTGTTTACAATGAAAACTGAATTGCATATAGTTTAATCTTAGCTACATTCTATCCCAAATCTAGGTGTTTTTTAATCAAAGAACACATCAAACATTCCCCATTGTCTAGAATTATAAATAGTCTTTAAATATTTCTTGGTGAACCCCAATCCGTTAACCATCACCAAAGGAGGTACGACATTAGGAACCCCTCACATCGAGGTGTAGGCTTCTTGCTTACCATCCCCCTTCTAGACACGGATCCATTAGCTTGAAGGAAAGGGGTGCAAATTTTTTAGCCTACATTGTTTCTCAATGAATCTTATTTGGTATAATATAAGCCTTAATATACATATTAGTTAGGTCATATTATTCTACTTACAACATTATATTGATCTTACTTTATTGTGGCTATCTTATATTTGATCTTGTGAATTTTATCTTGTGTGTTTTATATTAACATTAAGGCTTTAAAAGCCATCATTGAGAAATAGCTCATATATGGAAAATTATGTATTGTAATTTTGAGATAGAGGAAATATTTTTGTAAATATTATTGTTTAAAGTATTTCAATATTTGATCATTAAAAATATTAATGTATGCCTTTTAATTAAGATCTTGGAATAGAATTTTATTTATGGAAATTAATGTTGTATTGTTTTTAGAAAGTAATTTGAAGTCTATGAAGGAATGTGTTAGAATTTAAATACATTTTGGGTTTATAATGCCTTTAGATGATGTTCATTCTTTCATTAAAATGCTAAATATTACTATTAAATGGAAAAGTTTAAGTTCTAGTTTTAGCAATTTGTTATAATTAAGCATGTTAAGCATAACACTTTATTGCTTTATGGGAGAGATGTTTATATTTAATTATAATATTATTATTGGGGTTGGTGGGGGTTCTTTGACATAAATCTAGATCCATATTAGGGCCCTTGAGTCAAAAAGGTAATCCCAATCCCTAAAGGAGTTGTAATGATGTAATAACTGGGTATATATTTGGTAGAAGTTATGATGATGCAACAAGAAGATATTTATGAGTGTTATTCCTTAAATGGTGAGGCTAAGGTGTACCCAAAATGAAGAGGCTTTTTTAAAGTCCTATGTGGTGATTTATAGTAATCATTCACTAGTCAATAGTGGTGGTACCTTGAATGGTGATGTTTGGATGACCATGCTCATTACCAAGTGAGTTGTAATGGTCTTAGTCAACCCATTGAGGTGTGGCAATTAAGAACTAAGGTATTATACTATAATAAACCCACATATAAGGACTTATGTAGGTTTAGGGAAAAGGAATTCCCATTTAAGTTTTATGGGCCTTTAAGGATAATTCCTACACCATGATCAAGTTTTCCTATATTAGTTAGGGGATAATTATTGGTATCCTTTCTAAATAGTGATGTTTACAATGGTGAACCCCAAAAATATAGGATGTTGGCCACTCCTATCCACTTGAGTGTCATCTACAGTGTTATTCACTCAAAATGTAGTTTATGAACCTTGCTTATGATAAAAACATATATCTCTCTCCCAAGTTGGTTTTTGTGGGATGTTTTAGTTAGCATTAGAGCTCTAGGTCATAGGACTAGAAGCTTCCATGGAGTGAACCTAGGATGAGCCTTGACTTGATGTGATACATTGGGGAGAATTACTCCTCTAGGAACCTTAACATAATCTAGGATAATATGGATATTGCACATCGATTGGACCAATTAGACTAGGGAATAAAATTCCTAGAGAGTATATTTTCTTATTGGGGATGGCACCTTGTAGAGAGGCAAGTGTGAGAAAGATAAATGTCAAATGAGTGATATTAGTCTAAGTTAGTTCACGAGGGAAAATAAACTAACTATAAGTATAAGTTGGAGAAATTATAACTTACCCAACTTCTTTATATGGATAAAATATGACACCTATTTTTAGATCATCAGAGAAAATATGGTCAACCTTACAAAAGAAAGTTGTAGTACATCCCCTAAGGAATTCTAGAAGAATAATGGTCTCCAGTAAGAGAAATGAGAGAACAATAGACTCTGGTAAGAATACTAGAAGGACCATGGACTCCAATAAGATATTCAAAAGAACAAAGGATTCTACCAAGAGAATGACCAATGTCACATCAATAGTTAAGCTGTTACAAGAAGAAATGGTGCAACTTACATCATTAGTTAGGTTTCTTCAAGAGAAAATATAGCACCAATGGGTAATTATGGAAATACTAGTTGAATATAAATCCAAAAATTATAAAGGTAAGAGAAACTTGAGAGAGGAACCTGTTGGATATTTTTCTTGCATTCTTAGGATAAGTTGTCACGCTATAGGAAAACCTATTACCAATGAGCAATTATGGGCTCTGGTCGACCTGCATCTTTAACCTTGGAATAGAGTTCTTCAATATTTTCTAAACATACTAGGTATGGTAAGGATACCCTTGAGGTTAACTTAATTTTTTTAACGTTTTATGTTCATGCTCTTCTAGATTTACGATAATAAATTAAATATTTTATAAATTTGACCAAGCTAAAACCATAATAGTTCTATTATTCCTTATGTATGACTAGTGCCTTAATCCTTTGGGTTATTGTAGCAAGATTTAATAATAATTTAACAAAAATATAAAGAACAAGGAAAGATAAAATTGGTGCAATTACATTCATTCGAATATCATAATAAACATAACAGTTGACCAATGAAAGAAGTGTTCACTATATGTATAAATAATGTAACTCATAATGAAGACACACACAACACTGAATACAAAGACGTAATAGGAAAGAAGCCTAAAATTGTATTAATATTTGAGAATGATTACATGAAGAGTTGGCCTAAATTAGCCATTTAAATATTAGAAATATTAATACAATAAATATCCTTGTTCAAATATCGTAACAAGGACCTTTCACTCTTTTATTCGAATATCGCAATAGTTGAGTCTCTAGATCTTTGGCTCAATAGTCTAGAAATAATCTTAGCTTCTTGGCACTTTCTTATCAAAACCTACATAATAATGGGAAGCATAAGGGATGGAAAATAATAAGGACAAAGGTAATACAACAACAAAGAATAGACACTCGAGTATACCTCTTAGAAAAAATATACTATATCAAAATCTCAATCCTTATTCTGGATATAGACATCCTTCTTATAGTTGTCATGGCTATGTAACCACCTAAATTGCTTTCATATGAAATATCCACTTGGCACCATCTCTTGCCTTATTATCAATCAGGTGTTGTACATCCTATTATTAGTTGTCCCAAAAATCAAAATTTATTTTTAATAGGCGGAGGTCTTGCCTTATTCATCCTCCACTTGGTCCTCATTGTTTGTGGTTTTATTTATTTATTCTAAAGTGATCTCCTAAGTACCTTCACCTATATTTATTATTGTGGCCTGATGCTTTTCTAATATATACCTTGATCTTCTAGACTGAGAGGATTACTGGAATTAAATGTATTATCTTAGAGGCAGGTTTTTCTCCAACTATACGGGAGCCTATCTTGTATTATGGGAAGAAAAGGTTCATTACAAAAACCTGATGTATTAAGTCCTCTAAAATAGTGATTAAAAATAGAGAATTTGAAGTACATAAATTAAGAAAACTACCAACAATATGGTACTTCCAAAACTATACTCCATCGAGGTGATAATACTTTAATTATACTCCATTGGGGCATGGGAGCTTTTTGAAGATGATCTTCCATTTTGTGCCTCTCACTTCTTCTATAACTAGTGACTCGAGTTCTATTGAACTGCGTACCTCTCTCTTTGTAACTTGCTAATAGTGCACTTCAGTCCATCTCCAAAATATCACTTGGACAATATAATGGGTGCCTTCCTATATAAAGTATGGTTCAATGCAAATTATTCTATCATTTGACGATAAGTGGCCAGGTTTTTTCAATCTAAAAATTATTTAGTTTACTTCAAACTAATAATTTTACCTTAATCTAATCTTCCATTTGCATCATTTGGTTTATGGATTATCCTTCACTTGTTCAGCACACGAGGATTCACATCCTTTTACTGGCTATGTTCATGTAGTAAAAAGAGCTTAGTAATTCTAACTTGGCTAGACCTATCCATTAATTGGTTTAATCCTTTTATCTCACCACTTCATTATTTGTTAGTGAATCGGCTTGTCATAGTTTGTTTCCATCTTTGATGAATTTTCATAATCTTGCTGCAAGAACTTGGATCAGAGTATGCACTCGTGTAACTTCCTAATTGGTCCTTAGTTGCATTAGTCAAGGTTACTTTTGATATAATGCTGACTTTCCTTAGGCTGGTGATCCCTCAAATATGTGTGCTATCGATTGGTCGACATGTGTCATTCGATACCATATTACGTAGGTACTTGTGATCATTGATCATTGTTTGAACAACTAATTTTTTTATTTACTTTAATTTAAAAAGTCTCTAGTTGATATTTTTGGTGATATGATCGGCACTTTATTTGGTTGAGACTCGATCGATATATTTGGAGTGTCCATATCCCTTCGACCAGTTAGTTCTTACTAATTGTGTATTTTCAATCATTCACCTTTACTCCTCGATCGAGTGGTTTAGAGTATTTTCATGTTGCATTAAAAAATAACTTTTGCTAGTCTTTATCGAGGGGGTTATTTTAATAATAAAATTCAACTAACTATAGTGCATGCAAATTTTAATGATGTTGTACCTTGGTTTTTGCTGAATTTATCTTTATTTGGCTCGGTTGATCTGCACCGTTGGATTCATTCGATCGATAATATTTCAATGGCTATGATTTGTTTGGCTAATGATATTTAGTGTTCATCACTTTTTAGCTAGAAATATTTTTATGGCTTTGCTAAACCATGTCATCACTTTGGTAAACTAATCCACGTAACTCTTCAGTTGACTAATGTCACTCTTCGATCGAATTAATTTGATTATTGCTTCGTTGGATTGAATTTTACCAAAGAGTTTCATGGTTGATGAGCCAAATGTCTTTGACCAAATGGTCTAACTAGTTTTTGGTCGACTGATTTGTTGATCATTGATCTTTATCAAGCTTTGGTTGATTGACCTTATGATCATTGATGAATTTTTTGGTTGAAGACCTTTATGCCACGTGTTCAATCAGTTGCTTCTTCCTTTTGGTTGAGCATATTTTTACTCTAAATTTATTTTTGGAAATTTTGGCTAATTTATTACTCGCTTCGATCGAATGATAGTGTATGCAAAATTTAACTGGATGAGTTTATTGTTTTTGGCTACTACCATTTTTGGCTGGTGTGCTCCTGCAATCGACTGAGAGAATTTTAGAACTATTGATATGTTTTTTGGTTGATAAACTTTCTCTTTTATTTCCAATTTAGTTGGGTGATTTAATTGTTCAGTCGATGCTTCCTTATCGTCAATCAATCAATTAAGGTTACCTTGTTGTCGGTCGAATGACAATTTAATATTTCACGTTGAATTCTATTAGTTTATCTATTAATGTCATCGATGAAATGCTTTTTTTAACTTGTGGATTGATCCTATTCGACCGATCATTCTTTATTGTCGACCGATATGACTTTTCACTTGGCAATTTTTTTTGCTTTTGGCAGTGATTTTTTGTTTATCGATCGATAGATGACATGCTTAATTTTTATTGCTTAATCGATCATATTGATAAATCGCAACCCTTTTAAAAAAGTGGGTGTGGAACCCCTTAAGTTTTAATAAAGGATTTTTTTAAGCTTCTTAAGGGTGTGAGATGATATGACATTCTTTGTAAATTGTTTCCACTTACTAGAGGGTGATCAATTTTGATGTTGATAGCATTATTTTAGAAATAAATGACTTAAGTAGTTGAAGTTGTTTATTAAAATGTTAATCCATGAGATGGTTTTGATATAATTAATCACTTAAAATTTGACTCATTCATTGGTCTATCATAAAACATGGACCTTTTCTAAGACCTTCAAAATTTTAATATTATGGGTACAATCATGTTGTATCAATTCTGGCTACAACATAGGCTTTGACTGGGATAGATGGAAAAAAAAATGAGGTATTTGAGAACTCTAGACTCTTTGGTTATTAACAAGACTTCAATGTAATGGCTAGGACCTTTATTTTCTAGATGATTATTGCAAAGAAAAAAAAAATTATTCAAATAGTCTAAAGAGAAAAACCTTCAACCAAATAAAATTAGAGACTCTGGTTTACAACTAGGTGAACTTTCACTCCTGAAGGTTAGTTTTATAGAAATATCTTCAAGGTGGTTTTGAATTAAAATTAATTAGAAACTACTATCACATCAACCTTGGGATCAGAGTGTGTGCTTGTGTATTCTTTTATTATTTTGACAAATCAAATATAATTTTTATCATCTTGGAAGGAGTTAGGCTTATTTAATGATTTCACTCTTATAAATATATTCACCTTGTCATTGCTCCACAACCAGTTAAGAATTTATAGCTTTGGTGGAGGTGACCTTGATTCGTTTAGACCTACTCTACTACCAGTTAGGCATCTATAGCCCTAAGAGAGGTTATCCAGATAGCCCTAAGAACTTGCACAATTTGTATTATTGATCTTTTTCTTCTTATAGGAAGAATTTTGATAAATTGCAAAAAAATTAGTGTGCTTTTAGGGTAGAGGATCTAGAAGGCTATAGTATTGAGTAAATTTATTTTTAGCCTAACCTTACCAAGGTTGACTAGATTCTCTAACTTGGAAATCACTTTTTAAGGTCATGATAATGTATGGCTTTGGCTTGATGTATCAGCACTTCCAAATTTCATTTGTTATATTCCAAGCCTCACAAGATGCTTACTAAAATCCTTTATTCTTGAGTTGTTAGATCATTTGTATTCAATTTCAGATTCTCTTCTCTTAACTAACTAAGGGTAGATCTCACACACATAAAGCAAATACATGATGACGAGACTTAATAACTTCTAACAGTCTAGAACCACTGAACAAATAAGTAAACAAACCTAACTAAAAAGAAGAAAAGGTAAACTCATAAAACATATACATTTTTTGTTACTCTTTTATGGTCCCCCAATAGGGGTGGTATAGCTTCAGGTGTTGGTTGTTTATTGGAATTTTCATGAGATCACCTTCTATGGTTTGCAACCTATAAGTATTTGGGCCAATGATATAGATTATTTGGTAAGGACCTATCCACTTGGGTTCAAGATTACCTTTTTCTCCATGTTTTCATTTTTGGGATCCCAATACAAAACTATGTAACCTTAAAAGAATGAAGTTCCTTTAGCTTTCTTGTTGAAGAGTTGCATGGTATTTTGGGTTTGTTCAAACATTATGTTCAATGCATTTATTTTTTCTTATTGTAAATGTACAATTTGTTCTAATATCCTCTGTAAGGCATCAGGGTTCTCATGATCTTATAGGAAAAATAATAGGGCTATCCTTTCTATATGAGGATGCAGTAGGGATTTTTCTCCAAATACCATTTCATATGGAGTTTTACCTGTGTTTCTCTTAATAGAAAATTTGTTTACCCATAAGGTAAATTATAACTCACTGTCCCATCCCTTTTTATTTTTGTCCAATGATATTTTAATTCTAGTAATCAAATTTTTATTTGATGATTTGGTAAGATCATTGCCTTGAGGATAATAGTTAGTTGAATGAGAAATTTTAATTCCATACTTTGCACATAATTCTATTATTTCAAAATAAACAAAGGACTTTTCATTATCTATTACCAACTTCTTTGAGGACCCAAATCTGGTTAATATGTTCTCTTCTAAGAAATTAATGACTACTTTAGTCATTGAATTTATCATAGGAGTTGCTTCTACCCATTTTGTAAAATAATCTATTGTCGTGATAATCCATTTGTGTGTGCCTAAGGACTTTGGATTTATTTCTTTGATAAGTTCAATTTCCCATTGTGTGAAAGGTGCTTCTATGATTACTGGATGGAGAAGAATTGCTGCTAAGTTTTTCTTCCCTACAAACACTTGACAATTATGGAAACCCCTAACATATTGATGAACATATTTGAATAAGGAATGTCAATAATAACCTACCATCATTATCTTATTTGCAGTTGCTTTTGGGGAAAAGTTACCTCCACATAATCCATCATGAAACTCTTCTATCACTTCTAATATTTTTTTTCAAACAAGCATAGCAATAATACCCCATATGGATGTTTCTAATAGATTTTACCTTATTGGGTGTAATAATTATGAGCCTATTGTTTTATTGACCTCTTTTTATTTGTAGATATACCTCTAGGGAAGGATAGGGTTTGTAGATACAATAGGATATCATCATACCATTTGTATTCAACATTATCTATTCTTCTAATACCATGCATGTCATCAACTATGACAATGTTCTCCATGAATTTCCCTTCTTTGTTAGCCAAATATTTAGCTAAACCTTATCCTATGATTATTTCATAGCTTTAAATTCTACATAATACTATAGAAATTTGACCATCCACCTAGAAGGACTGCCTATTGGTTCAGGTTGAGTGAAAACATCTTTTATAGCAGTGAATGGAATACAACATATAATCTTGTTTGAACCAAAGATGCCCTTAAAATATTCCAATGTGTGAATCATAACATATGCTTATTTCTCAATAATTTTAAATCCTAATTGAGCTCCTTTGAGTCATGTACTCATGAAGACTATGGGTCTTTCATTATCTTCATAATCCTTTATATAAAGGACTACAACAATGGTATGTTCCAAAGTGAATGAATATATGTTAAAACTCTTCGAGTAGTTAGGACAGTTCAATATTGGGGTAGCGGTGATAGCATCTTTAATTTTTTGAAAAAAATCAAGGTTATTATCTATCCATTTGATGTCAGAATTATTTTTAATCATGTTATTGATGGTTTGAGCTATTTCAAAAAAAATTGACATAAACCTTATTACAAAATTAATTTTATCAAAGAATGATCTGACTCCTTTTAGATTTTTAGGGGGAGGTATCTTGGCAATAGCTTCTACCCATGAAGGATAAATGCCGATTTCTTTTCATATACTATATGACCTAAAATTTTTCCTTGTGTTTCTCCAAATATATACTTCTTTGGATTCAAATATATTCCATATTATTTGCGCCTAGCAAAAACTATGGCTAAATGTTTGAAATGGTCTTCAAGGTTTTTGAAAACACTATTATATCATCTATATAGATGACCACTATTTTGAATATTAGTCCTTTAAACGTAAAGTCCATGGATCTTTGGAATTTTGCTCCTACATTCATTAATCCAAATGACATTCTCAAATATTCAAAGGTATCCCAAGGGGTAGAGAAAGTAGTTTTATATTTGTCTTCGGGATTTACCTAAATCTAGTTGTATTCTTAGAATCCATCTAGTAATGACATTATGGATGAACCTACCACAACTTGTAGTAATTTTTCCATGTTTTATAAGGGATAATTATCCTTACGTAAACTTTTATTCAGATTTCTAAAATCAACACAAAGTTTGATCCCTTCATTTTTCTTCCTTACTAGCACCAAGTTTGCTATCCAGGAAGAAAACCTCATTTTTTTTACTATTTTGGCATCCAACAATTTCTAAACTTCCTTTTGCATAACTAGATGCAATGTAGGATTGAATTTCCTTTGTTTTTTCTTGAAAGGTTTGGCATATTCATTAAGGAAAATGATGTGATTCATGACATCAATTTTATATTTTTTTAGGTCTTCATAATTCTAGGTAAAAGATTCTTTTTTTTCTTCAGAAAGCTAATGTACTGTTATTTTTCTTCTTTTGGTAAAGCCTTATCAATTTTTACCAATCTAGGCTCCTCTTTTTTTCCAATATTTACATCATCATTTTTTATTTCTTTGAAAAGTGGTTTATAGGCTTTATCAAAATCATCGAATAAGATTTCTAAAGAAACTAACCCCTTAGGGATTTTATTGGTTTTGAGTTGAATTACTTCAAATGGTTCTCCAATTATATTTTTCAATATTTCTTCATCCTCCTCCTTACAAATAACATTAGAGTACATATTCTAGAGGGTAATGAAATCTCTAATATCCATATCATCTTGAAACAATTGTAGGTATACGACATTATCAAGCATAAAAGGTTTGTATATAGAGATAGTTGGAAACCTATCCATATATTTAGTGTCAATTTTTGGATAGTCTACACCTGAAGCATTGATTACCAATAGATCTACAATATGATTCTATTCTTCGAGAATGTAAGAGATGCTAAATGCTAGGAATTTATCAATTTCAACCAAGACTGCACATTTATATTATTTTAATTTGGGATGTTTGGTTTGGTAATTACCTTTGAACTATTGGATTATCAGTTCATCATCCCTAGTAATAATCAAGACATTTTTGCCTAGTTCTTTGGATTTTCTTAAGCCTAACAGTAAAGCTTCATACTCAGCAACATTATTAGTGCATGGGAATTCCAATATATAAGGGGTTCCTAGATAATTTCCCTTAATATTTATTAAATTTACACCAGCACTTGTACCTATTTGAGACTTAGCCCCATAAAAGGACATGGTCAACATTTCTTGGGTAAGAACTCTATTAGATTCTACATCTACTAGTTCTTTGGTTTTGGGATCCATATCTTTTGTATTAGGGAATTCTACCAAGGAGGGATTATTCCAAATTGAGTATACTACTATTTCATTCTCTTCTATAGAATTAACCAAATTAACCATGGTTTCATCTAGTCTTACCAGTTCTACCGAGTATTTGTTAAATGGTTATCTTCTTAATATTATGTTTTGTTTTCCTAAAACAGGGATTATGGCATAAGACCAATCCAATTGTATGGAACCACCCAACTATTTTGCCTAATGTCTACTTAACAGTAATGAGAAGAAATGGTCTACATCAACTACTACAATGTCCATCACTATATCCTTCTTGGTATATTGATATAATAAGAATAATAGGCCAGTGATAATCCCTACATAGGGTATCTACCTACTATATATTATTGACACAGGTGGAGAATCCCTGGTACAAATCAGGTCTAGTTGATCTGCTATTTGTTTAGGTATGATGTTATGGAATGCATCACTATCTAACATGTAGTTGTGAATGACATATATTTCTCATTTATCTAAGTTATATATGAGTGACACATAAAATGGTCTAACATATGAGGGTGTTCTAGTCTCGTGATTGGAAGGCTTGACTATATTACAAGACTATGTTCCTTTTTTTTTTATCAATCCAAAAGCTTTACACACCTATTATTGGTATTTCAAATATTCATTAACTCACCAAAGGTAATGTTAACCTTTTGTTTACTTAGTTCAGAACTAGCATCAAACTCCATCTTCTTAACATCTAATATTTTAGTATATTTTGTTGGACATTTTGAGTCCTCTAAGTCAAATTTGTCATTGATGTCACCTGATAGAGTTATCACTCTTATCAAGGAATTTGATAAGAAATAAAGTGGCCTAAGTCATCCAGGAAAAAGCTTCATTAGTGCAGAAGTGAAAGGAAAAAGGCTCCATAATATTTTAATATTATTGGGAGCACAGGTTAAGTGATTGGTTTATAAAAACCCAATATGGGTCATTGCAAAGTTTTAAAAGGAGGTTTAATAATTATTTATAAATTATTTAAATTTTATAAATAATATTTAATTATACCAATATTGGGCATTAATACAAGGTTCTAAGGTTTAATTAAATTAAACCTAAGGTTGGTTCCTTTTAATTTATAATATTTAAATTTAAATTAATTATAAATTAAAAATCATGTCAACGTTGAAATTATTCGAAGCATCAACATGATTACAAAATAGGACAAAGGCATTATATAAATGCCAAAAAAAAACACTTACCAAGGTATCCTTTGAAATTATTAATTCGAAGCGCATACGAAAAGGTTGTGTTTTTTGAAGGCCTTATGGTTTACGTAAATACTAAAGGTGTGAAGGTTTGGAGGCTCTAAGCGCAAATGCCAGCATGGCCTAGTGGTATGTTGGCTTAGTACTAAGGAGGAAGTCCCATGTTTGATTCACGTGATACCTTTTGGATTGCAAGGAAGAAGCGCTTGAAGCGCTTGTTATTTTTTGGAGGAGCATTGTTCACAAAAAACTTTATGGTGGACATGTCGTTTTAGAAATGTTAGGGCATGTGGCCTAACGGTGGCTTGGCTGAGGCTAAGGCATTGGGAAGGAGGATGTCAGGGGATTTAATCCCGCTAAGGTTAAGGCAAGTGGATTTAATTTTTTATGTTGTTTAATATTTTAATTTTTGCCAAGGTTGCCTAAGGAGAAATAAGGATATGGTATGCCCTAGGAAAGATAGAGATTTCTGCTGATTTTTTTTTGAAAGTATATCATATTATATATCATTGGAAAGCTCTTTTTGAGAGATATATTTTTAGATTGCTTAGAGGGAGAAATAAGGTGTGTGCAAGGAGATATTTCTAGTTTTTTCAAGGAGTTTCAAAAGTAAGTTTGATTCATTCTTTTGAGGGTTTATTTCTTGCATAAGAGGGTATGGTGTATTTTATTGAGTAGGAATAATAAGGTGTTACTGAGATATTATTTATTGTGTTATTACTAAAGACGTCTAACCCTTTTTGATATTGGAAAAATAAAATGTGTTGAGTGTGGCAGATTTAGTGGATAATTCATAAGGCATAAAAAAGATATGGGCAATATTCTTCATTGACTTATTTGGGTGATTGATTTCTGAAAATATCTTTGGAGAGAAAAGGATTGATTGTGGTTTCCTTTTTTGAGGAGTTGTTGGTTTAATGCTTCAAGGTTTTTTAGTTTGAGATTTGTGATTAAACCTTGTTTTATAAGCATTGTTGTTGAAGCCAATTGGTCATACAAAGAACTTGAACTTGAGTTAAGAACATGAGTATCATTGTCATGTGATATTTATTGTTGAGCATTGTTGGAAATATTTTGAGTTGGTTGATACATGCTTGGACTAGGATTTGTGGAAAGGATTTTTCCTTGAGGTGATTGGTTGAGTAGATTTTATTAAACCTAGTCAAGTGATTGTGTGAAGTGGTTGTTCAAGTTCCATGAAACAAACTATTCTATATTCTGATTTGAGTTGAGATTGAGATTTGAGAATAGAACATATAGAGTCTCTAAAAATTCTCTTTATGATTCTATGATATTGATTTGAGTTGATATTGAGATTTGAGAATAGAACATATAGATTCTCTAACAATTCTCTTTATGCTTCTATGATATTGATTTGAGTTGAGATTGGGATTTGAGTATAGAACATATTGAGTCTCTAACAATTCTCTTTATGCTTCTATGAGATTGAGATTGAGTTGATATTGGGATTTGATTATAGAACATATTGAGTCTCTAAAAATTCTCTTTATGCTTCTATGATATTGAATTGAGATATTTATTGAGCATTGAGTATAGAACATATTGAGTCTCTAACAATTCTCTTTATGATTCTATGAGATTGGACAAGTTCTGTGTGAGCTTGTTAAACTAATTTGAGGAAAGTCTTTGACAAGGCTTGTGGACTGATTTTGTGTAAGATTTTGTGGAAGCTTGCTATGCATATTTTGATAAGTCCTAGAGAGGACTTATTGAGTATATTTGGACAAGTCCTAGAGAGGACTTGTTGAGCAGATTTGAGCAGGTTCTATATGGACCTGTTGAGCAGATTTGAGCAGGTTCTGTGTGGACCTATTGAGTAGATTTGAGCAGGTTCTGTGTGGATTTGTTGAGAAAATTTACATAGTTTCTATGTGGACCTATTGAGAAAATTTGAGCAGGTTCTGTGTGGACCTGTTGAGCATATTTGAGAAGGTTTTGTGTGGACCTATTGAGCAGATTTGTGCTAGACCGAATGAACTATGTTTAGTGCAAATTTGAGTGGACTTGTGCTAGACTGAATGAACTATGTTTAGTACAAGAGATTGATTAGAGATGTGGTAGACTAACTGAACTATGTTTAGTACAGTATTGAGACAGAAATTTAGAGGTGACAAAGTATAGAGGGCAGAGTCTCAGTGGATAGAGATCCAACAACTAGGATAATTGAAGACATATCTGAGTGAGGAGTCTTCAAGTGGAGATAGATCCACCATTCAATGCAACAGAGAGATAGAATCTTCTAGAAGATATCTATCTAGAGCAGAAGGGGAAAGAGTTCTCCTATGGAAGAGATCCACAAACTTGAGATTAGGGGATAAAAATCTCCTTTGGATAGAGGTCCATAAATATTGTAATTGGGAAGGATTCCCAAAGATATTGATTGAGAAAATTTTAGTAAAATATTTTCTCCATGGAGTAGTCCACATTGGGTGAACCACATAAATTATGGTGTCTCTATTGTGTATGGTGTTTTGTGCATTGCTTTGATTACTACTATCTATACACTGCATAATAATGATTTGAAAAGAAAAATAAAAAGTGGTCTTATACTGTTCACCCCCCCTCTCAGTATAAGCTTGTGTTCTTCACATTCCTCATGAGGCAATGGTTCATTTACTTCTACATTGTTAGGAGTAGTTTTGTTTTGAATTTTTGCATATTATTATTTACAACAGGTTATCCTCTAGTCTATTTTCTTGAGATTTTATCAATTTTATTAGGAACAGTCCTTTTTCTCAGATTTAGGGCATTCACTTCTAGTTCTTCCACCTCTTAAGCTATTGGGATTACTTTCCCTTGTTTCATTTTATCATACCTAGTCTCTTGTATTTTTTGTAAGATTTTTGTGTATTCTGGAACTAGGATTTTAGGATGGTGATTTGAAGCATATAAATTCGTATCTTCCTCAAATAATATTTTTTTGAATTCATCTTCAGGAGTCTAGTATGCGTTAATCCTGATGTCCTCTTTTGTTCCTCTTCTAAGTCTACTAAATGATGGATACCTAGATATATACCATAACAATATGGATTATGAGGAGCATCACAAGTAGAATAGTAATAGGGGAAATTCTCTACCAAATCAATAGTAGGTATAGGATTGGGGACTAATCCTTGATCTTTCTCCATTTCTCTCTTTTTCCAACCATTCCCATTATATCTATTTCTTTTATTAGAATGGTTGTTACCCCAGTTTCTATTATAATTTCTCATGAATGGTGGTATGTTATCTCCTTTTTGTCTATCTACTTGAGGTTGAGAAGATTCACCATTACTCTCCTTATTTATTTCTATCCTAGCTAATATATTATTCATTATGTTGAACATTTCAATCATTTGATTAGCCAGTTTCTCCATGGGATTATGTTCAGGTATTTTCTATAGGTTGAATCCTACCTTCTTAGGTTTCCTATTAGGATGATTATATTCTAGAGAGTATGGTTTCATTTTTCCACTATATAACATATTTTTTCAATCTCTATGGCTTTCTCCATGCACTCACCTATGGTAGTAATTTGTACTTGTATTAACTCGTAGTTAAACTCTCCTAGGAAGGCATTTTTATAAAAAATAGATTGATTGTATGTTGTTTGGTCGTAGATCAGTGGGAATTTTATTCCTGGATTTAGAAAATATTCTATTAAAATCACTTACTAACTCATTTTCTTTCTTTTTCATTGTTGCCAGGTCTATTAATAGTGACTGTTCATTTTTTCTTTCACCAAATGTTTTTAGAAAGATAGTCTCCATCTTAGAAAAATTGGCAATATCATTATTAGGAAGGGTGTTAAACCATTCTCTAGCATCCTTATCTAATGTTTTAAGGAATAACCTCAAAACTACATCTTCGTGTTCTACTTCCAAACTGTCCAAAGCATATAAGAAGGTTTTAATGTGGTCTTCTTTAGTAACTACATTACTTCCTTGGAATTCAGGTTAATACTTATGAGATTTAATAGGAAGATCATGTAGTGGAGTCAGTAATTGAAATGGTTTTTATCTATTGGTCCTCCATAATTGAACGTTAGGTGGTGGATTGGCCATGTTAACTACTTGAGGTGTTTGGATTGGATTGACATGAATTACAATAGGAGGTGTAGTATTTATTCTACTGGGAATAGTATGAGGTGTTTCAAAAATATTCTCTACTACAATAATATTTGTATTAGAACATTTTGGAGATGAATTAGAAGGATTAGTTCTAAAAAATACCTTTGGATCTAAGAATTTTGGGTACAGATCTTGAGTGGTTCTTTTTATTCATGCTACCATATTATACTTCTTTTATTCTTTTTAATATTTTTGGATTTGATCAGTTAGAATCATTGGCACAATGTGTATAGAAAGAAAAAACATCTGATTGAGATCGATCATCTAATATCACTCTTAATCACTCATGGTGTAATATTTTTCAAAAATCAAGAATAACAAAAATCAAGAAGTCTAATAAAATCAAGAAAATGATATAATCGCTTGTTTCTTAAAAAATAATATTGTAAAATATGAGCATATGAAGAAAACTAATTGAAAAAAATGATTTCAAACATGAAAACTAGACACTCTAGTTTTCTTCAGGTTGACTGTTACCAACAAATATTTGTTGTTAGGTTACAAACTGTAATGAAATTACAATTTTTTTCCCCAAAAATGGTGCTAATAAATATTTAGGGATTTTTTCTACATCCTTGGGATAAGTTATCATGCTAAAGGAAAAACTTCTACCAACACAAAATTATAGGCTCTGGTCAACCTGCCTCTTTAACCTGGGAATAGAGTTCTTCAATATTTTCTAAACAGACCAGGTATGGTAAGGATACCCTTGATGTGAACTTAAAGTTTTTAACATTTTATATTCATGCTCTTCTAGATTTATGATGGTTTATTAAATATTTTATAAATTTAACCAAGCTAAAATTATAACAGTTTGATTATACATTATGTATGACTGGTCCCTTAATCCTTTGGGCTATTGTAGCAAGATTTAATAACAATTTAATAAAAATATAAAGAATGAAGAAAGAGAAAATTGATGCAATTACATTCATTTGAATATTGTAATAAACATAACAGTTGACCAATGAAAGAAGCATTTACTATATGTTCAAAAATGTAACTCATAATGAAGACACACACAACATTGAACACAAAGACATAATAGGAAAGAAACCCATAATTGTATTAATTTTTGAGAATGATTACATGAAGATTTGGCCTAAAATAGTCATTTAACTGTTAGAAATATTAATACAATAAATATCCTCATTAAAATATCATAACAAGGACCTTTCACTCTCCCATTTGAATATTGCAATAGTAAAGTCTTTAGACCTTTGGCTCAATAGTCTGGAAATAATCTCAGCTTCTTGGGCACTTTCCTATCAAAACTTGCATTGTAATGGAAATAATAAGGGATGGAAAAGTAAGGACAAAGGAAATACAATAGTAAATAATGGGCACATGAGTATATCTCTTAGAAAAAATATGCTATGTCAAAAGCTCGATCCTTATTCTAGTTGTAGATGTCCTTATTATAGCTATCATGGTTCTATAACTACCTAAACCACTTTCATTTGAACTATCCACTTGGTGCTATCTCTTCCCTTGTCATCGATCAGATGTTGTACATCCTATTATTAGCTATCCCAAAAATCAAAATATATTCTTAATAGGTGGATCTCTTGCCTTAGTCATTCTCCATTTGGTCCTCATTGTTTGTGGCTTTATTTATTTGTTCTAAAGTGAGATCCTGAGTACCTTCATGTATATTTGTTATTTTTTCCTGATGCTTTGCCTCTACACATCTTGATATCCTAGAATGAGAGGATTAATAGAATTATATGTATTATCTTAGATTTGGGGTTTTCTCCAACTGTACGAGGGCATGTCTTGTATTTTGGAAAGCAAAGGTTCATTACAAAAACTTGATGTATTAGGCCCTCTACAACAGTTATGAAGAATAGAGAATTAAAAGTATACAAATTAAGAAAAATACTAATAATGTGGTACTTCCATAACTATACTCCATCAAGGTGATAATAATTTAACTATACTCCATCGAGGTGTGGGATATTTCTAAATATTATCTTCCATTTTGTGCTTCTTGCTTCTTCTATAGCCAGTGACCCAAGTCCTCTTGAATTGTGTACCTCTCTCTCTGTAACTCACTGATAATGTGTTTTGATCCATATCCAAAATATTTATTGGACCTTAGAATGGTCATATTTCTATATAAAGGATGGGTCGATGCAAATTATTATATCAATTAACAACAAGTGGCTAGGTTTTATCAATCCAAAAATGATTTTGCCTTAATTCGATCATCTATTTACATCATTTGGTTTATGGATTTCCCTTTGCTTGTTTAGCACATGAGAATTCACATCCTTTTATTGGATTCATTCATGTAGTATAAATATCTCAAAAATTCTAACTTGGCCAGACCTATCCATTAATTGGTTTGCTCCTTTTATCTTGCCATCTCACTCTTTGTTAGTAAATCAACTTATCATGGTTTGTTTTCCTCTTTGATGAATTTGCATAATATTATCGCAAAAAATCAGAGAAGAGTCTACACTCATGTAACTTCCTAATTGGTCCTCAATTACATTAGTCATGGTTGCTTCTAATGTAATGCTAACTTTTCTTAGGTTTGTGATCCCTCAAATGTGCATGCTATCAACCAGTCGACATGTGTTTTTTGGTACGATATTATGTAGGTACTCACGATCACTAATCGTTGTTCGAACAAATAATTCTTTTTATTTACTTAAATTAATAAAGTATCTGGTTGATCTTTCTCATGATCTAATTGATACTTTATTTGATTGAGACTTGATCAATATATTTGGAGTTCTCATATTTCTTCATCCGGTTAGTTCTTGCTGACTGTGTATTTTTTATTGTTCACCTTTACTCCTTGATCGAGTGGTTTACAATACCTTCATGCTTTTTAAAAAAAATATTATGCTAGCCTTTATCAAGGGGGTTATTTAATAATAAAATTCAACTAACTATAGTGCATATGAATTTTAATGATGACATACCTTGTTTTTCACTAAATTTACCTTTATTTGGCTCAATCGATCTACATCGTTGGCTTCATTCGATCAGTAATATTTTGATGGCTATGATCTGTTCGATTGATGATATTTAGTGTTCATCCATTTTTGGCTGAAAATATTTCAACAACTTTGCTTAAACCATGCCATCACTTTAGTCAGCTAATCCACATAACTCTTAGATTCACTAATGTCACTCTTAGATCAAATGCCTTTGATTATTACTTTGTTGGCTTAAGTTCAGTTGAAGGGTTTCCTAGTTGATGAGTCAAATATCTTTGATCAAATGGTCTAACTGGTTTTCAGTCAATTTATTTTTTGACCATTGATATTTATCAGGCTTCGACTGATTGACCTTTTGACTATTGGTGAATTTTTTGGTTGACGACCTTTAGGCCACATGTTCGATCAGTTGCTTCTTCCTTTTGATCAAGTGTCTTTTTAACCTAACTTTGATTTTTGAACTTTCAACTGATTTATTACTCACTCTGATCAAATTATAGTGTATGCAAAATTTTGATTAGATGAGTTGATTTTTTTTTACCACTACCATTTTTCAATTGGTTTGTTCCTGCACTTGACCGAGAGACTTTTAGAACTATTGATATTTTTTTTGTCAATCAACTTTCTATTTTATTTCCAATTTGATCGGGTGATTTAATCGGTTGGCTGATGCTTCCTTACCATCAATCGATTGGTTATGGTTATATTTTTATCGGTTGAATGATAGTTTAAAATTTTGAACTAAATTCTATCAGCTTATCTATTAATTCCATCGACCGAATGCTTTTTTAGCTTGTAGATTGATCACTAGACGACCAATCATTCTTTATTATTGGCTAAGATGCATTTTCACTTGGCAAATTTTTTTTCTCTCGACATCAATTTTTTTGTTCTTCAATCAATAGATGACTTGCTTAGTTTTTACTGCTCAGTCGATCAGATTGGTAAATCGTAAATCTTTTTAAAAAGTGGGTGGGGAACCCCTTAAGTTTTAATAAAGGATTTTTTTAATATTATTAAGGGTGTGATATGATTATGTCATTCTTTGTAAATTTTATCCAATTACTAGAGGGTGATCAATTTTGATGTTGATAATGTTATTTTAGAAATTAATGACTTAAGCAGTTGAAGTTATTTGTTAAAAAGTTAATCCATGAGATGGTTTTGAGATAATTAATCACTTAAAATTTGATTCATCCATCGGTCTATCACAAAACACGGACCTCTTATAAGACCTTAAAAATTTTAAAATTATGGGTACATTCATGTTGTATCAATTTTGGCTACAACAGGACCTGTAGGCCAAAAATGGCTACATCCATACTTAGCCAAATTTTTACAAAATTTGACTACGTATGAAGAAGAAATGCAAAAGCGCTAAAAATCACCTAAGACAAAGAAGTGTTGGAATCAGCCCAAAATTAAGAAGTTTGGTGAATAGTGCTTCTTAGCACTCTTTGTATTTGTCACACAAAAGTGACAAACATCCAAAACAAAAAAGCACCGCACAAACGTGAAAAAGGTCTAAAATAGGAAAAGCGTCACGAGGAGGTAAAAAATGAGAAAGTGCTAAAGAGAGGTGAATTTAAAGAAGAGGTGTAGACCATTCTTATTATCCATAGTTGTACTTAGCGTACAAAATAAAAGTGTTAAAAAGAACCCAAAATTGAGAAGTGTTGAATATAGAGTAAAACAAAAAGGTTGTGCAACCCATGCTTCTCTGCCATCTTTGCATTAGCAGTGCAAACAAGGAATCACTAGAAGATAGCCAAAATGAAGAAGCACTAGAAAGAGGATATATGTAAGATGAATGAAACAACCATGCTTTCTTGTCCATGGTGTATCCACTGCATAAATCTAAAAGGAACTTGTATCATCATAAACTCTTTTGTCGAGGGTGTGCAAAACAAATAAGCACTGAACAAAAGAAGATAAAGTAGAAAAATGTGACCAAGGAAAAGGGTTCACAATTCTCTTCCTCTATCATTACCACTATGCAAATGAGAAGTAGCGCTACAGTCGTTCAATGATCTAATCTATGGTAGATATTGAACCTCTCCGTCCCTTGAATATTTTTAGTAAACTTTTGCACTCGTAATCCAAAAAATTAAGGAAGATAGATATTGGTACCTCAGGGGGGGATAATTCAACCTATGGGGGTAAATCTCAAGGAACCCCAACTAGAGTACTATATCCAAGTGCCTCTCGTGATATACAGGAGGAAGCTTCAAGTCCCTAATCCTCATAGGATAGACATAGGCAAGATCAGCCCAATGAGGGGTAAAACACAAGGGTTGCATCCAATCATAGACCCATCATATCTCCTAAACATATTGAGAGTGGTAGAATTATAATAGACACCAATATTACTGGAGCAAATGACACTCCATGAGATCATCCATGGAGAACCATACAACTAGACAAACTAGATCGGGTTCTCCTAAGACCTACATGGCAAAACACTTCTATTGTGCACTTTGTTTTAGAGAGTTCACACAGTCATAAAATAGTGATACACACTCATGAGAAAGGGGAAGCTTCAAAGTGTCCTTGTAGCACTCACTACTTTTGATCATGGAGGTATAGATAATAGGTTATTGCATACTAATAATGCTATATTTATAGATAAAGGCAAAAGCATAGTGGGGTATCCTTTAAATAACCTTACCATAGTGACTCCTCACTAGAGTTACAAAGTCAGAGATCTTTAGTGGTGGTTTAATCTAACCGTGTGCATATGTTGTATAAAGATGTGCAATATTAAGAAAAATACTCCAAGATAAAATGGAGGCATTGCATGTAGATCAAGAGTGCCTAGATAAACTTGAACAAGAAGAGGCACAAGTACAAATAAAATATACCAACATTTGTATGAACAGTTCCTAAGAGAATAACATACTCTAGAATAAACTTAGCATGAGGAACAATAAGATAGGTTGGATCGAGCTAATATACACATGGACAATGAGTACCACCACTCCAACAAACATGCTGCTTCTCAACTCAAGAGGTATGCCAAACAGGTAGATGATCACACTCATCACACCTCACAACATGCTTCAAGACACAAATAGTGCATAGCATAAGAACACGTGGAGCATGAACAAGAACAAGAGACAAATATGGATGACCAAGAATAGACTTATCCTGAACCATCGTTCATGGTTGTGGAAGAGGACTATAACCAAATAACTCGGTCTAATGCAAAACAATTACCTCCTCGACCATCCCAAAAGAAACTTCAAGAGGAAGATATCATCTCTTCAAAATCCTACAAGGTACTTACCAAGAGAATCAAGTCTCTTGAGAAGCAATATACAGTTGGGCAAAAGCCAATCATAAGTAGGATACACAATCAACCCTTGTACCCATCGGTACCAAGTCCTACCTATTCGAAGTATTTTGAGATGCCTCAATTAGATAAGTTTAAGGGAGATGAATATGCACAAGATCATGTAATCAAATTCATGAATGTGTGTTTTTATCTCCAACACAATGATTCCCTAATATTAATAAAATCCATCATCATGTTATCAGGCATAGCAATAGAGTGGTTTAACCAACTACCCAAACATAACATCATCAACTTTGAGCAACTGGTGAATGCCTTCCTTGAACACTTTGCACTTGACATCAAGAAGAAGATCAACTTGTCCAACCTAGCCAATATTAAACAACATGATGATGAGCCATTCTAGTATTATGGGAATAGATGGAGAAAACTAATGGTAAAATTATTGTTTTCTATTCCCATTGTAGAGCTCACCCGAATTTTCACCAAGAGTTATGCCAAGCATATCTCCTTGCTTCTATAGCTTTAATAGTATGCAAAATTTGAGGAAGCCTTAGCACAAGCAAAGCTTATATAATACATCAAAGTAGAATATCTTAAGATCCATAACAAGAAAGTCTGGAACAACAACTACAACAACTGTAATCATTAGCAACAGGCCAAGCTTACACTAGTCAACTAGGTTGTATTAAATATACCAAAAGGAGGGAATATCCAACAGCCATATAATTACCAAACTCAACCACCCTAAGCTAATTACAACCAAAACAACAAGAACCAGGGCTAAGACAAGCAACATTGGTCGCCTCACTAGTACACACCATTACCAGAATATTTGGTGTTAATATTTAATCAACAGAGTGATGCACAGGTACTCAAAATACCTTAGGTACAACTTATTGATCCTAATCACCCTAAGCCCAAGGAATACAAGGATGATAATTAATTCCCATAACATAGACTATAGGGGTATGATATTGAAGTATGCATTGGTTTAAAAAATGTTGTATAAAATATTATTGAAAAGGGTGAGCTACAAATTGACAATCCACTAGCTCCTAATAACAGGAACATGGGTATATTTAAAAACTATTGCCTAATCATGAAGCCCCTATAAATTAGGATGCTCAAGTTAATCAATTCCAAGTCAAACCTCCCACTCAGGGATTCATTGGAATGGTCAATGTAGTTACAAGAAACCAGTGATACAACCAACCAGAGCTGCCAGTAGCTCCCATTCATATTCTAGTTGCACCTCAACAGAGGCTTGTGTAGAATAATCTTCTAGGTATACCATCATGACCTATAATAATTATATAGAATATACTTACTTAGAGTCTTCAAATAATGTTGGGTAAGTTATAAAATTATGAGCTCATTCAACAATCTCCCAGGCATAGGGATACCTTAATGGAAATCTTGAAATCTATTGAGCTCTAGCCCCAAAACCTTGAAGCATTTATAAAATTTATGGGGAAAGTACAAGAGTGCCAAGAGCCTGTGATTCATTTCTACAATCACAAAATAAAGGTAGTCCCAACTACCATAGCAGACCTACCTCTGTACATCATCATGTGTATCAATCACATACCCTTAAAATAGGTTCTAATCAACACAAACTCATTGATTAACATAATAACAACCAAAGCTATAGGGAACCTAAATATCCCTAGGTCTAGCATAGTCTCTTCTTATTATACATTGACAGCGTTCAATGATGAATTATGCTCCACAATGGGTACAATAGTCCTACCTATTTAGGTAGTGCATAAGACCATACCTATTATGTATCATGTGTTAGAAGGGGCCATGTAATATAATATCCTTCTAGGGCATCCCTAGATAAAGGATATGTAGTACATTCCCTTGATCCTACATCAATGTGTTAAATATGTGCATGAAGGATAGGTGCACATAGTACCATTAGATTAAGAACCATTCAAATATGTGTATCAGGTTGACCTACTGGGGGATTTCATCCTTTCATCTAATCACCTATACATTAGGTCTTCATCCCCTACCACATAGCTAGGAAGTAATTTAAAATCAATGCAAGGTGATCCGTCCATGTTGGTGCCACCTCCTACTTCCAAAACTATTGGTACTTCTAAGAAACCAACAATGTCTAAACAAATATACTCTCAGAAGTTGAAAGCTCTCATGGTGGAGGAAGAACCTAGGGTAATCCCAACCATAGCAATAGTGGAAATTCCAACTCCTATGGAGGAAGAAGATCCTCAAGACATAGTCAAGAAGGTACCTCACCTACCTCACCTGCATCATCATCAGTGTCATCTGCATCATAGGTGACTGTTCACTTAGCCAACATAGGACAAGGTGAATATCTTGTGCAAAATGTTACTTTCACTCCAATCATTGAATTTGCATAAGATATGGGATGAACAAGAGTCCCAAACCTACCCATAGGAATTGTGGTACCATTAGGGATTCCACCCAACCAGACTAATTTTATTTATACTAGTTTGGATCAAGCTCATAATACCTTAGATATTTAAGAGGACGACATTGAGTCATTCACAACAAATGTTCATTATATGTCCAACCCTGAGTTTAATCTTAGATACTTTGAACACAACCATCAACATGGCTATGGTTTAGGTCTATATGAGCAAGGGTGACGAAACCCAGTTGAACCACAATATTAGTTACCTATTGATAGGTCTGGCCTAGGATATCGAATTTGAAGCTATGATGATTCATTAGTAGCATCTCTAGATAGACTAAGTTTAGGGTTTAGGGAAGACATCAAATGGAATCCTTATCGCCCGAACATAAGCTACATGAATAATAGGTTAGTGACCATGGTCACTATAGAACCAGATAATGTATATCATTCAAATTTATCTCTCAAGGCAAGCCCATCAGAAATTATCTTATGGGAAGATGAACCATACTATGGTTATGAATGAGAAGAAAATTATGACATTACATATCACATTAAGTCTGAGGATGAGACTGAATTGGCCTACCTTGGGCCTCAAAATTCATGTCATCTCATGGAACTAGTGGATATGGATAATGGAAACTTCATAGATGCTGGTGATTATAAATATGAGACCATAATGGCCTACCTTGGGCCTCGACACTTACATCATCACAATGAACCATTTGACATAGATGAGATGTATCACAGAGTATATTCTAGTCGTCACCTTAGGGGGATACTGACCAATTCGGATGAAATATATCATATAGTTTTCCCTAATACTCCTATATTTAGATAGCTCCTACAACTAAGTGATCCCATCTTCCAATCTATTCATAGATCATATCCTGAGATCCCCATACCCCCAGAGCCACATCTTGGGTATGGAAGTCACATTAATAATGTAGAGTTGCACACATGTGGTCCTAGAGATTCCATCCCATCCATCAACATGATCCCCATTGAGTTGACCACTCCACTCCACAACCTATTTGATCCTTCCAAATGATTTTTTCTTAATCTAGATTCTATTGATTAGGAGCACGTTGATTCATCCTTTGAGCCTAAAGATTTATTCCCCAATGAAGAAATATTACAACCATTTTTCTTTGCACCAGGCTATGCATATGATGTTTATCATGCTAGTTTCGGTCTTTATTCAGTCAAACCCTTTAAATCCAACAGATGATATCCATATGATCCCTACACCTCACCAGCTTGAGGAGGGGTTGCACATGTCAATAGAGGAAACTTTTGAAGTGGATATTAGCAATGATCCATATGATCCAAAGAAATTTAAATTTGGAGAAAGCTTATCTCTTAAGGAATGGGCCACCTTCATATCTCTGTTAAAAGAGAGACCTGATCTATTCAATTGGACCTACAAGGATATACAATTTTTAGATACTAAATTAGTTGTTCATAACCTTTTTATAGATCCTACAAAAAAATCAATTAAGCAAAAACTTAGGAAGATGCATCCTACTATCGCCTTGATGGTAAATAATGAGCTTCAAAAGCTATTGGATGTAATCTTTATTATTCCCATCGACTATTAAAAATGGGTATCAAACATGGTACCTATAGAAAAACCTGATAGAAGAATCCATATTTGAATAGATTTTAGAGACCTCAATAAGGTAACATCAAAGGATTCATTCCCATTGCCGAATATAGATGCCCTTGTAGATGCAAATATGGGTCATAAGATGTTATCTCTAATGGATGGTTTTTTGGTTACAATTAGATTTGGATTAAACCCAAAGACTAGCACAAAACCATGTTCACAATACCATGGGGGACCTTTTGCTACAATGTAATGCCATTTGGTCTTAAAAGTGTTGGTGACACATATCAATGAGCCATGACATATATTTTCCATGACTACATGTACAAGATCCTAGAGGATTACATCAATGACTTACTAACCAAGTTATTACTACATGCATAGCATTCTGAGGTCTTGAGGAAAGTCTTCGATTGCCTGATAGAGCATAATTTCAGGTTGAATCCCAAGAAGTGTGTATTTGGCGTAACTTCAAGAAAAATCTTGGGATTCATAATTTCTAAATGAGGGATCAAATTTGATCCAACAAATGTAAAAGCTATCCTAGAAATGGCCCCATACACTAACATCAAATACCTAATAAATATATAGGGAAAAGTAGCATCCATAAATCAATTTATTACATAGATATCAGATAAATATCAACCCATAAATAAACTACTACACAAGGGGATCTCATTCCATTGGGATGAGGAATATCAGCAAGCCTTTGCTGAAATAAAACAATATCTGGAAACACCACCAGTACTAGCTCCACCAAGGCTAGATGTGTCATTCTTGTTGTATATATCAGCTACTGACTTTGCACTAGGAACCATGTTAGCCTAAAATAATATGTAAGACAAAGAGCAAGTGAAATACTATATCAACCACACCTTGGTAAGTTATGAGCTAGGGTATGCATACGTAGAAAAGTTGTGCTTAACAATGGTTTTTGCGACTAAGAAGCGTTGTACCCCATTTTTACAACTTAGTTTTCACCCCATTGCTTTTGAAAATTTTCATCAAATTAATGTCTAGGTGAGCTTAGGGTGCAAGGTCCAATTTTTGATGACTCCAGAGAAATTAAGGCTTGGGTTTAATCTAAATTTTTGGCTTGCAAAAGTGTTGAGATTTGTATCTTGAAGGCCAGGGTCTAGTGGCAATGGTTTGGATTGAGCATTTTTGAATATTTTCAAAGGCTTAATTAATTAAATTTCATTTCAAGACTACTCCAATTTCATCACTTTTGCCCTGCATTTAGATGTAAATTGATAGGGCCATAACTTGAGCTAGAAGACTCCATTTGAGCTAATCCAAAAATTGGGGGAAAGAGCTTGATCCAATATTCACAATGGAACTAAATTTTGAGAATATCATATGGAGTGCACAAGTATATTGAAGAGTGCACAAGTATCTTGAAGAGTGCACAAGTTATGTGCCCCATTTTAAATTTGTGCACCCCATTGGCACGCGTGCACATTTACGTCCAACTTTGGAGGGCCATATATCACTTTTGGGGGAATAATTTTTTGATTATCTCAACTGATTTGGATACCCATTTGGCCCATTTATACCCTTATGATGTTTCGTCAAAGTCTAAGAATTTTCATTTTTTCCCTATTTTTGGAGCACGTGAAATCCCGAGGGGCATGCGAGGTTGTGCGCCCCATGATAAACTAGTGCACCCCATAGTAATTTTGTGTACCTCATTTTCCAATGGATCACAGTAAGGTCTTGAAGGGTGCACAAGTCATGCGCCCCATTTTAATGTTGTGCGCCCCATTGATGCGCGCGCACATTTATGTCCAACTTTGGAGGGCCATATCTCACTAATGGGGAGGAATTTTTTTATTATTTCAACTAATTTGAGTATCCATTTGGCCCATTTATTTTCCTACAAAGTTTTGTCAAATTCTGACAACTTTGATTTTTACACTAATTTTGGAGTGCACGAAATCTCGAGGGGTACGTGAGGTTGTGCGCCCCATGTTAAACTAGTGCCCCCCATGGTAATGTTGTGTGCCTCATATTCCTATGGAGTGCACAAGGATATTGAAGAGCGCATAAGTTCTACACCCCATTTTAAGGTTGTGCGCCCCATTAACTTGTGCTCGTAGTTTACATCAAACTTTGGAAGGCTATATCTCATGAACCAAGAGGAATTTTTTGATCATCTCAACTGATTTGGATACCCATTTGGTCCATTTACACCTTTGAGAAGTTTCACCAAATTCAGAGAATTTTCATTTTTACACTTATTTTTGGAGTGCGCGAAATCTCGAGGGGCGTGCGAGGTTGTGCGCCCCATGCTAAACTAGTGCACCCCATGGTAATTTTGTGTGCCTCATTTTCCAATGGAGTGCACTAAGGTCTTGAAGGATGCACAAGTTGTGCACCCCATTTTAAAGTTGTACGCCCCATTGACGTGCGTGCACATTTACATCCAACTTTGGAGGGCCATATCTCACTAATGCGGAACAATTTTTCAATTATCTCAACTGATTTGGATACCCATTTGGCCCATTTAGACCCTTGAGAAGTTTTGTCAAATTTTGAGAACTTTTATTTTTGCCCTATTTTTGGAGCATGCGAAATCCCGAGGGGCACGCGAGGTTGTGCACCCCATGCTAAACTAGTGCGCCCCATGGTAATTTTGTGTGCCTCATTTTCCAATGGAGCACACTAAGGTCTTGAAGGGCACACAAGTCGTGCGCCCCATTTTAAAGTTGTGCGCCCCATTGACACGTGTGCACATTTATGTCCAACTTTAGAGGGCCATATCTCACTAATGGGGAGGAATTTTTTGATTATTTCAACTGATTTGAGTACCCATTTGGCCCATTTAGATGCTTGCAAAGTTTCATCAAATTCTGAAAACTTTGATTTTTTCCCTAATTTTGGAGCACGCAGAATCCCGAGGGGCACGCGAGGTTGTGCGTCCCATGTTAAACTAGTGCACCCCATGGTAATGTTGTGCACCCCATATTCCTATGGAACGTATAAGGATCTTGAAGAGCGTACAAGTTATGCGCCCCATTTTAAGGTTGTGCACCCCATTAACGCGCACTCGCAGTTTACTTCAAACTTTGGAGGGCTATATCTCATGAACCGGGAGGAATTTTTTGATTATCTCAACTGATTTGGATACCCATTTGGCCCATTTAGACGCTTGCAAAGTTTTATCAAATTCCAATAACTTTAATTTTTGCCCTAATTTTAAAGCGTGCGAAATCCCAAGGGGTGCACGAGGTTATGCACCCCATGTTAAACTAGTGCGCCCCATGGTAATTTTGTGCATCTCATTGTCTTAATTTAAAGTTTTGTGCCCCATGTTTTAATATTCTCCTAGCAAAAATTTAACACGTGTAGTAACCCTCCATAGACGAGTATTGAAATAAAGCAAATATATATTTTTCGTATACATATACTTACCTATATATGAGAAACATGGTACTGCTAATGGCATATGTGAGCGCAGGATAACTATGGAAGGATAAATAAAGTTGACAAGTCAGTAGAAGGGCTATGTTTTATTCTTGCATCAAGGATGGAAAGGTTGGCAGAATCAAAAGGAGAATAAACAAGAAGTGGGGCCCAGTTCACTAGTGAGAGCACACGAGCCGAGTGCAGCACAACCGCCTGCCTAGGGTAGCAGAGGAGATGATACGCAATCACATCCACCACCTACGTAGATAGAAGGTGTGGGCTACGTGCCCATTTTTTATTACATCCTAATTTTTAAGGGAATGAGATTGATCCATCGGGAGCAAACAGTTGCAGCCTTGCTCGAGCAACCAAACACTATATAAGGAAGAATACTGTAGCAGCAAATTTTTATCAAACCTCTGAGAGAGAAAATCCAGGTATAGTTTTGTCTATTGATTGAGTCGTATTTCCCCTTGTATCTCCTTTATGTGTTTCTTATCGCCCTTCTCTTGTTGTTTACCAGGGATTGTCAAGGTGAGTTGTTCGCTGTGATTATTTTCGTGGAACACGCAGAAGTTGAGAACTCTTACGTCACTGCAATCAAGACAGAGAGGAGATGCCCCTTGTTATGAACATTCAAACTAGGGGTTTATTGTACTCAAATGGCATATGAGGATCAAGCACTCTGTTGATCTGTTCTATGCACATATTATATTAATGAAAATCTCAACTCTTCCCTTGGCATCTTTTGTGTGATTGTCTCGTGTTAGCTTGTTTATGTATTACTGTAATCAAAATCCATAAATAATGCTTTCCCTCACTAGTTTAATTGTTTTATTTACATTACATCATTTGAATGGAGTAAAACGAACTAGTTCTTCTTTATGTTATCTTTCTAAAGTCATTTATCAAACTGCTACAACTCTGTAATGGATAAGGCACCGGTCTTGGCTTAATGAGCACTCATATTAATAGGTTCGGTCATCCAAAATCATTAAAACAACTAAATAACATTTTGTCTGGCATAGTGGGCATATGCATGATATAGAACTATTAGACGAACCCACCGTCTGGGGTTTCCTTACCCAACCTAGTCTGTCTTGAGATATACAAAGTAATCTTGTCCTAGGTTAATGAGGTGGATCTTCCAAAATCCACAGTGTTGGTTATGATTTTAAGATTTTCTCGTGACATGACAAATATGCTAAGGGTAAGCGGAAAAACTCCACAACAAGAAGTTACGCCACTACATGCTGAGTCATATGATGTATGTGATATCAAAACAAAATTCTTTATAGTATATGATGAGCAAGACATATCATAATACACGTACTACAAAGTGGATCATGCTACTCATAGAATTTAACTTGGAATTCATTAGCCAAAATTCCATCAAGGGATAGGTCATAGCTAATCAGTTGGTAGAGGCACCTCTTTAGGATAGTAGATCTCTCATCATAGAACTTCTCGATGATGTCATCTTTGCATTATCAAAGTGTGAGCTAGGAGGTGATGTAGGAATCATTTTTTTCATGTCGTAAGGTACTCCAATACCTTTTCCATTTAAACTAGACTTCCATTACACCAATAACAATGCTGAATATGAGGCCTTAATATTGGGTCTCCAAAAAACAATCACCATGAAAATAAAAAATCTAAACATCTTTGGTGACTCCCTTCTCATTGTTAATCAAGTTAAGGGAATATTTCAATGTAGGTGTCCCATCCTGGAAGCTTATAAGGATCTTGTTGACACTTATCTAGACCATATAGAGTGGTATGAATCAAGTCAATCCCTCATACATCAAACATATTTGTAGACACTATGGCATCTTTGGGATCCTTGATCCTTCAAAATCCATCTATTGACTTCACTACCATTCATGTGAAGAATCTTTCACAATCCACGATGCAACATGAGGCTTTTGACAACAAAGAATTAGTCAACATGATTCATATAGAACCAAATCATGAGTGGTTCTATAGAGCTAGAGACTTTCTAAAGAAGGCACCTTGGAGGTATTTGATCTCGTAGGCTCCTATGAGGAATGGCACCTCCATTCACCATAAGGTTTTTTCAAATATGCATTTATGCACATTGAATTGCAGGGGGAACAAGTCATCTCATATATTGAGGTTGTAGCTTATCAGGATTGGTTAAACCAATTATAACATTTTCTTAAACATGGAATAATCTCGCAAGGTTTTTCACATACCACAAAACAAGAATTTAGACAAAAAACAACTAGATATGTCTTTCTAGGAGATATACTATATCGTCAAAGCTACGATGGAGTCCTCCTTCATTGCATTGAGCTCTTTCACAAGCTCATGATGGTACATATGATGGCCATTTTAGTGGCATGGCCATAATCAAGTGCATCCTTTGAATGGGTTATTATTGGCCCATCATGGAGAAGGATTGTTGTGTGTATGTCAGGAAGTGCATTAAGTGTTAGCATCATGTAAATTTGATGCACCTACCATCACATGCCTTATAGCCCATTCAAGTGGCTTGGCCATTTTCTTAGTGGGATTTTGATCTAATTGGTAATATCTCTCCCCCGTATTTGGGCCGACACACGTTTATATTAATGACCACTAAGTATTTTACCAAGTGGGTGGAAGAAATCCCCTTAACATTAATGATAGGAGCATGAATTGCAAAGTTAATACTTCAAAATATCATCTGTCACTTTGGGATCCCATCCAAGATAATTTTGGATAACGGTACTTCATTCAAGAACAAAGAAGTATGGGCTTTAACATCCAAATATAACATTTAGCACAACTTTGCAACACCATATTATTTGCAAGCAAATGGGCAAGCAGAAGCCTCAAAAAAGACAATAGTAGCCATCTTGAAAAATATGATTCAAAATAATCATAAGGATTGGCATCTATAGTTACCCCTTGCATTATGGGCTTACAGATTTAGTGTATGAATTCCCACTGGGGAAACACCATTTTCACTAGTACATGGTGTTGAGACCATTATACCCTTGGAATTAGAAATTCCATTATTGTGCATCGCATTGAAAGAGTTCATCAATGATGACATTGTGAGATAATCGCACCTTGACCAATTGACCCTTCTTGATGAACGTCGTGTGAATACCCTCAAGCATCTCTACATTTACCAAGATCATCTTAAATAAGCTTATAACAATAAAGTCCTTCTGAGAGAATTTAAGGTTGGGGATCTTGTGCTGAAAGAGAACCAATAGAACTCAAACCTACTGCTACAATTGTGAGACAAATTTGCAGCCAATTGGTTAGGTCCTTATATCATCTTATATAATATTGGACCTGGAACATATCTCCTAACATTGTTAGAAGGGTTTGAAGAGCCTGAGCCTCTCAAAATTCTTCATATAAAGGCGTTTTACACATAGTAGCAAGAGAAAAGTCAAAAACATTCAAATAAATCATAAAAATTCAAAAACATTCAAATAAATTCATAAAATTTTAGAAATAATTGAAAACATCAAAAACACAAAAACATTTGCATTTTACATTTTGTATTGTATCATATGCATTCATGTAATTGTATTACATTAGGCATTTTCATCCATTGCACTTACATTAGGATAGGTTGTGTTTTCAATATTACAAATGACACCACATTTTTATGCCAATCATGCACATTTCAAAATCACCATTCATCCATCATCCTTGTGAGTAATTATGTTTCTCAACACAACCCCTTTGTTTTGCTATAAGGAATACACTAGGGTTTTTTGGTAATTCAGCCATACCTAGTGATCTCAAATTTTGTATAAAGTTATATTTGATTTTGGATATGATGTCTAGTTTTGGTAGCACTTAGCATATGTCAAAATCCCATCACTAATTAAACACATTAAAAATCCAAGTCTAAACAAGGAAATATGAACACTACAAAGTGGTCCTAGTCATCTTAAGTGAAAGGTTTTTACTTGCTCATTTTGTGATGTGCATGGTCTAGAGTGGTTATCATTGACAAAAGGACAAGCTCCTTCCTATCCAAATAAATTTCTTTTCTTTCATTAAAATGAATCCTAAAATAAAGCAAAAATCAAAGGCAAAATAAATAGTGATTATCATCACTACACAAATCCCTTGCTCAAAATAAAACAAAATTCAAAATAAACAGTAATTTTCAACACTAAGTATGAACAAGTATCCCACACCAATGTGAATAAAAGAAGGGGATGAAGATATTGAATCCCTAGAATTTTCACTACTCAAAGTCATTGAGTGATCCCCAATACAACAATGGTTTGAATGAATCTTGTCTGGCATTGGGGTAGTTCTAAGCAATTTACAAATGAGCTAGCTTTAGGTGACCTATATTACCTAGTGGTCTAGTCTAACTGCGTCCAAACTTATTATCAAGGTGAACATTTGGTGATCCTCAGTACATCAATGGGCTGAATGAAACCCGTGTGTAAATGAGGTAGTCTTATGTCTCATCTAATATATTAATTTATACACATAGGGATAATGAATATCTTGGTCTTCATAGCAAAAGCTTTTATCTTTCAGGAGTCCTGTATAGTCATTATACAACTTTTGATTGATCAACTAGGGTGTTTGAGTCTCATGGAAAACCTTAAAAATCCCTTATAGCAACAAATCATCTCATCAATCAAACACAATTTTTCTTGTGAAATTTTATTCATTAAAGGGTGTTCATTAATTGGGATAGATGTCGGATGGATATCAGCAATGATATTTAGATGGCCACTAACTATTTTGTGCATATCTTTTAATTTATAGAAGCTCATAAGGGAAAAAACATACACCTCACATCATCTCATTTCACATATGGATGCTTAAATGATTAATTCGTATGACAAGAGTTAACATTTTTATTCATGATTTTTATACATTTTGTGGTGTCATCCATTAAATTGTTAAATACACATTACATTCATTCCTTATGTTTTAATTGATTAAAGCATACAATTTCATTTACATTAGATCACCATCATGTTAATAATGTGTTACATACATTGCATTCACCATATCATAACAACATAAATTATATGCATACAATTAAATCAAAATTACACATGCATTTAACACAAATCATTGCATCCATACATGCATACATAAGTAGTCCATATACACCTCTAGATCATAGAATCTAATCATACATACATCATCTAGCTAGTGTATGTCATCAATACATCACATCATATAGCAATAATCAAATCATGTAAGCATTACATCCATATTGCATCGCATGAACATAAAATCAAGCACATAATAAACATAATGAGAAATAAAATAGAGTATCATGTATATATGTGTCAGAGTGTCTGAATGCATCAACGTACAAAAATACCCATAGGCGACAACTATGTAGGTAATTAGAACTTAAACTGAAAAATGGTACATGTTTCTCAGATATGTCAAGCTAGGCCTACATGCCCTGGCTTGCCCCTACCCTTAGCTCCATCCTTGTGAGTCTACCTAGAGCTCGCTCCTGTTGATCTCTTAGATTATGCAGTTGTCCTATGACTGGGTCACATTGATGACTACCCAAACTCATTTCTCATAGTCCACTGAGACCTTAATATCATAGATCTCACTAGCACAACACCACCGCATAACCTAACCTTAGCCTCTAGAAGAGTGATGTGTGCTACATCTGATTCCTGACACATCACATCATCTACTAAGATATTCTAGTCACCTAATATTTGCCCCTACATCTAAGCCTATTGGCCCCTAAATAGCTGGAGTAGCTGGTACAACCTATCCCATAGGAGCAACCCCTATCTATAGCTTAAGAGCATCCTGCTCAGCAGTCATATAACCTATAGTAGCAATCATCAAATCTCTCTCTCTGGTTAGATAATCTATCCTGAGTAGTGTTGAATCAAATCATGTTTATAGAGAGTTCCTCTCCTCCTCATACCCTTGCCATATGTACTACCCTATAGTTAGTTGGCTCTATACCATGGTAAGAGAGGTATCCCAATATAGGATCTATCATCGAGCTATCTATAGCTTGGCCTCTAGGATATGTAGCTTCACCCATAGGGGAGACTCTTGATCCTATGGAGCCACATCATCCTCTGGCAATGCCTACTCCTCTGTAGCTTTGCCTCACTTCTCCTCTATCCTGGGACACACTCACTACCCATCAGGATCCTCAGTAGTTGCCTCATCCCTAGATCACCCTAGGCTACCACCACCATGTCATAGCTGCATCACCTACCATTGAGTGTATGCCTCTGTAGTACCAACATTTGCTATACTAGCATCAGTTGTAAGAGGATATGCCTCCTCTACTAAAGCTATGATATATGGTACTGGGATATCCCTCTCTACCTAAATGCACCTGTATAGATCTAGCTCTAGTGGGATGTCCTAGAAGATCCTAAACTATCTCAACACCTGTGAGAAGTGAAAGAACTCCCTCACCCCTACCTTGCACCTAATAATCCATCGATCGTATCTCATTTGAGCCAATAACTATTCTACCTCTGGCCACGTAGAACAATCTAGGTATGGTATCCAAATGATATCCCTAACCTATATTCCAGTCAGGGAGCCTACATAGTGAGAAAATTTCCCTGCCTTGTGGTGACTCCATCTCTCCTCTACCTCCCACGGCCATCTAGACTCATAGAACTATGCCCTCATTGCTATCATAGTAATCCCTTATGGAAATCCTACTGGATGGTCTACCCTGATATGTTCCCAGTCCCAAATCTATAGAAGCAAGTTGCATGCTACCCCAACCCAGTCCCATAATTGGATCTTGTACAACTCATCATAGAGCTATGCTAGTAGAGAACTCCCCCAAGCCATAATTATAGGCTAAGGACTATCCAACAGGTCCTGCACCATAGCTAAGATTTTCCATGGGAACCTTACTCTTGATGTGTCTAGAAAAAGCACATTGCAAATAACGTACATTATAATATCCTAGTGCTATGAGAATACCCTAGCTCAATACCAGCAAGTGATAGGAACCCCTTCATTCTGAATGTCTCCTAGAGCTACATGAACATGATCACAAAAAACTCTCTAGAATACACCTGCCCTATCCTCAGTAGGTGAGGAGATGATGGCCCATCCATCAAATGGAATCTTGAAGTTCCTATAGATATCCATAGGTGTGATGGTATTGGTCATATATTAAGTCAAGATATGGAATTTTTTCATCTGATAATCCCATATGTGGGCCAACTCTATAATGTACACCTACTTCAACATTGTAGTCAATAATCTCACAGCATACATCAAGCCCCAAGCATTGAACCATGCTCAGTATACCAGGTCCATGAGTGGCAGTAGCTCCATGAGAAAATTAGGATCTTGAGCCCATGCAAAAAAGATCTAAATGTGCAAAAATACATTCCTAATCAGATGCACTTGCACAAAAAAAAATTAAACAAAAATTTAAAAAAATTCTAATGTTTAGTGGTCGCTCATGCTAACCACGACTAACATAGCAGTTGCTGATGTTGATAGTGGCTAGCTACCAACAGTCATTTTTTTGACTATTGGAATTTCAACCTAGCCATTTTCAGTGTTAGTGGCCCCTCTTTGCCAAATTGGGGGCTACCTTTAGTGACACAGGTCATGAGGCGATACACCAACGATGTTCGTCCTTCACCCAAAAACCCAAAAAAATTTGAAAAAATCTAAAACCTAATGCAAACCCACATAAATTAGCCTAAATCTAAGCCTAGTTATGGGTGCAATTCATTTCTAGCAAGTTTAATGAGGTTTATTTACCCATTTCTTAATGAGGTTCATTTTACTTATCAAATTACAGAGATTAGGGTTTGAGAGATACCCGTGAAGCTCTAGCTCCTTCACTCGTCGATACCTCACCGTGCTCTGCCATTGGTGTCAAGGTAACTTGGGTAGCATTCTATGTCAACTCTTTTCTCTCTCTCTCTCCTTATAACTCACTGTTGCAACTACCAACTAGAAAAATTTAATTGAAAAACCCTAACTTTTTCTTTTATATTTTTCATTTTTGGCATGGTCACCAATGCTGACAGTGGTTACGAAGTGCAGGCCGCGTATGTTGACAACAACTACAAAATTATAAAAAGGGCTGCTATTGCTGATAGCGGATAAGAAGAAATAATAAATGCACTAAATTTCTTACCATGAGAAGATTCAAAATGGACAATTAAGCATATCTATCGGTCCAAAATCATAAAAAATCATCAAAATAACAAACAAATCATATAACATAAAAAATTCAAATGTGCCTCGTATCTAGTTATTTACTTTATACACTTGTAGGTTGCAACAACTTGTGGTCCATGCAATCTAAAAATATGAGTAAATCACCATAAGGCCATTTAGGGTAAATTAGTCATTGTTGAATTAAAATTTCTTCCCTTCAATCTCAAATAAGGACAAGGTGGCTAGACTATCCCACGGGAACAAAGCGTTCATTTCATTTTTTCCATGATTTTTTTAGAAAATCATCAACAATAGTGATTCATCACATGCTAAATGGAATTGCTATCATCTTTATTTCCTAATAAGGCCATTATGGCAAGACTACTTCATGGGATAGAGATGTACAATTACTATTAATAGTTGAAATCACACCTATAATAGGACATGCCATATAACAAAGTGTAAAAGTCTTGGATCGTCTAAATTATTCATCTTGGTCAAGAGAATCATTACTTAAATCTCTTGTTCTTTCCTCAATGACTCCTTGCTTTAAGGGGTAGTCATATTAACAAATTCATAGTCAAAGTCAATAATTGAACACTTAATTGTGTGAATCACGTTCATCTTACGAATCATTGCTAACAACTATCATAAGCTTCTCCATTTTAAGGATAAAAACAAAAATATGATGAGATAAGTCTTTGTCGCTCCATCTATTGGTCCTACCTGATTATACCTAGAAGTTATAGAGAATCAAAATAAAGCCTTCCATCCCATTGGATTAAATAATTCTAATATGCACGTCATTTCTAGTATTGAGGCATTTAGCATTGACCAGATCAATGAACATAAAAAAACCTATAATATGGCTTTATGTGGTCTATTTTTTCTTAGCATTGTGTTTTCCCATAATGCATCCCAAAAAGGGGTATCTATAGACACCTAAAACATGTCATATTTAGGTGACTACTCATATGGCCATATTTATATACCATATGAATTATCTTGGACCTATCTAAGAGCTAGCAGTGATTCTAACCACTCACTTAGGGTAGTTTTGTCCTATTTAGTCCCAACTATTGATGCTCAGAGTGGCTATGATTTAGCTGTGCCTGCTAACAGTGCATAGTAGATCCTAGCTACCCTAGGTGAGAGTGGCTGGCTCTAAAATAGACTCGACCCTAAGATCTGAGCTAAATTAGTTATGCGAACAACATTTCCAATTGATTCGATTAGTTGAGGATATGAAACTTCTAGAAGGTTCCTCCCAACTGCTATAGGTTGGTGATTCTTGATCTTGACTTCTTCAAAAAGCTAATATTGAGATTTGGGTAGCCTATTTATAGGCCTCCAAAACATGAGCAATATCCTAATTTTTACGTAGTTAAGCTCTACCATAATTGACAACAACTTGATAGCCCTTGAGGAGAGTCAAAATGCTACCCAATTGTGGAGTGATACACATGCAATAAAAAATGAATATTTTGAATGACTAATAAGCATACCTTGTAATTCCTTACCAATCTAACATGAATCCCAATGATTTCAACCACCAATCCCTCTTTGGATAAGTAGGAGACCCTTGACCATCAATTTAATCGATGAATTGTGCATCACATATCCTAATTTAAGAGGTAGAATACTCATTTTGTAGTCACTATCTTTGACAGTTTCTCGCAAGCTTAGCCACTAACGGTATCAACAACTAGTAGAGCCAGCTGCTATGAGCGATAATGACTAGGGTTTGATTCACAGTTTCTTTAATTCTTATTCTAGATTTCTATTTATTCATGCTTTATCAGCTTAGCTTAGAGTAGATTTACCATTTTAAATACATTTGTATGGTTCATTAGCAATTTTAGAGGTAGATTTACCTTAACTTTGGTCATATTTGCTTTCCTTCATAAATCTTCTTAGATTAACTTCATTTCATATTTTGATTGCAAATAACATGTTAAATTAGCTAGATCTCTATGTTTTACTTCATGCCTTGCACTGGTTTAGCATTCTCTCATTCATATTTGCTTATATTGGTGTTCTTTATGTTTTTATTATTCTTTCATGTCTTTTCATGCAAGTATTTGAAACAAACCTCATAATGAGAGTTTGCATATTCTATTGACATGTTTTTTTGTTGCTTTGTGCATAGGATCTACAAAGAACATAGCCACATCTAAGGATCTTTCCTCTGAACAAGTGGTAAGGAGGCATCAGTAAGTCCTCAATCAATTTGCGTTGATCTAGAAGGCCTGTGGATTACACCACCCCTGTTTAGGGGCTTAATATATTTGTATTCATTGTATCAAAATTTGGTATCCCTAAGAGGGATGTACATGTAACTAATTTTCATGATGAATTAATAAAATGATCCTTTATATTTTTGTTAATTCATTGTCATTACATGTTTTCTTGTTTTATCTTTGATATTATGATGCAAATATAGTAGGTGCATGCATTCTAGCATCGTACAATATCTATAGACAAGTGATTCTATAGGCTTGGTTCTAACCATGGTAGTCCTAGCACTAGCCTATCACCTAACAAAGTGATATCATTCCCTATGGAACCATTCATAATTTTAGAACTAATAGATTAGATTTAATAATTTTAGAAAGTATATAGAAGGTATTCCTTTTTGTTTTTATAATATGCTCAAAAGAAATTGTAAGGAAGTTCATTGCTTATAATCCACGAGGATTTATATCCTTAGCAATGATTCTAGTTGCACTCTAGTAGTGCATTACTTAGCACCATAGAACTCATGAACATTTATTTTCATCCATCCAAAGTAAAAAAACAAGGATATACTCTTTCCAAGTCTTAAGGATATTAGCAATGGATTATAATGTTTGGTATCACTCTACATGATGATACCTCATGAAAACACACCCTTAAAGCTAATGTAAAAATATATAATTAACACCATAGGGATGACATTTGGCACCATTATCTAATATCTATCCCATAGTGAAATACCAAATACTAATACTTTTTTGATAGGATAACTCAATTGGAAATCATAAAGCAACTAACAAAACCAAAGAATAATGTATCATTTATTTTCATTCCTTTGTAGTATTGTTATAGAGTACACAAGGAATTGGTTCACTTTCTTTTTGTATATAGTACCTTTTATAAATATAATATTGTACAATTATATCCTATATAATTATACATAAATAGTTATTTTGTATATAATATACTCATGATCCATTTCAATGCATACATTAAATCAATGATTATATTATTACAATACATATCAAACTAGACTTGCAATGCATTGAAAAAAAAATATAATGTATCCACATAATGACAATTGGATAAGGAAACAACATATTCACAAGGTAGATCTTATAGATACAAAATTGGTAACTCATTACATTTTTCATCACCTCTTCATGGGTTTGAATCCTGCTTCTTGTTGTGACTATAACCTCCAGTTGCATAGAGTAAACTTTTTAACATAACTGAAGTCACTGGTGTGACATGCCCTCCAATACTATAAGGCCCTAAGATTTGAACCAAGGATACACATGCCAAACGAGGCACTTTACCAACCAACCAAATCCTTGGACATTTTATTTTCTTCATGTTAGATGCAAGGGATTAATCAATTTTAGTGAGAGTTTACCTCATAGTTCTATTTACCTAATTGTAGGAATTATTTTTACTAGATTTGATATATCCTAGTGGTCTTCCTTTCTCAAATTTTTTGTCCCTTCTCCATGGTTATCACCTTCCTTCTCTCCTTGTATATGTGTCTTCCCTTATTATTCCTCTCATTTTTATTTCCTCTCCATTGAAGTTATTATTCCATCTACTTACCACTTACAAATTCTTTTCCATGAGTAAATACATTTTCCTAAAACTCTATGTAGAGTCAATTTTATATTTATCTTGTGGATTAGATAGAAAACAATAATTATTTTTTACATTTAGAAGTGGATAAGGGTGAATGTTCATGGTCATTTATCCCAAGATATTTCATTTAATGTCTTGAAGGAATTTTCAATTTTTATTAATTTTTTAATGGATTATATGGGATTGAAATGGGTCCCGCCCATATTACATTATCACCATATAGTGGTATTACAAAAAATCTTGGATATTATCCATGTATCGTTTGGTAAGATTTGAACATGGGTCACCTCCTTGAAATATTGAGGAATATAACCAATTGAGGTAATGCCCCTTGATTTCATAATTGATTATTTGCCCAATATTTAGGTGATACTTTAAATAATAATTTAGTGTCTTAGTGATATCCTCTTATTTCCATTATAGTGGCATACACATACATTAGACCTTAACGTATAATACAAGGTACTCTCACATGATATCTTGGTCTAAATGGAAAGACAAGACAACAAGAGAAAATAAAAATACATAATTAATATTCCTTCGAGTCGCTTTATCTTTCATTAGCTATGGAATTTGACATCTACAAAACACAAAGTAATTTTTCCCATAGTCAATATATTCCATAAAATAATTGTAATAAACTCTAACATGTAGTGTTTTTGCTTAAATCAAAACATGAATGCATGGCAGGAATCATCACATATAGTCCTAATAGAAAGAGTTAAGGATGTCATATCACATTAATATATCCAGATCAATTCATCCCATAACTACTATTTGGATTATTTTTAACAATCATCAAAATTTTATTACAAGGTCAAAAGAGGTGTGTTACAAAGAAATAGAAAGTATATATAGTTCTACTTTGATGATCATTGATTATTATATTATTATCAACTCAAGGAAGGTTTTGATGGTAATTTAATACGTATATGTATGTATTTGTGTATGTATACACACACACACACACCATAAATAGATAATAAATAGATTAATTTTCTAGTTATTTTATTTTTTAAAGAAAGATAAGCACATAGTTTCATAGATGTCAGATAGTTAAAGATAAATAAATTGGTTTGGTATGGTCTTTTGTAATTTATCATTTATTGCTAAAAATTAGAGTTAATATTCTAATTTTATCTACAATTGGATTTTTGATAATAACTCTAAATAAATTTCAAATTCAAAAAATTATTATTTTAAAATATAGGAATATGTCCATCTTGCTTTTGGGTCCAATTATGTTAAGATAACATCAATGACTTAAATATCCAATTGACCTATCCTAATAAATATGCCTAGAAATATCATTACTCAAATAATAAAAATCAACTTACTATATTTAGATCAAAAATATTATGATTCTTTTGGTTCATCTTGGTAATTCACTTATTTTAAATAATCTCAATTGTAAATGGTTATTCTCAAGAAATAGGCATTACATGTATTTTATATTCTTAATTTTATTCAATCAAAATTTTTAGTTAGATTATTTATTTAATGTCACTTTTGTTTAAAAGATATTTATAAGAGAATAAGAAATAAACCTAATTATTATGATCTTTTAAATTGTTGTGAAATGATCTAATATCATTTTTTATTATTTTATAAATAATGGGGTTTTTAAAGGGTCCTGTTGGAGCCAAATTTGACTCAAACTTTGAAACCCCCAAATTTAAATTTTTTGTTTCACCAAAATAAGCAAGCATGGTTGGTCTCTTTGCATCTTGTTAGAGAAGTTGGTTTTCCACAAGTTTAACTTTAAACATTGCTATTATGGGTACCTTTGAAAAATTGTTATATCTTAATATGGTTGCCGAAGTCAATCACTTTTAATAAAACCTAACTATTAAAATACAAGGTTTAGTCTTCCATATCAATAATCATACTTGGACCTAAGTCAAATTCTAAATTATTCAATCCTAAGGTATTAAAAAGATTAAATCAAGTGCCATGGTCTTAAAACCCAAAAAATTTAAGCACAATATTAAAATCCAAAACATAAGGTTTAAAAAGGGGGTATCAATTAAAATAATAAGGGTATGCACCCCATTGTGTTAAAAATTGTGCACCTTAAAACTGATCTAAGGGTAGCACTTCATCATAGAAGAATCCAATGGACGCGCTTAACTTGATTAAACCACTTTTTAAAATACTATGGTCAAAGACATTAAGGGCATGCACCCCCTTAAATTAAACATCAAGCACATCAATCCAAATTCGATGACATCGCTCGATCAAGATTTGATCGGACGGTGAAGCTATCATAAAGGTGCATCAAAAAGGTAAAATACCACAAAAATTAATTAAATCTATTAAAAGAGATTAGTGAGGGTCTAATGCATCGGATAATTATCCCCCTTTCAGCTTAATCAAAGTTTAAAATCATGTGCCCCTTGGTAACTAACCCTGTAGGTTTATCGAGATCAACGATTGTGCCAACATTGATCGAGATCCGATGGTTGCATTGAAGTCAAAACCCAAATAAGGAAATGGTAAGGACATCGGGTATAAACGAAGGTAAAGCCAATATTAATTATGCATTAGTGAGGGTATAATACATTTCTAATTGCCCCCTTTTATATTAAACTAAGATTAATCAAATATAATAATGTGCCCCTTTTTGGCTATCGAGTGTGCAGCTTGCAGGAGATCTAACGGTAGCACCTCATCAAATAAAAATTGGACGGATGCGCCCGACGCAATGAAACACCCCGACATAAGCTTGAATAAATCGAACGGCAGTGCTTGATCAAATTTTTGATCCGATGATGTGCATTCATCACTAGTTACCAAGGATAAACTAATGAATGACTTGATTAATCACATGCCAAATTAAAGAGAATTGGTCGATGCACTTTATCCGATGAGCACATCGATCTAAATCTAAGGGTAGCACTCCATTTTTACTTAATTGAATGGTGGTGCTTAAAAGAGCCAATCGAAAGATAACAATAAAAATAAAGCAAATCCAATGGTAGCGCTCCATTGATATTAAAAGGATCTAATGGCAGTTGTTGATTCAAAGTCAAAATGATAAGATATAAACAAGGGTAATCCAATGAACATATTCTGATGAATTCAATAGATGCACTCTCTCTTGAAATTATACAATGATGGTACACACTTCAAAGGTGAGTCTAATGGTAAGCCTAAATTAGCATTCCATTAATCAAATTTTAATCACATTAGCAATGGTCCTAACACATTACTAATCGCCCCTCTTTTTCTTGATTAATCAATATTAATTAAAGGGAGTTTTCAAAGCATGTTCTTTAGGTTATCTAACCCACAGGTTATAAAAAATCCAAGGCAGCAATGGAACCAAGGTTGATCCAATGGCTGTGCTCAATCACGGTTATTCAAGGAAATCTAGGATACCCAAGACAATGATAGGCACTCACATCAAGAACCAAATATTATGGGGATCCCTAGGACGATTGTTGCCCCCATTAAAATGTAATCAATCCCTAAGATTTAATTAATATTTTGGGCCAAGGTGGCATGAGGTTCAAAATTGAGGCCACCCCTATCACATGTCATAGTCCCACATCATAGAGGGATGAGCTTCGGATACCAATAGCAAAGCTTTAAATAATTACAGGTACATAAATTAAAGAACCCAGAAACACATAAGATGATGGGCTTTACCCGCCATCAAAGCCCAACCTCAGAAGAAATGTGTTGGTGAATTTCCTTTGGACCATTTTAAAAAGTAGTTGGTAACATCGTATTAATGGCAAAACATGCGAGAATATCGAACTCATTTCACCACCCAGTATTTGAGTTCACAAAATCAATCAAGTTAACCACCCTGGCAATCTAAGAGCAGAAATTAGTACACAAGAAGTATAGAGAGAAGAAAAAGTCTTGATATTTCCTATTTTAGAAGAACTAGACTCATAGCCATGAGCATAATGGCATCTTGGGGAGATGTTTTACACCCGAAGACACTAGAGAAGCAATAAAATTCATTACAGACCAATCACCATACTTTGAGATTTTTGGACCATCTATACCCAGCAACACAATGTATGAATTTTCTCAAAAGTGTGGAGCTGACAAGAAACCTACTCCAACACAATAGTACAAGATAGACAATGCATGTATCAAGAGTTTTGCTCATCTAATGGAGAATGATAACAGGTTCCCATGGATAATGGCTAACCTATTTCATAAAGCCCAGAGGTTACAATACAAGGGTTTCCCTAGGAGTAACTTATGGAACAGTAACCTCAAGAAGTTGATATGTCTGAAGGTTTATGTAGCACCCTAAAATTGGCATAGTAAACCTTAGCAAATAATTAAAATTACCTTAGTAATAATTCAAATTCAAATTTTAACCCCAAAATCGCTCCCAAACTACCTGCTACCCGTTTCCTCATTTTATATGCCATTTTTAGAGTTTGTTTCATCCGTTGGACGATATCATCTCCAATCAGATGATATCACCTCAGATCGGATGCTTTCATCTAGAGCAGAACGTCCAAACGATTTCGTCCCAAAACTAATTTTTCATAATTAGCTTTTGTTTCAACGTCTCTAATCTGGGTAGAAGCATGTTTGTGTCGTTAGAGACCTCCCCCATTGGAGATCTTCCAGATTAGGATGATCTCCAACCTCTGAACCTCCATCCTAAGCTTATTTAAACCTTAGGACCCCCCTTGACATTCCCCTGGCTGAATTTTTCTGCACTTCAAGTTTACATACATTAGAATATCCTAGACCATTGTTTGCCTTTGTATCTTTTCAAATTTTCTTGCAAGAACTTTGTTATTCTTCAGCCGGAGCAAGCTCAGATCATCGCAGACGATCCTGTCCAATTCAAGACGATTTCGTACCAATCTAAGACGATTTCGTACCAATCTGAGACGATTTCGACTGCAGTCAACATTGGGGGCAATCAGTGCCTTGAGTTTGCATTAGTTAAACTTATTATTATTTTGCATCCCGGAGTTCACCCATATAGTCTTAATGCATAATAAAATCATAAATTGTCATTAAATCATTGTAATGCACTCATGTTTTTGTTTATTATTATCATTTTAACATTATTACTATCATTCTACATCATTGCCCTCTGTTGGCATAGTTGTATTTTATGTATTTTGTATCTATTTCTCTGATTATAGGTCTCTAATGAATTCGTCAGATCTCAGATGATCTTGTCAGATAGGAGACGATTCTGTCAAATTCTAGACGATCTTGACTGCTTCAAAAATTAGAACCTCCATCAGACATCCGAAACTAGGTATGGATCTTTTCACTTAATTATTCTCTGTGTTTTATGTTTAAATCTATTTTTTGTCTTCATTTAATTTGCATTTTCATAATAGAACAACTTAGATTCATCTGTCCAAACCTAGGACTTGGATGTTTAAAGCTAAAACTGAACACATCAAACACATTCCCAACCTAGGCGTGGAAACTGCCACTAAACGTTTCCTGGTGAACCCCACCATCCATCAAAAAATCACCTTAATACCCCTCCCCCAAGAGGTAGGACCTTCAAAGGGCCTCTCAGTTCAAGGTATTGTCCCATACTTTTCCCATCCTCCTTCCGGGCATGGATCCTTTAGCCTGAAGGTAAGGATGTGAAAAATTTGGAGCGATACATTTTGGTGAACCCAACGTGAAACTAAAACCTTTTGAAAAAAAAAAAACAAAAACACAGATGCATTTGAAATCATTAGAAAACTACTAAGTTGCATATCATGTCTAGATGGTAGCTCCTAAGAAAAGACTAGCTGTGACTATAAATGTTGAAAACCAATTAGCAGCCATAGAAGTTAATTTTGTGCTTAGTGTGCCTAAAACAGATAGAAACCAACTTTTGTGGAAAGAACTTGATAGGAGGCTAGGTATCATTTCATCTAGATCAATACAACTTAAACAAATCAAGAGGTTTGCCCTAGATAGGATCCTAGATCCTCATCAACTCATTTTTTATCATGAAATTCAGAGAGCCTGCCATAGGTGGTTAGCTTATAGGAGAGCTCTTGTGTCTTCAAAATTGTTCACCTTCGAGGAATACCTCAAGAACGCAGTTGTTATACACCAATTCCTAGGTCGTGTAGAAGATCAAGAGGTCGATCTTACAAATAGGGAAAGGTGGAGAAGAGTTCCTCGAGCTGTGTTATATCGAGAGTATTGCCACGAACTTTATTTCTACCAACCAAAATCTGAGACAGATAATATCACTATAGCACTTTTTGTCAAATTCTTGAAAGAAAATTTTCAATTTGAAGAACACTTCATGACTCCTGAAGAACTCAAGCCCATTAATGATATTTATAAATTTTTTATAGAAGACTAGATCATTGCTTTCATTATTATTATTTCTTGCATTTAGTGTGTTGTTTGTTATCTTTATAATATTGTTACAAAAACAAAAAAAAACAAAAACAAAAAATAAACAAGAAAAACCAAAACATAACAAAACTAAAACATTTTATTTTAAATACTATAGTAGGTATATAATTAAAATATATACCTCTTAAGCTTGTTGCATATATATATATATACAAGTATATATATATTTGCTGAAATCTAAATTTAAGCACAATGCCTAGACTTAGGAATGGTAAACAAACTAAAGAAGAAGAAGAAGATTGGTTAGGAGACAAAACAAAAAACCCAAATGTCCTTCCTAAGGAATCAATTTCGGAAGGAGAAACTCTAGAACAGCCAGAAGATGAGCTGGCTGAAGAAAATGAACAACAAGAAAATCTTAAAGAGGAAGGATCCTCATCCCCTAGAATGGCTCCAGATGGAACTATTGCTTTTGATAACTTAGACAATTTTTGGAAATTTTTCAATAATAACATTGGTGCTCTTAATATGGAAGTTCGTATTGATAGAGGACAAATTAATGACACTCAAGCAGCCATGGAAGATATGTTTAACATACACACTAATCCCTTGTCCTTTGTTGATCAAGAAAGTGATAAGGCTGGACCATCCAATAGAGATATGGTCACTATGATTTAGAACATTCAAAAACAACAGGTTACCCAACCCCCTAAGGAACCTGTTATTGAGCCTAAAATTATTCCCACACAAATGAAACCTTCATTCACTGCTTTATTTTGCCAAACTATTGATCAATATGCTTCAAATCGACAAAAACCTCAAATAAAGCCAAACACCAATTTTCAACAATTGGGGATACAACATAATACAACTTCAAAACTTCTTCATAACACCCTTCCTACCAAAAATTTACACAATAGCAACATAGCATCTAATCTTCATGTCCCTCCATCATATGTTCACAAATCCCATATTGATGCCCTACTGAATCAATATGGTGGGCAAACTAGTAATATGGAAGCCATGGTGAAACAGTTAGCTTCGCGTATGGACCAGATAGATCCCTACCATCCCTCATACAATTATCGAGAGATATGTAGTCAACCTTTAGATCCCATAGTTGTAGCACAACCATACCCTAAACACTTTCCCATGCCCGTCCTACCTATATATAAAGGAACTAAAGATCCCATAGAGCATCTTCGCATGTTTAGGATAGCATGTCATGATATATCACATGATGACTTGCTATTACTAAAAATGTTCCCAAAAAGTTTAGGAGGAATGGCATTAGAGTGGTACTATCAATTGCCCACTCATTCTTTGAGAAATTTTGAAGAAACATCTGAATCTTTTGTCCATCAATTTAGTGCCTACATCGAGAGGCATGTCACCATTAAAGATTTATACAACTTAAAACAAGACAAAGATGAATGTTTTGCTGATTTCTTAGCTAGATGGAGGTAGTTGACAGGAAAACTGCACTTTGTGCTACCTTATAGGGAAATGTTGGATATTTTTATCAATAATTTGCAAGAACAAATATCTTATGAGTTATCAACTGCTACCTTAACCACCTTTGATCAAGCTATAGACTTAGCTCGAAGGGTAGAAGATGCTCTCATTAGGAGAGGTCAGCTTAAAAAGAAAGATGATGAGAAAACATCCAAAAATCAGTATAAAAACAAACAAGTTGTAGGTGACGGAGTCACTGATAGTAGAAACGTTTCTAATATCAATACAATGAAGACAACAAAAAAATTTATATTAAAATCTCATGATAAACCTCCTCGAGAATTTACTAGATTGAATTAACCTTTATCAACCATTCTACCTCAATTACTAGCATGAGGCTTGATTCAATTACCAGCTATTCGGGAACCTGATCCAACTATACCCGGATACAGAGCTGATTTACATTATGATTTTCATAGAGGACCTGGACATGCTACAAACTCTTGCAAAATATTGAAACATAAAATACAATATCTGATTGATAATAATGAAATGGAGGTGCAAGATTTCCAACCTAAACAAAATGCTCCTAATAACGCTCAAAAGATCATTCCTCAAAATTAGAATTAGAATGCCAATCAATCATTAGATATATTTCAACATCCTTTACCAAACCATGGTAAATAAGTGGCTAATCAAATCGAACATCATAATGTTCCCCCTCCTACCTGATATGTAGGGACTATTAGTGGACAATTACTTGTTTAGGATCCTCAAATATTTGGCACAAATTTATCCATAGTCACGACCAGGCCCCTACATAATATTCAAACTCCTGATCCTAGTGATGTAGAAACGGATACTGAAAGTGAAGTAGACATCACCTCAAACCAATCGAATAGTTCTAAAAATGAATCAGATCCTATTCAACCTATCACAGATGCTATGGTTCCAGAAGAACCATTTCCTATAAGAGTTACTACTCGATCCTCTTCTAATTAGTTCCTTCCTAATGAACAAGCCATAAACGCTCAACCAAGACCAATTCAGCATCTTCAATATAACATTGTAGGTACCATCGGAGTTGTTACCAAACAATAGGCTCAAAACTCTCAACATGATCAAACTCAAAATGATGGATCAACTCCATTTGATTTGAAAAATCCCAATAAAGGGAATCATATGTCTAATGTTCAACCTAAGCCTCCTTACAATATTAATGAACAATTATCCAATACTACAGCCAGAATTTCCCTTTTGGACTTGTTAAGATCTTCTCCTACCCATAGAGATGAATTAATGCTCACATTAAGCCAAATGATGGTGCCACAAAATATTCAACCCGAAGCCATGTCCAATAATATCATCACTCGATAGGTCGATTGTATTGACTTCTGGGATAAAGATATCCCACAACATAGTTTACATAAGGATAACCCCTTATATATTACTGCCCTAATTGAATATGTAGTCGTTAAAAGAGTCTTGATTGATAATGGTTCATCTTTAAACATATGCACTTTTGACTTCTACCAAATATTTGGCTTTAGAAGTGATGAAATGAAAAAAATGGATATGATTATCAAAGCTTTCAATGACGAGACATAAGAAATGTGTGGATTCATTACTATACCCTTGCAAGTTGGTCCTCGAACCCTAGATACAACCATGTTTATTGTACATTTCCTAGCATCATACAATATACTTTTGGGTCGCCCTTGGATCAATGCAATGCGAGCGGTTCCCTCCACTTTACATCAGTGTGTTAAATTTGAATTTAAAAATTAGTTGGTCACTATCCATGGTGACCCTAGACCCTTTGATATGTGTGCTTTGGTAGAACCTGTTGGAGTGCAATTTTGCCCCACTCTATCATCCACACATCCTAATTCTTATTTTTCATCTAAACATGTGAAACACACACCCATAACATCATCTACCCCATCAACTACACCTATACATTTACCTCAACCATATTCTGAACAAACCACACTAGAACCTCAATAGGATCTTAAATCCACAACCACTCCTTCATGTTCCATCCCTATAATTTCAAAACCTATAGACCCATTTATTAACACCTCCACATTATCTACATCTATCATACCTTCCACATCTAAAGATATAGGGAATGATCCTTCTACATCTTATGCTCTTTCTGATGATCTTTTACTAGATTTATCTAAAACTTTAATATTAGCAAAAACAAATGCTTTTATGCAAAATTCAATTCTTTTAAATAACTTGCCACCATCTCCTCATACTTTGGGCCTCCCACAACCTATGGGAAGTACTTACCAAGTCGGGAGTTGTGCTTTTATTTATAAAGGATATGATTGGGGAAGAATACCCCAAAACATCAAGACACATTGTGATGGATATGCTCGATTCTATTTTGCTAATGAATATATTAAAGCTAAACTTATAATTCTTAAAATGGAATATAAATGGAAAGGCTTGGGACCTTTCCAAAATGGTATGAAAGAACCTATCGAGGTAGAACCATGGCCCGCCCGATGTGGTGTGGGCCTGTTTCCTAATAAGGGTCAACCCTTCCCTTTTGAAGGTGATGATCAACTCATATGTTATCAATATTATCTAGATAAACAAGATTCTTTTTGTCCAAAGAATAATCCCTTTACATGCAATATGCTATCCATAGCTTACCCTGAATTTATTACTGAATCTTACGATGAGTTGGAGGGAGATATTTTCCATGATGTCTCCATTGAAGAGTTGTTACACAATGGTTTTTATTTTGATGGTTCTATACCTACTATAGCCCAGCTTGAGGCCATGACTCCTCAAGATGAATTCTCCAAGTTAACCTTAAAAGAATTACAAGAATTGGGCGTTTCACCCACCCCACCTAATTTTGAAAGAGATCTACACATGGAAGTAGAAAACGTCATTAAAGTTAACATTGGAATTGAGGATAATCCTCACATAATCAATATTGGATCAGAATTAAGTCAAGAAAAACAAAATGAATACATTGCATTTCTTAAATATTATGAAGATGTCTTTGCTTGGACATATGAAGACATGCCAGGTTTGGACCCTTCTATAGTCATGCATCATCTAGTAGTCCATCCGGATGCTAAACCTGTTAAACAGAAACTTAGAAAAATGCATCCCAAAGTGGCCTTGCTAGTCAAAGGGGAGTTAGAAAAGCTCCTGAATGTTGTTTTTATACAAGCTATTGATTATTCTGAATGGATCTCAAATGTAGTTCCAGTCACCAAGAAAGAAGCTACCAAAGTTAGGATTTGCACATATTTTAGAGATATTAACGTTGCATGCCCTAAAGATGATTTTCCTCTTCCAAACATGGATCAAATCATTGACTTTACTGTCGGGAGTGGAATGATGTCCCTAATGGATGGATTTTTTGGCTATAATCAGATCAAGATAGCTCCTGCAGATCAGGATAAAATAGCCTTTATTACCCCTTGGGGTACCTTTTGTTGGAAAGTGATGCCATTTGGTTTAAAGAATGCAGGTGAAACATATCAACGAGCTATGACTTATATATTTCATGATATGATGCATGATATCCTACATGATTATGTAGATGATATTATAGCTCGCTCTATTAAATAATATGACCATTTAGATGATTTAAGAAAAGTATTTAATCGGTTAATAGAATATCTTATTCGATTAAATCCAACTAAATGTATATTTGGAGTCAAGTCCGGTAAACTATTAGGGGTTTTAGTTTCTTTACATGGTATCAAAATCAACCCTCTAAAGATTGTGGCTATCACTGATATGCCTACACCTACAAATATCTCTGAGTTACGAAGTTTACAAGGTAAGCTTCAAGCCATCCGTCGCTTCATCGATAAGCTGGCGGACAAAACCGGTCCCTTTCTAAAGCTCCTTAAGAAAGATGTCCCTTTTAATTGGTACGATGAATGTAAGGAAGATTTTAAACTTCTCAAAAAATACCTCCTTAATCCACCTATGCTTTCACCACCTAGACCTGATCGCCCATTCATCCTATATATTTCAGCTTCAGATTTTGCTTTAGGAGCTATGTTAGCTCAACTTGATGATGAGAAAAGAGAACATGCTAATTATTATATTAGCCAAACTTTAATTAGTTATGAAACCCACTACACAACATTAGAAAAACTATGTCTAGCAGTCATATTTTCTATGCAAAAATTATGCCATTATATGGTTAGTCAGAAAACATATGTCGTTGCTAAATATGATCCCTTGCGGTATCTCATGAGTCAACCTTATTTATCGGGTCGCACAACAAAGTGGGTTCTTGCTCTAAGAAAGTTTGAACTCACGTTCATAGGACAAAAGTTTGTGAAGGGTCAAATCATAGCAGATCAATTAGTTGTTGCACCCTTAGAGTCTACCCATCCCCTCATCATTGAGTTTCCTAATGAATGCCTTCAATTAGAGGCAGACCATATTGAACAATGGTCCTTATACTTTGATGGAGCCCGATGCATGAGTGGGGTTGGTGTGGGCATTCTTTTAATATCTCCACAAAAACACATCATTCCTTTGTACTTCAAATTAACATTTGCTTGCACCAATAATACTGCTGAATACGAGGCTCTAATCCTTGGATTACGAGCTGCCTTGGCATTAAAAATCAAACATTTGCTAGTTTTTGGTGATTCTCAACTTGTTATAAACCAAATTAATGATTTTTATCAAACCAGAGATGATAAATTGCACCCATATAAAGCATATGTTTTGTAGTTGTTGTCCTTGTTTGATAAAGTTACCTTGGAAGCTATTCCACGAACTAGCAATCGTGCAGCTGATGCTATGGCCACAACTGCATCTCTTCTGCCCTTGGAGTTAGATGACGAATATGCCACCATCATTATTCGTCGACTCTAGGAACCTGCTTCAAATAAGTCATGTTTAGAACCTTTGGATGTGTTTCTAATCAATGAAACTACTCCTGAACCTTGGTATACGACAATATTTGATTTTCTTCAAAATGGGACTTTCCCTGTCAATTCTAATAGGAACCAGCATTGGTTATTACGTAGATGAGAAAGTTGATTTGTAATAATTGGAAATACTTTATATAGGAGATCTTTTGAAGGTATCCTATTGAGATGTTTGAATCTAGAAGAATCCAAATCAGCTTTAAGTGAAGTCCATGATGGATCTTGTGGAGGAAACTTCAGTGGTAGTGTCATTACTAAAAAGCTCCTTAGGATAGGCTACTTTTGGCCTACCATGGAAAAATATGCACATGATTATGTGCGCCATTGCGACAAGTGCCAGAAACATGCTGACCTTGTCCATGCGCTTGCACAAGAGCTGCAGGCTATTTCATCTCCTTGGCCCTTTTCAAAATGGGGCTTATACATTATTGGAAAAATTAATCCTATGTCATTTGATGGACATAAATTCATCATAACCGCCACTGAGTATTTTGTGAAGTGGGTTGAAGCTATGCATTTAGCTTCCTTCACTGGAACACAAGTCTCTAAATTTATTTTTAATCAAATTATTTGTAGGTTCGAAATTCCTACAAATCTCATCTCAGACAATGGAACTTGTTTCAAAAATAAATATGTTAAGAAATTATGCCAAAAATATAAGATTCAACATCACTGGTCCACTCCCTATTATCCTCAAGGTAATGGTCAAGCAGAAGCATCTAACAAAACCTTAATCAAAATTCTTAAAATATTGGTCAATAAATTTGGCCACGACTGGCACATTCAATTATATCTAGCTTTGTGGGCATATCGCACTAGTGTGCGTACTCCCACAGGTACTTCACCTTTTGTCTTGGTTTATGGCGCTGAAGCTATTTTTCCCTTTGAATTACAAGTTCCTTCTTTGGCTCCACTACTTCAAGACACCAAAGTAGGATATGAATATCGAGCTGGCAGACTCAGTCAGCTGGAACTCCTAGATGAAAAGTGCATCAATGCTTTGGAGCATCTTTGTGCCTACCAAAACAAGCTTAAAAGATCATATGCCAAGAAAGTTCGTCATCGATCCTTTGAGATCGGCGACCTTGTTTTTAAGAAAAATCAAAAAATACTAATGCAACTAAAGACCTTAAAGGTAAATTTGAGCCCAACTAGCTTGGACCATATATTATCACTGCTAAATTTGAATCAGGAGCATACAAATTAGCTACCTTAGATGGTAAATATTTAAAAGAACCTATGAATATTATGCATCTTAAGTGATATTACGCATAAAATTTGGTTATTACATCATTGTATATATTTGTTTTGTATATTATTTCATTTTATTCTCTTATATAAAAATTTTCAAAAAAAAAAAAAACAATCACATTGTATTTCTTTCAATTCCTCAATTAAGATCAAAATACAAAAACATCAAAATTATCAAATTCCTCAAAAATATTTGTTGTATATATTTCTTATTAAAGTATTGTAGTTATATTTTCAAATTATTTTTGGATAAATTAGCATTTATTTGGAATCCCTCACTATCACAAACACAAAGTTAAATATCTTGATTTTATCTGGCATGATTACTAACCTCTCTTATATCAAAGTCCACAAAATTAAATAAAGTTTGAGCATAGATAATTGACCTTGTTATTTACTTAAACCAAGCATATCTTTTCACAATAAAATGATTATATTTGTAATGTCCATGCTATGCTACATAGTAGAAGTGGTTTCTTGAGCGAAAAGTTTCCCCTACTATCCTATCATGCACATGGTCTAGAATCTTTGAGAATTGGCAAAAGGACAAGCTCACCCCTACCCAAAATAAAAATCCCTTGCTCTACAGCTAATCCGAGCAAGTATCCCTAGCATAGGAAGAAAAGAAAAGTTCAATAAAAAGAGAAAAAGAAAAAAGTTATTTCAGCGTTATCTCAAATATCAAGCCAAAATACAAAAGTACAAAAAAAAAAAAGGAGCAAAAGAGAAAAGCAAAAGCAAAAGCAATAAAATCCCTTTCCCTACCCATTGAAAAGAAAATAAGGGTTGATGAGCTTGAATCCCTAGAATTCTCAATTATTCAAAAACTATGAGGTAAGCCCCATAACAGGTGGTTTGTGCCCAACCCGCTTGGCCTTGGGTAACTCCTAGCGTGGTGATATGTCTGTCACATTAGCGACCTTCTTTTGTATAGACCTATGTCTGCTTATGTATTAGATAGCTCTTGATAACCCAACCTACATAGTAGTCTGGTATGGTTATATGCATCTAAATCATGGTTAATGAACACTTATTTAGTTCATTCAAATCACTTGTATCAAATTATCTTGCTCAAAACTGGTAAATGAACAATGCAATTGCACACACATTTGTATTTGAGAGATTTTGTGTATCATTATGATAAATCAATATTGGTAATAAACTCACATACGCACATGGGATTCCTTATAAATCTAACTTTTGTCTTTAAGATACTTTGAAATATTTTTGCAAATTTTTTGGAATGAATTCATTTTCTTCTTTGAAGAATAGTTGTTTAGTATAAATACAACTACATGCATTATCAAAAATCAAAATCATTTTCAAAAACATGCAATAAAGTTACATTTATATATAACTTTTGCCTTTCGCGACGATGGTATAGTTCCAAAACCAAAATTAAAATTTTATGCCTAGCGCAAGTCCTCATCTTCATATTTTCTGTTCATTTTCAAAAATTAAAAATCAACCATGCAATAAAACAATCTATTTTCTTCTTTGGATTTCGCGATGATGGTATAAGTCTATACCTATAATTCTATGCCTAGTGCAAACCATTGTACCAATTTTATTTTCTATTTATTTAAAAACATCAAAACATGTGACTTAAATCATTATGTTACACAATTATGCTTTAAAAAAAACAAACACTTATTCTATTTCATGTCATTATGTCAAACTTCAACTTTGCAATGATGGTATAATTCCTAGGGAATTATTCAAAAATTTTATCACGCTTAGGAATTTATGCCTAGCAAAATCATTTTAAAATATTTTATGCATAATATTTTCATGGAAATCTAAAAACAAATCATCATCATCATCATCATTTGCATCATCACAACAAAGTATTAAGACAGTATCTTAAGCACTCTTTTACTTTTAGCAATATTTCTATACCAGGATTAGCTTGATGACCGAGTGAGCGACGACTCCATGAAATGGTCTATAATAGCGACAATGTCCTTTGAAATTATTGTTAAAAGTCCCCTTTTATTTTTATCAAATTATCACATCACAAACAACCAATTTGTTTACATCAAATTATTTCATTTAAATTTTACAAGCATGACATTAAAACCATAATATTTCCAAATGACATAATTACATGAATCATCAAATCAAACAAATCAAAACATAAAAGCATCATACAAACACATAAGACAAGTCATATGATCAAAAATATCTCATCTATATATATATATATATATATCAACAATATATACATCATCTCAAAACTAGATCGGTATGCCACAATCTGTACCTCGACATACTCAATCCCCTATCAATAATAATAAGCACTATGTATCAATCTGTGCAGTGCAATCTATAGCAGCTAGCCTCAAGAACCCCTCGAGCTCTCAGCCTCATCTCCTCCCTCGCCCTAAGGTGGACAAGGTGGCCCCATCATAGTCTGTGTGGTGCTATGAGTCCTGGACTCTAATCGTGATGATGTCCTCGATGACCTCATCACGATAGGCTCTACAATATGGGCCGATAGCGATAACCTCTGCCCCTCTGGCACCATATGGTGGTATAGTCTCTGATAGAATGTGACCTATGCAATAGCCCATGCTAGGTCCTGAGTGCTCGACCCTCCGCTTCATTCTCTAAGGCATGCAACCTCATCTCTGAGTTGTGTAGCCTCATCTCAGTGGCATGTAGCCTCATCCTATAGAGTCTGCACCTATGCCTGGAGATGGATAGTCTCCACCCAGAGAGTAGCCATCTCACTACTATCTCCTATGTCCACACCCTTGCCCTTATCGAGCGATGGTGGCCTCTCTCTCTGTGGAGAAGTGGGTCTCTCCTCCCTCCTCTCCCACTACTACGGCCTCTACTGAGCCTGTGGCCTCCTCTGCTCTCTCCCGCCATGACCTTGTGCCACCTCAATGGTTGCCTGGTGTCGCCTCCCCATCCGATGCACAACTGCATGAATCGGACCCTAAGCCCTCATCATCCAATGAGGGTGGATGCCTATGTACCAAGCATCGTAGCCATCGGCTACCCCTACGTCATCCCCATCCACTGGTTGGATCGAGGTGTCATATATGTCTTGACTCCAAAAATGCTACATATCTAGAGCCCCGCTAATTGTAGTGTTATCCTAGATGGTCCGAGAAAACTCGTAGTCTCTAAGAGATGGGATCCCCTATTGTAGACCAAACTGCCTCAAAACTTGGTCATAGCGGTGGAGCTCCACCTCTCCCCTCTCCATCCTTAGCCAATAGGTTCACCTAACATGAGCCAGCTCCTGTCCATCCTTGGCCCACCTTGGATGATCTCTCTAAGGCCTCTAGGTGATCTGGTTAGAGACAAGGTCATCAAGTAGTCTTTGGGACATTGGTAGATCTATCCGCCGTTGTGACCCTCTTCGGAGCCACCAGTAGAAAGCTCGAGGCCTCTCCTCGTCAATCCCTATCAGTGGGAGCCCTACCAGCCTTCACACCATGATGTGCTCATAGCACCAAACCTATAGTAGTGATGTCATAACCAGACATCGATCGCCCTTGTATAAGACCCCATGCAGGATCCTATACAATCAACATAGTACATAACTCCCCTAAGAAAACCTATACCCATGGTCTCTCATGTCATAGACCACATCTTTCAGTAGCCATGGTACTCTTCATCCACTCTGATGGCATAGCAGCAGACCACCTACAACCCCAGCTAAAACCTGTGTCAGTCTAGATACCCCAAGCATCTGGTGTAGTGACTCAATGTTCACTCCGCGCTTCTCCAAGGTGAAGCTCAGATCTTCGCACAATTGCATCATCATGTGGCCCTTATTGGCCATGGGATTTATTAGCTATCCTTGTATGGGGATCCTCAAAATCCTCCATACATCCTCCAGTGTGGGAGTCATCTCCCCTGTCGATAACCAAAAATAGAAAGAACCCGGATACCACCTCTCTTTTAGGGCTGTCACCAGCCCCATATCTGTAGAAACCTATGGCATATTTACCACATGCTGCAAGCCGACTTGAGACAACTGATCTCGCTCTGCCTAAGATAGAGCGGCCAAGTCATCCCTTAGCCCACCGTATTTCCATTCTCTGCTCTTTAATAATCCTCTCTGCAACATAAACAACAAAACAATAAAAATCATTAATCAAATAGTGATTAAAAATGCAAGTAACACAAGTTTAATTTGAGCAAATTCATCTCTGATTTTGCAAACGGAAATTGTCCCTTATTTGACAAAATCATCCCCATTTCATCGATTTCGCCCCTGGACAAAATCAGCAATATCGAGACAATTTTGATGAAATCAAGACGATTTCGTCCTAACGACGTCGACGGCCCAAAAATGGCCGCGATGCTCAAAAATCATTTAAAATTAATCTAAAAAGCATAGAAAATTAAAATTAAAGCATTCTAAACTAAGTTTATACCCTTACCTGTAGCCTGCGTCGGACCTCTATCGATCTGTGCGCTGTCTCGACCATTTTGTTTGTAGAGCTCTAGAAACCAGAAAATGAAAATGAACAGTAACAATGAATTAGGGTTTTTCCCTATTTTTCTTAATTTTATTCAAAAACAATTAACAACATTTTAAAATTTTGCTTTTCCACGTTTTTACCTCAAACATTCGATTTGGGTAAAAACACGGAGGGGGCACCATAGTAAGCTATCGTACGATTCGACCTAGAATCGTCACCTAAAAATGGGAATAATTTTTGCTTTCTCATAGATCGAGAAGAACTCATCTTTAACGTATTTTCTTTGAAAAATTCACTAAAGAGGGGGCAAAATGTAGCACCCTAAAATTGGCACAGTAAACCATAGTAAATAATTAAAATTACCTTAGTAATAATTCAAATTCAAATTTTAACCCCAAAATTGCTCCCAAATCGCCTGCTACCCATTTCCTTGTTTTTCGTGCCATTTTTAGAGTTTGTTTCATCCGTTGGATGATATCGTCTCCGATCATATGATATCGCCTCAAATCGAATGCTTTCGTTTAGAGCAGAACGTCCAGACGATTTTGTCCCAAAACTAATTTTTCATAATTAGCTTCTGTTTCAATGGCGTCTCTAATCTGGGCAGAAGCATGTCTGTGCCGTTAGAGACCTCCCCCGTTGGAGATCTTCCAGATTAGGATGATCTCCAACATCCTAACCTCCATCCTAAGCCTATTTAAACCTTAGTACCCCCCTTGACATCCCCCTGGCTGAATTTTTTTGCACTTCGAGTTTACATACATTAGAATATCCTAGACCATTGTTTGCCTTTGTATCTTTTCGAATTTTCTTGTCGAAACTTTGTTATTCTTTAGTCAGAGCAAGCTCAAATCGTCACAGATGATACTATCCAATTCAAGACAATTTTGTACCAATCTGAGATGATTTCGACTACAGTCAACATTGGGGGCAATCAGTGCCCTGAGTTTGCATTCTTTCTCCATTTTTTATTGTTTTGCTTTGCATTAGTTAAACTTATTATTATTTTGCATCTCAGAGTTCACCCATATAGTCTTAATGCATAATAAAATCATAAATTGTCATTAAATCATTGTAATGCACTCATGTTTTTGTTTATTATTATCATTTTAACATTATTACTATGATTCTACATCATTTCCCTCTGTTGGCATAGCTGCAATTTCTATATTTTGTATCTATTTCTCTAATTGTAGGTCTCTGACGAATTCGTCTAACGAATTCGTCAGATCTCAGACGATCCTATCAGATAGGAGATGATTCTATCAAATTCTAGATGATCTTGACTACTTCAAAAATTAGAACCTCCATCAAACATTCAAAACCAGGTATGGATCTTTTCACTTAATTATTCTCTATGTTTTATGTTTAAATCTATTTTTTGTCTTCATTTAATTTGTATTTTCATAATAGAACAACTTAGATTCATCTGGCAAAACCTAGGACTTGGATGTTTAAAGCTAAAACTGAACACATCAAACACATTCCCAACCTAGGCGTGGAAACTGCCACTAAATGTTTCCTGGTGAACCCCACCATCCGTCGAAAAATCACCTTAATACCCCTCCCCGAGAGGTGGGACCTTCAAAGGGCCTCTCAGTCCGAGGTATTGTCCCATCCTTTTCCCATCCTCCTTCCGAGCACGGATCCTTTAGCCTGAAGGTAAGGATGCAAAAAATTTGGAGCGATACAGTTTACTTCTCCTTAGATTTAATGGCATGGTTAGCAGTGGCATATGATGAAAGGACTAGAACATTTCGAGATAATAAGGATCGACCGATGTTCAGCATCAAAGTCGAGCACATCAAGAAAGTCTTCAATTTGACAGAGTCTACCACCTTTTTAGTTAAGATGGGTAATTGAACATCAATCTCGAATGTTCACAGGATTAGAAGTTTTTAAATATTTGTTTGATACAAATGAGAAAATAGTTAATCAATTCCCAATTAGGAAGACTGCTTTTAAGCCATGGGTCCAAGATTTTTGTGATATGATAAACATAGTCTTAGGGGTACAGGATCTCAGTATGGTGGATAAAAAGGTTTTGTATTTAGTAGCACAGAGCAATCGGGCGCATAACACCCCAATCTATGCATGGGAGCTAGAATTGAGTAACCAAATACATGAGCAAATGGTAGAATTGAAAAAGGTTATTTTTGAACAAAGACAAGAGATGCCCTATTTTTCACAATACTCATTTTTCATCCACCTGATAGCGGGACAATTAGGAGAAGAAGCCCAAAAAAGAGTAGAAGTCATTAACAGCCCCTACGTCCAGACCAGTTTTTGGAGAATACATGAAGGGCGGACTCACATGGGCTGGTTCTGTGACCATTTTATGGTAGAAATCCATTGGACTTTAACCGGTGTGCTCCCTGAGAGGCTAGGGCCAGGAGTAAGGGCTTTTATCAAAGAAAAGGAGATTGGGGATTTCTTTTTCTCAGAAGGGTTCACCTATATCAGGCTCTATGGGGCCAAAATTCCCCCTAAGTTATTACCGATGTATTGTCCATTATCCCTAGCAGCTCTGGAGTTATGTAGGCAAGTGGCAGAGGAAGCCAAGATGAGACTAGTGAAGAAACATGGTAAAGTCCCCTGGCTCAATGTCCCCTGTCGCTTTGGGGACTATATATTTGTTGGCTACCCTGCACTGCTCAAAGGAATGTTTGATTTAGATACTATGGACTTCGATGAGATAACTTGGAGGTTTTATGACCCAAAAGGGATATACAGTAAAATGATGGAAAAACGGGAGTATGCTCGAATACAGCATCGAAAGGATGCTTATGAAGAAATATTATTGGAAGCCATGGAAAAAGGGGAAGATTTACAGGTTGTATGGGATGATTTCCCTCCTAAAGATAGGGGCAGCACATAGATTCATGAAGCCTATGATTACCCTACAGAATTGAGAAGGCTTCGAGAAATTTTAGTGGAATCTGTAGCACCTATTTTACCAGGAGCAGCTCAAGCAATCAAGGAAGACCCCTTATTGGAGTTGATAGAAGAACAGGGTATTGATAAAATGGAGGTCACTATAAATACTACAGATATAATAGAACAATAGGTCAGGCCTCCCGTAGATGATCATCTCAGAATAGAGGCAGCACCAAGCACTTCCCAAGAGGTTTCCAAAAACCCAAGCGCAGCTAAAGGGAAAGAAATTGTGACCACACCTGTTCAGAAATCTTCTCCCCTAGAGCAGGCTATAATTCCCATTTTTGACAGAGTATTAGCTGTAACAAGTGTGAATAAATTGGCACCCATGGCCATCCCTACCTCTTTAAAAATAAAAGGATAGGAGATTAAAGTTCCATCAGTAATACGGATGAATATGAGAAGAACTGGTGGATTTGGGGGTCTGTTTCGAAGTCACCAAGTGAAGAATCAAACAGAGATAACCACTAAAGAAGAAGAAGCCTAAATTGTCTTTACCTTCTACAAAGGTTTTGTTGGAGAGGACAGATGAGCAAACTACTTTCACTGCTGCAAATGAACAGGAATTATAGGTAGTGGTAGGGATGGGAAATATAGGAGAACAACTTACAGATGAACCACGATTAGAAACATCTGTATCAGATATAGTAGAGGTAAATCTTCCTGCCCTGCAAGATCCACTTGTCTTCAGAGTCAATGAGGAGACCGAGGGCTCATCAGTACTAGGAAAAGAAGGTGAAATGGTCAAAGTTGTCAAGGCAATGCAAAATCAAACCATGGACCAACTAGTTGAGAAAATTACAGAATTAAGGAATCAATTGAAAAGAGAAGAGAAGGAAAAAGCTAAAATGAAAGCATTAATAAATAAACAACAAGAAGAATTGGCACAAAAAGATACTCCAAAGGCACAACCCCCTTTAGTGGTAAAGATTCAGGATCATGCCTATTATCTAAATGCAATGAAGAAGGACATGTCAATGAAAATACGAGCTCATGCCAAAGGGCTCACCGAGATGTTTAGGCAGATTAGGGTGATTCAAATAACTGCTCGAGAAATACAAACATTGATACAGGAGAAGGAAGAAGACTTCGAAGTCATTCATCCTACCCTTGATTTAATAGGAGATAATTTTGAAGAGTTGCAGGGTCAAGAGATAATAACAAATGATGGCAATAAAATCTAGTTCAATATTGAGTTCTTGAAAGCGGCCATGTTTGGGGTAAACCAGGAAAGGTGGATCAATGTTGTAACTAAAATGGATAATCTGATAGAAGATGCAATAGGTAAAATGGTAGATATTGGTTTATCCTTAGACAAATTCTTGGAAGCCCCTAGTATAGAAGAGCTACTCAGGCATACAATAGAAAAATTTGATTGTGAGTCAGATGATGAGTCAGAAATGACTAGACAATCTACCTTTCTGGTGAATACTGTGGAGATGTTACTCTTCCAATATGAGAGAAACAAGCCCATTCTTGCCATACAAAAAAATAGAATTTTGCAGGAAATGAATATGCTAAGGTTTGCTGCAGCCTTTGACACAGAAGTTTGGAGACTAATCAATGAACAAATAAAGTGGCTGCAACAAGGTCAAAAAGGGAAAAAGGTTGAAACATATAGTCAACAGCTAGGAATAAGTTCAACTCTTCCAATTAAACAAGGACCTATGCCAACAGAAAAAGTCTCCAAAGTAGTCAAAGAGTCAAGTGCTCAAAGAGGATACTTCAAGAAAAATAGTTGAAAAGGAAGTAGTGGAAGAAAGAATAGACTCTCCCAATACCACCATCACTGGTTAAAATAAGCTACTATTTGAAAAGGTCAAAGAAGAGTGTACAACATAAACAAAAAGAGATAGTGGAAGCCAATTGTACCAGTTTTGAAGATCAACTCAGAAGAGGACAAGTGTAAGACAAAAAATAATAGAATCAAGAACCAACAGCTATAAAAGGAAGTAGAAAGGTTCAGATTCATCATCAAGCAATTAGAGAATAGCATTTTTTCTAAGAGGTATACTTGAGTGCCCTTTAGAGTTGTGTTGTTGTATCTCCCTTTTGTGTCTATTTTTCTCATTCATTCTTCTTTCTTCCCTTTACTATGTAGGATTTTGATAGGAAAGTGCTCAAGAAGCTGAGATTATTTCCTATCCTATTGAGCCTGAGATTCAGAGACTCTACTATTACCAGATTGGAACAAGGAGAGTAGGAGAGACCTGTTACATTATTTGAATAGAGTCTTCTTCATTGTATTGATGTATTTCTTTGAGAAAAATAGAGTTAAAAGGCATCCTGCCCACTCTGCATGTAATATTTTATGAAATCAATACAATTATGAGTTTCATTCCTATTATATCTTTGTCTTGGTACTGTGTGTCACTGTGTAATGGATTACATTATTTGAATGCATTATATACATTTCTTTCATTGGTCAACTTTTAGTTTTATTACGATATTCGAATAAGTCTAAGAGTGCCAATTTTCTTTTCCCCCTTCTCTCTGTTCATGTCAAAATTATTGTTAAATTGCTATAACAGCCCAATGAATCTAGGCACCGGTCTACATAAGGCATAACAAATGGTTATTTTCTTGCTTGGTCATTTTAATACATATAGTGTTACATTAATCTGGAGCGTGTAATCAACATTTTATCATATAATTACCATTAGGGTTTCCTTACCCATTCTATAGTTTTCCTTTAGCAATATTCATGTTTATCAGAACAAAGAGGCAAGTTGACCAGAGCCTATAATAGCTCATTGGTTTCAAATAGATTTTTGTAGCGTGACAATCGAATCCTATGGATGCAAGAATCGGTTCCAATAATTTTTTGGCACCATTTCAGAAAATTTAATTATCTTCTTAATAGTTTTCATTCAATGACTTATTTTTAATCAATGGATGACCAATTAGAAATAAAGAACTATCTTTAATTTTCTAACATTTTTAGTGTTCTTTATTTTTATTTTTTATGTCCATGATTCTTGTTTTAAAATTGCTTTTTGAAGTAATTTTCTACGTTTCTTGATTTTCTTGAATTATCCCAAGAACCGACTCCTGTGAGGATGAGTGTTAATATCAAGCATTCTTGATAAAGTATACATTGTTCTTTCTACACCCTAATGTTGGTGACTCTATCTGAACGAACCCAGAAGATTAAAATAAAAAAGGAAAGAGCAGAACATGCTGGCGAACACTAGGAGAAGCAGTAAGGAGCTATTCCTAGAACTCGAGAATCCAGAGGTATTTATACATAATCAGAAAACTCCACTTTTCAAGAATACTACTTATAATAGTAGATCAAATTCTAGTGGTAAAAAGTACGTAAAGAAAAATAAAGATCAAAATACTTTTACTATTGATACCACTATAGATGAAAATTTGAATTCTGTTATAGAAGATACATGTGATTATTCTCATTGTCCAATTAATAGTAATACTAAGGTAGATAATCCCTTAGATTATATTCAAGCTACCCAGACCCATATCCCTATAGGTATTACTACTGTAAATTTAAATCCCATTATACCTACAGTAATAATGGCCTAGGCTAATGTTCATTTATGGAGAACTAATAGGTATAGGCCTTTTGTGTTACCAAAAAATTTTAATGCCTTACCTAGTAAAGCTCACAAATACCTTCCAAAATTCTTAGGAAATAGTGCAATAACTAGAGAAGATCATATCAAGAGTTTCCTGTATGCGATGGATAGTCTAGAGGTTGAACATGAAGATGTAGTATTGAGACTATTTTTATAGACTTTAGAAAAATATGCTAGAGAGTGGTTCAATTCCCTTCCTGACAATGATATCCCAAACTTCACCAAAATGGAAGTTGTGTTTCTAAAGAAATATGGTGAAAGAAAAAATGAACAATCTCTGTTAACTGAGTTAGCCACTATGAAGAAAAAAGAGAATGAGGTTGTTAGTGAATTTAACAGAAGATTTTCAAAGACCAGGAACAAAATCCCTGCCAACCTTAGGCCTAGTGATATTCAGTCTATTTGTTTTTACAAAAATGCTTTTCAAGGAGAGTTTAACTATGAGCTGAGGCAAGAACAAGCCACTACCATTGATGGTTGTATGGAAAAGGCAATGGATATAGAAAGAAATATGCTTGACAGTGGTAAGATGAAGCCTTATTCTCTAGAAGTCAACCTACCTGATAGAAAACCTAAAAGAGTAGCATTTGATATACAAAGAAGAACTGAAATTGATCCAATGGAGAAATTGACTAGTCAAATGACTGAGATGCTCAATAACATGAACAACAGGATAGCAAGAATCGAAAGAAATAATGGTAATAATGGTGAATCTTCACAAAAAGAGTGACCACATGTTGACAACCATCCTCCTTTTAAGAAAAATTTCAATAGGAATTGGGGAAACAACAATGGTTCTGAAGAAGGAAATAGGAATAGGAATAATGGTAACAATAGCTAGAAAAATAGAGATTTTGATAGAGATCAGAATAATGTTCCTAACCCCATACCATATACCAATGTAGCAGAAGGCTTTCCCTATTTTTTCTCTACTTGTGATGCACCTCATAACCCTGATGCATGTGGAATTCACCTAAGTGATCAACGCAATGTAGATTTACATGTTGAATCAGAAGAGGATATAAGAATCAATGCTTGTTGGTCTATTGAAGATGAATCTAGAGAAAGGTTGTTTGAAGAAGATATGGATAAATATGCTTCAAATCATCATCCTCAAATCTTAGTAACTGAAGGAACTAAAATCTTGCAGAAATCACATGAGTCAAGATATGACAAGATGAAGCAAGGGAAATTAATCCCCACTGCTCAAGAAGTTGAAGAATTAGAGGCTACCCATACTTTGAATTTAAGAAATAGGACTATCCTAGATAGGACAGAGAAAGCCTCTACAAGTGAAACAAGAAAACAAACTTTCACAAATAAGAATATCAGTAAAGAGAAAACTGATAGAATCCTCAAAAATATTACTCCTGAAGTAATAGAATCAGAGGAAGAGATTTCCAAAGAAGAAAGTAATAAACCACTGGATATAAAGAAGATAGAATTTGATGTTGGGTCAGAACTCAGTAAACAAAAGGTTAACATCACATTTGGAGAACTTATGAAAGTTCAACAATACAGAGAACAAGTCTGCAGAGCATTTGGATTAGTGGAACAAAAAGAAGACCCAACTTGCCATGCTGCTAGACAAAATCAACATGATACAAGATCACCATCCTCTGTCAGACCCTTCTATGTATCATTGAGGTATAATTCAGATGAAGGGGAAAGGTATGTGATTCATAATTGCATGCTAGATAGTGGAGCCTCACACAATATCATGCCCAAACTAATAGCTGATCAAATGGGATTAATCTATACTAGAGATTCTACCCCTATTTCTAGTAATGGATAGCAGACAAATTCCTTGTGTAGGGGTGATAACTGGATTGTTGGTTTTCTTAGATCAACACCCCAAAAAGGGCATAGTCATGGATGTTGCAGTAGTTGATGTTGACCCATTCTTCTCACTATTACTCAGTAGACATTGGGCAGAACAACTAGGAGGTTCAATTCAACTGGACTGGTCCTATGCTACAATCCCCATATCAGATAAGGAGAATATAATTTTATGAAGAGAACCATTTAACAAGCACTCTATAGAGTTAATTCAAACTGATGAAACAATGATAAACTTAGTAAACTCTATGGAAGAAAAAGGGATGGGAGTTTACTCCATATGGCACAACCCATTCCTGGTGGAAGTACCAGAAGCAAAGAACATGGATCCAAAAGTTATGAAAATGGTAGATGCTGAATCAGATAGAGTATTAACCCAAGAAATGTGGACCATGTCTTTTGATGGAGCTAAATCCCAATATGGAGTAGGTGCAGGTGTTAATTTGACTGATATAAAAGGAAATTACCTTGGTATTCCTTACAGACTAGAATTCCCTTGCACAAACAATGTAGCTGAGTATGAAGCTTTACTACTAGGGTTAAGAAAAGTGAAAGAATTAGGTATTAACTACTTGACTATAATAGGGGATGCAGAGCTTATTATACAATAGATCAAAGGTAAATATCAGACCAAGCACCCTAGGCTTAAGCAATATAAAAATGCAGTATTGGAAGAAATTGATAAATTCTTAGCTTTCAATATCTCATATATTCCAAGAGAACAAAATCATGTTGCAGATATTTTAGCTATAAATGCCTCAGGTCTAGATCACCCAGAAATAACTACAGAATATATGGATAGATTCCCAACTATTTCAGTCTATAAGCCTTTTGTGCCAGATAACATAGTCTATCTATAGGTCTTTCAAGATGATATAGATATTAAGGATTTTATGACTCTGCAAAATCAGTATGCAGATGTAATCTATGATGAAAAGGATGAAGACAAGCTAAAAGACCAAATAGGAGAGCCAGTAGAAGTAATCCAATTGAAAACAAATAAAATACCCAAAGGATTAGTTTCTCTAGAGAGTCTATTCGATGATTTTGACAAAGCTTATAAGCCTTTAAGTAGAGAAGTAATATCTGAAGACATTAACATTGGTTCAATGAAAGAACCTAGAATAGTGAAAGTAGACATGGCCTTACCTGCTAAAGAAAAAGTTGGATATATCAGTTTCTTGAAAAAGAACAAAGAACATTTTTCTTGGACTTATGAAGACCTTAAAACTTTCAAAACAGATGTAATGACACACATAATACCCCTGAAAGAAGATTCTAAACCATTTAGATAGAAACAGAGGAAGTACAACCCAACTCTGCACCCAATAATGCAAAAGGAGGTACAAAAATTGTTGGATTCCAAAATAATTAGAAAGGTAAGATTTTCTTCTTGGATATCCAATTTAGTACCAATAAAAAAAGAATGGGGATATTAGACTCTGTGTAGATTTTAGAAATTTAAACAAGAGTTCATTAAAATACAATTACCCATTACCCAACATGGAACAATTATTGCAAGCAGTAGTTGGCTCAACTAGATTGTCTCTGTTAGATGGATTTTTAGGGTACAATCAAATTCAGATAAATCTAGAAGATAGACATAAGACAACATTCACTACACCTTGGGGCACATTTGAATATTTAAGAATACCTTTTGGACTAATGAATGCAGGTGCTACTTTTTAGAGAGCAATGGATTTTACCTTCAAAGGATTAATGTTCAAAATTGTAGTTGTATACCTGGATGATATCATAATATTTTCTAAAAATCCAGAAGATCATCTAGAACACTTGACTATAGTTTTTGCTCGGTGCAAGGAATTTGGAATTTCTTTAAATCCCAAGAAATGCATATTTGGGACTACACAAGGAAAGTTGTTAGGGCATATAGTTTCAGAAAAAGGAATAAGCATTGACCCAGAAAGAATTGAAGCTATTTCCAAAATTCCCCCTCCCAAAAATTTAAAAGGTGTCAGGTCATTCTTTGGCAAGATAAATTTTATTAGAATATTTGTCCCAAATTTTGTAGAGATGACCAAACCCATAAATGATATGGTTAAGAAAACTGGAGAAATAAAATGGACAATAGAGAATATGGAAGCATTTAACAAGATCAAAGAAGCCATATCAACCACTCCAGCCCTAAGCTGCCCTGATTATGCAAAAGATTTTAATATCTTCTCTTATGCATCTGAACACTCCATTGTTGCAGTTCTTTCATAAAAATATGATGAAAATAATGAAAGGCCAATAGCCTTCATGAGTTCATGCCTGAAAGGAGCACATATCAAATACACCTTGCTAGAAAAACATGCTTATGCAGTCATCCAATCTTTAGAACATTTCAAAGGTATATTTGGCTCAAATAAGGTTTACTACTGCATCCCTTTTATAGCAATAAAAGATATTTTTTCTCAATCAGAGCCATTAGGAAGACCAACAAGATGGATGGTAAAGCTTCTATAGTATGATGTTGAATTCAAAATAGTTAAAACTATCAAAGGACAAGGTTTGGCTAAACTATTGGCTAACAAAGAAGAAGAAGGATTTGAAAATGTTCTCACAATAGATGAGGCATATGATGTCAGAAGAATCAATAATATTGAATGCAAATGGTATGAAGAAATTTTGTCATACTTACAAACCCTTTCATTCCCTAAAGATATGTCAATAAACAGAATGAGGTCAATCAAGCTTCAAGCCCAGAAATATTATATACAGGATGGTGTGCTATACTGGAAACACCTTGATGGAGTATTATTAGTCTATTTATATGAAAGTGAAATCCCAAAAATAATTAATGAATTTCATGATGGTTTCTGTGGAGGACATTTTGCTCCAAGAGCCACAACTAATAAAATTATGAGAGCAGGATATTATTGGCCTTCCATTTTTAAGGATGTATATAAATATGTTAGGAATTGTCATAACTACCAAGTTTTTGTAGGAAAGAAGTAGCTAGCAGCCATGCCCCTCAAGCCAGTAATCATTGAAGCACCATTCACCCAATGGGGCATTGATTTAATTGGAGAGATCAAGCCTAATTCATCTGGCCAACACAAGTGGATCATAACTGCAATATATTACTTTACAAAGTGGGTAGAAGTTGCACCTCTGAGAACATCCACTACTACCACTATCATCAAATTCTTGGAGGAAAACATTCTGACCAGGTTTGGAGTTCCTCACAAACTGGTTACAGATAATGCACAGTATTTTGTTTCATATGAAATGGTAGAGTTTTGTGTTGAATATGGAATTGAATTATCCCATTCTGCTAATTATTACCCCCAAGGAAATGGTCTAGCTGAGTCATCAAATAAGAATGTAATAACTAGAATAAAAAGGTCATTAGGTAAGAACAAAAGAGGGTGGGACAGTGAACTTAAATTTTCTCTATGGGCTGATAGGTTGTCTGTTAAAAGAAACACAGGAAGAACCCCCTATGAGATGGTATATGGAGAGAAAGCCTTATTACCTTCAAGAATAGAAAAATTGGCACTTTCCCTCTTATTACAAGACCATGAAGACCCTAATCCCTTACAGAGAAGGCTTGACCAAATTGTCCTATTAGAAGAGCAAAGAAGAGAGACCCTTAATAGAATGATGGAACAAACCCAGAAAACCATGAAATTGTTTAATAAGAAAGCCAAGGGTACTCCTTTTTCTCAAGGAGATATAGTCATCTATTGGGATCCTAAAAATGATAAGCATGGTGAAAAGGGTAAATTTGAACCTAAATGGATTGGTCCATACCAGATAGCCCATGTTATAGGGCAGAATACTTACAAGTTGCAGACTTTGTAGGGAGAAATAATGGCTATCCCTATTAATGGCCAACACCTCAAAATGTACAATCCCTATTGAAGGTGAAAAATAAAAAATATATAAATATAAAAAAAAAATAGAAAAACAAAAACCCCAAAAATAGAGTGATGTATTTTAAGCTTTTCTTTTCCTGTTTGGTTTAGTTCTGAGTTTACTGTTACACATGATATTCTTAGTTTGATGAGTATACATTACTGTTGATTCCACCAAAAACATAAAGAAAAAAGGAGATTTATTTTAGACTCTGATGAGGTTTACAATTTTTCAAATATGAGTGTTTATGCAATAGTTATTTGATATGAGATAAAACAGGATGAAAATAGAGCTGATTGAAACATCATGTCAAAGCCTCACATTACAAATGATACTTAAGGTGACTTCAAAGGTCCAAAGAACCGAGTTATCTTTGAGAGGGTGGTTAAGCTAAAAATCATTACACTCATCCTTTTAGCCAGAAACTAATCCTCAACTCAGGCATACTCTTTGCACAATTTGCTTATATCAAATACTTCTCAAACGAGAAAGAAAAATTACAATAAAGTAAAATTGAGTCACTGCTTGAGATATCTTGGAAAACCTCTATCGGGGCTATAGACGCCTGACTGGAAGTAGGGTAAAACCAGATGGGATTAGAAGCAACTCCATCGAGGCTATAGATGCTTGACTAGAAGTGGAGCCCTATAGAATGGTGAAAATTTTTAAGAGTGAAATCACATATTAGGCTTAACTATTTTTCTCAGATATGGCAAAGTTCTGAAAGACTTAGAAATCAAAATGAATGCACAAACACACACATGGGCCTAAGCATGATGGAGCAAATAGCTTTGAAAAATTTTGTGTAATCATATCCTATGACTTAGCTAAAACAAACATTACAATATATCTAAAAATCTCATCTATTCCTAAAATTCTGACCCTAGTTTCCAAATGTGAATAAAAGGAATTACAGTTTTTCAATACTCTATTACTTTGATGTCCTGTTGTTTGTACAATTTTTAGTTTAAAAATTTGTTTTGTTTTTCAAGTTTTGCTTAATCAGTCTTGATGATTTGAATTTTTGTCCAAAATTGCAATAAAACCAAGAGATTCTATGGTTCTCAAGTGCCTCATGTTTTCAACACATTGTCCCAGTCAGAGCCTATGTTGGAGCCAAATTTGACTCAAACTTTGAAACCCCCAAATTTAAATTTTTGGTTTCATCAAAATAAGCAAGCATTGTTGGTCTCTTTGCATCTTATTAGAGAAGTTGGTTTTCCATAAGTTTAACCTTAAACATTGCTATTATGTGTACCTTAAAAAATTGTTATATCTTAAGAAGGTTGCCAAAGTCAATCCCTTTTAATAAAACCCGACTATTAAAAATACAAGGTTTAGTCTTCCAGATCAATAATCATACTTGGACCTAAGTCAAATTTTAAATCATTAAAGTCCTAAGGTATTAAAAAGATTTAATCAAGTGCCATGGTCTTAAAACCCAAAAAATTTAAGCACAATATTAAAATCCAAAACATAAGGTTAAAAAGGTCTTAATTAAAACCATGAGGGTATGCACCCCATTGTGTTAAAAATCGAGCACCTTAAAATAGATCTAAGGGTAGCGCTTCATCAAAGAAGAATCCAATGGACGCGCTTAACTTGATTAAACCACTCTTTAAAATACTATGGTCAAAGGCATTAAAGTCTCACCCCTTTAATTAAACATCGAGCTAATTGGACAAATTCAACGATAGCGCTCGATCAAGATCTGATCGGACGATGACGCTCTCATAAAGGTGCATCAAAAAGGTAAAAGACCACAATATTAATTAAAACTATTAAATAATATTAGCGAGGGTCTAATGCATCGGATAATCATTCCCCTTTTAGCTTAATCAAAGTTTAAAATCATATGCCCCTTGGTAACTAACCCCATAGGTTGAAGAAAATCAACAACCATCAACATTGATCGAAATCCAATGGTTGCGTCATAGTCGAAACCCAAATGACGAAATGGTAAGATTATCGGGTAAACATGAAGGTAAAATCTAAGATTAATCATGCATTAGTAAGGGTATAATACATTACTAATTACCCCCTTTCAGCTTAAACCAAGATTAATCAAATATAATAATGCACCCCTTTTGACTATAAAGTGTGCAGCGCAAGAGATCTAACAACAACGTCTCATCAAAGGAAAATCAAACAGATGCACCCAATGCAATAAAGCACCCCGATGTAAGCTCAAAAAAATTGGATGGTTGTGCTTCATCGAACGTGTGATCCGATGATACATGTTCATCACTAGTTACCAAGGATAAACAAATGAATGACATGATAAATCACATGCCAAATTAAAGAAATTGCCAATGCACTTTATCCATTGAGCACATCGATCTAAATCTAAGGGTAGCACTCCATTCTTACTTAATCAAATGGTGGCACTTAAATGAGCCAATCGAAAGATAAGCCAACCAAAACAAAGCAAATTCAATGGTAGCGCTCCATTGAGATTAAAAGGATCCAATGACAGTGATCGAGTCAAAGTCAAAATGATAAGATACAAGCAGGGCTAATCCAATGAACATCTTCTGACGAATCCAATGGATGCGCTCCCTCTCAAAATAATCCAACTGGTGCACGCTTCAAAGGTAAATCTAATGGTAAGCCTAAATTAGCATTCAATTAATCAAATTTTAATCACATTTAGCAAGGGTCCTAACACATTATTAATCACCCCTTTTTTTGATTAATCAATATTAAAAAAGGGAAGGTTTGAAGCATGTTTCTTTAGGTTATCTAACCCATAGGTTATAAAATATCCAAGGCATGATGGAACCAAGGTTGATCCAATGGTTGTACTCGATCATGGTTATTCAAGGAAACTTAAGATATCCAAGATAATGACAGGCACTCACATCAAGAACCAAATCTTATGGGGATCCCTAGGATGATTGCTGCCCAATTAAAATGTAATCGATCCCTAAGATTTAATTATCATTCAAGGCCAAGGTGGCACGAGGTTCAAAATGGAGGCCACCCCTATCACACGTCACAATCCCACGTCGGAGAAGAAGAAGCTTTAGAGACCAATAGCAAAACTTTAAATGATTGTAGGTACACGAACCAAAGAACCCAGGGACACATAGGATGAAGGGCATTACCCGCCATAAAAGCCCAACTTCGGAAGAAATGTGTTGGCAAATTTCCTTTGGCCAATTTTAAAAAGTAGTTGGTAACACAGTATTAATGACAAACATGCGAGAATATCGAACTCATTTCACCACCCAGTATTTGAGCTCACAAAATCGATCAATTTACCACCCTGGTAATCTAAGAGCAGAAATTGATACGCAAGAGGTACAGAGAGAAGAAGAGTTTTGAGCTTTCCTATTTTAGAGGAACTAGACTCGCTACCATGAGCACAATGGCATCATGGGGAGACGCTTTTGCACCCGAAGACACTAGAGAAGTAGTGAAATTCATTACAGACCGGTCACCATACTCTGAGATTTCTGGACCGCCTGTACCCGATAGCACAATGTATGAATTCACCCAAAAGTGTGGAGCTGATAAGAAACCTACTCCAACACAATAGTACGAGATCGACAATGCATGTATCAAGAGTTTTGCTCATGTGATGGAGAATGATAATAGGACCCCATGGATAATGGCTGACCTATTTCATAAAGCCTAGAGGTTACAATACAAGGGTTTCCCTAGAAGTAACAGATGGAATAGTAACCTTGGGAAGTTGATATGTCCAAAGGTTTACTTCTCCTTAGATTTAATGGCATGGTTAGTAGTAGCATATGATGAAAGGACTAGAACATTTTGAGATAATAAGGATCGACCAGTATTCAACATCAAAGTCGAGCACATCAAGAAAGTTTTCAATTTGATAGAGTCTACCACATTTTTATGTACAAAAGGTAATTGAACATCAATCTCGAATGTTCACAGGATTAGAAGTTTTTAAATATTTGTTTGATACAAATGAGAAAATAGTTAATCAATTCCCAATTAGGAAGACTGCTTTTAAGCCATGGGTCCAAGACTTTTGTGATATGATAAACATAGTCTTAGGGGTACAAGATCTTAGTATAGTGAGTAAAAGGGTTTTGTATTTAGTAGCACAGAGCAATCGGGCGCATAACACCCCAATTTATGCATGGGAACTAGAATTGAGTAACCAAATACATGAGAAAATGGTAGAATTGAAAAAGGTTGTTTTTGAACAAAGACAAGAGATGCCCTATTTTTCACAATACTCAATTTTCATCCACCTGATAGTGGGACAATTAGGAGAAGAAGCCCGAAAAGAGTAGAAGTCATTAAAAGCCCCTACGTCCAGACTAGTTTTTGGAGAATACATGAAGGACGGACTCACATGGGCTGGTTCTATGACCATTTTATGGTAGAAATCCATTGGACTTTAACCGATGTGCTCCCTGAGAGGCTAGGGCCAGGAGTAAGGGCTTTTATCAAAGAAAAGGAGATTGGGGATTTCTTTTTCTCATAAGGGTTCACTTATATCAGGCTCTATGGGGCCAAAATTCCCCCTAAGTTATTACCGATGTATTGTCCATTATCCCTAGCAGCTTTGGAGTTATGTAGGTAGGTGGTAGAGGAAGCCAAGATGAGACTAGTGAAGAAACATGGTAAAGTCCCCTGGCTCAATGTCCCCTGTCACTTTGGGGACTATATATTTGTTGGCTACCCTACACTGCTCAAAGGAATGTTTGATTTAGATACTATGGACTTCGATGAGATAACTTGGAGGTTTTATGACCCAAAAGGGATATACAGTAAAATGATGGAAAAATGGGAGTATGCTCGAATAAAGCATCGAAAGGATGCTTATGAAGAAATATTATTGGAAGCCATGGAAAAAGGGGAAGATTTATAGGTTGTATGGGATGAATTCCCTCCTAAAGATAGGGGCAGCACACAGATTCATGAAGCCTATGATTACCCTACAGAATTGAGAAGGCTTCGAGAAATTTTAGTGGAATCTGTAGCACCTATTTTACCAGGAGTAGCTCAAGCAATCAAGGAAGACCCCTTATTGGAGTTGATAGAAGAATAGGGTATTGATCAAATGGAGGTCACTATAAATACTATAGATATAATAGAACAATAGGTCAGGCCTCCTGTAGATGATCATATCATAATAGAGGCAGCACCAAGCACTTCCCAAGAGGTTTCCAAAAACCCAAGCACAGCTAAAGGGAAAGAAATTGTGACCACACCTATTCAGAAATCTTCTCTCCTAGAACAAGCTATAATTCCCATTTTTGATAGAGTATTAGCTGTAACAAGTGTGAATAAATTGGCACCCATGGCCATCCCTACCTCTTTAAAAATAAAAGGATAAGAGATTAAAGTTCCATTAGTAATAAGGATGAATATGAGAAGAACAAGTGGATTTGGGGGTCTGTTCCAAAGTCACCAAGTGAAGAATCAAACAGAGATAACCACTACAGAAAAGAAGAAGCCTAAATTATCTTTACCTTCTACAAAGGTTTTTTAGAGAGGACAGATGAGCAAACTACTTTTACTACTACAAATGAACAGGAATTACAGGTAGTGGTAGGGATGGGAAATATAGGAGAACAACTTACAGATGAACCACGATTAGAAACATCTGTATCAGATATAGCAGAGGTAAATCTTCCTACCCTACAAGACCCACTTATCTTCAGAGTCAATGAGGAGACCGAGGGCTCATCAATACTAGGAAAAGAAGGTGAAATGGTCAAAGTTGTCAAGGCAATGCAAAATCAAACCATGGACCAACTAGTTGAGAAAATTGTAGAGTTAAGGAATCAATTGAAAAGAGAAGAGAAGGAAAAAGCTGAAATGAAAGCATTAATAAATAAACAACAAGAAGAATTGGCACAAAAGGATACTCCAAAGGCACAACCCCCTTTAGTGGTAAGGATTCAGAATCATGCCTATTATCTAAATGCAATGAAGAAGGACATGTCAATGAAAATACAAGTTCATGCCAAAGGGCTCACCGAGATGTTTAGGCAGATTAGGGTGATTCAAATAACTGCTCGAGAAATACAAACATTGATACAGGAGAAGGAAGAAGACTTCGAAGTCATTCATCCTACCCTTGATTTAATAGGAGACAATTTTGAAGAGTTGCAAGGTCAAGAGATAATAACAAATGATGGCAGTAAAATCCAGTTCAATATTGAGTTCTTGAAAGTAGCCATGTTTGGGGTAAACCAGGAAAGGTGGATCAATGTTGTAACTGAAATGGATAATCTGATAGAAGATGCAATAGGTAAAATGGTGGATATTGGTTTATCCTTAGACAAATTCTTGGAAGCCCCCAGTATAGAAGAGCTACTCAGGCATATAATAGAAAGATTTAATTGTGATTCAGATGATGAGTCAGAAATGACTAGACAATCTACCTTTCTAGTAAATACTATGGAGATGTTACTCTTCCAATATGAGAGAAACAAGCCCATTCTTGCCATACAGAAAAATAGAATTTTGTAGGAAATGAATATGCTAAGGTTTGTTGTAGCCTTTGACACAGAAGTTTGGAGACTAATCAGTGAACAAATAAAGTGGTTGCAACAAGGTCAAAAAGGTTGAAACTTACAGTTAATAACTAGAAATAATTTCAGCACAACAAGGACCTGTGCCAACAGAAAAAGTCTCCGAAGCAGTTAAAGAGTCAAGTGCTCAAAAGGAGATAGTTCAAGAAGAAATAGTTGAAAGGAAAATAGTTGTAAAAGAAGTAGTGGAAGAAAAATAGACTCTCCAAACACCACCATCACTGGTTAAAATAAGCTACTATTTGAAAAGGTCAAAGGAGAGGGTACAACATAAACAAAAAGAGATAGTGGAAGCCAGTTGTACCAGTTTTGAAGATCAACTCAGAAGAGGACAAGTGTAAGGCCAAAAATAAACCAAAAATAACAGAATCAAGAACCAGCAGCTATAAAAGGAAGCAGACAGGTTCAGATTCATCATCAAGCAATTAGAGAATAGCATTTTTGCTAAGAGGTATACTTGAGTGCCCTTTAGAGTTGTGTTGTTGTATCTCCTTTTTGTGTCTATTTTTCTCATTCATTCTTCTTTCTTCCCTTTACTATGCAGGATTTTGATAGGAAAGTGCTCAAGAAGCTGAGATTATTTCCTGTCCTATTGAGCCTGAGATTCAGAGACTCTACTGTTACCATATTGGAACAAGGAGAGTAGGAGAGACCTGTTACATTATTTGAATAGAGTCTTCTTCATTGTATTGATGTATTTCTTTGAGAAAAATAGAGTTAAAAGGCATCCTGCCCACTCTGCATGTAATATTTTATGAAATCAATACAATTCTGAGTTTCATTCCTATTATATCTTTGTCTTGGTACTGTGTGTCACTGTGTAATGGATTACATTATTTGAATGCATTATATACGTTTCTTTCGTTGGTCAACTTTTAGTTTTATTACGATATTCGAATAAGTCTAAGAGCGCCAATTTTCTTTTCCCCCTTCTCTCTGTTCATGTCAAAATTGTTGTTAAATTGCTATAACAGCCCAATGAATCTAGGCACCGGTCTACATAAGGCATAACAAATGGTTATTTTCTTGCTTGGTCATTTTAATACATATAGTGTTACATTAATCTGGAGCGTGTAATCAACATTTTATCATAGAATTACCGTTGGGGTTTCCTTACCCATTTTGTAGTTTTCCTTTAGCAATATTCGTGTTTATCAGAACAAAGAGGCAGGTTGACCAGAGCCTGTAATAGCTCGTTGGTTTCAAATGGATTTTTGCAGCGTGACAATCGAATCCTATGGATGCAAGAATCGGTTCCAATAGGTCCCCAAATATTTTACAAGAGGGGTTTTGAAAGGCTCCCCCAAATCTTAGATCCAACAATAAAACAACTAAAATGAAACTAAAGTAGAGCACCAAACCTAGAGTACTAGAACCCACAATGTGGACTAGATTCCATGAATCTAGAATAAACAACAAACTTATCTTAACCAAAAGGAGTGAAAATATGCCCCAAATTAAAACAACCAATGAGTACTAGGGGCCATCCAAAGACAAAATCAAAATATTCTGGTAAAAAATGAGCATCCAAATTTGAATTTAAAATTAAAAAATAATATGATACCACCTAAACTTGGAACCATGAAACTAGAAAATCAAGCCACTGGGATCCGACACAGCAAAACTGAAGAGGTCTCACAAAACAAACTAAGAAAATCTACCCCAAAATAAAACATTCATCGAGCATTAGGGGCCAACCAAAGAGAAATTCCAAAATTTTCCAACCAAAATCAAACACTTGAATTTGAATTTAAAATCAATAATTAAATTAACCCACCTACAATTGGAACCCTAAATTTTTGGGATTTGACACAATAAACCTATGGCTAGAACTCTAAATTAGCCACATAGGAAACCTATAGCTATAGTTCTATTTTATCCTTTAATCCATTTAATCTATTTAAATCCTCTAATATTCCAAGAAAGAGATTTCATTTACTGGATTTGAAATAGATTTTCTTTTCACTAGCCAAATATGGGGAAGACTGCCTAAAGGAATCAAGTTTCAAGTATCTACTACCTAAATCTTTAGATTCTTCCACCTTAATTAGGGTCTAATAAATATTAGCTATCTTGAATTCTACTTCTTTTTTTCTTAGATATTTGTTAGTTGGTTTACACACTTTCTTCTCTATTTCTATTTCAATGTGTCTCTTCTTGTAACTTCTAGTTTTAGGGATAAGGGACCATTTTTCCATAATAGGATTAGGAGATGTCATGGGTTTAGCTTCAGTTTGAAATAATTACTGAATGACAATTTCAACCAAATTGAGGTATTTAAAGGAATTAAGGAGAATAAAGTCTTTCAGATTTACCTCCGCTAAACTTGGTCCAGTATTATCCACAAACACTGGACTTGGAAACTTAGATTTTTTTTCTAGAATGGAAACTAAAGCATTCAGCTTTTGGTCTCCTTCAATAACATCCTTTTGACATCTTCAACCAGATTCAAATGAATATCTAGTTTCTCCCCTAGTATTAGTGTGGAAACCAAAATCTTCACTTCATGGAACTCTTTAGCAATTTTAGGTTGGTGCTTTTTAGGGACCCAAATCTATTTCTTTCTCATTGTCATTACCTCTACAGTGAAATTATAAGTAGGACAATGTTCCAACCTATGGCCATGCTTACTACACCCCTAGAACTTCATAGGCCTATTCTCATATTCGATAGGCTAAATCTAGGTACCCAAGTCTGATATGAGCTCAATATAGTTAGGAAGGTATACTTTAGTATCATCTATGATGCACATTCTAGAAAAGACCATATGTTTCTTCACCCTTGCTGCATCTATTGATACAAGATCACCAATACCTTTTTCTATACCTCTAAGGATGTTAGTATAACAAAAGTATAATGACAAGCCAGGAAACCTGACCCAAAGAGAAATAAAGTTAACCTTTTGGGTATTCAGATTGAAATTCATTCTCTATCTACAAAGGAATAAACCTTACTTTTCAAAAAACCGTGGCCCCCCTTCCAGGATGCACTTGGAATACTCTTCACAATTGATTTTAATGAGGAAGAACTTGGGAATAGCCACAATATCTAAGAAACCTAGGGGTCTCCATTTAGAAAGAGACCATCTCTTGTAAAATGATCTAATATCCTTTAACACACACACACATAACATTTAAAATTCTAAAATTAGTGGTAATTTTTTTATTATTGAATTCCAAATAATAATTTAATAATTACAATCTCTTATACTATTCTTCCTTGACAAAAACAACAAAATTTAAATTGTTGTATCTTGTTTATATAGAGTTTGAATGTTCTATAAAAATAGTTAATCTACATAATTTCTCCCAATAAAGAATACATATGTAGTGTACAAAATTAGGACTCATATGGTGTATGCTTTAGTGTATCCCACATTTGATTCCATGTTTAGGTGCCACACAGAGCTATTGTTGGAAAATATGATAATATCTAATAGATATATGTGTCTTCTAAGTGAAAGAATATTTTTATTGAATCCTTTAAAGGAAACATAAACACAATAATAACTAATATCACAAGAAGATATAAGATTTGGATGGAAATAATAAATACATGCCAAATTTTGAGCTTTCTCTTTCTACCCTCTTATTAAAAGAATTTTTCTTCTCTAAGTAGGTGTGGTAAAATTTAATTTTCCATTATATGAATGTATTCTAGATAGTATGCAACTTCATTCTATCCCTTTTTTAATGAGTTTTAGTGGTAACATTTGATACACTTCTATAAGCATATTTTGACATAAGCTATATACCTTTTTTTATCACTTAATACCAAATGTCCTTGCAATTATTTTGGGGTTCAATAAATATTTAGTTAATTGCCATTTGGAACCACTCCACTATATTTTTATATCTTTGTCACTTGCACAATGCTTCTTTGTATGGTGTTTTATGTTTGCATATCAACTTTTTACATCCTTATTTGATGAGATCATTTAAATTAATTTGATGTGTTTTCCTAAACAAGAAATATTGTAAACAACTTCAAATTCATACACTATAACTTGATTCTACTTTGCATCAATGTTTGTTTTTTATTTCCATATATTGGATAAAATAAGTTTTCAATAAGGGATTTTGTCTAGAATTTTTCATTTTTTTAAGTTAAACTTTAAAGAAGGGATTGTAGTGCATTAGGATATGATTCTATAATTATAAGTTATCCTTAGAACATATATGTCATCAACCAATTTCATAAGATTTTATAACCTTAAAATTTGGAGGATAGTATTATCTTATATTTTGTTATATTAATCTATTTCTAGTATCAACCCAATTTTATGGTTAATGTTAACTTGATAAACATTTGTTAGATTTATCTTATAAAATAGATGAAGATCCTTGGCTAGATGGGGTTCTAGTTCATTGTAATATCTTATTAAGATCATTGTGTAATTTTTTGGTTAATCCCTTCAGCAAGGATTTTTCTTATAAAATCTATATTGGTTTCCCTTCCTATTTACCAAATGAGTATTCTATGTGCTCCTATTCGAATAATAAAAAATATGAAACAAATTTTCAAAAAATTCATGTGGGAGGGTGGCTAATAGGATAGTAAAAGGAAGTATTACTTAGTCAAGTGGGGTTGTATTATCAAAAGTAAAAAGGAAGGGGGACTTGGTCTTAGATGCATTTTTTATTATCAAAAGGCTCTAGCAGTAAAATTGGTTTGGAATATGGTTACCACCAAATATTGTTGGTGGTCCTACCTTTTGATTCATATGTATGTTTGTAAAATCCAAAATGGTAAAATTCTTATCATTTACACTAGGAAGAAATCTGTAATTTGGAGAAATATTAAAAATACATGGAAATTATCTCTAAGAATTTGTCTTGGATGCCTGGAAATGGGGAAAAGATAAAAATTATTTGAAGAGAAAATTGTGGGAAATTTCAAACCTACCATTTTGGATAGATTACAATATTGACTAAATTCTTCTAACTTGCAATTCTTTTCTCAGGTGGTGAATTTTATTACCCTCCAAGAATCAAGTCTTACCATGATCTTAGAATACCTCATAACTTAGTTACTTAACTAAGGACTGGAATTGTTTTATTACTTCAATGGAGGGTAGAACTCCTCTCAATCCTTTGGTTGAAGAAAAGTTAATTTGGGGGAGTATGAAAGGTTCTAGTATTTATTATATCAACAAAGGTTTTAAACTAAATTGAGTTTCCTCCCCTTCTATGTACAAATAGATACATATTTGGCACAAAAGTGCTATTCCTAAAATTAATTTTTTCTTTGGCTCTTGTCTTTGAATAAGCAGTTAACCTAGTACAACATTCAAAAAATAAAACTAGAGGGTCCAATTTGATGCTCTTTATGCCATGTAGATGAAGAAAGCAGAGACTATCTTCTTGTTCATTGTTCCTATATCAAAAAATTCTAAAGATTAATTCGCTCTAATACTACTCGTGTTGCTCTTGCACCTAATTCCTTTGAATGTACTCTCTTATTTTTTTTTTGACTAATTTTGCTCTTTTGCCCATACAAGTGAAGCAAATGATGTCTAGATATCCTTTTTGGAGTGTTTAGAAAGTAATAAATGATGCCATATTTAAGAACAAATTATCTCCTCCATGGGCTATGACCTCGAAGATTATTTCCCTCTTAAATGAGGTTGCCCCAAGAATTCATGTCAAGAAGAAAACAATAAATTCTTATCCTCATCCCTTGATCTTTGTTGATTACTCTCTCTTCTTTTATGGAGCCTCAAAAGGAAACCCAAGAGCTACTGGAGATGAAGGTATGTTATTTCTAAATGGTAAAATTAGTGTAATTTTTTTTTTGGATTGGACCTCTCTTCAAACAATAGTTCTAAGGCTAATGCTCTAAAATTGGGATTGTTTTATACAAAATAAAAAGGATGTGACTCGATTCAGATCTTTGGTGATTCAAAAATCATTAGAATTACCATCAAATTTGGTCATTACAATTCCATAAACATCTTTTATATGACAAAGATTATGATACCTTTTGTACAGTACTCGATCTTGTCCTTGCTTCAAATCATTACAAATTTTGATATCACTAAGCTTAAATCTTAGTGATATTTAAGTTCTTTTATTTGGACCTACTAGCAAAAACTTCTTTAAGGGATTTCTTTTCTCTACATGTTACTACTTTACCACCCTCCATAGTTTGTGTATTACTCATTGCTTACTTTCTCCCTTGTTTCTTACCTACACATAATTGATTATACTAATGTTTGCTTCATTCACCTTATTGGTCTACAATAGTTTGAATATAAACCTTATTATAACATAGTTTAATACTATTTTTTGGTGATAAAAAATCAAAATATCATGATGCATACTTATTTATATTTGTTATTAGCTTTTTTTATTAAGTCATTTTAACTTATCCTTATAAGTTTAAATTATTATTAAAATAAATAAACAATATATTTTAATTATAATAAAATTACGTAAGCAAAAAATAATAGATAATGATGGACAAATAGTTTTTAATGACTTCATATTATCTTTTAATTTAATTTAATATTTTTACAAGGCATAATTATTAGTGAGATATAAGAATATCTAACAACATTTTATTTTAGATATGATATATTATTTTCATGAGATAGGTAGGAGAATAATATTCTTGGTCATACAAAGGAAACTACTTGTGTGAAGTTTTAGAGAAAACTTGTTAGCATATTTTTTCCATTGCCCCTTCTCATTTTTAGTAGTTTCTTAGGTGTTGTCCACTCTGGATGTCTGTTGGGTTTTGCCAAACACTATATCTGATATGTACCTCCAATGGACTTCTCCTTCAAATCCCCTCGGTTGGAAAAACTTTGGTCTTTCTTGCTCCCACATTTGTTTTGGAGCATCTAATGGGAACACAATCAGATAGTTTTCAATAATTCAAGGCATGATATGGATCGGCTTTCTTCTAGAGCTCTTGGAGATACTGTGGAGAATGTGTCTAATTATTTCTTGGATATCAAAGTGGGTTATTTGTATGAAAGCCTTGTGGAGGCTAAAATTGGCTTTCCAGCTTCTTGTAAGTCATCTTAACTACCTGCTACCTCAGCATGCTCAACCACCTCATGGTGCCCTTCTCCTGAGGGCTGGGTCAAATTGAAATTTGATGGTTCCTAGAAAGGAAATCCAGGCCCTATGAATACTAGTGGGGTAATTAGAAATTCTAAATGTGAGCTGATTGGTGCATACATAGAGAATATTTCTATCCAAACCTCTCATTTTGCTAAATCCAAGGGTCTCCTTCAAGGGATAATATTGGTAGAAACACTTAAATATCATAAAATAATTGTATAATGGGACTCTTTAAATCTAGTAAATATTGCCAATTCTATTAGCAAGCCTCATTGGAGCATTTTGAATATTCTAGAAGATGTGTTCAGAATTTTAAAATCAAGAGAGGAGTTCAAATTTTAGCATATTTATCAGGAAGTAAATAAGGTGGTGGATTATATGGCCAACTTGGGTCTTTCTCAACAAGGCCTAAGGGTCTGGTTGGATAATTTCCCCCAACACCTTGAATCTCTTATTTTTTATGATCACGGTTAGTTTTTGGTTGTGCGTGAGGCTTGGTATGGGAGTTCACTCTATGGACTCTTTATTCGATGTTTTATTTTATGCTTGATTGGGTGGGCCATCTTAATTGGTGATCTTCACAAGTCCCCTAACCTTTTTTAGTTGACTATCATCGGTTGGGCATCTTTGTGTGGATGTTGGTCAAAATTTTCTTGGCCTCAGTCCCAATGGTGTCCTCGTTGTATGCTCTTATGGTGATATGGTGATGTTTTATGCTCTTGTGGTAATGTGGTGATGTATTTATCTATTCTAGAGTAAAAGCACTCTACTTTTTTGGGTACATTGCAGGTTGTGGTCTCCTTTGTCAATAAGATTCGAGACGTGGTTAACAAGCAAGTGGATATGGCAACCCCGAACTAGCTCTACTATGATGTTCTTTTAGTAGTTGATATCAGGTTATATTTTATGTTGGTTGTATGGGGGCCTCTCTATTTTATTTTTTTGAGAGAGGTCTAGTTTCTTTAGCTATTTTAATATAGATTTTATGGTATGTTTTTTGTATGGGGCCCTCTCTATTTTGCCTTGTTGAGGGTGGCTTGTTATTCCTGCTCCTTGGTTGGTTTTAATTTAGTGTTGTAGTTTAGTGGATTCTCATGCCCTATCTTAGCCTATTATAATAGGTTTGGGGACCTCAAAATCCCTTCATTTACCAAATAAAAAATATATATTCTTGCTCATACATAGTATATAACCATATAAAGTCATGTTGTGGCCATTCCACAACTAGCCCCAAATGTGGGGACCCACCTTTTAGATTTTCAGTTTTGGGATGTTGGGTTTTCTTGAGTGGCATTTTAATAAGTCTTCACCCTTGGATTTCACCATGTAGGGACCAAGGTTCACTTTTGGTGGTGTTTGTTTGTTTCTTTTGTATTTAGTATTTTGAATAGATCTTTATTTACTTTAGTTAGTTTCAATATTTTCAATCAAATTAATTTAAAAATATGAAACTAATTAAAATAAATATTTTTTGATAAAAATAAGAGAAAAAAAAAATAATAATAACTAAATAAATATAATAATAGAATAAAAAAAGAATTTATTATATATATAATAAAGTAACATGAAGTTTTTTTTTTAATTATTTCTTCCTATTTTCGTAGGGTTTTATTTCTCTTTTAAAAAAAAATTGGATTCATGTGTTTTTTTTTAGGGTTTAAGTTGTTTTAGTTTAGGTTTGTATTCTTAGTATATTGCTTTAATGAGTTTCTAATTTGTGCATTTTGTTTGTGACAGGCTACATGGTGTGGACAAGGCAAATTTGATGGATAACGTGAGTTTCTAATTTGTGCATTTTATTTGTGACAGGCTACATTGTGTGGACAAGGTAAATTTGATGGATAACATTGTGATTTTGTTGAAGATGTGGATGACCATTCTTCAGGAGGGTAAACCCATTTTGGATATGATGGGATAACATAATTGGAATGGATTTGGAACCAAGGTGACCTGGTGGGCTATGGCATGGTATAGACCATAGCATATGAAGCTTGACAGGGAGGTAGATTTGGATCCATGGTCTCATTACAATTTGGTACAAAGAATGAGTAGGAATGGTTATTTTTGATTTTCTATTGAGACATTATGATGATAAAATCTAGAATATCTTGGAATGCATTTTAGAAATCAAATGCGATCATCTATTTCTAAAATAAAAAGATAAATGCATTCAATCTGTGTCAAATTATGTGGACGACTGTATTATCCTGGTAGATTCAGTAGGTGTTGCATTTACAGTGGTAATGGCAGATGATAGGGGTATTATTCAGTATATCCACACAATCTGGATATATCAAATAGCAATACAGAGATACTGGAGTCCTTGTAGGTGAAAGATGCAATGTACAATGGCAGGTAAGTATGGAGTAACGACCCACTCCATGCATGCAAAAACCCACGGTGTCCTTGGAAGAATAAATCCATAAAGGCAACATGTAAATAAATAAATAAAAATAGTAATAATAATGTCAAATGCCAATGAATAAAATAATGTGTGATTGTGTGCATTTTAAAAAGTTGTCTTCGTATAACGCCAACAAAAGGAGTTTTCAATAATTGGCATTATAATGTGGCATTTTGTAAGAGATAAATTGATATAGTTGTGAAGCGTTACAATGGAAAAGAAAAAAACATTTCAAGAAAACATAATGAATGGAAGGAAGTGAAACAAAGCCATTTTAATCTGAAATGAAAGAATAGTTTAATACTCGGTTGAAAGAAAGAGAAAAGAGGGGACCTGGTGGTAGGGAAATGCTGCCATTTTTTGGGCAAAATTCTGCTTTTAATGTATACAAACTGCATGCAAATTTTCTACACCTTGTAACCAAGAAAAGAAGAAAAATGGAATGAGTGTTAAATTTTATTGTCTTTCTCTGCACTTCCTGAAGAGTTATATCTAGTGTTGAATGTTGTAAAAGGGTTACACTATGTGAAGGTCTTTGGGGTGCAACTTTTTATTTTTCCTTAGAAGCTAGAACCTAATCTAACCCAAATTGTGCTACTGTAGATTTGGTTAGGTTAGGTAACACTCAGGAAATTCTCATATAGTCTGGTCTTGGTAGGACAGGGTGGTAGAAACTGAACGTAGTTTGATTTTTGCATATTTTTTTGCACTTTCCATTTCATTAATTTTCTATTTTCTACATTTTTTTTTTATTTTTTTGAAATTAAATTAAAAATACTAAACATTTTCATATTCTTGAAATGAATGCACACATCCATAGAATGAGCTTCAATATTTCACTTGCAGCAATTTCAATTTAGTTTTAATGCAAACCCAAATTTATAAAAATTATTTGGATGTTCTGATTTTTTTATAAAATTCTTCATTTACAGGTTTTCAGATTTCATTTATTTTTAGTAGAATTTTATTTCTGAGCTTTGGATTTTTGTTCCCCAAGCAATGTATGAACTCCCTTTATGAAAATTGCAATGTCATTAAAGGGAGGGATTAAAATTGCATGTTTAAATCTCCTTCATGAAAATCAATTTCATCAAAGGGGATAATTTGATTTCAGAGGTTATTTATTTTTAGATTCAGTCATTTGTGATCATTTAATTCCATGCTCATAGCAATGGTTCAATAAATCCATCTATCATTGCATTTTCACACTTCAAAAAATAATTTCATTAATTCTATTTCATGAGCAATTAAGAAAGCATAATAAAGCAAATCAAGACTAACACCAGGCCCCTTATTAATAGTTACTTGCAATCACTGAGGTGTTATAACATTTGTTTAACTTGTTATATCTCAGATTTTCATACACACATTTTACTAATACTAAAAGAACCTTGGAGAAGTCATAGGCTTCTTTGCAAGAGAGGGTTTTATGTTCAATACCCTTATTGTGATGGGGATTTAACAAATGTACAAAATTTTCACTCAATATTTTGGTGCTAGAAGGAGGGTCTGAATTGGTTTACTTTATTTTATTTATGCTTATTAATTCATGGTGTTTTTAAATGCTATATTGTTCGTGGTTACTCAAGAGTTTTAATTTCTAAATATTTTAAGTTCATTTGACTAGAATATTTGGCATCCTTTAGCACTCAACACTTTGCTTGTAGATTGTTTCCTTAGAGCCTAGATGACATGTCATATGATTGGTACATCTATCTACCCAATGGATCTATTACATCTTGGATCCAATTAGAAACTACTTTTATCAATCAGTTTAGGTTACCCATAGATCCTGCCATGATTTATCATCAATTTGCTTCTTGTAGGAGGGAACCTAATGAGCCATTGAGAACATTCAACATGAGATTTTTAAAGCTCTATGTAATATTGATTTCTACCTATACTATTGCAAAAAGTGGTGCTCTTCAGATATACTTCAAGGCATTGGATCCCTTGCTTTCCATGTTCACTAGGATAAATATTTTGGTCACTACCCTTACCTTGGCCTACATGAAAGCTATGATAGTAGATCAACAATTAAGGCTGCAAGGTTATGGGATGGAGCAATTATCTATGGTAGGACAACTAGGGGCTTACAATCAAACCTCGATGGTAAACCAAGCATGGGAACAACATAATTTGATATCGAATTCTTTGCCCTATAATCAATTTTATCCTACCATACCCACTTATGCTCCCACATGTACTTACATGAATACATCTATCCATCCAACCACTCCATTAAGGTTAGAGAACCATTTGGTCACTCATGGAGCTATGGCAATAAGCGCTCAATTTTTTCTTGCTTATGTCAATTTGAATAATCCTACCACTTCTACCACCCAACCCAAGGAGTTTGTATCAAAAATAAAATATCAAAAGAAGTTGGTTAAGAAGTTAAGTAGAGATATGGTTCCATTACAAAAACAAACACATCGAAGTATGCTTCCAAATCATCCTAGAAAGTAAATTCATGATACTAATCTTAATAATATTCCATGTTATGCTCCTTTAGATGATATAGAAGGTCTAAATGTGACCTACATTGAAGTAAATGCTTGTTCATAATCTCATGAAGAGCTTGAATATTTTGAATAAGAGATACTATGGATAGGTAACAAGGAGTTGGAACCAAATGATCACCATTTTGTTTGGGAAAGAAAGGGTTTAGAATCATCATTCACAAATGAGGATTTGTATGATCATGGAAAGAAGAATATAAAAATTGATCTCATTATATAAATCCCTAAGCCATCAAAAGTGGTTGAAAGTGTATTTGAAATAAAATCAATAAATTAATTTGAAGAGATAATAGAATTTCACCACTTGTTCTCAGAAGATACTTTGGATGATATTGTTGAAACTGATGGCCAAGAAAACCTATACCTGCTGAATTGGGAAAAAATTGAATCATGGGTTACCAATGTGGATTATGATAGCCTTACAAATTTGAATACAATAAATAACCCACTTTTAGAAATAATTGAACCATATAAGGAAGGTAAAGATGAATTTGATGAGAAATATGTGGACAAATCGAAAGATGACGAAGAAGTAGTGGAGCATCACAACTTGATTTTGGAATATAATTACTATGATTCTTGAAAGAAATGAGAAGAATATTCTTGCTCTAAATATTATAATGAACTTTTTGTGTCAATTGATATGTAGGATAATACAATTTCTCTCTTGCATGAGGATATTACAAGTCTTGTACAATTTGAAAATTGTTTAGAAGAAGGCTTCGAATCTCATCAAGTATTGGAAAGTAAGAATGATTCTACTACCATGGATAAAAAAGGAGAACCATTTACTTTGGTCCCTTTTGAGGGACAAGAAATTAAAAATCTTGATTCACCTAATGGTTCTAAAATGTCTATGCCATCTCAAAATGAGGAAATTTCAGAACCTGGGTGGTTTGGGTTTGATATCACCGGTGATCCAATTGAAAATATCACGTTATATAAAAAAACCCAAGTGATTGATCATGGAAATGTATTAGTTGATCCATCCCTATATAGACAATACTTGTGGTTTGAAAAATATGGATACATTTTTAATTGGGTGTCTAATTTTGGTGTCTTTTATAAATAGGTCATGGACAAAGAACAAGTGTTACATGATGATGATGATAAAAATCATGACAAAAAAGAGGAAGTTTCAAATCCTCTCCAAGTAATGGTAAATGTAAATGTGCCAAAGGTAAAATCTCACCTTTTGGGTTCCACTATTCGAAATCTAGGGGAAGATTTGTCTAATGGATTGTTGGATTCAAATGCTATCAAGGATGAAATGCCATTTGTGGTTGATAAATAATTTGAGTTGATTTATCCTCACACCACTAATAATATTTCTTTGTTGAATGAAAAGATATTTGATATGTTTGAAGTGTTAAATCAAGTTCATAATCAATTAATTATTGAATCTAGGATACAAACTTACGATGATCCTTGTTCAATAAATATCCTAGATGCTTGAAAGTGGTTGCATGAATTTTATTGGCCTACAAAATTAGAAAAATATTTGGCTTTAAATTTTTTAGAAATATGCTCTTGTTTGCAAGATCTCATATTTAAAAAGGAAAGCTTATTTTTAAGTCATGAATCAAATTGTGAAATTTGCATTGTAAGGAATAGACAAGAAAGAATTGAAAATCAATTATTGTCTAATCAATTTAATGATTTAAATATCACCCATGGTATGGTTAATGGAACTAAACCAAATTTGTGGGGTGAGATGGCAAGAGGAAGATGTTTGTATGGTTTGGTCTAATTTTATTTTTTTTGGATTTCTATAAAACTTGGCATGCGTATCATATTATTTGTCTTTTAAAGTGTTCTAATCATGTTTGGGATCTAGGGAAGTGAGGGCTCAAATATGTGCACCATCCTGTATCATATTGTACATTTTTATATAATTTTGGTGTTGGTTTCTTGTTTTGTGATTTGTATATAATTTTGGTTTGTGATTTGTGGGTTGTGCCCTTGTTTTGAGGTTATGTTTCATGGTCACTAACTTATGGTCTCTGGCCCATTTTCATGTTCCTTGGTTTAGTAGGTTGGAAATCCTAATTTGAAAGTAGGTGCACCTGAGAAAAGGGGGATGAGTTATTTTGTGATCATGCTCAGATTTTGGGACTAAAATGGTGGAGAGTGGAATAATGAAATATTTCTCTAAAGCTCCACATGTAACTCACATATTAAAGGGTATTTTTGGAAATTGTGAAGGATGAAGTTATCTTGATTTGCAACTCTAGGTAAAAATCCAACACACTCTACTTATAGGCTTCCTAACCCTAGTGATGCTTGAGGCTTTGCAAAAGTTCTATAAATACAAGCTATGCAAAAATTAATTGAATATGTCATCTAGTCTAGGAAAACTCCATCGGGGCTATAGACGCCTGACTGGCTATGGGGCCCTGGCTAGACAAAGCTTGATATAAAAAAATGAGCATTGGAAAGCTTGATAAAATTAGTCACAAGATCTAGATAAAATCTACCAGGGCTATGGATGATTGATTGGTAGTAAGGCTCTATATAGACACAGCTTGAGTAAAAGGAAGGGCTTTGCAAAGCATTAAGCAAACACACGGGTGATTTAGATAAACCCTACCGAGGCTATAGACGCCTGACTAGAAGTAGGGATCTATTTGTAAAATTTTTCTATCATGAGCAAATTCTTATAGCCTAATGCAAGGCATATTATGAAATTTGGATGGTTTTAAAAGATGCAAAATGAATCACTTTGCACACACTGAGCAAAAGTAGATGGATTAGTTACTTTAATTTAAGACTGTTTACCTCCATCTCCTCGAGACATCACTAAATAATATTTATCTCACTGAAATTTTGTGTTCTCATTTCAGGTTGGGTTCTTCACCCCTAGCATAGTCACCATTTGTTGTGGCCATTCAAAAACTAGCCCTAAATGTGGGGACCCACCTTTTAGATTTTCAATTTTTGGGATGTTGGGTTTTCTTGAGTGGCATTTTAATAAGTCTTCACCCTTGGATTTTGCCATGTAGGGACCAAGGTTCACTTTTGGTGGTGTTTGTTTGTTTCTTTTGTATTTAGTGTTTTGAATAGATCTTTATTGACTTTAGTTAGTTTCAATATTTTCAATCAAATTAATTTAAAAATCTGAAACTAATTAAAATAAATATTTTTTGATAAAAATAAGAGATAAAATTAAAAAAAAGAAAAATAAATAATAAAAAATAAATAAATATAATAATAGAATAAAATAATAATTTTTTATAATAATAATAAAGTAACATGAAGTTTTTTTTTAAATTATTTCTTCCTATTTTGTAGGGTTTTATTTGTCTTTTTAAAAAATTTGGATTCATGTGTTTTTTTTTTTAGTTTATTTTGTTTAGGGTTTAAGTTGCTTTAGTTTAGGTTTGTATTCTTAGTATGTTGCTTTAATGAGTTTCTAATTTGTGCATTTTGTTTGTGATAGGCTACATGGTGTGGACAAGGTAAATTTGATGGATAACATGAGTTTCTAATTTGTGCATTTTTTTTGTGATAGGCTACATGGTGTGGACAAGGTAAATTTGATGGATAACGTTGTGATTTTGCTGAAGACATGGATGACCATTTTTTAGGAGAGTAAACCCATTTTGGATATGGTGGGACAACATAATTGGCATGGATTTGGAACCCAGGTGAATTGGTAGGCTATGGCATGGTATAGACCACAGTAGATGAAGCTTGAAAAGGAGGTAGATTTGGACCTGTGGTCTCATTACAATATGGTATGAAGAATGAGTAGGAATGGTTATTTTTGATTTGCTATTGATACATTGTGATGATAAAATATAGAATACCTTGGAATGCATTTTAGAAATCAAAGATGATCATCTATTTCTAAAAGGAAAAGAGAAATGCTTTCAGTCTGTGTCAAATGATGTGGACAACTGTATTGTCCTAGTAGATTTAGCAGGTATTGCATTTACAGTGGTAATGGCAGATGATCGGGTTGCTATTCATTATATCCACATAATCTGGATCTATCAAATAGCAATGCAGAGATACTGGAGTCCATGTACATGGAAGATGCAATGTACAGTGGTAGGAAAGGATGGAGTAACGGCCCACTCCATGCATGCAAAAACCCATGATGTCCTTGGAAGAATAAAGTCGTAAAGGCAACATGTAAATAAATAAATAAAAACAGTAATAATAATATCAGATGCCAATGAAGAAAATAAGGTGTGATTGTGCACATTTTAAAAGGTTATCTTCGTATAATGCCAAAAAAGGAGTTTTCAATAATTGGCATTATAATGTGGCATTTTGTAAGAGATAAATTGATATAGTTGTGAAGCATTACAATGAAAAAGAAAAAAATGTTTTAGGAAAAACGTAATGGATGGAAGGAAGCGAAACAAAGCCAGTTTAATCTGAAATGAAAGGATAATTTGCATTTTTTTTAATACTCGGTTGAAAGAAAGAGAAAAGGGGGGACCTGGTGGCAAAAAAATGCTGCCATTTTTTTGGGTAAAATTTTGCTTTTAATGTATACAAACTGCATGCAAATTTTTTGCACCTTGTAACCATGAAAAGAATAAAAATGGAATGAGTGTTAAATTTTATTTTCTATCTTTCTCTGCACTTCTTGAAGAGTTATATCTAGTGTTGAATGTTCTAAAAGGGTTACACTATGTGAAGGTCTTTGGGGTGCAGATTTTTCTTTTTCCTTAGAAGCTAGCACCTAATCTAATCCAACTTGTGCTACTGTAGATTTTATTAGGTTAGGTAACACTCAGGAAATTCTCATATAGTCTGGTCTTGGTAGGACAAGGTAGTAGAAATTGAATGTATTTTGATTTTTACATATTTTTTTGCACTTTCCGTTTCACTAATTTTTTGTTTTCTACATTTTTAATTTTTTTGGAATTAAATTAAAAATACTAAAGAAATTCAGATTCTTGAAATGAATGCACACGTCCATAGAATGAGCTTCAATATTTCACTTGCAGCAATTTCGATTCAATTTTAACACAAACCCAAATTTATAAAAATTATTTGGATGTTCTGATTTTTTATAAAATTTTGCATTTACAGGTTTTCAGATTTCATTTATTTTTAGCAGAATTTTATTTCCAAGATTTGGATTTATTTTCCCCAAGCAATGTATGAACTCCTTTTATGAAAATTGCAATTTCATTAAAGGGAGGGATTCAAATTGCATGTTTAAATCTCCTTCATGAAAATCAATTTCATCAAAGGGGATAATTTGATTTCAGAGGTTATTTATTTTTAGATTCAGTCATTTGTGATCATTTAATTCCATGCTCATAGCAATGGTTCAATAAATCCATCTATCATTGCATTTTCACACTTCAGTAAATAATTTTATTAATTCTATTTCATGAGCAATTAAGAAAGCATAATAAAGCAAATCAAGACTAATGTCGAGCCCCTTGTTAATAGTTACTTGAAATCACTAAGGTGTTATAGCCTTTGTTTAACTTGTTATATCTCAGATTTTCATACACACATTTTAATAATGCTAAAATAACCTTGGAGAAGTCATAGGCTTCTTTGCAAGAGAGGTTTTTCTGTTCAATACCCTTATTGTGATGGGGATTTTGCAAATGTGCAAAATTTTCACTCAACAAGTCCATGCTTGTTGTGTGGGTTGATATTACCAATTTTGTATCATAACAACAGAGTTATGGTTGAAAGAATTTTTGATGTTTAGTTTGTTCTACAAGACATTAAGTTTGTGAAAATCAAATATTCATTCTAAAATACCACTAGAAAGTTATATTTTTTGTTGTAGTTTAGTGAAAACACAATTGCCTCAATGCCTCATGTTTTTGGCTCGAGTTGGTTCCTCTTCCCAATTCTATCCCCTTCACTCAACTAGTAACTCGTATCTCATGGGTTTTACTTCTATTTCATAATTCTTGAATGTAATGTTATCAATATGGATAATATCAATAGGTTCCCCATATCCTAAATCATCCCACACTCCTTCAATTTAACCCCACCTATGATCAATCATTTTACATTCCTCGACATATCTTCCTACCTAGCATTTTAAATTTTTCCTCCAGGACATTGTTGTCCATGCTAAAAAAAAAATCACTTCAACTCATGCCACACTATTGGAATAAATGTATGTTGTAGATTTATGGCTATAAAGTCATAATTTTGAATCTTGCGGGCTCTTGTTAGAATTCAATGTTAAAGATACAATTTTTTTTGTGTAACCTAGGTTCTTCACATGTGGTCAAAAATTCTAGATGACCTCCAATATTGTCCACCATTCATGGATCAATGATGGAAAGTATCATTTGCATCAATGAGATTGATATTTCAAACATCATTGGCCTAATGTATGTATTTATTTTTATTTTTATGCATTACCAAGATAGACAGTAAATATTTATTTCCCATATATGCATTACCTCCACCATTTTAGCATAATGGTAGACACTCTCACTTGTATTAAAGTGTTCTTGAGTTCAATTACTAGAAGCACATGGTAAAATTTATTTTCATTCTTTCAAGGTTCCGTTTTTAAAGGGTGGATAATGTTTTAAGGGAAGGAGAAGATTTTGTAAATCATACATTTTTTTAAAATAAAATGTGTCAAGAGGTATAATATTTTTATGAGTTCGGGGATAATTTTTAAACAAAATTTGGGACCCCCTTTTTCTAGAGCAATTTTTAGAGCAATTTCTAGGATTCCTATGATAGGTGGGTATGGGTGGTTTTAGCCAATGGTATTGCACCCATGATATTCTAATACCACATTGTGGTTTAGGGTTGTAAGAGTTTCCTTTAATATTGATTGTAATGTCCCATTATAGGTAAGGTGTGAACAATAATAGAAAAGGAAGTGTGACTCTTTTTTGCTGGAGTAGCCCATATTGGGTGAACCAAGGTAAATCTTGTGTGTTCTATGTGCATGATTTCTTGTGAGTTCTTATCTTATTTTTTATTTATTTATTTCTGCATTATTATTATAGAATAAGTTTGGTCATATCACTTCATTTGGTATCAGATTCAAGTTGTTAGCCATAGAGATATATATTTATTGCTAGGGTTTTAGTTCATTTGAAGATATAGGGTTTCTAGGAGTTATAGAAAACCTATTCCAGAGTGGGAGTTCTACGTAGAAGGAGCTTGAAGAAAAATGATATTAAATAAATCAAGGATAGAGATTGAGAAATTTTATGGAAAATTTTTTGAGCTATGGAAGTTAAAAATGGAGGATCTACTCATGGACAAAGATCAGTGGTCTGTTATCTGTGAACAAAAACCTACCAGTACATCCAATGAAGATTGGGAAAATTTGAATCTAAAAGCAAGGAGTCTAATTTGACTGTCTTACAGATTCTATCCTAATAAATATTTTTGGAGAAGCTACTGCAAAGTATCTCTAGGAGAATTTAGGGGCTCTATATCAATCTAAGTCCCTGGTGAAGAATTTTTTCCTCTAGAAGAAATTGTATAATATCAGGATGAATAAAGAGGATTTAGTAGGAGAACATATTAATGCATTCAATATGATGGTAATTCAACTTACATATATTAAAATTAAGTTGAGTGAGGAAGATAAATGTATTACTTTGCTATGCTCTTTACCAGATTTATGGGATAACCTAGTTGTAGCAATTGGTAGTACAACTTCATCCACATTGAAGTTTGAAGATGTTGTGGCATCTCTATTATCATAGGATATGAGGAGAAAATCCATGGAGGGCACATAAAAGGATGCCCTAATAGTTAGAGGGCATGCCAAGGAAAAATATAAAATGAGATTTAGTGATAGATATAAGTCTAGAGGTAGATCCAAGTCTCGAGGAAAGTTTGAGAGAAAATGTTGGAAATGTGGTAAGCCTGGATACATGAAGAAGGATTGTAGATCAAATAATATTGATTTTGTAAATATATATTATGAATCCACTTCCATAGAGATAAATAAATCCACTAATGAATGATGGGATGTATATATGGCATCTTGCTCCACACGTTTAGATAGAAATAATTTTTTGATCGATATTGGTACCTCTTTTCATATGACTCCTCATAGGGCATGGTTCAGTGAATATGAAAGATATTATGGAGGGGAGGTATTGTTGGGATATGATTCACAACTTAGAATCATTGGTCATGGAAGCATGAAAATATTGTTGCAGGATGGTAGGGTTAAAAACCTCCTAGGTATGATGCATATTCCTAGCCTTGCTAGAAATTTAATTTTTGTAAGTAAAATGGCTGATGCAGCACTAAATATTAGTTTTAGTAAGGATTCATACAAAATGGTTTGTGGATCTATGGTGTTAGCTATGGGAGTTCAGATTTGAACCTTGTATAAGTTATTGGGAAGCACTATGAAAAATGAGTGCAACAACTCAACTATTCCTGAGGTTGAATCAGATAAAATTTCAATGTTATGGCATCATAGAATGAGGTATATTAGAGAAAAGGGATTGCATACCCTGTACACAAAATGTATGGTTCAAGGTATCCCTAATTAATCAATCTATGAATATTGTATTTATGGCAATCAGAATCATGTGAGTTTTCCATCTGGTGTTGCAAGATCAAAAGGGGAATTAGATCTAATTCATAGTGATATCTTTGGTCATGTTCCTATTCCATCCCTTGGAAAATCATGGTACTATGCTTCTTTCATTGATGAATTTTCAATATATGCATGGATTTATTTTCTTAAAAGTAAATATGAAGTGTTTGATAAGTTTAGAGAATTTAAAGCACTTGTTGAAAATCAAACTGGAAAAAAATATTAAGGTTTTGAGGTCTAATAATGGAGGAAAGTATCGTTCAAATAAATTTGAGGATTTTTGTAAACAATGTTGTATTGCAAGACATAATACTACTCCATAGACACCTCAATAAAATGGAGTTACTAAGAGATTGAATAGATCACTGATGGAAAAGGCTAGAAGTATGCTCAATGGTGTTGGTATGGCACAAGAATTTTGGGCAGAGGCAGTGAATACAACATGTTACTTGCAAAATAGATCTCCTACATTAGTATTGTTGGATCAAACTCCATATGAAGCATGGTTTCATAAGAAACCCTCTCTTTCACATGTTAGATTTTTTGGCTATGATGCATACATGCATATTATAAAGGATAAAAGAAGTAATATTGATAATAAGGTTGTTAAATGTATCTTTATTTGTTATAAAGATGATTTTAAAAGATATAAACTTTGGAATCCAGAAACTAAAAGTATAGTTTATAGTAGAAATGTGGTGTTTAGAGAAATTAAAAGTGATCATAGAAAGAAAGTAATAGAAGAATAACCTGAAAAGGTACAATTTGATCTCATGGAAGAAGAATCCTACTCATCAGAAGAGGATGAACCAGAGGTTCAAACACCTATGGTAAGAAGATAAACACGAGAAAGAAGGCAACCTGATAGGTATAGTTCATCTACTTTTCCTTATTCCTTTGTTTTATTTGTTACTAATGAAGATCCTAGAACAGTTAGAGAAGTTTTTAATCTTGAAGAGGCTAACCTTTGGGAAGAATCCATGAATAAGAAAATGATGGCCCTGAAAAAGAACGAGACATGGGATCTAGTAAAATTACCTAGTGGAAGAAAAGCAATAGGTTGCAAATGGATCTTCAAGAAGAAGCAAAATGTTGAAGGTAAAGTGGAAAAACATAAAGATCATCTGGTTGCTAAAGGCTATTCTTAGGTAGAGGGAATTGATTATGGTGAAGTATTTTCTCCTATTGCAAAGCTAACCTCAATAAGATTTATTTTATTTGTGGCTACTACATTTGATCTTGAAATAGAGCAAATGGATGTAAAAACTGCATTTCTTCATGGATATTTAGAGGAAGAAATCTATATGAGATAGCCTAAAGGATTCATTGTTGAAGGAAAGAAGGATTTAGTATGTAAGTTAAATAAATATCTATACAGACTGGAATAGTCACCTAGAATGTGGTATCAAAAATTTGACACTTATGTTTTAGGAGTTGATTTTATTTGTAGCAATGTTGATCATTGTGTATACTCAAAGCAAATTGGTAATGAACTTATCATTATAATTTTGTATGTTGATGATATGTTACTAATTGGAAATAGTAATAAAATGGTTAGGTAAGTGAAGCTTCAGTTAGCATCATAGTTTGACATGAAAGATCTTGGTCTTGCAAGTTTCAGTTTGGGTATGCAAATAAATAGAGATTGTTCAAACAAAAAGTTATGGCTAAATCAGAAAAAGTATGTTGAGATAGTTTTGAAGAGATTTAATATGCATGATTGCAAATCAATGAAGGTACCTATTCCTTTGGGTGAAAATTTGTCTACTGAACAATATCCAAAAATAAAATAAGAGGTAGAATAAATATCCCATGTTCCTTATGCTAATGATGTAGGGAGTTTTATGTATGCCATGGTGTGTACTAGACCAGATATTGCCCATGCAGTGGGATTTTTGAGCAGATATATGTCTAAACCTAGTAAAGAGCATTGGAATATTGTAAAAAGGGTTTTCAGATATTGCATGGTACATATGATTTTTTAATCTATTTTGAAGGTATAGATAAAGAAAATAAATCCTTTGATATAGAAGGTTCTTTTGATGTAGATTGGATTGGAGATATTGACAATATAAGATCTACTAGTGCATATGTATTCAACTTGTTTGAAGGGGCTATTAGTTGGATGAGCAAAATGTAAACTATTGTTTCTCTTTCAACCATTGAAGCTGAGTACATGGAAGCCACTGATACAAGTAAGGAAGTAGTATGAATACAAAGACTATGTGTTGATATTGGGTTCTTTCAAGGAGTTGTGAAGATAAATTATGATAGTTAAAGTGCTATATTTTTGGTAAAGAACCCTTCTCCCCATTCAAGAACAAAGCACATTGATACAAAGTACCACTTCATTGGGGACATGATTGAACAGAAGAAAGTGTTCCTAGAAAAAGTGGATACCAAGAAAAAAATTGCAGATGCTTTTACCAAGGCAGTTAGCATAGAAAATTTCATGTTTTGTATAGTTAAAATGGATCTAAAAAGACCAAGTGTTGGAACTAACATTGATTACAACCTTTATGCAAAGTATTCAACAAGTGGGAGAATATTGGATGTGTCTCATCCTTTGCAAAGGAAGTATTGTACAACAAGCCCCTATTTTTGTGGTCCCACTTATCGGTGAGCAGCCCGATGGGGTTTGGGGGGGCGTATCCCCCCCCAACGGGGGTCCCAGGGTAGCGCCCTCAAAAAAATGTTTTGGGTCCCCATTTTTTTGAAGTGGTTTTTGGAGTGATTTCTAGGATTATTGTGATTGGTGGGTATGGGTGGTTTTAGCCCATGGTATTGCACCCATGGTATTCTAATACCACATTGTGGTTTAGGGTTGTAAGAGTTTCCTTTAATATTGATTGTAATATCCCATCACAGGTAAGTTGTGAACAATAATAGAAAAGGAGGTGTGACTCTTGTTTGCTGGAGTAGCCCATATTAGGTGAACCAAGGTAAATCTCGTGTGTTCTATGTGCATGATTTCTTGTGAGTTGTTATCTTCTTTACGATTTATTTATTTCTGTATTATTATTCTAGAATAATTTTGGTCATATCACTTCAATTTTAAGCCAGTTCCCTTTGAAATTGGTGGCCAAAACAACTCAGTTTTGTGGTCATCCCTACTAGGTATGGCTAGTAGTCCCAATAGTCCTAATTGGACTTGCCAAGGACATCCATAAAATGACTTACAATTTTGGTTTGATTTTAGCATAGATCAATTCTACAACATTAATATAGCAACATATCCAAATTTGGTAAATTTTGCAGTAGATGTGATAGGTCGATTAGAGTTTTTATGATTGAAATCTTACTTGCTCCTACTAGGAAAACCACAAGTTTTGCTAAAAATTACACTTTTATTATGCTCATATTCTCATAAAATCATCTCATTAACATCATATTAAAATTTCAAGTCATTTTGAGTTGTTTAGAATAGTCGCAAATAATTTTTATATTCATACATGCATACTTTCTATGGTTTTCCTAGTTTTTATCACTAAATGCATATGCTATTAACATCATTCAATATCTTGTGTGTAGGTGTAGGTATTCTAGGAATGAGGTGGGAGATAAGATATATATTATAAGAAGCCCAATATTAGATCTCAAGTGTAGGTTGTGAGAAGAACATTGAAACACACCATTAAGATTTTGAAGGGATTTATTCCCTTGTAATTTGTAATCTGAATGTATAAAAATGATAAACCCTCAAATGGGATGTATTTTAACCTTTTGGAATTTATGAATTAATAAATACAAGGATAAATCCCCCCTATTTTACTACAAATCATTCTTCATTTCAATAGTTTACATCTTTTGCATCTTTCCTTTGCATGCTTGCTTAGAAACAATAGATAGCATTTCAGTTTAAACACACATTTAAGGCATGTCATTTTTTGTGCTTCTTTAGAAGGTGCCAATATTTATGATTTTCTTGAACAATTTTCTTTAGAATGGAAACAATAGTCTTGTTTATGGCCTCAACTTGTTCATTTCTCTAGGGGTAGTAAGGTGTTGAGAAACTATGCTAGATATGATATTTGTTGCAGAGTGCTCAAAAATCCTTATTTTTGGAGGGACCATTGTCTGAAATGATCTTTGATAGGATACCAAAATGATAAATAATTTGATAGAGTATGAACTATGCCATTTGAGGTCCCATTGTGTTAATGAGAGGGATTGCCTCAATACATTTAGTAAAGTATTAAGTAGTAATGTTGATGAATGTATGACACCCCTAAGAAGGAGGTGAAATTTTTCCAATAAGATCAAGGCCCTATTAGGAAAAGGGCCAAAGAGCCTAAATTGGTTGCAATGCTTGTGAAGGTATATGGGTTAAATTGGTATGATATTGGTATTTGGGACACTTCTTGATATATGCACAACAATCACACTCCATTGTGGGCCAATAATACCCCATACATAAGATGTGATTTGCAATGGCCATCCCACTAAAATTACCAACACATGTACCATCATGGGCCAAATTAATCATCCTATTTCCTTCCTGTGGTTTAATATAGTGAAGGAGAATGCCATTATAGCCATGATGATAAAGCACATCCCTTGGGAGATTATATTGAGCTATGTTTTATTTAAAATTTTGTTTAGCAGCTAACAACAACTCTTTAGGAAGGGATCCAAATTTGAGAAAGTCCTTCACCTTATAGAACCAATTCTGATATGGCTTTGCTTGGACAAAATGGGCATCTATTCATCTGAAATAGCCAATTAAGAAAGCTTAGTGATACAGATGTGAGTTATGCTATCAAAGGGATTCTATGAAATAAGAGATCCAGGAGATGCCATAGTATCTATAAAATGATTAGTTGATCTTGGTAAAGCATCGATGTTGTATCATTCAAAGTTAGTGAGGAGCTTGTTGACTATTTATTTATAAGATGTTAAAATCAGGTATTTGCATTGGTAAATCACTCTAGCTTGATTAACCACAAGTTGGGAGTCATTGATGATTCAAATTCATTTAATGTGCATAGCCACAATAGTCTAAAGTCCTAGAATTAGGGTCTTATACTTTGCATTGTTGTTTGTACAGGGAAAGTCAAGTTTGAAAGAAAATGAGATAGAAATCCCTTGTAATGAAAAGAAGAAAACTCTAATACCTACCCTTTGTTCACACTTAGAACCATCAAAGAAAAGGATGAGGTTGACTTCATTCTCAAGTTCAACATGCTCTTCTTGCTCAATAATACTGAAGATGAAGTCATTAAGTAGCTCGATTATAAGAGGTTTATCATTTGGAAGAGGAACTTCAACAAGCTGGTTAGCAATTACTTGAGCCTTTAAGTATTTTTGACTATCAAATTCAATATCAAACTCTATTGAGAGCATTATACATTTGGAAATTCTACTATTAGTGTATGTGCAACTCATCATATAGTGTAGATAATTTTCTTGAGCGATGACATAAGTTGTATGGTTGAGCATGCAGTGGTGAAGCTTTTTTGTTGCAAAGACCACAATAAGACAAAGCTTCTCCACATATGTGTATTTTACTTCATAAATCACCAAGGTGCAACTAATATAATATATGGCTTGCTCTTAGTTATTTTTTTTTTATTTTGGGCTAGAATAGTCCCTAGGGAAAATTAGTGGCAAAATTTTACAAGTGAAAATGAATGCCTCGATGAGGCAGTGACAAAATAGGTGATGATGCTAAATAGCACTTAATAGCATCAAATGCTTACTGATATTATTGGGTCCATGTAAAAGCTACTCCCTTTTTTAAAAGGTGATTAAACGACTTGCATTTATCGAAGACTTGTACGATGAAGTGACAAATCACTTGGATCTTCCCTTACAAGCTACGTAATTATTTAAGATTTGTAGGGGAGGCTTTTGAAAATGGCATTGACCTTGTTAGGGTCCACTTCAATACCTTGCTTGGAGACTATAAACCCTAAGAGTTTACCAAAAGTGACACCGAAGACACACTTCTTAGGATTAAGTCTCACATTGTGCTCAAGAAGTCAATCAAGAACTTTGCATGTCATGTCAAGGTGCCTAAGAAGAGTTTTATATTTAGCCAAAAGTTCATCCATGTATTATTTAATATTCTTACGCATGTAATCATGGAAAATGTATGTCATGGCATGCTAATAAGTAGCTTCTATATTTTTTAGGTTGAATGGCATGACTATATAGCAAAATGTACCCCAAGTTATTATAAACTATGTTTTGTGTTGGTCTATAGGATTGAAATGAATTTGATTATATCCTAAAAAACCATCATTAAGGGAGAGCATTTCATGGCTAGCAATTGAGTCTACAAGTGTATCAATTTTGGGTAAAGGAAAGTCATATTTAGGATATTCTTTATTCAAATCATGAAAATTAGTGCATATGTGAATCCTCTTTACTAACATGCACCATGTTCGAAAGCCACTCCGGGTAGTCAATGGGTTGAATGAAACCCACATCTAAAAGTTTTTTCAAATTTTCCTTGTCCATGAGGGATATGGTGGGATGAAGTTTTTATAATTTTTGTTTAATCAACTTAGCATCAGGATGTAAGGTAAGATTGTGAACAACTAAGTTTTGATCTAGACTAGGCATGTTCTTATAGGACAAAACAAAAACTTATTTATATTCAATCAAAATGGCAATGAATTCTTACCTTTCTTTATATGAAATATATTTTTTGAGTTTGACAATCTAGGGGTCTGCAATATTAGTGCTAAGTTCTACATCAATAGTATCCTCAATGAGCATATGAGAACCCTCTTCTAACTGATGAGGAGTAGGAATAATATGGATATCATAAATGACATTTGTAGGGATTAAATGTTCTATTTTAGTGAGGTCAGATTGATAAATAGGATAAGAGGCAATAGGGAAAGAAGGAAGGTACATGTTGGTGTCATGGAGAAGTTGGTCAGAAGGAATGAAATTAGATGGGGAAGGGGAAGAGGAAATATTATCAAATTCAATGAGACTATGATTGATATGAATGGGGTTACAAGGGAAATTCAGGTCATGGATAGGAGAAAATATATCAATGAAAATCATGTTTATATAAGGGAGTAGGTGAAAGGAGGAATTAGAGTCTAGGTTCCCATGCTTGGAAGGAAGGAGTTGGGTTAGAATGGGAGGATGAGAATTGGGTTGGGCTATTAATGGTTGTGGTGGATGATAGATGGAGGATCGATGTGCTCCAAAGAGAGGAGGATAATAATGATGAGGTGGTAAATAGGAAAGAGACATAGGTAAAAATAACCATTTTCCATGGGATCTATGATGGGAATGATGAGGTATGAGTCTTCTTTAGAGCTACAAGAAGTAAATGAAAGTTGATCAAATATCTTGTTGAGCTCATTTCCTGAGGAGTCGAATGGGAAGGCATTAATGGTGGCCACTTAGATAGAATCACCTAACAAAAGGTATGTGGATTTTGAATCAATGCAATTATCATCGCTATCCTATTTGATACCAAGATGATATATTGGAGTTTATCTCCAAGGAGGCTAGTTGGAGAGGGACTGCCATAATCTAGACCAAATTTATCATTAGCTAATTGATAATGGGGCTCAAGAATGTCGTGAGTACCTTTCTCATAGTGGATAAGATCGTATTATTTTCAATTGAAGCATTGAAAACACTACATGGTGAAGGAATGGTTAGACAAAAACTATGTATTACCACAAAATGGTGGTTTGGGATATCTATTAAGAGGTTTAGCAAGAGTAGCATCAATTCCCCATATACAAAATTAATACAATTCAAGGAGGATCCCACAGGATAGACTGGACCTATGGCTATAGGAGGGTCTCATGAGAGACCAAAATCTCTAAGTGACTCTATAAATGGTGGGGTAAAAGTAACATTTTGGATAACGTACTCACCTATATCAGGGTTGGTCATGTAGACCACAACATGGGTGGATTAATATGTGGATGAAGAAGAGGATGCCCTGCCATCCTCAACATGGAGTAATGGCTTGTATGAAGGAGGAAAAGGAGTGTGAGTGACATGAGTAGTGGCAAGAATGGGGGCATATATGTGAGAGGAATCTAGAGGAGGAAGTGGTTCATGTTGGGTGTGTTGGAACCGATTCTTGCATCCGTAGGATTTTGACTGTCACGCTACAAGAATCCGTTTGAAACCAACGAGCTATTATAGGCTCTGGTCAACCTGCCTCATTGTTCTGCTAAACACAAATATTGCTAAAGAAAACTACAGAACGGGTAAGGAAACCCCAACGGTAATTCTATGGCTAAAACTCTAATTACACGCTCCAGATTTATATTATATTATATGTATTAAAATGACCAAGCATGAAAACAACCATTTGTTATGCCTTATGTAGACCGGTGCCTAGATTCATTGGGTTGTTATAGCAATTTAACAACAATTTTAATATGAAACAGAAAGAAGGGGAGAAGGAAAATTGGTGTTCTTAATCTCATTCGAATATCACAATAAAATCAAGAGTTAACCAATGAAAGAAACGTATATAATGTGTTCAAATAATGTAACCCATTACACAGTGACACACAGTACTGAGACAAAGATATGATAGGAATAAAATTCAGAATTGTATTGATTTCATAAAATATTACATGCAGAGTGGGTGAAATGCCTTTTAACTCTATTTTTCTCAAAGAAATACATCAATACAATGAAGAGGACTCTGTTCAAATAATGTAACAGGTCTCTCCAACTCTCCTTGTTCCAATCTAGTAACAGTAGAGTCTCTAAATCCTAGGCTCAAAAAGGTAGGAAATGATCTCAGCTTCTTGAGCGCTTTCCTATCACAATCCTGCAAAGCAAAGGGAAGAATAAGAAATGAGAAAGGAAAATAGACATAGAAGGGGATACAACAACACAACTAATAGGGCACTCAAGTATACCTCTTAGCAAAAATGCTATTCTCTAATTGCTTGATGCAGAATCTATCCACAACTGCCTCTTCTTATAGCCTCATGGTTCTTGATTCTATTATTTCTGGTTTATTTTTGGCCTTACACTTGTCTTCATCTGATTTGATCTCCAAAATTGGTACAACTGGCTTCCACTATCTTTACCTGCTTGAAATGAACTCTTCTCCTTGACCTTTTCAAATAGTAGTTTATTTTAACCAGTGATGGTGGTCTTGGGAGAACCCATTTCCTCTTGTACCACCTCCTTCACAACTGTTCCCAATGTTTCTTTTTGGACTGTCTCTTTAACTGCTTCAAAGATTTTTTCTGTTAGCTCAGGATTTTGTTGTGATGAACCTATTTCCAGATGCTGACCGAGAGTTCTAATTTCCTTCCCTTTTTGGACTTTTTGTAGCTTTTCTATTTGCTCAGTCATCAATCTCCATACCTCTGTGTCAAATGTGGCTGCAATCCTCAACATATTCATTTCTTGCAAAATTCTGTTCTTCTGTATGGTAATATTGGGTGCGTTCCTTTCATACTGAAAGAGTAACATCTCTACAGTGTTTACCATGAGTGTTGTTTGTCTAATCATTTTTGCTTCATCACCTGTTTCACAATCAAACCTTTCCATGATGCTTTTGAACACTTCTTCTATATCTGTGGCTACTAAGCACTGGTCTAAGGATAAACCAATGTCTACCAATCTATCTGTTGCATCTCTTACCAAATCATCCATTTCATTCACAACATTGACCCATATTTCCCGGTTTGCTCCAAACAGGGCTGCTTTAAAGAACTCAAAATTGAGCTGGATTTTGCTGCCATCATTTGTTATTATTTCTTGTCCCTACAGCTCTTCAAAATGATCTCCTATAAAATCCAAGGTAGGGTGAATGATTTCAAAATCTTCTTCTCTTTCTTGCATCAGGGTGAGAATTTCTTGAGCAGTTATTTGAATCACCCTTATTTGTCTGAACATTTCAGTAAAGCCCTTGGCATGAGCTCTTATCTTCATTGACATATTTTTCTTCATTGTATTAAGATAATAAGCATGATCTTGAATTTTTACCATCGAAGGGGGTTGGGTACTGGAGGCATCTCTTCGGTTTAATTCTTCCTGTTGCTTATTTATTAATGCCTTTAGCTCTACCTTTTCCTTTCCCTCTTTCTCCAATTGTTTCCTTAGCTCTGTAATTGTTCCCATGAATTGATCTATGGCTTGATTTTGCATTGCTTTGACAACTTTGGCCACTTCACCTTCTTTCCCTAGTACCGATGAGCCCCTAGTTTCTTCATTGACTCTGAAGACTAGTGGGTCCTGCAGAGCAGGAAGATTTATCTCTACAATATCTGATATAGGCACCTCTAATTTATATTCTTCTATGAACTGTCCTCCTATATTCCCCATCCCTACTACTAACTACAATTCTTGTTCATCTACAGTAGTGAAGGTAGTCTGTTCATCTGTTCTTTCCAGAACAACCTTTGTAGAGGGTAAAGACAATCTGGGTTTCTTATTTTCCATATGAGTTACCTCTTCTTGGTTCTTCACTAGGTGACTTCGGAAAAGGCCACCCAATCCACCAGTTCTCCTAGGATTCATTTGTATTACTGATGGAATTTTAATCTCCTGTCCCTTTATTGTTATAGTGGTAGGGATAGCCATGGGTGCCAATTTCTTTACACTTGTTACAGTTAGAACTCTATCAAAAATAGGAACTATGGCTTGTTCTGAGAGGGGAGACTCCTGAGTTGGTGTTGTTGCAATCTCCTTCCCTTTATCTATATTCTGGTTTTTGGAAGCTTCCTGGGAAGTGCTTGGTGTTGCTTCTATTCTGAGGTGAGTACTTTTGGAAGGCCCAACCTGTTGCTCTACTATATCTATAGTTTTGATAGTGACTTCCATTAGATCAATACCCTGTTCTTCTATCAACTCTAACAAGGGGTCTTCTTTGATCGCTTGGCCTATTCCTGGTATAATAGGTGCCACAACATCTACTGAACCTTCTCGAAGCCTCCTTAACTCTGTGGGGTAATCATAGGCTTCACAAACCTGTGTGCTGCCCCTCATTTCGGGAGGGAAATCATCCCATACTTTTTGCAAATCTAATCCTTTTTCCATAGCCTCTAATAAGATTTCTTCAAAAGCATCTTCGCGGTGTAGTATTCGGGCGTATTCTCTTTTCACCATCATTCTGTTGTATGTTCCTTTTGGGTCATAAAATCTCCAAGTTACTTCATCGAATCCCCTGTTATCCAACTCAAACATTCCTTTGAGCAAGGAGGGGTAGCCTACAAATATAAAATCTCCAAAGCGATAGGGAACATCGAGCCAGGGAACCTTACCATGTTTCTTCACCAACCTCATCTTAGCCTCTTCGGCCACTTGCCTACATAATTCCAAAGCTGCTAGGGATAATGGGCAGTACCTCGGTAGTAATTTAGGGGGAATTTTAGCCCCATATAATCTGATATAAGTAAAACCTTCTGTAAAGAAAAAATCCCCAATTTCCTTCTCTTTGATAAAGGCTCTCACCCCTGGCCCTAACCTCTCAGGGACTAATCCTGTTAGAACCCAATGAATTTCTACCATGAAATGATCACAAAACCAGCCCATGTGAGTTCTTCCTTCGTGTATTCTCTAGAAGTTGTTCTGAACATAGGGGCTGTCAATGGCTCTTACTCTTTTATGGGCTTCTTCTCCCAATTGACCCGCTATTAGATGGATAAAAATTGAATATTGTGAAAAATGGGGCATCTCCTGCCTCTGTTCGAAAATTGCTTTCCTTAATTCTACCATTTCTTTATGCATCTGGGTACTTAATTCCAATTCCCAAGCATATATTGGAGTGTTATGTGCCCTATTGCATTGTGCAGCTAAATATAAAACCCTTTTTGTTATTCTACTGAGATCCTGTACTCCCAAAACTATGTTTATCATATCACAGAAATCTTGGACCCATGGCTTAAAGGCATTTTTCCTAATTGGGAATTTTTTGTCTATTTTCTCATGTGTATCAAACAAGTTTTTAAAGACTTCCATATCTATAAACATACGATATTGGTGTTCGATTACCTGGTCTACCAGAAAGGTGGTATACGCTGTCAATTTGAAAACTTCCTGGATGTGCTCGACCTTAATGCTGAACATCGACCGATTTTTATTGTCCCGAAATGTCCTTGTTCTTTCATCATATGCCACCACTAGCCATGCCATCAAATCTGAGGAGAAGTGCACTTTCGGACATACCAGCTTCCCAAGGTTGTTGTTCCATCTATTATTTCTAGGGAAACCCCTGTATTGCAACCTATGAGCTTTATGAAATAAGTCGGCCATTATCCATGGGGTCCGGTCATCATTCTCCATTACATGGAAAAAACTATTTATACATGCATTGTCGATTTCGTACTGCTGGGCTAGAGTAGGTCTTTTATCAGCTCCACACTTCTGAGCAAATTCATACATGGTGGTACCAGGAACAGGCGGTCCAGAGATCACAGAGTATGGTGACTTGTTTGTGATGAATTGTATGGCTTCTCTGGTGTCTTTGGGTACGAAAACATCTCCCCATGATGCCATTGTTCTTAAAGTAGCAGATAAGGTCTTTCTGTGACTACGAAGCTTGAAAATATTCTTCTCTCTATATTTTTTGTGTATCAACTTCTGTTCTTAGCTCGCCAGGGTAGTGGCATTGACTATTTTTGGTGAGCTCATATACAGGGTGGTGGAATGGGTTCGATAATCTCACATATTTTGTCATTAACACGATGCCACCAACTATTGTTTAAAATTGGCCAAAGAAATCGTGCCAACGCATCCTTTTTTGGGGTTTAGCATTTATGATGGGTAACGTCCTTCATCCTACATGTCCTGGGACCTTTTGATTTATGTGCCTGTAATCATTAAAACCTCCGCTATTCATCACTAGAACCTTTTAAAGCTGGCATGGAACTGATATGTGTAATGGGGGTGGTTTCCATTTTGAACCTCGTGCCACCTCGGACTTGAACGATAACTAAATTTTTGGGATCGATTATACTTTGCTTCAGGCAACAATCACCCTCGAGATCTTCACAAGATTTGATCTTTGGTGTGAGTGCCTGCTGTTATTATCTCGGATGTCCTTAGCTCTTTTGAGTCAACCGTGATCAAGCGCTACCATTGGATCTGAGTGGAGGTGAGCGCATCCGTTAGATCTATCAGAAGATGCCTATCATTTAAGCTCTGCTTGTTTCAACCTACTTGCTTACCGTTGCCATTAGATCTTGAATGAAGGTGAGCGCATCCATTAGATAAGTCAAAGATGCTCATTAATTTAGCCCATTTATTATTAATCCTTATTTAATCATGATTATCCAATATTTATCCCCATGATTTTTGACCTTAACCACTCGATTTAAACCTAGGTATCATATAACACGTTTACCCTTCCTTGCGATCACCATTAGATCTTACCATGGTGAAGGCGCGACCGTTGGATCTTTTGACCATGTGCTCGATTTAACATAAGATAGAAGGGACAAATAATAAAGTTCTTTAATTAATCAAAAGAAACCTTCTAGCTTAAACCCTGATCACCTTTGTCGATGCGTTGTCGTTAGATCAGTGTGAAGATAGGCGCTACCATCAGATTTATGGATCATTTTTTACCTTCATTTTTGCTTTTGACTTTTCACCGTTGTTATAGACCTTCACATCCATTGATATTTGGGCTTGCTCGAGCGCTTCTCGTAGATCTTAATCAACCTACGGGTTAGTTTATGATGGACATATAATGTTAACATTGATTAAGCCAAAAGGGGGAATGATTATCTAACGTGTTTAGACCCTTGTTAACCCTGTTTAATAATTTTAATTAATCTCTTAGGGCTTTTATCTTTTTAATGCTTCTTGCAGGGGCATGCCACTATTGGATTAGATTTGGATCGAACATTGTCGTCCAATTTTCCAAATTAGCTCGATGGTTATTCCAAAGGGGGTGCATACCTTTAAATCATTTTACCATAGCATTTTAACACATGATTAAATTAAAACAAGCGCAACCATCGATCTTGAGCTCGCTCGAGTGCTATCATCCGATTCATTGGATTAGCTCACTACTTAAATAGAATATTTGACCCGCAATGACTCATTTAAAGCTTTGACTCCTTGGAGATTTGTGCAGCCATTGGATTTGGCCAGGATCAAGTGCATCCATTCAGATCCTTGGAGTTGCATGGATTTTAATCGATTCTATCCTTAGGTTATAACCTTTTTAGACCTTTTGACTTATCATTTGGGTTTCTTCATGAGAGCGCATCCATCGGATCGGTTTAGATGATGCGCTATCGTCCGATTAAGCCTAATATGTAACCTTTTTACTTTGAACATGGCTTTGACTTGTTTGACTTATCTCTTGATTGATTTATTAACATGTCGTCATCCGATTAGAACTGAGTCGAGCATGGCCCTTGGATTGAATCTAAGGTGTATGCCTTTTAGTTAAATGGGATGCATGCCCTCATGATTTTAATTAAAGACCTTATTGCTAATTTTAATTTTTTGGGTTCTAGACCAAGGTGTTTAATTAGAGTATTACCTTTGAAAACCTTAGGACTTAAGGGTTTATCTTTTGGTTTAGGCCCAAGGGAAATTCTTCTATGAGGATCGGATTTCGGGTTAAGTAATCTGATTAATAAAATATTTTGCCATATCCACTTTGGAGATATTTGAGCATTTATAAAGAGGCACATTTTAACAACCAAGGTTAGACTTCATCAAACCAACCAATGAGAAATTTGGATACTCACACCAATTTGAAGAAGCGACCAGCATTATTATCATTTTGATTGAAACCAAAAAATTTAAATTTGGGGGTTTCAAAGTTGAGTCAAATTTGGCTCCAACATAGGCTCTGACTGGGACAAGGTGTTGAAAACATGAGGCACTTGAGAACCACAGAATCTCCTGGTTTTATTTGCAAAAGAAATTGAACAAAAATTTAAAAAATTTTGACTGCTAAATAAAGCTTGAAATACATAAAAGAAACTTTTTCTTCCTCTTTTCTTTCTTTTCTTCTATCTTTTTATATATATATATACTGAGAAACTGTATGAACAACATGATATCAAAGTAAATAGAGTATGGAAAACTGTAGATCCCTTTTCATTCAATTTGGAAACAAAGGTTAGAATTTTAGAAATCAATGAGTTTTATTTTGAAATATTGTAATGCTTGTTTTAGCTAAGTCATAAGATATGATTACACAAATTTTGTCACAGTCACTTGCTTCATCATATTTTTGCCCATGTGTGTGTTTGTGCATTCTTTTTTGGATTTCTAAATATTTCAGAACTTTACCATATCCGAGCAAAATAGTCAAGCCTAATATGTGATTTCACTCTTTAAAAATTTTCACCATTCTGCAGGGCTCCACTACCTATCAGGCATCTATAGCCCCGGTGGAGTTGCTTCTAATCCCATATTAGTTTTACCCTACTACCAATCAAGCGTCTATAGCCCCGGTAGAGGTTTTCCAAGATATCTCGGGTAGTGACTCAATTTTACTTTATTTTTTATTTTTCTTTCTCGTGAGAGAAGTATTTGGATATATAAGCAAATTGTGCAATAAGTATGCCTGAGTTGAGGATTAGTTTCTGGCTATAAAATATGAGTGTAATGATTTTTGGCTCAACTACCCTCTCAAAGATAACTCAATTCTTCGGAACTTTGAAGTCACCTTAAGTATCATTTGTAATGTGAGGCTTGACATGATGTTTCAATCAGCTTTGTTTTCTTTCTGTTTTATCTCATATCAAACAACTATTGCATAAACACTCATATTTGAAAAAAATTGTAAACCTCATCAGAATCTAAAATAAATCCCCTTTTTTCTTATTTTTTTTGGTGGAATAAATAGTTAGATATACTCATCAAACTAAGATATCATGTGTATAGTAAACTCAAAATTATTCAAGAACAAAAGAGAAGCTTAACTAATACACAAAATAACAAAATACACCACTCTATTTTTGGATTTTTGTTTTTCTATATATTTTTATTTGTTTTTGGTATAGTACACCTTCAACAGGGATTGTACATTTTGAGGTGTTGGCCATTAATAGGGATAGCCATTATTTCTCCTTGCAAATTCTGTAGCTTGTAAGTATTCTGACTGATAACATGGGCAATTTGATATGGGCCAATCCATTTAGGTTCAAATTTACCTTTTTCACCATGCTTATCATTTTTAGGATCCCAATAGATGACTATATCTCCTTGAGAAAAAGGAGTACCCTTAGCTTTCTTATTAAACAATTCCATGGTTTTCTTGGTTTGTTCCATCATTCTATTAAGGGTCTCTCTTCTTTGCTCTTCTAACAAGACAATTTGATCAAGCCTTCTCTGTATGGGATTGGGGTCTTCATGGTCTTGCAATAGGAGGGAAAGTGCCAATTTTTCTATTCTTGGGGGTAACAGGGCCTTCTCTCCATATACCATCTCATAAGGGGTTCTCCATGTGTTTCTTTTGATAGACAACCTATCAACCCATAAAGCAAATTTTAGTTCATTATCCCATCCTCTTTTATTCTTCCCTAATGACCTTTTCATTCTTGTTATTATGTTTTTATTTGATGACTCAGCTAGGCCATTTCCTTGGGGGTAATAATTAGTAGAATGAGATAATTCAATTCCATATTCAGCACAAAATTCTACCATTTCATATGAAACAAAATATTGTGCATTATCAATAACTAGTTTTTGAGGAACCCCAAACCTGGTCAAGATGTTTTCTTCTAAGAACTTGATGATAGTGGCAGTAGTAGATGTCCTCAGGGGTGCAGCTTCTACCCACTTTGTGAAGTAATCTATTGTAGTTATGATCCACTTGTGTTGTCCGGATGAATTAGGTTTGATCTCTCCAATCAAATCAATGCCCCATTGGGTGAATGGTGCTTCAATGATTACTGTCTTGAGAGGCATGGCTGCCAGATGCTTCTTTCCTACAAAAACTTGGTAGTTATGACAATTCCTAACATATTTATATACATATTTAAAAATGGAAGGCCAATAATATCCTGCTCTCATAATTTTATTAGCGATAGCTCTTGGAGCAAAATGTCCCCCACAAAAACCGTCATGGAATTCATTGATTATTTTTGGGACTTCATTTTCATATAAACAGACTAATAATACTCCATCAGGGTGTTTCCAATATAGCACACCATTCTGTATATAATATTTTTGAGCTTGAAGCTTGATTGACCTTATTCTGTTTATTGACATGTCTTTAGGGAATGACAGGGTTTGTAAGTATGACAAAATTTCTTCATACCATTTGCACTCAGTATTATTGATTCTTCTAAGATCATATGCCTCATCTATGGTGAGAACATTTTCAAACCCTTCTCTTTCTTTGTTTTCCAACAATTTAGCTAAACCTTGTCCTTTGATAGTTTTTACTATTTTGAATTCAGCATCATACTACAGAAGTTTTACCATCCATCTCGATGGTCTTCCTAATGGTTCTGATTGAGAAAAATATCTTTTATTGCTATAAAAGGGATGCAACAGTAAACCTTATTTGAACCAAATATACCTTTGAAGTGTTCTAAAGATTGTATGATTGCATAAGCATATTTTTCTAGCAAAGTATATTTGATATGTGCTCCTTTTAATCCTGAACTCATGAAGGCTATTGGCCTTTCATTATTTTCATTATATTTCTATGAAAGAACTGCAGCAATAGAGTGTTCAAATGCATATGAATAGATATTAAAATATTTTGCATAATCAGGGCAACTTAAAGCTGGAGTGGTTGATATGGCTTCTTTGATCTTGTTAAATGCTTCCATATTTTCTACTGTCCATTTTATTTCTCCAGTTTTCTTAACCATGTCATTTATGGGTTTGGTCATTTCAAAAAAATTTGGGACAAATCTTCTGATGAAATTTATCTTGCCAAAAAATGACCTGACTCCTTTTAAATTTCTAGGTGGGGGAATTTTGGAAATGGCTTCAATTCTTTCTAGATCAATACTTATTCCTTTTTTCTAAAACTATATGTCCTAGCAACTTTCCTTGTGTAGTCCCAAATATGCATTTCTTGGGATTTAAAGAAATTCCAAATTCCTTACACCGAGAAAAAACTGTAGTTAAATGTTCTAGATGATCTTCTAGATTCTTAGAAAATATTGTGATATCATCTAAGTATACAACTACAATTTTGAACATTAATCCTTTAAAGGCAAAGTCCATTGCTCTTTGAAAAGTAGCACCAACATTCATTAGTCCAAAAGGTATCCTTAAATATTCAAATGTGCCCTAGGGTGTAGTGAATGTTGCCTTATGTCTATCTTCTGGATTTATATGAATTTGATTGTACCCTAAAAATCCATCTAACAGAGACAATATTGTTGAACCAACTACTGCTTGCAATAATTATTCCATGTTGGGTAAGGGGTAATTGTCTTTTAATGAACTCTTGTTTAAATTTCTAAAATCTACACAGAGTCTAATATCCCCATTCTTTTTCTGATTGGTACTAAATTGGATATCCATGAAGAAAATCTTACCTTTCTGATTATTTTGGAATCCATTAATTTTTGTACCTCCTTTTGCATTATTGGGTGCAAAGTTGGATTGTATTTCCTTTGTTTCTATCTGAATGGCTTGGAATCTTCCTTTAAAGGTATTATGTGAGTCATTACATCTGTCTTGAATGTTTTGAGGTCCTCATAAGTCCAAGCAAAATGTTCTTTGTTCTTTTTCAAGAAACTGATATATCCAGCCTTTTCTTTAGCAGGTAAAGCCATGTCTACTTTCACTATTCTGGGTTCTTTCATTGAACCAATATTAATATCCTCAGATATCACTTCTCTTTGTAAAGGTTTATAGGCTTTGTCAAAATCATCAAATAGACTCTCTAGAGAAACTAATCCTTTGGGTATCTTATTAGTTTTCAACTAGATTACTTCTATTGGCTCTCCTATTTGATCTTTTAGCTTTTCTTCATATTTTTCATCATATATTACATCTGCATACTGATTTTGCAGGGTCATAAAATCTTTAATATCTATATCATCCTGAAACACCTGTAAATAGACTATGTTATCTGGTACAAAAGGTTTATAGACTGAGATAGTTGGAAATCTATCCATATATTCTATAGTTATCTTTGGGTGATCTAGACCTGAGGCATTCATAGCTAAAATATCTGCAACATGGTTTTGTTCTCTAGGAATATATGATATATTGAAAGCTAAGAATTTATCAATTTCTTCCAATACTGCATTTCTATATTGTTTAATTCTAGGATGCTTGGTCTGATATTTACCTTTGATTTGTAGTATAATAAGCTTTGCATCCCCTATTACAGTCAAGTAGTTAATACCTAGCTCTTTTGCTTTCCTTAGCCCTAATAGTAAGGCTTCATACTTAGCTACATTGTTTGTGCAAGGAAATTGTAATATGTAAGGAATACTAAGGTAGTTTCCTTTAATATCAATCAAATTTACACATGCACCTGCTCTAGATTGGGATTTAGCTCCATCAAAAGACATGGTCCACATTTCTTGAGTCAAAAATCTATCTGATTTGGCATCTACTATTTTTATATCTTCTGGATCCATGTTCTTTGCATCTAGTACTTCCACCAGGGATGGGTTGTGCAGTGTTCCACAGGGACGCGTCCCCCTGGAGGACACGTCCCCCAATTTCCCGCATCCCCCAGCACGGGGGGACGTTTCCTCCTGTCCCCCTTTTTTTGGGATGGTTGGGAAACATCCTCGAGATGGCTGAGGCCTATGGCCTCCCATCCCTAGGACATCCCCTTTTTTGGGCATCCCTGGGGATGGCCAGCCATCCCCAGGGATGGTTGGGCCCCATTGGGGATGCTTAGACCATCCCTGGGGATGGCTGGGCATCCCTAGGGATGGTTGGGCCCCATTGGGGATGCTCAGACCATCCTCGAGGACTCCCAGCCATCCTCGGGGATGGTCTGATCATCCCCAATGGGGCCCAGCCATCCCCCACAGCTGGGTGTCCTCACCCAAACAGAGTGCAATCAGAAATCTAAAATTTTGGTTTGTGCAAATTTGAACTTAGAATCTGGAGGCTTTTTCATTTTTTGTCATCCATAGGTACCAAATTGGATTTTTTAGCAGTGGTCTTGTTTTGTGTGATGACCTTCTCTAAGGCCTTCTAAATATTTCATGAATCCTGCAAGTTCATCAGCTTTATGCCAGTTCGAGTTGTTTAATCAGACAAAATGTCAGTATCCAAATTAGGATATACCAGATTTCTGTTATTACATCCTAATGGTAATCTGAAAAGGGAAATCACCTGAATAAGGCAGTGAATTTTGTATCTCTGCCCTTATAACACTTTGCTACACTTGGTTCACTTCTTGACTTTGGAAGAATGAAACACACTACCAGTGGGTATCTCATCCTTGAAATGTTACCAAGACAAGTTGAGTGACAATTGCATCTCATGGGAGCAGCTGATGAAGGCCACTTTAAGACCTTCAAATTCCATCGTTCATTTGTTGGATACACGTGCCAATTTAATGAGGTCTTAAGCACATTGAAAATGAACTTCCAAAGGTGTTGCAGGGTGTGGTTGCAATCAACTTTCAGGTATCTCATGCAGTTTGGCTAATTCTGGCTACATTAATCCGAGACACTGTTTGAATAATACCTTGTCTCTGCTTTTTTCTTTTACTTAAGCTGTGTGGACTGTAATGGCTTTTCTGCTAATGCAAATGTCTAAATGGAAATGCTACAACTTAGTTTTCAGAATTGTCAATACCAAATCCTTTCTAGGTTGGGACACATTCAATGTATGTCTAAGATGGGCAGGATTCAACTATGTGTAATAGTGCACAGTCATTGTATCCTTTGAATTCATGTGATTGCGATTTAACTAGGAAATGTAGGTCAGAAATAAGTGTTGCTCAAACCTTACAACCCTGAGCTTTGCTTTACACATTCCCAACTTAGGTCGTTTGAAGTTTCTTTGAGATAATAGCATAGGTTGTATCTATGTGCCTTACATGGTAAAAGTAACAATATTTATTATGAAGTCTTAAAGTGTGCTAGCATCTATGGCTATTACTAAGCTGGCCGCATGTCGATAGCTGATGCACCTGCACATCAAAATCATTTTCAAAATGGAGTGAGGACGAGTAAGAGTAACATGCAAGATGGGCTACAATATAATGTATTGACGCATAGCAATCTTGTGGAGTATTTGGAAAAAAGAGGAGACGTTGGCCTTTCTTTTGAGAAGTGAGCAATTATCTTGCATTGAACTTAGGCGGTCTTTGTCTTGTCAGAGATTCTCGAGAGACACAAGAAAGTGCAGGAGCCTGTGAATTTGAAGAAGAATTACACCTGCCTGTGAGGAACTTGCTAGAAATTTAACCAGAAGGCTTTATGATTGTTTCAAGCAAAAGAACTGCAAGTTATTTGTTTGTTGAATTAATCTTAACTCTGTGGCTTTCATATGTTTAATTTGAAGATAAGACAAACTAAGCAAACATTGTACTTAAAAGCTTATTGTTTTCCTGCAATAGCAAGTGACTGGGAGAACCTTCAAGTTATAGTTGTTGAACTTGAAACAATTAAATGGCTGCACTTAGTAACTAATATGAATATCCTAATACCACTTATGTGTTAGTAACTAATATGAATATGAATGGCTGCACTTACATAATTGATTACTAATATGAAATATCATTTTTGTTGGGTGTAGAATTCTGAATGTGTAGATTATTCTAAATTTCTAAAAAAATTCAATTTTTATAGTATTATACCAGCCGTCCCCCAGCCGTCCCCGAGCCGTCCCCTAAAATCGGCCTGTCGTCCCCCGCCGTCCCCCGAAACCCGTCCCCCCATCCCCTGTCCCCCAGGCTCGTGGAACCTTGGGGTTGTGCCATATTGAATAAAATACCATCCCTTTTTATTCCATAGAGTTAACTAAGTTAATCATGGTTTCATATGTTTGAATTAAATCTATGGAATAATTGTTGAATGGTTCCCTTCTCAAAATTATATTCTCCTTATCTGATATTGGTATTGTAGCATAGGACCAATCCAATTGAATTGAACCTCCCAGTTGTTCTACCCAATGTCTACTAATTAATAATGAGAAAAAATGAGTCAACGTCAACTATTGCAACATCCATGACAATGCCATTTTTGGGGAGTTGATCTAGAAAAACTAACAATCCAGTTATCACCCCTACACAAGGAATTTTCCTATTGTCCATTACAAAAATAGGAGCAAAATATCTGGTACAAATTAATCCCATTTGGTCATCTATCAGCTTAGGTATGATATTATATGAAGCTCCACTTTCTAGCATGCAATTATGAATCACATATCTTTCCCCTTCATCTGAATTATATCTTAATGACACATAAAAGGGTCTTAAATAGGATGGTGATCTTGTATCATGTTGATTTTATCTAACAACTTGGCAAGTTGGGTCTTCTTTTTTTTCTACTAATCCAAATTCTCTATAGACTTGTTCTCTGTACTATTGAACTTTCATAAGTTCTCCAAATGTGATATTAACCTTTTGCTTACTAATTTCTAACCCAGCATCAAATTCTATCTTCTTTATATCCAATGGTTTATTACTTTCTTCTTTGGGAATATCTTCCTCCGATTCTATTACTTCAGGAGTAATATTTTTAGGGTTCCTATCAGTTTTCTCTTTACTGATATTTTTCTTGGTGAAATTTTATTTTCTTGTTTCACTTGTAGAGGTTTTCTCTGTCCTTTCAGGGACTGTTCTATTCCTTAAATTTAGAAAATGGGTTACCTCTAATTTCTCAACCTCTTGAGCAGTGGGGATTAATTTCCCTTGCTTCATATTATCATATCTTGACTCATGTGATTTCTGCAAGATTTTAGTTCCTTTAGTTACTAAAATTTGAGGATGATGATTTGAAGCATATATCCATGTCTTATTCAAACAACATTTCGCTAGATTCATCTTTAATGGACTAGCATGCATTAATTCTTATATCCTCTTCTAATTTTGCATGCATATGTATATTATGTTGATCACTTAGATGAATTCCACATGCATCATGGTTATGAGGTGCATCACAAGTAGAGAAAAAATAAGGAAAACCTTTTGCTACATTGGTAGATGGCATTGGGTTAGTAACATTGTTCTGATCCCTGTCAGAATATTTTCTTTTCCACCTATTATTCCCATTACCTCTATTCCTATTTCCCTCTTCAAAACCATTATTGTTTCCCAAATTCTTATTGTAATTTTTCTTAAAGGGGGGATGGTTGTCAATATGTGGTCGCTCTGTTTGTGAAGATTCACCATTATTTCCATTTCTTTCAATTCTTGCTAACCTTTTACTCATATTATTGAATATTTCTATCATTTTACTATTCAACTTCTCCACAAGATCAATTTAAATTCTTATTTGTATATCAAATGCCACTCTCTTAGATTTTCTCTCAAGCATGTTAACTTCTAAAGAATAAGGCTTCATCTTACTACTGTCAAGCATATTTCTTTCTATATCCATTGTTTTTTCCATACAACCATCAATGGTAGTGGCTTGTTCTTATCTTAATTCATAGTTAAACTCTCCTTGAAAATAATTCTTATAAAAAAAATAGACTGAATATCACTAGGCCTGAGGTTGGCAGGGATTTTGTTCCTAGTCTTTGAAAATCTTGTGTTAAAATCACTAACAACTTCATTTTCTTTCTTCTTCATAGTGGCTAGCTCAGTTAACAATGATTGTTCATTTTTCCTTTCACCATACTTCTTTAGGAACACCTCTTCCATTTTGGTGAAGTTTGGGATATCATTGTTAGGAAGGGAATTAAACCATTCTCTGACATCTTTTTTTAAAGTCTGTAGAAATAGTCTTAATACTACATCTTCATGTTCAACTTCCAGACTATCCATTGCATATAAGAAAATTTTAATGTGATCCTCTCCAGTTACTGCACTGTTTCCTAAAAATTTAGGGAGGTATTTGTGAGCTTTACTGGGTAAGGCATTTAAATTTACTGGTAATGAAAAAGACCTATTTCTGTTAGTTATCCATAAATGAACAATAACATGGGCCATTGCTACTATAGAATTCAAATTCACAGTTGTAGCCTATAGTACCTAAAGTGGTATGGGTCTGGGCAACTTGAATGTAAACTGATGGATTATCTACCTTTGAATTATTATTACATGTATCTTCTATAGTAGAATTCAAATTTCTATCTACATTATAATTTAAATCATCTTCTATAGTGATATCAGTAGTAATAGTATTCTAAATTTTCTTTACGTATCTTTTACCGCAAGAATTTAATCTACTGTTATAAATAGTATTCTTAAAAAGTGGAGTTTTTTGGGTATGTATAAATACATCTAGATTCTCGAGTTCTGGAAATAGCTCCTTACCACTTCTCCTGGTGTTAGCCAACATGTTCTGTTCTCTCCTTTTTATTTTTTTCTTCTGGGTTCATCCACAAGAGTCACCAGCACTGGGGTGTAGGAAGAACAACATACACTTTTATCAAGAATGCTTGATATTATCACTCATCCTCACAGGAGTCAGTTCTTGGGATAAACCAAGAAAATACCAAAATTTCAAGAAGATCAAGAAAAAAAATTCAAGAAGATCAAGAAACATAAAGAAAAAATATTGAAAAACACAAGTAATAAAGAACGTAGAAAATGAAAAAAATTAAAACAAACACTTATTTATTCTAAATGGCCACCCGTTGATTATAATATAATGTCGTAAAATCCAGGTTTAGAATGTAAAAATTCTCCCCGACAATGAAGCTAAAATTTTTTTGGAACCGATTCTTGCATCCATAGGATTTCGACTGTCATGCTACAAGAATCTGTTTGAAACCAATGAGCTATTATAGACTCTGGTCAACCTACCTCATTGTTCTTCTAAACACAAATATTGCTAAATAAAACAACAAAATAGGTAAGGAAACCTTGGTAATTCTATGGCTAAAAATCTAATTACACACTCCAAATTTATATTATATTATATGTATTAAAATGACCAAGCATGAAAACAACCATTTGTTATGCCTTGTGTAGACCGGTGCCTAGATTCATTGGGTTGTTATAACAATTTAACAACAATTTTAATATGAAACAGAAAGAAGGGGAGAAGGAAAATTGGCGTTCTTAATATCATTCGAATATCACAATAAAATCAAGAGTTAAACAACGAAAGAAATGTATATAATGTATTCAAATAATATAACCCATTACATAGTGACACACAGTACTGAGACAAAGATATGATAGGAATAAAATTCAGAATTGTATTGATTTCATAAAATATTACATGCAGAGTGGGTGAAATGCCTTTTAACTCTATTTTTCTCAAAGAAATACATAAATACAATGAAGATGACTCTATTCAAATAATATAACAAGTCTCTCCAACTCTCCTTATTCTAGTCTGGTAATAGTAGAGTCTTTGAATTCTAGGCTCAAAAAGGTAGGAAATGATCTCAGCTTCTTGAGCACTTTCCTATCACAATACTGCAAAGAAAAGGGAAGAATAAGAAATGAGAAAGGAAAATAGACACAAAAGGGGATACAATAGCACAACTAACAGGGCACTCAAGTATACCTCTTAGAAAAAATGTTATTCTCTAATTGCTTGATGCATAATCTATCCACAACTGCCTCTTCTTATAGCCTTTGGTTCTTGATTCTATTATTTTTGGTTTATTTCTGGCCTTACACTTGTCTTCATTTGATTTGATCTCCAAAACTGGTACAACTGGCTTCCACTATATTTCCCTGCTTGAAATGAACTCTTCTCTTTCACCTTTTAAAATAGTAGTTTATTTTAACCAGTGATGGTGGTCTTGGGAGAACTCGTTTCCTCTTGTACCACCTCTTTCACAACTATTCCCAATGTTTCTTTTTGGACTCTCTTTACTTGCTTCAGAGATTTTTTTTGTTATCTCAAGCTTTTGTTGTGATGAACTTGTTTCCAGATGCTGACTAGGAGTTCTAATTTCCTTCCCTTTTTGGACTTTTTGTAGCTTTTCTATTTGCTCAGTTATCAATCTCCATACCTCTGTGTCAAATGTGGATAAAATCATTAGAATATTCATTTAATGCAAAAAAAATTTCTTCTGTATGGTAATATTGGGTGTATTCCTTTCATATCGAAAGAGTAAAATCTCTACAGTGTTTACCATGAGTGTTGTTTGTCTAATCATTTTTTCTTCATCACCTATTTCACAATAAAACCTTTCCATGATGCTTTTGAACACTTCTTCTATATTTGTGGCTACTAAGCACTGGCCTAAGGATAAACCAATGTCTGCCAATCTGTCTATTACATCTCTTATGAAATCATCCATTTCATTCACAACATTGACCCATCTTTCCCGGTTTGCTCCAAACAGGGCTGCTTTAAAGAACTCAAAATTGAGCTGGATTTTGCTACCATAATTTGTTATTATTTCTTGTCCCCACAACTCTTCAAAATGATCTCCTATAAAATCCAAGGTAGAGTGAATGATTTCAAAATATTCTTCTCTTTCTTGCATCAGGGTGAGAATTTCTTGAGCAATTATTTGAATCACCCTTATTTGTCTGAACATTTTAGTAAAGCCCCTGGCATGAGCTCTTATCTTCATTGACATATTTTTCTTCATTGTATTAAGATAATAAGTATGATCTTGAATTTTTACCATCAAAGAGGGTTGGGTACTGGAGGCATCTCTTCGGTTTAATTCTTCATGTTGCTTATTTATTAATACCTTTAGCTTTGCCTTTTCCTTTCCCTCTTTCTCCAATTATTTCCTTAGATCTATAATTGTTCCCATGAATTGATCTATGGCTTGATTTTGCATTGCTTTGAAAACTTTGGCCACTCCACATTCTTTCCTTAGTACCTATGAGCCTCTGATTTCCTCAATGACTCTAAATACTAGTGGCTCTTATAGAGCAGGAAGATTTATCTCTACAATATCTAATATAGGCACATCTGATTTATATTCTTCTATGAACTATCCTCCTATATTCCCCATCCCTACTACTAACTACAATTCTTGTTCATCTGCAGCAGTGAAGGTAGTATGTTCATCTATTCTTTCCAGAACAACCTTTGTAGAGGGTAAAGACAATCTAGGTTTCTTCTTTTCCACAAGAGTTACTTCTTCTTGGTTCTTCACTAGGTGACTTCAAAAAAGGCCACCCAATCCACCAGTTCTCCTAGGATTCATTTGTATTACTAATGGAATTTTAATCTCCTATCCCTTTATTGTTATAGTGGCAGGGATAGCCATGGGTGTCAATTTATTTACACTTTTTATAGTTAGAACTCTATCAAAAATAGGAACTATGGCTTGTTCTGAGAGGGGAGACTCCTGAGTTGGTGTTGTTGCAATCTCCTTCCCTTTATCTGTATTTTGGTTTTTGGAAGCTTCCTGGGAAGTGCTTGGTGCTGCTTCTATTCTAAGGTAAGTACTTTTAGAAGGTCTAACTTGTTGCTCTAGTATATCTGTAGTTTTGATAATGACTTCCATTATATCAATACCATGTTCTTATATCAACTCTAAAAATGGGTCTTCTTTGATCGCTTGGCCTATTCCTGGTATAATAGGTACCACAACATCTACTGAACCTTCTTTAAGCCTCCTTAACACTGTGGGGTAATAATAGGCTTCACAAACCTGTGTGCCGACTCTCAATTCGAGAGGGAAATCATCCCATACTTTTTGCAAATCTAATCCTTTTTCCATAGCCTCTAATAAGCTTTCTTCAAAAGCATCTTCATGATGTAGTATTCGGGTGTATTCTCTTTTCACCATAATTTTGTTGTATGTTCCTTTTGGATCATAAAATCTCCAAGTTACTTCATAGAATCCCCTATTATCCAACTTAAACATTCCTTTGAGAAAGGAGGGGTAGCCTACAAATATAAAATATCCAAAGCAATAGGGAACATCGAGTTAAGGAATCTTACCATGTTTCTTCACCAAACTCATCTTAGACTCTTCGACCACTTGCCTGCATAATTCCAAATATGCTAGGGATAATGGGTAGTACCTCGGTAGTAATTTAGGGGGAATTTAGCCCCATATAATTTGATATAAGTAAAACTTTCTATAAAGAAAAAATTACCAATTTCCTTCTCTTTGATAAAGGCTTTCACCCTTGGCCCTAACCTCTCGGGGACTAATCTTGTTAGAACCCAATGAATTTCTACCATGAAACAATCACAAAACCAGCCCATGTGAATTCTTCCTTTGCGTATTCTCCAGAAGTTATTCTGAAAATAGGGGTTATCAATGGCTCTTACTCTTTTACGGGCTTCTTCTCCCAATTGACCCACTATCAAATGGATAAAAATTGAATATTGTGAAAAATGGGGCATCTCCTACCTCTATTTGAAAACTGCTTTCCTTAATTCTACCATTTCTTTATGCATATGGGTACTTAATTCCAATTCCCATGTGTATATTGGAGTGTTATGTGCCCTATTGCATTGTGCAGCTAAATATAAAACCCTTTTTGTTATTCTACTGAGATCTTGTACTCCCAAAACTATGTTTATCATATCACAGAAATCTTGGACCCATGGCTTAAAGGTATTTTTCCTAATTGGGAATTTTTTATCTATTTTCTCATGTGTATCAAACAATTTTTTAAAGACTTCCATATTTGTAAACATACTAGATTGGTGTTTGATTACCTGGTCTACCAGAAAGGTTGTATACACTATCAATTTAAAAACTTCCTAGATGTGCTCGACCTTAATGCTAAACACTATATGATTTTTATTATCCCAAAATATCCTTATTATTTCATCATATGCCACCACCATCCATACTATTAAATCTGAGGAGAAGTACACTTTTAGACATACCAGGTTCCCAATGTTGTTGTTTCATCTATTATTTCTAGGGAAACCCCTATATTGTAACCTATGATATTTATGAAACAAGTCAGCCATTATCCATGGGGTCCGGTCTTCTTTATCCATTACATGGAAAAACTATTTATACATGCATTGTTGATTTCATACTACTAGGTTGGAGTAGATATTTTAATGGCTCTGCACTTTTGAGAAAATTCATACATGGTACTAGGAATAGGTAGTCCAAAGATCACAAAGTATGGTGATTTGTTTGTGATGAATTGTACAGCTTATCTGGTGTCTTCAAGCATGAAAACATCTCCCCATGATGCCATTGTTCTTAAAGTAGCAGATAAGGTCTTTTGTGACTACGAAGCTTGAAAATATTCTTCTCTCTATAATTTCTATTTATCAACTTCTATTCTTAATTTGACAAGGTAGTAGCCTCGACTATTTTTGTGAGCTCATATACAAGGTGGCAAAATGGGTTTGATAATTTTGCATGTTTTTTCATTAACACAACGCCACAAACTGTTGTTAAAAATCAGCCAACAAAATTTTTCCAACATGCCCTTTTTTGGAGTTGAGCGTTTATGATGGGTAATGTCTTTCATCCTACATGCCCTAGGACCTTTTTATTTGTGTTCCTGTAATCATTAAAACTTTTTCTATTCATCGCTAGAACCTTTTAATTTTACATGGAACTAGGATGTGCGATGGGGGTGGTTTTCGTTTTGAACCTCACATCACCTCAAACCAAACGATAACTAAATATTTGGGATCAATTATACTTTGCTTCAAGAAGTAATCACCCTCGAGATCTTCACAAGATTTGGTCTTTGGTGCAAGTGCCTGTTGTTATTATCTTAGATGCCCTTAGCTCTTTTGAGTCAACTATGATGAAGCACTACCATTGGATGTGCCTCTTTACATAATCATGGATCTCTTTATATAACCTTTTGATTTACCTTTGGTTCATGCACTACCATTGGATCTTGAGAGGAGGTGAGCACATCCATTAGATAAGTCAAATATGCTCGTTCATTTAGCCCATTTATATTCGTTTGTATTGACTCTGACTCATTCACAACCATCAGATCTTCTTGCTCTCATTGAAGTGCTACCATTGGATCTAGGTAGTTTATTATGCTCTTGGATATTTGATTTATGTGCTATCATCGAATCTCAAAAAGGATTAGCGCAACCATTGATTTTTGGGCTCATTCAAGCATTGTCGTAGATCTCCTGCAAGGTGTATGTTAAATAGTCAAAAAGGGGTGAATTATCATACTTGATTAGCCTTGGTTTAAATCGAAGGGGGGGTTTATTCAATGTGTTATACCCTTGCTAATTATATAATTAACTTTACCTTTATCTTCATCTTACATCTTACCATCCATGATTTTAGCATGGTCTTTAGATCTTCGATAGCTATTGGCATGGCCATAGATTTTAATCAACCTGTAGGTTAGTTTACAAGGGGTACATAATATTAACCTTGATTAATCCGAAAGGGGAATGTTTTAGCAACGTGCTTGGACCCTTGTTAATCCCATTTAAAAATTGAATTAATCCCTTAGGGCTTTTATATTTTTAATGCTTCTTGCATGGGCGTGCCACCATTGGATTAGATTTGGATTGAACGCTGTCGTCCAATTTTCCAAATTAGCTTGATGGTTATTCCAAAGGGGGCGCATACCTTTAAATCATTTTACCATAGCATTTTAACACATGATTAAATTAAAACAAGTGCAACCATTGATTTTGAGCTCACTCGAGCACTATCATCCAATTCGCTAGATTAGCTCACTGCTTAAATATAATATTTGACCCGTAATGACTCATTTAAATATTTGACTCCTTGGAGATTTGCGTAGCCATTGGATTTGGCCAAGATCAAGTGCATCCACTCATATCCTCAGAGTTGCATGGATTTTAATTGATTCTAACCTTAGTTTATAACCTTTTTAGACCTTTTGACTTATCATTTGAGTTTCTTTATGAGAGCGCATCCGTCAAATTGGTTTAGATGATGCACTATTGTCCTATTATGCCTAAGATGTAACCTTTTTACTTTGAACATGGCTTTGACTTGTTTGAATTATCTCTTGATTGATTTATTAACGTGTCCTCATATTATTTGGAATGAATTGAGCACAGCCCTTGGATTAAATCTAAGGTGTTCACCTTTTATTTAAATGGGATGCATGCCCTCATGGTTTTAATTAAATACCTTATTGCTAATTTTAATTTTTCAAGTTTTAGACCAAGGTGTTTAATTAGATTATTACCTTTGAAAACCTTAGGACTTAAGGGTTTATCTTTTGGTTTAGGCCCAAGGGAAATTTTTCTATGAGGATCGGATTTCGGGTTAAGTAATCTAATTAATAAAATTTTGCCTTATTCATTTCTGAAGACAATTGAGCATTTATAAAAAGGCACATTTTATTAATAACCAAGGTTAGACTTCATCAAACTAACCAATGAAAAATTAAGGTACTCACACCAATTTGAAGAAGCGACTAGCCTTGTTATCATTTTGATTGAAATCTAAAAAATTAAATTTGGGGGTTTCAAAGTTGAGTTAAATTTAGCTCCAATAGGGTGGAAGGAAAAATAGTTTGGGACACTACAATGGAGGATGAAATGTTATATGTTAATGGGAATGATGTGATAACTTGTCCAGTGATGGATGATGGAAGGGGATTCAATTGTGTAGAAATTAAAATGGCTTAATATGTCATCATAGTGGAAAGAATCATAGAGGTGGTTAGGAATGCAGTGGGGATTTATGTAATGGTTGATAATGAGGGCATAGAGGTTGGAGTGATGGGTCTAGAACAATAGGCAATAGGAAGATTTGATCTGTGATGGAAAGTAGGAAGGATATTGGAAGGGTGAAGTGGAGGATAAAAATGTGTTTTTTAAGAGGGCAGATAGGGGATGAATGTTGAAGGGTAGTGAAAGATGCAGAGGAAGCATAAGAAGGGGAATCATGGATTTAAGAAGAGGATGGTTGATTTTCATAATAATTTTGGTTGGGGTAAAGAGGTTGAGTATAAGGGGGAGAGTTTTGGTAATTTTATGGTGGTCAAAAAGGAGAAGCATGGATGGAAAGTGATGAAGAAGCATGGGAAGGATGTGAGGTGAGAGAAGGAGTTTGATGTGCCAAGGATGAGGAAGCATGATGTAAATTAGGGGAAGGGGGTGATGAGCATGTGATGGATTGGATTTAGTGGTATGGGTATGTGACAAGGTGGATTGAGTAGAGTGGTAGGATATTGGTTGAAAGGTCATGAGGGTGACAAACAGGTGAGTGGAAAGGAGGGGAGACTCGTATAGATTTGAGATAATGTTGCAATACTTGAATGGTTCATCATTAGCAGGGATGAAATGGATGTGATCCTCATGGATATATTTGAGGCAATGGTGTAAGGTTTAGGGGACACCTCACATATCCCTAATTCATGGTCTATCAAAAAGTATATTGTACCACATATCTCCTTTAAGGATGTGATATAGTGTATGGATAGTCTTCACATCAACTTGGATGGGCAAAACAACCATTCCAAACATTGAGTATAAAGCATCATTAAAGTCTTGGAGAGTGAAGGTGGAAGTGATGACATTGAAGGGTAGAATATTGAGTTTTTCAAGGGCAATGGAAGTGATGTTATTGATAGAGGATCTAGTTTCGACTAGTACACATTTAAAAGTATTTTAATCTATATGAGACACAATGTAATTGATTGCTTAATCTCATTAACTTAATCTCATAATCATAAAATGTAATTGATTGCTTCATGCAAGTTTAAATATTTTTTGCAAAATTAGAAAATGCATTTGGATCATGGGTTTGAAGGTTGATGGACTTGAGAATATCCATAAATGCTTCACGATGTGGGGGATATTATCGAATGAGTTCATAAATTAAAATCTTGGTGGATGCCAATTTGAGGTTGTGAATAAGATAGCTCCTTAATTAAAGAATAGGTCATGGAGGAGAAGATGTAAGATGAAGTGGAGGAGTTGGCACAGGTGAACTGGTGGAGTAGGCAAGGTGGAAGGCACATTAGAAGAGCCACTTGGTTGTTATTGTTAGTTAAGATATCTTTGGTTTTGAGTGACCACATCGATCATGCCAACAAAACCTTGGTAATATGGGATATTATTAACATGATTAACTTTATTTGGAGGAGTAGTGAGGTTGAATTCCCGCTAGTTGGCTATGTCATCCCATGTTGGGGTAAGAAGGTTTGATAAATTCTAAGGTTTTAGTTAGTGGGAGTGAGAGTATTGACAACTTGAATAGTCCCTTTGTTGATTAGATCTTGTACCAAGTACTTGAATTGGATGTAAGTATTGATATTGTGATACCTTTGATGATGAAAGACATAATATTGATACTCCTTGTATGTTTTTGATCTAGGCTTGGTAGGATCCTCTAGCTTTATTTGTGGTAAGAATATTGCTTGCACCTCATAAAGTCTTTAAATAATGATGGAGAGGGGCTCAAATGGAGGGGTGAAATTACGAGGAGACCTATTACTAGAGCATCTTGCATGATTATTAGTCTGGGTGGAATTTTAAATTTGGGTTGATCACCATGTGTTTCATCAAACATGACAAGCTAGAGTTGGATGCTCTAACTGAGTCCATACTCGATGAGAGAGGATACCTTCCTTTCCTCAAGAAACATTTTGGGGATGACTATTATTTAACTCTAGCATTACTTTGTAGTTGGGAAGGTGGTAAGGTGATTATTTGTGGTAGGGACTACATTGTGGATACCCAACTTCTTGCTAAAATTATAGGCCAACCCCAGACTACAAGATCTATGAGGAGGTAGAAGCACAATTGGGAGGTAGAAATCAAGGAGTTTTTAGAAAAGGCTAGAATACTTAAGCTAGCCAAGATGGGTATGCACAGGTCTAACCTTCCTTCTCCTTGGAATAGGGTCATGAAGCCCATTATGTAGTATATCACAATAGATGACCCTGACAAAGCCCTCTACAATTTTCACTTGGCCTTTGTTAACCACTTTAGGAATATTAATGTTATCAATGTTCCTAAATTCCTATTCCACTCCATGGGCTATTCCATCGAGACTTATCAAAAAAAGAAAAATTCCATGTTTCCTTCCCACCAAGGATTGTTTAAAATAATCTACAACCATTTCCTTATCCACTACCTTGAAGGCCCCCTTGTAGACCCCCTTCACCCTCCTAACCCTCCCCAGAAGTTTCCCAACCCCTCCAAGGTCAGGTCTAAGGAAGATGTTTCCATGAGCCCTATGGAAATTCCCTTATACAAGAAGAAAAATTTCATGGGATCTGATAAGGATGTTGATGATTCTACGAAGATGGAGGTTAATATTAAAGAGCCCATGAGCATTACCAGATCCTCTTATCACCTCATAAGGAAATTCATTCAAAGCCAACAAAAATCCCAGGAGGTGGTGTTCGATGATGAAAGTGATGATCCTACCCCTCGCTACTTCAAAAACTCATTATTAGAACCATCTCCACAACAATATCTCAATCCAAGGATTTGTTAGCCACCCTTAAGGAGATGTGTAATGCTCTAAATCTACTTTTTTCCATGAAGCTTTCTCTATAGTGATCATGGATGAACCTAAGTTTTTTGATGAAATTAAGGGTGGCACTCCAAAAATAGTTTCCAAGGAAGTGGTGAATGATACAGTGAAGTATGGTAGCAAGTATGTTGCCTAGGTGTTAATACCAAGATTACCTCTAGGGATGTTCCTTAGGATATTTCCAAGGTCATGTTCTAGGATTTTTAGTTTGTTGATTAGGGTTTTTTAGGGTTGTGCTTCCCTATCGGGTTTTATTTATAGGTTGTTTGCCTTGTTTTTGGTTTTTTATTTTGATAGTATCCTTTAATTTTGGTTTTGTAACAAGGTTTTGGGAGTCCTTTCAAAACCCACTTTAATAAATTTTAACTTATCAAAAAACAAATTGGGTTGGAGGTGATGTGGCTTGATATGTTGGTTAGGGTGGTGAATAAGAAGGTTATTGAGGGGGTACTAGGGTGGAGATTGTTGATATTGAGGTTGATATTGTTGTTTTTGTGGGGGTGGATATTGAGGTTGTTGATTGGAAAGGGATGGTGTACTCAATACCACTTGATTGATTTGAGTAGGCTTGGATTGGTTATTAAAATTACCTTTAGAATTATTTTTAGGCCACTCTTTCTTTTTGAGTCTGATCTCACATTCTTGGATTTTAATATTTTTAATAATTTTGGATTGAGTTAAATCTTCCTCAAGCGTGAGATATTACTAGAGTTGCAATAGTAAATATATGGTCTTCGAACAACTCCTTGTGAATATTTGAGTGAGCTCATTAAGGGGCAAAGTGAATGGCAATTTAGTTATCACTACTCTCCATCGAGTATCATAATCCAAGATAATGTCATATTTGAATTGGTGAAGATTGTAAAGATCAGTCAATATAGTCTTATTTTAACATTGAAAGAAAAATGTTCTAAGAAGAGATTGTCCAGTTGCTCAAAAATGAATATGCTCTGATTGGAAAAATGATTTTACTAATATAAGGTGCTTCTCCCAAGGGTTTGGAAAAATTTTCAAATCCTGAATGGGTCATTATATTGGATCACAAAGCAAGCATTAATAAAAGTGCTCACATGCTCCTAAGGGTCCTCTTCCCCTTTGAATTTGTCAAGTTTGGGTACCTCAAAACCAAGAGGGTATGGTGGTGAAGGTATTGAGGGATGAATTGGGTGGTTAATGAGTTGATAGAGGGTGGGCTTTTGATACCTAGTACTATTTTTTATAGCTTGAAACTATCGACATGATTAGCCAATAATTGGAACACATACAATGAGGTTTGAGAGCTTGTATAGGATGGAGAGGGATATGAATGTTGTGTGTGGGGTTTATCATGAGAGGATTGGTTTTGATATGTACTTGGCATTTTATGGGAAGATGGATAGGTGTTGGATAGTGGCTGGTAATATGTAGGTTGTATGTAGATAGGAGGTGGTTAAACCTAATGATATTGGTGTTGATTTTGAATATGAGGGGGTGGTATATGAGAAGGTGGTTGGGATTGATATTGAGGATGAGTCATATATTGATTAGGTGGAGGATTTTGGTATGGTATTGACCCCATGTAAAAAGCATACACCTAACTAATGCATCAATTGATATCAAACATTAAAGCATAAAATATTGACAATAATGAATTCAACAAGAAATGGGGTTTCCTTTTATTAAAAAATTTGTCAAATTTGATTACATATACGTCCCTCTTAGGGATACTCAATGTTGATACAATTAATACAAGTTTTGAAAACCCTCTAAATGAGGGGGTGGTGTAATCTATAGACTTTCCAAGAGAGCACGAACTACTCAAGATCAATGGTGACCTTCTTCTCCATGATTAGAGGTATATGCTACCTTGAATGCCTTACAAATGGATGGATCCTATAAACCCTGCATTCAAGAAACAACAAGAAATGATTAAAAGCAAAGGTGGCCTCTCTTGATGAGGCTTTTGGAGGAATCTTGCATAAAGAATGCTAAAGAAAGAAAATGAAGCATGTAATCTATGAAACAATGGAATAAATCATTAATTTGTAGTAAAGGATGTAAAGATAACATGAATCTAGCTAATAAACATCCTAATTAACCATTAGAAACTTGAATTGCATGAAATAAGCATAAACTAGTCTAGAATTGACAAATGCTAAGAAATGAAGGAAATCTGCCCTAAATATCTAAATCTAACCATACAAATGCATCAAAGGAGATTAATCTATAGTGAATATACCAAAATAAATGCATAAAAATAGAAATCTACTGCTAAAATAGGGATAAACAAGGATCAAACCCTCACCGTGGGTCTGAGGTGCGGTGGGCACTATTAGCCACGAATGACGTGAAAACTTTTTTGCTCTCCAAATCTAGGCTTGGATATCCAATTCTCCTTGTTGAATTGATGGTCAAGGGTCGCCTTGATATCCTCTGATGGATTTGGTGGTTGAATTCACTAGATTCATGGTGGAAGAGGCTCAATTGTGAATTCTTGATCTCCTATCCTCCTAAGATCTCCATGGCTTTGAATGCATTCATGATTGGCAAGTTAGCTCTCTCCAAAAGGTTGCAATTGAGTCAACAATTTGGTAGAGCTTCATTGCGTTTCAACTGAAAACTTCTCTATACTTCTCCCCAATTTGGAGGGGGGTCTTATAGCATTCTCAAGTCCTTGGTCTAGCTTCATGGAGAAGCCAAGAACAAGAAACCTACAGTTGGATCAGTTGGAGGGAACCTTCTCGATGCTTCCCTACCCAAAACTATTTGAATCTCCATTGCCCAGGCCATTGTAACCAAAATTTGTCTTGACCTAGGATTCAAAATAGTTTTGATGCTAGCCATGGCTCTGAGGCACAATCAGCTCTGTTAGTCATGGGTGTCAGTCGTGGCTAAGGTTGAGTTAGCCAACTCTACCTAAATTGAGTGGTTAAAACCACTGCTTCACCTTGGAGCTGTCCAAGATCATTCATATGGTCTATTAGCATGTCCCATATGAGTAGTCGCCTTGACATGATGCATTTTAGGTGTCTACAGATACCCCTTTTGGGATGCATTGTGAGAATGAACAACGTTGAGCAAAAATAGACCTCCTAAAATGATGTCATAGGTTGAATGATGATCATTGATCTGATCAACATTAGATGCCCAGTCCTACCAAAGGGGCACGCATCTTAGAATCATTGCTTCCAACTGAGGGAAGGCTTAAATTTGAAAAATCTTTTGCAAGCTCCAGTGGTTATCGGGTAGCTTCAGTGCTACTATATGCTTCTGCACCATATAGATCCAAAAGGAGGAGAGCTACTAACTTAACTATCATAGTTGCTTTTTGCCCCAACAAAGGGTAAGATTATGATAGTCTTTGGCAATGATTCATAAGACGAACACAATTTGACAAGATCGAGTGATCTCCTATTGAATTTGATTATGATAATTGATATAATGACTACCCCCTCAAGCGACGAGTCGATGAGAGTAGGACAATTTAATGAAGCGATGAGTCGCTTGACCACAATGAGTGATTTGAACAATTGAAGGTTTTAGCACTTTGATTACTTGGCAAGGCTTAATTCAGCCATGATTGCAACTATTAATAGTAATTGTACATCTCTATCCCGTGGAGCAATTCGACCATTGTGGCCTTCTTAGGGAATCAAAATGATAGCAATTCCAATTAGGCTTATGTTGAATCATAATGTTCGATGATCTGCTAAAAATGTCATAGAAGAATTGAGATGAATACCTCGTTCCCATGGAGCAGTCCAACTGTTGTGGCCTTCTTAGGGATTGAAGTGAAGCATATCAATTCCATGATGACTAATTTACCCCAAATGGCCTTATGGTAATTTACTCATCTTTTTGGATTGCATGGATCGCAAGTCGCTGCAACCACCAAGTGTATAGGGTAAATAACTGGATACGAGGCGCATTTGAAATTTGAATTATTTGAATTTTTTTGTTATTTTGAAAATTTTGAGGGTTTTGGCCCATTAGATATTTTTGATTTTGCATTTTGAAACCCCTCATGGTTGAATTTTGAGGGTATTTATGTTATTGGATTCTAGCCATGCTTGTCAGCCGCAACTAATTTTTACAATTTTCTTAGTCACGGCTTCGACCCACGATCGAAAAACCCTAATTCTATGCCCATGGGTGTCAGTCGCGATCAAGGGAAAAATGGAAAATATAAAAGAAAATCTATCATTTTTGATGTCATTATTTTCCAATTGCTGTTGCTATCCAGAGAGCTCTAAGAGGTGAGGTTAAAAATTTGACACAGAACACTGTTGAACCGCATACTCAACCTAACCCACATGGTGGACCCAATGGATGCATCCACTAGTGGCAGAGCTGGTGCTAGAAAGGTAGCATTGCAACTCTCTTATTTTATTTACCCAATTAAAATGAACCTCATTAATTAATGGGTTAAATGAACCACACTAAACTATCGGTAAAGAACCTCACCATAGTTAGATTTAGACTAGGTTAGATTAGATGGGTGGGTTTAAAATTTTATTATTTTTTGTCTTTTTTGTCTTTTTGGGATGGGATGTGACCCAAAAAAGGTCACTACTCTTAGCCACGGGTGGTAGCCATAGTTCCCAATTGGAAAATTGGGGGCTATGGTTGTCATCCATGATGGGATTCAAATCCCAATAGTCAAAAATTTTATTTTTGCCATTGGTCGTGGGTCCCAGCTGTGGTTAACAAAGTTTAGGAAAATTTCCCTATTTTTTTTTTATTTTTTTGAATTTTAACTGATATAATTGATTTTATTGATTGTTTTTGAAATGCAATATTCATTTTTTGAAATGTTTTGCATGCATTTGTGAATGTTTTTATATTTTTGAAGATTTTTTTGAATTTGTTTGACTTTTTTAGGTCATTTTTTTGATGTTTTTGATTGATTTTACATATATTATTTATGTCTCTCTTTAGACTTTGACCATGAGGGCGAGGGAATCAGACATCCTTCATACCCTTCATAATGGCCTCAATGACATTGAGTAGGCCTAGTTTGGAGCCATTGGATTTGGCTACATGCTATGACTCCCATTGATTAGAGTCGATCAGGCTTACATGACCACTTTGGCCCATTGTTGGGATGCGAGGACCAACACCTTTCACCTACCCACAAGTGAGATCACTGTTACTTTAGAGGATGTCTACCACATCTTTCGGATCTTGATCGATGGTGAGGCCATCACATCTTCACCCAAAGAGGTGAAGGATATTATCTTTCAATAGATCTTTGGTGCCCATAGTACTGCAATGCAGGAGGACTCAGACCACGATGGGGTCCACATTGAGGATTGGTACCATGAGAATGTCTTCTCATAATGGGCAGCTATACTCATGCACTTGATAGTTTAGATTGTGCTACCGAACACATCAAGAGTGAGGTTCCCTTGGAACCTCTTAGCTAGGACATAGGATGTACTAGCGAGCAACACTGAGGAGCCACTGATCCTATCCTAGGGGAGCGCTCTACTTGCACAACTCTATGATGAGCTATACAAGATCACACGGAGGAGCCATGTAGGAGTCGGTTGCAATATCCTACTATAGATCTGGGTGTGGTAGCACATCACAGTTGAGCGCCCCACACCACTACCACTTTATATTGTTGACATTACTATAAAGAGGCAATGCTATGCTGCTTGCTAGCCTAGGGAGGCTGAGGGGTTCAAGAGTAGGACTCGAGTAGGAGATGTACAGTACTATATTGATCAGATTGCATGGCTATAGACTGGGTAGGTGCTATGGAGGCCCTACATGGATTGTCCTACATGGCCAGAGGTAGATAGGTACCTAAGGAGGACAAGACAGATGGCTTCTTAAGTGTAAGCTCGAGATACGAGAGTTCTTCTACTTCTCTCATGTGACCAGGTAGTTCAGGATTCACTAGGATATCCCTCCTATACCCACTATCTACCACCACCTTAAGGTGGAGAGGGACTTGACATGGCCTCAGGTGACTCCACTAGGGGATGAGGATGATGACTAGTAGGAGTCTAGACTAGAGGATGTAGGTACTATAATAGACTATGACACTTGGTGGACTACCATGTTATGGTAGGGTGATGGTCCCCTAGGTAGACCTATAGATGGTGAGGCAGTAGCAAAGGTAGAGGAGGCACATCCAGAGGGTGTAGATCCTCATGGGCATAGAGTGCACCAGTGGACAGAGGATGGATGGGGCGAGGCTACAGCTGAGGAGGAGCCCAGGTAGAGGAGGGTGAGGAGGAGCCCAATGATGAGGTGTCCCAGCTCAGGGTATAGGTTGCTAGCCTACAGACATGGGTAGGGACCCTTCAGACATAGATCTGAGAGAGGGACACTTCCATGGCTACTCTACAGGCATAGCTGAGAGCCATACAAGATTAGATGAGATAGGGATAAGAGCAATGGTAGGGATATGAGGAGGAGAAGAATCTCCACCTAGCATAGATTATGAGTGCCACTATAACTCTAGAGAAGATGACACTTGAGCAAGATCTAGCATGGTCTCAACTATAGCTCATGACTCATGAGAGGGATCTAGTGAATAGGTGCATGAGGGGAGCCCTTGACTCCATACGCTACTCCTATGGTTCTAGTTGTATAGGGATGCATAGGTTTAGATCTAGATGTAGAGATCAAGAGGCTATAGGCTATGGTTCAGCATCACCTCGATGAGTGAGCATCAGATGCTGCTCATATCTCTCACTTAGAGGGAGAGATCAAGCTACTCGAGGGTGAGATTCCTAAGAGGACCATAGATCTAGGGACTCAGAGGACTCAAACTCGAGAGATAGGGTAGTCTTTAGCTCGACCCAGCCATAGGACACCTAGGATAGAGAGGTCCATTGGTACTAGCTCTAGGTGGACTCACAAGGAGGGTGGAGGTGATGGAGGAGCCTCATAGACTAGGGGTACAGGTGCTACCTAGTATAGATCTTATCAGATGTTTGTACTATTTTTGAGTGTAAGGTCGAGGACCTACATAGTTGTAGCCTATGGGTATTTTGGACATATGCCTATATACTCTTTTTTGACACACACACACACACACACATATATATATATATATGATCTGAATTTTATGAGACTCATTATATGTGTAGATTTATTTGTTTTATGTTTATGAGATGCATATGGATGCAATGCTTATATTGTATGTTGATTTGATGCTATATGATGTGATGTATGGATGACATGCACTAGCTAGATGATGGATGTATGACTAGATATTGTGATCTAGATATGTAGATGGACTACTATGATGTATGCATATGGATGCACTGTTTATTGTTAAATGCATGTTTAATTTACTATACTTGTATGCATTTAATTTATGATGTTATGATATGATGAATGCAATGTATGTAATGCATTATTTACATGATGATGATCTAATGTAAATGAACATGTATGCTTTAATCACTTAAAACATAATGTATGAATGCAATATGTGCTTAAAAATCTAATGGATGACACCATAGAATGTATAACAATCATGAATGTAATTGATATATCTTATCATAAGAATTAATCAATTAGACACCCATATGTGCTATGAAATGATGTATTGTTTCTATTCATAAGCTTTTGTAAGTTAAAAGAATATGCACAACATAGTTAGTGGTCATTTAAATATCATTGTTGATATCCATCCGATATCTAACCTATATTATGAATACTCCTAATAAACAAACTCTCATAAAAATAAATTGATAATTGAATGATTGAAATGGTTGTTGCTATTTGGGAATTTTTGAGGTTTTCCATGAAACTCAAACACCCTAGTTGACTTATCAAAAGTTGTATAATGACTATACTAGACTTCTGAAAAATAAATTTTTCGCTATGAAAGACCAAGCTATTCATTACCCTTGTGTGTGCAAATGAATATATTAGATGAGACATAAGCATACCCCAGTGCCATGTGGGATTCATTCAGCCCATTGTTGTATTGGGGATCCTCAAATGTCCACCCGATCCTAGGTTTGGATTTAGTTAGACTAGACCACTAGGCAATACAGGCCACCTAAAGCTAGCTCATTTGTAAATTGCTTAGACCTACCCCAATGCCAGGTGGGATTCATTCAGCCCATTGTTGTATTGGGGATCACCCTATGATTTTTGAGCATTGATCATTCCAGGGATTCAAGTTCACCCCCTTCTTTTCTTCAATTTATTGGGATACTTGCTCATATATAGTGATAAAAATCACTGTTTATTTTGTATTTTGTTTTGTTTTTCTTTTGTTTTGAGCAAGGGATTTGATTTGATTTCTGGGATTTTTCTCCTTCATTTGTAAGCAAGGGATTTATTTGGGTAGGGGGTAAACTTGTCCTTTTGCCAATGACCACTACTCTAGACCATTGCGCCTCACAAAATGAGCAAGTAACAAAACCTTTTGCCTAAGGTGACCTAGACCACTTTTGTAGTGTTCGTCCTTCCTTACCCTAATTAGGATTGTTAATGTGTTTGATTAGTGATGGGATTATGATATGCTAAGTGCTATCAAAACTAGACCTCATCCTCAAAAGCAAAGCAAGCTTTCTACTAAATTTGAGAAGACCACTAGGTATGGCTGAATGACCAAAAAACCCTAGTATATTCTTCATAGCAACAGGAGGGGTTGTGTTGAGAAACACAATTACTCACAAGGGTGATGGATGATGATGATGATGCATAGATGCATGATTGAAACACAAACATGGTGTCATTTGTAAGATTGCAAACACAACCTATCCTAATGCAAGTGCGATGGATGGAAATACCTAATGCAATGCAATTACATGAAATGCATGTGCAAAATAAAATGCATGATGCAAATGAAATGCAATATTTTTAGATTTTATTGCTTTTTGATTTTTATGGATTTTGAAATTTTCCATATTTTTTTAGTTTTTGAATTATTATGTGTGGAACACCTTAAGATGAAGGATGTTGAGAGGTTCAAGCTCTTCAACACCTTCAAGCGATGTCAAGTGATACATTCTAGGTCCAATCTGCTCTAAGATGATGTAAGGACCTAACCAGTTAGCCATAAATTTATCTCATAAGTGTGGTGGTAGGTTTGAGTTTTGTTGGTTCTCTTTCAGCACAAGATCACCAACCTTAAAGTCTCTCAAGTGGACTTTACTATTGTAAGCTCATTTTAAGCACTCTTGGTAAACATGAATATGCTCAAGGGCATTCATACGACGTTCATCAAGAAGCATCAATTGATCTAGGTGAGCTTGCCATGTAGTGTCATCATCGATGAACTCTTTCAATGCGATGTGCAGTATTGGAATCTCCAACTCTAGGGGTATAATGGCCTCAATGCCATATACTAGTGAAAATGGGGTTGCCCTAGTGGGCATCCGAATGCTAGTCCTATAAGCCCATAGCGCAAGGGGTAGCTGGATGTGCCAATATTTGTGGTTTTCTTGTACCATATTTTTCAAGATGGCTACCACTATCTTGTTTGAAGCCTCAACTTACCCATTTGCCTACGGATAATATGGAGTCACAAAACTATGTTGTATATTGTACTTAGACATTAAAGCCTTCATAGTTTTGTTCTTGAATGATGTTCCATTATCCAAGATTATCTTGGATGGTATCCCAAAATGACTAATGATATTGTGAAGTATAAACTCCATAATACGTGCTCCAATTATCATTGTTAAGGGAATGGCTTCCACCCACTTTGTAAAATACTCAGTAGCCATTATAATAAATGTATGTCGGCCCGATGATGGAGGAGAGATCTTACCAATTAGATCCAAACCCCACTGAGCAAATGGCCAAGCCGCTTGAATGGGTTGTAAGGCCTGTGATGGCAAGTGCGTAAGATTAGCATGATGCTGACATTTGATGTATTTCTTGACATACACGATGTAATCCTTCTCCATAGTGGGCCAATAATAACCCATTCAAAGGATGCACTTGACAATGGCCATGTCGCTAAAATGGCCACCACATGTACCATCGTGAGCTTGCAAAATTGCCCAAGCTGATTCTTGGGGCTCAAGACAATGAAGGAGAATTCCATCGTAGCTTCTACGATACAAGATGTCTCCAAGCAAGACATACTTTATCGCTTTCTATCTGAATGTGCATTTTATGGCACATGAAAATCCCTACGAGATTAAACCAAGCTTGAGGAAGTCATGTAATTGTGACATCCAATCTTGATAAGCTTCTACCTCAACTGTCAAGATGACTTGTTCCCCTGGCGTTTTGTTGTGCATGAATGCATATTGGGATACAACCTTATGGTGAATGGTGGTGCCATTCCTCGTAGGACCCTACGAGATCAAAGACCCCTAGGATGCCTTCTTGAGAAAGTCTCTGGCTTTATAGAACCACTCATGGTTTGGTTCTATATGAATCATGTTGACTGATTCCTTGTTATCAAAATTTGCACGCTGCATCGTGGCATGCGATAGCATCTTTACATGAATGGTAGTAAATTTAGAAGATGGATTCTAAGGGATTAAGGATCCCAAAGATGCCATAGTGTCTATAAATCTATTCGATGAATGAGGGATTGCCTCGATGTCATACCACTCTAGTTGGGCTAGATATGTGTCAGCAAGATCCTTGTAAGCTTTCAAGATGGGACACCTACATTGAAAAAGTCCCTTCACTTGATTGACTATGAGAAGGGAATCACCAAAGATATTTAACCATTTAATCTTCATGGTGATAGCTATTTGGAGGCCCAATATTAGGGCTTCATATTTAGCATTATTTTTAGTACAAGGAAAGTCTAGCTTAAATGACAAGGGCATTGGAGCACCTTGTGGCATGAAGAAGATAATTCCTACACCACCCCCTTGCTCACACTTTGAACCATCGAAGAACATAGTCATATCAACTTTGTTATCTAGTTCTTCGAGTTTGGGTGCTTTTGATAATGCGAAGACTGCATCATCAAGAAGCTCTATGGTGAGAGGCCTACTATTCTTGAGAGGTACCTCAACCAATTGATCAGCTATGACCTATCCCTTGATGGAATTTTTGCTGATGAATTCCAAATCAAATTCTATCAATAGCATGATCCACTTTGTAGTACGTGTATTATGATATGTCTTGCTCATCATATACTACAAAGGATTTTGTTTGGATATCACGTACATCATATGACTTAGCATATAATGATGCAACTTCTTCATTGTGAACACTACTTCTAAACACAACTTCTCCACATATGCATATCCGAGCTCATAACTCACCAAGGTGTGACTGATGTAATATATGGCTTGCTCTTTACCTTGCACATTCTTTTGGGCTAACATGGTTCCCAATGCAAATTGATCCACCAATGATATATAGTAGAAAAGGCACATCTGGTCTTGGTGGAGCTAGCACTAGTGGCATTGCTAAGTATTGCTTAATTTTAGTGAAGGCCACTTGACAGTCCTCATCCCAATTGAATGGGACCCCCTTATGTAGCAGTCGATTCATGGGTCAATATTTATTTGATAATTGTGTGATAAATCACTTTATGGATGCTACTTTGCCCTGAAGGCTTCTTAACTCCTTGATATTTATTGGAGGATGCATCTCTAAAATGGCCTTGACCTTCGTTAGGTCAACTTTGATGCCTCATTTTGAAATGATGAATCCCAAGAGCTTTCTTGAAGTTACACCAAATACACACTTCTTGGGATTCAACCTAACATTATGCTCTATCAGGCGATCGAAGACCTTCCTCAGGACCTCAACATGCTCTTCTCATAATAATGACTTTGCCAACAAGTCATCGATATAATCTTCCAATATCTTATGCATGTAGTCATGAAAAATATATGTCATGGCTCGCTGATATGTGGCACTAACATTTTTAAGGCCGAATGGCATAACTTTATAGCAAAATGTTCCCCATGGCATTGTAAACATGGTTTTATGTTGGTCTTCGACTTTAATCCAAATTTGATTGTAACTAGAAAAACCATCCATAAGGGAGAGCATCTCATGACCTGTAGTTGCATCTACGAGAGCATCTATGTTGGGCAATGAAAATGAATCCTTTGGTGTTGCCTTGTTGAGGTCTCTAAAATCCATACAAATATGGATCCTTCCATCAAGTTTTCCTATAGGTACCATGTTTGATACCCATTCCGGATAGTCGATGGAGATAATGAACTCTACATCCAACAACTTCTACAGCTCGTATTTAACCATTAAAGTGACTATTGGATGCATATTCCTGAGATTCTACTTGACAAGTTTCTTAGCGGGATCTAGAGAAAGGTTATGAGTAACCAATTTTGGATCTAGTCCCGGCATATCCTTGTATGTCCAAGAAAAAAGGTCAGGTCTCTCTTTCAATAGAGGGATGAGTATGGCACGCTCATTAGGAGATAGAATCTCTCTAAATTTGACCTTCTTAGGATTAGTGGGATCATTACTGATATCCACATTGAAGGTCTCCTCTACTGACATATGTGATCCCTCCTCAAGCTGGTGAGGTGTAGGAATCAAGTGGATGTCATCAGTTGGGTTTAAAGGTCCTACATCAGAATTTCCCTCAATATGATAAACATCATGTGCATAGCCTAGCACAAAATGAAAAGGTTGCAACATTTCTTCATTAGGGAAGAAATATTCAGGCTCTAGTGGTGAGTTAGCATGATCCCAATCAATAGCATCTACATTTAGATACAATGGTTTGGAGGGGTCGACTGGATTACGAAGTGGAGTGGTCAAATCAATGGAGATCATATTGATGGAATGGATTAGATCTCTAGGACCACATGAGTGTGACTCTACATTGATATAACTTCCATCCCCAAGATGTGGCTCTAGGGGTATGGGGATCTCTAGATCCGATCTATGAACAGACTCAAAAATAGGATCACTGGGCTCAAGGAGCTCCATGTACGTCGGTGGATCAAGGAAGACTATATGATAAATCATATCCAAATTAGGTGGTCTTCCTCTGAGGTGCATGGGCCAGGATAGACTCACCGATACATCTCATCAATGTCAACCGGCTCATGATGATGGTACAAATATTGAGGCCCAAGATAAGCTCTCTCGATCTCATCCTCATCATCACTATCGTATATGAGTCCTTCACCCCTACCCACTGGAATTGGGTGATTAGCAATATGGGGCCCAAGGTAGGCCCACTTTATTTCATCCTCATAGTCACTATCAACCATGAAGTATTCTTTAGTCTCACCCATTTGTTCCATGGGTAATAGATGATGTATATTTAGAGGGCCTAAGTAGGCCAACTTAGTTTCATCCTCATATCATTCATTGTGTGAGGATAGCTCATCATCATCTATTCCAAAATCGCAATTTGGTCCATCACTTTCGATAATGGACTTTGCTACACCCAGATTATGGATCTGCATACCTGTGTCATCGGTAGCTTCATGGATTTCATTGTCCAAGTCAGCTCTTGGATTGTCTCCTTGATTTACCTCTACCACGATGTGATCATGATAGATCTCTGGTGGTGCTTTTGAGACATAGGTTACTAGCCTATTACCCCCTCATAGATAAGAAGGGTTAGGGTGATAAGGATTCCAATCCACATCATCCCCCAAAGTGAGGTTCAGATGATCTAAAGATGCTGCTAGGAGCTCATCTCATCCTCGAATATGATAGCCTAACCCAAACCTATCATTTGGTAGTTGATACTATGGTTCGATGGGAACTCTGTACCCTTGCTCAAATAAGCCCAAGCCATAACCATGCCAATGGTAATGTTCAAAGTAGCGCAAGGTAAATTCAGGGTTAGATAGATAATGAACATTCACCATGAATGGTTCATCATCATCTTCATCTATGGGCATGTGATTTATCAGTTGATCTAGCCCTCCATAAATGAAGTTTGTTTGGTTGGGTGGCACCCCTAGTGGTACCACCATCCCCATGGGAAAGCAATGGGCTTTCAAGTCATCCCATATCCTATGCAATTTTGATAAATGGCGTGAACATCATATTCTGCATAATGTATTCTACTAACCTAGGGTTAACCAAATGCATGGTCACCTATGGTGTAGATGACCCTACTGAAGATGTAGGTGAGGTAGGTTGAGGTGCCTCCTCAACTAGATTTTGAGCATCCCCCTCGTCCATAGGAGTAGGACCCTTGATAGTTGCTTCCTTGGGATTTTGCTTTGAATCTTTGTCACCCATAACTACCTTAAGCTTCTTATCATTCCTAGGCACTTTGGATGTCATAGGTTTAGTCAAAGTTGTTGTAGTGTGCTCTAATAATTGTGGTGCTACCGTGGAAGGTCCTGCACACACTCCTTTGAGTTTACCTTCTGGATGTATAATAGGTGACATCGGCCGTATATCTAGATGTGTTGAGGGGAGAATGAAATCCCTAGTAAATCTACTAAGTTCATGTATTTGAATGGCTCTTCATCAGAAGGTACCATGTGAACTTGTCCCTCATGTATATATTTTATACATTGATGTAAGATCAAGGGAACACAATGCATTTCTCTAATCCAAGGCCTCCCCAAAAGGATGTTATACTACATGGCACCTTTGATCACATGACACATCACAAGGATGGTCTTTAGTCCAACCTAAATTAGAATAACTATGGTACCTACCATTGAGCATAGCGCATCATTGAATGCTCTCAAGGTGAAAGTGGAAGGTACAATATGTGACTTTAGAAACTTTAGATATGTTAATGCCTTGGTTGTAATTATGTTGATTGATGACCCTGTATCAATAAAAACCTATTTGAAAGGTGTGTGATTAACACATGCAATGATATGTAGTGGTGGGTCCACTATAGCAATGGAGACCATCTTAATCTCATGATCACTAAATTGGATGACCGGTTCACTGCACTACTGCACATATCCCACGAAGTTCATAAATGCTTTAGGGTCCTAGGACTAAACTTCGATTGATCTTAGAATATCCATGAGTGTCTCCCTGTGCTTAGGAGACTACTAAATCAGTTCATATATTGACAACTTCGTTGGAGTTATCTGTAGGATTTGAACTAGCCTACTCCTAATGGTCACCACCGGTCTTGTAGGTGGGCCTAGAATATTATGATTTGGCTTTTATTAAGGCACAATGTGCACTCTAATAGGATCTAGAGGTGTATTTGGTCTTTTTTACCTCCCCTATATCATGATAATATCAACCATACCAATAAATCCTTGAGTTGGCGGTTTAACCCACACTTGATTCACATAACCAACATTGTTCCTAGGTGGCTCATGATTTGGTAAGCGGTTCTTTAAGATCCTCATATTCTAGTTATCTAGTTCCTAAGGGTTATCCATAGTTAACTCACCTATTTTTATCATGTTCTGTACTAAATATTTGAAACTCCAACAGACTTTGATGTCATGTCCTTTCACTCTATGGAAAGCACAATATATATCATCCCTATACCCCTTTGGATTAGGTTGATTAGGGTATATTAGCTTGATATCTGGTAATTTTATGTCCTTGGCCTTGCACAGTTGATAGAATATTGAGGTCATCGATTACAACAATGGTGTGAACTAGCAAGGTGGGCATTGTTCTTTATTCTTACCCTACTTGTTATTATTGTGTTGATTATATTGTATAGGAGGAGGTTGGTCTTAATAATTCTATTGTTTCTCCTTATCCCCATTCTAGAGGTTTAACACCACTTGGTTGACATGGGACATCTTGATCTGTTCCTTCTGATTGTGGATATTCTTTTTTTTCCATTCCTTCTTGTTCCTAAGTTTCAAGTTACCCTCTTGTAACTTGATATCCTCTATTACCTTGGCTTGCACCAAGGCCTCCTTGAATATTTGATACTATTGCAGCTACAGTAGTAATGAGATGTGTTTTGCACAACTCTTGGTAAAAATATGAGTCAGTTTAGTAGTCAGAATAGAAAATGGCAACTTTACCATTATCTTTCTCCATATTTTACCATAATCCATGATCGGCTCATCATCATGTTGCAATAAATCAGCCAAATCGGATAGATTAGCCTTCTTCTTAATGCCTAAGGAGAAGCATTTAAGAAATGCATTAGCCAAATGCTCAAATATGGTTATGCTATACCTTTTGAGTTGATTAAACCACTCTCGGGTAGGACCTAAGAGGGCTGTGATGAATGTTATTAGCAATAGAGCATAATTACTTTCAATTTGAAAGTACATGTCCATAAAGCTCATAAAATTTTCTTGAGCATCTTCCTCACCTTGAAACTTATCCATCTTTGGCATCTTGAAGTACTCTAGATACGCTAGAATTGGCACCTAAGGGCATAAAGGTTCGTTGTGAATCTTGTTAGTCTCATAATGACACTGAGAGGGGGGGTGAATCAGTGTGGCTATTTAAAACTTAAAAACTTCAAATCTTAAAGCAAAAACAATGAAAGCTTAAAACCACATAAAGAAAATATAACAAGAGAGCATCACACAACACAAGATGTAACGAGATTCACCAGTTTTGGCTACTCCTCAAAAAATGACTACTTGGACTCCCATCAAAATCCAGCATTTGCAAAGCAACAAGTTTACAATCAATTTACTAGCACCAACTGGAAGGAGCACCAACACCTGATTTATTTGCACCAACAAAAAGGAGCACCAACCCCTAATTTATCTAAACCAACAGAAAGGAGCACCAACCCCTAATTTATCTGCACCAATAGAAAGGAGCACCAACCCCTAATTTATCTGCACCAACATAAAGGAGCACCAACCCCTAATCCCTAATTTATCTACACCAACAGAAAGGAGCACCAACCCCTAATTTATCTACACCAACAGAAAGGAGCACCAACCCCTAATTTATCTACACCAACAGAAAGGAGCACAAACCCCTAATTTATCTACACCAACAGAAAGGAGCACCAACCCCTAATTTATCTACAATTTTGAAACTATAAGTTTGACATAAATATGCCTTCTCTTATACAAGACCCTGACTAGTCTATTGCTAACCCAACCTCTCTCACTATTCACAAAAACATCACACTCACTTCAGGCTCTACTTACTGCACTTTTATAGCCCTCTTACAGCACTTCTTACTGCATTCTTATGGCTCTCACGGCTTTGCCTAACGCTCTGTTTTAGCACACATCTTGCCCTCTTCTTGCAGCACTTTTTCTCTCCTTTCGCAGCACTCTAATTCTCCATGCAGACCTTTTATAACAAAGCTCTGAATCTATTTTTAACTTCCATATTTTTCACATGCAACTTATTAATAGAGACTTCTATATGTAACTCCTTTATCACACAGTATTATTTCATGCATCCTGTAAATAGTTACGACTCAAGTTTGATCTTCGGCTGATGACTTTCACTTTAACTGCTGCTCAATGATTACACTCTATAACTGGCCCTATAACTATCATTCTAAATTTAGTTCACTGTTCTTATTTTAGCTGCATGATTTTTCTCTATAAATACACTTGAAACTGACGAACTGACTTCAGTTAATTCAACTTATTCTAGCTGCATGTTTTTCTTCTACAACTGCCCCTATAACTGCCATAGAACTTCAGTTAACTGTCACATATCTTATTTCGGCTAGGTTCTCTTCTTGCTCGTGCCACCATGACCTGTTGTGAAATCATGACACTTCTGCCTCTTTGTCCTCACAGCTTTCGTTCATGAAAACACATGTCATGATATCATGACACTTTCGCCTTCTTACTTTCTCTCTCCTCCTTTAGTCATGAAAATGCGACATGTCATGAAATCATGACACTTTCTCTCATTTGCTCTTTCTCTTGCCTTCGGGTCGTGAAAACCTGACATGTCATGATATCATGACACTTTTTCTCCTTGACTCTCTCTTGCCTTCAGGTCGCGAAAACTCGACATGTCGCGATATCACGACATTTTTTCTCCTTAGCTCTTTCTCTTGCCTTCGGGTCACGAAAACCCGACATGTCGTGATATCATGACACTTTTTCTCCTTGACTCTCTCTCTTGCATTTGGGTCACGAAAACCTGACATGTCACGATATCGTGACACTTTTTCTCCTTAGCTCTTTCTCTTGCCTTCAAGTCATGAAAACCCAACATGTCGCGATATCGCGACACTTTTTCTCTTGGACTCTCTCTCCTGCAACATGTCATGAAATCATGACACTTTTTCTCTCGGACTCTCTCTCCTACAACATGTCGTGAAATCACGACACTTTTTCTCTCGGACTCTCTCTCCTGCAACATGTTGCGAAATCATGACACTTTTTCTCTTGGACTCTCTCTCCTGAAACATGTCGCGAAATCGTGACACTTTTTCTTTCAGACTCCCTCTCTTACATTATGTCACAAAATCATGACACTTTTTCTTTCGAACTCTCTCTCCTACAACATGTTGTGAAATCGCGACACTTTTTCATCCGTACAAACTTCCTTGCCATATGTTGCGAAATCGTGACACTTTTTCATCCGTACAACCTTCCTTGCAATATGTCATGAAATCATGACACTTTTTCATCCGTACAACCTTCCTTGCAATATGTCACGAAATCACGACACTTTTTTGTTCATACAACCTTCTTTGCAATATGTCACGAAATCGTGACACTTTTTCGTCCGTACAACCTTCCTTGCAATATGTAACGAAATCATGACACTTTTTCTACTTGCCTTTCTCTCTTCCAACATGTCATGAAATCATGACAGTTTTGCTTGCTTGTGCTTTCTCTCCGAACATGTCATGAAATTGTGATAGTTTTGCTTGCTTGCGCTTTCTCTCCGAACATGTCATGAAATCATGATAGTTTTGCTTGCTTGCGCTTTCTCTCCAAACATATCATGAAATCACGACAGTTTTGCTTACTTGTGCTTTCTCTCTAAACATGTCATGAAATCATGACAGTTTTGCTTGCTTGCGCTTTCTCTTCGAACATGTCACGAAATCGTGACAGTTTTTCTTGCTTGCACTTTCTCTCCGAACATGTCACAAAATTGCGATAGTTTTTCTTTCTTCTCAACATGTCGCAATATCATGACAGTTTTTCTTTCTTGCCAACATGTCGCGAAATCATGATAGTTTTTATTTCTTGCCAACATGTCGCGATATCGCGACAGTTTTCTTTCTTCTCAACATGTCACAATATCACGATAGTTTTTCTTTCTTGCCAACATGTCGCGATATTGCGACAATTTTTTGCCTTATGATTTTCTTTTGAACTTTAGTATATGGGCCACTTCTATCTTTTGGAAAACCACTGTACATACTCTAAAGAACCTCTTAACTCGTGTCCACTACATCACTGAACTCCTGTCCACTGCATCAACTGATCTGTCTGACTGTGTTGAAAACAATGACAATACTGTTCCTACACCTTGCTCAACAATCTCCCCCTTTGGAATTTTTGACAACGCATGCAATTTCCTATAATTCTTCTCCCCATTTGACAATAATACCAAAGGGCTACTACAGACTCCCCCTAAGTCCATGCACAACATTCTTAGGCACAAATTAATATAGTTAGCAACAATTACAAACATGAGCAAAAAGATAATTAAATATATAAATGCTCCCCCCAAGAATGTGGTCCCTCACTTAGATCTATCTTCAACTGTGTTGGTTGCTGGATCTCTATCCATTGAGACTCTGTCCTCTATACCCTATCAATAGGCTCACACAGAATCTATCCAATCTTATAGAATCATAAAGAGAATTGTTAGAGACTCAATATGTTCTATACTCAAATCCCAATCTCAACTCAAATCAATAATAGTTTATTTTATGGAACTTGAACAACCACATGCATCCAATTACTTGACTAGGCTTAATCAACTCTACTCAACCAATCACCTCAAAGAACATCCCTTTATCATAGACCCTCATCGAAGCATGTATCAACCAACTCTGTGCAAGCATCAAACACTGTACCACAACACCAACCAAATCCTCTTTTTTCATTTTCAACTTGGTCTATGTTTTCTACAATCACCGCTGGTCACACCTTACTTCCAACTATTCGAATTAGGAGACAACATTTTGTCAAACACTTCATGGCCAACTATAGTGCACCTTACTCAAACTCATACGACTGGACCTCGGATAGGTAAGATTCACAAAGCAAAGTTGCTCATCTTGATGAGCTAAATCAGACTTCAATATTTTTCAACATAGCATCATAAAATATCTAACAATCTTCACGTCAATGTGAAGTTCAAATACACTGCTTTAATCGAAACACATATATGTGGCTCGGGCAACATTATTTCACTAACCACACTATCTAAACTGTTATAATCCTTAACTTTGGACAGTGGCAGTAAGAACCATCAACAGTACAACAATGACATATAGCAATATTACCAATAAAGACAACTCTCAATTTAGTCACCACTCTTCACGACACTACCAAAAACAACTGCATGAACAGAAAACACACTTTGACAACTATACAACAACTCCCCGACTACTTTCCTTTCATCCTCGGATAGCTACACAAATACATAGGAGCATTAAAATAAAAATTTAACATTGCTCCCCCTGAGGATGTGCTACCTGGAGCTGCTTAGTGCAATAGAGGAGTAATCTCCTTCTGTCCAAGGAGACACGATTTCCTCTCTTCTTTCTTTCTTTAGTATTTCTTGAACTTAGGCTGAAGGTTTTCACCTGCATCCCCATTTTGAACCTTTTCATGAATTGAACATTTATCTTGGGTGGTTGTCTCTTGTACATCCTTGATGGATGATTCTTTTCCTTTCTTTGATGCACATGATTTCTTCCCTGTCTGTGTTGCATTCTTTGCGTCTGATGAAATCTACTGTCTTGCCTTAGATTTGGACAATACCTTGCTATGTGCCCATGACCATTACATTTAAAACATTGCACATGGTGTTCAACTAGAATAACAGATGTATTTCTTCTAGCATAACTCTTTGATCTATTATTCAGTCCACAATAAATTGCCTTGTGACCATAATGGTTGCATCTAAAACAATTGCCATTAAAAGCATTATTATGAATAAAGTGAGTGATAGAACCTCTTTTGTTGTGGTTGCTTTTCTGTAGATCTCCTTTGAGATTTTCTTCCTTTTGAGGATTCAGCTTCAGGCTTTTCTTGCTTTGATCCTTCAATAGTGGATTTCTTCTTCTCTGCAGATTTAGAAGATGAAGGTTGTTCAGCTTCATATCCAAGACCAAGCTTGCACATGGGGCTTCTTTGTTGCCTTATCATTTTATCTAGTAGCTCTTTGCTCTTCTCAAATTTGAGATTTGTATTGGCCTCTTCTAGTTGTTTCCTCAATAACACAATCTCCTCTTCTTGTTTACAACAAACAATCTCTTTCTCATTGATCTCTGACTTCAAGGCTTCTTCTATTTTCTTGGCTTTGTGAATTTGTAAGAAGAGATCTTCAATATTACCCTCATATTCTTCCAACTTCTTGGATAGTCTTTTGTTCTTTTTCCTTTCTAAACCCAACTCTTCAAGTGTAGATATCAACTCACCTTCTAGATCTACTTCAGCCTCAGAGTTTTCACCACATACATCAGAGTTCACTTCTTCTTCCTTTTCTGATTCTTCTTCTTCAAATGCCATGAAAAGAGCTTCACCTATTTCCTCTTCAGAATCCTCACTACAGTTGTCCTCTGATGAACTGACATTCTTGGAGATGAAACTTTTCTTCTTGAAGTTGCCTTTTTTGAAATTTGTTTTCTTCTTCCAGTCACTTCTTTCTTGGTGCGATCCTTCATTACTTTCATCCTTCTCATTAAGTGGATAGTTAGTCACAAAATTCCCAATGCCTCCACAGCTAAAACATTTAAGAGGTAGCTTTCCTCTGTATTTTCCTTTTCCCCTTATTAGTTTTCGAACAAAGTTTGCTTCCATTTTATCTGATGTCTCTTCTTCCTCGGATTCTTATTTTGCTTTTATATTTTTATGTGCTTTAAAAGCAGCTTCTCTGTTTGTGGGTTTAGTTTTTCCTATTCTCATCTCATATGCAATCAAAGAACCATGCATCTCATCCATACTAAAATTATTTAGATCTTTAGCTTCTTCTATTGCTAAAACTTTATAATCAAATCTTTGGGGAAGAGATCTTAGTACCTTTTTCATGATGACTACATCTTCCATTTCCTTGTTGATTCCTCTAATGGCATTAATGATTCCATTAACTCTCAGCATGTATACCTCTATGTTCTTATCGTCATTCATCTTTAATGCTTCGAACTGAGCTTGATGCGTTTGTAACTTGGCCTCCTTGATCTTGTCGTCTCCTTCATGAATGCTCCTTAGTTTGTCCCACATGTCTTTTGCTATTTTACAACTCATAATATTTATCAGTTTGTTGTCCACTAAACCACACATGATAGCATTATTTGCTTTAGATTTATTCTCAAACAACTTCTTATTGGCAGCATCGGTTGGAGGAGTGGTGGGTATTGTGTATCCACTATTTATTGAATCCCAAATATCGTATCCCAAAGCACAAAGATATGTCTGCATCCTAAGTTTCCAAAATTAGTAATTAGTTCCATCCAACAATGGTGCTTTGTTTTATGAGAAGCCTTCACCACCTACCATTGCATACTAATCCAAGATCACCCTAGCTTGTTAATATTTGTTCAGGAACTTGGCTTTGATACCAATTGTTAGTCTCATAATGACACTGAGAGGGGGGGTGAATCAATGTGGCTCTTTAAAACTTAAAAAATTCAACTCTTAAAGCCAAAACAATGAAATACTAAAACCACATAAAGAAAATATAACAAGATAGCATCACACAACACAAGATGTAATGAGGTTCACCAGTTTTGGCTACTCCTCAAAAATTGACTGCTTGGACTCCCATCCAAATCTAGCCTTTGCAAAGTAACAACTTTACAATTAATTTACCAGCACCAACTGGAAGGAGCACCAACCCCTGATTTATCTGCACCAACAGAAAGGAGCACCAACCCCTAATTTATCTGCACCAACAGAAAGGAGCACCAACCCCTAATTTATCTGCACCAATAGAAAGGAGCACCAACACCTAATTTATCTACAATTTTGAAACTATAAGTTTGACATAAATATGCCTTCTCTTATACAAGACCTTGACTGGTCTATTGCTAACCCAACCTCTCTCACTATTCACCAAAACATCACACTCACTTCAGGCTCTGCTTATTGCACTTTTACAGCCCTCTTACAGTGCTTCTTACTACATTCTTATGGCTCTCACGACTCTGCCTAATGCTCTGTTTTAGCACACTTCCTGCCCTCTTCTTGTAGCACGTTTTCTCTCCTTTCGCAGCACTCTAATTCTCCACGTAGACCTCATTTTATAACAAAGCTCTGACTCTATTTTTAACTTCCATATTTTTTGCATGCAACTTATTAATAGAGACTTCTATATGTAACTCCTTTATCACACAGTATTCTTTCATGCATCCTGTAAATAGTTACGGCTCAAGTTTGATCTTCGTCTGATGACTTTCACTTTAACTGTCGCTCGATGATTACACTCTGTAACTGGCCCTGTAACTGTTGTTCTGACTTCAGTTCATTGTTATTATTTTAGCTGCATGATTTTTCTCTATAAATGCACTTGTAACTGATGAACTGACTTTAGTTAACTTAACTTATTCTAGCTGCATGTTTTTCTTCTGCAACTGCCCCTGTAACTGCCATAGAACTTCAGTTAACTGTTACATATCTTATTTTGGCTGGGTTCTCTTCTTGCTCGCACCAACATGACCTATCGCAAAATCATGACACTTCTACATCTTTTTCCTCCTCTCAACTTTCATCTGTGAAAACACAACATGTCGTGATATCGCGACACTTTCGCCTTCTTACTTTCTCTCTCGTCCTTTAGTCGCGAAAATGCGACATGTCACAAAATCGTGACACTTTCTCTCCTTAGATCTTTCTCTTACCTTTGGGTTGCGAAAACCCGACATGTCACGATATCGTGACACTTTTTCTCCTTGACTCTCTCTTGCCTTTGGGTCGCAAAAACCCGACATGTCATGATATCACCACACTTTTTCTCCTTAGCTCTTTCTCTTGCCTTTGAGTTGCAAAAACCCGACATGTCACGATATCGTGAAACTTTTTCTCCTTGACTCTCTCTCTTGCCTTTGGGTCGCGAAAACTTGACATGTCACGATATCGTGACACTTTTTCTCCTTAGCTCTTTCTCTTGCCTTCAAGTCACGAAAACCTGACATGTCGCGATATCGTGACACTTTTTCTCTTGGACTCTCTCTCCTACAACATGTCACGAAATCGTGACACTTTTTCTCTTAGACTCTCTCTCCTGTAACATGTCATGAAATTGTGACACTTTTTCTCTCGGACTCTCTCTCCTACAACATGTCACGAAATCGTGACACTTTTTCTCTTGGACTCTCTCTCTTGCAACATGTCGCGAAATCATGACACTTTTTCTCTCGGACTCTCTCTCCTGCATTATGTCATGAAATCGTGACACTTTCTTTTGGACTCTCTCTCCTGCAACATGTCACGAAATCGTGACACTTTTTCGTCCATACAAACTTCCTTGCCATATGTCGCGAAATCGCAACACTTTTTCATCCGTACAACCTTCCTTGTAATATGTCACAAAATCATGACACTTTTTTGTCTGTACAACATTCCTTGCAATATGTCACAAAATCGTGACACTTTTTCGTCCGTACAACCTTCATTGCAATATGTCGCGAAATCATGACACTTTTTCATTCGTACAACCTTCCTTGTAATATGTCGTGAAATCGTGACACTTTTTTGTCCGTACAACCTTCCTTGCAATATGTCATGAAATCGTGACACTTTTTCTACTTGCCTTTCTCTCTTCTAACATGTTGCGAAATCATGATAGTTTTGCTTGATTGCGCTTTCTCTCCGAACATGTCATGAAATCACGATAGTTTTGCTTGCTTGCGCTTTCTCTCCGAACATGTCGTGAAATCGTGACAATTTTTCTTGCTTGCACTTTCTCTCCGAACATGTCATGAAATCATGACAGTTTTGCTTGCTTGTGCTTTCTCTCCGAACATGTCACGAAATCATGACAATTTTGCTTGCTTGCATTTTCTCTCTAAACATGTCATGAAATCGTGATAGTTTTTCTTGCTTACGCTTTCTCTCCGAACATGTCATGAAATCGCAATAGTTTTTCTTTCTTCTCAACATGTCACGATATCGCGATAATTTTTCTTTCTTGCCAACATGTCATGAAATCGTGACAGTTTTTCTTTCTTGCCAACATGTCGCGATATCACGACAGTTTTCTTTCTTCTCAACATGTCGCGATATCACGACAATTTTTCTTTCTTGCCAACATGTCACAATATCGAGATAGTTTTTTGCCTTGTGATTTTCTTTTGATTTTTAGTATATGGGCCACTTCTATATTTTGGAAAACCACTGTACATACTCCATCACTGAACTCCTATCCACTGCATCAACCGATCTGTCTGACTGTGTTGATAACAATGACAATACTACTCCTACACCTTGCTCAAAAAATCTTGTTCAAGGTAGGCTTTTGATAAGCTACCCCTTGCTTCTCTCTAGCTCAAACCTTATCTGACAAAGCCTGATAGGCATTTGAAGATAGAATTTCCTCTTCTTTAAGAGGTCCATGAGGAGCCTTTGGAGGTAAATTCTTCTTCAAATGAGATGGGGAAATGGTATCATCCTCCATGTCTACTAGGGATATCTCAGGGTATTCTTACTCTTGATTATCTCCCATTTTTTCTTCATACTATATACATCCATGATGTTCCAATGCTTGGCACTGCATCATGTTTTGGGTTGTGTGACAAGTATGGTTCTCAATGTGTTCATGGTGCAAATTAGGCTATGAAGCAGCTCATCTATGAGTGTGGTCCCTATACTCACTATGAAGGGGTAAATTGGCCCATTCCAATTGATCCTCTCACTCAGCACACTCAGTTTGCTCAAGGATGCATTGTTCACACATACGTTGCTCAAAAATACGTTGCCTATGCAACCTCTACCTCTGAGTATCGTCATTTTTGATGTACTCATGCTCTGCATGAACATACTCTAATTGATCTTGGAGAATTTGCTACCGTTGTTCTGACACCAATCTCTGTGATCGATCTATAATATTTGCTATGTATAGTCTTTGGTGTACTCATTCTATCCTAACAGCTTTGTTGGTATGACCTTCGACAAACTTGTTTGAAATACCTTTGCTCTTGTCTATGTAGATGATATTCGCATTCTGGTGTTGTCTATACTTTATGCTCACATGGGTCGATGGGATAATTATACTGAGAGAATACTTGGAGCATTCTCTTAGCTCTTTAATGGTTCGATGTGTGCTCTCAATATGAGAAATCATAGAATGAGATTGCATAACTGAGGATGTATACCCTAATTGCCATAAGACTCTATCTAGACCATCCAATTACCTAGTGCACCACAACTCATGTGGTGGTGAACCATTGAATCCAAACTTAGACATGTCAAATGTGAATTTTCCAGGTTGATTGTTGTTTGAATTCTATGAGGGCCTACACCTCGAAGCATCCCTCTCTTCCTGTCCCTAAATGGGTAGATTTTTTGCTTATCTATTTTGAACTTCTGGGGGCCTTGAGCCAAACTTATCATGATTATGTATGCGAACAAATCTATTTACTATTTCTTCCTCAATGATGTACTCTTTGGTAGATCCAGTGGATCCACGTGGTGTACGATCATGATATATACTCCCATGTTTGAAGGCCCCATGATGGGATCTTCCATACTCAAATCTCTCTCATGAGGCATGTGCATAGCCTCCTCTAAGTAGGGTATTCTTACGAGAACCCCCACGCATAGAGTTATCCCCTCTAATGGTCATTGAATGTCATTCAGAAGAATATTGTGATTGAGGGTTCTACATGTTGTGTTGTACAATGGGTGGAGCTTCAACCTCAACCTTAGCTTTGTGTCGATATCAGCCTCTCCATGTGACAACCATGATATTATATTATATCGTATGTATATTTTAAAGCACATAAATCAAACAATGATGATTATCTCTTTTAAATTATTGTTTGTGAGCCCTAACTAGTTTGATGTGTTTTGAGATTTGTTGAAAACTTAAACTACTCTCATCATGTTTGAAATTGTTGATGATATACTCAATATTTTAAGGCTTTCACCTATATACTCATAGCTCTACAACCTGGATATGAACTCTAGGATGCATAATCCATCCTATAATGTGTGGTAGTGAAGTCCACACATGGTCAGGGATCACAGGTCCTCCCGATACTCACCCTGTTAACCCACAATTAGTGATATACCTCTTTGAAGAGATATACATGTAAATTTTCCATGAGCTATGACAGTTCTTGGATCTAATATTGGTATAGTAACAAGGATCAAGGGAGTTGGGTCAACATATGGAAATCACTACCACCATCATTGAACCCTACTAGTGGTTGGATATGACTTCCAACTCACTAGTGTTTAGATAGTACATGGTGTGTGTGGTTCTTTTTACTTTTGCATGAAAATAAAATGCATCAAAGAGCATTCAAATTATTTTCCTACATGCTTATTTTCAAAATAATGTTTATCTTTTAGATAATGCACGTCTATGCTATATTATATTCATATAATGCACACTAATCATGAAAGGGTGGCCACTAATTGGGCCTCATACATGTAAACTCAAAAACATAACCTAGACCACTAGAGACTAGGGTGGATTGAAATAAAAAATCCATTATTCCTAGCAACGGCTAGTAGAAAGCTAAGAGCATATAAGCATTTTTATTTTACTCTTTCTCTACATTTTCTACTTAACCCATCATTCTACTACATTCATACTATCAAAAATAGACAGACATAGGAAAAAATATAAAAATGATTCCTACCTAATATCCAAGTCTGATGGAGAAGCTAATATCTATGATTTTTCTATCCTCTACTAGCCATAGCTGTCAGGCGTGGCTGAGATTATTATCCATGGCTGTCATACACAGATAAGACTGTTAACCATGGTTGTTAACTATGGTGAGTACCTACAACTAAAAAACATAGTCAATCAATCATTGATAGCATAAATTATAGGGTCCCCACCGTGATCGCCATCTGATCCCATGTATAAAGCATACACCTAACTAATGCATCAATTATTATCAAACATTAAAGCATGAAAATTTGACAATAATGAATTCAAAAATAAATGGGGTTTCCTTTTATTAAACTTTGCCAAATTTGATTACATATACGTCCCTCTTAGGGATACTCAATGTTGATACAATCAATATAGTTTTTAAAAGCCTTTAAACGAGGGGGTGGTGTAATCCATAGAATTTCTAAGAGGGCACAAACTGCTCAAGATCAATGGTGACCTTCTTATCCATGATTAGAGGTATATGTTGCCTTTAATACCTTGCAAATGGATGGATCCTGTAAACCCTGCATTCAAGAAACAATAAAAAATAATTAAAATCAAAGGTGGCCTCTCTTGATGATGCTTTTAGAGGAATATTTCATAAAGAATTCTAAAGAAAGAAAATGAAGCATATAATCTATGAAACTATGGAAGATATCATGAATTTGCAATAAATCATGTAAAGAAATATAAATCTAGCTAAGAAACATCCTAATTAACCATTAGAAAACTTGAATTGCATGAAATGAACATAAACTAGTCTAGAATTAACAAATTCTAAGAATGAAGGAAATCTACCCTAAATCTCTAAATCTAACCGTACAAATGCATCAAAGGATATTAATATATAGTGAATCTACTAAAATAAATGCATAAAAATGGAAATATACTACTAAAATAGGGAGAAACCATGATCAAATCCTCACCACAGGTCTGAGGCATGGTGGGCACTGTTAGTCATGGTTGACAACTGTGGCTGAGGTGAAAAATTTGTTGCTCTCCAAATTCGGGCTTGAATCTCCAATTCTCCTTGTTGAATTTATGGTCAAGGGTCACATTGATATTCTCTAATGGATTTGGTGGTTGAATTGTCTAAATTCATGGTGAAAGAGGCTCAATTGTGAATTCTTGATATCCTAGCCTCCTAAGATCTAAATGACTTTGAATGCATTTATGATTAGCAAGTTAGCTCTCTCCAAAAGGTTACAATTGAGTCAAAATTTTGATAGAGCTTTGTTGTATTTGAATGAAAACTTCTCTAGAATTCTCCCCAATTTTGAGGGGGGACTTATAGTATTCTTAAGTCCTTGGTCTAGCTTCATGGAGAATCCAAGAACAAGAAACCTGTAGTTATATCAGTTGGAGGGAACCTTCTCGATGCTTCCCCACACAAAACCATTTGAATCTCCATTGCCCAGGGTGTTGTAACTAAATTTGACTCAACCCGAGATTAAAAATAGTTTTGATGCTAGCTATAGCTCTGAGGCACGGTCGGCTCTATTAGACATAGGTGTCAGCCATGGCTAAGGCTAAGTTAACCAACTCTACCTAAATTGAGTAGTTAAAACCACTGCTTCACCTTGGATCTATCCAAGATCATTCGTATGGTATGTTTGCATGTCCATATGAGTAGTCACCTTGACATGGTGTTTTAGGTGTCTATAGGGATAGAGTGATCTTATGGATAAATGGGTGGATGTTGATTGTATACCTTGTACTCAGGAGGGGATTGCATGGAAGTGGAAGGAGCTTGATATTGATAAAGGAAGGTTTGATATTTCTTAGGAGGTGGTTTTTGTTGATTTGGAGGTGGTTGTGGATAATGTGTTAAAGGTATATTTTGAGACTGCATCGATGACCCTTGATAGGAATTTTGAAGAGGGAATATTGGTGCATGAATTGTGAGTGGGTGAGAGGTCCATGATGGATCTTGAGTAAAGAAATCATTTTGATTCGATGTGAGAGGAGGAGGATTTGTTGTTAGTGATGGTTGTTAAGGGATTTGAGTTTTGTATAAAGGATGAGAATATTAGTGAACAATGCTAGTAGGTATTTGTTGCATAGAATAATAGCCTTGAGAGAGAGATTATTGAGATTGATAATTTTGATGAGTCATAATTGAAGAGGTAAAAGTGATATTAGAAGAGTAGGAGGTAGAAGGTTGTGCATCGTGTGCACTAGCAATGTGAATGGTAGTATATGGGAGATAAGTTTCAAAGGTAATCAAAGTGGGAATGTGAGAGGCAACATTAACTTGATCAGAGTGGTATTGATTAGGATCAAGATTTATATAATATGAAGATGTTGAGACATGGTGAGTTAGTGATATATGAACATGATTGGATGAAGAAGGATGGTTTGGATCAATGGCTACCAGCTTGTTTTGAATATCATGTTGAGGAGGAATAATGTTAGATCCTTTAAAAGGAAATAAATTAGATGGCATATTAGGAACTACTACATTAGAGGTGGGGTTAGGGTTGTCGTATTATGTGGGTAGAGGGGGAGGATTATGAGATGTTCATCAAGAGGTCTCAATTGAGGCCACTTAAGTCTTAATAGTAGGTGTGGTTACGAAGGATGCGGGATGTTGATAAGATGTATGTGAATAGGTTTGTTCTTGATGGAAGGGGGCTAGTATGAGCTAAAATTTAGAGAGGAGGTAATGACGATCATGGTGAGTCAATTGGGGGGAAAGAGCCAATATAAAAGGTGCACAAGGAATCAATATCAATGGGTGTGATGATGGGATGTGCAAGGAACAAAGGTATCTTAGTACTAGGGGATTCGAGAATGGTGGTATGGATGGTATAATGCATAATACCTAGATCATGTCTGGTATGATGTCCCTTAGGTATGTATGGATTTTAGCAAAGACACTTGTTGAATAAGTTACCATGGTAGACCTATGATGCATCCCCTTTATGAGTTAAAGTAATAGTCGAGCCATGGGAGGTTTGACTAGAATTGTCCATGGAGGCTTGGACTTGAGCTTGGGCTTGGGTTTGACTATGAGTCAAAACCATAGGCAAGTGAAAATATAATGGGATGTGGAAATGATATGCTTTTAAAATGAGAGTGAATGGGTCAGTTTTAAAAATTTTCTAAAAACAAATGTACTATCTAATTAAGCCAACAAATGATCAAACAAAGCAAGCAAGGATTTGTTTTTGCAATAATTTTTTTTGGGTGATTTTGGATGTTTTGTAATGTTTTTGTGAAGTTATGGGAAATTTTGAGATAGTTTTAGAAAATATGGGCCAAAATGGGAAATATTTTGGAATTGTTTTTGTTTTGTTATTTTTTTTGAAATTTTTATGTGTTTAATGTCCCTATACCTAGGAACTATAAAATGGTGATGATGAAGTGGAATCTAAAGGTGTGTATTTGTACCCACCCCACTTCTAAGGAATGAGACATGAATTATTAATTCAGATTCCTAGGATAAAGGGTTAGTGATGGGTATCCTAAAGAGACAAAAAGTACCTCTTGAAAGAGGTCACATTGTCTAAGTTCTACTAATAGCCTACCTAGGCTTTCACTTCACCCTTAGTTGAACTTGGATAAAAATTATAGCTAAAAATCCACTAATTACTAAGCCCTATGATCAAAGGGCATGTAACCTCAAGATTACCCCAGACTAGCCCCAAGGGTAACTAGTTTCTCGATGATGAATTTTAAGAAACTATATGTACTAATTATGGTGATCTAGAGCTTGAATAGTGGTTGGGGATCAATTCCAACTCACCAAGAGGTTTTCCTCATAAAATATATATGTGTGTGTGTGTGGAATGATAGCATGTAAAAGTGTGTGCAAATTTTTGTTTATGTTTGTTTTTGTGTGTTTTGTCTAGTTTGAGTTTTTTTTAAATGCAATAAAGCTAAATGTAAGCTAGAGGAGGACATGATATCCCTAGAATAATTTAAAATTCAAATGCAAATATACTAGGATGAAAGTTATAGAAAGCCCTGAATTCACTTCTAAAGGGGATGAAATTGACTTACCCTAATGATGGTGAGCCTAAACTCAAAACTTTGATGTAGGATGGAATGCAGGTGACAAGGAATATTGAGGTTATTTTCTAGGGATAAAATGTAAAAAGTTCCCAAGGGAACCATAAAATGGGTCTAAATCATATGTCCAACCACAAATGGTGGTTTTCTAACCGCTAATGGTGGTTGCATAGTCTGATCGTCAATGACAGTTACACTATTTTCCTAGCTACCAATGGTGGTTTTTGGCTACTAGTGGCAGTTGCACCTATGTCCCAAATAAAATCTATGGATATAATGGATTAATCTCACAAAAATAATCTATTATTAGGGTAATGCAATGCAACTATCCTACAAATATATATAATCATGTGTTGAGTATGATGACAAGCAAGACTATCCTAAGGTAAATAAAATTACCTATCCTAAGAATGCAAAAATATAATTGTCCTAAATATGACAAAATATGTCTATAATGCAAACTGATTCAAAAACAAAGAATGTACTAATCTAATCTAATGGAAATAAAGTTATCCAATGAATAAAAAATAAACTAGTCTATGCTAAGTTATTGAGCCAATGAATCAAATACACTAAAAAGGACAACAATTATAATGAGCCATTTAATCCTATGTGCCAAAATAAGAAAATAACATCTAACCTAATGATCTGATTGTGTCTTTGAGCCAAGTGCAAACAAGAAAAATATAAACTAATGAGCCATTTTGTACCTTTTTAGTCCAATGCAAATAAAGAAAATCCTAGTCTAATGATCCAATGAGTCATCTTGAATTAAATTAGGTAAACACCTAATCTAATGAGCCAAGAGATTTTTTTTTTGTAAACAAGAAATAAATAAATCTAAACTATTGAGTCAATGAGTCTTTTTGAGCCAAAATAAAGAAAAACACCTATTCTAATGAGCCAATGAGCCTTGAGTCTTGTGCAAATAGAAAAACCTAATCTAATGATTCATTTTGAGTCTTTGAGTCAAATGCAAATGAGTAAGCCTATACTAATGAGTCATTTTGAGTCCAATACAAGAAAAAACATCTAATATAATAAGCCTTTAGGATCTAAACTACCCTTAGACTATGGAAGAAGACCTATGAGGATTTAGGAGATCTTAAAACTACCCTAAAGAAGAAAGTTACTAGAGAAACTTAAGAGAGAAAAGATTCATATAAACTATATGGAAAAAAGACTTAACTATGCTAAAACCAGGAGAGAATCAAACATTGAAAGCAAGAAACTATGCTTATCTAGTTTAGGATACTTACCTATGAACGATGAAATTTTGGAGTGGTTTCTATGTTTGGCTAAGAACCACCAATGATAACTATGGATCACCAATGATGACTGTCTATGTGTAGGACTGCTAACAGTGGTTGTTGATCGCTAGTGGTGGTTGTGCAGGACTATAGATTGAATTTTAAGTCTTCAATGTGGCTGCATTGTGAGACTGTTAGAGACCCTTGTGACCAGAAATAAAGAATAGAGAAATTAATGAAGGAAGTTAAATGAAGGCACAAAACAATAATAAACCCTCAAAGTATAACACATTAGGCACATAATATTAAGAACAATAAATATTTGCTATTTTTATGCTCTTATATGAAAATGAAAAATTCCTAATGAGTTAAGGGTGAGGGTCCTACTGGGTGTGTCATTTTGTAGACATGAAAATACACCATACCATTAAAATAAAAAAATATGCTATATATTTCCAATAAACAGTACAATGTGATCCTTTAGGGGTGTTTTACAAATGCTATAGTGCAATATAAATAAGGATAACCTCTTTATATCAAGGGCTTTTGGTGCGATCTCATTTTTTCATGCCATAATCAAGTTGTGAGTGGGTTTTCTTGAGCTTCTTGGACCACCCTATTGCTCTGTTTGTTGTATAGTACCTGCACACATGCTCACAATATGGGTTTAGTAATATCTGATAGGCCTTCCTTAGATGAGGCCCTAGTCAAAGTCAAATTAAAAAAAAAACTTACAAAACCCATGAAAATGATTACAAGATCTTAGCATAAGTTCACAAAACCTAAAAAGGTAAATTTTTATACCTTCCTTACCTATTTTTATATGTAATGCTATGTATATTTTTCTTTGATTAACCACTAACAATGATTGGTTCTAGGTGGTTGTAGATGATGGTTGAGATTGTGTAACCACCAATGGCAATTAGGATGGTATGGTAAATGGGATTGAATATTTTTGTTAGTAGTTTTTGGAGGGCACTGGTGTTCTCTAGTGTAAGCATGGATATAGAATGTTGACTGGTCTAGGTGTAGTTGCAAGTCAAAGCTTATTTGACTCCCTCAAGTGGACTCCATGGTTGCAATGGATAAGCTCCTCAAGGTAGATGTGGATGAAAAAAACAATTGAGATCTCCAAGGGCATAAAGACAATATGGTGTAATTATGATAGCATAATAGTAGCTTCACATGGGTTTTTGCAAAATGAGTTAAATAGATGGGGATTTATAAGAACTCAGTGAAGGGATTGGGAGGTGACAAAGAAATGACATGGAAATGAGGTGGATATGATTTGGATTCAAGTGGAGGGTGGAAAATCTAAGGTAAATTTAGAGAGGACACATGGAGGAATGTGCATCTTCTCCATTTAATAGCCTTGGGTGGGGTTAATACTCACCCATCCAAGTACCAAAAATTGTACTAGGGGGTGATGATATGTGCATAGGGACAAGTGTGCCTTGGGGGTTGTTTGTGGAATTTAAAATTGCCAAAAAGGTGACATGGAGGCTAAGAAGGACCAAACCATTAAATATGCTAATTTAATTCCTTTTGACTTGGGGCTTTTCATTGTATTTTTAAATCATCCAAATTTGGAGGGAAAGTGGATGGGGAGACAAGGTGGAATGAAAGTATTTAGGTGGGAATTTTGGGTAGGCTTGGGGATTTGATTAGGATTTTTAAATTAGAGTGCAAATATCCTAGGGATTTGGATGAGGGCTTAAAATGGGGTTAGGGGCTAATGAGAGGCTTGATTAGGGGAATTAGATGAATAAGGTGGATTATGAGAACTTTGAGGGGATAGGGAGGAATAAATGAGAGATATTAGGTGGAAATTAGAATATTAGAGAGGCTAAGAAAGAATTAGAAGAATTAAATGGATTAGGAAAAAAATAGGAAAAGATATTAGAGGAATTTAAGAATTTAGAGGAAAATATAAAATTAGAAAATTTAGGGATACCTAAGGAGAACTTAGGGAAAATAGAAGAAATTTAGGAAAAAAATAGAATTAGAAATATTAGAAGGAAGTAAGAAGAATTTAGAGAAATTAGGAGCTATAGGGAAATTGAGTTGACTATAAGGGAGAGCAAGATAAATTAGAGGAATTTAGAAGGAATTAGAAGGATTTGAAATAAAATTAGAATAAATTGCTAGAAATTAGAAGAATTGAGAGGAATTTGATGAAATTAGAAAATTAGAAGGAAAATAGGAGAATTTGGAATAATTTAGACAAATTAGAAAGGAGATTGGAATTTTGGAAGGATTTGAGCGCACTTAGGAAGAATTTGAGGAATTGATGAGGGTTTTGTGGAAAATTGGGATTTTGGTGAATTGGTAGGGATTTGAAGGTTATTTTGAGGGTTTTCATGGATTGGTTGTGCAAATGACTAAAATTTGGTGTCTACACCCCTATCATGCTTCTTATAACAAAAGAGGATTAAAAACACATTGTCCTTTTAAATTAAATTTTGAGAGGCTAAAAGAGGATAGATTTATAACTTTGGTCAAATTAGAATGGGTGAATTTTGATCCTTGTCTAAGAGAATCTTCTAATTTTAGAGGGGGAAAACTGCCCTACCGCGTACAATTCCCAACAAGGTTGGATCCGTGAGAGATAGAAAGCCTTATGGGGTGAACCATGGGGGTATGTTGTTCTCTACACTCGGTGCTAGGGGGAAGGGTTCACCAGGAATGGTTTTAGGACTCGCTCCAAGTCCTCAAGAATTTTGGGATAGTTTGATGTATTCAGTTAAAAGCAATCACCTAAGTTTGGCCTTTCTAGATCTATGCTATGAAAGATAAAGGACAATGCAGAAATTAGAATGCAAGAATACAAGAGCTAACCTAATATGATTCTTTCTTTTGAATGCTTGCTAACCTAGGGTTTTATCCAAAAAAACTTTAAAGCAAGGACACAAGATAAATGCACAATATTAACCCTAGATGCACACTATATGCTTTTCACTTTTAGATGCCTAAGAACCAATACTCAGATCAGATCTTCAACCAATAATTAGAACACTTATCTTGACCGGTGGTTGACTTAGCTTTTCTACCTCTTGTCCAATGATATCAGAAATACCTGTTTCTGCAAGATAACTTATGAAACACTTGAAAATGGGATTAGCATTAGGGGGCCTACTTAGGCCATTGTACAACAATGCTTGGAGGCATAGCAGTCAAGCCCCCTAGGTCCTTTTAGATGACCTTTGAAAACAAAAGCAAAAATTGACCTTTGGATAATTAATCATAAAACAACAATGCAACAATAGAGAAGTAGAAAATAGATTATGCTATCATGCCCTAAATGTAGTTTAGAAACTACTCATGCAATCAGAATATGACAAATACCCCTAGTTTAGTCCTGGGGCAAAATCATACCTCATAGATGGCGGGCATGATAACGCTACAGGCGAAGTCACGCTCCATCAGAATGGGGTATGATTTCACTTCTATGAGTGAAAACCCTAAATTAGGGTTAGCGAAGTCATGCCTCACCGAGATAGGGCACGATTTCACTTCAGAGACACGAAAAATAAAATAAAGATGCAGAACGTAAATAAATGCAAAAACAAAGTGCGCACAACCTGATGGATGATGCAGAAGCAAGTAGAAGAGATCGAGGTATCCAAATGGGCACTCTCTTTCCTTTCGAACTACACCATGAATCCACCAAACCACACAACAATCCAAATCAATGCAGCAGAAGATCAAATCCAAAATTCACACTTTGGGGTTAGCTTGTAGAAGAAACAGGAAGCAGAGTGAAAGTAAGAATGCGAGCACTAAATAATCATAAGAATTTTGAGCTTAATCAATTTCCAAGATTGAGCGCTTGTATATCAAAATCATCGTGATCCAAAGAGTGAGATTGACCCCTCCTTTTATAGACAAAAATCGAGGTGAAAGAAGTGGGAAAACAAACACAAGCCGATGCCAAACACGCTAAAAAGGTTAAACCTAGGTTTTAATAAATTAAAACCCTAAAAATAGTGAAGTCACACCCCGTGCCAACGGGGTGCGATATCACTTCTATGAAGTCGTGCCCCATCGTAACCGGGCATGATTTCACTAAAAGGCTAAAGAAAAGCAAGGTAGGGGGCAAAGAGGCTTACCTTTGCCTAGGGCAAGGGTTAGGGACCTCTTAGGGGCTCTAAGGAAGATTTCCCACTAAAAGTGGGTCAATTTTCTGTGTCTACATTTTGCCCCCTCTTTGATGCATTTAAGGCCAAGTAAATGCGTCAAAGAAAGGATGTAGGCACACTCACTGGAAGAGGACAACAAGAAAAAATGGGATGGCTAGTTTAGAAGAAAGGGGTGGTGCAAAAATAGTGTCATTCTAGACACTTTCTTATTTTACATGCAAATCGAGGCATTAGGGACATTAATGCCTCTATAGGCTAGGGTGCCCCCTCGAGTTTTTATGAAGATGACATATCTCATAAAAACTTGAAAGAACTGATGCAGAAGAAGAAAAAGAGAGAAAGAGCAAAAATCAAAGAAAACAAGGGTAACAAACAAAGCTTAAAAGGGTGAAAAAGGGTAAAACCCTAATTCATTTTCACCATGCATTGGCAGAGAAAGGGCTCTGGGGAGAAAAAGAAATGGCGTTACCAGTTCATCGAGCAATGGTCATGAGGGGTGAAGCCGGGGCACGAGAGTGGGTAAGTACCAAATTCCTCCCTCTTGTTGTACCGTTTCTTCTATTTTTCATGGATTTTAGGGTAGAATTTGGAAAATTTCACCGTGTTAGATGATGATTTTTGCGCTCGATTGGGGCACGATTTCATGGCCTGATCATGATTTCACTCCAGGTGAAGCGCAATGAAATTGCACCTTGAGTAAAAACTAGGTGTGACTTCATGAAATCGTGCCTCCCAAAATGGAGGGCATGATTTTACCAAAGGGCTAGAAAAAGAAAAAAGGAAAAGCAAAAAATAAACATAAGAGGAAAAAGAGGGAAAACAAGCAACTACGAAGTGCGAATTACAAAATTATGATCAATCTATGTGTGTTGATTTGAAACTATGGATTTTATTATTATTATTTTATTATTTTTATTATTTATTCATGAAACTAATTTAATTTTATTTGTTTGTGGATGCAACTAGGTATTCTCGAGAGTCGAGAGTGGAGGGCAAGGGCTCTGGTAGAGCTGGATGCACTAGGGCTAGTGGAGACAACACGGCTAGAGGTGGTGGGGCTAGACCACCTAGCGAGGATACCTCGGATTGAGATAGATAGGGCTATGCTGATAGCCCTAGTAGAGAGGTGGTACCCAGAGTCCTCTACTTTCTGGTTATCGATAGGAGAGCTCACCATCACACTAGAGGATGTGTGGTAGATTTTGTGGATCCCTATCAGAGGGATAATAGTTTATAGAGCATGGGGATAGGTAGCCACACTACAATGATTCTCAGTAGGGTTTACCCACCAGGTGCGAGAGAGCACCATATCAGTTGATGATCTAGTGGGCCGCTATGGGGAAGATCCTTTGACCACCATGCTCTATGGGGTTATGACTAGGCTACTGATGTGCCATACCAGTAGGTGGCACTTACCATGGGTGATGGTAGGAGTAGTGGCAGACATGCAAGACCAGGGAGTTAGGTTCGCATGGGGTCCATATGTGTTGGCCCGCCTATACAGGATGTTGTACAATATCATGTATAAGTGACATACAAGATTGGTGTGTATGACATTGCTCTAGGTGTGGTGTTGGGAGCACATCATGGTATAGAGATCGAAGGCACTACCAAGCCCACTACCCAACTCGAAGTGGCCAACAACATACAGGTGGTCGAGGTCCCTAGAGAGGACCACGAGGGCCTATGCAGGGAACCTACCACTAGCGAGGTGGGTGCTTAATGATATTTGAGAGGCAAAGATCATTTGGAGGCCATGGTAGCTTCACCCTGGGTGGACAAAGGATAGGATGGAGCTAGCCAGGATACGAAGGATCAGGTGGCTAAGGTTGGAGAAGGGAGAGCTAAAGGTCTTCAAATTTTATCAAGTCCTCTGACAGCATGAGATTTTATAGGGAGTCCTAAGCTTGGGGGACTATTGGTACCAGAGGATGACCCGAGATCCAAAAGGGGAAAGAGGTGAGCCAGACCTCACAAAGTGGGTCGAGGAGGATATGGATGATCCCCCTTATGTTAACCCAAGGATAGATTATGTAGGAGTGGGTATCGGGTATAGGCGGTGGTATAGAGAAGTTCCCAAAAGGATCTCTCTGCTAGTACCAATACAGAGGCATCAGGTGATGTACCCGAGAATGCAACAAGAATTTTGATAGGTAGCTCATCAAACCATAAAGAGAGCACAATAGAATCCTATTGCTCTGAGATAGAGGCCAACTTATGTTTGGATCTTGGTGGTAGAGGAGGCCAATCAAGTGGCAGGGACCGAAGATGGGAGATAAGGTATACCCCCATAGGTAGGGAGGCCACAGATCAGAGATCCTAGGGAGGCTTCCACATATACATCAATGGATAGCGAGATCTAGGAGAGGAGGAATATAGAGGAGCTACGAGCACAGGTAGCCTCTCTATAGAGCCAGATGACCTAGGTCCAAATGAATAGGTCCAGGAGTATAGAGGAGCTACAAAGGTCATTGAACATCATAGAGGCTGAGAGGGAATCAATTCAGGAAGAGACCAGCCAAATCCAAGGAGAGATGAATCATATGGATGGAGAGTGCCAGATGGTTAGGGTAGAGGGGATGACTATCATTGGGAGCAGCCAAGCGGGTAGCATGGTGTAGCTTATTTAGGTAGAGCTATGGTGGATGGGAGAGAGGTTGGAGAAAATCCTTTAGTGGACTACATTTTATGAGACAATTTACTGCACAACTATCCCACCAAGTCAAAGGATACCACTTCCTCCATCCCTATAGTCAATGAGCAGATTATAATCTTAATCATAGATGACATCGATATCACATCATTCCATGTCACAACCTAGGTTACCTCCTCCTCAGGATGGACCATAGGGAGCTGGTTCTCATAGCTAGGAGAGAGAGAGGACTGAGGATCAGGATGATGCACCAATTTTTAGATTGTGGTGTACATCCCTAGGTTGAGTGTACCGAGTCTAGATTATGGTACACCAACCTGACATGAGGACTACACACTCTTTTTCTCTCGAGTAATATATAGCTACTTTTATTGCTTTATTTTGTGTGTGCAATGTGTTTTTTTTTAATTCATGTTTTCATGTATGCAAACTATCTTAATGCAAACTATATGAAAATGGATGGATGCAAAAGAAGAAGAAGGAAGGCGAAGAAGACAATCAAAGAGGAAGGAAAAAGAAAGAGAAGAAGAAGAAGAAGAAGAAGGAAGAAGAGAAGAAGAAGAAAAATCCAAAGGTCAACCATATGAAAAGGAGAAGAACTGACGACCCATAGCATGGAACTAGCATAGGTTGCAAGGAACCAATGTAGTTAGATACCATAGATCATTTTAGAAAGAGAGCTAGACCCGCTATAGGTTTAGCACTTGTAGAAGATGGTGTGGAGTCTGACCCTCTATGGGTGGTTGCTCCCTTATTGACTGCTATGAGGCATTTACCCGCTAGGATGTATATCGAGGTCTACTAAAATTGACCAAGGAGCTTATCCTATAATGGGGTGTTTGAGCCTGCTGAGTCAAAAGAGAGTATGACCCGATAGAAGATCGTAGATGATGTAATACCCACTAGGATGTATAAGTATCCCATGTGGGGTGTAATATGTAAATAAATGATATGCAAGTGTTATCCTAGATAGGGATCTTAAGAAGACTTTGAAAGCATTATCATGATAAAGAAATTGAGAGAAGGAGAAGAAGCAATCATGAGAAGAAATAAGGGAGAAATCCCTAGGGGGGATCTTGCTAGGCATCAGAGTCCTAGTGAGAAGTGCAATGCATGTGAGCTATGACCTAACTAGGTATCATCACATGCCATTATCACAAAATCCTCAAAAATCTATATGAGCAAGTAGTCATGAACAAGCAACAATGCAATTATGATAGGCAATCATGCAAGGTGTTCTTTAGATGTCAAGAAATCATGCAAGGATGACAAGCAACAATGCAATATGAGCAAGCAAGTGAATGCAATGGGAATGCAAATGCAACTACATGAAATATTTTTTTTTATATTTTTTATTTTTATACAAAATTGAAATCAATGCAAAACCTAAATGTACCATTCATTTTATTAAAATAAATTAACGTGCCATGAGGTGTCAGATCGAAGATATCCCCAAGGAGTGCATTTTCTCGATGATGAAAATCATGGGAAAGTTCTTCCAAGGCCCTTATTTTGACATCCATGGCACGATAATCACTACATTTTCTAACAACACCATTCTTTTTAGTAAAACAAACATTATATAAAGATCCACCATTCTCTTGCACATAAGCAATGTTGTCTTTAAAACAAACAGAATCAATCATATTGCAAGACATTATTTTTGAAGGAGAAACATAATTAATACTTTTATTTTCATCCATTATCATCTTTTGATATTCTATATATTCTACATAAGTCACAAGATGATCATCATCCTCAAAAGGCAAAGGTTGATTTTTATTAGGTATAAAACCTATACCACATCTCCCAAGCCAAATCTCAACATCCAAAGGTTCTTGAATACCTTTCTATTGTGGTCCCAATCCTTTACCTACATATCCCATACTAGATAGGATCTACTTAGGAAGGGGATAATCATTAGTGAGATAACATTGAGCGAAAGAGCGCTCGCTAGGAGATGGGTTGCTACCACGAATATTTTCTTCGAAGGTAGTCCCTCCAAAGACAAAGGTACACATGCCAACATGTACAATATCACCCTTCTTATGGGGTAAACCCATAGTTCGAGGTGACGGTGGTAGCTTGGTGAGATCCAGAAAAGGCTCTTGAAGAAACTGATTATCATGATCCAATGATGAAGAATAGGGTTGACGTTCCTCACTCAGTTTTAAATTTTGAAGATGCTCTAAAATTTGAGATGAGGAACATGGAGAATTGGCTGAAGAAATAGAAGGACAAGAATAAGATTCAGATTGAGCTAACTCTATATTTGAACAGAATTCAAATGGTCGAGGATCACCCAAAATGGTGATAACTTGATTCTTAAATTTAAATTTGAGACATTGATGAAAAGTAGAAGGGATGACCTTCATCGCATGAATCCAAGGTCATCCAAGAAGAAGATTAAAAGATGTAGGACAAGACACCATGTAAAACAAAGTATCCAATATTTGAGGCCCCACTTTTAATGGAAGAGATATGACACCATAGGCCTCTTGGGACTTGTTGTTGAAAGCTTTAATAAGGATATCAGATTTTGTTAAATCTTCCTCTTTTAATCCAAATTTTTGAAAGAATTGATATGTACACAAATTGAGGGATGAGCCATTATCAATCAAAACTCGTTTGATAAGGGTATCCCCAATAAGCGTAGTGATGTAAAGTGATGAATCTCCATGTAATTTTGAGGAAGGTTTATCATCATCTGAGAATGAGACATGATGTATCCCAAAAGAACCTATGGCATCAACTATGGCATCCGGGGCAATGTCTGAAGAAATAGATTGTTGTTTTAAAAATTCCATTAAAGCATTTCTATGATCAGGAGAAGTCTGCAAAAGCTCTAAGACTGATATTTTTGTTGGAGTATTAGCTAACTGCTTTTGAAGATCGTATGAAATCTGTGATTGTGGTCTCAACACTATAGGTGGAATTCTTGTAGCTAAATATTTTCTCTGATTCTCCTTTAAAACTAAACTAGGCTACGATGCTGAACTCTGTCCTTGCTGATTCTGAGCTTGTTTCCTTGTAGTTACCCCAACCATACCAACCACATTACTATGACGTAGGGAATCACCTTGATGATCCACTTGGTTGGTTGTTTGATCATGCTTTGGTAATGGATCCTTGAATATCCCCATATCTTGATTTGTTGTTGGGGTTTGTTGAATAGGAGCCTAATTGCTTAAAGTTTAGGAATTTCTTAAATCAATGCGTCCTGCATCAATCAAATCTTGAACCACATGTTTCAACTTCTTACAAGAGTTTGTCCAGTGTCCTACTCTGTGATATGTGCAATATTGACCTACCTTATACCAATGAGTTGTAGTATCTAGTTATCTTATAGGAGGTAATTCAATTGCCTTAGCTTCTAGCAATTGTTTCAAAACTGCTTCCATAGGTATATTAAGTCTGGTAAAATTCCTTTGAGGAGGTTTCTGAAGTACAATATTTTGTAGGCTATTGGTGACATTGTTAATAGGCCTACTATCATTATTACCTCCTATATGCTTACTCTTATGTTGAGACTTAGTAGACTTTTCTTATTTATTCTTAAGTTGACCTCTCCTAATGAGAGCTTGTTCCACTTTTTTGGCTAACTCAATTGCTTGATCAAGAGATGTAATAGTAGTAGTTTCTAGTGCATACGATATTTGTTCTTGTAAATTACTAATGAATATATCAAGCATATCTTTCTGAGACACATACTATCTTAATCGACCAACTAAACTTCTCCAACGAGCTAAGAATTCTAAAAAACTTTCTTCTTTACTTTGCTTGAGGTCATATAGGTCTCTCATTGTCACTTCCTTTTCAATATAAGCACTAAATTGATGAACAAACATTTATGTAGTCTTTTCAAAGCTCTTTAAAGAATAGTTGGGCAACCGATAATACCATTCCAATGCAACTCCAACAAGACTCTTTGGAAATATTTTCAATAGAAGCATATCATCATAAACAAGATCATGGCAAGCTATCTTGAATCCCCTTAGATGCTCTATTGGATCTTCTGTCCCTTTATAGATTGGTAAAACTGGCATAGGAAAATGCTTGGGATAAGGTCTAGCAACAACAATAGGATCCAATGGCTGACTACACATTTCCTTATAATTGTATGTAAATCCTGAAGGCTGAATCATATCCATCCTTGAAACCAACTGATTCACTATATTTGCCAAATTTTGCATTTCTGGATTATGAGTGTTTCCCATATTCCCTTGACTTAAGTTGGACATGAGAAGGTTATTGTTATATGTGGTGCCTTGTGAGAATGGAAGATTAACTTGTGGTGGAACAGAAGCAATAGTGTTGACATTAGAGGATAAAGGAGGAAATTGAAAGTAATTTTGGGTGCCACTACTAGTTGGAGGAATGGGTGGATTCCATCCAATGCTGGTGGTATTAGTAGTAGCACAAGTCACTTGATCCTTCAGATTACTAAGATACATAGGTTGAGATGTGGGATTATCATGATTAAGCATAGGAGATCTAATGGGAGGAGAAGGAGTAGCATCCTCTTTTTCAAGATGAGCTTCTCGTTCTACATATTCCAATAGCTTCTCCTTATGAGCTTTCATGAATTCCCAAATATGATCAAATGATGAGAAGACAAAGCTACCATTGGGTCCAACATAAGGATCAGGATTAGTTTCAGTTTCCATATCTACCTCTTCTTGCTCTTCTGGACCTACATTAGGGTCTTCCCTATCAATCTGGTCATCTTCCAAAGGAACATAATCAGATTCTAATTGTTTCCTCTGACTTCTAAGGAAAGGAGCCATTTAGAAGTAGTGAAAATAGTTAGGGAAAAATACTAACACACAAATTTTAATTTCTTTAAGAATTTTCAAATAGAATTAATGATCTTGTTTAAAGTTTAAAAGAAAGGAGGTGTTCACGTCGGGTTCACCAAATATGTAGAGGGGAAAACTGCCCTACCGCGTACAATTCCCAAAAAGGCTAGATCCACAAGAGATAGAAAGCCTTATGGGGTGAACCATGGGGGTATGTTGTTCTCTACACTCGGTGCTAGGGGGAAGGGTTCACTAGGAATGGTTTTAGGACTCGCTCCAAGTCCTCAGGAATTTTGGGATAGTTTGATGTATTTAGTTAAAAGCAATCACCTAAGTTTGGCCTTTCTAGATCTATGCTATGAAAGATAAAGGACAATGCAAAAATCAGAATGCAAGAATACAAGAGCTAACCTAATATGATTCTTTCTTTTGAATGCTTGCTAACCTAGGGTTTTATCCAAAAAACCTTTAAAGCAAGGACACAAGATAAATGCACAATATTAACCCTAGATGCACACTATATGCTTTTCACTTTTAGATGCCTAAGAACCAATACTCAGATCAGATCTTCAACCAATAATTAGAACACTTATCTTGATCGGTGGTTGACTTAGCTTTTTCTACCTCTTGTCCAATGATATCAGAAATACCTATTTCTGCAAGATAACTTATGAAACACTTGAAAATGGGATTAGCATTAGGGGGCCTACTTAGGCCACTGTACAACAATGCTTGGAGGTGCAGCAATCAAGCCCCCTAGGTCCTTTTAGATGACCTTTGAAAACAAAAGCGAAAATTGACCTTTGGATAATTAATCATAAAACAACAATGCAACAACAGAGAAGCAGAAAATAGATTATGCTATCATGCCCTAAATGTAGTTTAGAAACTACTCATGCAATCAAAATATGACAAATACCCCTAGTTCAGTCCTGGGAAAAATCATGCCTCGTAGATGGCAGGTGTGATAACGCTATAGGCGAAGTCATGCTCCATCAGAATGGGGCACGATTTCACTTCTGTGAGAAAAAACCCTAAATTAGGGTTAGCGAAGTCGCACCTCACCGGGACAGGGCACGATTTCACTTTAGAGACATGAAAAATAAAATAAAGATGTAGAACATAAATAAATGCAGAAACAAAGTGTGCACAACCTGATGGATGACATAGAAGCAGGTAGAAGAGATCGAGGTATCCAAACGGGCACTCTCTTTCCTTTCGAACTACACCACGAATCCACCAAACCACACAACAATCCAAATCAATGCAGCAGAAGATCAAATCCAAAATTTGCACTTCGGGGTTAGCTTGTAGAAGAAATAGGAAGCAGAGCGAAAGTAAGAATGCGAGCACTAAATAATCATAAGAATTTCAAGCTTAATCAATTTCCTAGATTGAGCGCTTGTATATCAAAATCATCGTGATCCAAAGAGTGAGATTGACCCCTCCTTTTATAGATGAAAATTAGGGTGAAAGAAGCGGGAAAACAAACACAAGCCGATGCCAAACATGCTAAAAAGGTTAAACCTAGGTTTTAATAAATTAAAACCCTAAAAATAGCGAAGTCGCATCCCCATCGTAACCAGGCGCGATTTCGCTAAAAGGCTAAAGAAAAGCAAGGTAGGGGGAAAAGAGGCTTACCTTTGCCTAGGGCAAGGGTTAGGGACCTCTTAGGGGCTCTAAGGAATATTTCCCACTAAAAGTGGGTCAATTTTTCGTGTCTACACTAGTATACAATTTGTAGTAAATCTAAAAAGAGTTAAGGTAACAATGGTTCAATGGGCCCATAAAAAAATGATGGATAAGCAAAAGCTGAGGGAGATTGAGGAGGAGCTTGCAGTGTTTCTAGTATATGACTTTGAAAAATAAATGGATGAGGAAATAAGGCTTAAGTATAAAATTTTAGAATAAGAGAAGAGTAGATTGTTGGCAGAGAGAGAAGTATAAAAATAGAGCATTATGAATTGCAAGTGGGGATGAGAACACTAAATTTTTTCATAGTTTTATAATCACAAAATATAACAAAATGCAATTTGGGAGCTATAAGGACAAGATGGAAGTAAATTCTCCTCCTTTAAAGGAATAGCAAACATGGATGTAAGGTATTTTGGTCAACTATACAAGGATCCTAATCAGGTTAATATAGTTGAAATACTTAAAATAGCTTCTCTCTTTCGTAGAATTATATATGAGAAAACCAATGGTGAGATGATTAAGGAAGTCTCAAAGTATGAGCTCAAAGTTGTTTTAACCTCCTTCTAGAATGATAAGATTCCAAGACTTGATAGGTGGACTATGTAATTTTTTCTCGGGTTCTATGACATTTTGGAGTCTGACCTACTCAAGGTTATGGAGGAGTTTAGGATAAAAAGAAGGTAAATACAGTATTTAACTCTACCTTCATTGCCCTTATTCCAAAAAAGGACAATTCTTCTTCCTTTGATGATTTTAGGCTCATTTCTTCATGTAATTGTGTGTATAAAGTCATAGTAAAAATAATTGCATCAAGAATTAAAAGGTTCTTCTTTACTTATATATCTATTGAGAAATTTGGTTTTCTGCATGGTAGATAAATTTATGAAGCAATTGGTGATGCTCAAAAAATTATTCATACCATAAAATCAAACAAACTACAAACAATGGTTATGAAGTAGATATCTCCAAGGCTTTTGACAGAGTAAATTAGCTATATTTAAGAATGATACTTACTCATAGTGGGTTTTGATAGAGTAAATTAGCTATATTTAATAATGATAATTACTCATAGTGGGTTTTGTATATAGATGGTGAAACAGATTATGGGATATCTTTGTTATGTTTCTATTGTAGTTTTGGTTAATGGGTCAGCCTCTCAGTTCTTCAGAGCTTCTCGAGGGATTAGACAAGGTTGTCCCTTGTCACCACTGTTATTTATTTTTGTATATGAGGGATAAAGTAGGTGTATTATAGAATCCAATAGGGAAGGAACAGTAAAGGAACTTAGAATAGGCATAATAGTGGAAATCAACCATCTACTTTTTGTATATGGTGTTCTCCTTTTCACATATGGAACCGTAAGAGCTATAAAGAAGTTAAAACAATATTTAGATATTTTTTATCTAGAAATATATATGTAAATTAATGCACAGAATTCAAGCATCTCTTTTGACTATGTGGATAAAAATCAAATCATAATAATAGGTTAGCTTTTTCCCTTGTACAAATTTAATCTTCAAGAAGGGTATAAATATATGGGGTTCTTTTTTAAACCTAATGACTACACTAAACAAGACTGGAATTGGTTGATAAATAAGGTGGAAGGAAGAATTAATATATGGTGTAACAAATGGATCTCTTTGGGTGGGAGATTGACTTTGGTCAAGTTTATGTAGGAGGTAATACTAGTATATTGGCAATCTTTGGCTCATATACCAAAAGGAGTTTTGTATAAAAAATAGACAGTTAAGCTATAGGTTCTTATGGACAAGGAAAATGGAAAAGAGAATATATTCCCTTGGTTAAATGACAATCCTTAGCCAAGACCAATGAAAATGGAGGATGGAAACTTAAGAACATCTTCCTATTTAGCAAGTCTCTAGCAACAAAGTGTGTTTGGAAGATAATATCAAAGGAAGGCTTATGGAATAATATCATACATAAAAATTATTTAGAGTCACTCATAGTTAAGGATTGGATAAGGGCCTCAATGAAACAAAATCATAATATTTCAATCTATTGGAAGGCAATGAGAGACATTTTATATTATAGGTGATTGGTTTGCTTTGGAAAATAGGCAATGGTCCAAGGATAAGACTAGAATTAGACCTTTGGATTGGTTGTGGTGATATGCATAAACTACCAAATAATGTGATTCAAAACCTAATAGCTCAAGGGATTTAAAATCTCACCCAAGAAGTTGATCCATAATCATCTACAAACTAGATTCAAAGATGGAAGGAAGCAATAGTGTTAGGGCTTCCAAGCTAGGAGGCACACCAATGGGAAGAATATGTGGGGAGACTTAAAGCTGGAAATATCAAGTTGTGAGAGGATACTAATAAATTGGTCTAAATAAATAATGGAGCTATAGTGGAGTACACTCCACATTTGGGGTATAAGACTCTATTGTAATATAGCAATGACAATCCAACATGGTGGTGGAAGACACTTTGGAAGCAAAAAACCCCATTGAAGACAAGACTATTCCTATGGCTTTCCATGAAAATAAGATTTTGATATGGGATATATTACAAAATAAGAATTGGAATGGCCCTAGAAGGTGTCATTTATGTAATTCAAACAATGAAATAATTGATCATTTACTGGTTGATTGTTCCTTTACTAGGTAGGTTTGAAGAGAGGTAATAGCACAATTAAAGCTTCCTATAGGATGACAAGAAGATTTCTTAGGAGAGTACATAAAATCTTGGTTTAAAAATAGGTATTACAAAGTTTTTATAGCTCTCCCATTGTTTGTGTCTTGGAAAATATGATTAATTGGGAATGTAATAATTTTTCAAGATCAGGAGAAGCCTACTTGGTAGGTGTCCTCCCAAATCATTGGAAATTTCAATAACTATAAGGTTTTGGCAACAACAAAGGTAAACAAACAAATCATCCCTCCAAATATTGATAAATCAAGGGCCTAGATATTTTTTGATGGGGCTAGATAGGGGGTCCTTGGAGTTTGTGGAGTAGGAGGATTACTATATATTTTTTACTCTCATTATTTTAAATTCAAAGTTGGATTGGAAGAAGGTTATTATAATTACGCTAAAGTTATGGCCCTCAAATTGTTGGTTCAATTGGAAAAATAAAAAAGAATATAAAAAATTCAAATTTATGGAGACTCACAAGTGGTAATAAACTAAATTCTTGATGTTTTAAGGATGGCAAACATGATTCTACAAACCATATTCTCTCAAATAAAAGAAGTTGTGGCTTGAAGTGAAGCTTTTAATTTTTGGCATATTTATAGAGAACTAAATAGGAAAGCAGATGAAGAACTCTCAAAGGAGGAACTTTAGATTGATCCAAGTACGTTCGTAGTACATAAATAATGAGGGCAATGCACTACAGTTGGTCCAAATATCTATCTAGGGGGATTAATACACTCTAGTTAAAGCAAGCACAAATAAAGCAAATTTTTCAAAAAAAATAGAAGTTAGTGAATTCAGGATATTGTTTGATAAATTGGGAAGGTGCCTCAAGATAAATATAGAACTTAGTGTGATAGAGATAGCTAGTTATGATGTATAAATAACTTGACTTTTAGATCACTATTGAAATTGTGAAGAAATGTCAAAGAGGTATCTAAAGAATGTAATTTCATATTTACTTAATATAAATTATGACTATTTTTCGAGGAAAAAAAAATAGTTCACAATGTTGGAATTTATATTTAGGTTCTTTCATGTGATCCATTCCATTTTAACTCATTTAACATTACTTTGGACAATATTACTTATTCTTAACATAGTTTATTTTACTTTTTTTTTATCTCAAGGACAATGCAATGGTTAGGGCTTTGGCCTCTCTTTGGGGAGTTCTAAGGTTCAAACCATGACATACCCAGAAAGGGATAGGTTGGATAGTAGAAATTGAATATTTGTCGGTTGATTTCCCTAGTTCAATGCCCTAGGGGGTCAGGGGTCTCATCGAGATCATCTAACCCAATGGGCTAGAGATTATAATAACAACATCCAATGATGTTATCAATTCATATATATATATATATAAAGAGTTTATTTTTAAAATTAAATTGATTGAAGTTTTTTTTTTTTTTAAGCAAAAAATCCCTTACGGGGCTGCCTTGGTTTGAGATACCATGAACAGGGGGTTCTACACCATCAAAGTCACCCGGGAGTCACACCCGACCCTGCTCGCACCAACATTATCAATTGGATTTTGGATACCCAATTCAACTTTTTGGTAGGGTGGAGATTTGAACCTGGGACCTCTCTTGGAGGATTTCCCTCTCCTCTCCAAATCACCTACAACACATGGGTAATTGATTGAAGTTTTATGTCTATTTTTTATAAGCATTTTTTTTTGCCGAAATATTTTAGGATATGTATGTATTTTTTTCAATTGATTATATGGGATTGAAACGAATCCTGTATTACATCGTCACTACACAGTGGTATTACAACAAAGTTTGGATATTATCCATGTATTTTTTGGTAAGATTTTAACCTTGATATCTTCTTTAAATGATGAGGAATATAACCAGTTGAGTTAATGCCACTTGATTTAATATATGTATTAATATATAGAGAATGATTTACTATATGTATTAATATAGAGAGATTTTATTTTTATATTTTTGCTTGATAAAAAGGGGTTGTACTCGAGTCTCCCACCCTTAACAAATTAAATCTCTCTTCTTTAGATGTACTAGAGTCTCCTACATCATTTTACATAAAATATATGAATTCTTGATTTTTATTTTCTAGATCTTTTCAAATCTCTGTATGAATACAATTACTCCTTAATTTAGCATATTTCTTGATATTTTACTATAGTAGACTTCACAATGCCAAAACTTCACCTCTACTATATATGCCTTGCATCTTAGTAGAGTAGTATTTCCAAAACATCGCACTAACATAGTTCGCTTTACCAAAGCTGGATTGCTAGTTTCCTTCCTGAAACACAAGTGCAACCACAAAAATTATAATAAATAGTCTAAATGAACACACATTATTTTTAAAAAAATAAAATATATATTACCAATGGTAAACATTATAGTTAATCTTAATCATTAATTGATTTAGGCAATCAACAATTTTTGTTATCTTCAACTAAACTTTCTACTTCCTCTAACCATGAAAAGAAGATGTTAACTTCATGATCCTCAATAAAAACCCCTCTATTGGCCAGCTTATCTACATATTTTTTTCCTTCCCTTAATATATGTGTACACCTGATTTCTTTAAACTCTTTAGCAAGATCTTGAATTTCAACAATTATCTCTTGTATGTTCCATTGAGCCTTTGCTTTCCTCAAAATTGCATTTATTACTATGATAGAATAACCTTCCATCCAAACTCTATTCCATTTTATTTGTTTACATATTTTTAACCCTTCTAAAGCTACCCAAGCTTCAGCTTCATTATTTGTCTTAAATCTACAATTGAAAATATAATGAGACAAAATCTCTCCTCTATTATTTCTAATTATTCCTCCTCCTCCTGATAGTCCTAGGTTTCCTTTAGATGCTCCATAAAAATTCAATTTAACCCACTCCACATATGGTGGTTTCCACTTTATATTCTTTACCTTATTTTTACTTCTCTTATACCCAACATCATAATTCCATTTAATGACTTGACTCCATCTATCAAGACTCTTTGCTTCCAAATTAGGGATTAGGTGAGTTTATAGGGTTGGTTTAGACTCTTCTATGGCTAAACATATCTTCTTTTTTATGACCTCTAAACTGCTTTCCTTTCCTTTATATATTATTTTATTCCTTTCTAGCCATATAGTCCAAAATATTGTATCTTTTGATATATCATATATTATCTATAAAGCCTCACTTTTATAAGTGCTCTACCATTTCTTTAACCAATCTTCAATTATGTTATTCATAGCCATGCATTTGCCAAACATATTACGAATCCATTTCCATATATTCCATACTATTAAGCAATGTCCCAAGATATTGTTAATACTCTCCTCCTCCTTATTACAAAAACATATTTAGAGGGGCCATGAAAACCCTTTTTTATAAGGTTATCCTAGGATAAAATTCTTCTATGACATACTAGCAAAACAAACATTTTAACTTTAGGAATGCTTGGGCTATCCCAAATATCTCTCCAAATTCTAGTGATATTATTATTATGTTAGTTTTGGACATTATATCCACTTCTTGTTGTGTATTATCCTAAGTTATTCAACTCCCAACTCAATTTATCCTTAGCACCCCTTGGAATAATTACACTTATCTTTCTACTCAATTGCCTCCTAGCATAAATGTCTTGTATACTCATAAAAAATTTTCTTTCCACTTGTATCTTCCTTCTTGATCCTTGTACAAAATATTTGAAACCCTATCACCAAATATGTCTTAAAGAAATCTCATCCAAGGTTTCAAAACTAGATCTAAATTGAGTGGTTTTTTATCACACCAAGTATCCATCCAAATAGAATTTTTTTCTCCAATTTCCACCACCCATATTAAACCTTTAATCAAAATATCAATAGATTTTTTAAACCATTCCAAAGAGTAGAACCATTTGGAAGAGAGAATGCAATAAATATTAAACTTGGGTCATTGGGATCAACATACTTAGAAGAATTCTTGCCCATTGTCTTTGACTCTCTTTGTACAATCTCTAGATAAATTTTACCCTAAGAGCTAAGTTTACATTTATGAGAGCTCTTAAACCAAGACCTCCCCTAGTTTGTCATCAGACAACTTGCTCCATTTCACCAAATAAAATTTGCTTTTATCATGTAAACCTGACCATAAAAAGATCGCATAATAAAGATTAAACATTTTTCAACTGATTTTGACATAGAATACAAAGACATATAATATGTTGGAATGGCTTGTAAGACTGACTTAATTAACTGCACTCTTCATGATAATGATAACCATCTACCTTTCCAATTTGGAAGATTATTTTGAACTTTACTAATAACTAGATTCCATAAATATATCCTCATTATCCCCTCAAATAAATGCATCTCTAGATAAGTTGTTGGTAAATTTACCTCCTTAATTTGAAGCAACCTACAAATTCTTGCTTTTATATTAGGAGTGTTAAGTAAATTTTGGATTTAGTCCTATTAATTTTTTGCCCTGAAGCTCTTTCATACTCTTTTAAAACATTATTCAAAGCTCCGGCCTTATTTATCCTTGCCCTTCCAAAAAGCGTTGTATAATCTACAAACTATAAATGGGTGATGTTATCTATGTTATACTAGCCTTAAGTCCACTTATAAACCCATATTTTTAGCCTTATTTAAGCTCCTACTCAAAAATTCTTCCATAATAATGAAAAATGTTGAGCAAGGTGCAGCGACAGTATTGTCATTGTTGTCAACACAGTCAGATAGATCGGTTGATGCAGTGGACAGGAGTTCAGAGGTTATTCAGAGTATGTACAGTGATGTTAAATGCTTATGAGGATGTTTTTGATGTATGGGTGAAGTTGTTATAGGTTGTCCAAGAAGACCGAAGTGGCCCATATCCAAAAGAGAAGCGAAAAAGCAAAGAGGAAAAAGTGTCGCGATATCGCGACATGTTGCATTTTCACGGCCAAAAGAGAAGAGAAAATGCAAGGAGAAAAAGTGTCGCGATATCGCGACATGTTGCATTTTCGTGGCCAAAAGAGAAGAGAAAATGCAAAGAGGAAAAAGTGTCGCGATATCGCGACATGTTGCATTTTCGTGGCCAAAAGAGAAGAGAAAATGCAAGGAGAAAAAGTGTCGCGATATCGCGACATGTTGCATTTTCGTGGCCAAAAGCAAAGAGAAAATGCAAGGAGAAAAAGTGTCACGATATCGCGACATGTTGTATTTTCGCGGGCCAAAGCAAAGAGAAAGAGCAAGGAGAAAAAGTGTCGCGATATCGCGACATGTTGTATTTTCGCGGGCCAAAGCTAAGAGAAAGAGCAAGGAGAAAAAGTGTCGCGATATCGTGACATGTTGTATTTTCGTGGGCCAAAGCAAAGAGAAAGAGCAAGGAGAAAAAGTGTCGCGATATCGCGACATGTTGTATTTTTGTGGGCCAAAGCAAAGAGAAAGAGAGAGAAAGAAAAAGTGTCGCGATATCACGACATGTCGCATTTTTGCGACTCAAAAAGGGGCAGGAAGAGAAAGAAAAAGTGTCGCGATATCGCGACATGTCGCATTTTCGTGACTCAAGAAGGGCAGGTAGGCAGAGAAACAAAAGTGTCGCGATATCGTGACATGTCGCATTTTTGTGACTCAAAAAGGTAGGCAGGAAGAGAAACAAAAGTGTCGCGATATCGTGACATGTCATATTTTTGTGACTCAAAAAGGGCAGGTAGGCAGAGTAACAAAAGTGTCACGATATCATGACATGTCACATTTTCATGACTCAAGAAGGGCAGGCAGAGTAACAAAAGTGTCATGATATCGTGACATGTCGCATTTTCATGACTCAAGAAGGGTAGGCAGGCAGAGTAACAAAAGTGTCACGATATCGCGACATGTCACATAATCGTGACTCAAAAAGGGTAGGCAGGCAGAGAAACAAAAGTGTCGCGATATCGTGACATGAACACCAGGATGGTGAAACTGAAGACTGCATAGTGACGTGGACCCATAAGGAATATTTAATGATTTGAAATCATTTAAGATGGTCGTTACACATGGAAAGAAGCGGATGCATGCCCATGTGGAGAAAATGAACAGTTATGGAAAGAAACGGATGCATGCCCATGTGGAGAAAATGAACAGTCGAAGAAGGAGAAAATGAACAATCATCAAAATAGAAATGAAAAGCTTTTTCGAAAACCAAAACACATGCATGCACAAAGGAGAAAATGAACAGTCATGACCGAGAAGATGAACAATCATGGTAGGAGAATATGGTGTCAATTCTTTGCATGTAACGTGTTTGACGAAATGCCTACTCTATATATACAAAAGGAGTTACATAAAGAAGGCGTTACAATTGACAAGTGGCGCATGAGAATATGAAAGAAGGAGTTACAACTGGAGTTACAAAGAGAAAGGATGGTTATAAAAGGAGTGTTGCTCGGAGAATTTATGAGTGGGGATTTTATCTTGCGAAGAGAGCGAGAGGAGCATGAGAGGCGAGCGAGAAGGGTGTGTGTTGTGTGAATTGTGGGAGATGTTGAGTAAGCAATAGACCAGTCAGGGTCTTGTAAAAGTGAAGGCATTTATATGTCAATCTTCTAGTTTCAAAATTGAAGTCCAAGTTGGTGCTTGGCATCAGGGGTTGGTGCTCCTTCTAGTTGGTGCTGGTAAATCAGGGGTTGGTGCTCCTTTCTGTTGGTGTAGATAAATTAGGGGTTGGTGCTCCTTCCAGTTGGTGCTGGTAAATCAGGGGTTGGTGCTCCTTTCTATTGGTGTAGATAAATCAGGGGTTGGTGCTCCTTTCTATTGGTGCAGATAAATCAGGGGTTGGTGCTCCTTTCAGTTGGTGTAGATAAATCAGGGGTTGGTGCTCCTTTCTGTTGGTGCAGATAAATCAGGGGTTGGTGCTCCTTTCTGTTGGTGCAGATAAATCAGGGGTTGGTGCTCCTTCCAGTGGGTGCTCGGTAAATTGATTGTAAAGTTGTTGCTTTGCAAAGGCTGGATTTGGATGGGAGTCCAAACAATCAATTTTTGAGGAGTAGCCAAAATCGGTGAACCTCGGTACATCTTGTGTTGTGTGATGCTCTCTTGTTATATTTGCTTTATTTGGTTTTAAGTTTTCATTGTTTTGGCTTTAAGAGTTGAAGATTTAAGTTTTAAAGAGCTACACTGATTCACCCCCCTCTCAAGTGTCATTGTGAGACTAACAATTGGTATCAGAGCGAGTTTCCCTTGTCAGGCTAAATCAGCTAGGGTTGATCTTGGATTAGTACGCAATGGGTAAGAAGAATAGATCTTCCTCCAATAAGGCATCTCAGTCAGTTTTAGTTCCTGTGGAAGAGAAAATTGAACTAGAAAAGATAGAAGAAGTGAATTCTGAAGTATGTGATGAAAACCTTGAGCTTGAAGTAGATCTAGAAGGTGAGTTGATCGCTGCACTTGAAGAGTTGAATATAGAAAGGAAAAAGAACAGAAGACTGTCCAAGAAGTTGGAAGAATATGGGGATAAGATCGAAGATCTCTTCTTACAAATTCATAAAGCCAAGAAAATAGAAGAAGCCTTGAAGTCACACCTGGATGATAAAGTCGATGTATGTAGCAAACGTGAAGAGGAATCTAACAAAGTTTTTAGTGATCTAAAGCTGCAAGTAGAAGAGTCCAAAAGGATTGAAGAAACTCTCAGGTCACAGATCAATGAGAAAGAGATTGTTTGCTTCAAACAAGAAGAGGAGATTGTTTTATTGAGGAAACAACTAGAAGAGGCCAATACAAATCTCAAATTTGAGAAGAGCACAGAGTTGCTAGATAAAATGATAAGGCAACAAAGAAGCCCCATGTGTAAGCTTGGTCTTGGATGTGAAGCTGAACAACCTTCATCTTCTAAATCTGCAGAGAAGAAGAAGTCCACTACTGAAGGATCAAAGCAAGAAAATCTTGAAGTTGAATCTTCAAAAGGAATAAAATCTCAAAGGAGATCTACAGCAAAGCAACCACAACAAAAGAGGTTCTATCACTCTCACTTTATTCATAATAATGCTTTTAATGGCTATTGTTTTAGATGCAACCATTATGGTCACAAGGCAATTTATTGTGGATTGAATAATAGATCAAAGAGTTATGCTGGTAGAAATACATCTGGTTATTTCGCGGTTGAACACCATGTGCAATGTTTTAAATGTAATGGTCATGGGCACATAGCAAGGTTTTGTCCAAGAACTTTTGTATCTAATCTAAGGCAAGACAGTAGATTTCATCGGACACAAAGAATGCAACACAGACAGGGAAGAAATCATGTGCATCAAAGAAAGGAAAATAATCATCCATCAAGGATGCACAAGAGACAACCACCCAAGAGAAATGTTCAAGTTCACGAAAAGGTTCAAAATAGGGATGCAATTGAAAAACTCAAGCCCAAGTTCAAGAAAGGTTGGAGAAAGAAAGAAGAGAGGAAATCGTGTCTCCTTGGACCGAAGGAGACTACTCCTCTATTGCACTAAGCAACTCCAGGTAGCACATCCTCAGGGGGAGCAATCTTAAAGTTTTATTTTAATGCTCCTATGTTGTTTGGTTATCTGAGGATGAAAGGCAAGTAGTCGGGGGGAGTTGTCGTATAGTTGTCAAAGTGTGTTTCAGTTCATGTAGTTGTTTGTGGAGGTAATAAGAGAGCATTAATTTTCTCTAAAGAAGTAGCCATTATCAAAGAGATGCCAGAGTCAAAGCAAACAAGTGGCACTAGCACCCAGTTGGTCAAGAGTGCCAAGTGGCACATGCAAGGCAGAGACGTTGAGAGAATAGCGCCCGGGTGGTGAAGCGCCAAGGAGGACAAGATGCCTATGCACCTAAGAAAGTCTTGCATTATTTGAGAAATGCGAGATATTTCCCGAGGAATCCCTTGATCGCAGCGAGGAGAAATGCTCCCTAGAATCATGTGAAGAACGTTCGCCTAAGACATTGAGTAGCCCTGACATATGCCCTAGCAAGAAGCAGAATACCGAGTGTTGATGACTATGCACAGATTGAGGCTCCAATGCTAGATGTAACGGTCCACTGTCAATACCTGCATAGGCGATGAAAACATTCATGGCAGCCGTTAGAAACCAGAGACATTGAGCTGCACAATGGATGCAAGGCAAAGTCATCAATCACGGAGGAGGTGGTAGTCAAAAGGCTGAAGAAATTATGTGTAGGCTACCTGGAGAGTCGATCACTTTTGATTTGGGAGTAACTTTTGCATAGCTGAGAGTTGCATGTTGATCAAACTATACTAAATAAGTAAAAGCAAGGTACAACAGAATTATAATATGATGAGCAGAGATTAGAGTGCTTATCCAAGAAGACTTTATGATAGAAAGAGTACCAGTGGAGGTGCATTCTATCTTGGAGACAGGTTGGTCGCGTGGCACAGTAAGAAACAAGAGTCAGTCTCCTTATCCACAATAGAGGTAGAATATATTGTAGCAACAACGTGTTGTACGCAGGAGAAAGTTGTGGAAGGTGAGGTTAAGTTGGATTTTGTTCCAACAATAGAGCAAGTAGTGGATATCTTCACAAAACCATTGCCCAAGGAAGTCTTTGAGTACCTTCACAATAAATTGGGAGTGGTCACGTTTCCCAAGAATTGACTAGCTATCGGGACCACATTCTCATGGGGAGCATTTGTGTATTTGTTTATCTTTTTGCTCATGTTTGTGATTTTTGCTAAGTGTAATAATTTTTGCTTGAGAATGTTGTGCATGGACTCAGGGGGAGTTTGCAGCAGCCCTTTGATATTGTTGTCAAAGGGGGAGAAGAGTTACAGGAAATTGCACGTGTGTTGCCAACAATTCCAAAGGGGGAGATTGTTGAGCAAGGTGCAGCGACAGTATTGTCATTGTTGTCAACACAATCAGATAGATCGGTTGATACAATGGACAGGAGTTCAGAGGTTATTCAGAGTATGTACAAGTGATGTTAAATGCTTATGAGGATGTTTTTGATGTATGGGTGAAGTTGTTACAGGTTGTCCAAGAAGACCGAAGTGGCCCATATCCAAAAGAGAAGCGAAAAAGCAAAGAGGAAAAAGTGTCACGATATCGCGACATGTTGCATTTTCACGGCCAAAAGAGAAGAGAAAATGCAAGGAGAAAAAGTGTCGCGATATCGCGACATGTTGCATTTTCATGGCCAAAAGAGAAGAGAAAATGCAAAGAGGAAAAAGTGTCGCGATATCGCGACATGTTGCATTTTCGTGGCCAAAAGAGAAGAGAAAATGCAAGGAGAAAAAGTGTCGCGATATCATGACATGTTGCATTTTCGTGGCCAAAAGAAAGAGAAAATGCAAGGAGAAAAAGTGTCACGATATCGCGACATGTTGTATTTTCATGGGCCAAAGCAAAGAGAAAGAGCAAGGAGAAAAAGTGTCGCGATATCGCGACATGTATTTTCGTGGGCCAAAGCAAAGAGAAAGAGCAAGGAGAAAAAGTGTCGCGATATCGCGACATGTTGTATTTTTACGGGCCAAAGCAAAGAGAAAGAGCAAGGAGAAAAAGTGTCACGATATCATGACATGTATTTTTGGGGCCAAAGCAAAGAGAAAGAGAGAGAAAGAAAAAGTGTCACGATATCGCGACATGTCGCATTTTCATGACTCAAAAAGGCCAGGCAGGAAGAGAAAGAAAAGTGTCACGATATCGCGACATGTCGCATTTTTGTGACTCAAAAAGGGCAAGCTGGCAGAGAAAAAAAAGTGTCGTGATATCGTGACATGTCACATTTTCATGACTCAAAAAGGGCAGGCAGGAAGAGAAACAAAAGTGTCACGATATCGCGACATGTCGCATTTTTGTGACTCAAGAAGGGCAGGTAGGTAGAGTAACAAAAGTGTCATGATATCGCGACATGTCGCATTTTCATGACTCAAGAAGGGCAGGCAGGCAGAGTAACAAAAGTGTCACGATATCACGACATGTCACATTTTTGTGACTCAAGAAGGGCAGGCAGGCAGAGAAACAAAAGTGTCACGATATCGCGACATGTCGCATTATCATGACTCAAAAAGGGTAGGCAGGCAGAGAAACAAAAGTGTCATGATATCGCGACATGAACACCAGGATGGTGAAACTGAAGACTGCATAGTGACATGGACCCATAAGGAATCTTTAATGATTTGAAATCATTTAAGATGGTCATTACACGTGGAAAGAAGCGGACGCATGCCCATGTGGAGAAAATGAACAGTCATGGAAAGAAACGGATGCATGCCCATGTGGAGAAAATGAATAGTCAAAGAAGGAGAAAATGAACAGTCATCAAAATAGAAACAAAAAGCTTTTTGAAAACCAAAATGCATGCATGCACAAAGGAGAAAATGAATAGTCATGACCGAGAAGACGAATAGTCATGGTAGGAGAATATGGTGTCAATTCTTTGCATGTAACGTGTTTGACGAAATGCCTACTCTATATATACAAAAGGAGTTACATAAAGAAGGCATTACAATTGACAAGTGGCGTATGAGAATATGAAAGGAGTTACAACTGGAGTTACAAAGAGAAAGGATGGTTATAAAAGGAGTGTTGCTCGGAGAATTTTGATTGGGGATTTTATCTTGCGAAGAGAGTGAGAGGAGAGTGAGAGGTGCGCGAGAGGCGAGCGAGAAGGGTGTGTGTTTTGTGAATTGTGGGAGATGTTGAGTAAGCAATAGACCAGTCAGGGTCTTGTAAAAGTGAAGGCATTTATATGTCAATCTTCTAGTTTCAAAATTGAAGTCCAAGTTGGTGCTTGGCATTAGGGGTTGGTGCTCCTTCCAGTTGGTGCTGGTAAATCAAGGGTTGGTGCTCCTTTCTATTGGTGCTGGTAAATCAGGGGTTGGTGCTCCTTCTAGTTGGTGCTAGTAAATCAGGGGTTGGTGCTCCTTTCTATTGGTGTAGATAAATCAGGGGTTGGTGCTCCTTTCTATTGGTGTAGATAAATCAGGGGTTGGTGCTCCTTTCTATTGGTGCAGATAAATCATGGGTTGGTGCTCCTTTCTATTGGTGTAGATAAATTAGGGGTTGGTGCTCCTTTCTGTTGGTGTAGATAAATCAGGGGTTGGTGCTCCTTCTAGTGGGTGCTGGTAAATTGATTGTAAAGTTGTTGCTTTGCAAAGGCTGGATTTGGATGGGAGTCCAAACAGTCAATTTTTGAGGAGTAGCCAAAATTGGTGAACCTCGGTACATCTTGTGTTGTGTGATGCTCTCTTGTTATATTTGCTTTATTTGGTTTTAAGTTTTCATTGTTTCGGCTTTAAGAGTTGAAGATTTAAGTTTTAAAGAGCTACACTGATTCACCCCCCCTCTCAGTGTCATTGTGAGACTAACAAAAAAATAAGGAGATAGAGGATATCCTTGTCTAAGGCCTCTCTTGGCTTTAAAATATTATGTCACTAACCCATTGACCAACACTAAATAAGAAACTATAGATACACAAGCTTTAATCCATCTAACCTATTTCTTCCCAAAACCAAAATTATCTAAAAATACAAAAAGAAAATTCCATTCAACCCTATCATAGGCTTTACTCATATCAAGTTTTAATATCATAGCTTTCTCTTTTATTGAAGTTGCTGAATGTACAACTTCATGAGCTACTATGATCTCATCCAAAAAAATTCTCCCTTTCATAGAACCTCCTTGCTCTTCTGAAAACAATGGCCTTAATCTATTCACCATATCTTTGAAAATAATCTTATAAGCCATATTACATAGGCTTATGGGTCTAAAAGAATCAAAAAAATTAGCATCCTTCTTTTTTGGAATTAGGGTAAGATAAGTTGCATTTATTCTATAAGGAATGTATTGTTTTATCTTAGACTGTTCCACTACCACCAATAAATAATCCTTCACTATATCCCAATTATATTGGTAAAAAGCTATACAGAGCCCATTTGGACTAAGGGAGTTATCCTTATTAAAAGATAAAAGAGCTAAATGAACTTCTTCTGGAGTAATAGACTCCATTAGTTTCCTATTGTCTTCATTTGTTATAACTGAAGGAACATCTTGAAGAAGTTTATCATTAAGAACTTTGATCTCCTCTGAACCAAGAATATTTTGATAAAACGACTTAGTTTCTTTTCTAATTTCACTTTGATCTTCAATCCAAAACCCTTCTATTGATTTAATTCTACTAATTCTAGAAGAAGATATTTGTACTATAACCATCCTATGAAAACAAATTGTATTTTTATCTCCTTTTAACCAAGTCTATCTTGATTTTAATCTCCATAATTTCTCTTCCTTACTCAAAATATTATGATATTCACTAAGCAACTTCCTTTCCTTTGATCTTGTATTATTTTCATCACCTTTTTGGAATTTTGAAAGTTTATCTTTTAGTTCTTCTTTCTTCTCAAAAATATTTTCAAAGGTGCTCTTGTTCCATTCTTTTAATCTAGATGACATAGCTTTAATCTGGTTTGGAATAGCATACAACCCACCATTACCTAAATAATTCCATGTTTGAGCTATCATATAAACAAATTGAGGACAGTCTTCCCACATCTGCTCATATTTAAAATATGATCTTTTTTTGAATTCACTAACCACCATTTTAACTCTTATTAGCTAGTGATCTGAACCAATCCTTGTTAAGGTATTAATTTTAGCACAAGTTCCTTCATCTATCCAATGATCTGAGAGAATACATCTATCTAATTTTTCTACTATTAGGTTCTAGCCTCTCATGTTGTTGGTCCAAGTATAGTTGTCTTCTTCAAACTCAACTTCTCATAGATTTTTGTTTTGAATAAAAGCTAATAAATCTTTCATACTTTGGGTCAATTTCCTAATTCCCCCATTTTTTTCATTCAACTTGATAATGAGATTAAAATCTTCAATGATCATGAAACGGGTTTCTTGGTCTTTACTTCTCATAAAGGTCTCAATCCCACTCCAAACTTCTAATCTACCTAACTAAGTTGTAGGACCATACACATTGATAAGGATGAAGCAAATATCAACAAAGTAGCAAGTGACTAAAGAGGCTATCCAATACCTAGTTTTATGAATGGTTACACAAGAGGTTCTAGAAGGATTCCAACAAGTTAGAATTCCCCTTGCTACTTCTTGAGAATCCATAGCATCCCATTCATATCTTGCCCAGATTGTTTTTATAGTTTTTGAAACTTCTTCTTTTATCATTTTAGTTTCCTGGATACAGAGAATATGAGGTTTATTTATTAAACATAGGTACCTAATACACCTATGCTTTGAGGGGATATTAGTACCCCTTGTATTCTATGAGATGATAATCATGTCTCATTAGAGGCTTTTGGCACCTCTTCTAGAATACCAATATCATTTTATTGTTTGGTAAAGAGAAGTTCAACCAACTTAGTTTGTGTTCCTTTGTCTATGTTAGGTCTTGCTTCCTTAGATCTTGCTTGATAATTTGAGGGTTTTCCTCTTTTTGCCTTGCCTATATCAAGAGCATGTCTTATTATTCTATTCCTTGATATTCTTTCATCATTTTGTTTTTCAACATGTTTATCCTCTCCTAACTCTATTATAGAAGGTTTTGAATTATACTACTCATTTTTTGGTATTTCCTTATTAATGGCAGAGGTATTAACTTCTAAAACTGCATTTTCTTTATCAATTATTTTCTCCTAAATGGTGCATGGTACTTCAAGAGAGTCTTCAAAATCTGATGAAACACATTCATTGGGTTCATCGAGAATGTTCTTCCTTAAACTATGATCATGTTGAATAGACGGATCCTTGCTAATATGTTGAAATTGTTGTCATGTGTCCTCTAAGTTTTGTTCTACTTTTTCTTCATAGGCTAAAGCCTCAAAAGAATTAGAATTTCTTCCAGTATCCTGTCTTATTGGTCTCCACTGTCCATTTCCTTTTATTTTTCTAGATCTATTTTTTGGAAGTTGAAAACCATATTTATCCATAACCATTTGTAAATTTCTCTTACGATTTTCTACAAATGATTATGTTGGACTTTTCTTAGGGCATGATCTCTCAATATGCCCCACATCATGACATATTATACATCTAAAAGTTATGTTCTCATAATCTATATTTTGGATCCATATCTTATCCCCATACTTAATGATGATTGAATTTAGTAAAGCTTATATCAATCATGACCAAAATTCGAGCATAAATAGCCAAACATCCATATTTTGTTGTATCTAAAATCTCAAGAAATTCTCCTAGAGTGTTGCATATTGCCTTGAAGGTATATATTTCCTAAAATTCAATGGGCAATCCAAACATCCTAACCCAGACTGGCACTAGGGATAGATTTACATTTTCATGTGAAAAGCCTTCATACCAACGGGTAAGGAAGAGTCCTACTCTTCCCATAAACCAAGGACATCCTTTTAGGATTCTTTATCTTTCTTCCTTAGAACAAACAATGGCTAGGAATAAACCTTTGGGAAGAAATGATAGAATCACTCCTGAAGACTTCCAACTCCTATCAATCCATTTTATCAAGGTTGAAGCCCTTAGCCAATACCCATTAAATTTACAAAAAATTGCCCTATCTTGGAGCAATGAGGATTTGTCTGAGGTGCACCACTAACCTCTACCACTAGGGATGATTCTAATAAATTAACTATAAATTGATCCATGGAAAGGAAACTAAAACTCAAAATCTAATGAAATTTATCTGAAAGTCCTATAACAAATATAATATTTGATAAAAAATTTAAAAATTTTCATGCACAATTTCCAAGATAAAGAAAGGGAAAAAATAACTTAGCTGAAAAGTTATTTGTTCAGATAGAATGTCTTGCCTCATTGTAGTCCTAGCCCTTCATTGCTTTTCCCATCATTCGAACTCTATTTAGCAAATATTTGCAATTTTGTTTTTTGCAACTTAAAAAATCTTTAGAGCCCTTGTTCTGAATAGTTGACTTCACAAGGTTGTATCTCTCTCAATATTGCTCGGATTTTTGCATATGACCACTCATTTTAAGCTATTCAAATTCTACACAAGTTGGTCCAATAGTCAGCTGAATCAAATAACTCTTTGCAAAGATATGCCCCTAAAAGATGAGATATTTTTTAGAAAAAAATCATAATCCTTCATACTTTGCAATTTTGTTTTTGCAATTTGAAAATTCGTCACAGTCCTTGTTTCGAAAGGTTGACTTCTATAAAGAATTTATTTTTAAAATTAAATAAATTGAAATTTGATGCATATATTATTATTATTTTTTTTAATATAATTTTTTGGTAAATGCTTTGTACAATATTATTTATTCTTACTCTAATTTATTTTAATAAATAAATTAAATATAGTAAACGCTCTTGATAAAGTCAAAATTGAACGGCAAGGAGACCGCATTATTGGTGATGTGACCTGGGTTCAATTCCTATGGTGGATGTGTATAAGAAGTATTACTTAAAAAAAAATTAAAATTGAAAATTAAATTCTTGGGGAGGTCCAAGGTTCAAACCGCGAAGTGGGCGTGTGTGAGGGGGTGGGTGTGTCTTAAATTCCCTATTGATAAGCATAGCTTTCGATTTTATGAGAGATCACGATTGAAAAGAGACAGTGTGAGCCATAGGGATTTCTCACACTAACTAAATTTAAAAAAATAAAAAATAAAAAATTAATTAATATTTTTATTTTAAAAATATAAATATAAATAATTGATGTCTCATGTATGCAATATATATAAATAAAATAAAATAAAATAAAAATCCTTGTGTTTCTTGTATTTATATGACTATATTCATATTTATTAAAGATACTTAGAAAAAGTTGAAAGAGTAACCCATAATATTTAAATTAAAACAAATTTAAAATAAAATTTATTATTTATATAAATAATAGCATTGAAGATGTCAAAGATTAGACTTATGTTTTTTTTTTTTTTTGGAGTAATACTTCTTATACACATTCACAATGGGATTGAACCCGGTCACTTATGTTCATTTTACCAAGTAGAATATAAATAATAGTCTTATGAATAATAGTGAAGCTTTTGTAATAGCACTATGTGGCACCGTTTAGTGAAGCTTTTGTAATAGCACTATGTAGCACCGCTTTTTTTTTTTTTTTTTTGTTACATAGGGGAGTTGGTTACTTATACACATTCACCATGGGGATTGAACCCGGTCACTTATGTTCATTTTACCAAGCAGAATATAAATAATAGTCTTATGAATAATAGTGAAGCTTTTGTAATAGCACTATGTGGCACCGTTTAGTGAAGCTTTTGTAATAGCACTATGTAGCACCTTTTGTTTTTTTTTTTTTTTTTGTTACATAGGGGAGTTGGTTACAACCACTATTTTTAGTAATAACCTATTAAAAATTTGTATAACTGGACTTAATGATTAAGATTTTTGAATTCTAAATAAATAGTCTAAGGTTCAAATTTGATGGGATAAGATTGAGTTATACACCATGCTTCTATAACTAACCTATTATATTTTTGGTAAGGCTAAGAATTTAATTTTAAATAATAATTAAGATAATTAACACTTTTGACTTCCGAGTAGATAATCCAAGTTTTGAATTTGTTGGAATAAGATTGGGTTGTATGCCATGCTCCTCACCTATGACATTGTGGAGCTTAAAATCTGGTAAAGGTAAAAAATTTGTTATTAAATAATATTTAAATAATAATTATTTTTATTAAAATCTACTAAAGGTTAAGAATTTAATATTAACTAATATTTAAATAATTATTATTTTTTGTTAATGACATTTGTTCAACCAAGTAAATTCTTTGACCAATATTTATATATATTTATATATATATATTATTGTCAAAGTTATTATGTTGTGGAGGTTAAAATCTACTAAAGTTAAGAATTTGATATTAAATAATATTTAAATAATAATAATTTTTTATTAATGGCATTTGTTCAACCAAATAAATTCTTTGACGGATATTCATGCATACATAATTGTTAAAGTTATTATGTTTTTTTTAAGAGGTTGAAAAATTCTTTGACCAATATTTATACATATATAATTGTCAAAGTTATTATGTTGTGGAGCTTAAAATCTACTAAAGGTTAAAAATTGATAGTAAATAATATTTAAATAATAATTATTTTTTATTAATTACATTTATTCAACCAAGTAAATTCTTTGATCAATATTCATTCATACAAAATTGTTAAAATTATTATGTTTTTTTTTTTTTAAGTTTGAAAAGCAGGGGCGAGGCAGGGCATATCATGGGTCATCCTTCTAGTGAATTGAATTTGGGTCTCTGGTAAGAGAGTCCAATGATTTTTACCATTGTAATGTCCGTGCCTAGACAATCAAAATTATTATGTTACCACTACTTATAATAATGTAATGTAAGTAAAACCAATTTTAATCCATATAAATATTAAAATAATTATTTTTCTAAAAACATTATGATAGCTTACTCACGGTCAAAAGTTGTTCATACAATTATTATGGTTTTTTAATTCTTCATGTGTTCACGTTGTAAAGCAATTATTTCTCTTTACTCTGGTACAAATCATCATTCTTCCCATTCCTTTGAGGTTGTCAATTATATTATTCTTCCATCATTATTACACGGCCTTTAAAATTGTTGGATCTCAATTTTTGAAAATCTTAGAATAAGAATAAGATGGACTACCGACGGTACGAATAATGTTTGAACGCAGCTGATTTTCTTTTCTTTTCCTGTGGGGAAGTCGGCTATGACGTGACAATTCACCATCTTATTTTCTTTACCATGTTTAATCCAATGTGTTGTGTACTTACATTAGCGTGGTCTTAAAAAAGGGTAATGAAAAATAAGATTATTAAATGTAAAGAACCAATTTTAGAACCTAATGTTTTACTATGCAGGACAAGTTTAACAGATGAACTTTGCATTTCATAATGATTGCGTCTTAACTAAAAAATACAAAAATTTACTATTATTATTATAATTATTCAGTGTAGCGTGTTTCTTTTTGGTTCGTTTAGTAATTTAAGAATTAACATGTGAAACCATGAAAATACTTCTTTCTGTCACTTCTTCTTCGTTCTCCACAAAAATGAAAATAATAATAACAAAATCAAAGTTTAATTTTTAAAAGAAATAGTACGTGTTACTTTTATATTTTATTTCAATAATTTGATGGCGTGCTAAAGCAATGAAAGAAAAGGAAACGTGAGGTCATTTATAATTATTATTTTTTAATATTTATTGATTTTTACGTTTTATATTTATTAGTGTATCTTAAAAAAAAAGTAATATAGGATATCTGATTGGTTTTATAATATATAATGTTTTGTTTTAAAATTTACATTTCTTTGATCAATAATATAGTTTCTTATACATCAATTTTTATATATAGTTATTATTTTTAAAAATAATAAAATATAATTTTTTTTTTACTTTTTCAACATTAATAATTACTATGATTCTCCTCCAAAATAATGGCGTCCCACCACAACATACAAATAGTTTTAAGGGTTTTTATTTATTTATTGGATTCAAGTAGTGATCTATCCACCTTCTTGATAGGATCAATTATGATAGTTTTGTTATTATTTAAAGGGTAGTATGTGAGAGTTGTATGCCTTATATTTTTTAAGATAATTATTAAATTTATTATGGATAAATTAGCTGTCAAAATATTTATACCTTGTTTTCTCTTAAATATATATTTTTTTCTTTTTAAAATATAAAACCAAATGTTTACAAATATTTTAAAATAAATGTTGTCTTTGAGATTATACTAGCTTAGATATATAAAATATATATCTATAAACGTCGAGAGTTATCAATCTCGAAGTGTCTATCTATCACATAGGATATTTTAAATTCACCGTAACCCTTAATGTCGACGGATAATTTTCTTAATGTCGACTTTTTTAATAAAATATTAATATTGTTTACGGCGTGGCTGATGGCAGCCTATCGACGTAATAATACTAGCTTAGATATATAAAATATATCTATAAATGCCAAGAGTTATCAATCTTGAGGCACCTATCTCATTTCTTGGGGGTGTGATAGATAATTTTCTTAATGTCGACGGATAATTTTCTTAATGTCGGCTTTTTTAATAAAATATTAATATTGTTTATGATGTGGCTGACCTTCCTAGCTGCCATTGCAGGACGCTTATCGACGTTTAATAAAAAAATAAATTAAAATATATATTTTTAATTTTAAATTTTAAATTTTATTTAATATTAAATATATATTTAATATCATTAAGTGGTATTAGCTCAACCCATTAGATTCCTCAATATTAAAAGAGAAGATCAAAGTACATGAATAATATCACATCCTTGTTGTAATACTATGTGGTGATGATATAATACAGGTGGGCCTTTTCAATCTTCTATAATCAATTGAAAATATATATATTTAACATTCTATTGTCCATATTTTATATTTTTTTATAAGGGTAAGAAAAGGGTTTTGAAATGATCTCTTATTTTTTTTTCAATTGATTATATAGGATTGAAATTATTCCACCATATTACATAATCACCACATAGTGGTATTACAATATATATTTAACATTATAGTGTCTATTTTTTAATCCAAGAAATATGGATCATATTTTTTTATAAGGGTAAGAAAAGGGTTTTGAAAGGGTCTCTTATCTTTTTTTTTCAATTGGTTATATAGGATTGTAACGATCCCATCATATTAAATAATCACCACCTATTGGTATTACAGCAAAGCTTGGATATTATCCATGTATTGCTTAAGATTTGAACTTGGGCCTCCTTAAATATTGAGAATCTAACTGGTTGAGCTAATGTCATTTGATTAGGGTTCCTTACCCTTTTACAAAGAGTTTTTTTTCCTTGTAAAAAGTCGTAATTTTATATTTAGTAAATATGAAATTACATTCTTTATACCTCGTTGGCATTTCTTCAAAATTTCAATAACGATCTAAAAGTGAGGTTTTTTAGACATCATAACAAGCTATCTCTATCATGCTAAGTTCTATTATTAAACACCTTCCCAATTTATCAAGTACTATCCTTTAAATCACTAAATTCTATTTTTTTTTAAGTTGCTTTACCTATACTTGCTTTAACTAGAGTGTATTAATCTCCCTAGATAGAGATTTGGACCAACTGCAATGCATTACCCTCATTGAATTCATGTAATAAGAATGTACCTAGATCAATCTAAAGTGCCTCCTTTGAGAGTTCATTTGCTTCCTATTTAGTTCTCTATAAATATGCCAAAAAGTAAAAGCTTCACTTCGATCCACAACTTCTTTTATTTGAGAGAAAATAGGTATTAGAATCATGTTTTCCATCCTAAAAATACCAAGCATCCAGTTTATTACCACTTGCGAGTCTCCGTAAATTTGATTTTTTTGTATTCCTTTTGATTTTGTCAATTGAACCAACAATTTGAGGGCCATAATTTTAACATAGTTAATAGAACCTTCTCCCAATCTAGTCTTGAATTTAAAATAATGAGAGTAAAAAATATTGTAACCACCAAAAAGGCTCCACCTCTAATGCGATCTATTGTAATTGATAAAATATAACAAATGAACATGCACCAATTGACAACAAAAAGAAAACAAAATGCAAGAATCTTTATTAATTCCAAGTTGAGTCAAGTTACATATTCGTCCCTCTTAGGGATACCTATTTTGATACTTCAATTATAACAGATTTGATCCCTTTCAAGGGTAGATGTGAATCAAATGCCTTCTAGGGTGACACGAACTGCTCTAGGGTGTCGATGACCCTCTTATCCATGCTTAGAGGTATTTGTTGCCTTACAAACCAAAACCCTATTAGTCTTGTGTGCAATAAACAACAAGAAACATTAAAAACAAAGGAGACCTCTCTTGATGAGGCTTTAAAAGGATATTTCATAAAAATTTGTCATAACAAGCATGTAATCAAGAAAACGGATAAAAAATGGTAAACCTATATTAGTCATGAAATGTTGCCATCAAACATGTGCAAGAAAGAAAATACTATATATCTATTGGGTTAATTTATCAAATAGAAAACACGAACGCATGAAATAACCCATAATTGCACTAATTACCAAATAGAAAAAAAGAAGGTATATCTACTTTAAATGCTTAATTCCACCAGTCGTATGTCTCTAAAATGTTAACTGAACCTATACTAAGCATAATATGATCTAATCAATTAATCTACAAGAAAGAGCACAAGGAAATCTGTAGCCATTTGCTCATCGTGGGTCTGATGTGTGGTTAGCACTGTTCACCGCAGCTGATAGCTGTGATGGAGCTCTACATAAACTTACCGTCAGAATTAGGGCTTTCTCTCTGACCCACCTTGCCAAATTGATGGTCAAGGGTTGCCTTTGTGTCCTCTGATAGTTTTGGCAGTTGAATTATTCAGATTATACACCAATTGCACAGATTTGCATTTCTTGGCTCTCCTAGGATCCTAGGGCTTCCATGGTAAATTGATCTCCAATTGGGTGGCAAAAGTGTCCCTCTCAATGCATGTAGTTACTTATGCAATTTGATAGGGCTTCGCTGCTCAATTGACTATGCTTCTCTTCAGACTTATCCCCAATTTGGATGGGGATATTATAGCAATTACCCAAGGCTAGGGGTGGCTTCCTCATGAAGCCAAATCAATATTGGGTGGTTGAGCTTGTTGGATGGAAGGATCCAGGACCTTCCTCACTTAAATTGCTCCAATCTACAACCAATTGGCCATTGTAACCAACTTTTAGGTCGAATGAAGGCTAACTGATTTTGAGTGTTGATTGCAACTAATAGACGCGGTGAGCACTACTAATCGCAGGTGTCAACAACAATTAGAATTGACTAGGCAGAAGTGCCCAATTGAGTGGTAAAAACCACTGCTATACCTTGTATCTGTCCAAAGATCCTCCATATTGTCTTCTAGCATGTCCCATATGAGTAGTCGCCTTGACATGACATGTTTTAGGTGTCTACAGATGCCCCTTTTGAGATGCATTATGATTTTGAACAACGCGGAGAAAAAATAGACCTCCTAAAATGATGTCATAGGTTTAATGATGATCATTGATCTGATCAACATTAGATGCCCTAAGTCTAGCAAAAGGATGCGCATCCTCAAATAATTGCTTCTAAATCGATAGAAGGCTTGAATTTGAAAAATTTTACACTCGTCACCAGACATTTGGATAGCATCAATGCCAAGTAGGCTTTTGCGCTTGTCAATCCGAAAGGATGGGAATTACAAACTAACTGTCATACTTGTTATTTTCTCCAATTAAAGGGGTAAGCTTATGATAGTCTTTGGCAATGATTCACAAGGATGAACACAATTTTGTCAAGATCAAGGGACCTTCTGTTGACTTTGATTATGATTTGATATTATGACTACCCCCTAAAGCGATGAGTCGATGAGGGTAATGACAATTAAATGAAGCGACGAGGTCGCTTGACCACTATGAATGATCTTGAAAAAATTAAGATTTAGCATTTGAATACTTGGCAAGGCCTAATCAACTATGATTGAAACTGTTAATAGTAATTGCCTATTTCTATCCCATGGAGTGGTCCAACCATGAAGGCCTTCTTAGGAAATCAAAATGAAAGCAATTATAATTAGGCATGTGTTGAATCATATTGTCGATGATCTATTGAAAATATCATAGGAGAATTACGATGAGTATCTCGTTCCCTTGGAGCAGTCCGACCGTTAGGGCCTTCTTAGGGATTGAAATGAAGCATAACAATTCCATAATGATGAATTTGCCCCAAATGTTCATATGGTAATTTACTCATCTTGTCGGATTGCATGGATCGTAAGGCGCTGCAACCGCCAAGTGTATAGGGTAAATAACTGAATACGAGACACATTTGACTTTTGATTTATTTGATTTTTTTGTTATTTTTGAATTAAATTTGTTTATTTGGCTGGGATGTGTGATGCTCCATGAAAATATTGTCATAGTGACAACCTTGGTTGAATGTACTTTGTAATATCAGCTAGTTATTTTGTTTTACTTTATGATGACATTTTCCAATGTCGTTGTGCTTTGTTTGGCTTATTTAGCTTATTTTATTTTTCTTGGTGCAATTTTGGTCTGATGCACAATTTTATTTTGACCTTTTAAGGCTCTCCACCATGGGAATTTGGAGCAATTAATGTGGTTTGCTAACCACATCTATCAAATGTAGGCCAATTTCTTAATCGTGGATGTCAACCACGAGTGACAAACCCTAATCTAGGGACCGCGGATGTTAACCTTGGGCTGCATCAAATTGGAAAATTATATAATATTTTTCACTTTGTAAAATTTTCATTATTCACCTGCATCTGCCAATAAAACTTAGAGCTTTGAGAGGTAAAAACTAAAATTTGATACTAAACACTATCGAAAACCTGACACACTCCCCTCTTAGCTGCACCGATGGCCGATCAGCCCGAATCGTCAACCATTGGAGGAGCTAGTGCTTCTAAGGTAACTCAAAAACTGAGACCTCGCATGTCATTTACCAAATGTAAAATTAACCTCATTAATTAATCAATAAATGAACTACACTAAACCGTTGGTAATGAACTTAACTGTAGTTAGGGTTTGGCGTAGGTTAGTTAAATGGGGGTTATTTTTAATTTTTTATGGGGTTTTTCGAGAAGGGCGGACCCGTTTAGGGTTTTGCTCCATAGCCGCGGGTGGCAGCCACGGTCCCCAATTGGTAGATTTGGGGCCGCGGTTGTCAGTCGCAATGAGATTTAAATCCCAACAATCAAATTTTTGACCGTTGGGCCAGCCACGGTTCCAACCCGCGATGCCTAAATTTTGCAAAATTTTTGCAATTTTTATCAATTTTTTTATTTTTCATGAATTTTTTAAGGTAGTTAATGTCATTTATTGCATTTTTGGAATGCTTTTCTGATGTTTTTGATATTTTTGATTATGTTTTTACATTTTTTTGTATTTTTATGTGTTTTTTGATTTGTTTTTATTGTTTATTATTTTTTCTGCCACTCAGAATTTGACCAACAAAGCGAGGGAGACCGATCTCCTTTGTGACCTTCATAGTTATCTCACAGTCAGGGAGCAAGAGTGGTTCATTGATGTGGTGTTTGGCTACATCTTGAACCTCCCCATCATCCGTATAGATCAGGGATATCTGACTACCTTGGCCCATTGTTGGGATGCACAAACCAACACATTTCACCTAGCGATGGGTGAAATGATTGTTACCTTTGAGGATGTGTATCGCATATTTCGTATGTCAATTGATGGTGTGCCTATCATGTCTTCTCTGACTACGGCTAGGAGGGTCGTATTTGACTCCATCTTTGGCGATCAGAGTACTAAGGTGCAGGACCGTAATGCCCACGGGGACATCCACATCGAAGAGTGGTTCGAGGCTCGATTCTTATCACAATAGGAGGTTGTGTTCATGCTCCTGATTATCCAAATAGTACTCCCAAATTATTTATGCATGAGGTTCCCTTGGAACCTATTGGCTCAGACCAAAGAGGTGATGGTCAGCTCGACTCGAGATCCTCTCATTCTGTCATGGGGGAGCACCCTGATAGCATAGCTCTATCGTGAGTTGTATCAGATCACATGCCAGAGCAAATTCAATATTAGTTGAAACATCCTCCTCCAGTTTTGGGGCTGGCAACACATCTTGATTGAGCACCCTATCGGTTTGCCTGTGACTATTACTAATATTTATGATGTACATCAGTGCTACGCTGCCTACTGACCCTAGGAACGAGAGGACTTCAGGAGTAGGTCTCATGTAGGAGATCTAGAGCATTATATTACCAAATTTGCATAGCTTCATCCTCAAAACATATAGTGGTGAACGTATATGGATTGTCCAACCTGGAAAGAGGTGGACATGTACCTACATTGGGTGCACAGAGATAGATGGATCATCGACTGAAAGGCCAAAATTTATGAGTATCACTTTTACTCTTGTGTACTGAGGCAGTTCGAGATTAGGTAGGATGTCTTAGACCTTCCACTCATCTATAGATGCCTGGTCATCAAGAGGCACCTGAATTGGCCCCAGGTGGCTCCACTAGGGGATGAGGATGATGGCTTTCAAGGGCTAGGTCATATAGATGCAGACACTACTCTTGACTATGAAGACTGATGGGCCAACTTAAAGTGGCATGGAGAGGGTCCACTAGGCCAATCAGCTAGAGGATTCACAACTAAGGGTATAGAGGGCATATAGATAGATCCTTAGGGGCACAAGACCCACCAGTGGATAGAGGGCACATGGGGAACAGGGGCCACTACAAAGGAGGACCCATAGGTTGAGGTAGAGAAGGAGGTGTTAGAGGAGGGCAAGGCACCTTTGAAAAGAGATATTGGGTAGTTGAGAGCCTAGGTTGCCGACCTTCAGAGCCAGGTTGGGAGACTACAGATGTAACTACTACATAGGGATACTTATATCGCCACTCTAGAGGTGAAGCTAGCATGTGGGGAGAGGTGGTGGTAAGGATATGAGGAGGAGAGGACAACTTTCCATATATAGGCTATCGCTACTGACACTCAGATCACACAACTCACTGGCCAGTGGGATGTGGCATAGGTATAATTTAGTGCCATGACTAATGAGAGGGACAAACTGAGGGTAGCGATGGGGGACCCCTCAGCTACATAGGCTATCATGCCACCTCTGATAGCACCATCTTCTTTACTACAATAGGTCATGATCCTATGGTAGAGATCAAGAGGCTTCATTCCCTCATGGAGGAGGATAATGAGCGAGATACAATGTGCACAACTCGCATATCCTGACTGGAGTTCCACATTAGGATGATAGGTGGGGAGGTACCAGAGGACACCCACACTACAAGTACTCAACAAACTAGGTCTAGGACCAGGGAGATAGGGCAGTCTTCTACCAGTTTGAGTCACAGGACACACAATACTGAGAGAACTCATAGGTCCTTGAGTACTCATGGTGCTAGCTCATAGAGGACTCACAAGGATGGCAGAGGCAACAAATGTGCCTCACAAACTGGGGGTGTAGGCCATGTTTAGTATAAATATTTAGAGATGCTCTTTTTGTACCATTTTTGAGTGTAAGGTCGAGGACCTACACATATGTAGCCTACGGGCATTTTGATATACCTTGATACTATGTACTTTTTGACACATATATTTATATGATATGACAGTTCATCTCATTATATGTGTATTTTATTTTTGGTATTTTATGTTTATGTTATGCACATGGATGCAATGCAGATATTTGATTTATTGCTATATGATGTGATGTATGGATGGCATGCACTAGCTATATGATGTGGATGCAGTGATATACATATGTAGATAGACTAATTTTATAATGCTATGTATATGAATGTAATGTTTGATGTTTCAATGCAATTTTGATCTACTTCACTTGTATTCATTTACTTTATACTGCTATGACATGATTCGTGCCATGTATATACTGCATGTATTTTTGATGATACTGATTTATTGTAAATGGACATGTATGTTTCAATCACTTAAAACACAATGTATGCAATATGATATGATGTTTTAACAATCTAATGGATGACACTATAGAATGTATAAAAATAATGGATGATAATTGCTATATTTTATTATGGATATTTATTGATTTGACGCTCATATGTGAGTTGTACTACACTGTTTCTATTTATAAGCTTTTGTAAATTAAAAGATATGCATAATATAGTCAGTGGCCATTTAAATATCATTTCTGACATAAATACGATATCTAACATATATCACAAATAGTTCTAATAAATAAACTCTCATAAATGAGATTTTATATTTGATGATTGTATTTAAAAATTTGATTATTGCTATTTGGGACCCTAGTTGACTGATAAAAAATTATATACCGACCATACTAGAATTTTGAAACATAAGGCTTTCGCTAGGATAGGCCCTAATTGTTCATTATCCCTATGTGTGTAAATGAGTATATTTGATAAGGCACAAGAATACCCCAATGTTAGACGAGATTCTTTCAACCCATTGCTAAGATTGGGGGTTCGCAAATGTTTATCCAATCCTAGATTTAGATTTTAGTTGGACTAGACCACTAGGCAATACAGGACACCTGAAGCTAGCTCTTCCACATTCAAATATTGGTCTGCAAAAGAGCAAAATGCTAATGCATCAGATAAATCATCATACGTAAGGTACAGTAGTGTTGGCAATTCCATGGATTCAAGTTCACTCCCTTCTTTTCTTCAAATTTTTGGGATACTTTCTCATATAAAGTGATAAAAATCATTGTTTATTTTTGTACTTTAGTGACAATAATCACTGTTTATTTTGAAATTTCCTTTCTTTTATTTCTTTCTTTCTTTTTATCTCTTTGTATTTATTTATTTTGAGCAAGGGATTTGATACTGATTTGATTTTCCTTGTATAATTTGTCTTTATTTGACTTGACTTTTTGGAATTTTACATTTGATAATTTGCTTCAGAAAATTCCTTTGGGGATTTTACTTTGGGGAACTATTTTTGGGATATCGATCTTATGATATCAATGTGGGATATCAATATGGGATGTCGATCTATGATATTAATCTAGGGTATCAATCTGGAGGATTGATCTGGGATACCACTCTGGGATATTGCTCATTTTAATGTAAGCAAGGGATTCTGGGTAGGAAACAAATCCTTTTTCCAATTACCAACATTTCCCATACCGTATGGACAGGGGGATAAGCAAGAATAACTCTTTTCACCTCAGGATACTTGGTCCTGCTTCGTGGCTTTCATCTTCCCCTAGTCCTTGTTAGGATTGTTTAATATGTTGATTAGTGATAGAATTTTGATATGCTAAGGGCTATACTAAGTAGAAATCAACTACAAAATTTAGACACCTAAATCGCATAAATCAGATAAGACTATCAGTGCATCACATATGCCCTCTTATCGACAACATATGACCCTATTGGGCACCCCTCTAGGCTGAAAAAAGACTTGCATAAGGCTCCAAAACTCATTTTGGAGGGTTCCTAGTAGTTTGGGGTAGTTTTGGGGCTCCTACTGGGGATCGTCCCACCAAGGGACGGTCATAGTTGGTGATCGTACCACCTAGGGACATCCATCCATAACTATCCCTAAGTGGGATGGCCCCCAAGCATACCCTCAAAAAAGTCAAAGAACACGCTAAATGGTAATCAAAGACTGCCATTAATGCATATAATCACCTCAAATTGATTGGGGACCTACAAATGGACAGTGAGGCAATATATTGGGAGCCCCAAATGGGAAACCTTACCTCACCAATCAATGATAAGATTAGGACACATGGTGGCACCTGCCTTGCATGGCAAAACATGCCCTTTTGCCCTATAAAAGGAGGTGTAAACACCCAATTTCAAGGAGGAGAACAGAAAGAATTTATGCAATGAAGTGCTACACAAATCAACCCTCACCTTTTGTAAACCAAAAACTCACCCGACCTTAGCCTTGAAATCCTCTTTATTTGAAGGTGATTTTAGGGGCAATAGGACTTGATACACCCATTCCAAACAGGCCAAATTGAAGTAATATTTGGTCCCATCTATCGACAACACCCATAACCAAGTTTTGGGCCAAATCCCATTGGCATAGGTGACAAAACTAAGCAGATTTGTAACCATATCATATAGGGATGGTTAGTAGCTGCTATATTCACCTATGAGGGATGGTCCAAAAATAGTAGATAATTTTGATCTAATTCCACCATGGATCCTCTAAAAATTCCTATATTAGTCTATGGTTCAATTTTGGTGAGATTTCTAGCAATTTTGATAGGGTAATTAGAATTTTTATTATTGCAGGTCTATATGGCTCACCCAGGAACGGTCATAGTTTTGGCTAACAATTTCCTTTTCATTCATGCTTAGATATTTACAAAATTATATTATCAATGCAATATCATATTTAGGAATCATTTTAAAGCATTTTTGGTTCATTAAAAGTAGGTTTTAATGTTTCTATATGTATGCTTTCTATGCTTTCTCTCTCCAAACACATATGCTATTAACCCCCTTTTAATCCCTTGTCTTCAGGTACAGTAATGCTAGACAGGAGGAGGATCTAAAGAGGCATAATATTATCAGCCCAATACTAGCTCTCGAGTGTGGGAAGCAGAGTTTCACACTATAGAACGTTGCCTTAAAGGCCCCATTTCAAGAGACTAGATCCCTTGATTATTGTAATGTTGAATGTATCAAGTTTGTAAATGCCCTTGAGGGGAGCATTTTAATATTAATTTGGATCAATAGAAGAATTAATATAAGGATAAATCCATCATTTTGTTATACATTTTCTTCATTCCACTTAGTTTGCAAGTATATGTTATTTCCATTTGAATGCCTTTACACTACTTCTGCATTGCAATAGAGTTCCCTTAAGGCGATGTCATGAAATTTTATTCTTCAATGGCAATCACGTGATCTCTTCCATAGCTCTCCATAACCAATCTCCCTATTTGTAGCTCTTCTCGAGTGGTCCATGGTAGTCCTCGTGGTCTCTCCACTGTAATATGCTGCAAAGACCAAGCTTGTAGTAGGAAGTTGCAACCCAAGCCCTTCTGGACATGAGAGTGGATATCATACAACTCATCAAATAGTTGTGTCAATAAATTATGACCCCAAGCCATCACTATGGGATCATCCTCTGTGCACTCCACCAAAGTAAAAACTAGATCTATTAGGTTCCATGGGAACCTAGCTCCTGAAGAGTCGGGAAACAACATGTTGCTAATCAAGGTCATCAAAAAAGTGTTCTTAATGACAAGCACACCATCCTAGTACCATGTAGCCACTAGAATCCCTCCACTGAGAAGATCAATCAATACATCCTCCCAGCGCGCTCTGAAGTACCTTCATACTATGACCTCTCATCGATCTGTCAAAGAAGATACTATCAAGCGCCCCTCTATCAGAATACGCAATATCTGATATATCCTCTAGTGTCACTAGCATATCCCCCATATCTAAATGGAAAGTATTAGTACGATGGTCCCATAGGTCTATCAGTTCAGTCAGATAGGCGCGATCGCCCACTACGGGATCTAACCGTGTAACTTTATTTAGACCTATGGCATCGAGCCAATGATAGTATGAAATAATAAAATGGTATCTTGTGACCTAAAAAAGACTTGTAAATCTATACCGACTCCTAAATATCTACTCATATAAATCAGGGTGTCAAAAACACCCTAAAAATATAAAATTTTGCTCTAAAAACACTAAAAAAATGCATAAAAATGGGTCCTTTTTGGCCCAATTTTTTGTCATTCCACCTAGGGACGGCCCCCAATTTGGTAGTCATCCCACCTAGGTATGGCTCCCAATTTGGTAGTCATCCCACCCAGGGACATCCACTAGTGACTGTCCCTCAGAGGGATGGTCCTAAAATAGGGGTAAAATAGGGTCATTTTAACCCCTAAAATTGCCCTAAAAATCCTTAAAAAAACACAAAAAAATAGGCATATACCCTAGTTTTCTACAAATAAAACATAAATAAAAGTTTAATTTCATAAATTTCAGTCCTCCTAGGGTTTCTTAACCATTATTGTGACTGTAGTAATGAAATTGTAGCATAAATTGCAAAAACATAATAAAATAGGGCAAATAAAAGCATGTAGTTCATACCCATTTTGCACCGGCTCCACTGCTTGTCGCGTCTGCTGGTTGGCTCATGTTTTGGGTTGATATTTTTATAGCACTCCACTTGATACATCCCTCTCCTACCTCTATCCTCTCTAACTTCTCCAAGTAGAATGAACAAATGAGCTCATATGGCCCATTTTGGCCTTTTATAGCTCCAAAAGAATCTGACCATTCCTAGGTGGGATGAGCGCATATTTGGCTGGCCATACCACATTTTATGGTCATAAATTCTGTCCTCATACCCCCTAGGTATGCCCACAAGAAAATTGCACTAAAAAACATCAAAAAACTCAAAAAATGGGCCAAAAACCCACCAAAAACAAGACAAAATGGTCAAGAAAATAGGAGGGATCTATACTGAACCTATAGTATTTTTGGATGCATAAAAGACTCTATTTTAGTCCCAAAGAAGGCCTCCATGTCTAGACAACTCCATGAGAATAATATAATTAGCCTTTTGCTTCCAAAACTATTCATCAAAATAGTCAAAAATCACCTCCAAATAGGTATTTAGTACCATGGGCGAAACAAAGAGTTACCCAATTAAGTCATATGTGTCAAGTGACTCATAACTTTAGCATTTTTCATGCCCTCATCGAATCGTCGCTTGAGGGGGTAGTCATAATAATGAAGTCAAAAATCAAATCAACATTAAAACACTCAGAAGTGTAAATTCCATGCATTCAAAAGAATCTTGGCTAAAGATAAATTTTCAAGCCCATGCTGGGGCAAAGAATTAGCATAAGAAGAAAATAAATAGGCTTGAACTCCTTGAAAACTTGGGAATTGACCCATAAAAAGTTTTACAAGAATACAAGGCACCAAGACCTAGTATGCCTTAAGCCCCATAAGACTGTTACTACAACACAACTGAAAGGTATACCTAAAATCGATCCTTCGACTATGTCAATAACAAGGATTCCAAGCATGTATGCTATTTCATAATGGAGACACCCAAATTTGATTAGGTTAATTAAAAACCTTAATAATTCGATGATTTAGTGATCTATTTTTGCTCAGCACTTTGTTATACATAGTGCATCCCAAAAAGGGGCATCTATAGACACCTAAATCGCGTAAATAAGATAAGACTATCAGTGCATCGTAGATGCCCTATTATCAACAAAATATGGTCCTATTGGGCATCCCTATAGGATGAAAAAAGGCTTGCATAAGGAACCAAAACTCTTTTTGGAGGGTTGGGAAATTTTTGGGCTCCTACTGGTGACCGTCCCACCAAGGGACGGTCATAGTTGGTGATCGTCCCATCCAGGGACAACCATCCATAATCGTCCCTAGGTGGGATGGCCCCTAAGAAGACCCTCAAAAAAGTGAAAGGATGAATTAAATGGTAATAAAATACTGCCATTAACACATCCATTCATCCCAAATTGATTGGGGACCTGCAAATGGACTGTGAGGTAGTAGATTGGGAACTCTAAATGGGAAACCTTCCCTCACTAATCAATGATAATATTAGGACACATGGTGGCACCTGCATTGCATGGAAAAACATGCCCTTTTTCCCTAGATACACTTTTGGACTATAAAAGGAGGTGCAAAATCCCAATTTCAAGGAGGAGAATATGAAGAATTTATGCAATGAAGTGTTGCACAAATTAACCCTCACCTTTTACAAACCAAAAACTTGCCCTACCTTAGCCTTGAAACCCTCTTAATTCGAAGGGGATTTCAGGGGCAATAGGACTTGACCCAACCATTTCAAAATGGCCAAATTGAAGGAATATTTGGCCCCATTTTTCAACAACACCCCTAACCAAGTTTTGGGCCAAATCCCATTGGCATGGGTGACAAAACTAAGCATATTTGTAACCGTCCCATCTAGGGACGGTCAAAAGCTGCTAGATTCACCTGTGAGGGATGGTCACAAAATAGTAGATAATTTTTATCTAATTCCACCATGGAACCTCTAAAAATATCTAGATTATCCTATGGTTCAATTTTGGTGAGATTTGGAGCAATTTTGATAGGGTAATTAGAAATTTTATTATTGCAATCCTGTCTGGCTCACCTAGGAATGGTCACAGTTTTGGCTAACAATTTCCTTTTCATTCATGCTTAGATCTTCACAAAATTATATTATCAATGCAATATCATATTTAGAAATCATTTTGAAGCATTTCTGGTTCATTAAAAGTAGGTTTTGATGTTTCTATATGTATGATTTCTATGCTTTCTCTCTACAAATGCATATGTTATTAACCCCATTTCAATCCCTTGTCTTCAGGTATAGGTTTTATAGATAGGAGGAGGAGCTAAAGAGGTATAATCTTGTCAGCCCAATACTAGCTCTCGAGTGTGGGAAGCGGAGTTTCACACCATAGAAATTTGCCTTAAAGGCCCCCTTTCAAGGGACTAGATCCCTTGATTATTGTAATGTTGAATGTATCAAGTTTGTAAATGCCCTTGAGGGGAACATTGTAATATTATTTTGGAGCAATAGAAGAATTAATATAAAGATAAATCCATAATTTTGTTATACATTTGCTTCATTCCACTTAGATTGCAAGTATATGATGTTTCCCTTTGAATGCATTTACACTGCTTCTACATTGCAATAGAGTGCCCTTAAGGCGATGTCGTGAAATATACTTCTTCTCAAAAGCAAAGCAAGATTTATATAAACTCTTGAGAAGACCTCTAGGTATGGTTGAATGACGGGAAAACCCTAGTATATTCTTCATAGCAACATTTTTGTTTGTGTTGAAAAACACAATTACGCACAAGGGTGATAAATGGATGAAAGACAATGCATAGATGCATGATTGAAATACAAACATAGTGTCATTTGTAAGATTGTAAAAATGATTTATTCTAATGCAATAACGACAGATGATTATTCCTAATGCAATGCAAGGATGACAATACATGTGGAGGATGTGATGCAATGATGCAAATGAAATGCAACTATTTTTTATTTTTGATATTTTTCCAATTTTTATGGATTTTGACATTTGGTTTGACCAAAGAGCTTACAGACGCCTTTGGGGCTTTTTGACTAGGATGACCAAAAGGCTTATAGGTGCCTTTGGAGCTCTTTTTTTTTAGGGAATGACAAAGCAGTTTTAAGGAACCCTTGGAGCCTTTTAGGATTGACCAAGCAGTTTTAAGGAACCCTTGGAGCCTTTTAGGATTGACCAAGTAGTTTTTAGAAACCCTTGGGAGCATTTTGGGGTTTAGGCATAAACTTCTTTAAGATGAAGAATATTGAGAGGTTTTGGATCTTAAACTCCTCCAAGTTATATCAAGCGATATGTCCCAGGTCCAATATTCTTTGAGATCATATAAGGACCTAACCAGTTAGCCATAAATTTGTCTCACATTTTTGGCGATAAATATGAGTTATGTTGGTTCTCTTTCAACACAAGAGCACCAACCTCAAAGTATCTCAGATGGAATTTTCTATTGTAAGCTCATTTTAAGATCTCTTGATAAATTTGGAGGTGCCCGAGGTTGTTCACACGAAATTCATCAAGTAGCATCAGTTAATCTAGGTGAGCTTACCACACAGTGTCATCATCAATGAACTCTTTCAATGCGATGTGCAATGTTGGAATTTCCAAATCTAGGGGTATAATGGCCTTAGTGCCATATACTAGTGAAAATGGAGTTGTCCCAGTGGGATTCTGAATACTAGTCCTGTAATCCCATAAAGCAAGGGGCAGTTGGATGTGCCAATATTTGTGGTGCTCTTGTACTGTATTTTTCAAGATGGAGACCACTGTCTTATTTGAAGCTTCAACTTACTTGTTTGCTTACGAATAATAGGGAGTCACAAAACTATGTTTGATTCTCTACTTAGACATCAAAGCTCTCACAGTTTTGTTTTTAAATGATATTTCATTATCTAACACTATCTTGGATGGTATCTCAAAATGACTTATGATATTGGTGAGTTTAAACTTAGCAATACGTGCTCTAGTTGTCATTGTTAAGGGAATAGCCTCCACCCACTTAGTGAAATACTCAATAGTCATGATAATAAAAGTATGTTGACCCGATGACGGAGGAGAGATCTTACCAATGAGATAAAATATCCACTAATAAAATTGCCAAGCCGCTTGAATGGGCTCTAAGGCTTGTGATGGAAGGTGCATGAGATTAGAATGATGCTAACATTTAACGCATTTCTTGACATACACATTGCAATCCTTCTCCATAGTGGGCCAATAGTAACCCATTCAAAGGATGCGCTTGATGATAGCCATGCCAGTGAAATGGACACCACATGTATCATCGTGAGCTTCTAAAATTGCCCAAGATGACTCTTAGAGCTCAAGACAATGAAGGAGAACTCCATCATAGCTTCTATGGTATAGGATGTCTGCTAACAAGACATACTTTGTCACTTTATGTTTGAATGTGCATTTTGTGGCACACGACAATCCCTAAGGGATTACACCAAGTCTAAGAAAGTCACATATTTGTGATATCCAATTATGATAAGCTTCATCCTCAAATAACAAGACATCATGCTTCCCCTACAATTCTACATTTACGAATGCAGACTGGTAAACAATATTATGGTGAATGGTAATACCACTCCTCGTCTGATCCTAAAAGATCATAGACCTCCAAGATGCTCTCTTGAGAAATTATCTAGCTCTGTAGAACCATTCATGATTTGGTTCTACATGAATCATGTTGATTGACTCTTTTTTATCCAATGCTTCGCATTGCACAGTAGAATGTGACAATATTTTTACATGGATGGTCATGAAATTAGCATACAAATTCTAAGGGATTTAAGATCCCAAAGATGCCATTATATCTACAAATCTATTGGACAAATGAGAAATTGCCTCAATTTCATACCATTACAGTCAATCTAGATAAATATCAAAAAGATCCTTGTAAGCTTTCAATACCGAGCATCGACGTTGAAATTGTCCCTTAACTTGGTTCACAATGAGAAGGGAATCACCAAAGATATTTAGCCTTTTTATCTTCATGGCGATGACTGTTTGGAGACCCAAAATTAGGGCTTCATATTCAACATTTTTATTAGTGCAAGGAAAGCCCAACTTGAACGACAAGGGCATTAGAGCTCCTTGTGGTGTGAACAACACTATTCCAACATCACCCCCTTGCTCACACTTCGAACCATCGAAGAACAAGGTCATATCGGCTTTGTTGTCTAGTTATTATGGTTAAGGTGCGCTTGTTAAGGCAAAGAATACATCATCAGGAAGATCTATGGTGAGGGACATACTATGTTTGAGAGGCACCTCAGCCAGTTGATCTGCTATGAATTATCCCTTAATGGACTTTTGACTTATGAATTCCAGATCAAATTCTATCAATAGCATGATCCACTTCATAGTACATGTATTATGATATGTCTTGCTCATCATATACTACAAAGGATTTTGTTTGGATATAACATATGTCGTGTGAATCAACATATAGTATCACAATTTCTTGATAGTGAACACTACTACTAAACATAGCTTTTCCACATATGCATATCCGCACTCATAGCTCACCAAAGTTCTACTAATGTAATATATGGCTTGTTATTTGCTTTGTGCATTCTTTTGAGTTAGCATGGTTCCCAATGCAAAGTTAGTTGTCAATATATATAAAAGAAATGGCACATATGGCCTTGGTGTTGCTAGCACTGGTAGCATCACCAGGTATTGTTTAATTTTAGTAAAGGCTGCTCGATAGTCCTTGTCCCAATTGAATGGGACCTCCTTGTGTAGCAATCGATTCATGGGTTAAAATTTATCCAATAATTGAGTGATAAATCACTTTATGGATGCTACTTTGCTCTGAAGGCTTCTTAGTTATTTGATGTTTATGGGGGAATACATTTCTAGAAAATCCTTGACCTTAACTAGATCAACTTCAATGCCTCATTTTAAAATGATAAATCCTAAGAGCTTTCCTAAAGTTACACCAAATATGCACTTCTTAGGATTCAACCTGATATTATGCTCTATCAGGTGATGGAAGACCTTCCTCAGGACCTTTGCATGCTCATAACACAATAATGACTTGGCCAACAAGTCATCCATATAATATTCTAAGATTTTATGCATATATTCATGAAAGATATATGTCATAGCCCGATGATATGTGGCACAAACATTTTTAAAGCCGAATGGCATAACTTTATAGCAAAATATTCTCCATGGTGATATAAACATAGTTTTATGCTGGTCTTCGGGCTTAATCTAAATTTTATTGTAACCAAAAAAACCATACATTAAGGAGAGTATCTCGTGACCTATAGTTACGTCTACAAGAGCATCGATATTCAAAAATAGGAATGAATCCTTTGATGTTGCCTTATTTAGGTATTTGAAATCTGTACAAATACAGATCCTTCCATAAGGTTTTCCTACAGGCACCATATTGGATACCCATTTCGTATAGTCTATGGAGATGATAAACTTTACGTCCAACATCTTTTGCAACTTGTCCTTAACCATTAAGGCTATTGTTGGATGCATCTTCATGAGTTTCTGCTTGACTAGCTTCTTTGATAGATATAGTGAAATGTTATGAGTAACCATTTTGGATCTAGACCTGGCATGTATTTATAAGTCTAATAAAAGAGATCAGGATCTCTCTCAATAGAGGAATGAGGTTGGCATGCTCATCAGGGGTCAAAATTTCTCCAAATTTAACCTTCCTTGGATTGGTGGGATCATTATTGATATCCACTTTGAAGGTTCTCTCTACTGACATATGGGATCCCTCCTCGAGATGATGAGGCATAGGGATCAAGTGTATGTCATCTATTGGGTTTATAGGTTCCTCATTGGAGACATCCTTAGCATGATATATATCATGTGCATAGCCTAGCACAAAATGGAAAGGTTGCAATACTTCTTTGTTAGGGAAGAAATCTTCAGGATCTAGTGGTGAATCAACATAATCCCAATCAATGGCATCTATATTTAGAAGTAATAGTTTGGATAGATCGGTTGGATTGTGGAGTGGAGTGATCAAATAAATGGAGATCATGTCTCCAGGACCATGTGCAAGTGACTCATCATTAGCAAAAATACCATCCTCGAGATGTGGTTCTGGGGGTATGGGGATCTCTAGATTTGGTCCATGAATAGACTATCGGGTGGGATCATTGAGCTCAAGGAGCTCCATGTACGCTAGTAGGTCAAGAAACACCATATGATAAATCATATTAATATTCGGTGGTATCCCTTAAGGTGAGGATGGATATTGATCTCTCTGTGCATGTCCTCAACCATATAAGACACATTATGATGGCTTAAGTAGGGAGGCCCTAAGTAGGCTCTCTTTGTCTCATATTATTCATCACTATCATAATACAAGCCTTCAACGCTATCCATTAGAATGGGATGCTATAGAAAATTTGGCCCTATATAGGTTATCTCATGATCGCTATCATCATTGTCTGATAAAATTGGGTATAAGCACCATAAACACGATACTTCTGAATACGACTCAGCCTCATCCTCTGATTGATCATCAGGTGAGGACTCACTATCCTCTACTTCACTGCAACTAGGTCCACCTATATCAAAAATAGGCTTTGCTATATCCTTGTCGTAATGCCATTCCAACTTGGGATCTATCACTACGATAATATCTTGACCCTGCATGTCCGTGTCCTCGACTACTCCATAGATTTATTGACCAAATTTTTCTCTTGGTAAAGCATATAGACTGACGTCCACCAAGATATCCTCATGATACATCTTGGGTGGTCCTATGGTGATGTAAGACACCATCCGGTTATCCCTCTAGAACGTAGAAGGATTAAGGTGATATGGGTTGAAGTCAACCTCACCCCCCATATTGATGTATAGGAAGTCTAAAGATACCACGAGGAGTTCAACTTGTCCTCTGCTATGGAATCCCAAATTGAACCTATCAGTGGGTAACTAATACTATGGTTCTACAGGTTTCTTATGCCCCTAATCGAATAGTCTGAGGCCATAACCATGCTAATGGTAATGCTCAAAGTATCACATGGCATAGTTTAGGCTAGAAAGGTAATGAATGTTTATAGCAAATAATTCATTATCAGCCTCATCCATGGGCATGGGAGATGCAAACTAGTCTAGTCCTCCATAGATGAAGTTGGTTTGGTTGGGTGGCACCCCTAATGGTTCCACCATCCCTATGGGAATATGATGGGCTTGCGGTCAGTCCATGTAACATGCAATTTTGATGATTGGTGTGAACGTCACATTATGCACAATGTATTCCCCTAATCCAGGATTAACCAAATGAATGGTCATCAATGGCTCAGATGACCCTACTGAAGACACAGGTGAGGTAGGATGAGGTGCCTCCTCAACTCCTCTTTGAACTTCCTCTACTTCCTATTGTATCGTAGATGCAGTCGACCTAAGGGAAGTATTTGTGTGCTATGATCTTTGAGATGTGGAAATTATGGGTCTAGTACACATTTATTTTATTATGCCTCCTAGATCTCTAATTGGTGACACTGGTCGCACATCTAGGTGCATTGAGGGGAGGAAAAATTCCCCTATAAAATCTTCTAGATTCATGTTTTTAAAGGGTTCTTCATCCGAAGGCACCACATGAACCTGTTTCTCATGAATGTACTTGATACACTAATGTAAAATAGAGGGGACACAACACATTTCTTTGATCAAAGGTCTCCTTATAAGTATATTATACTACATAGAACCTTTGATTACATGAAACATCACCAAGATGGTCTTCAGTCCCACATGGATAGGTAAAACTATAGTAATAACCGTTTAGCATAATGCATCATTGAATGCTCTCAACGTGAAGGTAGAAGGAACAATATGCGTCTTGGGTAACTTCAAGTGAGTTAATGCCTTGGTAGTTATGATATTGATTTATAACCCTATGTCAATCAAGACTGACTCAAACAGTTTATAATTCACACAAGCGATGATATGTAGTGGCGGGTCTGCTATAATAGTGGAAACCGCCTTAACTTCGTGGTCATAAAATTGAATGACCAGCTCTTGAAACTATTGCACATTCTCCATAAAGTGTGTAAACTCTTTGGTATCTTGAGGTTGTACTTTGATGGACCTTAAGATTTCTATGAGTGTCTCCCTGTTCTTGGGGGACTACTAAATAAGCTCATAAATTGACAACTTCACTGGAGTTGTCTATAGTTTTTGGACCAAAATACTCTTGATGGTCACCATCGGTCTAGTTGGTGGGTCAGGCACATACTGTGGTAGCCTTGGAGGAGGTGCAACTTGGACTCTAATAGGCATTGGAGGTTGATTCGGTCATTCATACCTCATGTTTCTTGTGATAAAATTGACCATTCCAATGAACCCCTAGGTTGGTGGTTCGATGCAAACTTGGTTGACTTGGCCAACATTATTCTTTGGAACCTCGTGATTAGGTAGAGGATTATTATAAATCCCCATATTTTGATTGTCAGGTGCTTGTGGGTTATCAAAAATAAGCGTACCTCTCTTGATCATATTTTACACAAGATGTTTAAAGGACCAACATACCTCAATGTCGTGACCCTTCGATCGATGAAAGATGCGGTAATGATCATCTTTATAGCCCTTAGGCTTAGGCTGATTAGGATCTATTATCTTGACCTCGGGTAAATGTATAGCCTTTGCCTTGCATAACTGATGAAAAATCAAAGTCAAGGACTTCGATAATTGTGTGAATACACAATGTGGACATTGCTATTTATTTTTACCCTTGTAATTGTTGTTGTGCTACTCATACTATGCAGGTAGAGGTTGGGCCTGATAATTTTTCTTGTGTTACCCTTTTTCTCCTTTTTGAAGGTTCAACACTACCTGATTAACATGGGCCGACTTGGTCAGATGTTTCTTAGTGCTTTTATTATGTTCCTCCTTCTTATTCCTTAGCTTCAATTTACCCTCCTATAACTTGATGCTCTCAACCACCTTGGATTGCACCAAAGCCTCTTTAAATGTCTGGTATTATTGCAACTATAGCAATAGCAAAATATGTTTGGCACAATTATTTGTGAAAATTCACATTAATTCAAAGGACATGATGGAGAATGGCAATTTTGCCATCATTTTTCTCCATAATTTTCCATAATCCATAACTAGATTATTGTCATGTTGTGTTAGAGTAGCCATGTCAGATAAGTTTACCTTATTCTTGATGCCGAAGGAGAAGCGTTCAAGAAATTCATCAACTAGTTGTTTGAATCTAGTTATGTTGTGCCTCTTTAATTGGTTGAACCACTCTTGAGTTAGGCCTGAGAGGGTCGTGATGAAGGTGTGCAAGAGTAAAGCATCATTGCTCTCAATATGAAAGCACATATCTAGGAATATAGTCACGTTCTTCTGTGCGTCTTCCTCTCCTTGAAACTTTTCCAGTCTAAGCATCTTGAAATGCTCAGGATATGCTGGAATAGGCATTGACATGCATAGAGGTTCATTGTGAATTTTGTTCAAGGTAGGCTTCTTATAAGTCGTCCCTTGCTTCTCTATGGCTTGGAACTTCTATGCTAAGTTATTTTAGTCTTGTGAGGAAAGAAACTCCTCCTATCGAGATTGCCTTGGAGGTGGATTCGAAGGTAGGTTCCTCCTCGATCGAGGTGGTGAACTAGGCTCACCCTCCTTCTTGAATTGAGATATTTTAGGATATTCTTGTTCTAATTCCTCTCCCACTTCATTCTCATACTACCTATGATCATGTTTTTTAGATGTTGGATGTCAATCTCTGTGTTGAACCGTATGGCGAGTATGTGTTTTGATATTTTTAGGATGCAACTCGAGCTATGAAGCCACTCATCTATCGACACACTTCCTGATATCACTACGAGGAGGTAAACTGATACTAGCCAATCAATAATCTCTCTACACGCTCCTTCTGATCAAGGATACATTGTTCACGCATGTAGTGTTCATATAATTTCTATCTTATGAACCTCTGTCTTTGAGTATTCTCATTTTTGAGGTGCTCTTTCTCTGCATGAACATCCTCCAATTTATCTTAGAGAATCTATCGTCTCTGCTCTGACATTAGTCTATGAGCTCTATCAAAATGATCGATCATTTGAGGTCTTAGAGGGGTGCGCTCTATTCGAGTGACTTTATGAGTATGTCATCCAATGGACTGATTCACCACACTCTTACCTCAGCTTGTAAAGACAGTATTCATATTAGGATGTCTCTTATACTTAGTACCTGTATGCGATACCAGAGCATGCATATCTTGAGAATTCTTGGAGCACTCTCCATGTTCTCAAGAAATCTTAATGATTCTTCCACTACACACGCTCATTGGTCAAGAGGGTGCATGCGTAGGCTTATATCTTAGATGCCCTAGGACCTTATCTAGACCATCCAATTGTTTGCTATACCATGAACCATGAGGTGGCATAGTGTTTGCTCCTAATTTGGATATATCTATGGTGAATGTGGTGGGTTCACCCCTATTGGGAGTCTATGCAGGCCTATGCTCGAAAGCAACCCTCTTAGTTTACCCCTAAATGGGCAGATCTTAGATATGTCTATGCTCTAAAGGTGGAGGTCATGAGCCTCCCTTAGATACCTGTCGAAGGGGTACCAATATGGATTCCTCAATGACATATTATTTGGCAGAACCTATAGATACACACAGAATGTGGTCATAGTAAATGCTATCGTATGTGGAACCCCCATGCTAGGAAGTACCATGCTCTGATCTATATATAAAGGGATGTCTAGTGCTTCCTCTAATTGGGGTATTCTTGATGGAATCCCCTCATGTGGAATTATCCCCTATAAGGCTCGTTGAATGACATCCAAGAGGATTTTGTGATTGATAGTGTTCTACATCATGTTGTGCACTAGGTGGATCTTGGGCTTCGATCTCGGGTCTATGCCTGGATCGGCCTCTCCGTGTTTGCACCATTATGTATCCTATGTCTAGATTTAACTTTTATTAGCACACAAATAATACAATGATGATTATCTCTTTTTACAATAAAATGATCCCTAAAATATTTGATGTGTTTTCAATTTGTTGTATCAGTAAAGTAACTCTTGTCAATTTTTGTAAAGCGTTGATAATTTTCTCAATTGTTTAATGGATTTCACCTGTATACTCACAACTCGAAAACCTAGAAATGAACTCCATGCCATGTAATACAACCTATAATATGTCATAATGAAGCCCACACATAGTCAGGGAGCACAGGTCCTCCCAGATCCTCACCCATTTTCACCTAGTCAGTGTCATACCCTCCGAAGAGGAGTATATGTAAATTTTTTAGGCTACAAAATTTTCTTGGATCTGGTATTGGTCTAGAACATAGGGTACGTGGGAGTTGGGCCAATGAATGGAAATCACCTCCACTGTCATTGAAACCCTACTAGTGGTTGGATGTGACTCCCAACTCACTAGCATTTATTGTGAAACGTGGTGTGTGTGGTTATTTTTAACTTGCATAAAAGGAAATATGCATAATACAACACTCACATGATCATTTCCTACATGATATGCATAAAAAGAACATTTGGTATTTCAAAAACATACATGATTAATCTACATGATACTTAGACAATGCATATTAATGACGAAGTGGCCTATAACCAAGCCTTAAGTAAGAAATCCAACATACAAGGATACTTTAGCACACTGTATTCTAGGGCGGACTACAATCAGAGGTCCCCTATTCCTAGCAACACCTAATGAAACCCTAAAATGAAAAAAACTAATGGACCTAATTCATTTCACCCTTTTTCAGTGTTTTCCTACTTAGGTTACCATTTCATGCTTGCTAGAAAAAGATATACAGAGAATACATGAAAGGAAAATGATAGTGAAGCCTACCTTAGGTCCACATTTGATCAAGATTTATCCCCCTATTCTTTGACTGGTCTATTGTTGACCACAACTTTGATGTGCGGCTATGATTGTTACCCACGCTTGTCAACCACGGGCCATGTTTTTAATCATGTATGTCAGTCGTGGGGAGCACATTCCATAAAAATCACAAACATAGTTAGTTAATCATGGCTAGATATGTGAAGTTCCATCATGATCGCCTACTATAACCACAAAAAAGGCTTCACCTCTAATGTGATCTATTGTAATTGATAAAAGATTAAAAATGAACATGTACCAATTGAAAACAAAAATGAAATAGAATGCAATAATATTTATTAATTCCAAATTGAGTCAAGTTACATATTCGTCCCTCTTAGGGATACCCATTTTGATACTTCAATTACAATAGATATGATCCCTTTCAAGGGTATATGTGAATCAAATACCTTCTAGGGTGACATGAAATACTCTGGGGTGTCGATGACTCTCTTCTCTATGCTTAGAGGCATTTTCTACCTTGTATCCCAAAACCATGTTAGTCCTGCGTGCAATAAACAATAAGAAACATTAAAAAAAAGGAGGCCTCTCTTGATGAGGCTTTAAAAGGATATTTCACAAAAATATGTCATAATAAGCATGTAATCAAGAAAATGGATAAAACATGGTAAACCTATATTAGTCATGAAATGTTGCCATCAAACATGTGTAAGAAAACAAATACTATCTATCTATTGGGTTAATTTATCAAATAGAAAGCACAAACACATGAAATAACCCATAATTACACTAATTATCAAATTGACAAAATGAAGGTAAATCTACTTTAAAAGCTTAATTCCATTGGTCGTGTGTCTCTAAAATGTTAATTGAACATATAATAAGCATAATATGATCTAATAAATTAATCTATAGGAAAGAGCACAAGGGGATTTGTAGCCATTTTATCATCACGGGTTTGATGTGCGATCAACAGTGTTCACTGTGGCTAACAGTCATGGCAGAACTCTAAGTAAACTTGTCCTCAGAATTAGGGCTTTCTCTCTGGCCCATCTTGTCAAATTAATGGTCAAGGGTCACCTTTGTGTCCTATGATAGGTTTTGCGGTTGAATTATTTAGATTGTGCACCAATTGCATGGATTTGCATTTCTTGGCTCTCCTAGGCTCCTAGGGCTTCCATGGAAAATTGATCTCCAATTGGGTAGCAAAAGTATCCCTCTCAATGCATGTAGTTGCTTATGCAATTCAACAGGGCTTCCATGATCAATTGACTATGCTTCTCTTCAGACTTATCCCCAATTTAGATGGGGATCTTATAGCAATTTCCCAAGGCTAGGGGTGGCTTCCTCATGAAGCCAAGATCAATATTGGGTGGTTGAGCGTGTTGTATGGAAGGATCCAGAACCTTCCTCACTCAAACTGTTGCAATTTGTAACCAATTGGCCGTTGCAACCAACTTTTGGGTTGAATTAAGGCTAACTTATTTTGAGTGCTAATTGCGAATGATAGGCACGATTAGTACTGCTAACCATGGGTGTCAATAGCGGTTAACACTGACTAGGCAAAAGTACCCAATTGAGTGGTTTAAACCACTACCATACCTTGGATCTGTCCAAAGGTCCTCCATATGGTCTTCTAGCATGTCCTATATGAGTAGTCACATCGGCATGACATGTTTTAGGTGTCTACAAATATATAGTAATTCTCCTGCTCCAAAAAATCTAGGGACCCCTTTTCTAGCCCTAGGCCCTTGATTTATCAATATTTGGAGGGATGATTTATCTATTTACCTTTATTGTTGCCAAAACTTTACAATTATTGAAACTTCCAATGATTTGGGAGGAGACCTGCCAAGTAGGCTTCTCTTGATCCTAAAAAATTATTGCATTCCTAGATAGCCATACTCCCTAATACAAACAATTGGAGAGCTATAAAACCTTTGTATGACCTATTTTTAAACCAATATTTAATCACTGTCCTAAGGAATCTTCTTGTCATACTATAGAAAGCTTTAATTGTGCTATAACCTCCCTCTAAACCTATTTAGTAAAGGAGCAAGCAACCAATAACTGATCAATTTTTTCATTGTTTGAATTACATAAATGATGCCTTCATGGATCATTTCAATTATTATTTTGTAATATCTCCCATGTTAGAACCTTATTTTTCATGGTAAACCATAGCAATAGTCTTATCTTCAATGAGGTTTTCTACTTCTAGAGTGTCTTACACCACCATGTTCGATCATCATTGCTATCTTCCAATAGAGTCTTATACTTAAAATTTGGAGTGTACTCCCAAAATTGATATGTCCAACTTGAAGTCTCCCCACATATTATTCCCACTAGTGTGTCTCCTAGATCTGAAGTCCTAACATTTTTACTTCCTTCCATCCCTGACTCCAATTTGTAGAAGATTTTGGGTTAGCTACTTGGGAAAGATTTCCAATCCCCTGAGCTCTTAGGGTTTGAATTACATTATTTGAAAGTCTGTGTATATCACCACAACCAATCCAAGGGTTTAATCCTAGTCTTATCCTTAAACCATCCTCTATTTTCTAGGTAAGCCAATCACCTACAATATAAAAGGCCTAAATCATTACCTTCTAACAGATTGAAACATAATGGGTTTGCTTAATTAGGTTCCTTATCCACTTCTCAATTTTTAGTGGCTCTAAACACTTTTCATGTATGATCTTATTCCATAAAAATTCCTTTGATATTATCTTCTAAACACACTTTTCTACTAGAGCCTTGATAAATAGGAAGATGTTCTTAAGTCTCCATCGTCCATTTTCCTTGGGCTTGGCTAAGTATTGTTATTTATCCAATGGAATACCTTCCATTTCTCTTTTTCCTATCCATAATAAACTATAGCTTAAATAACTATTTTTATCCAAAATTCCTTTTGGTATAGAGCCAAAGATTGCCAATATACTGGTATTGCCTCCAACACAAACTTGACCAAAGTCAATGTCCCCCCCAAAGATATTTGTTTGTTGCACCATCTATTAATTCTTCCTTCCACCTTATTTATCAACCAATTCTAGTCTTGTTTAGTGTATTCATTGGGTTTCAAAAAGAACCCTAGATATTTAAATCCCTCTTGAAGATCAAATCTATTAAAGGGAAAAAGTTGACCTATTATTATGGTTTGATTCTGATCCACATAGTTAAAATATATGTTTGACTTCTGTACATTAATCTACATACTTGTTGCCCAACACAAATTATCTAAAGATTGTTTTAAATTCTCTACAACTCTTAATGTTCCATCTATGAAAATAACATCATCTATAAAAAGTAGATGGGTGACTTCCACTGATCTACCTCTTCTAATTTCCTTTACTGTTCTTTCCCTCTTGGATTCTAAAATACACCTACTTAATATCTCAACTACCAAAATAAATAATAGTGGCGATGAGGGGTAACCTTGTCTAATCCCTTGAGAAGCTTTGAATAACTGAGAGGTTGACCCATTAACCAAAACTATAAAAGAAATAAAACAAAGACATCCCATAATATAGTTCACCATATACACATAGAACCAAATAAGAGTATCGTTCTTAAATATATCCAATTTAATTTTTCAAAAGCCTTAGAGAGATCAAAATTCATCACCATTGTTGGTAGTTTATTTAATTTTATGGTATGAATACTTTCTTGAGCAACACCAATTGCTTCATGAATTTTTCTACAATACAAGAAAACAAATTGCTAAATAGATATAGAAGCAAAGAAGAACCTTTTAATTCTTGATGCAATTATATTTGCTATGATTTTATACATACAATTACACATAAAAAAAGCCTAAAATCATCAAAGGAAGAAGGATTATCCTTTTTTAGAATAAGAGCAATGAAGATAGAGTTGAAGACTACATTTATCATACTTTTTTTCCTAGACTCGTCCACAAACTTGAGTAGGTCAGGCTCCAAAAGGTCATAGACCCCAAGAAAGAATTCCATAATCACCCATCAAGTCATGAACTCTTATATTTCTAGAAGGAGGTTAAAACAACTTTGAGCTCCTCCTTTAAGACTTACTTAATCAACTCACCATTGAATTCCTCATATACAAATCTAGGAAAGAGAGAAGCTATTTTTACTATTTTAGGTATATTAACTTGACTAGGATCCTTGTATAGTTGACCAAAATGTCTTACACCCATGTCTACTATTATTTTAAAGGAGGAGACTTTAATTCCATATTGTTCCTGTATCTCCTAAATTGTATATATATATTTTGTGATTTGTAAAGCTATGAAAAAAATAGTGTTCTCATCCCCATTTGCATTCCATAGTGCTCTACTTTTGAAACTCCATCATCCTTCTCTCTCTGCCAACAATCTTCCCTTATCTTGTTCTAAAATTTTATACTTAGAATTTATTTCCTCATCCATTTATTTTTCAAAGTCATCTACTAGAAACACTACAAGATCCTCCTAAACCCCCCTCAATTTTTTCTCATCCATCAATTTTTTTATGGACCCACTAAAGCACTGTAGCCTTAATCCTTTTTATATTTGTTGCAAATTGTATGCTAATAGATTCTCTCAGACTAGGATCAAATTTCATCCATTTTGATTTGACTAGAGTTACAAATATATCCTCTTTTAGCCACTCAATATTAAATTTAAAAGGACAAAGTGGTTTTTTCTCATATTTTATTATAAGAAGAATGATAGGGTAGTGATCAAATTTTCCTCCAAATTCAATCCAATACTTCAATCCATAAGTTCCGTTTACCAAAATATTTACTACTAAGAATGTTTCTAGTCTCTTAGAAATTCTATCAACTCATTTCCTCATGTTTCTCCAAGTTGGGATAGATTTTATAGGTACAAATCTACCAGCCCCTTGGATTCAAACTTTTAGATTAAGTAATTAGCCAGTGGACCAATTCTAGTAGCAATACCCCACACTTTATTCCTCAAAAGAGGTAAAGTTTAAATAACCTCTTAAAATTAAATTATTTTATTTTAAAAACTTTTGATCCATAAGCTTATCCTAATAATATATCCTATCTTTATAGGGGCTATAAATGTTCACCATTGTCACTATTTTCCAGAGATCCACTAAAAATAATTCAGTTTCTACTCCTGATTCAAGAAATGCAAATTTGGTTAGCCTAAAATAATTTTCCTTCCATCCTGTGGCCACTCCTCCTGAGGCTCCTACAACAACAAAGGATAGAAAATACCATCCTTTAAGAAACTTATGGAGATATCCCATCACTTTCATAGCTAACCCTTTTGTATCTTGAATTAGAAAAATATTTAGATTATGAATTTCTACCAACCTAGATAGAGTATTTTTTTCGCAAAGCTACCCATCCTTCGAATATTAAAGAAAATTAATTTCATTGATTAACTATTTTTAGGATCATCCTTGCTTTAAGGATCCCATTTAAGGATGGTTTCTTACATTTTTGAACTTCATAAAGGCTTTTATTCTTAGTCAATGAAGTAGAAACTTTTTTGCCTGTCCCACCAGTTTGAATTCTATCCCCCACATATTTATTGGGGCCTCCCCCAAATCCTTCTTCACTTAGTCCTATTATTTCTTTTAGGGATAATAGGGGATACCTATGGGTTTTAGGGGATACATAATCTTCCTGATCATAGGTAAAATGAATAGGGAAATCAATTTTAAAGTGATTTACTTGTGAAGCATTACAACAAAAATTACCAGAGTCTAAACAGCTCTAGATCTACTTCCTTCAATAAAGAGGAATTCAAGGGTCATCCTTGCCACTCAAATCCATCCTTACCTTATTCTAGTGGAGATTTTATTTTACAGACTGGTAAATCTAGCCATTGGTTAGTTGAGGGACTCAAAAGAAAATTACCTATAATCCCATATGAGAAATTATATTTGGCAATAGATTTACTTTGAAAGCCTTGATTAGATATTTTTGGCCTATTTTATCCCTATTTTATGGTAATACATTTTACCTATGAGTTTTGTCCTTTGTAGCCTTTATGAAGAATTGTGGCCTATTTTATCCCTATTTTGTGGCAATAGATTTTACCTATGTGTGTTATCTCTCGTAGCCTTGGTTAGAGAGTTGTGGCCTATTTTGAACTTTTTATAAAGAGGACATATCCCAATCATCACTCTTGTCCAAGAGTTGTGTGTCTTATTATAAAATTATCATCAACTTAGACCTACTCTTAAGCTTTTCTAAATGATACTTCCTTCTTTCAAAATTTCTTCCATAATTTAATATGGAGACCTCCTCATAAGGATCTCTCGAATAGTCCATTATTTCTCTTTTATCACCTTGTTCTAGATGTTAGAGTTAGAGTATATTACATTATTTAGGTAGATGTCTATGTACCACCTTAGGTAGATTATTAGAGTAGGAGTTACTTGGGGAAGAAGTAACCTATGCACAAGTGTTAGAATGTGCAAAGGAATAAATGGTTAAGTATCCATATGCAAGTTGTATATGTGCAATGATGTAAAACAACATGTCCCTCATGCACTTAGGAAGAGTGAAGCCCAAGCAAATTATCTTCTTATATATAGGGATAATTGTAAGGAAGTATGCATCCTCTACATATTCACTAGTAGAGTGAGAGCTTCATGTTGTATGTATCACTCCATTTTCGTGAGTCTTAGTTAATGGATGTTATGTGAGCTATTTATGAAGTATCGTGTCTTAGTTTCATGCTTATTTAGCTTCCATTATTATAGATATATTGTTGCACTTTTATTTATTTTCTTGTGGTTTCATTTCCTTTTAGCATACAAATCAAAAAGATAACACTAGAAATCCCTAAATCTTCTTTCCTTTTCAAAATATTGCATTTTCCTTATAGACTCAAGTTCGAGGGAACCTCCATTAGCATTTGTGTAGATGAGGAAAAAGTTCTTTCCTCTTAAAATTCTAAGTAATGTCAAGTGTGCATGGAGGAGATTTTCTAGAATCTCTGCTTCCCCACTTGAGGATCTCTTTCTAAAGGAGACCCCAAGAATATGGATATTCCCAACATGATTAGATGCCTACTCAATGTTTTTTTCTCACACCTTGTAGAAGTTGATGTTATGCTTGTTTGATTGGTGTTTTATATGGGTTTATTCAAAGAAAACACCTAAGGCTTGGATCACTAATATCTTGACTCTTTTTTGAGCCTTAATGGTTATTTAAGACTTAAAAATGAAGATCATATAAATGCATGCTAAGCTTATATCACACAAATGCAAGAATACAAGAACTATCTTATATGCTTTTTGATTTTGATGAGTTTAACTAAGGAGATTTTGATATTTCAAGGTAAAACAAGAGAAGATGCAAGAAGACAAGTTAGCCTAAATGCAACTAAATGATTTTTTATTTCTTTGCCTATGTGCTTGAAAATGACCAAGAAACTAAGATTTAGTCTAAGGTTCCTTGATTGACTAATTTAGATGTGTTTTGTAAGAAATTAGGGTTTTAGTTTAAGATTCCTTAATTCCCCAAATGAAATGTGATTTACAGGTGTAAAACAATAGAATACAGAAGCAAAACACAAAGAAATGGAAGTTACAAGGCTTAAGGAAGTGCCTAGTGGTAAAATTACCTCTTTTGGAGCCCTTTTCCAAAAATACCATTGCCTACCAAATTCATAGCTGCCTACAAATTTGGTACCTACACAAATCAACCAAAAAAACTAGGTTTTCTAATTTATAAGGTATATCTAAGAGTTAGATAGGGTAGAATACTCGTCTAAGTAGCTAACTAGACCCCTTATTAATGAAAAATTTGAGTTTTCTTACCTCTTAAAGTGGAAATTGAATTTTTATAAAATTTGCCAATAGGCTTATCAAATATGCAACCAGAAAATTTGGTCTGAATGGAAAATTTGGTCTGTGTATTCTAGAGAACCAAAATTACTAGTGACTTTGTAGAGTGGTGAATTCAGTTTGAATACAAGATCAAGGTAGTTTTGAAGGCTTTTTTTGGTGGTTTTTAGCAACTGTTTAGGCTAAAAATGTAGGAGGATGATCCTAATAGTGTTTACTACTAATTTTAATGCTAAAAGAGTGAGAAAATACCATAATTATTTACCAATTTGTTATCTAAGTGACTAATCTTATAAAGGATAATGAAAGGTATTTTAATAACTATTTTAAACAATTAGAGAGGTATGAAGTGTGCTTTGTGTAGACACCCAATTTTGACACACCTAGCCAAAATCATCCTCAATCAAGGCATCAAACAACATCTCATCATGGTATCCTAATATTGTTAAACTAGGCATCAAACTTGGCATATTTTATCAATTCTCAATATTAGAAAAACTCATCAATCACCTTGCCATTGTAAGCCTTTTTATCAAGAAAATCAAATCAATCATCTTCATACCTAAATTTGGGATTTTTATAACCCTAAAAGGTAAGGTCATCTTTGGGATATTTTTTTACCTATAAAATAATCTTCAAATTTTATAAAAAAACCACCATTGGATAGCCCTCCAAACGAGATTTTCATAAAGTTTAAATATGCCTATATTTGGATTCATATCAATGCCTAAAATTGCAAAATAAAAATTGTTATCCATAACCAAATTCACCAATCCTACCAAATTCATCAATGGAAAATTTGGTAGCAGTGGTGAATTTGATAAATTTTCAAAATTCAAAATCCTTAGAATCTGATCTGATTCTTTACCAAATTCACCACTCAAAACCAAATTTGCCACACTTGTGGTAAATTTGGTAAACAGTGACGAATTTGGTAAAACAACCGAGAATATTCCACACAAACCAGAAAGGCATAGATTGACCTCCCTTTCACCTCTACAATTGATTTTGCACACCCCAAAAATGCATCAGATGCATTAATTTCAAATTGGTATTATCCAATTCTTCCCCCCATTCCTCCTCCAAATCCTATTTAAGGACCCCCTTGGGTAGGCATTTGGCAAGAAATTTAACTATAGCAAAGCTCTTCCAAAGTCTCCAAGCTCTCTATTTATTATTAGCATTCTCATTTCAAGCATTTTTAGAGCTCTCTTCAAGTATTTCAAGTATTTGGAGTTACTTTGCAAGCATTTGTGGAGGGCAACTAGGCAAGGCAAGGAGGCTTGGTGGCAAGGATATCTCCATCCTAGGGAGGGGCCATAGCTAGGTGAAAATTAGCATAGCTCTTTCCTTAATTTTCTTACTTCCTTTGTATTTTAGTTTCCTAATTCAAGCTTTGCATGTTGACTAACTCTAATTATTTTCTCTCATTTCATTTCCTTTGATATATTTATCATTTTTTGAGCTCACATTTGTTTTGTAGGCTCTAACATCTTTTCTTGTAGGTATGATTTCAAGTATTTGTAGTTTATTTCATCATCCCTAACATCTATTTGCAGGATTATTTTAGTTTACATTCATTTCATCATTATATTTTGCTTCTAATCCTTTTATTTTATAGGATTTTAACATTTCTTTGCATGTTTTATGTTAAAATTCTTGCTAATATTACATCTATAGTAATTTAGCATTATATTCAACATTATTTGGCTTTCATTTATAGCATACTAACCATTTACTTTCACTTCCATACTATTTTACTTTTATATTTCAAGTATTTTAGCATTCTAGACTCTCTTTTTAAGCATTTTAAGAACATTTCACTTCATTATTTAATCACCTTCCATTGATTTATTTGTTTATTTTATATAAATTTCAAGGATTGAGATATAGAAAGGTTACCTTGCTATATTCCTAATCCCTTTGCATCCTTAGATATTAAGTCCTAGTCCTTTGACTATTCAAAATAGTCATTGAGGCATTTCCGTTCCCCTTTACCCAACAAGTCTTCACACAACTCCCAAGTTGTAAAATAACTTGCATCAATACCTTCTTATTTGGTATATAGATTAGTAGCAGGTAATGTTAATACCATTCCTAATCCATTATATTATATTTTATAGCTCCGTACAACTTTGATTTATTATATTTATAGTTTCTTGAGGGGATTTCATATTTTCCTCTACAATTAAAATTTTAGTCCCTAAATCCTCTATTTTAGAGGCTTAATCCTCTAATTTTACCATTCATAGACCTTGGAAAATATTCTAGGAATATGCCCCCCATTTTAGCTTAAAATTTCATCAATTTCTACCCAAATCAACCTCTAAAAATTGAATATAATTTTAGAGGTTTAATACTTTGATTTTATCACCTATAATCCTTTCAAAACATAGTGGGATACTTCCACTACAATCTCAACCAAAACCCTATTGAAATCAGCCCAGAATTGGCCATAAAACTTAAAAAATCTCACCTAGGACCAAATTCACCACCCCTATGGCAAATTTGGTAAAACTAAATTTTAGAGGCTAAATCCTTTGATTTTATCACTTAGAGGCCTTAAAAATCATAGTAATACCCTTCTTCTATGATATCAGCTCGAGAACCCATATAAATCCATCCAAAATAGCCCCTAAAACCTTCAAATTTTGTGTTCAGACCAAATTCTCCACCCTGCCCAGTCCTAGTGATGAATTTGGCACCAATGGTGAATTTGGCAAAACCAGTGGCAATTTTGGCAAGAGGCCAAAAATACCATTCTAGGAGTTATTTTTTAATTGTTTTTAGGCATCCCTAAAGCAAAATTTAGGACAAATTCACCCTCAATTTCATCTCAAAATACTTTAACTTTCTATCACAAAACAAATTCATTTATCCAATTGTGGCAACTTTGTCATTTATTTTTCCACTAGAAGGAAGGTACACATAATTGATTTTTTTTTAATAGGAGGTTTTATCAGCTAAGAATATAGCTTATCATCTTATTACACTCAGAGAGATCTTCCAAATTAGATGAACCTAATTTTTTTGTTCAAGTTTTACAGGTTGCCAAACTCTCCATCAAAGTCTAGCAACACTTCAACTTCTACTCAAGCTTTGAGAGAGGTAATTCGACCACTTGGCCCTTCCCTAGCTTTGTAATTTCCCTTTCTCTATGTTTTCTTTCTATTTGCTGATTTTTTTATAGCTAAAATCACATTTCATTTGGCAAATTAAGGAACCTTAGCTAGAAAAACCCTAATCATTTACAAAATGCTACAATTTCTTTACAAAATACCTTAATTTCTTTACAAAACACTAAAATACTAATCAATCAAGGAACCTTAGGACTTATTTTAACATCTCTTTCATTTTCAAGTACTTAGGCAAGGAATCAAAAATCATCTAGTTGCATCTAGGCTAGCTTGTTTGCTTGCATTTTCTCTTGTTTTCCCTAAAATCAAAATATCCTTAGCTTAGCTCATTCAAATATGAAAAGCATATAGGATAGCTCTTGTTTTCATGCATTTTGTGTGATTTAAACTTAAGCATGCATTTAGATGATCTTTGATGATTTAGGTTTAAATAATCATTAAGGCTCGAAAAAGAGTCAGATAGATAGAGATCCAAAAACCTTAGGTGTTTGTCTTAATTAAACTCATAAAACATCAATAAAACAAGCATTACATCAACTCATACACAACCATAGGAAAAATAATTTGAGTAGGAGTCTAGTTGTGTTGAGGATCTTCGTATCCTCGAGATCTCCTTTGGAAAGAGATCCTCAAGTGGGGAAGTAGAGATTCTAACGAATCTCCCCCATGCACACTTGACATTTAATTAGACTTAAGAGGAAAAGAACAAATAGTTTTCCCCATCTACATATTTGGTGAACCCGACGTGAACACTCCTTTTGCCTTAACAAAGATAAAAGTTTGTTAAACTTAAACAAGATCATCTAATTTTCTTGCTTAGCTTACATCACATTAAATTAAGATAACAAGAACATAACCAATTGTTAATCCTACTGGAGGAAGGATAATGACCCCTTGAGTAAACTAAAGTACAAACCTTAGGGGAGAAATATTATTTGGCAAGTATATCATGGTGGATTAGTGGGAGTCATAAGGAGGGCTGCTTATCTAGGTGACATAAGGATCTCAAACATCTTCTCTTCTTTGCTATAAGTACTCTGGAAACAAAACTTTAATAAATCAATCAACCCTCTCTTTCCAAACCTTACTCAATGGCCATTTTCTTAGACCTTACAAGTTTATTAAAATGGATTATCTCCCTTTTTCAAATCTTTCTAAAACCCAAAACATACTATACAACTCGTAAAGTAGCTACCCATCCAAAACATTTGGTGGAATATTATGAAGAATCTAACATCCACAAAAGTCCAAATTCCAACAAAGGAGATAAAGATGTCATTCTTCTTGACTCTTTAATCTCCTTTCATGATGACCTTAATCATATGATAACCTCTTTGCAAGAGCATATAGATATTATCAATGAATTTCTTAACAATGATCAAAAGAAAACAACCTCTAAAGCACTTAGTCATACAACATATTTTTCACAAGAATATGAAACTATCATCCAAGAATTTCTTGATGATGAGATTCATAACAATGATGAAAAGAGAACTCCTAGTTCCCTTAATCATATAACAACCCTTTCACAAGAGCATGAAGAAATTATCAATGAATTTCTTGATAACATTAGCAATGAACAAAATATTCCCTTAAAGGAAGATTCCATTAAGGAGAACATTAGCAATGAACAAGACATTCCCTTAAAGGAATATTCCATTAAGGAGAACATTAGCAATAAACAAGACATTCCCTTAATGGAAGATTCCATTAAGGATTACCCCTTAGAATCTAATATTCCAATAAATTACCCTCTTTTTCTACACCCATTTCCATAGAAAACAATAATAATAAAAAAAGCACTCCCTTGAGGGAGGATTCCCCTAGCGATTTATCCTTTCCTTCTAATTCCATTTCCACACAAGATACTCCAAACCTCAATGCTTTACAACCTAATCCTATTGATGAAAATATTAGGACCCAAGGGGATCAACCTTCAATACATCATCACTCCTTATCTCAAGATGAACTCTTAAGAGATAACATGAGTTGCCCATTTTCTCAACAAGCCAACATGGAAGACACCCCTAATTTAGGGATGCCACCTAGTTCTTCAATCCCTCATCCTTTCACCAACACATCTCCTAGTTCCACTAGTGCAAATGTGAGTCTTGCTCAAACTTCTATCTCTCCTACCACTTGTCCTACATTTATCAAACCTCTTAAACTAAGTAATCTAGGGATAATCCATAGGATATCACCTTTGATACCATCCCTTCCAACATCTCCATATTATCCTTGTGTTAGTTCACAACCTTCTTTGATCATACCTCAAGCACCTTCAAAACCACTTCTCCATGACTATCAAAGCATAAACTCTAGGCTAGAACAATTAAAAAGCAAGACTCTAAATTAGAGAAACTAGAGCAACAAATAGCCTCTCTCCAAATATCCTCTTCCAAGTCTAAGTATTCCTATGAAGACTTGTTCAATAAACCACTAGATCCTACCATAGTTAGTTATCCCTTTCCTTCTAACTTGAAGATACCCAAACTTCAAACATATGAAGGAAATAAAGATCCTATCAAACATGTTAGGCTTTTCAAAATTGCATGTACTAACATTGAACATGATGAAATATTATTACTCAAAAATTTCCCTAAAAGCCTTAGTGGCCCTACCTTGGACTGGTATTTCCAATTACCAAGGCACTCCATCAAAAACTATAGAGATTTTATTGAATTATTCATCAAACAATTCTCCATTTACATTGAAGAGAAGCCCACACTTAGTGATCTTCTTGAACTCAAACAAACTCAATATGAGAGTCTCCTTGACTTCCTAGAAAGGTGGCAAGCTTTGGTATGGAGGCTTGAATTTGTCCCTCCACCAAAATAACTCTTAAACATCTTCATAAGAAACATCAATGAACAACTATCCTTTCACTTAGAAATATCCAATGTGTCTTCCTTTGAAGATGCCATAGAAATGACCAAAAGGATAGAAACCATCCTCCATAGAAGGGGGCAACTAAATACCTATACTTCTAAGGAAGTAGAGCAATATTCCCCTTACCCAAAGGAGGAAAATGAGAACATACATGGCATAGGCAACAAAGTCATAAATACTCAACAAATCAACAATATCAATGCTACTACCAATACTCAAAGTATTTTTATACAACTAAAACCAAAACCAAACTTCACTACATCATATCAATCTCCTACAACTATCCTAACACATCTCCTTGAAACTAAGATGATAGAGCTTCCACCTATCAAGCCTATCAACCTTGCAAAAGGGAGAACTCATTCATCCCATTCTCATGAACATTGTGCCTTCCATCGCATTAATGGCCATGCAACCAATAATTGTAGAGGCCTTAAAAATCTAATCCAAGACTTGATAGACAATGGAAACCTTGACCTTAGTGGTTCTAGATTCCAACCTTGCTTAGATCAAGATCTTAGAACCTTCCATGATCCATCACCCATCCATAACCAAGGAGCAACAAACTATGCTTGCTCCAACAATACCCCATCTTCATCAACCTTTCCCATAAAATCCTTTTAGCTCCTAGTTGAATCTTAGGTGCATTAAGGTCCCTAGGATAACAATGTCATAGGATAGGGTCCATCCTAAGTGGTAGTATGCTTTAGCTACACCATATCTACAAATAATATTGAAATAGCTAAGGATCCTTTGCTAGGTCATAGCCACCCTTTCAATCCACATATCTTCTTAACTACCTACTCACATGACCATTTGCATTGGCTCCTCATTTGCATGGTTGCCTTTCACAATTAGCTTGTTGCACATGCTTAGTCATAAAATCAATCCCCATCATCATTCACTTAGCCACATTTTTTCCAACCTAAACATAAATCATCAATCTCTATCACATCTTTGTCAAACTATTACACTCTTGCAAACCACAAAACTCTCCTTACCATAAGAAGAGTACATCCACATAAATGCCACTACAAAAATCTCAATCTTCCTCCTTTACACATAAGGACACAAATCAAAACATATTAAAATTATCCTTAACATTAAATATTAATCAACAAATCATCCTTTATTGGATACATCAAATACACATATCTCATACCTATTCCTTTAACACATTACATATTTTTGCCCTCATCTAGGGGTAAATAAATACCTTGAAACATTGCTTAGACATTTGACCAAGGATGGATCATCCTTGGAAACACTTTATCATAACCTACAACACCCTTTTCACTTAAAGGGATAAAACATTTAAAGTCCCCTTTGGGACATAAACATTTAAACCCCATTTTGGAGTAAATCATTTAAAGTCCTCTTTGGGGCAATCATTTTAAAGTCCCTATTGGGGCACACACATCTAAAGTCCTCTAAAACGTCCCCTTGGGATAATTATTTAGAGTCCCTCTTGGGGCACATACATTTAAAGTCCCCTTTGGGACATACACAAATAAAATCCCCCTTTGGGATAAATATTTAAAGTCCCCTTTGGGATATACACATTTAAACTCCCCATTTTAGGGTAAACATTTAAATTCCTCTTTGGGGAAATCATTTAAAATCCCCCTTGGGGTAAGTATTTAAAGTCCCTCCTTGGGACAATCATTTAAAATCCCCCTTGGGACAATCATTTAAAATCTCTCCTTGGGCAAATCATTTAAAATCCCTCTTGAGACATAAACATTTAAATTCCTCCTTGGGGCAATCATTCAAAATATCTCTTACAAATAAACATTTAAAGTCTCCCTTGGGGCAATCATTTAAAGTCCCTCTTGGGGCATAAAAATTTGAAGTCCCCCTTGGAAGCAAGACATTTAAAAGTCCCCCTTGGGCATATTCACATGAAAATCCCCCCTTTGTGACATTAAAAAATAGGAACCCCATTTAGGTTATCATCACATGATGTATATACATATCTTATATCACAACAAAATATCATAACAAATACTCCTTATGCACTTGCATAAGGATTAATCATTAGATAAATTTCATCTCAAAAACATGGCCCAAGCATTGTTGTACATATTTTTCTGCTTGGTACATATCATATCATATCACCAAACTAAGTCCTCCAAGAAATCCAACTAAGTCCTTCAAGTAAGCCAACTAAGTCCTCTGGGAAAGCTAACTAAGTCCTCCGAGGCAATACTAACTAAGTCCTCTGGATAATGCTAACTAAGTCCTCCAACCAATGCTAACTAAGTCCTCCAGGAAAGCCAACTAAGTCCTCTAGGCAATGCTAACTAAGTCCTTCGAGCAAGCTAACTAAGTCCTTTGGAAAAGCCAACTAAGTCCTCCAGGAAATGCTAACAAAGTCCTTTGGGCAACTCTCAACACTATCCAAGTGATATTTGTACATATTTTTCTCACTTGGATGCATCATCATTTGAAACACCCTTTAAGTGTGTATCCAAGGCCACCACTTAAGGGTGAATCAATATCAAACCTTGTATATACATCATGTAGACCTACCCACACTCATAGGGACATCAATTCTAAAACCATAAGTAGGCTCATCCAATCATACACTCTTTTACAATCAATCATCATCCTAAACAACTCACCCCTTTTCAACTCATTCCTATCATCCCCATGTAAATTGAATTCCTTAATTCAATTTTGGCCTCCCCTCTTAAGCCCAAGGGGGCACACATGGTGCATGGTAGCATTTAATGCTTCCTAAAATACAATCCTCAATATTACTTTAGATAAAATATCTTCACTCCAATACTCCTTGCTAGTCTATAAATAGGCTAGGAGGAGGGGCATCTATCAATCATATTCTCTTCCTCATGATGATAACAAGATTTTGTTCATCATCATATTTTCTTAGAAAATTGTGGAACATAACATCCAAGGCATATCATCACATTAAAATCAATGCATCTACAAAATCATATTTACACATTACTTAGAGGTATCTCATTCTCCCAAGTTTCTATCATATCATTCAAACCCCAAAATACATATCCATCTGTATCTTCTCCCCATTTTGGGGTAAGTATGCAATAACAACAAAACTCAAAAGACTACCTATTGAGATGATTAGATATTCTCTATCTATTTATAGTCAATATATAGATAACTTCCTCCATCTTGATATGCAACAAATTTTAATTTCTATTTTCCTCTAAAAATCACTACATCTAATAAAACAAAATTATCCTAGCTAATTTGTAGGCCCTTACATTGGGGTTTGGTGATCAACACTTTGCATATCCATAATTATTTATGATTGCATCAAGTAGTCGATTACTAAACTCCTATGCCTCTTGATGGCCTATAAACCAACACATATGTTACCTATTTCTCATACAACAAGATCCTTCATACTAAGGTACAATACTATCATATGGAACAACCATACGGAGCATTACCTTCAGTTTGAAATATCTTGTTTTAAAATATTTCAACACATCAAAGGGGGCAACAAGTATCAAGTTCAATTCCTCACAAACATGTAAAATATTTGCATATATGTTAGGTAACGAACTTGTATACTCTTGTTACCCTTTCTCATGTGTTAAGAAATTTAGTAACACTAAGTCCTCCTTTAAAATCATTATGCTTTTAAAAAGCAAAATAACAACATATAAGTCATTATACAAGCCTTTTTACAAATATTTACAACCATCTCAAAAACTATTGTAACACATTACAATAGCAAAAATAGAAAATCCCAACAATAAAAAACAACTTACAAATTGCAAGCATCGATAACTTTACCATACATCCCCTAAAAACATATACTTTGCAAAAACATTTACAAAAATCAAAACATCTCCTTTGCACAACACTTGCCAATAATATTCTATTACTTTATAGGATATTTGTAAAGATAATTTTCCATCACTTTATAAAAACATTTGCAAAGAATGCAAAAATTAAATCATAAAAGCATTTCACTACTTTGAAAAATACTTTGCAAAGATCATTCTATTACTTTACAAAACATTTGTAAAGATCACTCTTCAGTACTTTGTAAAACATTTAAAAAGGTATTTCCATCGATTTACAAAATATTGCAAAAATTATACAAGCAAAAAAATTTGCAATCATTGCAATCAACATTAAAAGCATTCACAAAATTCATATCAAAGCTTTGCAAAAGGCTTGTAGAATAAAAACTTTCATCTATGCAATTAAGTGTTTCATAAAGTATGACACTTAAACATTGATGAAAAATAAAACATATCTTATCTACATTGTCAAATATTTCATAAAGAATGACATTTGAACATTGACAAGAACCAATCTAAAATATTATCCACGTAGTCAAATGTTTCATAAATAATGACATTTGAACACTGATGAAGAGCAAACATTTTTACCTACACAGTCAAGTGTTTCATAGAGAATGGCACTTGAACATTGGTAAAAATATTAAATATTATCTACAATGTCAAGTGTTTCATATATAATGGAAATTAAACACTGATAAGGAGTAAAATAAATACTACATATACCTCATATACATAGTCAAATGTTTCATAGAGAATGGCATTTGAACACTAATGAGGAAAACATATTATACTTCATTGTACATACTACAGGTACCTCATCTATGTAGTTAAGTGTTTCATAGAGTATGGCACTTAAACATTGATGAGAAGAAAAATACTTTCAACACAATATACTTCATTTTACATACTACAAGTACCTCATATACGTAGTTAAGAGTTTCATAGAGTATGACACTTAAATATTGATGAGAATAAAAATAATTTAAAAATAATATACTTCATTGTATATATTATAGGTACCTCATTATGTCTTAAATGATATCATGAATATGGCATGCGCCACCATTTAAACATAGTCATATAATTTTCCCACCTAATAGGAATGCAATAAAAGGTATAATGTTTACCTCTAAAGAATGTGAGAATTATCCTGGTCTAGAGACCACTACTCATAACATACATCTGAATGATTATATATCATTCAGAACTCAATACATCTCCCACCAGGGTAACTACCCTCCTATTAGTGATTAGTCATCATCATAATACTATAGCCAATAAAATCAATCAAATTTCAAAAACTACCATCACACTATCATATACATCATTCAATATCAACAATGAATACATCAAATCAAATCATCATGTCATAAAATTTAGTTTGGGGCATCCATGGGGTAACTTTTTCCCCATGCAATTACTTTTTCAACAACAATGCACCATAGTGTCAAATTTGAGATTTACTACTTAACTTTTGATGCAATCCCATAGGTATCATATCAAAACTGGGGTAGAATATAGACATCCAATTTTGATACACCTAGCCAATGTAATCCTCAATCAAGGTATCAAATGACACCTCATTAGGGTATCCTAACCTTGTCAAATTAGAAATCAAATTTAACATATTTTATCAATTCCTAATATTATCAAAACTCATAAATCACCTTGCCTTTACAAGCCTTTCAATAAAGCAAATCAAATAAATCATCTTCATACCTAAATTTGGGATTTTTATAACCTTAAAAGGTAAGGTCATCTTTGGGACACATTTTTACCTATAAAATAATCTTCAAATTTTATAAAACCACCATCATTGGATAGCCCTTGAAAAGATATTTCTAGCAAGTATAAATATTCCTATATATGGATTCATATCAATGTCTAAACTTGTAAACCAAAAGTTACTTTCCAGAACCAAATTCGCTAGTCCTACAAAATTTTCTAGAGGCAAATTTGGCAATAGTGGCAAATTTGGTAAATTTTCAAAATTCAAAATACTCAAAATCTAATCTGATTCTTTACCAAATTCACCACTCAGAACCAAATTTGTCACACATGTGGCAAATTTGGTAAACAATGGTAAATTTAGCAAAAGGGATGAGAATCTTCCACACAAACTAGAGAGGCATGGATTGACCTTCCTTTCACCTCTACCATTAATTTTGCACACCCAACAATGCATCATATGAATTAATTTCAAATTGGTCTTATCCAATTATTCCCCTCAATCCTCCTCCAAATCCTATTTAAGGATCCCCTTGGGTAGGTAAGAAATTTCACTGTAGCAAATCTCTACCAAAGTTTCTAAGATCTCTCTTTCTTATTAGTATTCTCATCTCAAACATTTTTAGAACTTTCTTCAAGCATTTCAAGTGTCTTGGAGTTATCTTGCAAGCATTTGTGGAGGGTAACTAGGCAAGGTAAGGAGGCTTGGTGGCAATGATATATCCATACTAGGGAGGGGCCATAGCTAGGTGAAAAATAACATAGCTCTTTCCTTCATTTTATTTCTACCTTTACATTTTAGTTTCCTAATTCAAGCTCTACATGTTTACTAACTTCATTTACTTGCTCTCATTTCATTTCCTTTGACATATTTATCATTTTTAAGCTCACATTTATTTTGTAGGCTCTAACATATTTTCTTGTAGGTATGATTTCAAGGATTTGTAGATTAATCATCCATAACATCTATTTGTAGGATTATTTTAGTTTGCATTCATTTCATCATTATATTTTTCTTCTAATCCTTTTATTTTGTGGGATTTTAACATTTCTTTGCATGTTTTATGTTAAAATTCTTGCTAATATTAAATATGTTGGCAATTTTGGGTACCTTGGGTACATTGCCTTTGATCTAAGTGTAGATGTTGTCATTGATGTCAAGAAGGTCTTGAAGCAATTTGGTTTGATGTCAAAGAATGTGTTTTGATGAAGGTTTCAGTTTGGACAGTGAGTTTCCAAGAAGATCAGAGTAGCCCAGTTGCAAAAGATCAAGAAAAAGACAAGTAAGAAAAAGTATGCAGGTGGCTAGAAAAATTGTCGCGATTTCGCGACATGTTTTAGGAGAGAGAAAGTGCTGGCAAAACTGTCGCGATTTCGCGACATGTTTTAGGAGAGAGAAAGTGCTAGCAAAACTGTCGTGATTTCGCGACATGTTTGAGGAGAGAGAAAGTTCTAGCAAAAGTGTCACGATTTCGCGACACGATGGAAGACAGAGACGAAGCTGGCAAAACTGTCGTGATTTCGCGACATGTTGGCAGAGAAAGAGAGCAAGTTGGAAAGTGTCACGATTTCGCGACATGTCGCATTTTCATGACTCGAAAAGTGCAAGAAGGCAGAGAAGGAAAAGTGTCACGATTTCGCGACACATTGCCAGGAAAGTTGTACGAACAAAAAGGTGTCACGATTTCGTGACATAATGCAGAAAAGAGAGTCCGCAGTGTGAACTGTCACGATTTCGTGACAAGATCAAAGAGAGAGAAAGTTATTCAGGAACTGTCATGATTTTGTGACATGATGCAAAGTTCCAAGTGAGGACTGTCGCATTTTCATGACATGCTGTAGAGGTCAAGTTGAGGACTGTCATGATTTTGCGACATGCTGAAAAGCTCGAAGTGAGAACTATCATGATTTCGTGACATGCAAGAAAGGGAAGAGTCTGAAAGGAGAAGCGTCACGATTTCACGACGGGGTCCAGGGAACCTTAGCTTGGGAGAAAGAAAAGTGTACGGATGGTGAAAGAGTCACGATTTCATGACAAAAACGAAGAGTCTTCTATAGGAGAAGTGTCACGATTTCGTGAAAAAAGGATGAAGACAAAGCATCGTGATTCTCGGACAAGACAAGAAGCTCAAGAAGAAGTGTCATGATTTCATGACAAAAGCGAGAGGAAGGCCATGAAGACAAAAGGGTCACGATTTCATGATAGAGTTAAAGATGACGTCAGCAGAAGCAGATGTGTCACGATTTCGTGACAAAAGCAAAGAAGAAGGCAATGAAGACTAAAGTGTCACGATTTCATGACAGGAGTGAAGATGACGTCAACAAAAGATAGAAGTGTCACGATTTCACGACAAGGACGCAGTCAAGGCAGACAAAGGCAAAAAGTGTCATGATTTCGTGATAGCAGGCAAAAGAAGGTGTACGACAGGCAAAGGTGTCGCGATATCGTGACATGTTGTAGTTTCATAGGAAAAGCTACAGAACCAGAGGCGGTTGAAGGACAGAGTTAACTTTGAGCCAATAGAGTTAAATCTGGGCCGACGCAGCATAGGGTTTTGCAGCCGACGTAGTTTGAGGGTTACAGCCGACTAAGTTTGAGAGTTTTGATCATGAAATTTATTCTATAAAAGGAGGGCTATTTCGAGATTGAAGGTATCAAATGTGAGTATCGAATTTGTGCAAGTGAAGTCTACTGTGCAAGAGAGCGAGTCGAGTCGAATCGATCGAAGTGTGCATTTTGAAGTGCGATATTCGTAGATAGAGTGCTGGGGAGAAGTTCGATCGTCGAGAAGTAGAGTGTGTGAAGACTATGCTGCTGTGTTTGCGCAGAGGTGCATAAGTTGATATTTGATCGAGTGCTGCTGTGTTTGCGTGACCAGTGCAAAAGTTGGTTTCGACCAAGTGCGGCTGTAACAAAGAAAGAGATAAGAGGACAGATTTGTGCCAGATCGAAGGACTGTGTTTGGTGCAGACCAGAGATAGAGGACATATGTGCTAGACCGAAGGACTATGTTTAGTGCATATTCGAGGACCAACTTTGTGGTGATAGAGTTGAGGACAGAGATCTCCAGCCAGAGCAGGGAAGACAGGTGTCTTCTGTGGATAGAGTTCCACTTGCTAAGGGCGAAGGAGGTAGAGGTCTTCTAGAGGATCACCAGTTAGAGCAGAGCTAGGGGAAGGTATCTCCTTTGGGTTGGTGCCCATAAACATTGTAATAGGGAAAGGTTTTCCCAGAGGTTGAATTGATAAAATTTAGAGAGAAATTTTATCCGTGGAGTAGCCCGCTTTGGGTGAACCACGTAAATTGTTGTGTCTCTTTTGTGGATGGTGTTTTGTGCATTGCTTTGATTACTCGCTATTAATACTGCTATCTTTACACTGCATAATACTGATTTGAAAACTATTTTGAAGCAAAAGTAAAAAGTGGTCTTATACTGTTCACCCCCCCTCTCAGTATAAGCTTGTGTTCTTCAATTGGTATCAGAGCGGGTTCCTTCGAAAAGGTTTAACAGCTTGAAGGAAGAACTGATTAAGAACACAATGGATTATTCAAGTGGCAATGCAACACCTATCCTTGATGGATCAGATTTTGGTCTGTGGAGTGCTAGAATGAAGGTTTATCTAATGGCACTTGGTAATGAGGTATGGGAAGTAATTGAAGATGGGTACACTATCCCTGTAAATGGTCCATACACTAAAGAAGATAGGCTCCTACATCACAACAATTCAAAAGCTATGAATGCAATCCTGAAAGGCTTACAGAAAGCAGATCTTACCAAGGTGATTCACTGCAAGACAGCTAGTGAAATGTGGAAACAGCTGCAAGTGGTTCACACAGGTGATGCAAATGTCAGAAAGGCAAAGTTGAGACATTTCAAAGGTATGTTTGAACAACTCAAAATGAATGATGATGAAAATATCAGTGACTACATGCTTCGTATGGATGAGATTGTTAACTCCATGAAAGACTTAGGTCTTGAACTTGCTGAAAATGATGTGTGTGATAAGATTTTAAGATCTCTTCCTAATAGATTTAGTGAAAATATTTCTGCCATTGAGGAAGCTAAAGATCTAGATAAATTGAAAAAGGATGAGCTCCATAGTATACTTGCAACATTTGAGCCGAGAACTCAAGTGAAAGTTGATGTCAAGAAAGAGGCAACCTTCAAAGCTACCAAGAAATCAAAGAGCAAACAGATTCAAGAGAGTGATGAGTCCTCTAGTGATGAAGAGGCATATTACAAGCAAGAAAGGCAAGTTTTCCAGAAAGCACAAGAGCATGAAAAACATAAGATGTTTCAACTGTGGGAAGTTTGGTCATTATGCTACTGATCGTACTGTTTCAAAGAATGAAAGTGATGAAGATATACAGGATTCTAAGAGCAAGGATTCTGAAAAGCACAAGCATCACAGGAAGAGCAAATATGAGTACAACAATCATGGAAAGAGGCATTCTCACAAACACAAGAAGAGCTTCTACCTAGACAAAGCAAGTAAGTGTTCTAGCAGTGATAGTGAAAGCTCTTCTAGTGATAATGAAAATGAGATGTTGTTCATTTCAGAAAAGGAGGAAGAACCGAAACATAAATTCATTGTCATGAAATGTTTTAGATGTGGAAATTTTGGGCACCTTGAGGATAATTGCAAAAATAATGATTTGGTTGCTAGTATGTATGAGGATGCTTCAGAAAACTACAATGAAGATGCATGTATGGTTTTTGAAAAGGGTAGCACCTCTAGTGATAAGAAATCTGAAAAAGGCCTTGATAATTCAAAATGCAATCAAATAGAGGATCTTGAATGTGAACTTACTAATGCTCTTAGTGTTTTGAAAAAGGAAAGAAAGAAGAATGCTAGACTCAAGGATAAGTTAGATGAATGTTGTATGGAGAGAGATGAGCTTATAGAAAGTCTTGACATCTCTATGGCTAAGACACAAGAACTCAAGAATGAGTTAGATTCTAAGATTCTGGAGTATAGTGAGTTAGAACAGGAAATGGCTTCTTTGGAAGAGGAAACTAAAAAATACAAGGATAAACTATACAGGTTTCAAGAAAGCTCCAAAAAGGTTAAGTCTCTCATCAAAGGTCAAAGAAAACCAACAGATAAAACAGGTCTCGGTTTTGTTGAGCCGCACAAGGAACAAGTTGGGGAATCTAGCAAGAGATTTCAAAAGGAAGAGAGTTCTGATGAAGAAAGTACTTCAGATCATGAGTCCGTAAGTGATAAATGCGCAGAAATAGAAAACAGAATTCTGAATGCCAAGAAGAAGGTTTCGGGACCCAAGAGGTCGAATAAAAGAAAATTTCACGATAGATGTTTTGCATGTCACAGGTTTGGTCACATGGCTGTACATTGCATGACTCAAGTGAAGAGAGTAAATGATAGTTTTAGGGGCCGTAATTTCTTTCAAGGGTATTGCTACTCTTGTCAACAGTTCGGGCACAAGGCAATTTTTTGCAAGGCAAATAACAAGAACTGGGTTAGTCAAAACAGGCGGATTCAAAGAACAACTATGCCTGAAAGAAATAATATTGTTATTTGTTATAAGTGCAACAATGCAGGTCACATAGCCAGACAGTGCAGAGCTGATCTTCCAAGGTACAGGAATAGGAATAGTGGTATAAATAGGTCCAAGGATCAAGGTGTGGACAAGAAAAGAGATGAGAACAAGAACAAGAAAAGTGACAAGAACAAAAACATTGACAAAGAGTTCAAGAGAAGGCCCGACAAAGAAATTGTAGACACTGATGATGATGAGTGCCTAATGGGAGTTTCACTCCCACCCTTGTTTTAAATCACCTCATCAAGGAGGTGGGGGAGGGACTAAGCTAAGAAGCTCATTCTTAGTCCCAAGCCCCAAAGGTGACCCTTTGCCATTGATGACAAAGGGGGAGAGATATGAGTAAGGGGGAGAGCTTCATAGTGAAGAAGAGAGCTTCAAGTCAGGGGGAGCAAAAACTTCAAAGGCAGATTCTCAGTTGTTGGATCAGTTGGTTTCAGTTTTGGCTCTTGACTAGTGTTTTCAGTTAAGGTTTGCCATCAATGACAAAGGGGGAGATTGTTGGCAATTTTGGGTACCTTGGGTACATTGCCTTTGCTCTAAGTGTAGATGTTGTCATTGATGTCAAGAAGGTCTTGAAGCAATTTGGTTTGATGTCAAAGAATGTGTTTTGATGAAGGTTTCAGTTTGGAAAGTGAGTTTCCAAGAAGATCGAGTAGCCCAGTTGCAAAAGATCAAGAAAAAGACAAGTAAGAAAAAGTATGCAAGCGGTTGGAAAAACTATCGCGATTTTTCATGTTCAGTTGGAGAGAGAAAGGGGAACGTCACGATTGTTTCACGACATGTTTTAGGAGAGAGAAAGTGCTGGCAAAACTGTCATGATTTCGTGACATGTTTGAGGAGAGAGAAAGTTCTAGCAAAAGTGTCATGATTTCACGACACTGGAAGACAGAGACGAAGCTGGAAAAACTATCACGATTTCGCGACATGTTGGCAGAGAAAGAGAGCAAGTTGGAAAGTGTCACGATTTCGTGACATGTCGCATTTTCGTGACTCAAAAAGTGCAGGAAGGCAGAGAAGGAAAAGTGTCACGATTTCGTGACACATTGCCAGGAAAGTTGTACGGACAAAAAGGTGTCGCGATTTCATGACATAATGCAGAAAAGAGAGTCCGTAGTGTGAACTATCACGATTTCATGACAAGATCGAAGAGAGAGAAAGTTATTCAGGAACTGTCATGATTTCATGACATGATGCAAAGTTCCAAGTGAGGACTGTCGTATTTTTGCGACATGCTACAGAGGTCAAGTTGAGGACTGTCGTGATTTCACGACATGCTGAAAAGCTCGAAGTGAGAACTGTCATGATTTCACGACATGCAAAAAGGGAAGAGTCTGAAAGGAGAAGCGTCACGATTTCACAAGGAAGAAAGGTTGAAAAAGTGTCACGATTTCATGACAGGCTGAAAGAAAAGCGTACGGATGGTGAAAGAGTCATGATTTCGTGACAAAACTAGAAGAAGGTCTTCTATAGGAGAAGTGTCATGATTGGAAAGAAGAAGAAAGAAAGCAAAGAAAGAAGCTCAAGAAAAAGTGTCATGATTTCACGACAAAAGTTGAGAGGAAGGCCATGAAGACAAAAGGGTCATGATTTCATGATAGAGTTAAAGATGACGTCAGCAGAAGTAGATGTGTCACGATTTCACGACAAAAGCAGAGAAGAAGGCAATGAAGACTAAAGTGTCACGATTTCACGACAGGAGTGAAGATGACGTCAACAAAAGATAGAAGTGTCGCGATTTCATGACAAGGACGCAGTCAAGGCAGACAAAGGCAAAAAGTGTCACGATTTCATGACAACAGGCAAAAGAAGGTGTACGACAGGCAAAGGTGTCGCGATATCGTGACATGTTGTAGTTTCAAGGAAAAGCTACAGAACTAGAGGCGGTTGAAGGACAGAGTTAACTTTGAGCTAACAGAGTTAAATCTAGGCCGATGCAGCATAGGGTTTTGTAGCCGATGTAGTTTGAGGGTTACAACCAACTAAGTTTGAGAGTTTTGATCATGAAATTTATTCTATAAAAGGAGGGCTATTTCGAGATTGAAGGTATCGAATGCGAGTATTGAATTTGTGCAAGTGAAGTCTGCTATGTGCAAGAGAGCGAGTCGAGTCGAATCGATCGAAGTGTGCATTTTGAAGTGTGATATTCATAGATAGAGTGCTAGGGAGAAGTTCGATCGTCGAGAAGCAGAGTGTGCGAAGACTATGCTGCTGTGTTTGCAGAGAGGTGCATAAGTTGATATTTGATCGAGTGCTACTATGTTTATGCGACCAGTGCAAAAGTTGGTTTTGACCAAGTGCGACTGTAACAAAAGAAAGAGATAAGAGGACAGACTTGTGCCGGACCGAAGGACTATGTTTGGTGCAGACAGAGATAGAGGACATATGTGCTAGACCGAAGGACTGTGTTTAGTGCATATTCGAGGACCGACTTTGAGGTGATAGAGTTGAGGACAGAGATCTCCAGCCAGAGTAGGGAAGACAGGTGTCTTCTATGGATAGAGTTCCACTTGCTAAGGGCAGAGGAGGTAGAGGTCTTCTAGAGGATCACCAATCAGAGCAGAGCTAGGGGAAGGTATCTCCTTTGGGTTGGTGCCCATAAACATTGTAATAGGGAAAGGTTTTCCCAGAGGTTGAATTGATAAAATTTAGAGAGAAATTTTATCCGTGGAGTAGCCCGCTTTGGGTGAACCACGTAAATTGTTGTGTCTCTTTTGTGGATGGTGTTTTGTGCATTGCTTTGATTACTGCTATTAATACTGCTATCTTTACACTGCATAATACTGATTTGAAAACTGTTTTGAAGCAAAAGTAAAAAGTGGTCTTATACTGTTCACCCCCCTCTCAGTATAAGCTTGTGTTCTTCAAAATATAAAATCATTTAGCATTATATTCAGAATTATTTTGCTTTCATTTCTAGTATACTAACCATTTAATTTCACTTCCATGCTATTTGAATTTTATATTTCAAGTATTTTAGCATTCTAGCCTCTGTTTTTAAGCATTTTAAGAATGTTTTCCTTCATTATATAAGCACCTTCCATTATTTTATTTATCAATTTCATATGTATTGTAAGTATTGGAATATATACAAGTTACCTTACTATATTTATAACCCCTTTGCATCCTCAAATATTAATTTCTAGTCCTTTAACTATTCAAAATAGTCACTGAGGTATTTCCCTGCCCCTTTACCCAAGTATTCAAACAAATTCCAAGTTGACAAAGAACTTGCTTCAATCCATTTTTATTTGGAATTTAGATAAATATAAGGTAATATTAATAGAATTCCTAATCCATCAGATTACATTTTATAGCTCCTTACAAGTCCAATTTATCAGATTTACAGTCCCTTGAGGGAATTTCATCTTTTCCTCTACCATTAAAATTTCAATCCCTAAATCCTCTATTTTAGAGGCTTGATCCTCTAATTTTACCATTCATAGACCTTGAAAAATATACTAGGAATACTCCTCGCCAGTTTAGATCAAAATTCCATCAATTTATGCCCAAATCGACCTCTAAAACTCGAAAAAACTCAACCCAAACCAAATTCACCACCCCTATGGTGAATTTGAAAAAATAAAGTTTTAGAGGTTTAATCATTTGATTTTATCACCTACAAGCCTTTAAAAACATAGTGAGATACTTCCCCTTCAATAATAGGTAAAACCCTACTAAAATTAGCTTAGAATTGGCCCCAAAACTTCAAAAATCTTACCCAAGACCAAATTCACCACCCTTGTGGCAAATTTGGTAAAACTAAGTTTTAGAGGCTCAATCATCTAATTTTATCATTTATAGGATTTTAAAATCATATTAAAACCCTTATCCTATGATCTCATCCCAAGACCCATAAAAATACATCCAAAATGGCCTCTGAAACCTTCATATTTTGTGTTCAGATCAAATTTGCCACCCCGCCCAGCCCTAGTGACAAATTTGGTTCCAGTGGTGAATTTGGAAAAACCCGTGGCAATTTTGGCAAGGGGCCAAAAATACCATTTTAGGATTTATTTTTTAATTATTTTTAGGCATCCCTAAAGCAAGATTTAGGATAAATTTACCCTCAATTTCATCTCAAAACACTTCAACTTTCTATCAAAAAATAAATTCATCTATCCAATTGTGGAAACTTTGTCATTTTGTTTTCCACTCCAAGGAAGGCACACATAATTAAAATTAATTTTAATAGGGGGTTTGATCAGTTGGGAAGATATATTATCATCTCATTACACTCAAAAAGACCCCCCAAATTAGATACACCTAATTTTTTTGTTCAAGTTTTGTAGGTTGCCAAACTTTCCATCAAAGTCTAGCAACACTTCAACTTCTAATCAAGCTCTAAGAGAGGTAATTAGGCCATTTGGCCCTTCCCTAGCTTTGTGATTTCTCTTCATCTATGTTTTATTTATATTTTGTGATTTTTTTATAGATAAAATCACATTACATTTGGCAAATTAAGGAACCTTAAATAAAAAAACCCTAATCATTTATGAAACACTACAATTTATTTACAAAATGCCTTAAAGACTAATCAATTAAGGAACCTTAGGAGTTATTTTAGCATCTCTTTCATTTTATCATTGGATTGAACACTTGTCCCTTCCCTAGTGCTTTCAACAACGTAAAAGGTTTAAAATGACTATGACATGGTGGTTATAGGGGTAGACTATGTGAAGAAACTATGTGGCAGCTTTTGGGGCGGACAACGCAAAATACTGCGATGGTCATAAAAAATTAGGTAACCTACCTAGATTTGTGGTGGCTATCAATTCCACCATGTAAATTTAAAAAAAACATCTCTTTAATTTTCAAGTACTTAGGCAAGAAATCAAAAGTCATCTAGTTGCATCTAGGCTAGCTTGTTTGTTTGCATTTTATCTTGTTTGCCCTAAAATAAAAACCTGCTTAGCCTAGCTCATTAAAATCTAGAAAGCATATAAAATAGCTATTTTTTCATGCAATTTATATGATTTAAACTTAAGCATTGCATTTATATTATTCTTTATGAATTGGGTTTATGTAAACATTATGGCTCGATAAACAGTTAGATAAATAGAGATCCAAAAATTCTTAGGTTTTTGTGTTAATTGAACTCATAAAAATCGATAAAACAAGCATTACATCAAATCATACACAACCATAGGAAAAATCATTTGAGTATGAGTCTAGTTGTGTTGAGGATCTTCATATCCTTGGGATCTCCTTTGGAAAGAGATCCTCAAGTGGGGAAGTAGAGATTCTAACGAATCTCCCCCGCGCACACATGACATTTAATCAGAATTAAGAGGAAGAATAAATATTTTTCCATATACAATTTGAAGCTATGGAAGAGTTAGGAATATAGCAAGGTAACTTGCCTATACCCTAATATTCTGTATGCTTGCAAGAAAAATGAGAAGTCAATATAAAATGCTTAGAAAATACAGATTGTGCCTATGAAATACAATTTCTATCAACTATGAAGGAAAATACATGCAAATGGAAGGAAAGGGAGACTGTTAGTAGGATAATAAAGTAATTAAGACCTTATATCCAACACTAAATGGTACTTATATGGTGAAATGAAATACCTAGAAAAGCTATAAAATATTGAAAATAAGGGATTAGTATGCTAAAATACTTAATGTATGAAAGTATAAAAGCATGGAGGTATAAAAATATGGTTAGAATGCATGTAAATAAATATTATTAAGGCTTAAAATAGAAATAAACAACTATCTAAATGCTATGATGAAGAATGCTTGAAATAACCCTATGAGATAAAAGGGTTAATAAACAAGATGAATGTGGCCAAGAAGATGAATCTTCAAAACCTACAAGAAGGATGTTAGATGCACAAATAAGTATTGCAAATCCTTGAAATAAGACCTACAAATGATAGTGTTAAATCCTAAAAAATAAAGGTAAGCTTCAAACAAGATGAAAGTATGTAATGAAAGAGAAACTATGCAAGTAAATGAAGTTAGCAAGCTAGAAAAGCTATGTTAGAGAGCTAAAATGAAAGAGGCAACAAGTAAAATAAGGAGAGAACTATGCTAGAGATGATATAACCTAGCTATGACCTCTCCTTTGTACTAAGAAGATATTCTTTCGACCAAGCCCTCTTTTCTTGCTTGATTATCCTCCACAAATGCTTGCAAATAGATGAAAAATGCTTGAAATGCTTGAAGAAATAGAAGATGCTTGAAAATGAAGTTGTTAAGGATCTTGGCAGAGTGTAGTTACTCTTGAATATCATATTGAATTATTTCCCAAGAGGCTACTTAGATAGATTTTAAGAGAAGAATTGAGGGGAAATTAGTTAGGATCAAATTAAAATCTATAAGTATGGTTCATAGCTAGAGCATGTGAGATCAGAACAGGTGGCGAAGAGAAGGAATCTATGTGCCTCTGGCATATTTTGAGATATTTTGGTTGCTAACCAATTTTTACACTAGAAAATATGGTCTTGAGTGTAGAATTTGGTTAGAAGTCAATTTTGGTTGACTAGATTTGATTTTGAGAAGTTTGCTAAATTTGCCACTAGGCTTGCCAAATTCACCACTAGAAAATTTGGTAAGGACTGGCAAATTTGGTATTGTATTACATTTTGTTTTTTACAATTTTAGGCATTGATTTATGTCCAAATATAGGTATATTTATGCTCATTGGAAATCTCTTTTTGATCCTGATATGATGGTGGTGGTTTTATGAAGTTTTGAGATGATTTGATAGGTTAAAATTTCTCTCAAATATGACCTTACTTTTTAGGGTTATAAACACCCCAAATTTGGGTATGAAGATGATTGATTTGATTTGTTTGATCAAAAGGCTTGTGAAGACAAGAAAATTGATGAGTTTTTATAAGCTTGGGTATTGATGAAATATATCAAATTTGATGTCCAAATTTAACATGGTCTAATGAGGTATTTTTTTTGGTTAGGTATGTTCAAATTAAGTGTCTAAAATTTCCCTAGTTTTGACATGATGTCTATGAGATTACATCAAAAGTTAAGTAGTAAAACTTGATTTTGACACTATTATGCATTATTTTTGTATTGATTTATTGATTTGAAGAGATGATTATGATTACATATATTTTTTCTTATTTTTTATGATGTCTGAAAAAAGTTTAGCCCATACAAAAAAGTTACCCCATGGATGCCCCCTCAAGAATTATCACTAAATTAATATGCTTCTCATAAATATTTAAGTACCATGCTCTATGAAATACTTAACTACATAGATGAGGTACTTGTAATATGTATATGCTTCTCATCAATGTTTAAGTACCATGCTTTATGAAACACTTAACTACGTAGATGAGGTACCTGTAATATGTATATGCTTCTCATCAATGTTTAAGTACCATGCTCTATGAAACACTTAACTATGTAGATGAGGTATTTTGATTCTTATCAATGTTTAAGTGCCATAATCTATAAAACACTTAACTGTGTAGATAAGATGTTTGCTTTTAATCAATATTTAAGTGATATCCTTAAGTAAGGAGTGGGTAATTAATTGTGTAGATGAAATATTTTTGTTTTTAATTAATGTTTAAGTGATATCCTTAACTAAGGAGTGGGCACTTAACTACATAGATGATTTTTTTGCTTTTCATCAATGTTTAAGTGATATCCTTAACTAAGGAGTGGGCACTTAACTATGTAGATGAAATATTTCTTTTCATCAATGTTTAAGTGATATCCTTAACTAAGGAGTGGGCACTTAACTACGTAGATGAAATATTTTTGCTTTTCATCAATTTTTAAGTGATATCCTTAACTAAGGAGTGGGCACTTAACTGCGTAGATGAAATATTTTTGCTTTTCATCAATGTTTAAGTGATATCCTTAACTAAGGAGTGGGCACTTAACTGTGTAGATGAAATATTTTTGCTTTTCATCAATGTTTAAGTGATATCCTTAACTAAGGAGTGGGCACTTAATTGCATAGATGAAATATTTTTGCTTTTCATCAATGTTTAAGTGATATCCTTAACTAAGGAGTGGGCACTTAACTACGTAGATGGAATATTTTTTCTTTTCATCAATGTTTAAGTGATATCCTTATTTAAGGAGTGGTAAATTAACTACGTAGATGAAATATTTTTGTTTTTAATAAATGTTTAAGTGATATCATTAACTAAGGAGTGGGCACTTAACTACGTAAGTGAAATATTTTTTCTTTTCATCAATATTTAAGTGATATCCTTAACTAAGGAGTGGGCACTTAACTACATAGATGAAAAATTTGTTGCTTGTAAACTTTTTGCAAGGCTTTGAAATGATGTTTGATAATGCTTTTGATGTTTTTGATGCTTGCAAATATTTTGCAAAGTAATGTAATGATGATTGCAAATATTTTGCAATGCTTTATAATGCTTTTGTGATAATTGTAAATGTTTTGCAATGTTTTGTGATGATTGTAAACATTTTACAATATTTTGAAATGTTTTTGTAATTATTTTGTGATAATTGCATTTTTTTTGCAATTTTTATGCCTTTGTAACAATTTGATTATGATTTCAAATATTTTGCAATGATTTATGATTATTGCAAAATGTTTTGCAATGCTTTTGTAATGATTTATTTGATAAATGCAAACATTGTGTAATTTTTTGTGATGATTGCAAATATTTTGCAATGTTTTGTAATACTTTTGTAATCATTTTGTGATGATTGCAAAATGTTTTGTGATGATTGCAAATGTTTTACAAAGTTTTATAATGATTTTTTGATAATTGCAAAAATTTTGCAATGTTTTGTGATGATTGCAATATTTTGTAATGATTTGATGCTTGCAAAGGTTTTGCAAGGTACTAAAATGATGATTGCAATATTTTGCAATGTAATGCTTTTATTGTGTTTTTATAATTCTTTGATGCTTGCAAATATTTTACAAGGTACTAAAATGATGATTTCAATTTTTTGTAATGTAATGCTTTTGTAATGCTTTGATGCTTGCAAAGGTTTTGCAATGTTATGTGATGATTTTATGCGATGTTGATAATATTTTAGAAAGAGATAATTAATGCAACTCTGTAGTGCTTTTAATTGCATGATATGATGTTCGTAAATGTTTTTGTGATGTATTGATATAATATTTGCAAAATGCTTGCAGGATGATTTTGTGTCATTCTTTTGCCTTCACTATTTGAAAGAAAAATGCTTTGATAAAGATAATGATTTGATATTGCTAATTTTCTTAACACATGAGAGAGGGTAACAAGAGTATATAAGTTTGTTACCTAATGCATATGTATTCACATGTACGTGAGGAAATGGACTTAAAATCATTGCCACCTCTGATGTGTTTGATTGAGATTTATTTTGCAAGATTTGCTAGCAAGGGTTGTATTAAGGATAATATGCCCCATATTAATGCATTTATAATGTAATTGTAAGTATACAACTTGTGAGGATTATGATAAATAAGTTTACCTTCAGGAGGTAATGTTTTGATTGTATAGATTGAGTCATTTCAAGAATGGTTTCTTATTAAATTTTTGAATGCATAAGATAGACTCTAAGGACACAAGTTTGTTATCCAATGGGTATGCAAATATTTACATGCACATGAGGCATGGAGCTAGTACCTAGAGCACATATGATGTGTTGAAATATTCAAGAATTTGTAGGGTAAACAAAATCTTTCAAAATAAGGGTAACACTCCCATATGTATGAATCAAGAGAAGAAGAAACCCTTATAATTTGCTTTGTGTGTGTAAAAATAATTGTCTATGCATAGAGCATGGAAAAAATATCCTTTTCTAGGAGATCCATGTGATAGTGTGTATTTTAGCATAAAGGATCTTGTTGTATTTAAAAATATGTCATTCATGCTAGATTATAAGTTGTTAAGAAGCATATGAATTTAATAATCGATTGCTTGGAATAGTCATAAATGATTATGAATACAAAAAGTGCTGATTACGAAATCCCTATGTTACAAAAGGGTTTATAAGTCTGCCAAGATATTTTGTTTTGTTAGATGTTATGATTTTTAGAAGAAATGATAGTTTATTGTATATCAATATGGAGAAAGTTATATATCTATTGATTTATGTTTTAAACAAAAAATAGAGAATATATAGCCATTTTAATAAATTCTTATGAAAATTTTTAAGATTTGATGTTTATGGCATATTTGTATAATAAACCGGTTGAAAACAAAATTTTGTTGATCCAACGGTTTATTAGGAAAATAGCTAAATAAGAGAGCATAATTTGTGGATGTTCTATTATTATAGAATATTATGTGGCTATGAAGACAACATCGATCTATTTTTTTATGAAGCTTGAAAATGATTGTAGGCTCACAAAGCATTGGATCCATGGAGCCTCATAGTCTAATAGATCCATTTGAACAAAGTTCATAAGATCTTGTTTTTTGTTTGATATAATTCCAATGAAATAAACCAAGTAAATATGAGGATAATATTGATCTAGTGCTTGGTAAGATTTATAAATGATTGTAGATCTACAAGATATTTGATCAATAGAGTCTTCTTAAATCACATGGCCTATCGAAGACGATCAATGAGATTTATAAAAATGTGATAGCATGCTCATGCAAAAAATCAACAAGAAAGTAAAGGAACCATTGATCCATTATCTAATTAAATTCATAAGAAATCACAAGCCTATGAGATATTGGATCAAGAGAACTATATGATCCTCATGATTCATTGGAAAGGTAACATATGAAGATCTAATTTATGTTTGATTGCATACTCAAACGATAAGTCAAATGGAAAAGAGGACCCTTAATCATCCATTCCCATATAAAGTTGACAAGTAATTGTTAATCCATAAGAGAATGGATGATTAAGGGCTTATTAGCCCATGCAACTTATCGAATGAGTAAGTTGATGATGATTTTTGTAGGTATGATTTTTGAAGAACATAAGCTTATACTAATAGGGGGGTGAATAGTATAAGATCAATTTTATTTCCCAAATAATATTATCCAATATTATCAATAAAAATATCAATAGCAATAATCAAAGCAATGCATAAATCATCACACATAATAGAGACACTAATTTAACATGGTTCACCCAATGTGGGCTACTCCACGAAGAAAATATTTCTACTAAAATTTCTCAATAAATATTCTTTGGAATCAATTCCATATTACAATATTTATGGACCTCTGTCCAAAGGAGACACCAATCCCCTATGATATGATTTGTGGATCTCTCTCCAGAGGAGAATTCTTTCCCCTTTTCTTTGGTTTATGGAACTTGATCTAATAGAACTCTATCTCCTCAACTGGTTCATGGATCTCTCTCCATAGAAGAACTCTATCTTCCAATCTAGTTCGTAGATCACACTCCATAGGAGAAATATTTCCCCTTGCTCTGGTTCGTGTATCTCTATCCATAGGAGAAATATTTCCCCTAACTTTGATTCATGGAACTCTATCCACAGGAGAACTCTTTTCCCTCACTCTGATTCGTGGAACTCTATCCATAGGAAAAATATTTCCCATTTGATATGAATGGTTATCTTCTAGAATATTTCTATCCCCACTACTCTAGCTAATGGATCTCTATCCACTGGAGACTTTTGTCCTCTTTAATCTATCACCTCCAAATCTTGATCTCAACTTTGTCCAAAATCTGCACCAAACTCTATCTTAAATATAGTATAAATCTGCTCTATCTCTATTCACAAATCTAATCAAAAATTTGCACTAACTTCTATCTCAAATATATCTTCAATCCTTAACACAAATCTTGATAAAATCACCAATCAACTCTACTTAGATCTTCCCCAAGCCTTAACACAAATCTTGAAAAAATCAATCAATCAAATCTGCTTAGATCTTCTCCAAGCCTTAACACAAAGCTTAAATAAATAAATCAATCAACTCTGCTTAGATCTACCCCAAGCCTTAACATAAAGCTTGAAAAAATTAATCAATCAACTCTGCTTAGCTCTGCTCCAAGACTTAACACAAAGCTTGAACAAATCAATCTCGCTCTTAATGCTATTTCAAGTCTTCACAAGACTTTATAAAATATACCTTCAAGTCCTCTCAAGAACTTGCTCAATATGCTCTCAAGTCTTCACCAAGACTTGCTCAAATCTACCTTCATGTCCACTCAAGAACTTGCTCAATATGATCTCAAGTCTTCTCAAGAAATTGCTCAATTCTGCTCTCAAGCCTTCATAAATACTTGCTCAAATATGCTTTCAAGTCCACTTGAGAACTTTATCAATCTGCTCTCAAGTCTTCTCAATAACTTTCTCAATTATGCTCTCAAGCATTCACAAAGACTTGCTCAAATCTACTCTAACACATGCTCAAAATAGATCACAAAATATGCTCAATCAATCTCAAATCTTCCTCACAATGCTATAAAATGCTTTATCTAATATTCAAAGTAATTCCTTTAACTTGAAGTAGTTTAGACATATTCTATCCAAAATTCACTTAACCTCTGGAACATATAGAGAATGATGTACTCTATCAAAACTCAATATGTTCTATTCAATCATTAATTTTGTCGCTTCCACATGTCTTAATTTTATTGCTCTATTAAAGATAGATTCAATCTAGCACATGCAAACTATATTTATGATATACACTCTTACTTTCACAAATCTATTTAATGTTTTCACATTCATTTTAATATCACTAAAAAATAATTCTCAAGAAGTTTCACTCAATAATTCAACCAATGAAACACACTTGCTCACAAACCCTAAATAAGTGTTTCCATACTTCTTCAAACAAAGAGCACATTGTGGGTCTCAAATCCTAACTCAAATAATTTTAAATCTCTATTTCAAATGTTCTCTAAATATTCAATAATGAAGCATATAAGAGTCACTCAAATATTTCCAACAATTCTTATCAACAATCCTTTTCACTCCACCTTATCTTTCACAACATTTCAAACAAAAGATGATGTGCCCATACCTCTTTGCTTTGATGGAGATATGTCTTCAAAACCTGTCTTACTTACAATCAAATACTTTTGTGCCAATTCAAGGTTAGATAGCAACAATCTATCTCAAAATATCCACATGAATATTCACCTCAACAAATATTTCACCATACAAAGATTTATAAAATGCCAAACCACTTATACACCTTATTACTCCTATCTTTGCCAATAAATTTCATCAACAAGAGTTACCAATCACATAAAAAAAATTCTCACATACACCTTATATCTCCTTTAAAAATAAAGCACTTAAATAAGGTCTCAAAATAATACTTTATTCCATGCATCATCAAACCCTAGCAATCTGAAAAATCTCTCCTCAAGCCTTAAAATAAATTCAAAACATTACTTACTAACCCTTATGACTCCCAACTAAGAGCATACACAATAATATTTATTCAACCCTCATAAATTTCAAATCATGGTAGTAAAAAACTTTATTCAAACCTTATAACTCCCAACTATGGCAAATACACATACCTTAATAAAAATTAAAGCTTCCACAATTACTACCATCGTCACTCGAACCCATGACCTCTTGGCCCCATGCGCCCTAACACAAGGGCCACCATCATGTGGGCTATGCTACCCACGTGAATCAAGGAGCACACACTCCTTAATATCCTTCTCTACTGGTGTGAAAGTCAAAAAGTCTGCCCCAAAAGAAACCTCCATGCAGATCAAACTCATGCCTTCTATCTTCTACATTGCTATGCAAGCCTTGCTTTCCAACTTGGCTACCACCACACACAAGTGGGGATACATCCCATCCACACTTTGACCTATATTTTATACTAGGATTTGCACTATATTTTTCTTGTTTCCTCTGCCGCATCGATTGTGCAAGGCTATTACTTTGGAGGATTTTCTCCTTTGAATTACACCCAGAATGAGGCTAAAACTTAGCCTTATTAATACATGTGCCCAACTTATTATTTGACATTATCTTATTTTTGTAATTTGAATTTGAATTATTATATCTAATTATAATAATTTAAATCCTAAAGGACTTAAATATTATAATTTAAATATTTAAGAAACCTTTTGGGATTTTTCTTTTTATGGATAACCTTACCACCATTTATGAATATTTTAACCTTTTTCAAATTACCACCATTAACAAATATTTTAACCTTTTTTTTTTTTGGTATAAGGTAGAGGTGGTTATAAGGTCCACAAACCTTTTACAAAGTCAAAATGGGCTGGTTCTAGCATCAAGCCCGTATAATCAAAATACAAAATGGATCTTTCTAAGACTCACATTAAGCCATACTTAGAGTCCACAATCCTATACTTGTCGCTTGACTATTCAGGATAAAACAAAAACCAAACAACACCTAGCACTTACTAACACTAGGTTGCTCGTACTCGTACACTTGTCACCTCCCGTGCCCCAACAAATGGGATGCCTTTTCTCGCCTAATTCCATCTCGTCGGATTACTCATCATCAGCCCCTCCGATCTCCCCGATGCTCTAACAGGTTTGATCTTAGCTCTTCTCTAGCAACCAACACCAATAGTTCTTGAGGGAAGTTATCCTTCCAAATTTGCATCTCCCCAACAGAAACCGCAATATTTGCCATTAGATCCGCCGCCTCGGTTCCCTTCTCTCGAAGGTGTGTTGGATTCGGGCATTAACCAAATGAGATTTATGAATCTTTGCTTCTAGGATAAGCTCCAATATGGTCCAAACTGGGGTCTTTATCCTCCTTAATTGCCTTGATTATATTAAGCGAATCCCCTTCAAAGATAACTTCCTTATAACCCTCAAGTCCGGCAATTCTCATTGCCTCGCATGCGAGCTCGGGCTTCGCAAAATGATTTGTTTGAGTTCCCAAAGGCTCCGCAAAGGCAAGGACCACTTTTCCTTCCTCATTTCTCAAAACTCCTGCTCCTGCAGCCCCCGGATTTCCTTTAGCTGCCCCGTCAAAATTAAACTTAACCCACTTTTGTGTGGGGGGTATCCACTTGACACCATCCCGTGGGTTGGTTGTAATGTCTAGGTCCGGAAGTTCCTCTCCCCAGTTTCGCAAAATCCTCCTTTCCCTTAGAGACATGGTCTCATTTTTGAAGAAGAAAGTTTTCCAGCTTTTCTTTCAAAGCTCTGATTATTTTATTACCACATAACCCGGGATCTTTCTTACGTCCTTTAAATACTCTCTTATTTCTCTCATTCCATATCCCCCATAAAAAATGGGGTAAGCCGAGCTTCCAGAGCCAAGTCAAAAGCTTTGCCCGGAAGGGGGAAGCCCACTGTATGCGGAAGTCAGACATGCTATTTGGACAGACCCAATCTATATGAAATTTGGACAGGATCATTTGGAAGACTGTACAAGAAAAATCACAAGTTAGAAATATATGACTTACGGATTCTATCGCTTTCTCACACAAGATACATCGATTGATGAATTGGAAACCTCTCCTTTGCAGATTATCTCGTTGTCGGGATCTTATTTTGAACTCGCCAACCAAAAGAAGAAAGCTATTTTTGGGGTTAAATTATTTAACCAAATAATAGAAGTCGGAGTCCACCCATTGAATCCCGAGTGGATTAACTTATAGGCAGCTTTTACTGAATAGATCCCACTTGTAGTTTTGCCCCAAATCGCCTTGTCTCTTCCTCCCCAGGAATGATCAGGAACACCCTTAAAGCATCATTGAGTTTGGTTAGGGCCACCTTCTCTTGCTCTGACAGATTATGAACTCTGATTTTCTTCCAAGAAGAAGTTTCCTGTGCTACAACAATAAAATCCCCTACTTTTCCTCCCATTTCCTTCGAAAGTTTATGTTGGAGGACCCGAAGGTCTAAGTTATCTTTCAGAGGGGCCTCTTCCAACCACGGGTCTTTCCAAAAGTCCACTTGTCTTCCATTACCAATTCTCCATCTGATGCCTTTCCTGACTACCTCCCGACATTCGAGCAAACAATTCCAAAAATAGGATCCTCTAGGAAGATTATCACCTTTCAGAAGTCCCGATTATTTCTAATATATTTTGCCTTAAGAAGTTTTACCCATCCCAATTGATCATTATTGATAAATCTCCATACCTGTTTGCCAATCATAGCTTGATTCATTTCTTTCATTCTCTTTAACCCCAGGCCCCCCTGATCCTTGCTTGCACACACCTGATTCCATGCTACCAACGAAATTCTCTTTCTCTCCTCTCGAACCCGACCACAAGAAGTTGCGTTGAATTAGCTCCAATGTAGCTCGGACCTTTGTAGCATTCTAAATAGAGACATGCAGGAAATTGGAATGCTCAGTAAAGTAGTTTGAACTAATAAGGCTTTTCCTCGCGGAGCCGAGAAGGCTGCCCTTCCACCCTCGCTAACTTTTTGGAGATCCCGTCAATGACTGAGTTCCACAAAGTAGCCTTCATTCTTCCTTCGAACATAGGCATGCCTAGATAAGTTGCTGGTAGAAGCTCCTTTCCACAACCGAAGAGGTTAGCTATTCTTTCCTCCCTCCCACCAGGCGTGTTAAAGAAATAGATGCTACTCTTCTTATAGTTTATGTACCGTCCTGCTTCTGTCTCATACTTGGTTAGAATTCTCTTCAACTTCCTAGCTTGAGGCACCGAGGCTTTGGACACAATGATTGTATCATCCACAAACCGTTGGTGAGACACCGGCCTCGCTGTTGAGGCTGGTTTAAAACCTTCCAATTGACCATCCGCCACCGCTGCTGAAATGTTCCTACCCAATGCTTCCGCTAAAATAATAAACAAGTATGGAGACAAAGGATCTCCTTGTCGCAACCCCCTTTCACTCTTAAAGTAACCGGAGGGTGACCCATTCACCATGACAAAAAATCTTGTAGTAGAGATACAACTAAAAATCAACTTAATCCACCGGGGACAGAAACCAAACTTACCCAAAATCTTGGTGAGGAACCGCCATGAGACCCGGTCGTAGGCTTTATTCATATCAAGCTTTAGTAACATACCCGCTTCCTTACTAGTCACCATTGAATGAATAACCTCATGAATTGTGATGATACCATCCAATATTTGTCGCCCTTTCACAAAGCCACCTTGGTTCATATCAATGATGAAAGGAAGGATAACCTTCAGCCTATTGGCGATTGTTTTTGTGAGAATCTTCATCAGAGTGTTACATAAACTGATAGGGCGAAAACTGGAAAATTCCATTGCTCCCACTAGTTTAGGGATGAGGACTAAAAAAGTAGCATTAACTCCTTCTGGGATTTCCATGTCCTTTTGAGCCTCAATTATAGCTTCCACTACATCATTGCCTAGGATATCCCAAAACTTCTGGAAGAAAGCTGCAGGGGAGCCATCCGGTCCTGGGGAGCTGTTACCATCCATGTCAAAAACGACCTTCTTGATTTCCTCCTTTGTGAAAGGACTAAGTAAGAATCCATTAAGATTATCGGTTACGAGGGGTGGAATGGCTGCCAACAGAGAGTCCTCTTCTTCAATAGTCGGATTTACATCTTCTAGCAACGATTTAAAGTACTCAACCGCTTCCCTCCTTATGTCTTCCATATCTTTGGTGTTAGACCCATCGGCCATCTTGATCTCCTTAATTTTGTTAGTACTCCCGTGGCGAAGAGTAGAGACATGGAAGAACTTTGTATTTCTCGTCACCCTCCTTTAACCAACGCAGCCTGGATTTCTCGCCTCCAAAAGGTTTCTTCAAATCCTAGCATCGTGTGGTATTCGGCTAATGCCTCCCTCTCCCGGTTTCTCGATCCTCTCGTAAGTCGCTCCGACTTCAACTTCTCCCCGTAGTTCATTGATCTTGTCTTTTAGTTCTGCCTTTTTAACAAAAATATTGCCAAAGGAAGTTTTGTTCCACTCTCTAATGTTAGCCTTCACATTCCTTAGTTTACATGCCACTTGGGCCGGTTTCGAACCATTATACTTTTTGTCCCACCATTGGGCAACCAGATCCTTGAGATCCTGATGTTGGAACCACATAAGTTCGAATCGAAAGGGTCTCATGTATCTTTTCTTAGAGTCCTCCCCTCGCTTCCCACTGAACTGGGTTGTGATCAGACCCGATTCTTGGGAGTGCCGTTAATGAAGAGTCCCCAAACCTCTCCGGAGCATTCTTGAGAAAGAAGAAACCTATCTAATCTTATCTGAATTTGGTTTTCCTTCAATCTTTTGTTAGACCATGTATAGGAGAATCTACGCAGGTCCACATCCATCAGCTCATGTTGCTCAACAAAATCTCTAAACTCGTAGATATCAGCAGTTATTCTTTGAGAGCCCCCCAATTTATCTACAGGATTAAGGTAGCAATTGAAATCCCCCGCCACAATCCAAGGGTAGTTGGGGACCGTCTCCCTCAATTCAGCTAGCTGACTCCAAAGAACCCTTCTCGATCCCTCGTCTAACCGGAGCATATACATTCGTTAAGATCCACTCTTCCCGCGTGGTTTTATCCACACATAAGAGACAAATAAACCAACTAGACATCAGAATCACTCTACTATCAATCACATTTTTGTTCCACATAACCAGCAACCCTCCTGCTGTTCCAGTGGCCTCTTGGCCTACTACTTCAGCTTCTCGCCAAGTCCTATTCTTAAAAGGAATAACTCTACTCTCCTCCATTTTAGTTTCTTGCAGTAAAATCATATCCGGTTTGTGTTCTTGTCTAAGAGCATACAAAGCTCTTATTTTTGCAGGATTACTCCCACGAATATTCCATGAAAGAATCTTCATTTATGGGCTTTGGATCCTCGAGCCTTCGCCCCAAAGAGCAATACTGCTTGAGTGCCATCAGCCACTCCTCGCTCTGCTTCTTTCTGCCTTAAGGCAGCATTGCTAGGTTTCCCTCTTCCTACCGAACCATATCCCCATACATCCGCTCTAGGTTGAAGTTCCTTGGGATTCACTTGGCTTCTAGTAACCATCTTGGGTAGGTCAGTCTTGGTCTTTGGGGTAACAATCTGGCTTTCCAGGTTAACTGGTCTTTTTGACAGTGGAGATGATTCCGTGCTCTTAGCTTCTTGATTAGTAGATTCTTTTTTCCCTGCTTTGGGGTTACACTGATCTTGGTGGTTCACCTCTTCCTCCTGAGTATCCTTGCCTGTATTATTAGTTTCCTCGCTCCTTCCTCCGATTTTTCTCCTCTAAATCCTTCTCTTGAGTCTCCTCTACCTCGGATTCCACTTCTTGGCTGTCCATCCGATCTCCCTTCAAATGATTTAATGCATCAAAACTGTTCTCCACTCGGATGTTGATCTCCTTGGAATTTCTTCCCATAAATTCCTCTCGCAGTACATGGGACCACTTCCACCGAGCCTCCATAGGCCTCCCGTATCACCCAATCAAACTTACTTGCCCTGTGGCGTTGATCTATGGGGTTCTTTCCTTTGTGATTTGGCTCGAGGCTTGTCGTATCATCTTAGGAGCAAAGTTGAGCTTGAGGGTTCCCATCAAAGGGACCAGCTCCCCCGTGAGAGGGTTTTGGGGCATAGGAATTTTTGGGAGGAGGGTTAAAACGTTGCCTCTTGCTTACAATAGGGCGAACAGTGTCTCTGATATTCGGATTTCGAGCTCCACGTCCTTGAGGCCCAGTTTGGGTAGGAATGGAGATCTCACGGGGGAGGGATATTATTCTCGGGTTTGAGGATCAGTATTTTGGAGTGGGGGCTGGTTCTTGGAAATGCAGTGGATACCCTGGTGCCCTACCTTCCCACAAACACTACACTTAAAAGACATATTTTCATATTCAAAGACCTGAGTATGAAGGCCAAACATAGACGACAAAATAATGGATTTAGGGAGCTCTTTACTCAGGTCCGCCAACACACACATGCGAGCGGACAGGAATCTTGTTTTGCTCAAGGTTGCAGGATCAATAGCTATTAGTTCTCCAATCTCTGTAGCTATCCCACCCAAGATTTGTTCGTTCCAAAAAGTAGAGGTAATCCTGGCATCTTAACCCAAATAGGAGCCAAATCCAAAGACTCCGAGTCCGGGGGTTGGAAATCGGGGGACCAACGCTTCGTATACAAGCCCCTTTTCCCAAAAAACCAAGGACCTCCTTGGAGAGTCCTTTCCATGTCCCGTTCACATTGAAATGTCACCAAAAGAAAACTCTTGGGTAAAGCCTTAATCATCATACCGGCCCTTGGCTGCCATTTTTGGATGGCCCATCTCCTTATGACTTCCATGTCTGGCCTCACCCCCATAAATTTAGCCACCAGAGATGTTCTGCCCTCCATAGCCACATGCTGAGCTAAGGAATCCGGGACGTGCAACCTACCATTGACAGATTTTAGATTAAAACAAGAGTCGGATAATTTTTGCTTACCGCGAAGAGCATTAAGATATGAAGGTCTCCAGTTGCCGGGTTTCTCTTTGTCTCCTTCTTGGGTCTTCCTTTGATCCCGACGCATAGAGTCCTCGGGTCCCCCTCGTAGAAATCTTCAACCGCATCCGCCCAACGCCCTTGGACCGGTTCCAATAGAACTTCCTTGTCCACATCCTCCGCCCGGGGGCCTGCTATCTCGCCAGAGCCCCCACCTGCCGCGTCTCGCTGATCTGCCCTCTGAAGTCCCACACCTAGGGTTTGATGCCCCTAGACCTCTCGCTCCTCCTCCTTGCTGCTCCATCCGTCACAACTTGTTGCCTCCAAAATCTGCCATTTTTTTTTTTTTTTTTTTAGGGCCAAAATTTTTGTGACCGCTACCGTGCACGGACTGCTAAAGTGGCGGCTGCTACAGTATGCAGGCAACAAAGGTTTCGTCCAACAAATATTTTAACCTTTACCAAATTACCAACAAGGTGATTTATAAATCATTTTTCAAATATTATGAAGAGGTATTTATTTATTCTTGCTGCCTTATACCTCATGTGCCATCAAGAGAAATATTATCACAAATATTTCAATGAATTTAGGACCTCTAACCTCTTGAAATTAAAAAACCTTTTTGATATTAATTTCATCAAATTGGGACATCAAACCTTTTGACATAAATGACAATAAAACATGCTCAAATTTCCAACAATCTCCTCCTTTGTTATTGATGGCAACCCTTTTTCCTTTAAGCATTCCTTTTATCTTTTTCAATTATGCTCCCCTTGAGAAACTACTCCTCCCAAGTGAATGCTCTCCCCCTAACTCAAATCTCTCCCTCTTTGACATCAATGGAAAAGGGACTCCTTTGGGACTAAGGATAAGACTCTTAGATTAGCTCCCTCCCCACATCCTCTTCTTGAGGTGATTAATTTTGGGGTGGGAGTAAAATTACTCCCAACATACAATGCTCTTTTTCATTTGTCAACCTTCTTTCTTAACATATCCTTTTGATCCCTTTGAGTATCCTTGTTCTTGCTTGTCTCTGGAAGCTCTAGAAACTCTGTTCTACACTAATTGGCCTTATGCCCAACATTATTGCACTTATAACACTTAATATTGTGGTTCCTTGAAGGTGCAAATATCTTGAATTTCCTCTTGGTGAAACCATACATGTTTCTATAATGAATCTTGCAGTGAATTAATTTATGACAAAATCAATTACAAGAGTAGCAATACCCTCGAAATAAATGTCCATTTTTGAATTTCCTCTTAGTAATACCATACTCCTTATTTCCATGAGTCCTACAATGCATAGCCTTGTGACAAAATATATTACATGAAAAAAAATTGCCTTTGAATAAGTCTTGTCTTGAACCCACTGGTTTTTTAGTCCTTTCTTTTATGTGATGATCAATGTTCCTTGTTTGTGCATTATTCCATTTCTTGGTGAAGTTTTTATTTTTCAAATTATTCTCATAAGTCTCAATTTATCCTTCACTCTCTTCCTTTGAACCTTCTTCCTTTTTGGATATTTAGCTTGACCCTTCTTCTTGTTTCTCTTGTCCTTATTTAAAACGAAGTCCTATTTTGTTAGATGAAGGTATTTGTGCATTGATAATCTTATCCACAATTTTTGAACTTTTCTAAAACCTGTGTAGCTTGTCCTTAGACTCTTCCATTTCCTTCCTTAGAGAAACTACCTCTTGTTCTAATATATCACATTCTAAGACTTTTGCTTCTAAATTTTCTTTAAATATCCTTGTCTTAGCTATTGAGTTTGTCAGATATTGTATAATATTTCATTTCTCTTCATCACATTCTTAAAATTGAGCCTCAAATCTTGAATTCTACTTTATAACATTTTTCAATTCTTTTAGAGCAACAAAAAGTTTAGCTTCTAGATCTACTACTCCTTCCTCTTCATTTTCTGTTTCTTTCTCTACTTCTTTGTCTTTGAGAGCATATTCATATTTTTTTATATTTATCTTCAACAGGATCACTTCCTTCATCTTCTATTACCAAAAAGAGAATTTCTTCTTCTTCACTATCTGAGGATCTTTCATCACTATCACTTGAAACCTTACTTGTATTTTCCACATAAAAACTCTTCTTATGCCTCTAAAAAAACTTATTTTCATGCTTGCTTTGTCCATATCTATTTTTCTTTCTTTTCATACCTAGATTTTATTGCTTCCTTTCTCTTACAATCTTATTTATCTTCACTGCTACTACTTCTAGCTTATGGACAATTAGATGCATAGTGACCATATTTACCACAATTGAAACACTTAACTATTTTTGTACCTTCGTGATTTCTTATGTCCTTATTATTCCTTCTACCATAGTTTACTTCTTCATCATTGGATGACTCATCACTTGAATCTGGCTTCTTATATTTTATCTTCTTTGTTACTTTGAAGGTTGCCTCTTTCTTGGGAATAATATCCTTTACTATTCTCATATCATAAGCTATGGGAGTTCCATGTAACTCATCCATAGTCAAAGTTTCAATATCTCTTGTTTCTTCTATGGTTGAAACTTTTTCATTATACCTCATAGGAAGTGACCTTAAAACCTTTTGATCAACATCAAATTATTCTATTTTAAATCCAAGTCCTCACATGGTGATAACAACCTCATTCACATGAATTAAGTATGCAGTAATATCTTCCTCTTATTTCATCTTCAAGTCTTCAAATGTCTTTTTGTGATTTTGTAATTTTACCATTTTGACCTTTTTATCTTCCTCATATGTTTGCTTTAGTTTTTCCTAAATTTGCTTTGTTGATTTGCAATGCATAAATTTTACAAACTCTACTTCATGTAAACCACTTAAGATTACATTCATAGCCTTGGAATTATTCACATGCAAGATCTTACCATATTTATCTATGGGAGGATTAGATGTAGATTTAAATCCTTCCTCAATTGCTTGCCATATCTCATATCCTTGTGCCATCAAGTAAGTATTCATTCTTAAGCTCCAGAAAGTATAATTGTTCCCATAAAATAATGGTGCCTTATTTTTTGAATATCCACTCTGAGATGCCATTTGTGTTCATGTATAATCTTCCTTCAAGCTATTAAACTCTTTCAAAGTAATAAACTCAGATACCAATTGAATAACACAATCTTATACTGAGAGGGGGTGTGAATAGTATAAGATCAACTTTCACTTTTCTTTCCCAAAAAATATTATCCAATATTATCAATGAAAATATTAATAGCAGTAATCAAAGCAATGCACAAATAATCACACATAGTAGAGACACCAATTTAATGTAGTTCACCCAATGTGGGTTACTCCACAAATAAAAACTTTCTACTAAATTTTCTCAACAAATCTTCTTGGGAATCAATTTCCTATTACAATGTTTATGGACCTCTATCCAAAGGAGGCACCAATACCCTATGCTCTGATTTGTGGATCTCTCTCCATAAGAGAAATATTTTCCCTATTCTCTGGTTTGTGGAACTTAATATAGGAGAACTCTATCTCCTCAACTAGTTTTTGGATATCTCTCCACATAAGAACTCTATCTTCCGAGCTGGTTCACAAATCACACTCCATAGGAGAACTCTTTCCCCTTACTCTGGTTCATGGATCTCTATCCATAGGAGAACTCTTTCCCCTAAATATAATTTGTGGAACTCTATCCATAAGAGAACTCTTTCCCCTCACTTTGATTCATGGAAATATATCCACAAGAGAACTCTTTCCCCTCTACTCCAGTTGGTGATCTTCTAGAAGACTTTTGCTCCCACTGATCTGGCTAATGGATCAATATACATTAGAGACCTCTATCCCCACTACCATAGCTAATGGATCTCTATCCATTGGATACTACTATCCTCTTTACTCTATCACCTCCAAAGCTTGCTCTCAGCTTTATCTTAAATCTACACCAAACTCTATCCCAAGTCTAGTACAAATCTACTCTATCTCTACTCATAAATCTACACTAAATTCTATCTTAAATCTATCCTCAAGCCTTAATACAAATATTGATCAAATCATCAATCAACTTTACTTAGATCTTTCCCAAGCCTTAACACAAATCTTGAACAAATCAATCAATCAAATATTCTTAGATCTACCCCAATATTTAACACAAATATTGAACAAATAATTCAACAAACTCTTCTTAGATCTACCCCAAGCCTTAACACAAAGCTTGAACAAATTAATCAATCAACTATGCTTATATTTGTCCAAAGCCATAACACAAATATTGAACAAATCAATACTGCTCTTAATGCTATTTCAAGTCTTCACAAGACTTGCTCAAATCTACCTTCAAGTCCTCTAAAAAACTTGCTCAATTTTCTCTCAAGTCTTCACCAAGGATTGCTCAAATATGCCTTTAGATCCACTCAAGAACTTTCTCAATCTACTCTCAAGTCTTCTCAAGAAATTGCTCAATATACTCTCAAGTCTTCTCAAGAACTTGCTCAATTTTTCTCTCAAGCCTTTACAAATACTTGCCCAAATATACCTTCAAGTCCACTGAAGAACTTGCTCAATTTTCTCTCAAGTCTTCTCAAGAACTTGCTCAATTATGCTCTTAAGCCTTCACAAAGACTTGCTCAAATCTGCTCTAACACATGATCAAAACAAATCATAAATATGCTCAATCAATCTCAAATATTCCTCATAATTCTATCAAAATAATTTTTCTAATCTTTAAAGTAATTCCTTTAATTTGAAGTAGTTTAGACATATTCTATCCAGAATTCATTTAACCTCTAGAACATATAGAGAATGATGTACTCTATCAAAATTCAATATTTTCTACTCAATCATTAAGTCTATCACTTTCACATGTCTTAATTTTATTTCTCTTTTAAATATAGATTCAATATAGAACATGACATCTATATTTCTAATATACACTCCTACTTTTACAAATCTGTTTTCTAATTATAGGCCCAAAATGATCACATCCTTAGAAAACATTAAAATTTTTATTCTAGGGTATGAAATCTCTATTCTTCTAAGGACATAGAGTATTTTGGAGTGGATCCACAGTAAGAATTCTCCAATCCACTCAATAGTTAGCCTTTTTGAAGCAAAATTTTATTATGCTTGGTTCTTAGTGTATTTATCAGCAGATTCCAAGCGAGGCTCAATTTTTTAAAATTTTTGACTAAAGATAATGTTAGCATGATAAAAAGTATGAAATTGTAATCATTGTTATTTTTTGCGTGATACAATGACTAAGTGTCGACAAGCTTGATTCCACTGAGTTCAAAGAGTATTCTAGTGCAAAATGGTGACGTGAAGGCCAACATATTGTAAAGGCTACGAAATGGAGACAAAGGCTATTTACACTGCTTCCAGTGTGGATTGGTGATTCTGCAGTTCAAATAAGTTAAAGGATGATGTTAGCATATTTTTGTGTGGATTGTGATTTATTTTATGCTATAGAAGAGAGAAAGAAGGCCAAGTAGTGGATTGAAAATGAACTTTATTTCGCTTACCCCTTAGTGCATTTCATGCTAGAATCTAATTATACATAACCAAAGCTACTAAAGATGATGTTAGTGTTTAAAAGTGTAGAATGGCATATTGTTACTTCCTCACCATTTAAAAAGTATTTTTGAAGGTTTAATTGTAGCCATCCACAAAGAAGATCAATGACATAGATTTTGTTGATATTTTTGTTGTGTATAAAGGTAGAATCTTTCTGAATTCAAGAATAGTTAGTTTGAAGGTAGGAATGTGAAGTGTTAAAGGGTTTTAAAGAATAATAACCAAAGCGACTGCAAATCTATGGTGAATCAAATTTTCCAAGAATTATGAGCAGTCCAAATTTATTTCATAGCAACTTAAGGCCCAACTGCCATCAACGAACTAGTAAGTTGCAGAGCTGAGCTGCCATGGCGGATTAATCACAGTGGATTTCTTGGACTTCATCAACCAATAAGATAATTCCAAAAAATATCTCTGTTGAGTTGTAAAATTTTAATCTTTGTAATGTCTCCTTAATATATTTTCATTTGTCAAATTATAAATAGAGGATGAACCCTCAGTTTTAAGCATCAACTCTAGTATGTTTGCTTGCCCTACTGTACATAATATTTGTAAACTAATGGAAGGAGAATTACTCTAATTTTTGACTTGAGAACATGTTATCTTTGCTATCCCTTCATTCAAGAGGTTTGAAGATATGAATTTCATTCTATTTATGCTTTAGTGGTTAGTTCATTTTAGTTTATTGGATTACTTGTTGTGAAAGTAGTTGAAATCTGTTCATAGTTAGATCTGTGTTGATAGAGATTATTTCTGCTAAATATGATTATTTTTCTATCCTACTAAATTATATTATCAGTATATTGGATATTGGAATTGATTTCTACAACATATATCTGTTTAATGCTTAAATGTATGAAGATTTTATGGTTTTGGGTGCTGCTAATTTTGAGTGATGGGACACTGGAAATAGTTTATGGGAGTTTTTGCTATAGTTGCCTATGCTATTAGCCTATCCAAACATTATTTTACATAATATATCTAACTCTAAAACCATTTCTTCAAACCCTAATTGATCTTTAATTATGTCAACACCTTGCTAAGTTAACAAGGAACCTGCCTACATTGGAGGTTGGGCTGAATTAACATTTGGTTCATCCAATGTTGAGTGCTGATCTATGAATATCGGGTGCATTTCTGGAGTATAGAAAATTAGAAGATAGAAAGTCACAATATTAAGTAAAATTTAATGTCAATTTGATACCCAATAGTTTTTGGCACGCTCGGTGGGAAAAATTTTCAAGAAACACAAAAACCCATCATATGAGTTATTGTTTTATCTCTACCCAAAGGAATCAAGATTTGGTGAATTGTCTTGACCTTGCTAAGTAGATAATAGAAAATTCACCTGGTGAATCCCTAGTTTGTTAACCCATAAAAAAGTGCTATCCCTGTAGACCATAGTTTTTCATGTATAATAGATAATTCAAGAGGAATAACCCTAACTCTTTTTTCTATTGTGAGTTGCCTTATAGAGGGTCTACTATTATAAAAAAATTAAACAAATATTTTCATTCAGAATAAAACCCTCTTGAGAAGAATCCTATAGTTAAACCTATAGCTAATCCAACAACACCTCCAATAGGATTCACACCTAGAAACATGGCACAAAATTCAGTCCCAAACTAACCCTTACAGAAGTACCCCAGCTAGAACATAGTTGGCCTCCTTAGACTAGAACATATGCATGATATTCCTTAGGCTGTATCTAAGGCAATTCCCACTTATGATGGATCTAGAAAAACTGCATATAAGAACTGATAAGATATTTTAAATCTATCAAAAATTCATAATATAAAGAATGAAGATGTGATTGTGAGAATTCTAACCTTGTCCTTTAGAGGGAATATTTTAAATTTGTTTAGGAATCTTGAGGATAATACCATCACCTCATGGGTTGAATTGGATAAAACCTTTATGGAAGAATTTAATGAATCTATAGATCCTTTTTTCCTCCTTAATTAGTTCACGTCTATGTAGAAACATTAGCAAGAATCTGTTTTAGATTTTAATCTAAGGTTCAGTAGAACCTAAAAAAGAATTCCCCCTACAGCTAGACCAGCTACAAGCCTTGCTTACATGTATTATATTAGAGCTCTTAGATCAGAGCTAGACTTGCAAACCCAATAATCTATAGTGGAAACTTTTCCATAGGTTTATAATGCAACTGTTCATGCAAATATTACTCTTATTAATATTGGAATATTACCTCCAAAATTTGTGCTACTTTATAATTTGGAAACCACTAATATCCAAATACAAGCTACTACTTCATCTTACATGGACCTCCTTCCATTGTCATCCCCAATCCTGTAGATGACCCCCATTCCTCAGCCAAAAGCACCATCTACTGTAGTTCCTTTCCCTCCACTTCCTTCCCATATTCCCTAAGATTAATCTATCCTACTTGATATTTAGAATACATTGTAAACTCTTAGTAACAAAATGAATTCAATGGAGAAGTGAGAAATGGAGAGGTTTCAACAAAGGAGATTTCCATATGTGAATAAAGATCAAAGACTTGGTCCTAGTAATAGTACTAGGGTTAGAGTGAATGCAACATATGAAGAACCTGAGTGTTATTTAAAAACAAGTATGGTGAATATCTGGTGTTTGGTGTGTAATGATCCTCATGATTCATAATCTTGTGTTATGTACCAATACCATAATCATCAAGATATGGATCAAGTAGAAAGAAATCAGAAAGGAAGAGTGAATATGCTCTGGAAACCTAACCAGATCATGGTTGGAAAATATTCTTATGGATATGGTCCTATTGCTATTGTGGCAAGGTCAGGCAAGAAAAAAATACAATTAGATCCACATAATATGGGTTAATTTTAGGTCCCCTCTCAGAAGAAGAGTGATCCATCTCCTCAAAGTAGTGATACTTTTCCTATTCTCCAAGCCAAAGAAAAAGAGGTCAGTATTACCAAGATATTTTAGAAATAATTTGATGGAGACAAAATGAGGTCTAAAAATGAAGTCCAATAGAGGCTTAGGTTCCCTTCCATTACCAAAATTTAGAGAATAGAAGATACTCAGCAATATAAAAGGAAATTTGGTGATCTAGGAAGAAGGCCTAAGAGACCTACTTCTTCTAAATATGAATACAATATTATGGAGGAAATGAAGAGGATACCATTCAAATCTAGTCTATATGACACCCTTTTCATTCTTGTTCAGATTGACTTGCTAAAGGCTTCTCTCAAAAAATATCCATAGGATAAGAAAGCTACCATAATTATGAGAATTCCATTTGAAAAGAAAGAAATATCCCCTACTATTTTAAAGAATAAACCCCATTATTTTTATATCTCTCTAAGAATGAAATTTTGGGTAGTCCACAATTGTCTGATTGACTCATGGTCATCTACCACAGTTATGGCTAAAGCAATCTACGAGGAGATGGGTATGGAGTATACCCGATCCTACCCTGGAGTTCTACAATTAGATGGAACACCTGTAAATATAGTGGGAGTAATCAAAGATATCTTAATGAGGCTGCATAGAGCACCTGAGGTAACTATAGTACAATAAATAGTAGTGGTGGATTTAGATCCTTATTTTAGTTTATGTCTTTCAAGAGAGTTCATTGTAAAGTTGGGTGGATGCATGTACATGGAATATTATAGCATGGTTATTCCTTTCAAAGGAAAGAGGATGAGAATAAAACCTAAGAATCCTATGTCTTATTATACAGAAAAAATTGAAAAAGACATGTGCAACCTCACTCCTCTTGAACAATTTAAACTGGTTGATAATTTTTAAGAGCTGGAAATTGAAGATGAACTACCTTTCAGAGAGGACTATAGCTAGTTTGGGATAGGTATGGGCACATACAATATTTTTGTATATTTAGAGAAAAATATTATTGATATATCTAATCAATCTCTAAGAGAAATAGAAACGTGGACCATGCACTTTGATGGTTCCAGATGTAGAAATGGTGTTGGTGCTGGTGTGGTATTACAGTCCCAATCAGAAGGGATAAAGAGTTTTTACTATAGGCTAACATGCTCATGCACTAACAATTCTATAGAATATGAGGCTCTATGCCTTGGGCTAATGTAGGCCAAACGCATGGGAATTAAGATCTTGAACATATATGACAACTCTAAATTGATAGTAAATCACGTAAGAGAAAAGTGTAGTAGTAAGCATTATTACCTGAAAGCATATAGAAATAGGGTATGGGATTTTATGGAATCCTTTCTGTGAGACAAGAAAAGTCTTCTCAAGATCGAAGAATGCTCCACAAGATCAATCACACATAAAAGAGGTAAACCCACAACACAAATATTGAGTGGTAAAACCCTACTTCAAATGAAGAAGGGAAACATCCACTATGAAGCTCACTATATTACTCAATGATTCAATAGTACAAGAATGCTTCAATGTTATGCAACAATATGCATCAACATAAACTACAACATAAGTCAATATGACAAGATATGATCATATATAGTAGAAAACACCCCTATTTAAAGAGAAGCTTTTCTACTACAACCCTAAATCTTATCACAATCTAATATTATCACAATCTATAAAATATTAGAAAGTGCTTTAGTTACTTTCTAATTTTATCACAATATAATCTTTGAGATATGTGATAAGTGGCATCTATCAAATATTATAAAGTGATTAGTTAATTTCTAATATTTGCTAGAAAAGGGAAATAACTATTTTCAAAGAAATTAAATATTCCTAGCACCCTTAATTAATTTATTAATTGGGTGGGAATATTTTACATAAGATATAATTATCTTCTAATTCAAATATTATTCTTTAGACTTTATATTTTAGTCTAAGAATAATTTACACTATGTTGCATTACATATTCCAACACTCCCCCTTAATGCAATATTGGGGAAAGGAATTATGAGACAAAGAAACATTATCCCCCTAAAGATACAAATGGGGATGAGAATCAAATGAGTAATATAGTTACAATGATCTTCTATGACCAAGAATGGTCTATAATAAGGCACCAATACAAAATGGGCCAAAATGAGACAGCAAGCCCCCAACGGAGTAGGTTCAGATACAAGCAGCTTACAAAGCCTTCCATCAACCATAAGTGGTTGCAAATGACAAGAAGAAAACATCACAAGGGTGTCTTCAGTAAGATTACAAAATCCCAAATGGAAGTATCTACAAGCTAAAAGCAGCTCAACATAAGATCAGTTAGATACATCATCATAAATATATTCACCACAACATATATGAATATCCAAATATGATAACAAAATTGATCTAAAAAATAGTGAACTATAAGTCATCACAAAAAAATGCCAATCCATACTTATAGTCACATGCTATATAGTTGATCAAAAAATATCATGTACAAAGTTGCATAAAGCAAACAAGGAGTACCATGATAATGTAAACTATAAAGTACCATGTACAAAAGTAACACAAGGCTAACAAAAAAGTACCATGTACAAGAGTTGCATAAGGTATATGAAAATAATAAAGTGTGTATACCGGTTGCATAAAGCCAACCATAAAATATCATGTACAAAAGTAGCATAAATGCTAACAATAAAGTACCATGATAAACCAATTGCATAATTCCAACTACATAAAAACATGTACAAAGTTGCACAAAACAACAAGAAAGTACCATGTAAAAGAGTCGCATAAAGCAATTGCATCATATACCATAATTGCACAATGTCATCTACAAAGTAACATGTACAAAATTTGCACAAGGCAAACAAGAAAGTACCATGTTCAAAAGAGATGCAAAAAGAAATTATACCACCAAAGATCAACTCATATATATAGCACAAAAAACCTCATAAGGATGAAGTTGTCATCACACAAGGGTAACTACAATTCATTACCCCTTGAGGACAACTTCACCAAACCAAGTGAGTCCCTCAGCTTACAAAATTGCTCCTTGGGAAGAGGTTTGGTGAACAAATTATCAGAATTAGAAGATGATGGGCAATACTCCACCTGAATAGTCCCATCCAATACCTTCTCTCTGATAAAATGGGCTTGGATTTCAACATGCTTTGTCCTTTGATGCATTACAATATTTTTAGCCAGGGCACTAGCTGATTGATCATCATGAAATATAATGATGAACTACTATAACCATCTTGCAATAAACAACTATAACCATATTGTAATTGAATAAACCAAGATCAACTTGCAATAGATTAACTTGCAATAAGAAGGTAACTAACCATAACAATCATCTTGCAACAAAATAAACTAACTTGAATTGAACCATAAAATATTTGTTAAATTTTAGATAGTCAATAAGTTAGTTAGTGTTCATTTTAGGTTTTGCTATAGCCTAATGAATTACCAATTCATCTCACCCAAGGTCAACCAAGCTACCCAAAAGGGTATAGGTACGAGGACCCAAAAAGGACTTGCTATCGATAGAGCAAATTCTTTTGGATTCAATAAGTGTTTAGAAAATATAAACTGTGTTGCAAGATTAAATAAATTTTAATCAAATACTAAAGTTGTGGTTAGTAAGTTGATTCATTTTTAACCTTCTTGATTAATATGAAAATTAGTAAATTGCAAGTTAGTTGGTTAGTAGATTGTTTAGTAGCAAGTTAGTAAGTTAGTATTTAGATTAGTTGAGATGCAAAATGTAATATAGATGAACAAGAGATAGTGGAGACATAAAGCAAAACACAACTATCTCTCCATCTCTCTCTCTCTCTCTCTCACTCTCTTTTCATTCTCTTTTACTTTCATAATGAGAGATACAAGTTACATTAATTTACAGTATGCTTCAAGCAAATACTGGAGAGAGATTAGAAGAAATTAATAAAAATAGGGGAAGAGAGTGAAAAAATTGATCCAAAATTGCCTTGTATACTCCAAAACATACTTGGATAACCTTGCAAAATAAGCAAACTCACAAAAAAACTTTGTTAATGTGAGACAAAAAAATATTGCATTTTAAGGAGAATAATAATAATTTTTAATACAAAAATTGCTTAAAAAAAATGCAATTAAATTAATAAAAAAAATGGCATGCAAAAGTTTAAATATTTTTATAAAGCAAAAATTTGTCAAAAAAACAAAACTGTTTTTTTTTTTTTTAAAAAAAACAAAACTGTTTTTTTTTTTTTATAAAGCAAAAATGTTTTTTTTTTTTAAAACAAAACTATTTTTTTTTATAAAGCAAAACTGTTTTTATTTAAATATATATATATATATATATATATATATATATATATATATATATAGCCAACTATTTTTTTTTTTTAATAAATAAAAAAATGACTATATATGGAAATAGGGGTTTTTGGGTCTTCCGGACGCAACCATGGGGTTTGTTTGGCTCCAAAATCCTTTCCAGCAAAAGCTTAATGCCAAAAAAAATTTAAAGATTTAAAATGAAAATATTTTTTGCAAAAGATCTACCAAATAGATCTAAAAACATAATAAATCTATAAACCCTAATGGCAGATTTGTAAAATAAGTTTACATAAAATACCCAAATATCAAATACATGCAAAAAAAATATATATACCTTAATGGGTTTTTCACCTCAAATGATTCAAGACACTTGATGGAGATCCCAACTATTGGGAAATAACTTTTTCCCAAGAAAGTAAATATTCCTAGCACCCTTAATTAATTTATTAATTGGGTGGGAATATTTTACATAAGATATAATTATCTTCTAATTCAAATATTATTCTTTAGACTTTACATTTTAGTCTAAGAATAATTTACACAATGTTGCATTACATATTCCAACACTTTCATGTCCTAAACATTAATTTTATTTCCAGAGGAAAGAATACTTTAGCATATTCCTTAGTAGTAAGGAGAACTAACTTCAACCCTTTTACAAACATAGGAGTTAAGAAGGACAAAGGGATCAAAATGATTTTCAAGCCTTAGTGTCAACTAAGCAAATTTTTTGGTAGGTATTTGAAAGTGATGAACAAATCATTGATTTTCTGGTGAGAGAAGACTATTTATCCACTATAAAGAGGATAAACCAAAAGAGATTGATCAACAGGATGTAATTTAACTTAAGAACAATCACATACCTAGAGGTTTGGTTACTCTAGAGAGCATGTTTGACAATGAAGACAAGAAAAATATCAGATCCATGGAAATCAATGAGAAAATATATACAGAAGTTGAAATAGAAAAAGAAAAGAAGCTCAAGGTTGGAATCCAATGTTTCCTAGAGGAAGAGGAGGATATCAAAGCTTTATGTGAGAAGTACCAAGATATTATAGCTTGGTCATATGAAGACCTCAAAGTATATGATAAGAAAGTTATCCAACACACCATTGAGCTAGAGCCTAATGCAAAACCTTTTAAGAAAAAGTAAAGACCTATAAATCCTAGGATAAAAGACATAATGAGAGAAGAGCTATTGAATTTTATAAAGACTAAGATCATTTATCCAATTAAACATTCAACCTAGGTAGCCAACTTGGTACCTGTGAGAAAAAAAATGGTGATATTTGCTTGTGTGTGGATTTTAGAAACCTTAATCAAGCATCATTAAAGGATCACTACCCCCTCCCATAGATTGAAAAAACCTTATAGATAGTGGCAGGGGCATAAATATTCTCACTATTTTATGGCTTCTCTAGATATATAACCAAATTTGGGTGAATAATGAAGATCAGTATAAAATGACATTCACCACAAAATGGGGAACCTTTGCATATCAAAGAATGCCTTTCAAGATACCTAATGCATGGGAAACATTCTAGAGAGCAATGGACTATAATTTTTGGGAACTGATTAACAAGGTCATTCTGATCTATTTAGATGACATGATTATGTTTTCTCACAACAAGAAAGACCACTTGGCACACCTAGAACAAGTCTTCTAGAAGTGCAGAGAATTTGGCATCTCCATCAATCCTAAGAAGTCATTCTTTGTAGTTCATGAGGTAAAATTGCTAGGTCATGTGGTATTAAAAGAAGGTATGGCCATTTATTTGGATAAAATTAAATCCATTCTTGCTCTTACACTACTTGTAAACAAAAAATCCTTGTAATATTTCTTTGGCCAGATAAAATTTGTGAGGAGGTTTATATCTAATTTTGCTTAGAAGGTGAGGTCTATATCCAAACTACCGAAGAAATATGATGATTTCAAATGGACTGAGATAAGGAAGAAAGCATTTGAGATCATCAAGCAATCCATTGCTACAGCTCCAGTGCTAGTCAATCCAGATTTTAGTAAAGACTTCATTCTTTATGCTTATGGAGCTGAGGAAAGCTATGCATCGGTGCTCACCCAAAAAAATGATCAAGGAGAGGAGCACCCTATATTATTTTGGAGCTAGAATTTTCATGAATATCTAGTTAAGTATAAATTTATTGAGAAATACGTATTTTCTATAATGAAATCATTGAAAAATTTAGGTAATATTTAGTTCAAAGTAAGACCCTAGTTTATGTTGTTCATTTGGATGTAAGAAGTTTTATTCTACAAGGAGAGCTGGAAGATAAGAGAGCTGGTTAGATCACTAATATCCAAGAATATGATGTGGAAATTCATCCTACCAATATGTTAAGATATAGAGCCCTATGCCAAGGTCTGATGGAAGCAACCGTTTTAGCAAAAATAATAGCTTTTCAGGAAACAACAAATTATTAGACTAAAGAATTATAGTTAGGTGAATCAGAATGGGTAGATCAGATGACTAAGTACTTTCAAATTGGGGTATGCCATCCTAATATTAATGCATCATAAATAATAAGATATAGAATGTAAGCTTTAAATTATGTCTTACTTCCAGAAGGTTTGCACAAAAGAAACCTTGATGGAGTTCTCCTTAGGTGCTTAAATTATGATCATCAATAAAAGGTCATAGAGGAGTTCCATGGAGGACTATCAGGAGAAAATTTATCAGGGAGAGTTACAACTTTGAAAATTATTAGAGTAGGCTATTACTGGCATACTATATTTAATGACACCTTCAAAGTCACTAGAGCCTGTGATAAATACCAGTGGCATGTAGGAAGGACAAGGAATGCATTATTTCCCCATAAGCCAATTAAAGTGGAAGAACCTTTTTATAAATGGGGTTTGGACTTCATAGGAGTTATCAATACACATTCCTTAGTTGATCACAAGTACATTTTGGCTGCTACATACTACCTCACTAGATGGGTAGTGTAGACATCTAAAATACATCATGTTTAGGAGACTACCCATATGGGCACATCCACAAACCATATGAACCCTCTTGGATCTCTCCAAGAGCAATAAGTTGTCCCAACCATTCAATTAGGGTAGTTTTGGACCATCTAGTCTTGGCCTATCTCAAGAAGAATGACCAACACACCTGGTCACTAAATATTACAATGGCCACATATGGCTATTGAACCTAATAGCTACTAGGATCACACATAGTCTGGCCAAGAATACAGGCCCAGATCATGTAGTCTAACTGTACCTTTACATAGATAATAGGTGGTATTTTGGTAAGAATATTCTTGTGCTCTTCTTAACTATCCCTTCCATGCCATTTGGTGACTGATGCTCCCCACTCGGGATGGTCAGTTGCATGCAATTTGGACTAAAGCTTCTCCAAGAATCCAAAGTTATAGATCTAAGAAGGAAGTCTACATATAGACTCTCTCATAAAAAGAAAATGATTTGAGAAGTTTTAGAGTCAAGCAACAGAGCCCTATCAAAATAGAGAGCCAAGCTATGCCCCTTTTGAGGAGTATTGGAGTGGTGTTTGATGAGGCTACAATCATGCACCAGTTTTTAGATCTATCATTCCCAACCACCAATCAGTGTAGGAGACATGCCAAGCGACCCTTGAACATCAATTTTATCAGAGAGGATAGTGCAAAAAACCATGAATCACAAGGAGGAGAGCTTCACATTGTGGCCATTGTCTTAGATAGTGACCCACAAGTATATCTTAGGGTATAAGTGTTATTATCAGGAAACAAAGTGAAGTTTCATTAGGAAATGAAATACTAAATAATACATGGTAGGCCCTTAATTAGCCCATGCAAAGTGGATCTCAATAGGATGCTGCTTAATGAATAGCTAACAACCTAACAACAAAATAATGTAATAATAGCTAAGATTAATGAAATATATGCTAACATCCCCCTTATTACATTATTTGGATAATGTAATAACTACTAGCTATGCTAACATCCCCCCATACAACAATATTTGGGTAAAGTATATAACTTCCCCAATACAGTGAAGAAGAAGAAGAGAAATGAAAGAATGGTGGCTTGTGCTTTGTCTTCGGCTCTGGCTCTGGCTCATGGCTCTGGCTTTGGATCTAAGTGTATCTCTAGATTTGTACCTTTGGGTCTATCTCTATATTTGTCGATGAATCTACCTATGGATCATTGCCTATGGATCTGCCTATAGATATACCTCTAGAAATTTGTCTCTAGGTCTGTATTTAGATCTGTCTCTAGGTTATTATCTATAGGACTGCCACTCATTTTGTCACTGGATTTGCCTTAGGGTCTACCATAGGTTTTACCTTTTTGGTAGAAGCCATAAAAAATCTCTTTCATCATGGTCTATTGTGTGAGATCTATCCATCCATAATCAATATTAGCAATGAACAATGCAATAATATTATTGATAATAATGCAATAGTTATATACAACTTTCTAGGATAATAATAGATCTAATGAGTAACAATAACATGCTAATAAATAACAATAATATACTAACCTGTTAATATTTGCTAACAATAATATATTAGCGAATATAGGATTGTAAAACTTATTCTATCCAATTAATATAATAGTTACTCTAACATCCCCCCTTATTACATTATTTGGGTAATAATATAACTGTCCCAAAAATAGTGAAGAAGAAGAGAAATGAAATAATGGTGGCTCATACTTTGTCTTCGACTCTAGATCTAAGCATACCTATGGATTTGTACCACTGGGTCTATCTTGGAATCTACCTGTGAATTTGCCTCTGGATCATTGCCTCTAGATTTACCTGTAGATCTACCTCTAGAACTTTATCTCTGGGTTTATCTTTAGGTCTATCTCTAGGTCATTATATCTAGGACTACCACTTGGGCTGTCATTGGATTTACCTCAGGGTCTACAATAGGTTTTACCTTTTTGGTAGAATCCATACAACATGTCTTTCATCATGGTCCATTGTGTGATATTTGTCCATCCACAATCAATATGAACCTTGTTGGATATTTTCACTTTGTACCAATAATTTGAAGAAGAGTGATTCATACATCCACATGAATCACAAGGATGTAATTTCCAACATCTAGCTACAACATGTCCTATTTTTCCACAATGATTGCAATAATGCTTTTTAGGAGTTGTAGGAGATTTAGGTTTTACAAACATGGTATTACTAGTACTTGCATGTCCAATATAGCCAAGGCCTTCATTCTTTGCCCTAACATTTAGCATTATTGGAGTTTTAATGCCTTGTTCATGTTTACCTAATATCTCACCATTGAATCCCATTTTATTCATTAGTTTGGATCCATATCCTTTGGTGTGTTTTTCAAAACACCCAATTTCATCATATTCATAAATGTTTTTAAAAATATGGTATTTGTCATTATTGATGAGATTATGGTGCTCATTTTTAGGAGGTTTAGTTTTTAAGTCACTAGTGTCACAAGTAAAATATGCTACTGTGATGAGATCACATGTGCTACAACTGATATCTACCATAGAAGGTAGGATATCGCCTGTATCACAACAAGCATTGGCCATCATGGGCTCAAGGTCACATGTGTCACAATAAGCATTCACCACCATGGGTTGAAGGTCACTTATATCACTACAAGCATTGATAATTAGGGGTTTGACCTCTATTTCCTCACTAATTTCCCTTTTCACTTTACGTTGTGCAATTTCAAGAGCATAAAATGACATGTATATTCCCATTATAGCACCAATAGGGATTAGAACACCATTTTTTTGCATGTCTTCACAATACATAGAATCATTGATTATGGCATCTACACCATTCCATAGTGTGAGAAATGTGCCATCTTCATAAAAATCCATCCCGTCCATGTGTGGGGAAAATTATGGGCCTTTAACTAATTTAGCAACATTAGTTGGTTTTGGGATAGTTTTCTTCTTTGATCTACCCATATTTTAAGGTGTCGGTCTCTACCAAAAATGCACCTTTTACAATAAAATTTTGCAAAAATAATCTAACTAAGGTGTCGATCACTACAAAAAATGCACCCTTATAAGTCTTCCCCCTTTTTTTTTGCAAAATTATATCTCCTCTTAGTGCAATATAGGAGATGGTGGAGATAAAAAATGGTATCCCACCTTAGTGCAAAAAAAATGCAACTATATGAAGCCTCAAAAAAATCTTACAAAGCTTGCCTCATAAGCAGATTAGCACAACATGTCACCAAAAAAAAATACCCCTGTAAGAAGTACTTCAAAAAAAAGAAGTTTGCTATTTATGAAACCTAAAAAGAGGTAAGCCCCCCTTTTATAAGGACTTCAAACAAACAATTTGTTATTTATGAAGCCTAAAAAAACAAGTTTTTAGGTTTGATGATTTTATGCCTTGTTGCCTTGACAATATTTAGCAACTTTTAGCAAATGATTCCCCCCTATGGTTGCAAAGTGATGGTGAAAAAAAAAAATTCCCCTTAGTGCAAAATAAATTGTCACTATGAAGCTTGTCCTTGTGAGGTTTTACAACTTTTTTTTTGCCTTTAGATCAATTTTGCAAATACACTCAAATTGAGTGTTGTCAATTATTTGCAAAAAAAAAAAATTAATTAAAGTTTCAAATAAAAAAATTAATTAAATATTTATGTACAATGATTGCAAACATAAATATTAATTAAAGTTTCAAATAAAAACTTAATTAATATAAAAAAATTGATGGGCAAAATTTTACCTCCTGGTGGGTGCGTCGGGAATGGAACCCTTAACCACACTGTGTTCAACTGTTTAGCAAGCGCCCTATGACCAACCAGGCTATGGGCTAGGATGAATAAAAATGAAAGGTCCTCACCTTTATGGACTACTAATCTGGCATCTTCTCTCCAAACTGGTGCTCCTCTTCGGTGTCACCTGCACGACGATGCTTGGCTCCACTCGCGTACGATTCACCTTCTCCGATCGCTCATGCTATAGAACCTTCAACTACTTTGTTCTACTCATTTGCATGATACATAATGATTTTAATCAATCATATGTGTTCAAAATTGCACATCACTAGAAAGGACAACTTTTTGAACCTATAGGTAGAGCGGAAACTATCAGGCGGTATTTGGTTGCATAATTTTTGCAACGTCGATACTGATTATGTAATGTTCCTGTTATACGTGGTTGATGGCAGTGATTACTCTTTCATGCCACTTGTCTCCTTGCTAGCGTGGTTTTTTTTTAATTTTTCATAAACTACGATCTACAATTTTTAGCTCTGCATGCAACCGCAACCGATCACGGTGAACTTAAAAAAAATATGTTTTTTTTTTTAACTTCTTAGCTCTGCATGCAACCGTAATGAGCTAAAATGAACTCTGGGTTTCAAGATATAGTGAACGAAGCCCCAAAAATTCAATCAGTCCATCTTCGAGTTTCAAAATGGTCACCATGGTTTTTCTCCCTTGATCAAGAAGAAATCCCAAATTTTGGATTCCTCATCGAACTGTCTTCTGCTATTACTGACCAATAGATGATTGGTGGTTGCTCCCTGTCACCTGCATAGTGGTGGGGTCATGTTCAATGTGTTGTGTCTGAGGGATGGTATATATTCGATTGATACACAGGTATTTCCTCACCATACAAGGGAGCACAAAGATCTAGATCTTGGGATAAATTATCCCACATTCGTCATGTGAATGTGCCTCCCTCTATTTAAAACACAAAAAATGTGATACTATCTCTAATTGCCTTTGGGAAATCACCACTACTTAGAAACATTTTGCCATGCATAGGTCATCTCACATGTACGAACACAACATCATGAATACCATAGCATAGCTTTGGTGTATACCATGTTACCTCGTAGGGACACACGTCTCCTCGTGTTTACCTTGTCTACGTCCTGCTCATAGGTTCATGACCACAACTAGTAGTCTGATGCATCCTATCCTAAATTAGGTCAGATATTAGTCTAGGGCATCATGTGTCCAACATCTCACATCTGCATATTAGATCTGGTCACCCATATTAGGTGTCAATACAATATCAGCCAATATCTCACATTCGCAAGTTATCGAGTCGTCTAGTCTAGTCGATCCAATCAGATCATTCCAAGTCCTCTGTTAGAGTAGTCCATGTCACGTACAGTATGTGTCAATCCTGATTAGGGCTAGTCCAGGTCCAATAGGATAGATCAATGGTCCTCATTATCAATTTGATTTAGATCGCTTAGTCCAAATCCAATGTTACAACACTCTATCGATATCTAGGTCTCTACCCAGCCAAAAATACCCTAGTTTGACAACAATAAAGCTCAAATATCACTAAGATGCCAATTTAGATCAAATATCTTAGATCTCAATAGGATTAGCCTAGGTCAGGTCAACCATCAAAGCTACAAGAGCCTCGACTCTCAGTATCTAATACCATGTCAAGAAATGAAGTGAATCTTCATTAGGAAATGAAAGACTAAATAATACATAGTAGGCCCTTAATTAGCCCATGTAAAGTGGATCTCAACAGGATGCCACTAAACGAATAGCTAACAACCTAACGAAAAAATAATGTAATAATAGCTAAGATTAAGGAAATATATGCTAATAGTTATTTTCTCTTACTGTTAGCTTAGCTTTGTCACTGTTTAAGTTATTGTTTGATCATAGTTTAGATCTAGTTTCGTTAATGTTTTTATCTCATATTTATGTAGCTTACCCCACATTTATTATTCTGTTCATGTTCATATTTCATTATCATTATCATGAGTATTCAGATCCACTAACAAAGGCCTCTTTTGAATAGGTAGCCCATCCTAATTAGTGTGCTTTGTTGTTTTCATGAGCATATGTATAGATCTTTAGGACCAGATTGAAGCAACAGGAGCATAAATATCCCTCCAAGACTAGATCTGGAGAAGGGGGTATCTGTAAGCCCCCATACAGTTTTATGTGTGGGACGAGGAGGTCTACATAGATGCACCATTCCCTTGTGGGGAATATATCCGATCACTGCTCTATATTGTGTAAATATTTGTATCAAAATTATGGGTATCCCTCAGAGGGACGAACTTGTAATCGAGGATTCAAGATATTAATAAATAAAACATCTTTATTTGTTTCTTATTTTTTGTGTTGCATGTGCTTTCAGTATTCTCATTTTTGTGCAAGTGGTAGCATATACGATATATTAATATTTCAAGTAGGATATCCAGGGTGTGCACTTCTCAAGGTCACACAGATGGTGATCATGGTGGTACCCCCACCAGGTTTTTATTTTTGGCCATTTTTTTAATCATTTGAGCATGTTTTTATGTGCAAGCTTGGCTGCTCTGGTTAACAGCAGCTAGTAGAGCTCAATCACTATAGCCTTTAGTGGCCATAATTAGCCACTCTAGTTAAAAGTGGCTAGCATTAGAGTACAATAGAGGATGGAATGTTCATCATTAGATGAGAAAGTGAGGTTGGTACAAATCCCTGATTCTCTATGATTTTTTGTCTATATTTATTTTCTAGAAATAGCAAGCAAAAAAACATAGTAAGTAGGGAAAAGTAAGGAGAATGAAAAAAACTGCATTGTACATTTCTTATATTTTTTTGGCTTCCTCTAGGTGCTACTAGGAATAAAAAACCTCTTATTGAAAGGTCTACCCTAGTCTCCAACGTGCTAGGATTTTATGTGATTATTTTACTTGCATGTGGCCCAATCAGTAGGTAATCCATTCACAAAGGAGGAGGTACATTGCATGAAAATCATCTAGAATAAATTAGATATGCATCTCTCTAAAAGCAAAATGTTCTTTTTAGGCATGTAGTGGTGTAAAGAATTCATGTTGGTTGATGCATCATTCTATATTTCAAATTTTAAAAGGAACCCCACACACTTGCACGTTCCACAATAACACTGGTAAGGTTGGATTTTATCACCAACTCCCAATTCAGATCGGTGATGTTGTAATTCATCTCCTTCCACTAGATTTCCCCCTAGATGTCCTTAGAATATAGAGCTCTTTTTTAGTTGGTGTAGGTCACTTGTATTCAAACTATCTCCCACTATTTCATAGCATTAGAGCTAGGCGAACCCCCCATTGGGATTTAAGCGGTGTACCGTAGAGTCTTTTGAGAAATCATGTTTGGCACTAGTGTTCCTAGTTTCCACTTTGATTGAGTTCCCTCATTATAAGTCCAAATATGAAAAAGGAATCAAGATCAATAAAAATACAAACACACCAAACAAGTTTAGGGAGCACACAAATCCTTAAAAGAGATAAACACTTGCTTGTTTCATTTGTGTAATTTGGAAACTAATCAAGAAGACAATGCATAATTAGAATGGTGAACACATGGAGCAATCACCCCCAATCCAAAATTGAGGGGGAGACTAATGATCCTCACACTCATAGTCACACTGGCATGGAGCTACCCACCCATAGTATAGTCAGATGAAGTTTGGTAAGTCTTAGGGGTGACAATTCAACCCTTGGGAGAACTCCATAAGAAACCCCATCAAGAGATACACATCTAGTAGAAACGAGGAGGCATAAAGGCCCTCCTTGACACATAGGGATGAGGAGTCTTCATGGTGCCTCTCATCACATAGACAAGAGGGGGCATCATGACGTCCCTATTCACATTGATATACGAAGGCATCTCGATCTCCCTCATCACACAGACATATGAAAGCTGCAAGACCTCCATCCTTGCATAAAAATGAGGAATTTTCAAGACCATCCTTATCACATAGACATGCAAGGGTTACAAGACCCCAAGTTTCATAAGAAATGCATAGGATAAATCTACCTATTGAGGGGAAATACTGTAGGACTACACCCAATTGTAGACTCTGGACATCCTAAAGCCTCCCTACAGATGGGATGGTACCTTTAAACCATGAGCTCATTGGTACCAATGGGACCCTGTGGGATCAACCATGGATAACCTAATAACTTGATGAGTTGGATCGAGTTCCCTTGAGACCAGCTCCTAGAATTATTGCTACCAAATGGTCTACTTCAGGAAGTTTGTATAGTGTAGCCACCAGATGCACCAATGAACTAAGAGAAGCTTCAGAGAAATCCCACAACACATTAACTTCTTCAGATCAAGAGTGTACTCAACCCTTAATATAGTACACTAAGCAATTTTCCCTAGCAGATAGGGGTAGGCATACAACAAGAGTCTCCATGAGAGGTCACAAAATCAGAACTCCTCGTACAGAGGTAGAAAGACATGAGTCCTCAATAGCAGGTCACTTTGATCACCTACATAGGTTGGAAGAAGAGCTACTCATTGAATGGAAAGCATGGAATATCTTGAGTAATAAGAGCATAGGAAAATGCACCTATGCTTACAAGAGAAACTCTCAAGATAATAAAGAGAGGAGCATGAGGAGCTAGTATAAATACTAGCTCAAATAGACATACACATAGTTGGTGAGAGGTATCAACATGGAAGGCATGCTGGTTATCCATAAGAGAGAGGCACTAGGCAAAGATATGATTACACCCACCATGCTCCACAACATCAACAACACCTAGACCCTAAGAAAATGCAATACAATGAGGACCATATAAGGATGGAGGATCAAGAACAAACCCATTCTGAACCTCCAAATGTGGCCATGGGAGATGAAATCCAACACCTAATTGAGGTAAACACTGGGCTACCTCCTTTACCATCACAAGTAAACCTTTAGGAACATGATATCATTTCCTTGAAGGTATACCAAATAATCAATGGAAGAGTCAAGTCTATTGAGAAGGATACAAGTGGATAAAATCCAACGTTAAACAATATACACAACTAGCCTTTGTGCCCATCAGTCCCAAGTCTTGCATATCCTAGGAACTTTGAGATGCCTATATTAGACAATTTTAAGGGAGAGGGGGATGCACAAGAACACATAATAAGCTTCATGAATGCATTCTTCCACCTTGACAAAAATGATGCCCTTATGCTAAGAACATTTATTACGACATTATCGAGCACAAAAATACAATGGTTCAACCAGTTGCCCAAGAATAGCATCACCAGTAGTTGGTGAATATGTTCATAGAATGGTTCTCATTTGGAGCCAAGAATAAAGTGAACCTATCTAATCTGGCCAATTTGAAACAATATGATGATGAGCTAGTGATGGACTATAGGGATAGGTGGAGAAAAATCATGTCAAAACTATCATTCTTCATCCCCATAGAGGAACTTCTATGGATTTTCACAAAGAGCTATGTAAAATACATTTCCCTACTCTTGCAGCTACAACAATATGAATCATTCGAAGAAGCCTTGGCCCAATCCAAGATTATTAAAGAAATTAATGTGGAAAAAGGAGACCTTAAGCTCCGTAACAAGAAATAATGTAGCAAGAAAAATCAAAATAATAAAAATAAGCATAAGCAGGCCAAGTCTGCTAAAGTTAATCAAGTTGTATTGGTCGCACCAAAGGAGGGGAATGGACAATGACCCCAAAATTACCAAGCTCACCATTTTGCAGCCAACTATGACCCTAAGAACAATTAGGGTCAGAACAAGGAATGGTGGCCACCTTGATACTACATGCCTATGAATGAATCAATGCAGTCAGTGTTTAATCAGTTAAATGAGGCATAGAGGATAAGGTTTCCTGATATACAACTTCTAGATCCTAACCTTCCCAAGCCAAGGGGATACAGGGAAGAGTAATACTGCCCATACCATAAGAGATAAGGGTATGACATTGAGAATTGCATCAGATTCAAGAATTTTGTGCAGAATATGATAAATAAGAGAGATCTAAAATTTGACAACCCGTTAGCTCTTGATAATAGAGATATGGGTATATGCCAGAACTTGTTGCCCAATCATGAGGTCCCTAGAGATTAGGATCTCTAAGTTAAATAGGTCTAGGTTGAGCCACCCATTCAGGGGTGCATCATAATGGTCAATTTGGTTAATATGGTAACCAAGCGTCAGAGATATGGTCAACCACAACATCTAGTGGCTCCCATCAATATCCTAGCTACATATCAATAGAGACAAGTGCATGACAAACCTCCTGGTCCATCGGTGAGACTTGTGGTGACTATCAGAGTAGACTAGAACAAAATATACAAATGAATCTAGCTAAGTTATCCATGTATGAGCTCATACAATAGTCCCCTAAGCACAGAGAAAATTTATGTATATTTTGAGATCAATCGAGCTCTAGCCCTAGAACTCGAATGCATTCATACATTTTGTAGGGTAAGTGCAACGATTTCAAGAGCCAATGATTTATTTTTACAATCACAAAATTAAAGTAGTCCCTACTGCTTTAGCAGACCCACCTCTGCACATTATTGTGTCAATCAATGATATTCCATTCAAGTGGGTCCTGATCGATACGGGCTCATCGATCAACATCATCACCACTAAGGATATAGGGAACTTGAAGATCCCTAAGTCCAACATTATCTTGACTTCCTACACGCTCAAGGCTTTCAATGATGCGATGTGCTCCACCGTGGGTACGATCATTCTACCAATAAAAGTAGGACATAAGACCATACCTATGATGTGTCATGTGCTAGAAGGGGTGATGCAATATAATATCCTTCTAGAGCATCCCTAGATTAGAGATATGTAGTGTGTGCCCTCAATCCTACACCAATGCATCAAGTATGTGCATAAGGGATAAGTTCACATGGTTCCATCCAATGAAGAGACATTCAAGTACATGCATCAAGTAAATTTGCTATGATATTGTTTCCTTCCATCAAGAAAATTCTACATAAGGCCTTCATCCCCAACCATGTAGCTAGGTAGCAAAAGCAGATCAATGCAAAAGTGACCCCTCCATATTGGTACCACCACCTACATCCAAAGCTACTGGCACTTCTAAAAAGCCTTCTACAGATAATGCAAAGGGAAAATAGAAGCTGAAGGCACCCCTAGTGGAGGAAAGAACTAAGGAGCTCCCGACCATAGCCACTATAGGAATCCCTACTCCCATGGAGGAGGAACAATCCTAGGAAATAGTTGAGGAAGCACCACATCTTGCTTCACCTGCATTATCAACAATATCATCTGCACCACAAGTGACAATTCACCTAGCCAACACAACACTATGTGAGTATCTTATGCAAAATGTAATGTTCACACCAATCATTGAGTCTGCATAAGACATGGGGTGGCCAAGGATCCCAAGTGTACTAGTAGGAATAGTGATTTCTTTGGGAATGCCACCCAACCAGACTAACTTCATATATGCTGGGATAGATTATGTCCATGATACTCCTGATCTAGAAAGGGATGAGGATGAACCTTTCACCATAAATTTTTATTACTTGTCGAATCCAGAGTTCACTCTAAAGTACTTTGAGCAATGTCACTGGAAAGGCTATGGCCTAGGCCTGTATGAGCAAGGATGTTAGTTGCCATTTCAACCACAATACCAACTACATATTGATAGGTGTGGTTTGGGCTATCAAATGGAGAGCCATGATGACTCTCTAGAAGTATCCTTAGATAGGCTAAGCATTGGGTTTGAGGAGGACATCGATTGGAACCCCTATCACCCCCACACAGAAACCTTTGGGGTGATGAGTGGGTGTCGACGATCAATATTGCACCATCTATGATATATTTATAGACACATAAAACATGTCATGGTTAGGGAGACTACTCACATGGGTACACTCATAGGTCATGTGACTAAACCTTGGGACCTTCCAAGTGTTAAAAATGGTTTTTACCACTCAAATAGGGCATTTTCAGCCCATCCAAGCCTAGCCACTGTAGACCAAAGTGGCCAACATCCAGTCGTTGTAGCTCAGAGTGGCCAAACCTTAGCTACTATAGATGACAACAACTAAAATTTAAATGCATTTTGCCACCCATATAGCCTAATATTGGGTGAAAGTGGTAGTTTACATGCAATAAGTATGAGCGAAGACAACTTTGCATTCCTTCTCATAGCCAATCTACATGGGAGTCTTGAGTCCAAATTTTGACTTCAGTTAAACATAGAAAAAACAAAGAGCTTCTCATGCTAACACCTATTAAGCATGAGGGATTCAGTCTTAGGGTTTGAACATTGACCTAGGGCTTCAAACACTTTATAAGGAGTAAACCTAAAATAACTATGGGACCTTCTTCGCAGACCTTCTTTCATCAATCAGAGAGAGAGAGAACATCATACATCAAAACTTTGAACAGGTTGGATCATTGAGGAGAGCTTCTAGAGACTTGGAGAGATTCCCTTGGAGATCGATTATTGTAGCATATCCCTGTCGGATTGGAGGAAAAATTTGAACACATAAGGTAATAATTTTAACATTAGTAGTATACTTGATCCCATAGCCTTTGGATCAATAGAGAGATTTCACCTTAGAGGCCGCTATCCTGGATAGTGGCCCGCAACCTAGTCTAGGGTTTTAGGTGTTAATATCTATTATTCTACTTTCTCTTTAATTTTATTAGCATAAGCGTTATTTCAGTCATTCACATTCATAGTACTAGTTTCATTGCATTTTTTCCATTGTGCTTACTCATTGATAACAACCTCATCTGAGGAGGTAATCTCAGACATCTAAGCATGTGTTGTTGTTTCATTGATTTCAAGGCTATAGGTTCATCGAGAAAATCCACAATGTATGATAGCAAGAGGATCCCTCTAGCAATCAGACCTAGATAAGGAGGCATCTGTAAGCCCTCATACATTTATGTGTGCACAATAGGGAAGCCTGATAAAGCACACCCCCTATGTTAGGGGATATTTTATACACTTGCTGCTCTCTTTGTGTGTAAAATCATGTATCAAATGAAGGGTATCAATTAGAGGCATTCATATGTAACCAGATCTTGGGAATATTAATACAAAAAGCATTCATTCATTTATTTCTTTATATTTTGGTTATATATGCTTTATGCATTTCACTTATTGCATGTTTAATATTAAAGGATTCAATCAAATTGCAAGTAGAGTAGTTAGTGGACGGTGCACCACTTCCCTAGGGTCGCTACATATGGCGATCATGGTGGTACCTCTGCCTAGTTCTTTAGTTTAATTTCATTTTCTGCCACTTCACTGACTTGGGTTTTGTGTGCAGATTTAGCCGCTCTAATATACAATGGCCAACAATCAACCACTCTAGTCTACAATAGCCAACAATTAGCCACTCTGGTCTATAGTGGCCAGAAACCAGCTGCTCTGGTTGACAATGACTAGAACTGGAGTGTAGTAGAGGTCAAAACATTGATTCTCTGAGCTGGATTAAAGGTTGGTACAACTTTTTTGACACTTTATGGTTTTATGTCTATTTTTTTCTCTTGAAAATAGTGATAATTAAGACATTTAAATTTGGAGAACTAAAAGAATGAAAGAGAAAGAACTTGCATATTACACATCTTAGGTTTCATTTTAGATTTTCCACTAGGCATTGCTAGGAACAATGGCTTATATCTATAAAGTTCACCCTATAATCCAATGTGCTAGATACTATGTGTTGGTTTGCTTGCTTTGAGGCATTTCTAAAGTCCATACTTGCACCTAATAGAGTGCATTCATTAATCTCATAATAGCTATGCACCTTTCTAAAAATTGAAATGCATTTTGCATTAGGCATATAGGAAACAATCATTGTTGTTGTATGATGCATTCTTACTCATGTAAACTTAAAATAAACCCCACCCACACACATATTTTAAACATTGGGGAGTTGTATTTCATCACCAACCCTCAATTTAGTTTGGTGATATTGGTATTCATCTCCTTCCACTGGTTTACCTCCTAGAGCTTCCTAGAAATGGATTGAGGAACTTACTTATAGTGGTACTAAGTTACTTGTGTTCAAATTATCTCCCACTATTGGAACAATCATTGGTTTATAGTGGAAGAGCTAGGCAAACCCCCCACTGGGATTTAAGTGATGTACCCTAATATCTTTTGATAAATCATGTTTGGCATCAATGTTCTTGATTATCACTATGGATGAGTCTCCTCATTCTAAAATCAAGAACAAGAAACAACAAAACATCAAAATATAGTAAACAATTTAAGGCACACTTAAAGTTGTAATCATGATAAATATTTGTTTGATATTGTTTGGTCATATTTAAGTGCAACAAAAAATCTAAATTTCTAAAAATAATGGTCAAAAAAAGAAGTAAACATCCTAATTCTGATACTGAGGGAGCATCTAAAGCAATACATAGCATTAGGCGAAGTCATAGTAACATTGAAAGACCTACTCGAAAGACTGTGAGATGTAGTTCCATGAGTCTAAGGGGTGATAACCCAACCCTTAGGGGATATCCTAGAGAAACTCCAAACAGGGAACCACATCAGGGAACTACATCACATAAATACAAAGAGACCTCATGACCACCATCATCAAGGAGACACGAGGAAGACTCAAGGCCTTCCTCTAAACACACAAAAATTCTCAGAGACATGAGGAAGCTTCAAGAGCTTCCTCCTCACATGGACATAAGGAGGGTTCTAGAACCTGTTCTTCACATAGAGATTATGAGGTTTCCCCATATCCATCCTCATGGAGGGTAGAGAGGGCCACAAAATCCTCATCACCAAGAAGACACAAAAGAGTCACAACATCCCAATATTCACATGAGACACTTAGAATAGATCAACCCACTGAAGGGTATGAAACAAGAGATACATCCAGTCATAGACATCAAATAGAAGATATCATTCACATAAGAGGAAGGATTCCAACAAACTATAACCTCATTGGAGTAAATGGCACCCCATAGGATCAGCCATGGAAAACAAGATAATTAGATGAGGTAGATCAAATTTATTCGAGACCACCTTCCAAAACTATAGCCATAGATAATTCTACATCTAGAAGTTCATGAACCGTAACTTCTAATCCCACTTCTCAAAATGGGGGTGCCTCAGGGTGACACCGTAGTAAAAATATAGAGTCTAATCATAGAGACACTCAACAATACACTAAAAAAGTCACATTAGATAGCAAGAGCAAAGAAATAGCAGAAACCTCTTCAAGAAATATGTAAATCAAAACCACTATAACAAGATTAGATAAGCATGAGTCTTCTATGACCATGCAAGTTAATCGCATGTTACGATTAGAAAATACCTTGTGCAAAGAGTGAGAGCTTGTAGAAGCTCTCAAACATGATAAAAAAAGAGAATGGTTTATGCACAAACATGAGCAATATTTAAGAGAGCAAACTGAGCAACTAGCTCATAGCAACCAAAAAGCAAATAGAAATGATCATCAGAGAGATCAACGCGCTGACTCACCAAGAGAGGAGTACATTAGAAAAGAAGGAAACCCATAAAAAAACCACCCTCCAAATCATGAGAAAAATATAACTGGTGGGGAAAGGGTAAATCTAATAGAACAAGATCAAGCACATCCTGAATCCCCTCATATGAGGAAATAAGATAGAGAAAATCAAATGGATAGAGGGTTACCTCAATAACCACCATGGGGAGGTCTAGAAGAGGAGGAACTCCTCACCTAAAAGGCATTCCAAGAACTTGCTAAAAATATGAAGTCATTTGAAAAACAAGAGATGGCTGGTAGCCAACCAACATTGAGTAAAATACACAATCAACCATTATGTCCATCTGTCCCTAGCCCCACATGCCCTAAGAATTTTGAGATTCCTAGATTGGAAAATTTTAAGGGTGAAGAAGATGCACAAAAGCATGTTACCAATTTCATCAATGCATATTTTCATCTTCAATAAAATGATGTTCTTATGCTCAGGATATGCATTATGACATTTGCGAGCATTGCCACCCAATGGTTCAACCAGCTACCCAAGCATATCATATCTCATTTTGAACAACTAGTGAACTCTTTCCTGAAATGTTTCTTTTTTTGTGCTAAGAGGAAAGTGAACCTTTCATACCTAGCCAATTTGAGACATTATGATGATGAGCCAGTGATAGATTATAAGAATAGTTGGAGAAAAGTCATGGTAAAATTATTATTCTCTGTCCCCATAGAAGAAATCGTTCGAATGTTCACCAAGATTTTTCCAAACATATTTGTCTCTTGCTACAACTTCAAAAATACCCCTCATTTGAGGAAGCCTTGGCACATGCCAAACTCATCGAGGACATAAAAGTAGATGAGGGAACCATCAAATTTTGAACCAAGAAGGAGTGGAACAAAAATGATAAAAATGGTAAATACAAGCAGAAGTAGGAAAACCCTACTCCAGTTAATCAAGTGGTATTGGCTATGCCTAAGGATACGGCTATGCACCAACCCCATAATTATCAAGCACAACCTCCACTAGCCAACTATGATCAAAATAATAATCAAGGGTGAAACAAAGAATGAAAACCCCCTCACTATTTTACACTATTTATAGAATCAATGCAATCAATTTTCAACCAATTGATCAAGGTAGGAAATATTAGGTTCCCCGATATACCTCTTATAGATCCCAACCATCCTAAGCCAAAAGGATATAGGGAAGATCAATTTTACCCTTATCATAGGATATTGGGGCATAATATTTAGGTTTTCATTGGTTTCAAGAACCAGGTGCAAAACATGAATGAGGCGGGAGAACTTAAAGTGGACAACCCACTGGCTCCTGAAAACAGAGATATGGGCATCTAAAAAAACCCACTACCAAACCATGAAGCCCCTAGAGGGCAAGGTGCACAAGTCAATCAGTTTTGAATTGATACGCCTACCCATGGATGCATTGGGATGGTTGAAATTGTCAATATAGCAACCAGAAGTAGACGGTATGGTCAATCGCAACCTCTTGTAGCTCCCATTAACGTCCCCACTACACCTAAGTAGAGGTAGGGGTAAAAATACCTTTCAGGTCCACCAACCCGACCTGTGGTAACTATTTGGGGTATACTTGAGCAAAACTTACAAATGACTCTGGCTAAGCTATCCATCTATGATCTCATACAATAGTCCCTAAAGCATAGGGAGACCTTGATGGAGATTTTAAGGATGATTGAGCTCCAACCACAAGATCCAAATGCATTCACCCATTTTGTGGGACAAGTACAAGAATTCTAGGAACCTGTAATTCGATTATATGATTATGAGATTAAGATAGTACCTACTGCCCTATCAGACCCTCCGCTGCACATTGTGGAATCATTCAATGATTTAAATTTTAAGCGGGTCCTAATCGATATAGGTTCATAAATCAACATCATCACAAAAAAATCAATAGAACACCTTAAGATACCCAAGTCCAATATCATTCCAGGAGCCTATACATTAAGGGATTTTAATGATGCTTTATGCAATACTATGGGAATGATAGTCCTACCTATCAAGGTGGGGCATAAGACCATCCCCATGATGTTTCATGTCTTGGAAAGGGCCATGCAATACAACATCCTCCTAGGGAGACCTTGAGTAATGGACATGAAATATGTTCCTTCGATCTTCCACTAATGTGTCAAGTATGTGCATGATAACAAAGTCTACATGGTGTTGGATGATGAAAAGCCATTCAAGTATGTTCATAAGGTGGATTGTCCAGGATAATTTGTGATTCCTTCTACCCAATTGTATGTAGGACCTTCATCTTTAGCTACACAACTGAATGATAAAGACAAAGGGGTATAAAAATACCCATCTGCATCAACAACTAATATTGCACACAAAATGACTAATGCTTCTAATAGACCATCAATGTCTAAACCAAAAGATAATTAGAAGCTAAAGGCACCCATGATTGAGGAAATAAATCCCAAGGAAGTGCTAACCATAGATGTTAAGAAGATTCCAAATCCCACAAAGGAGGAAGATCTCCAATATCAAGCTAAGGACATACTAGAGCCCACTTCGCCAGTGTCATTTATAGGATCATCCACATCACATGTGACAATACACTTGAAAAGTATGGGGATAGGAGAGTATCTTGTGTATAACATAATATTTATGCCCATAATAGAGTCTACAAAAGATATGGGATGGCAAATAGACCTAAGACCACTAGTGGGAACAATGATTTCACTTGGAATCCCTCCCAACTAGACAAATTTCATCTACGTTGGACTAGACTATGCCCATAAATCTACTAATGAAGAAGAGAACAATGATAAACTATTCATCATAAATGTTTGTTACCTCTCTAATCCTAAGTTTACTCTAAGCTACTTTGAGTGCTACCATTGTCATGGTTACAATCTTGGTATATATGATCAGGGGTGTAGGCAGCCATTCGAGCCACAATACCAGCTTCTATCTGATATATTTGGGTTAGACTATCATATCAAAGGTCAAGATGACTCTCTAGAAGTAGCCTTAGATAGATTAATCTTGGGGTTAGGAGAATACATCGATTTTATTCCCTATCACCCACCAAATGCAAGATATCCAAGCAAAATACAAGTGGTGGTGGTAAGCATACCACCTCCTGAGACTTATCATCCAAGTTCCATAAATGAGGCCATCCCAATAGGTTGCAACTTGTGGTATGAGGAACGAGAAGGAAATGGATACGAGGGAAATGATGATGAAGCACATACAAGCTTAGCCTATAATGGGACTCGCTATTTACAAAGCCTTCCCTGGTCTGGCGATAATGAGAGTGGGTACATATCGGATGAAAGTGGCTATGTGTCAGAGGACTCAACAGAGAGAGCCTACCTAGGAATAAGGTAATTGCCCCATAACTTGGGGTAACATACTAATGCAAATGGCATCTTCATAAGTGAAAAATAATATGAGGATGAGATGAAGATGGCCTACTTAGGGCTAATAGATGTGCCCATTACCTTGGGGTCACATACCAATTCTAATGAGTTTTGGATAAGCGATGACAAATTTGATGATGAGACTAAAATGGCTTATCTTGTACCTCACCACTTGCGACAGGTTGACATGTTGGTAGAAATAGAAGTGGTACTTCATGCCATAGACCCTGGCTTGTAGTTTTTGGGGAGACCTATTGACTTGAATTTCATTCATCACATGGTCAATCCCCCTTCGTTGATGTTCAGATAACTCTTAGAGCCCAATGATACTATTATTCGACTAGTTCATGGGTAGGATCCAAAGATTCCTTTTCCTCCAGAGCCTCATCGTGAGTATAGAAGGGAAACCTTTGAGACAAGATTTCATCCATGTGGTTCTGGATATTTCATTCCATCTATCAACATAATATCCATTGATTTGACCACTTCACTTCATAACCAAGTATATCCCACTAAACCTTTATGTCTTAATACAAAGTCTATTGATTGGTTTCATGTTGATTCACCCATAGAGCCTGAGGATATTTTCTCTAATGAAGATACATTACAACCATTCCATTTTACATCAGGATGTGCATATGATGTGTTCCATGCTGGTATGGATCCTAAGTCAGTAGGACCTATAAATCCCATCGATGACATTCACTTGATACCCACGCCTCACCAATTGGAGGATGGGTCACATATGGCTATAGAAGTGACTTTCAAGGTGGACATCAGTGATGATCCTACTCAACCAAAGAAAGTCAAGTTCGGAGAAAGTCTATCTCCAGAGGAACAAACCATCATTATCCCTCTTCTCAAGGAGAGACCAAATCTATTTGCTTGGACTTATAAGGATATGCCAGGTATTGATCCAAATTTAGTTGTTAAAAACCTTTAATTGGATTCCCTAAAGAAGCCAGTGAAGCAAAAATTGAGGAAGATGCATCAAACCATCACTTTGATGGTAAAAAATGAGTTGTAAAAACTATTGGATGTGATATTCATAGTTCCCATAGAGTATCCTGAATGAGTCTCGAACATGGTGCCCGTGAGAAAACTAGATGGAAGAGTCCGCATTTGCATAGATTTTAGGGACTTGAATATGGCAAATCCAAAGGATTCATTCCCATTGCCAAACCTAGATGCTCTTGTTGATGCCACTATAGGTCATGAGATACTCTCCCTAATGGATGGGTTTTCTGGATACAATCAAATCCAAATCAAACCCGAAGACTAGCATAAGACTGCCTTCATTACTCCATGGGGAAATTTCGGTTACAAGGTGATGTTATTTGACCTGAAGAATGCTGGTGCCACATACTAGTGGGCCATGACATACATATTTCATGACTACGTACACATAATCTTGAAAGACTACATGGATGACTTGTTGGTCAAATATTTAGTACGATAATAGCACACTAAAATCCTTACAAAAGTCTTTAATCACCTCATAGAGCACAACGTCAGATTGAATCCTAAGAAGTGCATGTTTGGCATGAATTCTAGTAAGCTCTTAGGTTTCATTATTTCCAAGAGAGGCATTTAAGTCAATCCTAAAAAAGTAGAAGCTATAACATAAATGGCCACCCCTACCAACATTAGGGAGTTAAAAATCCTACAAGGCAAGGTAGCATCCATCAAACGGTTCATTGCACAATTATTAGACAAGTGTCAATCCACGAATCAATTTCTACATAAGGATATCCCATTTAATTGGGATGAAGAGTGCCAAAAATCCTTTACAGATATCAAAATATACCTGGCAACACCGCTAGTGCTAGATCCACCAAGGCTAGACATACCATTTTTGCTATACATATCGGCTACTGATTTTGCTTTGGGTACCATGTTGGTTGAAAATAATGCGCAAGATAAAGAGCAAGCCGTATATTATATTAGCTACACCTTGGTGAGTTAAGAGTTGGGATATGTGTATGTAGAAACGTTGTGCTTAGCAGTGGTCTTTGCAACCAAAAAATTGCAACACTACATGTTGACCCATATGACTTACATTATATCAAAATAGAATCCTTTGCAGTATATGATGAATAAGACCTATCACAATACACGTACTGTAAAGTGGATCATGCTATTGACATAATTTGATCAAGAATTTATAAGCCAAAATTCCATCAAGGGACAAGTCATAGCAGATCAACTAGCAGAGGCACCTCTTCAGGATAGCAAGCCTCTCACAATAGAATTGCTTGATGATGCAGTCTTCACATTATTAGATCTACCAAAACTTGAAGAACCTGAGAAACAAAGAGACATGGAATTGTTCTTTGATGGTTCAAAGTGCGAGCAAGGGGTGGAGTAGGGATAGTATTTGTCACACTGTAGGGCACTCCATTTCCCTTATCATTCAAGATAGACTTCCCTTGCATGAACAATAACATAAAGTATGAGACCCTGATATTGGGACTTCAAATAGCTGTGGAAATAGGCATTAAAATATTGAATATATTTGGTGAATCCTTGCTCATAGTGAACCAAGTCAAAGGATTTCTCTAATTCAGGTGCTCACTCCTAAAATATTACAAGGAGCTTGTTGACACTTACCTAGCCTGACTAGAATGGTATGACATTGAGGCAATCCATCGTACGTCAAACAGATTTACAGACACCATGCCATCTTTGGGATCCTTAATCCCTTAGAATCTGTCTACTGATTTCATGATAGTTCATATCAAAGTGCTCGTATTTTCAATAATAGGACGTGAGGTTATTAACAATCTAGAGTCAATCAACATGATCCAGACCAAACCAACTTTAGGATTGGTCCTTCAAAGTTGGATCTTTCTTGCAAACAACACCTTGGGAATCTTTGATCTCTCAAGGTCTTGCAGAGTGTGGAACAACCATTCATCATAGGGTTGTTTTCCAATATATATTCACAAATGCTGGATAACAAGAGGAACATGCCATTTTATCCATAGAAGTTGTGGCTTATCAAGATTGGCTATCCCAATTGCAAAATTTCTTGAAGCTTGGAATAATACCGTAAGGTCTATCGCATGTTGAAATATGAACTTTTAAACAAAAGCTGACTAGATACATTAATCTAGGAGAGATCCTTTATAGAAGAGGTTACGATGGAATGCTCATTCGTTGTCTTGAGCCCTAGGAAGCATCTTGGACAATTTTTCAAGCTCATAATGGTATGTGTGGTGGTAAATTTAGTGGAATGGCCATCATTAAATGCATTTTGAGAATGGGTTACTATTGGCCCACTATGAAAAGAGACTATTGTGAGTATGTCAAGAAATGCGTCAAGTATCACCATCATGGAAACCTCACCCACTTGCCATCACAAGCCTTACAACCCATCCAGGTAGCATGGCCCTTCTTGCAGTGGGGATTAGACTTAATTGGGAAGATCTCTCCCCTATATTTAGGTTGACACACATTCATCATAATGGCCACTAAGTATTTCACCAAATGGATCGAAGTGATCCCCTTGACATCGACAAATGGACCAAGGATTATAGAGTTTATACTCCATAATATCATAAGTCATTTTGGGGTCCCTTCAAATATTATATCGAATAATGGGACATATTTCAAGAACAAAAATGTGTATGCTTTAATGAACAAATACCACATCCAACATAGTTTTTCAACACCCTACTATCCACAAGCAAATTTGCAAGCAAAAGCCTCAAATAAAACAATCATCTCCATCTTGAGCAAGATAGTGAGAGATAATCATAGGGACTAGTATTTGTAGTTATCTCTAGAATTATGGGCATATATGACTAGTGTGCAGATGCCCACTGGAGCAACACTATTTCACTTGTATAGGGCACTGAGGCCATCATGCCCCTAGAATTGGATATTCTAACCTTGAGCGTAGCATTGAAGGACTTCATAGATGATGACACTGCATGACAAGGTTGCCTTGATAAGTTAATGCTTCTTGATGAATGATGAGTTAATGCCTTGGAGCATATCCGTGTTTATTAGAATCACCTTGCATGAGCATACAATAGTAAAGTCCATTTGAGGGAATTCAAATTTGGGGATCTTGTGCTCAAAGAAAACCAACATAACTCAAATCTATCACCACATTTGCGAGACAAATTTGTGGCAAATTGGATAGGCCCCTACATGATTCAAAGAAGGTTTGGCCTAGAGTATATCGCATCACATATTTTGATGGTATTGAAGAGCCTGAACCTCTAAATATCATTCATCTGAAGGTGTTTCATTCATAAAAATAAAAAACATTCAAATATGTCATAAAAATAAAAAACATTCAAATATGTTATAAAAATAAAAAAACATTCAAATATGTCATAAAATTAAAAAACATTCAAATATGTCATAAAAATAAAAAACATTCAAATATGTCATAAAAATAAAAAAACATTCAAATATGTCATAGAAATAAAAAACATGGTCACCTCAATCACAAAAATGCTCCAAGGGTACCCAATCCACTTGGTCAAAATCAATCAAAAAGCTCCAAAGGCATCTTAAAGCCCTTTGGTCAAATCAAATAAAATCACAAAAATGCTCCAAGGGTACCCAATTCGCTTGGTCAAAATCAATCAAAAATCTCCAAAGGCATCTTAAAGCCCTTTGGTAAAATCAAATCAAATCACAAAAATGCTCCAAGGGTACCCAATCCGCTTGGTCAAAATCAATCAAAAAGTGCCAAAGGCATCTTAAAGCCCTTTGGTCAAATCAAATCAAATCACATAAATGCTCCAAGGGTACCCAATCCGCTTGGTCAAAATTAATTAAATAGCTCCAAAGGCATCTTTAAGCCTTTTGGTAAAAAACAAAAAATTGCATCTTTAAGCCTTTTGGTAAAAAAACAAAAAATACAAAAATAATGCAATAATAAAAAATACAAAAACATTTTCATCTCACATCCATATCCACATAGTGGCATATCCATACATATCCTTTTCATTCACATATATCATGATCACAATCTTAAAAACGATGCCACAATTTGTATCTCAATTACAATAATTAAGTTCATCCTCATCCATGCATCCATGTGTGTAATTGTGTTTTTCAACACAACCATTTCATGTTGCTATATGAAATAAACTAATGTTTCCTAGTCTTTCAACCATGTCTAGTGGTCTTATCAGATTTTGCAGAAAGCCACCTTGATTAGTAGAGAGCAAGGTCTAGTTCTGATAATACCTTGGATATTCAAGATCCCATCACTAATTGAAACACTAAAATCCTAGTTGGTAAAAGGGAAATATAAAAACAACAAAAGTGGTCTAAGTTACCTCAAGCAAAAAGGATCTTCCTTGCTTATCCCCCTGTGCAACCGGTTTAAAGGTGTTGAGAATTGGCAAAAGGACAAGTTCTGCCCTATCCAAAAATAAGTGATTATCATCACTACATAAATCCCTTGCTTTCATTAAAACAATAAAAAATATCGAAACAAAGCACAAATTCAAACTCCCAGTTTCCAAAGTCATAATTCAAATCCCAAAATAAAGAAACAGTCAAAGTCGAAACAAACAAGTGAATTTCATCCTTACATAAATCCCTTGCTTGAAAAAAAAATTATTCAAAATAAATAGTGATTTTCATCACTAAGTGTGAGAAAGTATCCCAAATGCAATGAAGAAAAAAAAGGGAGTAGAGCTTGAATCCCTGGAATTCTTAGTGTTGCACAAAACTTGAAGGAGAAATTCTTATGCATGATGATATGTCTATTATATTATAATATGGAATTTGTATAGACCAATGTTTGAATGTGGATGAGCTAGCTTAGGTAACTCAATACTACCTAGTGGTATAGTCTAGCTAAATCCAACATAAGGATGAGATGGACACTTGAGAATCCCTGATATTAGCAATGGGCTAAAATAATTGCGCCTGACATTGGAGGAAATGCTTGGGTTCTATCTCAAAATATATACTCATTTGCACACATAGAGATAATGAATATCCAGGAACATAGTGAAAGCCTTGCTTTTCAAAAGTCTTGTATGGTCAGTACATAGTTTTTGATAGGATAACTAGCGTGTTTGAAGTATCAGGAAAAACCTCAAAAAGTCCTACATAGCAACAAATCATATCATCAAAAACATCATCAAATTTCTCTATAAGATTCTATAAATTAGGTGGGTATTAATAAAATAAACTAGATTCCGGACATATGTCAAAAATGATATTTTGAATGGCCACTGATATTTAATCATAAGAATTAAATAATTAATTATTATGATTAAAATGATTATTAAACATTCATGGTTGTTATAATTTCTGTGGTATCACCCATTAGATTGTCAAAATCATATCATATGCATTTCTTGTGTTTTAAGTGATTAAAACATACAAGTCCATTCACATAACGCATTACGCATTGCATTCACCATATCATAACATAAGTTAGATGCACACAATAAAATCAAAATCAAACATGCATTTAATAATAAACATTACATCCATAAATACATAGTCCATAACTCATCCATCCATATATAAGATCACATCATTGCATTCATCCATACATAGAATCATAAAACCATCATCAAATCAACACATGATACATCACATCATGTCACAATAATTAGATCATATCACATCTACATAAGCATCCATCTAAACATCCACATCATCATAAATATCATCTATCACATCATGTCGCAATAATTAGATCATATCGTATCTACATAAGCATCCATCTAAACATCCGCATCATCATAAATATCATCTATCACATACATCAACTCACCATAATGCCATCATCACATCACATAATAAAACAAAATAAAACAAAAGCATGATCAATAAGCGATACACGTAATGAGTCATAATAAAAATATATCATATAAATGTGTATCGTAAAGTGTGTGGGTATACAAAATTGCCCATAGGCCATAGTCATATAGGTCAAGCAGACCTCAAAAATGAAATCCAAGTGTATCATCAACCAAACATAGGGCTTATGCCCTCGGAATCACCTCTCCTTGTGGTTGTGTCATGCATAGAGTGTTGTGACCCTGTTGGTATCTTTGTGTGAGTCTGAGTCCTCTAGATAGGATGGATGGAAGACTACCCAGAGGTGGAGCACCTGCTGACCTGTGAGCCACCTGCACCTGGTGCCTCTCTAGGGATAACTCCATGCATCCTAAGTTGCATCTGGATAGAGGCTATATGGGAGATATACCCCTGAATCTATTCCTCGTACTCATATAGCAATGACTATAGGCATAGAATATCTACCTCTGTATCTACCCTAATATCTACCCCGATATCACTCTATGGTGTAGGAGGAACAACAAATTGCATCCTAATAGCACCACCCTTGACAATATCCTGTAAATCCTAGATCTATAGCGTGAGCTACTGTATAATAGCATCTCATTGGGCTAGAGTAGCATCTCGTTAGGCTATAGTAGCATCTCATTGTTGTACCTATATATTGGTCGACTGAAGCTCAACCTCAACCTCATGCAACTATTATCTTAGAGGAGAATCTCTCTCCTCAGGCTCCAGCTCCTCCTCATCCTCCTTAGGAGCCTTCTACTCATCCACTACCACCTGCTCTACTGGTTGGCCCCATACCTTGGTCCTGGCTTGGGCTCTATGCCCTGTTAGATCTATACCATCATCCTGCCATTATCCTCACGACCCAGGCTACCATCACCATGCCAAATAATATCCCCCACCACTGCATAAATGCATCTATGACTCCCCCAATGACTCTTGGGTCAACTACTGGGGTAGCCTCCTCATTAGAAATATTTGTTATCTATGGTGGGGGAAGGTCTCTCTCTATTGCAAGGCACCTATACAAAAATGGAACAAGCAACATGTCCTATTATAACTCGTACTGATGAAGAACTTAGGAGTAGAAGAAATACTCCTTGATGCCAACCTTGTGACTGATGAGCCACCACTCATGCCAAATCCTAGCTATGAAACTAGCTAGGTCATCCCAAGCTGGGCACTCATGATATGAATGCCACATAATATCTCTAAACTTCAGCTTAGTAAAATTAGTAATGCAGCGGAGAGCTCCCCCGCATGAGTATGGCTCTTGAACTTCTCGTTCCCTCGAACCCATATAACAGTATAGCACTACATCCACTCCTCGATGAATATGATATCAATAGGAAGTCCTCTAATATGATCTACCTTGATGTGCTCCCATCCCCAAACATGTAAGAGCAAGTTGCAAGCTATGCCAATGTGACCCTACTGGCAGATGTGATACAACTTGTCATAGCACTAGGCCAAGATGGACCTCCCCTATGCATAGATGATGGGTTCTACATTGTCCATTAGATCCTAGACCATCATAAGGAGGTTCCATAGGAAACTCAAGCCTAAGCAATCTAGAATAAGAATGTTGCTAAAAACAATCAGGAACACTGTGTGCCTCTCAAAGAATACCCTCTCTCGATACCAGCACACAAAAGACACACCACCAAATTTTGTGTCCTTGAAGGTATCTACAACATACCTTCAAAACACCCAAAGAAAGATAACATCACAATCATTAGTGGCTGAAGAGACAATGACCACTCCATCAAATGGGATCCAAAAAATTCTATACACATCCTCTGGCGTGATAGTCATATCGCTAGTGCGAAGGTGGAAGGTATTAGTCTGAGAGTCCCACCGATGTACTAGGGCCATAAGGTAATCCTGATCTGACATAATAGTGGGTAGCCTAGTGACAAACTATAGCCCATCGACCTTGAGCCAAGCCCAGACCGTAGTACTCAAAACGGGTAGAAGGTCATTCATGAGCTTCAGGTCATGTTCCCGAGCAGTGAGAATCTAAGAGTAAAAGAGAAAATAAAGCATAACTATAATGCATATGAGGCATAAATCATAATAAAACATGGAAATGATGCAAATAATGATAGGATATTCTAAGTCCAAGAAAAAATAGCAATAAATGCACCTAATAATGCAGTAAATTTCACAAAAGCAAGTCAAAAATTCAAAAAAATTAGTTAATCACTTCAAAAATGCAAGAAAAATAAAAAATTTCACAAGTGTTCTTAGCCACTGTTGACTACAGTGGCCACAAATTGGCCGCTAAAGCTGAGAGTGACCAAATACCAATGGTCAAATTTTTGACCATGGGATTCAAATCTAGCCGCTCTGAGCGATAGTGGCCAAACCATAGGCTGAGCTAGCCACTCTGAGAAGTAGCGGTCAATGGGCAACATGATAAAAATGTCTGTCGTAGGCCAAAAATCACAAAAAAATGAAAAAAAGCAAAATGGGGGCAAGCCCACCAAGACAAATCCTAAACTAAACCTAACTACGGGTTTGGTTCATTGCCAACAAGCTTAATGAGGTTCATTTTTTGATTACTTAATGTGGTTCATTTTACTAAAAAGTGAGTAGGGTTAAAGGTTTTGAAGAGTACCCAAGAAGCTCTGGCTCCTCCACTTGCTAATTCCTCACCTTGTGTAGCCATGATACTCCAAATAACAACAACACTACAAACCATAGAAGTCGCTTTCACTACAGAGCTCTAAAACACAAAATGATAGCTAGTGAAAGTGAAAAGTCAAAACCCTAGGGGTAATTTTTATATTTTTTAATTATGCCTTGTCCACTTATGTCGTTAGTGGCCCATATTTCTTGGCCACTTAGGACTAGAGCAACCATGAGCATGCATTTTGGGGTCACTAGACCTAACAACAACCAACAAATTGAGAAAAAATAGGAGGATTTATCTCCATGAGAAGTAGAAAAAATATTAAATAAACACATTTTGGTGACTCACGGTCATCATAATGTTCAAAATAACAAAAAAATTACATAAAGCACATCTCGAGTAAGCCTCTTGTCAAGTTATTTACTCTATCAACTTAGCGGTTTCTGCGATTTGCACTCCATGCAAATTGGTGAGATGAGTAAGTTACCAAGAGGTTACTTGGGGAAAAACATTCATTTTGGAATTATGATGTGCCTCCTTCAATCCTGAAGAAGACCAAGATGGTTAGAATATTCCACTGGTACGAAGGAATCATCCTAATTCTCCTATGACACCAAAAACACTGATCCAAGTGATGCAATACAAACATAAATAGAATCACTCATCCTAACTCTCTAAGAAGGCTATTTATGGTCGGACCACTCCCAAGGATAGGGATGAATGATTATCATAAATAATTGGAATCACACTTGGATGGGGGATTGCCCATTAAAAGAAAAATACTAGAAAGGAACCAAACTAGTCATGATTGGTCAAGCGATTTGTCACTTCATTCATTGCCCTTCCCTTACCAATTCATTGTGTGAGGGGGTAGTTCAAATATTCAAATAATCATAATAAAAATCAACAAAATATCACTTGATCATATCAAAATTATGTTCATCCTATGAATCATTGTAGACAACAACTACAAAGTTTTCCTTGTTTTTTGGGGTCATAAGCAAACTGTGACATTATCAGTTTATAGCTCTCCTACCAATCAGATATGATTGTAGCAACATAAGCTACCCAATTGTATCTGAGGAATGAGTGTGATTGAACATGTGTAAAGCCCTATGCTAAGTTAAGGCTTCCAAATGTTGAAGCAATGATTCCAAGATGCATGTCGTCTTGCATGATTAAGCCATCCAATGTTGATTAGGTCAATGATCATCCTACACCCTGCAAACATAGCAGTCTACATTTTCACTCTGCACTATGTCTATCACTCAGTGCATAAAAAAAGGGGGCATCTGTATACACATAAAACATGTCATGGTTAGGGATACTACTCACATGGGTATACTCATAGGTCATGTGACTAAACCTTGGGACCTTCCAAGTGTCAAAAGTAGGTTTTACCACTCATATAGGGCATTTTAAGCTCATCCAATCCTAGCCGCTGTACACCAGAGCGGCTAGCATACCACCGTTATAGCTCAGAGTGACCAAAAATTAGCCACTATAGATGACATTAGCTAAAATTTAAATACATTTTGCCATCCATCCAGCCTAATATTGGATGGAAGTGGCAGTATGCATGGAATAAGGATGAGCAGGGATAACTTTGCATTCCTCCTCACAACCAATCTACATGGGAGTCTTGAGTCTAAATTTAGACTTTAGTTAAACATAGAAAAAATAAAGAGCTTCTCATGCTAAAACCTAGTACACATGAGGGATTTAGTCCTATGGTTTGAACATTGACCTAGGGCTTCAAAAAATTTATAAGGAGTAAACCTAAAAGCACTAGAAGACCTTCTTTGAAGGCCTTATTTCATAAATTATAGAGAGAGATAACATCATACATAATAAATTTTAATATGTTGGATCATTGAGGAGAGCTTCTAGAGACTTGGATAGTTTCCTTCGAGATCGATTCTTGTAGCGGAGCCCTATCAGATTGGAGGGCAACTATGAACACATAAGGTAATCATTTTAATATTAGTAGTAGATTTGAGCCCATAGCCTTTGGATCAATAGAGAGATATTTCACCTTAGCGATCGTTGTCCTAGATAGTGGCCCACAATTTAGTCTAGGGTTTTAGGTGTTAATGTATTTTATTCTACTTTCTATTTCATTTTATTAGCATAAGCTTTATTTTAGTCATTCGTATTCATAGTACTAGTTTCATTACATTTATTTCCATTATGCTTACTCATTGCTAACAACCTCATTCAAGGAGGCAATCTCGAACCTCTAAGCACGTGTTGTTGTTTCATTGATTTTAGGGCTACAGGTTCATCAAGAAAATCCATAATATACAAGAGCAAGAGGATCCATATAGCAATCAAACCTAGAGAAGGAGGCATATGTAAGCCCTCATACATTTTTGTGTGCATCACCGGGAAGCTTTATAAAGTGTGCCCCCTATGCGAGGGGATATTTTATACACCTGCTTCCCTATTTGTGTATAAAATTATGTATCAAACGAAGGGTATCCCTTATAGGGATTCATATGTAACTGGATCTTGGGAATATCAATACAAAAGCATTCATTCAATTATTTCTTTGCATTCTAGTTATATCTTATTTATGCCTTTTATTTATTGCATTTTTAACATTAAAGGATTCAATAAAATCATAAGTAGAGTAGTTAGTGGACAGCGCACTGCTTCCCTAGGGTTGCTACAACATCACTCTAAATCCTCTCTTGAAGTGACCCCATAAAAATCCATCCTATGGGAGGAGAAGCCAATGCATGGCTATGAGCGAGAGGAGTATGATTATGTTCCAAGTGAGAACAAATATGGAACCTACCTGGCCTACCATAGGCCTTGGTATGTGCAAAACCTTACTTATGTAGGCCATGTAAAAAGTGGTTATATGTTAGAAAAGAGTGAATACATATCGCATGAGGGTGGATACAAGTCTGATGAAAGTGGCTATGAGTCAGAGGACTCAACAAAGATGACCTATCAAAGGCTTAGACATGCAAGCCACATTATTGAGTTAGAGGAAAAAACTAATGGGTTATTCATAAGTAATTATGACTATGAAGATAAGATTGAGATGGCCTATCTGGGGCATTAGCAAGCTAGCCACCAACTCATCCTAGGACTGAAAATCGATGCTAATATAATTTTGATAAGTGATGATGACTTTGAAGATGAGACCGAGATGGCTTATCTTGGACCTCAACACTTAAGACCAATCAATTTGCTTGTGGAGAGAGAAGTGACACTCCATTCCATAAATCCTAATATTTGCTTCCTAGTGAGACTAGTAAACTTAGATGCCATTCATCACATGGTCAACCTAGATCCATCCACCTTTAGAGAGTAGTTGTTGCCCAACAACCCCATCATATCGTCCATCCATAGACTGGATCCTAATATCCCTATGACCCCAAAGCCTCATCGTGAGTATGGAGGGCACAACTAGGATATAGAGTTTCACCCCTATGGTCCTAGAGATTTCATTCCATGCATAAACATGATCTCCATTGATTTGACAAATCCACTCCATAACCCAGTACATCTAGAAAAACCATTGTGTCTTAATTTAGACACCATTGATTGGGATCGCACTTATTTACCCCTAGAGTCTAAATATTTCTTCCCTAATGAAGAGATGTTACAACCATTCCATTTTACATCAGGTTGTGCCCATGATGTCTACCACACTGGTTTCAACCCTGAGTTAGTAGGAACTACAAATCCAACAGATGACATTCATCTAATACCCACTCTTCATCAACTTGAGTATATGGTAATAGAGGAGAATTTTGAGGTGGACATAAGTAATGATCCTTCTCAACCAAAGAAAGTCAAGTTTGGAGAAAGCCTATCTCCAAAATAATAGGCCATCATAATTCCTCTGCTGAGAGAGAGACCAAATATCTTTGCTTGGACCTACAAAGATATGCCAAGGCTAGATCTAAATTTGGTTGTCCACAACCTATTGATAGACCTCGTGAAGAAGCCGATCAAGAAAAATCTTAGAAAGATACATCCAATCCCCACTTTGATGGTTCAAAATGAGTTGCAAAAACTATTGGATGCAGTCTTTATTGTTTCCATTGACTATCCAGAGTGGGCATCAAATAGGGTGCCCATAGGAAAACCTGATGGAAGAGTCCCCATTTGCATAGACTTTAGGGATATCAACAAGGCAACCCCAAAGGATTCATTTCTATTGCCCAACATAGATGCTCTTGTAGATACAACTGCGGGTCATGAGATGCTCTCCCTAATGGATGATTTTTTTGGTTACAATCAAATTTGGATTAAACCCAAAGACCATCATAAAATTGCATTCACCACTCCATGGGGGACATTCTATTACAAAGTAATTCCATTTGGCCTTAAAAATTTTGGTGCCACTTATCAACAGGCTATGACATACAATTTCCATGAATACATGCACACAATATTGGAAGACGACATCGATTATTTGATAACCAAGTCATTTCTACATGAAGAGCATGCTGAGACCCTCACAAGGATCTTCGATCTCCTTATCGAGCACAATGTTAGATTGAATCCCAAGAAATGCATCTTTAGCATAACTTATGGAAAAATTTTGGTATTCATCATTTCTAAATGAGGAATCAAGGTAGACCCAACAATGGTAAAGGCTATCCTATAAATTGCTCTGCCCACAAACATCAAATAACTAAGAAGCTTACAAGGCAAAGTAGCATCTATAAATCAATTTATCCCACAACTATCATAAAAATATTGACCCATGAATTGGTTGCTACACAAGGGAGTTTCATTCTAATGGGATGAAGAATGTTAGCAAGCCTTTGTTGAGACCAAAGAGTACCTAGAAATTCTACCACTTCTATCTCCACCAAGACCATACATGCCATTCTTGTTATATATATCTGCTACAAATTTTTCTTTGGGCACCATGTTGGCTCAAAAGAATGTGCAAGACAAAGAGCAAGTGATATATTACATTAGCCACACCCTAGTAAGTTATGAAATTGGATACACATACTTAGAGAAGTTGTGCTTAGCGATGGTCTTTGCAACCAAGAAGTTGCACCACTACATGTTGAGCCATACGACATATGTAACATCCAAGAAAAATCCTTTGTAGTATATTATGAGCAAGAAATATCATAATACACGTACTACAAAGTGTATCATGTTATTGACGAAATTTAATTTGGAGTTCATAAGCCAAAAGTCCATAAAAGGACAAGCTATAGCTGATCAACTGGCCGAGGCACCTCTTCAGAATAGTAGGCCCCTTACCATAGAACTTCTTGATGATGTGATATTTGCACTATCAAAAGCACCCAAACTCGAAGAGCCATAAAATAAATCTAACATGACACTATTCTTCAATGGTGCAAAGTGTGATCAAGGAGGCAGTGTAGGAATTGTATTTTTCATGTCATAGGGAGCTCCAATGACCTTGTCATTCAAGCTAGACTTCCCTTACACCAATAATAACACCAAATATGAAGTCCAAATCTTGGGTCTCCAAATAGCCATCACAATAAAAATAAAGAGGCTAAATATCTTTGGTGAATCCCTCCTCATAGTCAACCAAGTCAAAGGATTGTTTCAATTTCGAGATCCAATATTGAAATCTTACAAGGAGCTTGTTGACACATATCTAGCTAAACTAGAGTGGTATGACATCGAGGCAATCTCTCATTCATAAAATAGATTCGTAGACACCAAGGCATCTTGGGGATCCTTGATCCCTTAGAATCCTTATGCCAATTTCACTACCATTCACAGCAAAATGATCTTACATTTAGCAATCCAACATGAGGCCTTTGATAAAAAGGAATCAGTCAACATTATCCATATAGAGCCAGACCATGATTGAATCTGTAGAGATAAAGACTTATTAAATAAGACACCTTTGGGGTCCTTGATATCTTAGGGTCCTATGGGAATGGTACCACTATTTGCCATAATGTTGTTTCTCAATCTATGTTTGTACAAATCAAATTGCATAAGGAACAAGTCATCTTATCTATAAATGCTATAGCCTATCAAGATTGGATATCCCAATTACAGTACTTCCTTAGACTTAGAATTGTCCCATAGGGACTGTTGCATGCTGATATATGAGCATTCAAATAGAAATCAACTAGATATGTCTTACTAGGAGGTATATTGTATCATTGAAGCTACGATGGAATTCTCCTATGTTGCTTCGATCTCTAAGAATCAGCTTAGGTAATTTTACAAGTTCATGACGGTACGTGCAATGGCCACTTTAGTGGCATGGCCATTTCCAAGCGCATTCTTAAAATGGGTTACTACTGGCCCACCATGGAGATGTATTGTTGTGAGTATATCAAGAAATGCATTAAATACCAATAACATGCAAACCTAACACACTTGCCATCTTAGGCATTAGAACCCATTTAGGCAGCTTGGTCATTTTCTTAGTAGGGTTTTGATCTAATTGGAAAAGTTTCTCCCCCATATTTGGGCTGATCCACATTCATCTTAATGCCCTTTGAGTACTTCACCAAATGGGTAGAAGTGATCCCCTTAACCTCAATAATTGGTCCTCAGATTACGGGGTTCATACTTCACAATATCATTTATCATTTTGGGGTACCTTTCAAGATAATATCAAATAATGGTCCATTGTTCAAAAAGAAAAATATGCAAGCTCTAATGACCAGATACAACATTCAACATAGTTTTATGACACCATACTATCCATAATAAAATGGGAAAGTAGAGACCTCAAACAAGATAATAGTAGCCATATTAAAGAAGATGATCAAAGAAAATCATAAGGATTGGCATTTGCAATTACCTTTATTATTATGGGCTGACAGGACTAGCATATGGATTCCCACTAGGGCAATACAATTTTTGCTTGTATATGGCACTAAGGCCATTATGCCCTTGGGTTTGGAGATTTCAACATTGCACATCATATTGAAAGAGTTCATAAATAACAACATTGCATGACAAGCTCATATGGATCAATTGATCCTCTTGGATGAACGATGTGTCAATGTCCTTAAGCACCTTCACATTTATCAAGATCATCTAACACAAGCTTATAACAGTAGAGTCCATCTGAGAGACTTTAAATTTTGATATCTTGTGCTAAAAGAGAACCAATAGAACTCAAATATACCACCGGATCTATGAGATAAATTTATAGCTAATTGTGTAGGTCCCTATATCATCTCGGAGAAGATGAGAACTAGGGCATATTGCCTAGCAATTATAGAAGGTTTTGAGAAGATAGAACCCCTCAATATCATTCATATAAATGCGTTTCACACATAAACCAACAAAATATCAAAAAAATTCTAATAATTCCAAAACTCAAAAACAATAGACATCATAAAATCCAAACAAATCGAAAAATATTAAAAGCAAAAAACAAAAAGCTCCAAAGGCATCTTAAAGCTCTTTGGTCATAAAAAAATCTCCAAAGGCATCTTAAAGCCCTTTGGTCATATCACAAAAATCTCCAAAGGTATATTAAAGCCCTTTGGTCACATCACAAAAAGCTCCAAAGTCATATTAAATACCTTTCATCACACCAAAAAAATCTCCAAAGGCATCTTAAAGTCCTTTGGTAAAATCACAAAAATATCCAAAGGCATCTTAAAGCCCTTTGGTCAAATAAAAAAAATATCCAAGGGCATATTCAAGCCCATTGGTCAACTCACAAAAGCCCCAAAGGCACCTTAAGCCCTTTGGTCAAAGTCAAAACATGAAAAGCACAAAAACAATTTAAAATCAAAATATCAAAAATATTCAAAATGATCAAAAGCTCAAAAATAATTAAAAGTATCAAAAATACAAAAACATTTACATTATGCATTCACACTTGCATCCATATAGTTGTAGTACATTAGGCACGTTGCATCCATTGCATTTAAATTAGATATATATGTGTTCACAATATTACAAATGACACCACATTTGTACATCTATCATGTATCATAAAAATCCATCATCATCCATAACCCATGTGTGTAATTGTATTTTTCAACACAATACCTTCTATTGCTATATGGAATGTACTAGGGTTTTCCGCTCACTCAGCCATACCTAGTGGTTTTATCAACTTTGTGGAAAGAAATCTTAGATTTTTATAGGTAAGGCTTAGTTTTTATAGCATATGGTATATTTCAAAATCCTATCACTAATAAAAACACTAAAATCCTAGTTGAAACAAGGGAAATATGAACGTTGCGAAGTGGTATTGGGTATCCTATGGTGAAAAAGATTTATCTTTCTCATCCTCCTATGTGACTAGCTTGGAAATATTGAGAATTGGCAAAAGGACAAGTTCAGCCCTACCCAAATAAATTCCTTAATTTAATCAAAATAAGAAAAATCCTGGACAAAGCAAAAGTCATAAGCAAAGTAAACAAGTGATTATCATCACTAAAAAAATTCCAAACAAAGCAAAATTAAAAAAAACATAGAAATAGTGATTATCATCACTACATAGATCCCTTGCTCAAAAGGAAAACAAAATTCAAAATAAACAATGATTTTCATCACTAAATCATGAGCAAGTATCCTAAATAAATATGAACAAAATAAGGGAGTATGAACTTGAATCCCTAGAATTATCAGCATAAACAAACCACAAGGTATCCTTATGCACGACGATATGTCTATCTCATTAGCATATTGATTTTGAACGGACCAATGTTTGCATGTGGAAGAGCTATCCTTAGGTGTCCTATATTGCCTAGTGGTCTAATCCAATTGAGTCCAACTTAGGATCAGGATTAAAATTTGAGGATCCCCAATACAACAATGGGCTGAATGAATCCCACATGGCACTAGGGTATGCTTATGTTCTATCTAATATATTCATTTGCATACATAGGTATAATGAGTATCTAGGTCTTCATAACAAAGATTTATCCTTCAAAGGATCTATATGATCAGTATACAACTATTTTATGGAACAACTAGGGTGTTTGACTCTTATAGAAAATCTCAAAAATCCCTTCATAGCAAAAAATAATTTCATCAACCAAATCATCAATTTTATTTATGAGGTTTTATTCATTAAAGGGTGTTCATGAAATAGGATAGATACCGGACGAATGTTAGCAATGAGATTTAGAAAACCGCTAACTATTTTGGAGATATATTTTAATTTACAGAAGCTTACAAAGAAAGTACATATATATCACATCATATTATCTAACATTGGAAGATCCAAATTATTAATTCCTATTATAAGAGTTACTATTTGTTCATGATTAATTTACATTCTATGGGGTCACCCATTAGATTGTTAAACTCATATCACATGCATACCTTATGTTTTAAGTGATTAAAGCATACAGGTTCATTCCATTAGATCATCAGTATAACACAAAAAAATATATTTTCCATATCATAATAGTATAAGGCTAGATGCATCCAAAAACATTAAAAGCAAACATGCATGTAACAACATCATAACATCCATATGCGCATACATAATCATCATATAGATCATGCCATCTGCAAATCCACATATCATAAAACATAAGTCATGAGATCCACATAGCATTAGATCATAGAGTAGATCATCTACACATACACATCATAACATATAAAGCATCACATCACATCATATCATATAAAATCATATACTCCATCCATAAACGTAAAAGTATAATCATAATAGATACACACATGGTGAGTCTCAAAGTCTAGATATCATAAAAAGTATATCCAAATAAGTACATGTAGGTACAAAAAGTACCAATAAGGCTACAAATATGTATGTTAGCTGACATTACACCCCAAAAAAAAGTACCAATTATCTAAGGAGAAATATTACTCAAGAGTGGCCTGCACCATTAGTACCACATTTTTCCTCACCTCCCCCTCTAGGAGGTGGCATAGGACTAGCATCCCCAGTCTGCTCTATTCGGGACCTAGTTTGATTGCTCGACCGAGCTAATGACTACTGTGAGGTGCTTTTATTGATCCTTTGTGAACTTCCTACCCAGGGATCTCTGGTAGATGGCCTCCCTAGAGCCTAACCTCATGCTATAATGCCAGGATATAGGCAACATCTCAGGTTTGCTCCTCCAAATCATCTGCCAACAATCCATACAAGCAATGGATATCTACACCTGAATCTATACCAACAGGTCCCTATGGCACTATAGAAGGTGGTGCAATCTAGCTCCAAGTCTCATCCCACTCGAAAATAACCTAGGTAAGTTGTCTCTAGAGATTTGCAATAGTAGCATCCCTATTATGAACCTAGATTTATAAAGTCTGTAGCTTGGCCTTGACTTGGTGTAGTTGAGCCTAAAGCAAAGACTCCTATTCCTCAATAAATAACTCCTTATCCTCCTTGGGAGCAACATACTCCTCTACATCCAGATCCTACCTACTCATACTACCCTATCTATCCCCAATCATCTATCTGAGCCTATACTTGGTGCCCATCAAGATCCTCGACCTCAGCCTCCTCCAAGGACTGCCCTAGGTGATCGTTACCATGCCATAGTCATGTACTGTAATAGATGGTGTAAACCTTGTTGACCCTAGTATTGAACACACCAAGATCAACTATAGGAGGGTCATCCTTCTCTAACACTAATGTAACTCATGGCGATGGTAGGTTCTTCTCAATAGCAATATGACAATAGACAACTGGATCAAGAGGGACATCTTGTTGAATGCCAAACTATTGGAGCACCTTAGAATAGTAGAACTCTTTGATGCCATCCTTGTGACTAATAAACCATTGATCACATTGAGTCCTCACAATGAAGCTAGCAGGATCATCCTAGGTATGGCACTCATGGTAAGGTCTCCAAATAATATCTCCAACTCTCAAACCAGTCAAGGATATTGTCTAGTGGGACATATCCCTTGAAAATTGTTGACTCTTGTGCTCCTTGAGTGCTCTAAGCAACTTAGATCTATAGTACTAAACATCCCTATATAGCACATAAATATCCACTAGAAGTCCTATTGGGTGGTCAATCTTAATGTGCTCCCATCCCCATATGTCGAGGAGAAAACTATAGGTAATACTGGCTCGTCCATGATATTGGATGTGGTATAACTCATCATAACACTGAGCCAATAGTGCACTCCCCTAGGAATAGAAAATAGGCTCCTCACTGTCAACCAAATCTTGAACCATAACTAAGAGGTTCCATGGGAACCTCAATCCAGAGTAGTTAGGAATGAGGATGTTGCATATAACTATCAACAACACGACATGCAAGTAGGAAAATACATCTACCTTGTACCATCGAGAAACTAAAATCCCACCAGAGTGAGTGTCCTTGAAGGCAGTAGAAACATGCCTACCAAAGACCCTCACGAACACCACCTCTTAGGAATTGGTAGGAGAAGAGACAATGGACACTCCATAAAATGGGATCTTGTAAATCTTGTAGACATCCTCCAGTGTGATGGTCATCTCACTGATGGAAAGGTGGAAGGTGTTAGTCCAAGGGTCCCATCGATGGTCTACGATAGTCAAATAGGCCTGATCCAACATGATCATTGATAGGCCAATGACATATTGGAGCCCTCGAGCCTTGAGCCAAGCCCACTCCATGTCATCCATATCATGTAAGAGATCACAAAGCAACTTTGGGTCCCAAGCTTGAGTAGATAAAATCTAAAGAGTGCAAAATAAAACCTAAATCAAATTCACTAACAACTAAATAGAGCAAGATATAAAGCATTGCAAGCTAATCTAAGATGTGTTTAAAACAACAAGTATGACGAGTAAATGCATCTAAATATATAAAATATCAAAAAATATGTCACCAAAAAAATAAAAAAAATCAAGAAATAATCTAAGGCTGCCTAGCCGCTTGTTCCAGGAGCAACCATTAATCGATCGCTAAAGCTAAAAGTGGCCAGCTTCCAATGGTAAAAAATATGACCATTGGAAATCAAACTGGCTATTGATAACAACAGTGGCTAGACACAAACAACTGGCCACTTTGAGTAGCAACGACCAGCGGGCGACACGCCAATGGTGTCTCCCCTCGACCCAAAATAACAAAAAAAAACAAAAATTTAAAAGCAAACCCACCTACCTAAAGCCTAAACTGAGCCTAACTATAGGTTCAATTGTTACCAATAGGGTTAATGAGGTTCCTTGACTGAATTATTTAATTTGGTTTATTTTACCACAAAAAGAGAGAAATCTAGGGTTTAGAGAGATACCTATGAAGCTCTGTCTCCTTCACTCGATGAAGCCTTGCCTTGCTCAACCATCATGTCTTCTCAAAAGAAAATCGGTAGTGCTCCACATCACATTCACACAAGCACACCCCAAAGCTTAAAAAAACATAAACTAACAACTGATGACAATTACAACTCAAACCCTAATTTTTCCTTTTATTTTTCCAATTCATGGCCTAGCCATTGCCGATTTCAGTGACCCATACTTATTGGCTGCTAGGCCTGATTGCGGCCATGAAGCAGTAATTGAGGATCACTAGACTTGACAGTGACTAAAAAATAAGTAGAAGTTTCATAAAATTTTTGACCACAAAGCATTACAAAATGACCCATAAAGAGCACCTATTGGTCAGAGACATTCAAAATCTCAAACATTATTGAAAATTTGCATACATAAAAATCCAAAAACATCATAAAATTCGAAATCCAAAATCAAATAGCAACAAAAACCCAAAAAAGCCTCATAATTAGTTATTTTCTCTATACACTTGGCAATTATAGTGACTAAATGATCCTTGCAATTCGGCAAGATGAGTAGATTACCATAAGGCCATTTGGAGCAAAGTGGTTATAGTATAATTGAGACACATCCCATCAAACCCGAAGAAGGCAATTTTCGGTCAGACCACTCCATGGGAGTGAAGATGCATCTCAATTATTCTATAGCAAAATAGTGAGTCAACACAAGCTAAATTAGAAATGCTATCACCTTGATTCACTAAGAATGCCATTACAGCCAGACCGCTCCATGGGATAAAGGTGTACAATTACAAAATAGGGTTGAAATCACACTTGGATGGAAACTACTTTATAACAATAGAGTAATCCTCTAAAGAGGTCCAAATTGTTCATTTTTGGTCAAGTGACTCATCGCTCTATTAATTGTCCTTTCCTCATCGACTCGTGACTTGACGGAGTTTTCACTTGAGGGGGTAGTCAAAATTTTCAACAATCATAATCAAAGTTAACAAAATATCAACCTATCATGTTGAGTTACGTTCATATTACCAATCATTGCCAAAAACTATCATAAGCTTACCATTTGTTGAGGCAAAAAGAAAATATGATAGTTAAGTTTGTAGCTCCCCTCCCTTCGGACCTATAGTAGTATTTAAGCTACCCGATTGCTTGATGAGTGAGTGCAAACTTCCACAAATTTAAGCCTTCCATTCAATTGGAAGCAATAATTCTAGGATTTGCATCCTCCCACATGATTGGGGTATCCTATGTTGATCAGGTCAATTATCATCATCCAACCTATAATATGGCCCTAGGTGGTCTACTTTTTTGCTTCATGTTATGCTTTGTTCATAGTGCATCCCAAAAAGGGGTATGTATAGACACCTAAAATGCATCATGTTTAGGATGCTATCCATATGGGCACATCTGCAAACCATATGAACCCTCTTGGATCTCTCCAAGAGCAAGCAGTGGTCACAACTACTCAAGTAGGGCAGTTTTAGCCCATCCAGGCTTAGCTATTCTCAAGAAGAGCAACCAACACACCTAGCCACTGAAGACTACAACGGCCACATCTGGTCGTTGAACCAAATAGTGGCCAGGGTCACACAGTCTATACAAGAATATGGGCCCAAATCATGCAGTATGACTACACATTTGCATAAATAACAGGTGAATTTTGGCAAGGAACTTCCTGAGCTCTTACTAACTACCCCTTCCACGCCATTTGGTTACTGATGCTCCCAACTCGGTATGGTCATTTGTATGCAATTTGGACTGAAGCTTCTCTAGGAAGCCAAAGTTATATATCTAAGAAGGAAGTCTACATATAGAATCTCCCATAAAAAGTAAATGATCTAAGAAGTTTTAGAGTCAAGTAGTGAATCCCTATCAAAATGGAGAGCCAGGATACACCCATTTTGAGGAGTATTAGAGCACCATCCATCTGAGCCACGTCCATGCATTAGTATTCAGATCCATCGTTCCCAACCACAAATCAGTGTAGGAGACACACCTGGTGACTATTGAACACTAATTTTAGTAAGGTATCGACTACCACATCCCATAAGACCTGAGGTAACCTTTAAGTTAGAGGATACTATCTTTGAAAATGGCCCATAGTCATAGTCAGGTTTTAAAATGGTTGATTCCTTTGTTCTAAGTAATAGATATTTATTTACCATTATTTCATTTACATGGCTTTAGCATAGATATAAATATTTCATTGCATTTAGATTAATATTTTTGATTTTCATATCAATATTGCTTAGATCTGGTATATTTCAATACACATTATGCTTATTTATCTAGATTATCATATTTTTTAATAAGAGCCTCTTCTAGATAGGTTTCCTGTTCTACTTATTGTGATATTTTGTTCTCATGAATGCAGGTATAAGTCTATAGGATCATATCAAAGCATCATGAGCACAAGGATCCCTCCAAGAGTATATTTGGAGAAGGATGCATCTATAATCCCTCATACATTTTCATGTACAGGATCAGGAAACCTATGAAAGCTCACCTCCCCTTTGTGAGGGGATTTATTCCACCACAATTTGTGCCCTGCTTGTAACTGATTGTATCACACACTAGGTATCCCTCAAAGGGATGAATATGTAACCGTGGATTGGAAATATCAATAAAAAAAAATATATTTTTTCTTATTTACATGTCATTTACATGTTCATTCCTTTAAATTTGATATAATAATAAATACATTACATGTCGGGTCAGGTGCGGTGCGTGCTTCCCGGGGTCGCATAGGTAGAAGCTATTCCTACAAATAAATCAGACCAAGAAGTGGTGATTAATTTAATGGAAAGCTTAATTTCAAGGCTTGGTGTTCTATAAGCCTTGGTAAGTGATAATGGCATAGCTTTCAGAGGAGACAAATATATTGAGTTTGCCAAAAAGTATGGCATCACCATAAAGAATACTTCAAATTGCTACCCCCAAGGAAATGGACTTGTAGAATCAACCAACAAAAATAAGTTGAGGATTTTGAGGAGATCATCAAAGGGTAATAAAAGAAGTTGGCACCTATTTTTGGATAAATCTCTATGGGCAGACAAAATTAATATTAAGAAGTCCATCAAGACTTCTTCTTATGCCTTAGTGTATGGAAAGGAGGCATTTTTACCTATCTATTTGGATATTCCAATGCTCAAGCTAATAAACATAGAAAAATCTAAAGAAAATCCAATGGAAATAAGGCTAAACCTACTGTAGTTAGAAGAGAAGAGGACCCAAACATATGAGGATTTCTAAAAGCATTCAGTTGACATTAAGGCATGGTTTGAAAAAAAGGTAAGGTTCAAGAAATTCAAGGTTGGAGATTTTGTACTTAGGTGGAATGTTGAAAGAGCTAAACTAGGACATCATCAAAAGTTTGACTTCTTTTGGGATGGCCCATTCAAGATAGTAGTGAAATGGTAAAAAGCTGCTATTTTCTCAAACATAAATACAAAGTAAATGCACATGTCCAGAAATTTTTTTTTTCATTTGAAATGGAATTCATAGGTTACAATAAGAATTGTAAGGAATCCTTTTCATAATGAACATCAAATATACTTATAACTGCTCTTGGGTTCCTCAATGTAGTTAGGCTTACTGCATATGTGGGCCACCATTTTTGTTGATGTAGATACCTATTTTATGACATGAAAAATAGGGTTAGAGTTTTTGGGGGCTTGCCTTGGTCAGGCCTCATATTGATGAAATACAATAAAAAGTAAATGAAATTGACCTACAATACTATAAAAACTATGGGAAACATCATAATATTATAAAATAAATCTTACCTAACAAATTTGAGGTGATTTGAGACCCGTAGACCCAATTCATAGGCCAAGGGGTAAATTGGTGCTGGATTCATAGGTCGGGGGGTAAATTTAGCTGTGAGTGGTTTCTACTAGAGATCCTTACATGGATGGGCTCCTCAGGTACTATATTTTTGTTTTTTAGGTTTAGATTGCTATGTTTGTGCTTCTATATGCATTTTGGTAGAGTTTTTGTGCTTTGGCTAAAAGGAAAGAGAGATAGAATGAGGGTTTAGGTCCACTATTTATAGATAAACTTAAGGGGTAGGGGGTGTGGTTAGGAGAACTAAATTCTAAGGTTAAGTTATATGGAGGGTTAGGTTAGGGTTTTTGAGGTGTCATCCTAACATTCCCTTAGGAAATATCTCATCCTCACACATGTGTGAGGTGAGATTAGGGTTAACTAGGATTAGTCAACTCTACGTTAGATTTGGGGTTAGGTTAGGGTTTCCTATAAAATATCCTAACTAACCTAGTGCACACACATGTGGAAGGGCATAATTAGGATTAATTAACCTTTATAATCTAAAAAGTGCACTTTAATTGAAGTCACTTTAAGATTAGAATTTGGATTAACTTTAATTAAGAATTTTTTGGAACTAATTGTCTTGTGGGGTCCTAATTAAGTCTAGGAAGGGCTTAAGTGGCCTTAGGTGATTGATGAGTGATCCTTTAATGGATGCAAAGTGGTTATGATGTGAATTGAGTAGTTTAATAGGGTTTTGTACCTATAAAATAGTGATGTAGCCTATGTAAGTCTACGATATGCTACGCTAATCTAGAGCGATCTACGCTAGTCTACGTATGTCTACAATAGTCTACGCCGGTATAAAATAGCCTAGAGGTATTTAGGATGGTATATGTAAACCTATAAGTGTCCAAAAGGATCTAAAAGTATTTAGAGGTAGCTATGTGTGACTTTTAGGTGTCTACATTTTACCCCTTTTTGTACTATATTGTGTGGCACACAGTGTAATACAAAAATGTGATGGAGAAAATAAAGGGTGAAGAAGAGAGGAAAATGGAATCCAATCAAAGGTATGTAGTCACTCTAAGCATGACCATACAACATTAACCGATATCCAAGAAGATAAAGGAATGGAATCCAACCAAATGTATATAGTCACTCAAAGCGTGACCATACAACATTGATCAGGGATCCATGAAGAGAAGAGAAGAAGTGAAGAAGAAGAAGAGGGGAATGAAGAAAAAGAGAAAATAAAAAATAATGCTGGTGAATAGAAATGGATGATTATGGATGCAAAATGATGGTTTTTCTAAGTTTGTATGACATTTTTTGATGTCATACTGGTTGCTTGGGGGTGGCAACTTTTTATTGCTTTGCTTTTGCGACCAATGTAGGATGGTTCAAAATATGAATATAACAAATACCTATTCAAATATTTAATAATGATTGATTGATGAGTACATGGTGACAAGTGTTAAACCATTTGAGCTAGTTAACATTTGTATTATTCAAACATGTCATTCATTATGTATCATGAATTCCAGAGTAAAATCCTTCTCCAAATGTTGTGCTGAATTAGTCAACCATGCCATTCATTGTGTAACATGAATGCCAAAGTGACCTCTTAATTGTTATGCATAACTCTCCTGATCTAAAAAATATCTGTTTGGTATTGAAATTATAATCATAAGATAATATTCAGTAAAAATTTTGTAGATAGATGTGATATTTGTGGTTTAGATGTTTGGATATTTGGTTGTTTGGTTACATGCAAAGCTGGATTTTGGATATGAATACCCCCTTAAACAAGGAATTAGTAATGAGGCAAATGGAATGTGGTGATGTGGGGATGAATCGGTTGATATAAGAAAAATGCATGATGAAATTGATAAAAAAATAGATAGATAGGAAGAGGGGTAAGTTTGGTAGGGTTTGGCATCAAATTTGGGTCGATTTGGGGCTTCTAGGCTCAATTCATAGGCCGAGGGGTGATTGGATCTTGATTCATAGGTCGAGGGGTGAATTGGATCAAATTTGTAGGTCGAGGGGTAAATTTGACCTAATTAGGGTTTTTTGTGTGTATTTAAGATTTTTTGGAAGCGTGGGGTGGTCATTTTGATGTTGACAAACTTGGAGAGTGAGGAAGGAGCGACGTTTTGTGACGTGAAGTGATTGTAGTTGACTAGATCGAGGTGCAGTATGACAAGAGTACATACTAGCACTGGAGATCATGACGATCCATCGGTAAGTGCTCTATTTCTTATTTATTTTTTAATTTTATTTTAGGTTTTCGTATTCTTTTAAAAATTTAGGTAAATTTTTATTAAAATTGGAACACAAAGTGTTAAATGGGTTTAATGGGTACCCAAAAGTGTGATCGGTTTTTAGGTTTGACCCTTTTTCGCTATAGTTTGACCGGTTGATGGGTAGAGTAGTTTTGCAGCTTGAATTTCCATTTTTAGAGTGATGATGCACTGTTTTTATGATGTGGTTGAATTTCCTCTATAAAAATAGGAAATGGGTATGTGATTGTGCGACTATGTTTTTTATTTATCTTTGTTTGGCATGTTATCTGAATGTGAGCTAGTAGGATGTAAATTAGAAAACTTTGACTGTTAAGTTTTCCATTATAGGTACACAATTTTTAGAAACCGTTGAAACTTTCATCGTAGAAGGGCAAATGGGTATCCAAAAATGTATTTTGTTTTGGAATATGATTGCATTTGGCATGTGTTTGATTTGCGTGCCGTGTAGATAATGATATATTTAAAATTGGCTATTGGAATCCCGATTTGCACTATTTTCAATTTCTGTTTGAACTTTCACTACGAAGTGGGCAAATGGGTATTTAGAAATGTGACTGTGTTTGTGATGTTGTGTGATTTGGCATATGTACCATTTTGGAAAGGTTGTGGTAACTTTGGCCTTAAAATTCATGTAGATTCGTATACTATTTTTGAAAATTTTCAATACTTTCACTGTGAAGTGGGCAAATGGATGTTCAAAAATGTATTTTGTTTTTGTATGTATGATGGGTTGATGCATAGTAAGTATGTGGATAATTGTAAATTTTATTGTTGGGAGCCAAATATGTACTATTTTTTGCATTTGTTCAAACTTTTACCATGAAATGGTAAAATGGGTATCCAAATATGCGACTATGTTTTTTAGTTGTTTTGATGTGTAAATTATGCACTATTTTATGTCTCGAAATGCATGTCAAATTAGAATAAATTAATTTGTGTGTGCGATGTGTTTAAATAAAATTGAATTTTATTTAATTGGATGATTATGCATTGAACTAATGTGAATTTTGTTGTTGTTTGTGTATGAATAGATAAAAATGATCAAGCCACATCATTGTGTCCGTATGATGAAGCATAAGTTTGATACGCTTATGGAAAATGAAGATGATCAAAAGTGGTTGGACGTAGTAAGGTTTAGAGGCATGTGGAAATGCAAGAGCATTCATGCCAACCGGGCATACATATCTACATTATGTGAGTTATGGGATGCGGATCGTAACACCTTCCACTTTCTGATGGGTGAGATGACTATCACCCTCGAATATGTGTATAGTATTTATAAATTGCCGATTGAGGGTGTACCAGTGAAGGAAACACTAGATAATATGAATGTGTAGCAACCCTGAGAACACACACATCGGTCCCTTCTTTTTTCCTAAAACCCTACTTGCAATGCTTATTTAAAATACCAAAGATAAAATAGAAATACAAGAGGAAAAATCATATAACATGAAATAATAAAAGACATATCTCTTTATTGATATTGAAGCTCGGTTACATGTTGGTCCCTCTTAGGGATACCCATTTTGATACTATAAATTACAAATAGGCAAGGAGTGCCCCTTCTGAGAATAGGTGGTACTCTTATAAAAGCTTCCCAGTTATACACAATGAAATGTATGAGGGCTTACAGATCTCTCCTTATCCAGGTTTGTTTCTTAGAGGGATCATTTTTGCTCTCATATGTTGTAATCTTCGTCCGATGTACCTATGGCCCGGCAAGCCATGAAACAACAACATAAATTTAGGTGTTCAAGATTGCCTCCCTAGATGAGGTTGTTAGTAATCAAATAATGTAATGGAAATATGATAAAACTATGCCATGAAATCATGTAAATCTATGCTAATGATATAAGAAAATAGAATAAAATATGTTATGTCTATCTAAGCCAAGCCTGTGGGCCACTATACAAGATAGTGGCTGCTAAATTAAACCTTACCCTCTTTTCCCCAAGGCTATGGGTCAAAGACTGTAATATGATATTGAAGATTAGTAGGTGTTATGCTCTTCGATTCGTCAAAGCTCTGTTGTACATGTGATCTCAAAGAGAACTTTCCAAGTCTTGAAAGCTCTCCTCAGAAAGATGTCTAAAGATATCTGGATATATAATTCTCTATCTCTTAGTTCTCTTAGGCTTACAAATATTATAGTGTGAAACCCTAGGTCTATGTCCAAGTTCTAGAAATGAATTTCTCATGCGTAGTGCAAGTTAGCATGAGAATATTTTGTCCATTGTCTATATTTGAAGGCCAGTTAACTAAATCTAATTTCCCACTTGAGTCTTATATGCAAACTAGTCGTTAGCATGAGAAGATTTTGTCCTTTATTTATTCTTGGAGGTCAGTTAAATTAAGTCTAAATTTAAACTTAAGTCTCCTATGTGAATTGGTCATGAAAAGGAATGCAAAATCACTTCTGCTCACCTTAATTGCATGCAAAATACCACTTATACCTAAAATTGAACCTATTTGATGGTAAACCACTTCTTATGGGTTAGCCACTATCATCTACAGTAGCTACGATCTGGCCGTTGTCATCTGTAGAGGCTAAGGTCTGGCCGCTCTAGGCTTGAGCAGCTAGGATCTGGCCACTCTTGGCTTGAGTGGCCAAGCTTGGATGGCTTGAAAAGGCCCCAAATGAGTGGTGAGAACCACTATTGATACTTGGAAGATTATGTCTTATGATATTATGAGTGTGTCTATGTATTAGATCCCCTAAGCATGACATGATTTAGGTGTCTATAGATGCCCATTTTTTTGATGCGCTATATGGAAAACACAATGCTGAGCAAAAACATAGACTGATCTATTTGTAGAGTGTATGGTGATCAATGGTTTGATCAACATTGAATGTCCCAATCATGCAAGATGGCACACATCCCTTGAATCATTGCCTCAACATTCGAAGGACTTACCTTAGTGGCTTTTACATGTTAAATTTCACTCATTCCTCAAACTCAATCAGGTAGCTTCAGTTGCTACAATAGTTATGACCGGTAGGAGAGCTACAATTGAAGATGTCATGTCTGCTTACGTTATCAGCAAACAAGGGAAATTTGTGATTGTTGTATGCAATGATTCAAATGAAGAACATGATTTTGCTATGATTGAGTGATCATTTGTTGATTTTTGATTATGATTATGTTGAATTTTTGAACTACCTCCTCACACAATGATTTGGTGAAGAAATAACTATGAATGAAGCAACAAGTTGCTTGACCAATATGACTAATCTAGTTTCTTTCTAGCATTTGTTACTTTTAATGGGTAATCCCACATCCAAGTGTTATTCCAATTGCTTATGATAATAATCCATCTCTATCCTAAGAAGCGGTCTCTCTATCAATAGCCTTCTTAGGGAGTTAGGATGAGTGATTCTATTCATGCCTAAATTGTATCACTTTGACTTAATGTTTTTGATGTCATAGGGGAATTAGAATGACCCCTTCACACCCGTGGAGAAGTCTGACCATATTTATCTTCTTTGGGTTTGAAGGATGGCATATCGTAATTCCAAAATGAGTTTTTTTGCCCTAAGTGGCCTTGTGGTTGCCTACTCATCTCACCGAAATACATGGAGTGCAGGTCGCTGTAATCGCCAAGTGGATAGAGTAGGTAACTGGATATGAGGCCTACTTGAGATTGTGATTTTATGTGATTATTTTTGTTATTTTGAATATTATGATGATCCTAAACCATAAAAGTGTGCTTATTTGTTATTTTATTATTCCCTCATGGAAGGAAATGCTTTACTTTGATCTATGGGCCTGGTCGTTATTAGGTCCAATGACCTATGAGTTCTTGCTTGTGATCGTTGTTGCCTTGAGCGACCAAGAAGCTCAGGCTGTTGACTTCAATAGCAGCTAAGACATAATTAATGAAATATAAAATTTGCAATTCTAGGGTTTGACCTATCATTTTCATTGTTGAAGATTCTATTTTTAGAGCTCTAGTGCAATGGCGACGGTTGTGACTTCAAAAATTGCTAGTGCTGAGGACATGGCTACACAAGGTGAGACATCATCTACTGGAGGAGTCAAAGCTTCTCGGGTATTTCTATTCAAAACCCTAGCTCTCTTTTCTTTGTATAAGTAAAATTGAACTTCACTAAGAAATGACCAAAATGAACCTCACTAAACCTACTGGAAATGAACAAGCTCCGTAATTAGGATTAGGTTCTCTTTTTCTACGGTGTATTAGTACCCAATTTTGCTATCTATCAGTGGCTTCAACCTAGGGTTTTTTTAATTTTTTTAATTATTCACCTTCTGCCACCATTTGGGTGTTCTCAAAATTAGCTTAGTTTTGATGCTTGGGTAGGGGATTTGCTTTCCATTTTGTCTGCTTTCCCTCCCTATGTCATTTTTTTTAATTATTTCATTAAAATTGTAATTTTTTTGATTTTTTGGCCAAGGGTTCACGGGTTTTTCATGTCACCCCTTTGCCGCTGGCGCTCAGTGTGAGATAAGAAAAGTCTCCCTAATATCGAATAATGCTTCACAAGATAAATCACACATAAAAGAGGTAAACCCACAACACAAATATTGAGTGGTAAAACCCTACTTCAAATGAAGAAGGGAAACATCCACTATGAAGCTCACTATATTACTCAATTATTCAATAGTACAAGAATGCTTCAATGTTATGCAACAATATGTATCAACATAAACTACAACACAAGTCGATATGACAAGATACAATCATATGTAGTAGAAAACACCCCATTTAAAGAGAAGCTTTTCTACTACAACCCTAAATATTATCATAATCTAATATTATCACAATCTATCAAATATTAGAAAGTGCTTTAGTTACTTTCTAATTTTATCACAATCTAATCTTTGAGATATATAATAAGTGACATCTATCAAATATTAGAAAGTAATTAGTTACTTTATAATATTTTCTAGAAAAGGGAAATAACTTTTTCCCAAGAAATTAAATATTCCTAACACCCTTAATTTATTTATTAATTGGGTGGGAATATTTTACATAAGATAGAATTATATTCTAATTCAAATATTATTCTTTAGACTTTATATTTTAGTCTAAGAATAATTTACACAATGTTGCATTACATATTCCAACACTCCCCCTTAATGCGACAAAGAAATTATGAGACAAAGAAACATTATCCCCCTAAAGATACAAATGGGTATGAGAATCAAATGAGTAATATAGTTACAATGAGCTTTTATGACCAAGAATGGTCTACAATAAGGCACCAATACAAAATGGGCCAAAATGAGATTGCAAGCCCCCAACGGAGTAGCTTCAGATACAAGTAGCTTACAAAGCCATCCATCAACCACAAGTGGTTGCAAATGATAAGAAGAAAACATCACAAGGGTATCTTCAATAAGCCTACAGAGTCCCAAACGAAAGTACCTGCAAGCTACAAGCAACTCAACATAAGATTAGTTAGATACATCATCATAAATATATTCACCACAACATATATGAATATCCAAATATGATAAAAAAATTGATCTAACAAATAGTGAACTACAAGTCATCACAAAAAGATGCCAGGCCATACTTATAGTCACATGCTATATAGTTGATCAAAAAAATTCATGTAGAAAGTTGCATAAAGTAAACAAGGAGTACCATGATAATGCAAACTCTAAAGTACCATGTACAAAAGTAGCACAAGGCTAACAAAAAAAGTACCATCTACAAGAGTTGCATAAGGTATATGAAAATAATCAAGTGTGCACACCAGTTGCATAAAGCCAACCATAAAATATCATGTACAAAAGTAGCATAAACGCTAACAAGAAAGTACCATGATAAACCAATTGCATAATGCCAACTACATAAAAAACATGTACAAAGTTGCACAAGGCAACAAGAAAGTACCATGTAAAATAAAGCAATTGCATCATATACCATAATTGCACAATGCCATCTACAAAGTAACATGTACAAAAGTTGCACAAGGCAAACAAGAAAGTACCATGTTCAAAAGATATGCAAAAAGCAATTATACCACCAAATATCAACTCATATATAGCAAAAAACACCTCATAATGATGAATTTGTCATCACACAAGTGTAACTACACTTCATTCCCTCTTGAGGACAACTTCACAAAACCAAGTGAGTCCCTCAACTTACAAAACTGCTCCTTGGGAAGAGGTTTGGTGAACAAATCAATAGAATTAGAAGATGATGGGAAATACTCCAATTGAATAGTCCCATCCAATACCTTCTCTTTGATAAAATGGGCTTGGATTTCAACATGCTTTGTCCTTTGATGCATTACAAGATTTTTAGCCATGGCAATAGCTGATTGATTATCAAAGAGCAAACGTGAAGGACCAAATTGCTCAAAGCCAATTTCCTTCATGAAGGTACGAATTGCAAGTGAAATCAACTCTAGGCTTGTTGGGTTGGAAATTTTGATTTTTCCTTCCCTTTTATTTCTTCTCGAAGGAAGCTTTAGTGGCACTCAAGGCAACATTATTCTCCTTGACAAATTTACCATTCACTTTGTCTTGATTAAGAGACTCTTCATGTTGAATAAATAATTGTGAAAGAGTGTTGAGAGGAATGCCATCCTCTTCTTGCTCTAGCCTAGTCTCAATAATGGTGATAACATTCTTGAACTTGCTTGACAAGTTCCTCAAAATGATAAAACTTAAGAGCTTCTCACTTATCCAATCACAATTACAAGCCAATAGTTGAGTTCTCATGTCTTTCATCTTTGAGAGGAAGATCAAGGCACTTTCTTCTTCACCTTGCATAGTGCTAAGAATTTTGGACAATAAAGTGAATTTCCTTGATGTGTTGGACCCTATATGGACTTGTTTTAGAAAATCCCATGCATCTTTAGCATGCTCACAATGGATTATAGTGAGCAATATCTCATCACTCACACTATTGTTAATCATGGAAAGTGTAAGGTGACTCCTATTTTTGTATGTCTCAAGTACCCTTTCCTGGGTTGGGATTGCTTCATCTCCATTCACAATGGGCCATAACTTTCTTGCTTGAAATTCAGCCCTCATCCTTGGTTCCCATATTCCAAAATTTGATCCATCAAATATGTGCTTAGGTGTGAATGAGATTCCATGATCAACCATTCTAGAAAGTGAACATAATAAAAACATAAGATGCATTGACAAAGTAAATAAATTATGCAATAAGAAAGTAGATAAACATACTTGAATATATAAAAAAACCATAACTATCAAGTAATCTACTTTTCAATCATCAAAGATAAAACATCATGAAAGATAATCAAAGTTAAGAATAATTAAGAGAGATAAGCATCATAATGAAATATAATCAACATCATCATGAACTACTATAACCATATTGCAATAAATAACTATAACCATATTGCAATTGAATAAATGAAATAAAACAAGATCAACTTGTAATAGATTAACTTGCAATAAGAAGGTAACTAATCATAACAATAATCTAGCAACAAAATAAACTAAATTGAATTGAACCATAAAACATTTGTTAAATGTTAGATAGCCAATAAGTTAGTAAGTTAGTGTTCATTTTAAGCTTTTGCTATAGCCTAATGAATTTCCAATTCATATCACCCAAGGTCAACCAAGCTACCCAAAAGGGTACAGGTACGAGGACCCAAAAAGGACTTGCTACTGATAGAGCGAATTCTTTTGGATTCAATAGGTGTTTAGCAAATATAAACTGTGTTGCAAGATTAAGTAAATTATAATAAAATACTAAAGTTGTGGTTAGGAAGTTTATTCATTTTTAACCTTCTTTATTAATATGAAAATTAGTAAATTGTAAGTTAGTTGGTTAGTAGATTGTTTAGTAGAAAGTTAGTAGTTAGATTAGTTGAGATGCAAAATGTAAGAAAGATGAACAAGAGATAGTGGAGACATAAAGCAAAACACAAATACACTCTCTCTCTTTCTCTCTCTCTCACTCTCACTTTCATTCTCTTTTACTTTCATAATGAGAGATACAAGTTACATTAATTTATAGTATGCTTCAAGCAAATACTGGAGAGATATTAGAAGAAATTAATAAAAATAGGGGAAGAGAGTGAAAACGTTGATCCGAAATTGCCTTGTATACTCCAAAACATACTTGGATAACCTTGCAAAACAAACAAACTCACAAAAAACCATTGTTAAGGTGAGACAAAAAAATATTTCATTTTAAGGAGAATAATAATAAATTTTAATACAAAAAATTTGCTTAAAAAATGCAATTAAATTAATAAAATTTATTTTATTAATAAAAAAAATGGCATGAAATTTTTTAAATATTTTTATAAAGCAAAACTTTTTCAAAAAAACAAAACCGTTTATATATATATATATATATATATATATATATATATATATATATATATATATATATATATATATATATAACGTTTTTTTTTAAATAAATAAAAAAATGACTATATATGGAAATAGGGGTTTTTGGGTCTTCCGGATGCAACCATGGGGTCCGTTTGGCTCCAAAAACCTTTCCAGCAAAAGCTTAATGCCAAAAAAAAATTATAGATTTAAAATGAAAATATTGTTTGCAAAAGATCTAACAACTAGATCTAAAAACATAATAAATCTATAAACCCTAATGGCAGATTTGCAAAATAAGTTTACTTAAAATACCCAAATATCAAATGCATGCAAAAAAAATATATACCTTAATGGGTTTTTCACCTCAAAGGATTGAAGACACTTGATGGATATCCCAACCGCTCTGATACCAAATGTGAAACAAGCAAAGTCTCCCCAAGATCGAAGAATGCTCCACAAGATCAATCACACATAAAAGAGGTAAACCCACAATACAAATATTGAGTGGTAAAACCCTACTTCAAATGAAGAATGGAAACATCCACTATGAAGCTCACTATATTAATCAGTGATTCAACAGTACAAGAATACTTCAATGTTATGCATCAATATAAACTACAACATAAGTCAATATGACAAGATATGATCATATATAGTAGAAAACACCCCTATTTAAAGAGAAGCTTTTCTACTACAACCCTAAATCTTATCACAATCTAATCTTATCATAATCTATCAAATATTAGAAAGTTCTTTAGTTACTTTCTAATTTTATTACAATCTAATCTTTGAGATATGTGATAAGTGGCATCTATCAAATATTAGAAAGTGATTAGTTACTTTCTTATATTTGCTAGAAAAGGAAAATAACTTTTTCCTAAGAAATTATATATTCCTAGCACCCTTAATTTATTTATTAATTGGGTGGGAATATTTTACATAAGATAGAATTATATTCTAATTGAAATATTATTCTTTAGACTTTATATTTTAGTCTAAGAATAATTTACACAATGTTGCATTACATATTACAACACTCAAAGCGACCGGATCTGAGTCGCTATCACTCAGAGCGGCCAATCTTGAATCCCAACGATCAAAATTTTTACCGTTGGGCCTTGGGCGTTGCTACCTCCAGTGGCCAGGTTTTGTCCACTATAGGTGATAGCGGCTAAAGCTTAAGCCCTATTTTTTACATTTTGTGTATTTATTTTTATGATTTTTTTTACTTTTGAATTTTTGCTTTGCTTGATTAGGTGCAATTTATTCTTCCTTTGCTTAGATTTAGAGTAACTTGTACTCTTTTGCATTGTTTTCATTTTTATTGTGAATTATTCCTTATATGCAATGTAGTTATATTTTGTCTTTCTTCTGCTTTGTTTAGATCCTCACTACTCGGGCTCGAGACCCGAAGCTCCTACTTGACTTGCTTCCTAGATTTGATGATACTTACTGGGAGTGGTTTAAGGCCCATGGGCTAAAGAACGTTATCAGGTTACCCCATATTATGGTCGACTAGGCTTATCTTACAGCTTTAGCCCACCATTGGGATCCACAAACCAACACCTTCCACCTTCCACCCGGTGATATAACTATCACGTCGGAGGACATGTATAGGATATCTCAAATTCCATTCGATAGGGTGCCCATTGTTTCGTCGACCACTAATGATCAGGTGGTCGTTTATGCTTTGGTATTTGGAGCACACTCTGCACAGGTCCTCTGATATGCTGGGTCTGAAGGAGTATCTATCAAGGCTTGGTATGATGCTCATGTTTTCATAGTGAGGCATGTCATGTTGTTGATGGTGATCAACAACATTCTTATCCTGGACTTCTTGGGTTTGAGATTCCCTTGAAACCTCCTAGTGATGGTGTAGGACCTATTGGATAGCGAGGATCCTATCATCTATGCATGGGGTAGATCACTATTAGCTTAGTGCTATGATGAGTTGTACCACATCCATTGGTGGGGACATGTCAGCATTGCTTGCAACTTGCTCCTATAAGTTTGGGGATGGGAACACATTAAGGTAGATCACCCGAAGGGGCTCTCACCCAAGATTATAGCTATTAAAGCTTAGACACAGTTCTATGATGCCACATGGGCTCGAGAGAATGAGGAGTGTAGGAGCTATACTTTTGTTGGGGAGTTGTCCCACTATACTTATGCTTTCACCAGACTATTGGCTAGAGATGTCATGTGGTGGCTTTACTATGAGTGTCCTACTTGGGATGATCCAACTAGTTTTACTGCCAGGACACGGTGCAAGCGATGGATAATTGGCCATAAGATTACCATTCGGGAGTATTTCTTCTACTCTTAGGTTCTTTGTTAGTATGGATTGCAATAGGATGTGCCTTTGATACCATTTTTGTATCAGTGCATCATAGTAGAGAAGGAACTACCTTCACGACAGATCATAAAGCTTACAAATGAGGAGGATGCCCAAGCTATAGACCCTATAATGGCTAGGGGAGTTATAAAGGCCTAATCTCAGTGGTGGGGTGATCATATGTGACATAGCATCGATATCCTAGGATGTGAGGATGATGGCAGGGGTGATGGCATAGATCTAATAGGATGTAGGGTTCAATATAGGATTGAGGTATGGGGCTAGCCAGTAGAGCAGGTGGCAGTAGAGGATCTTGACATTATTGAGGAGGAGAAGTTAGAGCTCGAGGAGAGAGACTCTCCTCTGAAAGTATAGTTGCATGAGGTCAAGGTTGAGCTTCAAGCCACTAAGATCTAGGTATAGTGGTGAGATGCTATGATTGAGCAGCTCTCAGTATAGATACAGGCTCCGTAAGATACTATTGGGGGCGGTAATGTTAGGATGCAGTTTGTTGTTCCTCCTTCTACATCACAAGAGGTTCCAATGGAAGGTTTAGGGGCAGATGTGGGATGACTTTTTTTTTTTTTGGATGAGTATGAGGAGCAAATCTAGGGAATTAAGGATCATGTCACCATCCTTAAAATGTAGCTCAGGAGACATGGGCTTGTCCCTAAGGATCCAGTAGGTGTAGGTGGTTCACAGGTCAACAAACACTCTACCTCAAGGTAGTCTTCTGCCCATCCTAGCCAACAGACCCAGACTCGAACAAAGAGACCGACAGGCTCACACCACCACAGGGGGAGGTGGCATAGGAGGAGGTGGTGCAGGGGGCTCAGGCTCGATATTTGATTGATGCTCTACTTGGTTCTTGATCTATTTTTGAGGTCGACTGACCTACATGACTATAGCCCACGGGCATTTTTGTATATCCATTGGACTTGACACATAATTTTATGATAGATTTGATTTTTATGACTCATTATGTGTATCATTTTTTTCTTATGTTTTTGTTATTATTTTGTTTTATGATATGATGCGATGATGGTATTATGATGATTTGATGAATATATATGATATTTGAAGATGCTTAGATGGATATGTAGATGCTTAAATGATTTGATGATATGATGCAATGTATTTTAATTATGAATGATGAATTTATGATTTGGTATGCAAATGAATATTGCCTATATGTTTTATGATGTGGTTTATGGATGATTAATAATGTGTTTTTGTGTATGCAAATGTTATTGTTAAATGCATGTTTAATTTTTGCTTTAATTGTATGCATCTAACTTATGTTATGGAATGGTATAAATGAACTTGTATGCTCTAATCACTTAAAACATACGAAATGCATATGACATTGACAATCTTAATGGGTGATACCACATAAAGTAAAAAAATAATCATGAATTTAAATAATCACTTTTATCATAAGAATTGATTAAGTATTCATATATATGAGATGTAATGGTGCGTAATGCATTTTATTAATAAGTTTCTATAAATTAAAAGATATAAAGTAGTCAGTGGCCGTCTATATACTATTTCTAATATATATACGATATTTGTCCTACTATGTTGCTACCCCCTAATTTATAGAATCTTATAAAGAAAGTTATGGTGTTAATGATGTTATGATTTGTTACTATGTAAATTCTTTTGGGTATTTTCGAATATTCAAACACTCTAGTTCTCTATCAACAGGTGTCTACTTACCATTTAGACTTTTGAAAAGTAAGGCTTTTACCATGGACCTAGTTTTTCATGATCTCTATGTGTGCATGTGATTGTATATTTTGAGGTAGAACTCAAGCATTTCCTCCGATGTCAGGTGGGATCCTTTCAGCCCATTGCTAAGATCATGGATCTTCAAGTGTTCATCTCATCCTTATGTTGGACTTAGTTGGACTATACCACTAGGAAATATTTGGTTACCTAAGCTAGCTCATCCACATTAAAACATTGGTCTACACAAATGAATGAAGTAGTTGTGGTAGACATATCATCATGCGTAAGGATTTCTCCTTCCAGTTTTGTGCAATGCTGAGAATTCCAAGGATTCAAGATTTATTCCATTCTTTTTGGCTTCTTTATGGCTTTGGATTTTTGCTCATATATAGTGATGAAAATCACTGTTTATTTTGATTTGATGTTTTATTTGAACGGGGATTTTTTTGTAGTGATGATAATCACTGTTTATTTTGTTCATACGTAGTGATGAAAATCATTGTTTATTTTGATTAATTTTTTTGAGTTTGATTTTTTTGTAATTTTTGAATTTATGCTTATCGGATTTTTGCTTTTGAAATTTGGATTGTATGCTTGGCATTTTGAATGTGTACTTTGCTTTGGGATTTTTGATTATTTTGATTTAATCAAGGTATTTGGATAGGGTAAATCTTGTCCTTTTTCCAATTCTCAACACCTTTAAACCGGTTGCACAGGGGGATAAGCAAGGAATATCCTTTTTGCCTAAGGTAACATAGACCACTTTGTAGCTTTCATATTTTCCTTGTACCAGCTAGTATTTTAGTGTTTCAATTAGTGATGGGATATTGAATATCCAAGGCTTTTATCACATCTAGGCCTTACCTTCTACTAATAAAAGTTGTTTTCCTCAAAATTTGATAATATTACTAAGTGTGGTTGATTAACCGAAAAACCTTATTTTATTATGTATAGCAACATATAATGGTTGTGTTGAAAAACACAATTACACACATTTGGATGGATTTATGGATATTATTGACTTGTGCGACAAACTATGGTATCACTTTTAAGTCTCTCATGACATATACAATTGTAGTGGATATGAAAATGCAATGCAATGATGTGGATGCAAGGGCAATTGAAAAATACAATTGTTTTTGTATTTTTGATTTTATGTTGTTTTTGTATTTTTGTTTGATTAATTTGACCAAAGGGCTTATTATACCTTTGGGGCTTTTGGTATTGATTTTGACCAAGCGGTTTGAATTACCCTTGGAGCTTTTGATTTGATGGGATTTGACCAAGCGGTTTGAATTACCCTTGGAGCCTTTTTGAATTGATTTTGACCAAGCGGTTTGAATTACCCTTGGAGCTTTTGAATTGATTTTTGACCAAGTGGCTTGAATTACCCTTGGAGCCTTTTGATTTGATGGGATTTGACCAAGCGGTTTGAATTACCCTTGGAGATTTTTTTTGAATTGATTTTGACCAAGCGGTTTGAATTACCCTTGGAGATTTTTGAATTGATTTTTGACCAAGTGGCTTGAATTACCCTTGGAGCCTTTTGAATTGATGGGATTTGACCAAGCGGTTTGAATTACCCTTGGAGCCTTTTGAATTGATTTTTTTTTAATTTTATGTTTTTATGATTTGTTTGTGTTTTTGACATATTTGATTTTTTTTGTGTTTTTATGACATATTTGAATGTTTTTATGTTTTTATGACATATTTGAATATTTTTGTGTTTATGTGTAAAATGCCTTTAAATGAATGATATTGAGAGGTTTAGGCTCTTCAAAACCATATAATGATATAAGGAAATATGCTCCAGGATCAACTCTCTGTGAAATCATATATGGACCTATCCAGTTTGTCGCAAACTTATCTCGTAGATGCGGTGGCAGATTTGAATTCTACTAGTTTTTTTTAGCACTAGATCTCCAACCTTGAATTCCCTTAGGTGGAATTTACTATTGTAAGCTCATGCAAGGTGATCTTGGTAAACATGGAGATTCTCTAAAGCATTGACTTGGCATTCATCAAGAAGCATCAACTGATCAAGGTGGCCTTGCTGCATAGCTTCATCTATGAAGTCCTTTAATGCTATGCATAGAGTCAGGATTTCCAAATCTAGAGGTACGATGGCTTCAGTGTCATATACTAGTGAAAATGGTGTTGTCCCAGTGGGAATCCGTATACTAGTCCTATATGCCCATAGTGCAAGAGGCAACTGCATGTGCCAATCCTTGTGATTTTCTTGCACTGTATTCCTTAAAATGGAGACTATTGTTTTTTTTTAGGCTTCTACTTGCCCGTTTTCTTGCGGATAATAAGGTGTTGAAAAATTATATTAAATATGGTATTTGTTCATTAAAGCATGCACTTTTTTGTTCTTGAAATATGGCCCATTATCCGATATTATCTTAGAAGGGACCCCAAAATGACTTATGATATTATGGAGTATAAACTCCGCAATTCTTGGTCCAATTGTTGATGATAATGGGATCGCTTCTACCCATTTAGTGAAGTATTTTGTGGTCGTTATGATGAATGTATGTTGGCATGATCACAAGGGTGAGATCTTCCCAATAAAGTCTAGTCCCCATTACGAGAATGGCCATGCTTCATGTATGGGTTACAAATCTTGCGATGGTAAGTGCGTTAGGTTTGCATGATGTTGGCACTTATTATATTTCTTGACATACTCACAGTAGTCATTTTCCACTGTGAGCCAATAGTAACCCATTCTAAATATGCGCTTGATGATGGCCATGCCACTAAAATGGCCTCCACATGTTCCATTGTGAGCTTGCAAAATTGCCCAAGATGCTTCCTGGGGCTCAAGACAACGGAGTAATACTCCATCATATCCTCATCTGTAGAGTATTTCTCCTAGAAATATGTATTTTGTTGCTCTCTATTTGAATTTTTGCCTTTCAATATGCAATAAACCTTGAGGTATTATTCCAAGCTTCAGGAAGTCTCGCAGTTGGGAAAGCCAATCTTGATAGGCCACAACTTCTATAGAATAAACAACTTGCTCTTCCTATATTTTTGAGGTAGTGAACATGGATTGAGGAATAAATCTATGGTATATGGTTTCACCACACTCTATAGGTCCTTGGGAGATCAAATACCCCCAAGGTGCTATTTGCAAAAAATATCTGTCTACGAAGGACCAATCCTAATTTGGTTCAATGTTGATCATGTTGACTGATTCTTGATTGTCAAAAGCCTCGCGACATATTTCTAAATATGAAAGAACTTTTACATGAATGGTAGTAAAATCAACATATGGATTCTAAGGGATTAAGGATCCCAAAGAGGCAATGGTGTCTAAAAATCTATTCGACATATGAAGGATTGCCTCAATATCATACCATTCTAGACAGGCTAAGTAATTGTCAACAAGTTCCTTGTAAGTCTTCAGGAGTGGGCACCTGCATTGAAATAGTCCTTTGACCTAGTTTACTATGAGCAAGGAGTCACCAAAGATATTCAATGTTTTAATGCCCATTGCTATGACTGTTTGGAGTCCCAGGATCAATGCTTCATATTATGTGTTGTTGTTTGTGCATGAGAAGTCTAGTTTGAATGATAAGGGAAATGGAACGCTCTACGATGTGATAAATACAATACCTACTCTACCTCCTTGTTCACACTTTAAACCATCGAAGAATAATGACATGTATTTTTATTTCTTAGGTTTTGCAGATCTAATAATGCAAAGACAACATCATCAAGAAACTCTATGGTGAGAGGCTTCTTATCCTGAAGAGGAACCTCTACTAATTGATCTGCTATGACTTGTCCCTTGATAGACTTTTGGATTATAAACTCTAGATCAAATTCTGTTAATAGCATGATCCACTTTATGATACGTGTATTATGATATGTCTTGCTCATCATGTACTACAAAGGATATTTTTTTGAAATGACGTAGGTCATATGGATCAACATGTAGTGTCGCAACTTTCGAGTTGCCAAGACCACTGCTAAACACAACTTTTTGACATACACATATCCTAGCTCATAGCTCACCAAGGTGCGACTAATGTAATGTATGGCTTGCTCTTTGTCTTGTGTATTCTTTTGGGCTAACATGATGCCCAGTGAAAAATTAGTAGCCGATATATATAGTAAAAATTGTATGTCTAGCCTTGGTGGAGCCAATACTAGAGGTGTTGCAAAATAAGTTTTGATCTCTGCAAAGGCTTGATGGCATTATTCATCCCAATAAAATGAGACTTCCTTGCATAGAAACCGGTTCATAGGTCTGCATTTGTCTGATAATTATGCGATGAATATTTTTATGGATGCTATCTTGCCTTGTAGGCTCCTCAACTCCCTAATGTTGGTAGGGGCAACCATTTCTAGTATAGCCTTTACCTTTGCAGGATCTACTTAGATACCTCTCTTGGATACGATGAATCCTAAAATCTTGCTAGAATTTATGCCAAATATGCACTTCTTAGGATTCAATCAAACATTGTGTTCTATGAGGTGATTGAAGACTTGTCTAAGGACTTCGGCATGCTCTTACAGTAATAGGGACTTGGCTAGTAAGTCATCCATGTAATATTCCAATATATTATGCATATAGTCATGGAATATGTATGTCATGGCCTATTGATATGTGGCACCAATATTTTTGAGACTTAATGGCATCACTTTGTAACATAATTTTCTCCATAGAGTAATGAAAGCAATTTTATTTTGATATTTGGGTTTAATCCGTATTTGGTTGTATCCAAAAAAACCATCCATTAGGGAGAGAATTTCATGACCTACGGTTGCATCTACAAGAGCATCTATGTTTGAAAATGGGAATGAATCCTTTGGTGTTGCCCTATTTAAATCCTTGAAATATGTGTAGATACAAACTCTTCTATCAGGTTTCCCTATGGGTACCATGTTTGACACCCACTCAGGATAGTCGATAGGAACTATGAATACTACATCCAATAGTTTTTGCAATTCATTCTTCACCATCAAAGCAATGGTTGAATGCATTTTCCTCAGTTTTTGCTTGACTGGCTTCTCCATGGGATCCAATGAAAGATTGTGAATGACTAACTTTAGATCTATCCCTGACATGTCTTTGTAAGTCCAAGAAAAAATGTTTGGCCTCTCCTTGAGGAGAGGAATTAATATGGCTTGTTCCTCTAGAGATAGACTTTCTCCGAACTTGAATTTCCTTGGTTGGGTAGGATCATCACTAATGTCCACCTCAAAAGTTGCTTCTATAGCCATATGTGACCCATCCTCTAGCTGATGAGGTGTGGGTATCAACTGAATGTCATCGATAGGATTTACAAGACCTACTGACTCAGGTTCCAAACCAACATGGAAGACATCATATGTACAACCTGATGTGAAATGGAATGGTTGTAACATTTCTTCATTGGGGAAGAGGTCTTCAGGCTCTATGGGAAAATTAGTGTCATCCCAATCAATAGCCTCTACATCAAGATGTAATGATTTGGTAGGATTTTCTGGATGATGAAGTGGAGTGGTAAAATATATGGATATCATGTTGATGGATGGGATGAAATATCTAGGACCACATGGGTGCAATCTTGTCTCAAGGGTTTTCCTTCCATACGTGTGATGAGGTTCTAGAGGAATGGGAATTTCTAGATCTGGCCCATGAGTAGGGCTAACGATAGGATCATTGGGCTCTAATTACTCTTTGAATGTATGCGAAGGGGGTTTGACCATCTGATGAATGGCATCTAGGTCACAAAAAATTAAAGATGAGGATCTATGGCATAGAGTTCCACCTCTCTCTCTACTAGCTCATTGACTTGCTACAAGTGGTGAGGTCCAAGATAAGCCATATCGATCTCATCCTCAAAGTCATCATAAATTATCCAAAAAAATTTAGCATTGGTATGTGGCCCTAAAATAAGGGGCTCATGTCTTGGCCCCAAGTAGGCCATATCTATTTCATCTTCATATTATTCATCACTTATAAATAATCCATTTACATTTGTCTCTCACCCCAAAGTTAGGGGTTAATGGCTTAGGACTAGGTAAGCTCTTTATGTTGAGTCTTCTAATTCATAGTCACTTTCATCTGTTGTATATCAAATCTCATAATGGATGGACCATGTGAAACTTTGTAAATAGTGAGGTCCTTGATAGGCTAAGCCAAGTTGTGCCTCATCATCACTTGCTTCATATCCATTCTGCTCATCCCACAAGTTGTACCCTGTTGAGGTGGAATCAATTGAGGTATTTGGCTGATAAGTTTTTGGAGGTGGTATGTTTACTGTGGCCACTTGTCTGTTGCTCAAATTTGCTATTCTTAAGGGGTGATAAGGAATGAAATCAATGTCTTCTCCCAACCCTATGCTTAATCTTTCCAATGCCACTACAAGTGAGTCATATTGACCTCTGCTATAATAGCCTAAGCCAAATATGTCAAAGGGAAGCTAATATAGTGGCTCATAAGGCCTCTTGTGTCCCTTCTCATATACGCTAAGGCCATAGCCATGCCAATGGAAACACTCAAAGTATATTAGAGCAAACTCGAGATTAGAGAGGTAACAAAAATTGACTATGAATAATTCATCACCATCCTCTTCTATATCTGAAGACTTATGGGTGTAGTACAAATCAGCTAGACAAAATTAGTTTAGTTGGGAGGGATTCCAAGTGTAACCATTGTTCCTACTGGCGGCCTCAAGTATTTAGGCCTCCATATATCTTGTGCATACTCAATCATAGGCATAAAGGTAATTTTTTGTACAAGGTACTCCCCTATGCCTGTGCTTGCCAAGTGTATTGATGCATATGATGTGGATGACCCCATGGATGATATTGGCGAAGCAGGGTGATAATCACTATCTTCATCTTGATCTTGAGGATCTTTCTCTCCCATAGGATTGGCATTTTAGCAATGGCTATAGTTGGCACTTCTTTGGGCCTTTCTTCCTTAACTAAGGGTGCCTTTATCTTCTGATTATATTTTGTTTTTGACATTGATGGTACTTTAGAATCATTGATTGTCTTGAGTACACCAGGAGGTGCTGATGTGCATGGGTAATTTCTTACCCCTTTGTATTTGTTACCCACTTGTGTGATTGGGGATGAAGGTGCCATGTATAGGTGAGTATAAGGGATCACAAATTCTCTCAGAATGTCCACCCGATTAACATATTTAAAAGTCTCTTCATCGGCTAGAACCACATAGACTTTTTTTTCGTGCACATACTTGACACATTGGTGCAAGATCGAAGGCACACACTTCTTGGCCCTTATCCAAGGGTTCCCGAAGAGTATGTTATATTTCATAGCATATTCTAAGACATGACACATCACAAGGATGGTCTTGTGCCCCACCTTGATGGGTAGGACTATAATTCCCATAATATTGCATAAAGCATCATTAAAATATCTTAATGTGTAAGCTCTCAGAATGACATTGGTCTTGGGTATCTTGAGGTGTTCTATTGTAGTTGTTGTAATGATGTTAATTTATGAACTTGTATCGCCCAAAACCCTCTTGAAAGGTAAGTCATTTATGGTCACTACAATGTTTATCAGAGGGTCTGGTAAGGTAGCATAAACTATCTTAATCTCATGATCATAGAATCGGATTACAGGTTCCTGGTATTCTTGTACTTGTCCCACAAAGTGAGTGAATGCATTCACATCTTGCAAATGAAGCTTAATTATTATTAAAATATCCATTATAGTCTCCCGATACTTTGGGGATTGTTGTATGAGCTCATATATGGATAACTTAGCTGGATTTGTCTATAGTTTTTTCTCCAATATACTACGAATAGTTACCTTAGGTCTCATCAGTGGACCTGGACGGTTGTCTTACCTTTGCCTAGGAGAGGTTGGGATGTTCATGGGAGCTATAGGTAGTTGTGGTTGACCATATCGCCTAGTACTTATTGCTATGTTAATGATCTCAACCATCTCAATGCATCCATGGATAGGTATGTCAACTCTAACCTGATTGACTTAGACCCATTGCTTTCGAGGGGCCTCATGATTGGGAAATGGATTTCTATATATGCCCATGTATATGTTATCGAGAGCTAGTGGGTTGTCAACTTTGAGTTCTCTTGCCTCAATCATATTTTGCACTTGATGCTTAAACCCGATGCAAGCCTCAATGTCATGCCCTGGTATCCTATGATAAGGACAAAATTTATCTTCCCTATATCCTTTTGTCTTAGGATGGTTGGGATGTATAAGAGGTATATCAAGAAATCTGATCCTCCTGGCCTTGCTCAATTGATTAAATATTGATTGCATTGATTATGTCAGAGGCGTGAAATAATGAGGTGGCTTGCATTATCAGTTTCTTCCTTGATTGTTATTTTGGTCATAGTTGGTTGGCAGGGGATGTGCTTGATAGTTATATTGTTATTGTGCACCCCAATCCTTGGGTGTAGCTAATACAACTTGATTTACTAGAGCAGGGTTGCCCTACTTCTGCTTATACTTTTTATTCTTACCATTCTTGTTTCACTCCTTTTTGTTTCAGAGATTAATGGTTTCCTCATCTACTTTTATCTCTTCAATGAGCTTGGCCTGTGCCAAAGCTTCCTCAAATGAAGGATACTATTGGAGTTGTAGCAAGAGAGAGATATGTTTAGAACAAATTTTGGTAAACATGCAAATGATCTCTTCTATGGTAATAGAGAATGATAATTTTGCCATGATTTTTCTCCATCTATTCCCATAATCCATTACTGGCTCATCATCATACTGTTTCAATTTAGCCAGATCTAAAAGGTTCACCTTCTTCTTAGCACCAAAGGATAACCGCTTCAAGAATGCATTTACTAGTTGTTCAAAATTGGTTATACTATGCTTAGGTAGTTGATTGAACCATTGAGTGGCAACACCTAAAAATATCATTATGAATATTCTTAGCATGAGAGCGTCATTATGTTCAAGATGAAAATAGGCATTGATAAAATTGGTGACATGCTCTTATGCATCCTCTTCACATTTAAACTTTTCTAACCTAGGAATATCAAAGTTCTTAGGATATGGAGGGCTAGGGATTGATGGGCACAATGGTTGATTGTGTATCTTGCTCAATTTTGGTGAGTTCCTAGCTACCTCTTGTTTCTCAAAGGTTTTCATATTTTCAACAAGCTCTTGAAATACCTTTGATGCACGTATTTACTCCTCTTGTAAGCCTATTTGCATTGGCAATGGAGGTAACTATCTATCCATTTTATTTGTTTCATTTTCCTCCCTCCTACGATGGGACTCAGGATTGTGATCTTGGTTTTTTATGTTTGCCATTCCCCCATTAGTTGGATTTCATTCATGATTTGGTGGGGGGTTTCATTATGGGCTATCTTATCTAGTGCACATCTCCTTAGGTGAGTCAGTGTGTCTTGTTATTTGGTGGTCACTACTATTTGTTGGTAAATTATTAAGAGCTAGCCGCTAAGCTTGCTCTCTTAAATGCTGCTCATGTTGGCACAAGAGTATTTATCTTTGTTTCTCTTGTTCGAGAGCTTCCACTAGCTCTCACTCCTTATGTAATGCATTTTATAACCGCCACATTCGGTCAGTTTGTGTTGTCATAGAAGAATCATGTTTATCTGACTCTATTCATGTTGTCTTGACTCACATATTCCTCGAAGGGGTTTCTACTATATTTGTACTCTTGTTAGTTAATGTGACTTGTTCAGTGTATTGTTGAGTATCCCTATGATAAGACTCCACGCATCTTCTATGGGGTCACTTTGAGGTACCCCTAGACTAGGAGGTATATTTAGAAGTCACAGTTCATGAGCATCTCGATGCATAATTCTCAGTAGCTATAGTTCTTTGAGTTGGTTGAGTAGAAAATCGATCCAACCCATCTAACTATCTTGTTTTCCATGGCTAGTACTATGGGGTGTCATTTAATCCTACGAGGTTATAGTATATTGGAATATTTCCTTTTGTGTGAAGGGTTTATTCTATGTGATTCCCATGACTAGATGTAGCTCTAGTTTCCTGTCCTTCAGTGGGTAGACCTATTTTATATGTTTCTTGTGAGTCTTGAGGTGTTGCAATTCTTGTTTGTCTTCTTGATGAAGAGGGCTTGGTGGTAACATGTTTTCTCCATGTGGATGGAGATGTAGTAGTCTCATCATCCCTATGTGAAGAATGAGTTTTAGAACCTTCTTTATGTCCATGTGAGGAGGAATACCTTGAAGCTTCCTCATGTCTTTGAGATATTTTTGTGTGTTTAGAGGAGGCCCTTGAGGTCTCCTCATGTCTCCTTGATGAGGATGGCTATGAAGCCTCTTTTTGTTTATGTGACTTTGTTCCATGATATGGCTTATTACTTGGGATTTCTCGAAGAGATCCCCCAAGGGTTGATTTATCATCCCTTAGGCTCGTGAAGCTACATATCACAGTCTTACGGGTAGGTCATTCAATGTTACTACGACTCTACCTATGAGCATGAATTACTTCTGTCTCTCCCTCGATATCAGACCGAGGGTGCTTACTTCTTGTTTTGACCATGTTGTTTTTATGACTTGATATTTTGAGTTGCAAATTAGAAATGACCACACAATACCAAACAAATATTTATCTTGATTATCAATTTGAGTGTGCCCTAGACTATTTTATGTTTTTTTATGTGTTTCTCTTTCAATTTCTTTGCTCTTGTTCTTTGATTAAGAATGAGAAGACTCATTCATAGTGATAATCAAGTACACTCATGCCAAACATGATTTTATCAAAATAAGCTAGGGTACACCATTGAATATCCAATGAAGGGTTCACCTAGCTCTTCCACTCTGAACCAATAATTGTTCTAAAAATGGGAGAAAGTTTAAACACAAGTAACTTAGTGTCACTATAATTAAGTTTCTCAATCCATTTCTAGGAAGCTCTAGGGGGTAAAATAGTGGAAGGAGATGAATTCCAACGTCACTAGACTGAATTGAAGGTTGGTGATGAAAACCAACTCTCCAATATTTTAAATGAGACGTGTATGTGTGGTGTTAATTTTAAGCTTGTGTATCATAAAGTGCATCATATAGAAGCAATGCATCTTTCCTATATGCCTAAGTGCAAAAGTACATTTCAATATTCAAAAAGATGCATGAATTACTATGATTTGTATGAGCACATTTTATCTTGTGCAACTATGGCCTCTAGCAGGGCCTCAAAGCAAGCAAACAACATACAATGTCTAGCACATTGGATTCTAGGGCAAAAATTTTAGGCATAAGCCATTGTTCCTAGCAATGCCTAGTGGAAAATTTAAAAGAAGATCTAAGATATACGAAATGCTTAATTCTTTCTTCTTTTATTCTTTCAATTTCCAAACATAAATGTGCTTTAATTTCTCTATTTTAAACACACAGAAGTAGACAAAAAGCTATAAAATAATTAGATAAGATATACCAAACTTTAATCCAGCTTAGAGATTCAGTGTTTTAAACTTTGTTGCACTCTAGTTCTAGTTGTTGTTAACCAGAGTGGCTGATTCTTGGCTACTATAGCTCAGAGCGGCTAAGCTCTATTGGCTATTGTAGCTCAGACTGGCTATTTTTTGGCTACTATAGCTCAGAGCAGCTAGACCTGCATACAAAATCAAGTTAATATTCTAGTAGAAAATGAAAAATTAGTGGTGGTCCAGTCGTGATCACCATCTGTAGCGGCCCCAAGAATGCATGCACTGGTCCATTTTTTTTCTAAAACCCTACTTGCAATGCTTATTTAAAATACCAAAGATAAAATGGAAATACAATAGGAAAAGCATATAACATGAAATAATAAAATACAAATCTCTTTATTGATATTGAAGTTTGGTTACATGTCGGTCCCTCTTAGGGATACCCATTTTGATACTATAAATTACAAATAGGCAAGGAGTGCCCCTTCCATGAAGAGGTGGTGCACTTATAAAAGCTTCTCGATTCCACACATGAAAATTTATGAGGGCTTACAAATGCCTCCCTCTCTAGGTATGTTTCCTAGAGGGATACCTTTTGCTCTTGTATGTTGTAATCTTCGTCCGATGTACTTGTGGCCATACAAGCAATGAAACAACAATACACATTTAGGTGTCCGAGATTACCTCCTTGGATGAGGTTGTTAGTAATCAAAGAATGTAACAAAAATATGATAAAACTATGCCATGAAATCATGTAAATCTATGCTAATGATATAATAAAATAGAATAAAATATGATATGTCTATTTAAGCCAAGCTTGCGGGCCACTTTCCAAGACAACGGTTGCTAAAGTAAACCTACCCTCTTTGCCCCAAAGCTATGGTTCAAATATTGTAATCTTATGTTGAAGATAGTAGGTGTTATGCTCTTTGATTCATCAAAGCTCCACTGTACACGTGATCTCAAAGAGAAGTTTTTGAGTCTTGAAAGCTCTCCTTAGGAAGATGTCTAAATATCTCTAGATATCTGATTCTCTATCTCTTGGTGCTCTTAGGCTTGCAACTTTTATAGTGTGAAATCCTAGGCCTGTGTCCAAGCCCTAGAAATAAATTTTTCATGTGTAGTGCAAGTTAGCATGAGAATATTTTGTCTATTGTCTATATTTGAAGGTCAGTTAACTAAATATAATTGCCCACTTGAGTCTTCTATGCAAACTGGTCATTAGCATGAGAAGCTTTTGTCCTTTGTTTATGCTTGGAGGTTAGTTAACTTAAGTCTAAATGCAAACTTAAGTATTATATGTGAACTAGTCATGAAAAGGAATGCAAAGTCACTCCCACTCACCTTTATTGTATGCAGACTACCACTGCCACCCGAGATTGGACCTGTTTGTTGAAAAACTGCTTCTTATGGCTTAGCCATTGTCATCTGTAGTGGCTATGATCTGGTCATTGTTGTCTATAGTGGCTAATGTTTGGCCACTCTAGGCTTGAGTAGCTAGGATCTGGCCACTCTTGGATTGAGTGGCCAAGATTGGATGGCTTGAAAAGATCCCAAATGAGTGGTGAGAACCACTGTTGATGATTGGAAAGTCCAAGATTATGTCTTATGATCTTATGAGTGTGTCTATGTAAGTAGCTCCCCTAAGCATGACATGATTTAGGTGTCTCCAGAAGGAGGTTGTGATGGAGTGATTATTTTGTGAGGAGCGGAGGGAGATAAATATCAGGAAGATGGATTATTAGCTATTGTGGAATAATGAGAAGATATATAAGCATCAATGCACAACTATGATGATGTTATCGACATATGCTCTTCTTAAAACTTTTAGGGTATTGTTTACCTGGAATATGTTGGACATTATCAATGATATGGTAGAGCACAATAATGTGTTTTTAAGGGCATCTGCATTGTTGGCCTAGGTTTACAGGGAGTTACACGATGTGGTGCATGCTAAGAAAAAGGGATTAAGTTGGACTCCCTTACTATAGGTATGGACATAGGAGTATATTTTTATTAAGAGGCCATCATGGTTGCCTTACAAGGTTCATGTGGAGGGATAAGATTATTTGCCTTATGCTCTCACATGGAGGACTGATGAGGAGAAGGGGGTTAAGAGGCCACATGAGGGTGATCCTCTATTTTGGAGGATCAAGTTTAGGGAGTTGATACCTAGTTCCATTTAGTGGAGGCCTTGGATAGGTGGGGTGACATGAGATAAGGATGGTGAGTAGTTGGGAGCCATTCATCAAGTTAGGTGGCTGGTGGGGTGATATACTCAATAGGTTGAGTACTTTTAATTTGATCAAGTTAGATGATATTTTGGATTATAGTAGGATATTCCAAAGGCTCCTATTGTATATTATAGGTGACAGGGTGATAATGGATAACCATGCGTGGTGTTGCCATGGATCACTAAGAGGGACCCATCGATTGTGATTCCAAATGTGAGTGATGTTGGGACTAAACCAAATTTTTATGCCTGGTGGGTGATGTAGAGCTGGGAGCTAGGTATTGGTGTGGTAGATCGATGGATGCCACCTGGTGGTGGGGTGCCTATAGTAGGGATAAGGGTAGTGAGAGGTACTTGTGAAAGGTCATAGGATATACCTGATGGTGATATAGAGATATCTCTATGATGCTATAGGTGATGGTTGGGTGGCACCTCGAGTTCATCTATAGGGAGGGTCGAGGAGGTTCCTACGAGTGGTGGAGAGCAACCTTTGTGGGAGATTTCTATTGTGGAGAAGATTTTGATCATGGAGGATTTAGGTAGAGGTATGGCTATGGGTGGCTTGGATGATACCATAGATATGGGTTTCTCTTATGGATTATAGAAGATTCCCATTGAGCAATAGGAAAGGCAAGAGGCCAAGGAGGAGATATTATTGTTATGTGCTCAAGTATGATAGTTGAAGGGGGATCTCCATGAGAGAAAGAGGCATAGGTGAACATATATGATAAACTTGGAGGATATTTTGATATCTCTGGAGAGCTCTAGTGATGCTACTTGAAAGGCTCTTTAGGATAGATGTGCTCAAATAGTAGTAGATATGAAGAGGTATTAATATGCATTGGCTGCTCGAGATGTAGAGATTACAGAGCTATGAGTTGAGCTAGATAGGTAGTGGTAGGGATGAGAGGGGGCTGAGGGAGAACACATGGAGACTTCAGATAATGTGGCTACTCTGAGAGCTAAGATAAAGTAGTTGTAGGATAGTATCAATTTTGGGAGAGATATGTTGGATGCAGAGGTAGCAAGGTGGGTAGCTTGTGAGTACTCTTTGGAAATTAATAGGATCTTGTTCCCAAAATATGATCAGGTGGTGTCATAATTAGGGACACAGACATGTGTATAGGTTCCCTCTCAATGGATTCATTAGAGTGCATCTTCAATTGGTCAAATAGGTACGAGAGATATAACACAATATGGAGTAGCAGGTAGAGATATGGCTATGAGATCAACATTGATGTTATCTTCTACAAGGTCTTAGAGATTAGGAGAGCAAGTGGAGTCTAGCAGAGTTGCAATGGCATGTGGGATAGCACCAGGGATGGCAAGTCATTAGAGGAGTGGAGGGGCTCTTGGTGGTAGTTAGGTCGATTACCATTGTAGTATGTGGGTAGTTTTATATTTTGTATGGTGGGCATGGTCCTAGGTTGTAGCCTATGGGTATTTTTTATGGACGATATATGTATATATACCTTTTGGTGTTATATTTTATATATACATGTGTGTTTGATGTTAATTTGAATGTGTTTGAATTGTGTTTGTGTAGATAGCATAATGTAATGTGTAAGTAAATGTATAATGCATGGATATACATATGTGGTAGGGTGTAGATGTATGATCAAACTATAGTGTAGATATACTGTAGAATGATGTGAAGGATTGTATGTTTAATGCAATGCAATGATGTGATGTGATACAATTTTTAGTAAATACATGTAACATATATACGATGATGCATGTATGGGAATAATGAAATACGCAAAGAAATCGCTTGTATTATTGCATGTACCTATGTAAATGTGATACATTCCATAATATCAGGGATGTAGGATGGTATAAGGCATATGTAATGGCTTTGATCAATGTGGTTTTGGTAATAAAATATCAAACCCAAAACTATGCAAGTTTTTGTAGTAACTCATAACTAATCTAACTGATTCATAGTCTATCATGGACCTGTGTGTGTAAATGAGTGAGGATCATTTATCCATTTTGAGGGAGGTAGAATTAACCCATTGTAGACATGGCTGAACTAGCTAGCTCATCCATAAGAAAATAGTGATATGTATAAAAAAAGGTGACTAATATGACAAATATGTCTCCACTTGTAAGACTATTCCACTACTAGGTAGGCTCTTGGAGCCTATTTCTAGCAATGGAAATCATCCCATGATATTATGTTGAACCTAAGGACAAAATTCGATGAAGAATAACACTGGTGATATCTAGAGGTATTTTATTTTGTATGTTTTATGGTGCTCTTTTTTTTCTTTTTCTTTTTTTTTGTATGGGTGTTGTCTATTGTTTTCTACCAAGTTGTCTTACTTTTACTTATGCTTATCCCTTTGTTTATCCCCAGGTCGTATTTTGACCATGCAAGTGATAGGATGAGTAGGGGAAACCATTTTCTATATGGTGATATCTACGTAAGGTATTATCTTCCCTAGACTCAAAACTTGTTTAATGTGTAACCTGTGTAAATGGTCTATGAGAGAAGTTGAACCAGCCTAAAGAACTATAAGGAGTGTGTAAAATCTATCATCTAGAGGTGACATTTGATTGACTAAACTAGTGAGTAGTCAGATCTTAATACAACACCTATGTATAACCTAATCCTAAAAAGGGGAAATGGACATCCAGGTGGTGATGCTAACAAGTGCATGTGTTACTCCTATTGAAAGTGTATTTTGGGGAAGAATCTACAAATTATAAAAGAAATTATAATGAAAAACATATGGATATATGCAATGGATGTAATGTAAATGATGCAAGTGGAGGAATACAATATTTACAAGAGGAAGCTCATGAGGTGTAGAGGGAGAAGTTTGGAAAACTTATCTGTAGATGAGTCTAGTGTATTATCATGATAAAAGTGTGATGTTGTAATAATGGTTCCTCCAGCATGTGGAGTGTGTGTAAATAGGTGTGTGTGATGATGGTTGCCCTAACATGTGGGCTGTGTGTGATGATAGGAGAGTAAACTATGACCTATGGGAATGCATACGATAATGACAAAAATAGGAATAATATGAATATGGGATTTACAACTAGAAGAAATGAGAAGAAATAAGAATTGGTAACCATCGATATGAGGGGATTAACAAAGACTAATAAATATAGAAGAAATAAAATAGATCAATGTAGGTATGTAGCCACTCAAAGTGTAACCATACAACTACACGAGGAAGTAAGAAAAAGTAGAAGAAGAGTGAAGGAGGAAATATGAAGATAAACTACTGATGAGTGAAGTGACATGGGTCTAGTCACAAGTGGGAAGGTGAAGCGATGATGCTAGTTAGGATTTGGTTATTTGTGTAGTTGAACATATGGTGAATGTAGCGGGATGACACTATCAAGGATTCACATGATGGCAAAGTATAGGGGATAATGTGATGTAGGGGACTCTGAAGTTGAGTGTATTAAAAAGAATACTCAGATGATGGGACATGATCACCAATCAACATATTATCTACAAGGGTTTTGAATGTACGATAGATGTTAATGTCATGACCTGGTTGTCGATGGTATATACAAAACTAATGTTCATGGTAATTTTATGGTTTGGGACATGATAGGTCAATAAGCCTAATTTTAGGTAATGCTAGGATGCTTTTGTGAAGGAGATGGTAAAACATTTTGGATAACAATGAGTATGGGATAGGCGTGGGGTATATGTAAGGATCCATATGATTAGTAGATGGAGTGAGATCAAAATGGTGGAGGAGGGGGTTGGTATTTGAATATGGGGTGAAACCTGGAATGAGTAGACCTGGGTGGATGTGAAGATGTATGAGGTATGATGGACTGTCGAGTAGATTTTAGGCAACAACAATGGCTCAAATGTAAATTAAGGGCATCAAATTTAGCTAGGATGTGCTAGATATCAGGATACGGAGGTGACGGGGTCAAATAAGGTGGAGAGAGAGACTCCAATACGTAGGTAGTAGTGTGGTATGCATGGGAAGAGGAACTAGAATGAGGTAAAAATAGGGGTGAGTGGAATACATTCATAGAGTGTGAGGTTGGCTGGAATGGTAGGCCACGAAGTGGTAAGGGTGGCATCTATAGGATTATTGGTATAGGAACTGACTATAAATAATGGTGTGTGAGGGATGGAGGTATGCACATAGAAGTAGCTTTGGAAGTATATCATTGCAGGCTTGAGCATAGGGAGACATCCCACTTGGGAGTGGCGAAGGTAGGTATGAAGTACATGCAAGGTGAGGTGTGTATCCTCGATTAGGAGGGTGGTAGGTTCCTAATATATGGCTAGGTGGAGAGGTGAATGAGTAGGGATTCCTTACATCCTAAAGTGGAGGTGGAGGAGATCCTTGGGTGTGGATATGGGATATTTCCTCCTTTTTATCAAAGGAGGATAGGGAGACCTAGTTGTCTCTTAAATGAGATGAGTAGGATGACCCTCTACGATGAGGTGAGAGGAAATGAGGTGGAGTGTGATGGTCTAAATAGGAGGAAGGTAAAGACTATCTAGTCTAAAAAGTAATGAGTGCTCTGTCCAAATTAGCTAGTGTAATCCTACATGATGGGACACTATGATTCTAGTATTAAGTGTGTACCATCATGTATCGATGTTGATGGCATAGCAGTAGATGATGTGAATCATACAAAAATAAATAGATACCAACAACATATAAATGACATAAAAAGCAAAAATACATGTATAATGCAATTGTAAAGTAAAGGCATGCACGTATCATGGTGTGCATGGTGGGCAATGTGTGTGTGAACAATAGTGTGTACTATTTGTGACTATGAATGCCTTATGTGGGTTAGGCATTGAATGCACAAATGTGAAGGATATTTATCAGTTTCGGTTTAATGAAACCCTTGAGAGTAACCAAATTATAGGCACCTAAACCAAACTTGTGTGTGATAATGAAGGGGCCCAACCAGTTTGAGGTAAACTTGTATTACTGTTGGCAAGGCTGACTTGTGATCTATTGGTTCTCTTTGAGAACTAAATCACCAATTTGGAATTCATGTTGATATATGTTACCATTGTAGGCACAGTGAAGGAAATATTGGTAGACACGTGTGTGCTTGATGGTATGGATGCAACGCTCATCGATGAGTGTAATTTGATCAAAATGAGCTTGATGATTAGTGTCATCATTAATGTATTCTTTCATAGATACTCTCAAGGAAGGTATCTCGAGTTCAAGGGGCATGATGGCTTTGATGCCATAGACTAGTGATAAAGGGGTTTCCCTAGTGGGAGTACGCATGCTTATACAATAAGCCCACAAAGCTAAGGGTATTTTGTTATGCTAGTCCTGATGATATTCTGCTACTATTTTCCGAAGTATTGAATAGATTGTTTTATTTGTAGTTTCTGCCTAGAAATTACCCTGTGGGTAGTATGGGGTAGAGAAACTATGATGGATGCTGAATTTGGCATAGAGAATCCAAATAATTTTATTCTTGAAGGATTTTCCATTATCAGAGATGATTTGGGAAGGAATTCCAAAGCGGTATATGATATGATCTATAATAAATATTGTGATCTTGGCTTCTATGGTTTGGACAAGTGGGATGGATTCAAACCACTTTGTAAAATATTTTGTGGCTGTAATGATAAATTTATGATTGCTCAATTAAGCGGGTGTGATTTTTTTAATAAGATCAAGGCCACATTGCAAAAAAGGCCACATGGACTGGATTGGCTAGAGTGCTTGAGATGGAAGGTGTGTTAGGTTTGCATGTTATTGGCACTTGATATAGTGCCTCACACATTCACAACAATCATTCTCCCAGTGATATCCCATGTGAAGGATGCATTTTGTGATCACCATGCCATTGAAGTGGCTACCACAAGTATCATCATGGGTTTCTTGTACAAACCATTGAGATTCTTGGAGTTCTAGGCAACGCAAAAGGATGCCATCATAGCTATGGTGATAGAGGATGTCCCCAAAAAATGTATAGCAGATTGATATTTTATTGAATGATCAATGCTGAGCATGTGGTAAGTCACATGGTAGGAATCCTAATTTGATATAATCTATTATCTATGTAAACCAAGGGTCATGTGGTTTGGTATCGACCATGTGAATGCCACCATCATATATAGGAGATGTAGGTGATATGGTAGATTGGGTGAGTGTATGAATGGATACTGATGTGGTATTTAATAATGGGTTTTGTAGTATTAATGATCCTAATGAGGCCATTGTATTTGCAAAATGGTTTTATGATCGTGGAGCAGCTTCGATGTCATACCACTTGAATTAGAAAAGAAGTTGTGCAATTTGCTTGTATTATTGGAGAACAGGATAGCAACATTGTCAGGTCTCTTTCACTTGGTACACTATCAGGAGGGAATCAACTATGATGTGGAGTAATTTTATATTCATGGCATGGGCTTGTTTTAATCCTAGTATCAAGGCTTTGTATTTTGTATTGTTGTTTGTACAAGGTAAGTCCAATTTGGATGAGAAGGGGAGTGGTTCCATTTTGGGTGTGAAAAAAATAATGCTTGCACCCCCATTGTGAGTGCATAAGGAGTCACCAAAGTATAGGATTAAATTGGCCAATGATTTAGGCTTGACATACTCTTCAACTTCTGTGATGTGGAATATGGAATCATCAAGAAGTTGAATGAGAAAAGGTTTATCATCAAGCAAGGGAGCTTTTGCAAGTTGATCTGTGATGAACTATCCTTTAATGGATTTATATGAAATAAATCCTAGGTCAAAATCAATTAGGAGCATGATCCATTTCATTTTTCAAGAATTGTATAGCTTTTATTCATCATGTATCGAAGGGGGTTGTATCAGGTGATGACAAAATTTGTGGTTTAAAATTATTGGTCACGAATCCGCCTAGTCATATAAAATGCACCCTAGAACCGGCCAACATTGAAAGGCCGAGAGAAAGAGAAGTCTCCTGGGCCAATATCTAGAGAGTGTTGGCTCCCAAACTAATCTAAACTTGTTTGAAGATAAGGGTGTGGGAAAGAAATGGAAAATGTAGAAAGAAAGAGAAATAACAGAAAGAGATGGAAATATGGCCGAAGATGGAAGCCGATAGGGAGAACAACCTCAAATAGAAAATAACATCAACAAGATCCTAAATATAAGCAGTAGAAAGCACATACAAAAACTGGACCAAACACTGATCATAATTGACCTTCAATTATACTTCAAATGTTCAAATGAAAACATAGTCAAATTTAGAACAATAGAATTCAACTTATATTTTAATACTGGACTAAGCAGAAGTGAATCAGACAAAAAGCAAAACCGAACAAGAGTTTGGATTACCAACTCAAAAGACACTAAGAATAGAGGAAAATGCACTTAGGATTTCTGCTTCAATTTTTGCAAAAAGGTCTTCCTCCTTTTCTTTGAGATATACATTAGTATTTATAGAGGCCTTCCCTATTCCTATCGAATCACAACATTTAAAACATAAAACATATTTTGAAGAGGCGATCCACAAAATATGCACTTGAAAAGAAAAACAATCCCCCTTAATCTGCCTCGGAGAAATGACATTCCCTGTTTTTATGGATCAAAACTAAAAATTGAACAGAAACAAGGGACCATATTTCTTCATTAAATGACTATTCTCGGGGCAAGCTTGAAGTTGTTAGGAGATCACGAACAAGAGATTTTAATACAGGAGGCATCTTTAATTTTGGTGGCTTCGAAAGCTGCATGATAAACCATTCTCCCATCTTGTGCACATAGGTAAGCAGCAAAACATTTAATTTGGGAGCCTCTTTGACCATGATCTCAAAATCAGTTGGAGAGATTTTAAAACATTACTTCGTTCGATCATTATATTCTCCTCACATTCTCCTATGTAGTTTTGAAGGAAATTGCAGATAAAACTTTATCAGGCCTTTGTTGTCGCTTCTATCACAAAAATGTGATAGGTCGCAAAAATGCGACATGTGATATCGTGACATTTTCAACTTACTGCTTTCTCCTATTGCCACCAGTCGTGAAAATGTGACATGTCATGAAATCGTGACATCTTTCTCTTGGCATTGTATTATCCACTTTCTCATCACGAAATCATGACATGTCATGAAATCACGACATTTCTCCCTCCTAGCTCCTTTTCTGCTTTATACCCATGAAAATGCACCATGTCGCAAAATCGCGACATCCTTCTCTTTCTTGGATTTCATCGTCTTGCAAGTGGTGAAAATGGGACGTCATGAAATCATGACATTCCGTACTTGGAACTGTCTTTCTCACTTTTCATCATGAAAATGTGACATGTCACAAAATCATGATAATTTCTCTCTGCCTTATACTTTTCAGCCATCGTTCTACGAAAACGTGATAGGTCACGAAAATGCAACATGTCGCGATATCGCGATGTTTTCTCTATTTTATCCTTTCGTCTTCAACAACTCACAAAATCATGACATGTTTCTATCTTTCCCTTGTTTCCACTTTTGCCTCATGAAAATTTGACATGCCGCTTCCTGTCGTGATATCGCGACATGTTTCTCTCTTCTAGCTTCGTTTCCAAAAATGTTGTGATATCGCGACATATTTCTCCTACCTTGTGTTTATCTTCTGCCCTTCTGCAATAATGTGCCATGTCATGAAATCATGACATCTTCCTCTTTCTTGGATCTTTCATCGCATTTAGCCATGAAAATGTGACATGTCGCGATATCGCGACATCTTTTTGCATTTTGTTCCCTTCAGCTGTCTCCCTGCGAAAACGTGACATGTCGTGATATCACAACATTTTTTCTTGGCTCTCCCCTTTGCTGCTGTATGTCATGATATCATGACATTTTCCTATCACTTTGCTTTGTTGCCACTGCAAGTCACGAAAATGTGACATGTCATGATATCACGACAACTTTTCACTTTTCACTTTCTCACCGCAATAAGTCGTGTAAATGTGACATATCACGATGTCATGACAACTTTGCCATTACTGCTTCCTTTTGTTGCTCCTAGCACAAAAATCCAACATGTCGTGATATCGCGATAGTTTTACTTCCTTGCTCTCTTTCTCACTTTCCAACGTGAAACTGCGACAGGTAGCGATATCGCGACATGTCGTGATATTGCGACAACTTTTGTGCTTAGCTAGTTTCTGCATTTGGATGTCGCAAAATTGCAATAGGTCATGATATCATGACATGTCACGATATCGCGACATGTCATGATATCATGAAATCTTTTACTTACTTTTATTTGGCACAAAAATTTGTAGAGATTTTTGTATTTTCCCTTTGGAAGTGCTTGGACATAGGAATGAGTATCTCTACAATTTGTGCATTCTTTTGCATGAATAGTAACAACAAAAACAATGTGGCAAAAATGCCAACATTCTTGGTGGCTCACGGGGTATACAGTTTTGCTGTATGCACAAACCTCAGGCCTTTATCCATTTGGAAACAGAGTCAAGAAGTTGGAGGAGTAGAAGAAGTGAGTGCTGGTCGATGTTGGACATTTCTACAGGCTACTGCAACAAGATCTTGCTATGCTGAGCACTCAAAAATAGGACCTTCAGTAAAAATTTGTGGAATATCAGAACTTCCTTTATTCCTTTAACTACTACATTTTTCCTAGCTCGGTTGAGATGGGTAGGTGTTGTGCAAGGATATCCATGGCAATAGTGAGAAGCACCTAAATTGAAAAATGGGAATGAATGGGTGATGACCGATAGATATGCAGGCCGTGGAATAGGAATGGTGAATGATGGAATGGTGGAAGATGGATGAGTAGAAGGGGTAGATACAACAACTAAAGAGGGTGCTACTGTGCTACCAGCTGTTGGGATTATATGACAATAGATAATGGAATGGAAGTGGATGGGATGGATAAATTGGTAGGGACTATGGAGAAGTGCTCAAAAGACAAAGGATTAGAAGAAAGGGTAAGTGAAGAAAAGGGAACATCAGAGAGGGGAGTAGAAAAAATAGTAGTGGATTGATTATGTAGAGTGGAAGAAGGAGTGGGAATGGAATAAAGAAGGAAAATAAGTAGAGGGGAAGCCTACTACCTTCTAGGAAGGAAAAGAAAAAGAAAGAGAATTAAACATACCTGCGGGCTCGTGTGCAAAAGGAGCTGAAGTTGACGATTTTTTTTTATTTTTTGTTTTTTCCTCTTTTTTTTTTTATGTACAAGGTAACACTGTGTTTTCCATCAAGAAATGTAGGCTTTCAAATGAAAGTCGCTCACTAAAATAGGAAGTGGATTACCTTCCAAGTCTTCAAGATAAAATGAGTTTTTTGAAATTTCACTGACAATCCGGAATGGACCCTCCCACAGAGCGTCAAATTTCTAGTGCATCCCTGGCTTGGCCTTCTTTTCATTCCACTTTAAGACTAAGTCACCCACTTTGAATGTGCGGTCAGTAGAACCTTTGTGAAACCATTTTGATACTACCTGTGAATGCTTAACAAACTCATCATAGGCCAAAGAACGTTGCTCTTCCAGTTGCAACAACTAAGCCAATTGTATGTTCATTGGATCCATATTTTCTTCATCATCTGAGAATTTCTTCAATTGCTACAAGGCAGACAGTTCTAAATGAATAGGTAATCTTGCCTCTTTCCCATATACCAGGGCATATGGTGAAGTCTTGATAGACTTATTGATTGAAATTCTATCTTCCCATAATTCTTGATTCAGTAGAAGGTGCCAGGATCTCTTATTATCCCCCAAGGATCTCTTTAAAATCCTCAACAAGTTCTTGTTTGTGGACTCTGCCAAACCATTACCCTGAGGGTAATAATTGGAAGATGTCTTCAAAAAAATATTGTACTTGTTTGCGAATTCACCTAACTTGGCTCCAATGAATGGTGTTCTGTTGTCTGTGATAATGGCGTCAGGAATGCCAAAACGCATGATTAGTCCTTCAATGAAAGTGATTACCACATCTTGATTTATAGCCTTGGTTGGAATGGCCTCAGACCATCTTGCAAAGTAATCAGTAGCCATCAAGATGTACCTATGTTTGGCTGAAGAGTTTGGATCAATGATCCCAATAAATTCTAACCCCCACTGCTAAAAATGTGCTTCAACTTGAATTGGATGTAGGGGCAATGGTGCATTTTTTATCTGTCCCATGTACCTTTGGTATTTGTCGTAAGCTTGAGCAATCTTGAAAGTATCCATGAACAAATTTGGCCAATAGTAACCAACCCAAATAATCTTTAAGGCCATAGGCCTACCATCGTAATGTCCTCCTGACATTCCAGAATGAAACTCCTCTAGGAGTCTAGCCTTCTCGGGTTCCTTAACACACCTTAGGAGAAATCCATCAATGTTCTTGAAGAACAATCCCTCGGGCAACAATACATACCTAAGAGCTTGTAGGAAAAACCTTCTCCTTTGCAAAGCATTTAATTGTGGGGGAAATATACCCGTCAAAAAATAGTCAACAAGGTCATCTACCCAATCTTGGCCTTGTGAAAAGATATTCACTAGATTCCTTTCTTCAACAGGATCGTTCACTTGATGATCAACTATCTCAGAGGCCACCATTTTTGCTAATTGTTGGCATAAGGCCTTACCTCGCACCAACTTGGTTGGATGGATCTCAACATTAAAATCTTGAATTTTAGTGACCCAACCAACACACTTATCGCCCATTTCACACTAAATGATAAAATTCCTTACATCGGGGTGGATGACGTAGACGATTGTCCTGCTCTGAGATACAAAGTGCTTGAACTTTTTTAGAGGCTTCATGATAGCATAAACATGATTCTCAATGAAATTGTATCTCTCCTCATGGGGTAAGATAACATGGCTAAGGAAAGCAATGGGTCTTTCATCCCCATCATCTCCTTTCTGTGTAAGCACTACAACATAGCTTTCATCCTCTCCAACTGCATACAAAATGAAGTCCTTAGAATAATCTGGATTAATCAACATAGGGGCTTGTGCAATTCTATCTTTAATCTCCTAAAATGCGTATTTCCTCTGAGTTTTCCACTTGAACTCTGCATCCTTCTTTAATATTTTAGTCATGGGCTTGACTACTTGGGCAAAGTCAAAAATAATTTTTTTGACAAAGTTGATTTGCCCAAAGAAAGATTGCAACTCTTTCTTATTTGTAGGGAGTGATAGTTTCTTCAAAGCTTCAGCTCTCGATGGATCAATTGCTAAACCATTCTCTAAGATGACATGACCCAAGAGCTTACCTTACTGTACTACAAAAATGGACTTCTTTGGGTTGATGGAAATGCCAAACTCCTAAAATTTCTCAAATATCTACCTCAAATGAGAACAATGTTCTTCTCATTTGTGCAAAAATACAATCATATCATCGAGATAGATGACAATGATCTTACTTAAAAGCTCCCCAAATACGATGTCCATGGCCCTTTGAAACATAGCCCCGACATTGGACAATCCGAAGGGCATGCGTTGATAGGCAAAGGTACCCCACTTGGTTGTGAATGCAGTTTTGTGCTGATCCTCATCCCTGACCCAAATTTTATTGTATCCAGAGAATCCATCTAGAAATGAAAAATTTTGAGCCCCAGCGACAACATGAAGGATCTGATCAATGCGAGGCAATGAGTAGTGATCTTTCAAAGATGTTCAGTTCAAGTTTCAAAAAACCACACATAGTCGTATATCTCCATTCTTCTTACGAACCGAAACCAAATTAGCAACCCAAGTCGAGTGCTTGATCGGATATATAATCTGGGCCTGCAACATCTTTGCAAGTTTAGCCTTCATGAGGGCTTCAATATTTGGGTTCACCGGTCTCTAATTTTTCCTGAAAGGTTTGACTCCTTCTTCCATCTCAATAGTGTGCTGAATGATCTCTTTATCATATTCCTCAGATCCTTGTAGCTCCAGGCCACGATGTCAGAAAAATCTTGACATAATTGTCTAATCTCTTGCAATTTAGCAGGAGTAGTATCAGTCCTAATTTTTATGACCTTATCATCCTCCAATTGAAGCACCATGTATTCTTTCTCATCGACCTTGATCCGATGCTTCTTGAACTGATCATTCTAATAAAACAATATTTCTAGAGTAATGAGGCCTTTAGGAATGTGGTTATTCCACAACTGAATCAAGCCTTCAGTTTATTCATGCTCCAAGGTCCTTCCCTTGATGGTGGCAGCTTCTTGAATCAAAAAATTAACAATTTACTCATCATTATCAACGACTTGCCAAAAGGTGTCCTTGTCTGGGATAGAGGACCTGTACACCATTCTCATTGTTTTTTGCATTCTTACCACTTGCTCAATTGGTGAAAAATTTGCTCCCAAGGAAGCCAGTAGGTCAGCATGTCTATTTTGTTCACATGGGAAGAAACGCATGCTGAGAGCAGAGAATGATTCAAATAGGTCCCAGACTTTGTTGCGATAGTTCTTGAGATAGTGGTGCTCGGACACACACTTATTGGTCACCTGATTGATAATCAACTCGGAGTCACCAAAGATTTGCAACTATCGCACTCCAAGTTTCTTAGCCTTATTTAGACCTAGGCATAAAGCCTCATATTCTATTGCATTATTTGTGTAGCTCTAGGTCAAACGATATGAATAGGATCGTTGAATCCTAGAAGGTAATACTAGAACAATCCTAGCTCCAATGCCATTTTTGCATCATGCTCCATCAAAATAGAGCTTCCAGAGCTGGTCTTGACTTTCATCATTCTTTTCTTGAGCCTTTTCAGGCTTGAAAATCGAGTAACACCCTAAGTCAGTTTCCATCATGGCGTTGAAATTGGCCATGGAAAATTCATTTTCTGGGTGAAGCTTTTCCAAAACTTCTTCCATTAAATCAAGCTCGCCAAATTCTTCAGACATCATGTGCACTGAATTTGCTAATCTTTCTATTTCATCTATTCTCTCCACGTGAAATGTGGAAGGATTTTCATTGAAAATCTTCACCTTTTTACCTTTATGGATTACCTCCAAATGAGTAAAATCCAAAGAAAGGTAACCCTCAAGTTTAGCTGTGAACTCTTCCTCCTTTTATTTGAGATATACATTAGTATTTATAGAGGCCTTCCCTCTTCCTTTCGAATCACAACATTTAAAACATAAAATAGATTTTGAAGAGGCGATCCACAAAATATGCACTTGAAAAGAAAAACAATCCCCCTTAATCTGCCTCGGAGAAATGACATTCCCTATTTTTATGGATCAAAACTAAAAATTGAACAAAAACAAGGGACCATATTTCTTCATTAAATGACTATTCTCGGGGCAAGCTTGAATTTGTTAGGAGATCACGAACAAGAGCTTTTAATACAGGAGGCATATTTAATTTTGGTGGCTATAAAAGTTGCATGATAAACCATTCTCCCATCTTGCGCACATAGGTAAGCAACAAAACATTTAATTTGGGAGCCTCTTTGACCACGATCTCAAAATTAGTTGGAGAGATTTTAAAACATTACTTCATTTGATCCTTATCTTCTCCTCATGTTCTCCTATGCAATTTTGAAGGAAAATGCGGACAAAACTTTATCGGGCCTTTGTTGTTGCTTCTATCACGAAAATGTGACAGGTCACGAAAATGCGACATGTCGCGAAATCGCGACACTTTCAACTTACTGCTTTCTCCTGTTGCCACCAGTCGCGAAAATGTGACATGTCACGAAATCATGACATCTTCTCTCTTGGTGTTGTCTTGTCTACTTTCTCATCACGAAATCATGACATGTCACGAAATCGTGACATTTCTTCCTCTTGGCTCCTTTTCTGCTTTATACCCATGAAAATGCACCATGTCACGAAATCGTGACATCCTTCTCTTTCTTGGCTTTCATCTTCTTGCAAGTGGCAAAAATGGGACATGTCACGAAATCATGACATTTTGTACTTGGCACTGTCTTTCTCGCTTTTTCATCGCAAAAACGTGACATGTCACGAAATCACGACAATTTCTCTCTGCCTTGTACTTTTTAGCCTTCGTTCCGTGAAAACGTGACAGGTCGCGAAAATGCGACATGTCACGATATCATGATGTTTTCTTTGTTTTGTCCTTTCATCTTCAACAAGTCGTGAAATCATGACATGTTTCTATCTTCCACTTTTTTCCACTTTTGCCCCATGAAAATTCAAAATGCCGCTTCCTGTCGCGATATCACAACATGTTTCTCTCTTCTAGCTTCGTTTCCAAAAATGTCGCGATATCGCGACATATTTCTCCTGCCTTGTGTTTATCTTCTGCCATTCCGCGATAACATGCCATGTCATGAAATCATGACATCTTCCTCTTTCTTGGATCTTTCATCATGTTTAGCCATGAAACCGTGACATGTCATGATATCACGACATATTTCTATGTTTTGTTCCCTTCAGCTGTCTCCCTGCGAAAACGTGACATGTCGCGATATCACGACATTTTTCCTTGGCGCTCCCCTTTGCTGCTATATGTCACGATATCATGACATTTTCCTATCACTTTGCTTTGTTGCCACTGCAAGTCACGAAAATGCGACATGTCGCGATATCGCGACAACTTTTCACTTTTCACTTCCTCACCGCAACAAGTCGTGAAAATGCGACATGTCGCGATGTCGCGACAACTTTGTCGTTACTGCTTCCTTTTGTTGCTCCTAGAAAAAAATACATGTCACGATATCATGATAGTTTTACTTCCTTGCTCTCTTTCTCGCTTTCTAGTGTGAAACAACGACAGGTAGCGATATCGTGACATGTCGCGATATCGCGACAACTTTTGTGCTTAGCTATTTTTTGCATTTGGACACCTTGAAACTACAATGAGTCACGATATCGCGACATATTTCACTTACTTTTCTTTAACACAAAACTTGTAGAGATTTTTGTATTTTCCCTTTCGAAGTGCTTGGAGGGACAAAGAGAGGAGTGAGTATCTCTACAATTTGTGCATTCTTTTGCATGAACAATAACAACAAAAACAATGTGGCAAAAATGCCAACATTCTTGGCGGCTCGTGGGGTATACAGTTTTGCTGTATGCACGAACCTCAGGCCTTTATCCATTGGGAAACAGAGTCAAGAAGCTGGAGGAGTAGAAGAAGTGAGTGTTGGTTGATGCTGGACGTTTCTACGGGCTGCTACAACAAGCTCTTGCTGGCGCTCGGCACTCAAAAATAGGACCTTCAGTAGAAATTTGTGGAATAGCAGAACTTCCCTTATTCCTTGAACTACTGCATTTTGCCTAGCTCGGTTGAGCTGGGTAATCACCAGGTGTTGTGCAAGGATCTCCATGGCAGTAGTGAGAAGCACCTGAATTGAAAAAATGGAAATGAATGGAGTGATGACCGACAGATGTGCAGGCCATGGAACGGGAATGGTGAATGATGGAATGGTGGAAGATGGAGGAGTAGAAGTGGTAGATACAACAATTGAAGAGGGTGCTACTGTGCTACCAGCTGCTGGGATTCTATGAAAATAGATAATGAAATGGAAGTGGATGGGATGGAGAAAGTGGTGGGAACTGTGGAGAAGTGCTCAAAAGACAAAGGATTAGAAGAAAGGGGAAGTGAAGAAAAGGGAACATCAGAGAGGGGAGTAGAAACAATAGTAGTGGCTTGATTATGTAGAGTGGAAGAAGGAGTGGGAATGGAAGAAAGAAGGAAATGAAGTAGAGGGGAAGCCACTACCTGCTGGGAAGGAAAAGAAAAAGAAAGAGAAATAAACATACCTGCGGGCTCGTGTGCAAAAGGAGCCGAAGTTGATGATTTTTTTTTTGTTTTTTGTTTTTTCTTTTTTTTATTTATGTACAAGGTAACACTGTGTTTTCCATCAAGAAATGTAGGCTTTCAAATGAAAGTCATTCACTGAAATAGGAAGTGGATTACCTTCCAAGTCTTCAAGATAAAATGAATTTGTTGAACTTGCACTGACAATCTGGAATGGACCCTCCCACAGAGCATCAAATTTTTGGTGCATCCCTGGCTTGGCCTTCTTTTCATTCCACTTTAAGACTAAGTCACCCACTTTGAATGTGCGGTCAGTAGAACCTTTGTGAAACCATTTTGATACCACTTGTGAATGCTTAGCAAACTCATCATAGGCCAAGGAACGTTGCTCTTCCAGCTGCAACAACTGAGCCAATCGTATGTTCATTGGATCCATATTTTCTTCATCATCCGAGAATTCCTTCAATTGCTGCAAGGCAGACAGTTCTAAATGAATAGGCAATCTTGCCTCTTTCCCATATACCAGGGCGTATGGTGAAGTCTTGATAGACTTCTTGATTGAAATTCTATCTTCCCATAATGCTTGATTCAATAGAAGGTGCCAAGATCTCTTATTATCCCCCAAGGATCTCTTTAAAATCCTCAACAAGTTCTTGTTTGTGGACTCTGCCAAGCCATTACCCTGAGGGTAATAATTGGAGGATGTCTTCAAAAAAATACCGTACTTGTTTGCAAATTCACCTAGCTTGGCTCCAATGAATGGAGTTTCGTTGTCTGTGATAATGGCATCAGGAATGCCAAAACGCGTGATCAGTCCTTCAATGAAAGTGATTACCACATCCTGATTTGTAGCCTTGGTTGGAATGGCCTCAGACCATCTTGTAAAGTAATCAGTAGCCATCAAGATGTACCTGTGTCCGACTGAAGAGTTTGGATCAATGATCCCAATAAAGTCCAGCCCCCATTGCTGAAAAGGTGCTTCAACTTGAATTGGATGTAGGGGCAATGGTGCATTTTTGATCCGTCTCGTATACCTTTGGCATTTGTCGCAAGCTTGAGCAATCTTGAAAGTATCCGTGAACAAATTTGGCCAATAGTAACCAGCCCGAATAATATTTAAGGCCATAGGCCTACCAGTGTAATGTCCTCCCGACATGCCAGAATGAAACTCCTCCAGGAGTCTAGCCTTCTCGGGTTCCTTAACACACCTTAGGAGAACTCCATCAATGTTCTTGAAGAACAATCCCTCGGGAAACAATACATACCTAAGAGCTTGTAGGTGAAACCTTCTCCTTTGTGAAGCATTTAATTGTGGGGGACATCTACCCATTGAAAAATAGTCAACAAGGTCATCTGCCCAATCTTGGCCTTGTGAAAAGATATTCACTAGATTCCTTTCTTCAGCAGGATCATTCACTTGATGATCAACTATCTCAGAGGCCATAGTTTTTGCTAATTGCTGGCATAAGGCCTTACCCCACACCAACTTGGTTGGATGGATCTCAACATCGAACTCTTGAATTTTAGTGACCCAACCAGCATGCTTATCGCCCATCTCGCCCTGAATGATAAAATTCCTTACATCGGGGTGGATGACATAGACGATTGTCCTGCTCTGAGATACGAAGTGCTTGAACTATTTTAGAGACTTCATGATAGCATAGACCTACTTCTCAATGAAATTGTATCTCTCCTCATGGGGTAAGATAACCTAGCTAAGGAAAGCAATGGGTCTTTCATCCCCATCATCTCCTTTCTGTGTAAGCACTGCAACATAGCTTTCATCCTCTCCAACTGCATATAGAATGAAGTCCTTAGAATAATCTGGATTGATCAACATAGGGGCTTGTGCAATTCTATCTTTAATCTCCTAAAATGCATCTTTCCTCTGAGTTGTCCACTTGAACTCTGCATCCTTCTTTAATAGCTCAGTCATGGGCTTGACTACTCGAGCAAAGTCAAAAATAAATTTTCTGACAAAATTGATTTGCCCGAAGAAAGATTGCAACTCTTTCTTATTGGCAGGGAGTGATAGTTTCTTCAAAGCTTCAACTCTCGATGGATCAATTGCCAAACCATTCTTTGAGATGACATGACCCAAGATCTTACCTTCCTTTACTACAAAAATGGACTTCTTTGGGTTGATGGAAATGCCAAACTCTCGACATTTCTCAAATATCTACCTCAAATGAGAACAGTGTTCTTCTCATTTGTGCGAAAAGACAGTCATATCATCGAGATAGATGACAATGATCTTATTTAAAAGCTCCCCAAATGTGATGTCCATGGCCCTTTGAAATGTAGCCCCAGCATTGGACAATCCGAAGGGCATGCGCTGATAGGCAAAGGTACCCCACTTGGTTGTGAATGCAGTTTTGTGCTGATCCTCATCCCTGACCCAAATTTGATTGTATCCAGAGAATCCATCTAGCAATGAAAAATGCTGAGCCCCAGCGACAACATGAAGGATCTGATCAATGCGAGGCAATGGGTAGTGATATTTCAAGGATGCTCGGTTCAAGTTTTGAAAATCCACACACAGCCGTATATCTCCATTCTTCTTATGGACCGAAACCAAATTAGCAACCCAAGTCGAGTGCTTGATCGGATATATAATCTGGGCCTGCAACATCTTTGCAAGTTTAGCCTTCATGAGGGCTTCAATATTTGGGTTCACCGGTCTCTACTTCGCTCGAAGGGTTTGACTCCTTCTTCCAGCTCGATAGTGTGCTGAATGATCTCTTTATCATATCCCCTCAGATCCTCGTAGCTCCAGGCCACGATGTCAGAAAACTCTTGACACAATTGTCTGATCTCTTGCAATTCAGCAGGAGTAGAATCAGTCCCAATTTTGATGACCTTATCATCCTCCAACTGAAGCTCCATGTATTCTTTCTCATCGACCTCGATCCGATGCTTCTTGGATCGATCATTCTGATCAAACAAGCTTTCTAGAGTGATGAGGCCTTTGGGAATGTGGTTATTCCACAACTGAATCAGGCCTTTAGTTTCTTCATGCTCCAAGGTCCTTCCCTTGATGGTGGCAGCTTCTTGAACCAAAAAATTAACAATTTTCTCATCGCTATCGAAGACTTGCCAAAAGGTGTCCTTGTCTGGGATAGAGGGCCTATACACCATTCTCACTATTTTTGGCCTTCTTACCACCTGCTCAATTGGTGAAAAATTTGCTCCCAAGGAAGCCAGTAGGTCAGCATGTCTATTTTGTTCTCGTGGGATGAAATGCATGCTGAGAGTAGAGAACGATTCAAACAGGTCCCAGACCTTGTTGTGATAGTTCTTGAGATAGTGGTGCTTGGACACACACTTATTGGTCACCTGATTGATAATCAACTCGGAGTCACCAAAGATTTGCAACTGTCACGCTCCAAGTTTCTCAACCTTCTTGAGACCTAGGCATAAAGCCTCATATTCTGCTGCATTATTTGTGCAGCTCCAGGTCAAATGATATGAATAGGATCATTGAATCCCATAAGGTAATACTAGAACAATCCCAGCTCCAGTGCCATTTTTGCATCGTGCTCCATCAAAATAGAGCTTCCAGAGCTGGTCTTGACTTTCATCATTCTTTTCTTGAGCCTTTTCAGGCTTGAAAATGGAGTAACACCCCAAGTCAGTTTCCATCATGGCATTGAAATTGGCCATGGAAAATTCATTTTCTGGGTGAAGCTCTTCCAAAGCTTCTTCCATTAAGTCAAGCTCGCCAAATTCTTCAGACATCATGTGCACTAAATTTGCTAATCTATCCATTTCATCTATTCTCTCCACATGAAATGTGGAAGGCTTTTCATTGAAAATCTTCACCTTTTTACCTTTATGGATCACCTCCAAATGAGTAAAATCCAAAGAAAGGTAACCCCCGAGTTTAGCCGTGAATTCTCGGGAGAGACACATACCAAAACATGGCTCTAGGTCCACTACTATGATCTCCTGGATCACAGTAATCTGAGGCATGGTGTGCAGGGAGATAGGAACATCCTTAATTATGCCCACCGTCTTTACTGAGGTACCATCTAGCTGCAAAAATCCCATGCTAGTCCTTGTATATTCCATGCCTATGACATCACATACTGCCTTCGGCATGACAGTAGTAGCTGCTCCTGAGTCAATGAGGCAATTATGCACCACATGTCCCTCCATTCTTAATGAAAGATAAAAAGGTGGTGGTCTATTTTTTCCTATGACTGAAGAGGTCAGAGTTTGAGACATAACTACCTAGGCTGGAGCCTTCCCCTTACTTTGTGTGGTCTTCAGGGATTCTTGTAAGATATTTACCTATCCAGGCAGCTGCAAGGTGTCATATAGACTTACCTTAGTTGGTATCCTTTTGAGTTCTTCGACGATGTTGTACTCCATCGAGATCGGCTCTCTCCCTCCACTAGCAGATTCAAATCTGCTTCTATATTGTTGGGTGGCCTCCACTCATTGTCGTTTAGTCAATGATGGATACCGCAATGTCTCTCTAGCTTGTTCCTTTGTTTCTGCTTGCGGTTGGGAGGTAGAAGCCTTAGCTTGCAACCTCTCTTTTGCTTGTGGTGGAAGTGGATCCTTCGACAAAACAGGTGGGTCTTGTTGCGGAGCTGGAGGATCATGAGTATTTGTAGGTATTTGTTGCTTTGTTGCTTGTGTAGGAGGCACTTTCAATGGCTCCATCTTAGCCGGATCTACCAACATTGGTTTCTTGCCACTGCATGTCAAGACTACCATGTATTCCTCAGGAGACATCGCGGAATTATGATCCACCTCTCGAATCATGTTTACACGGCTCCCCGTAAGAACTTGTAAATAATTTTGGTGGACCATGCAAGTGGACTCATCATGTGGATCATTGCATGAAGAACACCAGTAAGAAGGCTCATGTGAAACTTCAGAGGGGCCAGCTTCTTCACTTACGAGGATCGCTGAGTTCCTCTCAGGTACTTTCTCTATAGCCTTGCTAGGAGCAACTTGCTCTCTTGTTACCGCCAAAACAAATCTTCATGGCTGATAGTTCCTTTCCACCTCTCTCCACTCCATAGATGTCATCTTGTTAGTGAGAGATCTCATGGTCGACTGAATTTCTTGCAAAACAGCCAATTGAGGATCTGGGCTTGAGGACATAGGCGGTGCGGTAGAGGTAATGGAACTGGTGGAGAAGGTAATGCAGGAGTTGGAAGTGGAGAGGTTAACTATGGAATGGGAATCATAGGTACCAAAGTTGTGGGAGGATTCCATGAAGATGAAGGGTATATGGATGGAGCAGTGTAAGATGTGGAGGCTGCACCTGTATGCTGGTATTGTGGAAGCTCGGGAAAAATAGGCATAGTCATTTTCGAAGGCAATTTCCCAATGGCAATCAGATCGGCCTCAGCCTTCTGTGCCTGGGAATATAGTGCAAGAAAGGTTTGAACATTGGACATCCTAATGTTCATACCAATATCTGAATGGAAAGCCCTAAGAAAGTACAATGCCGCTTGGTCATTAGTAGGGCGAAGACCATCAGGAACTCTCTACCAAGTTTGGGCAAACCTAACATTGAAATCCACTATCTCCTCTTGAGGATGCCTCCTGATATTAGTAAATTGATGCAACAAAGAAAATGGGTCCGCTTGCTCATTGAACCCTTGGATCAACATCTCTGCTAATTGATCCCATGAATTTATGGAGTTGGGAGACAAGGATCTATACCAGCACAATAACTTACCTCGGAGTGACAGAACGAGCAATTTGATCATGACATCTTCATCTGTGATATTATGAATTGTAGCCAAGGATGCCACATCTGAAACATGCTCGTACATGGTCTTTCCAGTCCCATCGTATGTAGGCAAGGCTTTTATTGCTGCAGCAGGAACTAGATTTTGAAAAGGCAGGTCCAACGCTCCCGAATAGTTCCAAGCAAGAATTTGACGTGGAGGATGTTGTTGACCAACCATTTGCACTGCAAGATTTGGATCTACTAGCAAGCTCATAGCAGTACTGGGAGGAGTCGAAGATGGCACAAACTGACCTACTACCTATGAAGAAATAGCAAATGATGGGTTCACAGGACTTACCAATCTTGAGCGCTCCCTCCAGTTTTGAACATCGATCTCGAAGAATTTGACTGGATCTTTCGATTCTTTGGCACTTGATCTCGTGATCATGAAGCAAAGATGCAAATATTTTCACCAGCTTCACGATTGGAGATTTCTAGGTACTATACAGTCACCTTCAACAGAGTCACCAGATGAACTTACAATCTCCGCTTTGAGGTCAAGATAGTTCATCAAAATCTTGATTCCTTCGGGTGTCAAAAAATGGGACTTGTGAGTCCCACCGGGCGTGCCAAAAATTGTTGGTCACGAATCCGCCTAGTCATATAAAATGCGCCCTAGACCCGGCCAACATTGAAATGCCGAGAGAAAGAGAAGTCTCCCGGGCCAATCTCTAGAGAGGGCTGGCTCCCAAACTAATCTAAACTTGTTTGAAGATAAGGGTGCGGGAAAGAAATGGAAAATGCAGAAAGAAAGGGAAATAACAGAAAGAGATGGAAATATGGCCGAAGCCGATAGTCGATAGGGAGAACAACCTCAGATAGCAAATAACCTCAACAAGATCCTAAAGATAAGCAACAACTAATTCTTAGAAAGCACATACAGAAACTGGACCAAACATTGATCATAAGTCACCTTCAATTATACTTCAAATGTTCAAATGAAAACATAGTCAAATTCAGAACAATAGAATTCAACTTATATTTTAACACTGGACTAAGCAGAAGTGAATCACATAGAAAGCATCACATGAACAACAGTTTGGATCACCAACTCAAAAGACACTAAGAACAGAGCAAAATGCACTTAGGATTTTTGCTTCAATTTTTGCAAAAAGGTCCTCCTCCTTTTCTTTGAGATATACATTAGTATTTATAGAGGCCTTCCCTCTTCCTTTCGAATCACAACATTTAAAACATAAAACAATTTTTGAAGAGGCGATCCATAAAATATGCACTTGAAAAGAAAAACAATCCCCCTTAATCTGCCTCGGAGAAATCACATTCCTTGTTTTTATGGATCAAAACTAAAAATCGAACAGAAACAAGGGACCATATTTCTTCATTAAATGATTATTCTCGGGGCAAGCTTGAAGTTGTTAGGAGATCACGAACAAGAGCTTTTAACATAGGAGGCATATTTAATTTTGGTGGCTTCGAAAACTGCATGATAAACCGTTCTCCCATCTTGCGCACATAGGTAAGCAACAAAACATTTAATTTGGGAGCCTCTTTGACCATGATCTCAAAATCAGTTGGAGAGCTTTTAAAACATTACTTCGTTCGATCCTTATCTTCTCCTCACGTTCTCCTATGCAATTTTGAAGGAAAATGCGGATAGAACTTTATCGGGCCTTTGTTGTCGCTTCTATTGCAAAAATGTGACAGGTCGCAAAAATGCGACATGTCACGAAATCATGACACTTTCAACTTACTGCTTTCTCCTGTTGCCACCAATTGCAAAAATGTGACATGTCGCAAAATCGCGACATCTTTCTCTTGGAACTGTCTTGTCCGCTTTATCATCACAAAATCATGACATGTCATGAAATCGTGACATTTCTTCCTCCTGGCTCCTTTTCTGCTTTATACCCGTGAAAATGCACCATGTCGTGAAATCGTGACATCCTTCTCTTTCTTGGCTTTCATCTTCTTGCAAGTGGCAAAAATGGGACATGTCACGAAATCATGACATTCCGTACTTGGCACTGTCTTTCTCGCTTTTTCATCGCGAAACGTGACATGTCGTGAAAACACGACATGTCATGAAATCACGACAATTTCTCTCTGCCTTGTACTTTTTAGCCTTCGTTCTACGAAAACGTGATAGGTCACAAAAATGTGACATGTCACGATATCATGATGTTTTCTCTGTTTTGTCCTTTCATCTTCAACAAGTCATGAAATCATGACATGTTTCTATCTTCCCCTTGTTTCCACTTTTGCCCTGCAAAAATTCAACATGCCGCTTCCTATCGTGATATCGCGACATGTTTCTCTCTTCTTGCTTCATTTCCAAAAATGTCGTGATATCGTGACATCTTTCTCTCGCCTTGTTTTTATCTTCTACCCTTTCGCGATAATGTGCCATGTTGCAAAATCATGACATATTCCTCTTTCTTGGATCTTCCGTCATGTTTAGCCATGAAAACATGACATGTCATGATATCACGACATCTTTCTGCATTTTGTTCCCTTCAGCTGTCTCCCCGCGAAAACATGACATGTCGTGATATTGCAAAATTTTTCCTTCGCTCTCCCCTTTGCTGTTGTATGTCATGATATCATGACATTTTCCTATCACTTTGCTTTGTTGCCACTGCAAGTCATGAAAATGTGACATGTCACGATATCGCGACAACTTTTCACTTTTCACTTCCTCACCGCAACAAGTCACGAAAATGCGACATGTCACGATGTCGCGACAACTTTGTCGTTACTGCTTCCTTTTGTTGCTCCTAGCGCAAAAATCCAACATGTCACGATATCATGATAGTTTTACTTCCTTGCTCTCTTTCTCACTTTCTAGTGTGAAACTGTGATAGGTAGCGATATCGCGACATGTCGCGATATCGTGACAACTTTTGTGCTTAGTTGTTTTCTACATTTGGACGCCGCGAAACTGCAACAGGTTGCGATATCATGACATGTCATGATATTGCGACATATTTTACTTACTTTGCTTTGGCACAAAAATTTGTAGATATTTTTGTATTTTCCCTTTCGAAGTGCTTTGACAGAGGAATGAGTATCTCTACAATTTGTGCATTCTTTTGCATGAATAGTAACAACAAAAACAATGTGGCAAAAATACCAACAAAAATATAATGGCGTAATTTTTGGGTGGCAAAGACTATAGCTAGGCATATATTTTACATGTACCTATATCTAACTTCATAGATGACTAGCATATGACTTATGTAATATATGACTTGATCTTTTTTTAGTGTGTTCTTTTGAGCTAGAAATGTACCTAGCATAAAATTTGTAGCTAAGATGTACAAAATTAGCGGTAGCTATGGGTTTAGAAGAGATATAACTGGTGGGGAAGTGAGGTGATATTTTATAGCATCAAAGGCCTATTGGCAGTTATCATCCCATTTAAAATTTACTCACTTTTGAAAGATATGGTTGAATGGTTTGCACTTGTCTGATAGTTGTGCAATGAAGCGATGAATGGAGGTTATTTTACCCTGGAGGCTACACAGTTGTTTTAAGGTAGTAGACATGGGCATATCAATGATGGCCTTTAATTTTTTAGGGTCTACCTCAATACCACATTGAGTGATAATGAACCCTAATATTTTACCTGAGGTAACTCTATAGATGCACTTATTTGGATTAAGGTGGACATTGTGTTCTAATAGGAGGTCAAATATCTGGAAAATATTATCTAGGTGTTGTGAGTATTTCTTGGACTTCATGATGAGGTTTTCTATATAATATTCCACAATTTTATGCATGTAATCATGAAATATATAAGTCATGGTATGTTTGTAGGTTGCTTCAACATTTTTAAGTCCAAAAGACATGACCTTATAGCATAAGGTCCTCTAGGGGGTTGTGAATGATGTCTTATGTTGATCAACAGGGTTGATATTTATTTGGTTATAACTAGAGAACCCATCCATGAGGGAGATAATCTCATGGTCTAAAATAGAATTGATAAGTGAATAGATGTTAGGTAGTGGGAAGTTGTCTTTGGGATAATCTTTGTTCAAATTATGAAATTCGATGCAAACATGGACCTTATTGAATGATTTTGGTACTAGAACCATGTTGGAAACCCATTTGAGGTAATCTATGGGTACTATAAAATTAATGTCGAGGAGATTTTTTAGCTCAATTTTTATGAGTAACACAACTTTTGGGTGCATGCATCATAGTTTTTGCCTTACCGGTTTAGCATCTTTATCTAGTGTGAGGTTATGTACTACAAGAACTAGATCGAGGCCTGACATATATTTGTAGGACCATGCAAAGACTGTAATATACTTCCTAAGGAAAGTAGTGAACAAAGAATGCTCTTATATGGAAAGGCTAGTGGATATCTTGACAATGTAGGGATTCTCAGGATCATCACCAATATCTACATCCCTGGTTTATTTGATGAGTATGTGAGAACCATCATGCAATTATTCTAGAACTAGAATGAGGTGGAGGTCATCAATGGCCTTGGTAATGTCATACTCATTATATAGATAGATATATGTGTGGTGAATTTATGGTATGTGAGGTGGCATAGACGATGAAGAGGAATTCACAACGTGTAAGACATGAAGTGAAAGTAGGAAATATCAGGGCATCGGTATGGGTGAGATGTGCACACGATCTATGAAATTAGGGTTTAGTGTGTTATCACATGTTGGTTGGTGTGTGTATCAAAGTGGTGAGAAGATATCCACCTCAACCATATTAACCAACATTGTGGGGTATGTTGGTGGTGAATATTCTAGTGATGACAACTCGACAACCCATGAGCACAAGATAACCAGTAGAGAATGTGGTCGAGTAGCAACTCATTGAAATTGCCAATGTATAGATGGGAATGTGGTTGAATATGTTGGTGATGATGGTGGAGATGTCATGTCCTACTCTGAATTATGAGCATTTAAGGATAGGACTATAAATTGGCTCATAAATTCATCGACACAACATGAATATGTGGTGTCGAAATAGGGTGATTCTTGGAAGAAATAACATTGAACTATAATGGTAGAGTGAGGTGATGGAGTGTCCTCTAGTATGTACATGTAAATGTATTATTCCAAGGTGTGTGTTAGAATAGGAGAAGGATGTAGGGTGAGATCCTGTAATTCATCCTCTAATGTGTGAATTATGGTTCGGCGATAACCTAAGCCAAATTTATCGATAGATGATTGAACATGAGGATTAATGGGTGTATGTAACCCTTGCTCATAGCAGTCTAATATAAATTCATGCCAATGGAAATATTGAAGGTAGCGTAAGGTGAAATAGGGATTATCCAAGTGATAAATTGTACCAAAAAATATAGATTGTGGTGGTGGAGGTACTATAGGCAGGAGTGAGGAATCAAATCCTACATAGACAAAGTTGGTATGATTATCAAGGGATCCTAGTTGTATAATAGTTCCAATGGTAAAAATCAAGGCTGAAGGGTGGCCGAAGTCTTGTGTGGACTATATGATATGTGGATGTACGTGATCATCATGCACATTGTAATCCCTTGGGCCTAAATTTATCATAATAATTAAAATATGTGGTGATGTGCATGATAGAAACTGAGGTGGTGAGTCTAAATCATAAGATGATGGTGTAGTCTAAGAGTCTCTTATGGTGGTAGTAGAAGAGTGTAGTAGCTGGTCATCAAGGTGAGAAGCTCGTTATTCCCACTCATGGAATTAAGCTATGGTAGCTAGGATAAGGTGGTTTGCTTGTGGAAACTATGAAGGAGGAGGAGAGGGTGTCGGTGTTGGACTATTCTGAGAATTGAATGACCTAGGCCATGGGTGAAATGGAAGGGGAGGTGTTTGTAGTGTAGGTACGATAGGGATATTTGCAGGGGATGATGGGCTAGGTGAAGCAGTAGGGCACAAGGAAGAAGGCAATGAAGGTCATGGGGTTGTGGGTGGAATTTTGGGTGATGAGGACTGTGATGATGGTGGTGGCCACAAGGATGATGGTGAAAAATATATAGTAGTAGGGTTGTTTGCTACTGAATATGGTGCTAAGGGTGCTGAAATCAAGGCATGCGTTCTTGATGAGGTTTGAGGTAGTGAAATGGATGTTGGAGAAGATGTCAACACTCCAATAGATTGATGAGAAGAGATAGAAAAGAGTTATGTAGAGGAAAAGGAAGGTGTTTATGGGAGGTCTAGTATTTTTTAGAACTTAAAGGGATCCCTGTCGATAGTGACATAATGAAATAGTCCATCATGGACATACTTTAAGGTAGTGATGTAGTGTAGAAGGGACACACTGCATATCTCTAATCCACGGGTGACCAAGAAGTATGTTATACTATATATCCCCTTAGATGATGTGAAAAAGGATGGATATGGTATAGATGCCTACTCAAATAGGTAGGATGATGGATCCTACCATGGATCTCATGGAACCATCGAAGGCACAAATATCAAGATATAGAGTGGAAAAATGGGCTGGTGGTATGTGCAGATTGGATCATGCACTTTTACGGTGCTAAATGTAGAAATGGTGCAATAGCTAGTGTGGTTTTACAATCCCAATCATAGGGGACAAATAATTTTACCTACAGACTAACATGGTCATGTAAAAATAATGCTACAAAATATGAAGCCTCGTGCCTTGGATTGATACAAGCAGAAAGCATGGGCATTAATATTTTGAACATGTATGGAGATTTTGAGTTAATAGTCCATCAAGTAAGGAATAGGTGCAACAGTAAGAACCATTACCTAAAATCTTACAAAAATAGGATATGGGATATGATGGAATCCTTTTATGACCTAAATTTAAATTTTATTCCTAGAGAAAAGAATACTTTGGCTGATTCTTTAGCAAAAAAGGGAGCTAAATTCAACCCTTCTATAGACTTTGGAATAAAAAAATCTAATGGAATCAAAATGATTTTCAGACTACAGTACCAGACAAACAAATTTTTTGGTAGATTTTTGAAAGTGATGAACAAATAATTGACTTTTTGATGAGAGAAACATTTCTCTCCACTGTCCAAGAAGAATATTCAGAAGAAATTTATTAGCAAGACATTATCCAACTAGAGAACAATTACATCCCTAGAGAGCTAGCCACCCTTGAGATATTGTTTGATAATGAATATAGAAAAAATAACAAAGCCATGAAGGTCAGTGGAAAATATATAAATAAGTTGAAGTCAATACTGAAAAGAAGCTCAATGTTGGAGTCCAATGTTCACTAGGGGAAGAAGAAGATATCAAAGCTTTGTTCCTAAAATATCAAGACATTATGGCTTGGTCATATGAAGACCTTAAGGTGTATGAAAAAAAGGTTATCCAACATACTATTGAGCTAGAGGTTGATGCCCAGACTTTTAGGTAGAAGCAAAGGCACGTAAATCCAAGGATTGAAGCCATCATGATAGATGAGATCTTAAATTTATTAAAGGCTAAGATCATATATCCAATAAAACATTCAACCTGGGTAACCAACTTGGTACCCGTAAGAAAAAAGAATGGTGATATACACTCGTGTGTAGATTTCATAAATTTTAACCAAGCATCCCTTAAGGATCACTATCCACTCCCTCATATTGATCAAATTATATAGGTAGTGGTAGGTACTGAGAGGTTCTCATTAATATATGGCTACTTTGGATACAATCATATTTGGGTGAAATATGAATATCAATATAAGATAGCATTCACCACAAAATATGGAATATTTGCCTACTATAGAATGCGTTTTGGGTAGTCCAATGCGGGAGCCACATTTTAGAGAGCCATGGATTATGACTTTGGTGCATTTATCAACAAAGTAATTCTAATTTACTTGGATGACATGAATATGTTCTCCCATGATAAGCAAGATCATCTATCATACCTAGATCAAGTTTTTCAAAACTGTAAAGAATTTGGTATTTCACTCAATCCTAAGAAGTCATTCTTTGCAGTTCACAAAGGAAAACTTATAGGTTATGTGGAATCCAAAGAAGGTATGTCCATATATACAAAGATAATCAAAGTCATTTTTTCTCTTCCATTGCCTACAAAAAAAAAAGACTTTGCAGTCTTTTCTAGGTCAGATCAATTTTTTTAGGAAATTTATTTTTGACTTTGCACAGAAAATCAGGCCTATATCTGAGTTACTCAAGAAGAATTATGAGTTCAAGTGGACTGAAATCAGGAAATAATATTTTTATATTATCAATAAGTCCATTGCAACAGCCCTAGTACTGGTAAATCTAGATTTCAATAAATATTTTATCCTTTATGTATATGGAGTTGAAGAAAGTTATGCTTCAGTGCTTACTCAAAAGGATGATCAAGGTGAAGAGCATCCTATATTATTTTGGATCTAGACACTACATGACTACCAGGTCAAATACAACTTTATTTAAAGAAAATTATTTGTTGTGATAAAGTCACTAAAGAATTTTAGGTAGTACTTGGTACAGAGCAAGACCTTGGTATATGTGGTTCATCCAGATGTAAGAAGTTTTATCCTAAAAGGTGAACTAGGAGATAAAAGGGCTGGTTGTATCACCAAAATCCAATAATATGATGTAGAAATACATCCCACCAAGTTAGTGAGAGGCAGATTCCTATGCCAAGGTCTAAAAGAGGCTGCAACATTAGTATAATTGACAGCTTATCATGTAGTAGTAGAATATCATATGGAAGGAGTACAAACTAAAAAATCTGATTGGGTAGACCAGATGATCAAATATTTTGAAACTGGAATATGCCTCCCTAATATAAATAAATCCCAAAGGAGTAGATAAAATATTCATGCTTTGAAATATGTATTACTACCAGAAGGCCTGTACAAAATAAATTTGGATGGAGTTCTTCTAAAGTGCTTAAAATATGATCAACAAAAGAGGGTCATTATAGAGTTACATGGAGGACTAGATGGTGGACATAGCTCAGGTAGAATTATAGCTTTCAAAATCATATGAGCAGGCTAATATTGGCCTACTATATTTATTCATGCTTTCAGGGTCACCAGGACCTATGACAAATGTCAGAGGTATGTTGGAAGGACAAGGAATGCTTCATTTCCCCTCAAGTCCATACAATTTTAAGAACCTTTTCAACAATGGGGACTAGAATTCATAGGGATTATTAACCCTATTTCCTTAGCAGAGCATAATTTTATCCTAACTGCCATAGATTATCTTACCAGATGGGTAGAGGCTATTCCTACCAAGAAATCATATCGAGATGTAATCAATTTCATGGAAAAATGATTTCGATATTTGGAGTTCTAGAAGCCTTAGTGAGAGATAACGACCCAACTTTCATAGGAGCCAAGTATATTGAGTTTTCCAAAAAGTATGGCATTACTATTAAAAATACTTCAAATTATTATCCACAGGGTAATGAACTTGCAAAATCTACCAACAAAAACTTGTTAAGGATTTTGAGGAAATCACTTGAAGGTAACAAGAGGATTTGACACCTATTACTGGACCAAGCCTTGTGGGTATATAGGATTACTATAAATAATTCCATCAAGACTTACCCTTATGCACTGGTGTATGGAAAAGAGGCAGTACTACCTATCCATTTAGATATTCTAGCACTTTAGCTTGTTAATACAGAGGAGTAATCAGAGGAAAATATGGTAAAAACTATGCTGAATCATTTAATACAATTGGAAGAGAATAGAGCTCAAGCATATGATAATTTTCAAAGGCATTCCTTAGATATCAAGGTATGGTTTGATAAGAAATCCAGATTCAAAAAATTTTAGGTTGGAGATGCAGTTCTCAGGTGGAATGTTGATAGAGAAAAGTCGGGCAAGCATGAAAAGTTTGATTCTTATTGGGATGGCCCTTTCAAAATAGTAGAGGCCAAGGAGACCAATGTGTTCCAGCCTGAAGATCCTAAAGGGAACATACAACCAATTCCCATAAATGGTTTTCATCTCAAGCTCTACTATGTGTAAAATATGATCTCATTGTAACATATGTATATACATTGTATTATTGTTTCTCTTTCTTTCTGCACTTTGTATTTCCCTCTATTTATGCACTTTGTACAAATTCAAATAAAAATACTTGAAAAAATGGCTAAGTGTTGAAAAATATTTTGTAAGGTTCCATCCCGCACTCAAATACATGTAAATCCTAGAAAAACAATGATCACTTATGAATGCATTAAAATGTACTGAAATCCTAGTGGAACGGTGCAAGCACCATTTTCCCATATATCAAAAGAAACAAAAGGGTTTCCAATCTAGGGATTTTCCAAGCTAAGGTGTAGCGTAGCGAAACCAAGGTGAAAAATCACACATGAAATTGGCTAAGTTTTGGCAAAACCAAGGACTTCTCTGATTCGCCAATTTTAAAACTAAGGCAGAGCCAAGAAGTAACTTTGCAATCATGCCATGTGGATAGGAAAGAAATATCCTGAATTCAATTCTAATGAACTTGTGCTCGAACCAAAGAGTAGCCAAAGAGACGTGGTGAGGTGGTAGTATAGTTTGAATTTTTGACCAATGAAAATTTAAAATACCACCATTGAGCCACCAAGAGAAATGATTAAAATTTGGAAAGTGTGCCAGTGGGTAAATTGCATAACAACTGCATTAATGGTGAAGGATATGTGCATTCCTAGAAATAAAAGAAGCAAAAATCACACACAATGTTCATTCAGTAGCTAATTGCATCCACAGAGTGGTAAATATTGAAACGATGCTCTGAGTTTTTCTATGAATTATAGAGAAAAAAAGTTTTGTTGTTACCAATATGGCTTTAGAGGATGCCCAAGAGTTTGAAACCCCAGAGATAAGGGTAGTTTTAAAGCTAAATTTGACTCAATATTTGAAACCCCCAATAATTTTTTTTTTGGTTTCATAAAAATTACAAGCATTGTTGGTCCCTATTGCATCTTATTTGAGAAGTTAATTTTTCATAAGTTGATGGATGAGTCTAGCCTTAGCTAATATGTATGCACTATTAAAAAATTGGTTTACCCTAAAAAGCTTACAAGAATCAATATATAATTTCATTTATCATAAAGGTTAACCTATAAATAAACCATATTATTAAAAGGTAAGGTTTAGTCTTTCAGGATCATTTTCAAACTTAAAGTTAAAATAAATAAAATCCCCAAATCCTAAAGAGATAAATCAACGGTTAATTAAAAATGTCATGATCTAAAAAACTTGAAAGCCTAAGTGTAATGCCCAAAGCCTTAATTAAAATTCTAAGGGTATGCACACCTTTTTGATAGATAAGTCAACCAGGTCAAAAGAAATATTTTAATGGAAGGGCTTAGCCTAAGGTATTAAACTTATGGTTAATATTTTGAACATGTGCTCCTATGATTAACCGGGTAGATCCGATGATAGCACACCATCCAGATGAAGATCTAATGGATGTGCCTTAGTCGACAAGTCCAAATGTAAAATATCATGTTCTAAAGGCCTGAAAGCCTAAATTTAATTTCGAAAACCTTGATTAATTGTTAAATTGCTTTAAAATATCCAAGGGTAGAAATAAACTTATATTTTAAACCAACGGTTACATTTTTTTTTAAACTAACCCTTCAGGTAAAAGATATCAATGGCTACGCTATATCCTCATCAAGATCTGATGGTAGCACCCAAGTCAAAGTCCAAATAAAGAAATAGAAGCAAAGGATCCAACGGTTGTGCCTAATTCACCTTTAAATATGATGGATGCACGTTTACCATGAGCTACCAAAGAAGATAGAGATTATGTTAAAACATGCACAGATCCTAACAAAATCGATGGTTGTGCTTCCTCTTGATAGGATCTAATGATAGCACTCGCTTCAAGAAACAAAGGTAAAACTTATTGGTAAGACCAAGTCAAATTTTTATTAACCTTAATTAATCATGTTTAAAAAGGATTCTAATATGTTATTAATTGCCCCCTTTTTTTGATTAATCAAGATTGACAAAAAAAAATTGAAGCATGCTTTTTCAAGTTATATAACCCTATAGGTTGCAAAATATCTACGGCTACGCCATAACCAAAAATCATCTAACGGTGGCACATGTATCAAGATGGTCAAAAATTAAGAGATTCCCACCCAAATCCAAATACAAAGAGACCCTAAGTCCAATTAGATCTAACGATCGCGACTAGGCCTAGCAGATCTAATGGTACCACACGTAATATAGTTGCTCAAGGGTTAAGGTGAGATTTCCTTTAAACAAATGACTAATATATATTGATGATCACATTTTAATTAAATTCAATCTGATGACCACAATTCACCCAAAGATTTAATCTAAGCTATAGAAATCAATGGTCACATTTTAATCTACTGAGATCTGACGACCATTGCTTGATCAAGATTACCCAATGGCATATCAAATCGTGTCAAGTCAACCAAATGCCCAAGTTGTGGTCATGACCAATATATTCAAACGACTAAACTCACTCATGATTATTAAAGCTAACATCCTTGCAGGTCCAAAAATATCAAAAAGTAGCCATACGAAGCATATCCCATCCAATGGTCATGAAGAGTTGACTAAACCAATGTTGATCACTAGTCGACAGATCCAAGGGGTACATTCCCAAAGAACAAATTTGATAGTCCAACTCTCAAAAATAGGTGATCATTTCACAACATGCCCAAAATAAGAACCAATGCAAGGAGTAAGGTGGCGACTTATTTATGACATACATTGAACAAGGAGCACTATAATGGGTAACAACTACAACAAAGCCAAAGTAAATAGTACATGTAAAAATTGTAAATCCAAATAATACCCAGGGAAGGAAAGATTCAAGTGATCAAAATAAATCCCATGGATAGTACCCAGATAAGGCTAATGTGGACTGATCAGAAGATAAATCTTGATGCTCAAGCATGCAATCAGATCATACACATCCACTGAGAATGATAGCATACTACGTGAAATAATAAAATAATCCTGCTGAGCATATTCATACCCAAATTTCATAGCTTATAAATAGAGACAATAAAAGGGAGCTAAATGGCATTGGTGAGAAAAACAATAGAGTACAAAGAGTATGAATGCATTCATTTTCTGTTCTGCAAATACCTAATATTAAGAAAGTTCATAAAGAGTAAAATATGGTTTCGTCTTGCAGAAAGTCATTTTCTCCTCGCTTCGATGGAATATAGTTATAAGGGGAACACTTCGACAGAGTATAGTTATGAAAGTGACATATAGATGCTTCCAGATCTTATTTTCCATTCCCGCCTTCCTCCTACTTATCGTTACCTCCCTCTTTATAGGCATTCTCTCTTGACCACCCTAACCTTTCTCCCCACAAAGCAGCATCTCGCCACTGTCCATTGTGTGAAGCCACTCCCTTTCCTCTTTTCTCCCTTCAATTCATCATGTAATATATGCCATTCTATCCATTTGCCACTAGCACACCACCTCTTGTCTTCACCATCACATCGGGCCCCCTTCATCCTTCATCAAAGTTTTATGATATCAGTCTGGTCAATCCCCAACAACATATCATAATGACCAAAACAAGCAGAAGAAAATAAATTGTGTATAAGTATAAATCCTTCGTTTAAAAGAGCAGAAGAAGAAAAACAAATAGGCCAACCCATTTCAGTGGAAAATATCCCTTCAAACCAAGAGTGAACTACAATAATCGATTCAGAGCCACACCAACTAGACAACATACATAATAGATTCAATCAGATACTGACAAGTGTAGGGCTGAAGATAGACCAAGAATAATAGAATCAAGAACCAGAGGCTATAAAAGGAAGCATCCAGGTTTAGAATCATCATCAAGCATTTAGAGAATATCAATTTTGCTAAGAGATATACTTGAGTGCCCTTTAGAGTTGTGTTGTTGTATCTTCTTTCTGTGTCTATTTCTCTCATTCATTCTTTTTTCTTCCCTTTTTTGTGCAGTATTTTGATAGGAAAGTATCCAAGAAGCTAAGAATATTTCTAGACTATTGATTCAAATATTTGGAGACTTTTCTATTACCTAATTGGAACAAAGAGAGTTGGATATTTATGTCACATTATTTGAACATAATATCTTCATTTTATTGATAAATTTTGAGAGAAATACATTTTAAAAGCTTCTTTCTTACTCTGCATGTAATTACATTTTAAATCAATACAATTTCAAGTATTTTTCCTATTATTTATTTGTATCATTTTGGTGTGTTACTACGTAATGAGTTACATTATTTGAATGCATTTCATACATTTCTCTCATTGGTCGACTTTTAGTTTTATTAAGATATTCAAATAAGTATAAGAGTGCCAATTTTTGTTTTCCCCATTCTCTCTATTCCTATCAAAGTTGTTAAATTGCTATAACAACCCAATTAATCTAGGCACCGGTCTACATAAGGCATAAAAAATGGTTATTTTCCTGCTTGTTCATTATTAATACATCTAGTATAATTATAATCTGGAGTTTATAATCAGTGTTTTATCATAATTTATCACTAGGGTTTCCTTACCTGTTATGTAGTGTTTCTTAGTGATATTAATTTTTATCAGAATGAAGAGGTAGGTTGACAAGAGCCTGTAATAGCTCATTGGATTCAAACAATTTCTTGTAGCATGATAATCAAATCCTATAGATGCAAAAAATGGTTCCAATAGCTTTTTGGCACCATTTTCGGGGAAGTGTTTTTAAATTATTAACTTTGTCTTAAACAACGACATATTATATATATATTTTTAAATAAGCAACCAATAGGAATAAATAACTAATGCTTTGTTTTTCTAATATATGTATGTTCTTTATTTTACCTTTTGTTTTCAATTTCAAAGTTTTATTTTGCATTTCTTTATTTTCTGGAAAAATCTTGGTTTCTTGATTTTCTTGAATTATCCCAAGAACCATCTCTTATGAGGTTGAGTGTTAATATCAAGAATTCTTGATAAAGTGTATGTTGTTCTTTCTACACCTCGGTTCTGGCAAATCTGTCTGTATGAACCCAAAAGATAAAAATAAAAAAAGGAAATAGTAGAATGTACTGACGCACACCAAGAGAAGCGGTAAGGAGATATTCCCAAAACTCAAGAATCCAGAGGTATTTATATGTAATCATAATACTACACTTTTTAATAATATTGCTTATAATAATTCCAGTGGTAAGAGATACGTAAGGAAGATAGAATACAAGGTAGTATTTTTGTAGATAAAATATTGAATTTTTATTTTGAAAATACATTAGGATCATCTCAGTTCCTTAGCTCTATATTTTTTTCTTTAGATCATACTCAGGTGATCCAAACGCATACTCCTTGTAGGCATTATTTCCAGAAATTTAAAACCTACGATAACAATGGCTTAGGAAAATCAATAAAATTAGGCTAATGTTCATTTATGGAGAACCAATAGATATAGGCCCTTTGTGTTACGTGCAAATTTAAATGCATTATCTAGTAAATCTCACAAATACCTTCCAAAATTCCTAGGAAATAGTGTAGTAACTGGAGAAGATCGCATCAATTTTTTTTTGAATGCAATGGATAGTTTAGAGGTTGAACATGAGGATGTAGTCTTAATATTATTTTTGCAAACTTTAGAAAAATATGCTAGAGAATGGTTCAATTTTCTTCCTAATGATGATATCTCAGACTTCACTAAGATGGAAGCTATTTTTCTAAATAAATATGGTGAAAGAAAAAATGAACAATCTCTGTTAACTAAATTGGCCACCATGAAGAAAAAAGAAAATAAGGTTTTAAATGACTTCAACAGAAGATTCTCAAAAACCAAAAATAAAATCCTTGTCAACCTTAGGCCTAGTGATATTCAGTCTATTTATTTTTATAAGAATGTTTTTCAAGGAGAATTTAACTATGAGCTAAGGCAGGAACAAGCCACTACCATTGATAGTTGTATGGAGAAAGCAATGGATATAGAAATAAATATTCTTGATAGTGGTAAGATGAATCCTTAATCCTTGGAAGTCAATCTACCTGAAAGAAAGCCCAAAAGGGTAGCATATGATATACAAAGAAGAACTAAAATAGATCCAATGGAAAAACTAACTAATCAAATGGCTGAGATGTTCAACACCATGAACAATAGGTTAGCAAGAATTGAAAGGAACAATGGTAATAACAATGAGATATTACAAGCAGAATGACCACATGTTGATAATTGCCCACCCTTTAAGAAAAATTTCAATAGAAATTGGGGAAACAACAATGGCCCTGAATAAGGAAATAGGAATAGGAACAATAGAAACAATAATTGGAAAAATAAAGACTCTGATAGAGGTCAAAATTATGTTCCCAATCCTATACCATATGTTAATATAGTAGAAGGATTTCCTTATTATTGCTCTACTTGTGATGCACCTCATAACCCTGATGCATGTGGAATACATATAAGTGATCAGCGCAATGTAGATTTACATGATGATTCAGAGGAGGATATAAGAATTAATGTTTATTTTTCTCTAGAAGATGAGTCCAAAGAAAGGTTGTTTGAAGAAAATATGGAAAAATATGCTTCAAATTATTATCCTCAAATTCTTGTAGCGGAAGGTACCAAAATCTTGCAAAAATCACATGATTCAAGATATGACAAGATAAAAAAAGGTAAGATAACTCCTACTATTCAAGAAGTGGAAGAATTGGAAGCAACCCATGTTATGAATTTAAGGAACGAAACAATCCCTAAAAAGACAATAAAAACTCCCATTAGTGAAATCAAGAAGCAACCTTTCATCAAAAAAAGTGCTAATAGAGAGAGAATTGATAAAACCCTTAAAAGAATAATCCTTGAGATTATTGAAATAGAGGAGGAAGCACTCAAAGAAGAAAGTAACAAACCATTGGACATTAAAAATATTGAATTTGATGTTGGGACAAAAATTAGCAAACAAAATTTCAACATCACATTTGGTGAACTTATGAAAGTACAACAATATAGAGAACAAGTCTACAGAGCATTTAGGTTAGTTGAACAAAAAGAAGACCCAACATATCATTCTACCAGGAAAGATCAACATGACATAAGATCACCCTCTTCTGTTAGACCGTTCTATGTATCACTAAGGTATAATTCAGATGAAGGAGAAAGGTATGTTATCCACAACTGTATGTTAGACAGTGGAGCTTCTCATAACATTATACCCAAAATGATAGCTGATAAAATAGGGTTAATATGTACTAGATATTCTACCCATATTTTAGTCATGGATAGTAGACAAGTATTGGTGTAGGGGTGATAACTGGGTTATTGGTTTTCTTAGATCAACACCCTAAAAAGTGTATAGTAATGGACATTGTTGTAGTGGATGTTGACCCATTTTTCTCATTATTACTAAGCCGACATTGGGCTGAACAACTAGGAGGTTCAATTAAACTCGATTGGTCTTATGCAACCATCCCAATGTTAGACAAGGAAAATGTAACTCTACGTAGAGAACCATTTAGTAAATACTTAGTAGAATTGATTAAAACAAATGAAACAACGGTAAACTTGGTAAATTCTATAGAAGAAAGAGGGATAGGAGTTTATTCAATATGGCATAACCCATTCCTAGAAGAAGTACCAGAAGCAAAGAACATGGACCCACAAGTTATGATTTTTGTGGATGACGAATCAGATAGAGTTTTAAATAAAGAAATATGGACTATGTATTTTTATGGAGCTAAATCCTAATATGGAGCAGGTGCAGGTTTTAATCTGACTGATGTAAAAGGAAATTACCTTGGTATTCATTATAGACTAAAATTTCCTTGCATAAATAATGTAGCTGAATATGAAGCCTTCTTTTTGGGATTGAGGAAAGCAAAAGAACTAGGCATTAATTATTTAATTTTAATATGGGATACATAATTTATTATACAACAAATAAAAGGAAAATATCAGACCAAGCATCCTAGACTTAAACAATATAAAAATGCAGTATTGGAAGAAATCAAAAAGTTTTTATCCTTCAATATTTCTTTTATTCCAAGAGAATAAAATCATGTTGCAGATATTTTATCTCTAAATGCCTTAGGATTAGATCATCCAGATATAACCATAGAATATATGGATAGATTCCCAACCATTTTAGTTTATAAGCCTTTTGTGCCAGAGAACATAGTTTACCTATAGGTTTTTCAAGATGATGTAGACATTAGAGATTTCATGACTCTACAAAATCAATATGCAGATATAATTTATGATGAAAAGGATGAAGATCAACTAAAAGACCAGATAGGTGAACCACTAGAAGTAATCCAGCTGAAAACAAATAGAATACCCAAAGTACCGGTTTTCCTAGAAAGTCTATTTGATGATTTTGAAAAAGCTTACAAGCCTTTACTTAAAGAGGTGATACCTGAAAACATTAAAATTGGTTCAATGAAAGAACCCAAAATGTTCAAGATAGACACAACTTTGCTAGTTAAAGAAAAGGTTGGATACATCAGTTTTTTAAGAAAAATAAGAAACATTTTTCTTGGACTTATGAAGACTTAAAAACCTTCAAGACATATGTAATGACACACATAATCCCTTGAAGAAATATTCCAAGCCATTCTGACAAAAACGAAGGAAATATAACCCGAATCTGCGCCCAATAGTACAAAAATTGTTCGATTCCAAAATAATTAGAAAGGTAAGATTTGCTTCTTGGATATCCAACATAGTACCAGTAGGAAAAAGAATGGTGATATTAGACTCTGTGCTGAATTCAAAAATTTAAACAAAAGTTCATTAAAAGACAATTACCCATTGCCTAATATGGAACAACTGCTACAAGCAGTAGTAGGTTCATCTAGATTGTCCCTGTTGGATGGTTTTTTTGGATACAATAAATCCATATTAATCCTAAATATAGACATAAGACAACCTTCACAACACCATGGGGCATATTTGAATATTTAAGGATACCTTTTGGAATGATGAATGCATGTGATATTTTTTAGAGAGAAATGAACTTTGCTTTTAAAATATTAATGTTCAAAATAGTGGTTGTTTACTTAGATGATATTACAGTTTTTTCTAAAAACCTAGAAGACCATTTTTGAACATTTAGCTGTAGTTTTTATTCGCTGCAAATAATTTGGAATATCTTTGAATCCTAAGAAATGCATATTCAGGACAACTCAAGGAAAATTATTAGGTCATATAGTTTCATAAAAAGGAATAAGCATTGATCCAGAAAGAATAAAAGCTATTTCTAAAATTCCTCATCCCGAAAACTTAAAAGGAGTTAGGTATTTCTTTGGAAAGATATATTTTGTTAGAATATTTATTCCAAATTTTGTAGAGATGACCAAACCTATAAATTACATGGTTAAGGAAACTAGAGAAATAAAATGGAAAGTAGAGATTATGGAAGCTATTATCAAGATCAAAGAAGCCATATCAACCACTCCAACCCTAAGCTACCCTGATTATGCAAAATATTTTAATATCTACTCTTATGCATCCAAACACCGTATTTATGTAGTTATTTCATAGAAAGATGATGAAAATAATGAAATTCCAATAGCCTTCATGATTTTAGGTCTGAAAGGAGCACATATTAAATACACCTTGTTAGAAAAATATGCTTATGCAGTCATCCAATCTTTAGAACATTTCAAATGTATATTTGGCTCAAATAAATTTTACTGTTGTATCCATTTTATAGCAATAAAATATATTTTTTCTCAATCAAAGCCATTAGGAAGACCATCAAGATGGATGGTAAAGCTTCTATAGTATTATGTTGAATTCAAAATAGTTAAAACTATCAAAGGGTAAAGTTTGGCTAAACTGTTGACCAACAAAGAAGAAGAAGGATTTGATAATGTTATCACAATAGATGAAGCATATGATGTCAGAAGAATAAATAATACCGAATGCAAATGATATGAAGAAATTTTGTCATCCTTACAAACCCTGTCATTCTCTAAAGATATATAAAAAAAATAATGAGGTCAGTCAAGCTTCAAGCCCAGAAATATTATATACAGGATGGTGTGCTCTACTAGAAACACTCTGATGGAGTGTTATTAGTCTGTTTATATGAAAATGAAATACCAAAAATAATTAATGAGTTTCATAATGGTTTTTGTGGAGGACACTTTGCTCCAAAATCCACAGCTAATAAAATAATGAGAGCAGGATATTATTCACCTTCCATTTTTAAATATGTATATAAATATGTTAGGAACTATCATAACTACCAAGTTTTTGCAGGAAAGAAGTAGCTAGTAGCCATGACCCTCAAGCTAGTAATCATTGAAACACCTTTTGCCCAATGGGGTATTGACCTAATTGGAGAGATCAAGCCTAATTCATTAGGCCAACACAAGTGGATCATAACTACAACATATTACTTTACAAAGTGGGTAGAATATAAACCTATAAGAACATCCACAACTACCACCATCATTAAATTCTTGGAAGAAAACATTCTAACCAGGTTTGGAGTTCCTCAAAAACTAGTAATAGATAATGCATAGTATTTTGTTTCATACAAAATGATAGATTTTTGTGTTGAATATGGAATTGAACTATCCCATTCTGCTAATTATTACCCTCAAGGAAATGGTCTTTTTGAGTCATTAAATAAAAATGTAATAACTAGAATAAAAATATCATTGGGTAAGAACAAAAGGTGATGGGACAATGAACTTAAATTTGCTCTATGGGCTGATAGGTTGTCTGTTAAAAGAAACACAGGAAGGACCCCCTATGAGATGGTATATATCTAAAAAACTCATATGTTTCTAAAATTTTGACCCTAGTTTCTAAATTGAATAAAAGAAATTACATTTTTCATACTCTATTGCTTTGATATCATGTTGCTTGTACAATTTTTCAGTTTAAAAATTGTTATGTTTTGTTTTTCAAAGCTTTGATTATCAGTCTTGATGATTTGATTTTTTTTCCAAAATTGCAATAAAACCAGGAGATTCTATAATTCTCAAGTGCCTCATGTTTTTAGCACATTGTCCCAGTCAGAGCCTATGTTGGAGCCAAATTTGACTCAACATTTGAAATCCCCAATCTAATTTAATTTTTGGTTTCATCAAAATAACAAGCATTGTTGGTCCCTATTGCATCTTATTTGAGAAGTTAATTTTCATAAGTTGTTTGATGAGTCTAGCCTTAGCTAATATGTATGCACTTTTAAAAAATTGGTTTAACCTAAAAATATTACAAGGATCAAGATATAATTTCATTTATCATAAAGGTCAACCTCTAAATAAACCCAATTATTAAAAGGTAAGGTTTAGTATTTCAGGATTATTTTAAAACTTAAAGTTAAAATAAATAAAATACCCAAATACTAAAGAGATAAATTAAGGTTTAATTAAAAATACCATGATATAAAAAACCCAAAATCCTAAGTGTAATGCCCAAATCCTTAATTAAAATTCTAAGGGTACGCATCCCTTTACGATAGATAAGTCAAAAATGTCAAAAGAAATGTTTTAATGGAAGGGCTTAGCCTAAGGTATTAAACTTATGGTTAATATTTTGAACATGCACTCCTATGATTAACTAGGTAGATCCGATGATAGCGCACCATCCAGATGAATATCCAATGGATACATCTTTTTCGGCAAGTCCAAATGTAAAATATCATATTCTAAGGGACCGAAAGCCTAAATTTAATGTCAAAAACCTTGATTAAATGTTAAATTGCTTTAAAAGATCCAAGGGCAATGATAAACTTATATTTTAATCCAATGGTTATGTTTGTTTTGAAACTAACCAATGGCTAGGCTAAATAATCATCAAATGTTTGTTTTGAAACTAACCAATGGCTAGGCTAAATACTCATCAAGATATGATGGTAGCACCCAAGTCAAAGTCCAAACAAAGGAATAGAAGCAAAGGATCCAACGGTTGTGCCCAATTCACCTTTAAATCCTATGGATGGACGTTTACCACGAGCTACCAAAGAAGATCAATATTATGTTAAAACATGCACATATCCTAATGAAATTAATGGTTGTGCTCCCTCCTGAGAGGATCCAATGGTAGCACTCGCTTCAATAAAATGAAGGTAAAACTTATCGGTAAGACCAAGTTAAATTTTGATTAACCTTAATTAATCACATTTAAAAAGGGTTCTAATACATTATTAATCACCCCCCTTTTTTTATTAATCAATATTGACAAAAAAAATTTGAAGCATGCTTTTTTAGGTTATCTAACCCTACAGGTTGCAAAATATCTATGGCTACACCATAACCAGAAATGCTCCAACAATGATGCATGTATCAAGATGGTCAAACATTAAGATATACCCACCTAAATCTAAAGACAAAGTGACTCTAAGTCCAATCAGATCCAATGATTATGGCTAGGTATAGCAGATCTAACGGTCCCATGCATAAGATAGTTGCTCAAAGGTTAAGGCAATATTTCCTTTAAAAAAATGACTAATACATATCGACGATCATATTTTAATTAAATTCAATCTAATGGTCATGATTCACCCAAAGAGTTAATCTAAGCTACAAAAATCAATGACCATGTTTTAATCTATTGAGATCTAATGGCCATCACTTGATCAAGATTACCCAATGGCATATCCAATGGTGTCAAGTCAACCAAAGGCCCAAGGGATAAAAAGAAATCAAGGGCTACGGCCATGCCCAATCTGATCAAACTATTGCACTCGCTCATGATTATTAAAGCTAACATCCTTGTAGGTCCAAAAATATCAAAAAGCAACCATACGAAGCATATCCTATCCAATGGTCATGAAGAGTTGACTAAACCAACATTGATCACTAGTCGACAGATCCAAGGGGTACATTCCCAAAGAACAAATTTTATGATCCAACTCTCGAAAATGGGGGATAATTTCAGAACACGCCCAAAGTAAGAACCAATGCAAGGATTAAGGTGGCCACTTATTTATGAGGACATAGACTGAACAAGGATAACTGTAATGGGTAACAACTACAATAAAGCCAAAGTAAATAATACATGCAAAAAATATAAATCCAGATAATACCCAGGGAAGGAAATATTCAAGTGATCAAAATAAATCCCATGGATAGTACTTGGATAATTCCAATTTGGACTGATTAGAAGACAAATCTTGATGCTCAAGCATGCAATCACATCATACGCATCCACTGATAATGATAGCATACTATGTGAAATAATAAAATAATCTTGTTGAGCATATTCATACCCAAAGTTCATAGCTTATAAATAGAGATAGTAAAAGGGAGCTAAAGGGCATCAATGATAAAAACAATGGATTACAAAGAGTTGAAATGCATTCATTTTCCATTCTGCAAATACCTAAGATGAAGAAAGTGCGTAAAGAGTAAAACATGGTTTCATCTTGTAAAATGTTATTTTTTTTGTGCTTCGATAAAATATAGTTATAAGGGGAACACTCCGATGGAGTATAGTTATGGAAGTGACATATAGATAATTCCAGATCTTATTTTCCATTCCCACCTATTGGAACTAATTCTTGTATCCATGTGAAATCAATTGTCATGCTATAAGAACCCATTTGAAACCAACGACCTATTACAGGCTCTGGTCAACCTGCCTCATGTTCTGTTAAACCTGAATATTGCTATAAAAGATGGCAGAACGGGTAAGGAAAACCTAGCAGAAATTCTATAATTAATCTTCTAATTTGCATGCTCTAGATTTATATTAAACTATAGTATTCTTATTAAATTGACCAAGCATGAAAACAACCAACTGTTATGCCTTATGTAGACCGATGCCTAGATTCATTGGGCTGTTATAGCAATTTAACAACTACTTTAATCATGAACAAAAAGAAGGGGAGAAGGAAATTAGCGTTCTTGCTTTCATTCAAATATCATAACAAAATCAAGAGTTAACTAACGAAAGAAATGTGTATAATGCATTCAAATAATGTAACCCATTATACAGATACACACAATACTGAGACAAAGAAATGACAAGAATAAGATTCATAATTGTATTGATTTATGGAAAAATTACATGTAGAGTGGGCAGAATGCCTTTTAACTCTATTTTTCTCAAAATAATACAACAATACAATAGAGAAGACTCTATTCAAATTATGTAACAGGTCCCTCCTATTCTTCTTATTCCAATCTGGTAATAGAAGAATATCTGAATCCTAAGCTCAATAGACTAGAAATATTCTTAGCTTCTCGGGCACTTTCCTATCATACGATTCTGCACAACAAGGGGAGGAAGAAAGAGTGAATAAGAGAAAATAAACATAAAGAAATACAACACAACTAACAGGGCACTCAAGTATACCTCTTAGCAAAAATGCTATTCTCTAATTTCTTGATGTAGAATCTGAACCTGTCTACTTCCTTTTATAGTTGTTGGTTCTTGATTCTATTATTCTTGGGTCATTCTTGTCTGTACACTTGTCAGCATCTGATTGAGGAGAGGGGAGAACTGTCTATTATCAGATATCCAAATTTTCCTTAACTTTTTCCATAACTATTCCCATGGAGGTTGATCCTATAACTGACTCATTAGCCAATTTCTTAATTTTCTCTATGTCATCAGCTGTGGCCCCCACCAATTCAGCAATACGAAGCTATACTTCCATGTGGATGATTCTTTGTTGAGAGACCCTATCAAACATTCACAAAGCCTTGATTATATTTTATTTCAAGATCGAGGCTTTGTATTGAAAGAAACAGATCTGACTATGTACGTGTCCAAATTCAAAAAAGAATTGGACCACCAACTTGTCATCGTCTTGCTCATCAAAGTTGACTTCTTTCAGATGTTTTATAATAGTTTGGCTAAAAACACATTGACCCATTAATGTGGTTGGATCAATTCTTGACTGTCTCACTATGGCTGTCAGCTATTATTCGACATTTTCTAGTTCTTTAATCATAAACTTATATCTGGATCTCTCATTGACGTAGTTGGTGATTTTTTCATGCTCATCCAAGCAGCTTCGACTTTGGCCATCTGTAGTTATTACTTCCTCGGTCCTAATATTATCATATCCAATTTTACACAAATCATATATGGGAAGTATAATGGACATATTATTATCAAGTTCTGCTATCAAAGGCCTTATTTTCTTGTTAGCTAATATCAACTCTCTAGCCTCTTTGTAGCAACCATTTATTATCTCTACATTGTCATTGATAAAAGCGATAGCCTTTTATCTGTATTTTCAATCAAGTTCTCCTTGGACCTTGTGGTGCTAGAGGCTATTGCCTATACTGGAGCTAAAGTAGTGGCAACTTTTAGCTTCTCATTTTCTGCTTGTAGTTATGCAACCTTGGCTTTCCAAGTAGATATTTTTGATATTATGGCTTCCATAGTCTGAGAGTGAATGTTCACTCCTTGTCTTACCATGGCAATGGTATCTCCTATCGCTTCTATTGTTTTGGTACTTTGATTGATCTACCAAGAAGTGATCCCTTGGATTGACAAAGAGATGGTCATTTGGCCACCTTCCTATGTTTGGACTTCAGGGAGCTTCTCCACCCTTCTCCCTTCATCGATGGCATCCAACTTGGCTTCTTGAGCTAGAGTGAATTCTGGTACTTCATTTATTTTTACCAAATGAAGGTTTACTGTGCCTTCAGTTCCTGTTTCAATTCGTTGCTTCTTGGCAAGTGGTGCCTCATCATCATCCATATCTTTTTCCTGATAATTTTGGAAGATTTTTCCAATCCACCACTCTCTTCAGTGGCCTTCCAGACCCTTTTCTATATCTTGGCCTCTTTTTTATTGTATTTTATGGCCACTAGAATGGCCCGAGAGGTGCTTGTAGCAACCACCTATAAGTATCTTGGTGAAAGTAAGGTGAGGGCAATGTTACCTGGTGCTTATGGGCCTAAGGTCGAAGCCTTGGCAATAACCTGTTCTCCTCCTCTGGTGGGACTGCTAGCCTTGATACCAAGGACTTCTGGTGTAGGTGCTTCTACTATCTAAGCCACTATTTCTAGTTGCTTAGGATTGGTAGTAGTGATTTCTACTAATGTATCATTGAAATCTTCTAGAGGAATGACTAGTTGAGCTGGTGTAATATTGTCCACAGTGGTTTGCTTGACTATCTTGATTTCTAAGGAATACCATACCACCTTTTTGTCATATAGTAAATATCCCTTGGTTAACTCAAACACCATTCAAATCCAGTTAGGTGTGAGGTGGTAGAGAGCCTTTACCTTCTCATTCACAATGGAATGACTTCATGGATCGTAAGAGATTATGAGCCATAATAATAGGTCTAGAGAGAAGTGAACCCAAAGACACAGTAACTTCACCAAATTGGTGTTCCAACGGTTGCTGGCAACACCCTTATTATATTTTTCCTCATAAGCCCTCAAAAAGACTATTTTTAATACATGATGGGTTCATCTATGATCTTCCATTTTGGCCTAAAAACAAAATTCATCCATCTCCTCTTCATTCTAGACCTAGTGTCTGGGCTTCCTGGCTGTCACATTTTTAAACGACACTCTCTCTTCAAAAGCCTAAATTTTACCTTTCTTAGCACTTGAACTCGAATATGCCATTACTCTCACTTACGTAAATTCTATCCTTCTAAGCTCTCAAAAAAACCCTTGGATCTCATAAACTGCTTAATCAATAAACACTTATGTAAATACATTGGTGATGGTTTTCTTGTGGAAATATGGGGGGTTTTATAACCTTTCTTTGAGTCAAGGTCATTTAATGAGGGAAGCTAGTTGGTTATTTATGACCATATTGGGGTCACCACCTTTTTGGTATTTTGCACATTTTGTTTGAATGATGTGTCATTGGTTTCTTTCGAGCGAACGTGCCTGCATGGATCTAAGGATGATCCTTACATGTCTTAGCTCATCGTGATTGGATGAGAGTTCTACCATTGGAATTTTATATTCGGCATAGATGCCTTGTCATTCTTACTCATTTCAAGACCACCTTGGTTAGTGGTATAACTAAGCATTCTGTTACGTCCTTTTAGGCATGGAGGTTAGCTAGCGCATGACTTTCAGTATGTGTAGCCGTTTATTGCTCTCGGCCAATTATTCTGGATTCTCTTTGATTCATGCTAGCCAATGGTAGCAAATCCTTGGCCGATCGGCCTCATAAATTTGCCTACATAAGAAACCACTAATCGGCAAGGTTAAATTGATTCAATAGGATGATTAGGCATACCTCATGCTTGGTTCATGTGCCAAGCTAATTTTTTGCATGATGGCTCCACTTATCGAGGCATCAATTCTTAAAATTCTTTGATCGACTAACTACTTTATTTCCTAAGCTGATCAGTCACCGATCTAGGAAGCTCGACTGAGTGATGTGTCGAAGGAGCCGATTGACTTCTATTTGTCACTTATTTACCATTCAGTTTTGGCCCGTAGATAACTCACGGGAGCCGATAGGATTTCTCTTGTAATGCGTCAATAGACGATATTTTCGATGAGTGTTCAAACTTTCGGCCCATCCTTATTACTTGGGATCTAATGGGTTCCTTTTTTTTTTTTTCCAGCTGAGAAGGCTTCCTCCTTTTTTAGCTTATCTTTTAAAGTCGGGAGTCGATCGATCAGGTATTTAATTGGACAAGTCGATTGGTCGATATTTATTTTTTAGGAGCCGATCGATTGGCAGACCCTTCAAGTTAACCAAATAGTTGATGGTATTTTCATCATCGATAGAGAAGTTGACTAGTTGTAATCAACAGTCGATCGGTTAGCCAGTGCTAGTCAGGAGCCAATCGGTCGATTAGAGTAGTTTGAGAACCGATCAATTGGTTAGTGTTCAAGGTCAAAGCTGATCATCTAACTTTCTTTAGCCTTGAGCTAATTTTTAGTCTTATTATTTGGTTCAATCTTATTAACGTGCAATCATCCAATTTCTTTGGATCGAGCGTGACCCTTAGATTAATTTTGAGGTGTTCGACTGTTAACTTGGCGGGGTGCATGCCCTTAGGTTTTAATTAATTATCACTCTCTTTAAACTTAGGCTTTCAGACTTTGAGACCATGGTGAATGCTTTAACAAACTTATGATTAAGGGATTTTATTAATTGGTTCTAGGCTTCAAGGAAAATATTATGAAGGTTAAACTTTGACTTGGGGAGTAAATCAAAATTTTTTGCCCTTATCGCTTGAGGCATTTTTGAAAAATGAAGCTCACATTATTAAGGCTAAGGTTTAGACTTTATCAATCAACCAATGAAAAATTGAATTACTCAACTTTTTTTTTTAGGCAAAGACCAGCAACACTAACAATTTGATTGAAACCAAAAAAATTAAATTTGGGGGTTTCAAAGTTGAGTCAATTTTGGCTCCAACATAGGCTTTGACTGGGACAAAGTGTTGAAAACATGAAGCACTTGAGAACCACAGAATATCCTTGTTTATAAGCAATTTTTATTTTTGGATAAAAATTTACATCACCAAATATGATGATCAAAGCTTTAAAAATTAAAAAAAATGACAATTTAATTTGAAAATTGTACATGCAATAGGATATCAAAGTAACAGAGTATATCAGAACTGAAAATCCTTTTATTCACTTTGGAGACAAGAGTTAGATTCTTATAAATAGATGAGTTTTTGAATAATTTGTAATGCTTATTTTAGCCGAGTCATAGGATATGTTTACACAAGAATTTTTATAGAGCTATTTAGTTTTATCATGTTCAACCCCATGTGTGTGTTTGTGCATTATTTTTTATTTCTAAATCTTTCAGAACTTTGCCATATCTGAGAAAAATAGATAATCTTAATATGTGACTTCAATCTTTAAAAAATTTCACCATTCTACAGGGCTCCACTGCCATTCAAGTGTCTATAGCCCTGATAGAGTTTCTTCTAATCCCATCTTGTTTTACTCTACTGCCAGTCAAGCGTCTATAGCCCTGGTAGATATTTTGCAAGATATCTCAGGAAATGACTCAATTTTACTTTATTGAGATTTTTCTTCTTTGTGAGAGAAGTATTTGATATAATAAAATTGTGCAACAAGTATGCCTGAGTTGAGGATTAGTTTTTGGCTAAAAAGGATGAGTGTAATTATTTTTATCTTAACTACCCTCTCAAATATAACTAGGTTCTTAGGAATCTTGAAATTACTTTAAGTATCATTAATATTGTGAGGCTTTAACATGATATTTTAATCTACTCTATTTTTATTCTGTTTGATCTCATATCAAATGACTACTGCATAAACACTCATATTTGAAAAATTGTAAACCTCATCAGAGTCTAAAATAAATCTCTTTCTTCTTATTGCTTTTGGAGGAATTCACAGTAATGCATACTCATCAAAATAAGAACATCCTGGATACAGTGAACTCAAAATTTTAAACAAATAGAAATGAAAAAATTGAAATAAAACACTCTATTTTTGGTGTTTTTTTTACTTTTCTAATTTTTTGTTTTTGACCTTTAACAAGGATTGTACATTTTCAAGTGTTGGCCATTAATAGGAATAACCATTATTTCACCCTGCAAGGTTTGTAACTTGTATGTATTCTGACTGATAACATGGACTATTTGATATGGGCCAATCCATTTAGGTTCAAATTTACCTTTTTCACCATGCTTATCATTTTTAGGATCCCAATAGATGACTATATATCCTTGGGAAAAAGGAGTTATTAAAAAATTTAATGGTTTTATATTTTTGTTCCATCATTCTATTAAGGGTCTCTCTTCTTTGTTCTTATAATAGGACAATTTGATCAAGCCTCCTCTGAATGGTATTAGGATCTTCATGGTCTTGTAATAGGAGGGAAAGTGCCAATTTTTGTATTCTTGGTGGTAATAGGGATTTCTCTTCATATACCATCTCATAGGGGGTTCTTCTTGTATTTCTATTAACAAACAACCTATCAGCCCATAAAGAAAATTTAAGTTCATTGTCCCATCCTCTTTTATTCTTTCCTAATGACCTCTTCATTCTTGTTATTAAGTTCTTATTTGATGACTCAACAAGACTATTTACTTGAGGGTAATAATTGGTAGAGTGAGATAATTCAATTCTATATTTAGCACAAAAACCTACCATTTCATATGAGATAAAATATTGTGCATTGTCAGTAACCAGTTTTTGAGGAACTCCAAACCTGGTCAAGATGTTTTCTTCTAGGAATCTGATGATTGTGGCACCTGTAGATGTTCTCAAAGGTGCAACTTCTACCCACTTTGTGAAGTAATCTATTGCAGTTATGATCCACTTGTGTTGGCTAGATGAATTGGGCTTAATATCTCCAATCAAGTCAATTCCCCATTGGGTGAATGGTGCTTCAATGATTACTAGCTTAAGGGGTATAGCTTCCAGATGCTTCTTTCCTACAAAAACTTGATAGTTATGACAATTCCTGACATGTTTATATACATATTTAAAAATGGAAGGCCAATAATATCCTGCCCTCATAATTTTATTAGTTGTAGCTCTTGGAGAAAAATGTCCTCCATAGAATCCATCATGAAAATCATTGATTATTTCTAGGACTTCACTTTCATATAAATAGACTAATAAAATTCCATCAGGGTGTTTCTAATATAGCACATCATCCTATATATAGTATTTTTGAGCTTGCAACTTGATTGACCTCATTCTGTTTGTTGACATGACTCTCAAAAATGATAGAGATTATAAATATGACAATATTTCCTTATCCCATTTGCATTTAGTATTATTGATTCTTCTGATATCATATTCCTCATTTATTGTGATCACATTTTCAAATCCTTCTTCCTCTTTCTTGGCCAATAATTTTGCTAAACCCTATCCTTTGATAGTTTTAACAACTTTGAACTCAAAATCATATTGAAGAAGTTTTACCATCCATCTAGCTGGTCTTCCTAATGGTTCTGATTAGGAAAAAATATCTTGTATTGCTTTGAAAGGAATACAACAGTAAACCTTATTTTAACCAAATATACCTTTAAAGTGTTCTAAATATTGTATGACTGCATAAGCATTTTTTTCTAATAATTTGTATTTGATTTGTGCTCCATTTAGACCTAAACTCATAAAGGCTATTGGCATTTCATTATTTTCAACATATTTTTATGAAAGAACTACAACAATAGACTATTCATATGCATAAGAATAAATATTAAAGTCTTTTGTATAATTAGGGCAACTTAAGGCTGGTGTGGTTGATATGGCTTCTTTAATTTTGTTAAGTAATTTCATATTTTCCATTGTCCATTTTATTTCTCTTGTTTTCTTGACCATGTCATTTATGGGTTTAGTCATCTTTGAAAAATTTGGGATAAATCTTCTGATAAAATTTATTTTGCCAAAGAATGGCCTGACTCCTTTTATGTTCTTGGGAGGGGGAATTTTAGAAATAGCTTCTATCCTTTCTGGATCAATACTTATCCCTTTTTCTAAAACTATGTTTCCTAGAAACTTCCCTTGTGTAGTTCCAAATATACATTTCTTAGGGTTCAAAGAAATTCCAAATTCCTTGCACCAGGAAAAAACTGCAGTCATATGCTCTACATGATATTCTGATTTTTTAGAAAAAATTGTGATATCATCTAGATACACAACTACAATTTTAAACATTAATATTTTAAAGGTAAAGTCCATAGCTCTTTGAAAGTTAGGCCTTGAATTCATCAGTCAGAAAGGTATTCTTAAGTATTCAAATGTGCCCCAAGGTGTAGTGAATGCTGCTTTGTGTCTATCCTCTAGATTTATTTGAATCTGATTGTACCCTGAAAATCCATCTAACAAAGACAATCTCGTTGAACCTACCACTGCTTGCAGCAGTTGTTCCATGTTATACAATAGGTAATTATCTTTTAATGAACTCTTTTTTAGGTTTTTGAAGTCTACATAGAGTCTAATTTCCCCATTATTTTTCCTGACTAGAACTAAATTGGATATCCATGAAGAAAATCTTACATTTCTTATTATCTTGGAATCCAGTAATTTATGTACTTCTTTTTGCATTAATGGATGAAAGGTTGGATTGTACTTTATTTTTTTTTGCTTGAATGGTTTGGAGTCCTTTTTCAGAGGTATTATGTGAGTTATTACATTTATTTTGAAAGTTTTCAGGTCTTCATAGGTCCAAGCAAAATTTTATTTATTCTTTTTTAGGAAACTGATATAGCTAGTTTTTTCTTTAGCAGGTAATGTTGTATCTACCTTCACTATTCTAGGTTCCCTCATTGAACCAATGTTTATATCTTTAGATATTACTTCTCTGTGTATAGGCTTATAAGCTTTGTCAAAATAATCAAATAGGCTTTCAAGAGACACTAGTCCTATGGGTATTCTATTAGTTTTAAATTGAATTACTTCTACTGGTTCTCCTATTTGATATTTTAGCTTTTCTTCATCCTTTTCATCACAGATTATATCTACATATTGATTTTTCAGAGTCATAAAATATTTAATAGTTATTTCATCTTGAAAGACTTGTAGATATACTATGTTATCTAGCACAGAAGGTTTAAAAACTGAGATAGTTGGGAATCTGTCCATGTATTATGTAGTTATTTTTGGGTGGTCTAGACCTAAGGCATTTATAGCTAAAATATTTGCAATATGATTCTTTTCTCTTGGGATATATGAAATATTGAAAGCCAAGAATTTATCAATTTCTTCCAATACTGCATTTTTATATTGCTTAAGCCTAGGATATTTAGTCTGATATTTACCTTTAATTTACAATATAATAAGTTATACATCCCTTGTTACAATTAAGTAATTAATACCTAACTCTTTTACTTTCCTTAGCCCCAATAGTAAATCTTCATACTCAGCTACAATATTTGTGCAAGGAAATTACAATATGTAAGGGATACCAATGTAATTTCCTTTAATATCAGTCAAATTTACACCTGCACCTGCTCCATACTGAGATTTAGCTCCATCAAAAGACATGGTCCACATTTTCTGAGTTAAAATTCTATCTGACTCAACATATACAATTTTCATGAGTTCTAGATCCATGTTCTTTGCCTCTGGTACTTCAACAAAAAATGGGTTATGCCATATAGAGTAAACTCCCATCCCTTTTTCTTCCATAGAGTTCACTAAATTAATCATAGTTTTATCATTTTGAATTAACTCTACAAAGTGTTTATTGAATGGTTCCCTTCTCAAAATTATGTTCTCGTTATCTAATATTAGGATTGTAGTATTTGACCAGTCTAATTGGATTGAACCTCATAATTGTTCTACCTAGTGCCTACTAAGTAAAAGAGAGAAGAACAAATCAACATCGACTACTGCTACATCCATGACTATTCCCTTCTTGGGGTGTTGATATAAATAAACCAATAATCTAGTTATCACCCCTACACAAGGTATTTGTCTACTTTCCATGAAAGAAATAGGAGCAAAATCTCTAGTACATATTAATCCCATTTGGTCAGCTATTAATTTGGGCATGATGTTATGTGAAGCTCCACTATCTAACATACAGTTATGAATGACATATATTTCTCCTTCATGTGAGTTATACCTTAATGATACATAGAAGGGTCTGACAGAAGATGGTGATCTTGTATCATATTGATTTTTTCTAGCTATATGGCAAATTTGATCTTCTTTTTGTTCTTTTAGTCCAAATGCTTTGCAGACCTGCTCTCTATACTATTGAAATTTTATAAGTTCTCCAAATGTGATATTGACCTTTTTTTTACTAAGTTCTGACTCAACATCAAATTCTATCTTTTTTATATGCAACACCTTGTTAGTTTCTTCTTTAGGAATTTCTTCCTCTACTTCAATCACTTTAGGGATAATACTTTTGAAGTTTCTATCAGTTTTATCTTTACTTATATTCTTATTAATGTAGGTTTATTTTCTTGGTTCACTTGTAGAGGCTTTCTCTGTTTTATCAGGGATAACTCTATTCCTTATGTTAAGGACATGGACAGCTTCTAATTCTTCAACTTCTTGAGTAGTGGGGATTATTTTTCCTTGCTTCATCCTATCATATCTTGACTCATGTGTATTTTGCAAGATCTTAGTATCCTATGTTAATAAGATTTAAGGATGATGATTTGAAGCATATTTTTCCATATCCTCTTCAAACAACCTTTCTCTAGATTCATCTTCAATAGACCAACAAGCATTGATTCTTATAGTTTCCTCTGATTCAGCATGTAAATATACATTGCACTGATCACTTAGGTGAATATCACATGCATCAGGGTTATGAGGTGCATCACAGGTAGAGCAAAAATAGAGAAAACCTTTTGATATGTTAATAGTTGGCATGGTATTAGGAACATTATTCTGATCTCTATCAGGATATTTGTTTTTCCAGGTGTTGTTTCCATTACCTCTATTTCTATTTCCTTCATAAAAACCATTGTTGTTTCCCCAATTCTTTTTGAAATTTTTTAAAAGGACGGTTGTCAACATGTGGTCACTCTATTTGTGAAGTGTAGCGACCTCGAGAATGCATGCACCGGTCCCATTTTTAACCCTACTTGCAATGTTATTTAAAAACCCAAGATGAAATGGAAGACAAGAACAAAAAGCATATAACATAAAATAACAAAGATGGATCTCTTTATTGATATTGAAGCTCGGTTACATGTCGGTCCCTCTTAGGATACCCATTTTGATACTATAAGTTACAAATATGCAAAGAGTGCCCCTTCTGTGAAGAGGTGGTGCGCTTATAAAAGCTTTTTGGTTTCCCACACAAAAATTTAGGAGGGCTTACAGATGCCTCCTTCTCCAGGTCTATTTCCTAGAGGGATCTCTTTTGATCTTGTATGTTGCAAAATTCATCCGATGTACCTATGTACCTACAAGAAATGAAACAACAACGCATGTTTAGGTTTCTGAGATTGCCTTCCCGAATGATGTTATTAGTAATCAATAATGTAACAGAAATATGATGAAACTATGCCATGAAAACATGTAAATCTATTCTAATGATATGAAAACATAAAGAAGTAGAATAAAAGATGTTATATCTAAAACCTAAGCTAAGCCCGTGGGCCACTGTCTAAGACAGTGGTCGCTAAGGTAAACCTTGATCTCTTTACCCAAAGCTATGGGTCAAAGCTTGTATCTGATGTTTAAATAATAGGTGTTATGCTCTTCAATCCATTAGAGCTTCACCATACACATGATCTCAAATAGAACTATCAAATTCTTGAAAGCTCTCCTCAAAAATATGTTTGTCTCTCTGATTTGATAAAATAAGGATCCCCTCTAGATGTCCCTTGATGCTCTTAAGCTTACACCTTTTATAGTGTGAAACCCTAGGTCTATGTCCAAGCCCTAGAAATGGATTTCTCATGCGTAGTGCAAGTTAGCATGAGAAGCTTTTTTCCATTGTCTATGTTTGAAGGCCAATTAACTGAAATCTAACTACCCACTTGAGTCTTCTATGTGAACTGGTCATTAGCATGAGAAGATTTTATCCTTTGTTTATGCTTGGAGGTCAGTTAACTAAAGTCTAAATGCAAACTTAAGTCTCCTATGTGAACTAATCATGAAAAGGAATGCAAAGTTACTTCCGCTCACCTTTATTGCATGCAGACTACCACTTCTACCTATGATTACGCCTGTTTGTCAGAAAACTACTTCTTATGGCTTAACCGCTATCATTTACAGTGACTGATATATAGTCGATGTCATCTGTAACGGCTAAGGTCTAGCCACTCTAGGCTTGAGCGGCTAAGATCTGGTCGCCCTTGGCTTGAGAGGCTAAGCTTGGATGGATTGAAAAGGCCCCAAATGAGTGGTGAGAACCATTGTCTATGCTTGGAAAGTCCAAGATTATGCCTTATGATATTATGAATGTGTCTATGTGAGCAACTCCCCTAAGCATGACATGATTTACGTGTCTACAAATGCCCTTTTTTGTGATGCATTGTGTGGAAACACAACGCTGAGCAAAAACGTAGACTAATCTATTTGTAGGGTGTATGGTGATCAATGGTCTGATCAGCACTGGATGTCCCAATCATGCAAGATGGAATGTATCCCTTGAACCATTTCCTCAACATTTGGAGGACTTAGCTTAGTGGCTTTTGCATGTTAAATTGCACTCGTTCCTCAAACTCAATCGGGTAGCTTCAGCTGCTACAATAATTTTGACCAATAGGAGAGCTACAATTGAAGATGTCATGTGATTGTGATTGTTGTATGCAATGATTCATAGGAAAAACATGATTTTGCTATTATTGAGTGATATTTTGTTTATTTTGATTATGATTATGTTGAAGTTTTGAACTACTTCCTCACACAATGAATTGGTGAATAAATGACAATAAATGAAGCAACAAGTTGCTTGAACAATATGACTAACCTGGTTTCTTTCTAGCATCTGTTGCTTTTATTGGGCAATCCCACATCCAAGTGCGATTTCAATTGTTTATGATAACCATCCATCCTTATCTCTAGGATTGGTCCAACTATCAATAGCCTTCTTAGGGAGTTAGGATGAGTGATTCTATTTATGTTTAGATTGTATCACTTTGACTTAATGTTTTTGATGTCATAGGGGAACTAGGATGATCCTTTCACACCCATGGAGCAGTCCGACCATCTTGGTATTCTTCAATATTGAAGGGTGGTACATCATAATTCCAAAATGAGTTGTTTTTTGTCCCAAGTAGCCTTATGGTTATCTACTCATCTCACCAAAATACATGGAGTGCAAATCGCTATAATCACCAAGTGGATAAAGTAGGTAACTGGGTACGAGGCCTACCTAAGATTGTGATTTTTTTATTATTTTGAACATTTTGATGATCCTAAACCACCAAAGTGTGTTTATTTGTTGTTTTTGTGGTATCCCTCAAGTAGAAAATTCCTTATTTTTATCTATGGATCTGGCCACTGTCAGGTCCAATGACTTCTGAGTTTCTGCCTGTGGCCATTGTCGACTTGAGAAACCAAGAAGTTTGGGACACTGATGTCAGTAGCGACCAAGGCATAATTAAGGAAATATAAAATTTGTTTTTCTAGGGTTTGACCTATCACTTTCACTATTGAAGATTCGCTTTAGGAGATCTGGTGTGACGATTACAGTTGTGACTTTGAAGCTTGTTTGTGCTGAGGACATGGCTATGCAGGGCGAGCCATCAACTACTGGAGGATCTGGAGCTTCTCGGGTATTTATTTCTTCAAAAACTTAGCTCTCTTTTCCTTATTTGCATAAAACTAAACCTCACTAAGTAATGGGCAAACTGAACCTCACTAAACCTACTGGAAATGAACAAAAATTCGTAATTAGGCTTAGCATCCCCTTTGCTATGGTGGGTTAGTCCTCAATTTTACTTTTTATTAGTGGCTTCAGCCTAGGTTTTTTGAAATTCTTCAATTATTCACATACTGCCACCATTTTGGGCATTTTGAACTTAGCTTAGTTTTGATGCCTAGGTGGGAAATTTTTCTTTCCAATTTGTTTGCTTTCCCTCCCTATGTTGTTTTATTGGAGTTATTTTATTATTTTTGCAAAAAAAAATTATTTTTTGGCCAAGGTTTCATGGGTTTGTCATGCCACCCCTTGGCCGCTGTCGCTCAGAGTGGCTGGCTCTGAGCTGCTGTCACTCATAGTGGCCAAGCTTGAACCCCAATAGTAAAAAAATTTACCATTGAATCTTGGCCACTGCTGCCTCCAACGGCTAGGTTTTGATCGCTATAGGCAATAGTGGCTATACCCTTAGCCTTATTTTTTGCATTGTTGTTGAATTTTATGACATTTTTTATTTTTTTGATTAGGTGCAATCTTATCCTTATTTTGCTTAGACTTAGAATAGTCCATCCTATTTTGCACCATTTTCATTTTTATTGTGAATTATTTCTTATATGCACTGTAGTTATGTTGTATTTCTTCTGCTTTGCTTAGATCCTTACTGCTCGGGCTTGGGACCCGAAGCTATTTCTTGACTTACTTCCTAGATTTAATGATACGGACTAGGCATGGTTCAAAGCCCATGGGTTGTAGTATGTCATTAGGCTACCTTACATCATGGTAGATTAGGCTTACCTTATGGCTTTGACCCATCACTGGGGCCCGTAGAATAATACCTTCCACCTCCCAATCGGTGATATGACCATTACACCAGAGGATGTTTATAAGATATTTTTGATTCCATTTGATGGGTGGCCATTGTATTTTTGGCCACTAATGATCAAGTGGTTGTCTTCACTCAGGTTTTCAAAGGGAACTCTGTATATTATCTCAAGAACACCAAGTCTAAAGGAGTAACCATCAGTCACTAGCATGGGGAGGGTGTGTTTATGACAAGGTATATTGTATTACTGATGGTGATTAGCAATGTTCTAATCTCAGACTACTCAAGTTTGAGGTTCCTGTGGAACCTTCTGGAGATGATGTAAGATTTATTACATAAAGAGGAGCCTATCATCTATGCATGGGATAGATTGCTATTGGCTTAGTACTATGATGAGTTGTACCACATCCATTAGCAAGGACGTGTAAGCATTACCTACAGCTTGCTCCTATAGGTTTGGATATGGGAGCACATTGTGCTAGATCACCCCAAGGGGCTCCCTATCAAGATTACAACTATTGACACTTAGACACAATGCTATGCTACTAGATAGGCTCAAGAGCATGAGAAGTGTAAGAGATACACTTTCACAGGGGATCTATCCCACTATATTGATGCTTTCACCAGACTGTTGGCCGAAGATGTCGTGTGGTAGCCTTACTATGAGTGTCCTTCTTGGGATGATCCAATTAGCTATACTACCAGGACACGACGTGAGTGATGGCTCATTGACCGTAATATTACCATCTAGGAGTATTTCTTCTACTCTCAGGTTCTTAGTTAGTATGGATTGCAGTAGGATGTGCCATTGATACCGTTCTTGTATAGGCACCTCACAACAGAGAAGGACCTACCTCCATGATAGATAACAAAGTTTTCATATGAGGAGGATGCCCCAACTATTTACCCTATAGTAGCTAGGGGAGTTAGAGAGGCCTACATTCAGTGGTGGGGTGATCAGATGTGGCATGGCATCAGTAGCCTAGGCCACAAGGATGATGGCAAGGGTGATGGCATAGATCTGATAGGATGCAGAGTCTGAACCAGAACTAAGGTATGGAGCCAACCAGTAGAGCAGGTGGCAGTGGATGATCCTAATATTCCTAAGGAGGAGGAGTTAGAGCCCAACGAGAGAGACTCTCCTCTGAGAGCACAACTACATGAGGTCGAGGTTGAGCTTCAAGCCACTAAGATCTAGGTACAATGGTGAGATGCTATGATTGAGCAGCTCACAACATAGATATAGGTTTTGTAGGCTACTATTGTAGGTTGCAATGTCAGGATACAATTTTTTATTCCTCCTACACCATAGGAGGCTCCAACAGTACGTTTAAGAGTAGATGTGGGACATATCCAGTATTTTTTGGATGAACATGAGGTTTGGATTTGAGGACTTGTGGATCATGTTACCCTTATTCAGATGTAGCTCATGAGGCATGGGATTGTCCCTAAGGATCCAGTAGGTGTGGGTGGTTCGCAGGTCAGTGGGTGCTCCACATCAGGGTAGTCTTCTGCCCATCCTAGCCAGAGGACCTAGACTTGGATAGACAGGCCGACAGTCTTGCATCACTCAACTCGTGACACCACCACAAGGGGATGTGGCATTGGAGGAGGTGATGCAGGGGGCTCAGTCCCGGTATTTGACTGATGTCTACTTGGTCCTTGATCCATTTTTGAGGTTGGCTGACCTATATGACTGTAGCCCATGGGTATTTTTGTATATCCATTAGACTTGACAAATATACTTTTATGATAGATTTGCATTATGACTTATTATGTGTATCATTTATTGCTCATGTTTTTGTTATTATTTTGTTTTATGATATGATGTGATGATGGTATTATGACGATTTGATGAATATGTTAGATGATAGATGATATTGAAGATGCTTAGATGGATCTGTAAATATTATATGATTTTGTGATATGATGCGATGTATTTTGATGATGAATGATAAATTTATGATTGTATGCAAATGGATATTGCCTATGTGTTGTATGATGTGCTTTATGGATTTAATGACTTATTTTTGTGAATGCGATGTTATTGCTAAATGCATGTTTTAACTTTGCTTTAATTGTATGCATCTAACTCATGTGATAGAATGGTATAAATGGACCTGTATGTTCTAATCACTTAAAACATACAAAATGAATATGACATTGACAATATTAATGGGTTATACCACAAAAAGTAAAAAAATAATCATGAATTTAAATAACCACTCTTATCATAAAAATTGATTAATTATTCATATATGATATGTAATGGTGTGTAATGTATTTTCTTAATAATTTTCTATAAATTAAAAGATATAAAGTAGTCAGTGGTCGTCTATATACTATTTCTAATATATATGAGGTATATGTCCTACTATGTTGATACCCCCTAATTTATAGAATCTTATAAAGAATGTGATGGTGTGAATGATGTTATGATTTGTTGCTATGTAAGAATTTTTAGGGCTTTTCGGAGATTCAACCACTCTAGTTACCCTATCATTTGAAAAGTAAGGCTTTTACCATGGACCTAGTTTTTCATGATCCCTATGTGTGCAAGTGATTGTATATTTTGAGGTAGAATGCAATCATTTCCTCCAATGTCAGGTGGAATTATTTCAACCCATTGCTAATATCAAGAATCCTCAAGTGTTCATCTCATCCTTATGTTGGATTTAATTGGACTATACCACTAGGCAATATTGGGTTACCTAGGCTAGCTCATACACATTCAAACATTGGTCTACACAAATGCATGGAGAAATGTTAATAGACATATTATCATGCATAAGGATTTCTCCTTCCAATTTTTTACAATGCTGAGAATTCCAGGGATTCAAGCTTTATTCCCTTCTTTTTGGCTTCTTTTTGGCTTTGGATATTTGCTCATATGTAGTGATGAAAATCACTTTTTATTTTTGATTGATTTTTTCTTTGAGTGGGGATTTTTGTAGTGATGATAATCACTGTTTATTTTGCTCATATGTAGTGATGAAAATCACTATTTATTTCAATTGATTTTTTGAGATTTGATTTTTCTTTGAGATTTGAATATATGATTTATGTATTCGATTATTGCTTTGAAATCTTGACTATATGCTTGGCCTTTTGAATATGTACTTTAATTTAGGATTTTTCTTATTTTTATTTAAGCAAGGGATTTGGATAGGGTAAAGCTTGTCCTTTTGCCAATTATTAGCACCTTTAAACTAGTTGCATAGGGGGATAAGCAAGGAAAATCCTCTTCACTTAAGGTAACCTAGACCGCTTTGCAGCTTTCATATTTTCCTTGTACCAGCTAGGATTTTAGTGTTTCAATTAGTGATAGGATCTTGAATATTCGAGGTATTATCATAGCTAGACCTTACCTTCTACTATTCAAAGTTGTTTTCTATAGAATTTGATAAGATCACTAGGTGTGGTTGATTAACCGAAAAACCTTAGTATATTATGTATAGCAACAAATAATGGTTGTGTTGAAAAACACAATTACACACATGTATTGATGGTTGTATGGATTTGAATGATTTGCATGAAAAATTGTGGTATCACTTGTAAGGCTCTCGTGACATATGCAATTGTAGTGGATGTGAAAATGCAATACAATGATGTGGATGCAAGATGTGAGATGCAATTGTTTTTGTATTTTTGATTTTATGTTGTTTTTGTATTTTTGTTTGATTTGACCAAAGGGTTTATTATGCCTTTGGGGCTTTTGGTATTGATCCTGACCAAGCGATTTGAGTTACCCTTGGAGCTTTTGAATTGATGGGATTTGATCAAGTGGTATGAACTACCCTTGGAGATTTTGATTGATTGTTTTTGACCAAGCAGTTTGAATTACCCTTGGAGCCTTTGATTTGATTTTGACCAAGTGGTATGAATTACCCTTGGAGCCTTTTATTTGATTTTGACCAAGTGATATGAATTACCCTTGGAGCCTTTGATTTTATTTTGACCAAGCAGTATGAATTACCCTTGGAGCCTTTGATTTGATTTTGACCAAGCAGTATGAATTACCCTTGGATCCTTTGATTGATTGGATTTGACCAAGTGGTTTGAATTACCCTTGGAGCCTTTGATTTGATTTTGACCAAGTGGTATGAATTAACCTTGGAGCATTTGATTGTTTTTTTGAAATTTTATGTTTTTATAATTTGTTTTGTGTTTTGGACATATTTGAATGTTTTTGAATTTTATGGAATATTTGAATGTTTTTGTGTTTTATGTGGAAAATGACTTTAAGTGAATGATATTGAGAGGTTCAGGCTGTTCAAAACCATATAATGATATCATTCAATATGCTCCAGTCCCAACTCTCTATGAAATCATGTATGGACCTATCTAGTTTATCGTGAACTTATCTCGTAGATGTGGCGACAGATTCAAATTCTGCTGGTTTTATTTGAGCACTAGATCTCCAACATTGAATTCCCTTAAATGGACTTTACTATTATAAGCTCACACAAGGTGATCCTGGTAAATTTTAAGATTCTCTAAAGCATTGACTCAGTGTTCATCAAGAAGCATCAACTTATCAAGGTGGCCTTACCACATAGCATCATCATCTATGATGTCCTTTAATGCTATGCGTAGAGTCAAAATTTCTAACTCTAGTGGCATGATGGACTCAATGCCATTTAATAGTGAAAATAGGGTTGCCCCAATGGGTGTCTGTATACTAGTACTGTATGCCCATAGTGCAAGAGGCAACTACATGTACCAATCCTTGTGATTGTATTGCACTATCTTCCTCAAAATGGAGACTATTGTTTTGTTTGAGGCTTTTGCTTGCTCATTTTCTTATGGATAATAAGACATTGAAAAACTATGCTAAATATGGTATTTGTTCATTAATGCACACACATTTTTGTTCTCGAAATATGGCCCATTATCCGATATTATCTTAGAAAAGGGACCCCAAAATGACTTATGATATTGTGGAGTATAAACTATGCAATTCTTGGTCCATTTGTTGATGTTAAGGGATCACTTCTACCCATTTAGTTAAGTATTATGTAGCCATTATGATGAATGTATGTCAACCTTAGGATGGGGGTGATATTTTCCCAATCAATTCCAGTCCCCATTATGAGAATGGCCATGTTTCCTGGATGGGTTGCAAAGCTTGCGATGGTAAGTGTGTTAGATTCACATGATGTTGGAACTTAATACATTTCTTGATATACTCATAGTAGTTCCTTTCCATGGTGGGCCAATAGTAACCCATTCTCAAGATGCACCTAACGATGGCCATGCCACTAAAATACCCTCCACATGTTTCATTGTGAGCTTGCAAAATTGCCCAGGATGCTTCCTAGGGCTCAAGAAAATTGAGTAATACTCCATCATATCCTCATATGTAGAGGATTTCTCCTATAAATATGTATCTTGTTGCTCTCTATTTGAACGTTGATCTTTCAATATGCGGTAAACCTTGAGGTACTATTTTGAGCTTCAGGAAGTCCCATAGTTGGGAAAACCAATTCTGATAAGCCATGACTTCTATAGAAAAATGGTTTGCCCTTCTTGTATTTTTGAGATAATGAACATAGATTGAGGAAAAACTCTATGGTGTATGGTTGCACCACACTCCATAGGTCATTGGGAAATCAAAGACCCCCAAGGTGCCATTTGCAAGAAATCTCTGGTTGTGAAGGAAAAATCCTAATTTGGCTTGATGTTGATCATGTTGACTGATTATTGATTATAAAAAGCTTCATGGTGTATTGTTGAGTATGGAAGCACTTTCACATGAATAGTTGTAAAATTGGCAGATGGATTCTAAGGGATTAAGGATCCCAAAGAGGCCATAATGTCTATAAATATATTTGATGTACGAGGGATTGCCTCAATGTCATACCATTCCAGCCAGGCTAGATAGGTGTTAACAAGTTCCTTGTAAGTTTTCAGGAGTGGGCACCTGCATTGGAATAGTCCTTTGACTTGGTTTACTATGAGCAAGGAGTCACCAAAGATATTCAATCTTTTAATGCCCATTGCTATGGCTGTTTGGAGTCCCAGGATCAATGCTTCATATTCTGTATTGTTTTTTGTGCATGAAAAGTCTAGTTTGAATGATAAGGGCAATGGAGCACCCTATGGTGTGATAAATAAAATACCTACTCTTCCTCCTTGTTCACACTTTGAACCATCGAAGAACAATGACATGTCTCTTTCTTTCTTAGGTTCTTCAAGTTCTAGCAGATATGATAATGCAAAGACCGCATCATCAGACAATTCTATGGTGATAGGCTTGTTATCCTGAAGAGGCACCTTTGCTAATTGATTTGCTATGACTTGTCCCTTGATGGAATTTTGGATTATGAACTCTAGATCAAATTTTGTCAATAGCATGATCCACATTGCGGTACATGTATTGTGATATGTCTTCCTCATCATGTATTGGAAAGGATTTTGTTTTGATATAACCTAGGTCATATGGCTCAACATGTAGTGTCAAAACTTTCAAGTTGCAAAGGCCACTACTAAACACAAATTTTTGGCATACATATATCCTAGCTCATAACTCACCAAGGTGCGACTGATGTAATATATGGCTTGCTCTTTATCTTGTGCATTATTTTGGGCTAACATGGTTCCCAATGCAAAATTATTAGCTGATATATATGGTAAAAAATTTATGTCTGGTCTTGGTGGAGCCAATACTGGCCACACTACCAGATAAGTTTTTATTTCTGCAAAGGCTTGATGGCATTCTTCATCCCAATCAAAGGGAACTTCCTTGCATAGAAACCTATTCATAGGTCTACATTTATATGATAATTGCATGATGAATCTTTTGATGGATGTTATCTTGCCTTGTAGGCTCCTCAACTCTCTAATTTTGGTAGGGGCGGCTATTTCCAGTATAGCCTTTACCTTTGTAGGATCTATTTCAATTCCTCTCTTGGATATGATGAATCCCAAAAGCTTGTCGAAAGTTACACCAAATATGCACTTCTTAGGATTTAATCAGACATTGTGTTATATGAGGTGATCAAATATTTTTTTAAGGACTTCAGCATGCTCTTGACGCAATAGGGACTTGGCCAGTAAGTAATCCATTTAATCTTCCAATATCTTATGCATATAGTCATGGAATATATATGTCATGACCCGCTGATATGTAGCACCAGCATTTTTGAGACCGAATATCATCACTTTGTAATAGAATGTTCCCCATGGAGTAATGAAAGTAGTTTTATGTTGATATTTAGGCTTAATCCGAATTTTGTTGTATCCAAAAAAACCATCCATTAGGGAGAACATTTCATGACTTGCGGTTGCATCCACAAGAGCATCTATGTTTGGCAACAAGAATTAATCCTTTGGTGTTTCCCTATTTAAATATCTAAAATTCATGCAGATATAGACTCTTCCATCAGGTTTCCCCATGGGTACCATATTTGACACCCACTCAAGGTAGTCTATAGGAACTATGAATACTACATCCAGTAGTTTTTGCAACTCGTTCTTCACCATCAAAGCGAAGGTTGGATGCATTTTCCTTAGTTTTTTCTTGACTGGCTTCTTCATGGGATCCAATGAAAGGTTATGAAATACTAACTTTGAATCTATCCCTGGCATGTACTTTTAAGTCCAAGCAAAAATATTTGGCCTCTCTTTGAGGAGAGGAATTAGGATGGCTTGTTCCTCTGGAGATAGAATTTATCCAAACTTGACTTTCCTTGGTTGGGTAGGTGTCCACTTCAAAAGTCACTTATATAGCCATATGTGACCCATCCTCTAGCTGATGAGGCATGGGTATCAAATGAATTTCATCAGCAGGATTCACAGGACCTACTAACTCAGGTTCCAAACCAACATGGAAGACGTCATACACACAACCTGATGCAAAATAGAATGATTGTAACATCTCTTCATTTGGGAAGAGGTCTTCCAACTCTATGGGTAAATTAACTTGATCCCAATAAATAGCCTCTACTCTAAGATGCAACGATTTGGTAGGATCTACTAGATTATGAAGTCAAGTGGTTAAATCAATGGAGATCATTTTGATGGATGGGATGAAATATCCAAGACCACATGGGTTTAATTTTGTCTTAGGTGTTTCCCTTCCATACTTGTAATGAGATTCTAGAGGAATGGGAATTTTTGGATCTAGCCCATGAGCAGGGTGGACAATAGGATTGTTGGGATCTAATCACTCTCTGAATATAGCTAGAGGGGGATTTACCATCCAATGAATGGTAGCTAGGTCTACAGGTCTCCATAAAAATTAGAGATGAGGGTCTATGGCATGGAGTGTTGTCTATATCTATACTAGCTTGGTGGCCTACCATAAGTGTTGAGGTCCAAGATAAGCCATCTCGGTCTCATCCTCAAAGTCATCATCACTTATCCAAAAATTGTTAGCATTGGTATGCGGCCCTAAGACAAGGGGCTCATGTCTTGGCCCCAAGTAGGCCATCTCTATTTCATCTTCATGTTCTACATCACTTATGAAGAATCCATTTGCATTTGTCTCTTACCCCAAAGTTAGGGGTTGATAACATAGGCCTAAGTAGACTCTTTCTATCGAGTCTTCTGATTCATAGTCACTTTCATCTGATGTATATCCACTCTCATCGTGGATGGACCATGTGAACCTTTGTAAATAGCGAGGCCCCTGATAGGCTAATCCAAGTTGTGCCTCATCACCACTTTCTTCATATCCATTATCCTCATCCCACGAGTTGTACCCTATTAGGTTGGAATCAATTGATATGTTTGGATGATAATTTTTTGGAGGTGGTATGTTTACCGTGGCCACTTATCTGTTGCTCAAATTTTGTATTCTTAGGGGATGATAAGGAATGATATCAATGTCTTCTCCTAACCCTAAGCTTAGTCTTTCCAATGCCACTACAAGAGAGTCATATCGACCTTCACTATAATATCCTAAGCCAAATATATCGAAGGGAAGCTGATATTGTGGCTCGTATGTCCGCCTACACCCCTGATCATATACGCTAAGGCCATAGCCATGCCAGTGGCAATGCTCAAAGTAGCTTAGAGCAAACTAGAGGTTAGAGAGGTAACAAAAATTGACCATGAATAGTTCATCACTATCCTCTTCTATATCTTAAGACTTATGAGTGCATTCCAGGATGGCATAGACAAAATTGGTTTGGTTGGGAGAGATTCTAAGTGGAACCACTATTCCTACTGGTGGCCTCAAGTCCTTAGGTCTTCCTACATCTTATGTAGACTCAATTATAGGCATAAAGGTGATGTTCTACACAAGGTACTCACCTATTCCTGTGCTTGCCAAATGTATTGATGCATGCGGTATTGATGACCCTACGGATGATACTGGGGAAGCAAGGTGATAATCACTATCTTCATCTTGATATTGAGGATCTTCCTCTTCCATAGGACTTGGTATTTTAGAAATGGCTATAGTTGGAACTTCCTTGGGCCTTTCTTCCTTAACTAAGGGTACCTTTAGCTTCTAATTGTCTTTTGGTTTTGACATTGATGGTACTTTAGAAGCATTGACTATTTTGAGTGCACCAAGAGGTGTTGATGTGCATGGGTCTTTTCTTACCCCTTTGTCTTCATTATCCACTAGTGTGGTTGGAGATGAAGGTGCCACGTACAGGTGAGTAGATGGGATTAAAAATTCTCCTAGAATGTCCACCTGATTGATGTATTTAAAAGGCTCTTCATCAGCCAAAACCACATAGACTTTGTTCTCGTGCACATACTTGACACACTGGTGCAAGATTGAAGGCACACACTTCATGGCCCTTATCCAGGGGCACCCTAAGAGGATGTTATTCTACATAGCTAATTCCAATACATGACACATCATGGGGATGGTTTTGTGCCCCACCTTGATGGGTAGGACTATCATTCCCATAGTATTGCATAAAGGATCATTAAAAGCTCTTAATGTGTAAGCTCTTGGAATGATATTTGCCATGGGGATTTTGAGGTTCTCTATTGTAGTTGTTGTAATGATGTTTATCGATGAACCTGTATCAGCCAAAACCCTCTTGAAAGGTAAGTCATTGATTTCCACTACAATGTTCAATGGAGGGTCTGGTAAGGTATTAGGACCTATCTTAATCTCATGATCATAGAATCCAATTACAGGTTCTTGGCATTCTTGCACTTGTCCTACAAAGTGAGTGAATGCATTCACATATTGCAGTTGGAGCTCAATTGTTCTTAAAATCTCTATTAGAGTCTCCCTATGCTTTGGGGACTATTGTATGAGCTCATATATGGATAACTTTTTTGGAGTCATTAATAGGTTTTACTTCAATATACTTCGAATAGTTACCAAAAGTCGCATTGATGGACTTGGAAGGTTATCTTACCTTTGCCTAGGAGCAGTTGGGATGTTCAAGGGAGCTATAGGTAGTTGTGGTTGACCATACTTCCTAGTCCTTGTTGCTATGTTAATAATATCAACCATCCCAATGCATCTGTCGATGGGTATATCAACTCGAACCTAATTGACTTGGGTCCCTTGCTCTTGAGGGGCCTCATGATTGGGCAATGGGTTTTTGTATATGCCCATATCTCTATTATCAAGAGCCAATGGGTTATCAAATTTGAGTTCTCCTGCCTCAATCATGTTTTGTACTTGATTCTTAAACCCGACACAAGCCTCAATGTCATGCCCTGGTATCCTATGATAAGGGCAAAATTGATCTTCCCTATATCCTTTTGTCTTAGGATGGTTGGGATATATAAGAGGTATGTTGAGTGGTGTTTTAACCCGATTGTGAAAACACACTCTCCTATAGGATCCGAGTCCCAAATCCTCTGCTTGCAAAGAAAAACGATTTCTCCAAGGTTCTTATTATGCTAATTATTGATTATCAAGGATGTTGTTTAAAATGAAATGCTAAGAACACCTTAGGGTTTGCAAGTGGATGTTAACAAGGGGCACTGTGGTTTATTAATTTTGAACTTTCAATGGACTCTAAATGAATAAAATTTGTTTAAACCTTAAATTTTGATGGATTTTCAGTGATTTATTCAAACACAGTAATTAAACTACTGAAAATAAAATATGGGTTTGAAAAGCAAAGACCAAAAGTGAACAAAAATAACAATAAAAATAGATTACAGTCAGAAAGCTATCATTAATCTGATGAAACCGAAGATACTGAGGCTTTCTACATGCAACCTAACCTAATGAACCTGCACATCCACACAATCCAAATAGGCCAGGTGCGAGTCTCGAGGGTTTTTGTGGTAATTCCAGAAAATAGGCATTCGCATGAAGCAACCAAGAGATCTTGCATTAACTTCACCTAAAAACCTAAGAAATTTGGAAGGGGAATATAAACATTAAATCATGCATGCAAAAGTTACTCCTTCTTTCTCATCCAATAAGATGCCAACTCTCTGTATTTGTATTTAAATGATATCTCGATTACATTCAAAAATGTTCCAGGTGTAAAAGAAAATCCCAAAACAAAAAGAAGGAAATTGCCCAAGTACGGGCCCAGAATAGCACAAAGCCTTCGTCTCTGCAACTCCGTATTCGACAATTTCCAACCCTTTCTTCGATTTGCAATTCTGGATTTATAGCATTGTTATGGCTCTTCGATTTCCTTCGTCGCTTCATTTCCTCTTCCTGTGGGCGACCCTTCAAATTCCTACTTTTTCCCGCTTTGATTCATGCTCAAATTTGGAAAAGCTTCGAAATTCATCTCTGCATGTAACGCCTCTACAATTTTGACACCTGCACGCCATGTGTCACGCACTTTCTGTGCCTGCTGTAACGCTTTTCTGTGAAAGAACCCGACAAAACTGCAAGTCTGCCTGTTCACCTTCCCGACCACGAAATCGTGACATGTCATGAAATCGTGACATATCACGATATCGCTACATGTTTCCTGGCCGTACGCCTTCATCATCTCCCTGTAGCGATGTCACGACCGTTTTTCGTTTGTCGACCTCCGACAACTTCTCGTAGCGATATCGCTACCCTTTTAACCCTTTGAGCCTTTTTCCTCGAATGGTAGCGATATCGCTACCACTTTTCTCTCGGACCTCCTATGCAACTTTACGTCACGACATCGCGACCATTATCATTCTCTTGCCTTCCTTCGACAAACCGTCGCGATATCGCTACCACTTTTATCTTCCGTATGCCTTGGAAAAACTTGTCGCGATATCGCGACGTTTTTTCCCTTGGACCTTCATGCAGCTTTCTGTCATGAAATCGTGACCATTTTCTCCGTTCGTATAGTTTGCCAAAACAAGTCGCGAAATTGTGACACTTCCCTGCTTTGAGCTTGATTTTCATTTTCATCGTGATTTCGTGACATATTCCTTGTACCGTACCACTTTGCCAAAATGCGTCGTGAAATCGTGACACCTTTCATCATCCGTACGTTTCTGCAAAACTCGTCACGAAATCGTGACGTTTTTCCCCCTCGGACCTTCATGCAGCTTTCTATCGCGAAATCGTGACCATTTTTCTATTTCGTACGGTTTGTCAAAACACGTCGCGAAATCGCAACCATTTTTCCGTCCGTACACCTTTGCTGCAATCGGTCGTGAAATCGTGACGTCTTTCCTCATCGAGTCCTTTAGCTATTTCCTGTCGCGATATCGCGACGTTTTTCCGCTTTCGTACACCTTTCCAAAACACGTCGCGAAATCGTGACACTTTTCATCACTCGTACGCTTCGGCAAAACACATCGCGAAAACACTTTTCATCACCCGTATGCTTTGTCAAAACACATCGTGATTTTGCGACACCTTTTCTTTTCTCCTCAGCGACATGTCACGATTTTACGACATCCTTTTCATCCTGGTCATCGACACGTCACGATTTTGCGACACCTTTTTCCTCCTGGTCACCGACATGTCACGATTTCGTGACACCTTTTTCCTCCTGGTCACCGACACGTCGTGATTTCGCGACACCTTTTTCCTCCTGGTCACCGACACGTCGTGATTTCACGACAGTTTTTTTTTTTCATTGTCGTTGACCATGCTGACCGCGATTTTCCGACATGTCGTGATTTCGCGACAATTATCCGGTTTCGATCGCGATTTCGTGACATGTTGCGATTTCGCTACCTGTCGCGATTTCGCGACCCCTTTCTACACTTGTGCATTTTTTTTTTTTTTTTCAATTCTGGCATCTGGGTCACTGAGATCCTTCCTTGTGAGCCTGCAAAAAGGTGGGTCCCCAATTTTGGGGTGTGTTGTGGATCAACCACAACAAATGGTGACTCTGCTGTCAAATGCTCTTGAGCATTTTAGTAAGAACCCAACCTGAAACATATCACAAACTCGTAAATACATGTTACCACATAAGCAAAATAACAAATGCCCAAAGATCAAAAGTACATGAATCATCAGAATCATCAAGTATTAGCTTAGTGTGTGCAATGTGTTTTCATTCCCTATCGTTTGAAATTGATCAACATTCCATTATCAGTTTTGCATGAATGCATATATGGGATGGTGAATGATTTGTGACCCTAAATGAATGAGCTAGGAGATTTTGCTTTTCCTAATAAGCATGATCATTCTTCTACTATTATGTACAAGCATTCAAGATTGCCAAACCCTCTTAGGATCCACAAGTTCATTTCCTTATTGTATCCCAAAGTTGGTTATGAGTCCCTACTATTTAGAACCCATGTGCAAGTGAATGTGAAATCAGAACTTTGGGGAATCAGACTCCCACCCAACCGAGATGAGAGTTTAATATTATCCTCACTATTCTGATTTAGAGTTCATTACCTCACTTTAAGCAAAATAATTAAACCAGTTATGGAAGAAATGGTCATGCTAGTCTAACCCTCTAGACAATCAGTGGTCTTGCTTTTTTAGGCAAGACATGATGCCATGCATGGGCATATCTAACCCCACAATCCAAAACTTATCTCCATTTCTTTGGCCCTTGGGGATGACTACCCATCCCTTGCAGAGGACAAGTAGTACGATCCTTACAATCCAAAATAAAGATGAGATGGGAAAAATTTATTTATTTATTTATTTCTTGAACCTTGGGGATGACTACCCATCCTGGTTAGGGACAAGTAGTACGATCCTTACAATCCAAACCTTAGATATAAATCATTAATTCTATTGCTTAAACCTTGGGGATGACTACCCATCCTTTGCAGAGGACAAATAGTATGATCCTTACCATCCAAGACTTATTATGAAATGAGACATAAGAGCTTTGGGGAATCGGATTCTCAACCAACCAAGATGAGAATTTATGCCCTATCCTTACTACTCCATGTGGGTCAAATCAAAGCTTTGGGGAATTGGATCCTCAACCTAAGTTTGATGAGGATTTAACCCTATCCTTACTACTCTGATTTTAAGCTTTAAGCTCTATGGAAGTGGTTAAAACCACTGTTTTAAGGATCATGTTGCATAATAGGATAGACATGAAAACCACTTTTGCTCAACCTTTTCTTCCAAGCTAGGTTTTGATCATTTTACTCAAGATCCTTTTTAATTTATGAGACGTTCTTGGTTCTAGATATCTCAAGACTCAGTTTCCAACCTTAGGAGCTACTTACATATATGTTATAACACAACCCTAAGAGGATTTGACATACTTTCATGGCTTGTACATAAGATGCATATGCAACTAAAATGAAATGTATGTGAGGTGAGATGGAATATGAATGCATTACTTCTTGAATTATGAATGAAATGATTTGTCATGCAAAACTGATTCTTTCATATATCACAAAGTCAAACAATATAACTTAAAAAAGTTTTATGCTACTTGTGGAGCTTTTACAAGACAATTCCAATATTTCATATTCTCCTAATCCTAAGCATTAGTTGACATCTCAATTTTTTTTTTTTTTTTAAATTAACACACATGTCAATTGAAATCAAATCCATAATAAAAATCCTAACTAAACTAACAATCCTAAACAATAAAAACAAAATTTGAAAATCCTTCACCAACACCAAAAGAATAATATCAAAGTCTCACAACCTAAGGGCTAAAATAATGCTTTAGAATCTGCCCATTAACCGGCAGCATGAAATCTTTCCCTTCTAAGGTTTTTATCCTGAAGGTGTTCTTCCCAAGAATTTTTGAAATCTGATATGGGCCTAACCAGAGACAATCAAACTTTTGATGGTTTCCTTTTTCCTCATGTCTTTTGTCCCATAGTAACACCAAATCTGAAATTTTGAATGATTTAACTTTGGCCCTTCTATCAAACCATCTCTTGATGACTTCCTGGTGTTTTTTCATGTGATTCATGGCTTCTTCTCTCTTTTCATCCAGGTGCAATAACCGGCTCAATCTAGCTTCAACTTGATCATCTGTCCCCATGTACTCTTGTATGAAATGTAAGGTCTGTAGCTCCAAATTTGCTGGAAATATCGGGTCTTGCCCATAGACCAAATGATAAGGAGTATTCCCTATAGCTTCTTTCACTCTGGTCCTATCTACCCACAGGGCAAACTTTAATTGACTATGCCAGTCCCGAGGATTCTTTTCCAGCAACTTCTTAATAGTATTCAACAAATTCTTATTTGAAGATTCAGCCAACCCATTTCCTTGAGGATAGTAATTGGATGCAAACTTTAAGCTCACTTTATTATCATATGCCCACTCTGCAAATTGTGTGGAAATGAAAGCTTTACCATTGTCACTGACAATAGAATCGGGCATTCCATATCTTGTGATAATTTGATCCTCAAGGAATTTAATCACAACGTCTGTGGTGGCATGTTTAGTGGGAATCACTTCTGTCCACCTTGTACAGTAGTCTGTAGCTGTCAAAATAAATTTGTGAGAGTCAGAATAATTTGGGTTAAGAACCCCGATAAAATCCAGTCCCCACTGTGCAAACAGTCTCATTTCAACTACAGGCTGCAACGGCATGGCTGCATTTCTTTCTCTATTTGCAGCCACTTGACAGATGTGACAAGATCGCACATGAGCATGCACATATTTGAATATATGAGGCCAGTAATATCCTGCTCGCAGGATTTGGTGTGCTGTAGCATTGGCTGCACCATGACCAGTTCCATGCTTGCCATGAAATTCTTGCAACACCCTGGTGGCTTCGTCTTTGCTCAAGCATCTCAGGTAGATACCTTCGTGATTTTTCTTGTAAAGCACACCAGACTTTATCAGATAGTTAAAAGATTTAAGCCTTAAATCTCTCCTTTGTGTTGAATTCAAATTAGAAGGGCACTTACCAGTCAATAAAAATTGCACAATATCAACATACCAGTCCTCCTTAGCTATGTATTCTATATTTGAGCATTGACCTGTTATTTGCGGATCATTTTTTGCGATCGCCTTTGCCAGTCCTTGTCCTCGAACTAGTTTCATTGGTTGGATTTCGAGATCAAATTCTTGGATGGTTGAAATCCACTTTCCTCTCTTTTCACCTAGTTCATTCTGTAAAAACATGGTCTTGACAGCAAAATCGGGTACAATGGCAATAATTCTGCTATGTACGATGTAATGCCTAAATTTTTTCATAGTTTTAAAAAGTGCGTACATTTGCTTATCAAGGATTGAATACCTTAATTGGGCATATTTTAGGGGGGCACTTAAAAATGCAATGGGTTTTTCGGCATTATCTTCGCCTTTTTGGGTTAATACACTCGCCAAGGAATGCTCCGATGCAAAAGCATAAATGTAAAAAGGCTTGGAATAGTTTGGGCTTATCAAGACCGGGGCTTTGGAAATTGCGTCTTTGATATTCTAGAAAGCCACTTTACTTTCCTCGTTCCACCTTACGTCCACATATTTCTTGAGCATTTGGTTTAGAGGTTTAGCTATCTCAGCAAAGATAGAAATGAACTTCCTCACAAAATTGACTTGCCCAAAGAAAGACCTCAATTCTTTTTTACTGCTCGGAAGAGGTTAGTCTTGGATAGCTTGTATCCTTTCTGGGTCGATGGATATTCCCTCCTTTGAAATAATGTGACCTAGCATTTTCCCTTCTGTCACTCCAAAAATGCATTTCTTGGGATTTAATGAAATTCCATGTTCCCTGCATCTTTGAAGCACCTTATTTAAGTCTTTAACATGATCCTCTCTCTTCTTCGAGAAAAGCGGGATATCATCCACATACACGATGATGCATTTGCCTATTAGTCCTTTGAATGCGTAATCCATGGCGCGTTGAAAAGTTGCACCAGCGTTTAACAGTCCGAACGACATTCTCTTATATGCAAATGTTCCCCACTTGGTAGTGAATGTTGTTTTCATCCTGTCATCTAGATGTATAAGAACTTGGTTGTACCCAGAATATCCATCGAGAAAGGACATCATTTCTGATCCATTTACCATTTGCAAGATTTCATCGATTGATGGCAATGGATAATTATCTTTCTGGGAGGCTTTATTAAGATTTCAAAAATCTATGCACAGCCTAATCTCTCCACTCTTTTTTTCTTACTGGAACGAGGTTAGCCACCCAGGTTGAGTGCCTAACGGGAAAAATGATTTTCACCTCCAACAGTCTTTTAACCTCCTTTTCGATCAAAGGCTCCAATAGCGGGTTAACAACTCGCTGTCTTTGCCTAAAAGGCTTGGAATCTGGCTTCAAAGGGATGGTATGCGTGATAATGTTCTGGTTGTAAGTCTTTAGCTCATTGTAGTTCCAAGTAATACAATCTATGTAGTTCTTCAAATCTTGTATTATATTGCTCCTTTCTTCCTCTGTACATGCCTTTGCTATGTACACCTCCTTTGGATTGTCTGCACTTCCCAGATTAATTGAATCACATGCATCTTTGGGGAGCGGGACTCTTTTTCTTTTCTTGTTCTTGCATTCCATGTCGAACATTTTTTCTAATGAAACCATGTCTTTAGGAATTTTCTTGGATTGATACGCAGTTTCACTTTCTTCTGTTTCATCCTACCACCTTTGTTCCTCATCGATCACTTGATTTTCAAAAATACCCGAGTTTGTGACAAACTTGAAGATGTGCCTGTCACACTCAAAAACCTGGAAATTCTTCACATTATCAGGTATTGATGGACAAGGAACCAGCTTAATGGAAAATTTTTTACATATTTTTATATCCACTGGGTTTAACATGCCCGCGGCGACTGCAAGAGAGTCTGCTATTCGATTTCCTCTCCTAGAAATAAGGGCTATGTTGAATGCATCTAACTCCTCCATGAGATACATAACCCTAGTCCTATAAAGGCTCAGTATTTTGTCGCGGCATGTATACTGTCCTTTGATTTGCTTGACAACCAACTCAGAATCACCCAAAACCTTCAAGCATTTAACATGTTTGCTCAATGCTAGACGTAAACCGTAGATCAATGTTTCGTATTCTGCCACATTTTTTGTGCAAGGAAATTGCAGTTTGTAGGCAGCCAATAATGGTTTACCTCCTGGACCAGTGAGCTCGACTCCAGCTCCTGCTCCCTGTCTAGATTTTGATCCATAAAACTTGAGCAACCATGTGTGATATTTTTCCTCAGAAGAACCACCATGACACACTTCTTCTTTAAGTTCATCAGTAGCTTTCTCAACATCAAGAGCATAGACCCCTAGGTCTGGCTCAGAAAACTAAACCTCATTTGGCTTGTTAAAATATGTTATAATCTCCTTAAGCCTCGGTTCATTTTCCACTCTTATTTGGTTAGCAATGCCCTTCCATGGCAGCCACATATGTGAGCAGTTTGTTGCAAAATAGCCATTCAGCGTTTTCATCCAATCTCTCACCAGTAACATTCCATACCTACTTGGGATGTTAACCACCAAAATGTCTACAACCTTCTGGACCCTGGGTTCAGAATTTAATTGAATCTTGACATCATATAAGGTCCCTACTACATTTACCTCTGAACGGTCCAATTACAAGACCGTGCATTTGGATGAAACCGGTTGTAGACCCAGCATTTGACATATCTCCGTAGGCATGAGGTTGCTCGTGGCTCTTGTGTCTACCAAATAGTTATGCAAGTTCTTACCCATAATTCTCAGAGTTAATAAGAATGGCGGGACATCCCTTCTCTCCTTTCGCAAAATCAGATGGGATTCAGCTCTTTTTTCCTTCCACATCGGATCAGGTGAGTTCAAAGCTCTTATCAATGCCTCCTTTTGACCAAGCAATTTAGCTGTGTCCAGGAATGAAAGGCTAGATTTGGACTTCTTCATATCCTCCACTACGTCATAATTTGGTTTTTTGAATTTAACTGTCTTTTGGACGTCATTAGACATTTCTCTTCTGAGTGGAGGGGGGGGTTGTTACTTGCCTTTGTATCTGGAGGAAGAATAGAACTGTTTGGAGGTGTTGATGAGGTTTTAGGGGCTTTAGACTTACTCCTCAAATGGTATCCATGAGTCCCCTTTCTGAAATCTTGAAAATCTTGCACCTCCTGTTCCAAAACTTCATCTTCTTCCTCCTCGCTCTCACCCTCTTGGTGATATACTGTTTCCATCACCATAATATTTTCATCTTGCTGATACGATGGATCCTCATTTGATACCAGTTCCAAATCATCAACTTGTGCCTGAAGACAATGAGTGTATCTAGCTATCTCAGGACAATTCCTTTCATTGTGTTCTTTTGTGTTATGTAACCTGCACCCTCTTTCCCATGCCAAATCTAAAAGATTCAAAAGAGAATTGGATTGGATGGGGCCTGTAGAAGCATCTAATTGATTAGCAATGGGAGCAGGAACTCCCCCATTGTTTGGCTTAGTGTTCCAGTGCCTCCCTCTATTGTTAAAATTTTGACTTGGGTGAGGGGCACGGGACTCATGCTTCTGCTGTTGAACCCTGTCATTACTTAGTTTATGTACTAGTTTCTTGAGCTCTTCGACTTCCGAAAGGACATCCTTCGGTGGAACCACATTGTTGTTAACCCCCATTGGATTTGCATAATTGATGGGGTCTTGATTCCACATTTGGGTGGGGTTCTGAGGAATTGGATTCCAAAATGGATTGATACCTTGAATTGGGATTGGATTCGGAATAGGAACTATGGCTTGAGGATTGACTTGACTAGTTTCCTGCGTAGTTGATTGAATGTTCTGCAAAAATGCAGGAACAGGTGGAATGGCTGCGATTGGTTGGATTGGAATGGGTGCATATGCGGGTGCTGATGGATACGGCTGCTGATATGGGAAGGTGTTCATACTTGGAATTTGTGGTGCCATGAGCTGATTTGCCTGGGGAACTTGACCATATGGAGCACCCTGTCCCAACATAGGCGTTTGGGTAAACCCATAGCCTTGCGGTGTCAACTGCTGCTCAATAGTCATGGCTTCATTATAGGCCAAAGCAAGCGTGGTGACCTGAGGATTACGCCTTGCAAACATGGCTATCATGGGGTCCAATGCCCCAAAATATATCTATAAAGCTACTGCAGGATCGATGGCAAAATGTCTAATTGCTCTGTTATAGTTCTTTTGGAATCTCTGATTAAACATTCGGATTGGTTCCCCTTGGCCCCGTTTGCATGTAATGAACTGATTGTAAATAGTTGCGGGATCTAAGGGCGATCTAAATTGATTGACAAATGTATTTTCCATTTGTGTCCAAGAGGTGATTGAACCAGTTGGCAAGCATATATACCATTCATATGCTATTGGATCCAAGCTCATGGGGAAAAGTCTACAGGCTACATCTTCATGCTGAACTTGCAGCCTAATTAAAACATCTCTATAGGCTTGGATATGTTCTTTTGTTGTTCTTAGGCCATCTGGCTTGTATTTAGGCAAAAATATTTCAATGTTCTTGGGGATTTCATGGATATCCCCAACAATATTCAAAGGAGTATTGTTAGCTCCATACCAAGGAGCTGCTGGAGCTTGAGCCATTTGACTAAAAATTGATGTAGACAGACCTACAATAGCAGAAGAAATGTTACAAACTATAGGCACACTAGGGGCAACAGATACTACTGGCATAGGTCCACTCGACGTTCCTGGAGAAAATAGGCCTTTTGCTACTGGAGTGCTTACGACTTGCTTGACTTTACCCTTGGGAGTACCAGTAAGGTCATGAAAAATGGTTTCTCCGGTTGTTTGAGACCTGGTCGCAATACGATGTGGTGGGTCCAGCCTGCCTGAGGAAACCCTCGGCTAGTTCGAAGAAAACCTGCAACAAACACAAAAATAGTGTTGCAGTTTAGCCGTGAATTATTTCAGAATTAAATCAAAACAAAATACACAGATAAAAAAAATTGAAATAGATAAACCGATCAGGCCCTCCTTCTAGCGCCAATCTATTGAGTGGTGTTTTAACCCGATTGTGAAAACACACTCTCCTATAGGATCCGAGTCCCAAATCCTCTGCTTGCAAAGAAAAATGATTTCTCCAAGGTTCTTATTATGCTAATTATTGATTATCAAGGATGTTGTTTAAAATGAAATGCTAAGAACACCTTAGGGTTTGCAAGTGGATGTTAACAAGGGGCACTGTGGTTTATTAATTTTGAACTTTCAATGGACTCTAAATGAATAAAATCTGTTTAAACCTTAAATTCTGATGGATTTTTAGTGATTTATTCAAACACAGTAATTAAACTGCTGAAAATAAAATATGGGTTTGAAAAGCAAAGACCAAAAGTGAACAAAAGTAACAATAAAAATAGATTACAGTTAGAAATCTGTCATTAATCTGATGAAACAGAAGATACTGAGGCTTTCTACATGCAACCTAACCTAATGAACCTACACATCCACACAATCCAAATAGGCCAGGTGCGAGTCTCGAGGGTTTCTATGGTAATTCCAGAAAATAGGCATTCGCATGAAGCAACCAAGAGATCTTGCATTAACTTCACCTAAAAACCTAAGAAATCTAGAAGGGGAATATAAACATTAAATCATGCATGCAAAAGTTACTCCTTTCTCATCCAATAAGATGCCAACTCTCTGTATTTGTATTTAAATGATATCTCGATTACATTCAAAAATGTTCCAGGTGTAAAAGAAAATCCCAGAACAAAAAGAAGGAAATTGCCCAAGTACGGGCCCAGAATAGCACAAAGCCTTCGTATCTGCAACTCCGTATTTGGAAATTTCCAACCCTTTCTTCGATTTGCAATTCTAGCTTTATAGCATTGTTATGGCTCTTTGATTTCCTCCGTCACTTCATTTCCTCTTCCTATGGGCGACCCTTCAAATTCCTGCTTTTTCTCGCTTTGATTCACGCTCAAATTTGGAAACGCTCCGAAATTCATCTTTGCATGTAACGCCTCTGCAAGTTTGACACCTGCACGCCATGTGTCACGCACTTTCTGCGCCTACTGTAATGCTTTTCTATGAAATAACCTGACAAAACTGCAAGTCTGCCTGTTCACCTTCCCGGTCATGAAATCACATGTCGTGAAATCGTGACATGTCACAATATCGCTACATGTTTCCTGGCCGTACGCCTTCATCAGCTCCCCGTAGCGATGTCGCGACCGTTTTTCGTTTGTCGACCTCCGACAACTTCTCGCAGCGATATCGCTACCCTTTTAACCCTTTGAGCCTTCTTCCTTGAATGGTAGCGATATCGCTACCACTTTTCTCTCGGACCTCCTGTGCAACTTTACGTCGCGACATCGTGACCATTATCATTCTCTTGCCTTCCTTCGACAAATCGTCGCGATATCGCTACCGCTTTTATCTTTCGTACACCTTGGCAAAACTTGTCGCGATATCGCGACGTTTTTTCCCTTGGACCTTCATGCAGCTTTCTGTCATGAAATCGTGACCATTTTCTCCGTCCGTACAGTTTGCAAAAACATGTCGCGAAATTGTGACACTTCCCTGCTTCGAGCCTGATTTTCATTTCCGTCACAATTTCGTGACATCTTCCTTGTACCGTACCACTTTGCCAAAATGCGTCGTGAAATCGTGACACCTTTCATCATTCATACGTTTCTGCAAAACTCGTCATGAAATCACGACGTTTTTCCCCCTCGGACCTTCATGCAGCTTTCTGTCACGAAATCGTGACCATTTTTCCGTTCGTACACCTTTGCTGCAATCGGTCGCGAAATCGTGATGTCTTTCCTCATCGAGTCCTTTAGCTGTTTCCTGTCGTGATATCGCGACATTTTTCCGCTTTCGTACACCTTTCCAAAACACATCGCGAAATCGCGACACTTTTCATCACTCGTACGCTTCGACAAAACACGTCGTGATTTCGCGACACATTTTCTTTTCTCCTCAGTGACATGTCACAATTTCGCGACATCCTTTTCATCCTGGTCACCGACACGTCGTGATTTTGCAACACCTTTTTCCTCCTGGTCACCGACACGTCGCGATTTTGCGACACCTTTTTCCTCCTGGTCACCGACACGTCGCGATTTCACGACACCTTTTTCCTCCTGGTCACCGACACGTCGCGATTTCGTGACAGTTTTTCTGTTTCATTGTCGTTGACCATGCTGACCGTGATTTTTTGACATGTCATGATTTCGTGACAATTATCCGGTTTCGATCGTGATTTCGCGACATGTCGTGATTTCGCTACCTGTCGCGATTTCGCGACCCCTTTCTACACTTGTGCATTTTTTTTTTTTTTCAATTCTGGCATCTGGGTCACTGAGATCCTTCCCTGTGAGCCTGCAAAAAGGTGGGTCCCCAATTTTGGGGTGTGTTGTGGATCAACCACAACAAGGTATATCAAGAAATCTGATCCTCCTGGCCTCGCTCAACTGATTAAATATTGATTGCATTGATTCTATTAGAGGCGTGAAATAATGAGGTGGCTTGAATTCTCAATTTCTTCCTTGATTATTCTTTTTGTCATAGTTGGCTGGCGGAGGATGTGCTTGATAGTTCTATGGTTGTTGTGAACCCCCATCCTTGGGTGTAGCCAATACAACTTGATTGATTGGAGCAGGATTGCCCTGCTTTTGTTTATACTTGTCATTCTTACCATTCTTGTTCCACTCTTTTTTTTTATTTCAGATTTTAATGGTTCCCTCATCTAATTTTATTTCTTTGATGAGCTTGGCCTGTGTCAAATATTCCTCAAATGAAGGATACTTATGAAGTTGTAGCAAGAGGGAGATGTGTTTAGAATAATTTTTGGTGAACATGCGAATGATCTCTTCTGTGGGAATAGAGAATGATAATTTTGCCATGACTTTTCTCCATATATTCCCATAATGCATTGTTCGCTCATCATCATACTATTTCAAGTTTTCTAGGTTTGAAAGGTTCACCTTCTTCTTAGCACCAAAGGAGAAACGCTTCAAGAATGCACTTACTAGTTTTTCAAAGTTGGTTATGCTATGATTAGGTAGCTGGTTGAACCATTGAGTGGTAACACCTAAAATGTCATTATAAATGTTCTTAGTGTAGACACCTAAAATGCATCATGTCAAGGGTGACTACTCATATGGACATGCTACAAGACCATATGGAGGATCTTGGATAGACTCCAAGATAGAGCAGTGGTTCTAACCACTCAATTTAGGAATTTTGGCCTAATCAATCTGAACCGTAGCCTAGAACTATGGTCTCCATTCTAAACCACATTTGACATCTATGATCTATAGTCTAGACCACAACTGTGACCTATGGTCTTAAATAAAGTTCATTTAGGCCTTCCATCCAAGCCAAATCGGTTGGAACAGCCAAAAGATCTAGAAGGAGGCAGTTGAAGGACAGAATATTCCAGAGGCTTCCATCCCAACTGTCCTAACCAACCTTCTTGGTCTTGGCTTTCCCATGAATCTACCCTTAGCCCTAGGGGCATGCTATAAATTACCCCTCCAAATGGGGAGAGAGAAGGAGAGAAAGCATTGGAGATTTGATCAGTGAAGCCCTGGTGAATTATATACTCAAACTAAGTATACTAAGAGATAGAGCTATTGCACTTAATCCCTGACCCTTTTGCCACCATTCATGATGAATTGCATTATGGATGCCATAGGTGCTTAGGAGGATCAAGAAACACAAATCTAGGAAAATGAAGGCCCTTCACATCAAATTGATCACCAAATCAGTCTGAGGACAATGAAGGCAACCCTTGAACATCAATTTGGACAAGGAGATTGAGCCCACTACCCCTGATTTTGAGGGTAAACTTATCAGAGGTCAAACCGTGGCTGTTAGCCACGTTTCACAGTGCAGACCGCTCACCAGAGCTCCATTTTGCAATAGGTGATAGATCACCTTACTCTTTTCATTTTTGTCTAGCTAGTTATGTTAGATTAGCTATCTAGTTGATTTAATAGCATTTTAGAAGACTTCTGACCATAGAACTAGGCTAAATTTACATTTTATGCTTATGTTTTAATTAGGACTAAATTTTTTTCTTTATGCATGTTTATGCTTCATTTTCTATATTTGATCCATTCATAGTGTAGATGCTATTTTACTTTATGCTATTACATGAATCTTGATTCAATTTGCATATTTTAGCAACTTTGTTTATGCTTTCTTGATTATGCATTTTAACGATGTCATTATGCACTTTACCTAAAAGGGCCTCATCATAAGAGGTTGCCTATATTTTTGACATTCTTGTTGTTTCTTGACCATACGAAACAGTTCCAAAGGAGAGATAAATCATCAAATTCGCTCCTCAATGCGAATAATAGTCATCGACACCCTAGAGCAATTTGTGTAATCCTGAGGGGCATTTTGATCACACCTACCCTAGATTAGGATTAAACACTATTGTAATTGATGAATCTGTAATGTGACTCCATTGAAATTAATAAAGGATTCGTTGTATTCATGTTATTTCGTGTTATCAAATTATGCATTCCTATTTGTGTATTCTTCTTCAATTACAATAGTTAGATCGGGTGTGAGCCTTTCTGGTGGTTACAGATGGCGATCATAGTGGGACCTCATATTTATAGGACATGACTATGTTTTACTTGTTTTTGCACTTGTAGGTACAAATCAGAGCTATCAACTGCGGGCCAATAATTGAACCGTAGGTTCAACACATGATTTATGGTACAGACCATAGACCAGACCTGTGGTTTACATTTGACAGAGCAAACATAAAAAAATAGAGTGCAGATCAGATGAGGACCTGAGGTAGGCCCCATTTTTACCCTCTATGTTTTTTTGGTTTCTGTCTGTGTTTTCTAGAGAATGAAAACTAAAACATAAATTTACTAAGGCTAAAATGAACTAAAAATGGATTAGGTCCTTAGATTTATTTTTCTAAATTCTCGATAGGCACTGCTAGGAACAATGGATCTCTTATTGCAGTCCACCCTAGAATATAGAGTGCTATATTAGAACTTGTGTGTAGGTTTGCATGTTTGAGGCCCAAGTAGTGGCCATTTGCATACTAGTTTGCATTGTCAGAAAATCATGTAGAGTATAGCATGCATCTTTGAATATAAAATGTTTCTTTTACATTACATGTAGGAAACAATCATTGTTCTATATTATGCATTTTTATTTTATGCAAATTAAAATGAACCACACACACCAGATTTCATTTAAAAATTAGTGGCATTGGGCTCTCACATCCGACCCATTTGATTGAGACCAATAGTGGATGTCATTACCATTTGGTTGGATCATTTGAAATTGTATTATTGAGACTCGCTCGTGGCCAAGGCTGACCCAAGAACTGTCCTATCCATGAAAAATAGCATGCACTCATATTTGAAAGAGTGTATCACTATGCACGGTGTGTTGGGTGAGGGTTGGTAGTACCTATGCTACCTTGTTGAGTATGGACTTCACTCCCATATTCAGCTTGTGCGAGTATATAGGTGAAAACCTTTGAATAAATTGAGAATACCATCAACTTTTGAAAGAAATGATAAGATTTCGGAATATATTCACAACAAATCAAATGCACTAAACCAGTTTTAGGACACACATTTAATAATTAAAAGAGAGAATCATATTTTCTACTTTGTGTGTTTCATTATTGTTAGGGAAATCAACATAAGATCCTTGATCTTGGGACCAAACCCTAACCCTAATAATAATATTTTTTTTTATTCTACTTTTTTATTCTACATCCAACGGTTCGATAATGATGTAAATTGGATCTATAACAAATATTTTATTTTGGATTTATGATTACTCTATTTTCAAGGTCAAAAACTAAGAAAAATGCACTAAAACGGTCATAAAATGGTCTAGACAATTCCAAAACTTGCCAAATTTATTTTGTTGTCTTAGTTTTACAATTGTACACCTCTCAAAGAAATTTTGCATCCTAACTCTTCATGGTTCAAAATTTCCAAGAAATTCCTAAAAGTGGTCATTTCACCATGAGCCCCGGTTGGCCAAATATTCCAAAAATACTAAATTTTGATTCGAAAATCTAATTTTTGAGTTATAGCTCATTGTGATCAGCTCACCGCATTGATAATTTTGATATATAACACTTGCAACTTTTTTCATAAGTCAAAATTTCATGGTCAATGCACGGGGTCTTCCCCAATCTAAGACTAAGGCTGCACCCAATGCACCATAGGGTTTGGATCACCCTAGAGGTGGCACATCTACCCAAAACATACTTGAATACACTTCAAGTAGTCTTAGATGAGACAAAACCACTCACAGTGGATCTCATCAAGGAACCTCACTCAGGAGAACTAACAGCAGATCTTCTCATGACCTAAAGGAGAAAACCTCTAAACCTCCCACATCTCATTACACTGAGAGTTCAAATCAGTCCAATGAAGGGTGAGATAGAGGTAAGACAAACATTCACATACCTATTATAATGCCAAATCCTTCTGATCATGGAGGATGTCATTTGTATTATTGTAGTGTTGGTGAGGAAGGTACTCCTATTGCGCAACCTTGGAAGTCTCATCACTTTGACTTCTTAGACCAAGGTGTCAGAAGATCTCAACATATGAAATTGAAGCATAGAAGCATACATCACAATCATTCCTCTCATGAATCTACCAGATCTGTTGATGAGTACATCATAGATGAATTAACTGTAGTGCAGTTGCATCCTATCCGTACCCATAGTGACTGTTCCCAGTGAACATGCGGTACCCCTGCAACATCCTTGCATGAGAATTGCACCCCTAGGGAAGAGCATAATATCAATGTAATATTGACTCATCAAGGAAAAAGAGTTGCCAACCTTGTGCAATTCAAAGGAAAAAAGAACCCTCATAAGGAGTTGCAAAGTCCTAGACCTAGCACAGAAAATCGATCAAATCGATCACATAGGTCAGATGCAATCCAGAGAGAAAAAATGCTTCAATACCAATTGAAGGATTTTATCATTGAGGGTGAGTGTTTAGAAAATCTAGAACAAGAAAGTAAAAAACAATAGCGATTGCACCTACAACGGCTATATGAACACCACTTAGAAGAGCAACGCCTCCTTGATTTAAAGGAGCAAGAAGGGCGATCAAACATATTGGCTCGATATAAATTACCTCCTCATAGAGAGTACAAGCAACAACACAATGAGAGATATGCTACTTCACACCTTGAGTTGCATAATAGGAGAGTATATTATTATGTTCATCATACTTCTCGACATGCCTCTCAGACAGAAGAGCGTTTAGTGCCAAATAGGCATGAGCATAAGCAGTATGAAATATTAGAGTTGGATGACTAGGATCAATGATATCCTGAACCATCTTCTATAGACGTAGCTGATGAATATAATCAAACACCTCACACTAAAATGAATTACCTCCAATTGCACCCCAAATATCCCTTCAAGAGGAAGAGATCATCTCTTCTCAAGCCTACAAGGTGCTTGCCAAGAAAATCAAATCTCTCGAGAAACAAGATGTGGCTATTCAAAAGCCCACTCTAAGCAAGATACACAATCAACCATTGTGTCCATCAGTGCCAAGTCCCACTTACCCAAAATATTTTGAAATACCTAAGTGAGATAAGTTTAAAGGTGATGAAGATGCACAATAGCATATAATGGTCTTCATTAGTGCATGCTTCCAGATACAGCATGATGATGCCTTTATGTCAAGAAATTTTGTTATGACCCTCTTGAGTGTAGCTTCTGAATGGTTTAATCAATTACCTAGGAACAACATCACCAACTTCAAATAGTTGGTGGATGCTTTCCTTGAGAAATTCTCATTTGGAACCAAAAAGAAAACTAATCTATCTGACTTGACCAATCTATGTCAAAATGATGATGAGCCAATCATGGATTATGGGAATAGGTGGCAAAAATTAATGGCATAATTACCATTATTTATTCCCACTATTGAAATTAATCGAATGTTCACAAAAATTTGTACCAAAAACATATCATTGTTGCTCCAGTTGCAAAAATATACAACATTCGAAGAGGCTTTAGCACAAGCCAAGGTCATTGAAGATATCAAGCTAGAATAAGGAGACCTAGAGCTTCATAGCGAGAAAGAATGGAACAATAAGAGTACGTGATATCAACCACAGTAGGTTGAGCTTACGTGTGTCAACCAAATTATGTTAAACATTACAAAAAAATCACATAGCCAACAACAAGATAACCATCAGGGTCAACTCTCTCTCGTGCATCACAATCAGCATGATAGGAATTCAGGCAAGGATAAAAAAAATGTCCACCTCGCAACTATACGCCATTGCCTGAATATTTGGCATTAATTTTCAATCACCTTTGCAAGGCTAATATTACCTAAAGTACACACCCTAGATCCTAATCACTACAAACATAGAGGGTATAGAGAAGATCTCTATTGTGTTTATCATCGATAAAATAGCCATGATATCTAGAATTGTGTTGCATTCAAGAATATAGTGTAGAATATGTTGGATAAGAAAAAATTACAAATAGATAGCCCCTCTGCTATCGATAATCAAGACATAGAAATATCCAAAAACCCTTAATACAACCATGAGGATGACAAAAATCAAGTTGAGCATGTTAATGAGATGCACATGGCCCCACCTATTGAGGGTTTTATCGATATGATCAATATTATAGCACAAAGTAAGAAATGCCTTGATCAGCCCAACAGACCAAAAATTTTAACAAAAGTTGATAACCTATCATGGTCCATATCAACAATGAATCCAATTCACTTACAAAAGGACCCTGTGATTACCTTTCATAGCCAATATATTAAGCTAATACCTAAGGATGAACCCTATCCTTTGCTACACATCATAGCAAGCATTAATCAAATTTTGTAAAAGAGAGTCTTGGTTAATACTGGGTCATCTATCAACATCATCATAGTTGTAGCTTTGAAGTATTTAAATCTACCATCTTCACACATTAAGGACTCAACATTAACTTTGAGAGCCTTCAATGATGCCACATACCCAACAATCGACACAATAATCTTACCTATACAGATTGGGATAAAGATGATACCTACGTTTTGCCATATCTTGGGGGTGAGAGGTAGTATAACATATTTCTAGGGAGACCATGGATGAGAGATATGGAATGTGTGCCTTCCATAGTGCACAAAAATCTAAAATTCATACACCAAGGACAAGTGTATGTGGTCCCCCATGATCCTAAGTCATTCAAATATTGTAAGAAAGTCGACGAGCCACAAGAAAATCTAGTGACATGCGAGCCTCAATATATTCATTCGAATAAAATCATCAAACATTTGACTAGGGCTTGCATCAAGAAATCGCTACCCTCTCCCATCACCAAAAATCATGGTATCATATTACCTGATGAGGAGAAGAAAACATCAATTAACATGACTGGTATAGAATCATATCGACTAGTTGATGATTTACTTATAGCTGGTCTGAAAGCTAAAGCACCTTCTCAAAATTTTTGTGGGAATGGTTGACATTAAGCCAGAGGATAAAGGGATTCTAAAGTAGATAGAACAAGAGAAGGGGCAATCAAATGTTTCTTCCACATTGAAAAATCCAGAACCTTTGAAATTAGTCACTTGACTCATTTCTCATGGTGCCTCTTCAAGAGAAAGAACGGATGCCTTCCCCACATCAAACTGGGGGTACTCAGGCTTACACAGTTCAAAAGTATAAAATGAAACAAAAATATGAACCAAGTCATGAACCTAAGCATGTGGATGACACTAACAAAGTGAATCATCAAGAAGTAGCCACATCCGCTAAAAGGAAGGAAATTGGTGATGTGCACTTATCTGGTGGATCTTTAGCATCCATTTTTTTTCATTTCCTTCAATAGACAAGGGTATTTCGAACCAATCATTGGAAATATGCATGAATTCTTTGTTAGTATTGCAATCCGTTCTAAGCCATATAGATATAATGGAGCATCAAATGGATGAGCAAGATAATACATTGCACAGTATCGTGAATCAGATTGAAAACCTAGAATTACAAAAGCAACCCACATCTAAGGCTGAACCACTTTCTATGTAACCATATGAAAAGCTTCAACAAAAGAAAGAGCCAATTTGGCTAACTCAACCATTGGATCCTCAAGGCAAACCAATGCGGATTAGGAACCCAAGATAGTCACAACACATTTGGACTCTTTTAAATGAGTCTATGTCTGACATTCTTCAAAAGTTGCAAGAATATAAGGTCATCACCTTGCCTGACATCAAAATTGTAGACCCAAATTGAGTCAAACCTAAGGCTTATAGAGAGGATAATTATTGTCTCTATCATCGAATGGAGGGTCACAACATTCATGATTGCTATGGATTCAAGCATAAGGTACATAACCTCATAGATAGTGGGATTTATCACATATATGGTTTTTTTACAGTTCCCTAACCTACTAAAATAGAGTTTTCCTCATCCTAATCGTCACCTCAAAGGCACCCATCACATCATAATACTAAAAAGACTCTTCCATGATTATTTTGATTTCAGATGACTACTACAACTTTATTCCAAAAGTTTTACGAGGCAAATGCATTGGTATTGCCTAAAGATCAAGTGAAAAAAGTCCATGGATGAAAGCCTCTTTTGCATTTATCACCGTATGCAGGGGCATGACATTTGCGATTGCTATCCATTTAATAAGATAATGAAAAACCTAGTAGAATGAGATGCTATCCATGAGGATGGTTCTCTCGTTCACCCACACCTAGACACATGTAATACACTGAGGTCCACGCCTTAATTAGGAGAGTTGATTTCTGTCACTCTTCCTAAGCAAGCTGATTACATTTTAGTATATAACATGCATGCTGGGGGTCTTCAAGGTAGCATACCTTCTCCACCATCCACACCAAATTCAATGAGGCAAAGTGAGGATCTTATAGGTAGAACACCTACCTCACTTTCATCGAGTGGCACACACATTGGGGGTATCTAGGGTAGCGTACCCTCCCCAAAAGGCTCCAAGGGTTACTAAAAATTGCTTGGTCAAGTATTTCAAAAGGCTCTGAGGGTTTACCTAAAACCACTTGGTCATCCCAAAAGGCTCCAAGGGTTCCTGAAAACTGCTTGGTCAAGTCAGTCAAAAGGCTTCGAGGGTTTACCTAAAACCGCTCGGTCATCCCCAAAAGGCTCCAAGGGTTCCTGAAAACCGCTTGGTCAAGTCAGTCAAAAGGCTATGAGGGTTTACATAAAATCGCTCGGTCATCCCCAAAAGGCTCCAAGGGTTCCTAAAAATCTCTTGGTCAATTCAATCAAAAGGCTCCGAGGGTTTACATAAAACTGCTCGGTCATCCCCAAAAGGCTCCAAGGGTTCCTAAAACCACTTGGTCATGTCAGTCAAAGGCTCCAAGGATTCTCAAAATTACTTGGTCATCCCAAAACATCCCAAAGGTACACATAATCCCTTTGGTCAATCCTAAAAGCTCCAAGGATTAATAAAAATTGCTTGGTCAATCGAAAGGCTCCAAAGGCATGTACTCACTGTTTGGTCAATTATGAGGTTCAAAACTCGTAAAAAATTATAAAATCAATAAAATCCAAAAAATTGGTAAATCTTAAAATCCAAAAATATTTTCTTTTACAGTTTGTATTTTCATACATGCATTCACCTCATCATATTGCATTTAGGCATTTGTCATCCGTTGCATTCCATAGTAGAGTGTAATGTGTCTATAAAAATCTTACAAATGATCGCACGTTTGTGTTTCAATAATGCACCCTTGCATTTATCATAATTCATTTCATTCATACATGATACCTGTTGCGAAGAAATATGTATGTATATTAAGTTTTCCAATCACTCAAACATACCTAATGGGTTTTTTAGATATTGTAGAAATCTTGCTTTGCTTTTATAGACGAGGTCATTAGTTAGGATAGTTCTTCAAAATATCAAGATCCCATCACTAAGCAAAACAATATAAAATCTTGCTAAGACAAGAGATGATGAAAGCTACGAAAGCAATCTTAGGTATCTAGAGAGATGGGTTTATCTTGCAAATAGTTAGTTTAAAAAGGTGAAATTTGGCAAAAGGGCAAGAATTTTCCCTATAAATCCCAAAGTTACAAAGTTTAAATCCCAAGTTACAAAGTGCAAATTTCAAAATACAAAGTTTAAATCAAATGTAAAGTGACATAGTAAGCACTATAAAAATCCCTTGCTCAAATAAAACGGTAACACGTGGACTAACAATGATTTTATCACTACATATGAACAAGTAAGAAAGGTGAGAACTTGAATCCCTAGATTGTCCACCTTTTGAAAGCCATAGAGTGATCCCCAATCACAGCAATGGGTTGAAAGAGTCTCACCTGCAATCGGAGGGGTAGTTCTATTGGGTGATCCCCAAATGTAGCAATGGGTTGAAAGAGTCTAACTTGCATTTGGAGGGGTAGCCCTGATCAATTTGCAAGATGAGCTAGCTCGAGGTACCTAGGATTGTCTAGTTGTATAAGTCTAATCAAAGCTGAAATAAGGATGGTACGATCGTATGAGGAACCCTATCTCACATATGGGTTTAAAGATTCATGGATAACAAACGAGGTATGCTTATGGTCTATCTAAAAATACTCACATGCACACACAGAGATAATGAATAGTTGGGTCTATCACAGAAAAATCCTTATCCAATAAATGCCTTGTACATTTAGTATGTGATTTTTGGTTAAATCTACTAGGGTGTTTGAGTCTCATGGAAAACCTCAAAAAGTTCTCTAATAGCAAAAAAACACCAAATATCATTAGACATAAAAAATGTGAGTCATTCATTTATCAGAATGCATTTTACAAAGCACAATCAAACATATAGGATAGATACTGCATGCATATTAGAAATGATGTTTAGACGGCCGCTGACTATATAGTGCAAAAAATAAGAAATATACAAAATGACGTATTCATTAATTAGCATTAAACCAATCCATTTTACTGCATTTCATATATGGGTGATTAATTTATTAAGTTCTTGTGATGAAAATTATCAATTATCTTGCATTATTGTCATACATTCTGTGGTTTCACATTTTAAAATTTATATACACAATTTACATTCATTCCTTATGTTTTAAGTGATTAAAGCATACGGGTTCATTCCCATTAGATTACCATCATGTAAATAGTGCATTACATACATTACATTAGCATATCATGACAGTTTCATAAAATTAAATGCATGTCATTAAGCAAAATCAAATATGCATTTAAATAAACATTACATCCATATGCATCCATAATATAACACATCTAAACATCTAGATCACTGCATAATATCATCATAAATAAAATATCTCTCTCGTATATGTCATCCGTATATCACATCATATAAGCAGTGCATCCACGTGCATCTCAAAAATGTAAAAATAACAAAAAAATAAAATAACTCCAAATCCAAATGTGCCTTGTACCTAGTTCTTTACCCTATACACTTGGTGCTTGCAATGACTTGCAATCCATGCAATATGGCAAGATGAGTAAAATACCATAAGGACATTTGGGGAAAATTCATCATCGTGAAGTTTATATGCTTCATTTCAATCCCTAAGAAGGCCTAGACAACCAGACTTCTCCATGGGAATGATATATTTATTGTAATTCTTCTATGATCATTTTAGCAGATCATCGATAATATGATTCAACACATGCTTAATTGGAATTACTTTCATTTTGATTTCCTAAGAAAGACTTCATGGCTGGATAATTCCATGGGATAGAAATAGGAAATTACTATCAATAGTTGCAATCATAGCTGATTAGGCCTTGCCAAATATTAAATGCTAAATTCTAAGTTTGTTCAGATCATTCATAGTGGTCAAGCAACCTCGTTGCTTCCTTCCATTGTCATTACCCTCATCAACTCGTCGCTTGAGAGGTAGTCATAAATATCAAATCATAATTAAAAATAGTATAATATCCTTGAGATCATAGATCCCTTGATCTTGTCAAAATTGAGTTTGTCTTATGAATCATTGTCAACAACTATCATAAGCTTACCCTTTATAGGTTCAAAAAGAAAATATGATGAGGTAAGCCTTTGTTGCTCCACTATCGATTTTACCTGATTATACCCAGAAGTGCCAGAGCACCAAGTGTAAGCCTTTGTCACTTTGTCCATTGGTTCTACCCGATTATACCCGAAAATGCCAAAGCACAAAATTTAAGCCTTTCACCCAGTTGAAATAAATGATTCTAGGATGCACATCCTTTTGTATGATATGGGGAATCTAATATTGATCTAACTAATGATCATGATAGAACCTTCGACATAATTTTAGGAGGTCTATTTTTGCTTAGCATTGTTCGATCTCACAATGCATATCAAAAGGGACATCTATAGACACCTAAAACGCATCATCGAGGGTGACTACTCATACGAACATGCTTCAAGACCATATGGAGGATCTTGGATAGACTCCAAGATAGAGCAGTGGTTCTAACCACTCAATTTAGGCATTTTGGCCTAAGTAGTTTGAACCGCAACCTAGACCTATGCTCTCCATTCTAAATCACGGTTGACACCTACGGTTTGTAGTCTGGACTACAACTATGACCTATAGTCTTAACTAAAGTTTAGTTATGCCTTCCATCCGAGCCAAATTAGTTGGAATGACCAAAAGATATAGAAGGAGGCTTTTGAAGGATGGAAGATTCCAGAGGCTTCCATCCCAACTATCCTAACCAAACTTCTTGGTCTTGGCTTCTCCATGAAGCCACCCCTAGCCCTAGGGGCATGCTATAAATACCCCCTCCAAATGGGGAGAGATAAGGAGAGCAAGCATTTGAGATTTGAGCAGTGAAGCCCTGGTGAATTGTACACTCAAATTGAGTATACTAAGAGATAGAGCTATTGCACTTAATCCCCAACCCTTTTGCCACCATTCATGATGAATTGCATTATGGATGCCCTAGGTGCTTAGGAGGATCAAGAAACACAAATCCAGGTAAACGAAGGCCCTTCACATAGAATTGACCACCAAATTAGTCTTACAACAATGAATGCAACCATTGAACATCAATTTGGACAAGGAGATTGAGCCCACTGCCCCTGATTTTGAGGGTAAACTTATTAGAGGTCAAAGCACGACTGTTAGCCGCATTTCACAGTGCAGATCGCTCACCAAAGCTGCGGTTTGTAATAGGTGATATATCACCTTACTCTTTTCATTTTTTTTTGGCTAGTTAGGTTAGATTAGCTATCTGGTTGATTTAATAGCATTTTAGAAGACTTCTAACCGTAGAACTAGGCTAGATTCACATTTTATGCTTATGTTTTAATTAGGACTAAAATGTTTTCTTTATGCATGTTTATGCTTAATTTTCTATATTTGATCCATGGATAGTGTAGATGCTATTTTAATTTATGCTATTACATGAATCTTGATTCAATTTGCATAGTTTAGCAGCTTTCTTTATGCTTTCTTGATTATGCATGTTAATGGTGTCATTATGCACTTTATCTAAAATATCCTCATCATGAGAGGCTGCCTATATTTTTGATATTATTGTTGTTTTTTGACCACAAGGAATAGTTCCAAAGGAGAGATAAAGCATCCAATTCATTCCTCAATGCGAAGAAGAGGATCATCGACACCCTAGAGCAATTCATGTCACCTCGAGGGGCATTTTGATCACACCTACCTTGGATTAGGATTAAACACTATTGTAATTGATGTATCAAATGGGTATCCCTAAGAGGTAAGAATATATAATGTGACTCCATTTAAATTAATAAAGGATTCCTTGTATACACGTTATTTCTTATTATCATATTATGCATTCCTATTTTTTTATTCTTCTACAATTGCGATAGTTAGATTGGGTGTGAGCCTTTCTGGTGGTTACACTTAGCATAAGAGCGTCATTGTATTCAAGATGAAAACAAGCATTGATAAATTTGGTGACATGCTCTTGTGCATCCTCTTCACCCTTAAAATTTTCTATCCTAGGAATATCAAAGTTCTTAGGATATGGAGGGCTAGGGATTGATGAGCACAATGGTTGGTTGTGTATCTTGCTCAACATTGGTGAGTTCCCAGCTGCCTCTTGTTTCTCAAAGGTTTTCATATTTTCAAAAAGCTCTTGAAATGCCTTTGATGCATGGATTTCCTCCTCTTGTAAGCCTATTCACATTGGCAATGGAGGTAACTCTCTATCCATTTTATTCATTTAATTTTCCTCCCTCCTATGAGGGGACTCCAGATTGTGATCTTGGTTTGTTATGTTTGCCCTTTTCCAATTAGTTGGATTTTATTGTGGGCTATCTTGTCTAGTGTGCCTCTCCTTATGTGAGTTAGCATGTCTTGTTATTTGGTGGTCACCACCATTTATCTATAAATTGTTAAGAGCTAGCCACTCAGCCTGCTCTCTTAAATGTTGCTCATGTTGGCACAAGAGTCTTTCTCTTTGTTTCTCTTGTTTGAGAGCTTCTACTAGATCTCACTCCTTACGTAATGCATTTTCTAACCACCTCATTTAGTCAGTTTGTGTTGTCATAGAAGACTCATGTTTATCTAACTCTGTTCTTGTTGTCTTGACTCGTAGATTCCTTGAGGAGGTTTCTATTGTATATGTACTATTTCTAGCTAATGTGACTTGTTCAGTGTACTATTGAGTATCCCTACGATCATACTCCATGCATCTACTGCGGAGTTGCTCTGAGCTACCCGTATACTGGGAGATTTATTTAGAAGTCATGGTTTGTGAGATTTCAAATGTGGAGTTCTTAGTAGCTATAGTTATTTGGGTTGGTTGTGTAGGAAATCGATCCAACCCATATAGTTGTCTTGTTTTCCATCGTTGGTCCCATGGGGTGCCATTCATTCCTACGAGGTCATAGTCCATGGGAATATTTCATTTTGTATGAAGGGTTTTTTTTGTATGATTCCCATTACTAGATTTAGCTCTAGTTTCCTTCCCTTCAGTGGGTAGACTTGTTTCATATGTTTCTTGTGATTCTTGAGGTGTTGCAATTCTTGTTTTCCTTCTTGATGAAGAAGGCTTTGTAGTAACATGTTTTCTCCATGTGGATGGAGATGTAGCAGTCTCGTCATCCCTATGTGAAGAATGAGTCTTGGAACCTTCCTTATGTCCATGTAAGGAGGAAGCCCTTGAAGCTTCCTCATGTCTTTGAGATGTTTCTTTGTGTTTAGAGGAGGCCCTTGTGGTCTCCTCATGTCTCCTTGATGAGGATGGCTTTGAAGCCTCTTTTTATTTATGTGACTCTGTTCCATGATGTAGTTCTTTACTTGGGGTTTCTTGAGGAGATCCCACAAGGGTTGAATTATCACCCCTTAGGCTCATAGAGCTACATCTCATGATATTACAAGTAGGTCACTCAATGTTACTATGACTCCGCCGATGGGTATGAGTTGCTTCTGTCTCTCCCTCGATATCATACCGAGGGTGCTTACTTCTTATTTTTACCATGTTGTCTTATGACTTGATATTTTGAGTTGAAATTTAGGAATAACCACACAATACCAAGCAAATTTTTATCTTGATTACTAATGTAAGTGTGCCCTAAACTATTTGGTGTGTTTTTATGTGTTATTCTTTTGATTTCTTGCTTTGTTCTTGGATTAAAAATGAGAAGACTCATCCATAGTGACAATCAAGTACACTCGTGCCAAACATGATTTTCTCAAAATAAACTAGGGTACACCATTGAAGATCCAATGGAGGGTTTGCCTAGCTCTTTCATTTTGAACCAATGATTGTTCCAATAGTGGGAGACAGTTTAAATACAAGTTACTTAGTGTCACTATAAGTAAGTTTCTAAATCTATTTTTAGGAATATCTAGGGGGCAAACCAGTGGAAGGAGATGAATTCCAATGTCACTAGACTAAATTGAAGGTTGGTGATGAAATACAACTCTCCAATGTTTAAATAAGATGTGCATGTGTGGTGTTCATTTTAATCTTGCGTAACATAAAGTACATCATGTAGCAACAATAAATATTTCCTATATGCCTAAGTGCACAAATATGTTTCAATATTTAGAAATATGCATGAACTATTATGATTTGTATGAGAACACTTTATTTCATGCAACTATGGTCTCTAGGAGGGCCTCAAAGTAAGCAAACAACATACAATATCTAGCACATTGTATTCCAAGGTGAAATTTTTAGGCATAAGTCATTGTTCCTAGCAACGCCTAGTGGAAAATTTAAAAGATCTAAGATATGTGAAATGCTTAATTCTTTCTTCTTTTATTCCTTCAATTTCCAAATACAAATGTTCTTTAAGTTCTCTATTTTAGATACATAGAAGCAGACAGAAAGCTATAAAATATCAGATAAGCTATACCAACCTTTGATCTAGCTTAGAGAGTCAGTATTTTGACCTCTGCTACACTCCAGTTCTAGCCACTGTCGACTAGAGCGGCTAGTTCTTGGCCACTGTAGCTTAGAGTGATTAAGATCTATTAGCCAATGTAGCTCAGAGTGGCTAGTTTCAGACCACTGTAGCTCAGAGTGGCTAGACCTGCACATAAAATTAAGTTAGTATTATGATATAAAATGAAAATTAGTGGTGGTCCCACTATGATCGCTATCTATAGCGACCTCGAGAATGCATGCACCAGTCCCCTTTTTAACCCTACTTGCAATGTTATTTAAAAACCCAATATGAAATGAAATATAAGAAGAAAAAGCATATAACATGAAATATCAAATATGGATCTCTTTATTGATATTTAAACTCGGTTACATGTCGGTACCTCTTAGGGATATCCATTTCGATACTATAAGTTACAAATAGGCAAAGAGTGCCCCTTTCATGAAGAGGTGGTGCGCTTATAAAATCTTCTCAGTTATGCACATGGAAATGTATGAGGGCTTATAGATGCCTCATTCTCCAGGTCTATTTCCTAGAGCGATTCCTTTTGATCTTATATGTTGCAAACTTCATCCGATGTACCTGTGGCCCTGCAACCAATGAAACAACAATGCACGTTTAGGTGTTCGAGATTGCCTCCCTAGATGAGGTTGTTATTAATCAAAGAATGTAATGGAAATATTATGAAACTATGTCGTGAAATCATGTAAATCTATGCTAATGATATGAAAACATAAATAAGTAGAGTAAAATATGCTATGTCTAAAACCTAATCTAAGCCTGTGGGCCACTGTCCAAGACATCGATCGCTAAGGTAAACCTTGCTCTCTTTGCCCCAAAACTATGGGTCAAAGCTTGTATCTAATATTGAAATAATAGGTGTTATTCTCTTCAATCCATCAGAGCTTCGCCATACACGTGATCTCAAAGAGAACTCTCCAAGTCTCAAAAGCTCTCCTAAAAAATATATATCCCTCTCTCTAATATGATAAAATAAGGATCCCCTTTGGATGTCCCTTGATGCTCTTAGTATTCCACCTTTTATAGTGTGAAACCCTAGGTCTATGTCCAAGCCCTAGAAATGAATTTATCATGCATGCAAGTTAGCATGATAATATTTTGTCCATTGTCTATGTTTGAAGGTCAGTTAACTGAAATATAACTGCCCTCTTGAGTCTTCTATGCAAAATGGTCGTTAGCATGAGAAGCTTTTGTCATTTAATTATGCTTGGAGGTCAGTTAACTAAAGTCTAAATATAAAATTAAGTCTCCTATGTGAACTAATAATGAGAATGAATGCAAATTTACTCCCACTCACCTTTATTGCATGCAGACTACCACTTCCACCTATGATTAGGCATGTTTATTGGTAAATTGCTTCTTATGGCTTAGTCACCGATGTTTGTAGTGACTAAGATCTCACCCACTGTCATATAAAGTGGCTAAGGTCTAGCCACTCTAGGCTTGAGTGGCTAATATCTATCTGCTCTTGGCTTGAGCGGCTAAGCTTGGATGGATTGAAAAGGTCCCAATTGAGTGGTGAGAACCACTGTTGATGCTTGCAAAGTCCAAGATTATGTCTTATGATCTTATGAATGTGTCTATGTGATAATATCCCCTAAGCATGACATGATTTAGATGTCTACATGAATTTTCACCATTGTTTCCATTTTTTTCAATTCTTGATAACCTATTATTCATATTATTTAGCATCTTTGTCATTTGACTAGCCAATTTTTCCACTGGATCAATTTCAACTCTTCTTTGTATATCAAATGCTATTTTTTTTGGCTTTCTTTTTGGCATGTTAACTTCTAAAGAGTAAGGCTTCATATTACCACTCTCAAGCATATTTCTTTCTATATCCATTGCCCTTTCCATGAAATCATCAATAGTAGTGGATTGTTCTTGTCTTAGCTCATAGTTAAACTCTCCTTGAAAAGCATTTTTATAAAAACAAATAGACTGAATGTCACTTGGCCTACAGTTGGCAGGGATTTTGTTTCTGGTTTTTGAAAATATTCTATTAAAATTGCTGTCATCCTTATTTTCTTTTTTTTTCATGGTGGCTAATTCGGTTAACAGAGATTGTTCATTTTTCCTTTCACCATATTTCTTTAGGAAGACAGTTTCCATTTTGGTGAAGTTTGGAATATCATTATTAGGAAGATAATTAAACCATTACCTAGAATCCTTTTCTAAGGTTTGTAAAAACAACCTTAATACTACATATTCATGCTTAACTTCTAAACTATCCATAACATACAAGAAACTCTTGATATGATCTTCCCCAGTTATTGCACTATTTACAAATAATTTAGGGAGATATTTGTGAGCTTTAGTAGGCAAGGTATTAAGATTTGATGGTAAAGAAAAAGGCTTATACTTGTTAGTCCTCCATAAATGAACATTAGGCTAGGCCATAGTTACCATATGATTTAAATTCATAGTGGCACCACCTACAAGGATATTATTCTAGGTAGCCTAAGTATAATCTAATTGGTTATCTATAGTAGTATTACTATTAATCTGATGGGGTAAATAATTGTATATATCTTCTCCTACAATATTTAAACATTCATCTATAGAAACAATAACAGTAATAATATCTTGATTTTTCTTAACGTATTGATTCTTGCTAGAATTAGATTTGCTATAATATGGCGAATTCTTGAAAAAGGGAGATTTCTAGGTATGTATAAATATCTCTGGATCTTCAAGTTCTGGAAATAGTTCCTTACCGCTTCTCCTAGTGTTCGCTAGAATGTTATGTTCTCTCTTTTTTTAATTTTTTCTTTTGGGTTTGTCTAGTAGAGTTGCCAGCACCGTTGTGCAGAAAGAACAAAGTATAATCTTACCAAGAATGATTGATATTATCACTCATCCTCATAGGAGTGGGTTATTATAGAAATTCAATAAAATAAATAAACAAGAATTATGTAAAGAAAGTAAAAAAACATGGGCAAAATAAAGAATGTAAAAATAGAGAACATTAAACCCAACGTTCTTTTAATTTAAACTAGCAAATCGTTGTTTAAAATAATGTCATTGAAGAAAAATCTCTAAGAAGATAATTGAATCTTTATTAATAAGTCCTCGGCAACGATGCCAAAAAATTGTTGGAACCAATTCTTGCATCCATAGGAAATCAATTATCATGCTACAAGAACCTGTTTGAAACCAATGAGCTATTACAGGCTTTGGTCGACCTACCTCATGTTCTGTTAAACCCAAATATTGCTATAAAATATGGCAGAATGGGTAAGGAAACCCCAACAACAATTCTACAATTAAACTTCTAATTTGCACGCTCCAAATTTATATTAAACTATAGTATTCTTATTAAAATGACCAAACATAAAAATAACCAACTGTTATGCCTTATGTATACCGGTGCCTAGATTCATTGGGTTGTTATATCAATTTAACAACTACTTTAATCATGAACAAAAATAAGAGGAGAAGGAAATTAGCGTTCTTGCTTTCATTCGAATATCGTAACAAAATAATGAGTTAACTAATGAAAGAAAAATTTATAATGCATTCAAATAATGTAACCCATTATACAGATACACACAATACTGAGACAAAGAAATGACAGGAATAAGATTCAAAATTGTATTGATTTATGGAAAAATTACATGCAGAGTGGGTAGAATGCCTTTTAACTCCGTTTTTCTCAAAATAATACAACAATACAATAGAGAAGACTTTGTTCAAATGATGTAACAGGTCACTACTATTCTTATTATTCCAATATGGTAACAAAAGAATATCTGAATCCTAAGCTCAATAGACTGGAAATATTCTCAACTTCTCTGGCACTTTCCTATCATACGATCCTGCACGGCAAGGGGAGTAAGAAAGAGTGAATAAGAGAAAATAGACATAAAGAAATACAACAACACAACTAATAGGGCACTCAAGTATACCTCTTAGAAAAAATGTTATTCTCTAATTGCTTGATGTAGAATCTGAACCTACCTGATTCCTTTATAGTTGCTGGTTCTCGATTCTATTATTCTTGGTTCATTCTTATTTGTACACTTATCAACATTTGATTGAGGAGAGGGGAGAATTATCTATTATCAGCTAAACACCTTTTACTTGCCTTTTTCTGTAGCTATTCCTGTGGATGTTGATCCTGTAATTGACTCATTAGCCAGTTTCTTAATTTTCTCTATCATTAGCTATGGCTCCCACCAATTCAACAATACGAAGCCATACTTCCATGTGGATGATTTTTTGCTGAGAGACCCTATCCAGTATTTGTGAAGCCTTGATTCTATTTTCTTTAAAGATCGAGTATTTGTATTGAAATAAATAGACCTGACTATGTATGTGTCTGGCTTCAAAAAATAACTAGACCACCAACTTGTCATCGTATTGCTCATAAAAGTTGACTTCTTTCAGATGTTTTATAATGGTTTTTTTGAAAACACCTTGGACCATTAATGTGGTTGGATCAATTCCTGACAGTCTTACTATGGTTTTCAGATATTGTTCAGCATTTTCCAGTTATTTAATCATAAACTAATATTTGGATCTCTCATTGATGTAGTTGGTGATTTTTTCATGTTCATCCAAGCAGCTTCGACTTTGGCCATCTGTAGTTATTACTTCCTTGGTCTTAATATTATTGTATCCAATTTTACACAAATCATATATGGGAAGTATAATGGCCATCTTCTTATCAAGATCTGCTATCAAAGGCCTTATTTTCTTGTTAGCTGATATCAACTCTCTAGCCTATTTGTAGTAACCATTTATTATCTTTACATTGTCATTAGTCAAAGTGATAGCCTTTTCTCTGTATTTTTCAATCAAGGTCTCCTTGGACCCCATGGTGCTAGAGGCTATTGCCTATACTAGAGCTAAAGTAGTGGCAGCTTTTAGCTTCTCATTTTCTGCCTATAGTTCTACGGCCTTGGCTTTCCAAGTGGATATTTTTGATATTACGACTTTCATAGTCTGAGAGTTAATGTTCACTCCTTGTATTACCATGGCAATGGATATCCTATTGCTTCTATTTTTTTTGTCTTTGGATCAATCTGCAAAGAAGTGATGCCTTGGGTTGACAAAGAGATGGTCGTTTGGCCACCTTCCTATGTTTGAACTTCAAGGAGCTTCTCCATCCTTCTTCCTTCATTGATGGCATCCAAATTGACTTCTTGAGTCGGAGTGAATTCTGGTAGTCCATTTATTTTGACCAAATGAAGGCTTATTATGCCTTCAGATCCTGTTTCAATCCATGAATTCTTGGTAAGTCATGCCTCGTCATCATCCATATCTTCTGCCTGATAATTTTGGAAGATTTTTTCCAATCCACCACTCTCTTCGATGGACTTCTAGGCCCTTTTTGATATCTTGGCCGCTTTGTTATTGTATTTTATGGCCACTAGAATGTCTCAATAGGTGCCTGTAGCAACCACCTGTAAGTGTCTTGGTGCAAGTAAGGTGAGGGCAATGTCGACTAGTTCTTGTGGGCTTGAGGTTGAAGCCTAAACAATAAAATGTTCTCCTCCTCTAGTGGGACTACTAGCCTCGATACCAAGGACTTCTAGTGTATGTGCTTCTACTACCTAAACCACTATCTCCAGCTACTCAGGAGTGGTAGTAGTGATCTCTGCTAATAGGTCATTGGATTATTCTAGAGGAATTACTAGTTGAGATGGTGTAATATTGTCCATAGTGTTTTGCCTAACCAACTTGAGTTCTAAGGAATACCATCCCACCATTGCAATAAGGACTTTGGGATAGGGAAGTTAGTTGATACTAGCCCTTTGAATAAACCAATATAGAAATAAGTCCCCAGCATGTGTTGTGTAGACACCAAAACAGCACCAATCCGATTATGTGACCGCAAACACTGATCGCTTTGACAAACACAGCCCCCAAGGCAGCCCTCAGAGGTCAAACAGAGGGTCCTAACCACTTCCATAGCAATTTTGTAAGGTCAGAAGCAATTTGGTACATTTAGACACTTCGCCCAGTACTCGTCTCACCCAGGGACGATTACTAACTTGCAATCGTCTCACCCAGGGATGATTGTTGTAATCGTCCCACCCAGGGACGATTACCAAGTTTAACGGGCAAAACGACAAACGATGCCAAGTGGCAGCCCATAATAGCCGCTTGATGACTCTCGCCTTGCACGCGTGTGTAGGTGGACATAAGGGCCGTTAGAGGACTGTCACAAGAAGCAATTATGAAAACACAAGTCAATGGAGGACTCCCCTCCCTCATGAGGAGACATGATCGCCACATGGCGCCTATGACCAACACATGGCGTTTGTGCTTCCTTCCCAAAGGAGACCCCTTGGGTCTATAAAAGGTGAGACTTTTCTCACCCAAAAGGGACGGGTTGAAGGAGTTTTCAAGCAACGAAGTGCCGCCGAGTTGAAGACCCACTTGCATCCCTTTTGGTTCACCTTCCCACATCCACCAATCTCTTTTGCAAGGGAGGTTGTTGGGTGGCCTTTGGAAGCTCGAACCTGACCCAAATCCAACACATGGACACCTGAACCAACCAATTCGCCGACCCCCACTCCTAAGAGATTTTGGGCCCATCCCAAGTGGATTGGTGCCAAAATCAAGTTCCATCTGTGGGCTGCCCACTTGGGCACCCCCGCACCTTTTGGATTTAGTTGTAGTTCATTTTCTGTCATTTGTTCATATTCCATGTTATTCTCTCATTGCTCAATAGTTCAGAATCTTGAATCTTGATTTCAAAAGGTTTTCATCGAATATTATCATGCTTTTGTTATTTTGGTTGTCCCACTGACTTGCAGGTAACAACGTCCAATTTCTCGATGATGGAGGCCAAATTGGGAGAATCCGACCATCTGGGTCGTCCCAAAATGGCCCCAATTACATAACCCCCTTTTTGTAGGTGTTTTGTAGGTCTCGAGAATCGACATTGGAGCAGCGGTAGGTCGGCTTCTTCAACACAGTATCAATCGTCCCCTAGGGACGATTAATGCAGCAATCGTCCTTCCGGGACGATTAATAGAGCAATCATCCTTACCAGGGACGATTACTGTAAAAGTAGATTGGCCTACTGTCTCGTGGGCAATGGCCTTTTGGTAACATTTTCTGTCTTCTCGTCAAGTTTTCAAGCCATTTGGACTCACCGTATTTACTGTTTGTGCAGATGTTTACATGCATATTTCGTTGATTTTAGAGAACGAACCCCTTTCATTTGCAGAAGTGCTACCGACATTTTTATTGTTTCTTTGATTGCAGGAAAAGCAATCGGAGGTGAAGAACTTATCCACATCAAGCGGAAGATCTTGGCCCGCCCATTGCAATCGTGGGCACGCGGGAAGAGGAAGACTAGGTCACACATTGTAATGAAGACAAATTTAACGCTCCTAGCCCCCAAAAGGGGAGGAGACGTCTATGTAACCGAGGATAAGATATTTGAATAAAGAGGGCTGTGATTTCTTTACATCTTGTCTTTCGTTTCCAAGTTGTCTCCTTTCTCTGTTTTAGTGCATAGGATCAAAGCGTTACATTTTCGTCTTATGTTGCATAACTAGTGTTTCCTTTGCCCGTAATCTCGTGCTTTCAATGGCGATCACGGTGGGACCCTGTCCCCTATTTTTAAAATCATAGAAACTGATTGAATTTTTGTGTTTGTGCTTGACAGGTACATTTTTTTTCTTGCATACTGTTAATCGTCTCTGCAAGGGACGATTTCTATTCTGGAAATCGTCTCACCCCGGGACGATTGTAAAATCATCTCGTAAGGGACGATTTCTTTCGTTAATCGTCTCACCAAGGGACGATTTTCTGTCTGCAACTTTTCAGAGCAAAAATTCAGAGGCAACTGGAGCAGGCAGAGAAGAGGTAGGGATTTTCATCATCTCTGTTGAAATTTTCTGTTTCTGTTTCGTTTTTGACTGTTTTCATTTTTAGCTTGCATTGCTTAGGAAAAGTCATTCATGCATGTTTCATTTTCGTTGGATAAAATGAACCTCACACACTCCACGAAACAATTTTAAACCAAGGAGCCGGTCGTAAGACCTCAGCCCTTGATCAAGACCATTGGTGGATTTAATCACCACCTTGGCTTGATTTGCATACATTTCCCGATTGTCAACCGTTGTTAGGCGTAAATCCCGACGAAGACAGACCGAGCGTAGCCGGGGTGATTCCCATGCGCGCGAGGATAAGTTTTCTATGGTAGGTGCCATTAACAGGACAATCCCCTTTCGTACCGCCTACGTACCACGTACCTTCTGCTCTCACGTACCTATAGTCTCCCTCTCGTAAGGGCGGGTATATAGAGAGGTTGGTATATCGGCCTGGCTGGTATATTGAAGGGGCGACCTTTTGGGAGTTATAAGAGCCTACATGATGCATTTAAACGTTCTACAAAACCTACAAAGACAAAACAAAACACCAAAATACACTAAACCAGTCTAGGGCACACCAAGAATCCTTAAAAGAGATAATCACGGTTTTGTGAATGTGTGTGTTTAATTCTGTTTAGTGTAGACAAAAAAAAAAAATCATTAAAAACAAGATAAAAATCTACTTAGATAGTGTGGACGCACCGCAATGGTGTACACCCGCAGCCAAGCCCAATCAAGGGCAGCAACTCCGAAAGGTACACAAGAAGTAGGCACAAGTCACCTTCGCTTCAGTCCTGAGGATTTGGTCATACCGCCTTATCGGTCTAACCTACAAAAGAATCCAATTCAAAATCCTCGTGGGGTATGCCCATTCAAAGCAGCCCCTCTCGAAAAGACGCCCTACATGCAGACCTTAATGTAAACAGAGAATCGCCCTCTCAAGCTAGACATGAGTGGCCACAGCACGATGAAGCGCTAACGGGGCACACCGTCCATTTGGAGGGACAACGTGGATATGGCGTCCCTTCTTTACCTCTCATCAGAACAGAGAGACCAAATCCAGAGCGTAGGGCTCCTTACACAGGGCGACCTAACTCCGCCTGCCCCTTACGCACCTATGAGAGAGAATATGAGAAAGATCATCGCATTCCTCAAGGACAACAACATACAACACGGGAACCTTATGCTTCGCACCACCGGATATCATAATCACCCCTTGAGGCCGTAACCTCGAGCACATACCGCCTACCTCGACAGAGGGAAGCGACCCCTTGAGATTTTAGAGCATCAAAACCGAGGTAAACCCATAGGAGGAACATTTGAACCTTCTGAACAAAATAGGGTAGATCAAATTGACCCGACTGTCGCCAGATATACCACCCGTCAAGCCCAAATCATGCGGCTTAAACAAAGTCAGCAAGAGATAGAGTATCAATACCGCTTGGATAAAGAACGCATGCAACGTGAAGCGGATGAGTTACAATATGAAATACTTGAGAGAGGGCCAACCCCTCGCGTCCAAAGAGCCGAACAACATGAGAGGCATAACCCTTTAACGCAGGATGGGTCTCCACGACCTCGTCAAGCTTTGCCTCCGAGACCTCATAGACATGAGAGGGAGGCTACTCCTCGAAATGATGATGGGTACCTTCAGCGGGGACTCGATCAAGGTCAGAGGTTTCGCCTAGAAACTCCTCAAGAATTTTATGAGGAGTACGAACCAGAGATAGAACATGTTGAAACTCTCCATCAAGGCAGGAGGGCTGCCATTCGGCCACCCCTCCATAGGCCCCCAGTTTATCATAACGTACAACGGGAGCAAGCAAGAGAGGAAGAAATAAAATCTTTCGATGCATACCAAGCGCTATTGGAGCGTTTGGAGTCTGTGGAGACAAAAGCTGCTGGGCATCAAAAACCCACATTACGTCTACTCCGCAGTAATCCGGTGCATCCCTCAGTGCCTACACCTCTTTACCCCGAACACTTCAAGTTGCCTCAATTGGCCGTTTTTAAAGGTGAGGAGGACGCACAAGAGCACGTTACAAGATTTCTAAGCCAGAGCTTCGCAATCCAAGATAATGACGCGTTGCCGCTTAGAACATTCATAACCACATTCGTAGGCCCCGCCTCGGATTGGTTCACACAACCGCCCAAACACAAGATAAGCAGCTTAGATCAGCCTAGTAGATGCGTTTCTTGAACGCTTCGCCTTCAACACAAGGAAGAAGGCATCACTTAGTGATCTTGCTAGCCTTAAACAATTTGAGGAGGAAACAATGGCAGCGTACGGGAACCGATGGAGAGCTTTGCTTTCTAAGTTACCCTACCGTCCTCCCATGTCGGATCTCACGCAAATGTTCGCAAAAAGTTGCTTAAAATCAATCTCTCGGTCTATTGTTGCTGCGACAATACGACAACTTAGAAGAAGCTTTGGCCCAAGCCAGACTTATAGAAGAGATTAAGATAGGCGAAGGCGCAATTGCCAAGCCTAAGAAGAAAGAGTGGAACAAAACCACTAAAACCGGGACAACGCAACCACAACACGCTGCAGTCAATCAAGTTGCGATAAATGTTCCCGCGCCTGTGCAAGAGACGCAGCCCCAAAGGGCTAATTACTAGGCAGTGCCTCCTGCTTACGAAAGAGATAACAGAAGACAGGAGCAGTATCAGCAGTGTCGCCCTAGGCGACAATTCACCCCGTATGCGGAGTCTAGGGACTCCTTATTTGACCGCTTGTCAACGGCAAATTTAGTTACTCTGCCGGAAATCCAAATTTTTGACCCTAACATTCCCAAGCCTAGGGGGTATAGGGAGGAATTGTATTGCAGATTCCATAGGCGCAGAGGACATGACCTAAATGGGTGCTGGAAATTCAAAGAACTAGTCCAGGATTTGATCGACAATAGAACATTGGTCGTGGACAACCCCATCGCACCAAACAACCAACAAATGGGGGTATTCAAGGACCCCTTGCCTGCCCACGAGGCACGTACAAAACCGCTCCGGATTAACAGGTGCGACAAGATCTTCCCACGCAAGGATTGGTGGGAATGATTAGCATTGTAACAAGGAATAGAAGATACCCAAGTAGTTGCCCCCGAGGTAGCTACGAGGGAAGTTCCGTCGACATCGCAGCCTCAACAACGCCCAACGCAGTTGCCTCCGCCTAGACCCGAGGTCACGATACGGACCAAACTCACGCAGAGTCTACGGACCACATCGGCTAGGCTGTCCATCTACGAGCTTATCCAACAATCAGCTCCCCATAGAGAAGCTCTTATGGACATTTTAAAAGCCATTGAAGTACAACCCCACGAAGCAAATTCTTTCAACGCCTTCGTGGGACATGTGAAACAATGTACGGAGCCCGTCATCACATTCAGAGAAGACGAGGTCAAAACGATATCAAATGACATGGCGGATCCACCCCCGCACGTTATCGCGTGGGTCAACGGGATCCCGTACAAGAGAGTGCTGATAGATACTGGCTCGTCCAAGAACATTATAACCACTGCAGCGTTAAAACATTTAAAACTGCCAGCCTCTCACATCACCGCTTCCACGTACACACTGCGAGCTTTTAACGATGCAATTTGCTCGACAGTCAGCATAGTTGTTCTGCCTATCCAGTAGGACAAAAGTCAATACCCACACTGTGCCATGTGCTGGAAGGCGAAATGGCTTATAATATACTGCTAGGGCGGCCTTGGATCATGGACATGAAGTGTGTCCCCTCGATCGCACACCAATGCTTGAAGTATGCCTATGAAGGGCAAATACATGTAGTCCCAATGGACTTAGAGCCCTTCAAGTATTGCAATGCGGTACAATTCATACCTCAATCGACCCTCCCATCAACGCATTTGGATTTTCAATTAAATCCATCTAAACAGGGTCCGATACCGCAGGTACCACTGGTGGCCAACAAGGCAAAATCCCAACCAGGTGAGACTTCATCACCTACTCCTTCATCATCAACGCCACCTATCGTGGCCCAACAGAAGGACAAGGGAAAGCAAATCATGGAAGAGGTTAAGCCTCTAGAAGAGGGGTTGCCCATGATTTCAACGATATCAACAGAGGAAACACCCAACACAACACAAACCAAGACTCCTGAACAACCAAACATGGAATGGACTCAGAAGGACTACCGCTTCCTCCTACCCAATCATCAACAATCACCGTTGAGATGGCCAGTACGGGCCTCGGGGGAGTACTTAGTGCAAAACGTTGTGGCAACCCCCACATTGGAGTCAATGCAGGACATGGGAAGACCTCGCCTTCCCATAGGGACAATTGTTCCACTAGGCTACCCTCCCAACCAGACGAATTTTGTGTATGGGGGCCTTGATCATGGTTCTGAACCATGCGAACAAAAGGAAACAGATGAAGAGCCTTTTGTCGAAAACATCAATTATCTATCGAACCCATAATTTGCCCTAAAATATCTCGAACAATGCAATTGGCATGGGTATGGGCTAGGCAGATATGAGCAAGGGACGCGAATCCTTTGCCAACCAAGATATCAGATGCCATACGACAAGTCAGGAGTGGGGTTCAACCACCCCTTGCCCTTAGACATCTTGGTTGAAAATATGCAAGGCCTAGAAATAGGCAACAAGGGGGGATTGGCACAAGACCCGTACGCCAATCCAAACACAGAATACACATTGGGGGACTATCTCCCATGGTCTACAAACACCCCTGGAAATAGCAATAATCCCTCTCCTTTGCTAGAGAGAGGTGAAAGTTCAGAGAGCAATCCTCAAAGAGAACAACAACGGCTTCCGGACATTTTTCTGAAGCTGTTTCCCCTAGAGATTCCAGATGAAACGACACAATGTCAAGAGAATCAGGTCCCTCCACCAAGAGTGGAACAACCACAATGGGACTGGATTAACTTATTGGAACAAGAAGAGTCCTCAACGTCACAAGCAACAGATGTTGAAGAGGATGAACAATTTTGGATCTATGAAAGTGAGTCAGAAGACGAGACTGAGATGGACTATCTCGTACACGCACGACGACATCATCGCGCTCTAACGCATGAAGATCTAATGGGACAAATGGGCATCCTATTAGGACATGAATGGCACGTAGACCCAACGAGGTGGGACCAAGTGTTAGACCCATGGCTCCAAATTCAAGATGAGCATCGTCCACCTCGAGATCCCATCAGGACAACAGTACCGAGGGAAGACCCCGCCTTCCTTTTCACACATAGAGATGAGTTTGCACCTAGAGAGGATCCATTCGTGCCCGTTCCCGTAGAGCCAGATCCAGAGTATAGGGAACATCTAAAAGAATCAAGTCATCACACCCGCGGTTCTGGAGACCAAATTCATTCCATCCACATGATCTCCATTGATTTGACCGCACCCATCCGCAATCCGATCGATCCATCACAGCCATTGCATCTAGACATGGATGCCATCGACTGGGATCGCGTCAATTCACCATTATCACCATCAGAGTACTGGCCTTTCGGTGAAATGCTTCATTCCACCCCAAGGACAACTCAGGATATTTTTCAAGCTCGAAGAGGGACCCGAGGTTCCAAACGTAGATCTTAACTCACTTGATGATATCCATTTGATCCCAACTCCACATCCGCTGGAGGACGGATCCCACATGTCGGGCCGAGGAGACGACCGACGTAGACATCGGCATGCATCCAATGAATCCATGGATTCTCAAGCTGGGGGTAAGTCTTTCCCCCGAAGAGCAAGCCGATTACATTGCCCTTCTTAAAGAAAAGAAGGAGGTTTTTGCATGGTCGTACAAAGATATGCCAGGACTAGACCCGCAGCTAGTCATGCACAATTTAACGCTTGATCCGACAATCAAGCCTGTAAAGCAAAAACTAAGAAAGATGCACCCAACAGAGGCCTTGATGGTCAAAGACGAATTGCAAAAGCCGTTGGATGCACAATTTGTCATCTACATGGATTATCCGCCATGGCTGTCCAACATGGTTCCCGTCAAGAAGCCCGACGGGAGGATTCGCATATGCACCGATTTTTGAGACCTAAACAAAGCGAGTCCTAAGGATGATTTCCCATTGCCAAGCATCGACGCATTGGTAGACGCTACAGCAGGTCACGAAATGCTCTCCCTAATGGACGGTTTCTCAGATACAATCAAATTCGTATCAATCCTGAAGACCAACTCAAAACGGCATTCACAACGCCTTGGGGGACATTTTGCTATAAGGTCATGCCTTTTGGCCTTAAAAACGCTGGCGCTACATACCAACGTGCTATGACGTATATCTTCCACGATTACATGCACAAAACTTTGGAAGATTACATGGATGATTTGTTAGCCAAATCTCTCTTGCGCTCAGACCATCTCGGTGACTTAAGCAAGATTCTCGATCGCCTCATAGAGCATAAGGTCAATCTGAATCCCAAGAAGTGCGTGTTCGGTGTCACATCCAGAAAACTCTTGGGTTTTATAGTCTCAAAGAGAGGCATCGAAGTGGACCCAAACAAAGTCAAGGCAATCCTTGAAATGGCTCCCCCAACCACTATCAAGCAACTCAGAAGTCTGTAAGGAAAGGTCGCGTCGATTAAACACTTCATAGCGTAATTATCTGACAAATGCTGACCAATGAACAAACTATTGCACAAGGGGGTCACATTTCATTGGGATGACGAGTGCCACTCACCTTTGACGAAATCAAACAATACTTGGCTTCGCCGCAGGATCGGCACCACCTAGACCAGGAGTGCCGTTCTACTTATACATCTCAGCCATCGAGGTGGCACCGGGCGCCATGCTAGCCCGTAAGAATGAACATCACAAAGAACAGGCTACTTACTATCTTAGCCGCACCCGGTCGGGCTACGAACTTAACTATGCATACGTTGAAAAACTCGCTTGGCAGCTGGTGTTTGCTACCAAAAGGCTACGCCACTACATGCCGAGCAACACTACGTATGTTGTGTCTAAGGAGAATCCATTGCGATACATGATGAGTCGTACTTATCATAGTAGTCGCACGGCGAAATGGATCATGTTGTTGACGGAATTTGACATTGAGTTTATTGGGGAAAAATCTATAAAAGGACAAGTCATAGCCGATCAACTAGCAGAGGCTCCTCTTGAAGACGATCAGCCTCTAGCTATAGAACTACCCGACGATGGGGTCTTCCATGTCTCAGAATCGCCAGATTCTGAAGAGCCTGAGTCACAGGCCGACATAACCTTATTCTTCGATGGTTCTAAATGCGAGCAAGGGGGTGGCGCAGGAATCGTATTCTTCACACCGCAGGGCGCTCCAATGCCCCTGTCATTTAAATTAAACTTCCAATGCACCAACAACAATGCAGAATATGAAGCCTTGCTCCTAGGTCTTCAAACAACAATCGCCATGAACATCAAAAGACTAAACATCTTTGGTGATTCGCTGTTAATCGTCAATCAAGTCAAAGGGGTATATCAATGCAAATGCCCAGCTTAAAATCCTATAAAGCCCTCGTGGACAAATTCCTGGCAAAACTTGAGTGGTATGACATCGAGGCACTTCCTCGATCATCGAATCGTTTTGCGGACACAATGGCCTCCTTGGGGTCACTAATCCCGCAAGACCTTTCCGGTGACATGACAACTATTCAAGTCAAAACATTATCGCAATCCGTGATGGAGCGTGCAAGCTCAGACTTGACGCCAGGAATCCACATGATCCAGATCGAACCATCTTCGGATAAGTTCTTTCGAATCCGAGATAGTCTGAAACGTGCCAACTGGGGGTCCTTATTTTCCCCCACTCCCATTGATAGCAACACAACGCTATTCTTACAAGTTTTATCCCAATCAGCACTTGATAGGGAAGAACTTCAAAAGGGATTGGCTGTTCATACTGTCGAGGTTTCCGATCAACAGGACTGGTATTTACCAATCAGAGACTACCTCAAGTTAGGTAATCTTCCCTTTGGATTGACGCATGCCGCAAAACGGACATTCAAACAGAAAGCGGCAAAATATGTCTTGATAGGAGACATTTTGTATCGTCGCAGCTATGACGGAATTCTCCTTCGTTGCTTGGACCAACAAGAGTCCACTTGGGCAACGCCAAGCGCATGACGGTACATGTGGCGGCCACTTTAGTGGTATGGCCATTGCAAAGCGCATTCTTCGCATGGGCTATTATTGGCCATCTTTAGAGCAAGATTGTTGCGCGTATGTCAAGAGGTGCGTAAAATGTCAACATCATGCCAATCTGATGCACGTACCTTCCTAGGCCTTACAGACATCCAATCGCTTGGCCATTTTCATAGTGGGGCCTCGATCTAATCGGAAAGATCTCCCTTGCATCGTCAGGCCGTCACACGTTTATCATAACGGCCACATAATACTTTACCAAATGGGTGGAAGCAATTCCGTTAACCTCTACGATAGGCCCCCGCATTGCGGAGTTCATCTTGCATCACATCATATGTCATTTTGGTATTCCATCCAAAATAATCTCGGATAATGGGCCATCATTCAAGAACAAAGACGTGCGTGCTTTGACCACAAAGTACAAAATTCAGCACAGCTTTTCAACACCCTATTATCCGCAAGCAAATGGGCAAGCAGAGGCATCAAACAAGACACTAGTTGCCATCCTTAAAAAGACCGTCGCAGATATCATAAGGATTGGCACATACAAATCCCACTTGAACTTTGGGCTTATTGCACTAGCATTCAGACGCCAACCGGGCAACTCCGTTTTCACTAGTGTATGGCTCAGAGGCAGTAATGCCTCTCGAGTTGGAAATTCCTTCCCTCCGCATATCAATGCAGGAATTCATCGATGATGACACCGCACGGCAGAACCGGTTAGACCAACTTACGTTGCTTGACGAACGACGCGTTAATGCTCTTGAGCACTTACGTATCTATCAAGAGCGGCTTAAGAGAGCTTACAACATGAAAGTTCACCTAAGAGACTTTCGGGTTGGTGATTTGGTTCTGAAGGAAAACCAACAAAATTCTAATTTGCCGTCCCACCTGAGGGATAAATTCGTGGCAAATTGGTTAGGTCCTTATGTCATTGATAGCAAAATAGGACCGGGACATACCAGCTAGCTTCTCTTGATGGTATCAAGGAAACAGAACCCTTGAATATCAATCACTTGCGACCATTTCATATCTAAGAAAGCCATATACCAAAAAAAAAAAAAAAGCTCCAAGGATTATCGCAATCTCTTGGTCACCCAAAAAGCTCCAAGGATTATCGCAATCTCTTGGTCAAATCCAAAAAGCTCCAAGGATTATCGCAATCTCTTGGTCACCAAAAAAGCTCCAAGGATTATCGCAATCTCTTGGTCACAAATCCAAAAAGCTCCAAGGATTATCGCAATCTCTTGGTCAAATCCAAAAAGCTCCAAGGATTATCGCAATCTCTTGGTCAAATCCAAAAAGCTCCAAGGATTATCGCAATCTCTTGGTCAATCCAAAAAGCTCCAAGGATTATCGCAATCACTTGGTCAAACCCAAAAAGCTCCAAGGATTATCGCAATCACTTGGTCAAAACCCAACAAAAATACATCAAAAACAACAAAAATTTGCATCTCATTTCTACGCATTCTCAAATTCATCAATTGAGAGTTTTCTCACATCTCATCTTCATATTCGCCAAACTCAATTCATCGAAAATACAAAAATATGTAGCTGCATTAAGCATTGCATTCATACAATCCATCTTGTTCCCCACTGTTCCATTCCATAAAAACAACAGACACACCATGCATTGCTTCCACCACACTAGAGTCAATGGTCTTTTAATGTATCACGAGTTTTCGTAGTTCAGCCAAAATTTTCCTCTTTAGCCATGTAATGTATCAAGTCGAACAGATTTTACGAAGGTAGAGTCATACTTGAAATACACCTTGATACGTAACATCCCAACACAAACTAAACACATTAACAATTCCGGAGTTATGTGAAAGAAAGATGAACCGCACAAGAATCTAGGTCACCATAAGCGAAACGGTTATCTTGCTCATCCCCCCGTGCGGATGACCCAAAGAATGCTGAGAGTTGGCAAAAGGACAAGCATCACCCCTACCCAATTCCCAAAAATCCCTAATCTCAATAGTTGCAAAAAAAAAATCAAAAATTTGCAAAACGTCAAAACATCAAGATTTGACATCCTACAAAGGCACACATCAAAATGCACTAAGAAACAATGATTTTTATCACTCCAATCCCTTGCTCAAAAAAAAAAAAAAAGAAGAAGAAAACAAATCAAAATAAACAATGATCTTATCACTACAAACGAGCAAGTATCCTATTACAATTGAAGAAAAGAAGGGAGTTGAACTTGAATCCTCGGAACTCTCAAAGATTCTAAAGGTCTTCTCGCATGACGATATATCTGTCACATTAACTTGCGTACATATCAATGTTTGCATGTGGATAAGCTAGCTTATGACATCCTAGAAAACATCGCGGATTAATCTAACTAAACATAACAAAGGAGTTAGTGGAGCTAGTTAGGTGATCCTCAGTACAGGTTCGGTTGAAAGCCCATCTGGCACTCAGGCGGTATCCCGATAAATACCACATAAATGAACTCAATGGCACACACAGGGATGTGAAATAGCTTGGTCAAAAATAGGTCCCGATTCATACCTTGTTCAAAAATCATGTAAGATAAAGTACAATCGTGGCTAGAGAGCTAGAACTGTCTGAGTCTCAGAAAAACTTAGCTACATTTCTAAACCAACTGCGCTACTTTTCGTCTTTGCAATACCATCAAAAAAAAAAAAACCACATGTATACATACAAATTCATGCATCACAACAATCGCCTAAAAACAAAATAACAAAGTTCTAAACAATCTATGGTGCCATAGCCAAACATCACAAATCCCATTCATCCATTTCATCTCTCGCATATCACATATAAATCAAAAACATTTGCAGTCATCATAGCATATGCATCCATCAAAATAAATCAACATAATACATCCATATTCATCAACCATCATGCACAAGATCAAAGAATATCAAAACAACAAAAACAACAAATAAATGCAACACAAAAACAAAGCAATAAACATTGCTGGACACAAGTGCTCTTGCACTTAACCTCTTGGCATAGCAATCGATATCGAGGTTTACATTATCACTATCCTACTCCCTAAGAAGGCTACCATAGCCGGACCGCTCCACGGGAAAACGGATTTCAGACAATTAAATCCCCAAATGGTGTCACAAAACAACAAAAACATCACAAACAAGCAACACAAAAACAAAGCAATAAACATTGCCGGACACAAGTGCTCTCGCACTTAACCTCTTGGCAAAGAAAATAGATGTCGAGGTTCAAATTATCACTCTCCTAATTCCCCAAGAAGGCTACAATAGCCGGACCGCTCCACGGGAAATAGGTTTTCGACGATTTCACCTCATTATGACATCACCAAAAGGGTTAACACCCACCAAAAATAGGTCCAAATGTTGGAAAAATTGCACATGCTTAACGGTAAACCCTCTAAAGGCACCCTTGCACAAGTCATCTTGGGTCAAGCGACTCGTCGCTTCTCTCACAAAGGTCATTCCCTCATCGATTCGTCGCTTGAGGGGGTAGTCACACTTAGTCACCAACCAACAATCACACACCCAATTAAGGAAAACGACATGCATTCAAAGAATCATTGACAAAGACAATCACGCTCCTGCTTGGGGCAGTAAACAAGCAACAATCAAATCAATCAAACACTTGGCATTTCGTGAATCATGAATACAAGGTTCCCCTGAGGTAAAAACGCCCTTCGCCTATTCATGACTGATCAATGTCTAAGTTCAAGTCACACCTCACCAAAACAAGTTAACACTTGAAATCAAATTCCTTAGCTCGTCAGAAGCAAGGATTCAAGAATGCATGCCCTTTCCATACTTGGGGCATCAAAAGTTGGTTAGGTTACCAAGAAACCCTAATCATTAGTGCTTTGGTTATCTATTTTTGCTCAAGACCGCGTCACCCGCAGCGCTTCCCAAAAAGGGGCATCTCGGAGACACCAAAACAGCACCAATCCGATTATGTGACCGCAAACACTGATCGCTTTGACAAACACAGCCCCCAGGGCAGCCCTCAGAGGTCAAACAATGGTCCTAACCACTTCCATAGCAATTTTGTAAGGTCAGGAAGCAATTTGGTACATTTAGACACTTTGCCCAAGCACTCGCCTCACCCAGGGACGATTACTAACTTGCAATCGTCTCACCCAGGGATCGATTGTTGTAATCATCCCACCCAGGGACGATTACCAAGTTTAACAGGCAAAACGATAAACGACGCCAAGTGGCAGCCCGAACAGCTCGCTTGATGACTCTTGCCTTGCACGCGTGTGTAGGTGGACAGAAGGGCCGTTAGAGGACTGTCACAAGAAGCAATTATGAAAACACAAGTCAATGGAGGACTCCCCTCCCTCATGAGGAGACATGACTGCCACATGGCGCCTATGACCAACACATGGCGTTTGTGCTTCCTTCCCAAAGGAGACCCCTTGGGTCTATAAAAGGTGAGACTTTTCTCACCCAAAAGATAGAGGTTGAAGGAGTTTTCAAGCAACGAAGTGCTGCCGAGTTGAAGACCCACTTGCATCCCTTTTGGTTCACCTTCCCACATCCACCAATCTCTTTTGCAAGGGAGGTTGTTGGGTGGCCTTTGGAAGCTCGAACCTGACCCAAATCCAACACATGGACACCTGAACCAACCAATTCGCCGACCCCCACTCCTAAGAGATTTTGGGCCCATCCCAAGTGGATTGGTGCCAAAATCAAGTTCCATCGGTGGGCTGCCCACTTGGGCACCCCGCACCTTTTGGATTTAGTTGTAGTTCATTTTCTCGTCATTTGTTCATATTCCATGTTATTCTCTCATTGCTCAATAGTTCAGAATCTTGAATCTTGATTTCAAAAGGTTTTCATCGAATATTATCATGCTTTTGTTATTTTGGTTGTCCCACTGACTTGCAGGTAACAACGTCCAATTTCTCGGTGATGGAGGCCAAATTGGGAGAATCCGACCATCTGGGTCGTCCCAAAATGGCCCCAATTACATAACCCCCTTGTTTGCAGTGCATTTTGCAGTGTCTCGAGAATCGACATTGGAGCAGCGGCAGGTCGGCTTCTTCAACACAATATCAATCGTCCCTACAGGGGACGATTAACAGCAGCAATCGTCCTTCCGAGGGACGATTAACAGTAGCAATCGTCCTTACCAGGGACGATTACCAGGTAAAAGCAGATTGGCCGGCTGTCTCTGGGGCAATGGCCTTTTGGTAACATTTTCTCGTCTTCTCGTCAAGTTTTCAAGCCATTTGGACTCACCGTATTTACCGTTTCAGGCAGATGTTTACATGCATATTTCGTTGATTTTAGAGAACGAACCCCTTTCCTTTGCAAAGCAGGTGCTACTGACATTTTTATTGTTTCTTTGATTGCAGGAAAAGCAATCAGAGGTGAAGAACTTATCCACATCAGCGGCGGCAACATCTTGGCCCGCCCATTGCAATCGTGGGCACGCGGGAAGAGGAAGACTAGGTCACACATTGTAATGAAGACAAATTTAACGCTCCTAGCCCCCAAAAGGGGAGGAGACGTCTATGTAACCGAGGATAAGATATTTGAATAAAGAGGGCTGTGATTTCTTTACATCTTGTCTTTCGTTTCCAAGTTGTCTCCTTTCTCTGTTTTAGTGCATAGGATCAAAGCGTTACATTTTTGTCTTATGTTGCATAACTAGTGTTTCCTTTGCCCGTAATCTCGTGCTTTCATGTTGAACATATAGTGCTACCACCTTTTTATCATATAGTAAATCTCCCTTGGTTAACTCAAACACCGTTCAAATCCGCTTAGGTGTGAGGTGGTAGATAGCCTTTCCATTCTCATTCACAATGGAATGGCTCTGTGGATCGTAAGATATTACAACCCACAATAATAGGTATGGATAGAAGAGAACCTGAGGACACACCAACTTTGCCAAATTGGTGTTCCAATGGTTGCTAGCAACACCCTTCTTATATTTTGACTCATAATCCCTCAAAAAGACTATTTTTAATACATGATGGGGTTAGCTACGATCTTCCATACTGGCCTAAAAATAGAATTCAGCCAGCTCCTCTTCATTCCAAACCTGGTGTCCAAGCTTCCTAGATATCACATTTTTAAATGGCACTCTCTCTTCAAAAGCCTCAATTTTGCCTTTCTTAGCACTTGAACTCGAAGATGCCATTGCTCTCACTTACGTAAATTCTATCCTTCTAAGCTCTTAGAAAAACCCTCAACTCTCATACACTACTCAATCACTAAACACTTCTGTAAATACATTAGTGATAGGTTTCTTTTGGAAATAGGGGGTTTTATAACATTTATTTGAGTCGAGGTCATCTAATGAGGGGATTTGGTTGGTTTTTTATGACCATCCTGGGCTCGCCACATTTTTGGTCTTTCACACGTTCTATTTGAATGACATGCTATTGGTTTATTTTGAGTGAACATGCCTGCATGGATCCGAGGATGATCCTTATGTGTCTTGATTCATCATTATTGGATGAGATTTATACCATCGGTATTTGCTCTTCAATGTAGATGTTTTATAATTATTACTCATTTCAAGACCACCTTGGTTAGTGGTCTGACTAAGCATTTTGGTACGTCCTTTTAGGCATGGAGGCCATATGGTGCTCGAATTTCAGCATTTGTAGCCATTTATTGCTCTCGGAAAATTATTTTGGCTTCTCTCTAATTTGTGCTAGCCGATGGCAGCAAATCCTCAATCGATTGGCCTCATAAAGTTTCCTACACAAGAAACCACTAATCAGCAAGGTTAAATTAATTTGGCTGGACAATTAGACATACCTCATGCTTGGTTCACCTACCAAGCTAATTTTTCACATGATGGCTTCACTTATCGAGGCATTGGTTCTCAAAATACTTTGACTGAATGACTACTTTATTTTTTGAGTCGATCGATCACTAGTATGGGAAGCTCGATCGAGTGATGTGTCGAAGGAGCTGATCAACTTCTATTTGTCACTTATTTACCGATCGGTTTTAGCTCGTAGATAACTCATGGGAGCCAATCGGCTTTCTCTTGTAATGCGTCAGTCAACGATATTTTTGGTGAGTGTTCAAACTTTCGGCACATCCTTGTTACTTAGGAGGTGATCGGTTCCTTTCTTGTTTTTTCTAGTCGAGAAGTCTTCCTCCTGCATCGGATTATCTTTTAAAGTTAGGAGTCGATCGATTAGTATTTCTTTTTTGGGAGCTGATCAGTCGGTGGACCCTACAAGTTAATCGAATAGTTGATGGTCTTTTTTTCATCGATGGAGTGGTTGACTAGTAATCTATATTGGATCGGCTGGCCAGCACTGGTCGGGAGCCGATCGGTCAGTTAGAGTAGTTTGAGAGCTGATCGGTGTTCAAGGGTGATCAAAAAGATCTATCGGTTGGATTTTAGCATTTGTGAGCCGATCGTCTAACTTTAATTGAACCTGAGAGGATTTTTAGTCTTATTCTTCGGTTCAATCTTATTAACGTGCAATCGTCTGATTTCTTTAGATTGAGCATGGCCCTTAGATTAATTTTGAGGTGTTCGAATGTTAACTTGGTGGGGTGCATGCCCTTAGGTTTTAATTAATTATCATTCTCTTTAACCTTAGGCTTTCGTACTTTGAGACCATGGTGAATGATTTAACCAATTTATGATTAAGGGATTTTATTAATTGGTTCTAGGATTCAAGGAAAATATTATGAAGGTTAAAATTTGACTTGGGGAGTAAATCAATTTTTTTTGCCCTTACCACTTGAGCTATTTTTGAAAAATGAAGCCCACATTATTAAGGCTAAGGTTTATACTTTATCAATCAACCAATAAAAATTTGAATTACTCACAACAATTTTTTTTTTAGGCAAAGACCAGCAACACTAACAATTTGATTGAAACCAAAAAAATTAAATTTGGGGGTTTCAAATTTGAGTCAATTTTGGCTCCAAAACCACCTTCCTCCTACTTATCACAGCCTCCTTCTTTGTAGGTATTATCTCTTGACCACCCTGACCTTTCTCCCCATAAAGTAGCATCTCCCAACTTTCCATTATGCAAAGCCACTCCCTTTCCTCTTTTTTCCCTTTAATTCATCATATAATCTATGCCATTCCATCTATTTTCCACTAGCATGCTACCTCTTGTCTTCACCATCACATCGGTCCCCCCTTCGTCCTTTGTTAAAGTTTTTTGATATTAATCTGTTCAATACCCAACAACATATCATAATGACCAGAACAAGCAGAAGAAAATAAATTGTGTATAAGTATAAATCCTTCGTTTAAAAGAGTAGAAGAAGAAAAACAAATAGGCCAACCCATTTCAGTGGAAAAGCTCCCTTCAAACCAAGAGTGAACTACAAAAATTGATTCAAAGCCACACCAACTGGACAACATACAAAATAGATTCAATCAAATACTGACAAGTGTAGGGCTGAAGACAGACCAAGAATAACATAATCAAGAACCAAAGGCTATAAAAGGAAGCTAAAAATATTTCTAGACTATTGAGTCAAATATTTGGAGACTTTTTTGTTACCTAATTGGAACAAAGAGAGTTGGAGATTTTTGTTACATTATTTGAACATAATATCTTCATTGTATTGATAAATTCTAAGGGAAAAATAGTTTAAAAGCTTCTTGCTTACTCTGCATGTAATGACATTTTAAATCAATAAAATTCTAGGTCTTTTTCCTATTATTTATTTATATCAGTTTGGCTTGTTACTACGTAATGGGTTAACATTATTTGAATGCATTGTGTACATTTCTCTCGTTGGTCAACTTTTAGTTTTATTATAATATTTGATTAATTCTAAGAGCACCGATTTTTCTTTTCCCCCTTCTCTATGTTCCTATCAAATATGTTGTTAAATTTCTATAACAACCAAATGAATCTAGGAATCGGTCTACATAAGGCATAATAAATGATTATTTTCCTACTTGGTAATTATTAATACATCTAGTATAATCATAATATAGAGTGTGTGATCAATTTTTTATCATAATTTACCACTAGGTTTTCCTTACCCATTCTATAGTGTTTTTTTAATGATTTTTGTTTTTATCAGAATGAAGAGGTAGGTTGGCCAAAGCATGTAATAGATCATTGGTTTCAAACAATTTATTTTAGCATAACAATCAAATCCTATGGATGCAAGAAATGGTTCCAACTGGTAGTCCCTCCATATAAGACAAAAGCAAAGTTGCAAGCTCAAGTGCATCAGACCAGGCGAGTTGCAGACACAGTAATGACAAGATCAAGGAGGACCCTCCTAAGGACAAGTTTTAAATTCAGATACTTTGGAGGATAGACAATGCAACGACAAGGTACCATATTTATAAAATATTTATTGTTCTCCTATATTTGTGATTCTACACATCATTGTCTCAAATTAGTTTCTGCTATGATCCAATTCTATGATTCTAAAAATAGAGTGATAAAAACCTCTGAAGGCACTCCCCTATTCTCAATTACCAAAGAGTTTTGTCATTTTATTCTTCATAGGAGTAAGACCACCCTTAAAACCCAGGCCATTTAACATAACAGAGCTAGCAAGGACATATACTAGATTGGTGACAATAGAAAAAAAGGAAGCTATAGAAAAATATTGGCAATTTTGGGTAATTTGGGTACATTGCCTTTGCTCAAGTGTAGAAGTTTTCATTGATGTCAAGAAGCTCTTGAAGGAATTTGATTTAATGTTAGATTATTCAGAGCATGGACAGTGAGTTTCCAAGAAGATCATAGTAGCTCTTTTGCAAAATATCAAAGAAAAATACAAGTTAGAAAAAGTATGCAACAGGATGGAAAGACTGTCACGATTTCGTGACATGTTAGAGGAGAGAGAAAGTGTTGGAAAAACTGTCGCGATTTCGCGACATGTTAGAGGAGAGAAAAAGAGCTGGAAAAACTGTTGCGATTTCGTGACATGTTGGAAGAGAGAGAAGAAGTAGGGAAAACTGTCATGATTTTGCGACATGTTGGCAGAGAAGAAGAGCAAGGTGGAAAGTGTCGCGATTTCATGACATGTCACATTTTCACGACTTGAAAAGAGCAGGAAGGCCGAGAAGGAAAAGTGTCACGATTTTGCGACATATTGCAAGGAAGATTGTACGGACGAAAAAGTGTCACAATTTTGCGACATGTTGCAGGAGAGGAAGTCCGAAAGAAAAAGTGTCGCAATTTCGTGACATGTTGCCGAAGAGGGAGTCCAAAAGAAAAAGTGTCACGATTTCGCAACATGTTGCAGGAGAGGGAGTCCGAAAGGAAAAGTGTCATGATTTTGTGACATGTTGTAGGAGAAGGAGTCCAAAAGGAAAAGTGTCATGATTTTGTGACATAATGTAGAAGAGAGAGTCCGGAATGTGAGTTGTCACGATTTTGTGACAAGTTCGAAGAGAGAGAAAGTAGCAAGATAAAGTGTCATGATTTCATGACATGCTGCAGAACTCAAAGTGAGAACTATCATGATTTCATGACATGCAGCAAAGGGAAGAGTCTAAAATGAGAAGCGTCACGATTTTGCGACAGGCTACAAAGAAAGCGTACGAAAGCTAAAAGCGTCATGATTTCATGACAGGCATAAAAGATAGCAGACGGCAACAGAAGTTTCATGATTTCACGATAGAAACTGATAGCATGTCTTCCATAGGTAAAGTGTCACGATTTCATGACAAAAGCAGAAAGGAAGGTTATGAAGACAAAAGTGTCACGATTTCGTGACATGTTCCAGTTTCACGGGCGTAAGACAGAGAAGAGCTTAAGGCAGCAAAAGTGTCATGATTTCATGACATGTTCCAGTTTTGTGGGTGTAAGGCAGAGATAAGCTCAAGGCAGCGAAAGTGTCACGATTTCGCGACATGTTTCATTTTCGCTAGTGCAAGCCAAGAAGTGGATAATAAAGCGAGAAGTGTCATGATTTTGTGACAAGAGCTTAGTCAAAGTCGTCAAAGGCTAAAGTGTCGCAATCTCATGACAAAAGCCAAAAGAAAGTGTATGGCTGCAAAGGTGTCGCGATATCGTGACATGTAGTTTCGCGAGAAAAGCTACAGAACCACAGAGGCAGTTGAAGCCGACAGAGTTAAATTTGAGCCAACGTAATTTAAGGGTAACAGCCGACTAAGACCAAGGTTTAACTATTGAATGTGTTAGTATAAAAGGAGGGCTATTTGGAGAGTTAAAGTATCGATTTTTAAGTGTGCATTCGAAGTGCGACATTCGCAGATAGAGGGCGGGGAGAAGTTCGATCGCCAAGAAGTAGAGTGCAAAAGTCGATTACAGTGTACAAAGTGCATTTCATCAAATATTCTAAGTAAGATTGCAAGGAAGCAGAGTGTGCAAAGTATATGCTGCTGTGATTGCGCAGAGGTGCAAAGGTTGAAGTTTGATCAAGTGCAGCTGTGATTGCACAAAAAGAATGAAGGACTATTTTTTTTTTTGTGCAGACCAAAAAAAGAGGACAAAGACATTTGTGCCAGACTGAAGGACTATGTTTGGTGCAAATCAGAGAAAGAGATCGAGGACATTTGTGCTAGATCGAAGGACTGTGTTTAGTGCAATTTTGAGGACCAGCTTTGGAGGTGATAGAGTTGAGGATAGAGGTCTCTAGCTAGAACAGGGAAGACAAGTGTCTTCTGTGGATAGAGTTCCATTTGCTAAGGGCATAGGAGGCAGAGGTCTTCTAGAGGATCACCAGCCAGAATAGAGCTAGGGAATTGGTGTCTCCTTTGGGTTGGTGCCCATAAAAATTGTAATCGGGAAAGGTATTCCTAGATTTTATTTGATAAAATTTAGTGAAATATTTTATCCGTGGAGTAGCCCGCATTAGGTAAACCACGTAAATTTTTGTGTCTCTATTGTGGATGGTGTTTTGTGCATTGCTCTGCTATTGATATTGCTTTCTATACACTACATAATATTGATTTGAAAGTTGATTTGGAGGAAAAAGTAAAAAGCGGTCTTATATTGTTCACCCCCCCTCAGTATAAGCTTGTGTTCTTCAATTGGTATCAGAGCGGGTGCCTTCGAAAAGTTTAATAGCTTGAAGAAAAAGCTAGCAAAGAACACAATGGCTATTTTTGATGGATCAAATTTTGGTCTTTGGAGTGCAAGGATGAAGGTTTATCTAATGGCACTTTGTTGCAGAACTTATTATTATTAAACATGAACCATTCACCAATATGCAGAAATATCAAATCATTCATCCCCAATACATTATCCACAATAACAATCCACAAATGAGAGAGAGATAGATAATACCCTTAAGGTAGGGCAACACCAATAATAATCCTTAAGGAAGGAATAACTCCACAAGATCTCCCAAGATGAGAGGCCACTTCATGGGCACGACGATTACATAATATTCTTCTTCAAAGATATGAATATCCTTACAATGATAAATATATCTTCTTTATATATCCATAGTCTTATTCTACTTTGGAGAGCCTACTACTAATATTATATTATATTAAAATATAATATAATATTATAATACAATCAACCTTGGGTTATGTGTGGCCCATGCCAACCCTTATACAATATAATAATATATCCCCAAATATCTATTCCTAGGTACCCTACCATGCCACCCTCCTTACAAATGTTTTGTCCTTGAAACATATGAAGAAACCTGATAGTATGATTTGCTAAGCAATTTTAGCAATTGGTACCAATCTCGATCATCCATACATCCAAGTGAAAATTGATTATGCTAGTATGCCATTTTGTTACTTGAGTATCCAAATCTGCTTCGTTGGCTCCACGCTTCTGCTGCTGTATTTTGATAACTTGAATGAAATGTCCACTTGTTCCTTGATGCTAATGAACCATGCTGAAAACCATTATCACTATGCTTTCTTTGCCAAACACTTCCATAGTTGGTGCCCTATTGATTACATGTAAAACCATAATGTTGTTGCCTTGAACCATGCCTCCAATATTGTTTCCGCTCATGGTGGTGTGGATGGCGATATGGTGCAACCTTTACTTGATGTTCTACCGTCTTTGACTTTTCAACCTTTGGCTTCATTGTTATAAATTCTTCTACACCTTGTTCTTTCATGTTATCTTTGTTTGGTGTGTCCTTGTGCTCTTCTATCAAATATTCCTTGGACTCTGTTGTTGCTATCGCCTTCGTGGATTCTGTTTCTTGTTCTTCAATTTGTTCTTCTACAACCACTTCTTGATTTTCCTTGTATCCTTGCTCCTCAAGCTGAGAAATATCCTGCAATGTTATTTCCACTAAATTAGTTACTGCTACTTCTTTCATGGAATCTATTGCTACTATCACCTTCTTAGATTCTGTTTCATGTTCTTCAATTTGTTCTTCTACAATCGCTTCTTGATTTTCCTTGTATCCTTGCTCCTCAAGCTGAGACATATCCTACAATGTTATCTTCTTTTTCTTGTACCATAACTTCATAAACTTCTTTTGCACATTAATGTTAACAGTACCCAAAGAATCTAACCAAGGATAACCAAGAACAATATCATCATCATCCATCTCAATAGCATAGAAATCTGAATGTAAAACATATTTATCCATGGTGATCTTCAAATCTTTAAAAATCTTAACATTCTCACCCTCTAGCTATATGTCCTTAATTTTTGTTGCTTGAACTTGCAACTTCTTAGCCAAAGCAATATTAATAAAATTATATCTGCTACCAGAGTCAATGGAAATAATAATTTGTTCCTTTTGAATGCTTCCATGAACCTGCAAAATAGACTTTTTAGATTTAAAAAAATTCCTTTGTCCATTTTCTAATTTATCTTCCACCACAGGTATGGTTTCCTCTGTCTGCATACTGACATCTTTTTATCTTCCCTGAACTTTTCCTCTTTCATCTTGAGTAATTTTATTTCTTTTTCATAGTCGTCGATCAAATCCCTTAGGTGATCTACATAATATGGGTCCCATTTACTCAAGAATGCATGCTCTATTTCATCCCAAGTGTATTCATTATTCCTTTCTTTACGAAACTTATCCAACCAAAACAAAGCTTCCCCTTGAAGACATATACCAAGCAAGGCTTTCCCCCATGAGACATTACAACATCGAGATCTAAAATTTTTCCACCATTCTCGGGCATCAATATCATCTTCTCCAGAAAAACGTTGGATTACCATTGTTCATGCCCTAATGCAATAAGTTTTTTTTTTTTTTTTTTATAATAAATATCATGCCCTAAAGCAAACTAGGGTTTTATGGAAAAAAAAATATCTTCCCACCAATTTGAAGCTAAAAATCCCAAAGACAACTACATCTACAATTTTTCTTCCAAACAAAATAAAGTGCAACTGATTTGCTTACCCAAACTAAACAAATTGTCTTTTGAAAAATTCGTGACTTGAAAATTCGTCACTTTCCTTATTCCAGATGGCTGAATTCAAAAGGTCGTATCTCCATCAATATTTCTTGGATTCATTCATATGACCACTCATTTTAAAGCTCTTCAAATTTTGCACAATCTGATCCAAGAATCGCCTCAATCGGATTAGCTGTCGCAAAGATATGGCTTCTGAAAGATGAGACGTTTTTCCAAAAAAAATCTATGAAATTTGTCACTATTCTTGTTTCGGATGACTAAATTCAAAAGGTCGTATCTCCATCAATACTACTCGTATTCCTTCATATGACCACTCATTTTAAAGCTCTTCAAATTCTTCACAATTTGATCCAAGAATTGCCTGAATCGGATAAACTTGCACAGAGATATGGCTCCTAAAAGATGAGATGTTTTTCCAAAAAAAATTGCCCTAATTCTAGGGTTTCACACAAAAATCTCCACTTTGCCAAAATCGTTGCTCTGATACCACTTGTTGCATAGTATTATTCTACTTTGGAGAGCCTACTACTAATATTATATTATATTAAAATATAATATAATATTATAATACAATCAACCTTGGGTTATGTGTGGCCCATGCCAACCCTTATACAATATAATAATATATCCCCAAATATCTATTCCTAGGTACCCTACCACACTTGGGAATGAGGTTTGGGAAGTGATTGAAGATGGGTACACTATTCCTAAAAATGGTCCTTATACTAAAGAAGACAGGCTCCTACATCACAGCAATTCAAAAGCAATGAATGCAATCCTGAAGGGTTTACAGAAGGCGGATCTTACCAAGGTGATTCACTGCAAGACAACTAGTGAAATGTGGAAACAACTGTAGGTGGTTCACACAGGTGATGTAAATGTCCAAAAGGCCAAGTTGAGACACTTCAAAGGTATGTTTGAACAACTCAAGATGAATGATGATGAAAATATTAGTGACTACATGCTTCGTATGGATGAGGTTGTTAACTCCATGAAAGACTTAGGTCTTGAGCTTGCTGAAAATGATGTTTGTGATAAGATTTTAAGATCTCTTCCTAATAGATTTAGTGAAAAGATTTTTGCTATTGAGGAAGCTAAAGATTTGGATAAGTTGAAAAAGGATGAGCTCCATAGTATACTTGCAGCATTTGAGTTGAGAACTCAAGTGAAGGTTGATGTCAAGAAAGAAGCAGCTTTCAAAGCTACCAAGAAATCCAAGGGTAAATAGCTTCAAGAGAGTGATGAGTCTTCTAGTGATGAAGAGGCATATTATAGCAAGAAAGACAAGTTCTCTAGAAAGCACAAAAGCATGAAAAATATAAGATGTTTCAATTGTGGAAAGTTTGGTCATTATGCTACTAATTGTACTATTTCCAAGAATGAAAGTGATGAAGAGAAACAGGTTTCTAAGAGCAAATATTCTGAAAAGTACAAGCATCATAGGAAGAACAAATATGAGCACAACAACCATGGAAAGAGGTATTCTCACAAGCACAAGAAGATTTTCTACCTAGACAAAGCAAGTAAGTGTTCTAGTAGTGATACTAAAAGTTCTTCAAGTGATAGTGAAAATGAGATGTTGTTCATATCAGAAAAAGAGGAAGAACCAAAACATAGATTCATTATCATGAAATGCTTTAGATGTGGAAATTTTGATCACCTTGAGGATGATTGCACAAATAATGAATTGGTTACTAGTATGTATGACGATGCTTCAGAAAACTATAAGGAAGATGCTTGCATGGTTTTTGAAAAGGGTAGCACCTCTAGTGATAAGAAATATGGAAAAGACTCTGATGATTCAAAAAGCAAACAAATAAAGGATCTTGAAAGTGAACTTAGTAGTGCTCTTAGTGCTTTGAAAAAGGAAAGAAAGAAGAATGCCAGACTCCAGGATAAGTTAGATGAATGTTGTATGGAAAGAGATGATCTTATAGAAAATCTTGATTTCTCTATAGCTAAGACTCAAGAACTCAAGGTTGAGTTAGAGTCCAAGGTTCTTAAATATAGTCAATTAGAACAAAAAATGGCTTCTTTGGAAGTGGAAAATAAAGAGTACAAGGATAAGCTATATAGGTTTCAAGATAGATCCAAAAGGGTTAAGTCTCTCATCAAAGGTCAAAGAAAACCAACAGATAAAATAGGCCTTGGTTTTTTTGAGCCGCACAAGGAACATGTTGGGGAATCTAGCAAGAGATTTCAAAAGGAAGAGAATTCTAATGAAGAAAGTACTTAAGATCATGAGTCCGTGAGTGATAGATGTGCAAAAATAGAAAACGAAATTCATATTGAGAAGAAGAAGTTTTCGGGACCCAGGAGGTCGAATAAAAGAAAATTTCACTGCAGATGTTTTGCGTGTCACAGGTTTGGTCACATGGTTGTACATTGCATGGCTCAAGTGAAGAAAGTAAATGAAAAATTCAAAAGTGCTAGTTTCTTTCGAGGGTATTTCTACTCTTGTCAACAGTTCAGGCACAAGGCAGTCTATTATGAGATAAATAACAGGCTCAGCTAGAATAGGATTAATCAGAATAGGTTTGGGCAGAACTGGCGATTCAAAGAACAGGTATGCCTAAAAGAAATAACATTGTTACCTATTATAAGTGCAACAATGGAGGTCACACGACTAGACAAGTGTAGAGCTGATCTTCCAAGGTACAGGAACAGGAATAGTGGTATGAACAGGTCCAAGGATCAAGGCATGAACAAAAATAGGGATGAGAACAAGAACAAGAATAGGAAAATGGACAATGAGTTCAAGAGAAGGCTTGGCAAGGAAGTTATAGACACTAATTATGATCAGTGCCTAATGGGAGTTTTACTCCCACCCCTATTTTAATCACCTCATCAGTAGGTGGGGGAGGGACTAAGCTAAGAGGCTCATTCTTAGTCCCAAGCCCCAAAGGTGACCCTTTGCCATTGATGACAAAGGGGGAGAGATATGAGTAAGGGGGAGAAAAACCTCAAAGGCAGATTCTCAGTGTTAGCACAGCTGGTTTTAGTTTTGGCTCTTGAGATGTGTTTTCAATAAAGGTTTGCCATCAATGACAAAGGGGGAGATTGTTGGCAATTTTGGGTACCTTGGGTACATTGCCTTTGCTCAAGTGTAGAAGTTGTCATTGATGTCAAGAAGCTCTTGAAGGAATTTGATTTAATGTCAGATTATTCAGAGCATGGACGAGTGAGTTTCCAAGAAGATCATAGTAGCTCTTTTGCAAAAGATCAAAGAAAAAGACAAGTTAGAAAAAGTATGCAGTAGGCTGGAAAGACTGTCGTGATTTCGTGACATGTTAGAGGAGAGAGAAAGTGCTAGAAAAACTGTTGCGATTTCACGACATGTTAGAGGAGAGAAAAAGAGCTGGCAAACTTGTCACGATTTCGCGACATGTTGGAAGAGAGAGAAGAAGCAGGCAAAACTGTCATGATTTTGCGACATGTTGGCAGAGAAGAAGAGCAAAGTGGAAAGTGTCACGATTTCATGACATGTCACATTTTTGTGACTTGAAATATCAAATATGGATCTCTTTATTGATATTTAAACTCGGTTACATGTCGGTACCTCTTAGGGATATCCATTTCGATACTATAAGTTACAAATAGGCAAAGAGTTCCCCTTTCATGAAGAGGTGGTGCACTTATAAAATCTTCTCAGTTATGCACATGGAAATGTATGAGGTCTTATAGATGCCTCATTCTCCAAGTCTATTTCCTAGAGGGATTCCTTTTGATCTTATATGTTGCAAACTTCATCCGATGTACCTGTGGCCCTGCAAGCAATGAAACAACAATGCACGTTTAGGTGTTTGAGATTGCATCCCTAGATGAGGTTGTTATTAATCAAAGAATGTAATTTTAATATAATGAAACTATGTCGTGAAATCATGTAAATCTATGCTAATGATATGAAAACATAAATAAGTAGAATAAAATATGCTATGTCTAAAACCTAATCTAAGCCTGTGGGCCACTGTCCAAGACATCGATCGCTAAGGTAAACCTTGCTCTCTTTGCCCCAAAACTATGGGTCAAAGCTTGTATCTAATATTGAAATAATAGGTGTTATTCTCTTCAATCTGTCAGAGCTTCGCCATACACATGATCTCAAAGAGAACTCTCCAAGTCTCAAAATCTCTCCTAAAAAATATATATATCTCTCTCTAATTTGATAAAATAAGGATCCCCTATGGATGTCCCTTGATGCTCTTAGTATTCCACATTTTATAGTGTGAAACCCTAGGTCTATGTCCAAGCCCTAGAAATGAATTTCTCATGCATGCAAGTTAGCATGTGAATATTTTGTCCATTTTCTATGTTTGAAGGTCAGTTAACTGAAATATAACTGCCCGCTTGAGTCTTCTATGCAAACTGGTCGTTAGCATGAGAAGATTTTGTCATTTAATTATGCTTGGAGGTCAGTTAACTAAAGTATAAATATAAAAAAGTCTCCTATGTGAACTAATCATGAAAATGAATGCAAATTTACTCCCACTCACCTTTATTGCATGCAGACTACCACTTCCACCTATGATTAGGCATGATTATTGGTAAATTACTTCTTATGGCTTAGTCACCGTTGTTTGTAGTGACTAAGATCTCACCCACTATCATATAAAGTGGCTAAGGTCTAGCCACTCTAGGATTGAGTGGCTAAGATCTATCTACTCTTGGCTTGAGCGACTAAGCTTGGATGGCTTGAAAAGGTCCCAATTGAGTGGTGAGAACCACTGTTGATGCTTGCAAAGTCCAAGATTATGTCTTATGATCTTATGAATGTGTCTATGTGATAATATCCCCTAAGCATGACATGATTTAGATGTCTACATGAATTTTCACCATTTTTTCCATTTTTTTCAATTCTTGATAACCTATTATTCATATTATTTAGCATCTTTGTCATTTGACTAGCCAATTTTTCCACTGGATCAATTTCAACTTTTCTTTGTATATCAAATGCTATTTTTTTTGGCTTTCTTTTTGGCATGTTAACTTCTAAATAGTAAGGCTTCATATTACCACTTTCAAGCATATTTCTTTCTATATCCATTGCCCTTTCCATGAAATCATCAATAGTAGTGGATTGTTCTTGTCTTAGCTCATAGTTAAACTCTCCTTGAAAAGAATTTTTATAAAAACAAATATACTGAATGTCACTTGGCCTACAGTTGGCAGGGATTTTGTTTCTGGTTTTTGAAAATATTCTATTAAAATCACTGTCATCCTTATTTTCTTTTTTTTTCATGGTGGCTAATTCGGTTAACAGAGATTATTCATTTTTCCTTTCACCATATTTCTTTAGGAAGACAGTTTCCATTTTGGTGAAGTTTGGAATATCATTATTAGGAAGATAATTAAACCATTCCCTAGCATCCTTTTCTAAGGTTTGTAAAAAAAACCTTAATACTACATATTCATGCTTAACTTCTAAACTATCCATAACATACAAGAAACTCTTGATATGATCTTCCCCAGTTATTGCACTATTTACAAATAATTTGGGGAGATATTTGTGAGCTTTAGTAGGTAAGGTATTAATATTTGATGGTAAAGCAAAAGTCCTATACCTGTTAGTCCTCCATAAATGAACATTAGGCTAGGCCATAGTTACCATATGATTTAAATTCATAGTGGCACCACCTATAAGGATATTATTCTAGGTAGCCTAAGTATAATCTAATTGGTTATCTATAGTAGTATTACTATTAATTTGATGGGGTAAATAATTGTATATATCTTCTACTACAATATTTAAACATTCATCTCTAGAAACAATAGCAGTAATAATATCTTGATTTTTCTTAACGTTGCTAGAATTAGATTTGCTATAATATGACAAATTATTGAAAAAGGGAGATTTCTAGGTATGTATAAATACCTCTGGATCTTCAAGTTATGGAAATAGCTCCTTACTGCTTCTCCTAGTGTTCTCTAGAACGTTATGTTCTCTTTTTTTTTTAATTTTTTCTTTTGGGTTTGTCCAACAGAGTTGCCAGCACCGTTCTATAGAAAGAACAAAGTATAATCTTACCAAAAATGCTTGATATTATCACTCATCCTCATAGGAGTGGGTTCTTAGATAAATTCAAGAAAATAAAGAAACAAGAATTACGTAAAGAAAGTAAAAAAACATGGGCAAAATAAAGAATGTAAAAACAAAGAACATTAAACCCAATGTTCTTTTAATTTAAAATAGCCACCCATTGTTTAAAATAATGTCATTGAAGAAAACTCTTTAAGAAGATAATTGAATCTTTCTTAATAAGTCCTCCTCGGCAACGATGCCAAAAAACTATTGGAACCAATTCTTGCATCCATAGGAAATCAATTGTCATGCTATAAGAACCTATTTGAAACCAACGAGCTATTACAGGCTTTGGTCGACCTACCTCATGTTCTGTTAAACCTGAATATTGCTATAAAATATGGCATAATAGGTAAGGAAACCCCAACAACAATTCTACATTTAAACTTCTAATTTACACACTCCAGATTTATATTCAACTATAGTATTCTTATTAAAATGACCAAGCATAAAAATAACCAACTGTTATGCCTTATGTATACCGGTGCCTAGATTCATTGGGTTGTTATATCAATTTAACAACTACTTTAATCATGAAAAAAAATAAGAGGAGAAGGAAATTAGCATTCTTGCTTTCATTCGAATATCGTAACAAAATAAAGAGTTAACAAACGAAATAAACATTATAATGCATTCAAATAATGTAACCCATTATACAGATACACACAATACTGAGACAAAGAAATGATAGGAATAAGATTCAAAATTGTATTTATTTATGGAAAAATTACATGCAGAGTGGGTAGAATGCCTTTTAACTCTGTTTTTCTCAAAATAATACAATAATACAATAGATAAGACTTTGTTCAAATGATGTAACAGGTCACTACTATTCTTATTATTCCAATATGGTAACAAAAGAATATCTGAATCCTAAGCTCAATAGACTAGAAATATTCTCAACTTCTCTGGCACTTTCCTATCATATGATCCTGCACAGCAAGGGGAGGAAGAAAGAGTGAATAAGAGAAAATAGACATAAAGAAATACAACAACACAACTAACAGGGCACTCAAGTATACCTCTTAGAAAAAATGTTATTCTCTAGTTGCTTGATGTAGAATCTGAACCTGCCTGCTTCCTTTTATAGTTGTTGGTTCTCAATTCTATTATTCTTGGTTCATTCTTGTTTGTACACTTGTCAACATCTGATTGAGGAGGGGGGAGAATTATCTATTATCATCTAAACACCTTTTCCTTGCCTTTGTCTGTAGCTATTCCTGTGGAGGTTGATCCTATAACTGACTCATTAGCTAGTTTCTTAATTTTCTCTATGTCATCAGCTGTGGCCCCCACCAATTTAGCAATACGAAGCCATACTTCCATGTGGATGATTTTTTGTTGAGAGACTCTATCCAGTATTCATGAAGCCTTGATTCTATTTTCTTTCAAGATCGAGTCTTTGTATTGAAATAAATAGAACTGACTATGTATGTGTTTGGCTTCAAAAAAGAACTAGACCACCAACTTGTCATCGTAACGCTCATAAAAGTTGACTTCTTTCAGATGTTTTATAATGGTTTTTTTGAAAACACCTTGGCCCATTAATGTGGTTGGATCAATTCCTGACAGTATCACTGTGGTTGTTAGATTTTGTTCAACATTTTCCAGTTCTTTAATCATCAACTAATATTTGGATCTCTCATTGACGTAGTTGGTGATTTTTTCATGTTCATCCAAGAAGCTTTGACTTTGGTCATCTGTAGTTATTACTTCCTTGGTCTTAATCTTATTGTATCCAATTTTACACAAATCATAAATGGGAAGTATAATGGCCATATTATTATCAAGGTCTGCTATCAAAGGCCTTATTTTCTTGTTAGTTGATATCAACTCTCTAGCCTCTTTGCAGTAACCATTTATTATCTCTACATTTTCATTTGTCAAAGTGATAGCATTTTCTCTATATTTTTCAATCAAGGTCTCCTTGGACCCCATGGTGCTAGATGCTATTGCCTGTACTAGAGCTGAAGTAATGGTATCTTTTAGCTTCTCATTTTCTGCATATAGTTCTGCTGCCTTGGATTTCCAAGTGGATATTTTTGATATTACAGCTTTCATAGTTTGAGAGTTAATGTTTTGTTGAGTGGTATTTTCACCCGATTGTGAAAACACACTTTCCGATAGGATTCGAGTTCCAAATCCTCTCTTGCAAAGAAATTCAGTAAATAATTTCTCCAAGGTCTCCGCTATGTTAGCATTTTACATAAATAATAATATTCAATTTAAATGCTTGGGACACCTCAGTGGTTGCAAGTAACTGTAAACAAGGGGCACTGCTGGTTTATTTTATTTAAGATTTTAATGATTGTTCGTTTAATCAGAATGAACTCAATGTGAATTTGATATTAACGATGAAGTATTCTATTTTCAGCTTCGATGGATTTTCAAGTATTTTATTTCAATGACTGTAAAATAAAGTTTAAATTTCTGGAAAATAAAATAAAAATGCAGAAAAGAAAACAAAAAAAAAATTGAACTGAAGTACGTTTAGGGTACTGCGATCCTATTTGACAAAACCAAAGATAATGAGGTTTCCTGCACACAACCTGACCTATTGAACCTACAAAAACTCGCACAATCCAAATAAGCTAGGTGCTGGTTTCTGGGTTTTTCAATGTGTCAGGTTGTGTGCAGGAAACCTCATTATCTTCGGTTTTGTCAAATAGGATCGCAGTACCCTGAATATACTTCAGTTCAATTTTATTTACATTTTATTTTCATTTTCTTTTCTGCATTTTTATTTTATTTTCCAGAAAGTTAAACTTTATTTTACAGTCATTAAAATAAAATACTTGAAAATCCATCGAAGCTGAAAATAGAATACTTCATCGTTAATATCAAATTCACATTGAGTTCATTCTGATTAAATGAACAATCATTAAAATCTTAAATAAAATAAACCAGCAGTGCCCCTTGTTTACAGTTACTTGCAACCACTGAGGTGTCCCAAGCATTCAAATTGAATATTATTATTTATGTAAAATGCTAACATAGCGGAGACCTTGGAGAAATTATTTACAAAATTTCTTTGCAAGAGAGGATTTGGAACTCGAATCCTATCGAAGAGTGTGTTTTCACAATCGGGTGAAAATACCACTCAACATATTGGCGCTAGAAGGAGGGCCTGAATGGGTTTATTTCAGAGTGATTTAAATGCTATAGGGATTTAAATTTTGAATATTTCATGCCCTATTGATTATTATCTTTAGCCCTCTTTTAACAATACAACTTTGTACTTTTAAAAGGAGGACATGAATTGCTATGCACTGTTCTAACACTTTGATTGTTCATACAGGAATAATGTGATTTGATTTGATCTAAAAAAAAAAAATTGGGTATTAAAGTTATATTCTTTAAGATTCACTAATGGCTATGTTTACACCGTGGATGCTAGGTAGCCCATTGAACATACCAGGAGTTCAACATTATTTTCCCATTGGTTTTGAGAGATGTCTTCCTCGATTTTTGTCTAATGGGACAAATACTGTAGAAGAACATATTCAAGCATTCAAATTTGTTGTGAATCACTTAACAATTTGGTATGATGATGTTGTTTGTAAAATGTTCCCTTACACCTTGGACAAAGTGGCATATGATTGGTTTACAAGTCTGCCTTTAGGGTCTATCACTTCTTGGGCTCAACTAGAGGCAACATTTCTTAATCAATTCAACAAAAAGCGAGTTGACCCAATCCTCATGTACAATCAGTTGGTCTATATTAGAAAAGAACCAAGTGAAAATGTGAAGTCATTTTCTGAAAGGTTCTTTGGATTATATACTCAATTAGTGACATTTTATGCTCTTCGAGAAGAAATGGCTCTCCAAATATACATCAATGCTCTTGACCCACTCATTTCCACATATTTGCGAGGGATGCCTCAAATCACATCTTTGTCACAAGCCTATACTCAAGCAATGGCAATTGAGCAACAATTGAGTTGTCAAAATTATGGTGTGGGTTTTGGATCATATAATCTTCAATCATTTAATACCTCCCTCACCCACCCAATGATTTATCCACCTCAACCAAGTTCAAGTGTGAATCAATTTCAGAATCAACAATCATTCCCAAGCTTCAATCAATTTCAAAATCCTCAACCTACTATGCAAGATCAACCATCTTTCTTAAGTATGAATCAACTTCAAAATACTCATCTTGATTCAAAAGATGTTTCTAAAATCAATTTCAATGATTTTCATAATAATATGATTTTAGGCAAGGGAGGAGTACTAGATCCAACTAGTATTGAAACATGTGATAGATTGGGAACCCTTGACTCACCAAAAGATGAATTCTATGAGGATGAATCTGAAGAATCAGATATGTCTCACACCCCTATTGATGAAACTTCCTTTGATATGCCGAATAAGGAAAATTTGGATGAGAATTCACATGATGGTATTAAAGATTTTGAGGAAGAAATACTATGGAGGGGTAATAAGGATTTGGAATCATTATCCACAAAGGAAGATTGGGATGATCATGAAAATAAGAGTGTAAAAGTGGATCTAATTATAGAAAATCCTAGGCCATCACAAGTGGTTGAAAGTGATTTTGAAAGAAAATCAATAAATAAATTTGAAGATATGATAGAATTTCACCATTTGTTCTTGGATGACACATTGGATGATATTGTTGAAAATGATGGCCAAGAAAATCCACACCTTCCAAATTATGTTAAACTTGAATCATGGGTTACAAATGTGGACTATGATAGCCTTATCAATTTGAATACAAGCAATAACCCAATTTTGGAAGTAATTGAACCATCTAAGGAAGGTGAAGGTGAATTTGATGAGAAACATGTTGATGAATTGAAAGATGATGAAGAAGTAGTTGAACGTCACCACTTGACTTTGGAAGATGATTATTATGATGCTTGGAAGAAGTGGGAAGACTACACTCACTCCAAAACTGCTAATGAAATTTGTGTGCCTATTGATATGCAGGATAATACAATTGCCCTTTCATATGAGGATATTACAAGTCCTGTACAATCTAAGAATGTTTTGGAAGAAGGGTTGGAATCTCATCAAAGGTTGGAGAAGGATAATGATTCTACTACCATGGATAAAGAAGGAGAATCAATTGATTTTGTTCCCCTTGAGGGGCAAGAAATCAAAAATCTTGATCCACCTATTGTTTCTACAATGTCTATGCCATCTCAAAATGATGAAATTACAAAGCCTAAGTGGTGTGGGTTTGATACTATTGATGATCCTAATGAAAATATGGATTTTGAGGCAACTCAAGCCATTGATCATGGAAAGGTGTCACGCGACACATATCTTGAAAAACTAGGCTCTTGTTTTGAAAAATATGGACGCATGTTTGATTGGGTGCCTAACTTTGGTGTTTTTGAACAGGTGTTGGATGATGAAGAAGACAATGAGGAAAAAGAAAAAGCTACTAACACTCATCAAGTTGTGGTAAATTCTAATCATGATGGGTTGAGTATGGGTGACAAGGTGAAATCTTTACCTTTGGTAGTAGCTACAAAAATTTTAAGTGATGGGTTACATGATGTCCCTTTGGATGCTAATGTCATTAATGATGAAATGTCAAATCTTGGTGATGTTTGTCAAGTTTTGATTGATTTTGATTGCTTTAAAATCTCAAAAAATAATTTGAATTCAAGACTTTTAGAAATAGGCTCTTGTTTGCAACATCTCACATTTGAAAAGGAAGGCCTAATTTTAAATCAAGAATCGAATTATGAAATGGATACTTTCAAGAATAGACAAGATAAAATTGAATATCATTTATGGTCTAATCATTTTAGTAATCGGACGCTCACCTGTGAGAGTACTAATGGAATTAAATCTAATTGGTGGGGTGAGCAAGGTAAATTAAAAGTTGTTGCATGGTGCGGTCTAATCTTGTTTTGGTTGGATTCCTATAGCATTTGGCATGCGTATCATGTTATATTTTTGTTGAAGTGTTCTAATCATGTCTGGGATCCAGGAAAGTAATAGTCCAAGCTTGGCATCATCTTGTACTATATTGTATATAGATTTTGGTTTTGGTTTTGGTTTGTGTTTTTCAAGTTTCATTTTTGGGATTGTTAGTTTAATCATGATTTAAGTTGTGTGTTTATTTGACATGTTTGGTTTGTCTAAAAAAAAAAAAATGATGAAAAAGTTGTCTTGAGATGCTAACTTATGCTTTAGATCAGGGAAATATGGAACATTGGAATTATGTTGTAGAAAGCTCCGCAAGAAACACAAACAGTTTAATAATATCGTTTGAAACTTGTGATGCATGAAGTAGTTAGTTTTATATTTTTTATGGCAATACTCCATCTGCAATTCAAAGGGCAATGCATTCATATTACATCTCACTTTGCATATACATGCCATCTTAGTTGCATATGCATTTCAGATACAAATCATTAAAGTGTGTCAAATCCTCTTAGGGTTATGCTATAACATAAATAAGAAAAAATCCTAAGGTTGGGAACTGAGGCCCAAGATATCTAGAACCAAGCACATTTTATACACATTAAAAAGGATCTTGAGAAAAATGATCAAAACCTTGCTTGGAAGAAAAGGTCAAGCGAAAGAAGTATTTCATGTCTATCCTATTATGCAACATGATCCTTAAAACAGTGGTTTTTACCACTTCCATAAAGCTTAAAGCCTAAAATCAGAGTAGTAAGGATAGGGTTAAATCCTCATCGAACTTAGGTTGAGGATCCAACTCCCCAAAGCTCTGATTTGACCTACATGGAGTAGTAAGGATAGGGCATAATTCTCATCTCACCTAGGTTGAGAATCTGATTCCCCAAAGCTCCTATGTCTCATTTCATCATAAATCTTGGATTGGAAGGATCGTACTACATGTCCTCTGCAAAGGATGGGTAGTCATCCCCAAGGTCCAAGAAATAAAAACTAAATATTTTCCATTTCATCTAAATCTTGGATTGGAAGGATCGTACTACATGTCCTCTGCAAAGGATGGGTAGTCATCCCCAAGGTCCAAGAAATAAAAACTAAATATTTCCCATTTCATCTTAATATTGGATTGGAAGGATCGTACTACATGTCCTCTGCAAAGGATGGGTAGTCATCCCCAAGGTCCAAGAAATAAAGAAATGAAGCTAAATCATGGATTATGGGGTTAAGTATGCTCATGCGTGGCAGCATGTCTTGTCTAAAAACAAGACCACTGACTGTTCAAACGGATAGACTAGCATGACCATTTCATCCATAACTGGTTAAATTATTTTGCTCAAAGTGAGGTAATGAATTCCAAATCAGAGTAGTAAGGATAGGGTTAAACTCCCATCTCGATTAGGTTGGGAGTCCGATTCCCCAAAGCTCTGATTTCACTTTCACTTGCACATGGGTTCAAGATAGTAGTGACTCATAACCAACTTTGGGATCTAATAAATCAATTCATTATACATATAGTTGATCCTAAGAGGGTTTGATAATTTTAAATATTTGTATATGATATTAGAAGGTTTAAAGCCTTTATAAAGCAGGTAGTTATATCTCTAGACCATTAATTAGGCTATGCAAATCATTCACAACCTCACATATGCATTCATGTAAAACTGACAATGGAATGTGGATCAATTTCAAACGATAAAGAATGGAACACATTGCACACACCGAGCTGATACTTAATGATTCTAATGTTTCATGTATTTCTGATCTATCGACATTTGTTTTTTATGTGTTGACGCTTGTATCTAAGCTTGTATATTTTAGGTTAGGTTCTCACCGAAATGCTCAGGAGCATTTCCCAGCAGAGTCACCATTTGTTGTGGCTGCTCCACAACACACCCCAAAATTGGGGACCCCCTTTTTTGCACACTTTCCAAGAAGATTGCAAGTGGCCCAGATGTTAAAAGAGCAAAGAAAAGCAAGAAATGAAAAGTTGTCGCGATATCGCGACATGTTGCTCCGTCGAGACCAAAAATGAAAAGTTGTCACGATATCGCGACATGTTGCTCCGTCGCGACCAAAAATGAAAAGTTGTCATGATATCGCGACATGTTGCTTCGTCGCGACCAGAAATGAAAAGTTGTCACGATATCGCGACATGTTGCTCCGTCGTGACCAAAAATGAAAAGTTGTCACGATATCGCGACATGTTGCTCTGTCGCGGCCGAAAATGAAAAGTTGTCACGATATCGCGACATGTCATCGTTTCAAAACGGCTAAGAAAAAAAAAATGTCGCGATATCGTGACATGTCATGAAATCATGGTCAAAGCAGTCAAATAGGGCAAAGTTAAAAAATTGTCACGATATCACGACATGTCACGTTTTCACGGCCCAGATCAGCAGGATGCACCAAAATGGAAAAATGTCACGATATCATGACATGTCATGAAATCGTGGTCAAAGGCAGCAAAAAGAAAAGTGCAAATTTGTCACGATATCGTGACATGTCACGTTTTCATGACCCGAAGATGAAATGAAGCGCAAGAGGAAAATATGTCGCGATATCATGACATTTCATGAAATCACGGTTCATAGAGGAGAGAGAAAGACAAAGTGCTAGAACTGTCACGATATCGTGACATGTCATGAAATCGTGGTCAAAGCAGTCAAAATAGGGCAAGGAGAAAAAACGTCGCGATATCGCGACATGTCAGGTTTTCACGATAGGAAGGTGAAGAAGGAATAAAGGAAAGAAATGGTCGCGAAATCGCGACAGGTTGCATTTTCGTGATCTATCGGCAGCAATGAAGATGAATATAAAAATTATGTCGGCAATAACATAGACAAGCTAAGCAAGGGAAATATGTCGCGATATCGCAACATGTCGAAGTTTCGCGACCCAGAGCAACCAAAGTGGATATAGAAGAAAAGTGTCACGGATTCGCGACAGAAATCAAGAATATGATGCAGAATGAAAAGGTGTCACGATTTCGTGACATGTCACATTTTCACGGCTAAGTGCAGCGAGACAGCCCAAAACAGAAAAACATCACGATTTCATGATAGATTGCATCTGCACGGCCCGAAGGAGAAAAACGTCGTGATATCATGACATGTCTCATTTTCACGATGCATGAAGGCGAAAAGAAAAATGTCGCGATATCGTGACATGTCTCATTTTTGTGGTGCATGAAGGTGGACGAGGCTGTTGGCATAAGAATGTCGCGATATCATGACATGTCTCATTTTCATGATACAAGAAGAATAACAAAGCTACAGGTATAAAAATATCATGATATCGTGACATGCTATTTTTTGTCACGATTCATGGTAGGCTGTTATAGAATGTGTAGGGAAGTGTTGCACATGTCACAGAGGTGTAGGGGCTATGATAACACTTCAGGATCAACGGTTATAGTTCATAGAGAAGACCAAACATTTCATGCCCGAGTAGAAATCCAAAATAATGAAGAAGCGGGAGACGAAACGAATCGATCTGGGAGATGAAATGAAGCGTCACAAGGTGAAGCAGAGAGCCGTAGCAGAAATTTTAAAAGCAGAAGCGAATATAGGCACAAGGGTCATAAAAAAACTGTGGGCAGAGTTGCAGAGCTGAATGTGATAGGCCATTCTGGGCCTGCTTTGGAGTGTTTTTCCTCCCCTTTTTTTGGTTTTGAGAAAACTAGAGATTCTGTTATTGTAAAATGATCAATTTTTAATACAGAAAATACAGAGAGTTTGCATCTCATTGACAAGAAAGGAGTCATTTTACAATAAAGGAGTTTGCATCTAGGCTTATAGGTGAAGTTTAATGCAAGTGCTCTTGGTTGCTTCATGCGAATGTCTAAATCTAAAAATCACATTGAAAACCCCAAAAACCAGCACCTAGCTTATTTGGATTGTGCGAGTTTTTGCAGGTTCAATAGGTTAGGTTGTATGCAGAAAACCTCATTATCTTCGGTTTTGTCAAATAGGATCGCAGTACCCTGAATGTACTTTAGTTCAATTTTATTTACATTTTATTTTCATTTTCTTTTCTGCATTTTTATTTTATTTTCCAGAAAGTTAAACTTTATTTTACAGTCATTAAAATAAATATTTGAAAATCCATCGAAGCTGAAAATAGAATACTTCATCATTAATATCAAATTCACATTGAGTTCATTCTGATTAAACGAACAATCATTAAAATCTTAAATAAAATAAACCAGCAGTGCCCCTTGTTTACAGTTACTTGCAACCACTGAGGTGTCCCAAGCATTTAAATTGAATATTATTATTTATGTAAAATGCTAACATAGCGGAGACCTTGGAGAAATTATTTAAGGAATTTCTTTGCAAGAGAGGATTTGGAACTTGAATCCTATCGGAGAGTGTGTTTTCACAATCGGGTGAAAATACCACTCAACATGTTCACTCCTTGTATTACCATGGCAATGGTATATCCTATTGCTTCTATTGTTTTGGTCTTTGGATCGATCTGCAGAGAAGTGATGCCTTGGGTTGACAAAGAGATGGTCGTTTGGGCACCTTCCTATGTATGAGCTTCTCCACCCTTCTTCCTTCATTGATGGCATCCAACTTGACTTCTTGAGTCGGAGTTAATTCTAGTAGTTCATTTATTTTGACCAAATGAAGGCTTATTGTGCCTTCAGATCCTGTTTTGATCCATGACTTCTTGGTAAGTGGTGCCTCGTCATCATCCATATCTTCTGCCTAATAATTTTGGAATATTTTTACCAATCCACCACTCTCTTCGATGTAATTATAGGCCCTTTCTGATATCTTGGCCTCTTTTTTATTGTATTTTATGGCCACTAGAATGACTCGATAGGTGCCTACAACAACCACATGTAAGTGTCTTGGTGCAAGTAAGGTGAGGGCAATGTCGACCAGTTCTTGTGGGCTTGAGGTTGAAGCCTAAACAATAAAATGTTCTCCTCCTCTAGTAGGACTACTAGCCTTGATACCAGGGACTTCTAGTGTAGGTGCTTCTACTACCTAAACCACTATCTCCAGCTACTCAGGAGTGGCATTAGTGATCTCTGCTAATGGGTCATTGGATTATTCTAGAAGAATGACTGGTCGAGCTGGTGTAATCTTGTCCGTAGTGATTTGCCTAACCAACTTGAGTTTTGAGGAATACCATCCCACCATTGCAATAATGACTTTTGGATAGGGAAGTTAGTTGATACTGGCCCTTTGAATAAACTAGTATAGAAATAATTCCCCAGCATGTGCTGAACCTACAGTGCTACCACCCTTTTATCATATAGTAAATCTCCCTTGGTTAACTCAAACACCATTCGAATCTAGTTAGGTGTGAGGTGGTAGAGAGCCTTTCCATTCTCATTCACAATGGAATGGCTATGTGGATCATAAGATATTACGACCCACAATAATAGGTATGGAGAGAAGTTAACCCAAGGACACACCAACTTTGCCAAATTGGTGTTCCAATGGTTTTTGGCAACACCCTTCTTATATTTTGACTCATAAGCCCTCAAAAAGACTATTTTTAATACATTATGGGGTTAGCTACGATCTTCCATACTGGCCTAAAAATAGAATTCAGCCAGCTCCTCTTCATTCCAAACCTGGTGTCCAAGCTTCCTAGATGTCACATTTTTAAATGGCACTCTCTCTTCAAAAGCCTCAATTTTGCCTTTCTTAGCACTTGAACTCGAAGATGCCATTGCTCTCACTTACGTAAATTCTATCCTTCTAAGCTCTTAGAAAAACCTTCAACTCTCGTACACTGCTCAATCACTGAACACTTTTGTAAATACATTAGTGAAGGGTTTCGTTTGGAAATAGGGGGTTTTAAAACATTTATTTGAGTCGAGGTCATTTAATGAGGGGAGTTGGTTGGCTTTTTATGACCATCCTAGGCTTGCCACCTTTTTGGTCTTTCGCACGTTCTATTTGGTCATTCTCCACCTTTTTGGTGGAGAATGATAATTGAAATTGGAAAACCTAAGTGTAAATTTGACATGAAGATTGATAAAGAGTTTTCCAAGAAATATATTGAAAATATCAGAACTTGGAAGTAGAAGGACATTAGAAACATAGCATTGATAGTTGAAAGGTCCCAATATGGTTTTGAATATCTCTCCACCTATAGATCAGGAAGCCCCTATAGAGGAGCAGGAAACTCCTTTGATAATAGCTAAGGTCTTGAAAACTTTTCATCCTACCACTGAACAAGTGGAGAAGTTTTCTAAAGGACCACAACTTCTGAGTAAAATATAATATTCCAGTGAAAAAGCTATCAGTACTCCAGTCATTGAAGCAATTTCTAGACCTAAATGATTAACTCTAGGGGGTCAGCCTCCAGACATAGATATTGACTAGAGGAAGAAGGATGAGAGTTTCAAGTTCACCCCCCTTTCTTTTACCCCTGTAGTATCAATTGAAGCATGCCCCATTTCAAAGCAAGTCTTACTGGTTGGAGATGTACAAGGAAATGTATTAGAAGAAGAATCAGAGAGTGATATGTATTACTTTCAATTGGTCCATAGAAGGACTAAAAGAGCTCTAGAAATAAGGGAAAGAGAAGTTTTGAAAAAACAAAGATTGGATATGGAAAATATTATCAAAGAGGTGGTTGTTTCTACTATAGAAGAATTGACTCATCAAGAGCAGTAGTAGGAAATAGAGGTAGAACAAGAGCACCCTACATATTTAGGTTAAGGTATGGTTTCTAGTCCGTCTTCTCCTCTACATCCTCCTTAATACCTAAAGAATTATCCCTACATTTTTAATCAAGAAAATGTGACAAATATACCTTCTCCCTCTCGTAGTCCACCCCATATTTCATTGGTTGTCTTTAAAGTACAAGTTACCATATCTGTTCCCCCAAAGTCACCTCAAATACTATTTTTAGCATCTAAGTTTCCCACTTCATCATCTCCCATCATTTCATATCTACTCTTATCGTCACTAACATCATAGGGACATATCATTCCAAGTACCACCATTTATCCAGTTGTTAGTCTTACGACTATCCATATGAGTCTACCAATAGCAACAATAGTAGTAGTTACAGAGTCCACTATCATTATAGAGACTATTGTGAGTACTAACACACCTCCATTATCAGCATTTTAGTCTAAAATTTCATTTATAATATCTTAATCTCCCTTGGCTGCTAATTTTTCAAGTCCTATCACTTTGCCAAAAGAATTTTTGGGGCTTTTCGGAGATTCAACCAATCTAGTTACCCTATCAATAGTTGTCTACTTACCACTTAGACTTTTGAAAAGTAAGGCTTTTACCATGGACCTAGTTTTTCATGATCCCTGCATGTGCAAGTGATTGTATATTTTGAGTTAGAACGCAATCATTTCCTCCAATGTCAGGCATAATTATTTCAACCCATTGCTAAGATCAGGAATCCTCAAGTGTTCATATCATCCTTATGTTGGATTTAGTTGGACTATACCACTAGGCAATATTGGGTTACCTAGACTAGCTCATACACATTCAAACATTGGTCTACACAAATGCATGGAGAAATGTTAATAGACATATTGTCATGCGTAAGTATTTCTCCTTCCAATTTTTTACAATGCTGAGAATTCTAGGGATTCAAGCTTTATTCCTTTCTTTTTGTCTTCTTTTTGGCTTTGGATATTTGCTCATATGTAGTGATCAAAATCACTTTTTATTTTTAATTGATTTTTTCTTTGAGTGGGGATTTTTGTAGTGATGATAATCACTGTTTATTTTGCTCATATGTAGTGATGAAAATCATTGTTTATTTCAATTGATTTTTTGAGCTTTCATTTTTATTTGAAATTTGAATATATGATTTATGTAGTGGATTATTGCTTTGAAATCTTGACTGTATGCTTGGAATTTTGAATATGTACTTTAATTTGGGATTTTGCTTATTTTTATTTAAGCAAGGGATTTGGATAGGGTAAATCTTGTCCTTTTGCCAATTCTCAGCACCTTTAAACTAGTTGCATAGGGGGATAAGCAAGGAAAATCCTTTTCACTTAAGGTAACCTAGATCGCTTTGCAGCTTTCATATTTTCCTTGTACCAACTAGGATTTTAGTGTTTCAATTAGTGACAGGATCTTGAATATCCGAGGTATTATCACAGCTAGACCTTATCTTCTACTATTCAAAGTTGTTTTCTATAGAAGTTGATAAGATCACTAGGTGTGGTTGATTAACCAAAAAACCTTAGTATATTATGTATAGCAACAAATAATGGTTGTGTTGAAAAACACAATTACACACATGTATTGATGGTTGTATGGATTTGAATGATTTGTACGAAAAATTGTGGTATCACTTGTAAGGCTCTCATGACATATGCAATTGTAGTGGATGTGAAAATGCAATGCAATGATGTGGATGCAAGATGTGAGATGCAATTGTTTTTGTATTTTTGATTTTATGTTGTTTTTGTATTTTTGTTTTATTTGACCAAAGGGCTTATTATGCCTTTGGGGCTTTTGGTATTGATCCTGACCAAGCGATTTGAGTTACCCTTGGAGATTTTGAATTGATGAGATTTGATCAAGCGGTATGAACTACCCTTGGAGCTTTTGATTGATTGGTTTTGACCAAGCAGTTTGAATTACCCTTGGAGCCTTTGATTTGATTTTGACCAAGTGGTATGAATTACCCTTGGAACCTTTTATTTTATTTTGACCAAGTGATATGAATTACCCTTGGAGCCTTTGATTTTATTTTGACCAAGCAGTATGAATTACCCTTGGAGCCTTTGATTTGATTTTGACCAAGCAGTATGAATTACCCTTGGATCCTTTGATTGATTGGATTTGACCAAGTGGTTTGAATTACCCTTGGAGCCTTTGATTTGATTTTGACCAAGTGGTATGAATTAACCTTGGAGCATTTGATTTTTTTTTTGAAATTTTATGTTTTTATAATTTGTTTTGTGTTTTGGACATATTTGAATGTTTTTGAATTTGATGGAATATTTGAATGTTTTTGTGTTTTATGTGTAAAATGAATTTAAGTGAATGATATTGAGAGGTTCAGGCTCTTAAACACCATATAATGATATCATTCAATATGCTCCAGGCCCAACTCTCTATGAAATCATGTATGGACCTATCTAGTATATCGTGGAATTATCTCGTAGATGTGGCGATAGATTCAAATTCTACTAGTTTTATTTGAGCACTAGATCTCCAACATTGAATTCCCTTAAATGGACTTTACTATTATAAGCTCGCATAAGGTGATCCTCGTAAATGCAAAGATTCTCTAAAGCATTGACTCGGTGTTCATCAAGAAGCATCAACTTATCAAGGCGGCCTTGCCACATAGCATCATCATCTATGATGTCCTTTAATGTTATGCGTAGAGTTAAAATTTCTAACTCTAGTGGCATGATGGCCTCAATGCCATTTAATAGTGAAAATAGTGTTACCCCAATGGGTGTTTGTGTACTAGTCCTGTATGCCCATAGTGCAAGAGGCAACTGCATGTACCAATCCTTGTGATTGTCTTGCACTATCTTCCTCAAAATGGAGACTATTATTTTGTTTGAGGCTTTTTCTTGCTCGTTTGCTTGTGGATAATAAGGCATTGAAAAACTATGCTAAATATGGTATTTGTTCATTAATGCACACACATTTTTGTTCTTGAAATATGGCCTATTATCCAATATTATCTTAGAAGGGACCCCAAAATGACTTATGATATTGTGGAGTATAAACTATGCAATTCTTGGTCCATTTGTTGATGTTAATGGGATCACTTCTACCCATTTAGTGAAGTATTATGTAGCTGTTATGATGAATGTGTGTCAACCTTAGGATGGGGGTGAGATTTTCCCAATCAATTCTAGTCCCCATTATGAGAATGGCCATGTTGCCTGGATGGGCTGCAAAGCTTGCGATGGTAAGTGTGTTAGATTTGCATGATGCTGGAACTTACTACATTTCTTGATATACTCATAGCAGTTCCTTTCCATGGTGGGCCAATAGTAACCCATTCTCAAGATGCACTTAATGATGGCCATGACACTGAAATACCCTCCACATGTTTCATTGTGAGCTTGCAAAATTTCCCAGGATGCTTCCTAGGGCTCAAGACAACAGAGTAATACTCCATCATATCCTCATATGTAGAGGATTTCTCCTATCAATATGTATCTTGTTTCTCTCTATTTGAACGTTCATATTTCAGTATGCGGTAAACCTTGAGGTACTATTTCGAGCTTCAGGAAGTCCCATAGTTGGGAAATCCAATCTTGATAAGCCATGACTTCTATAGAAAAAATGGTTTTCACTTCTTCTATTTTTGAGATAATGAACACAGATTGAGGAACAACTCTATGGTGTATGGGTGCACCACACTCCATAGGTCCTTGGGAAATCAAAGACCCCCAAGGTGCCATTTGCAAGAAATCTCTGGTTGCGAAGGAACAATTCTAATTTGGCTCGATGTTGATCATGTTGACTGATTATTGATTATAAAAATCTTCATGGTGTATTGTTGAGTGCGGAAGCACTTTCACATGAACAGTTGTAAAATTAGCAGATGGATTCTAAGGGATTAAGGATCCCAAAGAGGCCATAGTGTCTACAAATCTATTCAACGTACGAGGGATTGCCTCAATGTCATACCATTCTAGCCAGGCTAGATAGGTGTTAACAAGTTCCTTGTAAGTTTTTAGGAGTGGGCACCTACATTGGAATAGTCCTTTGACCTATTTTACTATGAGCAAGGAGTCACCAAAGATATTCAATCTTTTAATACCCATTGCTATGGCTGTTTGGAGTCCTAGGATCAATGCTTCATATTTTGTATTGTTATTTATGCATGTAAAGTCTAGTTTGAATGATAAGGGCAATGGAGCACCCTATGGTGTGATAAAAACAATACCTACTCCACCTCCTTTTTCACTCTTCGAACCATCGAAGAACAATGACATGTCTCTTTCTTTCTTAGGTTCTTCGAGTTCTAGCAGATCTGATAATGCAAAGACCACATCATCAGACAATTCTATGGTGAGAGGCTTGTTATCCTAAAGAGGCACCTTTGCTAATTGATTTGCTATGACTTGTCCCTTGATGGAATTTTGGATTATGAACTCTAGATCAAATTTTGTCAATAGCATGATCCACTTTGCGGTACATGTATTGTGATATGTCTTGCTCATCATGTACTACAAAGGATTTTGTTTTGATATGACATAGGTCATATGGCTCAACATGTAGTGTCACAACTTTCAAGTTGCAAAGACCACTACTAAACACAAATTTTTGACATATGTATATCCTAGCTCATAACTCACCAAGGTGCGACTGATGTAATATATGGCTTGCTCTTTATCTTGTGCATTCTTTTGGGCTAACATGGTGCCCAATGCAAAATCAATAGCTAATATATATAGTAAAAATGGTATGTCTAGCCTTGGTGGAGCCAATAATGGAAGCATTGCCAGATAAGTTTTGATTTCTACAAAGTCTTGATGGCATTCTTCATCCCAATGAAAGGGAACTTCCTTGCATAGACACTGATTCATAGGTCTACTTTTATATGATAATTGTACGATGAATATTTTGATGGATGTTATCTTGCCTTGTAGGCTCCTCAACTCTCTAATTTTAGTAGGGGCGGAAATTTCCAGTATAGTCTTTACCTTTTCAGGATATATTTTGATTCCTCTCTTGGATATGATGAATCCCAAAATCTTGTCGAAAGTTATGCCAAATATGCACTTCTTAGGATTCAATCAAACATTGTGTTCTATGATGCAATCAAATATTTGTCTAAGGACTTCAGCATTCTCTTGCTGCAATAGGGACTTGGCAAGTAAGTAATCCATTTAATCTTCCAATATCTTATGCATATAATCATGGAATATATATGTCATGACCCGTTGATATGTGTTACCAGCATTTTTGAGACCGAATATCATAATTTTGTAATAGAATGTTCCCCATGGAGTAATGAAAGTAGTTTTATGTTGATATTTAGGCTTAATCTGAATTTGGTTGTATCCATAAAAACCATCCATTAGGGAGAGCATTTCATGACTTGTGGTTGCATCCACAATAGCATCTATGTTTGGCAACGAGAATGAATCCTTTGGTGTTTTACTATTTAAATATATGAAACTCATGTAGATATAGACTATTCCATCAGGTTTCCCCATGGGTACCATATTTGACACCCACTCAAGGTAGTCTATAGGAACTATGAATACTGCATCCAGTAGTTTTTGCAACTCGTTCTTCACCATCAAAGCGATGGTTGGATGCATTTTCCTTAGTTTTTTCTTGATTGGATTATTCATGGGATCCAATGAAAGGTTATGAAAGACTAAATTTGAATCTATCCCTGACATGTCCTTATAAGTCCAAGCAAAAATATTTTGCCTCTCTTTGAGGAGAGGAATTAGGATGGCTTGTTCCTCTGGAGATAGACTTTCTCTAAACTTGAATTTCCTTGGTTGGGTAGGTGTCCACTTCAAAAGTCGCTTATATAGCCATATGTGATATGTGACCCATCCTCTAGATGATGAGGCATAGGTATCAAATGAATGTCATCAGCAGGATTCACAGGACCTACTAACTCAGGTTCCAAACCAACATGGAAGACGTCATACACACAACTTGATGCAAAATGGAATGATTGTAACATCTCTTCATTTGGGAAGAGGTCTTCCAGCTCTATGGGTAAATTAGCATGATCCCAATAAATAGCCTCTACTCTAAGATGCAATGATTTGGTAGGATCTACTAGATTATGAAGTCAAGTGGTCAAATAAATGGAGATCATGTTGATGGATGGGATGAAATATCCAGGACCACATGTGTGTAATCTTGTCTCAGGGGTTTCCCTTCCATACTCATGATGAGGTTCTAGAGGAATGGGAATTTTTGGATCTGGCCCATGAGCAGGATGGACAATAGGATCGTTGAGCTCTAATCACTCTCTGTATATAGTTAGAGGGGGATTTACCATACAATGAATGGTAGCTAGGTCTACAAGTCTCCGTAAAAATCATAGATGAGGGTCTATGGCATGGAGTGTTATCTATATCTATACTAGCTTGGTGACTTACCATAAGTGGTGAGGTCTAAGATAAGCCATCTCGGTATCATCCTCAAAGTCATCATCACTTATCCAAAAATTGTTAGCATTGGTATGCAGCCCTAAGACAAGGGGCTCATGTATTAGCCCCAAATAGGCCATCTCTATTTCATCTTCATATTATTCATCACTTATGAAGAATCCATTTGCATTTGTCTCTTACCCCAAAGTTAGGTGTTGATAACTTAGGCCTAAGTAGACTCTTTCTATCGAGTCTTCTGATTCATAGTCACTTTCATCTGATGTATATCCACTCTCATCATGGATGGACCATGTGAACCTTTGTAAATAGCGAGGCCCCTGATAAGCTAAGCCAATTTGTGCCTCATCACCACTTTCTTCATATCCATTCTCCTCATCCCATGAGTTGTACCCTGTTGGGGTGGAATCAATTGAGATGTTTGGATGATAATTTTTTGGAGGTGGTATGTTTACCATGGCCACTTATCTGTTGCTTAAATTTCATATTCTTAGGGGATTATAAGGAATGAAATCAATGTCTTCTCCTAACCCTAAGCTTAGTCTTTCCAATGCCACTACAAGAGAGTCATCTCGACCTTCACTATAATAGCCTAAGCCAAATATATCAGAGGGAAGCTGATATTGTGGCTCGTATGTCCACCTACACCCCTGCTCATATACACCAAGGCCATAGCCATGCCAGTGGCAATGATCAAAGTAGCTTAGAGAAAACTAGAGGTTAGAGAGGTAATGAAAATTGACCATGAATAGTTCATCACTATCATCTTCTATATCTGAAGACTTATGAGTGCATTCTAGGATGGCATAGACAAAATTGGTTTGGTTGGGAGAGATTCTAAGTGGAATCACTATTCCTACTGGTGGCCTCAAGTCCTTAGGTATTCCTACGTCTTATGTAGACTCAATGATAGGCGTAAATGTGATGTTCTACACAAGGTAATCCCCTATTCCTATGCTTGCAAAATGTATTGATGCATGCGACGTTAATGACCCTACGAATGATATTGGGGAAGCAAGGTGATAATCACTATCTTCATCTTGATATTAAGGATATTCCTCTTCCATAGGACTTGGTATTTTAGCAATGGCTATAGTTGGCACTTCCTTGGGCCTTTCTTCCTTAACTAAGGGTACCTTTAGCTTCTAATTATATTTTTGTTTTGACGTTGATGGTACTTTAGAAGCATTGACTATTTTGAGTGCACCAAGAGGTGTTGATGTGCATGGGTCTTTTCTTACCCCTTTGTCTTCATTATCCACTTGTGTGGTTGGAGATGAAGGTACCACGTACAGGTGAGTAGATGGGATTACAAATTCACCTACAATATCCACCTGATTGACGTATTTAAAAGGCTCTTCATCAGCCATAACCACATAGAATTTGTTCTCGTGCACATACTTGACACACTGGTGCAAGATCGAAGGCACACACTTCATGGCCCTTATCTAAGGACACCCTAAGAGGATTTTGTACTACATAGATAATTCCAAGACATGACACATCATGGGGATGGTTTTGTACCCCACCTTGATGGGTAGGACTATCATTCCCACAGTATTGCATAAATCATCATTAAAAGCTCTCAATGTGTAAGCTCTTGGAATGATATTTGACTTGGGGATTTTGAGGTTCTCTATTGTAGTTTTTGTAATGATGTTTATCGATGAACCTATATAGAACAAAAACCTCTTGAAAGGTAAGTTATTGATTGCCACTACAATGTTCAGTGGAGGGTCTGGTATGGTATTAGGACCTATCTTAATCTCATGATCATAGAATCTAATTACAGGTTCCTAGCAGTCTTGCACTTGTCCTACAAAGTGAGTGAATGCATTCACATCTTGCAGTTGGAGCTCAATTGTTCTTAAAATCTCTATTAGAGTATCCCTATGCTTTGGGGACTGTTGTATGAGCTCATATATGGATAACTTTGGTGGAGTCGTTCATAGGTTTTACTTCAATCTACTCCGAATAGTTACCACAAGTCACGTTGGTGGACCTGGAAGGTTATATTACCTTTTCCTAGGAGCAATTGGGATGTTCAAGGGAGCTATAGGTGGTTGCGGTTGACCATACCACCTAGTCCTTGTTGCTATGTTAATAATATCAACTATCCCAATGCATCTATCAATGGGTATATCAGCTCGAACTTGATTGACTTGGGTACCTTGCTCTTGAGGGACCTCATGATTGGGCAATAGGTTTTTGTATATTCCCATATCTCTATTATCAAGAGTCAATGGATTATCAAATTTGAGTTCTCCTGCCTCAATCATGTTTTGTACTTGATTCTTAAACCTGACATAAGCCTCAATGTCATGCCCTAGTATCCTATGATAAGGGCATAATTGATCTTCCATATATCCTTTTGGCTTAGGATGGTTGGAATATATATGAGGTATATCAGGAAATCTGATCCGCCTGGCCTCACTCAACTGATTAAATATTGATTGAATTGATTCTATCAAAGGCATGAAATAATGAGGTGGCTTGAATTCTCAATTTTTTCCTTGATTATTCTTTTGTTCGTAATTGGCTAGCGAAGGATGTGCTTGATAGTTCTATGGTTGTTGTGCACCCCCATAATTGGGTGTAGCCAATACAACTTGATTGACTGGAGTAGGATTGCCCTGTTTTTGTTTATACTTGTCATTCTTACCATTCTTGTTCCACTCTTTTTTTGTTTCAGATTTTAATGGTTCCCTCATCTAATTTTATTTCTTTGATGAGCTTGGCCTATGCCAAAGATTCATCAAATGAAGGATACTTATGAAGTTGTAGCAAGAGAGAGATGTGTTTAGAATAACTTTTGGTGAACATGTAAATGATCTCTTCTGTGGGAATGGAGAAAGATAAATTTACCATGAATTTTCTCCATCTATTCCCATAATCCATTGCTGGATCATAATCATACTATTTCAAGTTGGCTAGGTTTGAAAGGTTCACCTTCTTCGTAGTAGCACCAAAGGAGAAACGCTTCAAGAATGCACTTACTAGTTGTTCAAAGTTGGTTATGCTATGCTTAGGTAGCTGGTTGAACCATTGAGTGGCAGCAGCTAAAATGTCATTATGAATGTTCTTAGTGTAGACACCTAAAATGGATCATGTCAAGGGTGACTACTCATATGGACATTCTACAAGACCATATGGAGTATCTTGGACAGACTCCAAGATAGAGCAGTGGTTCTAACCACTCAATTTAGGAATTTTGGCCTAAGCAATCTGAACCGTAGCCTAGACCTAGGGTCTCTAGTCTAAACCAAATTTGACACCTACGATCTACAGTCTAGACCACAATTGTGACCTATGGTCTTAACTAAATTTTATTTAGGCCTTCCATTCGGGCCAAATCAGTTGGAACGGCCAAAAGATCTAGAAGGAGGCAGTTGAAGGATAGAAGATTCCAGAGGCTTCCATCCCAACTGTCCTAACCAACTTTCTTGGTCTTGGATTCCCCATGAATCTACCCTTAGCCCTAGGGGCATGCTATAAATACCCCCTCCAAATGGGGAGAGAGAAGGAGATAAAGCATTGGATATTTGATCAGTGAAGCCCTGGTGAATTGTACACTCAAACTGAGTATTCTAAGAGATAGAGCTATTGCACTTAATCCTTGACCCTTTTGCCACCATTCATGATGAATTGCATTATGGATGCCCTAGGTGCTTAGGAGGATCAAGAAACACAAATCTAGGAAAATGAAGGCCCTTCACATCAAATTGACCACCAAATCAGTCTGAGGACAACGAAGGCAACCCTGGAACATCAATTTGGACAAGGATATTGAGCCCACTACCCCTGATTTTGAGGGTAAACTTATCATAGGTCAAACCATGGCTGTTAGCCACGGTTCACAGTGCAGACCGCTCACCAGAGCTCCATTTTGCAATAGGTGATAGATCACCTTACTCTTTTCATTTGTCTAGCTAGTTATGTTAGATTAGCTATCTAGTTAATTTAATAGCATTTTAGAAGACTTCTGACTGTTGAACTAGGCTAAATTTATATTTTATGCTTATGTTTTAATTAGGACTAAAATATTTTCTTTATGCATGTTTATGCTTCATTTTCTATATTTGATCCATACATAGTGTAGATGCTATTTTACTTTATGCTATTACATGAATCTTGATTCAATTTGCATATTTTAGCAGCTTTATTTATGCTTTCTTGATTATGCATTTTAACGGTGTCATTATGCACTTTACCTAAAAGGGCCTCATAATGAGAGGTTTCCTATATTTTTGATATTCTTGTTGTTTCTTGACCATAGGGAATTGTTCCAAAGGAGAGATAAAGCATCAAATTCTTTCCTTAATGTGAATAATAGGGTCATCGACACCCTAAAACAGTTTGTGTCATCCTGAGGGGCATTTTGATCACGCCTACCCTGGATTAGGATTAAACACTATTGTAATTGATGTATCAAATGGGTATCCCTAAGAGGGATGAATCTGTAATGTGACTCCATTGAAATTAATAAAGGATTCCTTGTATTCACATTATTTCTTGTTATCAAATTATGCATTCCTATTTGTGTATTCTTCTTCAATTACAATAGTTAGATTGGGTGTGAGCCTTTTTGGTGGTTACAGATGGTGATCACAGTGGGACCTCGTATTTATAAGACATGACTATGTTTTACTTGTTTTTGCACTTGTAGGTACAAACTACAGCTATCAACTACGGGCCAATAATTGAACCATAGGTTCAACACATGATTTACAGTGCAGACCATAGACTAGACCTGTGGTTTATATTTGACAGAGCAAACATAAAAAAATAGAGTGCAGATCGGATGAGGCCCTGAGGTAGGCCCCATTTTTACCCTCTATATTTTTTTGGTTTTTTTCTGTGTTTTCTAGAGAATGAAAACTAAAACATAAATTTAATAAGGCTAAAATGAACTAAAAATGGATTAGGTCCTTAGATTTATTTTTCTAAATTCTCGATAGGCACTGCTAGGAACAGTGGATATCTTATTGCAATACACCCTAGAATATAGTGTGCTATATTAGAACTTGTGTGTAGGTTTGCACGTTTGAGGCCCAAGTAGTGGCCATTTGCATACTAGTTTGCATTGTCAGAAAATTATGTAGAGTATAGCATGCATCTTTGAATATAAAATGTTTCTTTTACATTACATGTAGGAAACAATCATTGTGCTATATTATGCATTTTTATTTTATGCAAATTAAAATGAACCACACACACCACATTTCATTTAAACATTAGTGGCATTGGGCTCTCACATCCAACCCATTTTATTGAGACCAATAGTGGATGTCATTACCACTTGGTTGGATCATTTGAAATTGTATTATCGGGACCTGCTCGTGGCCAAGGCTGACCCAAGAACTGTCCTATCCATGCAAAATAGCATGCACTCATATTTGAAAGAGTGTATCACTATGCACGGTGTGTTGGGTGAGGGTTGGTAGTACCTATGCTACCTCGTTGAGTATGGACTTCACTCCTATATTCGTCTTGTGTGAGTATATAGGTGAAAACCTTTGAATAAATTGAGTATAACATCAAATTTTGAAAAAAATGATAAGAGTTCAGAATATATTCACAACAAATCAAATACACTAAACTAGTTTTAGGACACACATTTAATCCTTAAAAGAGATAATCATATTGTCTACTTTGTGTGTTTCATTATTGTTAGGGAAATCAACATAAGATCCTTGATCTTGGGACCAAACCCTAACCCTAATAATAATATTTTTTTATTCTACTTTTTTATTTTGCATCCAACGGTTCGATAATCGTGTAAATTGGATCTATAACAAATATTTTATTTTGGTTTTATGATTACTCTATTTTTGAGGTCGAAAACTAAGAAAATTGCACTAAAACGGTCATAAAATGGTCTAGACAACTCCAAAACTTGCTAAATTTATTTTTTTGCCTTAGTTTTACCATTGTACACCTCTCAAAGAAATTTTGGGTCCTAACTCTTCATGGTTCAAAATTTCCAAGAAATTCCTAAAAGTGGTCATTTCACCACGAGCCCCGGTTGGCCAAATATTCCAAAAATACTAAATTTTGATCCAAAAATCATATTTTTGAGTTATAGCTCATTGTGATCAGCTCACCACATTGATCATTTTGATATATAACACTTGCACCCTTTTTCATAAGTCAAAATTTCATGGTCAATACATGAGGTCTTCCCCGATCTAAGACTGAGGTTGCACCCAATGCACCATAGGGTTTGGATCACCCTAGAGGTAGCACATCTACCCAAAATATACTTGAATACACTTCAAGTAGTCTTAGAAGAGACAACACCACTCACAATGGATCTCATCAAGGAACCTCGCTTAGGATAACTAACAACAAATCTTCTCATGACCTAAAGGAGAACACCTCTAAACCTCCCACATATCATTACACTGAGAGTTCAAATCAGTCCAATTAAGGGTGAGATAGAGGTAAGACAACCATTCACATACCTATTATAATACCAAATCCTTTTGATCATGGAGGATGTCATTTGTCTTATTGTAGTGTTGGTGAGGAAGGTACTCCTCTTGCATAACCTTGGAAGTCTCATCACTTTGACTTCTTAGACCAAGGTGTTGGAAGATCTCAACATAGGAAATTGGAGCATAGAAGCATACATCACAATAATTCCTCTCATGGATCTACCAGATCCACTGAGGAGTACATCATAGATGAAGCAACTATAGCACAGTTGCATCCTATCCATACCCATAGTGATTGTTCCCAATGAACATGCGGTACCCCTGCAACATCCTTGCATGAGAATTGCACCCCTAGGGAAGAGCATAATATCAATGTAATCTTGACTCATCGAGGAAAAAGAGTAGCCAACCTTGTTGTGCAATTCAAAGCAAACAAGAACCCTCACAAGGAGTTGTAAAGTCCTAGACCTAGCATAGCAAATCGATCAAATCGATGACATAGGTTAGATGCAATCCAGAGAGAACAAATGCTTCAAGACCAATTGAAGTATTTGCTCATTCAGGGTGAGTGTTTAGAAAATATAGAACAATAAAGTACAAAACAATAGTGATTGCACCTACAATGGCTATATGAACACCACTTAGAAGAGCAACGCCTCCTTGATTTAAAGGAGCAAGAAGAGCGATCAAACATATTGGCTCGATATAAATTACCTCCTCACAAAGAGTACAAGTAGCAATACAATGAGATATATGCTACTTCACACATTGAGTTGCATAATAGGAGAGTAGATGATTATTTTCATCATAATTCTTGACATGCCTCTTAGACATAAGAGCGTTTAGTGCCAAATAGGCATGAGCATAAGCAGTATGAAAGATTCAAGTTGGATGACCAGGATCAATGATATCTTGAACCATCTTCTATAGACGTAGCTGATGAATACAATAAAACACCTCACACTCAAATGAACTTACCTCCACTTGCACCCCAAATATACCTTTGAGAGGAAGAGATCATCTCTTCTCAAGCCTACAAGGTGCTTGCCAAGAAAATCAAATCTCTCGAGAAACAAGATGTGGCTAGTCACCATCAGTGCCAAGTCCTACTTACCCTAAATATTTTGAAATACCTAAGTGGGATAAGTTTAAAGGTGATGAAGATGCACAAGAGCATATAATGGTCTTCATTAGTGCATGCTTCCAGATACAGCATGATGATGCCTTGATGTTAAGAACTTTTGTTATGACCCTCTTGGGTGTAGCTTCTGAATGGTTTAATCAATTACCTAGGAACAACATCACCAACTTCAAATAGTTGGTGGATGCTTTCCTTGAGAACTTCTCTTTTGGAACCAAAAAGAAAGCTAATCTATCTAACTTGACCAATCTATGTCAAAATGATGATGAGCCAATCATGGATTATGGGAATAGGTGGAAAAAATTAATGGCATAATTACCATTCTTTATTCCCATTGTTGAACTTAATCGAATTTTCACAAAAATTTGTGCCAAACACATATCATTGTTTCTCCAGTTGCAAAAATATACAACATTTGAAGATGCTTTAGCATAAGCCAAGGTCATTGAAGATATCAAGTTGGAAGAAGGAGACCTAGAGCTTCGTAGCGAGAAAGAATGGAACAATAAGAGTACGTGATATCAACCACAGCAGGCTGAGCTTGCGTGTGTCAACCAAATCATGTTAAAAATTACAAAAAAAGCACAGATCCAACAACAAGAGAACCATCAGGTTCAACTCTCTCCCATGCATCACAATCAGAATTATAGGAATTCAGGTAAGGATAATCAAAAACGTCCACCTCACAACTATACGCCATTTCCTGAATATTTGGCATTAATTTTCAATCACCTTTGCGAGGCTAAGGCCCTAATATTACCTGAAGTACACACCTTGGATCCTAATAACTACAAACATAGAGGGTATAGATAATATCTCTATTGTGTTTATCATCGGTAAAATGGCCATGATATCCAAAATTGTGTTGCATTCAAGAATATAGTTTAGAATATGTTGGGTAATAAAAAATTACAAATAGATAGCCCCTCTGCTATCGATAATCAAGACATCGAGATATCCAAAAACCCTAAATACAACCATGAGGATGACAAAAATCAAGTTGAGAACGTTAATGAGATGCACATGGCCCCACCTAATGAGCGTTTTATCGATATGATCAATATTATAGCATAAAGTAAGAAATGCCTTGATCAGCCCAACATACCAAATTTTTTAACAAAAGCTGATAACCTATAATGGTCCATATCAACAATGAATCCAATTCACTTACAAAAGGACCCTGTGATTACCTTTCATAGGAAAGATATTAAGCTAATACCTAAGGATAAACCCGATTGTTCGCTACACATCATAGCAAGAATTAATCAATTTTTGTAAAATAGAGTCTTGGTTGATACTGGGTCATCTATCAACATCATCATAGTTGTAGCTTTGAAGTATTTAAATATACCATCTTCACACATTAAGGACTAAACATTCACTTTGAGAGCCTTCAATGATGCCACATACCCAACAATCAGCATAATAATCTTACCTATACAGATTGGGATAAAGATGATACCTACGTTGTGCCATATCTTGGGGGTGAGAGGTAGTATAACATATTGCTAGGGAGACCATGGATGAGAGATATGGAATGTGTGCCTTCCATAGTGCACCAAAATATAAAATTCATACACCAAGGACAAGTGTATGTGGTTCCCCATGATCCCGTGTCATTCAAATATTGTAAGAAAGTTGATGAGCCACAAGAAAATCTAGTGGCATGCAAGCCTCAAGATATTAATTTGAATAAAATCATCAAACATTCAACTAGGGATTGCATCAAGAAATTGCTACCCTCTCCCATCACCAAAAATCATGGTATCATATTACCCAATGAGGAGAAGAAAACATCAATTAACATGACTGATATAGAATCATATCGACTAGTTGATGATTTACTTATAGTTGGTCTAAAAGCTAAAGCACCTTCTAAAATTTTTTGTGGCAATGGTTGACATTAAGCCAGAGGATCAAGGGATTCTAAAGCATATAGAACAAGAGAGGGGGCAATCAAATGTTGATTCCACATTGAAAAATCTAGAACCTTTGAAATTAGTCACTTGACTCATTGCTCATGGTGCCTCTTCAAGAGAAAGAACGAATGCCTTCCCCACATCAAACTGGGGGTACTCAGGCTTACACAGTTCAACAATACAAAATGAAACAAAAATATGAACCAAGTCATGAACCTAAGCATGTGGATGACACTAACAAAGTGAATCATCAAGAAGTAGCCACATCCGCTAAAAGGAAGGAAATTGGTGATGTGCACTTATCTGGTGGATCTTTAGCGTCCATTTTTTTCATTTCCTTCAATAGACAAGGGTATTTTGAACCAATCATTGAAAATATGCATGAATTCTTTGTTAGTATTTCAATCCATTCTAAGCCATATAGATATAATGGAGCATCAAATGGATGAGCAAGATAATACATTGCATAGTATCATGAATCAGATTGAAAACCTAGAATTACAAAAGCAACCCACATCTAAGGCTGAACCACTTTTTATGCAACCATAGGAAAAGCTTCAGCAAAAGCAAGAGCCAATTTGGCTAACTCAACCATTGGCTCCTCATGGAAAACCAATGTAGATTAGGAACCCAAGATAGTCATAGCGCATTTGGACTCTTTTAAATGAGTCTATGTCTGACATTCTTCAAAATTTGCAAGAATATAAGGTCATCACCTTGCCTGACATCAAACTTGTAGACCCAAATTGAGCCAAACTTGAGGGTTATAGAGGGGATAATTATTGTCTCTATCATCGAATGGAGGGTCACAACATTCATGATTGCTATGGATTCAAGCATAAGGTACATAACCTCATAGATAGTGGGATTTATCACATATATGGTTTGTTTACAGTTCCCTAACCTACTAAAATAGAGTTTTCCTCATCCCAATCATCACCTCAAAGGCACCCATAACCTCATAAGCCTAACAAGACTCTTCCATGAGTATTTTTATTTCAGATGACTACTACAACTTTATTCCAAAAGTTGTACGAGGAAAATGCATTGGTATTGCCTAAGATCAAATGAAAAAAATCCATGGATGAAATCCTCTTTTGCATTTATCACCGTATGCAGGGGCATGACATTTGTAGTTGCTATCCATTTAATAAGATAATGCAAAACCTAGTAGAATGAGATGCTATCCGTGAGGATGGTTCTCTCGTTCACCCACACCTAGACACATGCAATACATTGAGGTCCACGCCTTAATTGGGAGATTTGATTTCTGTCACTCTTCCTAAGCAAACTGATTACATTTCAATAAATAACATGCATGCTAGGGGTCTTCAAGGTAGCATACCTTCCCCACCATCCACACCAAATTCAATGAGGCAAAGTGAGGATCTTAGATGTAGAACACCTCCCTCACTTTCATCGAGTGGCACACACATTAGGGGTATCTAGGGTAGAGTAACCTCCCCAAAATGCTCCAAGGGTTCCTAAAAACTGCTTGGTCCAGTCTTTCAAAAGGCTCTGAGGGTTTACCTAAAACCGCTCGGTCATCCCAAAAGGCTCCAAGGGTTCTAGAAAACTGCTTGGTCAAGTCAGTCAAAAGGCTTCGAGGGTTTACATAAAACTGCTCGATCATCCCCAAAAGGCTCCAAGTGTTCCTGAAAACTGCTTGGTCAAGTTAGTCAAAAGGCTCCAAGGGTTTACATAAAACCACTCGGTCATCCCCAAAAGGCTCCAAGGGTTTTTGAAAACCGCTTGGTCAAGTCAGTCAAAAGGCTTCGAGGGTTTACATAAAACTACTCGGTCATCCTCAAAAGGCTCCAAGGGTTCCTGAAACCGCTTGGTCGTGTCAGTCAAAGGCTCCAAGGATTCTCAAAATTACTTGGTCATCCCAAAACATCCCAAAGGTACACATAATCCCTTTGGTCAATCCTAAAAGCTCCAAGGATTACTAAAAATTGCTTGGTCAATCGAAAGGCTCCAAAGGCATGTACTCACTGTTTGGTCAATTATGAGGCTCAAAAACCGTAAAAAATTATAAAATCAATAAAATCCAAAAAATTGGTAAAGCTTAAAATCCAAAAATATTTGCTTTTGTAGTTTGCATTTTCATACATGCATTCACCTCATCATATTGCATTTAGGCATTTGTCATCCGTTGCATTCCATAGTAGAGTGTAATGTGTCTATAAAAATCTTACAAACGATCGCATGTTTGTGTTTCAATAATGCACCCTTGCATTTATCATAATTCATTTCATTCATACATGATACCTGTTGCGAAGAAATATGTATGTATATTAAGTTTTCCAATCACTCAAACATACCTAATGGGTTTTTTAGATATTGTAGAAATCTTGCTTTACTTTTATAGACGAGGTCATTAGTTAGGATAGTTCTTCAAAATAACAAGATCCCATCACTAAGCAAAACAATATAAAATCCTGCTAATACAAGAGATGATGAAAGCTACAAAAGCAATATTAGGTATCTAGAGAGATGGGTTTATCTTGCAAATAGTCAGTTTAAAAAGGTGAACTTTGGCAAAAGGGCAAGAATTTCCCCTATAAATCCCAAAGTTACAAAGTTTAAATCCCAAGTTACAAAGTGCAAATTTCAAAATACAAAGTTTAAATCAAATGTAAAGTGACATAGTGAATCAAAAGGACTATAAAAATCCCTTGCTCAAATAAAACGGTAACACGTGGACTAACAGTGATTTTATCACTACATGTGAACAAGTAAGAAAGGTGAGAACTTGAATCCCTAGATTGTCCACATTTTGAAAGCCATAGAGTGATCCCCAATCACAGCAATGGGTTGAAAGAGTCCCACCTGCAATCGGAGGGGTAGTTCTATTGGGTGATCCCCAAATGTAGCAATGGGTTGAAAGAGTCTAACTTGCATTTGGAGGGGTAGCCCTGATCAATTTGCAAGATGAGCTAGCTCGAGGTACCTAGGATTGTCTAGTTGTATAAGTCTAATCAAAGCTGAAATAAGGATGGTACGATCGTATGAGGAACCCTATCTCACATATGAGTTTAAATAGTCTTGGATGACATACGAGGTATGCTTATGGTCTATCTACAAATACTCACATGCACACACAGGGATAATGAATAGTTGGGTCTGTCACAGAAAAATCCTTATCCAATAAATGCCTTGTACATTTAGTATGTGATTTTTGGTTAAATCTACTAGGGTGTTTGAGTCTCATGGAAAACCTCAAAAAGTTCTCTAATAGCAACAAAACACAAAATATCATTAGACATAAAAAATGTGAGTCATTCATTTATAAGAATGCATTTTACAAAGCACAATCAAACATATATGATAGATACTACATGAATATTAGAAATGATGTTTAGACGGCCGCTGACTATATAGTGCAACAAATAAGAAATATACAAAATGATGTATTCATTAATTAGCATTAAACCAATCCATTTTACTGCATTTCATATATGGGTGATTAATTTATTAAGTTCTCGTGATGAAAATTATCAATTATCTTGCATTATTGTCATACATTCTATGGTTTCACATTTTAAAATTTATATACACAATTTACATTCATTCCTTACGTTTTAAGTGATTAAAGCATACGGGTTCATTCCCATTAGATTACCATCATGTAAATAGTGCATTACATACATTACATTAGCATATCATGACAGTGTCATAAAATTAAATGCATGCCATTAAGCAAAATCAAATATGCATTTAAATAAACATTACATCCATATGCATCCATAATATAACACATCTAAACATCTAGATCACTGCATATAATCATCATAAATAAAATATCTCTCTCGTATATGTCATCCGTATATCACATCATATAAGCAGTGCATCCACGTGCATCTCAAAAATGTAAAAATAACAAAAAAATAAAATAACTCCAAATCCAAATGTGCCTTGTACCTAGTTCTTTACCCTATACACTTGGTGCTTGCAATGAATTGTGATCCATGCAATATGGCAAGATGAGTAAAATACCATAAGGACATTTGGGGCAAATTCATCATCGTGAAGTTTATATGCTTCATTTCAATCCCTAAGAAGGCCTAGACAACCAGACTTCTCCATGGGAATGATATATTTATTGCAATTCTTCTATGATCATTTTAGCAGATCATCGATAATATGATTCAACACATGCTTAATTGGAATTACTTTCATTTTTATTTCCTAAGAAATCCTTCATGGCTGGATAATTCCATGGGATAGAAATAGGCAATTACTATCAATAGTTGCAATCATAACTGATTAGGCCTTGCCAAATATTAAATGCTAAATTCTAAGTTTGTTCAGATCATTCATAGTGGTCAAGCAACCTCGTTGCTTCCTTCCATTGTCAATACCCTCATCAACTCGTCGCATGAGAGGCAGTCATAAATATCAAATCATAATTAAAAATAGTATAATATCCTTGAGATCATAGATCCCTTGATCTTGTCAAAATTGAGTTCGTCTTATGAATCATTGTCAACAACTATCATAAGCTTACCCTTTACAGGTTCAAAAAGAAAATATGATGAGGTAAGCCTTTGTTGCTCCACTATCGATTTTACCTGATTATACTCGGAAGTGCCAGAGCACCAAGTGTAAGCCTTTGTCACTTTGTCCATTGGTTCTACCCGATTATACCTAAAAATGCCAAAGCACAAAATTTAAGCCTTTCACCCAGTTGAAATATATGATTCTAGGATGCACATCCTTTTGTATGATATGGGGAATCTAATATTGATCTAACTAATGATCATGATAGAACCTTCGACATAATTTTAGGAGGTCTATTTTTGCTTAGCGTTGTTCGATCTCACAATGCATATCAAAAGGGACATCTGTAGACACCTAAAACGCATCATGTCGAGGGTGACTACTCATACGAACATGCTTCAAGACCATATGGAGGATCTTGGATAGACTCCAAGATAGAGCAATGGTTCTAACCACTCAATTTAGGCATTTTGGCCTAAGTAGTTTGAACCACAACCTAGACCTATGCTCTCCAGTATAAATCATGGTTGACACCTATGGTCTATAGTCTGGACTACAACTATGACCTATAGTCTTAACTAAAGTTTAGTTAGGCCTTCCATCCGAGCCAAATTAGTTGGAATGACCAAAAGATCTAGAAGGAGGCTTTTGAAGGATGGAAGATTCCAGAGGCTTCCATCCCAACTATCCTAACCAACATTCTTGGTCTTGGCTTCTCCATGAAGCCACCCCTAGCCCTAGGGGCATGCTATAAATACACCCTCCAAATGGGGAGAGATAAGGAGAGCAAGCATTGGAGATTTGAGCAGTGAAGCCTTGGTGAATTGTACACTCAAATTGAGTATACTAAGAGATAGAGCTATTGCACTTAATCCCCAACCCTTTTGCCACCATTCATGATGAATTGCATTATGGATGCCCTAGGTTCTTAGGAGGATCAAGAAACACAAATCCAGGTAAACGAAGGCCCTTCACATAGAACCACCAAATTAGTCTTACGACAATGAATGCGACCATTGAACATCAATTTGGACAAGGAGATTGAGCCCAATGCCCCTGATTTTGAGGGTAAACTTATTAGAGGTCAAACCACGACTGTTAGCCGCATTTCACAGTGCCGATCGCTCACCAAAGCTGCGGTTTATAATAGGTGATATATCACCTTACTCTTTTCATTTTTTTTTGGCTAGTTAGGTTAGATTAGCTATCTAGTTGATTTAATAGCATTTTATAAGACTTCTAACCGTAGAACTAGGCTAAATTCACATTTTATGCTTATGTTTTAATTAGGACTAAAATGTTTTCTTTATGCATGTTTATGCTTAATTTTCTATATTTGATCCATGGATAGTGTAGATGCTATTTTAATTTATGCTATTACATGAATCTTGATTCAATTTGCATAGTTTAGCAGATTTCTTCATGCTTTCTTGATTATGCATGTTAATGGTGTCATTATGCACTTTATCTAAAATAGCCTCATCATGAGAGGCTGCCTATATTTTTTATATTATTGTTGTTTCTTGACCACAGGGAATAGTTCCAAAGGAGAGATAAAGCATCCAATTCATTCCTCAATGTGAAGAAGAGGATCATCGACACCCTAGAGCAGTTCATGTCACCCTGAGGGGCATTTTGATCACACCTACCTTGGATTAGGATTAAACACTATTGTAATTGATGTATCAAATGGGTATCCCTAAGAGGTAAGAATATATAATGTGACTCCATTTAAATTAATAAAGGATTCCTTGTATACACGTTATTTCTTATTATCATATTATGCATTCCTATTTTTTTATTCTTCTACAATTGCGATAGTTAGATTGGGTGTGAGCCTTTATGGTGGTTACACTTAGCATAAGAGCGTCATTGTATTCAAGATGAAAACAAGCATTGATAAATTTTGTGACATGCTCTTGTGCATCCTCTTCACCCTTAAAATTTTCCATCCTAGGAATATCAAAGTTCTTAGGATATGGAGGGCTAGGGATTGATGAGCACAATGGTTGGTTGTGTATCTTGCTCAACATTGGTGAGTTCCCAGCTGCCTCTTGTTTCTCAAAGGTTTTCATATTTTCAAAAAGCTCTTGAAATGCCTTTGATGCATGGATTTCCTCCTCTTGTAAGCCTATTCACATTGGCAATGGAGGTAACTCTCTATCCATTTGATTCATTTCATTTTCCTCCCTCCTACGAGGGAACTCTAGATTGTGATCTTGGTTTGTTATGTTTGCCCTTTTCCAATTAGTTGGATTTTATTGTGGGCTATCTTGTCTAGTGTGCCTATCCTTATGTGAGTTAGCATGTCTTGTTATTTGGTGGTCACCACCATTTATCTATAAATTGTTAAGAGCTAGTCACTCAGCTTGCTCTCTTAAATGTTGCTCATGTTGGCACAAGAGTCTTTCTCTTTGTTTCTCTTGTTCGAGAGCTTCTACTAGATATCACTCCTTACGTAATGCATTTTCTAACCACCTAATTCATTCAGTTTGTGTTATCATAGAAGACTCATGTTTATCTAACTTTGTTCTTGTTGTCTTGACTCGTAGATTCCTTGAGGAGGTTTCTATTGTATATGTACTATTTCTAGCTAATGTGACTTGTTTAGTGTACTATTGAGTATCCCTACGATCATACTCCATGCATCTACTATGGAGTTCCTCTGAGCTACCCGTAGACTGGGAGATTTATTTAGAAGTCATGGTTTGTGAGCTTTCAAATGCGGAGTTCTTAGTAGCTACAGTTATTTGGGTTGGTTGTGTAGGAAATCGATCCAACCCATCTAGTTGTCTTGTTTTCCATCGTTGGTCCCATGGGGTGCCATTCATTCCTACAAGGTCATAGTCCATGGGAATATTTCATTTTGTATGAAGGGTTTTTTTTGTATGATTCCCATTACTAGATTTAGCTCTAGTTTCCTTCCCTTTAGTGGGTAGACTTGTTTCATATGTTTCTTGTGATTCTTGAGGTGTTGCAATTCTTGTTTTCCTTCTTGATGAAGAAGGCTTTGTAGTAACATGTTTTATCCATGTGGATGGAGATGTAGCACTCTCGTCATCCCTATGTGAAGAATGAGTCTTGGAACCTTCCTTATGTCCATGTAAGGAGGAAGCCCTTGAAGCTTCCTCATGTCTTTGAGATGTTTCTTTGTGTTTAGAGGAGGCCCTTGTGGTCTCCTCATGTCTCCTTGATGAGGATGGCTTTGAAGCATATTTTTATTTATGTGACTCTATTCCATGATGTAGTTATTTACTTGGGGTTTCTTGAGGAGATCCCACAAGGGTTGAATTATCACCCCTTAGGCTCGTAGAGCTACATCTCACGATATTACAAGTAGGTCACTCAATGTTACTATGACTCTGCCGATGGGTATGAGTTGCTTCTGTCTCTCCCTCGGTATCATACCGAGGGTTCTTACTTCTTATTTTTACCATGTTGTCTTATGACTTGATATTTTGAGTTGAAATTTAGGAATAACCACACAATACCAAGCAAATTTTTATCTTGATTACTAATGTAAGTGTGCCCTAAACTATTTGGTGTGTTTTTATGTGTTATTCTTTTGATTTCTTGCTTTGTTCTTGGATTAAGAATGAGAAGACTCATCCAGAGTGACAATCAAGTACACTCATGCCAAACATGATTTTCTCAAAATAAACTAGGGTACACCATTGAAGATCCAATGGAGGTTTTGCCTAGCTCTTTCATTTTGAACCAATGATTGTTCCAATAGTGGGAGACAGTTTAAATGCAAGTTACTTAGTTTCACTATAAGTAAGTTTCTAAATCTATTTTTAGGAAAATCTAGGGGACAAACCAGTGGAAGGAGATGAATTCCAATGTCACTAGACTAAATTGAAGGTTGGTGATGAAATACAACTCTCCAATGTTTAAATAAGATGTGCATGTGTGGTGTTCATTTTAATCTTGCGTAACATAAAGTACATCATGTAGCAACAATAAATATTTCCTATATGCCCAAGTGCACAAATATGTTTCAATATTTATAAAGATGCATGAACTATTATGATTTGTATGAGCACACTTTATTTCATGCAACTATGGTCTCTAGGAGGGCCTCAAAGTAAGCAAACAACATACAATATCTAGCACATTGTATTCTAAGGTGAAATTTTTAGGCATAAGTCATTGTTCCTAGCAACACCTAGTGGAAAATTTAAAAGATCTAAGATATGTGAAATGCTTAATTCTTTCTTCTTTTATTCCTTCAATTTCCAAATACAAATGTGCTTTAAGTTCTCTATTTTAGATACATAGAAGCAGACAGAAAGCTATAAAATATCAGATAAGCTATAACAACCTTTGATCCAGCTCAGAGAGTCAGTATTTTGACCTCTGCTGCACTCCAGTTCTAGCCACTATCGACTAGAGCGGCTAGTTCTTGGCCACTGTAGCTTAGAGTGATTAAGCTCTATTAGCCAATGTAGCTTAGAGTGGCTAGTTTTAGACCACTGTAGCTCAGAGTGGCTAGACTTGCACATAAAATTAAGTTAGTATTCCGATATAAAATAAAAATTAGTGGTGGTCCCACTGTGATCGCCATCTATAGTGACCTCGGGAATGCATGCACCAGTCCCCTTTTTAACCCTACTTGCAATGTTATTTAAAAACCCAATATGAAATGAAATACAAGAAGAAAAAGCATATAACATGAAATATCAAATATGGATCTCTTTATTGATATTTAAACTCGGTTACATGTCGGTACCTCTTAGGGATATCCATTTCGATACTATAAGTTACAAATAGGCAAAGAGTGCCCCTTTCATGAAGATGTGGTGCGCTTATAAAATCTTTTCAGTTATGCACATGGAAATGTATGAGGGCTTATAGATGCCTCATTATCCAGGTCTATTTCCTAGAGGGATTCCTTTTGATCTTATATGTTGCAAACTTCATCCGATGTACCTGTGGCCCTGCAACCAATGAAACAACAATGCACGTTTAGGTGTTCGAGATTGCCTCCCTAGATGAGGTTGTTATTAATCAAAGAATTTAATGGAAATATGATGAAACTATGTCGTGAAATCATGTAAATCTATGCTAATGATATGAAAACATAAATAAGTAGAATAAAATATGCTATGTCTAAAACCTAATCTAAGCCTATGGGCCACTGTCCAAGACATCGATCACTAAGGTAAACCTTGCTCTCTTTGCCCCAAAACTATGGGGCAAAGCTTGTATCTAATATTGAAATAATAGGTGTTATTCTCTTCAATCCGTCAGAGCTTCGCCATACACGTGATCTCAAAGAGAACTCTCCAAGTCTCAAAAGCTCTCCTAAAAAATATATATCTCTCTCTCTAATATGATAAAATAAGGATCCCCTATGGATGTCCCTTGATGCTCTTAGTATTCCACCTTTTATAGTGTGAAACCCTAGGTCTATGTCCAAGCCTTAGAAATGAATTTCTCATGCATGCAAGTTAGCATGAGAATATTTTTTCCATTGTCTATTTTTGAAGGTCAGTTAACTGAAATATAACTGCCCGCTTGAGTCTTCTATGCAAACTGGTCTTTAGCATGAGAAGCTTTTGTCATTTAATTATGCTTGGAGGTCAGTTAACTAAAGTCTAAATATAAAATTAAGTCTCCTATGTGAACTAATCATGAAAATGAATGCAAATTTACTCCCACTCACCTTTATTGCATGCAGACTACCACTTCCACCTATGATTAGGCATGTTTATTGGTAAATTTCTTCTTATGGCTTAGTCACCGTTGTTTGTAGTGACTAAGATCTCACCCACTGTCATATAAAGTGGCTAAGGTCTAGCCACTCTAGGCTTGAGTGGCTAAGATCTATCTGCTCTTGGCTTGAGCAGCTAAGCTTGGATGGCTTGAAAAGGTCCCAATTGAGTGGTGAGAACCACTGTTGATGCTTGCAAAGTCCAAGATTATGTCTTATGATCTTATGAATGTGTCTATGTGATAATATACCCTAATAATGACATGATTTAGATGTCTACATGAAGTTTCACCATTGTTTCCATTTTTTTCAATTCTTGATAACCTATTATTCATATTATTTAGCATCTTTGTCATTTGACTAGCCAATTTTTCCACTGGATCAATTTCAACTCTTCTTTGTATATCAAATGCTATTTTTTTTGGCTTTCTTTTTGGCATGTTAACTTCTAAAGAGTAAGGCTTCATATTACCACTTTCAAGCATATTTCTTTCTATATCCATTGCCCTTTCCATGAAATCATCAATAGTAGTGGATTGTTCTTGTCTTAGCTCATAGTTAAACTCTCCTTGAAAAGCATTTTTATAAAAACAAATAGACTGAATGTCACTTGGCCTACAGTTGGCAGGGATTTTGTTTATGGTTTTTGAAAATATTCCATTAAAATCATTGTCATCCTTATTTTCTTTTTTTTTCATGGTGGCTAATTCGGTTAACAGAGATTGTTCATTTTTCCTTTCACCATATTTCTTTAGGAAGACAGTTTCCATTTTAGTGAAGTTTGGAATATCATTATTAGGAAGAGAATTAAACCATTCCCTAGCAACCTTTTCTAAGGTTTGTAAAAACAACCTTAATACTACATATTCATGCTTAACTTCTAAACTATCCATAACATACAAGAAACTCTTGATATGATCTTCCCCAGTTATTGCACTATTTACAAATAATTTAGGGAGATATTTGTGAGCTTTAGTAGGCAAGGTATTAAGATTTGATGGTAAAGCAAGAGGCTTATACCTATTAGTCCTCCATAAATGAACATTAGGCTAGGCCATAGTTACCATATGATTTAAATTCATAGTGGCACCACCTACAAGGATATTATTCTAGGTAGCCTAAGTATAATCTAATTGGTTATCTATAGTAGTATTACTATTAATCTGATGGGGTAAATAATTGTATATATCTTCTCCTACAATATTTAAACATTCATCTATAAAAACAATAACAGTAATAATATCTTGATTTTTCTTAACGTATTGATTCTTGCTAGAATTAGATTTGCTATAATATGGTGAATTCTTGAAAAAGGGAGATTTCTAGGTATGTATAAATACCTCTGGATCTTCAAGTTCTGGAAATAGCTCCTTACCGCTTCTCCTAGTGTTCGCTAGAATGTTATGTTCTCTCTTTTTTTAATTTTTTCTTTTGGGTTTGTCCAGCAGAGTTTCCAGCACCGTTGTGCAGAAAGAACAAAGTATAATCTTACCAAGAATGATTGATATTATCACTCATCCTCATAGGAGTGGGTTCTTAGAGAAATTCAATAAAATAAATAAACAAGAATTATGTAAAGAAAGTAAAAAAACATGGGCAAAATAAAGAATGTAAAAATAGAGAACATTAAACCCAACGTTCTTTTAATTTAAACTAGCAAATCGTTGTTTAAAATAATGTCATTGAAGAAAACTCTTTAAGAAGATAATTGAATATTTATTAATAAGTCCTCGAAAATGATGCCAAAAAATTGTTGGAACAAATTCTTGCATCCATAGGAAATCAATTATCATGCTACAAGAACTTGTTTGAAACCAATGAGCTATTACAGGCTTTGGTCGACCTACCTCATGTTCTGTTAAACCCAAATATTGCTATAAAATATGGCAGAATGGGTAAGGAAACCCCAACAACAATTCTACAATTAAACTTCTAATTTGCATGCTCCAAATTTATATTAAACTATAGTATTCTTATTAAAATGACCAAACATAAAAATAACCAACTGTTATGCCTTATGTATACCGGTGCCTAGATTCATTGGGTTGTTATATCAATTTAACAACTACTTTAATCATGAACAAAAATAAGAGAAGGAAATTAGTGTTCTTGCTTTCATTCGAATATCGTAACAAAATAATGAGTTAACTAATGAAAGAAACATGTATAATGCATTCAAATAATGTAACCCATTATACAGATACACACAATACTGATACAAAGAAATGACAGGAATAAGATTCAAAATTGTATTGATTTATGGAAAAATTACATGCAGAGTGGGTAGAATGCCTTTTAACTCTATTTTTCTCAAAATAATACAATAATACAATAGAGAAGACTTTGTTCAAATGATGTAACAGGTCACTACTATTCTTATTATTCCAATATGGTAACAAAATAATATCTGAATCCTAAGCTCAATAGACTGGAAATATTCTCAACTTCTCTGGCACTTTCCTATCATATGATCCTGCACAGCAAGGGGAGTAAGAAAGAGTGGATAAGAGAAAATAGACATAAAGAAATAGAACAACACAACTAACAGGGCACTCAAGTATACCTCTTAGAAAAAATGTTATTCTCTAATTGCTTGATGTAGAATCTAAACCTACCTGATTCCTTTATAGTTGCTGGTTCTCGATTCTATTATTCTTGGTTCATTCTTATTTGTACACTTATCAACATCTGATTGAGGAGAGGGGAGAATTATCTATTATCAGCTAAACACCTTTTCCTTGCCTTTGTCCATAGCTATTCCTGTGGATGTTGATCCTGTAACTGACTCATTAGCCAGTTTCTTAATTTTCTCTATCATTAGCTATGGCTCCCACCAATTCAACAATACGAAGCCATACTTCCATGTGGATGATTTTTTGCTGAGAGACCCTATCCAGTATTTGTGAAGCCTTGATTCTATTTTCTTTAAAGATCGAGTATTTGTATTGAAATAAATAGACCTGACTATGTATGTTTCTGGCTTCAAAAAATAACTAGACCACCAACTTGTCATCGTATTGCTCATAAAAGTTGACTTCTTTCAGATGTTTTATAATGGTTTTTTTGAAAACACCTTGGACCATTAATGTGGTTGGATCAATTCCTGACAGTCTCACTATGGTTGTCAGATATTGTTCAGCATTTTCTAGATCTTTAATCATAAACTAATATTTGGATCTCTCATTGATGTAGTTGGTGATTTTTTCATGTTCATCCAAGTAGCTTCGAATTTGGCCATCTATAGTTATTACTTCCTTGGTCTTAATATTATTGTATCCAATTTTACACAAATCATATATGGGAAGTATAATGGCCATCTTCTTATCAAGGTCTGCTATCAAAGGCCTTATTTTCTTGTTAGCTGATATCAACTCTCTAGCCTATTTGCATTAACCATTTATTATCTTTCAATTGTCATTGGTCAAAGTGATAGCTTTTTCTCTGTATTTTTCAATCAAGGTCTCCTTGGACCCCATGGTGCTAGAGGCTATTGCCTATACTAGATCTGAAGTAATGGCATCTTTTAGATTCTCATTTTTTGCATATAGTTCTATGGCCTTGGATTTCCAAGTGGATATTTTTGATATTACGATTTTCATAGTCTGAGAGTTAATGTTCACTCCTTGTATTACCATGGCAATGGATATCCTATTGCTTCTATTTTTTTTGTCTTTGGATCGATGAAGAACACAAACTTATACTGAGAGGGGGGGTGAACAGTATAAGACCTATTTTTACTTTTTCCTTTATACTTCAATACAGTAAAGCAATATATCCAAAGCAATATCAAAGCAATGCACAAAACCATCCACAAAGTGACACAACAATTTACATGGTTCATCCACAAAACTTTTCTCTAAAAGTTATCTCAAAGTTCTTTGGGAAACCTTCCCAATTACAATGTTTATGAGCCTCGACTCAAAGGAGAAACCTTCCCCCAATATGAATTTATGAGCCTCTGCTCAAAGGAGATACCTTCCCCTACCTCTGCTCTGGCTGGTGATCCTCTAGAAGACCTCTGCCTCTGCTGCCCTTAGCAAATGGAACTTTATCCACAGAAGACACCTATCTTCCTTGCTCTGGCTGGAGACCTCTGTCCTCAACTCTATCATCTCAAAGCTGGTCCTTGAATTTGCACTAAACACAGTCCTTTGGTCTAGCACAAATGTCCTCGTCCTCTATCTTTGATCTACACCAAACATAGTCCTTCGGTCTGATACAAATTTGTCCTCAGGTTCTTCTCATAGAACCAATGCACCTCTGTCCTCAATTTCTCTGATAGAACTATCAACCTCAGCTTCATAAGTCCTATGCTAGGACCTGTCCAAATCTGCTTACAAGTCCTCAACAAAACCTGTCCACAACCTGCTTACAAGTCCCCAATGGAACCTGTCCAAAACCTGCTCACAAGTTCATCAAGAACACTTGCTTGGCATGAATCCACAAAGAGAATGGTTAGAGACCCAATGTGATTCATCCACCTCATAGAAGCATAAATAGAATTGTTAGAGACTCAATATGATTCATCAACCTCATAGAAGCATAAATAGAATTGTTAGAGACTCAATATGTTCTATACTTAACTCCCAATCTCAATCTCAACTCAATATCAAATCTCAAAATAATAAGATAGATGTAGTATGCTTTTATCAAGAACATGAAACACAACCCAAAAATTGCCAACCATGCAATATCTCATATAACAATGATACTCATGTTCTTTCCAAAACCAATATCTTTTCTCAACCAATTGGGCTTCAACAACAATGCTCATAGACAAGGTTTAACCAACAACATTCAACTCAACATTAACCTTGAAGCATTCAACCAATCATCACAAGAAAAGGAAACAAGTAGAAATCCTTTTCCCTCCAAAGATATTTGAACAAAACAACGACCAACACAATATCACCAAATGCAAAGAATAACTTGTTCAAATCAACTCAATGGAGTAAGCCCAATATCATGACTCAAGTAAAAGCAATTACTTGATCAAACAACCTCTATGGAAGCAACTCATCCATCAATGTCAAAATAGCCAAGTAAGGGTTTTGTTGAGAAGCAACACACCCCCACTGAAAAATGAGATTCCATCCTTAGAAAATCCTGAACTTTCATTTTTGCAGTAGGGACCCTCTTGATCCTTTTCAGGTTTTAAATTCCAATTTGCTTGCCTCCTTTTTAAAGTTGTGCTTTTTCTTGCATTCTAGCTGTGTTATCCAAGAATTCACTTTTTACATGCTAGAAATCATTCATGCTTAAGAAAATCTTGCACCGGTACCGAGAAAATCCAGAAAACAGTTGCATATTTCACTGAAAAATCAAACTTTCCATTTTTGGTAGTGTCGCAATATCGCGACACTTCCATTTTCAGAAATGTCGCGATATCGCGACAGGTAAATCAAAATGCAGCTAAGTCGAAAAAACGTAGCGAAATCGCGACACTTTCTATTTTTGGAAGTGTCGCGATATCGCGACATTTCCATTTTTGGAAAGTGTCGCGAAATCGCTGCAGGATGAGGAGAGAGAAAGCCGGGGAGAAAAATGTCGCGAAATCACGACATGTCGCATTTTCACGATAGGAGAGAGAAAATGCATGAAAATCGGCTAAGTGCCAGAAAGGGCGCGATTTCGCGACATGTCGCGAAATCGCGACAGTTTTTGGAGAGAGAAGCAAACTGTACGGAAGGGCGCGATTTTGCGATATGTCGTGAAATCGTGACATGTCGCATTTTCGTGGTAGGAGAGAGAAAGTGGGCTAAAGGATAAAATCGGCTAAGTCGCAAATGTGTAGCGAAATCGTGGCACTTTCCATTTTTGAAAGTGTCGTGATATCGCGACACTTTCTATTTTTGGAAGTGTCGCGATATCGCGACATTTCCATTTTTGGAAAGTGTCACAAAATCGTTGTCTGTCGGAGGAGAGAGAAGCAAGCTATACGGACCAGTGCGAAATCGCGACATGTCACGTTTTCACGGCTGGAAAAGATGAAAAAGTGGCTAAGTCCAAAAATTGCATGTTTCGAAATCGTAGGCCGAAGCTTGCAGCGATGCGCTGCATGTTTCGAAGTCAGGGATGAAAAGTTACAGTGATGCGCTACATGTTTCGAAGGCAAAGGGTGAGAATGGTAGCGACGCGCTGCATGTTTTGAGGAAGATGTACGGCCGCCAGCGAGAGGCACGATTTTACGACATGTGAAATCGTGACATGTCACATTTTCACGACCGACAGAGAGATAAGTTGCCATAGCGCTGGAGACGTCGCGATTTCGTGACATGTCGCGAAATCGCGACATGTCTCATTTTCACGGTAGGAGAGAGAAAGTCCTCAAAGTTGACCAGAAGTGCATTTCAGCGGAAACAGAAGGCTTCTTGGGGTAGCGACACGTGTCAAAGCGTGAGGCAGACATGCAGAAGCCAACATGCAAGCTTATTTTATGGATTTTAATCTATTTTTAATGTTTTAAGCTTGGATTTAATGTTTATTAAAGTGCTAATATAATATTTTTGTCTTTCATGCAGGATTCCACCTGGAACTTGCGGGACAACCGGGAAAGACCATAAAGGCAAAGATAAAGTGTGGGTTTAGTCAAGGACCGCCATGCTAGAAGAGAAGCTACCGGTGAGAGCATTCAATGACAAATTTATTGCAGACTTAATAGCATGAAGACCATTTCAACTCAGGGATGGCTTTGCGGAGATCAAATTGATGGAGAAGTGGTGACTCATCCGGCTCACCAACAGAATTAATGGAGGCATTTATTTGTAGCTATGGATGAATGCAAGTGGCTTTAGATTTTATCTTCTCCATTTATGGCAGTTGACTGCACAGATTTGCCGAAGGGTTAAGTTCTATCTGGACTTTGATTTTAAATAGATTTTTAGTGTAAAACCCGAGTCCTAGGGTTTAAGTGCGATAAGATTTAGGGTTTGAGCAAGATATTTTGAAAATATCAGGGTCTGTCCTGAGTCTATAAATACAGATTCTAAATGTAATCGTGGGAGGCGGAGACTTAGAAATAAAAGGCTTATAAGCAATTTCTTGCAAATCTTGTGAAATCTTTTGTTTCTGGACTTGGAGTTGATGTGCTTTAGATTTTCTGTGATAGCATGGCCAGGAGCCTAATCTTTTGCAGAGTGTGATAAGTGTATCTTCTTTTGTTTTCTGTTCCATTTAAAGTTTATTAGATATATGCTATAAATCTGAGTTATCAAGTTTAAATATGCTGTTAGGCTTCAGTTGTTCTATTGTCTGCTAGGGAAAATTACAGATTTGAAGGTTAAGTTTCTTCTAATTGCTCTATCTTCACTGTGTGAGCTAGGCTGTCGATGAAAGATACCAATTTTAACCAGCTGCCCTTGGATTTATGATTTTTTGCTAGATCTATTCCACTCTGCCTTGTGCTCTTAGTTGAAAGTGATCTTAGACTGACTGGACACTTTCTTCTGGGATTTGTTCTATTGTGAAGCTGATAGCATAGATAATATTGATAGTTTAGGGTTTTACAGTTTAAAGTCTGATGAACTTCTTTTTTTGCCCTACTCTACCCTCTCTTTGTTTTCGATGAATGATCCATTTTTATTTTCTTTATTTGCCTTTTATTTAAATCTGCTGACCCATGAGAGCTAGATCAAAGAATTCAAGTTAAATTCTGATTGTCAACAACTTTTGCAACTACTGAACAAGTTCAAGAACCCCCTGTAAGGTAACAAAGTAGTCCATATTGAAATCTATTCCAGAAGTGAAAAAGAGTGAATTGCCATTCAACCCAACTCTGTAACTCGCACCTTGGATAACCAGCTAGATCCTAAAGTGAGTGGGATCCGTCCCATGGGTGTCTCCAGAGCTTCCTTGCTTCATACTTTCTCGGGGTGTGCATGAAATCCAGACCAAAATATAATTGGCGCTAGAAGGAGGGCCATAGAACATCTGTTCTTAGTGCACTTGAGTAGAGAAATCCGACTGTATGTGGAATTGTAAAGCTGTATTTTATCCAAAGTCTGGTAGCCAATTTTCCCCTCCTCCTCAGCCAAAACCTAATTGGCGCTAGAAGGAGGGCTGTTGAACTCAGTTCAAGTATTGTAAGGGCATAATAGCAACATTTGAAGGACCCACAGTGAACTCTGGACAATTTTGTAAATTGTCAGTACAGTTTTTTAAATTGTCAGTATAGTTTTTAAAATTGTCAGAGAAGGCCTTAAGTTCAATGGTTTGTTAAGAACAATTTTATCTCCACTGGCAGTTATCCAATCACAACTCAGAACATCACTGTCAGCCAAGTAATAATGGCAAATTGGTTGGGCCCCACTACTTTGAACATTTCGGGTATAGCCCATGACTTGCCCAGAAGCCCGGAAAGATACCTCCCTAGGTATAAACATGATGGGACAAGAACTGCAGAAGAACACCTGCTAGCTTTTAAAAATGGTCTAAGATTGTTGAATATACAGCATGAAGATGTTGCCTGCAGATTGTTCCCGTTCACTCTCCAGGAGGGAGCTTATGACTGGTTTTTAAACCTCATCAGCAATTCCATTACTAGCTGGGATGATCTAGAGAAAGCTTTTATATCACAGTTCGGTGAAGTGATAGATCCCAACATTTTATATCAGCAATTTTCCAACATCAAGAAAGAGTCGGGAGAAACTGTCAGGTCTTTCAATATAAGGTTCCAAAGAGCTTACGGTAGAATGACTGGAAATTACATCCCAAATGCAAATCTAGCCTTAGAAATCTACAAGAATGCATTAGATTCAGTGACCTCTATTTTCCTCAAGAGAGACATCAATATTACAACCCTGGCAGGGGCTTATAAAGAAGCCTTAATTCTTGAAAGACAGTTAGGGCCTCAAATTCTGAGCAGTCCTTTGATATCCTATGTTACACAGAACATGCCTATTCCAGACCCCATTCCACATCATGAGTTAGTGTCAACATGTCATGCTCTACCCAAGGAGACTCCGTTAACTGTGACATCCACTCAGCATGTGCAAAATACGGAGAAAAGTTCTGACAAGTTCAAAGTGGAAGTGCTTGAACTAAACAGTTGTGATCTGGCATTACCCAAATCTGAAGTTTTTCCTAGTGAGTTAAATTTTCCTAGGGATCAAAGAAATATTGATATTTCTAGTTCACCCAAAAATAGTACAACCAGGGTTTCAAATTATGTCACTTTTCCTGAGGAGATAGAAAGTCTTGTATAGACTCTTGTGGATGAAATGCAAGATTTTCAACAGTTCAAAAGAGACAGTTATGACTTGAAATGTCAGAGTCCAGAATCTAACAATGATCCTTCCTCATCAGAGGATGATGAAAGTGTGATTCAATTTTACTATGTAGAAGTAATGCGAGGAGGATAACATCATTGAGGATATGAGGGAACTTAAAGCTGACATCACCCTCTATGAACTGCCTCAGATTGTTGAACAAAAGGATAGCTTGATTGAGGCTTACTCTGGACCACCTGTTGGATTTCAAGAAAAGGAGGAAAAGATAGTAAATATGAATGCGGTCAGCCAACTTGGAATTGATGAACTGTCTCAACATAAGCCTGCAACTTCTGAACATAATGTCAAATAAAAGGCTATAAACTGTGTTGATGCAGATATTGGAGTTTATAATTTGGCAACTGAAAAGGTGAGAACAGTTACAACTCTAAACCATCACAACAGTGACAGTTGGGTATTACACATTGATGAGGTTAAATCTAAGCAAGGCTCAGGTGAAAAGGAAAATTGTAAGCATTCTTCTAGAGGGATAAAAATTGAATTCCTGGATATTGAAGCAGTACAACAACCACTAAATGTTCAAGTTGTTAAGAACCAGGGCATACAGATAAAACATGATTTCTTTCAGTTGTCACATCATTTTGAAGATGTGGTGGTCTGGGTCTGTCAAGATTTTAAAGTATTTGATCCTGGGGTTTTTTTACATTCAGTCCTTTTGAAAGAACTCTGCAAACCCTTCAATTAGAAGCATGAACATGTTATCATATGATTTGTTTAATTTGAAGGAGTTGCAGATTTGTTTTTCAAATGGGACAGGGAAGACAGTAAACCCAAGTCTTTCCCAGATAGCAAATTTTTGAAGCACAGTCTGGAGTGCATTTCGTCAACAGGACCTGAAAGGTAATTTTTCTAAATTACTTGTACATGGTCAAAAAAAATTTTAAGGCACCATTTCTCTGCTTTCCCAACTGCTGCATTTTTTGCGTATGAAGGGAAGTTGTAACATATGTATGCATTGTAAATAATCTTTGAAGTTTTTCAGTTTTATTTCTTTGTCAGTGCAGTTTTATTTTTAAATGTCTGTACAGTTGCAGTTTTTTAGTTTTCTTTAATTGTTTTTCAGTTTTAGCTTGTGCAGTTTATTTCTTTTGTCAGTGCTTTTTATTTCCTTTCTTTGTCTTTTTATGTCAGCTTGCTGTTTAAGTCTGTATAGTCTTTTGTTTCAGTTTTATTTGCTTTAGTTCTTTATTGCAGTTCTTTTTATTTGTTATGTCAGATATGCTTGCGTTTAATTTATTTCAGTTGCTTTAGTTTATTTCAGTCTTTGTTGCAGTTTAGCTTTGCTGCAGTTTAGCAATTTTAGTTGCTTTGCTTCAGTTCTTTTAGTTTATTTCTTTTATTCCCTGTTTAGTTTTTATTTTCTTCCCTGCATTTCCTTTTCTTTGCTGCCTGTCCAGTCATTTGTTTTAGTTCTTTTCTTTGCTGTCTGTTCAGTTTATTTTATTCCCTTTGCCTGTGCAGTTCAGTGCTTTAGTCTATACAGTTTTTATTCTGTTTTGCTATAAAGCCTGTGCCTGTCCTTGGAAGCCTGTACAAAGTCCTTTGGCTTCTAAAATTTTTTGTCCTTTGCCTTTGCTTGAGCAATCAATGAAAATTCAGCCTGCCAAAAATTGTTTATTCTAAACTGATCAATCCAGTTTCCATCCAATGCCCATGCTGTTCACCATTCCAATTGAGATAGTCTGCTTACTCTGAATAGTAGAACTATTTTTTTATTCAGGACAAAGGTAGAGAGATTATTGGATCTTGTGTCTTACTTGCCACAGTTGTTTTAATGATAAAAAAATTGTTATCTTTGTTTAGTTGGAGGAACTCCCGAGGAATCTAAAAAAAGCTGGTTATGAGAGGGGACTATGGTTCATGCAAATTATTTGGGTATCCACAGAGGCTATCAATGCCTAGACTGAAACAGTTCCAGATTGATCAAATGATAAAAGAAGATTGTGATTTCCTTAAAAGCATCTCAGATATTGATAAATTTCAGAGGGAGAGATATAAAAAAGATAAGAAGAAAAAAAAGAGAAAAAAAAGAGTTGAACAATTAAAAGAGGCAGCCAATATTAGATTATGCCCTACAGTTGTAAATTGGGTCGTGTAAATCTAAAGGGTAACTCTGTCTAGGCTGTAAAAGGCTAAACTAGTAAACAGAGCTCTACTCGGTTTCCCCTTTTACAATCTAGAAAAGTTGATCAGTCCAAAGTTTATCATTCAATCCAGTCATTCTTGAAGAAAGTTCTATACCCTTTGAAATTGCACATCAGAAATCTTCCTTGAAGTAATCCAGCCCAGTATGTCCTTGGGAAATTTTAAAAGCTAGCAGTTAGCAATCAATTTATTGTGAAAAATGTCTGTGGCAAGGCATGATGCATGGTCTTTTTGTTTTGAAACCAGAGTCTTGGGTTCTAAAATAGTGCTACTATTTTACCCGTAGATATCACCATTTGTTGAGAAGCAACACACCCCCACTGAAAAATGAGATTCCATCCTTAGAAAATCCTGAACTTTCATTTTTGCAGCAGGGACCCTCTTGATCCTTTTCAGGTTTTAAATTCCAATTTGCTTGCCTCCTTTTTAAAGTTGTGATTTTTCTTGCATTCTAGCTGTGTTATCCAAGAATTCACTTTTTATATGCTAGAAATCATTCATGCTTAAGAAAATCTTGCACCGGTACCGAGAAAATCCAGAAAACAGTTGCATATTTCACTGAAAAATCAAACTTTCCATTTTTGGTAGTGTCGCGATATTGCGACACTTCCATTTTCGGAAATGTCGCGATATCGCGACAGGTAAATCAAAATGCAGCTAAGTCGGAAAAACGTAGCGAAATCGTGACACTTTCCATTTTTGGAAGTGTCGTAATATCGCGGCATTTCCATTTTTGGAAAGCATCGCGAAATCGCTGCAGGATGAGGAGAGAGAAAGTTGGGGAGAAAAATGTCGCGAAATCGTGACATGTCGCATTTTCATGGTAGGAGAGATAAAATGCATGAAAATCGGCTAAGTGCCAGAAAGGGCGCGATTTCGCGACATGTCGCGAAATCACGACGCTTTTTGGAGAGAGAAGCAAGCTGTACGGAAGGGCGTGATTTTGCGACATGTCACGAAATCGTGACATGTCGCATTTTCACGGTAGGAGAGAGAAAATGGGCTTGAAAGGATAAAATCGGCTAAGTCGCAAATGTGTAGCGAAATCGTGACACTTTCCATTTTTGGAAGTGTCACGATATCGTGACATTTCCATTTTTGGAAAGTGTCGCAAAATCGTTGTCTGCCGGAGGAGAGAGAAGCAAGCTGTACGGACCAGTGCGAAATCGCGACATGTCACGTTTTTGTGGTTGGAAAAGATGAAAAAGTGGCTAAGTCCAAAAATTGTAGCGATGCGCTGCATGTTTCGAAATCGCAGGCCGAAGCTTGCAGCGATGCGCTGCATGTTTCGAAGTCAGGGATGAAAAGTTGCAGCGATGCGCTGCATGTTTCGAAGGCAAAGGGTGAGAATGGTAGCGACGCGCTGCACATTTTGAGGAAGATGTACGACCGCCAGCGAGAGGCGCAATTTTGCGACATGTCGCGAAATCACGACATGTCGCATTTTCGCGGCCGACAGAGAGACAAGTTGCCATAGCGTTGGAGACGTCGCGATTTTGCGACATGTCATGAAATCGCGACATGTCTCATTTTCGCGGTAGGAGAGAGAAAGTCCTCAAAGTTGACCAGAAGTGCATTTCAGCAAAAACAGAAGGCTTCCTGGGGTAGCGACACGTGTCAAAGCGTGAAGCAGACATGCAGAAGCCGACATGCAAGCTTATTTTGCGGATTTTAATCTGTTTTTAATGTTTTAAGCTTGGATTTAATGTTTATTAAAGTGCTAATATAATATTTTTGTCTTTCATGCAGGATTCCACCTGGCACTTGCGGGACAACCGGGAAAGACCATAAAGGCAAAGATAAAGTGCGGGTTTAGTCAAGGACCGCCATGCTAGAAGAGAAGCTACCGGTGAGAGCATTCAATGACAAATTTATTGCAGACTTAATAGCATGAAGACCATTTCAACTCAGGGATGGCTTTATGGAGATCAAATTGATGGAGAAGTGGTGACTCATCCGGCTCACCAACAGAATTAATGGAGGCATTTATTTGCAGCTGCAGATGAATGCAAGTGGCTTTAGATTTTATCTTCTCCATTTATGGCAGCTGACTGCACAGATTTACCGAAGGGTTAAGTTCTATCTGGACTTTGATTTTAAATGGATTTTTAGTGTAAAACTCGGGTCCTAGGGTTTAAGTGCGATAAGATTTAGGGTTTGAGCAAGATATTTTGAAAAGATCAGGTCCTGTCCTGAGTCTATAAATACAGATTCTAAATGTAATCGCGGGAGGCGGAGACTTAGAAATAAAAGGCTTATAAGCAATTTCTTGCAAATCTTGTGAAATCCTTTGTTTCTAGACTTGGAGTTGATGTGCTTTAGCTTTTCTGTGATAGCATGGCCAGGAGCCTAATCTTTTGCAGAGTGTGATAAGTGTATCTTCTTTTGTTTTTTGTTCCATTTAAAGTTTCTTAGATATATGCTGTAAATCTGAGTTATCAAGTTTAAATATGTTGTTAGGCTTCAGTTGTTCTATTTTTTGCTAGGGAAAATTATAGATTTGAAGGTTAAGATTGTTCTAATTGCTCTGTCTTCATTGTGTGAGCTAGGCTGTCGTTGAAAGATACCAGTTTTAACCAGCTGCCCTTGGATTTATGATTTTCTTCTAGATCTATTCCACTCTGCCTTGTGCTCTTAGTTGAAAGTGATCTTAGACTGACTGGACACTTTCTTCTGGTATTTGTTCTATTGTGAAGCTGATAGCATAAATAAGATTGATAGTTTAGGGTTTTACAGTTTAAAGTCTGATGAACTTCTCTTTCTGCCCTACCCTACCCTCTCTTTGTTTTCGGTGAATGATCCATTTTTATTTTCTTTATTTGCATTTTATTTAAATCTGCTGACCCATGAGAGCTAGATCAAAGAATTCAAGTTAAATCTTATTGTCAACAACTTTTGCAACTACTGAACAAGTTCAAGAACCCCCGTAAGGTAACAGAGCGATCCATATTGAAATATATTCCAGAAGTGGAAAAGAGTGAATTGCCATTCGACCCAACTCTGTAACTCGCACCTTGGATAACCAGCTAGATCCTAAAGTGAGTGGGATCCGTCCCGTGGGTGTCTCTGGAGCTTCCTTGCTTCATCCTTTCCCGAGGTGTGCATGAAAGCTAAACCAATAGGTTTCACCATCTCAATGCAAGTAACAAGACTTACAAACATAAACCCTAGTACACAATGCTTCCATTACCCCAAACCAAAAATATGCATTCTCTAAAACTCTCATCAATGATAACAATGCATAAGTAGTCTTCAACAAACCAGAAACTAGGACTTATACCCAACCAAAGGAAACCTTGTTGAATACCTTTTCACTCCAATATTATTTCAGGAAAACACACACCAAACATACTCATAAGAAGAATGTGCCCATACCTTATTGAAGTGAAGGAACCCCTTTGGAAATTTGCCACCCTCACAAAATTCTTTTGCCAATCTTCACAAGGGTTAGTAGATCACAAAATAATCAACATTACTCCACTTTTCAATAATCATCACCAAGGTCTTTAATTGCACAACTTCCTTATCTCTCCTAAAACCACTTGTACCATAAAATAAAATAAATCACAACATTGCATAACCTTATAACTCCCAAAACCACTTATACCATAAAAGTAAAATAAAATATTACATAACCAATAATAAACATTCCACACTCTAGTTATGACTCCCCTTATATCTTCTTAATAAAACAATTAATTCTCTAACTCTTATATCTCCCTAATAACACAATGCACTTAATAAAATAAAAATCTTATACAATCCCTTGTAACTCCCAACTTCCACAATACACTAATAACCAAGCATTTTATGACATACCTAAAAAATGCATCCGCTGCCGTCATTGGAGTGATTCGATCCAACGATCTGTCGCAGCCCTAAACCTTAGCACAATCACGAATACCACAAGGACTGCATGATCTTCATGCATCCAACTTCATTTTAAGCTTTGACATTCGCAAAGTCACCGAGAGAGTACTCCTACCACTTCGCCGTATTCGAAACTCGATTCACACGCCTTTTTATTATTAATGCCCAAACTAAAAACTTTAGTTTTCTAAGACGATGATCTATTCTGATGCAGATACGAAGTTGCCTTGACGAAGTTTTCAGATATTCTACAACATATCCTCGGATGCCACAATGACTTGATATTATCTCATCCCCAACGAATCGCTCCCGAGCATCATTTGAATCTCCACCGTGAGCCCTCCTCTTTGGAGCTACTCCCGAGGATCATTTGAATATCCACCGTGAGCCCTCCTCTTTGGTGCTACTCCCGAGCATCATTCTTCGTTAGCGTAGGGGCTCCGACTAAATCGTAATTGCACAAGGATTCATATCATCAACATACACACTTTAATGAATTCCATTGCCACCTTTTATATGTACTTCGATGCATTACCAAACACGTCGACATTTCCAAACATTAATACTTTAATTTAATTTTAAAATATTAATTTAAATTTTAAATAAATAAAATTTAAACTAAATATTTAAAATTAAATATCTTCATCACCGAGGCACTTTTTTCAACAAAACGAAGAGCCAACTTGGGTTTTAAGAAAAACCCATTTCAAATCTATTGTCCATGGTTTAAATAAAACCTTTTATTTTGTCTACCTTGGTTTTCACAAAAACCCTTTCGCTTCTTGACATCAATGACAACATCAATACTTGAGCAAAGGCAATGTACCCAATGTACCCAAAATTGCCAAAAATCTCCCCCTTTGTCATTGATGGCAAAACTTTACTAAAAACACATCTTCAAGTGCCAAAACTGAAATAACTCTCTTTGAAGTTTTGCTCCCCCTGACTTGAAGCTTTCCTCTTCACTTGAAGCTCTCCCCCTTACTCATATCTCTCCCCCTTTGTCATCAATGGCAAAGGGCCACCTTTGGGGCTCGAAACTAAGAATGAGCCTCTTAGCTTAGTCCCTCCCCCGCCTCCTGATGAGGTGATTAATTCTGGGATGGGAGTAAAACTCCCATTAGGAACTGATCATCATCAGCGTCTATAAATTCCTTGTCGGGCCTTCTCTTGAACTCTTTGTTCATATTCCTTTTCTTGTCATTGTTCTGATCCTTGGACCTGACCATGCCACTGTTCATGTTCCTGTATTCTAAAATTTCAGCTCTACACTATCTAGCTATGTGACCTTCATTGTTGCACTTGTAACAAGTAACAATGTTATTTCTTATAGGTATACCTGTTCTTTGAATCCACCTGTTCTGACTAAACTTGTTCCTGTTGTTTGCCTTGCAATGAACTGCCTTGTGCCCAAACTGATTGCAAGAGTAGCAATACCCATAAAATAAATCACCACTTCTAAAACTGTTATTTACCTTCTTTACCTGAGCCATGCAATGTACAGCCATGTGACCAAACCTGTGACAAGAAAAACATCTGCCTTGAAACTTTCCTTTATTTGACTTCTTAGGTCCTGAAAACTTCTCCTTCTTATTCTAAAATCTGTTTTCTATTTCTATGCATCTATCATTCAAGGACTCATGATCTGAAATACTTTCCTCATTAGAACTCTCGTCCTTTTGAAATCTCTTACTAGACTCTCCAACTTGTTTCTTGTGAGGCTTAATAAAACCAAGACCTGTTTTATCTGTTGGATTTCTTTGACTTTGGATGAGAGACTTAACCTTTTTGGAGCTTTCTTGAAACCTGTACAGCTTATCCTTGTACTCTTTATTTTCCTCTTTCAACGAAGCTATTTTTTGTTCTAATTCACTATACTCAAGCACCTTAGATTCTAACTCATTATTGAGTTCTTGTGCATTAGCCATAGAGACATCAAGACTTTCTATAAGTTCATCTCTCTCCATACAAAATTCATCTAACTTATCCTTGAGTCTAGCATTCTTCTTTCTTTCTTTTTTCAAAGCACTAAGAGCACTAATAAGTTCACCTTTAAGATCTACTTCACTTTCCTCTATATGTTTGCTTTTAGAATCATCAAAGCCTTTTTCAGATTTCTTATCACTAGAGATGCTACCCTTTTCAAAAACCATACATGCATCTTCCTTATCATTTTCTGAAGCATCCTCATACATACTAGCATCCAGATCATTATTTGTGCAATCATCCTCAAGGTGACCAAAATTTCCACATCTAAGACATTTCATGATAACGAATCTATGTTTTGGTTCTTCCTCTTTTTCTGATATGAACATCTCATTTTCATTATCACTTCTAGAACACTTACTTGCTTTGTCTGGGTAGAAGCTCTTCTTGTGCTTGTAAGAATACCTCTTTCCTTGATTGCTTTGCTCATCTTTGTTCTTCCATTGATGCCTATGCCTTTCAGAATCCTTGCTCTTACAATCTTGTTTATCTTCATCACTTTCATCCTTGGCAATAGTATAGTTAGTAGCATAATGACCAATCTTTCCACAATTGAAATATCTTACATTTTTCATACTTTTGTGCTTTCTAGAGAACTTGCCTTTCTTGCTATAATATACCTCTTCATCACTAGAAGACTCATCACTATCTTGAAGCTGATTACCTTTGGAATAATCCATTGTGTTCTTTACTAGCTTTTCCTTCAAGCTGTCAAACTTTCCGAAGGAACCCGCTCTGATACCAATTGAAGAACACAAGATTATACTGAGAGGGGGGGGTGAACAGTATAAGACCTCTTTTTACTTTTTCCTTTATACTTCAATACAATAAAGCAATATATCCAAAGCAATATCAAAGCAATGCACAAAACCATCCACAAAGTGACACAACAATTTACATGGTTCATCCACAAAACTTTTCTCTAAAAGTTATCTCAAAGTTCTTTGGGAAACCTTCCCAATTACAATGTTTATGAGCCTCGACTCAAAGGAGAAACCTTCTCCCAATCTGAATTTATGAGCCTCTGCTCAAAGGAGATACCTTCCCCTACCTCTGCTCTGGCTGGTGATCCTCTAGAAGACCTCTCGCCTCCGCTGCCCTTAGCAAATGGAACTCTATCCACGGAAGACACCTGTCTTCCCTACTCTGGCTGGAGACCTCTATCCTCAACTCTATCACCTCAAAGCTGGTCCTCAAATTTGCACTAAACACAGTCCTTCGGTCTAGCACAAATGTCCTCGTCCTCTATCTTTGATCTACACCAAACACAGTCCTTCGGTTTGGTACAAATTTGTCCTCAGGGTCTTCTCATAGAACCAATGCACCTCTGTCCTCAAGTTATCTGATAGAACTATCAACCTTAGCTTCACAAGTCCTCTGCTAGGACCTGTCCAAATCTGCTTACAAGTCCTCAACAAAACCTGTCCACAACCTGCTTACAAGTCCCCAATGGAACCTGTCCAAAACTTGCTCACAAGTTCATCAAGAACACTTGCTTGGCATGAATCCACAAAGAGAATGGTTAGAGACCCAATGTGATTCATCCACCTCATAGAAGCATAAAGAGAATTGTTAGAGACTCAATATGATTCATCAACCTCATAGAAGCATAAAGAGAATTTTTAGAGACTCAATATGTTCTATACTTAACTCCCAATCTCAATCTCAACTCAATATCAAATCTCAAAATAATAAGATAGATGTAGTATGCTTTTCTCAAGAACATGAAACATAACCCAACAATTGCCAACCATGCAATATCTCATATAACAATGATACTCATGTTCTTTCCAAAACCAATATCGCTGCAAGCTTCGGCCTGTGATTTCGAAACATGCAGCGCATCGCTGCAATTCTCGGACTTAGCCACTTTTTCATCTTTTCCAGCTGCGAAAACGTGACATGTCATGATTTCGCGCTGGTCCGTACAACTTGCTTCTCTCTCCTCCGACAGACAGCGATATCGCGACACTTTCCAAAAATGGAAATGTCGCGATATCGCGACACTTCCAAAAATGGAAAGTGTCACGATTTCGCTACACATTTGCGACTTAGCCGATTTTATCCTTTCAAGCCCATTTTCTCTCTCCTACCACAAAAATGTGACATGTCACGATTTCGCGACATGTCGCAAAATCGTGCCCTTCCGTACAGTTTGCTTCTCTCTCCAAAAACTATCACGATTTTGCGACATGTCGTGAAATCGTGTCCTTTCTGGCACTTAGCCAATTTTCATGCATTTTCTCTCTCCTACCGCAAAAATGCGACATGTCACGATTTCGCGACATTTTTCTCCCCGGCTTTCTCTCTCCTCATCTTGCAGCGATTTCGCGACGCTTTCCAAAAATGGAAATGTCGCGATATCGCGACACTTCCAAAAATGGAAAGTGTCGCGATTTCGCTACGTTTTTCCGACTTAGCTGCATTTTGATTTACCTGTCGTGATATCGCGACATTTCTGAAAATGGAAAGTTTGATTTTTCTATGAAATATGCAACTGTTTTCTGGATTTTCTCGGTATCGGTGCAAGATTTTCTTAAGCATGAATGATTTCTAGCATGTAAAAAGTGAATTCTTGGATAACACAGCTAGAATGCAAGAAAAAGCACAACTTTAAAAAGGAGGCAAGCAAATTGGAATTTAAAACCTGAAAAGGATCAAGAGGGTCCCTGCTGCAAAAATGAAAGTTCAAGATTTTCTAAGGATGGAATCTCATTTTTCAGTGGGGGTGTGTTGCTTCTCAACAAAACCCTTAGTTGGATATTTTGACATTGATGGATGAGTTGCTTCCATAGAGGTTGTTTGATCAAGTAATTGCTTTTACTTGAGTCATGATATTGGGCTTACTCCATTGATTTGATTTGAGGGATGAAAAGTTGCAGCGATGCACTGCATGTTTCGAAGGCAAATGGTGAGAATGGTAGTGACGCGCTACACGTTTTGAGGAAGATGTACAACCGCCAGCGAGAGGCACGATTTTGCAACATGTCGCGAAATCGTGACATGTCGTATTTTTGCGGCCGACAGAGAGACAAGTTGCCATAGCGCTGGAGACGTCACGATTTTGCGACATGTCGCGAAATTGCGACATGTCTCATTTTCACGGTAGGAGAGAGAAAGTCCTCAAAGTTGACCAGAAGTGCATTTCAGCGAAAACATAAGGCTTCCTGGGGTAGCGACACGTGTCAAAGCATGAGGCAGACATGCAGAAGCCGACATGCAAGCTTATTTTGTGGATTTTAATCTGTTTTTAATGTTTTAAGCTTGGATTTAATGTTTATTAAAGTGCTAATATAATCTTTTTGTCTTTCATGCAGGATTCCACCTGGCACTTGCGGGACAACCGGGAAAGACCATAAAGGTAAAGATAAAGTGCGAGTTTAGTCAAGGACCGCCATGCTAGAAGAGAAGCTGCAGGTGAGAGCATTCAATGACAAATTTATTGCAGACTTAATAGCATGAAGACCATTTCAACTCAGGGATGGCTTTGCGGAGATCAAATTGATGGAGAAGTGGTGACTCATCCGGCTCACCAACAGAATTAATGGAGGCATTTATTTGCAGCTGTGGATGAATGCAAGTGGCTTTAGATTTTATCTTCTCCATTTATGGCAGCTGACTGCACTAATTTGCCGAAGGGTTAAGTTCTATCCGGACTTTGATTTTAAATGGATTTTTATTGTAAAACCCGGGTCCTAGGGTTTAAGTGCGATAAGATTTAGGGTTTGAGCAAGATATTTTGAAAATATCAGGGTCTGTCCTGAGTCTATAAATACAGATTCTAAATGTAATCGCGGGAGGCGGAGACTTAGAAATAAAAGGCTTATAAGCAATTTCTTGCAAATCTTGTGAAATCCTTTGTTTCTAGACTTGGAGTTGATGTGCTTTAGCTTTTCTGTGATAGCATGGCCAAGAGCCTAATATTTTACAGAGTGTGATAAGTGTATCTTATTTTGTTTTTCGTTCCATTTAAATTTTATTAGATATATGCTGTAAATTTGAGTTATCAAGTTTAAATATGTTGTTAGGCTTCAGTTGTTCTATTTTCTGCTAGGGAAAATTACAGATTTGAAGGTTAAGTTTGTTCTAATTGCTCTGTCTTCACTATGTGAGCTAGGCTGTCGGTGAAAGATACTAGTTTTAACCAGCTGCCCTTGGATTTATGATTTTCTGCTAGATCTATTCTACTCTGCCTTGTGCTCTTAGTTGAAAGTGATCTTAGACTGACTGGAAATTTTCTTCTGGGATTTGTTCTGTTGTGAAGCTGATAGCATAGATAAGATTGATAGTTTAGGGTTTTACAGTTTAAAGTCTGATGAACTTCTCTTTCTGCCCTACCCTAGCCTCTCTTTATTTTTGGTGAATGATCCATTTTTATTTTCTTTTTTTGCCTTTTATTTAAATCTACTGACCCATGAGAGCTAGATCAAAGAATTCAAGTTAAATCTGATTGTCAACAACTTTTGCAACTACTGAACAAGTTCAAGAACCCCCTGTAAGGTAACAGAGCAGTCCATATTGAAATCTATTCCAAAAGTGGAAAAGAGTGAATTGCCATTCGACCCAACTCTGTAACTCGCACCTTGGATAACTAGCTAGATCCTAAAGTGAGTGGGATCCGTCCCGTGGGTGTCTCCGAAGCTTCCTTGCTTCATCCTTTCTCGGGGTGTGCATGAAAGCCGGACCAACATCTAATTGGCGCTAGAATGAGGGCCATAGAACATCTGTTCTTAATGCACTTGAGTTGAGAAATCCGACTGTATGTGGAACTATAAAGCTATATTTTATCCAAAGTCTGGTAGCCAATTTTCCCCTCCTCCTCAGCCAACACCTAATTGGCGCTAGAAGGAGGGCTGTTGAACTCAGTTCAAGTATTGTAAGGGCATAATAGCAACATTTGAAGGACCCACAGTGAACTCCGGACAATTTTGTAAATTGTCAGTATAGTTTTTTAAATTGTCAGTATAGTTTTTAAAATTTCCAGAGAAGGCCTTAAGTTCAGTGGTTTGTTAAGAATAGTTTTATCTCCACTGACAGTTATCCAATCACAACTTAGAACATCACTGTCAGCCAAGTAATAATGGCAAATTGGTTGGGCCCCACTGCTTTGAACATTTTTGGTATAGCCCATGACTTGCCCAGAAGCCCAAAAAGATACCTCCCTAGGTATAAACATGATGGGACAAGAACTGCAGAAGAACACCTGCTAGCTTTTAAAAATGCTCTAAGATTGTTGAATATACAGCATGAAGATGTTGCCTGTAGATTGTTCCCATTCACTCTCCAGGAGGGAGCTTATGACTGGTTTTTAAACCTCACCAGCAATTCCATTACTAGCTGGGATGATCTAGAGAAAGCTTTTATATCACAGTTCGATGAAGTGATAGATCCCAGCATTTTATATCAACAATTTTCCAGCATCAAGAAAGAGTCGGGAGAAACTGTCAGGTCTTTCAATATGAGGTTCCAAAGAGCTTATGGTAGAATGACTGGCCATTACATCCCAAATGCAAATATGGCCTTAGAAATCTACAAGAATGCATTGGATTCAGTGACCTCTATTTTCCTCAAGAGAGACATCAATATTACAACTCTGGCAGGGGCTTATAAAGAAGCCTTAATTCTTGAAAGACAGTTAGGGCCTCAAATTCTGAGTAGTCCTTTGATATCCTATGTTACAAAGAACATGCCTGTTCCAGACCCCATTCCACATCATGAGTTAGTGCCAACATGTCATGCTCTACCCAAGGAGACTCCGTTAACTGTGACATCCACTCAGCATGTGCAAAATACGGAGAAAAGTTCTGACAAGTTCAAAGTGGAAGTGCTTGAACTAAACAGTTGTGATCTGGCATTACCCAAATCTGAAGTTTTTCCTGGTGAGTTAAATTTTCCTAGGGATCAAAAAAATATTGATATTTCTAGTTCACCCAAAAATAGTACAACCAGGGTTTCAGATTCTGTCACTTTTCCCGAGGAGACAGAAAGTCTTGTACAGATTCCTGTGGATGAAATGCAAGATTTTCAATAGTTCAAAAGAGATAGTTATGACTTGAAATGTCAGAGTCCAGAATCTAACAATGATCCTTCCTCATCAGAGGATGATGAAAGTGTGATTCAATTTCACTATGTAGAAGTAACTGAGGAGGATAACATCATTGAGGATATGAGGGAACTTAAAGCTGACATCACCCTCTATGAACTGCCTCAGATTGTTGAACAAAAGGATAGCTTGATTGAGGCTTACTTTGGACCACCTGTTGGATTTCAAGAAAAAGAGGAAAAGATAGTAAATATGAATGTGGTCAACCAACTTGGAATTGATGAACTGTCTCAACATAAGCCTGCAACTTCTGAATATAATGTCAAAGAAAAGGCTATAAACTGTGTTGATGCAGATATTGGAGTTTATAATTTGGCAACTGAAAAGGTGAGAAAAGTTACAACTCTAAACCATCACAACAGTGACAGTTGGGTATTACACATTGATGAGGTTAAATCTAAGCAAGGCTCAGGTGAAAAGGAAAATTGTAATCATTCTTCTAGAGGGATAAAAATTGAAGTCCTGGATATTGAAGCAGTACAACAACCACAAAATGTTCAATTTGTAAAGAACCAGGGCATACAGATAAAACATGATTTCTTTCAATTGTCACATCATTTTGAAGATGTGGTGGTCTGGGTCTGTCAAGATTTTAAAGTATTTGATCCTGGGGGTTTTTTTACATTCAGTCCTTTTGAAAGAACTCTGCAAACCCTTCAATTAGAAGCATGAACATGTTATCATATGATTTGTTATTATATGATTTGTTTAATTTGAAGGAGTTGCAGATTTGTTTTTCAAATGGGACAGGGAATACAGTAAACCCAAGTATTTCCCAGATAGCAAATTTTTGAAGCACAGTCTAGAGTGCATTTCGTCAATAGGACCTGAAAGGTAATTTTTCTAAATTACTTGTACATGGTCAAAAAAAATTTAAGGCACCATTTCTCTGCTTTCCCAACTACTGCATTTTTTGAGTATGAAGGGAAGTTGTAACATATGTATGCATTGTAAATAAGCTTTGAAGTTTTTCAGTTTTATTTCTTTGTCAGTGCAGTTTTATTTTTAAATGTCTGTACAGTTGCAGTTTTTCAGTTTTCTTTAATTGTTTTTCAGTTTTAGCTTGTGCAGTTTATTTCTTTTGTCAGTGCTTTTTATTTCCTTTCTTTGTATTTTTATGTCAGCTTGTTGTTTAAGTCTGTACAGTCTTTTGTTTCAGTTTTATTTGCTTTAGTTCTTTATTGCAGTTCTTTTTCTTTGTTGTCTGTACAGTTGCAGTTTAATTTATTTCAGTTGCTTTAGTTTATTTCAGTGCTGTTGCAGTTTAGCTTTGCTGCAGTTCAGCAGTTTTAGTTGCTTTGCTTCAGTTCTTTTAGTTTATTTCTTTTATTCCCTGTTCAGTTTTTATTTTCTTCCCTGCATTTCCTTTTCTTTGCTGCCTGTCCAGTCATTTGTTTTAGTTCTTTTCTTTGCTGTCTGTTCAGTTTATTTTATTCCCTTTGCTCTGTGCAGTTCAGTGCTTTAGTTTGTACAGTTTTTATTCTATTTTGCTATAAAGCCTGTGCCTGTCCTTGGAAGCCTGTACAAAGTCATTTGGCTTCTGAAATTTTCTGTCCTTTGCCTTTGCTTGAGCAATCAATGAAAAGTCAGCCTGCTGAAAATTGTTTATTCTAAGCTGATCAATCCAGTTTCCATCCAATGCCCATGCTGTTCACCATTCCAATTGAGATAGTCTGCTTACTCTGAACAGTAGAACTATTTTGTTATTCAGGACAAATGTAGAGAGATGATTGGATCTTGTGTCTTACTTGCCATAGTTGTTTTAATGATAGAAAAACTGTTATGTTGTTTAGTTGGAGGAACTCTCGGGGAATCCAAGAAAAGTTGGTTATGAGAGGGGACTATGGTTCATGCAATTATTTGGGTATCCATAGAGGCTATCAATGCCTAGGCTGTAAAAGGCTAAACTAGTAAACAGAGCTCTACTCGGTTTCCCCTTTTACAATCTAGAAAAGTTGATCAGTCCAAATTTTATCATTCAATCCAGTCATTCTTGAAGAAAGTTCTATACCATTTGAAATTGCACATCAAAAATATTCCTTGAAGTAATCCAGCCCAGTATGTCCTTGGGAAATTTTAACAGCTAGCAGTTAGCAGTCAATTTATTGTGAAGAATGTCTGTGGCAAGGCATGATGCATGGTCTTTTTGTTTTGAAACTAGAGTCTTGGGTTCTAAAATAGTGCTACTATTTTACCCGCAGATATCGCAATTTGTTGAGAAGCAACACACCCCCACTGAAAAATGATATTCCATCCTTAGAAAATCCTGAACTTTCATTTTTGCAGCAGAGACCCTCTTGATTCTTTTCAGGTTTTAAATTCCAATTTGCTTGCCTCCTTTTTAAAGTTGTGTTTTTTCTTGCATTCTAGCTGTGTTATCCAAGAATTCACTTTTTAAATGCTAGAAATCATTCATGCTTAAGAAAATCTTGCACCGGTACCGAGAAAATCCAGAAAACAGTTGCATATTTCACTGAAAAATCAAACTTTCCATTTTTGGTAGTGTCGCGATATCGCGACACTACCATTTTTGGAAATGTCGCGATATCGCGACAGGTAAATCAAAATGCAGCTAAGTCGGAAAAACATAGCGAAATCATGACACTTTCCATTTTTGGAAGTGTCGCGATATCGCGACATTTCCATTTTTGGAAAGCGTCGCGAAATCGCTGCAGGATGAGGAGAGAGAAAGTCGGGGAGAAAAATGTCACGAAATCGTGACATGTCGCATTTTCACGGTAGGAGAGAGAAAATGCATGAAAATCGGCTAAGTGCCAGAAATGGCGCGATTTCGTGACATGTCGTGAAATCACGACAATTTTTGGAAAGATAAGCAAACTGTACGGAAGGGCACGATTTTGCGACATGTCGCGAAATCATGACATGTCGCATTTTCGCGGTAGGAGAGAGAAAATGGGCTTGAAAGGATAAAATCGGCTAAGTCGCAAATGTGTAGCGAAATCGTGACACTTTCCATTTTTGGAAGTGTCGCGATATCGTGACATTTCCATTTTTGGAAAGTGTCGCAAAATCGCTGTCTGCCCGAGGAGAGAGAAGCAAGCTGTACGGACTAGTACGAAATCGCGACATGTCATGTTTTCATGGCTAGAAAAGATGAAAAAGTGGCTAAGTCCAAAAATTGCAGCGATGCGCTGCATGTTTCAAAATCGTAGGCCGAAGCTTGCAGCGATGCGCTGCATGTTTCGAAGTCAGGGATGAAAAGTTGCAGCGATGCGCTGCATGTTTTGAAGGCAAAGGGTGAGAATGGTAGCGACGCGCTGCATGTTTTGAGGAAGATGTACGGCCGCCAGCGAGAGGCACGATTTTGCGACATGTCACGAAATCGTGACATGTCGCATTTTCACGGCCGACAGAGAGACAAGTTGCCATAGCGCTGGAGACGTCGCGATTTCGCGACATGTCGCGAAATCGTGACATGTCTCATTTTCGTGGTAGGAGAGAGAAAGTCCTCAAAGTTGACCAGAAGTGCATTTCAACGAAAACAGAAGGCTTCCTGGGGTAGCGACACGTGTCAAAGCGTGAGGCAGACATGCAGAAGCCGACATGCAAGCTTATTTTGTGGATTTTAATCTATTTTTAATGTTTTAAGCTTGGATTTAATGTTTATTAAAGTGCTAATATAATCTTTTTGTCTTTCATGCAATATTCCACCTGACACTTGCGGGACAACCAGGAAAGACCATAAAGGCAAAGATAAATTGCAGGTTTAGTCAAGGACCGCCATGCTAGAAAAGAAGTTGTCGATGAGAGCATTCAATGACAAATTTATTGCAGACTTAATAGCATGAAGACCATTTCAACTCAGGGATGGCTTTGCGGAGATCAAATTGATGGAGAAGTGGTGACTCATCCGGCTCACCAACAGAATTAATGAAAGCATTTATTTGCAGTCGCGGATGAATGCAAGTGGCTTTAGATTTTATCTTCTCCATTTATGGCAGCTGACTGCACTGATTTTCCGAAGGGTTAAGTTCTATCTGGACTTTGATTTTAAATGGATTTTTAGTGTAAAACCTGGGTCCTAGGGTTTAAGTGCGATAACATTTAGGGTTTGAGCAAGATATTTTGAAAAGATCAGGGTCTGTCCTGAGTCTATAAATACAGATTCTAAATGTAATCGCGGGAGGCGGAGACTTAGAAATAAAAGGCTTATAAGCAATTTCTTGCAAATCTTGTGAAATCCTTTGTTTCTGGACTTGGAGTTGATGTGCTTTAGCTTTTTTGTGATAGCATGGCCAGGAGCCTAATCTTTTGCAAAGTGTGATAAGTGTATCTTCTTTTGTTTTCCGTTCCATTTAAAGTTTATTAGATATATGCTGTAAATCTGAGTTATCAAGTTTAAATATGCTGTTAGGCTTCAGTTGTTCTATTGTCTGCTAGGGAAAATTATAGATTTGAAGGTTAAGTTTGTTCTAATTGCTCTGTCTTCACTGTGTGAGCTAGGCTGTCGGTGAAAGATACCAGTTTTAACCAGCTGCCCTTGGATTTATGATTTTTTGCTAGATCTGTTCCACTCTGCCTTGTGCTCTTAGTTGAAAGTGATCTTAGACTGACTGGACACTTTCTTCTGGTATTTGTTCTGTTGTGAAGCTGATAGCATAGATAAGATTGATAGTTTAGGGTTTTACAGTTTAAAGTCTGATGAAATTCTCTTTCTGCCCTACCCTACCCTCTCTTTGTTTTCGGTGAATGATCCATTTTTATTTTTTTTATTTGCCTTTTATTTAAATCTGCTGACCCATGAGAGCTAGATCAAAGAATTCAAGTTAAATCTGATTGTCAACAACTTTTGCAACTACTGAACAAGTTCAAGAACCCCCTGTAAGGTAACAGAGCAGTCCATATTGAAATCTATTCTAGAAGTGGAAAAGAGTGAATTGCCATTCGACCCAACTCTGTAACTCACACCTTGGATAACCAGCTAGATCCTAAAGTGAGTGAGATCTATCCCGTGGGTGTCTCCGGAGCTTCCTTGCTTCATCCTTTCCCGGGGTGTGCATGAAAGCTGAACCAATAGGTTTCACCATCTCAATGCAAGTAACAAGACTTACAAACATAAACCCTAGTACACAATGCTTCCATTACCCCAAACCAGAAATATGCATTCTCCAAAACTCTCATCAATGATAACAATGCATAAGTAGTCTTCAACAAACCAGAAACTAGGACTTATACCCAACCAAAGGAAACCTTGTTGAATACCTTTTCACTCCAATCTTATTTCAGGAAAACACACACCAAACATACTCATAAGAAGAATGTGCCCATACCTTATTGAAGTGAAGGAACCCCTTTGGAAATCTGCCACCCTCACAAAATTCTTTTGCCAATCTTCACAAGGGTTAGTAGATCACAAAATAATCAACATTACTCCACTTTTCAATAATCATCACCAAGGTCTTTAATTGCACAACTTCCTTATCTCTCCTAAAACCACTTGTACCATAAAATAAAATAAATCACAACATTGCATAACCTTATAACTCCCAAAACCACTTATACCATAAAAGTAAAATAAAATATTACATAACCAATAATAAACATTCCACACTCTAGTTATGACTCCCCTTATATCTTCTTAATAAAACAATTAATTCTCTAACTCTTATATCTCCCTAATAACACAATGCACTTAATAAAATAAAAATCTTATACAATCCCTTGTAACTCCCAACTTCCACAATACACTAATAACCAAGCATTTTATGACATACCTAAAAAGTGCATCCGCCGCCGTCGCTGGAGTGATTCGATCCAACGATCTGTCGCAGCCCTAAACCTTAGCACAATCGCGAATACCACAAGGACTGCACGATCTTCGTGCATCCAACTTCATTTTAAGCTTTGACATTCGCAAAGTCACCGAGAGAGTACTCCTACCACTTCGCCGTATTCGAAACTCGATTCACACACCTTTTTATTATTAATGCCCAAACTAAAAACTTTAGGTTTCTAAGACGACGATCTATTCTGATGCAGATACGAAGTTGCCTTGATGAAGTTTTCAGATATTCTACAACATATCCTCGGATGCCACAATGACTTCGTATTATCTCATCCCCAACGAATCGCTCCCGAGCATCATTTGAATCTCCACCGTGAGCCCTCCTCTTTGGCGCTGCTCCCGAGCATCATTTGAATCTCCACCGTGAGCCCTCCTCTTTGGTGCTGCTCCCGAGCATCATTCTTCGTTAGCGCAGGGGCTCCGACTAAATCGTAATTGCACAAGGATTCATATCATAAACATACACACTTTAATGAATTCCATTGCCACCTTTTATATGTACTTCGATGCATTACCAAACACGTCGGCATTTCCAAACATTAATACTTTAATTTAATTTTAAAATATTAATTTAAATTTTAAATAAATAAAATTTAAACTAAATATTTAAAATTAAATATCTTCATCACCGGGGCACCTTTTTCAACGAAACGAAGAGCCAACTTGGGTTTTAAGAAAAACCCATTTCAAATCTGTTGTCCATGGTTTTAAATAAAACCTTTTATTTTGTCTGCCTTGGTTTTCACAAAAACCCTTCCGCTTCTTGACATCAATGACAACATCAATACTTGAGCAAAGGCAATGTACCCAATGTACCCAAAATTGCCAACAATCTCCCCCTTTGTCATTGATGGCAAAACTTTACTAAAAACACATCTTCAAGTGCCAAAACTGAAATCACTCTCTTTGAAGTTTTGCTCCCCCTGACTTGAAGCTTTCCTCTTCACTTGAAGCTCTCCCCCTTACTCATATCTCTCCCCCTTTGTCATCAATGGCAAAGGGCCACCTTTGGGGCTCGAAACTAAGAATGAGCCTCTTAGCTTAGTCCCTCCCCCACCTCCTGATGAGGTGATTAATTCTGGGATGGGAGTAAAACTCCCATTAGGCACTGATCATCATCAGCGTCTATAACTTCCTTGTCGGGCCTTCTCTTGAACTCTTTGTTCATATTCCTGTTCTTGTCATTGTTCTGATCCTTGGACCTGATCATGCCACTGTTCCTGTTCCTGTATTCTGGAATTTCAGCTCTACACTGTCTAGCTATGTGACCTTCATTGTTGCACTTGTAACAAGTAACAATGTTATTTCTTTGAGGTATACCTGTTCTTTGAATCCACTTGTTCTGACTAAACTTGTTCCTATTGTTTGCCTTGCAATGAACTGCCTTGTGCCCAAACTGATTGCAAGAGTAGCAATACCCATAAAAGAAATCACCACTTCTAAAACTGTTATTTACCTTCTTCACCTGAGCCATGCAATGTACAGCCATGTGACCAAACTTGTGACAAGCAAAACATCTGCCTTGAAACTTTCCTTTATTTGACTTCTTAGGTCCTGAAAACTTCTCCTTCTTCTCATTCCAAAATCTGTTTTCTGTTTCTATGCATCTATCATTCAAGGACTCATGATCTGAAATACTTTCCTCATTAGAACTCTCTTCCTTTTGGAATCTCTTACTAGACTCTCCAACTTGTTTCTTGTGAGGCTTAACAAAACCAAGACCTGTTTTATCTGTTGGATTTCTTTGACTTTGGATGAGAGACTTAACCTTTTTGGAGCTTTCTTGAAACTTGTACAGCTTATCCTTGTACTCTTTATTTTCCTCTTTCAACGAAGCCATTTTTTGTTCTAATTCACTATACTCAAGCACCTTAGATTCTAACTCATTCTTGAGTTCTTGTGCATTAGCCATAGAGACATCAAGACTTTCTATAAGTTCATCTCTCTCCATACAACATTCATCTAACTTATCCTTGAGTCTAGCATTCTTCTTTCTTTCCTTTTTCAAAGCACTAAGAGCACTAATAAGTTCACCTTTAAGATCTACTTCACTTTCCTCTATATGTTTGCTTTTAGAATCATCAAAGCCTTTTTCAGATTTCTTATCACTAGAGGTGCTACCCTTTTCAAAAACCATACATGCATCTTCCTTATCATTTTCTGAAGCATCCTCATACATACTAGCAGCCAGATCATTATTTGTGCAATCATCCTCAAGGTGACCAAAATTTCCACATCTAAGACATTTCATGATAATGAATCTATGTTTTGGTTCTTCCTCTTTTTCTGATATGAACAACATCTCATTTTCATTATCACTTGAAGAACTTTCACTATACTCTAGAACACTTACTTGCTTTGTCTGGGTAGAAGCTCTTCTTGTGCTTGTAAGAATACCTCTTTCCTTGATTGCTTTGCTCATATTTGTTCTTCCATTGATGCCTATGCCTTTCAGAATCCTTGCTCTTACAATCCTGTTTATCTTCATCACTTTCATCCTTGGCAATAGTACAGTTAGTAGCATAATGACCAATCTTTCCACAATTGAAATATCTTACATTTTTCATACTTTTGTGCTTTCTAGAGAACTTGCCTTTCTTGCTGTAATATACCTCTTCATCACTAGAAGACTCATCACTATCTTGAAGCTGATTACCTTTGGAATAATCCATTGTGTTCTTTACTAGCTTTTCCTTCAAGCTGTCAAACTTTTCGAAGGAACCCGCTCTGATACCAATTGAAGAACACAAGCTTATACTGAGAGGGGGGGTGAACAATATAAGACCTCTTTTTACTTTTTCCTTTATACTTCAAAATAGTAAAGCAATATATCCAAAGCAATATCAAAGCAATGCACAAAACCATCCACAAAGTGACACAACAATTTACATGGTTCATCCACAAAACTTTTCTCTAAAAGTTATCTCAAAGTTCTTTGGGAAACCTTCCCAATTACAATGTTTATGAGCCTCGGCTCAAAGGAGAAACCTTCCCCCAATCTGAATTTATGAGCCTCTGCTCAAAGGAGATACCTTCCCCTACCTCTGCTCTGGCTGGTGATCCTCTAGAAGACCTCTGCCTCCGCTGCCCTTAGCAAATGGAACTCTATCCACAGAAGACACCTGTCTTCCCTGCTCTGGCTGGAGACCTCTGTCCTCAACTCTATCACCTCAAATCTGGTCCTCGAATTTGCACTAAACACAGTCCTTCGGTCTAGCACAAATGTCCTCGTCCTCTGTCTTTGATCTACACCAAACACAGTCCTTCGGTCTGGCACAAATCTGTCCTCAGGTTCTTCTCATAGAACCAATGCACCTCTGTCCTCAAGTTCTCTGATAGAACTATCAACCTCAGCTTCACAAGTCCTCTGCTAGGACCTGTCCAAATCTGCTCACAAGTCCTCAACAAAACCTGTCCACAACCTGCTTACAAGTCCCCAATGGAACCTGTCCAAAACCTGCTCACAAGTTCATCAAGAACACTTGCTTGGCATGAACCCACAAAGAGAATGGTTAGAGACCCAATGTGATTCATCCACCTCATAGAAGCATAAAGAGAATTGTTAGAGACTCAATATGATTCATCAACCTCATAGAAGCATAAAGAGAATTGTTAGAGACTCAATATGTTCTATACTTAACTCCCAATCTCAATCTCAACTCAATCTCAAATCTCAAAAGAATAAGATAGATGTAGTATGCTTTTCTCAAGAACATGAAACACAACCCAACAATTGCCAACCATGCAATATCTCATATAACAATGATACTCATGTTCTTTCCAAAACCAATATCTTTTCTCAACCAATTGGGCTTCAACAACAATGCTCATAGACAAGGTTTAACCAACAACATTCAACTCAACATTAACCTTGAAGCATTCAACCAATCATCACAAGAAAAGGAAACAAGTAGAAATCCTTTTCCCTCCAAAGATATTTGAACAAAACAGCCACCAACACAATATCACCAAATGCAAAGAATAACTTGTTCAAATCAACTCAATGGAGTAAGCCCAATATCATGACTCAAGTAAAAGCAATTACTTGATCAAACAACCTCTATGGAAGCAACTCATCCATCAATGTCAAAATAGCCAACTAAGGGTTTCACCATCTCAATGCAAGTAACAAGACTTACAAACATAAACCCTAGTGCACAATGCTTCCATTACCCCAAACCAGAAATATGCATTCTCCAAAACTCTCATCAATGATAACAATGCATAAGTAGTCTTCAACAAACCAGAAACTAGGACTTATACCCAACCAAAGGAAACCTTGTTGAATACCTTTTCACTCCAATCTTATTTCAGGAAAACATACACCAATCATACTCATAAGAAGAATGTGCCCATACCTTATTGAAGTGAAGGAACCCCTTTGGAAATCTGCCACCCTCACAAAATTCTTTTGCCAATCTTCACAAGGGTTAGTAGATCACAAAATAATCAACATTACTCCACTTTTCAATAATCATCACCAAGGTCTTTAATTGCACAACTTCCTTATCTCTCCTAAAACCACTTGTACCATAAAATAAAATAAATCACAACATTGCATAACCTTATAACTCCCAAAACCACTTATACCATAAAAGTAAAATAAAATATTACATAACCAATAATAAACATTCCACACTCTAGTTATGACTCCCCTTATATCTTCTTAATAAAACAATTAATTCTCTAACTCTTATATCTCCCTAATAACACAATGCACTTAATAAAATAAAAATCTTATACAATCCCTTGTAACTCCCAACTTCCACAATACACTAATAACCAAGCATTTTATGACATACCTAAAAAGTGCATCCGCTGCCGTCGCTGGAGTGATTCGATCCAACGATCTGTCGCAGCCCTAAACCTTAGCACAGTCGCGAATACCACAAGGACTGCACGATCTTCGTGCATCCAACTTCATTTTAAGCTTTGACATTCGCAAAGTCATCGAGAGAGTACTCCTACCACTTCGCCGTATTCGAAACTCGATTCACACGCCTTTTTATTATTAATGCCCAAACTGAAAACTTTAGGTTTCTGAGACGACGATCTATTCTGATGCAGATACGAAGTTGCCTTGACGAAGTTTTCAGATATTCTACAGCATATCCTCGGATGCCACAATGACTTCGTATTATCTCATCCCCAATGAATCGCTCCTGAGCATCATTTGAATCTCCACCGTGAGCCCTCCTCTTTGGCGCTGCTCCCGAGCATCATTTGAATCTCCACCGCGAGCCCTCCTCTTTGGTGCTGCTCCCGAGCATCATTCTTCGTTAGCGCAGGGGCTCCGACTAAATCGTAATTGCACAAGGATTCATATCATAAACATACACACTTTAATGAATTCCATTGCCACCTTTTATATGTACTTCGATGCATTACCAAACACGTCGACATTTCCAAACATTAATACTTTAATTTAATTTTAAAATATTAATTTAAATTTTAAATAAATAAAATTTAAACTAAATATTTAAAATTAAATATCTTCATCACCGGGGCACCTTTTTCAACGAAACGAAGAGCCAACTTGGGTTTTAAGAAAAACCCATTTCAAATCTGTTGTCCATGGTTTTAAATAAAACCTTTTATTTTGTCTACCTTGGTTTTCACAAAAACCCTTCCGCTTCTTGACATCAATGACAACATCAATACTTGAGCAAAGGCAATGTACCCAATGTACCCAAAATTGCCAACAATCGATATGCAGAGAAGTGATGCCTTGGGTTGACAAAGAGATGGTCATTTGGCCACCTTCCTATGTTTGAACTTCAAGGAGCTTCTCCATCCTTCTTCCTTAATTGATGGCATCCAACTTGACTTCTTGAGTCGGAGTGAATTCTGGTAGTTCATTTATTTTGACCAAATGAAGGCTTATTATGCCTTCAGATCCTATTTCAATCCATGAATTCTTGGTAAGTCGTGCCTCGTCATCATCCATATCTTCTGCCTGATAATTTTGGAAGATTTTTGCCAATCCACCACTCTCTTTGATGGACTTCTAGGCCCTTTCTGATATCTTGGCCTCTTTGTTATTGTATTTTATGGCCACTAGAATGGCTCAATAGGTGCCTATAGCAACCACTTGTAAGTGTCTTGGTGCAAGTAAGGTGAGGGCAATGTCGACCAGTTCTTGTGGGCTTGAGGTTGAAGCCTAAACAATAAAATGTTCTCCTCCTCTAGTGGGACTACTAGCCTCGATACCAAGGACTTCTAGTGTAGGTGCTTCTACTACCTAAACCACTATCTCCAGCTACTCAGGAGTGGTAGTAGTGATCTCTGCTAATAGGTCATTGGATTATTCTAGAGGAATTACTGGTTGAGATGGTGTAATATTGTCCATAGTGGTTTGCCTAACCAACTTGAGTTCTAAGGAATACCATCCCACCATTGCAATAAGGACTTTGGGATAGGGAAGTTAGTTGATACTGGCCCTTTGAATAAACCAATATAGAAAGCAGTCCCCAGCATGTGTTGAACCTATAGTGCTACCACCTTTTTATCATTTAGTAAATCTCCCTTGGTTAACTCAAACACCGTTCAAATCCGGTTAGGTGTGAGGTGGTAGATAGCCTTTCCATTCTCATTCACAATGGAATGGCTCTGTGGATCATAAGATATTACAACCCACAATAATAGGTATGGATAGAAGTGAACCCGAGGACACACCAACTTTGCCAAATTGGTGTTCCAATGGTTGCTAGCAACACCCTTCTTATATTTTGACTCATAATCCCTCAAAAAGACTATTTTTAATACATGATGGGGTTAGCTACGATCTTCCATACTGGCCTAAAAATAGAATTCAGCCAGATCCTCTTCATTCCAAACCTGGTGTCCAAGCTTCCTAGATATCACATTTTTAAATGGCACTCTCTCTTCAAAAGCCTCAATTTTTCCTTTCTTAGCACTTGAACTCGAAGATGCCATTGCTCTCACTTACGTAAATTCTATCCTTCTAAGCTCTTAGAAAAACCCTCAACTCTCATACACTACTCAATCACTGAACACTTCTGTAAATACATTAGTGATGGGTTTCTTTTGGAAATAGGGGGTTTTATAACATTTATTTGAGTCGAGGTCATCTAATGAGGGGATTTGGTTGGTTTTTTATGACCATCCTGGGCTCGCCACATTTTTGGTCTTTCACACGTTCTATTTGAATGACGTGCTATTGTTTTCTTTTGAGTGAACATGCCTACATGGATCCGAGGATGATCCTTATGTGTCTTGATTCATCGTTATTGGATGAGATTTATACCATCGATATTTGCTCTTCAACGTAGATGTCTTATAATTATTACTCATTTCAAGACCACCTTGGTTAGTGGTCTGACTAAGCATTTTGGTACGTCCTTTTAGGCATGGAGGCCAGATGGTGCTCAACTTTTAGCATTTGTAGCCATTTATTGCTCTCGACAAATTATTTTGGCTTCTCTCTAATTTGTGCTAGCCGATGGCAAAAAATCCTCAATCGATTGGCCTCATAAAGTTTCCTACACAAGAAACCACTAATCAACAAGGTTAAATTAATTTGGCTGGACAGTTAGACATACCTCATGCTTGGTTCATACCAAGCTAATTTTTCACATGATGGCTTCACTTATAGAGGCATTGGTTCTCAGAATACTTTGACTGAATGACTACTTTATTTTTTGAGTCGATCGATCACTAGTATGGGAAGCTCGATCGGGTGATGTGTCGAAGGAGTTGATCAATTTCTATTTGTCACTTATTTACCGATCGGTTTGAGCTCGTAGATAACTCATGGGAGCCAATTGGCTTTCTCTTGTAATGCGTCAGTCAATGATATTTTTGGTGAGTGTTCAAACTTTTGGCACATCCTTGTTACTTAGGAGGTGATCGGTTCCTTTCTTATTTTTTCTAGTTGAGAAGGCTTCCTCCTGCATCGGATTATATTTTAAAGTCAGGAGCCGATCGATCAGTATTTCTTTTTTGGGAGCTGATCAGTCGGTGGACCCTACAAGTTAACCAAATAGTTGATGGTCTTTTTTTCATCGATGGAGTGGTTGACTAGTTGTAATCTATATTGGATCGGCTGACCAACACTGGTCAGGAACCGATCGATCAGTTAGAGTAGTTTGAGAGCTGATCGGTGTTCAAGGGTGATCAAAAAGATCTATCGGTTGGATTTTAGCATTTGTGAGCCGATCGGCTAACTTTATTTGAACCTGAGAGGATTTTTAGTCTTATTCTTCGGTTCAATCTTATTAACGTGCAATCGTCTGATTTCTTTATATTGAGCATGGCCCTTAGATTAATTCTGAGGTGTTCGAATGTTAACTTGGTGGGGTGCATGCCCTTAGGTTTTAATTAATTATCACTCTCTTTAACCTTAGACTTTCGTACTTTGAGACCATGGTGAATGCTTTAACCAATTTATGATTAAGGGATTTTATTAATTGGTTCTAGGCTTCAAGGAAAATATTATGAAGGTTAAAATTTGACTTGGGGAGTAAATAAAAATTTTTTGCCCTTACCACTTGAGGCATTTTTGAAAAATGAAGCCCACATTATTAAAGCTAAGGTTTAGACTTTATCAATCAACCAATAAAAATTTGAATTACTCACAACAATTTTTTTTTTAGGCAAAGACCAGCAACACTAACAATTTGATTGAAACCAAAAAAATTAAATTTGGGGGTTTCAAATTTGAGTCAATTTTGGCTCCAACACCACCTTCCTCCTACTTATCATTGCCTCCCTCTTTGTAGGTATTATCTCTTGACCACCCTGACCTTTCTCCCCATAAAGTAGCATCTCCCAACTTTCCATTATGCAAAGCCACTCCCTTTCCTCTTTTTTCCCTTTAATTCATCATATAATCTATGCCATTCCATCTATTTTCCACTAGCATGCTACCTCTTGTCTTCACCATCACATCGGTCCCCCCTTCGTCCTTTGTTAAAGTTTTATGATATCAATCTGGTCAATCCCCGACAACATATCATAATGACCAGAACAAGCATAAGAAAATAAATTGTGTATAAGTATAAATCCTTCGTTTAAAAGAGAAGAAGAAGAAAAACAAATAGGCCAACCCATTTCAGTGGAAAATCTCCCTTCAAACCAAGAGTGAACTACAACAATCGAATCAGAGCCACACCAACTGGAAAACATAAAAAATAGATTCAATCAGATACTGACAAGTGTAGGGCTGAAGACAGACCAAGAATAACATAATAAATAACCAAAGGCTATAAAAGGAAGCATCTAGGTTTGAAATCAACATCAAGCATTTAGAGAATAGCAATTTTGCTAAGAGGTATACTTGAGTGCCCTTTAGAGTTGTGCTATTGTATCTCCTTTTTATTTTTGTTTTCATCATTCATTCTTTTTTCTTCCCCTTTTTTGTGAAATATTTTAATAGGAAAGTATCCAAGAAGATAAAAATATTTCTAGACTATTGAGTCAAATATTTGGAGACTTTTTTGTTACCTAATTGGAACAAGGAGAGTTGGAGATTTTTGTTACATTATTTGAATAGAATATCTTCATTGTATTGATAAATTCTAAGGGAAACAGAGTTTAAAAGCTTCTTGCTTACTCTGCATGTAATGACATTTTAAATCAATACAATTCTAGGTCTTTTTCCTATTATTTGTTTATATCAGTTTGGTGTGTTACTACGTAATGGGTTAACATTATTTGAATGCATTGTGTACATTTCTCTCATTGGTCAACTTTTAGTTTTATTATAATATTTGATTAAGTCTAAGAGCACCAATTTTTCTTTTCCCCCTTCTCTATGTTCCTATCAAATATGTTGTTAAATTTCTATAACAACCAAATGAATCTAGGAATCGGTCTACATAAGGCATAATAAATGATTATTTTCCTACTTGGTAATTATTAATACATCTAGTATAATCATAATATAGAGTGTGTGATCAATGTTTTATCATAATTTACCACTAGGGTTTCCTTACCCATTCTATAGTGTTTCTTTAATGATTTTTGTTTTTATCAGAATGAAGAGGTAGGTTGGCCAGAGCCTGTAATAAATCATTGGTTTCAAACAATTTCTTTTAGCATAACAATCAAATCCTATGGATGCAAGAAATGGTTCCAACTAGTAGTTCCTCCATATAATACGAAAGCAAAGTTGCAAGCTCAGGTGCATCAGACCAGGCGAGTTGCAGACACAGTAATGACAAGATCAAGGAGGACCCTCCTAAGGACAAGTTTTAAATTCAGATACTTTGGAGGATAGACAATGCAATGACAAGGTACCATAGCTATAAAATATTTCTTGTTCTCCTATATTTGTGATTCTACACATCATTGTCTCAAATTAGTTTCTTCTATGATCCAATTCTATGATTCTAAAAATAGAGTGATAAAAACCTCTAAAGGCACTCCCCTATTCTCAATTACCAAAGATTTTTGTCATGTTATTCTTCATAGGTGTAAGACCACCCTTAAAACCCAGGACATTTAACATAACAGAGCTAGCAAGGACATATACCAGATTGGTGACAGCAGAGAAAAATGAAGCTATAGAAAAATATTGGCAATTTTGGGTACATTGCCTTTTCTCAAGTGTAGAAGTTGTCATTGATGTCAAGAAGCTCTTGAAGGAATTTGATTTAATGTCAGATTATTCAGAGCATGGACAGTGAGTTTCCAAGAAGATCATAGTAGCTCTTTTGCAAAAGATCAAAGAAAAAGACAAGTTAGAAAAAGTATGCAACAGGCTGGAAAGACTGTCGCGATTTCGTGACATGTTAGAGGAGAGAGAAAGTGTTGGAAAAACTGTCATGATTTCGTGACATGTTAGAGGAGAGAGAAAGAGCTGGCAAAACTGTCATGATTTCACGACATGTTGGAAGAGAGAGAAGAAGGGAAAACTGTCGCGATTTCGTGACATGTTGGCAGAGAAGGAGAGCAAGGTGGAAAGTGTCGCGATTTCGTGACATGTCGCATTTTCGTGACTTGAAAAGAGCAGGAAGGCCGAGAAGGAAAAGTGTCGCGATTTCGTGACATATTGCAAGGAAGATTGTACGGACGAAAAAGTGTCACGATTTCGTGACATGTTGCAGGAGAGGAAGTCCGAAAGAAAAAGTGTCGCGATTTCGTGACATGTTGCCGGAGAGGGAGTCCGAAAGAAAAAGTGTCACGATTTCGCGACATGTTGCAGGAGAGGGAGTCCGAAAGGAAAAGTGTCGCGATTTCGCGACATGTTGCAGGAGAAGGAGTCCAAAAGGAAAAGTGTCACGATTTCGTGACATAATGCAGAAGAGAGAGTCCGAAATGTGAGTTGTCATGATTTCGTGACAAGTTCGAAGAGAGAGAAAGTAGCAAGATAAAGTGTCACGATTTCGTGACATGCTGTAGAACTCGAAGTGAGAACTGTCATGATTTCATGACATGCAGCAAAGGGAAGAGTCTGAAATGAGAAGCGTCGCGATTTCGTGACGAGCTACAAAGAAAGCGTACGGAAGCTGAAAGCGTCGCGATTTCGCGACAGGCAAAAAAGATAGCAGATGGCAGCATAAGTGTCATGATTTCATGACAGAAATTGATAGCATGTCTTCCATAGGTGAAGTGTCATGATTTCATGACAAAAGCAGAAAGGAAGGCTATGAAGACAAAAGCGTCGCGATTTCGTGACATGTTCCAGTTTCACGGGCGTAAGGCAGAGAAGAGCTTAAGGCAGTGAAAGTGTCACGATTTCGTGACATGTTCCAGTTTCGTGGGTGTAAGGCAGAGAGAAGCTCAAGGCAGCGAAAGTGTCACGATTTCGTGACATGTTCCATTTTCGCTAGTGCAAGCCAAGAAGTGGATAAGAAAGCGAGAAGTGTCACGATATCACGACAAGAGCTTAGTCAAAGTCGTCAAAGGCTAAAGTGTCACGATATCATGACAAAAGCCAAAAGAAAGTGTACGACTGCAAAGGTGTCACGATATCGCGACATGTTGTAGTTTCACGAGAAAAGCTACAGAACCACAGAGGCGGTTGAAGCCGACAGAGTTAAATTTGAGCCGACGTAGTTTAAGGGTAACAGCCGACTAAGACCAAGGTTTAAATCTTGAATGTGTTAGTATAAAAGGAGGGCTGTTTGGAGAGTTAAAGTATCGATTTTTAAGTGTGCATTCGAAGTGCGACATTCGCAGATAGAGGGCGGGGAGAAGTTTGATCGCCAAGAAGCAGAGTGCAAAAGTCGATTGCAGTGTATAGAGTGCATTTCATCGAATCTTCTAAGTGAGTAAGATTGCAAGGAAGCAGAGTGCGTGAAGTATATGCTGCTGTGATTGCGTAGAGGTGCAAAGGTCAAAGTTTGATCAAGTGCAGCTGTGATTGCGCAAAAAGAGTGAAGGACTATGTTTTTCTTGTGCAGACCAAAAAAAGAGGACAAAGACATTTGTGCCAGACCGAAGGACTGTGTTTGGTGCAGATCAGAGAAAGAGATCGAGGACATTTGTGCTAGACCGAAGGACTGTGTTTAGTGCAATTTCGAGGACCAGCTTTGGAGGTGATAGAGTTGAGGACAGAGGTCTCCAGCTAGAGCAGGGAAGACAGGTGTCTTCTATGGATAGAGTTCCATTTGCTAAGGGTAGAGGAGGTAGAGGTCTTCTAGAGGATCACCAGCCAGAACAGAGCTAGGGGATTGGTGTCTCCTTTGGGTTGGTGCCCATAAACATTGTAATCGGGAAAGGTATTCCCAGATTTGATTTGATAAAATTTAGTGAAAGATTTTATCCGTGGAGTAGCCCGCATTGGGTGAACCACGTAAATTGTTGTGTCTCTATTGTGGATGGTGTTTTGTGCATTGCTTTAATTACTGCTATTGATATTGCTTTCTATACACTGCATAATATTGATTTGAAAGTTGATTTGGAGGAAAAAGTAAAAAGCGGTCTTATACTGTTCACCCCCCCTCTCAGTATAAGCTTGTGTTCTTCAATTGGTATCAGAGCGGGTGCCTTCAAAAAGTTTAACAACTTGAAGGAAAAGCTAGCAAAGAACACAATGGATTATTCAAGTGGCAATGCAGCACCTATTCTTGATGGATCAGATTTTGGTCTTTGGAGTGCAAGGATGAAGGTTTATCTAATGGCACTTGGGAATGAGGTTTGGGAAGTGATTGAAGATGGGTACACTATTCCTGAAAATGGTCCTTATACTAAAGAAGACAGGCTCCTACATCACAACAATTCAAAAGCAATGAATGCAATCCTGAAGGGTTTACAGAAGGCAGATCTTACCAAGGTGATTCACTGCAAGACAACTAGTGAAATGTGGAAACAATTGCAGGTGGTTCACACAGGTGATGTAAATGTCCGAAAGGCCAAGTTGAGACACTTCAAAGGTATGTTTGAACAACTCAAGATGAATGATGATGAAAATATTAGTGACTACATGCTTCGTATGGATGAGGTTGTTAACTCCATGAAAGACTTAGGTCTTGAGCTTGCTGAAAATGATGTTTGTGATAAGATTTTAAGATCTCTTCCTAATAGATTTAGTGAAAATATTTTTGCTATTGAGGAAGCTAAATATTTGGATAAGTTGAAAAAGGATGAGCTCCATAGTATACTTGCAGCATTTGAGTTGAGAACTCAAGTGAAGGTTGATGTCAAGAAAGAAGCAACTTTCAAAGCTACCAAGAAATCCAAGGGTAAACAACTTCAAGAGAGTGATGAGTCTTCTAGTGATGAAGAGGCATATTACAGCAAGAAAGGCAAGTTCTCTAGAAAGCACAAAAGCATGAAAAATATAAGATGTTTCAATTGTGGAAAGTTTGGTCATTATGCTACTGACTGTACTATTTCCAAGAATGAAAGTGATGAAGAGAAACAGGTTTCTAAGAGCAAGGATTCTGAAAAGTACAAGCATCACAGGAAGAACAAAGATGAGCACAACAACCACGGAAAGAGGTATTCTCACAAGCACAAGAAGAGTTTCTACCTAGACAAAGCAAGTAAGTGTTCTAGTAGTGATAGTGAAAGTTCTTCAAGTGATAGTGAAAATGAGATGTTGTTCATATCAGAAAAAGAGGAAGAACCGAAACATAGATTCATTATCATGAAATGTTTTAGATGTGGAAATTTTGGTCACCTTGAGGATGATTGCACAAATAATGAATTGGTTACTAGTATGTATGAGGATGCTTCAAAAAACTATAAGGAAGATGCTTGTATGGTTTTTGAAAAGGGTAGCACCTCTAGTGATAAGAAATCTGGAAAAGACTCTGATGATTCAGAAAGCAAACAAATAAAGGATCTTGAAAGTGAACTTAGTAGTGCTCTTAGTGCTTTGAAAAAGGAAAGAAAGAAGAATGCCAGACTCCAGGATAAGTTAGATGAATGTTGTATGGAAAGAGATGATCTTATAGAAAATCTTGATTTCTCTATAGCTAAGACTCAAGAACTCAAGGTTGAGTTAGAGTCCAAGGTTCTTAAATATAGTGAATTGGAACAGAAAATGGCTTCTTTGGAAGTGGAAACTAAAGAGTACAAGGATAAGCTGTACAGGTTTCAAGATAGCTCCAAAAGGGTTAAGTCTCTCATCAAAGGTCAAAGAAAACCAACAGATAAAATAGGCCTTGGTTTTGTTGAGCCGCACAAGGAACAGGTTGGGGAATCTAGCAAGAGATTTCAAAAGGAAGAGAGTTCTGATGAAGAAAGTACTTCAGATCATGAGTCCATGAGTGATAGATGCGCAGAAATAGAAAACAAAATTCAGATTGAGAAGAAGAAGTTTTCGGGACCCAAGAGGTCGAATAAAAGAAAATTTCACGGCAGATGTTTTGCGTGTCACAGGTTTGGTCACATGGTTGTACATTGCATGGCTCAAGTGAAGAAAGTAAACGACAAATTCAGAAGTGCTAGTTTCTTTCGAGGGTATTGCTACTCTTGTCAATAGTTCGGGCACAAGGCAGTCTATTGCGAGATAAATAACAGGCTCGGCCAGAACAGGATTAATCAGAACAGGTTTGGGCAGAACTGGCAGATTCAAAGAACAGGTATGCCTAAAAGAAATAACATTGTTACCTGTTATAAGTGCAACAATGGAGGTCACACAGCTAGACAGTGTAGAGCTGATCTTCCAAGGTACAAGAACAGGAACAGTGGTATGAACAGGTCCAAGGATCAAGGCATGAACAAAAATAGGGATGAGAACAAGAACAAGAACAAGAATAGGAACAGGAACAGGAAAATGGACAATGAGTTCAAGAGAAGGCCCGGCAAGGAAGTTATAGACACTGATGATGATGAGTGCCTAATGGGAGTTTTACTCCCACCCCTATTTTAATCACCTCATCAGGAGGTGGGGGAGGGACTAAGCTAAGAGGCTCATTCTTAGTCCCAAGCCCCAAAGGTGACCCTTTGCCATTGATGACAAAGGGGGAGAGATATGAGTAAGGGGGAGCAAAACCTCAAAGGCAGATTCTCAGTGTTAGCACAACTGGTTTCAGTTTTGGCTCTTGAGATGTGTTTTCAGTAAAGGTTTGCCATCAATGACAAAGGGGGAGATTGTTGGCAATTTTGGGTACCTTGGGTACATTGCCTTTGCTCAAGTGTAGAAGTTGTCATTGATGTCAAGAAGCTCTTGAAGGAATTTGATTTAATGTCAGATTATTCAGAGCATGGACAAGTGAGTTTCCAAGAAGATCATAGTAGCTCTTTTGCAAAAGATCAAAGAAAAAGACAAGTTAGAAAAAGTATGCAGCAGGCTGGAAAGACTGTCGTGATTTCGCGACATGTTAGAGGAGAGAGAAAGTGCTGGAAAAATTGTCATGATTTCGCGACATGTTAGAGGAGAGAGAAAGAGCTGGAAAAACTGTCACGATTTCATGACATGTTGGAAGAGAGAGAAGAAGTAGGGAAAACTGTCACGATTTCGTGACATGTTGGCAGAGAAGGAGAGCAAGGTGGAAAGTGTCACGATTTCATGACATGTCGCATTTTCGCGACTTGAAAAGAGCAGGAAGGCCGAGAAGGAAAAGTGTCACGATTTCATGACATATTGCAAGGAAGATTGTACGGATGAAAAAGTGTCACGATTTCGTGACATGTTGCAGGAGAGGAAGTCCGAAAGAAAAAGTGTCACGATTTCGTGACATGTTGCCGGAGAGGGAGTCCGAAAGAAAAAGTGTCACGATTTCGCAACATGTTGCAGGAGAGGGAGTCCGAAAGGAAAAGTGTCATGATTTCATGACATGTTGTAGGAGAAGGAGTCCAAAAGGAAAAGTGTCATGATTTCATGACATAATGCAGAAGAGAGAGTCCGAAATGTGAGTTGTCATGATTTCGTGACAAGTTCAAAGAGAGAGAAAGTAGCAAGATAAAGTGTCACGATTTCATGACATGCTACAGAACTCAAAGTGAGAACTATCATGATTTCATGACATGCAGCAAAGGGAAGAGTCTAAAATGAGAAGCGTCATGATTTCGTGACAAGCTACAAAGAAAGCGTACGGAAGCTGAAAGCGTCACGATTTCGTGATAGGCAGAAAAGATAGCAGACGGTAGCAGAAGTGTCGCGATTTCATGATAGAAACTGATAGCATGTCTTCCATAGGTGAAGTGTCATGATTTCATGACAAAAGCAGAAAGGAAGGCTATGAAGACAAAAGCGTCACGATTTCGTGACATGTTCCAGTTTCGCGGGCGTAAGGCAGAGAAGAGCTTAAGGCAGCGAAAGTGTCACGATTTCGTGACATGTTCCAGTTTCGCGGGTGTAAGGCAGAGAGAAGCTCAAGGCAGCGAAAGTGTCACGATTTCGCGACATGTTCCATTTTTGCTAGTGCAAGCCAAGAAGTGGATAAGAAAGCGAGAAGTGTCGCGATATCGTGACAAGAGCTTAGTCAAAGTCGTCAAAGGCTAAAGTGTCACGATATCACGACAAAAGCCAAAAGAAAGTGTATGGCTGCAAAGGTGTCATGATATCGTGACATGTTGTAGTTTCGCGAGAAAAGCTACAGAACCACAGAGGCGGTTGAAGCCGACAGAGTTAAATTTGAGCCGACGTAGTTTAAGGGTAACAACTGACTAAGACCAAGGTTTAAATCTTGAATGTGTTAGTATAAAAGGAGGGCTGTTTGGAGAGTTAAAGTATCAATTTTTAAGTGTGCATTCGAAGTGCGACATTCATGGATAGAGGGCGGGGAGAAGTTCGATCGCCAAGAAGCAGAGTGCAAAAGTCGATTGCAGTGTACAGAGTGCATTTCATCGAATCTTCTAAGTGAGTAAGATTGCAAGGAAGCAGAGTGCATGAAGTATATGCTGCTGTGATTGCGCAGAGGTGCAAAGGTCGAAGTTTGATCAAGTGCAGCTGTGATTGCGCAAAAAGAGCGAAGGACTATTTTTTTTTTGTGCAGACCAGAAAAAGAGGACAAAGACATTTGTGCCAGACCGAAGGACTGTGTTTGGTGCAGATCAGAGAAAGAGATCGAGGACATTTGTGCTAGACCGAAGGACTGTGTTTAGTGCAATTTCGAGGACCAGCTTTGGAGGTGATAGAGTTGAGGACAGAGGTCTCCAACCGAACAGGGAAGACAGGTGTCTTCTATGGATAGAGTTCCATTTGCTAAGGGCAGAGGAGGCAGAGGTCTTCTAGAGGATCACCAACCAGAACAGAGCTAGGGGATTGGTGTCTCCTTTGGGTTGGTGCCCATAAACATTGTAATCGGGAAAGGTATTCCCAGATTTGATTTGATAAAATTTAGTGAAATATTTTATCCGTGGAGTAGCCCGCATTGGGTGAACCACGTAAATTGTTGTGTCTCTATTGTGGATGGTGTTTTGTGCATTGCTTTAATTACTGCTATTGATATTGCTTTCTATACACTGCATAATATTGATTTGAAAGTTGATTTGGAGGAAAAAGTAAAAAGCGGTCTTATACTGTTCACCCCCCCTCTCAGTATAAGCTTGTGTTCTTCAAAAAATGGCTTCATCTCAATTTTAAGAGGATAAGAAAGGAATATGAAATGCTTGAATTCCCTATTCATATTGATGAATTTGTAAACCCCAAACTATTCTCTATGTTGGCCTATATGGAGGGTCTAGATTCTGATAGATTTTTTTACAAATGGCAAATTACCACAGCCTACTGCATTTCCAATGAAATAATGTATGAGGAAGATGCAGAGGAAAAAGCGATTAGGGTGATTTATTTCATTTGGCCAATTTTTCTTGCACAAAGGATACATGAATAGTTGGTAATAATGAAAAGGGGCTCTGATACTCCTAGTTTCAAGTATTTCTTAAGTATGGTATGGATGTTTTATGCTACCATTAAGGACCAGATGTCTTGGATTCCAGTTAGGGATAAAACCAGTGATGGGGAACCCTTGATGATTTATTACTAGATAAGTCATTTGAGAAGTAGTGAGTCTTTTTATAGATTCAACTTGGAATTTCTTGGACCTGCATTGAAAATAATGTATGGAGAGTTCTCTAGATTGCCACCCTTGGCTAAGCACATTCTAAGCGTATAGGATGATGAGGAAGGGGATTGGTATTTTTTGACCGAGGGTATAGTTATCAGACCCTTAAAGAAAAAGGACCCTCAGTCCAAGGAGGATGATTCCAAAGAAGTTGAGGAAGAGGAGCAATGGAACGTAGCTAAGATATCATATTGGTGGAGAATGATAATTGAAATCAGAAAACCTAAGTCTAAATTTGACATGAAGATTGATAAAGAGTTTTCCAAGAAATATAATGAAAATATCAAAACTTGGAAGTAGGACATTAGAAACATAGTGTTGATAGTTGAAAGGTCCCAAGCTGGTTTTGAATATCTCTCCACCTATAGATCAGGAAGCCCCTATAGAGGAGTAAGAAACTCCTTTGATAATAGCTAAGGTCTTGAAAACTTTTCATCCTACCACTGAACAAGTGGAGAAGTTTTCTAAAGGAGCACAACTTCTGAGTAAAATATAATATTTGAGTGAAAAATCTATCAGTACTCCAATCATCGAAGCAATTTCTAGACCTAAATGATTAGCTCTAGGGGGTCAACCTCCAGACATAGATATTGACTAGAGGAAGAAGGATGAGAGTTTCAAGTTCGCCCCCCTTTATTTAACCTCTGTAGTATCAGTTGAAGCACGCCCCATTTCAAAGCAAGTCTTACTTGTTGGAGATGTACAAGGAAATGTATTAGAAGAAGAAATAGAGAGTGGTATGGATTACTTTAAATTGGTCCATAGAAAGACTAAAAGAGCTCTAGAAATAAGGGAAAGAGAAGTTTTGAAGAAACAGAGATTGGATATGGAGGAGATTATCAAAGAGGTGGTTGTTTCTACTATAGAAGAATTGACTCATCAAGAGCAGTAGTAGGAAATAGAAGTAGAACAAGAGCACCCTACATATTTAGGTGAATGTATGGTTTCTAATCCCTCTTCTCCTATACATCCTCCTTAATACCTAAATAATTATCCCTACATTTTTAATCAATAAAATGTGATAAATATACCTTCTCCCTCTCGTAGTCCACCCCATATTTCATTGGTTGTATTTAAAGTACAAGTTACCATCTCTATTCCCCCAAAGTCACCTCAAATAATATTTTTAGCATCTAAGTTTCCCACTTCATCATCTCCCATAATTTCACATCTACTCTTATCGTCACCAACATCATAGGGACATATCATTCCAAGTACCACCATTTATCCAGATGTTAGTCTTATGACTATCCGTATGAGTCTACCAATAGCAACAACAGTAGTAGTTACAGAGTCCACTATCATTACAAATACTACTATGAGTACTACCACACCTCCATTATCAGCAGTTTAGTCTAAAATTTCATTTATAGTATCTTAATCTCCCTTGGCTACTATTTTTTCAAGTCCTATCACTTTGCCAAAAGAGTAGGCAGCCATACAAAAGACAAATGATTTTTTGGCAGAGAAGCTTTCTAAGCCTTCCAACAGGATGGTTGTCATACGAAGAAGTATGTATGTTGATACTATGGATAGGAAAAGAGTATCTAGATCTATGACTCCAATTGTAAGTAAGCCTAAAATAAAATGACTACTCAAGATTATCGAGTGGAGGAGGTCACAGAGGATTTTGATAAGCTTCCTAAATAATATGAGATGATCATAGCCAGAGCCCACTTGGACACCTTCTATATGAAGAATGATATATTCATATAGAAGGTGAGAAAACTTGAGAAGCAAATTAAAAATCTTAGAAGACTTTGAACAATCAAAAGGAAGTGGAAAAGTCTCTAAAGAAAGAAGCCAAGGGCTGGCAAGAAAAATTTCAAGAAGCCAATAAGCTCAAGGATCAACTAGGAGAGCAAATGAAGTTGAATGAAGAACAAGCAAAATAAATTCAAAGTTTGAGACATTAGATTTGACTTGAGAAAGCTAAGTATTCTAGCTTTTCCAAGGCTGATTTGAAGAATATTAGGAAATATATGCTCTCTGAAGTCCAAGAGAAATATCCAAGGCTTTAGCTCATGATAGATTATCTTGATTATGTCATCCACTTACTATCCAATGTTTAGAGAGAGCTAGATGAGATCACCAGAGAGTTTCAGCCTATGGTGATTCCTGTGAAGCAAATGTACAGGTTGGTTGATAGCAGACTCAGTGATTATACTAAACCAATTCCCAATAAAGAATGGAATATTACCATAGTTGCTACCAGAATTATGGTTGAGAAGCACATGGCACTTCAAAAATCCTGGTTGTTGTTTGACAAGATTGAGGGAGTTATTAGGGATGTTGTTGATATGAATAAATAAATTATTCAAGTTGATTTCAAAGGCTTATGGATGGAGGATCATAGCTTGCTATCCATGGAAGAGATCCAAAAAAGCATCAATGAAAACTTATAGGATGAATCTAGAATTGATTCTCTTTAAGAGCCACTACCCCAAGAGCAAGTTGTCCAATTAATTATTAATTTTACTACATTAAGATATCTCATGGAATATCTAGTGAACAAAGGGAATGATGCTAATTATGAATACATTGGAGAATTACAATATGTTTATAAGTAGCTCAAAGATACATCAAACCCCTCTGAAGTAGCCTAGAAACATGCTTTACAATCTTTGAAAATGATGATTCAGTTGTTTGGTGATTCTTCTGGAAGAAGGCATCAAACGGAACCTTCTCTAGAAGAAGAAGAAGAAGAAGAAGAAGAAGAAGAATAAGATAATGAAGAAGAGGCCGAGGAATAGGAAGACCAATATAGATATGTTATAGGCCCAAAAGGGGCCCACACTTAGTTTATTTTTGTTTTTTATACATATGCACAAGTTTTACATTTTTGTTTTTTTCTCTGACAATTGTCAGAAATAAACAATAAAGGCATGAAGCCTAGAGAGGCACAGAGAGGCACAAATTTTGTGTGAAGGCATTTTTTTGTAGTAAGGCCTTATAAAAGGAGTAGAGTTATACCTAATTTTTGAATACAATGACAACAAGCTTGTATTTTTGGGTATAGTCTCCTTATAATCGGATGAGTCGGGATGTTTTTGGCATCATATATATATGATCATTTACCCTCTAAATAAGTTAGATTTTTTAGAGGGTAATGTTTGTATGGAGATTATTATTTAAAGCATATTTTTGAATATGGGCATTTTTGAATCCTAAGTCCCAATGGATAAGACTCTGAGTTCTATGGCTTTACAAGAAAATCCACTTGAGAGGTGCCAGAATGTAGGCCCAAAATGGCCACATACTTGAAAAAAAAAAAAAAAAAATTTGTCTAATTCATGGAGTTCTCATCTTGTACACTTTGTAGTGTATTTTAGAGTGGATCTGCAACAAAGGTCACAAATCCACCCAAAACTAGGTAGATTTTTGTACTTGGAGCAATTCCACAAGGTTTCTTTTGTTCTTGGATCTAGACTGGTGATGCATCCCAAATCCACAAAAAAAATTGAATAAGGATGATGTCAGAAAAAAATAAGTGCGGATTGGTGACTGCTTGATATTTTGAACACCTTGCGAATGACAAAGTGTTGGAGATCCCAATTTTGGAGAGCGTATAGAATATTTTTATCCAAAATGGTGACAAGGCGAAATACTATGAATATAGTATATGCAGATTCATGATGAAGTATTTTTTTACTAACTCTCTTTCAAAATGACAACAAGCAACGATATACTCTAAAGTCAGTGTAGATTGGAGGAAGAGTCACTTTGCATTACAATAGGTCTAAAATGGTGTTCACAGGCCAATGTACTTGCTTTGGTTTGAAATGGAATCTAAAAGAGTCTCAAAGGAGATATGATGTCATAAACATTTTGGTTTGGATTGGTGAATGCTTCATGGTCAATAAAGAAAAACAAAGGATGAAGAGCAGATTTTATCTCGCTTAACTTCCAAAGTATTTAAGGCTAGACTTGCGTTCCGTAGTTTCTAAGGTAGGAAAGATGATGTTATAAATTTTTAATATTGGAATGGTATTGTGTTCTCCCCCGCCATTATACCAAGATTATATCAGATTAAATTGAAGCCATACGATGGGGGGGATCGATTATGGAGATTTTTCTAATGAATCTAAAGTATATAAAAGCATTTCTTCATCAGAGTTATAACAGTCAGTTGGAGGAGGAAGCTGAAGCATCGAGGGTTTCAAGAAGATATAACTAGAGATGGTTACATATCAATAATGGTAGAAGGCTTCCAAGAATGATCAATGACATATACACAATCTCCAATGGCCAGAACTCTAGTTAGTATTGAACTACCAGCAAGTTGTAGATAGCTCGAGCTACCATGGCAGTCCACTTGTAGTGGTTTTCCCTGAGGATGAACCAGTAAGAGAATACTAGCAAGAACTCTCTACTGAGCTATTAAATTTTAATCTTCATAATGTTCCTTGTTATTTTAATTTTATAAAATTATAAGTAGATGTCAAACCCTTATTTCTAAGGGTCAAATATAGTGTGTTTGCCTTTGCTACTGTAAATATTCCCAAGGAGTAATGAAAGGAGCATTACATTGATCTTCCCCTCAAAGCTTGTGTCTTCATATTTGATATCAGAGATTTGAATTCTTAAGTTGTATTTTTGTGAATACTTGAATGGTTAGTTTGTGCCAAATTAATGGATTACTAGCTGCTAGGGTAATTGAAATCTACTTTTGAGTTTGATATTTATTGTTAGGGAGTGCATTTCTATAAAATATAGATATTGGTGAATTCTGTTATTTGGATTATCATTGTTTAGATATTGAAATTGCTCTCTATAGTATTTCTCTATTGTTCATTAATGAATGAAAATACATTTAACTTGAGATAATGTTGATCTGAGTAATGTATCTTTAATTTGGTTTTTTGGAGATTTTTGTTGTAGTGCAATGTTGTTAGCCTATCCATCCACTATTGTTCACATATTTCTAACCCTAAAATTTTATTACCCTAATATCAAAATCCCAAGTGAGCATAATTGTGTCAACATCCTATTTAAGTTGACAAGGAACCATCCTACTTTGGAGGTTGGATTGGAAACTCTGGTTTGGTCCATCCAATGTTTATTGTTGAGCTGTAGCTATTAGGTGCAAGCCTAGATAAAAAGAAGGAAGATAGACAACCATGATTTTGAGTAAAGCTTGATGCAATTTAGTGTCCAAAAATATGAGTTTCTAGGCTCATCTCGTTAATAAATAATTTATTGTCTTATTCAATATTGTGTTTCTTTACAGTTTATTTTGTTCAAGCATTTTTTGTGTATTGCATTTTGCATCTTCTAGTGTCCAAGGGTATGTATGAAAGAGTGGACTCCTGTGGATGATCATCCTTATTGTAATACTTGAAGGGGTCTAGTTCAGCATGAACTACATAGACCTAGTCTTCATGAATGTATTTGATGCATTGATGCACGATAGAGAGGATGCACTCCATATCTCTCATCCAAGGTATTCCTAGCAATATGTTGTATTGTATTTCACCTTCCAATATGTGGAATAATGTAGGTATAGTATTTCATCCAAATTTAATAGGTAGGACTATCATACCCACAGTGGAGGACAAAGCATCGTTAAACACTTGCAAGGTGAACATGGATGCTATAATACATGAAGATGGAAGATTGAGATGTTTTAGTGTAGTTTTTGTAATAATGTTTATTGTGGAACCTATGTCAACCAATACTTACTTATAAGGAATCTTTTTGATGCACGCGATGATGTGCAAAGGAGGGTTTGATAAATAGTTAGACACATGTTTTATCTCATGTTTTTGAAATGTTGTAACAAGATCTTTGTGCATTTGTATGTATCCTATAAAGTTGGTAAAAACATCAATATCGTGAGATTGTAACTTGATTGAATTCAAAACCTCCATGAGAGTTTCCATATGCTTGGGGGATTGTTGTATTAATTAACCCATGGTCATGTTGGTTGATGATGTATGTGAAGAACACAAGCTTATACTGAGAGGGGGGTGAACAGTATAAGACCAACTTTTACTTTTATTTCTCAAACAATAGTATCCAATATATCAATGGAAATATCAACAACAATAATCAAATTAATACATAAATCATCACACACAATAGAGACACCAATTTAATGTGGTTCACCTAATGTGGGATACTCCATGGAGAAAATATTTCACTAAAACTTTCTTAATAAATCTCTTGGGAATCCTTACCTATTAGAATATTTATGGACCTCTATCCAAAGGAGACATTAATCCCCTAATAAATTTCATGGACACCAATCCATAGAAAATTCTTTCCCCTTTTTTGGTTCATGGATCTGTATCCATAGAAGAACTATTTCTCCTTTACTCTGGCTAGTGATATTCTAGAAGACTACCACCTCCACTGCACTGGCTTGTGGATCTCTCTCCATAGAAGACTTCTATCCTAACTCAAAATACCAATGTCCTCACTACCCTGGCTAATGGATCTCTATCCACTGGATACTATTGTCCTCTACTATATCACCTCCAAAGCTTACTCTCAGCTCTGCTTAATATTTATCTCAAATCTACACTAGACATTGTCCCTGGTCTAGCACAAATATACTCTTAAATCTATCTTTGGTTTGGTAAAAATCCACCCTCAAATATGCACCAAACTGTGTCCTCAAATTTATCCTCAAGACTTAACACAATGTCGCAACCCATATTGGAGGAACTTTATTAATATGCTATTTGTAGTAATAGTTGGTTTTGTAATGCTTGATGTATTTTCATTATATTTATTTCTATCAAAAGAAAATGATGTTGCGTGCATTGATTGATTGTAGGAATATGTATTCTCTTAAGTGGAAGATTGACCACCAAGATATGAGAAGGGAAATGATGATAAAGACAACTCATCAGGTAAAGCTTTTGTTTCAATCATCACTAGTTACCTCCCTGATGGCAGTGTTACCTGAGGAATTACTCTAAAATTCTTGCCACTCAAAGGAAAAAAATTATGATGGGAAACAACAAGCATATGCATCGAGTGCTTGTATGCCTCCTGTGTGAAATATAGTTGGTTGCACAATTAACTTGCATAAAGAAATTCTACTTTGAAAAGGTATATTTAATAAGAAATGGCATTTTAATATTTTTGAAATATATGTTTTTATGCATACAACTTAAGAATTCTCTAGAGTAGAGATTAATTATTTTGAACATGCTTATTTATTTTGGTTTACCCTATTTTGGAAAATAAATTAGGTGGTTTGTTCTCTTATGAACTTGTTCAATTTTTATTGGACCAAAACATGAAAAGACTACTTTATATATTAAATAATCAACCTCTCCTACACATGGTAACTTTGGGATGGTTGTACTAAGGGGTGAGCTTCTCCTCTTATCCTTAATAGTTCCAATACTTATCGCCCATGCTCTCAATAGTATTAGTGTCCTTAGTGTGGGGGACATAGGAAAAATAAATTGCCTATGCCTTATCTCTAGGGAATCCCTTTTGTATTAAAATATTATATCTTGAAGAAACTTGCATGTGAAGGAAAAATATAGAAAAGAAATAAAATATTGTAGAGCATCTTCTTGTCAGGAAAAAAAAAGTTTTATAAATAGCCATGGGGGTGGAGAAAAAGGGGCATGCTATGTCTTGTGAATTTTAGAGGAAGGCTATTATAGGAGTGGAAGAAAGACCTTCAAGATCATTGGTTTTGTGGCTTTGAAAAATTCCCAGGTGTGAGAGTCTCCACTTGTCTCTTATTACTTGCACTCTGTATGTTCCTTCTTTGCTGAAATAATATGATTAATGTGTTTTGTGTGACTTAATACACTATTGTAGTTTGTCATGCTTCTTTGTATTAGGCTAAGACCCTATTATTTTTCTTACTCGAGAATACCGAGGTTGGGCCATATTGGCAAGTCAACGATTGGACTAATAATAATATATTTTGTATTAAGGCCTATCAAAAAGTCAATACCTTTAAATAGATGCTATATATTTTATAATAAATATTCACCACTTAAAATATTAAGTATATGATACTGGATCATACTTCTCTAAAACTTTATACTCTGGTGTTTGTTCTTTCGTATTGGTCAGTTCATACACAAGCAGAGTACTCCTATCAATGCATCTATTTCTAGTTGATCAATTACCCTTGTATTACTTTGTATTCAAGGTTTTAATTCATTTATTTTTAGAATGCCAAGAATAGAGCCTATTATAAGATGTAATTTATATGTAAAGAGGATACCAAATTCTCTATCGAATTCATAAAGAAAGCCAACGACTTAATTCTTTAGACATATACGGTTGGTTATAGATATCTTGGTCATGATGTTTTTGAGATGAAAATATGAACCCCAAACTTATAGTCATCCAAAAACCTTTGACGCAGGTGAAACACATCACTGTCAGACCTATGTAACCATCAAGATTGCTCTCCATTGAGAATGTATTTGAGTGTACTTTCTTGAAAAACTAAGTACTTTCGATGGTGTCTTTATGAAAAATATCTTTTGTTCCATTGAAAATAAGCCTTCCTCAAAAACTACTACATCCTCTCATCATACCATGCGGAGAGCTGCACTTCCTTCACTATCATGAGAACATCCATATTTAGTCGTCTCACCAAGCTACCACCATGAATATAGAGAAACCTATATACCAAATAACATTTAATGTAAATAATACCTTGTTTGTCAGTACAAAATATCTATATGTTATGATTTTGAGTCATGCTATCTGGCATTGTGAATACTCTCCAAGTTTTCCCTATCATACTCAAGTAGATAGACGTCACTTGGTAGTATTATTTTCATAATAGTCATTGTATGGAATCCTAATAAACCCATTTTAGGTTTGCAGTAATGGTAATAAACCCCTTTATAGATGTCCTTTGGAATCTACGTAGTCCTTAAGTTTATTATTAGACTTCGTAGTACTTAGATTAGTCATCATCGTGTTATAGAAATGATATTCTAATGTCTAAGTTAAGATGATATTAGAGCTATGGCTCAATAATTATTGATATAATAGAATATATTAAGCTATTTACTATGTTGTGTAGTTGCATTTTGAATGAATTAAATTCAAAGTACCACTTTTAGATGCTTTGTTATGGTAGCTAAAACTTTGGTTATAAAGTGACTCACTTATCTCTATCTTTTAACTGGTTTTGAAAAGGGTTTGAACTAAAGACTTCAAAGGTAGAAATATAAGATGATAATGGGTAAACTAATAAGTTATTTATTCAATTGAGGGCAATGTATAATATTTTTTGGGAGCTTTTTCAGTGATGTAGATGTAAACTCTTCTTTATAAATGTTACTATCACACTGCTATATTAAAATAGAATGCCTTGTAAAACATGGAAATCATATGTTATTTTGAGAAAATATTAGAAATCTATAGTTGAATAACTGAATGAAAAAAATGAGGTCTTATATTTTGTATTATATGTATTAAATTTGTATTTGGATATAACCACTAGAAGGATTGGATTGGTGTCCATTCCTTGGGAAGAGGTATGGGACTCTTCCCTATGTTTGGAGATGAACCAAACAAATGATTATTTGGATTGTATATAAATCCTTGCTATGCATAGAGTTAAATATGGTTGCTTTGTTGCTAATGATGTTCTTTAACATGAATTATGCATATGGCATATTTGTGGTGCATGTATGCATTTAATTAAGAAAAGCATGGGTTGCTTGTGATGCATTAGCATACTTTGCATTCGAGTTGTCTTGATCCCTTACAAACATCTCTTTCACATCATGAAGATGCAAGAAAACCAGAGAAGAACCGGACAACCATTGTTGAAGACTCTTTTACTATACATTTTGCTTATGCTAGTTTTGAGACATTTTCATTGTAATATTGAAGGGCTGAAATGATAAAGCCAAGCTATGTAATATTTGATGTATTTCTCTTACTTGCTTTTGTATATTAGTAAGGAAGTATTTTAAATGATGTAATCATCTCAATTAGATGGTAGAAGATGTATGATTTTGGAAAAATGATCAAATGAAAGTATCTTGTGATAAGCTTGTTAGCAATTATAAATGAATGCTAATGATCATATTTGTAAGTCGATATTACTTGTATATTTGCTTATTTCAAGTTATAGTAATGTATGTATAGTGATCATTGGTTGATCATAAGAACCATCTCTTTTGAGTATAGTAGTGTAGAGGGAAATTTATGAGTAATCTACACAACAATGGAAGCAAACCAAAGACTCAAAACTCATGGATTAAGACCCACCACCACCAAAATTATCGACACCTTGATAATAAGTAATTTTTATAATGATGCTTAAGATAGTTAACCCATATTGTATGTAAGTATCCACAAGCAGCAATAGATTAACGGTTTCTCCTAAGACACTAGCCTTTATTGGTAGTATGGAGAAATGGAGAAAGGTAGTCCTTTGGTGAGGATCATTCTCCTAATTGGTTGGTTTAACCATTATGATGTCCCTTGCCATATGGTAATTATATGAAGGGGACATAGCCATTGTATGTTATTATCCATCTACCATTAAGGGATGGTGAGATGGTGTTGTAGGAGTTGGTGCTCTTACTTGCAATTGGCTTAAAATGAATTGTAGAAGTTGGTGCTTCTATTTAATTAATCTATTGTGATTTGGACTACTTACTTTTTGATGGGAAGATCTTGTCTTAGATCATTATTATAACTTTAACTTATCAAAAGGTGGACAATGGTGAGCATAGATTAAAAAAAAAATAGTAGACGTGTAGTGACAACTGGGGTTGTTATAGTTGGTATCAGAGCCCAGGCTAACTGATAGATTCTAGATAAATCTAGGTTAGCAAAATATTTGGGGCATGGATCAAAACATGAGTTCCCTAACTCTTGATGAAGCATACTTGGTAAGGACTAGGTCAGTACTTGAGATCACTGGTGTTCGAGTTCCTTTCTCCCATGAGTAGATCCATAGTCATTCGAAAGTGGAAGAGCTAAGTGAACCCTCTTGTATGGGTTTTAAGTGGTGTACCTTAGAATCTTTTGGAAAACTACTTGGTATCTATGACTTTTGACTTACTTATTCCTTATTTCAAGTGTGTATGATCTGCAACCAGAGTTAGAGGAAGAAACTAGGGAATAAACCTAGCGATAATAAATTATTTGGAAAACTATTCTAGTTATCTAGTATTTTGACCTTGAAAAAGAGCAAATATTAATACAACTCTTTACTCCAAGTTAACATGGCAAACAATAATGAGAGGCAAGAATAAAATAACCTCACAACAAGCTAGCCCCGATATTCCTAAAGCTAGATAGATGGGAGAAAGTTCTAGAAATTCAAATAAAGAAGTAGAGAACCTTGTTGCTACAATTTCTGTTATACAAGATCAAATTCAATATATTTTTCAAGCCATAAGTTCTCAGCATAACCCCAAAAACAACCAGGAGATAAAAATTCTAGATGTTGAGGTTAGAGAGGATGAAGATCCTGAAGAGCATGAAAATAGGATCCGTATGAAGAAAGAAATCAACAATGATCTAAAGTATATTAAGGTGACTAAGTTCACCGAAAAAGGAGGTGAAAATGTAGCTGAGGCATGGTTGGATGAACTTGAACTTCATTTCACCATAAGAAACTACTCCTCTACAACTAAAACAACATTTGCTCTTTCTCATCTAGGAGAAAGAGGAATTGATTGGTGGAATGCTTATAGCAAGGAACATAAGATCTCACCTAACAAGTTGAAGTGGGAAGTTTTTATGGAAGCTTTTAAGGATAGATTCCTTACAAAGCAATTCTATTTGAATAAGTACAAAGAATTCTTCGCATTTCAACAAGGTTCACTCTCCATGGAAGAATATTATGAACAGTATGTGAGACTCCTTAAGTATGTACCATCTCATAATCAGAACAATGAGATGAAAATACAAAAATTTATCCTAGGAATGAAGCCTTGGATTAGAGATAAAGTAAGTGTGCATGTTCATAAAACTATGCAAGAAGCTTACGATATGGCTCGAAGAATAGAGTCTACTCAGACTACTAATGAAACTCACAAAAGTTCCACAAAATGGTCAAACAAGGGATAGAAGTTTCAGAAAAAGAGAAAGTGGGATAATGGGAAAAAAAAAACAAAGGAAATCCAAAATTTGGGAAGCATAATAATGGTGGCAAGAAGGATTTCAAGAAATAATTTTGCCATAAGAATAATAACTACTCCAACAACAATAATAGGGACTTCCAGACTCCTAAATAGCCAGCTCCACTACAAGCAGTGGATACCAGGAAGCAGGTTCAGGAAGGAGACTCAAATCCAAAGATAAGATGCTTCAATTGTGGAGGTCCACATTATGCTATTAATTACCCAAAATGTGCCAACACTAGCACATATAGGCCGAATCACAAGATCTATGTAGCAACAATAGCGCAAGACTTGGATGGTTAGGCTATTCCTCTACTTCTGAATGGTAAACTTTTTGATAGAGATGTTAAAATTCTAATTGATAGTGGGGCTACAAATAGTTTTATTTCAAGTAACCTATTAAGGGATATACCTGAAAAGCCAGGATCTTTGGCACAAGGGTGGAAAGTTGAGTATGGATCAAGATAGACTTATCATGTCAACCAATATTTTTCCTCAACTCAAATTACCTTACCCGATGGCTTTACTAGGTGGCATTTATATGTAGCACCCCTACATGCATTTGATATCATCTTGGGAATAGATTGGTTGAAGGCTCATGAAGCCTTGGTAAATTTCCAAGAAATATGGATTGAGTTTACTAATGAAAACAAGGAAAGACAAAGGATATATAGTGAAGCAAGGGAATTTCAACCTAAGCTAATCTCCGCTATGCAGTTGAAGAAAACAATTAGAAAAGGAGGAATGGTTTATGTTGTGAAAATCAAATAAAAAGAGGAAATTCCAAAGGAAGAAATTATTAACAAATTTCCACTTTTGCAAGAATATCAGGATGTTTTTGTTGATGAGATACCTGGTTTACCACCTAAATGAGAATTTTATTTCACCATAGAATTATTACCGGGAACTGAGCCTATCCATAGAGCTCCTTATAGAATGAATCCCATCGAGATGCAAGAATTGAAGGTGCAACTTCAAGAGTTGCTTGATAAGGGATTAATAAAACCAAGTGTTTCACCTTGGGGAGCACCCGTCTTATTCATTAAAAAGAAATATGGTTCTTTGAGGCTTTGTATAGATTATAGAATGTTGAACAAGGCAACAGTCAAAAACAGATATCCATTGCCAAGGATTGAAGATCTATTTGATCAGTTGAAAGGTGCTTCAATTTTTACCAAAATTGATTTGAAGTCAGGGTATCATCAACTAAGAATCCAAGATGGAGATACACACAAAACCACATTCAAGACTAGATATGGTCACTATGAATTCACAGTCTTACCATTTAGTTTGACTAATGCACCAACAAATTTCATGAATTTGATGAATAGTGTGTTCAGGAATCAACTGGATCGGTTTGTGTTGATATTCTTGGATGATATTTTTGTTTATTCTCGTAGTCGAGAAGAGCATGATAAGCATTTAAGGATAGTATTAGAGTTGTTAAGGAAAAATCAACTCTATGGAAACTTGTCTAAATGTGAGTTTTATGTTTCTCAAGTGCATTATTTGGGACACATAATATTAGCAGATGGAATTTTTGTAGACTCAAAGAAAATAGAAGCCATTTTGAGTTGGCCACCTCCAAAAAATGTGTCAGAAGTTAGAAGCTTCATGGGTTTATCAGGCTATTATAGGAGATTTGTGAAATATTACTCCAAAATTGCTTATCCTATAACCAACCTTCAAAATAAGGGGAAGGAGTTCAAGTGGACTGACAAATGCAAAGCAACATTTAATTTTCTTAAACAAAATCTTACCATAACTCCTATTCTAAATATTCTAGATCCATATGGAAATTTTTTAGTTTGCACTGATGCTTCATTAGAAGGACTTGGAGGAGTCCTATCTCAAGATGACTCCGTAGTAGCATATGAGTCTAGGAAACTCAAAAAGCACAAAGTTAATTATGCTACTCATGATCTAGAGCTTGCTATAGTTGTACATGCTTTAAATATTTGGTGATATTATCTGGTGGGTAGACCATTTGAGTTAAGAACCGATCACCAGAGTTTAAGATATATTTTCACTCAACCATTGTTAAATGCTAGGCAAAGAAGATGGATGGAATTTCTAGCTGAATATGACTTTGGTATTGAGTACATCAAAGGAAAGGAGAACAAGGTCATTGATGCTTTAAGTAGGAGAAGACATATGGTAGCATTGACTCGTAGTCATGTGGATCTAATGGATCAAGTCAGGAAAATGCAGTGCTAGGATCTAGAGTGTAGTGAAATTCATATTAAAATAGAACAAAATCTGAATGAGAATCTAGATTATAGCATAAAGGATGGACTTTTATGCTTTAAGGAACATGTGGTCATCCCTAAAATGGGTGATCTAAGGAGATTGATTATGCGAGAAGCTCATAACTCACCTTATTTTGCTCATCCTAGAGGAGCTAAGATGAGGGAAAATATGAAAAAGACCTTTTATTGGTCTGGCATGAAGAAAGATATCACCGATTTTGTGGCATGATGTTTGTAGTGTCAGAAGGTGAAAGTTGAACATCAACATCCAATAGGGAAATTATTTTCTCATCACATTCCTACTTAAAAATGGCAAGTGATTTTGATGGATTTTATTGTTGGTTTACCTAAAACAAAATATCAACATGATGCAATTTTTGTGATAGTAGATAAACTCACTAAGGTTGCACACTTTATAGTAGGTAGTACTACAGATGATGTTGTAGTTGTTGCCAATAGATTTGCTAAAGAAATTTTTAGGTTGTATGGATTTCCAGAGATGATAATCTCAGACAGGGACTCTAGGTTTACTTTTGAGTTCTGGTAGGCTCTCCATCGTGCAATTGGCACCACTTTGAATATTAGTTATGCGTATCATCCAGAAATGGATGGATAGAATGAAAGGGTAAACCAAGTTCTAGAAGATATGTTATGCATGTATTGCATGGACCAAAAGTATTACATGGTTGGAAAGACTATTTGTATCTGGTTGAGTTTACTTATAATAATAGTTATCATTCTTCTTTGAAAATGGCCCCTTTCAAAGCCTTGTATGGTAGATGATGTAGAACACCATTATCATGGGATAATACTGAGGATCGAGTTGTCATTGGACCAGAAATGGTTAAAATCATGGAAGAGCAGCTAGCACTAATCCGACAAAGGCTCAAAGAAGCCTCGGATAGACAGAAGAGTTATGCAGATTTGAAAAGAACTCCTAGAGAATTATTTATAGGTGATAGGGTGTTTTTGAGAGTAAAACCTAAAAAGAGTGCAATTAAATCAACCAAATTGGATCCTAGGTTTGTAGGACCATTTGAGATTGTGGCAAAGATAAGTCCTGTAGCCTATCGGCTTGAATTACCACCTAACCTATCAAATATCCATAACACTTTTCATGTATCCCTACTTAGGAGATATATTGTTGATCCTGATCATGTGTTAGATGTTTCTAACTTGCAGATGGCAGATCCAACAACCTTTGAGGTGAAACATGTAAAGATATTGGAATTTAATTCCAAGACTATGAGGAAAAGAAATATTGAACAGTGCAAGGTCCAGTGGGACCATTATTCTGAGAAGAATTCCACTTGAAAAAAAGTGGAAGATATGAAAAGACATTTTCCTTATTTATTTGATGATGCTATGTAATAATATAGGTTGAACCATTCACCACTTATGAAAGTGGAAACTAAGAAAACCTTATGTTTTAATGACTGATATGTAATATTGTAGGAAAACACAGAGGATTGTGTTTATTCTAAGGGAGGGAGTATGTCACGACCCACCTTGGAGGAACTTTATTAATATGTTATTTGTATTATAATAGTTGGTTTTGTAATGCTTGGTGTATTTGCATTATATTGGTTTCTATCAAAATAAAATGATGTTGTGTGCATTGATTGATTGTAGGAATAGGTATTCTCTTAAGTGGAAGACTGACCACCAAGATATGAGAAGGGAAATGATGACAAAGACAACTCATCAGGTAAAGCTCTTGTTTTTGTCATCACTAGTTACCTCCCTAATGGCGGTGTTACCTAAGGAATTACTCTAAAATTCCCACCACTCAAAGGAAAAATGGTGATGGAAATGGTACCTAAATATAGTTGGTTGCACAATTAACTTGTATAAATAAATTCTACTTTGAAAAGGTATATTTAATAAGGAATGACATTTTAATATTTTTGAAATATATGTTTTTATACATACAACTTAAGCATTCTCTAGAGTAGAGATTAATTATTTTGAACATGCTTATTTATTTTGGTTTACTCTATTTTGGAAAAGAAATTGGGTGGTTTGTTCTTTTATGAACTTGTTCAAATTTTATTGGACCAAAATATGAAAAGACTACTTTAATTATTTAAATAATCCACCTTTCCTACACATGGCAATTTTGGGATGGTTGTACTAAGGGGTGAGATTCTCCTCTTATCCTTAATAGTTCCAATACTTATTGCCCATGCTCTCAATAGTATTAGTGCCCTTAGTGTGGGGGACATAGGACAAATAACTTGCCTATGCCTTATCTCTAGGGAATCCCTTTTGTATTAAAATATTATATCCTGAAGAAACTTGCATGTGAAGGGAAAATATAGAAAAGAAATAAAATATTGTAGAGCATCTTCTTGTAAGGAAAAAGAAATCTTTATAAATAGCCATGGGGGTTGAGAAAAATGGGCATGCTATGTCTTGTGAAGTTTAGAGGAAGGCTAGTATGGGAGTGGAAGAAAGACCTTCAAGCTCATTGGTTTTGTGGCTTTGCAAAATTCCCAGGTGTGAGATTTTCCACTTGTCTCTTATTACTTGCACTATGTTTTAAAATCACGTAAATCGGATAAGACTATTAGTGCATCACATGTGCCACTCTTATCGACATCATATGGCCCCATTGGGCAGCCCTCTAGGGTAAATTAGAGCTCCATAGCACTTTTTGGAAGGTTCCCATTAGTTTTGGGTGGTTTAGGGGCATATCCTTATGACCGTCCCACCAAGGTAGATGGTGACCATCCCACCTAGGGATGGTCACTCCTAACCATCCCTGGGTGGGATGGTCCCTAAACAGACACCCCAAAAGTCAAAGGGGTGGAGAAATGGTAATCAATTACTACCATATTCTCCACCCAATCAACCAAAATTGATTGGGAGCCTATCATAGAGACCAGGAACTCCCAATTAGAGGCCCCAAATGGGCAACCTCTTCTACCCAATGGAGGCAAAGGTTTTGACAAGTGGTGGCACTTGCCTCGCATGCCAATACTTGCCCCTTTGCCCTAGATGCCCTATTTGGGCTATAAAAAGAGGTGTATTCACCCATTTCAAAGGAGGAGAGTTGAAGCATTTTAGCAATGAAGTGCTGCCCAATTCTATCCTCACCTTTTGCAAACCATAATTTACCCTCACTTTGACCTTGAAACCCTCTTCATCTGAAGGTATTTTTAAGGGCATTAGGAACTGATCCAAACCATTCCAAACCAGCCAAATTGGAGAGAAATTTGGTCCCATCTATTGACACAACCTTTAAACCAATTTTGGACCAGATCCCATTAGTATTGGTGGCAAAATCTTAGCAGATTTGTAACCATCCCACCTAGGGATGGTTAGAAGTAGCTAGATGCACCTCCTAGGGATGGTTAGAAAATAGTAGGTAATTTGGATGAAATTCCACCATAGACCTCTTAGAAATGTTTATATTAGCCTATGGTCCAAATTTGGTGAGATTTGGAGTAGTTTTGATGACACTTTTGAAGTTCTCTTTGTTGCAGGTCTAGATGCCCCTATCAGGGATGATCACTATTTTTGCTAACATTTACCTTCAATATTGTGTTCATATCTCTCCAAAAGTATTTATATTACATCATATTTCATTTATATATCATTTAGAATAATTTTCATGTGTTATAGATTAGTTTTGTTATTGCTATATTCATGCTTTTCTATGTTTTCAAGGCTTTAAATCTATAACGCATATGCTATTAACCCCCTTTTCAATCCCTTGTGTGTAGGTGCAGGTATTCTAGATAGGAGGGAGGAGCTAAAGAGGCAAGAAAGATAAGCCCAAGACTAGCTCTCAAGTGTGGGAATGTGAGATGAACAATAGTACATGCCTTAAGGACCTTTCAAGGGATTAGATCCCTTGTATATTGTAATGTTGAAATGTATCAAATTGTAAAGCCCTCAAGGGGAGGCATTGTAATCTGATTTGGAATTCATGAGTGAATGAATATAAGGAGAAATCCACTACTTTTATTACACATTTCACTTCATTTCAATAGATTACATATTTATGCACCTTTTCCCTTTTGATGCTTTAATATGCTTTACATTGCAATAGAGTGCCCTTAAGGCGATGTCGTAAATTTTGCTTCTTCAATGGTGATCATGGTATTTGAGAGATATTATATCTTCCCCTTTAAATTTTCCCCATTTTTACTACTAATTTGTTGGTGGGATGACCAACTAGGTGACACTACTAGGGATGGCCCCCAAAATGCTAACCATCCCTACTAGGGATGGTTACAAAACTAGAGGTTTTCTACAAAAAATTATAGAAACAAGTTCCAGGTTCAAATTTTTAGCCTTTTACACTATCAATTTGCAATTTTACTATTTAAAATGACTTTAATTTGAGTTTTTCTTGTCCCTTTTATGCTTGTGAAAGTTAGATCTCATAGTTCTAAAATTTACATTAGGAAAATTAAGAAAAATAGAGAAATGAACAGTAACATCATTGCTTTTTGTCTGGTTTGAATGCTTGCCACTTAACCAAAAGAAGGTTAAGTTCATATAGATTGTCAATTTTAGTGCTTTCCTTTTTATGCTACTAATGAATCTGAATATAAAATGTACTTTCATGCATATTAGTGAATCATCATTGTATGTTGTATTGTTTTATTTCAAATTTTTAAAAGGAACAACACACACAACATGATATTCTTAAACATTGGTGAGTTGGACTTCATTCCCAACCACTGATTCCTATGAACCTTGTTCTATTTGCCAATACCGACTCCAAGATCTATCCTAACCATGCAAAATAGCATGCATCCCTCTTTAAAGGGGTGTATCACTATGCATAGGGTGTTAGGTGAGGATCGGTAGGACCTATGCTCCCTAATCGGGTATGGAATTCATCACCATACTTTAGATTGGATTACATGATCGAAAGACTATGGAATTAATCACCATACCAATTGTCGAGCTATGAGTATATAGGTGAAAACCTTTAAAAATTTGAGTATTACATCAACAAAATCAAACATACCAAGTATTTTCTTTACAAAGCAACACATCTTGAAACAACAACAAATAGTTTAGGGATTCACATTTAAAATATTTAAAAGAGATAATCACTTCTATGCTTGTGTGTTTCTATTGTTTGTTTGTTTCAAATTCATAAAAATTGTAAAGAAGATAAACATATAGCAGTCTAGAGTACATAGCTATGGTACATACCCATAGCCAAGCCCATTTAAGGGTGGAAGTTGTGGGGAGTAGGGAAGAGGATGTACAACATCTTTGCCTAGATCCCAAGGACATGGTCATACCTCCTTGGAGACCACCTACTCTTCCTAGCCCTAGAGGGGCTGATAGGAGACCTAGCCAACAAGGGACCCCTACATGGGGCACCCCCATAGGTGATGGTCTCAACTTAGGAAGTCATATCCCTAATCATCGAGTGGTAGATGAATGGATGGTTACTCCTAGAATAGCAAGAAAGGGACCTAGCCAACAAGGGACTCCTACACAGGGTACCCCCATAGGCAACAACCCCTTTTTAGGGAATTATTTCCCTAATATAGATATTTCTAATGCCTTATTTTGAGAAGAGTCACCATGCAATGAGGCACTTCCCAATAGAGCAATCCCATGCATTCGTGTGCCTGCTCGGTCTACTCCTCGCACTACTGCATAGGAGTATGACTTGTCACCTAAGGTAGGGTTGAATGATCATCTTATGATTTCAAACTACCCTTCCCCATGGTGCTATGATCATGATGAGGATAATACTCATCACCATAGGTGACCTTATTCTACCTTACCTTTCCTTGTTTATGAGGGAAGACCTGAGGAACATCTAGATTATCCTCATTCAAATGTGTCAATGCAAGCACATTGTGCCTCTACACCAATAGATTATCAAGAACATCTATTTAGGGGTGAGCCTCAAGTCAATGTAGCCTCCCTCAATCGAGGGAAAGTTGTAATAGATCTCATGAACCCCCTTGAACAAGATAGATATCAGAGTAACAGTGCTAAGGCACTTAGACCTAATACAACTGATCAGATCAATCAGTTGGTAAAGAAGTATGTTGACTGCCAAGCCAAGTTTAATCAACTTAGGTCTGATAAACATCACCTAGATCTTTTAGAGTAGTGGCAACAATTAGAGAAAGAAAGACTTGAATACCAAATTCAAGAAAATTTGTATAATGGAGCTTCTACTCCAAATATGCATAGACAGGAGGCTCAATCGAGGCAACCAAACCTCCAACAAGATAGGTCTCCTAGACCTAATCCAATGTTACCTCCTAGACCTCATAGGCATGAACAAAATATACATGATAGGCCAAATATAGATCACCTTCAAGAGGCCTTCATTCCTCCTTGTAGGCCCATACCTGAAACACCCTATGGGGCTTACGATGACTTGGAACAAAATGAGGATTATGTAGAAGCACCTTATGGAGGAGTGGATGATGTCAATCAACCACCCCAACCTATGCTTAATATTCCTTGTCCACCTCTACGAGTTCAAAACAAGGAAGAGGAAATCACATCCTCAGATGTGTATCAAGCTTTGCTTGCACGCTTAGAAACTGTAGAAGGTAGGACAACTGGCAATGGGCTTCAAAAACCCACTTTGCGTCAACTAAAGAATCAACCATTACATCCATCCATTCCTTCCCCGATATACCCTGAGCATTTCAAAATGCCAAAATTGGATAGATTCAAGGGGGAAGAAGATGCTCAAGAGCACGTTACTAGATTTTTAAATATGTGCTTTAACATACAGGACAATGATGCATTGCTCCTCAAAAATTTTCTAAGTACCCTCTCTAGTCCTACCATTGAGTGGTTCAACCAACTTCCAAAACATAGCGTCTACACATTTGAACAATTCGTTGATGCATTTTTGGAATGTTTCACCTTTAACACCAAAAGGAAGGCGACATTAACAGACCTCATGGGGTTAAAACAAACCGATGATGAGTCGATTACTGATTATGGAAATAGGTGGTGAACACTTTTGGCTAAGCTACCTTATCTATTGCCAGTGACTGAGTTAACTCGGTTGTTTTCAAAGAGTTGCTTAAAACCCATCTCTTTGATATTGCAATTACAACAATACCCTACCTTGGAAGAAGCTCTAGCATAGGCTAGAAATATAGAAGAAATAAAAATCCAAGAGGGAGAAATAGCCAAACCTCATAAGGAGTGGAAAAAGAACCCTAAAAGTAGCTCGACACCTACAAAGCCAGCAATGGTCAATCAAGTGGCCATAAATATCCCTAGGCCTACACAAGTGATGCCTCCTCAAAAGGTGAACTATCAGGCCCAACCTCCTCCTATGAGCTATAATAGTAATGGTCAAGCGAATCAGGGACAAAACCAACAGCGTCACCCTAAGCGACAATTTACTCCCTTCATTGAATCCATGGATTCTCTATTCGATCAATTATGGGTTGCAAAAATTATTAATCTACTAGATATCAAACCCATCGATCCAAAAATAGGCAAACCCAAGCCTATGGGACATCGAGAGGATCAATATTATAAATTTCATCGACAAGGTGGCCATGATTTACCAATGTGCTATGGTTTTAAACACCTAGTACAAGATATGATTGAGAGGAATGAGCTTCAAGTCGATGCTCCACTAGCCCCTACCAATCAGTATATGGGTATATACAAAGACCCATTACCAACTCATGAGGTACAGGCAATACCTGCTAAACCGATGAATGAGGTGAAGACAACACCCCCTATCCAAGGGTATGTTGGGATGGTGAGTATTGTGACCAGGAATAGAAGATATCCAAGCCAAGTTGCACCAGCTGTAGCTTCGAGTGATGTTCCCACTACATCATAAACTACACCACCTATAGTACAGGGCCTTCCATCTAGGCCAATGTTAACAATAAAGAACAAGCTTGCACAAATCTTGAGGACAACATCAGCATGATTGTCCATCTATGAGCTAATCCAACAATCACCTCCACATCGGGATGCTTTGATGGACATTCTAAAGTCAATAGAGTTGCAACCATAGGAGTCTAACTCCATTGATTTTATGGGTCATGTGCAATAGTGCAAGGAACCAGTAATAACATTTCATGAGCATGAGCTTAAGGAAATAGCCAATGATGTGGTAGATCCTCCTTTGCACATCATTGCATGTGTAAATGAGGTACCATACAAAAGAGTGCTCATAGACACTGGTTCCTCGAGTAATATCATCACAACCATAACATTAAAACATTTAAAATTTCTAGCATCTCATGTTGTTGCATCAACTTACACTCTTCATGCATTCAATGACACAATATGCTCTACTATTGGTACCATAGTCTTACCCATCCAGGTGGGGTGCAAGACTATACCGACATTGTGTCATGTGCTGGAAGGTGAGATGGCTTATAAAATTTTTCTAGGTAGACCTTGGATACGGGATATGAAGTGTGTCCCATCCATTGCGCATCAATGTCTCAAATACACTCATGAAGGGCAAGTGCACGTAGTCTCTACCGATCTAGAGCCCTTCAAATACTGCAATATGGTGCAGCAGATGCCAGAGTCGACATTACCTTCGACTCATGTAGAATTTCGATTGAATACACCTATTCAGGGTCTACCCATTCCATCATCACCTTCCATTTCACCATCTACATCTTCATCCATCCCATCCTCATCATCGGTAGCCATAGAGATGCCTTCGACATCGTCAGATCCTCCATCGAGGAACATGTCGAAAAGGCCCATTGATGAGAGCCCACCTTTAGTGTCCACCATATCCATGGAGGAGATTCCTTGTTTAGTAGATGAGGAATCATTTCCAGAGGTTCACATTGAGTCACCTCAAACCTCACTTCCATATCATTCACCTTCGCCATCCCAGACCACAGTGCATATGTCTAGTACAGGGATAGGAGAATATCTAGTGAGAAATGTCACAACGGTTCCATCTGTAGAGACAGTGCAAGATATGGGGTGACCTCATCTTCCCATAGGTAGCATTGTGCCTCTTGGTCTACCTCCCAATCAAACTAATTTTGTATATGGAGGTTTAGAGTATGGAGCTCTACCAATTCCTCCGAAAGCAGAAGATGATGAACCTTTTTTGGAGGATGTAAACTATTTGTCGAATCCAGATTATGCATTGCGGTACTTAGATCACTGTAATTGGTATGGTTTTGGTTTAGGCCTATATGAGTAGGGTACTCATGTCCCATGTCAGCCCCAATATCAGCTACCTTATGATAAATCTGGGTTGGGACACAATAAGCCAGTACCGTTGGATGTCCTCATAGATAGTCTAGAACACCTATGTCTAGGTTATCAAGATAAGCTTGCACATGATCCATACGCCAATACGAATCACATTCATTCCTTGGGGGATCATTTCCCCATAGATATGATAGATCAAGGACTATCCAGTGATGTTGCCCAACCCCATGAAGTGGGGGAAAGCTCACATACCTTGAAATATGATAGTGAGGAAGAGGATCAAGGTCCTCCTCATGAATGGATGAGTGATGATGAAGATGACTATGGCATCACACCAATAAACTATCCTAGCTCAGATGATGAACATGAGAGAGTGTTCCCATTGGATGACGAGGATGAATATTATCTTCGCATGTTATTCCCCATCCAAGGCCCCATCTGATGCCAACTCTTGCCATGTGAAGAGCAAGCTCATCCTCTTTCACATAGGCCACCACCATTTATTCCACTTCCACCAGAGCCACCCCCATGAGTCACGAGACAACATCAGGTCTCTAGACCCACTCACCCTAGAATGGGAAATCATGTATCCATCAACATGATTTCCATAGATTTAACCACACCATTTCTAGATCTGAATAACCCATCAAAGTCATTGCATCTCGACATTGAGGCAATTGACTTTGATCGGGGAGATTCTACCCCATCACCATCAGAGTATTGGCCTTGCGAGGAAATGTTACAACCATTTCAATTTTCTCCAAGAACTACTCAGAATGTTTTTCAAGCCGAGGTTGATCCTGAATTTCCTATGGATGAAGCAAACCCAGCTGATGACATTCACTTGATTCCCACTCCACATCAGTTGGAATATGGGTCTCATATGTCAATTGAGCCAACAATTGACAAGGATATCGGTATAGATCTCGATAATCCTCGCATTATCAAACTAGGGGAAGGTCTATCCCTAGTTGAACAAGATGATTTCACAAGAGCATTGAAAGAAAGGATGAATGCTTTTGCTTGGTCTTATAAAGACATGCCAGGACTAGACCCAAATCTAGTCACGCATAATCTTACATTGGACCCAAAGATAAAACCAGTCAAGCAAAAGTTGTGCAAGATGCACCCAACAATAGCCTTAATGGTGAAATATGAATTGCAAAAGTTGTTGGATGTTGATTTCATCATCTCAATAGACTATCCACCATGGGTTTCAAACATGGTTCCCATCAAAAATCCTGATGGGAGGATTCACATTTGCACTGACTTTAGAGATCTCAACAAAGCGAGTCCTAAGGATGAATTTCCCTTACCAAACATTGATGCATTGGTAGATGCTACAACAGGACATGAAATGCTATCCCTCATGGATGGTTTCTCTAGATATAATCAAATTCATATTAATCTAGAAGACCAAATCAAAATGGTGTTTACAATGCCTTGGGGGACATTCTGTTATAAGGTCATGCCTTTTGGCCTTAAGAACATTGGTGCCACCTATCAACGAGCCATGACGTATATCTTCCATGACTACATGCATAAGATTTTGGAAGATTACATGGATGACTTATTGGTAAAATATCTATTGCGCCATGAGCATATCGATGTATTATGTAAGGTTCTAGATCGCCTCATTGAGCACAATGTTAGGCTTAATCCCAAGAAGTGTGTCTTCGGTGTCACATCTAGTAAACTTTTGGGATTCATAGTCTCCAAGCGAGGCATAGAGGTAGATCCAAACAAGGTCAAGGTAATATTAGAAATGCCTCCCCCCACAACCATTAAGCAGCTACATAGCTTGCAAGGAAAGGTCGCATCCATAAAATGCTTCATAGCACAATTATCGGATAAGTGTCGACCCATGAATAGGTTGCTACACAAGGGGGTCTCATTTCATTGGGATGAAGAATGTCAAAATGCCTTTGATGATATTAAGCAATACCTAGCTTCACCACCTGTATTGGCTCCTCCATGACCAGGAGTGTCATTCTATTTATACATCTCAACTACTGAGTTGGCATTGGGCACCATGTTGTCCCAAAAGAATGAATTTCATAAAGAACAGGCTACATATTATATCAACCATACACTGGTCAGCTATGAAATCAAGTATGCATACATTGAGAAGCTATGCTTAGAAGTGGTCTTTGCCACTAAAAATCTATGCCATTACATGCTCAATCATACCACGTATGTCATATCTAAGGAAAATCCATTGTGATATATGATGAGTCGAACATATCACAATAGTCGCACGATAAAATGGATAATGTTGTTGATGGAATTTGACCTAGAGTTCATTGGATAAAAATCAATCAAAGGATAGGTCATAGCCGATCAACTAGTAGAGGCTCCTCTCTAGGATGACCAACCTCTGAATGTAGATCTTCCTGATGATGGAGTGTTTCATATCTCAGAATCGCTTGATTCTATAGAGCTTGAGTCATAGGTGGACATAACTCTATTCTTCGATGGTTCTAAATGCGAGCAAGGGGGTGGTACAGGTATCATGTTTTTCACACCACAAGGGGCTCCAATACCTCTTTTATTTAAACTTGATTTCCTATGTACCAACAACAATGCCGAGTATGAAGCCCTCATCATTGGCCTTCAGATGACAATCACCATGAAAATTACAAAGTTAAACATTTTTGGTGATTCCTTGCTCATAGTTAACTAGGTTAAAGGGATATTCTAGTGTAGGTGTCCCATATTGCAAGCCTACAAAGCCCTAGTGGATAAAATTCTGGTAAAATTTGAATGGTATGATATTGAGGCACTCCCTCGGTCATCTAATCATTTTGTGGATACAATGGCTTCCTTAGGGTCGCTAATCCCACAAAACCCTTTAGATGATATCACTACTATTCAAGTAAAAATGCTAGCGCAATCTGTGACTGAGCATGATGAGCATAATGCCATACCAAATTTTCACATGATTCAGATTGAGCCTTCACATGAACGGTTCTCTCAACTACACAATTATTTGAATAACGCCCAATGGGGGACTCTGTTCCCTCATAATTCTTTTGATACTAGCATAACGCTATATCTTCAAGTTCATTCTCAATCAGCATTCGCACGAGATGAACGTCAAAAGGATTGCACGATTCATAATATTGAGGCTTCTTCAAAGCAATATTGGGCCATACAGATCAAATATTACTTAAAACTGGGTAATATTCTACCTGGATTATCGCATGCCGCAAAGCGAGCATTTAAGAAAAAAGTGGCAAAATATGTCTTATTAGGAGACATAATGTATCGTTGAAGCTATGAGGGTATCCTCCTTCATTGCTTAGACTCACAGGAGTCAGCTTGGGCCATTTCCCAAGCCCACGATGGTACATGTGGTGGTCATTTTAGTGGCATGGCCATCGCTAAGTGCATTCTTTGCATGGGCTATTACTGGCCAACTTTAGAGCAAGATTGTTGTGCTTATGTAAAGAAGTGCATGAAGTGTCAACATCATGCAAATTTGACACATGTACCTTCATAGGCCTTACAACCGATTCAATCGGTTTGGCCATTTGCACAATGGGGGTTTGATTTAATTGGGAAAATCTCACCTACCTCTTCGGGCCATCACACATTTATCATAACGACAACCGAATACTTCACAAAATGGGTGGAAGCGATTCCCCTTACCACTACGACTGGACCTCGCATCATGGAGTTCATGCTACATAACATCATATGTCATTTTGGTATTCCATCCAAAATAATATCGGATAATGGAACACCCTTTAAAAATAAGGATGTGCGTGCGTTAACAACAAAGTATAACATAAAGCACAGATTTTCCATGCCCTATTATCCATAGGCCAATGGGCAAGAAGAGGCATCAAATAAGATAGTAGTAGCCATCTTGAAGAAAACCATTAAGGAAAATCATAAATATTGGCATAATCAATTACCTCTTGCCCTTTGGGCCTACCGCACTAGCATTCGGATGCCCACTGGGGCAACTCCATTTTCACTAGTGTATGGTGCTGAAGCCATCATGCCTCTAGAGTTAGAGATTCTGTCACTACGCATTTCCATGCAAGAATTCATTGATGATGATTCCGCTAGGCAAGCTCATTTAGATCAATTAACATTGCTTGATGAATGATGTGTCAATGCCCTTGAGCATCTACGTGTTTACCAAGAATGCCTTAAGAGAGCTTATAACTTGAAAGTACACCAGAGAGACTTTCAGGTTGGTGATTTAGTTCTAAAGGAGAACCAACAAAACTCAAATTTGCCATCCAATTTGTGGGACAAATTTGCAGCAAACTGGTTAGGTCCATTCATCATTACAAGTCAGATTGGACCTAGAACTTATCTCTTAGCATCCATCGAAGGAAGTGAAGAGCCTGAACCAATGAATGTTAGTCATATATGGTCGTTTCATGCTTAGAGCACCATAAAATACCCCTAGGTAGTCTATGACACTTCCTTAGTGTCTATGACCATCTAGGTCACCTAAAATACCCCTAGGTGGTCGATGACCATCTAGGTCAAAAAAAACATTCCTAGACTATCTACGATCATCTAGGTCATCACAAAATCCCCAAAGGCATCTATAAGCCCTTTGGTCACCCTAAAATACCTCCTAGGTAGGTCTATCATTCTATGACCATCTAGGTCACCCTAAAATCCCCTAGGTGGTCGATGACCATCTAGGTCAAAATAAAATATTCCTAGACTATCTACGATCATCTAGGTCAATCCAAAAATCCCCAAAGGCATCTATAAGCCCTTTGGTCACCTTAAAATACCCCTAGGTAGTCTATGACATCTAGGTCACTAAAAATCCCTAGGTGGTCTATGACCATCTAGGTCAAAAAAAAATTCTAAAAAAAGTACAAACAAAATAAAAGCCTAAAATCCCTATGATCTATGACCATCTAGGTCAAAATAAAATATTCCTAGACTATCTACGATCATCTAGGTCAATCCAAAAATCCCCAAAGGCATCTATAAGCCCTTTGGTCACCCTAAAATACCCCTAGGTAGTCTATGACACTTCCTTAATGTCTATGACCGTCTAGGTCACCTAAAATCCCCTAGGTGGTCTATGACCATCTAGGTCAAAAGAAAATATTCCTAGACTATCTACGATCATCTAGGTCAATCCAAAAAGCCCCAAAGGCATCTATAAGCCCTTTGGTCACCATAAAATACCCCTAGGTATCATAGGTCACCCAACCCTTAGGTCTATGACCAGGTAAAATTCCCTAAGGTCAAACCAAAGCATCTATAACCCTTTGGTCCCCATAATTCCCCTAGGTGGTCTATGACCATCTAGGTCAAACTAAAATGTTCCTAGGTAGTCTACAATTGTCTAGGTCATCCCAAAATGCCCCAAAGGCATCTATAAGCCCTTTGGTCACCCAAAAGCCCCAATGGCATTCATTAAGCCCATTGGTCAACATGTATATACATATATATCAAAAATACAAAAATATTATTAAAATCATCAAAATACAAAAATATTGCTTCATTGCACTTCATCTAAATTGCATTAGGCATACTCATCATTGCATTATGCATCGCTCAAAATTGATCATACATGTCTAGCACCAAGTCTGTACACTAGGCATCTATTAAAATCATTGTTATTATATGTCAATATTACCACCTGTTTACATTACATATACCATTTACATTTACATCTCCATATTATATGCATGTTTCCCGTCACTTAGCCATTGTTAGTAAAACATAGTTAAAGTTTTTGGTCACTCAGCCATATCTAGTTGTCTTTCTAGATTTTGTAGAAAGCTATCATGATTTTTAGAAGGTAGAATCCTGCTTAGATAATGCTTGATATACATAAAAATCCCAACATATTTTCACATTAATAAATCCAAGTCTAGCACAAGGAAAGATGAAAACTATAAAGTGGTCTAGGTTACTTTTAAGTGAAAAATATTATCTTGCTCATCCCCCTGTGCGAATGGTTCAAATATGCTGAGAATTGACAAAAGGACAAGTTCCTCCTTACCCAAAAATCCCTTGCCCTACACTGGGGCAAGTATCCAAAAGAGAAAAATCAAAAAAGTGATTATTATCACTTCAAAAATATGCAAAAAGAAATAGTGATTATTATCACTAGAAAAAGAAAAAATAAATAGTGGTTCTCACCACTACCAAAATCCCTTGCTCAAACAAAAAAAATGAGCTACTCCCTTGAATACTTCAAAATTAAAAGAAAATAAGGGAGTCTTGAACTTGAATCCCTAGAATTCTCAGCATTAGAGAACCATAAGGTGATCCTCATTACAGGTTTGGTGGATAGCCTACTTGTCAATGGTGGTATCCTCCCACATGATGATATGTCTATCACTTAAGCAACTTGCTTAGGTATAGACCAATGTTTGAATGTGGATGAGCTAGCTTGTTGTAACCTATATTACCTAGTAGTCTAATCTAACTAAGTACAAAACTTAGGATAATGAGACTCGCAGAATGATCTCTAGTACAGATGGGCTGAGTGAATCCCATTTGCACTAGGGCAACCTTATGCGTTATCATGGTAATGAACTCACGTGCACACACAGGGATGTTGATTATCTTGGTTATCTTAGTAGGTGCATACTTTGTCAAAAAGTCTTGCATAGTTATTATACAACTTTTGATTAGGTAACTAGAGTGTTTGAGTCTCCTAAAAAATACCAAACATATCATATCAAATTACATTATCCATTCCATTTTACATCATGTTGTCACATATTTGTCAAAATTACAAAATCCATTACATAATGTTATAATAACATGAAAATAATAAAGATACATTTTGTATAGTCTATGGTGCTAGCATATAATGTGTCAAATAGTCATCATAAATCCATCATACAAAATTAAATCATACCAATCATTACATCAAATCATACACATTTTTTTCCTTTTGAATTATTGTTTATTAAGTGGTGTTCATGAAATAGGATAGATATCGGATAAATATTAGTAATGATATTTAGATGACCACTAACTATTTTATGCATATATTTTAATTTACAAAAGCATATAGAGAACGCTTACACATCTACATATCATCAACTCACATCATCCGATAAATACATGCATCCATGTTAGACATTTATCAAAAGCATCATAAAGCATAGAATAAGCATACATATCATAAAGCAACAAAAGATGACATAATGATCAAAGCAAAGTCATACATATATATATATATCCATATGTAAAATCCAAAAGCTACATCATAGTCCATAAGCTTCCCGTAGGCTACAATAAAGGTGAGTCCTCAGACTTCACACTCCAAAAAGCCAAAAAGTCCAAAAAGAACCATCAGAGTCTGCTAGCCATGGTCACGCAGGACCGACATCATGACTCTCTCCTCTACCCTTAGTAGGAGTTCATCATGAACTCCCAGACCTGCTACCTCTAGACCTACTACCCCCAAACCTACTCCCTCCATATGTGTCCATCCTCCATGTAGAACTCGGAGCCCTCATCCATATAGACGACTATCCTATCTCGCTCCTTTGGCTATGCTATGATCCAATGGCCAATGCCCGATCTGGTATGTGCCCCTTAAGGTGCACTATCTCATCCTCCATCATATCCATATAGGTTTGATCCTCTCAACATCGAGTCTGATAGGTCACCACCAAGCCCTGGAGATGTGCCATATCCTCTTGCATCATGACTATCTCCTCATTGTTGGACTCATGGTACCACCAAGCTTGATACCATGAGACCACTAATATCCCTCTACTGATAAGATCAACCACTGCATCCTTCCAACGTACCCCAAAGTACCTCTACAATATGATCTCTCGTCACTCTATAGGAGTAGATACTATGGGATACCCCTCTATTAGAATACACAGTATCTGATATACATCCTCTAATGTAATTTTCATCTCCTCGATAGCTAGATGGAAAGTATTAGTATGAGGGTCCCACAAATCAATCAATGCCATCAGATAGGCGCAGTCACTCACTATAGGATCTAATCATGTAACATGCTTCAGGCCAATGGCATAAATCCATAACCATTCCATAGTATTCAATATGTCTCTAGAAACCTAAAAGAGAGTTGTAACCCTATACCGAATCTTAACTATTTGATAAAGTAAAATAACTTGTCAAAAATACCATAAAAATGCATAAAAATACTCTAAAAATACCAAAAAAAGGCTTAAAAAATGACCCTTTTTGGCCCAATTTTTGGCCGTCCCACCTAGGGATGGTCCCTAATTTGGTAACCATACCTCTCAAGGACGGTCCCAAAAAATGGCTAAAACAGGGTCATTTTGACCCCTAAATTAGCCCTTAAAATACCAAAAAAGGACCAAAATTCTAGCATTATACCCTAATTTTTTAGCATTTAAAACACAATAAAAATATGAATTTTACACATTCCACTATTCCTAAGGTTTTTTAACCATGATTTAGTGTGTAGTATGAAAATTATAGCAAAAATCACAATTTCATAATAAAATAGCGAAGAGGACATGTGTTCCATACCCATTTCACACCGGCTCCATTGTCTGTTGCATCCATTGGCTGGATCATGTTTTTGGGTTGATATTTTGATAGTTCTCCACTTTATAAAATAACTCTCCTACCTCTCTCCTCTCCAAATTCTCCAAGCAAAGTGCATAAATGAGCCTATTTACCCCATTTGAGGCTTATATAGCTCCAAAATAATCCGACAGCCCCTAGCTGGGATGAGCGCACGGCTGGATGGCCATACCACCTTGGGAAAGTCATAAATAGTGTACTCATCCCCCCTAGGATGGTCACCAAAAAATTGCACAAAAACAACCCAAAAATATCAAAAATTGGGTCCAAAACCCACCAAAAATAAGGCAAAATGGTCTAAAATTTTGCAGGGATCAATATTGAACCTATAATATTTTTTTATTCATAAAAATTATTTATTTTACTCCCCAAGAAGGCCTCCATGGCTGGACTTCTCCACAGGAATGAAATTTTTAGCCTTTTACTTCCAAAAATGTTCATCAAAATAGTCAAAACTCCCCTCCAAACAGGTATATAGTACCATGGGCAAACTATAGAGTTACCCCAATTTAGTCATATGTGTCAAGCAACTCATTGATTTTTCATTTTTCATGCCCTCATTGACTCATCACTTGAGGGGGTAGTCATAATAATAAATTCAAAAATCAAATCAACACTAAAACACTGAAAAGTGTAATTTCCATGCATTCAAAAGAATTTTTACTAAAGATAAATTTTCAAGCCCATGCTGGGGCAAAGAATCAGCATAAGAAATAAAAAAATAAGCTTATGTCCTTGAAGCCTTGGTAATCCACCCATGTAAAGGTTTATAAGAACACAAGGCACCAAGACCTAGTATACTCTAAGCTCCATAAGACTGTTACTACAACACGGTTGAAAGGTATACCCAAAATAAATCCTTCGACTATGTCAAAAGCATGGATTCCAAGAATGTATGCTCTTTCCAAAATTGAGGCATCTAAATTTTATTAGGTTAATGAATAACCTTAGCCATTTAGTGATTTAGTGATCTATTTTTGCTTAGTGTTTTGTTGTACACAGTGCATCTCAAAAAGGGGCATATGTAGACACCAAAATCACGTAAATCATATAAGACTATTAGTGCATCACATGTGCCACTCTTGTCAAAATCATATGGCCCCATTGGGCAGCACTCTAGGGTAAATTAGATCTCCATATCACTTTTGGGAAGGTTCCCATCATTTTTAGAATGTTTAGGGGCATATCCTTATGATCGTCCCACCCTAGGATGGTCACAAATGGTGACCATCCAACCCAAGTATGGTCACTCCTAACCATCCCTGGGTGGGAAGGTACCTAAATAGACACCCCAAAAGTTAAATATGTGGAGAAATTGTAATAAATTACTACCATATTCTTTTCCCAATCAACAAAAATTGATTAGGATCCTATCATGGAGACTAGGAACTCCCAATTAGAGGCCCCAAATGGGCAACCTCTTCTACCCAATGGAGGCAAAGGTTTTGACAAGTGGTGGCACTTGCCTCGCATGCCAATACTTTCCCATTTGTCCTAGATGCTCTAGTTGGGCTATAAAAATAGGTGTGTTCACCCATTTTAAACGAGGATATTTGAAGCATTTTTGAAATGAAGTATTACCTAATTCCACCCTCACCTTTTACAATATTAATTTTCCCTAATTTTGACCTTGAAACCCTTTTCATATGAATGTATTTTTAGGGGCATTAAGAACCAATCCAAACCATTCAAAATTGTCCAAATTGGAGAGAAATTTGGTCCCATTAGTCGACACAACCTCTAAATCAGTTTTGAACCAGATCCCATTAGTATTGGTGACAAAACCTTAGCATATTTGTAACCATCCCACCTGGGGATGGTTACAGTAGCTAGATGCTCCTACTAGGGATGGTTAGAAAAAGTAGATAATTTTGATGAAATTCCACCATAGACCTCTTATAAATTTTTAGATCAGCCTATAGTCCAAATTTGGTGAGATTTGGAGTAGTTTTGATGACCCATTTGAAGTTCTCTTTGTTGCAGGTCTAGATGCCCCTGTCAGGGATGACCACTATTTTTGCTAACATTTTCATTCAATATTGTGCTCAGATCTCTCTAAAAGTAGCTATATTGCATCATATTTCATTTATACATCATTTAGAATAGTTTTCAAGTGTTATAAATTAGTTTTTCTATTGATAGATTCATGATTTTCTATGTTTTCAAGGCTTTAAACCTATAACACATATGCTATTAACCCCATTTTCAATCCCTTGTGTGTAGGTGTAGGTATTCTATATAGGATGGAGGAGCTAAAGAGGCAATAAAGATAAGCCTGAGAGTAGCTCTCAAGTGTGGGAACGTGAAATGAACATTAGTACATGCCTTAAGAACCTTTCAAGGGATTAGATCCCTTGTACATTGTAATGTTGAGATGTATCAAATTGTAAAGCCCTCAAGGGGAGGCATTGTAATATGATTTGGAATTCATGAGTGAATGAATATAAGGAGAAATCCACTACTTTTATTACACATTTCACTTCATTTCAATAGATTACATATTTATGCACCTTTTCCCTTTTGATGCTTTAATCTGCTTTACATTGCAATAGAGTGCCCTTAAGGCGATGTCGTAAATTTCTCTTCTTCAATTCCCATTTGATGATTTAGTATGATTAATTTGTTTTGTGCGACTTAATACATTATTGTATTTTTTCATGCTTCTTTGTATTAGGCTAAGACCCTATTATTTTTCTTACCTAGGAATACCGAGGTTGGGCCATATTGGCAAGTCAATGGTTGGACTAATAAGAATATATTTTATATAAGGGCCTATAAAAAATTCAATACCTTTAAATAGATGCTATCTATTTTATAATAAGTATTCACCACTTAAAATATTAAGTATATGATACTGGATCATACTTATCTAAAACTTTATACTATGTTATTTGTTCTTTTGTATTGGTCATTTTAGACACAAGCATAGTACTCCTACCGATGCATTGATTTATAGTCGATAAAATACCCATGTCTTACTTTGGATTCAAGGTTTTAATTGATTTATTTTTATAAGACCAAGAATAGAACCTATTATAAGATGCAATTTATATGTAAAAAGGATACTAAATTCTCTTTCGAATCCAAAAAGGAATCCAATGGATTAATTATTTAGATATAGACTACTGGTTATAGATATCTTGGTCGTGATATTTCTAAAATGAAAAGATGAACCCTAAACTTATAGTCATCCAAAAACCTCCAACGTAGGTGTAGACACACAAAAGTTGCACATTGCTATACCTACATACTTGTATATCCTTTTGAACACTTGTAGGTTTACATAGGCCATCCTAGATACCCATAGGCTATTGTAGACCAGTGTAGACTATTGTAGATAATCCTAGACATGCATAGATTGCTTTAGTCATGCGTAAACAAGTCGTAGTCATGCGTAGATCACCATAGATTGTCATAGCATCGTGTAGACTCCCATATACTACTTCATCGACTTTCAGGTCCTAAACCCTCATAAGCCTTCCAAATTATATCCAAAACATCAAAATATCATTCGACGGTCTATTAACACACAATTAAGGTCCCCATGGGGTATTAGTTGGTAAAAATAATTAATAAGTCAATTATCAAATTCTAATTTAATGTTGACTTCATTTAAGTCACTTTTTAGGGTAAATTTTATTAAAAATAACCCTTAATCTTGATTATCCTTAATAAAATCCTCCCACATGTGCGAGATTAGGGTTTGTTGAGATATTTCCTTAATCATGTTTAAATTAGCTTAAGCACCTCCTAATCAGGATTAGCCCTAATCCATCCTCACACGTGTGAGGATGAGATATTTCTCATAAGGAATGTGATGTTGCCACATAGCATTTCTTAACCTAACCCTAGTTAGAATCAAACCTAGGTTTAGTCTATCTAATCCCCCCTATACCTTGCCTTTGCCTATAAATAATGGGTTCCAAACCCCTAATTAAGTTTGATGCCCAAATTTAACAAAACATAGTTACTCTATAGAAATGGAAAGCAAACATTAGATAGTTAGTTTACAGAGAGCACGGATGGATTCTGATAGCATACAAAGGAACCCCAGCTACCTTAGGACTGATCTACCAAAGATATCTTACCAGAGGAGCATCACATTTCAATTTGCAACCTGCCCTATGAATCTGGCCTAAATTCACAACCCGGGTCGTGAATTGGGTCTACAGGCCCCAAATCACCCCAAATTTGGGAGGTAAGCTCTATTTTAGCATATTATTACCTTATGCACATTTTATTTCAGTTTTTATTATGGTTTTATAGTCATTTCATCTTTATAAATATGGGGCTTGACTAAGGCAAGCCCCCCAACGTATTGACCCTTTCTTACAAGTTTCTTTTAGGTTATTCAACAAATTTGAAGGAGAAGAACACCAACAAACAACAACCCAATCATGGACCACATACAAATAAGCCCACCTACACTGAGGGACATCAAAAGAAGGCATCAATACTATAGTGTATTCATGAAAGGAAAAAGGTAAATTCACCCTATTTGTAATAGATATCAAATTTATCATGAATAAAGCATTATATTTATGAATGACTTGTGTTATTACTTGTTGTTAGATCAAATGTCAAATTATGGTCGTTTCATTCTGGCATGCCTAGTGGGACCCCCATAATGGATAGTTCTAGATTCATTTTCTTTGTAAATATAACATTATCCTCTATTTATGTGTCTTTCAAGTACCAAAACTATGTTTCACTGAAGCCTCCAAAGACCTAGGAATCATCCTAGGCCATCAGATCCCTAATTTGAAGACTCTAAACCTAATTCATGACCCACCCTATGATTTAGGTCAAAATCATGACTCAAGTTGTGATTTTAGCAAAGACGCCTCAAAAACCCCCAAATCAATTGGAGTGATATTTTTAGGGGCCAATAAAACCCCCCTTAGCATAAGAATGTAGGTATTTTCATTTTCTCTACCTCTGTTGCAAGTTTTGTAAGTAGAAATACATTGACTAGTTGAATGACCATTACTAGGCCTAGCTTTGGGTTAATTGCAAAGTGGTTAAATATTTAGGGTTTTTGAAATATTTAGGACCTACAACTTTCCAGAAAGTTCATAAAATTTATTTCTCAAATAAGTTTTCATATGTCTTTGTATCTTGCATGTAGCACAAGCCTACATTTATTTCATTTCACTAATAGCTTCCATTGTTAAAAAAATTCAGGGTTTCTAATCCCCTCTTCTACTTTTGAAATATATTTGCATTCTAACAACAAATTAAGGTTCCAAATGCCTTATTTATTTATTTGAAAGAAATTTTTGCATTCAAAATTTTAAATCAGGGTTCTAATCCCCTTCACTCCACACACTTGGATTGCATGTTTCTATGCTTTACAAAGTAGACTAGTTTTCTTTGAGAAGGCATTCAGGGCTAGAATACTTCTCTTCAAAGAATAGTATCTAATCATTTGCTTTTGAAAAGGCATTAGGGTTAGTTTCTTTTGAAAAGGCAAGTAGCTAGTTTCTTATCTTGCATACACCGTTAGAAAAATGCAAACCCACACACACTCACATGGTATTTAAACAAGTGGTGAGATTGGACTTCATCCCCAATCCATCACTTGAGATTGGTGTGGATTGAGTTTCACTCTCCATAAGCTCACCCCCCTAGACACATCGTAGCCCCACAGGATAATTTTTTTGGATTTCATTACCAAAAAATCCCCCACTTTTGTGATTGGGCCTTGGATTTCATCACCAACAGTTACCTGCGGAGTGGGATAGGATTAGTGCCTTCATCCACAAGGCTTGTACAATTTTTGGAATTGGTAACTATCATTGTTGACTAAGCCCGATCGAGGGTGAAGTGAATGCATGAGGTTGTTGACCATGCCTAGAACATTGTAGACATTACCACATCTTTTCATGAGATAATTTAGTAGACTCACTTCAGCATAGTGAGTTCCACCCCTTTAGGATATCATTTTACTACATCTTCCATACAGGTCACCATTTGCACGTTGCTGTACCATTATATCCTATGCATCTTTAGGTGTTGTAGGAGGTTTGTTATTGATGACATTACCAATTTTCTAGAGTATTCACTCCATTACCCATGATTCTACATAGGGAGTATCAACATTACAACACACAAAATGAATAGAACACTTTTATTTTCATAGCATTTAGAATTGATTCCAGTCTACCATTGTTTGCATGTTCACAGATCGATCTCAACACACTGCACTATATATTTTTTTGCTACACACATTATGTCACTTACTTCACACTCACAGTAGACACAGTTGAGTCTACATCACACAAGGTTTATTCCTAAAATCATCTTTGACACATGCTAATATGACTGTGGTCACCCATAATAGAGAGCATGAGCAATCATGCTATATGGAGGAATGGCCTCCCCCTTGCTCTAGTCAGTCCACTCTTACTCATTTTCTCATGAAGGAGAGTATTATAGACACATCTGATTCTTGCATATAATTTGATGCACAATTAACACACATGATGCCTCATGAGGAGACATCAACTTTGAGTGAAATGCTCGCTACTTCACTCGTAGAAGATTACCTGCTCCTTTTAGCCCCATACTCACCTAATCCATCGACCACCTTTTGTGACCATGTGATCTACATAGCACCAAGACAATATCCTCCATCCTTCACTATAGATGAGGAGGTCATGCCAACTTCACCCACCTTTGCACATCCCTTCTTCCAAAATCTATCTCAATCCCTGTTTGAGAATGATTCCTCCCTTCTAAATCCTACCTATCTTGAGGTCACATCATTCACCCCTACTATAGGAATGGTGTCTAACCCATCCTCCTCTATTGTAGGAAGCTAGAAGCCATCCTTCCAAACTGCACAAAAAATCCCTATCCAGTAGGAACTACAAGCATTTCCTCAAACCTCACACCCGTACTCTTGACAAGAGTACCAACCATCCTCTTACCAAGATTCGTTCTTCACCATATCTAAGGGTACCTCCCATCAGCCTCTTCAGGAGCAAGAGGCAAAAATCCATGTAGGAGTGTACACTTACACTAAACCCCTCAACCCAAGATCCTACCTTGACAACTTATCCCACATTTTTGGCAGCTTTCTTGCCTATCTCCCAGGTATCCATAGGGTATGACGCCCAACCCTTGGAGCCACATTTGCCTACAAATACCTTTAGGATACCACCACCTATTATTTTTCAGGCTCCCACTACCCATATCCATACTACCTATGGACTGACACCAGTAGCTTATGCACCTACTCAACCAAAATATTCCACATAGTTTAGCTTCTCTAATTCCCACCTTCTAGGGCAGAGATAGATCCCATTTTTTGATACCTTGTCTCAACCAATCCTAGCACCAGTAGCATCGAAACCTACACTACCACCAGCTACACCTAGCTTCTTTATGCCTCCTCCAGTTTGGTCATCACCACCCATGGTCCAACCAGTACAATAGGCTCTAAAACAACAAGTACCCATGCCACAACTATAGGTTGCCCATTCATAGTACTATTATCCTCAACAGAAACCTACCCTAGAACCTAGTGTTCCTATAGACATGATAGCACATGTCACCCAGTACCCACCTTATCATGATCAGGCACAATAGTATTCCCGATAGTATTGTGAAGAACAACAATACCAATATCCACCACATCCATAGGGACAACCTACCATAGCCCAACCTTCAACTCCTATGACACCTAAACTTCAACTCTTACGAGATGAATTCAAAATGTTGAACCTATGTACCTCTAGCTACAGGCCACAAAAGCCTTGCTATGATGAACTATGCAATGAGCTAGTACATCCATCAGTACCTATCCCTCCTTATCCTTATCGCTTAGAAATACCAAAATTTGACAAGTATAGAGGTAAGGAATATCCCATAGAACATGTGAGCAACTATCACTCGTCCTGTTACCAACTTCATAGTAGTAACCCTCTTATGTTGCGTACCTTCTCCCTATCCCTTGCTGGGCCAACATTGGATTGGTACAACATGCTACCACACCATATCCTGTACACATTTGAACAGTTGGTCAATTCCTTCTTAGAACACTTTTCCATCAACATCAAGAAAAAGACCATATTTTTTTGTCTACGCCTTACAATAGGTGGACGATGAACCCATTACTGAGTTTGTTGCCATATGGACAGCGATTATTCGTGATCTCACCCATAGCCTCCCCACCTCGGATCTTGTGACACTCTTTTCCAAGAGTTGCCACAAACACATTTCCAACTTCACCAAAGTTGCACTTTTGAAGATGCTATCTCATAAGCAAAAGTAAATGAAGGTATTAAGATCTATTTTGGGAAGATTAAGTTGAGAGCCAAATACAACTATAACTCCAAATTTCACTTCAATAGACCCATACCAGATCAAAATTACCCATGACCACAACAAACCAACCAAGTCATAGCTGCTACCCTATCACTAGTACTGACTCCTCCACCCTATACACCACAATTGCAAGAACTCCAAGATAATGTGTCTGTCCCACATCGACCACAACAATACTATGGTATGCACCCACAGGGTCCACTATGCAACTTTACACCCTTATCTGAACCATTACCAGCCCTGTTTCATAGAATGTATGAGGGCAACCATCTCATTCTACCTGATATCCATCCATTAGATCTAAATTCACCTAAATATCATAACTACAATGAGAAGCTATTTTGTCCCTTTCATAGGTAGCATGGCCATAATATCGATTTGTGCCACTCATTTCAGGGGTAAGTTCAAGATCTAATCGATAGGGGCACTATTTAGGTAGTAAACCCTTTAGCCCAATAGAACTAGAACCTAGGAATTTTCCAAAACCCTCTACCATATCACAGAGAAACCAATCCCCCTAGACCTCCAAAAAATCCTTGAGCACCCCCTTGCCAAGTCAACAATGTCCAGCATGATCCTCCATCATGTGGAGTAGTAGGCATGATCAACCTTACTACGAGAAAACAATGGTACCTGTCACACTAGACACCCATTATTTCTACCCTTGTCTAGTTTATGTCCCCACAAACACCCCAAATTCCTAATACCATACCACAACCATCTCAAAATGTGATTACCATTTGTGGTAGTCTAACCCATCAACTACATAATGCCCCCACACAACTATCCATATTTGAACTTCTACAACAGTCTTAACCCCATCGTGAGGTGTTGAATGACATCATATGTTCCATTGACTTAGAGACACATGACACAAATGCTTTTTTCTATTTCATAGGTAACATCCCATGATTCCTTCAAACTTCAATTAGCTTCCATGACCATGAGATAACAAAACTCATTGGTGAAGGAGTCAACCCTCCCCTCAACATACAAGCTAATATCAATGATGTTACCTAAAAGTAGGTACTCATTGACACGGGCTCATCCATCAGTATAATATCCATAACAGCCTTGCATCACCTACACCTCCCTCCAACATATTTTGCTACACCTTCCCTAGACTTGCATGCTTTTGATGGTTTCATGAGATCTACCATAGGATCCGTAGTTCTGCCCATTCACATAGGCATTCATATAATCCCCATCCTCTTTCACATCATTCAAGGAGAAATGCAATACAATATTCTCCTCGGTCACCCTTGGATAAGAGACATGCAGTGTGTCCCATACACATTGCACCATTGCCTCAAGTATGTCCACAATGGACTTGTTCACTATGTCCCAACCGATGGAGACCCCTTTAAATTTTTTAATATCGTAGACCTTCTCCCTGTGCCTTCATTCTAATATTCCCAACTATTCCTTGTATATTGTCACTAGTCAGTAGGAGCATCGATATCCTCTCAAATTTCCACCCCAACATCCTAGTGGTCATCAAAAACACAAGCCTCGACATCTACACCATTAGCATCATTTATTGAGGGACCAAAAATTGATACCATGTCTTCCTCACCACCATTCTTATATCCTCCAAAATCCTCCCAACCTCTACCATTCCAATTTCCACCCATGGTGTCACAACCACCATTTCCACCCATCACACAATCGATTATATTACCTCCTTCACCCTCACATATGGAAGCCCCTATCCTTCCTACATCGTAGACACCACCTCTTACATTCTGACTAAAACCTAAGACATTCATGTCTCCATGCATCCCTATACCCACACTGATGCCATCTCCTATGTAGAAAAAATATCTTGTTCAAGCCACAACAACCAAACATCATGAACCCAAACAACCAACACCCAACTTAGATGAACCTTCACACCCTTCAGCTACCACCATTAGGGAATCCCAACTTTCTCCTTCCTCATTTGACTTGGATATGCCACCCCAATCACCAAAGCGTGCCACACCATGCATATCCATCTTCATGACAAACAATGGCCTAGAATACTATAACGTACGTGACACCCACGTATGTGACACCCCTATCCAATATACCCAAGATTTTGGCCATCCCTTAGCCTCGGTGTTGACTATTGGAACCATCATACAGTTAGGAAGTCCTAAAAACCACACCAACTTTGTGTATGTAGGAGTAGACTCTTCGATCCCCTCACCAACTTCTTCACCACCATAATCTAGCTCTGGTGATACTATTATACACCTAGCCAACCCTTAATTTGACTTGCACTACCTATAGCACTTTTATTGGCATGTATTTGAGTTAGGTCATTATTAGCAAGGCCTACGTACACCCATTAACCCTCGTGTTTGATCACCTACTGACAAAAATAGTCTAGGTTATTGCCCAACCACCATCTATACAATAGAAGATGAGATCCAAAATTTATCCTTATATCCTCCTCCACGTCCAACACACACCTTGGAAGAGTACATTGACGTGGACATGCTAGAAGATATGCCTTCACCCACATCAACTATCACCATCCCCTATGGTTTCTTCCAAGAATCTCCTACGCCTGATACCTCCTTATTTTGTGATGTTCAAATATTGGCATAACACTTTGCTACCTTGTTCTTGGCTACACCACTAATAGAATCGGACACACTCCCATATGATCCATCACCTATAGAGTCAAACCTAGTTCCTCCTGACCCACCATCAATATGCCTGCCTATATTCTTGCCTATACATAGATAGTTACAGAGAGCAACCTCTCATTCACATTCACCACCAATCATCTTGCAGCCTCCCTTAAGCCTCTTAGGATGTGCACAACCTATCCAACCCCTATCACTGGATTCTACCCCACCTACTTCACCTACAACATTGATTAACATGGTTGAGGTAGATTTACATTCTCCCATCCGTTATAGCCACCAGTGGATTTGAGATGATACCCCAAACCTAAACTTTATTGATCTCACACATATCTCACATATACCAGCACCTAGAGACTTTCTTCTCTCTCATCACATTGTATGGGCAAAAAATACCCCTTCATCATCCACATCACCCCAAATCACTCAAGTTCATCACATGGGCATTTACATGGACGATGAGTACGAGTTCAGTGAGACCATCGACGACTTCAATCTCATTCTTGTCCCTAAATAGTTGTGTAATAGATCTCATATGCTCATTGAGGACACAATTGATGTAGACATTGGTGATGATCCAAAAAATCCACACATCCTCAAATTAGTCTTTAGACTGTCACCCGAGGAGCACATCACCCTCATAAACATCCTACGCAAGTATATAAAAGTGTTCACATGGTATTACAAAGATATGTTGGGACTTGACCCTACCGTAGTAGTGCATAATCTTATACTAGATCCCAATGCCAAACTAGTAAGACAAAAGCTATGACACATGCATCCAATTGTTGCATTGATAGTAAAATATGAGGTCCAAAAGCTCCTAGACATTGATTTCATAATACCCATCGACTATCCCGAGTGGGTATCCAGCATGGTCCTTGTCCCCAAAGCATCCAATGATTTCATAATACATAAACTTTCATGACCTAAACAAAGTTTGTCCCAAAGATAACTTCTCTTTACCCAAAATTTATTCCCTTGTTGAATCCATCATAGGTCACGAGATGGTTTCCCTCATGGATGGATTTTCTAGATATAATTAGATTAGGATCAACCCAACTGATCAACACAAAACTTCCTTCACACACTGTGGGGAACATTTTGCTATAATATCATGCCCTTTGGCATTAAAAAAATTAGGGAAACCTATAAAAGAGATATGACCTACATATTTCATGATCTAATGCACAAAAATATGGAATACTATGTAGATGAACTTATAGACAAATCAAATAGATGTGTCGATCATCTTGAAGATCTTCATCAGATTTTCAATCGACTACTAGAACACAACATGCGCCTCAATCCAAAAAAGTGTGTGTTCGCTGTTACATCAGGAAAAATACTAAGATTCATTGTATCCCAATGAGGCATTGAAATAGATCCTAGTAAAGTGAAAGCCATCATCGAGATACCTCCTCCTACCACCCTAAAGCAATTGTGTAGCCTCCAGGTCAATTTTACCTCTATTCATAGATTTATAGCACAGTTGTCAGATAAATGCCAACCATTCAATCATCTCCTAAAAAAAGGAGTACACTTTAAATGGGATGAAAATTGTCAAGCTACATTCGACGCTATCAAAACTTACCTTACGTCACTGTTGGTCATGTCACCATCGCACCCACAATTACCACTGACTCTATACGTCTCAGCCATAGAACTTGCACTAGGTACACTTCTAGCTCAAAATAATGCTCTCAACAAAGAGTAGGCTATCTACTACATCAACCGCACACTAGTTAGTTATGAAATGAGATACATATACATGGAGAAACTATGTCTAGTAGTAGTATTCACCACCTAGAAGCTAAGACACTATATGTTAAACTACACAACTTTTGTCATCGCCCGAGAAAATCCCCTTCAATATATGATGAACAAGAGTTATCACAACTAACGCAGAGCCAAATGGATCATGCTCCTAACCGAGTTTGACCTAGAATTCGTATCTCAAAAATCCATCAAAGGGAAAGTCATTGCTGACCAACTGGTTAAAGCCCCTATAACTGACAATAAACCCCTACTCATTCAACTTCCTGATGATTCCATATTTCACATAACCAAATATGAGGAAGAAGTTAAACTAGAATTCATGGCTGACCTCGCCATGTTCTTTTATGGGTCCAGGTGTCTCCACACTGGGGGTGTAGGCATTGTTTTATTTACACCTAAAGGAGAACCACTCCCATTTTCATTCAAACTTGATTTTTCTTGTACCAATAACAATGTAGAGTATGAAGCCCTAATCCTATGACTGAAACAAGCACACTCTATGCACATCAAATGCCTTCACATCATAGGTGATTCACTATTGATAGGCAATCAAGTGCAGGTACTTTGGCTATGCAATTACCCAGTCCTCCAAAAATACAAGAAGATCGCCTAACAACTCCTATCCCAATTTGAATGATATTACCTTGAAGCCACGTCGTGCTCATAAAATAATTTTGCAGACACCATGGCCTCCTTAGGGTCCCTTATCCCACAAAATCCAATGTCTAGCACAACATCTGTATCCATTCATACACTTACACAATATTCTATATCACCCACACCTACCATAGATGATGGTGGTGTATATGTGGTAAACACCGAACCTCATGACCCATGGTTCTCACAGATCAAGGAATACATCAAACTAGGTTTCCTACCATGTGATTTGCCCCATGCCCAATTCCAAACCTTTAAACAAAGAGTGATCCACTACAACTTACTGGGGAACATCCTTTACCACTGTAGCTATGATGATATACTCTTGCATTACCTAGAACCACAAGAATCACAATGGGTTGTACAAGAAACCCATGACGACACTTGTGGTGGCCATTTCAATGGCATGGCGATTACCAAATACATTCTTTGTATGGGCTACTACTATTCTAAAATGGAGCAAGGCTACTATGAGTATGTAAAATGTTGCATAAAATGCCAAAAACATGCCAACTTAACATATTTACCATCCCAAGCACTTCAACCAATCCAGTCCATGTGGCCCTTCTCCCAATGGGGCCTGGATCTAATTGGTAAAATTACACATGCATCCTCTAGCAATCATAAATTTATCATTATAGCAATAGAATATTTTACAAATTGGATGGAAGCCATACCACTGGTCCAAACTACAAGAGCCAAAATTGTAGCATTCATCATGGAGCATATCATATGCCGCTTTGGAATTCCCTCCCAAATTATTTTAGATAATGGGAAATATTTTAAAAACAAGATTGTCCGAGCATTGTGTGATAGATTTCACATACACCATAGCTTTTTAGGCCCATCACCTATGCCATTGGTCCTCAAGACATCACCTTTGCCACTGCAAGGTATAACATTCTAGCAACACTTACAATCACCATAGTCATTCCACTCTATTGCATCATCATCCCATCCACACCCATTTTATACCATGCATTGAGCCATTCCATTCACATTGGAATCTCGATCGCCCCCCTCCCCAATACCATAACTACCATACCATGAGATACAACATCTCATCTCTTGTATCAAATATCTGGAGTTACAGATGAGCCACTATCATTGCCATGTTCACCCATGACAGTCTCCCATGACCCGTCCATCCTCACTACCACATATACCCCTCCTCTAATCTCGAACTCAATCCATGTTGGATCTCAGACCCATATCTCCATTACTGAATCACCCTTCACCCAGGCCCTACTCACTGCAACCAAACCCATACATTTATCCTATGCCTATTCCACACATGCCACTATCTAAAATTTTTTACCACCTAATGCACCAAGGCCACTTGACTCTACCAAATACCCTTCCTATCGATACCTCATGCCCTAAACCGCATAACTATCATGCGAGTGAATACTGCATCTACCACCATCGACTAGGCCATGATATTGAAGAGTGTAGAAGATTTGAAAACCTGGTGAACAACATGCTACATGGTAACTGTACCATCACATCACCTTCTCATACATGTCCTGAATCGAATAGTTTTTACCACCAGTAGTCCTTCTTATATCCTTCTTCCACTTCCTCATCCATATTTATTCTAATTTCATCACGTAGCTACATGGCCCTCATTTGAGAAATCACATACCTATGTTAATTCACTCTCCTCTTCTATAATATTTTAGACTTTGGTAATCCCCTCTTCTTGTTGGTTACCAAAGTCTATTTCTTCTCACTTCTTCCATCTGTACATTCTACTCTTACATCTTCCCTCGTTCGATGACTACTACACATTTTTTTAGCTCATATCTTATACACCCACTACACACACACCCCACACGCTGGGGCAACCATGATCATAGCATCATGATTTTTTTTTTCATCATAACACACACTACTCATCTGTAGATAAATTTACCATAAAATTCTTCATCTTCATATTACAAAATTCCTCTGGTAAATATCGCATTCCTCCACTTGCATAATTTACATTTACATCCATTGCACATATTCATATGCTTTATAGTAAAAATTTTAATTCATGTTTGTACATTCTTCTCCAAAATACACCTCACAAGGAATAATACATGCATTTGTTACCATCACCACCTGGATGTCCATTCCCCCTTTTTAGGATCAGGGTATACATAGGTGTCGTGTTTAATTTTGACTACTCTCTAGTTTAGGCAATCAAGTGTCACCCATAGCTATTGATTCTTGTATATTCTTCTTATGGTCTTTTAGGTTGGTTCAACTTCTCTCATGAATCACTCACAACAGGTTACACATTAACAATTTTGAGCCTAGGAAAGAGGACATCTTGAGTAGATATCACCATCTAGTGAATGGTATCCCCTACTCATCCTATCTCCTACATGGTCAACATATGACCTGGGGATAAACAAAGGGATCAATAAAAAGTAAAATTAAATAACTGGGTAGAAAATAAAATTCATTGCCCATACAAAAAGAGCAAAAAATAAAAAAAAGAGCAAAAAAATAAAAGAAAAGAAACGAAAATAGCACTACCAAAATCAGATAGGTTAACAGTAGAACATGGGAAAAAAACAAAACCAAACACCTCTTGATATCACACATGTTATGCTTATCACATTTGATCCTTAGGTTCAACATAACACCATGGGATGATTCCAAGAGCCTTCCTACTAATGAAATAGTCTTACAGGTGACAACACATCTCTTACATTAGCATCTCGCTTTTGTAGAGATCACTATTATGGATGGATGAGCTAGCTAGTCCGGTAGCATATACAACGGGTTAATCCTACCTCCCTCAAAATGGATAATTAAACCTTACACATTCACACACATAGGTCCAATATAGACTTTGAACCAGCTTGATTATGTTATAAGTTGCCACAACACTTGTATATCTAAGGGTTTGAGATTTGATTGTCATAACTATGTTAGCCAAAACCATTACACATACCTTACATTATTCAACTTCCCTGAAATCATGGGATGGATCGCATCCATATAGGTCAATGCCATGATACAAGTGCTTCCTTGGCACATTTCAGTATGTCCATACATGCATCCATGCATCTATGTCATATACATTTAGTACACATTACATCACCGCATTCATCCTACATGCATTCATACAAATTACATTTCACAATGCATTACATCACATTGCATTCAAAATCAAACCATGTGTACCATCCTACAACATATCCATAATACAACATAATCATAGATCTACATCCTACCACATTTGTACATTTAGTCATCATACAAATCTACAAACTATGTTATACTATCTATGTAAACATAAACAAATCAAATTCAAATCATAATCATAACACATGTATATGTAACAACCAAAACCAAAAGGTATGTATATGTGTTATCCATCATTCAAAACTGGGGCATCCTTTACCTCACCCTCATCAAAACCAAATAAAATCACCAGGTTCAAAATATTGCATCCTTTACCTCACCTTCATCAAATCAAATCAATCACTAGGTCCAAAAGGTTTCCCCCTTTTGCCTTGCCTTTATCACAATCATTTTTTTTAAACACTAGGTTTTCTCCAAAATCCTTAGCAAAAATTTTGGGAACATTCTTTTTAAAAGCTCTTAGCAAATTAGGTTTCCCAAAAACCTCAATAAAACTTTGGATAGGTTTCCCCAAAAATCTCAACAAAAATTTGGATAGGTTTTTCCAAAAACCTAGTAAAACTTTGGATAGGTATCCCCAAAAACCTCATAAAAAATTTGGATAGGTTTCTCCAAAAACCTCAGTAAAACTTTGGATAGGTTTATCCCAAAACCTCAACAAAAATAGCATAGCCTAGCATTACCTAGCATAGCACAATAATTTTTCACCTCTTTGTCCTCACAAAGATTTTGCTTCCATGCACACCCTTCACAAGGCTTGAAATTGTGCATTCATTACTTCTAAAATTAGGGTCATCGTTGGTCTAACTTTTCACCTATCAAATCATCTCCACATTTCCTAAAAATTTCACCATTGTATCGGGCTTAGAAAGATATTTCCAATAGTATAATACTTGTCCAATTTTGACATCATTTGGTTCCCCAAACTACCAAAACACTACACATGTGTCAAACAGGTCAAAAACCTAATTCACCCCCGTAGTGGCGAATTTAGCTCAAACCTTCCAAAAACCCTAGGAAATCATGCAAAATTCTTCTACAACTCTAGGAAATTCTCAAAAAAAATTCTTCTAATTCAATTTGCAATCATATGCATCATGCATTGGTATCTCAATCACTGCATCATCAAATCATCGCACTTCATTCACCTCATTGATGATTCCTTGTTTGAGGGGGTATTCATATCCAAAGTCAGCTTTGCATGCAATCACAACATCAAAAATCCAAAAGCACGGTTAGTGCATTTGTCTACAAAATTTTTTGCTAAATATTATCATACAAAATAATCTCAATCACAATCATACATGGGTTACATCAAGAGAGTTATGTGTGACAATGGAAAGGTCATATTGGAATTCATGGAGCACAATGAATGACACAAGCGACTAATTCAACACAAAAATTGGAAAACTTCACTCTAGAATTCATGGAGCATAATGAATGACATGTTTGAATAATTCAAATGTTAACTAACTCAAATGGTTTGAAACTTGTCACCATGTTCTTATCAATCAATCAACAAAAAATATTTATTTAGGCTTTTGTCCTAATCATACTTTTGGACCACGTTGATTTGGTCGTAAAAGCAAAGTAGCCAAAAGTTGCCAATCTCAAGAAACTGGTATGGTACTAAAAGATGTCATATAGACTTAGCAAAATCACATCATTGCATTCATAATCATTCATTTTCCTTTACCAGCATTGTTTTTTATCTCTTTCATCTTTTTCTTCTTTCCTTCCTATCTTCTTCCCCTATGGATATCAAGTTGATGTTGTATGGTCACGCTTCGAGAGACTACATACCTTCGATTAGATTTTATTCTTTATCTTATTTTCCTTGGATACCTAATTAATTTGTATGGTCACACTTTGAGTGGTTACATAACCTTTGATTGGATCCCATTCCCCTTATATACCTTTTCCTTCTACACAAACCCTTCACATTTTTGTATTAAACTATGTTCCACACAATATAGTACAAAAAGGGACAAATGTAGACACACAAAATTTGCACATTGCTATACCTACATACTTGTAGATCCTTTTGGACACTTGTAGGTTTACATAGGCCATCCTAGATACCCCTAGGCTATCATAGACTAGTATAGACTATTGTAGATCATCCTAGACATGCGTAGATTGTTGTAGTCATGTGTAGTCATGCATAGATGGCTGTAGTCATGTGTAGATCATCATAGATTGTCATAGCATCGTGTAGACTCCCATATACTACTTCATCGACTTTCAGGTTCTAAACCCTCATAAGCCTTCCAAATTATATCCGACACATCAAAATATCATTCGACGGTCTATTCACATGCAATTAAGACCCCCATAGGGTATTAGTTGGTTAAAATAATTAATAAGTCAATTATCAAATTCTAATTTAATGTGGACTTCACTTAAGTCAGTTTTTAGGGTAAATTTTATTAAAATAACCCTTAATATTTATTAGCCTTAATCAAATACTTCAACATGTGTGATATTAGGGTTTGTTGAGATATTTCCTTAATCATGTTTAAATTGGCTTAAGCACCTCCTAATAAGGATTATCCCTAATCCATCGTCACACATGTGTGAGGATGAGATATTTATCATAAGGAATGTGATGTTGCTACATAGCATTTATTAACCTAACCTTAGTAAGAATCAAACATAGGTTTAGTCTATCTAACCCCCTTGCACCTTGCCTTTGCCTATAAATAATGGGTCCCAAACCCCTAATTAAGTTTGATTCCCAAATTCAACAAAGCATAGTTACTCTGTAGAAATGGAAAGTGAACATTAGACAGTTAGTTTACGGAGAATACAGATGGATTCTGATAGCATATAGAGGCACCCTAGCTGCCTTTGGACCGATCTACCAAAGAGATCTAACTAGAGGAGCATGATAACTCAATTTACAACCTGCCCTATGAATTCGGCCTAAATTCATGAATTGGGTTACGAGTTGGGTCTACAGGCCCCAAATCACCCCAAATTTGGGAGGTAAGCTTTGTTTTAGCATATTATTACATTCTGCATATTTTATTTCAGTTTCTATTATGGTTTTACTATTATTTCATCTTTATAAATATGGGGCCTAACTAAGGCAAGCCCCCCAACGTATTGACCCTTTATTACAAGTTTATTTTAGGTTATTCAACATATTTGAAGGAGAAGAACACCAAAAAATAGCAACCTAGTGGTGGCCCGCATACAAATAAGCCCACCTACACTAAGGGACATCAGAAGAAGGCATCAGGCCTATAGTGTATTCATGAAAGGAAAAAGGGGAATTCACCCTATTTGTAATCGATATCAAACTTATGATGAATAAAGCATTATATTTTTTATTGAATTGTGTTATTACTTGTTGTTATATAAAATGTCAACTTTTGGTCATTTCAATAGGTAAAACACATCATTGCAATACCTATGTAACTATCAGGATTTCTCTCTATTAAGAACACATTCGAGTGTACTCACTTGAAAAATCGGGTGTCGTCAGTGGTGTCTTTATGAACAATCTATTTTGTTCCACTGAAAAGAAGCCTTCATCCAAAAACCGCTACACTCCTCTCATTATACCAAGTGGAGAGCTGCACTTCCTTTACTATCACGAGAATGTCCATATTCAGTCGTCTCACCAAGCTACCACCATGAAAATAGAGAAACCTATATACCACATAACATTTAATGTAAATAATACTTTGTCATTAGTACAATATATCTATGTGTTATGATTTTTAGTCATGCTATCTGGAATTGTGAATACTCTCCAAGTTTTCCCTGTCATACTCAGGTAGATAGCCATCACTTTGCAATATTCTTTTCATTATAGCCATTGGATTGAATCCTAATAAACCAATTTTAGGTTTGCAATAATGGGTATAAACCCCTTTATATATGTCCTTTAGAATTTACATAGTCCTTAAGTTTATTATTAGACCTGGAAGTGCTTTGATTAGTTATCACCGTGTTGTAGAAATGATATTCTAATGTCTGAGTTAGATGACATTCGAGCTATGGCTCGATCATTGTTGATATAAGATAATAAAGTAAGCTATTGATTGTGTTGCGTAGTTGCATTTAGAATGAATTGAAGTCAATGTACCACTTTTAGATGCTTTGTTATGGTAGCTAAAACTTTGGTTATAAAGTGACTCACTTATCTCTATCTTTTAGCTAGTTTTGAAATGGGTTTGAACTAAAGATTTCAAGGTAGAAATATAAGATGATAATGGGTAAACTAATAAGTTTTTTATTCAGTTGAGGGCAATGTATAATATGTTTTGGGAGCTTGTTCAGTAATGTAGATGTAAACTCTTCTTTATAAATGTTACTATCACACTGCTATATTAAAATAGAATGCTTTGTAAAACATGGAAATCATCTGTTATTTTAAGAAAATATTAGAAATCTATAGTTGGATAACTGAATGAAAAAAATGAGGCCTTATGTTTTGTATTAAATTTGTATTTGGATATAACCACTAGAAGTATTGGATTGGTTTCCATTCCTTGGGAAGGGGTATGGGACTCTTCCCTATGTATGGAGATGAACCAAACAAATGATGATTTGGATTGTATATAAATCCTTTCTATGCATAGAGTTAAATATGGTTACTTTACTGCTAATGATGTTCTTTAACATGAATTATGCATATGGTATATTGGTGGTACATGTATGTATTTAATTAATAAAAGCATGGCTTTCTTGTGATGCATTAGCATACTTTACACTCAATTTGTCCTGATTCCTAAAAACTCATCTCTCTCACATCATGAAGATGTAAGAAAACCAGAGAAGAACTGGACAACCATTGTTGAAGACTCTTTTGCTATTCATTCTACTTTTGCTAGTTTTGAGACATTTTCATTGTAATATTGAAGGGCTGAAATGATAAAGCCAATTTATATAATATTTTATGTATTTCCCTTACTTGCTTTTGTATATTAGTAAGGAAGTATTTTAAATGATGTAATCATCTCAATTATATGGTATAAGATGTATGGTTTTGGAAAAATTATCAAATGAAAGTATCTTGTAATAAGATTTTTAGCAATTATAGATGAAAGCTAACAATCATATTTGTAAGTCCAGATTACTTGTATATTTTCTTATTTCAAGTTATAGTAATGTATGTATAGTGATCATTGGTTGATCATAAGAACCACATATTCTGATTCTAGTAGTGTAAAGGAAAATTTGTGAGTAATCTACACAAAAATGGAAGCAAACCAAAGACTCAAAACTCATGGAATAAGACCCACCACCACCCAAAATTATCGACACCTTGATAATAATTAATTCTTATAATGATGCTTAAGACAATTAACCCATATTGTATATAAGTATCCACAAGTAGCAATAGATTAAAGGTTTATCCTAAGACACTAATATTTATTGATAGTATGGAGAAATGGAGAAAAGGAGTCCTTTGGTGAGGATCATTCTCCTAATTGGTTGGTTTAACCATTGTGATGTCCCTTGCCATATGGTAATTATATGAAGGGGACATAGCCATTGTAAGTTTTTACCCATATACCATTGAGGAATGGTGAGATGGTGTTTTAGGAGTAGGTGCTCTTACTTGCAATTGGCTTAAATGAATCGTAGAAGTTGGTGATTCTATTTAATTAATCTATTGCGATTTGGACTACTTATTTTTTTATGGGAATATCTTCTCTTAAATCATTATTATAACTTTAACTTATCAAAATATGGACAATAGTAAACATAGATTCAAAAAAATTGTAGTAATTTTGAAGTGACAACTAGGGTTGTTTCACACAAAGCTTTATTCAATCACAAATATTCTCTTCTCAGATCTACCCCAAGCCTTAACACATAGCTTGAACAAATCAATCAGTCAAATCTACTCTCAAGTCTTCTCAAATACTTGTCTCAAATCTGTGTAGAAGTCCTCTCAATAAATTGCTCAATCTACTCTACAATTATTCACCAAGACTTACCTCAAATATTCTCAACAAGTCTTCACCAAGACTTGCCTCAAATATGCTCAACAAGTATTCACCAAGACTTACCTCAAATCTACTCAACAATTCTTCACCAAGACTTGCCTCAAATCTTCTCAACAAGTCTTCACCAAGACTTACCTCAAATATGTCCAACAAGCTCTCCCTAGAACTTGTCCAATTTGATCAAGTCTTCACCAAGACTTGCCTCAAATATTCTCAAAAATCTTTCATAAAATCTTGCTTAACTCTATCCTTAAGCTTTCACAATAGCTTACTCAAATATATTCTTAAGTCCCCTCTAGGACTTACTCAAATTTTCCCACAAGCTTTCACAAAATCTTATTCAAATCACTGCAAAACTTGCATACATAACTCAACTTAATCTCTTTCAGAAAACCTCTTCAACACACAAACAAGTTTCACTCAATTTTTTTTAACCACAAAAACATATAGAGAATTATCAAAGACTCAATATGTTTCACACTCACAAAACACTCAATCACTTTCAAACTCTCTTTCAAATCAATTTAGAATAAAGTATAATTTGTTTCACAAAACTTGAACTATCACTCCAAAGATTTCAATCAATAATGCTCAACCATATTCACTCAAACATCCACTTAATGAAACACAACTTGCTTACAAACCCTAATCAAGTGTTTCACCATACTTCCAACAACTCACACTATGGATTTCAAACCTTGACTCAAGATAATTCCAATTTCACATAACAATGATACTCATGTTCTTTTACAAACCCTAGCTCAATATAGTTCTCAATCTCACATAACAATGATACTCATGATATTCAAAAATACTAGCTTAAGATAGTTCTCAATATCACATAATAATGATACTCATGTTCTTTCACAAAACCTAGCTCAAGATAGTTCTCAATATCATATAAAAATTATACTCATGTTATTTTCAATATTCACAAATCATGCACATGAAAAACTCACTCGAACATTCCAATAATTCTTATAAAACAATCATTTTTACTCCACCTTTGCATTTCACAACATTCAATCCAAAAATATTTCACTAATTAGGATGATGTGCCCATACCTTTGTTTTTATGGAGATATGTCTTCAAAACCTGTCTTAATCATAATCAAATCCTCTTTTCCAATTTCAAGGTTAGATAGCAACAACCTTTCTCAAAATCTTCACACAAATATTCTCCCCAATAATTATTTCACCATACAAAAATATCAACTCTCAAGTACACCTTATAATATCCAAACTTCTCAAAATAATATTCAATACATAAAAAATCAAATTCCTTTTTCAACACCTTATAAACTCCAGACTTCACAACATAACATTCAACAAATAAAAATGAAATTCCTTTGTGAAACCTTATAAATCCAATTCCTTTATTTATATTTCTAATCAAAAATAAAATATTTTAATCAACCTTATGACTCCCACCTTTGCAAAAATAATCACGTGGTCTCTATGTAATTTGTGCCTTCTAAAACCTTGGTAGAAAATTAAAATTAAAGTGCTTGCCTTATTGTACGATCCTAAAAGGCATACACCTAATCTAGTAACAATTGAAAATCACATAAAGCACATACATAAATTGAAAATTTTAAAATAACCAAAAGAAATATGTATTTTTTTAAAATTAAATCAATTCATGGCTACAAATTCATCCCTCTTAGGGATACACAATGTGATACAATGTTACAATCATAAGAAATACCTCACAAGGATAGGTGTAATTCGTAGGCCTTTAAGAATGACACGAACTACTCTAGGTTAAGTATGACATTATTCTCTCCTATGAAGAGGCATTTGTTGCCTTGAATGCATTGACGAAGTATTTTTGAAAAACACTACGATCAAGAAACAAAAATAAACACATTAGAAGCAAAGGTAGCCTCTCTTGATGAGGCCTTGAATGAAACTTTGTCTAAAATATGTTAAAGGTAACATGAAATCAAGAAAGTATACAAAGATGTAAATCTATGCTAAAAATGATAAATCTAACATGAAGCATGTAAATGAAATCTAGATATAGTCACGTAACATCCTAATTAAGCATTTAGGATCCTAAAATGCATGAAATATAGCCATAACTAATATAGTTACCAAATTATAAGAAAAAAAGGAAGAGTGTTATAAATAATTGATTAAACCATATTATTATCTCTAAGAAACTGATCTAGGTTAGATTCATCTAATCTAATACAGTGGAAAACAAACCTACTGCTATAACAAGGAAAAATGAAGATTAAACCTGACTACGAGTCTATGGCATAATGAGTACTGTTAACCATGGTTGACAGTCATGGTTGAGTTGAAAGTGTGTTTGCTTTCTAATGCCAAACTTATATCTTCAATTCCCCTTGATAAATTGATGATAAAGGGTCACCTCAGTTTCCTCAGAAGGATTTGGTGGTTGAATTACTCATATTTGTGCTTGAAGACCTTCAATTGAATTTCTTGATTCTCCTAGCTTCCTAGGACCTTCATAGCTTCAAGTGCCATTTTGATGTCCAATTGGGCATCAAAAGTATTCCTCTTAATGGATGCAAGTGAGTATGCACTTCTATAGGGCTTCACCACTCACAATTATCAAATGATATCTCTATATTTCCAAGTAGAGGGGGTCTTATAGCTCTTAGGAAGGCCTTGTCTTGGATTCATGGAGAAGCAAATATAAATAACCTTCAGTTAGAGTAGTTGAATGGAAAATTTCAAAATATTATGTGCCCAAACCATTTGAAACTTGAAAAACTTGGGCGTTGTAACCGATTTTGGGTCGATTGAGATCAAACCTACTTTGAAGGCTAACCATGAATCTGAGGTGTGGTCAGACCTATTAACCATGGTTGTCAGTCATGAACAACACTGAATAGGCCAAAATGCCTAAATTGAGTGGTTAGAACCACTACCTCATCTTGGAATCTATCCAAGTTATTTTATATGGTCTATTAGCATGTACCATATGAGTAGTCACCTCAACATTATGCATTTTAGGTATCTAGAGATACCCCTTTTGATATGCATTGTGAGATCGAACAACACTGAGCAAAAATAGACCTCCTAAAATGGTGTCATAGGTTACATGATGATCATTAATCTAATCAACATTAGATGCCCAAGGTCCTGCAAAAGGATGTGCATCCTAGAATCCTTGCTTCTAATTGGATGGAAGGCTTAAATTGAAAGAACTTGTATTCATCCTATCTCAATCAGGTAGCTTTTGTCACTACTACAGGTTGTCTAAACCTATAGATATGAAAGGTGGAGAGCACAAACTCAACTGTCATATTTTATTTTTCCCCCAGCAAAGGGTAAGCTTATGATAGTCATTGGCAACGATTTGTAACACAAATGCAATTTTGACAAGATCAAGGGATCTTCTGTTGACCTTGATTATGATTATGATATTATGACTACCCCCTCAAGCGACGGGTCTATAATGGTAATTATAATTAGTAAAGCAATGAGTCACTTGACCACGATGATTGATCTGAATGATTTAAGGTTTAGCACTTGATACTTGGCTAGGCCTAATAAGATATGATTATGATTGTTAATAGTAATTGTATATCTCTATCCTGTGAAGCGGTCCAACCATGAAGGCCTTCTTAGGGAATCAAGATGATAACAATTCCAATTAGGCATGTTTCGAGTCATATTTTTCAATGATCTATTGAAAATATAATAGAAGAATTGACATGATTGCTTCATTCCCATATGGCAGTCCAACCTCCAAGGCCTTCTTTGGGATTGAAATGAAGCATATCAATTTGGCAATGATGAATATACCCCAAATGTCCTTATGGTAATTTGTTCATCTTGGTAGATTCCATGGAGCACCAGTCACTACAACCACCAAGTTTATAGGGTAAATAACTAGATACGAGGCACATTTGGCTTATGAATTATCTAATTTTTTTGTTATTTTTAATATTTTTGATAATTTTGTTCAGATGGATATTTTTAATTTGGCATTTTGAAACTTCTCATAGTGGTATTTTGGAGCATTTATTGCAATTTTCTAGCTGTATTTGTCAGATATAGCTAATTTTACAAATTTGCTTAGTTGTGGCTCAGAAACACGGTCGAAAAACCCTAATTCTGCGCCCACGGGTTCTAGATGTGATCGAAGGAAAAATGGACAATATAAAAGAAAATCTATCATTTTCAACATCATTGTTTCCAATTGCCATCTTGCAAATCTAAGAGCTTTGGGAGGTGAGTGATAAAATTTGATACGGAATGCTACCACAAACTTGACTTCTCTACCAACCTGATCGATGGCCGGCCAGTGGAGGCATCGGTGCTCCAAAGGTAACACGCAAAACCATGACCATTATTACACTTACCAAGTTAAAAGAAACTTATTAATTAATGAGCTAAATGAACCACATTAAACTACCAATAATAAAACTCACCCTAGTCTAGGATTTAGCATAGGTTAGAGTAGATGGGTGGGTTTAATTTTGGGTAATTTTTGGGATGGCACATGACCCTAAAAAGGTCACTGCACTTAGCCGTGGGTGGCAAATGCGGCTCCCAATTGGTAAATTGGGGGTTATGGCTAGACTTAAATTCCAACAGTCATAAAATTTATTATTGGCATCGGCTGCGGGTCCCATCCACGGTTAGGCAACTTTAGAAAAAAATTTAATTTTTTCCAAATTTAATTTTTTTTTTTTTATATTTTAAAGTGATTTTTCAAATTGTTTGTAATTTTTGAGGACATTTTTCAATGTTTTTGTGTTTTTGAAATTTTTGAAATTTGTTTTTTTTTTTTTTAATTCGTTTTTACTATTTTCAATTCATTTTATTATTTTTTTATGCTTTCGACCAAACTCTTACTACGTGAGCGAGGGAATTTGAGATCCTTCGCAACCTGCATGGTGCCCTCCTGTCTATAGAGCAAAACTGGTTTACAGTAGTGGGATTCAGCTATATCCTTAGATTACCTCCCATCTAGGTTGACCAGGCCTATATGACTACATTGGACCGATGTTGGGACGTGCGGATCAACACCTTTCACCTATCGACATGTGAGATGATAGTGACCCTTGAAGATTTGTACCACATATTTAGACTTCCTATAGATGGTGAGTCCATAACATATTTATCGATAAAGGTGAAGGATGCAGTATTCACTAGAGTCTTTGGTGCTTATAGTGATGAGATGCAGCTACACTCAGATCACAGAGGGGTCCACATAGAGCATTAGTACAGTGAGCAAGTCTTCTCTCAGTGGGCTATCATGTTTATGCACCTGATCATCCAGATCATGCTCCATAACACTTCAAGAGTGAGGTTCCCTTGGAACCTCCTAGCTAGAACATGCAATATCCTCGCTAGAACTACTTATCAACCACTTATATTATCCTAGGGGAGTGCCTTACTTGCATAACTCTATAATAATTTGTATTAGATTACATAGTGGAGCAGAGTGGGTATTGGTTGTAGCCTTCTACTAAAGATTTGGGGTTGGCAACACATCACCATAGAGCACCCCATAGGACTAACTCTGAAGATTGTAAATATAATTATGGAGTGGTAGTGTTATGCAATGTGCTAGCCTCGATAGCAAGAGGTTTTTAGGAGGAAGTCTCATGTAGGGGACCTGAGCTACTATATTGAGCAGTTTGCATGATTGCAGCCAGGCTAGGTTGAGTGGCAACCATACCTAGACTACCCTGCATGGGTAGAGGCTAATGAATACCTACAATGGATGCATAGAGATAGATGGCTCCTTGAGTACAAGTCTAAGGTATGATAGTTATTCTACTTCTCTCGTATCACCAAGCAGTTTGAGATCCAGTAGGATGTCCTAGCAGTACCTTCCATATACCACCATCTCACTCTGGAGAGAGATATTACATGGCCCCAAGTGACTCCTCTAGGTGACAAGGATGATGAATTCTAGGATTCAATCCTAATAAATGAAGGGACAACAACTAACTATGATGCATGTTGGATGACCAGGCTATGACAGGGCTTGACTAGCCCATTAGGTAGACCAACAAATAATTGAGTAGCAGAGGGTACAAAGGAATCAAAGGTTGGTTCTCATGAAAACCAAGTCCATAAGAGGATTGAGGGTATATGGGGTGAGGGTAGACCTATAAAGGAGGTCCCCTAGGCTAATGAGGAGAGCAAGGCACTAGTAGAGTATTAGGTAGTTACTGACAATGAGATAGGGTAGCTCAGGGCTCATATTGCTAGCTTACATGCCTAGGTAGGCACACTCCAAATGTATATCCTAGGGAGAGATACCTCTATAGCTACCTGTTGGTCACGAATCTGCCACAGGAAAGGATTTTTACAATTGCGCCCTAGACCCGGCCAACATTGAAATGCTGGAAGCAAGAAATGGCTCCCAGACCAATCTCCAGAGTGGGCTGGTTCCCTCTACTATTCTAAAATTGGGTTTAAGATAGGGTTCTTTGGAAAGAGATTTAAAGGGTTGCGTAAAGAAATGGGAAATATGGCCACGAGCCGAAGTGATGGGATCAGAAAAACAACGAGCGAGGAAACTACAAACGCAACAACAAGCAAGTAACATAAGAAATTAGCTTCATCCTCGCACAATCACATGCCGCAAATCCCTCCAAACCCACATTCCAGGAATTGTACCACGACCGCAATATTTAAATCCGAGTATGCAGAATTTAAATGTAATAGCAATGCAGGAGTACGAATGCTATTAGAAATGCAGAAAACAGAAAGCAAATTCATCCATGCGACGCTTGAAAAATTAGAAGTCGATCCTTGTATTCCCGCAAATACAATTCCAGTTTCTAGCAGCAAGTTTTTCCAACCTTTGCAAATGAAAATTACATTGGTTTTTATAGAGGTCCGTCCTCTTTGCAGCATTAAAAACGTAAAACCAACTTCCTCGTGATCTACAATAATATTTTGAAAATCAGGAACACGACCCCTTAATAGCGGCCTCGAGGAAATAAAAATTAAATGCCATGAAACGTTCGCGGTCCTTTATTAAATACGATTCTTCGAACATGTGCATGAAAATCATTGAATTAATCCACGAACCGCAGCTTTGAACCAATAAATCCTTTAATTTTGGTGGCCTGGGCACTCTTCGACCTTAACCGCATCGGAAATCCACAAATTATTTAATTCGGGTCAGCATTAAATCATCGGAAATCGGAAAAACCCTCTCGGCCGTTCATACTGCACTTGGCGGGAAAACTGCGCAGGTCGCGAAAATGCGACGGGTCGCGAAATCGCGACGTGTTTTTCCGCCGTACGCTTCACTGCTGAAGACCCACGAAAATGGAACATGTAGCGATTTCGCTACATGTTTCCGCCGTTGGCTCCTCCCTGCGCTCTGCCTCGCGAAATCGGAACATGTAGCGATTTCGCTACATGTTTCCGTCGTCGCATCAATCGCCATTTTTGGTCGCGATTCGCTGACATGTCAGCGACGCGCTGCAAATTTTGACTTAACGCCTTCGACGCTGCCCGGGTCGCGATTCGCTGACATGTCAGCGAATCGCTGCATGTTTCAACTTAATGCTTTTTTGCCCGTCGACCCGCGATTTCGGAACACGTCGCGATATCGCGACGGTTCCGCCAACCTGCCTGCGTTGACTGCGTTGACCGCGATTCTGCAACATGTCAGCGCGTCGCTGCAGTTTTCAGACTTAACCATTTTTTGCTCAATTTTTCTCCTTTTTTTGCCCAAGCTGCATCAATCAAAGGTCAGATCCCCAACAATACATCAATGCATTCATCAATGAGAATCAATGTGGCAAAAATGCCAACATTCTTGGCGGCTCGCGGGGTATACAGCTCGCTGTATGCAAGAATCCAGGCCTTAGTCCATTGGGCATAGAGTCATATCCGAACAGAAGGCGACTGTTGCAATACATGTTCTGCTGAAAAATTGAAACTGGAAAAAACCTGCATACAACTGATTATGAAAAAACTAACGGAATGCGATGATGGAGTGAGCTCTTGCGATTGCGCAAGCGGTGACTGCAATGGAATGATGAAATGAAAATGAACGAAGTTATGGAGTGGGAATGGAACTAGGAAAGCTGTGAAATGAAATGAACTAGACTGCGAAATAAGCATAAAAGACTGAACTTAGAGGAAAGGGATAAGAAGGAACGGGGAAAAACAGAAAAGGGAAAAAGAAACAACAGCCGTGGCTCATTTTGTTTTAATGCAGAAGAAAAAGAAGGAAGAATATGAAAAAAGGAAAGAGAGGAAACGAGGAAGGGAAAAGAAGAAAGTGCTAGAAAGCCACCAAACTTTTGGGGGGAGAAAAACAAAGGAAAAAACAAGCATCTACGGCTCGCAGGCAACAAGAGCCGAGATGAACAAATAAAAACAATACCAGTTTTTTTTTTTTTCTTCTTCTTTTTCTATTTTTTTGTGTTTTTTCAAAATACTATATACAATAAGTCACGACATGATTGGCATGTCGCCACCAGACACCCAATCTCAGAATGTTATCCGGTAAATCTGCAATGTCCCGACCAGATCTGATCATACTTAAGTCGGTCCTTGAAATTGGGCTGGCTCCTTCCTCGAAGTTCTCCATGGTGTCGATAGGATGCAATTCAGCAGATTATCCTTCTTACTAGTACCCCCATGGAAGACTTCTTCGAGTATCGGATGTAGTGGTTGGAACCAACACCACCACTTTGCGGACTTTACTTGGTCGTGGGTGAGTACGAGCTCCTCTAACTCCTTGATGTGATCACGGGGCTCTTCAAGTGAGAACTCGGATTCTGGGATCTCCTCAGACTCTGAAATTTGCACTTGTTCTTCTACTTGGCCCATCTCTTGATGAAAACTGCAAGCAACCATATTGTTCATTGCTGGAAAAGTGCTTGCATGTCCCAATCCTTGAATTTGGACAAGATCTGTCCCTTGAGCTCCACATGACTGCATCTTAGGGATCTGGCATGAATGTGCAGGGTAAACAGGAGCAGCAACCACCGGAGAAGGTAATGGAGTTTCTCCCCACGGTAATTTTCCTGATAAGTGCAACATCTGTTCTGCTCGCACTGCTTCCTCAAATATTTGTGGGAACCGTTGTTCACCTGACTGCAGCAAAAAGAGACCTATGTCAGAGTTAAAAGCTCGAACATAAAATAGGTGGGCTTGGGTGGGTGATGGACGGATCTTCTCTGGAATTCTCTGCCAGCTTCTCAAGAATCGGACATTGAAGTCCGTGATGCTCTCTTGAGGTGCTCTCTTGATGTACATGAAAAATTGGTAGAGATCCAAAGAACTGTAGAAAGGATCTTCGTCAAATCTTTTGATCAGTGCTCCCGCTAGATCGTCCCATGAGCTGATGCTTTGACATTTGAGCAATCTGTACCACTGCAATGCTCTTCCTTCCAAAGACTGAACCAGAAGTCGGATCATAACATCTTCGTGTTCTATGACATGGATCATGGACAGAATAGCAATATCTTCAACATGTGTCAGAGCCATGCCTTCGGTACCATCATATTTTGCCAGGTTCTTCAGGGCACCTTCGGGAATTTCATGCCGAACTTGCAGATTCAGAGGGCCAGGATCATCCCATCTAGAAAAAACCCTCGCCTTTGTGGCAGTGGTCTGCGGAATCACGGCCATCGCCATTAAGTCAGAGTCGCCAGAAAAAACATTCTTTGATTTTTTTTTTTTTTTTTTTTTTTTTAAACAAAAACAGGCGTCCACGAACAGATCTTCAACTCAGCAAAGTCGCCAGATGAACTTACAAATCTCCGCTGTGAGGCCAAGACAGCTCATCAAATCTTGAGACCTCCGGGTGTTAAAACGTGCCAAAACTGTTGGCACCGGTGGGGTTATCACTTTGTAAAATTATGCGTATCCCACCGATTATGAATTCTTGGAGACAGAAACTGATCTGTCCCACCGTGCGTGCCAAAAGCTGTTGGTCACGAATCCGCCACGGGAAAGGATTTTTACAATTGCCCCTAGACCCGGCCAACATTGAAAGGCTGGAAGCAAGAAATGGCTCCCAGACCAATCTCCAGAGTGGGCTGGTTCCCTCTACTATTCTAAAATTGGGTTTAAGATAGGGTTCTTGGAAAGAGATTTAAAAGGTTGCAGAAAGAAATGGGAAATATGGCCACAAGGCCGAAGTGATGGGATCGAGAAAAACAACAGCGAGGAAACTACAAACGCAACAACGACAAGTAACATAAGAAATCAGCTTCATCCTCGCACAATCACATGCCGCAAATCCCTCCAAACCCACATTCCGGGAATTGTACCACGACCGCAATATTTAAATCCAAGTATGCAGAATTTAAATGTAATAGCAATGCGGGAGTACGAATGCTATTAGAAATGCAGAAAACAGAAAGCAAATTCATCCATGCGACGCTTGAAAAATTAGAAGTCGATCCTTGTATTCCCGCAAATACAATTCCAGTTTCTAGCAGCAAGTTTTTCCAACCTTTGCAAATGAAAATTACATTGGTTTTTATAGAGGTCCGTCCTCTTTGCAGCATTAAAAACGTAAAACCAACTTCCTCGTGATCTACAATAATATTTTGAAAATCAGGAACACGACCCCTTAATAGCGGCCTCGAGGAAATAAAAATTAAATGCCATGAAACGTTCGCGGTCCTTTATTAAATACGATTCTTCGAACATGTGCATGAAAATCGTTGAATTAATCCACGAACCGCAGCTTTGAACCAATAAATCCTTTAATTTTGGTGGCCTGGGCACTCTTCGACCTTAACCGCATCGGAAATCCACAAATTATTTAATTCGGGTCAGCATTAAATCATCGGAAATCGGAAAAACCCTCTCGGCCGTTCATACTGCACTTGGCGGGAAAACTGCGCAGGTCGCGAAAATGCGACGGGTCGCGAAATCGCGACGTGTTTTTCCGCCGTACGCTTCGCTGCTGAAGACCCGCGAAAATGGAACATGTAGCGATTTCGCTACATGTTTCCGCCGTTGGCTCCTCCCTGCGCTCTGCCCCGCGAAATCGGAACATGTAGCGATTTCGCTACATGTTTCCGTCGCCGCATCAATCGCCATTTTTGGTCGCGATTCGCTGACATGTCAGCGACGCGCTGCAAATTTTGACTTAACGCCTTCGACGCTGCCCGGGTCGCGATTCGCTGACATGTCAGCGAATCGCTGCATGTTTCAACTTAATGCTTTTTTTGCCCGCCGACCCGCGATTTCGGAACACGTCGCGATATCGCGACGGTTCCGCCAACCTGCCTGCGTTGACTGCGTTGACCGCGATTCTGCAACATGTCAGCGCGTCGCTGCAGTTTTCAGACTTAACCATTTTTTGCTCAATTTTTCTCCTTTTTTTGCCCAAGCTGCATCAATCAAAGGTCAGATCCCCAACAATACATCAATGCATTCATCAATGAGAATCAATGTGGCAAAAATGCCAACACTACCCTACATGCACTAGTCAATGCCCTACAGTAACATATCAGTGGGGTAGACTCAGTGGTGCAACTATTAGGAGGAGAGGACAATTCTCTAGGCATGGCTCACCACAGTGGATATGGAGATCTAAAGGATCATAGGGTAGCGTAGTCTCCTATAGTATCAGCTAGATACTATGACCATAGAGCATGACTTGATCATGTCTATAAGGGGATACCCCTCATATTCATAAGCTACTCCTATGACTACAAACACTCCAGAAGTAAAGGGACTAGCAGGGACAAACCCATTGGCAAATATTTGGAGATTGCGGGCTCTGGTGCAGTGTCATGTTAGCAAGCTATAATCAGATGCTACTTACATCTCTTCCTTAGTGGGAGAGATTTAGCTACTCAGGGGTGAGGTTCCTAAGAGGACCATATATCTAGGATATCAGAGGACTCATACTCAGTAGACAAGGTAGTCTTCAGCTTGTTCTAGTCACAGGACACACAGGACTGAGAGGACCTCTGGTGCTAGCTTCAGGTAGACTCATAGGGAGGGTTGAGATGATGGCAGAGTCTCCTAGACTGGGGGAACATGCGCTAATTAGTACGAATCTATGCTAGATATTGATGTACCATTTTTGAGTCTAAGGTTGAGGACCTACACAATTGTAGCCTGTGGTTACTTTGGACATATATTGATGTACTTCACACACACAAACATATATATATATATATATATGATTTGGAATTTGAGACTCGTTATATGTGTACTTTATTTAATTTATGTTTATGAGATGCATATGGATGCAATGCTGATATGTTATGTTTATTTTATGCTATATGATGTAATGTATAGATGATATTCACTAAATAGCTATGTGATGTATTATTAGATGTAGTGATAGATATGTGTAGATGGACTACTTATGGTGGATGCATATGAATGCAGTGTTTGATTTGTAAATGCATGTTTAATTTACTATACTTGTATGCATTTAATTTATGATGTTATGACATGATTCATGCCATGTATGCACTTAATAATTTTCATAATGATGATTTATTGTAAATGGAAATGTATGCTTTAATCACTTAAAACATAATGTATGAATGTAATTATGAGTTTAAAAATCTAATGGATGACACCACAAAATGTATAACAATCATGAATTATAATAGATATATCTTATCATAAGAATTAATCAATTAAACCCCATGTGTACTATGACATGATATATTGTTTCTATTCATAATATCTTGTAAGTTAAAATAATATGCATAACATAGTCAGTGGCCATTTAAATATCATTTCTGATATCCATCCGGTATCTAACCTATATTATGAATAGTCTTTAATAAACAAAATATTATAAAAATAAATTGATCATTGATGATTATGATTTGATTGTTGCTATTTATGAATTTTGAGGTTTTACATGAGACTAAAACACCCTACTTGACTTATCAAAAGTTGTATAATGACTATACCAGACTTATAAAAAATAAAGTTTTCACTCTAAAAGAACAAGCTATTCATTAGCCCTGTGTGTGTAAATGAATATATTATATAAGGCATAAGTATACCCCAGTTCCATGCGGGATTCAGTTATCCCATTTCTGTATTGGGGATATTCAAATGTCTATCTGATCCTAGGTTTAGATTTAGTTAGACTAGACCACTAGGCAATACAGGCCACCTAACACTAGCTCATCTGGGACTTTATAGACCTACCCCAATGTTAGGCAGGATTCATTCAGCCCATTGCTATATTAGGGATCACCCTATGTCTTTGAGCATTGATAATTCCAGGGAATCAATCTCACCCCCTTTTTTTCTTCAATTTATTGGGATACTTGCTCATAGATAGTGATAAAAATCATTATTTATTTGTTTATACTCTTTTCTCTTTTTTTTTTTAGCAAGAGATAGGATTTGAATCTAGTATTTTGCTCTTTTTGATTAATCAAGGGATCTCTTCAAGTAGGGGGTGAACTTGTCCTTTTTCCAATGACCTCTACTCTAGACCATTGTTCCTCATAGATGAGCAAGTAATAAACCCTTTTGCCTAAGGTGACCCATACCACTTTTGTAGTGTTCATCCTTACTTACCCTAATTAGGACTATTTAAATGTGTTGATTAGTGATAGGATTATGATATGCTAGGTGCTATAAAAACTAGACCTCATCTATAAAAGCAAAGCAGTATTTCTACCAAACTCTTGAGAAGACCACTAGGTATGGTTGAATGACCAAAAAAACCTAGCATATTCTTCATAGCAATATGAGGGGTTGTGTTGAGAAACACAATTACTCACAAGGGTGATGGATGATTATGATAATGCATATATGTATGATTGAAATACAAATACGGTGTCATTTGTAAGATTGTAAACACAACCTATCCTAATGCAATGCAATTAAATGAATGCAAGTGCTAAATGAAAATGCATGATGCAAAGGAGATGTAGTAATGCAAAATGAAATGCAATGTTCTTAGATTTTATTTCATTTTGATTTTATGGATTTTTGAAATTTTGATTCGAACAAAGGATTTAACTTCCTTTGGAGCATTTTATAAGGTGACCAAAGGGCTTATATATGCATTTGGAGCCTTTTTATTGTTTTATGTATAGAGCACTTTAATATGAAGGATGTTGAGAGGATCAAGCTCTTCAAAACCTTCAAGAAATGTTAAGAGATATATCCCAATTCCAATCTTATCAGAGATGATATAAGGACCTAACAAGTTAGCCACAAATTTGTCTCATAATTCCTATGGTAGGTTTGAGTTCTATTTGTTCTCTTTTAGCACAAGATAACCAACCTCAAAGTATTTCATATGGACTTTTATATTGGAATATTGTTTTAAGTGCTCTTTATAGACATGGAGATGCTCAAGGGCATTCACACGACATTCATCAAGTAGCATAAATTATTCTAGGTAAGCTTGTTGTGTGGTATCATCATCAATGAAATATTTTAATGTGATGTGCAACATTGGAATCTCCAACTCTAAGGGCATAATGGCCCTAGAACCATATACCAGCAAAAATGGTGTTGACCTAGTGGGTGTCTGAATGGTAGTCCTATAAGCCCATAATGCAAGGGGTAGCTGGGTGTGCCAATTTTTTGTGGTGCTCTTATACCATATTTTTCAAGATGGATACCACTATCTTGTTTAAAGCCTCAACTTGCCCATTTGCTTGTAGATAATATGGAGTCATAAAACTATGTTTGATCTTGTACTTGGATGTTAAAGCCCTCACATTTTTTTTCTTGAATGATGTTCCATTATCCAATATTATCTTGGATGGTATCCCAAAATGACTTATGATATTGGTGAGTATGAACTCTATAATATGTAATCTAGTTTTCCTTGTTAATGAGATTGCTTCCATCTACTTAGTAAAATACTCAGTAGCCATATTATTGAATGTATGTTAGCCTAATGATGGAGGAGAGATATTTCTGATGAGATCCAAGCCCCACTAAGCAAATGGCAGGCCGCTTGAATGGGTTGTGAGGCCTATGATGGCAAATGCACAATATTAGCATGATGTTGACATTTAACACATTTCCTAATATACACATTACAATTCTTCTCCATAGTAGGACAATAATAGCCCATGCAAAGGATGTGCTTGATGATATCCCTATCGTTGAAATCTCCATCACATGTACTATCATGAGCTTACAAAATTATCAAAGTTGATTATTGGGGCTCAATACAATGAAGGAGAACTCCATCATAACTTTGATGATACAAAATATCTCCTAAAAATATATACTTTATTGCTTTCTATTTAAATATTCATTTTGTAGCATACAATAATCCCTAGGACATTATACCAAGTTTTAGGAAGTCATGTATTTGTGACATCTAGTTCTGATAGCCCTAAGCCTCAACTAAAAAGACAACATGTTCACCCAATGGTTTAACATTCACAAATTCAAACTAGGAAACAACATTATGGTAAATGGTAATACCATTCCCTGTAGGACCTTACAATATCAGTTACCCCCAGGGCACCCTCATTAAAAATTCTCTAGCTCTGTAGAACCATTCATGATTTGGTTCTATATGAATTATATTAACTGATTCTTTATTATCCAAAGCCTCACATTGCATGACAGAGTGTGACAATATTTTTACATGTATGGTAGTAAAATCAATATATGGATTCTAAGGAATTAAGGATCACAAAGATGCCATAGTGTCTGCAAATCTATTTTATGAATTATGGATTGCATCGATGTCATACCACTCCAAATGAGCTAGATAAGTATCAACAATATCTTTGTAGAACTTCAAGATAGGAAACCTACATTGAAAAAGTCCCTTCACTTGGTTGAAAATGAGAAGGGAATCACCAAATATATTTAACCTTTTTATCTTCATGGTGACAGCTTTTTGGAGGTGCAATATTAGGATTTTGTATTCAGCATTATTGTTGGTGCAAGGAAAATTCAACTTAAATGACAAGGGCATAGGAGCACCTTGTGGCATGAACACCACTATTCCTACACCATCCCCTTGCTCACACTTTGAACTATCAAAGAACAAGGTCATATCAACTTTTTTATCTGATTCTTCATGTTCAAGAGACTCTGATAATGGAAATACTGCATCATTAGTAAGCTCAATGGTGAGAGGTCTACTATTTTCTAGTGGTGCCTCTGCCAGTTGATCAACTATGACCTATCTCTTAATGGACTTTTGACTAATGAATTCCAAGTCAAATTTTATCAACAGCATGATCTAATTTGCAGTACATATATTATGATATATATTGCTCATCATATACTGCAAAGGATTTTGTTTTGATATTACGTACATCATATGACTTAACATAGAATTCCACAATTTCTTTGTTGCAAACACTATTGCTAAACACAACTTTTCCATGTAGGCATATCCTAGCTCGTAACTCACCAAGGTTTAGATAATGTAATATATAGCCTGCACTTTATCCTGCACATTCTTTTGGTCTAACATCGTCCCTAATGAAAAGTTAATAGCCAATATATATAGCAAGAATGGTACGTCTAATCTTGGTGGAGCCAGCACTAGTGGCATCATCAAGTAGTGCTTGATCTCAGCAAAGGTAGCTTGATAGTCCTTATACCAATTTAATGGGACCCCCTTGTGTAGTAGACGATTCATGGGTTATAATTTGTTTGATAATTGTGTGATAAATCAATTTATGGATACTACTTTTCCCTGTAGGCTCCTTAATTCCTTGAATTTTATGGGAGGATGCATTTCTAAAATGGTCTTGAATTTTACTGGGTCTACTTCGATCTATCATTTTAAAATTATGAATCCCAAAAGTTTTCCTAAAGTCATACCAAATACACACTTCTTAGTATTCAACCTGACATTATTGCTCTATCAGGTGATCGAAGACCTTTATCAGGACCTCTACATGCTCTTCATGTAGTAATGACTTTGTCAATAATTCATCGATATAATCCTCCAATATCTTATGCATGTAGTCATGGAATATGTATGGCATAGCCCATTGATATATAGCACCAGCATTCTTAAGGCTGAATGGCATAACCTTATATAAAAATATCCCCCATGATGTTGTGAACATGGTTTTATGCTGGTCTTCGAGCTTAATCCAAATTTGATTGTAACAAAAAAAAACCATCCATTAGAGAGAGCATCTCATGACCTGTAGTTGCATCTATGAGAAAATCTATGTTTGGAAATAGAAATGAATCCTTTGGTGTTGCCCTATTGAGGTCTTTGAAATCTATACAAATACATATCCTTCCATTAGGTTTTTCTATAGGTACCATATTTGATACCCATTTTGAATAGTCAATGTAAATAATAAACTCTACATCCAGTAATTTTTTCAATTCGTCTTTAACCATTAAGGCTATTATTGGATGTATTTTCCTATGTTTCTGCTTGACTATTTTTTTTGAGAGATCTAGCGAAAGGTTATGAGTAACCAATTTTGGATTTAGACTAGGCATGTCCTTATAAGTCAAAGTAAAAAGATCAGGTCTCTCTTTCAGTAGAAGGATGAGATTAGCATGCTCATTAGGAGATAAAATTTCTCCAAATTTAACCTTCTTAGAAATTGTGGAATCATTACTGATATCCAATTCAAAGGTTTCCTCTATTGACATGTGAGATCCCTCCTCAAGCTAGTGAGGCATAGGGATCAAGTGGATGTCATCTATTGGGTTTATGGGTTCTACATTAGAAGTATCTTTAGCATGATAAACATCATGTGCATAGCCTAGTGCAAAATGAAAAGGTTGCAACATTTCTTCATTAGGGAAGAAATATTTAGGATCTAGTGGTGAGTCAGCGTGATTCCAATCAATATAACCTACATTAAGATACAATGGTTTGGTGGGGTCATCTGGATTGTGAAGTGGAGTGGTTAAATCAATGGAGATCATATTGATAGAATGGATTATCTCTAGGAACATGTGCATGTGACTCTACATTGATATAACTTCCATCCTCAAGATGTGGTTCTAGGGTCATGGGGATATCTATATTTGGTCTATAGACAAACTTGAAAACTAGATCGTTGGGCTCAGGGAGCTCCATGTATGTTAGTGAATTAGGTAAGACTATATGATAAATCACTTCAAGATTCAGTGGTCTTCCCCTAAGGCAAGGGTGGAGATTAATATCTAAGTACATATCCTCTATAGTGTATGGCACATTATAATGATGCAAGTATGGAGGCCCCAAATAGGCTCTCTTTATTTCATCTTCATTATCAGTATCATAATAAAAACCCTCATCGCTACCTACTGGAACTGGGAGATTAGGAATATCGGGCCTCATGTAAGCCCACTCTTGATAGCTACTATCATCAATGGAGGATTGTTCATCCTCTACGACTTTCTCTAAGGGTACCAGATAACATAAATTTAGGGGGCCCAGGTAAGCCACCTTAGTTTTGTCCTTATATTACTCATTTTTCAAGGACTTACCATCATCATCACTCTCATACACGTAACTTTGTCCCTCTCTCTTAGATATGTACTCCACTTTATCCTCATCAAAATGATCCTTTGACTCAAAATATTTTGCTTTACTAGTGTTCTAAACCTGTAGGTCTATATCATTGGCTACCCCATGTATTTGTTCATCCAAGTTGTATCTTGGTATGTGCTATGAACTGGTATCCACAAAGATATTTTTGTGATATATCTCAGGTGGTTCTATAGTGATATAAGATACTAATAAATTATCCCTTCAAAAGGAGGAGGTATTGGGGTGATTGGGATTGAAATCTACTTCACCCCCTAGATTGAGGTACAGGCAATCTAAATATACTACAAGAAGTTCATCCTATCCTCCAATATAATACCCTAACCCAAAAATATCAGTTGGCAATTGATATTACGGTTCATATGACCTTCTACGCCCCTACTCAAATAATATGATACCGTAACCATGCCAATTATAATGCTCAAAATATTATAAGGTATATTTTGGGTTAGAGAGATAATTAACATTCACAGTGAATGGTTCATCATCATTCTCATCCATGGGAGTGTGAGATGTAAGCTAGTCGAGCCCTCTATAGATGAAATTGGTTTGGTTAGGAGGTACCCCTAGTGGTACCACCATTCCTATAAGAAGGTGATGGGATTGTGGTCAGCCCATATCCTATGTAGTCTTTATGATCAATGTAAATGTCACATTATGAATGATATACTCCCCTAATCTGATATTAACCAAATGAATGATCACCTACAGTGTATATGACCCTACTAAAGACACGGGTGAAGTAGGATGAGGTACCTCTTTGACTTCTCTTTGAGCATCCTCTACTTCCATGGGAATAGGGACCTCGATAGCAGCTAGTTTGGGCACTCATTTTATCTCTTTTTTTCCCATATTTTATTTTAGCTTCCTATCATAACGAGACATTATGGATGCCATCGATCTGGTGAGAGAAATTATCGTTTTCTTTGATCGCTGAGATGCAAACATTGTAGGTTTGGCACACACTTCCTTAATTTTACCTCCTAGCTCTTTGATCAACGACATTGGCCATATGTCTAGGTGTATTGAGGGGATCACAAAGTACCCCAACAAATCTACTAAATTAATGTATTTTAATGGTTCATCATTTGAAGGTACCATGTGAACTTGTCTCTCATGAATGTATTTAATACATTGATGAAGAAAATAAGGGACACAATGTATTTCTCTTATCCAAGGTCTTATTAGAAGGATTTTATATTGCATAGCACCTTCAATCACATGATACATCACTAGGATGGTATTTAGTCCCATCTAAATAGGTAATACTATCATGCTGATAGTTGAGCATAATGCATCTTTGGCAACTTCAAGTATGTCAATGCTTTGGTCATGATTATATTGATTGGTGATCCTGTATCAATAAAAACCCACTTGAAAGGTATGTGATTTACACACACAATGATGTGGAGTGGTAGGTCTACTATGATAGTGGAAACCATCTTGATTTCATGATCATAAAATTGTATGATCGGTTCCTAACACTATTGCACGTATCCCACAAAGTGTGTGAATGCTTTAGGATCCTAGGATTGTACTGTTATGGACCTTAAAATATCCATAAGCATATCCTTGTGCTTGGGGGACTACTGAATTATCTCATAAATTGACAACTTTATTGGAGTCGTTTATAGATTTTGAACTAACCTACTCCTAATTGTTACCACCAATCTAGTTGGTGGGCCTGGCACATTTTAGGCTAGCCTTGGAGGAGATGCAACTTGAACCCTAATAGGCACTGGAGTTTGATTTGGTCTTTCATACCTTGCATGTCTTGTGACAATGTTGATCATTTTAATGAACCTATGGTTTGGTGGTTTGATGCGTACCTGATTGACATGGCCAACATTATTCCTTGGTGCCTCATGATTGGGTAGAGAATTTTTGTAAATCCTCATATTATGATTATATGGTGCTTGTGGATTGTCCATAATAAATGTACCTTTTCAATAATATTTTGTACTAAATTTTTGAAAGACCAAAATATCTCTATATCATGACCTTTTATTTGATGAAATATGCAATATTGATCATCTTTATATCCCTTATGCTTGGGTTGATTATGGTCCACTAATTTTATTTTTGATAAGTTTATTGCCTTCTCCTCACATAATTGATGGAAAATAAATGTCAATGATTATGATAATTGATTTAATATGCAAGGAGGGAATATTTCTTTGTACTTACCTTCTGGTTGTTTTTGCACTACTCATATTGTGTAGGAGGAGGTTGGGATTTATAATTTCATTATTGCTACCCCTTATCCCATTTTTGAATGTTTAAAACCACCTGATTAACATGGGACAGCTTGGCCTATTGTTTCTCAGTGCTCTTCTTGTTCCATTCCTTCTTGTTTCTGAGTTTCAAGTTACCCTCCTGTAACTTGTATCCTCTATCACTTTGGCTTGTGTCAAATCCTCTTCAAATGTTTGATATTGCTGCAACTACAATAATAATGAATTGTGCTTTGCATAAATTTTCATAAAAAATTGAGTTAATTCAATGGTAAGGATGGAGAATGGTAGATTTAGCATAAATTTTCTCCATCATTTACCATAATCCATAACTGGCTCATCATCATGTTACATTAAAGTAGCCATAATAGATAAGTTCACATTTTTCTTGATGCTGAAGGAGAAGCATTAAAGAAATGCATTAGCTAGTTGATCAAAGCTGGTGATAATGTACCTTTTGAGTTGATTAAACCACTCTTAGTATGGGCCTGAGAGGGTTGTAATGAAGGTTTTTAAGAGCAAGATATCATTTCTCTCGATCTAAAATCACATGTCTAGAAAACTCATGACGTGCTCCTGAGCATCCTCCTCTCCTTAAAAATTTTCCAACCTAGGCATCTCAAAATGTTCAAGATAGGCTAGAATAGACACTGATGGGCATAAAGGTTCATTATGAATCTTATTTAATGTTGGATTTTGATAAGCCATTTCTTGCTTATCGATAGATTTAACATTTTCTACCAAGGCCTATGAAGATAGGATCTCATATTCTCTAGATTACCTTTGAGGCACCTTTGGAGGTAGATTCCTCTTCAGCGGAGGTGGAGAACTAGGCTCATCATCCAATTTGACTAGGGAGATTTTAGGATATTTTTGATCTAATTTATCTTCCACTTCTTCATACTTCCTATGCCCATGATGTTCGAGCATTGGATGTTGATCCCTATGTTGGATCATATGGCAAGTATGGATGTATATATGCTAAGGGTACAACTCAAGATGTGAAGTGGCTTTTCTATCAATGCACTCCCTATACTCACAATGGGAAGGTAAACCGAGACTGGCCAATTGGTCCTCCCTCTCAATATGTTCCTTTTGATCAAGGATGCATTGTTCACACATGTGTTATTCATATACGCATTGTCTTATGAACATTTTCCTCTGCGTGTCCTCATTTTTGAGGTGTTCACACTCTGCGTGAACATCTTCTAATTGATCTTGGAATATCTAACATCTCTTCTTTGACACAAGCTTGTGAGACCTATTTATGTGATCAGTCATATGAGGCCTTTGGTGTGTGCACTTTTTTCAAGTAGTTTTTTGGGTGTGCCTACCAATAGACTAATTTTCTACACTCTTACCCTTGTCTATGAAGATGGCATTTGCATCCAGCTATCGCCTATACTCTGTTATTGCATGGGATATAGGGGCATGCATTTCACGAGAACACTTTGAGCATTCTCCAAGTTCTTTGATGGTCCTAATTGTACTTCTACTATGCACACTCATAGAACAAGAGGGCATAGGTGAAGGTTTATAACCTAGCTATTCTAATACTATATCCAAATCATCTAACTATCTACTATGTCATGGCTCATATGGTGGCATACCATTTTCTCCCACTTTAGACATGTCTTTGGTGATCCTACAAGGTTCACTTCTATTGGGAGTTTGCATGGGTCTACACTCAGAAGAAACCCTATCTACTTACCCATGAATGGGTGGATCTTGAGCCTATCTATACTCATATGGAGGCCTTGAGCCTCCCTTATATATAGGCCAAAGGGGTACCAAACATGATCCCTCTATGATATACTCTTTAGTAGATCCTATGGATGCACACAAAGTGTGATCATGATAAATGCTACCATGTTTAGGACCCCCATGTTAGAGAGCCCCATGCTCTGATTTGGGTCTTTAGGAGTGTCTACTACCTCCTCTAACCAAGGTATTCTCAACAAGATCCTCGTGCATAGAATTGTCCCCTCTAATACTAGTTGAACAATGTTCAAGAGGATTTTATGGTTGAGGGTCTGACACGTGTTGTTGTGTATCAGGTGGATCTTGGGTTTTGACCTTAGATCTATGTCGATATCAGTCCCTTCATGTAACCACCATAATATGTATCCTATGTCTAGATTTAAATTTTATTAACACATAAAAAATACAATGATGATTATCTCTTTTAATTTTTTAATGTGTCCTAAACTATTTGATTATTTTTCAAGTTTATTGTATCAGAAAGTAACTCTCATCATTTTTTTAGAATATTTATGATATGCTCAATTTTTTAAGGGCTTTCACTTGTATACTCATAGCTCTACAATTGAAAAATAAATGCACGACCATGTAAGCCAACCTATAATATGTGGTAATGAAGTCCACACATGGTCAGGGAGCACAGTCCTCCCGGTCCTCATCTTGTTTACCCGTAGTCAGTAATATACCTCTCTGAAGAGAGATACGTGTAAATTTTCCATGGGCTATGTTGGTTCTTGGAGCCAATATTGGTCTAGTAACAAAAGTATCAAGGGAGTTGAGCCAATGGATGGAAATCATTTGTCACTGTCATTGAACCCTACTAGTGGTTGGATATGACTTCCAACTCACTAGCATTTAAAGTGTGTCATGGTGTGTGTGGTTATTTTTACTTTGCATGAAAAATAAAATGCATCAAACAACATTCACATGATTTTCCCTACATTCTTTGAAAAATAATGTTTGATTTTAAGAGAATGCATGACTATGTTAGATGATTTTTTAGAGAATGCAATTCTACCTATGGAGGAGTGGCCAGTAATTTGGCCTCATGCATACAAACTCAAAATATAAAATGGACTAGAACGTTGGTGACTAGGGCAGATTGCAATCAGAGATCCATTGTTCCTAGCAATGGCTAGTAGAAAACTAAAAAGCATTTACGAATTTTCCATTCTACTTTTTGCTATATTTTCTACTTAACCTATTTTTCTATTGCATTTTGACCAATAAAACATAGAAAAAATAAAAAACATAGGGATATGGGACCTACTTCTGATCCAATTCTGATGATGTTATATGCTATATGTTATTGTTCTATTTTATACTGATCGCATCTATCAAGTGCGACTGCAACTATTACCCACGGTTTTCTGTAGTGATTACAACTTTTGACCATGGTTTTCAATCATGATTGAGACATACCATCAAAAAATATAGCAAGTTAAACTTCATATCACTTAAATTTTAGGGTTCCACTATGATTTCCTTCTATACAATTCTAAAAGGCATACACCTAATCTAGTAACAATTGAAAATCATATAAAACACATACATAAATTAACAAAATAGAAATAACAAAAAAAAGGTGTATTTTATTAAAATTGAATCAATTCATGGCTACAAATTTATCCCTCTTAGGGATACACAATGTGATACAATATTACAATCATAATAAATCCCTTGCAAGGGTAGGTGTAATCCATAGGCCTTTCAGAATGACACAAATACTCCAAGTCAAGTATGACCTTCTTCTCTCTTGTGAAGAGGCATTTCTTGCCTCGAATGTATTGACGAAGGAGTCCTAAAAACCCTGTGATCAAGAAACAACAAGAAACACATTAGAAGAAAAGGTAGCCTCTCTTGATGAGGTCTTGAATGAAACTTTATCTAAAATATACTAAAGGTAACATGAAATAAAGAAAGTATACAAAGCTTTAAATCTATGCTAAAAATGATAAATCTTCCATGAAGCATGTAAATGAAATCTAGATCTAGTCACATAACATCCTAATTAAGCATTTAGGATCCTAAAATGCATGAAATATAGCCATAACTAATATAGGTGCCCAATTATAAGAAACAAAGGAAGAGTGTCCTAAATCACTGATTCAACCATATAATTATCTCTAAGAAACTGATCTAGGTTAGATTCATCTAATATAATACAATGGAAAACAAACCTACTGCTATAACAAGGAAACATGAATATTAAACCTGACCATGGGTATGTGGCATAAAATGTATTGTTAACCATGGTTGACAGCTATGGCTAAGATAAAAATGTGTTTGCTTTCCAATATCGGGCTTATGATCAAGGGTCACCTCAGTGTCCTCAGATAGATTTTGTGGTTGAATTGCTCATATTTGTGCTTGAAGAAACTCAATTGGATTTCTTGATTCTCCTATATTCCTAGGACCTTCATAGCTTCAAGTGCCATTTTGATCTCCAATTGGGTAGCAAAAGTATTCCTCTCAATAGATGCAAGTGAGTATACATTTTGATAGGGCTTCGCTGCTCACAATTAGCAAATGATCTCTCTCTCTTCCCCAATTTGAAGGGGGGGTCTTATAGCTCTTAGGAAGGCCTTATATTGGCTTCATGGAGAAGCCAATATAAAGAACCTTCGATTAGGGAAATTGAATGGAAACTTCCAGAATATTCCATGCTCAAACTATTTGAAACTCGAATTTGGTCATTGTAACCGATTTTGGGTCCATTGAGACCAAACCTACTTTGAAGGCTAACCGTAGCTCTGAGCCATGGTCATACCTATTAACTATGGGTGTCAGCTATGACCAACACTAACTAGGCCAACATGCCTAATTTGAGTGGTTAGAACCACTGCATCACCTTGGAATCTATCCAAGATCTTTCATATGGTCTGTTAGCATGTCCCATATGAGTAGTCACCTCAACATGACACGTTTTAGGTGTCTACACTTATAAATGTTGGTCCACCTTCAACAAAAATATTTCACCCTTTATGACTACACCTAAACTCGAACCTGCATCGAGCCGCCACCATAGTGCCTTAGCCAAAGGCTATGTTGTCATTGGGGTACATGCCCACACAACACTCAAAGCACATGAGCCACCCTTTATGCCTTCCTTTTAGTAAATTTTAGAATTAATCAAAAATTTACTATGTGCCAAAAGTAAAGGAAATGGTAATCGAACCATGACTTGCTCTGCGTGAACGTCTTAACTAGCCTTCGACCTCCATCTGTGCTACCCAAAAATTTTAAAATAATTTGGTGCTCCACATGGATTTAAGGCAAAGTTTACCTCCTTAAAATTTTGAACACTTGAATCCTCTTCTTCTTCTCAATGCAGCGCACGATTAATTTATTGTCTTGGGCATTACAAAATAGCATTGGATAATTAAATGAAAAATCATTACCCCCTTTTATACATTGCTCTTTGCACTCCAACATGTTGGCTTAGAGAATTTGAATTTGAATTTGAATTTAAATTTAAACCTTTGGCACCTTAAGATTTATTTAAATTAAAATTTTAACCATAGGTTAAAATATTTTAATTTAAATAAATTAAATAATAAGCTTTAAAATCTGCTCAATGGATCTTTTTAGGGATTTATTTTTTAATGATTTCTTGGACCTCATTTTTCTTCACCTCATCCTTTTGCCTAAAATATTATAATATTATTATTTATTTTTAAACCTGCTTCTCTTTCCTTGGGTCTTCAATATTTTAGGCCTCTTTTAGGTATATAATATTTAAAATAAATCAAATATCCTTTTTCTTTTAACAACTTCCTTTCCTTTTGGAAAAAACAACCTTATGACATTATTGATGATGAAACTAGACACCAATATTTTGACATCAATGACAACAAAACCTGCTCAAATTTCCAATAGTATGCAAAATTTGCATAGGCCTACTCTAGATTGTTACCACTTGTTAAATGGGATTTTTGGGTGGTGAAAGCCTCAATGTAGAGGGAGTGTAGAATTCAATACTAGACCCCTTGGTAGGCCGATTGTATATATTTTGGACTTAGAATCATTTTTTGGATAATTGAATAATCCATTTTATCATGTGGAAAACCCATTGGTGTTCTCCTGGTAGAGGTACCTTGGTGGTCGGGTCCTCTGAGTGAGGGATTGACCTCATGATGGCTTTCTGGGTATTGTGTAGGAATGATGAGATCCTTAGGAGAATAACAAAGGTGTTCAGGGTCCCTTTTTAAATATTTTATGGCACTAGCCCTTGATCAAGCTTGGCCACATGCAGTTACCATGTGATTATCTCTACAAATTTAATGATGCAACATACAAAAATACAAGTTTTTATCTCTTTTAAAGATTTATGTGTTCGTAAAACTGTTTGGTGTATTTTTGATTTGTTATTTGTAAAGAGATTTATTTTCATGTGTTTGAAGATTGGTTTCATAATTCTCAAAATGTTTAAAGGATTTCACCTGTATAATCACTACTCAACAACTGACAATGAAATTTAGATCACGTAAACCAACCAAGGTATGGATATGAAGCCCATACCCAATCAGGGAGCACAATTCCTACCAGTCCTCACCCAAATTGACTATGGGTAGTGATACACCCTTCTAAGAGGAGTGCATACTATTTTCTATGGCTAAGACAATTCTTGGAGCTAGCTTTGGCCAAAAATAGGGTTCGTATAATGTGAGCCAATATATGAATATGAATCCCACCACCGTTTGTCTCTATTAGTGGTTGGGGATGAAATTCCAACTCACTAATGTTACAATGTGAGGTGGTGTGTGTGGTTGCCTTTATAATTAAAGAAATTAAAACAAGAGAGCACTCAATTCTAGTTCACTAAATGCACAAAGAATTTTTCACTTTCAAAAATATTTGCATGAATAAGGAACTTATAAAAATGCTTATCCTTAATGACAACCTAGCCCTTGTGTAGGTCACAAGCAATAAAACCATTCAAATGCATACTTAATTGTTCTTTTCTATATTTTTCTTCTATTTGATATTTTGAAATTTAGGAAAAGTGAAATATACCTTTCAATCAACAATGAAAAGACATGAAAAAGCTGAATTTAACCTTTTTTAAATAGTATTATGCAAAGTGAAGGTTTATATGCATACCTTGAAAACCTAGAATGTTGTTGTTTCTGTATATTTGAGATACAAACCCCCTATTTTATGGCCATCCTAGTGTGGGGCAACTACAAATTTGGGGGTCATCCCTAGGTGGGGTGGTTGTTGTGGCTATCATTGGGTGTTCCAATTAGGAATTCAGGGGTTGTTTTAGTCTAGAATAGCTAAAACCTGTAACAATCAAAAGATAAAAATAGGGTAAAAATTTGTAAAAACAAAATGGGACAAGGATCCCATCATGATTACCACTGTAGAGCAAAATAAATGGTGCACCTAGCAAAGGAAAATGAAATGCATCTATTGTCCTATTGAAGCATTCAAAAGAAACATTAAAGTAAGAATAAAGATGATACATATTTAAAATAAATGGGGTTTATCTTTATATTATTACGTTTTTTTGGTTATAAAACATCTCCTTGAGGGCTCTCAACTGATACAACTCATTATAATGTCGAAGGATCCAATCCTTTTAGAAACTTAAGGTGTGCTTTCAGTGTCTTTCGTGGTGAATTATTGTAAAGATCTCTCCCTAAAATTTAGTGGAATCACTCTAATTTATAGCCCAAGAGGGCCACAGGTCCAAAGAGGCAAGTTGGGGCATGTAATGCATGTGCCACCACTTATCAAAATATTTTCCATGCATTGGGTGGAAGAGACCTTCAATTTGGACCTCCAATTTGTAGGTTGTAATGGCTTAGACAAACTCTCAATATGTCATAAGTCATTGGGTAGGATAAATGGTAGAATTTTATTGCCACTTATCCCACCCTTGAATTTTTTAGGGGTCTAGGCCATGTTTGTCCCACCCAAGTATGGTTGTATGATGGGATAACCATGGCTACATGGCCCAAAACTTTCCAACAGTTGGGTAAAACTTCCCAAAAGTGGTTAGGATGCCTATTTAACCCTTGATGGTTTAGCAATGGGGCCATATGGTGTCTATAATAGTGCATCATTATATTCTAATCTAATTAACATGATTTTAGTATCTACACATACATCACTTAACCCAAGAGAAGGATAATAAGAGAAGAATTATTATGGTAGCAAAACAATATGTAGAAGAAGATTTTGTAGATGAGGTTTTTCGATTGAGAGAGTTTACTCAACATATGTTTAGCCTATGTGGATGCAATGCATATGTGTTTGTAATAATAATTGGCTTTTTATTCATAGTAAACCCTCTTGAATCTATGGTATGATCGAGCAAGTCAGGAAAAAATGCAAGGGGTATAGTGTGTATGATGATATGATGATGTTTATCGTACAATAAATCATATGAAAAAGGAAAAAACTTGATGTTTTATGTATAGTATCATTTAATATGCATGATTTTGATTGGTTCCTTATGTTCTTGGCCATCCAATGTGGCTAGGCAGTAAGCTTTGGATCCAAATTTGGTTATGATGATGAAAGGTCCTAACCAATTAGGTTCAAACTTTTCTTTGAAGTCATTGTCATTGTTAGTATTTTGTATTTTCCTTGAGGACCAGGTCCCTAATTTTGAAGGATCTTGGACATAATTTCTTGTGATAGTCACATCAAAGCCTATTGTGGTATGTGTAGATACCTAAAAGTCACACATAGCTACATATGCATACTTGTAAGCTTACAAAGGCTATCCTAGACACCTCTAGGCTATTTTAAACCAACATAGACTATTTTAGATCTCTCTAGACCTCCTTAGACTATCGTATACATGTGTAGACTACTGTAGACATGCGTAGAATAGCGTAGATCACTCAATATTAGCATAGCATATCATAGACTTACATAGACCACTTCACTAGTTTATAGGTATAAAACCCTATTAAACTACCTAATCCATGCCATAACCACATTCCATCCATAAAAGGATCACTCATCAATCATCTAAGGCCACTTAAGCCCTTCCTTGACTTAATTAGGACCCCAAAGGACTATTAGTTCCCAAAAAGTATTAATTAAAGTTAATTCAAATTCTAATTTTAAAGTGACTTCACTTAAAGTGTACTTTTTGGATTTAAAAGGGTTGATTAGGTTCCTAAACCCTAATTAGTACTAATTATTCCCTCCCACATGTGTGTGCACAAAATTAGTTAGGAAATTTCTTAGGAAACCCTAACCTAACCCTAATCTAACCTTAGGGTTGACTAATCCTAGTTAACCCTAATCTCTCCCCACACATCTATGAGGATGAGATATTTCCTAAGGGAATGTGAGGATGGCACCTCACAAACCCTAACCTAACCACCATAGAACCTGAAATTAGGGTTTAGTTCTCCTAACCACACCCCCTACACCTTAGGTTTATCTATAAATAGTGGACCTAATCCCTCATTCTACCTCTTTCTCTCATTTTAGTCAAATTATAGAAACTCTATAAAAATATGACCATAAGTGCAAGAAAGGATATCTAATCCATACCAACAATATTATAGCACCTAAGGAACCCATCCGTGCAAATATCTCAAGCAAAAACCAATTACAGCTAAATTTGTCTCCCATCCTGTGAATCCAACACTAATTCAAACCCTGACGTATGAGTTGGGTCTACAAGCCCCAAATCACCCCAAATTTGTCAAGCAATAATCCTTTCATATTTTTATGATGTTTCCTACAATTTTTTATGCATTATAGTATAGTTTTCCTTTTGGTTTTAATTGTCTTCCATCAACACAGGGCCTGACCAAGGCAAGCCCCCAAAAACTCTAATCATATTTTTTAGGTCACAAAATAGGTGACAAAGCATCCACATCAACAATAGTGGTGACCCACATACGTAGGAAGCCCATCTAAATTGAGGATCCCAAGAGCAGTTATCAGTCTATTTGATGTTAATTATGAAAGGATTACCTACAATCCTTATTGTAACCTATGAATTCTATTTAAAATGAATAAATATTAATATTCTGGAAATTTACATCTACTTTGTATTTATGTTTGAGAAAATAGTGGTTTTGTACGTTTTATTCTAGAATACCCAGTGGGACCCCCACAAAGTATTGTGTTATAATAGTTTATTATGAATATGACATAATATCATATTTGTGTGTTGTTGTAGGTACAATTCTAGACATCTCAACTACCTTTGAAGCCCTGAGAATCCCATCAAGCCCTCAAAATAGGGATTTTAGACCCCTAGATCTGATTTGCCCCCTAGCCTACAAATCCATATCCAATTTACCCATTGACCTATTAATATAGGTCCAATTCACCCCTTGACCTATGAATTGGTCCTACAAGCCTCAAAAACCTCCAAAATTGCAGGGGTGAGTAGCGGAGAAGCAAAGCAGACCACCTCTAGCATCAAAAACATGGTATTCCCCACAAATTTATCTATTCTAATATTTATGTGTGAAGAAATATTTACTAGTAAATGCATCGATACATTTGGTAAATTTCCATTTTCTTACACATCCATCATGCTAGAAATGTTTACTTTAGTTGCAAAAACCTGCACAAAACTAGAAAGTTTGATTTCATTTATTTTTGAGAAATTTTTAATTTATTTTTGCAAATCACAAGTTGCATAAGTTCTATATTTTTTCTTGTCCTTTCACATAAATTTCCCTTAAAAATTATTTCATATTTTAATTCTAAAAATCAAATTTAGAATTAGGGTTTTACAAATCCCTTTTACACATTTTCTATAAAGCAATTTTGAATTTCTTTTTTGTACAAAAAGCAATATCAAATTTATTTCATGCATCTAAGAATTAGGGTTTTTAAAATTTCTTTTTCCATGTTTCGTTTAAAAAAGTTTAAAATTTCTTCTTGTAAATACAAATTTCATATTCCTTCTATTGTTATTAAACTAGGATTTCCCCATTTCTTTCACAAATTCCCTGGGTAAATGCAATTGTTATATTTCTTTCTACATCTTTAGTTTAAGATTACCTATTTATATTTGTATAAATACTTCTTACATTTATTTTATGCTCCAAAATTATGGTTCCATAAACCACTCTTCTCACATGTTTTATATTGTTTGTTTACACACTTTCACATAATTATTCTTAGTTTCTTTCCAAAAAGGAACATAAGACTAGATTTATTTTACAAAACGCATCTTACTTTAGACTTTTGCTTCCAAAAGGTGCATCTATGGCTATAATTTTATTTTAAAAATAATTTCATTATATTTCTTACTTTATACATCATCATTAGCAAACTCAAACCCACACACACATGTGGTTCAAAACAAACAATGAGATTGGACTTCATCCCCAATCCATCATTCAAGAATGGTGTGACCGGAGTTGTACCCTCCACAAACTCACCCCCCTAGACACCTAGTAGCCATATGAGTGGTTTTATAGACTTCATCATTGTAAAACCCCCAACTTTTGAGATTTAGCTCCTAGATTTCATCACCAAAAGTTACGTTTAGATTGGGATAGGATTAGATGCCTTTGTTCACAAGGCTTACATAATTAGTGGACACGGTAAATATTGTTCTTGACTAAGCCCACCCTAGGGTTAAGTGAAAGCATGGATTTATTGACCATGCATAGAACATATTATATTGTGCCACCTATTCTAATTATAGGATATAGGAATATTATTTCAATACAATGAGTTCTCCCTTTTAGGTTATCATTTTACCGCACCTTCCATACAGGTCACCATTCGCATGTCACAATATTGTTCTAGTCTATACATATTTGGTGGTTGTAGGAGGTTTGGTACCGATGACACTCCTGATCTTCTAGAGTATTCACTCCATTACCTATGATTCTACATAGGAGGTATCAACATAAAAACACACTAAGTGAACAAGACACTTTATTTCTTATATTTAGAATTGATTCCAATTTTACATTGTTTGCATGATCACAAACTAGTTTCAACACATCACACCATGAAACACTTTGTTTGTCATCTCCACATAGCTTTTCACTTTAGTTTGAGTCCACACTTCACAAGAGTGTGTTACATTCTCTTTATGCACCATATATAGGACCACAGTTTACAATTTCTATGTGATTATAAAACTTCATTATACGATACACATCATCATGTCAGTTGTTACCCATAGCCATGCATGCAAGCAAGCACACCCTATAGAAGAGGCACCTAGAACCCCTTCTAGTTAGGCCTTCCCTCCTCCTTCTATCATGAAGAAGAATTCTACATACATAATGCATTTAAAAAGTTTTATCCACACTATGCACACATGATGACTCAAGGTGAGACATCCACTTTGAGTGAAGCCCTCGCCACTTCACTCGCAAAATATTACCCACTTATTTTCCATGTATCATCGCATAATCCACTAGCAACATTCTATGATCATGTGATCTACATGAATCTAGTATAGCCTAACATGTTCTTCATCATAGATGAGGAGACCCCACCTATGTCTTCCACATTTGCACATCCTTTCTTCCATATTTTATCTCAATCCCTCTTTGATAATGACTCCTACGTATTGAACCACACTCACCCTGAGGTTTCATCATTCACCTCTACTATAAGAATTATATTAGACCCTTCCTCCTCCACTACAAGTACCCAGATTCCATCATTCTAAACCACACAATAATAACCTCCCTTGTAGGAGCAACAAGCACCATGGTGAGCAGAAATTCATGTCCCGAAAAACATTCATTTCTCTTCCATAAATTATCAATCCGATAAGCTCGTAAACTTATGAGTGTCACGCACAGTATATGTTTGCAGTGTTGGGGAACAAATCTGGTTGTACCTTATTTAGTTTGGTGGGGAGGTTTGTGTAATTGGATTCCAGCCAAACCAAATAAACTGAGTGCAGAGAATTTAAATAAATAAAATACAATGCTGGAAATAAAATGCTGAAAATAAAAGCACACACCTAAATTAAATAAAGCAAGAACTAAAGCAATAAAATAATCTACAGAAGATAAAGAACAAAAATAAATAGGGAAGGACTACTGCAGGAAGTGGGCCCAAGCTCCCGCAGATAGTCCGCCTGACTAGCTACGTAGAGCTTGCTCGAATAAGAGGAGTTGCACTCTTAATTAATTAAACAATAAAATAAAATAAGTTGTGTAAAATTAATCATTGATCTCCGATCTCCTCTGTTCATCTGGCCTGCGTATTTATAGAAAGTGCAGCCAGATCTCATTACAATAACAAATCAGTCTATTTTAATCACTTGATGTGATTTAGTTACAATTGATTCTACACATATTTTATTCTTCTATTTTAAAGTATGTTCGTTCACCAAAAGGATAAATATAAATATCCTTAGGTGTACGTAACAAAAAATCCTAAAATAATGCATCCTAAAAATAATAATATGCTTTAAGAGCTTTACAAGGTCAACCAGCCAATCGATTGATAATAACAAACACTTTATTCTATTTAATAAATGCATGATTAAAATAGATCTCCTTTGTCTTCACGTGCAACCTCCTCCATAGTCCTTGGTCAACCAGTCAAAGTTGACTTGGTAAATCTTGCAAAGTATGAAGGCATGGAGGCGCCTTCTAGTTGCAAGGAGGCGCTCTTCTTCCGTTGGCGCCTTTCGATTGCAAGGAGGCGCTCATCTTTCGTTGGTGCCTTTCGGTTGTAGGGAGGCGCTCGTCTTCTGTTGGTGCCTTCCGGTTGTAGGGAGGCACTCTTCTTTCGTTGGTGCCTTCCGGTTGCAGGGAGGCACTCGTCTTTCGTTGGCACCTTCCGGTTGCAGGGAGGCACCTACTTATGTTGGGTGCCTTCCTTGAAGAGGAAGGCGCCTACTCTCTTGCCTTAGTCTCTGTAAGCAGAAGTATGCCAAGTCCAAGTGGATGTAGACTAGAAAACACCATATTAGTACCAATACCTGCATTTATATACATTTCCCACTAAAAACACCAATGAAGCATAATACTGGATTTTATATCAATTATATGCATAAGTTATATAAAATACATCTCATATGCTAATTGAACCAGTGATAATTCTCCTTAACCGTGTATATAAAATGAGCATTTTTGGTGCTCATCATCCCCCCATGCCTAACATGTGCCATGCCCTCGTGGCACCAAAAGGTGAAGTTATCCCTCTTGCAGGCTGACCATGCAAAAAAATTTGTCATGTCTTCGTGATAACAACCCCTAGGATATATATTTTTTTACCTCTTTTTTTTTTTTTTTAATGGCCTTCAGCATCTTTGTTTCTCTGCCGCTGAGTGCTGCTATTTTTTCCATTCAACACTACTATTTTTTTTTTTTCATTGAGTGCTACTATTCTTCATCCATAGAGTGATGCAGCACCAATAGAAGTTAGAAACACATCCTGACTAATCATTGTAGATAAATAGTTAAATCGTGACCACACTGTTTAGGTCAAATTACCACTGCACTAATGCTGGCATTTTCTAATGTTGCACATTAGTCAGATTTGGTGAGACCAAATTTGTTTAAAACAAGTGCAATCACCAGCTGCTACTTTTACCCACATTTGAAACGTATTTCACATCTCCAGAACCTCCTTTGTGGTATAGAGGAGGATCATTCATATGTGTTTGCTCAAGCCAGTTGCCATTGTCATGAGGCGGCAATGAAAATGATGCCAAATTTCTTTTATGTAGATGCCATAGCCTCTCTCTTTTTTTTTTTCAATTATATTTTTTTTCAAGGCACATCATGTGTTTGAATTCTAATGGGAGATTTTGAAAAACTATGGAGGCGTCGACTGGTATTAGCATAGAAATGATTTTAAAATAACTATACACATAATTAATAAGAAAATCAGTACATACCTGCGTGAATTTCATAGAATCTGATATATATGATGTTGGTGGTGTGATACGTCTTCACGTTGGTGCTCCTAGAGATTTTATTTATTTATTTATATGTATCTTTATCTGCTATGCCATGAACAGAACAGATCTTGAATCTCTCTTCTTCTTCTTTTTTCTCTTTTTTTTTTTTTCGATTTTTTTTTTTTTTTCATCCTCTGCATCAAAGAACAGAATCAATCCGCAACAACTGAGCTGGTGACTCTAAACTTTGAAATACCCAGCTTTTTCTCAATAGCACATAAAATATTTTAATCTTGCATTGACGTATCTCTCTCTGAATGCATTTATAGGATGAATATTAAAATTTATACCTGACACATGTGTGTCCAAAATGATCTCCCCTTCGAATTATTTCTTTTGCATGCATAATTGGAACAACACCGCATTCCTTTATTTTCTGGAGTGAGGAAAAATAGTATTTCTTTCATTATTCACGGCATTTGTCAGGTGCATTGCTGAGATGTATGTGCTATATGTGCTGGCGTTGGTAGGATTTTCTCATCCGTTGGTGACATCCCCAAATTAACCTACATGCCATAGAGTTGGAACTACACCAATTTTTGTTTCCTACATCGTTCTTTTCTAGTCAACGGGTGAAGAACAGGGGCGCCTTCCCTCTGAGGAAGGCACTTGCCTTCTAGTGGTACCTTCCTATTGGTGCCTTCCTATGGCACCTTCCTATTGGTGCCTTCCTGTGGCACCTTCCTGTCGGTGCCTTCTTGTGGTGCCTTCCTGTGGGTGCCTTCTTGTGGCACCTTCCTATCAACACCTTCCTATGAGAGGAAGGTGCTTGCCTTCCTGTGGGTACCTTCTAGTGGTGCCTTCCTATTGGTGCCTTCCTATGGCACCTTCTTGTTGGCACCTTCCTGTGGCGCCTTCTTGTTGGTGCCTTCCTGTGGCACCTTCCTATCGATGCCTTCTTATGGCACCTTCCTGTTGGTACCTTCCTGTGGCACCTTCCTGTCAGCGCCTTCCTGTGGCGCCTTCCTATTGGTGCCTTCCTGTGGCACCTTCCTGTTGGTGCCTTCCTGTGGTGCCTTCCTGTGGCACCTTCCTGTCGATGCCTTCCAGTGAGAGGAAGGCGCTTGCATTATTTTGGTGCTTCCTGGAAGAGGAAGGCACTGTCATCCTATTGGTGCCTTCCTGGAAGAGGAAGGTGCCTACTTACCATGCGTTGATTTTGAAGGAAATAGATATTTGACATCTATTTTTTGTTCATACTCCCCCCCCCATTTTATTTAGCTACCAGTTGGAGGTTTCTCATTTCCCTTTGGGACCAGTCTAGTCCTCGGGAAAGAGGATACTCTCTTCCAACGGGCAGCAAAAATAAAACTTTGCTTTTGATTTGCATTTCATCGTGGAGCTATTTCAACACAAGGTTCTTTTTTTTTCATAGGAGTAAGTTAGGTGCCAAAAATAAGACGTCTTTCCCCCCATGTCTAAAATTTGTCACGTCCTCGTGACAACAGCCTTCCAAACCCTTTTTTTTTTTTTCATAGGAGTAAGTTAGGCGTCGACAATAAGGCGTCTTTCCCCCCATGTCTAAAATTTGTCACATCCTCGTGACAACAGCCTTCCGAACTCCCTTTTTTTTTTTTTTCATAGGAGTAAGTTAGGCACTGAAAATAAGGTGTCTTTCCCCCCATGTCTAAAATTTATCACGTCCTCGTGACAATAACCTTCTGAACTCCCATTTTTTTTTTTATGGGAGGTCCTGATTCACCCGCATATTTCCCCACTTAAATTGGTGATGCCCTTATCACTAGCAATAGGTCCCTCTACGCAACAGTTCTGCAGCCCTCCAAATGTTAGGTCCCACACTGAACAACAGGTACCCCCATCCAAGGGAGAAGAAAATTGCTTATTGGTGCCTTCCTCCAGGTGGAAAAAGGCACTGCTGTATTGGGCTGATTGTAGGGACTCTCTTCCTAGTGGGAAGTAAGTGCCTTTTCCGCTTTTCCACACTCTTAATTGTAGGGCACAAAATGTCACATCTGTTAGGCCCAGTTTAAGCTGGCTCCACCTACAGATCATGCTCATGGTTTTGTACTATGAAACTACACCTACAAAAACTGCACACACGAAAGCAGTAAAATAGGAGTCATGACTCCATGCCTGTTAGGCCCTGGCTCTCAGGATGCCTGCAGCTTGCATTCGGTTCATGATTTCCTACAAAGCAATAAGAAAGCAATTTTTATGCTAAGCAGGACATGTTTTATGCATTTTTTTTTTTTTTCATTGGGAAGATTTGCTTTTTTTTTTATGTGGAAGGCGCCTTCAATGTATGGTGCCTTCTTGATGTGAAAGGTGCCTCTAATGTATGGCACCTTCTTCCTGTGGAATGCGCCTCCAATGTATGGCACCTTCTTGATGCGGAAGGCACCTCTAATGTATGGCACCTTCTTCCTGTGGAAGGCGCCTCCAATGTATGGTGCCTTCTTGATGCGGAAGGCGCCTCTAATGTATGGTGCCTTCTTCCTATGGAAGGCGCCTCCAATGTATGGCTCCTTCTTGATGCGGAATGTGCCTTCTTGATGAACAAGGCGTATTTCACTATTTTTATTTATTTATTTATTTATTTTTAATTTTTTTCTCTTTTTTTATTTTTTTTTCACGCATCCTCCCATTTTTCTTCCTCTTTTTTTTCCTTTTTTTTTTTTGATAAACGAATGATTGAGCATTCATCCCAGCTACTGGTATGGTATGGGGTTTCCCCCATGTCGATGTCTGATCCACTCTTGTGAATGTGAGGCAGTGGTTAATGGAGATCGTTGACCATTACTTGAACGTTGTCTTGACACTCTTCTCTTGCAATTGGTGTAGCATCTCTGACTTTGTTTATCATCCAGGCTATAACAGTCATGCACTTTCCAGCAAAATTTTCCCCCCAAATTCCACAAGCACCTTGGGCTGGAAGCCTTTCGCTTGATCAGGGTTACTTAGCCTGACTTCAGGCGCTAATGTTGCCAATGTAAAACTCTGCTAGCTTTCACCTATTGGATTGGATGCTACACGATCTGGTACATGAGACAGTTCATATAGTGCTATTATGAACTCCATGTATGAATCTCAATTCATGAGATCTTCACAGACACCTCCTTATTTTTCTACTTCGCACTTCACGTTGTCTTGCAAAACATAAAAGAAAAATCTAAACTAAAGACGTTAAAATAAAATTCAAACTAATTTTTTTTCTCTATTTTTTTTTGGTCTATTCTGCCTTGACCAGAACAGATCTTGGATTATCATTTTTTTTTTCATCATCTGCATCAAAGAATAGGATGTCTACTTCAACCATTTGAGCTAGTGATTTTCACATCTGGAGGTTTGTCAATGATCCATCCTAATAATTTGGCAAAATGTACCATGTACTGAAACATCTTTGCCCTCACACTTTTTGTGAAAAGCAAATTTATCCATGGTTTCAGATCCTCTCAAAGTTGATGTTATCTTCCACCATAGTGAGATTCTGCCTCTCTTTTGTATATTTTTTTCATATGACGACCAACAACTCACATTTTTGAAACACCAAGCTCCTCCTCAATTAGCACATAAAAAAAAATGTTAATCCTGTGGCCTTTGTGCAAACATTTGAAATCTAATCTCCTCCAAGATTTTTCCTTGTTTTATTTAGCTACCGGTTGGAGATTTCTCATTTCCCTTCTGGACCAAGTCGGTCCTCGGGAAAGAGGATACTCTCTTTCAACAAGCAGCAAAATAAAACTCTATTTTTGAATTGCTTCATTAACTTGGAGCCTTTTCAGCAGATGATTTATTTTTTTCTCTCTTTTTTTTTTTTTTTTTTCATGAACACTATAAATAGCGTTCATTGTGCTGTTGGTGGCATTTGATGAAGGTGGGGTCTCCCCCATGCCTACATCTGAACTAGTCTTCTCGAAATCTTTTTTTTTTCAACTAGTCTGATATGTTGTAGCATGAGAAGAGTATTTTCCTTCATGGCCTCACAACCAAAATTCTTTCAACGTAATGGCAAAGTGTGCAGGCCAGCAAATGACTATCCATGAGCTAGCAACCTGAATAAAACATGGCATACCAGTCTGTTAAAAACACATGCTAGTTTCTGATTCACCAGGTCGCCTTAAGCGCAAGTGAAGAGCATACTCCATAACAAGATGTTCTTTTTAAATTATGCTCTTTCATTTTCCCTGCATTATTAATTTCATCATAAAAAACATTTACCAATATGTTGCAAAAATTTCAAGCCTTTAAAAAATTTTAATTTAAAACCAAGCTTCTAGAGGCACAATTTTTTTTTTTCAATGGTTTCTATATAGAAACACATCCCTAAAAATTTTCAATCAGACTTGGGTTGTGCTTTTTCGTTGATTTCTTGAAACCATTAATAATATGAGGAAAATCCTTCAATGCCAATTTTTTTCTAAATTTTTTCAACAACACATTTTATTCCTACTTCTACACTTAATTTGGTACATCAGGTTCATTCCCACATTTACCTGAGAAGTTAGAAAATATAAATAATTGCCTATGGGATTTGGCTCTGACTGTGCCGGCAACTATTTTTGGCCTTATAAAAATGCCCTTGGTGGACTCACACTTCTCAGTTAAAATATCTACATGTAATTTTAAATAGGCTTTTTAATTGATCCGTAAATCAGAACACTACAGTTTAGACACTCCTCAGCAACGGCGTCAAAATGGTGAGCAGAAATTCCTGTCCCGAAAAATATTCATTTCTCTTCCATAAATTATCAATCCGGTAAGTTCATAAACTTATGAGTGTCACGCATAGTATATGCCTGCAGTGTTGGGGAAAAAATCTGGTTATACCTTATTTAGTTTGGTGGGGAGGTTTGTGTAATTGGATTCCAGCCAAACCAAATAAACTGAGTGTAGAGAATTTAAATAAATAAAATACAATGTTGGAAATAAAATGCTGAAAATAAAAGCACACACCTAAATTAAATAAAGCAAGAAATAAAGCAATAAAATAATCTACAGAAGATAAAGAACAAAAATAAATAGGGGAGGACTACTGTAGGGAGTGGGCCCAAGCTCCCACAGATAGTACGCCCGACTAGCTACGTAGAGCTTGCTCGAATAAGATGAGTTGCACTCTTAATTAATTAAACAATAAAATAAAATAAGTTGTGTAAAATTAATCATTGATCTCTGATATCCTCTGTTCATCTGGCCTGCATTTTTATATAAAGCGCAGCCAAATCTCTTTACAATAACAAATCAGTCTATTTTAATCACGTGATGTGATTTAGTTACAATTGATTCTACACATATTTTATTCGTCTATTTTAAAGTATGTTCGTTCACCAAAAGGATAAATATAAATATTGTTAGAATAAACAGCAAATTATATTCATGTCCGGGATGGTTTAAATAATACATTTGCAGGACTATAATAGCCCGGAGGTTACGAAACCATCCGAGGCTGAAATAGAACTTGTTATAACAAATAACAAGTTATGCCTAATTTACAATATAATGTAATAACAGCAATATACTAACAAATATACGCTAACATCCCCCCTTATTACATTATTTTGGTAATGATATAACTATTAGCTATACTAACATCCCCCCTGATTACATCATTTTGCAATACAAAGAGAGCTGCAAAACAATTCAAATTTGACACGTGCAAGTGCCTTAGTGAAAATTTCTGCAACTTGAGCATCGGTGGGAATGTGTTGAAGCTGAATTCGGTGCCTCGAAACTTCATCTCGAATGAAATGACATTGTGTGTCAATGTGTTTTGTTCTTTCATGATGGACTGGATTCTTGACTAGGTTCAGAACACCCTGATTGTCGCAAAACAAGTGTATTGGAGATTTGGATGGATGACCCATACTTGTCGAATGTGACGCAACCATATCACTTCGCACATAGCTTCACGTGCGGCGCGATACTCGGCCTCTGTTGATGAAATAGCAACCACCGGTTGCTTCTTGCTATGCCAAGAGACAGGACCGGATCCAAGATGAAAAATATATCCCGAAGTTGACTTGCGATCATCAAATGATCCGGCATAGTCGGAGTCCGTGTATCCCCGTAAGAAGAATTTGTTGTTCCTCTTGTATTCTAGGCCATATTCCATTGTGCCACGGACATAGTGAAGAACACATTTTTCTACTTTCCAATGAGTGGTTTTAGGCTCCTGCATGAACCTCGAAAGATAGTTCACAGCAAATACGAGATCTGGCCTAGTATTGGTCAGATATATGAGACTCCCAATCAACTGTCGATAGAGAGTACCATCTACCTGAGGTGAATCATCATATCACGATAACTGAAGTCCAGTCTCCATCGGAGTTGCCATTGGCTTGCAATCAATCATGCGATATTTTTCTAGCAATGTCTTGGCATATTTTTTCTGAGACACTTTGATGGAGTGCTCCTTCTGGCTGAATTCCAGACCAAGACAGTAATGGAGAAGTCCGAGATCTGACATCTCAAAATATTGACACAAGTCTCTTTTGACAGTAGAGATCATAGTTTCTAACTCCCTGTAATGAGCAGATCATCAACATAGAGTACAAGCAACACTATCTCGAACCTTGTTTCTTGAAATAGAGGTTTGCATCCGACGGACATCTCTTAAAACCATGTCGCAGGAGGTGATTGTCCATTTTTATATACCAAGCTCGAGGAGCTTGTTTCGAGCCATATAAGGATTTGACCAATTTGCAAACTTTCTGCTGTTGGCCTTCCACCGCAAATCCTTCCGGCCGAGTCATATAGACTTCTTCTTGGAGATCACCATTCGAGAAAGGCACTTTTGACATCCATCCGATGAACTTTCCACCCAAACCGTGCTGCCATAGCACAAATAACTCGAATTGTTGTCATCCGAGCAGTAGGTGCAAAAGTTTCCTCGTAGTCAATGCCTTCCTTTTGAGCATAGCCCTTTGCAACAAGACGGGCCTTATGCTTATCAATTGTCCCATCTGCTTTGTACTTGACTTTATACACCCATTTGCAGCCAATGGGTTTCTTTTCGTGCGGCAGATCGACAAGCTTCCAAGTTTTGTTTTTCATCAAAGACTTATACTCTGCATCCATAGCAGCCTTCCACTGAGGCTCACCGAGAGCAACTTGTACTGATGTAGGTTCAAGATCGTCTATGGAAGACATAAACACCTTATCACTATCAATATCCATATCTTCTGTATCTCTTGCTGGATCTACATAAAGTTCTTCAAAAGATTGACACAGATCATCAACCCCAGTATTCTCTGTTGCAGCTTTCTCCTGTCGAGCCATGCTATGAGTACGAGGCCTATCCAAAGTCAAATCTGGTGGAGTAGATAGCTTAGAGTCTTTGATTGTATTTGTATACCACTTTGGATTCTTCTTCTTAGGTGTTGAAGAAGATCCAGAAGAACCTCCAACCTTTGATGAAGGAGATTTAACAACCTCAGTTTCCACAAGGTCTAGGTATACATCTGATGTGTTTGCTGATGTGAAAGCCTCATCAAAAACAACATCTCTACTTATGTGAATCTTCTTGGTTAAGGGATCAATCAAACGATAACCCTTAGAGTGCTCATCATACCCAAGAAGAATACACTTCAATGTCTTCTCATCTAGCTTCTTCCTTTTCTCTTTTGGTATGTGCATGAAAGCTTTACATCCAAAAATGCGTAGATGAGAAATGGAGGGTTTCCTACCACTCCATGCTTCCTGTGGAGTCATTCCTTGTAGGGCCTTTGTGGGTGCCCTATTCAACATATATACTGCTGTGGTGACAACTTCTGCCCAATATAGTTGCTCAAGTCTAGCTCCTGTGAGCATGCAACGAACCATTTCCATGATGGAACGATTCCTCCTTTCAGCAACTCCATTTTGCTGAGGAGTATAAGCAGTAGTTAACTGTCTTGTGATCCCATTTTCTTTCAAGAATGCAGAAAATTCTTTAGAGGTGAACTCCCCCCCTCGATCTGAGCGGAGGGTCTTTATAGAAGTCCCTGACTCCTTCTCAACAGATTTCTTGAATTGCTAAAAGAAGCCAAATGCTTCAGATTTTAGTTGAAGAAAGAATACCCACATCTTTCGTGAGTAATCATCCACAAATAACTAAAAATACCTCTTACCCCCACAACTGTTGGGAGTGAAGGGACCGCACAGATCGGTATGAACCAACTCCAGAGGTTTCTTTGCTCTTGTAGAGCTCTTTTCAAAAGGCACTCTATGTTGCTTTCCTGCCAAGCAATCAGAGCAAACTGGTAAAGTGGTAGAAAGGGAAGGAAGACCCTTAACCATCTCATACTTACTTAGCTCAAGTAAGTAACCAGAACTCAAATGTCCATATCTCTTGTGCCATAGGGAAGTTGCCTCCTTTGTAGAGACTGTCATGGCAACATGTGGAGTAGAGATAGTATCTAAGGCAAATAAGCCATGCTTATATGAAGCGGTTGCAATGTTCTTACCCCTCCTGGTAATAGAACAACACTTCTTGCCTCCCTCAACACTAAAGTTCACAACCATATCTTTGTCCAGAATTTGTGTGATCGACAACAAATTGTTTGCCAATCCTGGAACATAGAGAACTTTATCAATCTGACACTTGCCATCAGGAAGGGTGACTAAAACAGTGCCTTCTCCCTGAACCTTGTAGGTTTTATCATCAGAAATAGTGACAGGTTTGCCCTCTTTGGCCTCAAAAGACTCAAACCATGATTTGTCACCAATCATGTGCTTACTGGCTCCAGAATCAACATACCATATAGGATTCGTCTGCTTGGACACTGTGGTAGTCATGAGAACTTTGTGAGCTCTCTCAGAATCCGTGTCAGATTCTTCAACAACAACATTCACTTGTTGTTTGTTCTTTTGTGGTTTGTTTTGGCCTTTCTATTTTGATTGCTTATTCTTATGCCAACATCTATTTGTATCATGACCTTCTTTGTCACAGATCTTGCAATATCTCTTTTTCTGTTGAGGTTGTTGAGTTTGTTTCCCTTTTGAATCCTTTTGTGAATTCCCTCCCTTCTAAAAATTACCCTTCTTCTGGTTTTGCCCTTTCCTGTTGATGTAGAGAGCAATGTTAGAAGAATCATCTCTCTGTAGTTGGCGTGCTTCCTCCTCTTGAAGCATATTAACCAATTCTACAAAAGTAACTTTCCGTTGTGATACCTGAAGGGAAGTGATCAACACCCGATAAGAATCAGGTAAAGCTCTCAATACAACTGAAGTAAGGAGCTTGTCTTCAATTGGTTCTCCCAAAGAATTCAACTTTGCTTTCAATTCAAAAACTCTGCAAAGAAAGAATTCAACTGTCTCACCCTGCTTCATGCTCAGACTGTGTAATTGAGATTGAAGAAATAGAATGGTGGAATCATTCTTTCCCTCATATATAGTATTAAGGGCATCCCATGCCGCTTTACTAGTTGCACAGTCAACAATATGGGGTTGGACTTCATCAGACACAGCAAGCAAGATGAGCACTTTTGCTTTACTGTCTAGCTTATCAAAGTCTCTTTGAGCATTAGATGGAGTCGTAGCACCAGCAACAGGTGAAGGTCTGGTTGTTGCTCCAGATACAACATCCCATAAATCATCCATTGCTAGGATGGCCTTCATCTTATTTTTCCATGGTGTGTAATTAGGACCTTTCAACAACTGATGAGAATCAGTCATTAGTTTTGCAGACATGATGAAGGTTCCTTATAACACCAATTGGTCCCCCTTTCGATATACCTTTTTCTAGGCCGTTATACCATACAAAATACCTGCCCTTACGTGAGGGAAACTATAGGTATTTAGAAAGATCAACAAAAAATCACCCGCCCTTACGTGAGGGAAACTATAGGTGATCTTTAGAGATCATACGATACGTGGAACATAAGCAATATTGAAAGGGAATCGCCTTGTTGATGGCACCTACCATAGAAGATTCTTCTCATGCGTGGGGCGTAACTTCCCCTAAACACTATGAAGAATACTTCGTCAGGATTTACGCCTAAACACAAGAACGATTAAGGGTAGTGGATGGAGTAAAAAAATGCAAAATGGCAAACTTATCTCTCCCCGACGATTTATAGAGAACAAGCTCAGACGTCGTTGTAGCAGCTATATTAGGCGGCGGATACAATGAGCGCAATCACGATAGCTTTACCTGTAAGTGCTGGCCAGAGGTATCACAAATACCGAACGCTGCAGTGCAATAAATTGCACGGATGGGTTTTAATTATTTCGGGGACTTAGGGAGTGAATTTGATTTTAACTTTTAATGTTATAGTGCAAGAAATCAAATATGCAACATACAACAAAGAAAAGTGCCCTCAGGAATAACCCACTAGGTGTCGGGCGCAGCCGAAAATGCACCTTTACAATAATGCCAAATTTGCTTTTCAAAAATTACTCACTTTCCCCCTTTGATTTTTGAAAAAAAAATACCCCTTCTTTTTTTTTTTAAATTCCCACAAATGATTTTGAAAATTATTTTATAACCTTAAAGTTAAAAAAAAATATTAATTTTAATTTATATAGTTTTAAAAAACCTTTAAAGAAAAAATTAAAATCAAATTAAAAAATTTAATTTTAATTTATAAAGGTTAAACTATAGAAAATAAATTAAAATTAAAAATTAAAGTTTAACTTTAGGAAAAAAATAATTAAAAAAAAAATGTGGAATTTTTTTTTTTACCTTTGTTGAAGAGGGGGTCGGCGGGATTGGAACCCGCGACCTGCAGGCTCCCAGAGCCTTACCGCACAGTCCACCACCAGGTGGACTAGCGGGCTGATCCGTCAGGATCAGGGGCCCCCTCGTATTTGAGGAGGTCCCGACAGCCCTGCTGCTAACTTTCCTCCTCCTCTTCTTGTCTGGTGGCGGGGGTGGCCTGCAGCCTCCGCTGCTGCGGCCTGAGCACGGCCTAGTCGCGTTTGCAGTGCATGACCTCGACTGTCGCGCCTACAGTGCAACCTCGGGAAGGGGAGGGGGGGCCTCCCCAACATCGCGCGGACGCATGACGTGTGGAGGGAGGGGAGGGGGGGGCCTCCCATAGTCGCGTCTACGCGACGGGAGTGGGAGGGAGGTGGGGGGCCTCCCCAACGTCGCACGGACATGCGACGTGTCGTGTCTGTGCGACGGGAGTGGGGGGGCCCCAGGCGCCGCATGGGGGGGGGGAGGTGGGGGGCCTCCCCAACGTCACATGGACGTGCGACGTGTCGCGTCTGCACGATGGGAGTGGGGGGGAGGTGGGGGGCCTCCCAACGTCACGTGGACGCATGACGTGTCGTGTCTGCGCGATGGGAGTGGGGGGAGGGGGGGCCTCCCACAATCACGTCTACACGACTGGTTGGGGGGGTCGAGCCTCCCAACGTCGCGCGTGGATGCGCGACGTGTTGAGGGGAGGATTATCCTCCCAACGTCGCGCGTCTGCGCGCGACGTAAAATAATTTTTTTTTTTTTTTTAAATTTCGCTGCGACGTCGCGCGATTGCGCGCGGCGTAAAATTTTTTTTTTTTTAAAACTCCGCGGAACGTCGCGCGATTGCACGCGACGTGAATTTTTTTTTTTTTAAATTCGCCTTCCCAGCACAGAAAAAAAAAATTGCGTCCTCCCAGCACAGAAAAAAATGCGTCCTCCCAGCAACCAGATGCTGTGTTCCCAGCAAAAAAATTTACAGTCGCACGTCCCAGCAAGCGTCTGCAAAAAAATTCTGCACAAGCTCGGATACCATGTTAGAATAAACAGCAAATTATATTCATGTCCGGGATGGTTTAAATAATACATTTGTAGGACTATAATAGCCCGGAGGTTACGAAACCATCCGAGGCTGAAATAGAACTTGTTATAACAAATAACAAGTTATGCCTAATTTACAATATAATGTAATAACAACAATATACTAACAAATATACGCTAACAAATATCCTTAGGTGTACATAACAACAAATCCTAAACTAATGCATCCTAAAAATAATAATATGCTTTAAGAGCTTTACAAGGTCAACCGGCCAATCGGTTGATAATAACAAACACTTTATTCTATTTAATAAATGCATGATTAAAATAGATCTCCTTTGTCTTCACGTGCAACCTCCTCCATAGTCCTTGGTCAACCAGTCAAAGTTGACTTAGTAAATCTTGCAAAGTATGAAGGCATGGAGGCGCCTTCCGATTGCAGGGAGGCGCTCTTCTTCAGTTGGCACCTTTCGATTGCAGGGAGGCGCTCATCTTCTTTTGGTGCCTTCCGGTTGTAGGGAGGTGCTCGTCTTCTGTCGATGCCTTTCGGTTGTAGGGAGGCGCTCTTCTTTCGTTGGCACCTTTCGATTATAGGGAGGCACTCTTCTTCCATGGGCACCTTCCGGTTGTAGGAAGGTGCCTACTTCTATTGGGTTCCTTCCTTGAAGAGGAAGGTGCCTACTCTCTTGCCTTAGTCTCTGTAAGCAGAAGTATGTCGGGTCCAAGTGGATGTAGACTGGAAAACACCATATTAGTACCAATACCTGCATTTATACACATTTCCCACTAAAAACACAAATCAAGCATAATACCAGATTTTCTATCAATTATATGCATAAGTTATATAAAATACATCTCATATGCTAATTGAACCAGTGATAATTCTCCTTAACCATGTATATAAAATGAGCATTTTTGGTGCTCATCACACCACCCCAAACATCACATCCATACTCTTCTCAAGAGTCCCAACCATCACCATCCCAACAACTATTTTTCATAATTTTTGAGGACTTGTCACAACCACCACTCCAAATCCAAACCACACAATATCAACAAAAACAACCAACATCTCACATCCAATTTAAAGTGGATGCTTTCCTCACTCTAGCTTCCTAAGATCCTACCATAGAATCTTACCCTCATTCCTCCTCATCATTATAACCTCCATCCTAGGTGTCTATAATGTATCCTCCTCAATCCTTTGCTCAACCTTCATCTACATCAAAATTTAGTTTACCTTATCCTCCTTTTCAAGCCTCAAATTCTAGTCTTCTTCCCACCTATAGATCAAGACCCATAGCATACACTCCTACCTCTCTAGGCTACTCTACATAGTTTAGCTTTGCCACATTCTATCCTCTAGGATAGAGATATGTCCCATCCTTTGACACCTTATCTCAACCACCCCTAGCACCATTAGCCTCGATACCTCCACCATTAACTACTAGATCCACATTATTTACACCTCTCCCTTTGTGGTCATCAATGCCTATAGCCTAGACATTACAGTAATATCCTACCTAGTAGGTACCCATGCCACAACAACACATCCCACAATAATAATACTACTATACCAACAAACATCTACATCCAAACAACCATCAATGATATAACCTAAAAATGTGTCCTCATTGATACTATTTCATCCATTAGCATTATCTCCGTAGTGCCAGTACATCACTTGAATATCCCACCAATTCATTTTACCACTCCATATCTTGATATTTTTGCATTTGAAGGTTCCATGAGACCCATAGTATGATCCATAATATTGCCCATATGAATAGGTATCCATACCATCTCCTTCATTTTCCACATCATCCAATGGAATATGTAGTATATCATCCTCCTTGGTTATCCATGGATTAGGAATATGCAGTGCATCCCTTCCATATTACATCATTACCTTAAATATATCCATGAAAAACTTATCAATTATATTATAGCCAATGGGGATCCCTTTAAATTATGCACCATAATAGACCTCCCACCCACACCTTCATCATCTTCCATGAAATTATTTCTTATCTCTTTCCATAAATCTTTCAAAGCATCAACATCCTACCCTACATCCAGTTTTCTACCACAATCCTTATCAAGGACACACACCTTGAGTTTAGTACCATTAGCACCACATTATATAGCACCAAACCCTACTACCATACCTTTCTCACTGCCATCTTTATGGCCACCACCACCATCGCAACCATCATCCTCCACAATTCCACCAATGATACCGTAACCATCATCGATACCTACCTTGCATCCTATCACTCCACCTCAATCATATTCCCCTATGAAAACCCTTGTCTTACCTATAATACAAACACCTTCCCTTCTCTTTCACCCATGGCCTATATCATTCACCTCCATATACAATCCAACACCAGCATCCATGCCTCCTCTTTCATAATTCCCACAGGCAAAACACCCTATCCAAGCTACAATATTTGAATGCCATAAGTGGAAGTAGCGAGCTACTCACCTAGATGAACAATTAATACACCCCTCATCTACCACTATAAGAGAGTCTTAGATCACACCATCATCATATAATTTAGACTCACCATCCCATTTGCCATCACATACATCACCACGTATTTCTATCTTCATGATAAATTCAGGCCTATGGAATTACAATGTATGTGATTCCTATGTACACTTGCCTATCATCTAGTCCATGTGAGACTTTGGCTATACCTTAGCCTCAGTCTTGACCATTGGAACCATTATATAATTAGGATCCTCCAAAAATCTTACCAATTTTTTTTATGCAGGAGTCGATTCATCACTCCCACCCGTAGTTCCTCCACCACCACAATATAGATTTTGTGGTACATTAAACCATATGGCTAATCATCATTTTTCCCTTCACTATATTTGATGATTCCACTGGTGTAGATTTAAATTAGGCTTCTATGAACAAGGGTTGTGTACACCCATTAACCTTTGTGTATAGTTACCTACGGATAAATTTGAAGTAGGTTACCACCCCACGACCATCCACACTCTTAAGGATGAGCTAAAAGATCTCTCCCTATATCCTTCCCCTCTTCCAACACATACCTTGGAAGAATACATCAAGGAAATCCTAGAGGATAACCCATTGCATCGCTCTACCATCATGGTCTCATGTGATTTCTTTCAAGAATCCTCTCATTCTGACACCACCTCATCATGTTGTGTTGATGAATTGACAAGCCAATTTGTCACCATATCCTTAAATGCTCATCACCCAAATCATGAAATGGCATCCCCATCACCATAACAAAAATATTTAGCCATATTCCCACCTATCCATTGGTAACTTCACTGATCATTTACTCGACTGTATTCTCCACCAGTGGTCTTGCACCCTCTATTGAGCCTCCTAGGATGTTCATATATTATTGAGTCATCATCACTAGAATCTTCACCATCTACTTCCCCCATGGCATTGATTAATATGGTCGATGTGGATCTTTCTCTCCACTTCCATACACACACCAACCAACCCATGATGACACACCATACCTCGATTTCATAGATCTCATGCACATTTCACCCATACCAATACCATGATATTTCTTACTTTTACCTAATATCTTGCATGCTTCAAATGCTACTTCAACTTCTACACCATCTTATATCCCACAAGTGCACCACATAAATTTCTACCTAGATGATGAGTATGACATTACTGAGGCCATCTATTATCTCCGCCTCATTCTAGTTCCAGAACAGCTGTGTGATGGCTCTCACATGCTCATAGAACAAACCATCAATTTAGATATCAATGTTTAGACACCAAAACATCACCAATATGATCATGTGGCTACAAGCACTCATTGAATTGGCATACATAGCCCCTAGGACAGCCCCCAGAGGTTAAACAATGGTCATAACCACTCCCAAAGTAGTTTTGGAAGGTCAAAGGTCAATTTGGCACCTTTCAAGTAGCATGCTCCTTACTCATTCCACCCTGGGCCAATTAGAATGCTATTCACCCCACATTGGGACGATTAGCAGCAATCGCTCCAGGGTGGGGCAAATAGTAGGTTTGATGGGAAAAAAGTCAAACCTTGACAAATGGCAACCCAGATCCACCACCCAATTCCACCTTCAATGCATGGAAGTGTGAGTGAGCATTTCAAAGCTCAAAGAGGCAGTCATGGAGCCCTTAATCAAGGAGGAATCTTATTTCCCCTAACAAGGCATGATGGCCAAGTGGCATCCCTACATGCACATTCAAAGCAAACCTTCAGTTCTATAAAATGGTGAGTCTTCTCACCCCAAAGAGAGGATAGGGTAGGAGAATTTGGAGCAACAGAGTGCTACCGAATTATACCCTCACCCTCATTGTGCTTCCTACATCCTTGATCTCCCTTTTGGAAGGGAGGTTATCGGGTGAACATTAGGAGCTCAATCTGTACCCAAAACCTAAACAATTTTCCACAAATCCCACACCCATATTGTTGATACAACCCCCTATGAGGTTTTGGACCCATCCCAAGTGGATTGGTGTCAAAAAAAAGCCCTAAACGGTGGGCGTCCTGCCCTCGGGTGTCCCCCGCACTATTGTAGTCCTAATCGCCCCACCCCAGAGAAATTAGAAATATATAGTGTATTTCTTCACTATTTATTTGGAATCATGTTTTTTGTGTTTTATATATGTTTTAGTTCAAATTTCAAAGCATTCTGACTTGTTTTGACTGTATTTTCATTGTTTTACACTTTTACTAACATACAAGGAGTGCCTTCAGATACAGGATGATCAGGGTAGAATCTACAAAATCCGACCTTTTGGGTCATCTCAAAATGCCCCATTTTACCTAACCCCAAGTATGTAGGTGTTTTGGAGGCCTCTGGATGGGACATTTGGTAGGTCACTTTCAAACATTTCATGATAGTCATAATCGTCCCACCCTGGAGCGATTAGAAATATACAATATATTTCTTGAATATTATTTTTGAAATGGGTCCTTGATGGTTTTTACATGCTTATATTTAAATTTCATCCGTTTTGATAAGTTTTGATCACTGTTTTAGTTATTTCATGTATGCATTAACCTGAGGCCTTGGGGATTGCATGTTTCCCTCCATACACATGTTCTATTAATCATTTTTTGTTTCTCTATACATATGATATCAACACCGAAGGGGTAGAAAGGAACTAAGAATATATTCATGCAAGCAACCGTGACATTTGGCCTGCCCATTTCGAATGTGGGCATGCGGAAGATCCCAAAGGGAAATGCACCATCCGTTGGTGTAACAAAAGTGTATCAAACACTATGAGACCCTAAAAAGGGGGGGGGGAGATGTATTGTAACCTTATCATAAGAAAAATTAATAAAAGAGGCTTCACATTTGTCTTTGCTTTACATCTCATTTCATTCATGCTTCACTTTCCCTTTTTCATGCACTTATAATTTTGTTAATACAACTGCTTTTGTTTGCATCGCACCCGATGTGCCTCTGCTTCCATATCCAAGTGCTTTCAGTGGCGATCACTGTGGGACTCTGTCCCCTAATTTTGAGATCAAGTTTTTGATCAAATTTTTGTATTTTTTCTTACAGGTGTTAATCCTTCAAGCGCTGGACTGCTGCTCGTGCCACCCTATGATGAATACAGAGCTGGTATTCGTTTCACCAAGGGACGAATAGGCATTCGTCTCACCCTATGACAAATACAGATATGCTATTCATCCCACCCTGGGATGATTATCTCTCTATGGATTTTTTGAGTAGAAACATAGGGGCATCTAGTGTGGAAAGAGAAGAGGTAGGTTTTCTGAACATCCTCTATAATTTTCTATCTTTGTTTCTGTGATTTTTCTATTTTATTTGCTTTCATGGAAAATTTTACTGCATGTTTTCTTTCTTTGTGCAAGTAAAAAGAACCACACACACCATGTGATAATATAAACATCAAGGAGTTGGTTGTAAAACCCCAACACTTGATCAAGACCAATGGTGTATTTCATCACCACCTTGGCTTGAATTAGGCATACATAACCCCGATCATGATTGTTGCTAGATGTAAATCCTGATGAAAGCTGACCAAGTGTAGCTTGGGTGATTCCCAGTGCATGAGGATAAGTCTTATATGGTAGGTGTCAAAAATAGAGTGATTCCCCTTCCATACCGCCTATGTTTCGCATACCGTTCTACTCTCACATACCAATAGTTTCCCTCACGTAAGTGTGGGTATATTGAGAGGTTCAGTATAATGGCTTGGTAGTGATATATAGAAGGGGCGACCATTTTGGGAGACATAAGAGCCTTAAAATTGCATGTACAACAAAATTTTCTTTACAAGGCTTTCAAAACAAAAATCAAAACACACTGAACCAGATTTAGGGCACACAGTTAATCTATAAATGATATAATCACTTATTTGTTTGTGTGGCCCCTTTTTGTTTAGTGTAGCATAAAAAATAGTAAGGAAGATAAAAACATACATATCTTTTATTGAGCCACCACCATGGTTTACACCCTTAGCCAAGCCCAATCATGGGTAGAAGCAGCAAAAAGTGTACAAGGAGGAACAAGTCACCTCCGTTATAGCTCCAAGGACTTGATCATACCACCTTGGTGGTATGACCCACAAAATAGTCCACATCATACCATGAAAAAACAAGACTATAGAGGCACCCCTTTGAGGGACACTCCCATTCAACACAGACCCTTTTAGGAGGAGTACATACATAGGAAGGCCCCCTTAGACACTCATTATGAGTGGCCACCATACGATGAAGTGCTAGAATAGCATAGGGTCCATAAGGAGGGGCCACATGATTACATCATCCCTCCTCTACCCCTTATTACTATTAGAAACAATAGGCCAGATCCAGAATGCAAGGCTCTTCAGATAGGGCGAGCCAATTTTTCTCACCCCTTTCACATATATGAAAGGGAGCATGAGGAAAACCACTATATTCCTCAAGAGCAATACATAGCGTGGGAGCAATGCATCTCCACACCTGCTATTTATTAGGATCATCTACTAAGGCGAGAGTCTCAGGTGAATGCTGCTAACCTCGATAGAGGGAAGCAACCTATAGAGATCTCAGATCACTACGAACGAGGTAGATATGTAGGGGAGGCATCTAGGCCTCCTAGACATAAGACGATGGAAACAAATTGACTTGGCATTCACCAAACATACCGCTCGCCAAGCGCAAATCATGCAACTTGAGCAAGATCAACAATATTTAGAGCACCTGTATCGTCTTAGAAAAGAGCACATTCAATATCAGATAGACAAGTTGCTCCATAAAACTATGCATGAGAGGATTCCAATCCCTCACACACATAAGATAGAGCTTTATGAGAGGCACAACCCCTTTGTGCGAGACAGGTCTCCACGACCTTATCAAGCATTGCCTCCAAGACCTCCTAGACCTGAGTGGGAGGCCACCCCTAGAGCCAATGATGGGGACCCTCCTCGGGCACCCACCCATGTTTATAGGTCACACCCAAGAACTCCTCAAGAAGCCTATGAGGAATTTGAGCAAGAAGAATGGGCTGAAATGCCCTACCAAGGTAGGGGGGGCGCTATTCGGCTACCCCTCCATAGGCCTCTAGTTCCCTGTAATTCACATCGAGAACAAACCAAGGAGGAAGAGATCAAATCCTCTGATGCATACAAAGCATTTCTAGAGTGCTTAGAGTCAGTGGAGACCAAGTCTTTTGGGCCCCAAAAGTCCACTTTATGCCAGCTCCGTAGTCACCCTGTGCATCCTTCAGTGTCGGCACCCACATACCCTGAACACTTCAAAATACCTCAATTGGCAATCTTTAGAGGGGATGAAGATGCCCAAGAGCACATGATAAGATTCTTGAGTCAATGCTTTGTCATTTAGGACAATGATGCTTTGCTTCTAAGAACATTTATAACCTCGTTCATAGGCCCTGCCTCGGATTGGTTTACCCAGTATCGAAGCATAGCATCAGAAACCTATACCAGCTAGTGGACACGTTCTTCAAATGTTTTCCTTCAAAACCAAGAAGAAGGCATCATTAAGTGACCTAGCTAGCCTCAGGTAGTGATGGGTAGTCATTATACCATCATTAAATCTCAAAGATCTTATCAATCCGGGGTGGTGTCCAAGGCTGTCTACGATAGAAAGTTCAAGCAGGGTTGTAGTTCAGTTCATTTGGAAGCAGTAGGTCTTATTGGTGGAATTTATTGTGTGGGGGTTCTATGTCACTTCTACCCCTAAATTGCATAAATTTAACTTTAATCTATTTGCAAGAATGAAAAACTAATTGATGTCTGCAGAAATAAAGTCCTAATTACAATTGCTAAATTGAGACTTAATTGATTTGCAGAAGAAAATTCCTAATTACAGTTGCTAAATGAGAAACCTATTTACTTTTGCAATGATGAGATAAAACAAGTAATCAACTTCTGTCAATACTCTGAAATAGAAGGTCGTCAATCTTTTGTGCGAGTGTTTGACAGCAAAAACAAGAATGCAGGAAATTATAGAAAACTTGTAAATTGCTGGAAATGTAAATTGCAGGGAATTGGAAAATTACTGAAAAATAAAGAAATTGATTATATCTATTGTTGATTACATCACAAATGTGAAATAGATGGATAAAAACTAAAACATAAATCAAATACCACAAAATGCTGAAATTGACAAGTTCCACTACTTATTCTGCTGCAGCAAAATCAGGACTGAAAACCTGTTTGTTAGTCCTTCTCCTAGATCTGAAAGTGGCCGGCCTCCTTTTCCAGAAGAAGGTATAATTTCTTCTCTAAGTCTTACTCACACTCAGACATAACAAATTAAATGGAATGAAACTGCACTTTTATTGCTTCAGAAACATAATTACAATTCTGCTAAAATCTGTTACAGATCTGCAATCTGTTACAGGTCTATTATCTCTAATATGTCTAATCTCTAATCTAATATTTCTAATATCTAATAGCTCAACCTGTACGGGAGCCATATTTTATAGATGCCTAAAATCTAATTATAAACAGAAAATATGTTGTTCCTAATATCCTACAAAATTTCCTGGGTTTATCCTAGAATAGGATCAATCTGATATTTTCCATAAATGGTGGCTTTGGATGGCAAAGTTAGATGGGAGATATTTCCCTTAACTTTCTCAACCTTCTTATCCCCTTTTTCACCGCCAAAATTCAGTCAACAAGTCAAAAAGTACATTCTGTTTTCATTTCGAAGATAAGTGGCTCATTCCGAAGATACTGCAATTCTCATTTCGAAGATCCGCTCATTTCGAAGATACTGCAATTCTCATTCTGAAGATCCGCTTATTTTGAAGATCTGCTCATTATAAAGATCTGCTCATTCCGAAGACACTGTGTTTTCTCATTCTGAAGATATATGTTCATTCCGAAGACACTGTGTTCATTTCGAAGACACTGTGTTCATTCCAAAGATCTTTAGAATGACCAACTGTGTTGACTCCAAATGGTTTTGGCTGCATTTCTCAAGTGGATTAGCCCTTAGGATCATATTACAATAGTATTCATTCTTCCTTGGATGTGAATTCCATGCCTTGCCATTCAATGGAAGCTGGCTGGAATTTATATGGAAAAACCAGTTTTCTTGCATAGTAATAAGTCTTTGTACTATTTGCTAAATTTAGAGAAACTAATGCTTAATGATTATCAAAATAAGACTAGTGAAATGCTTATGTCAACCTAAGCATGACAATATAACATAAAACTATACAAGAACTGTTAAAAATCATAATATAATGTCCTTAATACTTCAATCATGCAAACAGTTAATACACAGCATATTAAATCAACTTAACTAGCATATAAGATAATTCACAAGAGTTTTAGGCAGTTTTAACTATTTAAAACATGCTATAAATGAGGCTTATCTAGGCCTCATCATTCCCCCCAACTTATATTAATGCATGCCCTCATGCATTGTAGTGGGCTATGGAGTCACAGATGTCCATACTCATATTCCATGTTTCATAGAACAATTTAGTGCCTATGTAATTTCTCATGAAGGTTTCTGAGTCATTCTTCAAACTGATAATATGGTTGGAAATCTTCTTCAAAATAGGAGGGAACCAGAGTAATGATGGTTGGAGGCCTGAATCTGAGACCTACCCAATGATGTTGCATAAAGGTATTTCTTTGGATTGAGAAGGCAATGCCTCAGAATGGAAGGGCACTGCTTCAAAGTGGAGGGGCACTACTTCAGAATGAGCACCTGTGTCTTCATCTTCCCTAGATAACCCAAGTAGTAACTAAACCAAATCCTCCTCTTTATCTGATATCGTTGATTGTTCTTCAACTTGTGACAGCCTATTTTTTAGTTTCTCCACTTTTTGCTATAATTCTCTAATTTTCTTTTCATGTTTTTCAATAACATCTTCTCTTTCCTCAATCCATCTCATTTGTATTTTTATAACACTCTTGGATACTCTCAGTTGTTTTGTGATGTCCACCTCCTCTTCTTCTTTCGACTCAGAACCTAATATTGACAAATCAACTGCAGTTTGCTGCTCAACAACTATTTCATCCTCTACTTCAGACCCCTACTCCTGTACAGGAGGTTCCATGAAATTATCTATGATTATATCCAAATTCTCAGTGGCTTGTTGCACTTCTATGACATCAGGGCTATCCTGTCTAGTCTTCTCTTCAATCATTTGTTTTTTTTTTTATCTCTTTTTGTTGGAGTCTTGCAGACATCCTAGTCCTTAATGTATATTTTCTCTTTTTGCCCTATTTTCTTGTGGTAACAGGGGCTGTAGGGATAGCTTCAAGCTCTTCACTAGGAACTTCACTCTTATATTCTGACAGATAAGTAACATCTTTAGAAAAATGAACCCTCTTCTATTTTATTTTTCTGCTATCAGTTTCAGCTCTTCTCTTCTTAGTCTATGAGTTTGATGGTTCTGTTGCTGCTGCTGGGTGTGTTTCTTTTTCTACAACAGCCTTTGCAATAGTTTCTATTTCTTCTTCTGCAACAGCCTCTGTAGCAGCTATTTCTTCTTCTACAATAGCCTCTACAGCAGCTGTTTCTTCTTTTGCAACAACATCTACAGCATCTGTTAGGTCACTGATTTCTGGTTGCTACAGGGTTTGCTCTTGTTCTTCTTCAAAAAGAATAATTTTTTTTTTCTTGTAATCATTAGAAAATATGTCTTCGAAAAGAAAATATGGCACACTTCCTTATTCTGTGCTCTGAACACCTGGCCATCAATCATTGGACATCCTTGCCATCAAATTTTCTTTACTATTTTTAGCTTGTCCATTCTGCATGCAAATTTTCCCACATGAGTGGTTATTATCAATGAATGGTGGTGGCATGTTTGTTAAATCTTCATTCCAAAGATTATGTTTCATTCCCTCCTTGACTATGTCTTTTTCTCCCTCCTTGGATGCCACGTGGAAACAGACTGTTAAATCTTCATTCTAAAGATTATGTTTCATTCTGAAGACTAAGCTGGGCATTTAATTTGAAGATAACCTCATTTCGAAGATAAACCTTCATTCTGAAGACACACCTTCATTCTGAAGACAAACCTTCATTCTGAAGACACACCTTCATTCCAAAGACAAACCTTCATTCTGAAGACACACCTTCATTTCGAAGACAAAGCTTCATTCTGAAGATACCACGATTATTTGAAGATACAGCAGTCATTCTGAAGACATAGCAGAAACCAATATTTTTCTCTTTCTCCAAGCATGTTTTGTTTATGCCAACTCTTATGAACACTTTTATACTAATTGCTAATTGTCATATACTATATATCAAATATTTACAATGAGAAAAGTGCAAGAAACATATATACCTGGTTAAAACAAGTTAATGCAAGTTTTGAAAGATGACTGCTTATGTTGATATTCTGCTGAGGCTTCCTGCAATACTTCAAAAACAAGTGCAGTTGGTGAATTTGTACAATGATGACTCAGAAATTTCAAGGTTATGCATGCCAAAAAACTAGTTTTCATGCATACCAACTCAGTAGCGCCTTAGAAAAGGTTTTCACTGCTGAGCTATTCATTTTTCTCTTTTTTTTTTTCTCTTTAACCTCTCCTTTTCTCTCTTTTTTTTTTCTTTGTATTTTTGATTCTGATTGTGCCCGTGAAGGAATTCATGACTTCCCTGAAATCATGCCCATGAAGGAATTCACATCTAGAATTTATTCATCTTTTTGTTTCCTATTTTTTTCTAATTTTTTTTCTTTTTATTTTAAGATTCAAAGATATGATTATTTGGAATCTTCATCAGAAGAAGAAGCCTCTTCTGTCAAATGTAACTGTGTGAGATACCGAGCAAATTCCACTTTTGTTAGTGGTTTATGGTACAACTGTAAAAGATGTCCATTCACCACTAATATCCTCCTTAAATCATCAACTAAAGAAAGTTGAACAACTTCATTCTCAAACTCCCCTGGTTCATCCTTGCTGCTCTTAATGTGATCATCATGCCACATTTTCCATTTTTGTTGAGTGAAATCTAATTGGTGAAGTGCTTCCAACCAAAGTTCATCAAATGCATTCAACTGCAAAATTTGTTTTTTCTGTACCTGCAACAACTCAATGCCAACTACTAAAGATGCATAAAATGTTAGTAAAGCATTAGGATGTTGCACCAATATATCAAACAAATTTGCTCCCTGGTTTTTAGTCAACCAACTATTGTTGTTCAAAGGTTGTTTTGGTTGTGTTTCGAGTTTTTTTGTACCAGGCTTATTTGAATTGGTTCTTGGAGAAAAATTTTTATTTACACCAATGGAGGCCAAAACTAAAGTATTCTTTTCATTTTCCTTATGTGTTCTAAGAAAATGTGGGCTTTCTATACAATCATACTTAGGTGTAATAAGTTTACCTGAAAGCAAGTTAACTAATTTTCCACCTTTTTGTATGGTTTTAGGATATACTTTCTTCTTTTTTCTTGGTTTTCTAAAACACATTTCTTGAAAAATCCTATTAATGATTGGTACAACTTGAGGTAAAGGGATTGTAACAGTTAAATGTTCTAATTCCTTTATCAAATTTGATTGTGAAGATGTTGTTTTTGAAATTTTAGACTGTTCAAAATATGATACTTTATTTGATGAGGTATCTTGTTCTTATTGATGTTGTTTTAGTGTGGATTTGTTTTCATGTTCATTATTTTTAACTTCACTTTCTACATTGATAAGTGGAATAGGTTCAAGCAATGGTTCACCTGAACACAACTGAGTTTTAACACAGTCACTAACATTTATTAGGGTTGTATTTTCTGATTCAACCACAAAGACAGGGGTTACCTGTTTAACATGATTTGGACTGACCACAAGTTGAGTTGAAAATAGAGGTTGTTTCAATTTTTGTTGTTGTTGTTCATGATTGAAAATATGGATATAATTAGGCAACAAATTTGATTTTTGTTTTTGACAATGTTGCTGCCCTTTGTACAAATTTTGATGTTGTACCCATTGATATCCCTATAATTTTGGCTGCAACCATGGTGGATGTTGTTGATTCCATTTTTGTTGCATCCATCCATGTTGAGACCATGCTTGGGAGTATGCCCATGGTGGTTGACTCCAACATTGTTGAAGTGGACCTGAAGTAGACCATGGCATATACCAAGGATTATTTCCCCAATGTGCAAGAAATTGAGAAGCATTATGATATGGAAATTTATGAAAATTATTCCCTTGTCCTTGTCCTACAAAATTGGTTTTTTTCATAGGTTGAGACTGTTTTTCAAAGACACTTTTAAGTTTTGGCAATAAACTACACTGATCTGTGGGGTGTCCTAATTGAAAAATGCTGCATGTAGCAGGTATAAATATTTTTTTCAAAGGACAATCATGAAGAGAGTGTTGCCTTTTACATTCTGAACAATAGATGGCTGAAGATTCAGTAGATTCAATTTTTTCATCTAATGTTCTATCATGTACTAAAACATCAGCCTCTTTTATGCATTCTTTCAAATCATGTTTTTCATTACCAATTCTATGTTTTCTATGCCTTGAATGAGAGTAATTTTTACAGAGTTTAATAATTTCCTCAAATTTAAGTGCATTTGTATCTCCTCTTCCCAAGATATCCAATGCATCCCTAGATTCATCTTGTAGTCCCCTTAAGAATATGACTTTGCAAATTTCAGGTTCAACACTTCCACATCTCTTATGAACAAAAGAAAATCTGTCTATATAATCTTCTAAGATTTCATTTTCCTCTTGTTTCATTGTAATAATTTCATCATTTTGATTCTTGACTTGACAATATTCTTGGTATCTCTCCAAGAATATGTTTTCCATCTCATCCCAAGTTCTAATTGAGTCAGGTGCTAAGGTGATAAACCATCATAGAGCTAACTCTTTAAGAGTGGAAGGAAATAGTTTGAGCTTTTGATTGTCATTAGTGTAGTCATGAGCTTGACATACAATTTTAAACTCAAACAAAAATATATCAGGATCTTTGGATGTAATTCCCTTGAAATTTGGTAATACTGCAGGTGAAATGACCTTCATGGGAGCATTTTTATTAAGATCTAGTTGGATGGGATTTTGAAAATTTTTGGCAGGTGCACTAGTTGCACTAGGGTGGAGCACATTGTTGGCTCTACCTTGATTCTCTTGTGAGCCTTCCATTGTAGGTTCCCAAAAACAATTATAAATCTTGTCAAATTTTCCTGATTGTATGGATTTGTCAAGAGAAAATGGTGTGGAACTACTTAATTTTCCTCCTTGTAATTATTTCTCAAAGGATCTTGCAATGCTGGAAGTGGATGATTGGGATTCTTTGAAAATTCCAACATTTTTGGAAATAAAAAATTTAGACATTTTTGACATAATTTCAACCTCTTGTGAAATTTTTCTTCTTGTGGTTTCTTGCTTATTTCCTAAATGGACTGAAATACAATTTACCAATAAAAATTACTTATACTAGTCATTACATTTAGATTTTACTCTAAAATTCACAACTTAGCATATTTAATAATTATTGGACTGCTTTTCACCTTCTAACAACACCGTGTTCCCCAGCAACGGCGCCAAAATGATGGGTAGTCATTATACCATCATTAAATCTCAAAGATCTTATCAATCCGGGGTGGTGTCCAAGGTTGTCTACGATAGAAAGTTCAAGCGAGGTTTGTAGTTCAGTTCATTTGGAAGCGACGAGGTCTTATTGGTGGAATTGATTGTGTGGGGGTTCTGTGTCACTTCTACCCCTAAATTGCATAAATTTAACTTTAATCTATTTGCAAGAATGAAAAACTAATTGATGTCTATAGAAATAAAGTCCTAATTACAATTGCTAAATTGAGACTTAATTGATTTGCAGAAGGAAAATCCTAATTACGGTTGCTAAATGAGAAACCTATTTACTTTTGCAATGATGAGATAAAACAAGTAATCAACTTCTATCAATACTCTGAAATAGAAGGTCGTCAATCTTCTATGCAGTGTTTGACAGCAAAAACAAGAATGCAGGAAATTATAGAAAACTTGTAAATTGCTGGAAATGTAAATTGCAGGGAATTGGAAAATTACTGAAAAATAAAGAAACTGATTATATCTATTGCTGATTACATCACAAATGTGAAATAGATGGATAAAAACTAAAACATAAATCAAATACCACAAAATGCTAAAATTGACAAGTTCCACTACTTATTCTGCTGCAGCAAAATCAGGATTGAAAACCTGTTTGTTAGTCCTTCTCCTAGATCTAAAAGTGGCCGGCCTCCTTTTCTAGAAGAAGGTATAATTTCTTCTCTAAGTCTTACTCACACTCAGACATAACAAATTAAATGGAATGAAACTACACTTTTATTGCTTCATAAACATAATTACAATTCTGCTAAAATCTGTTACAGATTTGCAATCTATTACAGGTCTATTATCTCTAATATGTCTAATCTCTAATGTAATATTTCTAATATCTAATAGCTCAACCTGTACGGGAGCCATATTTTATAGATGCCTAAAATCTAATTATAAACAAAAAATATGTTGTTCCTAATATCCTGTAGAATTTCCTGGGTTTATCCTAGAATAGGATCAATCTGATCTTTTCCATAAATGGTGGCTTTGGATGGCAAAGTTAGATGGGAGATATTTCCCTTAACTTTCTCAACCTTCTTATCCCCTTTTTCACCGCCAAAAGTCAGTCAACAAGTCAAAAAGTACATTTTGTTTTCATTTCGAAGATAAGTGGCTCATTCGAAAGATACTGCAATTCTCATTCCGAAGATCCGTTCATTCCGAAGATATTGCAATTCTCATTCTAAATATCCGCTCATTTCGAAGATCCGCTCATTCTAAAGATCTGCTCATTTCGAAGACACTGTATTTTCTCATTCCGAAGATATTTGTTCATTTCGAAGACACTGTGTTCATTTCGAAGACACTGTGTTCATTTCGAAGATCTTTAGAATGACCAACTGTGTTGACTCTAAATGGTTTTGGCTGCATTTCTCAAGTGTATTAGCCCTTAGGATTAGATTACAATAATCTTCATTCTTCCTTGGATGTGAATTCCATGCCTTGCCATTCAATGGAAGCTGGCTGGAATTTATATGGAAAAACTAGTTTTCTGTTGCACAGTAATAAGTCTTTGTACTATTTGTTGAATTTAGAGAAACTAATGCTTAATGATTATCAAAATAAGACTAGTGAAATGCTATTGTCAACCTAAGCATGACAATATAACATAAAACTATACAAGAACTGTTAAAAATCAGAATATAATGTCCTTAATACTTCAATCATGCAAACAGTTAATACACAACATATTAAATCAACTTGACTAGCATATAAGATAATTCACAAGAGTTTTAGGTAGTTTTAACTATTTAAAACGTTCTATAAATGAGGCTTATCTAGGCCTCATTAGGTAGTATGAGGAAGAGACCATGGTGGCTTATGGAAATCAATGGAGGACGTTGCTTTCAAGGCTACCTTACCTCCCTCCCATGGCCGACCTAACCCAAATGTTCTCAAAGAGTTGCCTAAGGTCAATCTTCATGCTATTATAGCTGCAACAGTGCCACTCTCAAGGAAGCCCTAGCACAAGCTAGAATAATTGAGTAGATTAAGATACGGGATGGCAATATTGCCAAGACACATAAGAAAGAGTGGCCCAAAAACACCAAAACTAGGTCCATGCAATCCAAACCTACCGTGGTCAATCAGGTTGCCATAAACATACCAAATCCTGCATTGATGACATAGCCCCCAAAGGCTAATTATCAAGCAGTTCCTCTTGATAGCTATGAGAATGAAAATCATAGGCAAGAGCAAAATCAGTAGTGTCACCCTAGGCGACAATTCACACCCTTCATAGAGTCTAAATACTCCTTGTTTGACTGCTTGTCCATGGAAAACTTGATAAACTTGCTAGAAAGTTGACCTGTAGACCCCAACACACCAAAATCCAAGGGCTATAGGGAATACCTATATTGTATATTTCATCGAAAGAAAGGACATGACCTTTACACGTGTCAGAAGTTCAAAAGCTTAGTGTAGGACCTAATAGACAACAAAATTCTAGTAGTGGATAATCCTGTAGCACCAAGCAACCAATAGATGGAGGTCTTCAAAGACCCCCTACCTACCCATGATGCACAGGAAAAGACTCTACAAGTCAATTAGGTGACACAAATCTGTCCCATGCAGGGGTATGTTGGGATGATAAGCATAGTGACATTAAACAAGAGGTACCCAAGCATAGCTGCACCTGCTACAGCTACAGGAGATGTTCCTCAACATCATAACCTCAACAACACCCTACACAACATCCTATGCCTAGACTAGTGGCCATGATTTGGACTAAACTTACTCAAAGTTTAAGGACCATGTCGGCTAGGCTCTCCATCTATGAACTCATCCAACAATCATCGCCCCATCGGGAGGCTCTAATGGAGATACTCAAAGCCATCGAGCTGTAATCCCATAAAGCAAACTCTTTCAATAACTTTGTGGGATATGTAAAATGATGTACAAAACCAGTCATCACCTTTAGATAAGACGAACTAAAATCGATGACTGATGATATGGCGGATCCATCCCTTCACATCATTGCATGGGTCAACGAGATTCCATTTTAGAGGGTGTTGGTGGACACTGGCTTGTCCAATAATATAATCACAATGACAGCATTGAAACACCTAAAGCTGCCAACATCTCATATTTTGGCCTCCACTTATACTCTTCGAGCATTCAATGACGCGATATGCTCGATGGTTGGCACAATTGTCCTACCCATCCAAGTGGGACAAAAGACTATTCCTACGTTGTGCCACATCTTGGAAGGTGAGATGGCCTACAACATCTTGCTGGGCTAGCATTGGATTAGGGACATGAAGTGTGTCCCTTCGATAGCCCATCAATGCCTAAAGTACACATACGAAGGGCAAGTGCATGTAGTCTCGGTAGACTTAAATCCCTTCAAGTATTGCAATGTGGTGTAGCTGATGCCACAGTCGACCCTCCCATCAACACATTTGGAATTTTAGTTGAATCTATCCAAAAATGGTCTGATTATGTATACATCCCCACTGTTAAGTCCCTCAAATCACTAATTGGGCCCATCTTCATCGTCTGGTCCTTCACCAACGACACCAACTACGGTGGCCATATCGAAGGACAACAAGAAGAAGCCCTTGGAAGAGGTACCACCATTGGTCTCAACCATATCTACCGAAGAGGTGCCCAGTAGAATGGAAGTTGAGATGCCTAGTTCACCCAACATGGAGTGGACCCAGGAAGAACTCCCATTCCCTCCCCCTCAACCACCAATGATCACCATTGAGATGGCCAATACGGGCCTGGGGGAGTATCTAGTGTGGAACATCATAGCAACACCCGTGCTTGAGTCCATGCAGGACATGGGAAGACCTCACATCCCCATCGACACTATTGTCCCTTTGGGCTACCCACCAAATCAAACAATTTTTTTTTATATTGGGGCCTCGATAACGGCATTGAACCTTACTTGCAAGAGGAAGAGGACAGAGAGCCCTTTGCTGAGAATGTCAACTATCTGTCCAACCTAAAATTCACTTTGAAATATCTTGGCCAATGTAATTGTCATGGATATGAACAAGGAGTGCGTGTTCTTTGTCAACCAAGATATCAGGTGTTCCCCTTGAACATGCCAATAGAGTGATTGCCACCCCAAGAGAATCAGGTCCTCCCATAGAGAGCGGAACAACCTCGATGGGACCAAAATAACTTGCTCAACCAGAAAGAGCCTCACATGCCACAAATAGTTGTTGGAGCCAATGAAGTCTTATGGATCTCCAATAGCAATTATGAATATGATATTGAGATGGCATATCTCAACCATATGTGGAAGCAACAATACCCCATGGAGATTGATGACATGTTTGAAAAACTAAAAATGGGGCCAAGGCATAGGTGGCATTTGAACCAAGCACAGTTGGACCAAGTGCTACATCTGCCACTTCAGGCATACAGAGAGCACCCTCCACCCAGAGACCCTATAGAGCCATCAGTGCCAAGGGTAGAACTTGTCCTTTTATCTGCACATAGGGCCAATCCATTTGTGCCAATACCCACAGAGCTAGATCCAAGGTATAAAGATCACCAAGGAAGTCCGAGTCAACACCCGCATGGTAATGGAGACCAAATTCACTTCATCAACATGATCTCCATTGACTTAACCACCCCCATCCATAATCCAGCCGATCCAGCATGACCATTGTATATAAACCTAGATACCATAGACTGGGATCGTCCTAACTCGCCACCATCCCCATCAGAGTACTGGCCTTGCGGTGAGATGCTTCATTTCACCCTAGGAGCAACTCAAGATATCTTCCATGCTGAAGAGGAACCCGACGTTCCAAATGTAGATATAAATCCAAAAAATGATATCCACCTGATCCCAAATCCACACCAATTGGAGGACGGGTCCCACATGTCAGTCGAAGAGATGACTGATGTAGACATCGACTCTGATCCAATGAATCCACAAATCATCAAGCTGGGGGTAATTCTATCCCTTGAAGAGCAATCCCATTACATTGCCCTTCTCAAAGAGAAGAAGGAGGTTTTTGCATGGTACTACAAAGACATGTCGGGGTTAGACCCGCAACTAGTCATGCATAATCTAACGCTTGATCCGACAATCAAGCCAGTTAAGTAAAAACTACATAAGATGCACCCAATAGTAGCCTTAATGGTCAAATATGAGCTACAAAAGTTGTTGGATGCATAGTTTGTCATCTATGTGGATTACCCACCATGGCTATCCAACATGGTACCTATCAAGAAGCTGGATGGGAGGATTCATATATGCATCGATTTTCAAGATCTAAACAAAGCGAGTCCCAAGAAAAATTTCCCCTTGCCTAGCATTGATGCATTGGTGGATGCTAAATTAGGCCACGAAATGCTTTCCCTCATGAATATGTTATCAAGATACAACCAAATTCATATCAATCCCAAAGATCAACTCAAAATGGTGTTCACAACGCCTTGGGGGACATTTTGTTATAAGTTCATGCCCTTTGGCCTTAAAAATGATGGCACCACATACCAACGCGCTATGGCATACATCTTCCACGATCACATACATAAAACTTTGGAATATTATATGGATGATTTTTTGGCCAAATATCTTTTGCATCCACATCATCTCGATGACTTAAGCAAGATCCTCGATCGCCTCATTGAACACAAAGTCAGACTAAACCCCAAGAAGTGCGTATTTGGCATCACATCTGGAATACTCTTGGGTTTCATAGTCTCAAAATGAGGCATCGAGGTAGATCCACATAAATTCAAGGCAATCCTTGAAATGCCTCCCCCAAACACCATCAAGCAGCTCAAAATCTTGTAGGGAAAGGACACGTCGATCAAGCGCTTCATAGCGTAGCTATCTGACAAGTGCCGACCCATGAATAAATTATTACACAAAGGGGTAGCATTTCACTGGGATGACGAGTGCCAGTCAGCCTTCAATGACATAAAATAATACTTGGCTTTGCCACTAGTATTTTTACCACCTAGACTAGGAGTGTTGTTCTACTTATACATCTCAGCTACTAAGGTGGCACTGGGTTCCATGCTAGCCCAAAAAAATGAACTACATAAAGAATGGACTAATTATTATTTTAGTTGCACCCTGGTCAGTTATGAAATTAACTATGCATACATCGAGAAGCTATGCTTAGCAGTGATATTTGCCACCAAAAATCTATGCCATTACATGCTGAGAAATACAATGTATGTTGTGTCTAAGAAGAATCCATTGCGGTACATGATGAGTCATACTTATCATAGTAGTCACACAGTGAAATGGATAATGTTATTGATGGAGTTTGACATAAAATTCATTGGATAGAAGTCCATCAAAGGTCAAGTCATCATCGATCAACTAGCAGAGGCTCCTCTTGAAGAAGATCAGCCTCTAACCATAGAGCTGCCCGATGATGGGGTCTTCCATGTCTCAGAATTGCCATATTCTGATGAGCCTAAGTTACAGGCCAAAATAACCTTATTCTTTGATGGTTCTAAATGTGAGCAAAGGGGTGGCGTGAGAATCACATTTTTTACACCTCAAGGGGCTCCAATGCCTCTATCATTTAAAATTGATTTCCTATGCACCAATAACAATGCTGAATACGAAGCCTTGCTCATAGGTATTCAAACAACCATCACCATGAACATCAAACACTTGAATATCTTTGGTGATTAACTATTAATTGTCAACCAAGTGAAAGGGGTATTACAATGCAAATGCCCAGTTCTACGGGTGTATCGCTCCAAATTTTTCGCACCCTTACCTTCAGGCTATAGGATCCGTGCCCGAAAGGGGGATGTGAAAAGGATGGGACAATACCTCGGACTGAGAGGCCCTTTGAAGGTCCCGCCTCTCGGGGGAGGTGTATAAGGGTGAATTTTCGATGGATGGTGGGTTCACCAGGAAACTTTTGAATGGCAGTTTCCACGCCTAGGTTGGGAATGTGTTTGATGTGTTCAATTTTACATGTTTAATCATCCAAGTCCTAGGTTTGGCCAAATGAATCTAAACTATTCTATTAGGAAATGTAGATTTAAATGAATACAAAAATAGAATTAAACAAAAGAGAATACGGGAAATATACTAGATTAGAAAAAAAGCCATACCGATCCGGATGTCTGATGGAGGTTCTAATTTTTGAAGCAGTCCAGATCGCCTCTGATCTGACAGGATCGTCTATGATTAGACAGGATCGTCTGAGATCTGACGAATTCATCAGATGAATTCGTCAGAGACCTGCAATCAGAGAAATAGACACAGAACACAAAAAATGCAGCAATACTAACAGAGGAAAATGGTGTAAAATGACAATATAGATACTAAAACGATAATTACGAATAGAAATTCAAGTAAATTATAGTATTCTAATGACAAATTATGATCTTATCATGCACTTAAGCTATATGGGTGAACTCCAAAATGTAGAATAGCAGAAAATAACAATAAACTGATCTAAATGCAGAATGAAACAACAGACGAAAAGAGAAAAGTGCAAACTCTGGGCACTAATTGCCCCCAATGTTGACTACAGTCGAAATCGTCTATAGAGTGCAAAATCGTCTCGAATTGGGGCGTGATCGTCCGAGATTGTACAAGATCGTCTGCGATGATCTGAGCTTGCTCCGGCTGAAGAATAACAGAGTTCCTGCAAGAAAACTCGAAAAGGGACAAAGGCAAATAGTAGTCTAAGACATTCTAATGCATGTAAAACTCGAAGTGCAGTAAAATTCAGCCAGGGGAATGTCAAGGGGAGGGCCTAAGATTAAATAGGCATAGGAAGGAGGTTAGGAGGTTGGAGATCATCCCAATCTGGGAGATCTCCAATGGGGGAGGTCTCTAACGACGTAGACACGCTTTTGCCCCGGTTAGAGACGTCGTTGAAACAGAAGCTAATTATGAAAAATTAGTTTTGGGACGAAATCGTCTGGACGTTCTGCTCCAGACGAATTCGTCCGATCTGAGGCGATATCGTCTGATCGGCGATGATATCGTCCAACGGTCACAACAAATCCTAAAAATGGCACGGAAAACAAGGAAAGCGGTTTAACAGGCGGTTCGGGGTTAAAATTTGAATTTTGAATTATTACTAAGGTAATTTTAATTATTTGCTAAGGGTTTACTGCGCCAATTTTAGGGTGCTACATTTTGCCCCCTCTTTAGCAAATTTTCCAAAGAAAATGCGTTAAAGATGAGTTCTTCTCGATCTACGAGAAAGCAAAAAATTTATTCCCATTTTTAGGCGACGATTCTAGGTCGAATCGTATGACAGCTTACTATGGTGCCCCCTCCGTGTTTTTACCCAAATCGAACGTTTGAGGTAAAAACACGAAAAAGAAAAATTTAAAAATGTTGTTAATTGTTTTGAATAAAATTAAGAAAATAGGGTAAAACCCTAATTCATTTTTACTATTCATTTTCTCTGATGATATTTTTGATGATATGACTTGTTCATATGTTTTTATGATGCTTTAATGTTTTGAATTGTTTGCTTATTGGATTGAGGATTCATGTAATTATGTCGTTTTGAAATATTATAATTTTGATGTCATGCTGTAAGATTTTAAATGAAATAATCTGATGTAAACAATTGGTTGTTTGTGGTGTGATTTGATAAAAAATAAAAGGGACTTTTAACAATAATTTCAAAGGACATTGTCGCTATTATAGACCATTTCATGGAGTCGTCGCTCACTCGGTCGTCAAGCTAATCCTAGTATAGAAATATTGTTAAAAGTAAAAGAGTGCTTAAGAGACTGTCTTAAGACTTTGTTGTGATGATGCAAATGATGATGATGATGGTGATTTGTTTTCAGATTTCCATGAAAATATTATGCATGAAATATTTTTTAAAAATTGATTTTTGCTAGGCATAAATTCCTAAGTGTGATAAATTTTTTGAATAATTCCCTAGGAATTATACCATCATTGCAAAATTGAAGTTTGACATAATGACATGAAATAGTAACAATGTGCGTTGTTTTAAAGCATAATTGTGTAACATAATGATTTAAGTCATATGTTTTTATGATTTTAAATAAATGGGAAATAAAATTAGTACAATGGTTTGCGCTAGGCATAGAATATTTAGGTATAAACTTATACCATCATCGCGAAATCCAAAGAAGAAAATAATAGTTTTATTGCATGGTTGATTTTTAATTTTTGAAAATAAACAGAAAATATAAAGATGAGGACTTGCGCTAGGCATAAAATTCCAATTTTGGTTTTGGAACTATACCATCGTCGCGAAAGTCAAAAAGTTATATATAAATGTAACTTTATTGCATGTTTTTTGAAAATGATTTTGATTTTTTTGATAATGCATGTAGTTGTCTTTATACTAAACAACTGTTCTCGGATGAGAAAATGAAATTATTCCAGACAATTTGCAAAAATATTTCAAAGTATCTTAAAGACAAAAGTTAGATTTATAAGGAATCCCATGTGCGTATGTGAGTTCATTTCCGATCTTGATTTATCATAATGATACACAAAATCTCTCAAATACAAATGTGTGTGCAATTGCTTTGTGCATTTACCAGTTTTGAGCAAGATAATTTGATACAAGTGATTTGAATTAACCAAATAAGTGTTCATTAACCATGATTTAGATGCATATAACCGTACCGAGACTACTATGTAAGTCGGGTTATCAAGAGCTAGCTAATCCATAAGCGGACATAGGTCTGTACAAAAGAAGGTCGCTAATGTGACGGACATATCACCACGCTAGGAGTTACCTAAGGCCAAGCGGGTTGGGCACAAACCACCTGTTATGGGGCTTACCTCACAGTTTTCGAATAATTGAGAATTCCAGGGATTCAAGCTCATCAACCCTTCTTTTCTTTTCAATGGGTAGGGAAAGGGATTTTATTGCTTTTGCTTTTGCTTGTTTTGCTTTCTTTGCTTTCTTTTTCTTTTCTCTTTTTTTTTTTTGTATTTTTCTTTTTTTCGTATCTTTTGCTTTGATATTTGAGATAATGCTGAAATAGTGCTAAGAGAGTACAAAATGATTCTGAAATAATGCTTCTTTTTCTCATGATTTTGCTTGATTTTTCTTTTTCTTTTGCTTCCTATTCTAGGGATACTTGCTCGGATTAGCTGTAGAGCAAGGGATTTTTATTCTGGGTAGGGGTGAGCTTGTCCTTTTGTCAATTCTCAAAGATTCTAGACCATGTGCATGATAGGATAGCAGGGGAAACTTTTCGCTCAAGAAACCACTTCTACTATGTAGCATAGCATGGACATTACAAATATAATCATTTTATTGTGAAAGGATATGCTTGGTTTAAGTAAATAACAAGATCAATTCTCTGTGCTCAAACTTTATTTAATTGAATTTTGTGGACTTTGATATAAGAGAGATTAGTAATCATGCCGGATAAAATCAAGATATTTATTTTTGTGTTTGCAAAAGTGAGAGATTCCAAATAAATGCTAATTTATCCAAAATAATTTGAAAATATAACTGCAATACTTTAAGAAGAAATATATACAACAAATATTTTTGAGGAGTTTGATAATTTTGACTCTCTCTTTCTTCTCTATTTTTTTTTTTTGGTTTCGAAAGAGTCAATAATATTGTTGTTTGTTTTTGTTTAAACAGTTTTATACATTTTTAAAATGAGACAACATGCAAAATATATACAAATGATGAAATGACCAAATTTTATGCGTAATATCGCTTAAGATGCATAATATTCATAGGTTCTTTTAAATATTTACCATCTAAGGTAGCTAATTTGTATGCTCCCGATTCAAATTTAGCTAGTGATAATATATGGTCCAAGCCAGTTGGGTTCAAATTTACCTTTAAGGTCTTTAGTTGCATTAGTATTTTTTTTATTTTCTTTTAAAACAAGGTCGTCGACCTCAAAGGATCGATGACGAACTTTCTTAGCATATGATCTTTTAAGCTTGTTTTGGTAGGCACGAAGATGCTCCAAAGCATTGATGCACTTTTCATCTAGGAGTTCCAGTTGACTGAGTCTGCCAGCTCGATATTCATCTCCTACTTCGGTATCTTGAAGTAGTAGAGCCAAAGAAGGAACTTCTAATTCAAAGGGAAAAATAGCTTCAGCGCCATAAACCAAAACAAAAGGTGAAGTACCTGTGGGAGTACGAACACTAGTGCGATATGCCCACAAAGCTGGATATAATTGAATGTGCCAATCACGGCTAGATTTATTGACCAATATTTTAAGGATTTTAATTAATGTTTTATTAGATGCTTCTACTTGGCCATTACCCTGAGGATAATAGGGAGTGGACCAGCGATGTTGAATCTTATATTTTTGGCATAATTTCTTAACATCTTTATTTTTGAAACAAGTTCCATTGTCTGAGATGAGATTTGCAAGAATTTCGAACCTACAAATGATTTGATTAAAAATAAATTTAGAGACTTGTGTTCCAGTGCAGGAAGCTAAAGGCATAGCTTCAACCCACTTCATAAAATACTCAGTGGCGGTTATGATGAATTTGTGTCCATCAGATGACACGGGATTAATTTTGCCAATAATGTCTAAGCCCCATTTTGAAAAGGGCCAAGGAGATGAAATAGCCTGCAGTTCTTGTGCAGGGGCATGGACAAGGTCAGCATGTTTTTGGCACTTGTCGCAATGGCGCACATAATCATGTGCATCAGTTTCCATGGTAGGCCAAAAGTAGCCTATCCTAAGGAGCTTTTTAGCAATGACACTACCACTGAAGTGTCCTCCACAAGATCCATCGTGGGCTTCACTCAAAGCTGATTTGGATTCTTCTAGATTCAAACATCTCAATAGGATACCTTCAAAAGATCTCCTATATAAAGTATTGCCAATTATTACAAATCGACTTGCTCGTCTACGTAATAACCGACGTTGGTTCCTATTAGAACTGGCAGGGAAAGTCCCATTGTGAAGAAAATCAAATATATCCGTATACCAAGGTTCAGGAGTAGTTTCATTGATTAGAAACACATCCAAAGGTTCTAAGCATGACTTATTTGAAGCGGGTTCTTGGAGTCGACGAATAATGATGGTGGCATATTCGTCATCTAACTCCAAGGGCAGAAGAGATGCAGTTGCGGCCATAGCGTCAGCCGCACGGTTGCTAGTTCGAGGAATAGCTTCCAAGGTAACTTGATCAAATAGAGATATTAATTGTAAAACATATGCTTTATATGGGCGTAATTTATCATCTCTGGTTTGATAAACATCATTGATTTGATTTATGACAAGTTGTGAGTCACCGAAAACCAATAAACTTTTGATTTTCAATGCCAAAGCAGCTCGTAATCCAAGGATAAGAGCTTCATATTTGATAGTGTTATTGGTGCAAGCAAATGTTAATTTGAAGGACAGAGGTATAAGATGTTTTTGCGGAGATATTAAAATAATACCCGCACTAGCCCCACTCATGCATCGGGCTCCGTCAAAGTATAAGGACCATTGCTCTGAATGGTCTACCTCTAGTTTAAGGCATTCATCAGGAAACTCAATGAGGAGGGGATGAGTAGATTCTAAGGGTGCAGTAGCTAATTGATCAGCTATGATTTGACCTTTAACAGACTTTTGTCCTATGAAGGTGAGTTCAAATTCACTTAGCGCAAGAACCCACTTAGCTGTGCGACCAGATAAATACGGTCGACTCATGAGATATCGCAAAGGGTCGAATTTGGCAATAACATAGGTTTTCTAACTGAGCATATAATGTCATAGTTTCTGTGTAGAAAATATGATTGCTAGACATAATTTCTCTAATATGGTATAACGAGTTTCATAACTGATTAAGGTTCTGCTAATGTAATAATTAGCACGTTCTTTCTTCTCATCATCCAGTTGAGCTAACATAGCTCCTAAGGTAGAATCAGAAGCAAAAATGTACAAGATAAAAGGACGATCAGATCTAGGCGGTGAAAGCACAGGTGGGTTAAGGAGGTATTGTTTGAGAAGTTCAAAAGCTTCCTTACATTCATCATCCCAATTAAAAGGGACATCCTTCTTAAGAAGCTTAAGAAAGGGACTAGTTTTGTCTGCCAACTTATCGATGAAGCGACGGATAGCTTGAAGCTTACCTTGTAAACTTCGTAACTCAGATATATTGGTAGGTGTGGGCATATCAGTGATAGCCGCAATCTTGAGAGGGTCGATTTTGATACCATGTAAAGAAACTAAAACCCCTAATAATTTATCGGACTTGACTCCGAATATACATTTGGCTAGATTTAATCGAATAAGATATTCTCTTAACCGATTAAATACTTTTCTCAAATCATCTAAATGATCATCTTCATTAATAGAGTGAGCTATAATATCATCTACATAATCATGTAGGATATCATGCATCATATCATGAAAGATATAAGTCATGGCTCGTTGATATGTTGCGCTTGCATTCTTTAAACCAAATGGCATCACTTTCCAACAAAAGGTACCCCAGGGGGTAATAAAGGTTGTTTTAGCCTGATCTTCAGGAGCTATCCTGATCTGATTATAACCAAAAAATCCATCCATTAGGGACATCATTCCACTCCCCGTAATAAAATCAATGATTTGATCCATGTTGGGAAGAGGAAAATCATCTTTAGGGCATGCAACGTTAATATCTCTAAAGTCTGTGCAAACCCTAACTTTGGTAGCTTCTTTCTTGGTGATTGGAACTACATTCGAGATCCATTCAGCATAATCAATAGCTTGTATAAAAACAACATTCAAGAGTTTTTCTAACTCCCCTTTGACTAGCAAGGCCACTTTGGGATGCATTTTTCTAAGTTTCTATTTAACAGGTTTAGCATCTGGATGGACTACTAGATGATGCATGACTACAGAAGGGTCTAAACCTGGCATATCTTCATATGTCCAAGTGAAGACATCTTCATATTCTTTAAGGAATGCAATGTATTGCTCTTGTTTTTCTTGACTTAATTCTGATCCAATACTGATGATGTGAGGATTATCCTCAGTTCCAATGTTAACCTTAATGACGTTTTCTACTTCCATGTGTAGATCTCTTTCAAAATTAGGTGGGGCAGGTGAAATGCCCAATTCTTGTAATTCCTTTAAGGTTAACTTGGATAATTCATCTTGAGGAGTCGTGGCCTCAAGTTGGGCTATAGTAGGTATAGAACCATCAAAATAAAAACCATTGTGTAACAACTCTTCCACGGAGACATCATGGAAAATATCTCCTTCCAACTCATCGTCGGATTCAACAATCATTTCAGGATAGGCTATGGATAGCATATTGCGGGTAGAAGAATTATTCTTGGGATACAAAGAATCTTGTTTATCTAGATAATCTTGATAACATATGAGTTGATCATCATCTTCAAAAGGGAAGGGTTGATCCTTACTAGGAAATAGGCCCACACCACATCGGGCGGGCCATGGTTCTACCTCAAAGGGTTCTTTCATACCATCTTGGAGAGGTCCCAAGCCTTTCCCTTTATATCCCAATTTAAGCATTATGGGTTTAGCTTTAATATATTCATTAGCAAAATAGCATCGAGCATATCCATCACAATGCGTCTTGATGTTTCGGGGTATTCTTCCCCAATCATATCCTTTATAAATAAAAGCACAACTCCCGACTTGGTAGATACTTCCCATAGGTTGTGGGAGGCCCAAGGTACGAGGAGAAGGTGACAAATTACTTAAGATAATGGAATCTTGCATAGAAGCATTTGTTTTTTTTGATATAAGAATTTTAGATAAATCAGGTAAGAGTTCATCAGAAAGAGCATAAGAGGTAGAAGGATCATTCCCTATATCTTTAGATGTGGAAGGTATGATAGATGTAGATAATGTGGAGGTGTTAATAAATGGGTCTATAGGTTTTGAAATTATAGGGATGGAACATGAAGGATTGGTTGTGGATTTAAGATCTTTTTGAGGTTCTAGTGTGGTTTGTTTAGAAGATTGTTGAGCTATATATGAGGGTGAAATTAATGGAGGAGAAATAGATGAAGTTATGGGTGTGTGTTTCACACGTTTAGATGAAAAATAAGAATTAGGATGTGTGGATGACAGAGCAGGGCAAAATTGAACTCCAACAAGTTCTGCCAAAGCACACATATCAAAGGGTCTAGGATCACCATGGATAGTGACCAACTGATTTTTAAATTCGAATTTAACACATTGGTGTAAAGTTGATGGGACAGCCCGCATTGCATTGATCCAAGGACGACCCAAGAGTATATTGTATGATGCGGGGCAATGTACAATAAACACGGTCGTGTCTAAGGTTCTCGGACCAACTTGCAATGGGATGGTGATAACTCCACACGTTTCTTGTGTTTCGTCATTGAAAGCTTTTATGATCATGTCAGTTTTCTTCATTTCATCACTTCTAAACCCAAATATTTGGTAGAAGTCAAAAGTGCAAATGTTTAGAGATGAACCATTATCAATCAAGACCCTTTTGACTGCTACATCTCCTATTAGGGCAGTAATATATAAGGGGTTATCCTTATGTAAACTATGTTGTGGGATATCTTTATCTCGAAAGTCAATACAATCGACTTCTCGAGTGATGATAGTATTGGACATGGCTTCAGGTTGAATATTTTGAGGTACCATCATTTGGCTTAATGTGAGCATTAATTCATCCCTATGGGTAGGAGAAGATCTTAACAAGTCCAAAAGGGAAATTATGGCTGTAGTATTGGATAATTGTTCATTAATATTGTAAGGAGGTTTTGGTTGAACATTAGACATATGATTCCCTTTATTGGGATTTTTCAAAATAAATGGAGCTGATCCATCATTCTGAGTTTGATCCTGTTGAGAATTGTGAGCCTGTTGTCTGGTAACAACTCCGATGGTACCTACAATGTTATATTGAAGATGCTTGAATTGGTCTCGGTCTAGCGTTTATGGCTTGTTCATTAGGAAGGAACTGATTAGAAGAGGGTCGAGTAGTAACTCTTCTAGGAAATGGTTCTTCCGAAACCATAGAATCTGTGATAGGTTGAATAGGATCTGATTCATCTTTAGAACTATTCGATTGATTTGAGGTGATGTCTATTTCACTTTCAGTATCCGATTCTACATCACTAGGATCCGGTGTTTGAGTATTATATAGGGGTTTGGACGTAACCATGGATAAAGTTGTGTCAAATTTTTGTAAATCATGATTAGGTAAATGTCCGCTAATAGTTCCTACATATCGGGTAGGAGGAGGGACATTATGATGCTCAATTTGATTGGCCACCTCTTTACCATGTTTTGGTAAAGGATGTTGAAATATATCTAATGATTGATTAGCATTTTGATTCTGATTTTGGGGAATGTTCTTTTGAGTATTATTAGGAGGATTTTGTTTAGGTTGAAAGGCTTGCACCTCCATTTCATTATTATCAATCAAGTCTTGTATTTTATGTTTTAATCTTTTGCAAGAGTTTGTAGCATGTCCAGGTCCTCTATGAAAATCACAATGTAAATCAGCTCTGTATCCGGGTATAGTTGGATCAGGTTCCCGGATAGCTGGTAATTGAATCAAACCTCTTTCGAGTAATTGGGGTAGAATAGTTGATAATGGTTGATTCAATCTAGTAAACTCTCGAGGTGGTTTATCGGGAGGTTTTAATATAAACTTCTCCGTTGTTTTCGTAGTATTAACATTAGCAATGTTTCTACTATCGGTGACTCCGTCACCTACAACTTGTTTGTTTTTATATTGATTTCTGGATGTTTTCTCATCATCTTTCTTTTTGAGCTGACCTCTTCTAATGAGAGCATCTTCCACCCTTCGAGCTAAGTCTATAGCTTGATCGAAGGTGGTTAAGGTAGTAGTTGATAATTCATAGGATATTTGTTCTTGCAAATTATTAATAAAAATGTCCAACATTTCCCTATAAGGTAGCACAAAGTGCAGTTTTCCTATCAACTGCCTCCATCTAGCTAAGAAATCAGCAAAACATTCATCTTTGTCTTGTTTTAAGTTGTATAAATCTTTAATGGTCACGTGTCTCTCGATGTAGGCACTAAATTGATGGACAAAATATTCAGTTGTTTCTTCAAAATTCCTCAAAGAATGAGTGGGCAATTGATAGTACCACTCTAATGCCATTCCTCCTAAACTTTTTGGGAACATTTTTAGTAATAGCAAGTCATCATGTGATATATCATGACATGCTATCCTAAACATGCGAAGATGCTCTATGGGATCTTCAGTTCCTTTATATATAGGCAGGACGGGCATGGGAAAGTGCTTAGGGTATGGCTGTGCTACAACTATGGGATCCAAAGGCTGACTACACATCTCTCGATAATTATACGAGGGACGGTAGGGATCTATCTGGTCCATGCGGGAAGCTAACTGTTTCACCATGGCTTCCAGATTACTGGTTTGCCCACCATATTGGTTCGGTAGGGTATTAATATGGGATTTGTGAGCATATGATGGAGGGACATGAAGATTAGATGCTATATTGCTATTGTGTAAATTGTTGGTAGGAAGGGTGTTATGAAGAAGTTTTGAAGTTGTATTATGTTGTATCCCAGATTGTTGAAAATTGGTGTTTGGCTTCATTTTAGGTTTTTGTCGATTTGAAGCATATTGATCAATAGTTTGGCGAAATAAAGCGGTAAATGAAGGTCTCTTTTGTGTGGGAATGATTTTAGGCTCAATAACGGGTTCCTTAGGGGGTTGGGTAACCTATTGTTTTTGCATGTTCTGAATCATAGTGACCATATCTATATTGGATGGTCCAACTTTATCACTTTCTTGATCGACAAAAGACAAAGGATTAGTGTGCACGTTAAACATATGTTCCATGGCTGCTTGAGTGTCACTAATTTGTCCTCTATCAATATGAACTGCCATATTAAGAGCACCAATGTTATTACTAAGAAATTTCTAGAAATGATCTATATTATCAAAAGCAATAGTTTCGTCCGGAGCCATTCTAGGGGATGAGGATCCTTCCTCTTTAACATTTTCTTCTTGTTCATCTACAACAAGCTCATCTTACGGCTGTTCTAGAGTTCCTCCTTCCGGAATTGAATCCTCAGGAAGGACATTTGGGTTTTTTGTTTTGTTTCCTAGCCAATCTTCTTCTTCTTCTTCTTCAGTTTGTTTACCATTCCTAAGTCTAGGCATTGTGCTTAAGTTTAGATTTCAGCAAATATATATATATACTTATATATATATATATGCAACAAGCTTAAGAGGTATATATTTTAATTATATACCTACTATAGTATTTAAAATAAAATGTTTTGGTTTTGTTATGTTTTTGGTTTTTCTTGTTTTTTTTTTTGTGTTTTTATAACAATATTATAAAGATAACAAACAACACACTAAATGCAAGAAATAATAATAATGAAAGCAATGATCTAGTTTTCTATAAACAATTTATAAATATCATTAACGGGCTCAAGTTCTTCGGGAGTCATGAAATGTTCTTCTTCAAATTGAAAATTTTCTTTCAAGAATTTGACAAAAAGTGCTATAGTGATATTATCTGTCTCAGACTCTGGTTGGTAGAAATAAAGTTCGTGGCAATACTCTCGATATAACACAGCTCTAGGAACTCTCCTCCACCTTTCCCTATCCATAAGAATGACCTCTTGGTCTTCTACATGACCTAGGAATTGGTGTATAACAGTTGCGTTCTCGAGGTATTCCTCGAAGGTGAACAATTATGAAGACACAAGAGCTCTCCTATAAGCTAACCACCTATGGCAAGCTCTCTGAAGTTCATGATAAAAAATGAGTTGATGAGGATCCAGGATTCTATCTAGGGCAAACCTCTTAATTTGCCTAAGTTCGGTTGATCTAGATGAAATAATACCCAATCTCCTATTAAGTTCGTCCCACAAAGGTGGAACTCTATATGTTTGAGATAGTCTAAGCAAAGAATTAAACTCTATGGCTATTATTTGATTTTCAACATTAATGGTGACAACTAGTCTTTTCTTAGGAGCTACCATCTAAACATGATATGCAACTTAACGATTTTAAATGCATCTATGTTTTTTTGTTTTCAAAAGGTTTTAGTTTCACGTCGGGTTCACCAAAATGTATCGCTCCAAATTTTTCGCACCCTTACCTTCAGGCTATAGGATCCGTGCCCGAAAGGGGGATGTGAAAAGGATGGGACAATACCTCGGAATGAGAGGCCCTTTGAAGGTCCCGCCTCTCGGGGGAGGTGTATAAGGGTGAATTTTCGATGGATGGTGGGTTCACCAGGAAACTTTTGAATGGCAGTTTCCACGCCTAGGTTGGGAATGTGTTTGATGTGTTCAATTTTAGCTTTAATCATCCAAGTCCTAGGTTTGGCCAAATGAATCTAAGCTAAGCTATATGAAATGCTGATTTAAATGAATACAAAAAATAGAATTAAACAGAAAATACAGGAAATATACTAGATTAGAAAAAAGCCATACCGATCCGGATGTCTGATGGAGGTTCTAATTTTTGAAGCGAGTCCAGGATCGCCTCGATTTGACGAGGATCGTCTGCGATCGGACAGGATCGTCTGAGATCTGACGAATTCGTCAGATGAATTCGTCAGAGACCTGCAATCAGAGAAATAGACATAGAACATAGAAAATGCAGCAATACTAACGAGAGGAAAATGGTGTAAAATGACAATATAGATACTAAAACGATAATTACGAATAGAAATTCAAGTAAATTATAGTATTCTAATGACAAATTATGATCTTATCATGCACTTAAGCTATATGGGTGAACTCCAAAATGCAGAATAGCAGAAAATAACAATAAACTGATCTAAATGCAGAATGAAACAGTAGACAAAAAGAGAAAAGTGCAAACTATGGGCACTAATTGCCCCCAATGTTGACTGTAGTCGAAATCGTCTGTAGAGTGCGAAATCATCTCGAATTGGGGCGTGATCATCCGAGATTGTACAAGATCATCTGCGATGATCTGAGCTTGCTCCAGCTGAAGAATAACAGAGTTCCTACAAGAAAACTCGAAAAGGGACAAAGGCAAACAGGAGTCTAAGACATTCTAATGCATGTAAAACTCGAAGTGCAGTAAAATTCAGCCGGGGGAATGTCAAGGGGAGGGCCTAAGATTAAATAGGCATAGGAAGGAGGTTGGGAGGTTGGAGATCATCCCAATTTGGGAGATCTCCAATGGGGGAGGTCTCTAACGGTGCAGACATGCTTTTGCCCAGGTTAGAGACGTCGTTGAAACAGAAGCTAATTATGAAAAATTAGTTTTGGGACGAAATCGTCTGGACGTTCTGCTCCAGATGAATTCATCCGATCTAAGGCGATATCGTCTGATCGGCGATGATATCGTCCAACGGTCACAACAAATCCTAAAAATGGTGCAGAAAACGAGGAAAGCGGTTTAACAGGCGATTCGGGGTTAAAATTTGAATTTTGAATTATTACTAAAGTAATTTTAATTATTTGCTAAGGGTTACTATGCGCCAATTTTAGGGTGCTACAATAGGCCTACAAAGCCCCTGTGGATAAATTACTAGCAAATCTTGAATGGTACAACATAAAGGCACTCCCTCGATCATCGAATCATTTTGTAGAAACTATGGCCTCCTTGGGGTCATTAATCCCGTAAGACCCTTCTGGTGAAATGACAACCATTCAAGTCAAAACATTATCGCAATCTATGATGGAGCGTGAAAGCTCTAACCTAACACCAAGAATCCACCTTATCCAGATTGAACCATCTCAAGATAGGTTCTCTCGAATCCACGATAGTCTAAATCATGCAAAGTGGGGGTCCTTGTTCTCCCCGACCCCTCTTAATAGCAACACAACACTATTATTACAAGTTCTTTCCCACTCAGTTTTTGCTAGGGACGAACTTCAAGAGGGATTGGTCATTCATACCATCAAGGTTTCTGATTAGCAGGATTGGTACGCACCCATAAGAGACTATCTCAAGTTAGGTAGCCTCCCACTTGGATTGTCGCACACCACAAAAATATCATTAAAAAAGAAAGTAGCAAAACATGTCTTGCTAGGAGATATTTTGTATCGTCAAAGCTATGAAGGGATCCTCATCCGTTGCTTGGACCATCAGGATTCCACTTGGGTGATCACCCAAGTGCACGATGGTACGTGTGGTGGCCACTTCAATGGTATGGCCATCGTAAAGTGCATTCTCCACATGGGCTATTATTGGCCATCTTTAGAGTGAGATTGTTGTGTGTATGTGTGGAAGTGCATGAAGTGTCAACACCATGCTAACTTGACACACGTACCTTCTAAGGCCTTACAGCTGATCCAAATGGCTTGGCCGTTCTTGTAGTGGGGCTTAGATCTAATAAAAAAGATCTCTCCTGTGTTGTCAGGCCATCACACATTTATCATAACGGCCACAAAGTATTTCACCAAGTGGGTGGAAGCAATTTTGCTAACCTCTATGACTGGGCCCTGCATTGTGGATTTTATTTTACATAATATCATGTCATTTTGGTATTCCATCCAAGATCATCTCAAATAACGGGACGTCATTTAAGAACAAATATGTGTGTGCTTTGACAACAAAGTACAAAATTCAACATAGTTTTTCAACACCCTATTATCTGTAGGCAAATGGGCAAGCAAAGGCATAAAACAAAATGCTAGTTACCATCCTTAAAAATATGGTCACAGATAGTCATAAGGATTGGTACATTCAAATACCACTTGCTCTTTGGGCTTATCGCACTAGCATTCGGACGCCCACTAGGGCAAATCCATTTTCATTGGTGTATGGCTCCGAGGAAGTCATACCTCTCGAATTAGAAATACCTTCCCTATGTATATTAATGCAAGAGTTCATCAATGATGACACTGCACGACAGGCCCGGTTAGACTATCTTACGTTGCTCGATGAACGACGCATCAATACTCTCGATAATTTACATATCTATCAAGAGCGACTTAAGAAAGCATACAACATGAAAGTTCACTTGAGGGACTTTCAGGTTGATGACTTGGTCTTAAAAGAGAACCAACAAAATTATAACTTGCCACCCCATTTAAGGGACAAATTCATGGCAAATTGGTTAGGTCCTTATGTCATAGACAATAAAATAGGACCTAGAACATATCGGCTCACCTCTCTTGAAGGAATCAAGGAACTAGAACCCTTGAACATTAGTCATTTGAGGTCATTCCACATTTAAAAGAGTCTTAGCCCACCCCAAAAGCTCCAAGGATTCCCATGATATCTTGGTCAACCCAAAAATGCCCCAAAGGGGCCCATAATCTCTTTGGTCACCCCAAAAAGCTCCAAGGATTCCTACAATCGCTTGGTCAACCCAAAAATGCTATAAAGGTGCCCATAATCCCTTTGGTCAAACCAAAATCTCCAAGGATTCCCACAATCACTTGGTCACACCAAAATGTCCCAAAGGTGTCCATAACCCCTTTGGTCACCCCAAAAAGCTCCAAGGATTCTCGCAATCGCTTGGTCAACCCAAAAATGCCCCAAAGGTGCCCATAACCCTTTAGTCAAACCAAAAGCTCGAAGGATTCCCGCAATCGCTTGGTCACCCCAAAATGCCTCAAAGGTATCTATAAATCCTTTGGTCAAACCAAAATCCCCAAGGGTTCCCACAACCGTTTGGTCACCCAAAATGCCCCAAAGGTATCTATAATCCCTTTGGTCCAAACCTCCAAGGATCCGAAAGAATCACTTGGACTGCACCCACTCGAGATAAACCAACCATAACAAATTTAAAAAAAAAACAATAAAATAATAAAAAATAACAAAAAAATTGCATCTCACTTCCATGCATACTCCTAAAAATCAAAACACAAAAAAAAAAAAAAACAATAAGTTGCATTAGGCATCGCAAAAATACATTGCATATTTGTTGGTCATACAGGTCAAATGCACCATAGATTGTAATTACTCGGCAATTCCATCATTTTACACATTTTTCCACTTTGTAAATAGTCCAGCAAAAATAAATGCCATCCACATTTTTCACCATATCATAATCAGTTGTATTCTAATGTATCCAGGGCTTTCCTCATTCAGCTGTATTTAGATTTCTAGCCAAAAACTATACAAATTCAGATAGATTTTTACAAAGGTAGATTTTTACTTGGATCACACCTTGTTACATCACATCCCAACACAAGTTAAAACACATAAAAAAATTCCCAAGTTGTGTAAATGCAAGACAAAACCTACAAAGCAGTCTAGGATACCATATGTGAAACGTTATCCTACTCATCCCCCTGTGCGAATGGTTCAAGAATGCTGAGAATTGACAAAAGGACAAGCTCTTCCCTATCCAATTCCCCATAATAAATAGTGGTTTTCACCACTATCAAAAATCCCCAAAACACCTTTGATCCCCAAAGCCATAATGATTCATACACGTCCCTAAAAAGGATGGGTAGTCATCCCCAAGGCCTAAAAATATCAATGTCATTCACAAGCATAATCCCAAAAGTCCACCATCAAAAATCTTGAAACACCTGTGATCCCCAAAGTCATAAGGATTTGTACTACATGCCCCTGATAAGGATGGGTAGTCATCCCCAAGGCCTAAAAGATTAATTCCATTACATAATAAGATCCCCAATCACCTTTGGTCCCCAAAGTCATAAGGATTCGTACTACACATCCTTTAACAGGATGGGTAGTCATCCCCAAGTACAAAAGGATCAATGCCAATCACAAGCCAAAAACCCACGAGCTCAACTTGGAAATCGAAATGCAAAATATAAATCCTCAAAAGGCAACAATAAAAATAATAATAGTGGTTATCACCGCTACTCAAACCCCTTGCTCAAGAAAAAAATTAAAAGAGAAAAATAAATAGTGATTTTCATCACTATGTATGAGAGCAAGTATTCTAGCAAGTTGAGCAACCGAAAGACGCCTGAGCTTGAATCCCTGAAATTCTTAGCATTCAAAAAACCATTTAGGTGATCCTCATTATTGGTTTGGTGGATAGCCTACCTGGCAATGGCGGTATCCTAAATGCATGATGATATGTATATCACATTAGCTTTGCGTGTGTGTAGACCAATGTTTGCATGTGGATGAGCTAGCTTATGGTATTCTAGATTGCAACGTAAATTAATCTTACTAAATACAACAAAGAAGTTAGTGGAGCTAATTAGGTGATCCTCAGTATAGGTTTGGTTGATAGCCTATCTGGCACTGGCGGTATCCTGACAACTACCACATAAACAAATTCAATCACACACATAGGGATGTGAAATAACTTGGTCAAACTCAAGTCTGATTCGTACCTTGTTCAAAAGTCTTGTGAGATGTACAGTTTTGGCTAGTTAGTTAAAACATTTGTGTCTCAGAAAAAGCCTTAACTACATTCTAGAACCCCTATGGTATCCATTCTTACATCACCATCAGAAAATACAAACAAAAAATATTACACATACAAAGTCGTTCCACAAAACAATCACATAGTACGGAAAGCCATCAAATTCTATATAGTCTATGGTGCCATAGCCAAGTTATCAAAAAATCATTTCATCCATTCCATATGCATACATCATATAATTAGAAATAGTTGCATTCATAAAAACATATGCATACATCAAACGTAAATAAATATGCATAAAAGTAACAAATAAATCATGACAAGTGTATAATAAAAAAGAAAGTCCTATATATATATCACCAAAAATGCTTGAAGGCTACAATAATTTGGTCCTCTGAAAGAGCACAAAAATCAAAAACTCAAAAACCCCAAGCCTAGGGAGTCGACCACCATGATCACGTAGGATCGGTGTGACTGGAACTACCCCCAGTGGTGTGGGTCCTATGGGACCTCTCAGGGTAGCTGCTGCTAGCCCCCACATCATGCCCACTAGTGCTACCCTCACCCACCTGCCTATGATGAGAGGATGCAGACTACTCTATCTCACTACCTCTCGTACGACGTGATGATCCACCACTAGTAAGCTTAGGTAACTATCCATGGAGGTAGATAATCTCTGCCTCCAACTCCACCCGACACCGACCCCAATCCACATCTTGTCGGTAGTACACAGCCAATGCGTCATCTTGCTATGCCAACTAAGCCCATAGTTTATCATTCTCAATGTTGTGCTCCTCATCCTATCTCCATAGTAGGTCCTCCAATCATGCTATCTCAACACAAAACCTAACCTCCATGCCCCTTGGGACTGCCTGAGGCATGGGCATCTCCTGTATGGTAGGATGCTCCAGCACCCATTTCTCTAAGATGTCCTGTGTATCCGACTACTCTAGAACCCCTAAATCATCCCCAGTCAAGTTATCTACCTCCACCATATTCACATCATCGAGCAGATCCCCCCAACCCTCCATCGGTGCCTCCGCACCCCCACCACCTAATGCTACTGCATCTAGACCTCCTAGATGCCCCTCACCCTGCCATTAGAGCATCATCCACCACTGGTCATCCTATGCAGTCACCCTGACATTGTCCACATCAGGGACATCAATCACTACATTCGAATCCTCACCCAATGGCTCAATAATCAGCCATGCTAGAGTTTGCTCATCACCCCAACACTGATAGATCAAGGGCTCACCAGGAAATCCCTAGTGCACCCCAAAATATTGAGTCACCCAAATGTACAGGAAGTACTCTTGCTCGATCCCATGTCACCAAATCAACCACCTCCCCTTATGCACCCATCGAAGCCACTCCCCAGCCTCAGGCCAAGCTGGACATTCTCAGTATGGCCACTAGAATACCTCCCCTGGAGCAAGATGCAAGAAGGCATCACATAGTGCCCTATGACACCTACCCACCACTGACTTTGCCCCTGCTCCTTGGACATCTGCCATAGAGTAGCATATCCAATCTCCCTATCCACCATCCCCCCCTGAGTGGTCCAAGGAAACCCCTGTGGCCGCTCCACAACTATGTGCTGCCACCCCCATCACTACAATGGGTAGCTACATCCAATCCCCTTCTGCCATTGATAGTGGACCTCGTACAGCTTGTCATATAGTTGTGCCAGTAGTGTTTGACCCCACCTCATAATTAGTGGCATTGCCATCGGGTACTCCACAAGTCTGAACACTACCTCAAGTAGGTTCCAAGGGAACCTCGCACTTGAGGAGTCGGGAAGCAACATGTTGGAGATGAGGGTCATAAGTAACGCATGCCTCACCCCCAACATACCCTTATCAAACCACCACCACACCAGAATATTGCCAATCAGGTAGTCCTCATCTCCCCTCTCCATCACCCCATCCACCCCCATCTCTGTTGCATGCCCAAAGCATCGTGTCAGTATCGCCGTTCACTAATCAAGAGGAGTCATCCAAATGGACAGTCTGTCTATCAAAATTCACAAAATCCAATACACGTCCTCCAGATTCACTGTCATCTCCCTTGTTGGGATATGAAAGGTGTTGGTGTGGGGATCCCAAAAATTGATCAGGGCAGTCAGATATGCCTGATCCCCCACCACAGGCTCCAGACGCGTCACCTACTTGAGCCCAAGGGCATCAAGCCACTCCCAGTCTACCATAGTTAGTGCATCTTGCACATAAAAAATACCGTTGACTGACGGTACCGACTCTTCACAACATAAAAAACAAAAACACCACAAAACCATTAAAACATGACAACAAAACAAATGTACAGTAGTGTACACAAAATAATAAAACAACAAAAAACAATTAGGGTTTCAATATTAATTTAAACAAAAACATTCAAATAAATTGTACAGATGACAAACAATGTACAAAAATGTACAACCAAATTACAGATCAATCAACTAAATTGTACAATCAAGAAAAAAAATCAAATCAAACAAACAAAATCATACTAGGGTTTTTAACCTTACGTGTGGACAAAAAAATCAAAAACAAAAACATTAAAACTATACTAGGGTTTTTAACCTTAAGTGTAAACAAAAAAATCAGAACAACAAAAAAAATAATCTAAGGTTTTTAACCTTATTATGAACACAAAAAAAAAATTAAACTACAAAAATCATCTAGGGTTTTTAACCTTAATGATGAACAAAAAACAAATTAAACAAAAAAAATCATCTAGGGTTTTTAACCTTACGTGTGGACAAAAAAATCAAAAACAAAAATATTAAAACTATACTAGGATTTTTAACCTTAAGTGTAAACAAAAAAATAAAATCAAACAAACAAAATCATACTAGGGTTTTTAACCTTACGTGTGGACAAAAAATCAAAAACAAAAACATTAAAACTATACTAGGGTTTTTAACCTTAAGTGTAAACAAAAAAATTAAAACAACAAAAAAATCATCTAGGGTTTTTAACCTTAATGATGAAAAAAAAATAAATCAAAACAACAAAACTTCAAACTAGGGTTTTTTAACCTTATTATGCACAAAACAAAACAAATAAAACCACAACATTCATTTAGGGTTTTAACCTTAATATGACAATGAACAATGATAAAATGCGAGTTTTAAAAATTCATATAAAAACAAACAAAAAACAAGAAGGAAGGAGCACCTATCGGTCTCACCTCGGCTCTGCCACTCAAGGATCCGGTCCTTGAACTCATGGTGTCTATGAAAATTTGGCAGCGCTTTGCTTCACAAACTAGCACTCTCCTCCCCACAGCTCCAAATCGCCAGAAAAAATAATTGCAAAAGATCCCAAAACCTAGTTTTGGCCCTTATATAGGCTCTTAGGCCTGTACTTGTTCCAACCTAGGATGATCACTCTAGTTAGTGCTCGTACCACCCTAGAAATATTACAAAACTAGTATTTGTCCCACCCTAGGATGATTACAGAGCAAGAAAATCAAAAACAACCAAAACTGCATCCCAAATGCACCAAAAACAACAATAAAACTGTCGAACAAAGGCACCTTTGCGCCTACGATTCTTGGCATAAAAAATCGACATTGGGGTCACAAATTTTCACTATCCTACTCCCTAAAAATGCTACCATCGCCGGAACACTCCACGGGAGGATGGATTTTTGACAATTTCATCCCCAAAAGGTGTCACAAAAAGGGTCAAAACCCACCCAAAAACAAAAATAAAATTGTCGAACAAATGCGCCTTTGCACCTAATGTTCTTGGCATACAAAACTGATGTCGGGGCCACAAATTATCAATATCCTACTCCCTAAGAATGCTACCATATTCGGACCGCTCCACGAGAGGATGGATTTTTGACAATTTTAGCCCCAATAAGCGTCACAAAAAAAGGGTTAAAACCCACCAAAAATAGGTCCGATTGTTGGAAAAATGCATAAGAATTCAATGCAAAACAACTGAAGGCACCCTTACAAAAGTCATATTGGGTCAAGCGACTCATCACTTTTCTCATGTCGGTAATTCCCTCATCAATTCATCGCTTGAGGGGGTAGTCACACTTAGTCACCAATCAACAAGTACACACCCAATCAAGGAAATGGCATGCATTCAAAGAATCATTGACAAATACAATCATGCTCCTACTTGGGGCAGCAAACAAGCAATAATCATAAGCTGATCAAACACTTGGCATTCTAGAATCATGAACTCAAGGTTCCCATAGACAAAATGTTGCACCCTTTGCCTATTCATGACTGAACAATGTACATGATCAAGTAACACCTCACCGAAAAAGGTTAACACTTGAATTAAGCTCCTTAGCTCGTCAAAAGCAAGGATTCAAGAATGCATGCCCTTTCCATACTTGCAGCATGAAAAGTTGGTTAGGTTACTAAGAAACCCTAATCATTGAGTGTTTTGGTTATATATTTTTGCTCAAAACTACGCCACACACAATGCATCCCAAAAAGGGGAATCTGTAGACACCAAAACAACACCAATCTACTCATGTGGCTATAAGCAGTGACTGAATTGGCATACGTAGCCCCTAGGGCAGACCCAAGAGGTTAAAAAATGGTCATAACCACTCCTAAAGTAGTTTTGGAATGTCAGAGATCAATTTGGCACCTTTCAAGTAGCTTGCTCCCTCTCGTTCCACCCTGGGGCGATTAGAATGCTATTTGCCCCACCCCGGGACGATTAGCAGCAATCACTCCAAGGTGGGGAAAATAGTAGGTTTGATGGGTAAAAATTCAAAACTTAACAAATGGCAGCCCAGATCCACCACTCAATTCCACATTCAATGCATGGGAGTGTGAATGAGCATTTCAAAGCTCAAAGAGGCAGTCATGGAGCCCTTAATCAGGGAGGAATCTTCTCTCCCCTGACAAGGCATGATGGCCAAGTGGTGCCCCTACATGCACATTCAAAGCAGACCTTTAGGTCTATAAAATGGTGAGTCTTCTCACCCCAAATATAGGATAGATCAGGAGCATTTGGAGTAATGGAGTGCTGCAAAATTATATCCTCATTCTCATTGTGCTTCCTACATACTTAATCTCCCTTTTGGAAGGGAGGTTATTGGGTGAACATTGGGAGCATAATTCAGACCCAAAACCCAAAAAATTTCATTCCGTTCTGATAAGTTTTGATCACTTTTTTAGTTATTTCATGTATGCATTAACCGGAGGCCTTGGGGATTGCATGTTTCCCTCCATATACATGTGCTATTAATCATTTGTTGTTTCTATGTATGTAGTATCTCAACATCAAAGGGGCATAAAGGAACTAGGAACATATTCATGCAAGCAACGGTGACATTTGGCCCACCCATTTCTAATGTGGACACGTGGAAGATCCCGAAGCGAAGCGCACCGTCCGTTGGTGTAACAAAATTGTATCGAATGCTCTAAGCCCCTGAAAAATGGGGGGAGACATATTGTAACCTGATCATAAGAAAAATTAATAAAATATGTTGCACCTTTATCTTTTCTTTACATCTCATTTCATTCATGCTTCACTTTCCATTTTTCATGCACTTAGTGTTTCGTTAATACAACTTATTTTGTTTGCATCGCACCCGGTGTGCATGTGCTTCCATATCCAAGTGCTTTCACAATGACAATCCTAAAAATCCCCACATCATTAAACTAGCCACAAGCCTTTCACCCAAATAGTACACTTTATTCACCATTTTCCTTTGAGAGTATATTAGAGTTTTTACATGGTCCTACAAGGATAAGCTAGACCTCTATCCCTCACTTATAGTCCAAAACCTCATGCTAGAGAAATATGCCAAACTCATAATACAAAAACTATGATGTATGCATCCAACAGTTGCATTATTAGTCAAATATGAGCTACAAAATCTCTTAGATGTAGATTTTATAATACCAATAGATTACCTCGAATGGGTCTCTAACATGGTTCCAGTAACAAAACCATACGATGAAGTCCGTATCTGCACTAAATTTTGTGATTTAAATAAATCTTGTCCCAAAGACAACTTTCCACTACCTAAAATTTACTCACTCATTTATTCTATTGCAATCCATGATATGATCTCCCTCATGGACGGATTCTCTAGTTACAACCAAATCAAGATCAACCCTGCTGATCAACACAAGATATCATTCACAACCTCTTGGAGGAAATTTTGCTATAAGGTCATGCCTTTTGGCCTTAAAAATATTGGGATGACTTACCAGCACATAATGAATTACATATTTCATGATTTCATGCACAAAACCATGGAATATTATGTATATGACCTCATTGCAAAGTCTAATAAATACTCACAACACCTAGAACACAATATCTACCTTAACCCAAAGAAGTGTGTCTTTGGAGTTACCTCAGGTAAAATATTAGGGTTCATTATCACTCAATATGGTATTGAGGTAGATCCTAATAAAGCAAAGGCCATCATCGAGATACCCCCACCTAATACCTTAAAAAAACTATTCAGTCTCTAGGGCAAGATAACCTCCATTCCTCGCTTCATTGCACAACTGTCAGACAAGTGCAAACCATTCAATCATATTTTGTAAAAGGGAGTCAATTCCAAATGTGATGAAAACTATCAACAAGCCTGTAACACCATCAAAACTTACCTCACTTCCCCACCAGTTATGTCTCCCTCACACCCATAGCTACTGCTAATTTTATACATTTCAGCCATAGATTTTGTGTTCGGTACTTTGCTAGCCCAAAAGAATATGCTCAACAAAGAGCAAGCCATATACTACATGATTTGTATGATAGTTAGTTACAAAACCAGATACGGGTACATGGAAAAGCTTTGCCTAGTTGTAGTCTTTGCTACCTAGAAACTTCACCACTACATGTTAAACCACACAACCTTTGTCATCACCCAAGACAATCCCCTTCCATACATGATGAACAAAAGCTATCACAAATCTTGAATGGTAAAATCGATCATACTACTAACTAAATTTGACCTAGAGTTCATATTGCAAAAATACATTAAAGGACAAGTCATTGCAAATCAACTTGTAGAAGCTCCCTTGCTTGATGACCAACCTCTCCTCATTTAGCTTCCTGATGATTCCATATTCCACATAACAAAAGCTAAATAATATGTCAAGCCAGAGACACTAGATGACCTAACCCTATTCTTTTATGGTTACTGATGCCTTCACACTGGGGGTGCAGGCATTGTTTTCTTCACACCATAAGGGGAACCACTTACCTTCTCATTTACTTTGGACTTCCCTTGTAAAAACAACAATGTAGAATATGAAGCCTTAACCCTTGGATTAAAAAAATTCCATGCCATGCACATAAAATGCCTCCACATCATAGGTGATTCCCTATTGATAGTGAACCAAGTGAAAGAGATCTAGCAATGTCATTGTCCAGAAATACAAATAGTTTGCACAACAATTGCTTTCCTTATTTGAGTGGTAGGATATTGAATCCACTCCATGGTCATCAAAATATTTTGTGGATACAAAGGCATGCTTAGGATCATTGATCCTATAAAACCCATCATCAAACACCACATTTATATCCATCCATACACTCACCTGATATGCTATATCACCTACATCTCCCGTAGATGATGATGGTGGCATTCACATGGTCAATACCAAACCACATGACCCCTAGTTTGTGCAAATTAAATATTACATACAGTTAGGATTCCTACCATGCAACCTACCACATTCTCATCACGGAGCATTCAAATAAAGAGTGATACACTATACATTGCTAGGGGATATCCTCTATCATCGTAGCTATGATGGCATCCTATTACATTACCTATAACCCCATGAATATCAATGGGTTGTACAAGAAACCTATGATGGTACTTGCGATGGCCACTTCAGTGATATGGCAATCACCAAATGCATCCTTCACATGGGATATTACTATCCAAATATAGAGCACGATTGTTGTGAATATGTGAGGCACTGTGTCAAGTGCCAATAGCATGCAAACCTCACAAACCTTCAATCTCAAGCGTTCCAAATAATCTAGTCCTATTGACACTAAAATGTTTAGCCACATTTTTGAGCCAAGTCCACATTTTCCCTGTGTGCTCCATTCCTATGGGGTGCACTCCAATTCACCCAGGTGCACTAGTTGTGTGCCCCAAGCCAAACCAATGTGCTCCACTCCAATGGAGCATGGACCCCCCCTATGCGGGAACACAAGGCCATGTGCTCACCTTTAGCCATGTGCCCTATTAAAGGATGGGGTGCACATAGTCCCTTAGGGGCACACAAGGTAGTGTACCCCACTAATGGTCTATGCACTCCACGGGGAGGTAGAGCACATGATAGTCCCTTGGGGTGCACAAGGTTGTACACCTCAAAGTCTAGTATGCACCTTGCCTTGGAGCACACAACTTTAGTCATAGCGTACAAGGTTATGCATCCCATCCAACCGAATGCACTCCACTCTTGAGTGGAGCATACAACATTTGCTGAAGCGCATAAGGCTATGTTCTCCACCCCTATTGAGTGTGCTCCACTCTAGATTGGAGTGCACTACCTTAGTTGGAGTGCACAAGGCTATGTGTTCCATCCCTACCAGTGCACTAATGTCCAAGCAGGCACACAAAGTTGCACACCCATATTTGGGTTATGTGCTCCACTATGGGGGAGCACACAATGTCAAAAGAGGGTGCATAGTGTGTGCACCCCATGGATGCAAGCACACTCTACCTCCTCGAAGGTCATGCAAACACAGAACCCTATGCACCCATTTTGAAAGTTGTGCACCCCACTCCCCAAGGGAGTGCACATGCAAAAATTAAATCCAATGTGCCTCAAGCAAGTGCATACCTACCTGCACCCCACCTCAACCAATGGAAAACTACCATGGATCCCACTCTTTTTGGGTAGTCATAATTTGTTCATTGAAGTGAAGAAGCGATGGTCAATGTGGTACGCCCGACCAATACCAGCATCTCATGATAGGGGAAAATGTATAGGTTCCATCTACTATATTTTATATACCTATTATAAAGGAAGGTGGTGACCATTTTTTTGCACCATCCACGCATGCAGAATTGTCTATCGACAAGGTTGAGTGAAGTGAAGAAAGCATAAAGAAAAATCATAGCTAAAGGGGGGGCAAATAATTCATAATAATTTGAGAAAAATTGCATCTACCAGCTCCCTGATCTCTAATGCATCGCTTGTCTAGAAGAGAATCAATGGAATTACTAGAGCATGGTCGATTGACAAGAGGCCAGGGAGGGCGCAGAACCCCAAGGTGTTCAAAAATTTTCTAGACTCCAGCAAGGATATCACCAAAGAACAACAAAGAGAGGTGGAAGGAGTCACCATATACTTTTTCAATTCCATGGAGTAGGATAGCCAGTGCCACCTGATACTTTTGAGGGATCTCGACATGCAGGCTTATTAGGACAATAACATACCTACCCCTGTCTATAATAAATGGAACCTGAACCTTGGTCAGATAACTTGTCCAAAGGTGTACCACTCCTTCAATATGCTAATGTGGCTCACAGTTTCCTACGACTCCAGAGCATGCACCATCTATGAATTCAATGGTTAGGCAGTAGCTTGGATATCAGTCGATAAGATTCAATAGGTTTTTGGTTTAGCCATCACTTTCAGGATGGTGGATTTCAATATATTGGCCCTTCAAGCTAGTTACATGATAAATATGACATTCCCCAGAGCTTGTTGAAGAGGGGGAAAGTAAGACCAACATATTTCCCCATAAAAATTTCATGCTCCATCCTTGGGTACAAGATTACACTGACATGATCAATATAGCCCTGGGAGTGAAATATTTGGAGCCTATCACTAAGGAGGTGATGTTTTTAATCCTCCAATGTAACCGAACAGACAAGACCCCTCTCTATCAATGGGAGGATGTCATCAATGAAAAAATGGATGAGGAATTATAGTTGTTCTAGGAGGCCATGATGGCCAATAAAAGGGAGATGCCTCCCTTCTCATACTATTATTTTTTCATTCATCTATTTATTACATAATTGGACAAGGCCTTGATGGCCCAAATAGGGGGGGTAAATGCGCCCACCGTATAGGATAGACTGATATGCATCTAGGAGGAGTGTTCCAACTATACAACCTTCTTTGAGAAGGTCCTCCCTATGGTACACTTTTGGCTATGTGGGAATTTTCTTGAAATAATCATGATAGGGGTCAAGGAATTTCTATGCTAGGAAAAATTAGGAGACTACTTTTACGTAGAATAATTCTCCTATATCAGAATTTACGGGTCAAAACTACCCTCGAAGGCACTACCTTTTCACTGCCTGACTTCCATAACCATCCTTGAAATCACTCGATAGATGGCTGAGGAAGTGAATATTAGACACATGAGGAAGAAAGGACCGGTAAATTGGATGCCCATCCCCTATACAATGGGACATTACACCTATCTTGGCCACTTTGCTCCATTGCGAGCCATCTGGAATATGGATACTTACTACTTCCCTGAGGTAGCTTTGAGATATTATGACTCAGATTGCCACCATAGGAGAGAGGTTACCAGTAAGCTGGCCCTCCTGGCAGTCACACACATTGGTGATTATTTTGAAGACACGATGCAAGAGGCCTTCAAAAATAATCAGACACTAGTTTTGATATGGAGGATGCCCAAGGACCAACGTCCTTACAATATATTGGAGGTTGTTGGTGATTACAATTCCCAATTTAAGTTACATCAAGGTTGCTGGTGGACAATATGACCCCATTAGTTCCAAAAGCTCCTCCTAAAGAATTCAAGGATCCCAACCTCCAAATAGCTCAACAAGATTCTGACCTCTTTGAGGTAATAATGAAAATCATTGACGAGTAGGCCAAGATTCCCTCCTCTTCTACTTCCCCTGTTACCACTTCAAAAGGAAAGGAGTTGGTCATTGGCTCTTCCAAATAGACTACTGCCCCATTAGAATTAGCTTTAATAAGTCCACATGAGCAAGGAAAATTGGCAGAAATTCAGCCCTTGTGGTATTCCACCACCTTGGTGATAAATCAAGAGGAGCATCAAATTAAGCCAAGGGTGATGAAGAAGATAGCACAAGCTGGAGGGTTATCCAATATTTTAAGGGGTTACAAAGTGCAAAGTCTCATGCACTCCCCTACCCATAAAAAGGCAAGGACTGAATCCTCAGATTAGGGAGTGGAAAATTTTATGATGGCTAGGGTCACCGACACTTTCCATTTCACAACTGACAAAGAAGATCATATCCAGGATATTGAAGAACAAATATCTCCAAGTAATGGTATATTCAGGCACGGGGGAGCAGCTGGACAAGAAACCATCGATACACTTGTTGCCTCTTTTGATATCTCCTTGCCACATAACATGAGAGAGGCCACCATAGATACCAACAAAGGTGTCATTTGAGCATATGTCACGCCCATCCAAATAATAAAATCATAGGTGGCCACCCAAGCATAGGTGACTGAATCAGTAGAAAAGGAAATGAAAGGATGGGGAGCCAAGTCCATTGAGGTTGAGCCTCTACAAATCAAAGTTAAGCAACTTCAGGCTGAAGTTGATAAACTAAATATGCCATCTCCTTGCACGACACAGGCTAGCATCCAACTCGGGCTGATGGATAAGTTCAAAAAGGAGATGAAGGAAAAAATCCAAGTTAAAATGGGAGATCTAGAGTCCATCCTAATAGATATCTACGCTATGATATGAGTAGTAGGCCTCATATAGGAGAATTTACAGTGTGGGAGGTAAATTATAGATACAATCATGCCAATATATAAGAGATTTTAGGAGGACTATGTACCTATTTTTGGGCTATCGGTTGTTCTAGTAGATGAGTCCCTATGCTTCTTTGATGAATAATACATCAAGGTCTCCTTATTTTTGTAGAATGAGCAAAATTGATGCCAGTGGGGCCAAGAGGTGGCATAATCTGAATATGATGCCAATGATGAGTTGGCTGATTGCAACCTCACCATCGAGGATTTTGGATGAGAACTAGTCATCAAGGATTTTGTTTTTCAAAAGATCTAGAATTTTGATTTGGAGTCTGGTGATAAGCCATTCAAATTTTTTACGGCTTTGGTGGAAATGGTAGACCACCTTTGCGAGTTTACCAATAATAATGGATTGTGGGCTAAAGATCGGGTAGTGGAGGCCACCCAAGATTTGAACCTGCTCCTCTTCTCTTTGACCTTTCATGACAAGGCTTAGGAATTTATTGACCAACCCATTAAAAACCACAAGGAATGAGTAGGTCCCACCACTACCACTACACACACCCCAGGAGGACCACAACCACCAGTGCAAGGTAGAACTAGCGGGAGTGCACAACCTTCGCCTGTGTAAAGGGAATGTGGGATACGTGGCCTTTTTTGAGTGCATCCTAGGCTTAGGTATAGCATGATCATTCCAGTAGGGTGGGCAGTCACAAAAATCAAGCAGCTCATGCTATAAGAAGGAGAAGACTTCTACAACACACAAGGATTGAACCCCTAAGAGAGAAAATCTAGGTATAACATTATATGTTGTCTAAGTCATATTTTCTCTTGTGTTTCCTATGTTTTTTTCTTACCGCCCTTCCTTCCACCATATTCAGGGATTACCAGGTATTTGTTCACTGAGATCATTTCATGTTGAATGTGCCGAGTTGGATACTCTTACATCATTGCAATCAAGACATAGAGGAATATCCCCTTTGTTACATTATTTGAATGGGGGTTTTATTGTAAATCATCGACATAGAAGACCCTAGCACTCTCCTAGGCCTATTTTATATAATATCCTTATATTAATACAAAATACAACCCAAGCCTAGTTTATCTTCTGTGTTTTATGGTTTGTGTGATGCTCATTCATGTGTTCTTGCAATCAAAACCCATGGATGAGTCTTTCTATTTTTCCAGTTTAATCATTTTGTTTACTTTACATTATTTGACTAGGATAAAATGAACTGGTTCCTCTTGCTTTAATCTATCTAAAGTCATCTATAAACTTGCTATGACTCTGTAATGGATAAGGCACCGGTCTTGGTTTAATGAGCACTCATGTTAATAGGTTTGGTCACCAAAAATTATTAAAACAACTAAATAACATTTTGTCTGGCATAGTGGGCATGTGCATTATACATTAGACGAACCCACCATCTAGGGTTTCCTTACCCAACCTAGTTTCTCTTGAGCTATCCAAAGTAATATTTTCCTAGGTTAATAAGGTGGATCCACCAGAATCCACAGTGTTGGTTGTGTTTATAAGAGTTTCCTGTGATGTGACAAATCTTCCAAGGGTAAGCGATGATGAGCATAAAAAATGCTCATATTTTGTATACATTTTCTTGATTATTATGTGGATGTATAATAAGGATTGCATATGTTTATGAATGATTATATAATTATTTTATGAAATTATGCATGTTATCTAACTCGTGTTTTCAGTGTGTTTTTGTGGAATTGTAGTTGATTTAGTCAGATTTGGATCAGTCGAGGTTTTTTCATGGACCTAGAACTTTGTTTCTTTCAAAATCAATGCAGAGAAGGTAGGTGCCTTCCTCTTCCAGGAAGGTGCCAAGCGTAAGTAGGTGCCTTCCTCTTCCAGGAAGGTGCCAAGTGTAAGTAGGCACCTTCCTCTTCCAAGAAGGCACCAAGGAAAGACAAGCGCCTTCCTCTCCCAAGAAGGTGCCAATAGAAGGCCAATGCCTTCCTCTTCCAGGAAGGCACCAAAGGAAAATAAGTGCCTTCCTCTCATAAGGAAGGCACCGACAGGAAGGTGCCACTAGAATGCAAGTGCCTTCCTCTCATAAGGAAGGCACCGATAGGAAGGTGCCACTAGAAGGCAAGTGCCTTCCTCTCATAGGAAGGCACCAATAGAATATAAGCGCCTTCCTCTTCCAGGAAGGCACCAATGATAGTAAGGAACCTTCCGCATAGAGAAGGCACTCAACATACTTAGGTACCTTCCTCATAGGGAAGGCGCCCCTGTTCTTCACCCGTTGACTAGACAAGCATGATGTGGACAACAGCGACTATTGCAGTTCCAACTCTATGTCATGTAGAGTTAAATCGGGGATCGCACCGATGTATGAGAAAATCCTATCAATTCTAGGCAAAGCATAAACCAATCAATAAACACACCACTATTGGAAATGAATGCCAATTTTAGCAGATGTTGGTCATGTTTACTAGATTGTCTTAGTTTAGTCTAGAATGAATCAACTATTATAACTTCTTTGTAACATAAGATCTGTGGGTGTGCTATATAAACACACGCAGACCTCTCTGAGGATATATAGAATTTTTTTAATAGTAATTATAGAGAGATATATAGAAGAAGCATTGTAATAATTTGATAATTATAATACGGTTCTAAGAGTCTCTAAGTGCGTGTTCAGCTGGGAGGAAGCTGCTGGAGCCTGGGCCCACTCCAAGCCAGTATTTCTTCCCCTATTTTTCCTGTATTTTCTAGATTAGTTTACCATTTTTTTAAGATTGTTTATCGCATTGTTATTTCTAGTATTGCAATAGGTTTATTTCCAGGAATGCATGAATATTTCCTTTCTATAGATTTAATTTTTTTTACGTAAATTATTGAGTGTATGAATGATTGATGATCATTTGAAACACCTCCGAATAGTAGAACTAGCGGACTCATCTCAAGTGGTATTGTAAGCAAATTTTATTCAAGGCCCTTTGCAAGTTTACGAAGCTCCTTGGGTTGATAAATTAAATACATAGGCATGTGACAAAAGTAGGAAAGAATTTAACCTTGTTTGGCCTGCAACATTTTGGCATTGTTGCTAGGGAAGCATCTCAACTAGATTATTTACAATACCTGGAAACCTTCAATCTGACCTTGTATGAGTTATTTGAGAAGAAGAGGACCTAATAGTTGGTTTATAAAAACCAATCCACCAGAACCTGAGTCAACTAAACATTATGAATTTGAATTAGACTCACCCGACCCACCACCAGCAATCTATTGGAGTGAGGAGCCACATTTTATGTAAAGTACCTCCTCATCCCATCAACATGGGGAAGAACGAATCATCATAAATCCCTTGTTTAATAGGACACCCTTAGAGGAAGCCCTGTTATGTAAAGTTGTAGAAGATAAAACGATAACACCAAACAACCTTAGAGCCTTGACTAAAAAAGTCTTAAATGACCATAAGGCCATAAATACTACATTAGATACCACATTTCCTAAAAAAATGGCTGACAATGAAGAAGTCTCATCTGGCTTTAGTTTCTCGATTGATGGAGTAGGAGATACCAAAATGAAAAACATATCCCCTGCTCACCTTAAAACCTTCATAGGATACCCAACTGAGGACCCTGACCTATTTTTATTTAAGTTTGATGTCTTATGCAAGTCTATGGACTACAAATCTGATACACAAAAGCTGAAACTCTTTCCTTCCATGTTGGACGATGCAGCTCTACGGTGGTTCATCGGTCTGGGAGACAAACACATTGCCACTTGGGATCAAATGAAGAATCTATTTTTAGAGCAATACCAAGATTTTGGGAGAGCAAGAGACTCCAAAGAAGAGGCCCTGAGCATGACGCAGAAAGAAGATGAGTCTCTCAAGGAATACTAAGAGAGATTCAACTTCAATATTCAACGATCTCCTCACAAGAAACTATCTGATAAGTCCCTCAAAAGCATCTTTTTGAGAGGACTTACCAATGAATCACTAGAGTATCTTAACATGATTTCTAGAGGTGATGTCTACCAACATGCTATGGAAGAAATCTGAAAACTATGCCAGAACTACTCAAGAAGGAGAGGCAAGCCCACTTCTAGAACCATGAAAGCAACTGCTTCAGTAACGAAGATAGAAATTGGTAACATGCTAGAATATTTAAAGAGCAAAATGCTCTCATCTCTAGCATTGCAGATGGATATGCTACTGTTAGAGAAAAATAAGCAATAAAACAAAGTAGCATTGGCTTATTTCTGTCCAAAATGCATATGGAAGCATGCAAAGAATGCATCCCCAGAGAACAAAGTCATAGTATGCATAGTTTGCAGGCTGAACCATAAAACTCAATTGTGCCTATAACTGCCCAGTAATCAGGAGGATGCTAAACGCACGGATGCCTATTTCATAGGCAATCGAAAGAGTTGGCCACAACCCCTTGCTGGGAATATGCCAATAGAGATTCTGTCATATGGGAGAGGACCATACATGCCCCAAGGCCTGCCTCAACCACCTAACATGGGGTAGTGGGGGCCATAACTCTGGTCCAACACACCCACATCAGTATTCCTGAACCAGTAGCCATGGATGCCATAGCCATATCTTGGGTAGTAGTGGAGAGGTCACACTACGTGGAATCAGGCTCCACAGAATGTAGCACTAGCTCACCCCCAATAGAATTAACTGGTGTTACCAATAGTAATACCTATGTAGCTACTCGCACAATCAATGATAAATCCAAATAATAGGGTGAACCAGCCAGCATACAATGTGGAGGGTGAGATGTATCTGATGTACCATATTCATCTTAGGTCTGGTAAACAGCTAGGAGTAGGAATGCCTCCAATGGTATAAGAGGAGGAAGAGGTAGGAGAAACACCTATTGTAGAAGAGGTGATAGAAGAAATGCCTGAGAGAGCAAAGGCTCCATTTCCCAACCGACTACAAGAATAGAGGAAAGTAATGCAGCTAGAGTTCGATATCTTATCAATCTTGAAGAACCTCACCATGATAATTCCATTATTTCAAGCCATCCGAGATGTTCTGATATATACCAAGGTGATAAGAGATATGTGTCTAAGGAATCCAGGATGAAGAGCAACCTAGACTATCAATGTCATGGGTAAACTAGAAGATTTTATGATGGGCAAAATATACCATCCTAAGTATGCAGACCCGGGTAGCCCAGTGCTGACTATAAAAATTGAGGGACATTCCTTGTCCAATACATTGGTTGATCTCAAAGCATCCATCAATGTAATGCCTCAGGAGACCATGTAGAGGCTACAAATCATGAACCTGAAACCCACTACAACAGTGTTGCAGTCGGTCGATCAATCGACCATGGCATTGAAAGGAATGTTGGAAGATGTAATAGTGATAGTCAATGCATGGGAATACCCAACCAACATTTTAGTCTTGCAATATAAAACTAGGCTGGGCGATTACCCGCTCATCTTGGGAAGGCCATGGATGGCAACAACTGATGATTACATAAGCTATCGAGATGGGCTGATGACCATCTTTGATGGACAAAATGTTAAAAGGTTGACTATTTCACCCCTAATGCAGTCTGTCGACTCAGTAGGAGAACCCATGTTGACCGAGCATGAAAATATTGAGCTATCCATGATGCAATCGATGATGACGTTGGATGAGTTGGTAGAAGAAGATGAAGATGGTGCTATTATGGAGTTCCTCCATGGGGAGTACTCCATATCTGCACTTGGATCCCCATTGGTTGGTGCCCAAGATCACCACGTTTAGCAGATACATGTCGAGCCAGGAATAACATTGAATGTCAGCAGTGGGTTGACTCCCACATAATTGACAAAAGTAGAAGAGCTCCTGCTTAGACACCAACAAGAATTTGCATGGGATTACTCATATATGAAGGGTATTAGGCCAGAAATCTATACCCATTGTATATACCTCGATGATCAAGAAACTCCAAATAGGCAACCACAGAGAAGAATGAATCCAGTAATGAAAGATGTTGTCAAGGAAGAACTGAAAAAACTCTTGACTACCAGATTCATCTATCCAATTTTTGACAATGAGTGGGTATCACTGTTACTGGTAGTCCCTAAAAAGAATGGAAAATGGTGAATCTATGTGAACTACAAAGCGTTAAACAAAGCGACCAAGAAGGACCACTTTTCACTCCCATTCATTGTTCAAGTCTTGGATACACTCTCAGGGAAGAAATATTTCTCCTTATTGGATGGATTTAGTGGATACAACCAGATCTAGATAGGAGAAGAGGATCAGGATAAGACAACGTTCACCTACCCATAGGGAACATTTGCCTATCGAGTATTACCTTTCGGATTGTGCAACGCACCTACCACATTTCAAAGGGTGGTGCTTAGCATATTTTTAGACATGATGGGAGGCGTGATCAAATTATACATGGATAACTTCACCCTCTATGGAGAAACATTTGATGAAGCAATGACAAACTTGGAAAGAGTACTTGAAATAAGGAAGGAAAACAATTTGTCCCTGAGCAATGAGAAATGCTTTATGATGATGCAAGAAGGCATCGTACTGGGACACCACCTCTCCATAGAAGGAATAAAGGTTGATAAAAGAAAAATTAAGGTCATTAGAGACCTACCTAGCCCTAGAATACAGAGAGAGGTGAGGAGTTTTCTTGGACCAATTGGGTACTATCGGTGATTTATCGTCGAATTCAACAAAATTGCAAAACCACTGCACACTCTATTATCTAAATATGTGGAGTTCAATTGGATGGAAGACTACAAAGAAGCGTTTCAGTTGCTTAAAGAGAAATTGATATCTACACCGATTTTAAGAGGACCAAATTGGGCCATACCATTCCATATCTACTGTGATGCATCCAACAATGTGATTGGAGTAGTCCTCGGATAGAAGGATGGCAAAGAATTTTATGCCATCTACTATGTCAAAAAAAACTTGGTAGGATCTGAGCTCAACTACACGATGACAAAGGAGTTCCTTGCAGTTGTGCACGCCATAAAAAAATTCTGCCATTATATCATCAAGTATAAGGTATTTGTCCACACGGACCATGTGGCTATGATATACTTGATGAGCAAGCCGACCATTGGTGAAAGAATTATCAGGTGGCTCTTGTTACTGCAGGAATTCGACATCACAATAGTTGACAAACTAGGCAAGGACAACGTAGTAATAGATTTTCTATCCAGATTGATACCAACAAACCATATAGTAGTGGAAGACCAATTTTTGGATGAACATTTGTTCACCATTAGTGAGCAAATCTTGTGGTACGTAGATATAGCCAATTACTTGGCCACCAAAAGAACCTCACCTACTCTCTCTTTTTGAGAAAAGTAGGCGGTCATAGAGAAAAGTGCATCATTCCTATGGATTTATGGCCTCCTATTCAGAATAGGATGTGACCAGGTTATAAGGATATGTGTAGCAAAATAGGAGTTCTCAAAAGTACTCAAAGCATGTCACGACAAACCATGCAGAGGACACTTTGCAGGGAAATGAACTACCTATAAAATCCTATAGGCTAGGTACTTTTTGTCCACTCTATTCAAGGATGCAGCTGCATACGCCAGTAAGTGCGATGAATGCCAAAGAATGGGTAGGCCAACCCATCGAGACGAAATGTCCCTCCAACCTTAGGTACACCTGGAACCCTTTGATAAGTGGGGCATGGACTTCGTGGGACCAATTAACCCAAAATTAGCCTTCCCATGAATCTACAAAAGATATTCAAGCAGGTTGCTCGATTCCTTACATGCATCAGGAAGTATACCCATTTTCACACTAACCATGTGTAGTTTCTAAATCACCTGGTGCATGGAAGGAAGTTGAACGTGACCTACCTAGAAAGTTCCCTGAAGGAAGAAGCGACTGAAAGCACGAGATTTTGGGCAAAGGAAACACTAGCTATGCAACATAAGACGAAAATGTAACGCTTTGATCCTATGCACTAAAACAGAGAAAGGAGACAACTTGGAAACGAAAGACAAGATGTAAAGAAATCATAGCCCTCTTTATTCAAATATCTTATCCTCGGTTACATAGACGTCTCCTCCCCTTTTGGGGGCTAGGAGCGTTAAATTTGTCTTCATTACAATGTGTGACCTAGTCTTCCTCTTCCCGCGTGCCCACGATTGCAATGGGCGGGCCAAGATGCTGCCGCCGCTGATGTGGATAAGTTCTTCACCTCTGATTGCTTTTCCTGCAATCAAAGAAACAATGAAAATGTCAGTAGCACCTGCTGCAAATGAAAGGGGTTCGTTCTCTAAAATCAATGAAATACGCATGTAAACATCTGCCTGAAACAGTAAATACAGTAAGTCCAAATGGCTTGAAAACTTGACAGAAGACGGAAAATGTTACCAAAAGGCCATTGCCCCTGAGACAGCTGGCCAATCTGCTTTTACCTGGTAATCGTCCCTCGGAAGGACGATTGTTGCTGTTAATCGTCCCTCGAAAGGACGATTGCTGTTGTTAATCATCCCCTAGAAGGACGATTGCTGCTGTTAATCGTCCCCTGCAGGGACGATTGATACTGTGTTGAAGAAGCCGACCTGCCGCTGCTCCAATGTCGATTCCCGAGACCTGCAAAATGCCCGCAAACAAGGGGGTTATGTAATTGGGGCCATTTTGGGACGACCCGGATGGTCGGATTCTCCCAATTTGGCCTCCATCACCGAGAAATTGGACGTTGTTACCCGCAAGTCAGTGGGACAACCAAAATAACAAAAGCATGATAATATTCGATGAAAACCTTTTGAAATCAAGATTCAAGATTCCGAACTATTGAACAGCAGAGAATAACATGGAATATGAACAAATGATAGAAAATGAACTACAACTAAATCCAAAAGGTGCGGGGTGCCCAAGTGGGCAGCCCACCGATGGAACTTGATTTTGGCACCAATCCACTTGGGATGGGCCCAAAATCTCTTAGGAGTGGGGGGTCGGCGAATTGGTTGGTTCAGGTGTCCATGTGTTGGATTTGGGTCAAGTTCGAGCTTCCAAAGGCCACCCAACAACCTCCCTTGCAAAAGAGATTGGTGGATGTGGGAAGGTGAACCAAAAGGGGATGCAAGTGGGTCTTCAACTCGGCAGCACTTCGTTGCTTGAAAACTCCTTCAACCTCTGTATCTTGGGTGAGAAAAGTCCCACATTTTATAGACCCAAGGGGTCTCTTTTGGGAGGGAAGCACAAATGCCATGTGTTGGTCATAGGCGCCATGTGGCAGTCTTGTCTTCCCAAGAGGGAGGGGAGTCCTCCATTGACTTGTGTTTTCATAATTGCTTCTTGTGACAGTCTTCTAACGGCCCTTCTGTCCACCTACACACGCGTGCAAGGCAGGAGTCATCAACTGACTGTTCTGGGCTGCCACTTGGCGTCGTTTGTCGTTTTGCCCGTTAAACTTGGTAATCGTCCCTGGGTGGGACGATTGCAAGTTAGTAATCGTCCCTGGGTGAGACGAGTACTGGGCAAAGTGTCTAAATGTACCAAATTGCTTCCTGACCTTACAAAATTGCTATGGAAGTGGTTAGGACCACTGTTTGACCTCTGAGGGCTGCCCTGGGGGCTGTGTTTGTCAAAGCGATCAGTGTTTGCAGTCACATAATCGGATGGGTGCTGTTTTGGTGTCTACAGATGCCCCTTTTTGGGAAGCGCTGCGGGTGACGCAGTGCTGAGCAAAAATAGATAACCAAAGCACTAATGATTAGGGTTTCTTGGTAACCTAACCAACTTTTGATGCCCCAAGTATGGAAAGGGCATGCATTCTTGAATCCTTGCATTCGACGAGCTAAGGAATTTGATTTCAAGTGTTAACCTATTTTGGTGAGGTGTGACTTGAACTTAGACATTGATCAATCATGAATAGGCGAAGGGCATTTTTACCTCAGGGGGAACCTTGTATTCATGATTCACGAAATGCCAAGTGTTTGATTGATTTGATTGTTGCTTGTTTACTTCCCCAAGCAGGAGCGTGATTGTCTTTGTCAATGATTCTTTGAATGCATGTCGTTTTCCTTAATTGGGTGTGTGATTGTTGGTTGGTGACTAAGTGTGACTACCCCCTCAAGCGACGAATCGATGAGGGAATGACCTTTGTGAGAGAAGCGACGAGTCGCTTGACCCAAGATGACTTGTGCAAGGGTGCCTTTTAAGGGTTTACCGTTAAGCGTGTGCAATTTTTCCAACATATGGACCTATTTTTGGTGGGTGTTAACCCTTTTGGTGATGTCATAATGAGGTGAAATCATCGAAAACCTAACTTCCCGTGGAGCGGTCCGGCTATTGTAGCCTTCTTGGGGAAGTAGGAGAGCGATAATTTGGACCTCGACATCGATTTTCTTTGCCAAGAGGTTAAGTGCGAGAGCACTTTTGTCCGGCAATGTTATTGCTGTTTGTTTTTGTTGCATTTTTTCTTGTTTTTGTTTTTTTTGTGACACCATTTGGTGATTAAATTGTCGGCAATCCGTCCTCCCGTGGAGCGGTCCGGCTATGGTAGCCTTCTTCGGGAGTAGGATAGTGACAATGTAAACCCCGACATCAATTTTGCTATGCCAAGAGGTTAAGTGCAAGAGCACTTGTGTCTGGCAATGTTATTGTTGTTTGTTTTTGTGTTGCTTTTATTTGTTGTTTTTGTTGTTTTGATTTTCTTTGATCTTGTGCATGATGGTTGATGAATATGGATGTATGCATGTTGATTTATTTTGATGGATGCATATGCTATAATGAATGCAAATGTTTTTTTTTTTTTATATATTTATATGTGATATGCAGATATGAAATGGATGAATGGGATTTGTGATGTTTGGCTATGGCACCATAGACTGTTTAGAGCTCTGTTATTTTGTTTTTAGGCGATTGTTGTAATGCATGACTTTGTATGTTTTCTCTTTTTTTTTTTTTTTATTTTTTTTTGATGGTATTGTAAGGATGAAAAGTAGCACAGTTGGTTTAGAAATGTAGCTAGGGTTTCCTGAGACTTAGACGGTTTTGACTCACTAGCCATGACTGTACTTTATCTTACAAGACTTTTGAACAAGGTATGAATCAGACTTGTTTTTGACCTAGTTATTTCACATCCCTGTGTGTGCGATTGAGTTCATTTATGTGGTATTTGTCAGGATACCGCCAGATCCAGATGGGCTTTCAACCGAACCTGTATCGAGGATCACCTAATTAGCTCCATGAATTCCTTTGTTGTATGTACTAAGATTAATCTGCGGTGTAATCCAGGATGCCATAAGCTAGCTCATCCACATGCAAACATTGATCTGTACGCAAGTTAATGTGATAGATATATCGTCATGCGGGAGGTTTACTTCTGTTACCCATTGGCTATCAACCAAATTGGTATTGAAGCTTGCCTTATGACCTATAGAATGTTGAGAGTTCCAGGGATTCAAGGTCAACTCCCTTCTTTTCTTCAATTGTATTGGGATACTTGCTCATTGTAGTGATGAGATCACTGTTTATTTTGATTTGTTTTTCTTTCGAGCAAGGGATTGGGGATATGGAGTGACGAAAATCACTGTTGTTTGTGCCTTTTGATGTTTGCACTGTAGTTTGTCAAATTTAGAGTTTTGACATTTTGCAACTTTTTGTGTTTTGCAACTATTGAGAACTTTAGGGATTCTTAGGGAATTGGGTAGGGAGGATGCTTGTCCTTTTGCCAACTCTCAGCATTCTAGGGGTCACTCGCACAGGGGGATGAGCAAGATAACCGTTTCGCTTGTGGTGACCTAGATTATTTTGCAGGTTTCGTCTTTCGTTCACACAATTTGGGAATTTTAGTGTTTTGATTTGTGTTGGGATGTTACGTAACAAGGTGTATTTCAAGTATGACTCTACCTTCGTAAAATCTGTTCGACTTGATACACTACATGGCTAAAGAGGAAAATGATGACTGAATCACTGAAACTCTTGGTACATTCCCAGACCACTGACTGTAGTGTGGTAAAGGTTATGCTTGGTGTTTTTGTTGTTTTTGTGGTAAAGGTTATCCTTGGAGCTTTTTGGTGACCAAGAGATTGCGATAATCCTTGGAGCTTTTTGGGTTGACCAAGAGATCGTAACCTGACAGGAGGGGGACCAAGAGAGCGAAACCTTGGAGTTTTGGGTGACCAAGAATTGCGATAATCCTTGGAGTTTTTTTTTTTTTTTTTTGGTATATGGCTTTCTTAGATATGAAATGGTCTCAAATGACTGATATTCAAGGGTTCTGTTTCCTTGACACCGTCAAGAGAAGCTAGCTTGTACGTCCCGGGTCCTATTTTGCTATCAATGACATAAGGACCTAACCAATTTGCCACGAATTTGTCCCTCATATGGGACGGCAAATTAGAGTTTTGTTGGTTTTCCTTCAAAACCAAATCACCAACCCGAAAGTCTCTTAGGTGAACTTTCATGTTGTAAGCTCTCTTAAGCCGCTCTTGATAGATACGTAAGTGCTCGAGAGCATTAACGCGTCGTTCGTCAAGCAACGTAAGCTGGTCTAATCGGGCCTACCGCGCAGTGTTATCATCGATGAACTCCTGCATTGATATGCGCAGGGAAGGAATTTCCAACTCGAGAGGCATTACTGCCTCTGAGCCATACACTAGTGAAAACGGAGTTGCCCTAGTGGGCATCCGAATGCTAGTGCGATAAGCCCAAAGGGCAAGTGGGATTTGTATGTGCCAATCCTTATGACTGTCTGCGATGGTCTTTTTAAGGATGGCGACTAGCATTTTGTTTGACGCCTCTGCTTGCCCATTTGCTTGCGGATAATAGGGTGTTGAAAATCTGTGCTGAATTTTGTACTTTGTGGTTAAAGCACGCACGTCTTTGTTCTTGAATGATGGCCCATTATCCGAGATTATTTTGGATGGAATACCAAAACGACATATGATGTAATGCAAAATGAACTCCGCAATGCGGGGTCCTGTCGTAGAGGTTAACGGAATTGCTTCCACCCATTTGGTAAAATATTCTGTGGCCGTTATGATAAACGTGTGACGGCTTGACGATGCAGGGGAGATCTTTTCGATTAGATCGAGGCCCCACTATGAAAATGGCCAAGCGGATCGGACTATCTGTAGGGCCTGGGAAGGTGCGTGCATTAAATTGGCATGATGTTGACATTTCACGCACCTCTTGACATACGCGCAACAATCTCGCTCTAAAGATGGCCAATAATAGCCCATGCAAAGAATGCGCTTTGCAATGGCCATACCGCTAAAGTGGCCACCACATGTACCGTCATGCGCTTGGGTGACTGCCCAAGTGGACTCTTGCTGGTCCAAACAACGAAGAAGAATTCCGTCATAGCTGCGACGATACAAAATGTCTCCTATCAAGACATATTTTGCCGCTTTCTGTTTGAATGTTCGTTTTGCGGCTTGCGTCAATCCAAAGGGTAGATTACCTAACTTGAGGTAGTCTCTTATGGGTAAATACCAGTCCTGTTGATCGGATACCTCGACAGTTTGAACAGCCAATCCCTTTTGGAGTTCTTCCCTAACAAATGCTGATTGGGATAGAGCTTGTAAGAATAGCGTTGTGTTGCTATTAATGGGAGTGGGGGAGAACAAAGACCCCTAGTTGGCATGTTTCAAATAGTCTCGGATTCGAAAGAACTTATCCGAAGATGGTTCGATCTGGATCATGTGGACTCCTGGCATCAAGTCTGAGCTTGCGCGCTCCATCGCGGGTTGCGATAAGGTTTTGACCTGAATGGTTGTTATATCACCGAAAAGGTCTTGCGGGATTAGTGACCCCAAGGAGGCCATTGTGTCCGCAAAACGATTCGATGATCGAGGGAGTGCCTCGATGTCATACCACTCAAGTTTTGCCAGGAATTTATCCACGAGGGCTTTATAGGCCTTTAGAACTGGGCATTTGCATTGATATACCCCTTTGACTTGATTGACGATTAACAACGAATCACCAAAGATGTTCAATCTTTTGATGTTCATGGCGATTGTTGTTTGAAGACCTAGGAGCAAGGCTTCATATTCTGCATTGTTGTTGGTGCATTGGAAGTTTAATTTAAATGACAGGGGCATTGGAGCGCCCTGCGGTGTGAAGAATACAATTCCTGCGCCACCACCTTGCTCGCATTTAGAACCATCAAAAAATAAGGTTATGTCGGCCTGAGACTTAGGCTCTTCAGAATCTAGCGATTCTGAGACATGGAAGACCTCATCATCGGGTAGTTCTATGACTAGAGGCTGATCGTCTTCAAGAGGAGCCTCTGCTAGTTGATCGGCTATGACTTGTCCTTTTATAGATTTTTGCCCAATAAACTCAATGTCAAATTCCGTCAACAACATGATCCATTTCGCCGTGCGACTACTATGATAAGTATGACTCATCATGTATCGCAATGGATTCTCCTTAGACACAACATACGTCGTGTTGCTCAACATGTAATGGCGTAGCCTCTTGGTAGCAAACACCACTGCCAAGCAGAGTTTCTCAACGTATGCATAGTTAAGTTCGTAATTGACCAGGGTGCGGCTAAGATAGTAAGTAGCCTGTTCTTTGTGAAGTTCATTCTTCTGGGCTAGCATTGCGCCCAGTGCCACCTCAGTAGTCGAGATGTATAAGTAGAACGGCACACCTGGTCTAGGTGGTGCCAATATTGGCGACGAAGCCAAGTAATGTTTGATTTCGTCAAAGGCTGACTGGCACTCGTCATCCCAATGAAATGTGACCCCCTTGTGCAATAATTTGTTCATTGGTCGGCATTTGTCAGATAATTGCGCTATGAAGCGTTTAATCGACGCGACCTTTCCTTGCGGACTTCTAAGCTGCTTGATAGTTGTTGGGGGAGCCATTTCAAGGATTGCCTTGACTTTGTTTGGGTCCACTTCGATGCCTCTCTTTGAGACTATAAAACCCAAGAGTTTTCCAGATGTGACGCCGAACACGCACTTCTTGGGATTCAATCTGACCTTATGCTCTATGAGGCGATCGAGAATCTTGCTTAAGTCACCGAGATGATCTGAGCGCAAGAGAGACTTGGCTAACAAATCATCCATGTAATCTTCCAAAGTTTTGTGCATGTAATCATGGAAGATATAAGTCATAGCACGTTGGTATGTAGCGCCAGTGTTTTTAAGGCCAAAAGGCATGACCTTATAGCAAAATGTCCCCCAAGGCGTTGTGAATGCCGTTTTGAGTTGGTCTTCAGGATTGATACGAATTTGATTGTATCCTGAGAAACCGTCCATTAGGGAGAGCATTTCGTGACCTGTTGTAGCGTCTACCAATGCGTCGATGCTTGGCAAGGGGAAATCATCCTTAGGACTCGCTTTGTTTAGGTCTCGAAAGTCGATGCATATGCGAATCCTCCCGTCGGGCTTCTTGACGGGAACCATGTTGGACAACCATGGCGGATAATCCACGTAGATGACAAATTGTGCATCCAACAGCTTTTGCAATTCGTCTTTGACCATCAAGGCCACTGTTGGGTGCATCTTTCTTAGTTTTTGCTTTACTGGCTTGATTTTCGGATCAAGCGTTAAATTGTGCATGACTAGTTGCGGGTCTAGTCCTAGCATATCTTTGTACGACCATGCAAAAACTTCCTTCTTCTCTTTGAGAAGGGCAATGTATTCGGCTTGCTCCTCGGGGGAAAGGCTTACCCCCAGCTTGAGAATCCGTGGATTCATTGGATCTGTGCCGATGTCTACGTCAGTCGTCTCCTCGACTGACATGTGGGATCCGTCCTCCAACTGATGTGGAGTTGGGATCAAATGGATATCATCAGCTGAGTTAAGATCTATGTTTGGAACCTCGGGTCCCTCTTCAGCTTGAAAAATATCCTGAGTTGTCCTTGGGGTAGAATGAAGCATTTCACCGAAAGGCCAATACTCGATGGTGACAATGGTGAATTGACGCGATCCCAATCGATGGCATCCATGTCTAGATGCAATGACCATGATGGATCGGTCGGATTGCAGATGGGTGTGATCAAATCAATGGAGATCATGTGGATGGCATGAATTTGGTCTCCAGAGCCGTGGGTGCGATGACTTGATTCTTTTAGATGTTCCCTATACCCTGGATCTAGCTCTATGGGAACGGGCACGAATGGATCCTCTCTAGGTGCAAACTCATCTCTATGTGTGAAAAGGAAGGTGGGGTCTTCCCTTGGCACTGCTGTCATGATGGGATCTCGAGGTGGACGATGCTCATCTTGAATTTGGAGCCATAGGTCTAACACTTGGTCCCACCTCGCTGGGTCTACGTGCCATTCATGTCCTAACCGTATACCCATTTGTCCCATTAGATCTTCATGAGTTAGAGCGCGGTGATGTCGTCGTGCATGTCTGAGATAGTCCATTTTAGTTTCATCTTCTGAATCACTTTCATAGATCCAAAATTGTTCATCCTCTTCAAGCATCTGTTGCTTGCGATGTTGAGGACTCTTCCTGTTCCAGTGAATTAATCTGGTCCCATTGCGGTTGTTCCACTCTTAGTGGAGGGACCTGATTCTTTTGAGACTGTGTTATTTCATCTGGAACCTCTAAGGGGAACAACTTCAAAAAAATGTCTGGCAGCCGTTGATGTTCTCTTTGAGTATTTATCTCTGAACTTTCGCCTCTCTCTAGCGAAGGAGAGGGATTATTGTTGTTTCCAGGGGTGTTTGTTGACCATGGGAGGTAGTCTCCCAATGTGTATTCTGTATTTGGATTGGCATACGGGTCTTGTGCCAATCCCCCCTTGTTGCCTATTTCTAGGCCTTGCATATTTTCAACCAAGATGTCTAATGGCAGGGGATGGTTGAACCCTACCCCTGACTTGTCATATGGCATCTGATATCTTGGTTGGCAAAGGATCCGCATCCCTTGCTCATATCTGCCTAGCCCATACCCATGCCAATTGCATTGGTCAAGATATTTTAGGGCAAATTCTGGGTTCGACAGATAATTGATGTTTTCGACAAAAGGCTCTTCATCTGTTTCCTTTTGTTCGCATGGTTCAGAACCATGATCAAGGCCCCCATACACAAAATTTGTCTGGTTGGGAGGGTAGCCTAGTGGAACAATTGTCCCTATGGGAAGGCGAGGTCTTCCCATGTCCTGCACCGACTCCAATGTGGGGGTTGCCACAACATTTTGCACTAAGTACTCCCCCAGGCCCGTATTGGCCATCTCAACAGTGATTGTTGATGATTGGGTAGGAGGAAACGGTAGTCCTTCCTGAGTCCATTCCATGTTTGGTTGTTCAGGAGTCTTGGTTTGTGTTGTGTTGGGTGTTTCCTCTATTGATATCATTGAAATCATGGGCAACCCCTCTTCTAGAGGCTTAACCTCTTCCATGATTTGCTTTCCCTTGTCCTTCTGTTGGGCCATGATAGGTGGCGTTGATGATGAAGGAGTAGGTGATGAAGTCTCACCTGGCTGGGATTTTGCCTTGTTGGCCACCAGTGGTGCCTACGGTATCGGACCTTGTTTAGATGGATTTAATTGAAAATCCAAATGCGTTGATGGGAGGGTCGATTGAGGTATGAATTGTACCGCATTGCAATACTTGAAGGGCTCTAAGTCCATTGGGACTACATGTATTTGCCCTTCATAGGCATACTTCAAGCACCGGTGTGCGATCGAGGGGACACACTTCATGTCCCCGATCCAAGGCCGCCCTAGCAAGTATATTATAAGCCATTTCGCCTTCCAGCACATGGCACAGTGTAGGTATTGACTTTTGTCCTACCTGGACTGGCAGAACAACTGTGTCGACTGTCGAGCAAATTGCATCGTTAAAAGCTCACAGTGTGTACGTGGAAGCGGTGATGTGAGAGGCTGGCAGTTTTAAATGTTTTAACGCTGCAGTGGTTATAATGTTACTGGACGAGCCAGTATCTATCAACACTCTCTTGTACGGGATCCCGTTGACCCACGCGATAACATGCAGGGGTGGATCCGGCATGTCATTTGATATCGTTTTGACCTCGTCTTCTCTGAATGTGATGACAGGCTCCGTACATTGTTTCACATGTCCCACGAAGGCGTTGAAAGAATTTGCTTCGTGGGGTTGTACTTCAATGGCTTTTAAAATGTCCATAAGAGCTTCTCTATGGGGAGCTGATTGTTGGATAAGCTCGTAGATGGACAGCCTAGCCGACGTGGTCCGCAAACTCTGCGTGAGTTTGGTCCGTATCGTGACCTCGGGTCTAGGCGGAGGCAACTGCGTTGGGCGTTGTTGAGGCTGCGATGTCGATGGAACTTCCCTCGTAGCTACCTCGGGGGCAACTGCTGGGTATCTTCTGTTCCTTGTTACAATGCTAATCATTCCCACAAATCCTTGCATGGGAAGATCTTGTCGCACCTCGTTAATCTGGAGCGGTTTTGTCTGTGCCTCGTGGGCAGGCAAGGGGTCCTTGAATACCCCCATTTGTTGGTTGTTTGGTGCGATGGGGTTGTCCACGACCAATGTTCTATTGTCGATCAAATCCTGGACTAGTTCTTTGAATTTCCAACACCCATTTAGGTCATGTCCTCTGGCGCCTATGGAATCGCAATACAATTCCTCCCTATACCCCCTAGGCTTGGGAATGTTAGGGTCAAAAATTTGGATTTCTGGTAGAGTAACTAAATTTTCCGCTGACAAGCGGTCAAATAAGGAGTCCCTAGACTCCGCATACGGGGTGAATTGTCGCCTAGGGTGACGCTGCTGATACTGCTCCTGTCTTCTGTTATCTCTTTCGTAAGTAGGAGGCACTGCCTGGTAGTTAGCCTTTTGAGGCTGCGTCTCTTGCACAGGCACGGGAACATTTATCGCAACTTGATTGACTAGAGCGTGTTGTGGTTGCGTTGTCCCGATTTTAGTGGTTTTGTTCCACTCTTTCTTCTTAGGCTTGGCAATTGCGCCTTCGCCTATCTTAATCTCTTCTATAAGTCTGGCTTGGGCCAAAGCTTCTTCTAGGTTGTCGTATTGTCGCAAGCAACAATAGACCAGAGATTGATTTTAAGCAACTTTTTGCGAACATTTGCGTGAGATCCGACATGGGAGGACGGTAGGGTAACTTAGAAAGCAAAGCTCTCCATCGGTTCCCGTACGCTGCCATTGTTTCCTCCTCAAATTGTTTAAGGCTAGCAAGATCACTAAGTGATGCCTTCTTCCTTGTGTTGAAGGTGAAGCGTTCAAGAAACGCATCTACTAGCTGATCTAAGCTGCTTATGCTGTGTTTGGGTAGTTGTGTGAACCAATCCGAGGCGGGGCCTACGAATGTGGTTATGAATGTTCTAAGCAACAACGCGTCATTATCTTGGATTGCGAAGCATCGGCTTAGAAATCTTGTAACGTGCTCTTGTGCGTCTTCCTCACCTTTAAAAACTGCCAATTGAGGCAACTTGAAGTGTTCAGGGTAAAGAGGCGCAGGCACTGAAGGATGCACCGGATTACTGCGGAGTAGACGTAATGTGGGTTTTTGATGCCCAGCAACTTTTGTCTCCACAGACTCCAAACGCTCCAATAGCGCTTGGTATGCATCGAAAGATTTTATTTCTTCCTCTCTTGTTTGCTCTTGTTGCAAGTTACGATAAACTGGAGGCCTATGGAGGGGTGGCCGAATGGCATCCTTCCTGCCTTGATGGGGAGTTTCAACATATTCTATCTCTGGTTCGTACTCCTCATAAAATTCTTGAGGAGTTTCTGGGCGAAACCTCTGACCTTGATCGAGTCCCCGCTGAAGGTACCCATCATCATTTCGAGGAGTAGCCTCCCTCTCATGTCTATGAGGTCTCGGAGGCAAAGCTTGACGAGGTCGTGGAGACCCGTTCTGTGTTAAAGGGTTATGCCTCTCATGTTGTTCGGCTCTTTGGACGTGAGGGGTTGGCCCTCTCTCAAGTATTTCATATTGTAACTCATCCGCTTCACGTTGCATGCGTTCTTTATCCAAGCGGTATTGATACTCTATCTCTTGTTGACTTTGTTTAAGCCGCATGATTTGGGCTTGACGGGTGGTATATCTGGCGACAGCTGGGTCAATTTGATCTACCCTATTTTGTTCGGAAGGTTCAAATGTTCCTCCTATGGGTTTACCTCAGTTTTGATGCTCTAAAATCTCAAGGGGTCGCTTCCCTCCGTCGAGGTAGGCGGTATGTGCTCGAGGTTCCGGCCTCAAGGGGTGATCATGATATCCGGTCGGTGCGAGAAGCATAAGGTTCCCACGTTGTATGTTGTTGTCCTTGAGGAATGCGATGATCTTCCTCATATTCTCTCTCATAGGTGCGTAAGGGGCAGGCGGAGTTAGGTCGCCCTGTGTAAGGAGCCCTACGCTCTGGATTTGGTCTCTCTGTTCTGATGAGAGGTAAAGAAGGGACGCCATATCCATGTTGTCCCTCCAAATGGACAATGTGCCCCGTTAGCGCTTCATCACGCTGTGGCCACTCATGTCTAGCTTGAGAGGGTGATTCTCTGTTTACATTAAGGTCTGCATGTAGGGCATCTTTTCGAGAGGGGCTGCTTTGAATGGGCATACCCCACCGAGGATTTTGAATTGGATTCTTTTGTAGGTTAGACCGATAAGGCGGTATGACCAAATCCTCAGGACTGAAGCGAAGGCGACTTGTGCCTGCTTCTTGTGTACCTTCCGGAGCTGCTGCCCTTGATTGGGCTTGGCTGCGGGTGTACACCATTGCGGTGCGTCCACACTATCTAAGTAGATTTTTATCTTGTTTTTAATGATTTTTTTTTTTTTGTCTACACTAAACAGAATTAAACACACACATTCACAAAACCGTGATTATCTCTTTTAAGGATTCTTGGTGTGCCCTAGACTGGTTTAGTGTATTTTGGTGTTTTGTTTTGTTTTTGTAGGTTTTGTAGAACGTTTAAATGCATCATGTAGGCTCTTATAACTCCCAAAAGGTCGCCCCTTCAATATACCAGCCAGGCCGATATACCAACCTCTCTATATACCCGCCCTTACGAGAGGGAGACTATAGGTACGTGAGAGCAGAAGGTACATGGTACGTAGGCGGTACGAAAGGGGGATTGTCCTGTTAATGGCACCTACCATAGAAAACTTATCCTCGCGCGCATGGGAATCACCCCAGCTACGCTCGGTCTGTCTTCGTCAAGATTTACGCCTAACAACAGTTGACAATCGGGAAATGTATGCAAATCAAGCCAAGGTGGTGATTAAATCCACCAATGGTCTTGATCAAGGGTCGGGGTCTTACGACCAACTCCTTGGTTTAAAATTGTTTCATGGAGTGTGTGAGGTTCATTTTATCCAACGAAAATGAAACATGCATGAATGACTTTTCCTAAGCAATGCAAGCTAAAAATGAAAACAGTCAAAGAAACAGAAACAAAAATAGAAAATTTCAACAGAGATGATGAAAATCCCTACCTCTTCTCTGCCTGCTCCAGTTGCCTCTGAAATTTTGCTCTAAAAAGTTGCAGATGGAAAATCGTCCCTTGGTGAGACGATTAACAGAACAAAAATCGTCCCTTGCAGAGACGATTTTACAATCGTCCCAGGGTGAGACGATTTCCAGAACAGAAATCGTCCCTTGCAGAGACGATTTTACAATCGTCCCAGGGTGAGACGATTTCCAGAATAGAAATCGTCCCTTGCAGAGACGATTAACAGTCTGCAAGAAGAAAAATGTACCTGTCAAGCACAAACACAAAAAAATTCAATCAGTTTCTGTGATTTTAAAAACGAGGGACAAGGTCCCACCGTGATCGCCACTGAAAGCACGAGATTCCGGGCAAAGGAAACACTAGCTATGCAACATAAGACGAAAATGTAACGCTTTGATCCTATGCACTAAAACAGAGAAAGGAGACAACTTGGAAACGAAAGACAAGATGTAAAGAAATCATAGCCCTCTTTATTCAAATATCTTATCCTCGGTTACATAGACGTCTCCTCCCCTTTTGGGGGCTAGGAGCGTTAAATTTGTCTTCATTACAATGTGTGACCTAGTCTTCCTCTTCCCGCGTGCCCACGATTGCAATGGGCGGGCCAAGATGCTGCCGCCGCTGATGTGGATAAGTTCTTCACCTCTGATTGCTTTTCCTGCAATCAAAGAAACAATGAAAATGTCAGTAGCACCTGCTACAAATGAAAGGGGTTCGTTCTCTAAAATCAACGAAATACGCATGTAAACATCTGCTCGAAACAGTAAATACAAGTAAGTCCAAATGGCTTGAAAACTTGACAGAAGACGGAAAATGTTACCAAAAGGCCATTGCCCCTGAGACAGCCGGCCAATATGCTTTTACCTGGTAATCGTCCCTCGGAAGGACGATTGCTACTGTTAATCGTCCCTTGAAAGGACGATTGCTGCTGTTAATCGTCCCCTGCAGGGACGATTGATATCGTGTTGAAGAAGCCGACCTGCCGCTGCTCCAATGTCGATTCCCGAGACCTACAAAATGCCTGCAAACAAGGGGGTTATGTAATTGGGGCCATTTTGGGACGACCCAGATGGTCGGATTCTCCCAATTTGGCCTCCATCACCGAGAAATTGGACGTTGTTACCTGCAAGTCAGTGGGACAACCAAAATAACAAAAGCATGATAATATTCGATGAAAACCTTTTGAAATCAAGATTCAAGATTCTGAACTATTGAACAGTAGAGAATAACATGGAATATGAACAAATGACAAAAAATGAACTACAACTAAATCCAAAAGGTGCGGGGTGCCCAAGTGGGCAGCCCACCGATGGAACTTGATTTTGGCACCAATCCACTTGGGATGGGCCCAAAATCTCTTAGGAGTGGGGGGTCGGCGAATTGGTTGGTTCAGGTGTCCATGTGTTGGATTTGGGTCAAGTTCGAGCTTCCAAAGGCCACCCAACAACCTCCCTTGCAAAAGAGATTGGTGGATGTGGGAAGATGAACCAAAAGGGATGCAAGTGGGTCTTCAACTCGATAGCACTTCGTTGCTTGAAAACTCCTTCAACCTGTATCTTGGGTGAGAAAAGTCCCACCTTTTATAGACCCAAGGGGTCTCTTTTGGGAGGGAAGCACAAATGCCATGTGTTGGTCATAGGCGCCATGTGGCAGTCTTGTCTTCCCATGAGGGAGGGGAGTCCTCCATTGACTTGTGTTTTCATAATTGCTTCTTGTGACAGTCCTCTAACGGCCCTTCTGTCCACCTACACACGCGTGCAAGGCAGGAGTCATCAACTGACTGTTCTGGGCTGCCACTTGGCATCATTTGTCATTTTTCCCGTTAAACTTGGTAATCGTCCCTGGGTGGGACGATTACAACAATCGTCCCTGGGTGGGACGATTGCAAGTTAGTAATCGTCCCTGGGTGAGACGAGTACTGGGCAAAGTGTCTAAATGTACCAAATTGCTTCTTGACCTTACAAAATTGCTATGGAAGTGGTTAGGACCACTGTTTGACCTCTGAGGGCTGCCCTGGGGGCTGTGTTTGTCAAAGCGATCAGTTTTTGCAGTCACATAATCGGATGGGTGCTGTTTTGGTGTCTACAGACGGCTAGGTACCAAAAGGAAGCACCGTCTGCCTTGGCCCACCATGGGCTGATATCAGCACTAGTTCACCATGCAAAAGTGCAGAGGAAGAACCCTGACATAGAGGGATATGGTGGCCAAGAAAGGCAATAGGATGTTGTTACCAAAATAGTGCAAGAAGAGGGAAGCCCTACATAGGATATGGAAAGTATCGGGCAATTGGAATTGCCCTATTTCATGGGAGAAAGAGGGCATTCACCAGTGCCTAAATGTATAGAGGAAAGAGGGCATTCCCTAGTTCTTGAGTATGAATGGGAAGGAGCATTGCTTATTAGCAGCAAGGCTGAGTTCTAGCCACCAAAACTAGCCTCTAGGAGGAAACACCTGTGACAACTCCTCCTATTGGTAGAAGAAGAACAGAATGACCCAAAAGTTGACATTGGAGCCCAAACCCTCTGGGAATTGACAAACTAGAGCCCACAAGATGTAAGGACTTTTGGGAGTAATGATCATGTCGATGTAGCCTTGGAGGAATCACTGGAGTGGCAATCCAATTGCTGGATGGCCCAAAAAAATTTTGAGGATTGCCAAAAAAAGTATATAGGGGAATTAAAAGAATGAGAAAGATGAATCATCCATATCGAGCAACTATTCCAGTAGTTGTAGGAGGAGAACCAGCTACTCTAGGATAGGGGAACAGAAATAAGGGACGCATTGATCCAAACTGACTGGGCAAAAGAGGTCCCGACAAATTCTCCCACATCTGCAAAATGAGTATTCTCTTCAAGAGAATTTTGATTGGATGCTCGACAAAGCAGCCCAGAGGTAGGGGAGAATTATTTTATTTTTGGGAGTGAAGGGGAAAGAATTCCCACAACACCCCATGTCATCGTCTTGAGTGATACATAGTAGGATGAGGGCCAACAATAGCAGATAGGACCGGGGGATAAGGAAGAACTCCCCGGACCTGAGGAAGGAAGAGAAGAACCTAAGGGGTCAGCACAGGACAGATAGGGGGGCGAAGAAGCATCCCCAAGGACGTCATCATAGGCCCCCCAGAGTGAGGAGAACGCTCCAGGTACCGTAGAGCATGTCCCTCAGAGGGAGAAATGGAAAACTCCTATTAGAGCCACCACATTTTCTATAGAGGCCAAAGGAAAAGGGCCTAGGACGACTCGAAAGAAGGTGAAGGTGACCTTCATCGAGCTAGAAGAAGACAAGTGGGATATGTAGCCATTTGTAGAGAGGCAAAAATAGTTTGAACGACTTCTCAAAGAGATGACAGAATCTAAGGAGACCAAGAAGGAAACCTCGAGGATGTAGGAGGACTTTGGTATCTACATCAATCTGATAGAGGACAACCAATTTTGGGAGATTTATGAGTCATCCTGGGGATGGCCCTCCATGATAAGAAGGTATTTTGAATTATGCAGGGTATATGGCCCTGAATTGGAGGCCACTACCATTGCAAAGGAGAATGCAGGGCTTACTCCTGAAGCATCCTGATTGTACAAAGCCCAAGTAGTTCATCTTATGAGGGATAATTTAGATATCTCTCTTGCAGTGGTTAGACCTTCGGATGTTGACCTATGGCAAGATATAGAAGCTACATTTCAAGTATCATAGACAACACTGGTTAGATCCCCTCTGATAGTGGCCAGGATGAGGAAGGCACAACCGATAGCAGCACCCACAACTCTGCATAGAAAAATAGGAGCCACACCTCTAGATGCCAGTGCATAGAAGAGGCAGACACGAGCCATAGGTATAGTTGGATCCACCAAGAAATGGCAACGATGAGGGCTCAACAGGGCTACCTAAAATTTTTGATGCCATAAGGGCATAGCATATGTTAGGCATGGGGGGATGATGAGCATCCAAAATGCTCATATTTTGTATACATTTTCTTGATTATTATGCGGATGTATAACAAGGATTGCATATGTTTATGAATTATTATATAATTATTTGATGAAATTATGTGTGTTATCTAACTCATGTATTTTCAGTGTGTTTTTATGGAATTTTAGTTGATTTAGTCAGATTTGGATCAGTCAAGGTCTTTTCATGGATCTAGAACTTTGTTTCTTTTAGAATCAACGTAGAGAAGGTAGGTGCCTTCCACTTCCAGGAAGGCGCCAAGCGTAAGAAGGCACCTTCCTCTTCTAGAAATACGCCAAGCGTAAGTAGGCACCTTCCTCTTCCAGGAAGGCACCAAGGAAATACAAGCACCTTCCTCTCCCAGGAAGGCACCAATAGAAGGCCAGCACCTTCCTCTTCTAGGAAGGCACAAAAGGAAAATAAGCGCCTTCCTCTCATAAGGAAGGTGCTGATAGGAAGGTGCCACTATAAGGCAATCACATTCCTCTCATAAGGAAGGCACCGACAAGAAGGTGCCACTAGAAGGCAAGTGCCTTCCTCTCATAAGGAAGGCACCACTAGAAGGCAAGTGCCTTCCTCTCATAAGGAAGGCACCGATAGGAAGGCACCACTAGAAGGCAAGTGCCTTCCTCTCATAGGAAAGTGCCAATAGAAGATAAGCACCTTCCTCTTCTAGGAAGGCACCAATGATAGTAAGGCACCTTTCGCATAGAGAAGGCACCCGACATACTTAGGCACCTTCCTCATAGGGAAGGCACCCCTGTTCTTCACCCATTGACTAGACAAGCAATACGTGGACAACAACGACTGGTGCAGTTCCAACTCTACATCATGTAGAGTTAAATTGGGGATCACACTGATGTATGAGAATGTCCTATTAATGCCAAGCAAAGCACAAACGAATCAGTGAACACGCCACCATTATAAACGAATGTCAATTTTATAGACGTCGATCACATTTACCAGACTGTCTTATTTTAGTCTAGAATGAATTGACTGATATAACTTCTTTGTAACAAAAGATATGTGGGTGTGTTATATAAAAACATGCAGACCTCTTTGAGGATATATAGAATTTTTTTGATAGTAATTATAGGGATATATATAGAAGAAGCATTGTAATACTTTGATAATTATAATACAGTTCTAAGAGTCTCTAAGTGCGTGTTTAGCTGGGAGGAAGTTGTTGGAGCCTGGGCCCACTCCAAGCCAATATTTCTTCCCCTATTTTTCTTGTGTTTTGTAGATTAGTTTACCATTTTTTTAATATTGTTTATCGCATTGTTATTTCCAGTATTGGAGTAGGTTTATTTCTAGGAATGCGTGAATATTTACTTTCTATAGATTTAATTATTTTTACGTAAATTAATGAGGAGTGTATGAATGATTGATGACCATTTGAAACACCCCCCAATAGTAGAACTAGCGGACTCATCTCCAGTGGTATTGTAAGAAAATATTGTTCAAGGCCCTTTGCAAGTTTACGAAGCTCCCTGGGTTGATAAATTAAATGCATGAGCATGTGACAAAAGTAGGAAAGAAGTTAACTTTTTTTGGCCCGCAACAAGTAGAAAAACTCCGCAATAGTTTTTTGTGTTGTTGCTGGGGAGGGCCTTGTTAATTTCTTTTTATCATACTACTCTCCTCCTGTGACATATACTTTTATTTTTATTTTTCCTGTGAGGTTTTCATGCTGAGCAATACTATCCATAGAGAGTGTTTCACTTTGCACCTCATACTAGTAACTCTAAAAACAAGGAAGTTGATCTGGTGGCTACACAAAAAAACAATGAAGATCTCTACCCTGAACTACCAGACCCATAGGTACTTTTATTAATAAACAAAAAGCAAAATCACTCTTTAATTTTTGTTCCTTCAAGTTGTCAAAGCGGTAACAGTCCCCCACACATTCCTCAAAATCCCCAAAATAGTACTTTCCCTATTATATCTACTGTCTCGAGGGGCCCAGTTCCACCAATGGCTAACCCACCTTTGAATGGCATTTAAATAGTTATAGGCCTTTTGTCTTACCTCAGGTTCTAAACTCATTTCCCCCCAAGGATCATAAATATTTGCCTAAATTATTGGGTGACAACATTGTAACGGGGGAGGATCACTTGAAATATTTTTTATATGTCATGGATAGCCTAGAAGTAGAACATGAGGATGTCATCCTTCAATTATTTTTATAGACCCTGGAAAAATATGCTAGGGAATGGTTTAACAACCTCTAAGCGAAACCATTGGAACCTTCCACGAACTTTAAGAGGTCTTCCTAAGACAATATGGGGAGAAAAAAATAAGTAGTCCCTGTTAGCAGATCTAGCCACCACAAAAAAAGGAGAATGAGACTGTTGAAAATTTTAACAAGTGCTTCACTAAGCTCAGAAACCGAATCCTTGCTACCCTTAGACCCAATGACCATCAATCTATTTGCTTTTACAAGAATGCTTTTCTTTGAGATTTAAACTATGAGTTGAGACAACATCCCACACTTACTATCGATGCCTGTATGGAATGAGCCAACATAATAGAAAGAGATATAATCATCAGTGGCAAAATGAAGTCTGCATCCATAGATCCCAGCCCTGCCCAGCTAGATAACAGAAGTAAGAAGGTGGGTTTTGGTATATTAAATAAAATAGAAGTCGATACTATTGAGAAAATGTATTTCCAAGTTACTGAAATGTTATTATCAATAAATAACAGACTGTCCAAAATGGAGAGATACAAAAATGACAATGGGGAACCCTATCGGCCCTAGGATAGTGATAGACCTCCCTTCAAAATAAACTTCAATAGAAACTAGGGTAATGAAGGGGCTAGAAATTTAGGTAACAGTTGGAAAAGGAAATAAAAATAGAAAGATCCTGATGTTGTTCCCAACCCCATGGCCTTTGTCAATATAGATTCCAATTTCCCATTCTTCTACCCTGATTGTGACACTCCTCATAACCCCATCGACTATGGTGTCTTCCATAGCCTACATTCAAAAGTTAAATTGGAAGGGGACTCCGATGAAGAAATTAGAATAAATGCATGTTGGAAGTGGGAAGAAACTACAGACAGTCCCCCAATCTTGGAGGCCACAAATTAGTCATCGCATCCCAATAGTCGTCTTACTGCCTGTTGAGTTGTGTTTTAACCCAATTGTGAAAACACACTCACCTGTAGGATCCGAGTCCTAAATCCTCTGCTTGCAAAGAAAAACGATTTCTCCAAGGTTCTTATTATGCTAATTATTGATTATCAAGGATCCTGTTTAAAATGAAATGCCAAGAACACCTTAGGGTTTGCAAGTGGATGTTAACAAGGGGCACTGTGGTTTATTAATTTTGAACTTTCAATGGACTCCAAATGAATAAAATCTGTTTAAACCTTAAATTCTGATGGATTTTCAGTGATTTATTCAAACACAGTAATTAAACTGCTGAAAATAAAATATGGGTTTGAAAAGCAAAGACAAAAGTAAACAAAAGTAACAATAAAAATAGATTACGATCAGAAAGTTGTCACTAATCTGATGAAACCGAAGATATTGAGGCTTTCTACATGCAACCTAACCTAATGAACCTGCACATCCACACAATCCAAATAGGCCAAAGTGCGAGTCTCGAGGGTTTTCGTGGTAATTCCAGAAAAGAGGCATTCGCATGAAGCAACCAAGAGATCTTGCATTAACTTCACCTAAAAACCTAAGAAATCTGGAAGGGAAATATAAACATTAAATCATGCATGCAAAAGTTACTCCTTCTTTCTCATCCAATAAGATGCCAACTCTCTGTATTTGTATTTAAATGATATCTCGATTACATTCAAAAATGTTCCAGTGCAAAAGAAAATCCCAGAACAAAAAGAAGGAAATTGCCCAAGTACGGGCCCGAGAATAGCACAAAGCTTTCGTCTCTGCAACTCCGTATTCGGCAATTTCCAACCCCTTCTTCGATTTGCAATTCTGGCTTTATAGCATTGTTATGGCTCTTCGATTTCCTCCGTCGCTTCATTTCCTCTTCCTGTGGGCGACCCTTCAAATTCCTGCCTTTCCTTGCCTTGATTCACGCTCAAATTTGGAAACGCTCCGAAGTTCATCTCTGCATGTAACGCCTCTGCAAGTTTGACACCTGCGTGCCACGTGTCCTGCCTTTTCTGCGCCTGCTGTAACGCTTTTCTGCAAAAAACCCGACAAAGCTGCAAGTCCGCCTGTTCACCTTCCCGACCGCGAAATCGCGACATGTCACGATATCGCGACATGTCGCGATATCGCGACGTCTTTCTCATCCGTACGCGTCCAACGGCTTTTCGTAGCGATATCGCTACCGTTTTGGCCTCGAGCTTCCTTTTCATGAAATGGTAGCGATATCGCTACCACTTTGACTTTGAGCATGCCTTCGCGGAATTTGTAGCGATATCGCTACCGTTTTGAACTTTGAGTCTTCTTTCCGTAAGGCGTAGCGAAATCGCTACCGTTTCTCTGTCGGGCCTCCTTGGCAACTTTACGTCGCGACATCGCGACCATTATCATCCTCTTGCCCTCTTTCGACAAACCGTCGCGATATCGCTACCGCTTCTCTGCTTCGAGCCTGATTTTCATTTTCGTCATGATTTCGTGACATCTTCCATGCACCGTACAACTTTGCCAAAATGCGTCGCGAAATCGTGACACCTTTCATCATCCGTACGTCTTGGCAAAACCTGTCGCGATATCGCGACGTTTTTCCCCCTCGAACCTTCATGCAGCTTTCTGTCGCGATATCGCTACCGCCTTTTCTTTCCGTACGCTTCCCCGAAACACGTCGTGAAATCGCGACCATTTTTCTGTTTCGTATAGTTTGTCAAAACACGTCGCGAAATCGTGACCATTTTTCTTCCGTACAGTTTTCCAAAACACGTCGCGAAATCGTGACACTTTTCATCACCCGTACGCTTCGGCAAAACACGTCGCGAAATCGCGACCATTCTCATCCTTTTCCAACGGCGTGTCGCGATTTCGTGACATCATTTATTTTCTTCCCAACAGCATGTCACGATTTCGCGACACCTTTTCTTTTCTCCTCAGCGACATGTCGCGATTTCGCGACATCTTTTTCCTCCTGGTCACCGACACGTCGCGATTTCGCGACACTTTTTCCTCCTGGTCACCGACACGTCGCGATTTCGTGACACTTTTTTCCTCCTGGTCACCGACACGTCGCGATTTCGCGACAGTTTTTCTGTTTTGTTGCCGTTGACCGCGCTGACCGCGATTTTTCGACATGTCGCGATTTCGCGACAATTTTCCGGTTTCGGTCGCGATTTCGCGACATGTCGCGATTTCGCTACCTGTCGCGATTTCGCGACCTCTTTCTACACTTGTGCATTTTCTCTCTTTCTTCAATTCTGGCATCTGGGTCACTGAGATCCTTCCCTGTAAGCCTGCAAAAAGGTGGGTCCCCAATTTTGGGGTGTGTTGTGGATCAACCACAACAAATGGCGACTTTGCTGTCAAATGCTCTTGAGCATTTTAGTAAGAACCCAACCTGAAACATATCACAAACTCGTAAATACATGCTAGCACATAAGCAAAATAACAAATGCCCAAAGATCAAAAGTACATGAATCATCGGAATCATCAAGTATTAGCTCAGTGTGTGCAATGTGTTTTCATTCCCTATCGTTTGAAATTGATCAACATTCCATTATCAGTTTTGCATGACTGCATATATGGGATGGTGAATGATTTGTGTACCCTAATGAATGTGCAAGGAGATTTCCTTCCATAAAGAGCATGGTACTTCTTCTAATACTATGTACAAGCATTCAAGATTGCCAAACCCTCTTAGGATCCACTAGTTCATTTCCTTATTGTATCCCAAAGTTGGTTATGAGTCCCTACTATCTAAAACCCATGTGCAAGTGAATGTGAAATCAGAACTTTGGGGAATCAGACTCCCACCCAACCGAGATGAGAGTTTAACCTTATCCTTACTATTCTGATTTAGAGTTCATTACCTCACTTTAAGCAAAATAATTAAACCGAGTTATGGAAGAAATGGTCATGCTAGTCTAACCCTCTAGACAATCGGTGGTCTTGCTTTTTTAGGCAAGACATGATGCCATGCATGGGCATATCTAACCCCACAATCCAAAACTTATCTCCATTTCTTTGGACCTTGGGGATGACTACCCATCCCTTGCGAGAGGACAAGTAGTACGATCCTTACAATCCAAAATAAAGATGAGATGGGAAAAATTTATTTATTTATTTATTTCTTGGACCTTGGGGATGACTACCCATCCTGGTTAGGGACAAGTAGTACGATCCTTACAATCCAAACCTTAGATATAAATCATTAATTCTATTGCTTAAACCTTGGGGATGACTACCCATCCTTTGCGAGAGGACAAATAGTACGATCCTTACAATCCAAGACTTACTATGAAATGAGACATAAGAGCTTTGGGGAATCGGATTCTCAACCAACCAAGATGAGAATTTATGCCCTATCCTTACTACTCCATGTGGGTCAAATCAAAGCTTTGGGGAATTGGATCCTCAACCTAAGTTTGATGAGGATTTAACCCTATCCTTACTACTCTGATTTTAAGCTTTAAGCTCTATGGAAGTGGTTAAAACCACTGTTTTAAGGATCATGTTGCATAATAGGATAGACATGAAAACCACTTTCGCTCAACCTTTTCTTCCAAGCTAGGTTTTGATCATTTTGCTCAAGATCCTTTTTAATTTATGAGACGTGCTTGGTTCTAGATATCTCAAGACTCAGTTTCCAACCTTAGGAGCTACTTACATATATGTTATAACACAACCCTAAGAGGATTTGACATACTTTCATGGCTTGTACATAAGATGCATATGTAACTAAAATGAAATGTATGTGAGGTGAGATGGAATATGAATGCTTTATCTATGCAAATGAAATGATATGTCATGCAAAACTGATTCTTTCATGTATCACAAAGTCAAACAATATAACTTAAAAAAAGTTTTATGCTACTTGTGGAGCTTTTACAAGACAATTCCAATATTTCATATTCTCCTAATCCTAAGCATAAGTTGGCATCTCACTTTTTTTTTTTTTTATTATTATTATTTTTTTAAAAGCAAAACATGACAATTGAAATCAAATTCAGAATCAAAATCCTAACTAGGTTAGCACTCCTAAATAAAAACCAAAATCTGAAAATCTCCACCAAAATCAGGATATCAAAATCTAGCAAACAAAATCCTAGCTAAACTAGCAATCATAAATAAAACACAGTTTGAAAATCCCCTTGTTAAAGCCAAAAGAATAAAATGAAAACTTCCACAATCTAAGGGCTAAAATAATGTTTTAGAATCTGCCCATTAACCGGCAGCATGAAATCTTTCCCTTCTAAGGTTTTTAGCCTGAAGGTGTTCTTCCCAAGGATATCTGAAATCTGATATGGGCCCAACCAAAGACAATCAAACTTTTGATGATTCCCTTTTTCCTCATGTCTTTTGTCCCATAGTAACACCAAATCTGAAATTCTGAATGATTTAACTTTGGCCCTTCTATCAAACCATCTCTTGATGACTTCCTGGTGTTTGTTCATGTGATTCATGGCTTCTTCTCTTTTTTCATCCAGGTGCAATAACCGGCTCAATCTAGCTTCAACTTGATCATCTCGTCCCCATGTACTCTTGTATGAAATGTAAGGTCTGCAGACTCCAAATTTGCTTGGAAATATCGGGTCTTGCCCATAGACCAAATGATAAGGAGTATTCCCTATAGCTTCTTTCACTCTGGTCCTATCTGCCCATAGGGCAAACTTTAATTGACTATGCCGGTCCGAGGATTCTTTTCCAAGCAACTTCTTAATAGTATTCAACAAATTCTTATTTGAAGATTCGGCCAACCCATTTCCTTGAGGATAGTAATTGGATGCAAACTTTAAGCTCACTTTATTATCATATGCCCACTCTGCAAATTGTGTGGAAATGAAAGCTTTACCATTGTCACTGACAATAGAATCGGGCATTCCATATCTTGTGATAATTTGATCCTCAAGGAATTTAATCACAACGTCTGTGGTGGCATGTTTAGTGGGAATCGCTTCTGTCCACCTTGTACAGTAGTCTGTAGCTGTCAAAATAAATTTGTGAGAGTCAGAAGAATTTGGGTTAATAACCCCGATAAAATCCAGTCCCCACTGTGCAAACGGTCTCATTTCGACTACGAGTTGCAACGGCATGGCTGCATTTCTTTCTCTATTTGCAGCCACTTGACAGATGTGACAAGATCGCACATGAGCATGTGCATCTTTGAATATATGAGGCCAGTAATATCCTGCTCGTAGGATTTGGTGTGCTGTAGCATTGGCTGCACCATGACCAGTTCCATGCTTGCCATGAAATTCTTGCAACACCCTGGCGGCTTCGTCTTTGCTCAAGCATCTCAGGTAGATACCTTCATGATTTTTCCTGTAAAGCACACCAGACTTTATCAGATAGTTAATAGATTTAAGCCTTAAAGCTCTCCTTTGTGTTGAATTCAAATTAGAAGGGCACTTACCGGTCAATAAAAATTGCACAATATCAACATACCGAGTCCTCCTTAGCCATGTATTACGTATTTGAGCATTGACCTGTTATTTGCGGATCATTTTCTGCGATCGCCCTCGCCAATCCCTGTCCTCGAACTAGTTTCATTGGTTGGATTTCGAGATCAAATTCTTGGATGGTTGCAATCCACTTTCCTCTCTTTTCACCTAGTTCATTCTGTAAAAACATGGTCTTGACAGCAGAATCGGGCACAATGGCAATAATTCTGCTGTGTACGATGTAATGCCTAAATTTTTTCATAGTTTTAAAAAGTGCATACATTTGCTTATCAAGGATTGAATACCTTAATTGGGCATCTTTTAGGGGGGCACTTAAAAATGCAATGGGTTTTTCGGCATTATCTTCGCCTTTTTGGGTTAATACACTCGCCAAGGAGTGCTCCGATGCAAAAGCATAAATGTAAAAAGGCTTGGAATAGTCCGGGCTTATCAAGACCGGGGCTTTGGAAATGGCGTCTTTGATATTCTGGAAAGCCACTCTACTTTCCTCGTTCCATCTTACGTCCACATCTTTCTTGAGCATCTGGTTTAGAGGTTTAGCTATCTCAGCAAAGCTAGAAATGAATTTCCTCACAAAATTGACTTGCCCAAAGAAAGACCTCAATTCTTTTTTTTGCTCGGGAGAGGTAGGTCTTGGATAGCTTGTATCCTTTCTGGGTCGATGGATATTCCCTCCTTTGAAATAATGTGACCTAGCAGTTTCCCTTCTGTCACTCCAAAAATGCATTTCTTGGGATTTAATGAAATTCCATGTTCCCTGCATCTTTGAAGCACCTTCTTTAAGTCTTTAACATGATCCTCTCTCTTCTTCGAGAAAACTGGGATATCATCCACATACACGATGATGCATTTGCCTATTAGTCCTTTGAATGCGTAATCCATGGCGCGTTGAAAAGTTGCACCAGCGTTTAACAGTCCGAACGACATTCTCTTATATGCAAATGTTCCCCACTTGGTAGTGAATGCTGTTTTCATCCTGTCATCTGGATGTATAAGAACTTGGTTGTACCCAGAATATCCATCGAGAAAGGACATCATTTCTGATCCATTTACCATTTGCAAGATTTCATCGATTGATGGCAATGGATAATTATCTTTACGGGAGGCTTTATTAAGATTTCGAAAATCTATGCACGACCTAATCTCTCCACTCTTTTTCTTCTTGGAACGAGGTTAGCCACCCAGGTTGAGTGCCTAACGGGAAAAATGATTTTCGCCTCCAACAGTATTTTAACCTCCTTTTCGATCAAAGGCTCCAATAGCGGGTTAACAACTCGTTGTCTTTGCCTAAAAGGCTTGGAGTCTGGCTTCAAAGGGATGGTATGCGTGATAATGTTCTGGTTGTAAGTCTTTAGCTCATTGTAGTTCCAAGCAATACAATCTATGTAGTGCTTCAAAGCCTGTATTATATTGCTCCTTTCTTCCTCTGTACATGCCTTTGCTATGTACACCTCCTTTGGATTGTCTGCACTCCCAGATTAATTGAATCGCATGCATCTTTGGGGAGCGGGACTCTTTTTCTTTTCTTGTTCTTGCATTCCATGTCGAACATTTTTTCTAATGAAACCACGTCTTTAGGAATTTTGTTGGATTGATACGCAGTTTCACTTTCTTCTGTTTCATCCTGCCACCTTTGTTCCTCATCGATCACTTGATTTTCAAAAATACCCGAGTTTGTGACAAACTTGAAGATGTGCCTGTCACACTCAAAAACCTGGAAATTCTTCACATTATCAGGTATTGATGGACAAGGAACCAGCTCAATGGAAAAATTTTTACATCTTTTTATATCCACCGGGTTTAACATGCCCGCGGTGACTGCAAGAGAGTCTGCTATTCGATTCCCTCTCCTAGAAATAAGGGCTATGTTGAATGCATCAAACTCCTCCATGAGGTCCATAACCCTAGTCCTATAAAGGCTCAGTATTTTGTCGCGGCATGTATATTGTCCTTTGATTTGCTTGACAACCAACTCAGAATCTCCCAAAACCTTCAAGCATTTAACATGTTTGCTCAATGCTAGACGTAAACCGTAGATCAATGCTTCGTATTCTGCCACATTGTTTGTGCAAGGAAATTGCAGTCTGTAGGCAGCCAATAATGGTTTACCTCCTGGACCAGTGAGCTCGACTCCAGCTCCTGCTCCCTGTCTAGATTTTGATCCATCAAACTTGAGCAACCACGTGTGATCCTTTTCCTCAGAAGAACTACCATGACACACTTCTTCTTTAAGTTCATCAACAGCTTTCTCAACATCAAGAGCATAGACCCCTAGGTCTGGCTCAGAAAACTGAACCTCATTCGGCTTGTTAAAATCTGTTATAATCTCCTTAAGCCTCGGTTCGTTTTCCACTCTGATTTGGTTAGCAATGCCCTTCCATGGCAGCCACATATGCGAGCAGTCTGTTGCAAAATAGCCATTCAACGTTTTCATCCAATCTCTCGCAAGTAACATTCCATACCTACTTGGGATGTTAACCACCAAAATGTCTACAACCTGTTGGACCCTGGGTTCAGAATTTAATTGAATCTTGACATCATATAAGGTCCCTACTACATTTACCTCTGAACGGTCCAATTGCAAGACCGTGCATTTGGATGAAACCGGTTGTAGACCCAACATTTGACATATCTCCGTAGGCATGAGGTTGCTCGTGGCTCCTGTGTCTACCAAACAGTTATGCAAGTTCTTACCCGCAATTCTCAGAGTTAATAAGAATGGCGGGACATCCCTTCTCTCCTTTCGCAAAATCAGATGGGATTCAGCTCTTTTTTCCTTCCACATCGGATCAGGTGAGTTCAAAGCTCTTATCAATGCCTCCTTTTGACCAGGCAATTTAGCTGCGTCCAGGAATGAAAGGCTAGATTTGGACTTCTTCATATCCTCCACTACGTCATAATTTGGTTTTTCGAATTTGACTGTCTTCTGGACGTCATTAGACATTTCTCTTCTGAGTGGAGGGGGGGGTTGTTACTTGCCTTTGTATCTGGAGGAAGAATAGAACCTGTTTGGAGGTGTTGATGAGGTTTTAGGGGCTTTAGACTTACTCCTCAAATGGTACCCATGAGTCCCCTTTCTAAAATCTCGAAAAGCTTGCACCTCCTGTTCCAAAACTTCGTCTTCTTCCTCCTCGCTCTCACCCTCTTGGTGATATCTTGTTTCCATCACCATAATATTTTCATCTTGTTGATACGATGGATCCTCATTTGATACCGGTTCCAAATCATCAACTTGTGCCTGAAGACAATGAGTGTATCTAGCTATCTCAGGACAATTCCTTTCATTGTGTTCTTTTGTGTTATGTAACCTGCACCCTCTTTCCCATGCCAAATCTGAAAGATTCAAAAGAGAATTGGATTGGCTGGGGCCTGCAGAAGCATCTAATTGATTAGCAATGGGAGCAGGAACTCCCCCATTGTTTGGCTTAGTGTTCCAGTGCCTCCCTCTATTGTTAAAATTCTGACTTGGGTGAGGGGCACGGGACTCATGCTTCTGCTGTTGAACCCCTGTCATTACTTAGTTTATGCACTAGTTTCTTGAGCTCTTCGACTTTCGAAAGGACATCCTTCGGTGGAACCACATTGTTGTTAACCCCAATTGGATTTGCATAATTGATGGGGTCTTGATTCCACATTTGGGTGGGGTTCGGAGGAATTGGATTCCCATATGGATTGATACCTTGAATTGGGATTGGATTCGAAACAGGAACTATGGCTTGAGGATTGACTTGACTAGTTTCCTGCGTAGTTGATTGACTGTTCTGCAAAAATGCAGGAACAGGTGGAATGGCTGTGATTGGTTGGATTGGAATGGGTGCATATGCGGGTGCTGGTGGATACGACTGCTGATATGGGAAGGCGTTCATACTTGGCATTTGTGGTGCCATGAGTTGATTTGCTTGGGGAACTTGACCATATGGAGCACACTGTCCCAACATAGGCATCTGGGTAAACCCGTAGCCTTGCGGTGTCAACTGCTGCTCAATAGTCATGGCTTCATTATAGGCCAAAGCTAGCGTGGTGACCTGAGGATTACGCCTTGCAAACATGGCTGTCATGGGGTCCAATGCCCCAAAATATATCTGCAAAGCTACTGCAGGATCGATGGCAAAATGTCTAATTGCTCTGTTATAGTTCTTTTGGAATCTCTGATTAAACATTCGGATTGGTTCCCCTTGGCCCCGTTTGCACGTAATAAACTGATTGTAAATAGTTGCGGGATCTAAGGGCGACCTAAATTGATTGACAAATGCATTTTCCATTTGTGTCCAAGAGGTGATTGAACCAGTTGGCAAGCATATATACCATTCATATGCTATTGGATCCAAGCTCATGGGGAAAAGTCTACAGGCTACATCTTCATGCTGAACTTGCAGTCTAATTAAAACATCTCTATAGGCTTGGATATGTTCTTCTGTTGTTCTTAGGCCATCTGGCTTGTATTTAGGCAAAAATATTTCAATGTTCTTGGGGATTTCATGGATATCCCCAGCAATATTCAAAGGAGTATTGTTAGCTCCATACCAAGGAGCTGCTGGAGCTTGAGCCATTTGACTCAGAATTGATGTAGACAGACCTACAATAGCAGAAGAAATGTTACAAACTATAGGCACACTAGGGGCAACAGATACTACTGGCGTAGGTCCACTCGACGTTCCTGGAGAAAACAGGCCTTTTGCTATTGGAGTGCTTACGACTTGCTTGACTTTACCCTTGGGAGTACCAGTAAGGTCGTGAAAAATGGTTTCTTCGGTTGTTTGAGACCTGGTCGCAATACGGCGTGGTGGGTCCAACCTTCCTGAGGAAACCCTCGGCTAGTTCGAAGAAAACCTGCAACAAACACAAAAACAGTGTTGCAGTTTAGCCGTAAATTATTTCAGAATTAAATCAAAACAAAATACTCAGATATAAAAATTGAAATAGATAAACCGATTCGGCCCTCCTTCTAGCGCCAATCTGTTGAGTGGTGTTTTAACCCGATTGTGAAAACACACTCTCCTGTAGGATCCGAGTCCTAAATCCTCTGCTTGCAAAGAAAAATGATTTCTCCAAGGTTCTTATTATGCTAATTATTGATTATCAAGGATCCTGTTTAAAATGAAATGCCAAGAACACCTTAGGGTTTGCAAGTGGATGTTAACAAGGGGCACCGTGGTTTATTAATTTTGAACTTTCAATGGACTCCAAATGAATAAAATCTGTTTAAACCTTAAATTCTGATGGATTTTCAGTGATTTATTCAAACACAGTAATTAAACTGCTGAAAATAAAATATGGGTTTGAAAAGCAAAGACAAAAGTAAACAAAAGTAACAATAAAAATAGATTACAGTCAGAAAGTTGTCATTAATCTGATGAAACCGAAGATATTGAGGCTTTCTACATGCAACCTAACCTAATGAACCTGCACATCCACACAATCCAAATAGGCCAAGTGCGAGTCTCGAGGGTTTCTGTGGTAATTCCAGAAAATAGGCATTCGCATGAAGCAACCAAGAGATCTTGCATTAACTTCACCTAAAAACCTAAGAAATCGGAAGGGAAATATAAACATTAAATCATGCATGCAAAAGTTACTCCTTCTTTCTCATCCAATAAGATGCCAACTCTCTGTATTTGTATTTAAATGATATCTCGATTACATTCAAAAATGTTCCAAGTGCAAAAGAAAATCCCAGAACAAAAAGAAGGAAATTGCCCAAGTACGGGCCCAGAATAGCACAAAGCTTTCGTCTCTGCAACTCCGTATTCGGCAATTTCCAACCCCTTCTTCGATTTGCAATTCTGGCTTTATAGCATTGTTATGGCTCTTCGATTTCCTTCGTCGCTTCATTTCCTCTTCCTGTGGGCGACCCTTCAAATTCCTGCCTTTCCTTGCCTTGATTCACGCTCAAATTTGGAAACGCTCCGAAGTTCATCTCTGCATGTAACGCCTCTGCAAGTTTGACACCTGCGTGCCACGTGTCCTGCCTTTTCTACGCCTGCTGTAACGCTTTTCTGCAAAAAAACCCGACAAAGCTGCAAGTCCGCCTGTTCACCTTCCCGACCGCGAAATCGCGACATGTCGCGATATCGCGACATGTCGTGATATCGCGACGTCTTTCTCATCCGTACGCGTCCAACGGCTTTTCGTAGCGATATCGCTACCGTTTTGGCCTCGAGCTTCCTTTTCATGAAATGGTAGCGATATCGCTACCACTTTGACTTTGAGCATGCCTTCGGAATTTGTAGCGATATCGCTACCGTTTTGAACTTTGAGTCTTCTTTCCGTAAGGCGTAGCGAAATCGCTACCGTTTCTCTGTCGGGCCTCCTTGGCAACTTTACGTCGCGACATCGCGACCATTATCATCCTCTTGCCCTCTTTCGACAAACCGTCGCGATATCGCTACCGCTCCTCTGCTTCGAGCCTGATTTTCATTTCCGTCGTGATTTCGCGACATCTTCCATGCACCGTACAACTTTGCCAAAATGCGTCGCGAAATCGCGACACCTTTCATCATCCGTACGTCTTGGCAAAACCTGTCGCGATATCGCGACGTTTTTCCCCCTCGGACCTTCATGCAGCTTTCTGTCGCGATATCGCTACCGCCTTTTCTTTCCGTACGCTTCCCCGAAACACGTCGCGAAATCGCGACCATTTTTCTATTTCGTACGCTTTGTCAAAACACGTCGCGAAATCGTGACCATTTTTCTCCATCCGTACACCTTTCCAAAACACGTCGTGAAATCGTGACACTTTTCATCACTCGTACGCTTCGGCAAAACACGTCGCGAAATCGCGACCATTCTCATCCTTTTCCAACGGCGTGTCGCGATTTCGTGACATCATTTATTTTCTTCCCAACAACATGTCACGATTTCGTGACACCTTTTCTTTTCTCCTCAGCGACATGTCGCGATTTCGCGACATCTTTTTCATCCTGGTCACCGACACGTCGCGATTTCGCGACACTTTTTTCCTCCTGGTCACCGACACGTCACGATTTCGCGACACTTTTTTCCTCCTGGTCACCGACACGTCGCGATTTCGCGACAGCTTTTCTGTTTTGTTGCCGTTGACCGCGCTGACCGTGATTTTTCGACATGTCGCGATTTCGCGACAATTTTCCGGTTTCGGTCGCGATTTCGCGACATGTCGCGATTTCGCTACCTGTCGCGATTTCGCGACCTCTTTCTACACTTGTGCATTTTCTCTCTTTCTTCAATTCTGGCATCTGGGTCACTGAGATCCTTCCCTGTAAGCCTGCAAAAAGGTGGGTCCCCAATTTTGGGGTGTGTTGTGGATCAACCACAACACCGTCTTTGCCAATGATGAAGTAAAAATCTTGAGAAGGCCCCCAAATGACCGATTTGAACAAATCATAAGAGGTAAACTGACACCCACAGCTGAGGAAGTTGAAACTTTGGAAAGAGTCCATGCCACCCGGTTACACAATAGGACTATCCCTGATAAAGCTGATAAGAAAAATGAGGGAGAACCTGAGAATATAAAGGGATGTCAAGAGGCTAAATCTCCTCCTCCCCACGATAAAATAGAACCTGTTAACACCACTGTCGGGCCTAGAGGGATAAAATTTGATATAGGGATGGAACTGGCAAAATAGAAAATCAATATCACCTTTGGAGAATTGATGACCATCCCAAAATACCAAGAGCAAATATGTAAGGCCTTTGGGCTGGCTGATTAGGGGGACAGTCATGTTTTTGCCACCTCAGGTTCAAACCCATAAAACAGGACTCCTGCTTCCATTAGGCCATTTTATATCTCTCTCAGGTATACATCTAGTTTTGGAGATAGATATGTAATACACAACTGCATGTTGGACAGTGGGGCGTCTCACAATGTAATGTTGAAGCAAGTGGCTGACCAATTGGGGTTGATGTGCACCAAGGATTCCCCCTATTTCTATCATGGACAATAGGCAAGTTCCTTGTGTAGGAATAATTACAGGCCTCCTAGTTTTCTTAGATCAATATCCAAAGAAGGGGATTGTCATGGACGTGGCAGTTGTAGACGTGGACCCATTTTTCTCCCTGTTGTTATCAAGACATTGGGCAGAGCATTTGGGAGGATCAATTCAGTTAGATTGGTCATTTTCTACTATTCCCCTCTCTTCCAAATAACAAGCCACATTAATAAGAGAACCCTTCAACAAAATATCAGTAGAGTTGATGAAGCCTGATAACACCACGGTCAATTTGGTAAGCTCTGTAGAAGAAAAATAATTAGGGGTTTATTCCATTTGGCACACCCCTTTTCTTAAAAAGGTACCTAATGTTGAAGGGTTAGACCCCATACTTAAGGCAGCGATAGATGCCGAATCAGACAGGGTTCTCACCACTGAAATGTGGACTTTAACATTTGATGGGGCAAAATCACAAACCGGTGCTAGGGCTGGAATCAATTTAACTGACATAAAGGGTAACTACCTAGGAATACCTTACATATTAGAGTTCCCCTACACCAATAATGTAGCAGAATATGAGGCCCTACTTCTCGGGTTGAGGAAAGCAAAAGAACTTGGAATCAACTATCTGACTATGTATGGAGATGCAGAATTAATTATCCAGTAGATAAGGGGGAAATATCAAACTAAACATCCCAGATTAAAATAGTATAAACAGGTTGTTCTAGATGAGATAAAAAAATTTATGGCATTCAATATCTCACATATTCCTAGGGAAAAAAATCACGTGGCTAACCTACTGGCAGTGAACGCCTCTAGAGAAGATGATCCTAAAATTGACACTGAATTCATGGATAGATTCCCCACCATTTTAGTTTATCACCCCTCAGTCCCGAACAATGTAGTGTACCTGCAAGTTTTTTAGGATGATGCAGACATAAGAGATTTCATGATAGTACAAAATCATTTTGTAGGGGTAATATGTGATGAACAAGACAAGGAAAGGCTACAGCATATTATAGGCACTCCCACCGAGGTTATCCAGTTAAAGACTAATAAAATACCTAGGGGGTTAGTAGCTTTGGAATCCTTGTTCGATGATTTTGACAAAGCCCATAGAGCAGCACCCAGTGAGTCAGAAGGTGAGGAAGTTAATGTAGGGACAGTTAGTGACCCTAAGAAGGTAAGAATTGATAGGTCACTACCAGCAAAAGAAAATAAGCAGTACATAGAATATCTAAGAAAAAATAGGGATAGTTTTGCTTGGGGGTATGATGATTTAAGGACATTCAACACTGAAATTATGACCCACATTATTCCCTTAAAATAAGGGTCCAAGACCTTTAGGTAGAAGTAGAGAAAGTTCAACCCCACACTACACCCCGTAATGCAAAAAGAAGTGCAAAAGTTATTGGATGCCAAGATCATCAAAAAGGTGAGGTTCTCCTCATGGATAGCAAACTTAGTCCCAGTCCAAAAGAAGAACGGGGAGATAAGGTTGTGTGTAGATTTCCAAAATTTGAATAAAATTTCCCTCAAGGATAATTATCCTCTCCCTAATATGGAACAACTATTGCAAGCAGTGGTGGGATCTTCATGGATATCTCTGCTAGATGGCTTCTCAGGGTATAACCAGATCCTAGTAAATCCTGAGGATCATTTTAAAACTGCCTTCACCACACCTTGGGGTACCTTCGAATACCAAAGGATGCCATTCGGGTTGATGAATGCTGGGGCTACTTTCCAGAGGGCCATGGATTTCACCTTCAAGGGGCTAATGTTTAAAATAGTGGTGGTTTATTTAGATGACATTACTGTATTTTCCAAGAATTTTGTAGACCACTTTTCTCACCTGTCCCAAGTATTTCAAAGATGCAAGGAATATGGGATCTCATTGAATCCAAATAAATGCCTATTTGGAGCCTCTCACGATAAGTTACTAGGGCACGTAGTTTCAAAATAAGGAGTCAACATCGATCCTGAAAGAACCAGAGAAATTGCACAAATACCACCCCCCAAAAGCCTTAAGGGGATCAGATCCTTCTTCAAAAAAATTAATTTTTTTAGGAGATTCGTGCCTAATTTTGTCGAGATTGCTAAACCCATTAATGACATGATCAAGAAGGATGTTAAAATCAAATGGGAGGAGGGTAACCTTAAAGCCTTCCAACAGATTAAGGATGCTATTACTGCTACCCCTATCTTGACCAGTCCAAATCATTCCAAGAATTTCAATTTGTACTCTTTCGCCTCAGATCACACTATAGCAGTAGTATTATCTCAAAAGGACGAACAAGCGAATGAACATCCCATAGCATTCATGAGCTCAGGAATGAAAGGGGCGCAACTGAGATACAAACCAATTGAGAAGCAGGCATATGCCCTCATACAGGCCTTGGAGCATTTCAAAAGTATTTTTGGAGCTTCCAAAGTGATCGCCTGTGTGCCCTATATTGCCATCAAGGATATTCTTACCCAGCCCAAACCCACAGGCAGTTCAACAAGATGGATGATTAAATTGCTGCAATATGACGTAGAGTTCAAAGCCATAAAAATGATTAAAGGCCAGGGATTGGCAAAATATATGGCCTACAAAGAAGAATAGTGGATAGACAATGTTGTCTTGGCCCAAGGAGAGCAATAGGAACCATAGTTAGAACATGAGAATTTTGATTGGTACAAAGATATCCTGCTCTATCTAAAAGAACTGTCCTTCTTTCCTGGAAAAATTGCTAGCAGAATAAGAAGCATCAAACAATAGTCTCAGAAGTATCATCTTCAGGGAAGCAGGTTGTACTGGCGACATCCAAGTGGGGTACTGCTACTGTGTGTGACTCAAGAGGAGGCTCCCAAAATTATCAAGGAGTTTCATAGGGGTTTCTGTGGTGGTCACTTTGCTCCAAAAGCGACAACCAATCAAATCATGAGGGTAGGATATTATTGGCCATCCCTATTCAAAGATGTCTACCAGGCAGTCAAAAGTTGTTACAGTTGTCAAGTCTTCACTGGGAAAAAGAACTTTCCTGCCATGCCCCTACAGCCCGTCATTGTTGAAACTCCATTTTCTCAATGGGGGGTTGATTTAATCGGGGATATCAACCCCAATTCATCAAGAGGACACAAATGGATTATCACTACCACTGACTACCTGACCAAGTGGGTAGAGGCAGCCCCCCTCAGAAGATCAACAACAACAACCATCATTAACTTCTTGGAGGAAAAGATACTGACCAGATTTGGAGTCCCCAAAAAATTGGTAATAGATAACGCCAAGTATTTCACTTCCTATGAGATGGTGGATTTCTGCAATCAATACAACATTGAGCTGGCTCACTCTGCTAATTACTACCCTCAGGGTAATGGACTGGTCGAATCCTCAAATAAGAACCTCCTAACAAGAATTAAGAGATCCTTGGGTAAGAATAAGAGAGGATGGGATGGTGAACTCAAATATGCTCTATGGGCGGATAGACTGTCAGTTAAGAGAGCTACCGGCATGTCACCATACGAGCTGGTATATGGGGAAAAGGCATTGTTGCCACCACAACTGGAGAAAGCAGCCCTCTCCTTGCTACTACAGGATCATGAACAACCCAATGGACTACAAAGGAGAATGGACCAATTGGTGAAATTGGAGGAAGACAGGAGGGAGGTTGTTACATGAATGATCGGCCAAACGAGCAAACTAGTGGAACTGTTCAATAAGAAAGCTAAAGGGTAGAATTTCATCTTGGGTGATGTGGTGTTATATTGGGACCCGAGAAATGACAAGCCAGGAGAGAAAGAGAAGTTTGAGCCCAAGTGGTTAGGCCCCTACCAGATTGTAAAAATAGTGGGGCAACATACTTACAAGTTGGAAGACATGGAAGGAATGGAGCTGCCTATACCAGTCAATGGGTAGCATCTAAAGAACATTGGTCCTAGTATGTAAAAAAAAAAGAGTGTGCGTGTGTTAGTCCTACGTCAGTCTACCCGGAGAGTCTGGAGTCCTCAAGTCACCATCCTTCATCTGCCACCTTGTCCCAGTCAGAGCCGATGTTGACCCCAAAAAGGTTAGCCACCTTTTTGAGCCAAGTCCACATTTTCCCTGTGCGCTCCATTCCCATGGGGCGCACTCCAATTCACCCAGGCGCACTAGTTGTGCACCCTGAGCCAAACCGACGCGCTCCACTCCAATGGAGCGTGGACCCCCTGGGTGGGCACACAAGGCCATGCACCCACCTTTAGCCATGCACCCCATTGAAGGAGGGGGCGCACATAGTCCCTTAGGGGTGCACAAGGTAGTGCACCCCACCAATGGTCCATGCGCTCCATGGGGAGGCAGAGCGCATGATAGTCCCTTGGGGTGCACAAGGTCATGCATCCCAAAGTCTGGTGTGTGCCCCACCATGGAGTGCACAACTTTAGTCGAGGTGCACAAGGTTGTGCGCCCCATCCAGTCGAGTGTGCTCCACTCTCGAGTGGAGCGCACAACCTCAATCGAAGTGCATAAGGTTGTGCGCTCCACCCTAGCTGAGTGTGCTCCACTCTAGAGTGGAGCACACTACCTCAGTCAGAGCGCACAAGGCTATGCGCTCCACCCCAATCGAGTGCACTCCACTCTAGAGTGGAGCACACTAATGTCCAAGTGGGTGCACAAAGTCATGCACCACCTCTAGGTTATGCGCTCCACTATGGCAGAGCGCACAAGGTCAAAAGAGGGTGCACAACATGTGCGCCCCATGGAGGCGAGCACGCTCCACCTCCTCGAAGGTCATGGGTGCACAACCCTATGCGCCTACCTCGAAATCCATGCACCCCACTCCCCAAGGGGGGCACACACAAAAATTAAACCCAACGCGCCTCAAGCGAGCGCATACCTACCTGTGCCCCACCTCAACCAATGGAAAACCACCATGTGTCCCACTCTTTTTGGGCAGCCATAATTTGTTCATTGAAGCGAAGAGGCGACGGTCGACGTGGCACCCGACCAATACTAGTAGCTCACGATAGGGGAAAAAGCGTAGGTGCCATCTACCATATTTAATACGCCTATTATAAAGGAAGGTGGTGACCATTTTTTGCACCATCCATGCATGCAGAACTGCCTATCGACGAGGTCGAGCGAAGTGAAGAGAGCACAGAGAAAAATCGTAGCCAAAGGGGGGTGAATAATTCATAATAGTTTGAGAAAAATGGCATCTACCAGCTCCTCGATCTCTGATGCGTCACTCGTCCAGAAGAGAATCAACAGAATTACCGGAGCATGGTCGGTTGACAAGAGGCCAAGGAGGGCATAGAACCCCAAGGCATTCAAAAATTTCCCGACTCTAGCAGGGATATCATCGAAGAACAACAAAAAGAGGTGGAAGGAGTCACCATATACTCATTTGATCCCACAAAGGAGGATAACCAGCGCCACCCGACACTTTTGAGGGATCTCTACGTGTAGGCTTATCGAGACAATAACAGACCTGCTCTTGTCTATAACAAATGGAACACGAACCTCGGCTAGCTGACTTGTCCAAAGGTGTACCACTCCTCCGATATGTTGGCGTGGCTCGTAGTTTCCTATGACTCTAGAGTGTGCACCATCCATGACTTCAATGGTCAGGCAGTAGCCCGGATATCGATCGATAGGATTCGGTAGGTTTTTGGTTTGGTCGTCGCTTCCAGGGTGGTGGATTTCAAAATATTGGCCCTTCAGGCCAATTACATGATGAATACGACATTCCCCCAGAGCCTGTTGAAGAGGGGGAAAATAAGACCAGTAGATTTCCCCATCAAGAAATTCATGCTCCATCCCTGGGCACAAGATTACGCTGACATGATCAATCTAGCCCTAGGAGTGAAATATTTGGAGCCTATCACTAAGGAGGTGATGTTTTTAATCCTCCAATGTAACCGAATAGACAGGACCCCTCTCTATCAATGGGAGGATGTCATCAACGACAAAATGGATGAGGAATTATGACTGTTGTAGGAGGCCGTGATGGCCAATAAAAGGGAGATGCCTCCCTTCTCATACTATTCTTTTTTCATTCATCTATTTATTGCACAGCTGGACAAGACCTTGGTGGCCCAAATAGGGGGGGTAAATGCACCCACCATACAGGATAGGCTACTATGCATCCAGGAGGGGTGTTCCAGCTATACAACCTTCTTTGAGAAGGTCCTCCCCGTGGTACACTTTCGGTTGTGTGGGAATTTCCCCGATAGAATCGGGATGGGGGTTAGGGAATTTTTGTGCCAGGAAAAAGTAGGAGACTACTTTTACGTAGAAGAATTCTCCTATATCAAAATTTATGGGTCAAAACTTCCCCCGAAGGCACTACCTTTTCACTGCCCGACTTCCATCGCCATCCTTGAAATTACTCGACAGATGGTCGAGGAAGTGAATATTAGACACCTGAGGAAGAAAGGACCAGTAAAGTGGTTGCCCATTCCCTGTACAATGGGGCATTACACCTATCTCGGCCACTTTGCTCCATTGTGGGCCATCTGGAATATGGATACTTACTACTTCCCTGAGGTAGCTTGGAGAGCTTACGACCCGGATGGCCACCACAGGAGAGAGGTTACCGGTAAGCTGGCCCTCCTGGCAGTCACACACAGTGGTGATGATTTTGAAGACACGATGCAAGAGGCCTTCAAAAATAACTAGATGCTAGATTTGATATGGAGGATGCCCAAGGATCAGCGTCCTTACAGTAGATTGGAGGTTGTTGGTGATTACAACGCCCAACTTAAGTTGCATCGGGGGTTGCTGGTGGACAAGATGGCCCCATTAGTTCTAGTAGCTCCTCCTAAAGAATTCGAGGATCCCACCCTCCAAATAGCTCAACAAGATTCTGACCTCTTCGAGGTCATGATGAAAATCGTTGACGAGCAGGCCAAGCTTCCCTCCTCTTCTAGTTCCCCCATTGCCACTTCAAAAGGAAAGGAGTTGGCCATTGGCTCTTCCAAACAGACTACTACCCCATCAGCGTTAGCTTTAATAAGTCCACGTGAGCAAGGACAATTGGCAGAAAGTCAACCCTCATGGTATTCTGCCACCCTGGTGATAAATCAAGAGGAGCATCAAATTAAGCCAAGGGTGATGAAGAAGATAGCGCAAGCTGGAGGGTTATCAAATATTTTGAGGGGTTACGAAGTGCAAAGTCCCACACGGTCCCCTACCCATAAAAAGGCAAGGACTGAATCCTCAGATCAAGGAGTGGAAAATTTTATGATGGCTAGGGTCACTGACACTTGCCAGTTCACAGCTGATGAAGAAGATCAGATCCAGGATATAGAAGAACAAAGATCTCCAAGTAAGGGGATAGTCAGGCATGGGGGAGCAGCTGGACAAGAAACCACCAATACACCTATTGCCTCTTTTGAGATCCCCTTGCCACCTAGCATGAGGGAGGCCACCATAGATACCAACAAAGGTGTCATCCGAGCATCTACTGCACCCATCCAAATGATGAAATCATAGGTGGCCACTCAAGCACAGGTGGCCAAAGCAGTAGAAAAGGAAATGGAAGGATGGAGAGCCAAGGCCATCGAGGTTGAGCCTCTACAACTCAAATTCAAGCAACTTCAGGCCGAAGTTGATAAACTGAAGATGCCAGCTCCTTGCACTACATAGGCTAGCATCCAACTCGGGTCGATGGATGAGTTCAAACAGGAGATGAAGGAAAAAATCCAAGTTAAAATGGGAGATCTGGAGTCCATCCTAATAGATATCTACGTTGTGATATGAGCAGTAGGCCTCATCCAGGACAACTTACAGTGTGGGAGGCAAAGGATAGATGCAATCATGCCAATCTATAGGATATTTTAGGAGGACTACGTACCTATTTTTGGGCTATCGATTGTTCTAGCATATGAGTCCCTATGCTTCTTTGTAGAAGAATACATCAAGGTCTCCCTATTTTTGCAGAATGAGCAAAATTGGTGCCAGTGGGGCCAAGAGGTGGCAGAATCTGAATATGAGGCCAATGATGAGCTGGCCGATTGCAGCCTCTCCATCGAGGATTTTGGGTGAGCACCAGTCATCAAGGATTTTATTTTTTAGAAGATCCAAAATTTTGATTTGGAGTCTGGCGATAAGTCATCTAAACGTTTTATGGCTTTGGTGGAAATGGTAGACCGCCTATGTGAGTTTACCAATAACAATGTACTATGGGCTAAATATCGGGTAGTGGAGGCCACCCAAGATTTGAACCTGCTCCTCTTCTCTCTGACCTTTCACGATGAGGCTTGGGAATTTATTGACCAAGCCATTCAAAACCACAGGGCAGGAGTAGGGCCCACCGCTGCCACTACACACGCCCCAGGAGGACCACAACCACCAGCGCAAGGCAGTACCAGTGGGAGTGCACAGCCTCCACCTACGTGAAGGGAACGTGGGATACGTGGCCTTTTTTGAGTGCATCCCAGGCTTGGGTACAACATGATCATTCCAGCAGGGTGGGCGGTCACAACAATCAAGCAGCTCATGCTATAAGAAGGAGAAGACTGCTACAACACTTTTTTATTGAACCTCTGAGAGAGAAAATCCAGGTATAGCTTTGTCTATTGTTTGAGTCATATTTTCCCTTGTATCTCCTGTGTGTGTTTCTTATCACCCTTCTCTTCCACCATGTCCAGGGATTACCAGGGAGCATTGTTCACTGAGATTATTTCTTGTGGAACGCATCGAGTTGGAGACTCTTACGTCACTGCAATCAGGATGGAGAGGAGTAGCCCCTTTGTTACGTTATTCAAATGGGGGTTTTATTGTAAATCATTGGCATACAAGACCCTAACTCTCTCTGGGCCTGTTTTATGTAATATCTTTATATTAATACAAAATCCAACTCATTCCTAGTTTATCTTCTATGTTTTATGGTTTGTGTGATGCTCATTCATGTGTTCTTGCAATCAAAACCCATGGATGACGCTTTCTATCTCGCTAGTTTAATCATTTTGTTTACTTTACATTATTTGAATGGGATAAAATGAACTGGTTCTTCTTGCTTTAATCTATCTAAAGCCATGTATAAATTTGCTATGACTCTGTAATGGATAAGGCACCGGTTTGGGTTTTAAGGGTTTTAATATGAATAGGTTCGATCACTAAAAATATCAAAACAACTAAATAACATTTTTTCTGGCATAGTGGGCATGTGCATTATATATTAGATGAACCCACCATTTGGGGTTTCCTTACCCAACCTAGTTTGTCTTGAGCTATCCAAAGTAATCTTGTCCTAGGTTAATGAGGTGGATCCGCCAGAATCCACAGTGCTGGTTGTGATTTTAAGAGTTTCCCGTGACGTGACAAATCTTCCGAGGGTAAGCAAAAAAACTCCACAAAAATTCCATGTGGCCTTTTTCACAATGGAACATCAACCTTATTGGAAAAATCACACATGCCTCATCGAGCAATCATAAATTCATCAGTACAACCATAGAATATTTTACAAATTGGGTTGAAGCCATCCCACTCATCCAAACCATAGGAGCCAAGATCACGATATTCGTTACAGACCATATCATTTATCGCTTTGGAATTCCTTCCCAAATTATCTCTGATAATAGGAAATCCTTCAAGAACAAAACTATCCATACCCTATGTGCCAAATTTAACATCCATAATAGCTTCTCTACCCCATACTACCCATAGGGTAATGGCCAATTAGAAGCTACAAACAAAACAATATATTCCATACTTCACAAAATAGTAGTAGAATATCATTGTAACTGGCATAACCAAATAGCCTTAGCTTTGTGGGCTTACTATATGAACATATGTACTCCTACTAGGGAAATCCCTTTCTCACTGGGCTATGGCATAAAAGTCATCATACCTCTGTAACTAGAGATATTATCCCTATGGGTATCCATGAAAGAATTCATTTATTATGATACCACTCATTAAGCCCGCCTCAATCAGCTAAAACTCCTCGATGAGCACCTTATCCATGCCATCAAACACACATGTGTTTATAAATATTGCCTTCATCATGCCTACAATAGTAAGGTGCATCAACACAAATTCCAAATTGGTAATTTAGTTCTCAAAGAGAACCAATAAATTACAAGTCAACCTCGCCAGCAATGAGATAAGTTTACCCCAAACTAGTTGGGCCCCTTCATCACACATAAATTTGGTTTAGGTGCCTACCGCTTGTCTAATATTGAAGGTCTCACTGAACCTAAACTTATTAACATCCTTCACCTATGTGCATTCAATGCCTTACCCACATAGGCATTCACCATCATAAATAGTAAACATTACTATTCACAAACACATTACCCACTATGCACATCACAATACATGCACACCTTTTATTGTACAGTTGCATTATACATATACTTTTGCTTTTTATGCCATTTATATGTTGTTGGTATCTTTTTTTTTTGTATGATTCACATCATCTACCGCTAAATCACTAGTAAATATATGCTACTATACACACTTGCTACCAGCATCCCAACATCCCACCATGAAGGACCATCCAACACCACCCCCAATACCAACTACACCAACTAATCTAGCCTGACCATTGATTGCTCTTTAAACCAAATAGTCTTCACCTTCCTCTCATTTATATCATCACACTCCACCCCAATGCCTTTCACCTTACCTTAGAGGGTCATCCTACTCACCTCATTCATGAGACAGTCAGGTCTCCCTATACTTATTTGAAAAAAAGGATAAAATCTCCCATATTTGCACCTAGGGGTCTCCTCCCCATCTACCTAGGGACACAAGGAACCCTTATTCACCATACACTCTCCCACACCATCCTGTAGGAACCTACTACCCATCCAATAGAGGCTATACATCTCACCCAGCCCATCCTTCATGTTTACCTCCCCCACTCCCAAGTGGGATGTCTTCCTACACCCAAGCCCTATAATCCCATGCATCCCAATCCACTTCTATGCACATACCTCCATCCTAAATATACCATTATTTACAACCATTCCCTACACCACTTATCCTCCAGCTACCACCCTCGCTCTATCGAGGATTACCCTTTCAACAAGCCCCATAGTCACCAAGGTTATTCAATTCATCCCCTTATTCATCACAACTACATCCCTCTTCCTATGCATATCACACTACTCCTTACACATTGGAGTGTCAATCCCCACTATCTCCAATCCCATTGCCTCCACATATTGACATACAATATATCGTTTCCTACCTTGAGATCCTCAAGCTACAGATGAGCTATTGTAATTATCATACTCCCACCTATACATCTCCACCTCCTTGTAGGTCCATTTCTCATCCTTAGACCTGATCCACATTAGACTCTTGATCCATACTTCCACAATTCGATCTTATCCCATCCAATACCTGCTCAACTCTAGTGGAGCCTTACATTTACCCTATACCACTTCCATTTAAGCCTCTATCTAAAATATTTTATCACCTTATGCACCAAGGCCTCCTTATACTACCTAAAATCTAGCTTATTGATCTATTGCATCCCAAATCACAAAATTACCATGAACATCAATTCTGTATATACCACCAATAACTAGGTCATAACATTGATGCCTTCTATACATTTGAAACCCTAGTAGACAATATGTTAATTGGATATCACATCCCATTATCCGAGTGTTCCCATTCATTCACCCAACTTCAAATTCCCCCATGCCATATTGTCCCTAGAACTTTGCCATCACATGAATTTTTGATGGTGTCATCCTGCTATATTCACAATATATCCAACTACACAAATCACCATAGCCTAAGTAGCTTCACCTCCCTGCTCATACCCTGATCAATGTCACTTTGCTTGTCAGTAGCTTCTTTTTATTGTTCTTCTCCCCTATTTCTTTTATATTCTTATTTTTACTTCCTCACATAGTTGTATGGTCACACTTCAAGTGGATAACATACCTATGTTGATCTACTATCTTTCTTCTATCTTCATCAGTCTTTGGTAATCCTCTAATATTGTTGGTTATCGATGTATATTTATTCTGATTTCTTCCATATGTAAATTCCATCCTCACATCCTTCCTCTTCTTGTTGGCATTACCACACACCTTCCCATAGGTCCCAGTTTATTCACCTATTACACACACACCCCTACACATTGGGGCAACCATTATCACATAATCTTGCTTTTGTCATGATGATACACCATACTCATCTATAGATAAGTTTTCCAAACTCCTCCCTCTACATTTCATAAACTTCCTCTTGTAGATATTGCATTTCCTCCACTTGCATAATTTACATTACACCCATTGCAAATATCCATATATTTTTCATTACAATTTCATTCCAAGTTTGTATCATATACCTCTTCAATAGGAGTAACATATGCACTTGTTAGCATCACCACCTGGACATCCATTCCCCCTTTTCAGGATTAGGGTATACATAGGTATTTTTTTTAGCTTTGACCACTAACTAGTTTAGGAAATCAAATGTCATCCCTAGCTGACAGGTTTCACACACGCCTTATACTTCTTTAGACTGGTTCAACTTCTCTCACAGACCATTCACACAGGTTACACATTAAACAAGTTTTGAGTATAGGGAAGATAAAACCTTGCATAGATATTGACATCTAGTGAACGGTTTCCCCTGGTCATCCTATCTCTTGCATGGTCAACATATGACCTAGGGATAAACAAAGGGATAAGCATAAGCAAAATTAGAAAAAAAAAATTGGTAGAAAACAAAATACAATGCCCATACAAAAAAAAAAGATAAAAGAAAGAAAAAAAGCACCACAAAACATATACGAGCAATAAACGAGGGGTAGAAAATAAAAGGAAAAGCCTCCAAATATCACCAATGTTATGCTTCATCACCTTTGGTCCTTAGGTTTAACATAGCACCATGGGATGATTTCCATCGCTAGTGTTTTCTTATGGATGAGCTAAATAGTCTGGTCATGTCTACAATGGGTTAATCCTACCTCTCTCAAAATGGATAAATGAACCTCACTCATTTACACACACATATCCATGATATACTTTGAACCATTCAAATTAGTTATGAGTTATTTCCAACACTAGCATAGTTTTTGGTATGAAATTTGATTTCCACAACTAGGTGTGTCAAAGTCATTACATATGCCTTATATCATCCTACTTCCTTGATACTATGGAATGGATCACATTCATATAGGTACATGCAATGATACAAGTGCTTCCTTTGCATATTTTAGTTCTCTCATACATGCATCTATGCATCTATGTCACATGCAGTTATCAAACATCACATCAGTGCATTTATCTTACATGCATTCTCTCACATTGCATCATCACATCTATATTACATGCATTTACTACAAATTTCATTCACATCACATTACAGTGTATTGCATTCAAAACATAGTATTTCATATCATTATATAGTATATCTATACTATACTACGATCATACATATACACCCTACCACATATGTATATCCATGCATTACACATTCACTCAAATATTACACTATGCTATCTATGCAAACACCATTCAAACATATTCAAATCAACATCATAACACGTGTACATGTAATAACCAAACCCAAAAGGTATATATATATGTAGTCCATTAAAAATACCCATAGGCTACAACCTGGGACCATGTCCATCATACATTATACAAAACTACCTGTAGGCTATAATTATAATTAATTTAACTACCACTAGGAGCCTCTCCACTCCTCTCATAGCTCACCCTCCATAGTGCTATTCCACATGCCATTATAGCTCTACTAGACTTCATCCTCTCTCTTGATCTTTGATCCCCTATAGGAGACAACACTGCTCTCAAACTAGCAACCACATCTCCACCTGGTACCACATCCTGTATCTCAGCTCTCATGCCTCTCTGACCAACTAAAGTTGCACTTTGATGACTCCACTGAGACTATGTTCATACTCACATCTATGTCCTAGACTATGACACCACCTAGTCATAATCAAGGAGTAGGATCCCATGCATCCCCAGAGAATACTCACATGCTGATCATTTTTGTACCTCTGTAGCTAGTAGTCCTCTCCCAAACTCGCTACCCCTTCATAGTTGCTTTAACTTCACTCTTAGAGCATCCACATCATGTGGAACCTCTCCTACTACTTGGGCTTCCTCAACCTCCTAATATTTTTGCTACCTTGTCATATCAACCCATAGATCTACAATATTTGTATTCTAAGCCTACTGCTACCTCACCATCTCAGCCCATAGCTCTGCAATCTTTGCATCTCGATCTAACACTATAGATTGCTCCCTCTACACCTCTACCCTCAACGGCTACATATCCTCTACCATATTATAATATCTATAATCAAACCCCTTCTAAGAAGTCTTGGTTGTAGCCTCCAAAGCTATCAATCTCTCCTCTAATTCTATCATCCCCCTCTCACCCTCATAGAGCTCCCTCTCCAAATTTCATACCCGATTCCTCAATAATAGCACCTCCTCATCTACCTCCTACATATCCTTCTGCTCGACAAAAATATCCTCCATCCCATTAAAAAACCCATCTCTATGGTTTCATCAAAGCCACCCATAGCCATACCCCCACCTAGCCCCTTCATATCTGCTATCTCCTCCCTAGGTTGCGCTCCACCACTCACAGTAACATCCTCCACTCTCTATGGATGAACTCAAGGTACCACCCAACCATCACCTAGATCATCATAGAGGTACCTCTATCTCACCACAAAATCTATCCTATAACCTATCCCAAGTATCTCTCACTACCTACCCCTTGTTGTGGCTACCCCACCACTAGGTGATACTCCTCGCTCAACAATACCTACACCTAGATCCCATCTTTGCATCACCCACCAAGCATCAAACTCTAGTGTTGTCCTTCGATTATCCATATTTGGGATCATCATGGATGGGTCCCTCTCACTAGCCTATGGTAAAACTATAGGGGGCTACCCCATATCACCCTGCCACCGATGGTATACACCTTTGGAATATCTTGTCATAGCTTGAACTACCAAATGGCTCAACTAAACTAAAATAATTCAGCCTGTCGAGTGTAATGTTCAACAAACCACCTTCCCTAATGAAAGTCACCCAATTCCTCATCATCATGCTCTCATACCACCCTGCTCCTCCATGACCTTCATAAAATTGTTGATGGTACCAACTCCCTAAACTTGAACCTCCAAAATAGAGGATCATACTCATGTGGCCCCTTAATACCCTTCTTCTTATTAGTACTCCATATCAGAGCCTAAGTCAAATGTGTCTGTCCCTCCACATGCATATTATACGATAGCAGTGACAACCTCTCAATGATTATGTGCTCCCATACCCACACCTACATCAAAGGAGTCCAACTCAATCTCTTCTACCCAGTATGCACCACATCGTGCAACTCTCTGTACACATGGGCCAACAACACCAGCACCCATGCAAACACAACACTACACTCCACCATGTCACTCACCACATCCATCATGTTCCAGGTAAAGAATACACCATAAGTGTTAGGAAATGCATAGGTAGAGATCATCATCATCGCCACACATTGGTTGTTAGATATCATCTCATTATTTCATAGGAGCTCATAATCCATATTTTTTTTATCCACCTCTCCCCACTTATCTCCAAAGAACTGATTCATCATAGCATCCTTAGTATCATCTGGTGCTACCATCACTGACACACCATCGATAGGTAATTTATATATCCTATAAACATATTCCAAGGTGATAGTCATTTCACCCATAAAAAAATGGAAAATGTTACGATCTACATCCCACTGCTCACATAAAACTAATATATATGCCATGTTGGCATGAATGCTCTTGCATTCCCATATCCCCCTAAACCACACTGCATCCAACCATACCTCATCCATGACATTCCTCATCAACTCATCAAGCTTACCCTTCATCGTATGAACATGATAGCATGGCTCGATCATTTTCACCTGTCATTACACAAACAACAACAAAATTCACATTAGTTCAATACACAATTCTCCAATTAAATAAAATTCAATTTTATTTAAAATAAATTTTACATACAAATTAATTTATTTAATTTGGCATGCAAATAAAGACGTAAAACATACACAATCTATATATCACAACAAATTAAAAAATAGTTGCATATTTGGATACCCATTTGGCTATTTTATGATAAAAGTTCAAAAAGATGCACAAAATAGTACATATTTGTCTTCCAATAGCCAAATTCACAATTATCCACATACTCACTATGGTACAAAATTCAAAATCACATTAATTCGCCAGACATGCAAAAACAAAATACATTTTTGAACACCCATTTTCCCACTTCACAGTAAAAGTGTTGACAAGTTTCAAAAACAATATACAATTACACACAAATTTTAAGTTTAAAGTCAACATAACCCCACCCAAATAGTGCACATGCCAAATCACACAACATTAAAAACATGATCGCATTTCTGAACACCCATTTTCCCACTTTATGGTGAAAGCTAAAACAAAAATAAAAATAAGTACATATTGAGCTCCCAAAAAGAAATTTTAAATTCAATCCTACCTACAACATGGCACATAAATCAAACATACACTAAATTAAATCACACACCAAAACAACATACATTTTTTGATACCCATTTCACCCTTCTATGGTGAAAGTATCAACGGTTTCCAAAAATAGTACACCTATAGTGGAAAACTAAATAGTAAAAGCTTTCTAATTTACATCCTAATAGCTTACATATAGAAAACACACAAAACAAAGATAAAACAAAAACACAGTCACATGGTTGGATACCCATTTTCTACTTTTACAGAAGAAATTCAACCACGTGTATAAAATAGTGCACCATCGCTCAAAAAAAGGAAAGTCAAACTACAAGACTAACCTACCCATCACCCAGTCAAACTATAGCAAAAATTGATCAAACCTAAAAAGTGATCACACTTTTGGGTACCCATTTAGCCGGTTTAACACTTTGTATTCCAATTTCAATTAAATTTTACCTAAATTTTAAAAATAACATGAAAAAATCCCCCCCATATTTTATGCTTTTTTAGAAACAAAATTTCAAAATACAAAGAATAAAGAGAACTTACCGATGGGTCACCATGTTGAGCTCCAGTACTAGTGCATCCTCTTGCCATCCTACTTCTTAAACTAGTCAACTACAAGCACTCCACATCACCAGTCATCATTCACTCCTCACTCTCCAAGTTTGGCACCATCAAAATTACCTCCCATGCTTCCATAAAAGCTTAAATACACCCAAAAAAATCTAATTAGGTCTAATTAGACCCCATTCACCCCTGGCCTATGAATTAGACCAATTCACCCTGGCCTGTGAATCCAAATTTAATTTAATCCCGAACCTATGAATTGAGCCTAGAAGCCCCAAATTGACCCAAATTTGAATCCAAACACTAGGAAACTTGCCCCCTTTCCTATCCATCTAATTTTTCATCAATTTCATCATGCATTTTTCTTCTATCAATCAAATCATCACCACATCATCCCATTCCATTTACCTCATTGTTTATTCCTCATTTTAGGGGGTATTCATATCCAAAATTCAACTTTACATGCAACCAAAAATTCAAATCATTGATATCACACCTGTCTACAAATGTTTTTACTAAAGATTATCTTATGATTATAAATCTCAATCCTAACCAGATATTTGTTAGATCACGAGAGTTGTGTGTAACAATGGAGAGGTCACTATAGCATTTATGATACACAATGGATGACATGTTTGACTAATTCAGTACAACATTTAGATATATTACTCTAGCATTCATGATACATATTGAATGATACATTTGAATAATCCACATGTTAACTAACTCAAATGGTTTGACACTTGTCACCATGCACTCATTAATCAATCAAAAATAATAATTTGAATAGGCATTTGTTCTATTCATACTTTGGACCATCTTGCATTGGTTGTAAAAGCAAAGCAATCAAAATTTGCCACCCCCAAGAAACTAGTGTGACATCAAGAAATTTCATATGGACTCAACAAAACCATCGTGTTGCATCCACAATCATCTATTTCTATTTATCGGTATTGTTTTTCATTTTCCTTTCTTTCTTTTCTCTTATTCCCCTTGGATCCCTGATAAATGTTGTATGGTAATGCTTCAAGTGGCTACATACCTTTGGTTGGATTCCATTCCCTTCTTCTATTGGCTATTAATTAATATTGTATGGTCATGCTTCGAGCAACTACATACCTTTGATTGGATCTCATTCTTTTCTCTTCTTCTCTTGGTTATCGATCAATGTTGTATGGTCATGCTTCGAGTGGCTACACATCTTTGATTGGATTCCATTCTTTTTCCTCTTTCATATTCTATAAATACCTTCACATTTTTGTATTAAACTATGCTTCACACAGTATAGTACAAAAAGGGGTAAAATATAGACACCTAAAAGTCATACATAGCTACCTCTACGTACTTGTAGATCCTCTTGGACACTTGTAGGTTTACATAGGCCATTCTAGAAACCTCTAGGCTATTTTAGACCAGCATAGACTATTGTATATCCCTATAGACCTACACATACTATCATAGATATGTGTAGACATGTGTAGACTACTATAGACATGTGTAGACTACTGTAGACATGTGTAGACTAGTGTAGATCACTCTAGATTAGCATAGCATATCGTAGAATTACATAGACCACTTCACTATTTTATAGGTACAAAACCTTATTAAACTACCCAATCCATGTCATAACCACATTCCATACATTGAAGGATCACTCATCAATTATCTAAGTCCACTTAAGCCCTTCCTAGACTTAATGAGGACCCCATAGGACTATTAGTTTTCAAAAAGTCTTAATTAAAGTTAATTCATATTCTAATTTTAGAGTGACTTCACTTAAAGTACACTTTTTGGATTAAAAAGGTTAATTAGATTCATAAACCATAATTAGTCCTAATTATTCCCTCCCACATGTGTGTGCACAAAGTTGGTTAGGATATTTCTTAGGAAATCCTAACCTAACCCTAATATAACCTTAGAGTTGACTAATCCTAGTTAATCCTAATCTCTCCTCACACATGTGTGAGGATGAGATATTTCCTAAGTAATGTGAATATGACACCTCACAAGCCCTAACCTAACCACCATATAACCTGACCTTAGGGTTTAGTTCTCCTAACCACACTCCCTACACCTTAGGTTTATCTATAAATAGTGGACCTAATCCCTCATTCTACCTCTCTCTCTCCTTTTAGTCAAAGTACAAAAACTCTATCAAAATGCAACAAAAGTATGAGAAATGACATCTGATCCATACAAATAGTATTACATCACCCGAGGAGTCCATTTGTGTAGAGATCTCCAGCAAAAACCACTTACAACTGAATTCACCCCCTGGCCTATGACTCCGACACCAATTCACCTCCTGACCTATGAGTTGGGTATATAGGCCCCAAATCACCCCAAATTTGTTAGGTAAGCATCCTTTCATGTTTTTATGATGTTTCCCATAATTTTTAATGCATTTTAGTACAATTTTCCTTCTAATTTTAATTAGCTTTCATCAACACAAGGCCTAGCCAAGGCAAGCCCCCAAACACTCTAATCCTAATTTTTAGGTCACAAAATAGGTGATAAAGCATCCAAATCAACAATAGTGGTAGACCACATACATAGAAAGCCCACCTACATCACCCAAGAGTAGCTATCAGTATATTTTATATTCATTATGAAAGGATTACCTACAATCCTTATTGTAACCTATGAATTCTATTTCAAATGAATAAAGATTAATATTCTAGATATTTGCATCTACTTTGTATTTATGTGTGATAAAATAGTGGTTTTTGTACATTTTAGTATGTTATAAGATGTTCTATAGTAATTAAGAATATTTCTTCTAAGAGCTATAGCTATTGCAAGCGGCGTAGGTGATATTCATCTCCTACCAAAGAGTCTTGTAACAAGACTCTTAGAGAAGGTATCTCAAGTTTGAAAGGAAAAAACTACTTCAATGCCATAAACTAAGGTGTATGGTGTTGTCCCCATGGGAGTTGTTAGAATTAAAAATCCCAACTTATATTATACCCCTAATTTTCAAAATAGTACAAAATCAAGTGTTAGGTGATTGTAGGTTGTGATAGCTGATGTCAAAGTAAGAAGTTTCACAAAAGTCACGAAGTTCCAAAAAGTATCCATGGTCATGAAGTTATTTGAATATAAATTCTGCAAGCCTTAAGATATATTTTGTAAGTCTAGCTCGCATATATGTTTCCCTAATTTTACATTTTTCTTATGTCCTAGAGATGATCAATAGTACGCATAAACCCATCCTGATGTATTCATGTTCACTATGGTGTGAAGTGTGTCATCTACATTGAATATTTTTCCCCTTTCCAAATTATAAGAATTCTTGAAGTTATAATTCCTTAGTCACCACACCTGATAAAATTCCCATTGGCCATCTCACTCGATAAAAAATAAATGTGGCTATCCTAGTTGATTCTCCCTTTGTCCCACCCGATCATCAATATAACCTTTGGTTACCATGCACACCCATTATCAGTAGCAGCTAAGTCATTGAAAACCACCTTTCACATCACCTATCCTAGTTGATAGCCCTCCTCATTCACCCAACCATTTAAACTTTATCAAATACCTTAGCCAATGATAAATATTTTCGTGTACCTAAGGCAAATATCTTATTCGATGATATTCGATTGGTGGAAATTAAAAATTTTAACCATGTTTTCCATGCCTAGGTATTTAAGGGTATTACTTACATGATTAATGCATTCCCAATTTAGTACAATGTTAAATCATCTCATCTAAATTATTTCATAAAGAATAATTGGTCGGCCCACTCACCTGATGCCATCTCATTGGTCAAATATCTTATCCAATCTCCTTTTCTCATTTGGAAGAATCTATGATGTAGATAAGTTTGGGTAAGTCAAGCGATAAACCCCCATTGGTCGACCCACTTGTGAAATTTTATCTAATTGGACTAAAATTATTTTAAGTAAATCACTGACCGTCACCTAAGTCTTTATCCCACATAAAGCCAATCGCCTAAGTCACCCAATCACCCCTGAAATAATTTTTGAACCACCTACTAAAGTCTCATCGGTTGTTTCATCCAATAACCCATATATCCATCAACCATCACACCCAATTCTAAATCATCCATCACTTGTGTTACCCATCCCATCACATGCATCGCTCAACTTGTTTGATAGTCTTATGTGCTCACTCAACCATACAAACCATGTCAAGTATTATAGTTGATGGTCAATCTTGTTGTGCTCCCGACGTGAAAGACTCACCCAATAATATCTAATTGACTAAGAAAGTAATACCTTTCCACCCAAGACTCCCATTAAGCAATCATGGGTCAGTTTCTCCACTTGCTACAAATTTATTGATCCACCTCTCCATCAACCATTGTCTCATGAGCTACGTATGAATGGCATTGTTACCAAAGTCTTCACTTAAGTCACACTATCGATCATAGTGCCCAAAATAATAACCCTTATCAAGCATATCACCCACCCAAATGGCTAATTCAAATAATAAATTAATGTCTTTGGCCTATGTGCATAATAAATCACCTAATAAAAGCAATTGGTTGTTGATATTAAATGGTACATGCTCAATATCAATGGTCCAGATGGTGTCACAAAAGTAAAGCGAATGATTGAAGACATCTAGAAATCAAATTAGAATCTACAAGGTGCATGATTTTGTAAGTAATCTTGTAATAGATATAATTTATTTTAAAATAATACTTGTAGTAGAAAAATCCAAGAGCAAATATTTACATTAAGATGTGTACCAAAATCTGACAACTAGTGCAAAATAAAATATTTAAAATTGATCGGGTGCATTGGTTCACATACACAACTCAACTTATTGACCAATCATGAGAGATGATGAGATGTTTTTGGAGGCTCGACGTGGCCAAATAAGTGGCATAATTTTGTTGCCCAAAATAAAAAATTAATTGAGCTTCTTTAAAACTAGCACGCTGTAAGTTTATATTCACACACGCTCAACCTGTTTAATCTCGCTACAGAGCTGCACATTCCAGCAAAGGAAAACTAGAAGATACCAGTGAAAACAAAGCTTATCAAACATCAATTAATACACAAAGAAGCATATAATAACATTGAGATAGCTTCCTCTAAATTTGTTAAGCATGAAGTTTTGTAGTTTGTAGTGATAAATAGAATAGATAAACTCACAAATAACACTCCATACTTACAGCTTAAAGGAAAAACATCTACCATCAATACTGATGAGTTTATCAAAAAATCTAGATGGAAAAAATAAATCATGCAAGTGTAGGAATGGAAGATATAAGAACAAGATATCTTCACCTATGAAAATGCAAAATATACTTATAACTGATATCAATGGCTATTTATGGACTTGTATGATAAATCCTGGAGAGACAAAGATAGTAGAAGCCCTTACTATAACCCATGGATATGTAATATGGCTAAGTTGATATATCCAAAAGTCTACTTCTCCTTATATATCATGTCATGGTTGGTGGTGGTATATGATCCATATTTTTGATCAATAAGGAATTATAGGGGGTATGCCATCTTTAGCATCACTAGAAAGTCGATTGTAAAATCCTTCGAACTAGAGAAGGTGACATTGCCTATCAATTTTAATGTGCTTTAAGTACAATATTTCCACCTCATGGGTACTTATTTCTATCCCAAGTTTTCTTATAAAAATGCATAGGTATCTTTAGACACCTAAAACATGTCATATTTAGGAGACTACTCATATGGGCAACTTTGTAGACCATATGAATGATCTTGGACATTTTCAAGACCAAGCAGTGGTTCTAAACACTCATTTTAAGTAGTTTAGGCCTATATAGCATTAGCTACTTATGGTATCAATAGATAAGATCCCAACTACTAATGATAAAAGCATCTAAGCATTAGCCACACCTATCGATAGTGGATAAGGACAACCTACCCTTAGCCACATTTAGTGAGAGCATATAGCCCTGTAACAAAATCAAGATACCTAAGCTGAGACAAATTAGTTGCAATGAATAAACTTGCAACATTTATTGAGCAGTTTGGATTGTGAATATTCCAAAGGGTTCCTTCCAACTACATAGGCCAATAAATTCTTGATCTTGGATTCCTTGATAAGACAAGATTAGGATTTGGGAATTCTATTAGATGCATTTCAAAATTGAAGATAAAATTTGATGGAAAATGAAATGAATTCAACAAAGACCTACAAAATTGTAGAGTCATTTCATATCACTCGAGAAGTAGTGAGATGCTTCTAAATTATAGTTTGACACCTAAATTTGTAGTAATGGGTCTTCCATATACTTGAGAAGTAAGATTTTCATTCCACATCAATCCATCACAAATACAAGATATTTGAACCACAAATATATGTTTAGACACGTTGGTGACCCTTGATCATAAATTCAATGAAGGAATTGTGTGTTGCTAGACCTAATTTTAAGAGCAAAAATCTTACCTTGTGGTTGCTATTTTTGATAGAGTCCCACAAGCTTAGCTATTGATGTCATTAGTGGCTAGCATAGCCAACTACTATGAGTGATAGCGGCTAGAGTTTGACATGTAGATTCCTTTGGTTTAGCCATATATTTTCATTTTTATCATGCATTTAGCTTTACTTGGCATAGATTAGTCATATTTAATACATTTCTATGGTTCATTTGTTATTTCATAAGCATATTTAGTTTCATTTATGTATTTCATACATTCTTTACACATTTGCTTTATTTATTACATTTGCTTAGAACTTAGCCTCATCTTGAGAGGCTTAATGTGCTTTTAATATTTCTAGTAAGACCTCAAGCAAAGTGGTGGAGGCATGAAGACCTCTCAATAACATTTAATCCATTTAATTTATGATAAGGATAGTATTGGTCCTCTCGATACCACATTTTTTTGGGCCTGTTGGGATCCAAGGGATGAATATCTAGTGATGTGATAGCCTTGGCCTTGCATAACTGATTAAATAGTGATGCCAAAGATTCAATAAATGGTGTATAAGTGTGATATTGATGGTGCAATTGCCTTTCCCTCTGATTCTATTGATATTTAACCTTGGACTACATAGGCAGTGGTTGATCCTAATAATCAGGAGGTTGAGGTTTTGGATGACTCAACCGTAACTCCATGCTTGTGAGTTTATTGAAGATATATTGTAAATCATTGTGTTGGTAACTCACTTTTAACTAAATATTGGCTAGCCTATCCAATATATATTGTGAAAATAATAAAGATAATTATTGGATGATTGTTGATGAAGTTGGATGATAGCTGGTAGGTAGTGGAGGTGGATTGGGTGTGGGAACCAAGATATAATTGAGCATATGTGGATCAAAAGTTCTCAATATCTAAGTAGATATTGATGGTTCATTATTATTATGGGTAGTGAGTATATCCCCATATTATTTTTCTTTATTTATCTTATGCTCTTGTTCCAACTTAGAGTGTTCAGTTGTGGAAGCTATATTATCCCCACTTTGGTGTAGGGGGTACACCTATTATTAATTTTGTGGAGATGTTGAGTGAGATGGAGTTAGTGTTATTGAATACAATGATGGTAGCACGTATGGTATGGATGGAGTCACAAGTTGCATATATGGATTCGAAGGACTCTAGTTCCCTATCACATTGATCAGTCCCACAAACTCATGAGAAGATGTATTTGCATTTGGAAAAGTCATGGATGCTTCATAAATTTGTCCAAGGTGGTTTTCTTGGTTCTCCTATTTGTAGGGTGAATAAAAAATATTATCAATGGGTAGTGTAGACACCTAAATCATGTCATGCTTAGGGGAGCTGCTCACATAGACACACTCATAAGATCATAAGACATAATCTTGGACTTTCCAAGCATCAACAGTGGTTCTCACCACTCATTTGGGGCCTTTTCAAGCCATCCAAGCTTGGTCGCTCAAGCCAAGAGTGGCCAGATCCTAGCCGCTCAAGCCTAGAGTGGCCAGACCTTAGCCACTGTAGACGACAATGACCAGATCTTAGCCACTGCAGATGACAGTGGCTAAGCCATAAGAAGCAGTTTATCGACAAACAAGCCTAATCATCGGGTGGAAGTGGTAGTCTGCATGCAATAAAGGTGAGCGGGAGTGACTTTGCATTCCTTTTCATGACCAGTTCACATAGGAGGTTTGAGTTTGCATTTAGACTTAAGTTAACTGACCTCCAAGCATAAAAAAAGGACAAAAGCTTCTCATGCTAACGACCAGTTCGCATAGAAGACTCAAGTGGGCAGTTAGATTTTAGTTAACTGGCCTTCAAATATAGACAATGGACAAAAGCTTCTCATGCTAACTTGCACTACGCATGAGAAATTCATTTCTAGGGCTTGGACATAGACCTAGGGTTTCACACTATAAAAGGTGCAAGCCTAAGAGCACCAAGAGAGAGATATCTTTTATCACATCAGAGATTGAGACATCTTTTTGAGGAGAGCTTTCGAGACTTGGAGAGTTCTCTTTGAGATCACGTGTACGGTGGAGCTTTGACGAATTGAAGAGCATAACACCTACTATTTCAACATTAGATTACAGTCTTTGACCCATAGCTTTGGGGCAAAGAGGGCAAGGTTTACTTTAGCGGCCGTTGTCTTGGACAGTGGCCTGTAGGCTTAGCTTAGATAGACATAGCATCTTTTATTTTTTTTCTTATATCATTAGCATAGATTTACATGATTTCATGGCATAGTTTTATCATATTTCCGTTACATTATTTGATTACTAACAACCTCATCCGAGGAGGCAATCTCGGACACCTAAATGTGTGTTGTTGTTTCATTGCTTGCAGGGCCACAGGTACATCGGACGAAGATTGCAACATACGAGAGCAAAAGGGATCCCTCTAGGAAACAAACCTAGAGAAGGAGGCATCTGTAAGCCCTCATACATTTCCGTGTGCGGAACTGGGAAGCTTTTATAAGCGCACCACCTCTTCACGGAAGGGGCACTCCTTGCCTATTTGTAATTTATAGTATCAAAATGGGTATCCCTAAGAGGGACCGACATGTAACCGAGCTTCAATATCAATAAAGAGATCCATATTTTGTTATTTCATGTTATATGCTTTTTCCTCTTGTCTTTCCATTTCATCTTTGGTATTTTAAATAGCATTGCAAGTAGGGTTTTAGAAAAGGGACCGGTGCGTGCATTCTCGGGGTCGCTACAGATGGCGATCACGGTGGGACCACCACTAATTTTTCATTTTTTTCTAGAATACTAACTTAATTTTGTGTGCAGGTCTAGCCGCTCTGAGCTACAATGGCCAGAAACTAGCCGCTCTGAGCTACAATGGCCAATAGAGCTTAGCCACTCTGAGCTACAGCGGCCAAGAACCAGCCACTCTGGTCAACAATGGCCAGGACTGGAGTGCAGTAGAGGTCAAAACATCGACTCTCTGAGCTGGATCAAAGGTTGGTATAGCTTCTCTGATATTTTATAGCTTTCTATCTGCTTCTGTGTGTCCAAAATAGAGAACTTAAAGCACATTTATGTTTGGAAATTGAAAGAATAAAAGAAGAAAGAATTAAGCATTTCGCATATCTTAGATCTTCTTTTAAATTTTCCACTAGGCGTTGCTAGGAACAGTGGCTTATGCCTAAAAATTTCACCCTAGAATCCAACGTGCTAGACATTGTATGTTGTTTGCTTGCTTTGAGGCCCTGCTAGAGGCCATAGTTGCACGAGATAAAGTGCGCTCATACAAATCATAGTAGTTCATGCATATTTCTAAATATTGAAACATATTTTTGCACTTAGGCATATAGGAAAGATTCATTGCTGCTATATGATGCACTTTATGTTACGCAAGCTTAAAATGAACACCACACATGCACGTCTCATTTAAACATTGGAGAGTTGGATTTCATCACCAACCTTCAATTCAGTCCAGTGACGTTGGAATTCATCTCCTTCCACTGGTTTACCCCCTAGAGCTTCCTAGAAATGGATTGAGAAACTTACTTATAGTGACACTAAGTTACTTGTGTTCAAACTATCTCCCACTATTGGAACAATCATTGGTTCAGAGTGGAAGAGCTAGGCGAACCCTCCATTGGGTCTTCAGCGGTGTACCCTAGCTTCTTTTGAGAAAATCATGTTTGGCATGAGTGTACTTGATTGTCACTATGGATGAGTCTTCTCATTCTTAATCCAAGAACAAGAGCAAAGAAATCGAAAGAACAACACATCAAAACACATCAAATAGTTTAGGGCACACTCAAATCGGTAATCAAGATAAACATTTGTTTGGTATTGTGTGGTCATTCCTAAATTGCAACTCAAAATATCAAGTCATAAAACAACATGGTCAAAACAAGAAGTAAACACCCTCGGTCTGATACCGAGGGAGAGACAGAAGCAATTCATACCCATAGGCGGAGTCATAGTAACATTGAATGACCTACCCGTAAGACCATGAGACATAGCTCCACGAGCCTAAGGGGTGATAACTCAACCCTTGGGGGATCTCCTCGAGAAACCCCAAGTAAGGAACCACATCATGGAACAAAGTCACATAAACAAAAAGAGGCTTCACAGCCATCCTCATCAAGGAGACATGAGGAGACCTCAAGGGCCTCCTCTAAACACACAGAAACATCTCAAAGACATGAGGAAGCTTCAAGGGCTTCCTCCTCACATGGACATAAAGAAGGTTCTAAAACTCATTCTTCACATAGGGATGACGAGACTGCCACATCTCCATCCACATGGAGAAAACATGTTACCACAAAGCCCTCTTCATCAAGAAGGCAAACAAGAATTGCAACACCTCAAGACTCACAAGAAACATATGAAACAGGTCTACCCACTGAAGGGCAGGAAACTAGAGCTACATCTAGTCATGGGAATCATATAGAAGAAACCCTTCACACAAAAGGAAATATTCCCATAGACTATGACCTCATAGGAGTAAATGGCACCCCATGGGACCAACCATGGAAAACAAGATAGCTAGATGGGTTGGATCGATTTCCTACTCAACCAACTCAAAGAACTATAGCTACTGAGAACTCTGCATCTGGAAGCTCATGAACTATGACTTCTAAACATACCTCCTAGTTTGGGGGTACCTCAAAGTGACCCCATAGAAGACGCATGGAGTTTGATCATAGGGATACTCAACAGTACATTGAACAAGTCACATTAACTAGCAAGAGTACAGATATAGCAAAAACCCCCTCGAGGAATCTATGAGTCAAGACAACAAGAACAAAGTCAGATAAACATGAGTCTTCTATGATAGTACAAACTGACCGAATGAGGTGGTTAGAAAATGCATTACGTAAGGAGCGAGAGCTAGTGGAAGCTCTCGAACAAGAGAAACAAAGAGAAAGACTCTTGCGCCAACATGAGCAACATTTAAGAGAGCAAGCTGAGTGGCTAGCTCTTAACAATTTATAGAAAAATGGTGGTGACCACCAAAGAACAAGACACACTGACTCACCTAAGGAGAGGCGCACTAGACAAGATAGCCCATAATGAAATCCCCCACCAAATCATGAATGAAATCCAACTAATGGGGGAAGGGCAAACATAACAAACCAAGATCATAATCCTGAGTCCCCTCGTAGGAGGGAGGAAAATGGAACAAATCAAATGGATAGAGAGTTACCTCCATTGCCAATATGAATAGGCTTACAAGAGGAGGAAATCCATGCATCAAAGGCATTTCAAGAGCTTGCTAAAAATATGAAAACCTTTGAGAAACAAGAGGCAGCTGGGAACTCACCAACATTGAGCAAGATACACAATCAACCATTGTGCCCATCAATCCCTAGCCCTCCATATCCTAAGCACTTTGAGATGCCTAGGTTAGAAAAGTTTAAAGGTGAAGAGGATGCACAAGAGCATGTCACCAATTTTATCAATGCCTATTTTCATCTTGAAGACAATGACGCTCTCATGCTAAGAACATTCATAATGACATTTTTAGGTGCTGCCACTCAATGGTTCAACCAACTACCTAAGCATAGCATAACCAACTTTGAACAACTAGTAAACGCATTCTTAAAGCATTTCTCCTTTGGTGCTAAGAAGAAGGTGAACCTTTCAGACCTGGCCAACTTGAAATAGTATGATGATGAGCCAGTAATGGATTATGGGAATAGATGGAGAAAAATCATGGCAAAATTATCATTCTCCATTCCCACAGAAGAGATCATTCACATGTTCACCAAAAGTTGTTCTAAACATATCTCCCTCTTGCTACAACTCCAACAATATCCTTCATTTGAGGAAGCTTTGGCATAGGCCAAGCTCATCAAAGAGATAAAAGTAGATGAGGGAACCATTAAGCTCTAAAACAAAAAGGAGTGGAACAAGAATGGTAAGAATGACAAGTACAAGCAGAAGCAGGGCAACCCTACTCCAGTCAATCAAGTCATATTGGCTACACCCAAGGATGGGGGTGCACAACAACCATAGAACTATCAAGCACATCCCCCACCAGCCAACTACGACCAAAAGAACAATCAAGGAAGAAACCGAGAATGCAAGCCGCCTCGTTATTTCATGCCTCTGACAGAATCAATGCAATCAATATTTAATCAGTTGAGCGAGGCCAGGAGGATCAGATTTCTTGATATACCTCTTATAGATCCCAACCATCCTAAGCCAAAAGGATATAGGGAAGATCAATTTTACCCTTATCATAGGATACGAGGGCATGACATTGAGGCTTGCATCGGGTTTAAGCATCAAGTGCAAAACATGATTGAGGTGGGAGAACTCAAAGTTGACAACCCACTAGCTCTCGATAATAGAGACATGGGCATATACAGAAACCCATTGCCCAATCATGAGGCCCCTCGAGAGCAAGGGGCCCAAGTCAATCAAGTTCGAGCTGACATACCTACCCATGGATGCATTGGGATGGTTGAGATTGTTAACATAGCAACAAGGACTAAGAGGTATGGTCAACCACAACCACCTATAACTCCCATGAACATCCTAGATACCCCTAGGCAAAGGCAAGACAACCTTAAATATCCACCATGCTATGGTAACTATTCAAAATTCCAAAAAACACAAATATCAACCACAAAAAATAATCCATCTCCATGGAAAATCAAATATTCACCATAGGGTCATCCACATCGCATGCATCAATACATTGGCAAGCACAAGCATAGGGGAGTACCTTGTGTAGAACATTACCATTTACACCTATCATTGACTCTGCACAAGACATAGGGAGGCCTAAAGACTTGAGGCCACTAGTAGGAATAGTGGTTCCACTTGGAATCCCTCCCAACCAAACCAATTTTATCTATGTCGGCTTTGACTGTGCCCATAAGTCTTCAGATATAGAAGAGGATGGTGACAAATTATTCATAATCAATTTTCATTACCTCTCTAATCTTGAGTTTGCTCTAAGCTACTTTGAGCATTGCCATTGGCATGGCTATGGCCTTGGCATATATGAGCAGGGGCACAAGAGGCCTTACGAGCCACTATATCAACTTCCCTCCGACATATTTGGCTTAGGCTATTATAGCGGAGGTCGAGATGACTCTCTTGTAGTAGCATTGGAAAGATTAAGCATAGGGTTAGGAGAAGACATTGATTTCATTCCTTATCACCCCTTAAGAATAGCAAATTTGAGCAACAGACAAGTGGCCATGGTAAACATACCGCCTCCAAAAACTTATCATCCAAACACCTCAATTGATTCCACCCCAACAGGGTACAACTCATGGGATGAGGAGAATGGATATGAAGTAAGTGATGATGAGGTACAACTTGGCTTAGCCTATCAAGGGCCTCACTATTTACAAATATTCACATGGTCCATCCATGATGAGAGTGGATATACATCAGATGAAAGTGACTATGAATCAGAAGACTCAATAGAAAGAGCTTACTTAGGCCTAAGCCATCAACCCCTGACTTTGGGGCGAGAGACAAATGCAAATGGATTCTTCATAAGTGATGAAGAATATGAAGATGAAATAGAGATGGCCTACTTGGGGCCAAGACATGAGCCCCTTGTCTTAGGGCCGCATACCAATGCTAATGATTTTTGGATAAGTGATGATGACTTTGAGGATGAGACCGAGATGGCTTATCTTGGACCTCACCACTTGCGGCAAGTCAACGAGCTAGTAGAGAGAGAGGTGGCACTTCATGCCATAGACCCTCATCTCCAATTTTTGGGGAGACCTATTGACCTAGCTGCCATTCATCGGATGGTCAATCCCCCTCCACCTACATTCAGAGAGCAGTTAGAGCCCAATGATCCTATTGTCAGCCTTGCTCATGGGCCAGATCCAAAAATTCCCATTCCTCCAGAACCTCATCATGAGTATGGAAGGGAAACCCCTGAGACAAGATTGCACCCATGTGGTCCTGGAGATTTCATCCCATCCATCAACATGATCTCCATTGATTTGACCACTCCACTTCATAATCCAGTAGATCCTACCAAATCATTGCATCTTGATGTAGAGGCTATTGATTGGGATCATGCTAATTCACCCATAGAGCCTAGAAGACCTCTTCACCCAACGAAGAGATGTTATAGCCATTCCATTTTGCATCAGGTTGTACGTATGATGTCTTCCATGTTGGTTTGGAACCTATGAGTCAGTAGGTCCTATGAATCCCATTGATGACATTCATTTGATACCCATGCCTCATCAGCTAGAGGATGGGTCACATATGGCTATAGAAGCAACTTTCGAGGTGGACATCAATGATGATCCTACCCAACCAAGGAAATTCAAGTTCGAAGAAAGTCTATCTCCAGAGGAACAAGCCATCCTAATTCCTCTCCTCAAGGAGAGGCCAAATATTTTTGCTTGGACTTACAAAGACATGCTAGGGATAGATCCAAAGTTAGTCATTCACAACCTTTCATTGGATCCCATGAAGAATCCAGTCAAGCAAAAACTAAGGAAAATGCATCCAACCATCGCTTTGATGGTGAAGAACGAATTGCAAAAACTACTGGATGCAGTATTCATAGTTCCTATCGACTACCCTGAGTGGGTGTCAAACATGGTACCCATAGGGAAACCTGATGGAAGAGTCCGTATCTACATGGATTTTAGGGATTTAAATAGGGCAACACCAAAGGATTCATTCTCATTGCCAAACATAGATGCTCTTGTAGATGCAACCGTAGGTCATGAAATGCTCTCCCTAATGGATGGTTTTTTTGGATACAACCAAATCCGGATTAAGCCCGAAGATCAACATAAAACTACTTTCATTACTCCATGGGGAACATTCTATTACAAAGTGATGCCATTCGGTCTCAAAAATGTTGGTGCCACATATCAGTGGGCCATGACATACATATTCCATGACTATATGCATAAGATCTTGGAAGATTACATGGATGACTTACTAGCCAAGTCCCTATTGCGGCAAGAGCATGCCGAAGTCCTTAGACAAGTCTTCGATCGCCTCATAGAACACAATGTTTGATTGAATCCTAAGAAGTGCGTATTTGGCGTAACTTATGGCAAGATTTTGGGATTCATCGTATCCAAGAGAGGCATCGAAGTAGATCCTACAAAGGTAAAGGCTATACTGGAAATGGCCGCCCCTACCAACATTAGGGAGTTGAGGAGCCTACAAGGCAAGATAGCATCCATCAAAATATTCATCATACAATTATCAGATAAATGCAGACCTATGAACAGGTTGCTATGCAAGGAAGTCCCCTTTCATTGGGATGAAGAATGCCATCAAGCCTTTGCAGAGATCAAAACTTATCTGGCAACACCGCTAGTATTGGCTCCACCAAGGCCAAACATACCATTTTTACTATATATATCGGCTACTGATTTTGCATTGGGCACCATGTTAGCCCAAAATAATGCACAAGACAAAGAGCAAGCCATATATTACATTAGTCGCACCTTGGTGAGTTATGAGCTAGGATATGCATATGTCGAAAAGTTGTGTTTAGCAGTGGTCTTTGCAACTCGAAAGTTGTGACACTACATGTTGAGCCATACGACCTACGTCATATCAAAACAAAATCCTTTGCAGTACATGATGAGCAAGACATATCACAATACACGTACCGCAAAGTGGATCATGCTATTGACAGAATTTGATCTAGAGTTCATAAGCCAAAAGTCCATCAAGGGACAAGTCATAGCAGATCAATTAGCAGAGGCGCCTCTTCAGGATAACAAGCCTCTCACCATAGAATTTCCTGATGATGCGGTCTTTGCATTATCAGATCTACCAGAACTCGAAGAACCTAAGAAAGAAAGAGACATGTCATTATTCTTTGATGGTTCAAAGTGTGAACAAGGAGGTGGAGCAGGGATTGTCTTTATCACACCACAAGGCGCTCCATTGCCCTTATCATTCAAACTAGACTTCCCATGCACAAACAACAAAATAGAATATGAAGCATTGATCCTGGGACTCCAAACAGCCATAGCAATGGGCATTAAAATATTGAATATCTTTGGTGACTCCTTGCTCATAGTAAACCAGGTCAAAGGACTATTCCAATGTAGGTGCCCACTCCTGAAGACTTACAAGGAACTTGTTGACAATTACTTAGCCCGACTAGAATGGTATGACATCGAGGCAATCCCTCATACGTCGAATAGATTTGCAGACACCATGGCCTCTTTGGGATCCTTAATCCCTCAGAATCCATCTGTTGATTTTACAACCATTCATGTGAAAGTGCTTTCGCACTCAGCAATACGCCATGAGGCTTTTGACAATCAAGAATCAGTCAACATGATCAACATCGAACCAAATCAGGATTGGTCCTTCGTAGCTAGAGATTTCTTGCAAACAACACCTTGGGGGTCTTTGATCTCCCAAGGACCTGTAGAGTGTGGTGCAACCATATACCATAGAGTTGTTCCTCAATCCGTGTTCACTACCTCAGAAATGTAGGAAGAGCAAGTTATCTATTCTATAGAAGTTGTGGCCTATCAAGATTGGCTTTCCCAACTGTGGGACTTCCTGAAGCTTGGAATAATACCTCAAGGTTTATCACATACTGAAAGGTGAACATTCAAATAGAGAGCAACAAGATACATATTTCTAGGAGAAATCCTCTACAGACGAGGATATGATGGAGTATTACTCCATTGTCTTGAGCCCCAGGAAGCATCTTGGGCAATTTCGCAAGCTCACGATGGAACATGTGGAGGCCATTTCAGTGGCATGGCCATCGTTAAGCACATCTTGAGAATGGGTTACTATTGGCCCATAATGGAAAAGGACTACTATGAGTATGTCAAGAAATGTAGTAAGTGCCAACATCATGCAAACCTAATGCACTTACCATCGCAAGCTTTGCAGCCCATCCAGGAAGCATGGCCATTCTCGCAATGGGGACTAGACTTGATTGGGAAGATCTCACCCCCATCCTCAGGCCGACACACATTCATCATAATAGCCATAGAATACTTCACTAAATGGGTAGAAGCGATCCCCTTAACATCAACAACTGGACCAAGGATTGCGGAGTTTATACTCCACAATATCATAAGTCATTTTGGGGTCCCTTCTAAGATAATATCGGATAATGGGCCATCTTTCAAGAACAAAAATGTGCATGCTTTAATGAAAAAATACCATATTCAGCACAGTTTTTCAATGCCTTATTATCCACAAGCAAACGGGCAAGCAGAAGCCTCAAACAAAACAATAGTCTCCATTTTGAGGAAGACAGTGCAAGAAAATCACAAGGATTGGCACATGCAGTTGCCTCTTGCACTATGGGCATACAGGACTAGTATACAGATGCCCACTAGGGCAACACCATTTTCACTAGTATATGGCACTAAAGCCATCATGCCTCTAGAGTTGGAAATCTTGACTCTACGCATAGCATTAAAGGACTTCATAGATGATGAAGTTGCATGGCAAGGCCGCCTTGATCAATTGATGCTTCTTGATGAATGTCGAGTCAATGCTTTAGAGCATCTCCATGTTTACCAAGATCACCTTGCGCGAGCTTACAATAGTAAAGTCCACCTAAGGGAATTCAAGGTTGGAGATCTAGTGCTCAAAGAAAACCAACAGAATTCAAATCTGTCATCGCATCTATGAGATAAGTTCATGGTAAACTGGATAGGTCCATATATGATTTCACAGAGAGTTGGGCCTGGAGCATATCACCTTATATCATTAGATGGTGTTGAAGAGCCTGAACCTCTCAATATCATTCACTTAAAGGCATTTTACACATAAAACACAAAAACATTCAAATATGTCATAAAACACAAAAACATTCAAATATGTCATAAAACACAAAAACATTCAAATATGTCATAAAACACAAAAACATTCAAATATGTCAAAAATACAAACAAATCATAAAAACATAAAATTTCAAAAATTCAAATCAAAGGCTCCAAGGGTAATTCATACCGCTTGGTCAAAATCAATTCAAAAGGCTCCAAGGGTAATTCAAACCGCTTGGTCAAAAATCAAATCAAAAGGCTCCAAGGGTAATTCAAACCGCTTGGTCAAAATCAAATCAAAGGCTCCAAGGGTAATTCAACCACTTGGTCAAAACCAAATCAAAAGGCTCCAAGGGTAATTCAATCCGCTTGGTCAAAATCAATTCAAAAGGCTCCAAGGGTAATTCAAACCACTTGGTCAAAATCAATTCAAAAAGCTCCAAGGGTAATTCAAACCGCTTGGTCAAACATCAAAAAAAAAGCTCCAAGGGTCACTCAAGCTACTTGGTCAAAATCAATACCAAAAGCCCCAAAGGCATAATAAGCCCTTTGGTCAAATTAATCAAAAATACAAAAACAACATAAAAATCAAAAATACAAAAACAATTGCATTTCACATTTTGCATCCACATCATTGCATTACATTTTCATATCCACTACAATTGCATATGTCATGAGAGCCTTAAAAGTGATACCACAGTTTGTCGCACAAGTCATTCATATCCATACCTCCATCCACATGTGTGTAATTGTGTTTTTCAACACAACCATTATTTGTTGCTATACATAATATACTAAGGTTTTTTGGTTAATCAACCACACCTAGTAATCTTATCAACTTTTGAGGAAAACAACTTTGATTAGTAGAAGGTAAGGCCTAGCTATGATAAAGCCTTGGATATTCAAGATCCCATCACTAATTGAAACACTAAAATCCTAGCTGGTACAAGGAAAATATGAAAGTTGCAAAGCGGTCTAGGTTACCTTAAGCGAAAAGGATTATCCTTGCTTATCCCCCTATGCAACCGGTTTAAAGGTGCTGAGAATTGGCAAAAGGACAAGCTTTACCCTATCCAAATCCCTTGCTTAAATCAAAATAAGCAAAAATCCCAAAGCAAAGTACATATTCAAAAGGCCAAGCATACAGTCCAGATTTCAAAGCAAATAATCCGATACACAAATCATAAATCCAAAAAATAAAAAAAACAAGCTCAAAAAAATCAATAAAAAATAAACAATGATTTTCATCACTACGTATGAGCAAAATAAACAGTGATTATCATCACTACAAAAAAATCCCCGCTCAAAGAAAAAAATCAAATCAAAATAAACAATGATTTTCATCACTACATATGAGCAAATATCCAAAGCCAAAAAGAAGCCAAAAAGAAGGGAATAAAGCTTGAATCCCTAGAATTCTCAACATTGTACAAAAATGGAAGGAGAAATCCTTACGCATGATGATATGTCTATTACAATTGCTTCATGCATTTGTGTAGACCAATGTTTGAATGTGGATGAGCTAGCTTAGGTAACCAAATATTGCCTAGTGGTATAGTCCAACTAAGTCCAACATAAGGATGAGATGAACACTTGAGGATCCCTGATCTTAGCAATGGGCTGAAAGAATCCCGCCTGACATCGGAGGAAATGCTTGAGTTCTATCTCAAAATATACAATCACATGCACACACAGAGATCATGAAAAACCAGGTCCATGGTAAAAGCCTTACTTTTCAAAAGTCTAAGTGGTAAGTAGACAATTGTTGATAGGGGAACTAGAGTGTTTGAATCTTCGAAAAGCCCCAAAAATTTTTACATAGCAACAAATCATAACATCATTCACACCATCACTTTCTTTATAAGATTCTATAAATTAGGGGGTATCAACATAGTAGGACAGATACCACATATATATTAGAAATAGTATATAGACGGCCACTGACTACTTTATATCTTTTAATTTACAGAAACTTATTAAGAAAATACATTACACACCATTACATCTCATATATGAATACTTAATCAATTCTTATGATAAGAGTGATTATTTAAATTCATGATTATTTTTTTTACTTTCTGTGGTATCACCCATTAAGATTGTCAATGTCATATGCATTCCGTATGTTTTAAGTGATTAGAGCATACAGGTTCATTTATACCATTCCATCACATAAGTTAGATGCATACAATTAAAGCAAAAATTAAACATGCATTTAACAATAACATTTGCATCCACAAAAACAAGTCATTAATCATCCATAAACCACATCATAAAACATATAGGCAATATCCATTTGCATACCAAATCATAAATTCATCATTCATCATCAAAATACATCGCATCATATCATCAAATCATATAAGCATCTACACATCCATCTAAGCATCTTCAAATATCATCTATCATCTAGCATATTCATCAAATCATCATAATACCATCATCACATCATATCATAAAACAAAATAATAACAAAAACATAAGCAATAAATGATACACATAATGAGTCATAAAAAGCAAATCTATCATAAAAGTATGTGTGTCAAGTCCAATGGATATACAAAAATTCCCATGGGCTATAGTCATGTAGGTCAGTCGACCTCAAAAATGGATCAAGAACCAAGTAGAGCATCAATCAAATATCGGGCCTGAGCCCCCTGCACCACCTCCTCCAGTGCCACCTCCCCATGTGGCGGTGTCACGAGTCGAGTGGTGTGAGCCTGTCGGTCTCTCTGTCCGAGTCCGGGTCCGTTGGCTAGGATGGGTGGAAGACTACCCCGAGGTAGAGCGCCCACTGACCTGTGAACCACCTACACCTATTAGATCCTTAGGGACAATCCCATGCCTCCTGGAAGCTGACATGTCTCAGATCCACTCCTCATGCTCATCCAACAAATACTAAAGACATCCCACATATACCCCTAAACCTACCATTGGAACCTCCTATGGTGTAGAAGGAGGAACAACAAACTACATCCTGACATCGCCACCCCCAATAGTAGCTTGTAGAGCCTGTATCTATGTTGAGAGCTGCTCAATCGTAGCATCTCACCATTGTACCTGGATCTTAGTGGCCTGAAGCTCAGCCTCGACCTCATGCAACTATGCTCTCAGAGGAGAGTCTCTCTCCTCAAGCTCTAACTCCTCCTCCTCAGGAACATCAGGATCCTCTACTACCACCTGCTCTGTCGACTAGCCCCATACCTCAGTCCTGGCTCGAACCCTACGTCCTGCCGGATCTATGCCATCACCCCCACCATCATCCTCGCACCCTAGGCTATCGATGCCATGCCACATCTGATCACCCCACCACTGAGAGTAGGCCTCTGTAACTCCCCCAACCATTATAGGGTCTATAGTTGGGGCATCCTCCTCATATGAAAGCTCTATGATCTATCATGGAGGTAGGTCCTTCTCTACTATGAGGCACCTATACAAGAATGGTATCAAGGGCACATCCTACTACAATCCATACTGACAAAGAACTCGAGAGTAGAAGAAATACTCTCAGATGGCAATCTTATGGCCAATGAGCCATCACTCACATCATGTCCTAGCAGTAAAACTAGTTGGATCATCCCAAGCAGGACACTCATAGTAAGGCCACCACACGACATCTTCGACCAATAGTCTAGTGAAAGCATTAGTATAGTGGGACAACTCCCCTACAAAAGTATGGCTCTTACGCTCCTCATGCTCTCGAGCCCATCTGGTAGCATAGCACTGTGTCCAAGCCTCAATAGCTGTAATCTTAGCTAGGAGCCCCTTAGGGTGATCTACCTTAATGTGCTCCCATCCCCAAACCTGTAGGAGCAAGCTGCAGGTAATGCTGACATGTCCCCATCGATGGATGTGGTACAACTCATCATAGCACTGAGCCAATAGTGATCTACCCCATGCATAGATGATAGGATCCTCGCTATCCAGTAGGTCCTACACCATCACCAAGAGGTTCCAAGGGAACCTCAAACCCGAGCAGTCTAGGATAAGAACGTTGTTGATCACCATCAGCAACATGACATGCCTCACTATGAAAACATGAGCATCATACCAAGCCTTGATAGATACTCCTCTGAACCCAGTCTCCCGGAGGGCCTATGCAGAGTGTGCTCCAAACACCCGAGCATAGATGACCACATGATCATTAGTGGTCGACGAAACAATGGGCACCCCATCGAATGGGATCCAAAAGATCCTATACACGTCCTCCGGCATGATAGTCATCTCATCGGGTGGAAGGTGGAAGGTGTTGGTCCGTGGGTCCCAACGGTGGGCTAAAGCCATAAGATAAGCCTGGTCGGCCATAATATGGGGCAACCTGATAACGTACTATAGCCCACGGGCCTTAAACCACTCCCAGTCAGTGTCATCAAATCTAGGAAGCAAGTCAAGTAGGAGCTTCGGGTCCCGAGCCCGAGCAATGAGGATCTAAACAAAGCAGAAGAAAGACAAAATATAACTACAGTGCATCTAAGGCATAATTCACAATAAACATGAAAATGGTGCAAAAGAGTATGAGTTACTCTAAATATAAGCAAAGGAAGAATAAATTGCACCTAATCAAGCAAAGCAAAAATTCAAAAGTAAAAAAAAAATCATAAAAATCAATACACAAAATGCAAAAAATAAGGCTTAAGCTTTAGCCATTGTCGCCTACAATGGCCGAAACCTGGCCGTTGGAGGTAGCAGCGGCCAAGGCCCAATGGTCAAATTTTTGACCATTGGGATTCAAGCTTGGCCGCTCTAAGTGACAAGGCTTAGATCCGGTCGCTTTGAGTGACAATGGCCAAGGGGCGGCACGACAAACCCATGAACCCTTGGCCAAAAAATTAAAAAAAATTACAAATTTAACAAAATAATTTAAAAAAAATGACATAGGGAGGGAAAGCAAACAAAATGGAAAGCAAATTCCCTACCCAAGCATCAAAACTAAGCTAAGTTTGAGAACACCAAAATGGCGGCAATAGGTGAATAATTAAAAAAATTCAAAAAACCCTAGGTTGAAGCCACTAACAGATAGAAAAATTGGGGACTAACCCACCATAACAAAAGGGAACCTAAGCCTAATTACGGAGTTTTTTCATTGCCAGCAGGTTTAGTGAGGTTCATTTTGCTCATTTCTTAGTGAAGTTCAATTTTACTTAGACAAAGAAAAGAGAGCTAGGGTTTTGAAGAGAAATACCCGAGAAGCTCTGGCTCCTCCAGTAGTTGATGTCTCACCCCGTGCAGCCATGTCCTTAGCACCAGCAAGTTTCGAAGTTGCAACCATCGCCGCTGCACTAGAGCTCTAAAAATGGAATCTTCAATAGTGAAAATGATAGGTCAAACCCTAGAATTGCAAATTTTATATTTCCTTAATTATGCCTTGGTCATTGCTGATGTCAGCGGCCCGAGCTTCTTGGCCGCTCAAGGCGACAGCGGCCACAGGTAGGAACTCAGAGGCCGCTGGACCTGACAGCGGCCAGGCCCACAGATCAAAGTAAAGTAGTTCCTTCCATGAGGGAATAACAAAACAACAAATAAGCACACTTTGGTGGTTTAGGATCATCAGAATGTTCAAAATAACAAAAAGAATCACATAAAATCACAATCTCAAGCAGGCCTCATATCCAGTTACCTACTCTATCCACTCGATGATTGCAGCGACCTGCACTCCATGTATTTCGGTGAGATGAGTAGGCAACCATAAGGCCACTTGGGGAAAAACAACTCATTTTGGAATTATGATATGTCACCCTTCAAACCCGAAGAAGATCAAGATGGTCGGACTGCTCCATGGGTGCGAAAGGGTCATTCTAATTCCCCTATGACATCAAAAATATTAAGTCAAAGTGATACAATCTAGGCATAAACAGAATCACTCATCCTAACTCCCTAAGAAGGCTATTGATAGTCGGACCGCTCCTTGGGATAGGGATGGATGATTATCATAAGCAATTGGAATCACACTTGGATGTGGGATTGCCCATTAAAAGCAACAAATGCTAGAAAGGAACCAGATTAGTCATATTGGTCAAGCGACTTGTCGCTTCATTCATTGTCATTTCTTCACCAATTCATTGTGTGAAGAGGTAGTTCAAAAATTCAACATAATCATAATAAAAATCAACAAAATATCACTCGATCATAGCAAAATCGTGTTCGTCCTTCGAATCATTGCATACAACAATCACAAATTTCCCTTTTTTGCTGGGAACGTAAGCAGACATGACATCTTCAATTGTAGCTCTCCTACCGATCAGAATTGTTGTAGCAGTTGAAGCTACCCGATTGAGTTTGAGGAATGAGTGCAATTTAACATGCAAAAGCCATTGAGCTAAGTCCTCCGAACATTGAGGCAATGATTCAAGGGATGCGCACCATCTTGCATGATTGGGCCATCCAGCATTGATCAGACCATTGATCACCATACACCCTACAAACAGATTAGTCTACGTTTTTGCTCAGCGTTGTGTTTTCCACACAACACATCACAAAAGGGGCATCTGTAGACACCTAAATCATGTCATGCTTAGGGGAGCTACTTACATAGACACACTCATAAGATCATAAGACATAATATTGGACTTTCCAAGCATCAACAGTGGTTCTCACCACTCATTTGGGGCCTTTTCAAGCCATCCAAGCTTGGCCGCTCAAGCCAAGAGTGACCAGATCCTAGCCGCTCAAGCCTAGAGTGGCCAGACCTTAGCCACTGCAGATGATAGTGGCTAGATCTTAGCCACTATAGATGACAATGGCTAAGCCATAAGAAGTGGTTTGCCGACAAACAGGCCCAATCTCGGGTGGAAGTGGCAGTCTGCATGCAATAAAGGTGAGCGGGAGTGACTTTGCATTCCTTTTCATGACCAGTTCACATAGGAGGCTTGAGTTTGCATTTAGACTTAAGTTAACTGACCTCCAAGCATAAATAAAGGACAAAAGCTTCTCATGCTAATGACGTTCACATAGAAGACTCAAGTGGGCAATTAGATTTAGTTAACTGGCCTTCAAATATAGACAATGGACAAAAGCTTCTCATGCTAACTTGCACTACGCATGAGAAATTCATTTCTAGGGCTTGGACATAGACCTAGGGTTTCACACTATAAAAGGTGCAAGCCTAAGAGCACCAAGAGAGAGAGAATCAGTATATCTAGAGATCTTTCAACATCTTCTTGAGGAGAGCTTTCAAGAATCAGAAATTTCTCTTTGAGATCACGTGTACGACGGAGCTTTGATGAATCGAAGAGCATAACACCTACTATCTTCAACATCAGATTATAGTCTTTGACCCATAGCTTTGGGGCAAAGAGGGCAAGGTTTACTTTAGCGGCCACTGTCTTGGATAGTGGCCCGCAAGCTTAGCTTAGATAGACATAGCATCTTTTATTCTATTTTCTTATATCATTAGCATAGATTTACATGATTTCATGGCATAGTTTTATCATATTTTCGTTACATTATTTGATTACTAACAACCTCATCCGGGGAGGCAATCTCGGACACCTAAATGTGTGTTGTTGTTTCATTGCTTGCAGGGCCACAGGTACATCAGACGAAGATTACAACATATGAGAGCAAAAGGGATCCCTCTAGGAAACAGACCTGGAGAAGGAGGCATCTGTAAGCCCTCATACATTTTCGTGTGTGGAACCGGGAAGATTTTATAAGTGCACCACCTCTTCGTGGAAGGGGCACTCCTTGCCTATTTGTAATTTATAGTATCAAAATGGGTATCCCTAAGAGGGACCGACATGTAACCGAGCTTCAATATCAATAAAGAGATCCGTCTTTTGTTATTTCGTGTTATATGATTTTTCCTCTTGTCTTTCCATTTCATCTTGGGTATTTTAAATAGCATTGCAAGTAGGGTTTTAGAAAAGGGACCGGTGCATGCATTCCTGGGGTCGCTATAGGTAGTGAATTGGCAAGAGGATGACCTAGGTCCTTGATCGACTCAATGATAGGCATGAATGTAAAATTATACGTTATATAATCACCAAGTTTAGGATTGGTCAAGTGAACTGTATCCTCAAGTGTGATGGAAGAATATGGTATGATATGATCTAATTTATCCATATCAATTGCAGGTTCCTCATTATTGGTATGATTTGGAAGGTATTATACTTATGTATCGAATATGGATATGGGAGCCTTTGCAATTGGTCTTATTGACTCTTTCTCACTTAGAGAAATCAAGGATGAATGGGGAGTGGTTGTAAAAACTAATGATATAAATGATGGTGAGGATAGCTTCATAATTAATCATGGGGTTGAGTCTAGAATTTGAATAATATCATTGGGTTTAGTGTCCAAGGGTATGGATGGAAGAGTAGACTCCTATGGATGATCATACTTATTGTAATACTTGAAGGGGTCTGGGTGGGCATGAACTACATAGACCCAATATTCATGAATGTATTTGATGCATTGATGCATGATGGAGGGGATGCACTCCATGTCTCTCATCCAAGGTATTCCTAGTAGTATGTTGTATTATCTTGCACCTTACAAGATGTGGAACAATGTAGGCATAGTCTTTTATCCAACTTGAATAGGTAGGACTATCTTAACCACAATGGAGGACAAAGCATCATTAAACACTTGCAAGGTGAACATGGATGTTGCAATGTGTAAAAATAGAAGGTTGAGATGTTTTAGTGCAGTTGTGGTAATATTGTTTATTGTGGAACCTGTGTCAAATAATACTCACTTATAAGGGATATTGTTGATGCACACAATGATGTGTAAATGAGGGTCTGATAAATTGGTAGATACGGGTTTGATCTCATGATTTTGAAAGGTTATAAAAAGATCTTTGTATATTTGTATGTATTCTACAAAGTTGGTGAAAGCATCAAGATTGTGAGGTTGTAACTTGATTGAATTCAAAACCTCCATGAGAGTTCCTCGATGCTTTAGGATTGTTGTATTAACTCTCCCATGGTCATATTGGTTGATTATGTATGTGAACTTTGCATAGGTCTACTCTATATTGTTACCACTTGTTGGATGGGATTTTTAGGTGGTGAAGGACACAACATAGAGGAAGTATAGACTTACCTACTAGGCCCTTTGGTAGGCTGATTGTATCTAGTTTGGACTTGGAATTAGTGTTGGATAACCGAATAATCCATTTGATCATGTGGAGAACCCATTGGTGTTCTCCTGGTAGTGGTACCTTGGTGGTTGGGTCCTCTAAGTGAGGGTTTGACCTCACGACAACTTTCTGGGCATAGTGCAGGTAATGATGAGATCCTCAAGAGAATAGCAAAGGCGTTTAGGGCCCCTTTGTAAATAATTTATGGCACTAGCCCTTGATTGGGCTTGATCGCATGTAGTTACCATGTGATTATATTCTTAGTTACAAAATTCATTAAAAATTTTAGATAAAATTTGAAATTCATCGAATTCCAAAATTTATCAAATAAATTTTCCAAATAAACCCTAAATTTTATAGAAAAAATTAAAGATAAAAGCAGTATAAAAAACCTAAAAATAGGTGGTCACCCCTTTCCTACAAGGGAATTACATAAATGTGATGCAATGGCTCCCTTCTGTGGCCATGTTATACCTCCTAGTGACCATGACCATGCATGATGCCGATTCAAATATGTCCTCCATTGAAATCCAAGCATTAGACCAATAGAGCCCTTAGACCAGCCACAACTAGAACTACAGACCTCGTGGAGCGCACCCGCAAGTATGTCATTCCTAAGGGTGTCACCATCATAGCAGAAGGTCATGATAGCAATAGCATCATGAGAGGGGCACCTATACTTTCTGATGGCAAACCTATTGCAGGCCATAGTGGAGGGAAAAAGCTCATTTTTGAGGGCCTACCACGCTGCAAAGGGGTGTTATTTCTGGTATGGACCTTGATACCTCCTCCTACAAGTGCATCTCTATTGGGACGATGACCAGATAAACCTATGTTCAGATAAATTTATAAAAATATATATATATATTTTTTAAATATTTTAAAGTATATATTTGAAAAAATTATTAAAATCAAATATTATAATTTATAAAAATAAAATTATTTTAAAATATATATATATGTGCATTTATAATAATCAAATTTTATGTTGAATTTTTAAACATATCAATTTTTTTTCAAACTTCAAGAGTGTCGAACTCGAATACGAACTCAAACTTTGTAACTAAGATTATCTCCTTTACAAATTTTAATGATGCAATAAAAAATTGAAACACACAAAAATATAAGTGTTTATCTCATTTAAATATTTATATGTGTTCCTAAAACTATTTGGTGTGTTTTTTATTTTTATTTTTGCAAAGATATCTCTTTTCATGTGTTTGAAGATAATGTAATTCTCAAATTGTTTAAAGGATTTTGTTTGTATACTCACAACTCAACAATTGATAATGAAAGTTCAGTCACGTAAACCAACCAAAGTATGGAGATGAATTCCATACCTGATCAAGGAGAACAGGTCCTACCAGTCCATATTGATTGTGGGTAGTGATACACCCTTTGAAGAGGAGTGTTTACTAATTTCCATGGCTACGATAGTTCTTGGAGCTAGCTTTAGAAAAAAATAGGGTTCGTATAATGTGATCCAACTGGTGGAGATGAATACCACCATCGTTGGTCTCTATTTGTGGTTGGGGATGAAATTCCAACTCATTAATGTTCAAATGTGAGGTGGTGATTGTGGTTGCTTTTATACTTAAAGAAAGTAAAATAAGAGAGCACTCAATGCTAGTTCACTAAATTCAAAAAGAATGTTTTCACTTTTAAAAATATTTGCATGAATAAGGAACCTACAAAAATGCTTATCCTATATGACAACCTAACCCTTGTGTAGGTCACAAGCAATTAAACCATTCAAATACATACTTAACTATTATTTTCCCTATTTTTCTTCTATTTGATATTTTAAAATTTAGGAAAAGTAAAATCTACCTTTCAATCAATGAAAAAAATACATGAAAAAGTTGTATTTAACCTTTTCTAAAAAGTATTAGTGCAAAGTGAAGGTTTATATGCATACCTTGAAAGCATAGAATGTTGTTGTTTCTAGAAATTTGAGCTAAAAATCCTCTATTTTATGGATAGCCTAGGGTGGGATGTCTGCAAATTTGGGGGTCATCCCTAGGTGGGATGATTGTTGTGGTCGTCCTTGGGTGTTCTAATTAGGAATTCAAGGGTCGTTTCATTCTAGAAAAACCAAAATTTGCAACAAGAAAAAGACAAAAATAGGGTCAAAAGTTGCAAAAATGAAACAGGACAAGGGTCCCATCGTGATCACCACTATATAGCGAAAAAAAATATGCACCTAGAAAAGGAAAATGAAATGCATCTATTGTCCTATTTAAGAATTCAAAAGCGACATTAAAGTAAGCATAAAGATGATAAATATTTAAAATAATGGGGGTTCTCTTTATATTATTACATTTGTCAATTATGTGGTTACAAAACATCCCCTTGAGGGCTCTCAATAGATACAACTCATTACAATATTGAAGGATCCAATCCTTTTAAAAACTTAAGGTGCGCTTTTAGTGTCTTCCTTGCACTCATGATTGAAGAGCAAGTTTTTTCTACCGCTACAATGAGCTATCCATATTCGAATATTTATATCCTTCCTTGTGCATTGGACTACTTGGATCTACACACAAGAAATTAAAATTGGTTAATAGCATGTGCAAATTAATATGAAATCATAAAGATCCATGCAACATTGAATACAAAAGGTGCAATAGACAATGTAAAACTATTCTAAATTATACCAAAACTTAGTATGATATATATTATCTACTTTAGGAATGATCTATGTAGAAATTGACATGAAATTATGAGCAGAATATGTGGCCATCCCTGGGTGTTCCAATTGGGATTGTCATCACAAAAATCCTAATTGAAGGTCCAAAATTACTCCAAAATTTACCAAATTTAAGTATGATGCATATAAACTAATCTAAAAATGATCTAAACTAAAATTGATTCAAAATTGTATGCCAATTCATGGTCATTCTTGGGTGTGCCAATTGGGACTGTTAACTATCCCAGGTGGGTATGGCCACCAAACAGAGTTTTTTTTACCATTAATTCCTTTGGGATCTGATCTAGAATACTCCTAGGGATGTTTTCATAAAATTTGGTAATCTAAATCAAATAAATATGTGGATTTTGTAATGGATATGAATATTTGGGGATGTCTTGGAAACTCCTTCGATTTGATGACGGTTATAAGGGAAAATATGAGGGCAAAAAGGGAGAGTGAATCTTGGTGACACTTCGTGGTGAATTCTTGCAAAGACATCTCTCTAAAATTGAGTGGAATCACTATAATTTATATCCCAAGAGGTCAAAAGGGCCAAAGGAGTAAGTTGGGGCATGCAAGGTGGGTGTCACCACTTATCAAAACCTTTGCCATGCTTTGGGTGGAAAGGCCTTCAATTTGGGCCTCCAATTTTTAGGTTGTGATAGCTTAGATAGGCTCTCAATTTTTTATAAGTAATTGGGTAATATAAATGGTAAAATGTGATTGCAATTTTTCTTGCCATTGATTTTTTGAGGGGTCTAGGCCATGGTCATCTGACCAAAATATGGTTTCCTAATGGGATGACCATGGCTACATGGTCCAAAACATCCCAAAAGTAGGGTAAATCTTCCCAAAAGTGGTTAGGACCCTAAATTACCCTTGAGGGTTGCCCAATGGGGCAATATGGTGTCGATAGGAATACATCATTGTAGTATAATATGATTTACATGATTTTAGTGTCCACACATACATCACTTAACCCAAGAGAGGGAGAATAAGAGAAGTATTATGGTAGCAAAACAATATGTAGAAGAAGATTTTGTAGATGAGAGTTTTTTATTGAGAGAGTTTACTCAACATATGGTTAGCCTATGTGGATGCAATGCATGTGTTTGTGACAAGGATTGGCTTTTACATCACAGTAAACCCTCTTGACTCTATGGTATGATCGATAAAGTCAGGAAAACATACAAGGGGTATAGTGTGTATGATGATATAATGATGTTTATCATGCAATCAATCATATGAAAAAACAAACAACTTGATATTTTATGCATAGTATAATTTAAGATGCATGATGTTAATTGGTTCCTTATGTTCTTGGCCATCCAATGTGGCTAGGTGGTAAGCTTTAGATCCAATTTTTTTTGTAATGAAAAGGTCCTAACCAATTAGGTTCAAACTTTTCTTTGAGGCCATTGTCAATGTTAGTATTTTTTTATTTTCCTTGAGGACCAGGTCCCCAATTTTGAAGGATCTTAGACATAATTTATTATGATAGGCACATAAAAACCTATTGTGGTATGTTCTAAGATGTTCTATAGTATTAACGCATATTTCTTTCAAGAGCTCTAGCTATTGCAAGCTACGTAGGTGATATTCATCTCCTACCAAATATTCTTGTAACAAGACTCTTAGAGAAGGTATCTCGAGTTTCAAAGGAAAAACTGCTTCAATACCGTAAACTAAGGTGTATGGTTTTTTCCCCATGAGAGTTTTTGGGCTTAAAAATCCCATCTTATATTATATCACTAATTTTCAAAATAGGACAAAATCAAGTGTTAGGTGATTGTAGGTTGTGATAGTTGATGTCAAAGTAAGAAGTTTCACAAAAGTTGTGAAGGTTAAAAAGTCTCCATGGTCATGAAGGTATTTGAATATAAAGTTTGCAAGCTTTAAGCTATATTTTGTAAGTCTAGCTTACATATATGTTTCCCTAAGTTTACATTTTTCTTATATCCTAGTGATGATCAATAGTATGCATAAACCCATCCTGATGTTTTCATGTTCACTAAGGTGTGAAGTGTGTCATCTACATTGAATATTTTTACCCTTTCCAAATCATAAAAATTCTTGAATTTGTAATGCCTTATTCATCGCACCTGATAAAATTCCCATTGGCCATCTCACCTAACAAAAAAATAAATGTGGTTGTCCCAGTTGATGCCCCTTTTGTCTTGCCCGATCGTCCATATAACCTTTGGTTATCATACACACCCATTATCAGTAGAACCTAAGTTATTCAATATCACCTTTCACATAACCTATCCTAGCTAATAGCCCTCCTCATTCACCCAACCATTTAAACTTTGTCAAATACCTTAGCCGATGGTCAATATTTTTGTGCGTCTAAGGTAGATATCTTGTTTGATAATATTTGAATGGTGGAAATTAAAATTTTAACCATGTTGTCTATGCCTAGGTATTTAAGGGTATTACTTACATGATTAATGCATTCACCATTTAGTAAAATGGTAAATCATCTCATCTAAAGTATTTCACAAATAATAGTTGGTCGACCCACTCGCCTGATGCCATCTCATTGGTCAAATATCTGAGCCAATCTCCTTTGCTCGTTTGGAAGAATTGATGATATGAATAATTTTGGGTAAGTCAAGCGATAAATCCCCATTGGTCAACCCACTTGTGTAATTTTATATAATTGACCTAAAATATTTTAAGTAAATCATTGACCATCACCTAAGTATTCAGCCCACATAAAGCCAATCGCATATGTCACCCAATCATCCCCAAAATAATTTTTTAGCCATTTGATAAAGTCTCATTGATATTTCACCCGATAGCCCATATGTCCATCAGCCATCGCACACAATTATATATAATCCATCACTTGAGTTTCCCACCGCATCACACACATCACTCAACTTGTTTGATAGTCTTATGTGCTTGCTCGACCATACAAACTGTGAAGGGTATTACAGCTGATGGTCAATCTTGTTATGTGCCTGAGGTGGAAGACTCATCTGACAATGTCTAATTGATTGATAAAGTAATAAATTTCCACCTAAGACTCCCATTATACAATCATGGATCAGTTTCTCCACCCACTACAAATTTATTCTTCCACCTCTCCACTAGCCATTGTCACGCGAGCTACGTATAAATGACATTGTTACCAAAGTCCTCATTTAATTTGTACTGTCAATTGTTGTGCCCAAAATAATAACCCTTATTAGCCATATCACCTACCCAAATTGTTAAATAACCTGATAAATTATTTTCTTTGGTCTATGTACATAATTAATCACCTAATAAAAGTAGTTGTTTGTTGATATTAAATGGTTCATGCTCAAGATCAATGGTGTAGACAGTGTCACAAAAGTTAAGCGAATGATCGAAGACATCTAGAGATCAAATTAGAATCTGCAAGGTGTATTATTTTGTAAGTAATCCTATGCTAGAAATAATTTCTATTAAACTAATGCCTATAGTAGAAAAAACCAAGAGTAGATATTTACATTGAGATGCATACCAAAATTTGACAACTAGTGCAAAATAAAATCTTTAAAAGTGATCAGGTGCATTGATTTGCATACACAACTCAACTTATCGACCAATCATAAGAGATGATGAGATTTTGTTGGAGGCTCGATGTGGCCAAAGAAGTGGCATAATTCTATTGCTTAAAATAAAAAAATTAGTTGAGCTTATTTAAAAATAGCATGCTACAATTTTATATTCACACACTCAACCTATTTAATCTCACTACAAAGCTGCACATTCCAACAAAGGAAAACTAGAAGATACCAATGAGAGCAAATATTATCAGACATTTACGAATACACAAATAATAATAGAAGAATATTGATATGGTTTCCTCCAACTCTGTTAAGTGTGAAGTTCTATAGTCTATAGTAATAAAGAGAATAGGCAAACTGACAAACAACCCTCCATACTTGAAACTTAAAGAAAAAGCATCTACCATTGATACTAATGAGTTTATCAAAAAATATATATGGAACAAACAAATCATGCAAGTGCAGTAATGGAAGATAGAAGAACAAGTTGTCTTCACCTATGAAAATACAAAATATGCTTATAGCCAACATCCATGGCTATTGATGGACTTGTATGATAAATCTTGGAGAGACAAAGATAGCAAAAGCCCTTACTATAACCCATGGAGATGTAATGTGGCTAAGATGATATGTCCAAAAGTCTACTTCTCCTTAGACCTCATGTCATGGTTGGTGATGGCATATGATCCAAATTCTTGATCAATCAAAAATTCTAGTGGGCATGCCATCTTCAGCATCACTAGAAAGCAAATTTTAAAAGTCTTCAACATAGAGAAGGCAATATTTTATATCAATTTTCATGTGCTTGAAGTACAATCTTGCCACCTCATGGGTACTTCTTTCTATCCCAATTTTTTTGATAAAAATTCATAGGTATTTTTAGACACCTAAAACATGTCATGTTTAGGAGACTACTCATATGGGTACCTTTGTAGACCATATGAATGAGCTTAGACCTTTCCAAGACCAAGTAGTGGTTCTAACCACTCATTTTAGGTAGTTTAGGCATATATAGACTTATCCACTAATGGTATCAATATCTAAGATCCCAATCACTAATGATAAGAGAATCTAAGCATTAGCTACACTTTTTGATAGTGGCTAAGAGTAGCCTATCCTTAGCCACACTGAGTGAGAGTAGCTAGCCTTGTAACAAACTCAGGATACCTGAGATGAGAAAAATCAATTGCAATGAATAAACTTGCAATGGTTCTTGAGTAGTTTTGGGCTACAAAGCTTCCAAAAGGTTCCTCCCAACATCTTAGGCCAATAAATTCTTGATCTTGGCTTCCTTGATAAGCCAACATTAGGATTTGGGAAGTCTATAAGATGCCTCTCAAAATTGAAGATAAAATTTGATGGGGAATGAATTGCATGTAATAAATACCTACCAAAGTGTAGATCCATTTCATATTACTTGATAAGTAGTGAGATGATGCTAAATTATAGTTTGACACCTACTGTAGATATGAAAAATTGACTCATTTTCCTTAGTTTTCCTCCTAAAAAATTAAGGTCATATTTGAGCTTAATTTTACCTAAAATAATTCCCCTCAAAATTTCCCAAAACTTATACCATTGGATAGGTATTAAAAATATCTTTCCAACGGTATATTATATGTCTAATTTTGACACCATTTGACCCCTCAAACTTCCAAAAAACTAAATACATGTCTAACCTCCTGGTGAGATCATATGATATGATCCCTGATCGTATGATACAATCCTTGATCATACCATACGATCTCTGATCGTATGCATATGATCTTGCTCAAAATAGAATCTACTTAGTTTAGAAAAATGACAAATTAGTTGCAACATTAAGTATCCTTACCTGCGCAACCATACGACAGTTACGAGATTGGATCCGCCGATCAACCCAACTTGTAGGAGGTTGCAACCCATTTTTTTTCCTAACCAAATTTCATTAGCTTGTTTATCCTATTTAATCAGACATCCCTCCCCTCAAATTCCTTCTAGCACTCCTAACACATTGATACAATTTTATTTTTTAGTTCTAGTCATTTTATTGTTTTCTTTATAGGGTCAGAGGATACGATCTTGATATTTTTGATATGATCTTATTTTTTGGATACGATCTTGCTATTTTGATACAATATTGATATTTTGATATGATCTTGTTATTTTATATGATCTTGCTATTTTGATATGATCTTGTTTTTTTGATACGATCTTGCTATTTTGATACGATTTTTTTGTTTGGTTACGATCATAGATACGATCCTGCTTTGTAGTTACGATATCGCCTACAGATTACCTAGGGGCAACTCCAAGCTTCGGTTTGCATAATTCTAGCTTTCAATTTCTATTTTACATTACACTTATCATTTCTTATTTCATCTAGATTAATATTTACATATAATCATCCTTGGAGTTCACCAAATTCATATCTAATCGCATAATTTGCATAATTCAAAGCCTATACATGTTAGTTTTCATTAATATTGCATTCAATAAGTATTATATGAGTTAATTTATATTCAATAAAATCTATAGCATACTCTATTTTTCTATTTTCTGCACTCTATCCATGAAACTACAGGTTCCTATCAAAATAAAAACTATCGGTCTCTGATCGACAAGTACGATTTTGTGATTGTAGTATGATATTGCCCTTACTACATATGATATTGACTACATTAAAAATTAGAATATTATTTAGACTTTCAGATATAGGTAAGAGTTTTAAATCACTTTTTAAGCATTGCATTATCCATTTGGATTCTATTTTCTACTGTTTGTTGTCTACATATAAATAAAAATTGCATATAGCTTAGTGTAGTTGCATATTGGCCAAAACTAGGTAATTGTGAGAATTTAAAAGGAACACATCAAAACAAACTCCAAAAACCTAGGCATGGAAACTACCATAAAATGTTTCCTAGTGAACCCTAAACAATTCGTCAAAAAATCACCATAAGAAGGTATGATCAAGTACCTCTCTTTTGAGGTGTAGACCTATCATTCCCACATTCCCCTTCTAGGCACAAATCCATTAGCCTAAAATAAAGGAGTGTGTAAATTTTATACCTACATTCTTTACTGAACCCAACCTGAAGAACATTAGGCATCTTTCTTTTTTAAAAATAAAAGCATAAAAATTACAAAATTATAAAACATAAAACAAACAAAAGAACAAAATATCAAAATTTGCACATTTTAAGTTAATTTCTTAGATGTTAGATTTCAACATAGGAAGAGCCTTGTTTTAAAAAATCCAAAACACCAAAAACCAAAAACAAAACAAGTATAATATATATGTATTTATTTAGGTATATACAACATATATACCTTGAGAATTTAAGCATATATAGCATATACATCTGCAAGATAAAAATCCTAAAATCAAAATGCCTAAATTAAGAAGTGGTAAACAAGTAGAATATGGTCACATGGAAGAACAAGACCAAGAAAATATTTATGATAGAATACTCATTGAATATTATGTATATTCAGAACAAGGTGAAGAGAATAATAATGAAGATGAAATAGAAGATCCTGATGAGCCTACATTAGATGAAAAAGGAAATGTTAAATTTGAGTCTCTTAGCAAATTTACCCAATTCATAAAAAATCACATAGAAGAGTTTAATCAAGCAGTACAAATGGATAATTCAGGAGAAGGTGATATGGAATCAACCTTAGTATCTGCATTTCAGATACATACAAATCCATTATCATATATAAATTCAATAGACCAAGATAATGATCAAGAAGGACCATCTAATCAAAACATGATACCTTTAAATTAAAATGTTCAAAAAATAGTGGTACAATCATCCAAGATTGTTGCTAGCAACCCTAAAACAAATCCTAAAAAAAATACAACCATCCACATCCATATTCACTCAAGCTCTTAATCAAAAAATGTCAAATCAACAAAAGGCTAAACAAATGCAAAATACCAATCATCCACAAAAAATTCAACAGAAAACAATTCCACAACAGCTTCATAACAATCCTCCTACCAACACTTTACATAATAGTGTTTCAGTTGGGAATCATTATACAACAACACCAACTTATTATCAAAGACACAACACTATGATGCAACAAAACCAATTTGGTGGACAACAACAAGGACTTGAAGCCATGGTTAAAAAGTTAGCTTCAAGACTAGATCAGATGGATCCCTACCTTCCCTCTTATAGTTACAGAGAGATGTGTAGTCAACCCTTGGATCCTATTGTGGTTTCTCAACCATATCCTAAGAATTTTCCTATACTAGTCTTACCAATTTATAAGGGAACCGAATATCCTATTGAGCATCTTTGTATGTTTAGGAAAACATGTCATGATATTTCTCATGATGACTTGTTGTTGTTAAAGATGTTCCCTAAAAGTCTCGGAGGCATGGCTTTAGAGTGGTATTATCAGTTACCTACAAAATATTTAAGGAATTTTGAGGAAACAACAAATATGTCCATCCACCAATTTAGTGCTTATATAGAGAGACATGTGACTATTAAATATTTGTATAATTTGAAGCAAGTAAAAGATGAGAGTTTTGCAGAATTCTTGACTAAGTGGAAATAATTTTTTGGGTAGATTACATTTTGCTTTACCTCACCATGAAATATTGGATATATTTATTGGTAATCTACAATAAAAACTATCTTATGAACCCTCTACTACTAAGTAACCACCTTTGACCAAGCCATTGATTTACCAAGAAGGGTAGAAGAAGACCTTATTATAATAGGTCAATTTAAGAAGAAATATGAAGATAAATCTTCTAAAAATTAATATAAAAATAAACAAGTAGTAGGTGATGGAGTTACTGATAGCAGGAATACTCCAATTTTTAATGCTGCAAAAATATTTAAGAAATTTCTATTAAAATTTATTGATAAGCCACCAAGAGAATTTTCAAGATTAAATCAAACCTTAACTATGATTTTACCTCAATTATTGGAACAAGGCTTGATACGATTACCTGAGGTAAGACAACTAGATACCACTACAACTGGATATAGGGCTGATTTACATTGTAATTTTCACCAAGTAGATGGTCATTCTACCAATTATTACAAAAGGTTAAAGCATATGATACAAGACTTGATTGATAAATGTGAAATTGAAGTAGAACAATTTCCTTCAAATAATAATCCTCAAAACAATACCCAAAAACAACCAACCCAAAATGTAAATCAAAACCTAGATATTTTTCAACATCCCTTACCTAAGCATGGTAAAAAATCAGTAAATAAAGTAGATCATTACAATGTTCCTCATCCAACCTGGTATGTAGGAACCATTAGTAGCTTTTTACCACAACAAGATTTACAAACCTCCTATGTACCTACTTTATCTATAGTCACAACTAGACCAATACAAGATTTTCAATCATCTTCATAAGATACTAAAAGTAATATAGAAAGTGACACAGAAAGTGAAACTTGGAGTGATCTAGAGATTTCTTCAAATAGTTATGAGTATGAATTGGATCAAGTCACTCCTATTAAATATTTATCAGTTCTAGAACCATTTCCAAGAAGATTAACTACTAGACCATCATCTCAATAATGGCTTTCAAATGAACAAGCAAAAAATGCTAGACCCTTTTTTGATAATCCTTGACATAGCAACATTGTGGGTACCATTGGGATTGTCACAAGAGAACAAGCACAAATTTAAAATTCTCAACCACAAAGTCAAAATGAAAAATCAGCTTCTTTTTTATTGAGAACTCCCACTAAGGGAAATAATGTAATAGGGTCACAACAGAGATATCCATATGATATTGTATCGCTCCAAATTTTTCGCACCCCTACCTTCAAGCTATTGGATCCGCGCCCGGAAGGAGGATGGGAAAAGGATGGTGCGGTACCTCGGACGAGAGGACTTTGCGAAGGTCCCGCCTCTCAAGGGAGGTGCATTTTGGTGATTTTTCGATGGATGGTGGGTTCACCAGGAAACATTTGGCGACAGTTTCCACGCCTAGGTTTTGGGAATGAGTTTTGATGAGTTCATTTTATTTTTAAACATTCATCCTAGGTTTGGCCGAATGATTCTAACTTAAACTACATGAAAATGCAATTTAAATGAATACAACAAACAGAAAGGAAAACAGAAACAGAGAATTTGTAGGAGGCCAATGAAGATTACCTGATCCGGAAGTCTGATGGAGTTTCTGAAGCTTGAAGCAGTCTGGATCGTCTGCAATTCAATAGAATCGCCTTCAATTTGATAAAATCATCTAAACTGACAGGATCGTCTGCAATCTGACGAATTCGTCAGACGAATTCATCAGAGACCTGCAAAACAGCAAACAGATGCGAAATACAAGAAATTCTATTTTGCAAACAGGGGCAAACTATGTGAAACAGTAATATGAGTGTTGAACAATATACAAGAACAGAAGTAAATGCAAATCACTATGTTTAGATAGCAGAATATGATCTTAATATGCAAACTAGACAAAATGGGTGAACTCCAGATGCAATATAGTATAAAAACTGAATAAACAATCTAATTTATAGCATAAAATGACAAAAAAAAGAGATAGAAGAGCAAACTCCAGGCACTGATTGCCTCGATGTGTGCTTCAGTCAAAATCATCTCGCATCAGTACGAGATCGTCCCGAATTTGACGAGATCGCCTCCGATCTTGACAGGTTCGTCGACTGCGATAGGTGCTGGCTTCGACTGAAAACCAGTGGTGTACCTGCAATGAAATGACTATAGGACTAATGCAAAATATGAATTACGATGTTTTAGAGCATAAGGGTTCAATTTGCATAAAAATTCAGCTAGGGGTTGGGGAGGGAAAAGTCTTAGAGTTAAATAGGCATAGGATAGTTGTTGGGAGGTTGGAGATCATCCCAATTTGGGAGATCTCCAACGGGGGAAGGGTCCCAACGGCGCAGACACGCTTCTACCCGGATTGGAGACCCGTTGGAATGGATTCCAACTATGCAAATTTAGTTTTGCGAAGAAATCGTCTGGACGTTCTAGTCCGGCATGAAATTGTCAAATCTGGGGCGATATCGTCTGATCGGAGACGATATCGTCAAACGATCAAAACAACTGCTAAAAATGGCACGAAAAAGGAGGAAACGGGTTTCTCGACGGTTAACGAGCGGTTTGGGAGGTTAAATTTGAATTTAAATTTATTTACTAAGGTGAATGTAATTATTTCAATTTCATCGCCAATTTTAGGGTGCTACATTTTGCCCCCTCTTTAGCGAATTTTCCGAAGAAAATGCGTTAAAGATGAGTTCTTCTCGATCTACGAGAAAGCAAAAAATTATTCCCATTTTTAGGCGACGATTCTTGGTCGAATCGTACGACAGCTTACTATGGTGCCCCCTCCGTTTTTTTACCCAAATCGAACGTTTGCGGTAAAAACACGAAAAAGCAAAAATTATTGTTGAATTATTTTGAATAAAATTAAGAAAAATAGGGTAAAACCCTAATTCATTGTTCTTTATTCATTTCACTGTTTTTAGAGCTCTGGAGCAAAAATGGTAGAGACAGCGCACAGATCTACAGAGGTCCACCGCGGTCTACGGGTAAGGGTTTAAACTTAGTTTAGATTGATTTAATTTGAATTTACATGCTTGGTAAATAGATTTTAAGATGAATTTTGAGCATCGCGGCCGTTTTTGGCCCTCGACGTCGTCCGGACGAAATCGTCCCTAGTTCGACGAAATCGTCTCAAGTTCGTCAATTTCGCCTAAGGGCGAAATCGGCGAAAAAGGGACGATTTCGTCAAATTAGAGACGATTTCGACACGTGAAATCGGAGACGATTTTGCTCAAATTTTGGACGATATCGGCCAATAGTGGGCGATATCATCAATTGCAAAAATTTGATCTTTAAGTTGCATTATTGATTGCTAAAATTGTTATTAATGATTGTTTGTTGTTTTGGTTGTTTATGCTTGCAGAGAGGATTACTAAAGAGCGAGAGAGTGGAAATATGGAGGATTAAGAGATGACTTGGCCGCTCGACACGAGGCAGAGCGAGATCAGCTGGCACGAGCCGGCTTACTACATGTGGCAGAGATGCCACAAGTTTCTATTGACATGGGGCTACTGATGGCCCTAGCGAAGAGGTGGTACCCGGGCTCTTCATGCTTCCGGTTATCGACAGGGGAGATGACTCCCACACTAGAGGATGTATGGAGGATTCTTAGAATCCCCATACAAGGGAGGATGATCACACCTACGGCCAATCAGGGCCACGCGATGGGACGACTCTGCGGTGACCCGAGCTTCACCCTGGAGAAGGGCGGAGTGAACATCGAGGCATTGCGCCAGATGCCTGGGGCATCTACAGCGACACGAGTTTTGGCTGGGGTGGTTGGTGGACTTTTGCTGTGCCACCAGAGCGGATGCGGGGTACCATGGATGCTGGCAGATGTGATCTACGACATGCGCGACCATGGCTACAGATTTTCTTGGGGCAGCTTTGTTCTATGCCGGCTATACAGGATCCTTTACGGGGTCGTGTACAAGGGCGGGCGATGTCTAGTCATGACATCGCTCCTACAGGTTTGGTGCTGGGAGCACATTGCGGTGCGGAGGCCGGTAGGGCTTCCACTGATAGGGGTTGACGGGGAGAGGCCCCGAGTCTTCTACTGGTGGCTCCGGAGAGGGGCACAGCGACGGATCGACCTGTCGGTGTCCCGGAGACTACTGGATGACTTGGTCCCAGACCAGATCACCTGGAGGCCATGGAGAGAGCATCCAGGGTGGCCAGAGGACGGACAGGAGCTGGCTCGCATCAGGCGAGTCTCGCTGGCTATGGATGGAGAGGGGAGAGGTGGAGCTCCACCGCTATGACCGAGTTTTGTGACAGTTCGGTCTACAGCGATCTCCCATCGGGATTATGAGTTTTCCCGGACTATCCGGGATAACACCACAGTTAGCGGGGCTCCAGATATGCAGCGATTTTGGAGTCGGGACGCGGACGATGCCCCCATTCGGCCGGTGGATGGGGACGACGCGAGGGTAGGCGATGGCTACGATGCCCGGTACGCGGGCATCCGCCCTCCTCGGATGACGAGGGCTCGGGGACCGATCCACGCGAGTTGTGCGTCGGATAGGGAGGCGGCGCCGAGGCGGTGGTAGAGGCAGCCCGGGGTCATGGTAGAGGAGAGCAGAGGAGGCCACGAGGCACGAGAGAGGCCGCGATAGAGGGAGAGGGAGAGGAGGGAGGCGAGACCCCCATCTCCACAGAGGCCACCATCGCCTGATAAGGGCAAGGGTGTGGACATTGGAGAGAGTAGCGAGATGGCTACTCTCGGGCGGGAGAGAGATCGTCTACGAGCTCGGGTGCGGACGTTACGGGATGCGATTGCCACGGCACCGAGGCTGAGGTGTCGCAGCTACGAGACGAGAATGCTCATCTCAGGGCACGAGGTGGAGGGGTAAGCACTCAGGAGCTACTGTGGTCGATTTCTCAGACCGCATTCTATCAGGCGCTATACTACCAGGCGGTGCCAGAGGGCCAGAGGGTACAGCTGCCACCTGCCATAGCAGATCCCTATCAGGACGGGGGTCGACGAGGAGCTCATCCCGATCGATGACGAGGACTCGCAGTACCACACATACTGCGATGGGACCACCTCGTCCTCCATAGGGTAGGGGAGGAGATGAGGTCGAGAGCTCTAGAGGCTCTCGAGGCTAGAGGGCGGGATACTGCCACTGATATTGTATTATACTTGTATTGATAGAGGATTGAGTATGCCGAGGTACAGATTGTGGCATACCAATCTAGTTTTGATGATGTATATATTCTATTGATATATATAGATGAGATATTTTTGATCATATGACTTGTCTTATGTGATGCTTATGATGCTTTTTATGTTTGATTGATTGATTGAGTTGATTGATGTAATGATTTTATTGATGAGTCATGTAATTATGTCGTTTTGGAAAAAATTATAACTTGGATGTCATGCTTTAAATATTTTAAATGAAATAATCTGATGTAACAAATTGATTGGTTGTAATGAAATGTGATAAAAATAAAAAAGAGATTTCTAACAATAATTTCAAAGGACATTGTCGCTATTATAGACCATTTCATGGAGTCGTTTCTCACTCGGTCGTCAAGCTAGTCCCAGGATAGAAATATTGTTAAAAGAAAAGAGTGCTTAAGAGACTGTCTTAAGACTTTGTTGTGATGATGCAAATGATGATGATGATGGTTTGTTTTCAGATTTCCATGAAAATATTATGCATGAAATATTGTAAAATGATTTTTGCTAGGCATAAATTCCTAAGTGTGATAAAAATTGTTGAATAATTCCTTAAGAATTATACCATCATTGCAAAATGCAAAGGTTGACATAATGATATGAAATAATAAAAATGTGTTTGCTTTTGAAAAGCATAATTTGTGTAATAAAATGAAGTCATATGGTTTTTATGAATTTTGATAAATTGGGAAAAAATATTGTTACAATGGTTTTCGCTAGGCATAGAATATGTAGGTATAGACTTATACCATCATCGCGAAGATCAAAGAAAGGATAGTTTTATTACATGATTGATTTTTAATGAACAGAAAAGATGAAAATGAGGACTTGCGCTAAGCATAAAATTCCAATTTTGGTTTTGGAATTATACCATCGTTGCGAAAGTCGATAAGATATATATGATATGTTGTTAAATAATTGTACTTGATTATTCCAAACAAGTTGCAAAATAATATTTCAAAGTATTTTGAAGACAAAAATTAGATTTATAAGGAATCCCATGTGCATAAGTGAATTCATTGCCAATCTTGATTTATCATAATGATAGACAAAATCTCTCAAATACAAATGTGTGTGCAATTGTATGGTTCAATTACCAGTTTTGAGCAAGATACTATGATACAAGTGATTTGAATAAACCAACTAAGTGTTCATTAACCATGATGTAGATGCATATAACCATACTAGGCTACTATGTAGATCGGATTATCAAGAGCTAGCTAATCCATGAGCAGACATAGGTCTGTACAAAAGAAGGTCGCTAATGTGACAGACATATCGCCACGCTAGGAGTTACCCAAGGCCAAGCAGGTTGGGCACAAACCACCTGTTATGGGGCTTACCTCACAGTTTTCGAATAATTGAGAATTCCGGGGATTCAAGCTCATTCACCCTTCTTTTCTTTTCAAAGGGTAGGGAAAGGGATTTTATTGCTTTTCTTGCTTTCTTTTGAACTTTGCTTATTTTTCTTTGGCTTGATAATGCTTGTAACATTGTTGTCATAACATTTTTCTTTTCTCTCTTTTTCTTTCTTTTTCTTTTCTTTTTCTTTTTCTAGGGATACTTGCTCAGATTAGCTGTAGAGCAAGGGATTTTTATTCTGGGTAGGGGTGAGCTTGTCCTTTTGCCAATTCTCAAAGATTCTAGACCATGTGCATGATAGGATAGCGAGGGAAACTTTTCACTCAAGAAATCGGTTCTACTATGTAGCAAAACATGGAAATTACAAATATAATCATTTTATTGTGAAAAGATGTGCTTGGTTTAAGTAAATACCAAGATCAATTCTCTATGCTCAAACTTTATTTAATTGAATTTTGTGAACTTTGATATAAGAGAGATTAGTAATCATGCCAGATAAAATCAAGATATTTATTGTGTGAGTGTGCAAGTGAGGGATGCCAAATAAATGCTAATTTTATCCAAAATAAGTTGAAACATATAATTGCAATAATTGTAAGAAAATAATGATTTTGAGAAAGTTTTGAGAATGTTGACTCTCTCTTTATTCTGTATATTGTTTTGGTTTCGAAAGAGTCAAGCATATAGCTATTTTTGGATTTTTATGTTGATTTTTGTTTTAAAGCAAAAGGAACTTTACAAAATAAATGCAATAAATATTTTTGAAGATTTTTGAAGATTTTATGAATGTTTTTGAGGTTTTTGAATAAATTGAAAGAAATACAAGATAATGATTTTGAACAAATATATACATGGATGAAATAATCAAATTTATGCATAATAACGTTTGAGATGTAAAATATTCATGGGTTCTTTAAGTTCTTTACCATCTAAGGTAGACAATTTATATGCTCCTGATTCAAATTTTGCGGTAATGATGTATGGTCCAAGCCAGTTGGGCTCAAATTTACCTTTCAGGTCTTTGGTTGCATTCGTATTCTTTTGATTTTCTTTTAGAACAAGATCGCCAATCTCAAAGGATCGATGACGAACTTTCTTATTATATGCTCTTTTAAGCTTGTTTTGGTATGCACGGAGATGCTCTAAAGCATTGATGCATTTTTCGTCTAGGAGTTCCAGCTGACTGAGTCTACCAGCACGATATTCATCTCCTACTTCGGTGTCTTGAAGTAGCAGATCCAAAGAAGGAACTTCTAATTCAAATGGAAAAACTGCTCGGCACCATATACCAAAACAAATGGTGAAGTGCCCGTGGGGGTTCGAACACTAGTTCGATAAGCCCATAGGAGTGGATATAATTGAATATGCCGATCCACGGCCGAGTTTATTGACTAGTATTTTGAGAATTTTTATTAGAGTTTTATTAGAAGCTTTTGCTTGACCATTACCACGAGGATAATAGGGAGTAGACCAGCGATGTTGAATCTTATATTTTTGACATAATTTTTTAACATCTTTATTTTTGAATGGAGTTCCATTGTCAGAGATGAGATTTGCAGGAATTCCGAACCTGCAGATGAGTTGATTAAAAATGAATTTAGAGACTTGTGAACCAGTGCAGGAAGCTAAAGGCATAGCTTCAACCCACTTCGTGAAATACTCAGTGGCGGTTATGATGAACTTATGTCCATCAGAAGACACAGGATTAATTTTACCAATAATATCCAAGCCCCATTTAGAAAAGGGCCAAGGAGAAGAAATAGCCTGCAGCTCTTGTGCAGGCGCATGGACAAGGTCAGCATGTTTTTGACACTTGTCGCAATGGCGCACATATTCATGTGCATCCGTTTCCATGGTAGGCCAAAAGTATCCTATCCGAAGGAGCTTTTTAGCAATGACGCTACCACTAAAGTGTCCTCCACAAGATCCATCGTGGGCTTCACTCAAAGCTGATTTAGACTCTTCTAAATTTAAACATCTTAATAGGATACCTTCAAAAGATCTCCTATATAAAGTATTGCCAATGATTACAAATCGACTTGCTCGTCGACGTAATAACCGACGTTGGTTGCGATTAGAATTAGCAGGGAAAGTCCCATTTTGGAGGAAATCAAATATGTCGTATACCGAGTTCGGGAGTGGTTTCCTTGATTAGAAACACATCCAAAGGCTCTAAGCATGACTTATGTGAAGCGGGTTCCTGGAGTCGACGAATGATGATAGTAGCATATTCGTCGTCTAACTCCAAGGGGCAGGAGAGATGCGACGGCGGCCATAGCATCGGTTGCACGGTTGCTAGTTCGAGGAATGGCTTCCAAGGTAACTTGATCAAACAAGGCCATTAGTTGTAAAACATAGGCCTTATATGGGCGAAGTTTATCATCTACGGTCCGATAAACTTCATTAATTTGGTTTATAACCAATTGGGAATCCCCAAAAACTAAGAGGTTTTTAATTTTAAGCGCTAAAGCGGCTCGTAATCCAAGGATTAGAGCTTCATACTCAACGAGTATTGTTGGTGCAAGCAAAGGTTAGTTTGAAGGACGGAGGAATAAGATGTTTTTGCGGAGATATTAAAATAATACCCGCACTGAGCCCCACTCATGCATCGGGCTCCATCAAAGTATAAGGACCATTGTTCAACAAGGTCTGCCTCTAATTGAAGGCATTCATCGAGAAACTCGATAATGAGGGGATGAGTAGACTCTAAGGGTGCAGCAGCTAATTGATCTACTATGATTTGACCCTTAACGAGACTTTTGTCCTATGAAGGTGAGATCAAACTCGCTTAGAGCAAGAACCCACTTGGTTGTGCGACCCGATAAATAAGGTCGACTCATGAGATATCTTAAAGGATCATATTTGGCAATGACATACATTTTTTGGCTAAGCATGTAATGTCGTAATTTTTGCGTAGCAAACACGACTGCTAGACATAACTTCTCTAACACTGTATAGCGGGTTTCATAACTGATGAAGGTGCGGCTAATGTAATAATTAGCACGTTCTCGTTTTTCATCATCAAGCTGAGCTAACATAGCTCCTAAGGCAGAATCTGAAGCAGAAATATATAGAAGAAATGGGCGATCAGATTTAGGCGGTGAAAGCACCGGAGGGTTAAGGAGATATTGCTTGAGAAGTTCAAAAGCTTCTCTACATTATGTGTCCCAATTAAAGGGGACGTCCTTCTTAAGGAGTTTAAGAAAGGGACCAGTTTTGTCCGCTAGCTTATTAATGAAGCGACGGATAGCTTGAAGTTTACCTTGTAAACTTCGTAATTCAAATATATTAGTGGGTGCGGGCATATCAGTGATAGCCGCAATTTTGAGAGGGTCAATTTCGATACCACGTAAAGAAACTAAAACCCCTAATAACTTGCCGGATTTAACTCCGAATATACATTTTTTTGGATTTAATCGAATGAGATATTCTCGTAATCGATTAAAAACTTTTCTTAAATCGTCTAAATGATGATCTTCAATAAGAGAGCGCGCTATAATATCATCTACATAATCATGTAGGATATCATGCATCATATCATGAAAGATGTAGGTCATAGCCCGTTGATAAGTTGCCCCGGCATTCTTTAGGCCAAAGGGCATCACTTTCCAGCAAAAGGTACCCCAGGGGGTAATGAAGGTTGTTTTAGCCTGGTCTTCAGGAGCTATCCTGATCTGATTATAGCCGGAGAATCCATCCATTAAGGACATCATCCCACTTTCGGCAGTAAAATCAATAATTTGATCCATATTTGGAAGAGGAAAGTCGTCTTTAGGGCATGCAGCGTTAATATCTCTGAAATCTGTGCAAACCCTAACTTTGGTGGCTTCTTTCTTGGTGATTGGAACTACATTGGAGATCCATTCAGCATAATCAATAGCTTGTATGAAGATAACATTCAGGAGTTTTTCTAACTCCCCTTTGACTAGCAGAGCCACTTTGGGATGCATTTTTCTAAGTTTTTGTTTAACAGGTTTAGCATCCGGATGGACCACTAGATGGTGCATGACTACAGAAGGGTCTAGACCTGGCATATCTTCATATGTCCAAGCGAAGACATCTTCATACTCTTTAAGAAATGCAATGTATTGTTCTTGTTTTTCTTGACTTAGTTCTGCTCCAATGTTGATTATGTGAGGGTTGTCCTCAGTTCCAATATTAATTTTAATGACATTTTCTACCTCCATGTGTAGATCTCTTTCAAAATTAGGTGGGGCGGGTGAAACGCCCAACTCTTGTAACTCTTGTAAAGTTAATTTAGATAATTCGTTATGAGGGTCAGTGGCCTCAAGTTGAGCTATGGTTGGTATAGAACCATCAAAATAAAACCCGTTGTACAACATCTCTTCAAGAGAGACATCATGGAAGATATCTCCTTCCAACTCTTCATCGGGGTCAGCAATCATTTCAGGGTATGCTATGGATAGCATGTTGCATGAAAATGATGGATTTTTAAGAGGTAAATCAACATGTCTATCCAAATAGTCTTGATAGCATATGAGATGATCATCATCCTCAAAAGGAAAGGGTTGACCCTTACTAGGTAATAGGCCCACACCACATCGGGCGAGGCCATGGTTCTACCTCGAAAGGTTCTTTCATGCCATTTTGGAAAGGTCCTAAGCCTTTCCCTTTATATCCCATTTTAAGCATCATGGGTTTAGCTTTAATATAATCGTTGGTAAAATAGCACCGAGCATATCCATCATGATGGGTTTTGATATTATGAGGGATTCTTCCCCAGTCATATCCTTTGTACATGAAGGCGCAACTCCCGACTTGGTAAGTACTTCCCATAGGTTGTGGGAGGCCCAAAGTACGAGGAGATGGCGGCAATTGATTTAAAAGGTCTGAATCTTGCATGAAAGCATTCATTTTTTCTGATATTAAGGTTGTAGATAAATCTGGTAAAAGATCATCAGAAAGGGCATAAGATGTAGAAGGCTTATTACCTATGTCTTGAGATGTGGAAGGTATGATAGATGTGTCTGAAGGTTTTGAATTTATGGGATTAGAACTTGAAGAATTGGTTGTAGTTTTAAGAGCTTTTTGAAGTTCTACAGTAATTTGTTTAGAAGGTGGTTGATCTAGATGGGAAGATGAAGTTAATGGAGGAGGAATAGATGAAGTGATGGGTTTATATTTCACAGTTTTAGATGAAGAAGAACTAGGATATGTGGATGACAGAGCAGGGCAAAATTGCACTCCAACTGGTTTTGCCAATGCGCACATATCAAAAGGTCTAGGGTCACCATGAATAGTGACCAACTGATTTTTAAACTCAAACTTAACACATTGGTGTAAAGTTGATGGGACTTCTCGCATGGCGTTAATCCAAGGGCGACCCAAAAGTATATTGTACGATGCTGGGCAATGTACAATGAACACAGTTGTCTCAAGGGTTCTAGGACCAACTTGCAATGGGAGGGTAATGACTCCACACGTTTCTTGTGTTTCGTCATTAAAGGCTTTGATAATCATATCAGTCTTCTTCATTTCATCACTTCTAAAACCAAATCGTTGGTAGAAGTCAAAGGTGCGAATGTTTAGAGATGAGCCATTATCAATCAGGACTCGTTTGAAAGCTACATCCCCAATTAAAGCTGTAATATACAAGGGATTATCCTTGTGTAAAGTGTGTTGTGGGATATCTTTATCCCGAAAGTCAATACAATCAATCTCTCGCATGATGATAGTATTGGCCATAGCTTCGGGTTGGATGTTTTGAGGTACCATCATCTGGCTCAAAGTAAGCATCAATTCATCCCTATGGGTGGGGGAGGATCTTAATAAATCTAAAAGGGAGATTATGGCGGTGGTATTAGACAATTGCTCATTAATGTTGTAAGGGGGTTTAGTTTGAACAATAGGAGCATGATTTCCTTTATTAGGATTTTTCAGAACAAATGGAGCTGATCCATCGTTCTGGTTTGGTTCTTGTTGGGGATTTTGAGCTTGTTGTCGAGTGACGACTCCGATGGTACCTACAATGTTATAGTGACGACGTTGAAACGGTCTCGGTTGAGAATTTATGGCTTGTTCATAAGGAAGGACTTCATTAGAAGAAGGTCGAGTAGTGACTCTTCTGGGAAATGGTTCTTCTGGAACATTAGCATCTGTGATAGGTTGAATAGGATCTGATTCATTTTCAGAACTATTCGATTGAATGGTGTCTACTTCACTCTCACTATCTGACTCTATATCGCTAGAATCAGAAGTTTGAAAATTATGTAAGGGCCTGGTTGTAACCAGGGATAAGGTTGTGTCGAATGTGTGAGAGTCATGAACAGGTAATTGCCCGCTAATGGTTCCTACATATCGGGTAGGAGGGGGAACATTGTGATGTTCAATTTGATTGGCTACCTCTTTACCATGTCTTGGTAAAGGGTGTTGAAATATGTCTAAAGTTTGATTGGCATTCTGATTTTGATTTTGGGGAACAGTCTTTTGGGTATTATTAGGAGGGTTTTGTTTAGGTTGGAAGGCTTGCACTTCCATTTCATTATTGTCAATCAAATCTTGTATTTTATGTTTCAATCTCTTACAAGCGTTGGTAGAATGTCCAGGACCTCTATGAAAATCACAGTGCAAATCAGCTCTATATCCGGGTATGCTTGGGTCAGGTTCCCGGATAGCTGGCAGTTGGATTAAACCTCTTTCAAGAAGTTGAGGTAAAATAGTTGATAAAGGTTGGTTTAATCTAGTGAACTCTCGAGGAGGCTTATCAGGAGGTTTCAAGATGAATTTTTTTGTTGTTTTTGTTGCATTGACATTAGCAACATTTACTGCTGTCGATGACTCCATCACCGACAACTTTGTTTGTTTTTATATTGATTTCTAGATGTTTTCTCATCATCCTTCTTTCTAAGTTGGCCTCTCCTAATGAGGGCATCTTCTACTCTTCGAGCTAAGTCTATAGCTTGATCGAAGGTAGTCAAAGTAGTTGTTGATAGCTCATAAGAAAGTTGTTCTTGTAAATTGTTAATGAAAATGTCTAACATTTCCCTATAGGGTAGCACAAAGTGCAGTTTTCCTATCAATTGTCTCCATCTTGCTAAGAAATCAGCAAAACATTCGTCTTTATCTTGTTTTAAATTGTATAGGTCTTTAATAGTTACATGCCTCTCGATGTAGGCACTAAATTGATGAACAAATGACTCAGCTTTTTCTTCAAAGTTTCTTAAGGAATGAGTGGGCAATTGATAATACCACTCTAACGCCATTCCACCTAAACTTTTGGGGAACATTTTTAGTAATAGCAAGTCGTTATGCGATATGTCGTGACATGCTATCCTAAACATGCGAAGATGTTCTATGGGATCTTCGGTTCCTTTATAGATAGGCCGGACGGGCATGGGAAAATGTTTAGGGTATGGTTGAGCTACCACTATGGGATCCAATGGTTGGCTACAAATCTCTCGATAATTATACGAGGGACGGTAGGGATCTATCTGGTCCATACGTGAAGCCAATTGTTTCACCATAGCTTCCAAACTACTAGTTTGCCCCCCATATTGATTCGGTGGGGCATTGACATAAGTGTTATGGGCGTAGGATGGAGGAACATGCAGATTAGATGCCATGTTACTATTGTGTAAAACATTGGTAGGAAAAATATTATGGAGGAGTTTTGAAGTTGGATTGTGTTGTATTGTAGATTGTTGAAAGTTTGTATTTGGCTTTGTTTTAGATTTTTGTCTATTTAAAGCATTTTGCTCAATAGTTTGGAGGAAGGAAGTAGTGAAGGGAATTTTCTTTTGTGCGGGAGTGATTTTAGGTTGAGTAACGGGTTGCTTAGGAGGTTGGGTGACCTGTTGTTTGGTCATGGCTTGGGCTATAGTGACCATATTCGCATTAGATGGTCCACCCTTATCACTTTCTTGATCAATGAAAGACAAGGGATTAGTTTGCATATCAAGCGCCCGTTCTAAGGTTGTTTGAGCATCACTAATTTCCCCTTTATCAATACGGACTGCCACATTAAGGACGTCGATATGTTGATTAAGAAATTTTTGAAAATGTTCTGCGTTGTCAAAAGTGATGCCTCCATTTGGAGCTATTCTAGGGGACGAAGATTCTTTAACACTTCCTTCTTGTTCCTTATCTTCACCTAAGTCTTCATCTGATTGACCTAGAGTTTCACCTTTCGGATTTGTATCTCCAAGAAGGACATTTGGGTTTTCAGTTGTATTTTGTAGCCAATCTTCTCCTTCTCCTAAAATTTCTTTACCATTCCTAAGTTTAGTCATGGTGCTAAGTTTTGATTTCAGCAAATATATATATATATATATATATATATATATGCAACAAATTAAAAGGTATATATTTATATATACCTAATGCAATATTGTAAATGAAATGTTTAAGTTTTTTACTATGTTTTTTGATTTTTTGATTTTGATTTTTAGTTTTTTAGTTTTTCTTTGAAACAATATAATAAAGACAGCAAATGAAACAATAAATGCACACAATAATAATAAGGCTGAAAGTAGATGAACTAATCTTCTATGAATAATTTATGAATATCATTAATAGGTTCAAGCTGTTCAGGGGTCATGAAATGTTCTTCTTCAAATTGAAAGTTTTCTTTTAAGAATTTGATGAAAAGGGCTATGGTAATGTTGTCTATCTCAGATCCCGGTTGGAAATAATAATTCTCACGACAATATTTACAATATAACATAGCTCTAGGAGTTTTGTTCCATCTTCTCCTAACTATAAGATCATCTTCTAAGGAATCTATATGAACTAGAAATGGGCGCACTATAACTGTGTCTTCGAGATTTTCCCTGAAAGTTAAAAATTTTGCAGATACAAGAGCTCTCCTATAGGCTAACCACCTATGGCAAGCTCTCTGAAGTTCATGATAGAACACTAATTGATGAGGATCCAGGATTCTATCCAAGACTAGCCTCTTAATCTGTTTAAGTTGTGTGGACCTAGATGAAATGATACTAAGTCTCTCGATAAGCTCGTCCCACAAGGATTGATTTCTACTTGCTTCGGGGACACTAAGGACAGAATTAACTTCTATGGCCGCTAATTGGTTTACTACGTTTATAGTAACTGCTAACCTCTTTTTAGGAGCTACCATCTAAACATGATTTTGAACCTTAAATGTTTTAAAATGCATCTAAGTTTTAGTTGTTCTAATTTTTTTTTTTTTTGTCTTTGTTTGTTTTTGTTCAAAAGGTTATGATGCATTCACGTCGGGTTCACCAAAATGTATCGCTCCAAATTTTTTGCACCCCTACCTTCAGGCTATTGGATCCGCGCCCGGAAGGAGGATGGGAAAAGGATGGTGCGGTACCTCGGACGAGAGGACTTTGCGAAGGTCCCGCCTCTCAAGGGAGGTGCATTTTGGTGATTTTTCGACGGATGGTGGGTTCACCGGGAAACATTTGACGGCGGTTTCCATGCCTAGGTTTTGGGAATGAGTTTTTATGAGTTTGTTTTATTTTTAAACATTCATCCTAGGTTTGGCCGAATGATTCTAACTTAAACTACATGAAAATGCAATTTAAATGCATACGACAAACAGAAAGGAAAACAAAAACAGAGAATTTGCAGGAGGCCAATGAAGATTACCTGATCCGGAAGTCTGATGGAGTTTCTGAAGCTTGAAGCAGTCTGGATCATCTGCAATTCAATAGAATCGCCTTCAATTTGATAAAATCGTCTAAACTGACAGGATCGTCTGCAATCTGACGAATTCGTCAGACGAATTCATCAGAGACCTGCAAAACAGCAAACAGATGCGAAATACAAGAAATTCTATTTTGCAAACAGGGGCAAACTATGTGAAACAATAATATGAGTGTTGAACAATATACAAGAACAGAAGTAAATGCAAATCAACTGTGTTTAGATAGCAGAATATGATCTTAATATGCAAACTAGACAAAATGGGTGAACTCCAGATGCAATATAGTATAAAAACTGAATAAACAATCTAATTTATAGCATAAAATGACAAAAAAAAGAGACAGAAGAGCAAACTCCAGGCACTGATTGCCTCGATGTGTGCTGCAGTCAAAATCGTCTCGCATCAGTACGAGATCGTCCCGAATTTGACGAGATCGCCTCCGATCTTGACGGGTTCGTCGGCTACGATAGGTGCTGGCTCCGGCTGAAAACCAGTGGTGTACCTGCAATGAAATGACTATAGGACTAATGCAAAATATGAATTACGATGTTTTAGAGCATAAGGGTTCAATTTGCATAAAAATTCAGCCAGGGGTTGGGGAGGGAAAAGTCTTAGAGTTAAATAGGCATAGGATAGTTGTTGGGAGGTTGGAGATCATCCCAATTTGGGAGATCTCCAATGGGGGAAGGGTCCCAATGGCGCAGACACGCTTCTGCCCGAATTGGAGACCCGTTGGAACGGATTCCAACTATGCAAATTTAGTTTTGCGACGAAATCGTCTGGACGTTCTAGTCCAGACGAAATCGTCAAATGCAGGGCGATATCGTACGATCGGAGACGATATCGTCAAACGGTCAAAACAACTGCTAAAAATGGCGCGGAAAAGGAGGAAACGGGTTTCTCGGCGGTTAACGGGCGGTTTGGGAGGTTAAATTTGAATTTAAATTTATTTACTAAGGTGAATGTAATTATTCCAATTTTACTGCGCCAATTTTAGGGTGCTACGAGATATTAATAAAAAATTAGCTACCATCATAGTGAGAATTTATCTTTTGGATCTTTTAAGAACTTCCTCCATACATAGGGAAGAATTAATGAGAACTTTAAGCAATATGATGGTACCTGAAGATATTGAACCTAATGCTATGGTGAATGTTGTGACTTTGGATGAAGCAAATTTCATAGATTTTTGTGACAAATATATCCCTCCTCAAAGCATGTATAGAGATAATCCTTTATACATTACAACATTTATCGGATATGTAGGAGTCAAAAGAGTTCTAATTGATAATGAATCATCTTTAAATATTTGCACATATGATTTTTTTCAGAGATTTGGATTTAAAAAAGAAGATATGAAAGTACTAAAATGATTATTAAAGCATTTAATGATGAAACTCAAGAAACATGTGGAGTAATGATAGTTCCATTGCAAGTTGGCCCAAGAATTCTGGATATGATTGTGTTTGTTGTACCTTGTTTTGCATCATACAACATTCTTCTAGGTCGACCTTGGATCAATGTAATGAGAGTAGTACCTTCCACATTACATCAATGTGTCAAATTTGAGTTAAAAATCAATTAGTCACCATCCATGGTGATCCCAAACCATTTGATATGTGTGATGTAGCAGAGCCTATAGGGGTTCTATTCTATCCTGCTATATCTTCTACTCATCCTAGTCCACCTTCATCATAAATGCCTTCTAAATCTAAATCATCATCAACTTCTAAACCCATATCATCAAAACCATGACCTAAATCACCAAAAAATTCTAAGTCATTATCATCATCTTCAGAACCCATATCCATTCTATTTCCTAAATCCACAGTATCAGATACACCTCCTGAGTCTATAGTGTTTAAATTCACAGCATCTAAAGAACCAGTTAAGAAAGATATTCCATCTACTTCATATGCTCTTTTGGATGAAGTATTACCAAACTTATCTTTAGTGCTTGCAAATATAGAAGTTAATTTTGCTACACAAGATTCCTTGGTGTTATCTAAGTTACCTCCATATCCACAAACCTTGGGCTTTCCAAAGAAGGGAAGCATTTACCATTTTGGTAGTTATGCCTTTGTGTATGTGGGGTATGATTGGGGTAAATTTTTAGTTGTAAAAGTTACAATTTATTAGGATGGGTTTGCTAAGTGTTATTTTTCTTATGGATATAAAAAATCAAATCCAATTATGTGTAATATGGGTTATAGAGGTAAAGGTTTAGGAACTCATGAAAATGGTATTAAAGAACCTTTAGAAGTTGTATATTCTCCTGCCCGATGTGGTCTTGGCTATATTTCCATAAAAATAGAACCATTCCCATATGAAGATGATGGTTACCTTATAACATATCAAGAATATATGGAATAGAAAGAGCTCTTTAAAAATATATATACTTGAAATATGTTAACTGTAGCTTATCCAAAAATTATTGCTTCTTCGGATGAATGTTTAGAAGGTGATATCTTTCATGATATATCTCTTTATGAAGTTTTGAGGAATAAATTATTCTTTTATGGATCTATGCCATGTATAGCTCATGTTGAAGCAACTATTCCCAAATAAGAACTAGCTAAATGCACATTAGAAGAATTAAAAGAAATGGGTGTATCACCTGCACCACCCAACTTTGAAAGAGATTTAAATATTTTTGTTGGAGATACTTTAAAAATTAATATTGGAACAGAAGAGAACCCTCACCTAGTCAAAATTGAATCAAAATTAAGTAAAGAAAAATAAAAGCTATATTTTAATTTCTCATAGAATATGCTAATGTATTTGCTTGGACATACGTAGATATGCCAGGCCTAGATTCTTCCATAGTTATGCACCATCTAGTAGTGTGCCCTGATGCTAAACTCGTAAAGCAAAAACTTAGAAAAATGCATCCTAAAGTAGCACTACTAGTCAAAAGTGAATTGGAAAATCTTATGAATGTAACTTTTATACAAGCTATTGACTATGTCGAGTGGATATCAAACGTTGTTCCAGTGACTAAGAAAGAAGCTATTAAGATGAAGGTTTGCATTGATTTTAGAGATATAAATTTTGCATGCCCTAAGGATGATTTTCCATCCCTAATATGGATCAGATCACATATTTCATAGCAGGGAGTGGGATGTTATCCCTCATGGGTAGATTTTTAGGATACAACCAAATCAAAATAGCTCTTGAAGACCAATCTAAAACAAACTTTATTACCCCTTAGGGGACATTTTGTTAGAAAGTAATGCCCTTTGGGCTAAAAAATGTAGGAGCAACATGTCAAAGAGGTATGACACATCTTTTATGATATGATTTATGATATTTTGCATGATTATATAGATGATATTATAGCTCGTTTAGTAAAAGAAGATAATCACATTAATGATTTAAGAAAAGTGTTTGATAGACTAAGAGAATATCTGATATGTTTAAATCCATACAAATGTGTGTTTGGAGTTAAATTAGGAAAATTATTGGGGGTTATTGTTTCTATGCATGGTGTAGAAGTAGATCCTCTCAAAATTAAAGCTATCCTTGATATGCCACCTCCTAAGAACATATCAGAGTTAAGAAGTTTACAAGGAAAACTTCAATCTATCCATCGCTTCATCGATAAATTGGTGGATAAAATAGGACCTTTTCTTAAATTACTTAAGAAAAATACTCCCTTCAATTGGGATAAATAATTTCAAGAAGCTTTTGATAATATTTAACAGTATCTTCTCACTCCTCTAGTGCTTGTTCCTCCTAGACCAGATCATCCATTTATCTTATATATTTCTACTTTGAAACTTGCACTAGGAGCTATGTTGGCTCAAATTGATGATGAAAATAAAGAATGAGCCACATACTACATAAGTAGAACTTTAATAAGTTATGAAACTCGATATACTCCATTAGAAAAACTTTGTTTAGCAGTTGTGTTTTCTATGCAAAAGTTGTGTCATTACATGCTTAGTCAAAAAACATATGTTATTGCTAAGTCTGATCCATTAAGGTACTTGATGAGTAGACCTTAATATCAAGACACACAACTAAGTGGGTTCTTGCTCTTAGTAAATTTTAACTCACATTCATTGGCCAAAAATCTATTAAATGCCAAGTTATAGCTGATCAATTAGTTGTTGCACCTTTAGAATCTACTCGTCCTATTAATATTGAATTTCCTAATGAGTGCCTTAATATGGGAGAAGATCATTCTGAGACATGGTCTTTGTATTTTGATGGATCTAGATGTATAAGTGGTGCAGGTGCTCGTATCGTATTGAAATATCTCCAAAAGCACATTTTTCATTTATCTTTTAAATTACAATTTTCTTGTACTAATAATACTGCATAGTATGAGGCTCTAATCCTTTACAAGTTGCTTTAGATTTAAAAATTAAAATTTTGTTAGTTTTTGGAGATTCTTAGCTTGTGATAAATCAAATCAAATGAATTTTATCAAACACGAGATGATAAAACTTATCCTTATAAATAATATGTTCTTAATCTTATATCATTATTTGAAAAAGTAACTTTAGAAGTTATTCCTAGAACTAGCAATTATGCTACCGATGCTATGGTTGCGACTACTTCTTTGTTGCCTTTGGAGTTGGATGATGAGTATGCTACCATAATTATTCACCAACTTAAAGAACCTACCTCTTCTAAGTCATGTTTAGAACCATTAGATGTGTTTTTGATTAATGAAATTACTCCAGAACCTTGGTATACATATGTATTTAATTTTCTCCAAAGTGGAACCTTCCTAGAAGGATTAGATAGAAACCAATGTAGGTTATTACATAGGTGAGCCATTCACTTTGTCATTGTTGGTAATACCTTATATAGAAGATATTTTTAAGGTATTCTATTAAGATATCTCAACCTAGAAGAGTCTAAGAAAGCCTTAAGTGAAACCCATGATGGATCCTATGGAGGACACTTTAGTGGAAGTGCCATTGCCAAAAATCTCCTTAGAATGGGATATTTTTGGTCTTCCATGGAAAAATATGCTAATGATTATGTGTGTCATTGTGATAAGTATCAAAAGCATGATGACCTTATCCATGCTCCTTCTCAGGGACTTCAAGCCATATCCTCTCCTTGGCCCTTCTCTAAATGGGGTTTAGATATTATTGGTAAAATCAATCCTATTTTATTTGATGGTCATAAATTCATAATAACAACAAAACATTTTACAAAATAGGTTGAGGCTATACCTTTATCTTCTTACATAGGAATTCAAGTTTCTAAATTCATTTTCAATCTAATCATCTGTAGATTTGGAATTCCATCTAATCTCATATCGGATAATGGAACATGTTTCAAGAACAAAGATGTTAAGAAATTATATCAAAAATATAAAATCCAACATAGATGGTCCACTCCTTATTATCCACAATGTAATGGCCAAGATGAAGCATCTAATAAAACCTTAATCAAAATCCTAAAAATATTTGTTAATAAATCTTGCCGTGATTGGTATATACAATTATATCCTACCTTGTGGTCTTATCGAACTAGTGTTCGTACTCCTACAGGCACTTCACCTTTGTCTTGGTTTATGGTGCTGAAGCAGTTTTTCCATTTGAATTAGAAGTTCCTTCTTAGGCTCTTCTGCTTCAAGATGCTGAAATAGGAGATGAATATCATGCTGGCAGATTTAGTCAGCTGGAACTTCTAGACGAAAAGCACATCCATACTTTAGAGAATATTCATGCCTACCAAGACAAACTTAAAAGATCATATGCAAATAAAGTTCATAGTTAATCCTTTGAAGTTGGATATTTATTCTTAAAATAAAATCAAAAAAATACTAATGCAAGAAAATATCTAAAAGGAAAATTTCAACCTAATTGGCTTGGGCCATATGTCATCACTGCTAAGTTTGGATTAGGTGCATATAGATTGGCTTCCTTGGATGGGAAATATCTCAAGGAACCCATGAATATCATGTATTGAAGAGATATTATGTATAAAATAAAAAAAATTACATATATGTCCATAATTGTAAATAAATTTCTTCATCATCTGCAACCCTCATACTATCAAAATAACAAAAATTCAAAAAATATGAAAATTTCCAAAATATTTCAAATTTGTTAAGTCATTCATTTTGCATCAGTGTGCGTTATCTTCCAAAAATCCAAGTTATATTTTATTGTATTTCAGATAAATTTAAAAGTTGTCTTGAACCATGCACTTAATTTATATCTTTAATAATTTTGATTTCCTCACTTTGATTATAAATCTCTCTTGTATCGAAAAGCACTATTACATCATTAAATAGATTTTGAGTTTTTGGAAATGGTCTTGCTAATTCTTGAACCAAGAACACATTCTCACATCTTAAGTATGATTTGTTGTAAAATTCAAAAATGATACTACATAGTAGTCTTAGTTCCATAAGCGAAAAGTTTCCCCTACTATCCTATTATGTGCATGGCCTAGAATACTGAGAATTGGAAAAATAACAAGCTTTCTCTCCCTACCTGAATAAAATCCTTTACCCCACATCTAATCTGGGCAAGTATCCTAAAAAAGAAAGAAAAATACAAATAAAAAAAAAGATAAAAATAAAAAGAAATAAAATCTCGTTTAGAAATGAGCAAGAAATCCCTATTCCAAAATTAGAAGAAAAGAAGGGGGTAGTGTGCTTGAATCCCTAGAATTCTTTAATTATTTGAAATCCATGAGGTAAGCCCCATAATAGGTGGTTTGTGTCCAACTTGCTTGACCTTGGGTAATCCCTTTTGTGTGGTGACATGTCTATCACATTAGTGACCTTCTTTTGTATAGACCAATGTCCTCTTGTGGATTAGCTAGCTTTTGGTAACTTGACTTACATAATAGTTCAGTACACTGGTGTTGGTAAAATATTTTCCTAATCAATAAAAACTATGTTTATGCACCCTAGATACGACCAAGATTGAAATTCTGGAGGAAAAAGATGTCCTTCGTGCCAATATCTAGAGAGGGTTGGTTCCCAAACTAATTCTAAAACTGGTTGAATACTAGAGATGCAGGAAAGAAATTGTAAATTGCGGAAAGAAATAATAAATATGACCATAGGCCAAAGTGTAGATTTTGGGTCAAAATAAAAGTAAGAAAACACTCAAGCACAAAACAACATCGAATAGAAGGAAATGCAGCAGAATAAACTTGCAATCTTGCAATAATAACTTTTAACTCAACACCTCGGTACTCACTCTTCCACTGGCAACACTTAAATCCAAATATAGAATTTAAAATATATAGCAAATAAAAAGAGTGAATGTTAAAAGAAGTGCACTACGCAAAAAGAAATTATACACATAATCACTTATCAATTCAGAAACCTGATGTATTTCATTAATGCAGAGAACGTAGAGAGTATTCTCGTAAAGTGTCTAACCTCCCATTTTACAATAAGATTTTCTTAGTATTTATAGAGGTTTCCACCTCTTTCATTTAATACATGTGAGAGAAGAATGTTCTGGGATCAAAGACAACAACCAAAAAAATCTCCTCGATTTCTTGGAAAATCCGTGCACTTGAGAAACAAATTCTAGAAAATCTAAAATTCGGACATAGATGCGCATGATAGGAAAAATCATTAAATTATTTAAACAGCTTAGATACATTGGAAATCATGACAACTTATTTATCCTCACATTTGTCCTTACGATTCACAAAATAGAGTTACTGAGGGTGCCCTTCATTAAATACACACAATTAAATATTTGGCCATTTTCTTGTTCGCCTTAAATTCATCTTCGCCATATCAAACATGCGCATAATCTTCATTAAGAACATTCACCCCATGGAAAGGTGAACGAGATTTTCACCCCAAAGGAAGGGTGAACGGGACGTTCACCCTTGGGATGGGTGAACACGATTCTTAATTATTGAAAGGAAGTTCACCCCTGGGATGGGCGAACATCATGTTTGCCCCTCGACCAGGGCGTACAACATTTTTTAGGCGCGCAGGCAACCAAGTACCCCAAGGCACTTTCACCCCAAGAAAGGGCGAATGGCATGTTCACCCCTAAGGAAGGGCGAACATAATTTCATACTTTAAAGTTTTGCCAATACATTTTCAAAATAGGTTCACCCCAGGAAAGGGCGAATGAGGCTTTCGCCCCTTCTTAAGGGTGAACGTGAATATCCATAAATACATAAAGATTTTTTTAAAGTGTCTTCGATATTTTTCTTTGTGTTTTCTGGAATAGAATATATCAAACTTCTACATACTTAATGGAAATTACATTATCACTTCTTATAGAAATTAATACAAAAATTTCCAAAAATTCCAATGAAATACAAAATGACCAACATTTCTTGGTGACTCACGAGGTATCCAACTTGCATGGATGCAAGTGGTCCCAGGACTTTATCCATTGGGTGTAGATTCTGTGCAAAGGATACAAACATCTTATCTTCTGGGGGCCACCTGTGCATGCTCTACTTCTTCTGCTTTTGTTGCGACCTTAAGTACTTCAGCACGGTCAGCTTCTTCTATCGCCCTTTCTGCTACTTCATGATCTACTGCCACCTTCACTTCCTATTCTATAATAACCTCCAAAATATCCTCGTATGTGTGCACAAAATCATACCAATATTTAGTGGTAAACAAGTAGTGAGTACTAAGAGATTCATAAATGAATCGAAGACTTTGTACATCTATCAAGCTAAAGTGTTTTGAACGTTGAGCCAACTCATAAAGAGAAATCTCCAAATATGTATATTTCTACATCAGTGGCAAGACCTATTCTTGAGTGAGAGGCTTGGCCAAGGCATTAATGTCTATAGTTTCTTCAATAAACACACTCCAGATATCTTGCAACTACTCCATCGGAAGAGGCTCACCCTAATAATCTAGGAAGGTGGTGAAACCTAGCTGGCCGATAGTCTCAAAATGAGACATAAAAATAGTATACTCCCACTCAATAGTATTGAGGATAAACTGCCCCTCATTTACAAGGTCCATACGCTAAAATTAGCTTCACATAGTTACCCATGCTTGGGACCAAGCACAGTCCATCTCGCTAAGAGGACAAATAGACAGGGACGTATTCAACAAAGCTTGTATCTTTACAACTGTCTCTATATGGGGTGATAGCAACTCCTCCACTGAGTCAATCATTTGTTGCCCAAATTGGATTTGTATCCTTGCTTCCCATAAGTATTACAACATCTTGACTATGTGCACGACCAAATTTATGGAATTTCATACAGAGCGAAGGCAAATTTCTATTCTGCTATCACACAAAAACCCCACAACATATGCGGCCTTATCTTCAAGAAATTTTTTGAGTTCTTCGACCTTTTTTTGCAGGTTATGCATATCAATCAAAGTGGCATCATGCTCCTTTAAGTGCACCTTGACTTTATTGTAAAAATATTCCCTTTAAGTGGTTGTTTTTTCTTTTGTTTCCTTGCTCTTAGCCAGTGCACTCTCCAACTCAAGTACCCTATCTTGTAGCTTGAAATATTTTTCTTTATAATGCTCCCCATGGAAATACAAAGAGCTCATATCTACCTGCATATTGCCCATTTTTTCAATGGGATCAATCCACGTCAAATCTTCAGTTATAGTCTCAAAAACATAGTCCTCAGGCTGCAACTCACCTTGAGGTTTTTGAACCATTAGAGTGAACATTATCACATGAGCCTCCTTGGAAATTGGATCAAAGGCCACCTTATTGATCATTCGCACTGGTTCCAAAGATTATTTTTACCGCATACTCTTCAACCATTGAGAGGAGCTCAGGTACACTCAATTTAATTTTTCAACATCCGGCTATGTGCGGGCCACCTGCACATCTGGAAAAGTCTCCGGATCCAAAAATGGGGTAAATGGAAAAAAAATATCTGAGCGACTAAGCCTAGTGGACACAGATAACATAGACTAAAGTGGAGGAACGAACACAGGGATGGTGGAAGAGAGAGAAAGAGTGTATGATATGGAGGACACAGAGGACATAGATGCAGTCGTGGTTACACTAAGCCTAGACGGATCTTGCATACTAATAGCCGCAATGGTGGAAGAAAATATGACCGAGGGAAGGGGACGCAAAAAATGATTAGTCTCTAATGCATAAGAACTAAAAGAAATAGAGGGCGAGGAAGCGAGAATGAAAGGAGCAGCAGTGACTTCAAAAATGGAAATAGCAGAAGCGGGAAGAGGGAACCATAGAAAGAGAAACAAAAGGAATACCAAAGGGTGGGAAAGTAGAAAATGGAGGGGAAAAAAATGAAACTAAGGGGACCGAAGAAGAAATCACTACGTGCTCAATGAAGGAAATGGAAGATGAAAGAAGAGATGTCGTACCTTGGGGTGCAAGAACCACTAGTTATGTGGATGGTGGAGATTTTGCAACTACCTCCTTTCCCCACTCTACCTCCTGCTCACCAATATTGAGGGCTACTTGTTCATCCAGAATCTCAACATGAGAATCTTCTAAAAGTTGCTCCTCCTCTGGTTGCACCATCAAAAATATTTGTGCTACTAATGTAGGACGCTCACTATTGAGGAAAAGGTTCGCTGCTGGTATAGAAGCAACTATGGAACTCAACGTAACAATAATCATAGTACCCAAAGACATGGGTATTGTAATAGTTGAAGTAGTGGCCACACCAGTTCGGGCCGCTTAGCTGCTTTAGTAAAAGGGGTCACCACCAGCCATTTTTGTTTCTTAGGTGAGGGAACTTCTTCAAGAGGGTTCTTCGCCCTTTGAGTTTGCTTTTGAAAAACATGTGAGTGTTCTTCTTCTTCCTCTTCTTCTTCAATATTATGCTCAACCATAGGACTCTCCTCCTCTTATTCGCATTTGCCACTTTTGGATTGCTAATTTTTTTTTGGCAAAATGGTGGCAAAGGCGACAGGTTGATAAGAATCCACAAACCTATCATAAACTTGAGAGAATTAGGTATTAAACTTCAATCCATAAGTAGCATAAGGCTTCCTTATATGAATGTGCATTACCCACCAGTTCATAATTTTCTCCTCCTTACAACGACGGTTTACCTCTTGGACAGTCCCAAATAGACCTAGAGGAGGAATATGTGTTTTATTCTTTCATGGATTATACTCCACTTCCTGCTCATGATAATCATGCCATGGAGGAAGGGAGGACATTTTTTCCACATGCCAATTCATGTCTAGCCCATCAAAATTATTTTGGTGCTTCTGAATATCCAGGTGTAGGCAATAATAAAAGATCTTCACCTTAATAAGCACCAAAATTTTTCCAAGTGGATCATACCGCCATCATTGCGGTAACTAAATTAGTCCTAGGTCTTAAAGCACCATCGTCAAAAGGTGATTTTTCCCAACCTGGTTCACTTATATACTCCTGAACTTAAGAGGCATAGTACAGGTCATTTTCTTCCCTCATCTAGAACCATATATATCATTAATATAATCCATCTGGCACACAACTTCCATAGCAAAAATGTGTATAGTGGCAAAATAAGGCAAAAAAAAAGGTTTACCTGTATATCCAAAAATTTGAACAACCATACCCTGAGTGAGCAAACATATGTCACCCTTATCCTTTGAAACAATGACATCTCTTAGGTCACGAGGCACTCGATCACAACTACCACAAAGTATCTCAATGTCTAGGCCCAAAAACTAGCTATTAAATCTGTATATAGACTCCTTCTTAGTCAATACTTGAGTCCACTTATAAACTGATAAAGGATCATTATTTTCACCTATTTGCGTAACAAAAATAAAAGAAAAATGTTGCTACATATGAAAAAAGAAAAACCATACCAGCAGTGAAGTATGCCGAAATGCCCTAGTCTTTCCTTCTTGCAACCTCTGTAATTGTGAATTAATTCTCCGAGAAACAAATTCAGCCCAGTAAAAATAAATTGGATTCCCCCTGCCTCATAGCCATGGGAGAATAAAATTCTGACTTGCAAATACATTGGGCCATAACTGCCTACCACTTGTGCACAGTTTCATCAGAATGCAACCCAGCAACCCAAGAAAGTATAGAATAAATATCCTGGCACTTGAATTCTGAAAGAGTTTTAGGCAAACTTGGTAGCTGCCCCATTTGCAGCTCCTTGATGAGCTACGTCTCCATAAATTGCCTCATAGCAATAGTGGAAACATACTTTTCCTCTTACTCATCCATATGAATTTTCTTATTTACTACATAGCTTGATGTACCCACCCCACAAGAAAAATCCTCTCGGATATCATTCGGTGTAATCATAAAAATAATCTCATTCCAGGCATTTCTGATAGCCCTAGTGGAGGAGCCATAAAATTGTGTAATTAATCAAATGAGTTCAGGGTATGGATGCACATACGAGAAAAGATACCATGAAATTTATGCATGGTGAGGCATGATGAGCCAAATGTTATGGGAAACCCCTTGATTGACTACAGCTTCAACCTCTTGCCTTAATCTATCAATTCCCTTATGTGTGATCAAATAATCACCAATTTTGGCCATTTCATCTTCATAGGGATCCAAATAAACATAGTTATTCTACCGGGCCTTTTTAGCCCCTGAACTTCTCTCTCATTTCTTGGTTGGCTGTACTTCAACATCCTCCAATGCCTTTGTCTATTCTTTTCTATGTCTTCCCATCTTGTCAGATAAAAACTATAGCTTTTTTTGCAATTCCCTGCTTAGCAACTTCTGAAAATTCCTCTGTACCTTGGAAAATAGGATACAACACAACACGAAAAGAAAAACAAATAAGGAAAACAAGACTTACCTTTTTCTTTGGAATTTTATAGGAGCGTTACTAACTGCCACAGTAATTATAGAATTAAATGCAAATGCACCTTCAGAGAGAAATATTCTTTGAAAAAACTTTCCTTTGGTTCACCATCAGATTCTTCTTGGAAATCATACCCAAAATGCAGTGCAATATCATAGAACAACGTGCCCTAATTCCAATAGATCACTAGGAAGATCAAACCTGCCATTAATCATCAATCATTAATTCTTTTAGTTGCCTTGAAAATCTCAATCTGAGCACCTCACATGTTTGAATATCATCACTTAGAGTTGGCATTGGCTACTTCCGATGATCACCACGTAACCTTTAGGTGAAATTAATTGCTCTGAATGTACGTCTTAAGAAATATTTTCCAATGAAAGTGTCTCTTAAAATTCCATGGTGCGCCTTCTTTTTCTAAAGCAATCTTTACTATGTTTTTCTTCCTTTTTGTTTTGTGTTTTTTTTCCCCCTTTTTTTTTTTAGAAAAAATACCATGCACAACGCCTCTTTTTTTTTTTCATGACATAAACAAGATGTGTTCACCTTAAAAATGGGTGAATGTGATGTTCACCCCTTCCAAGGGATGTGCGCAAACCTGTGTTATCACTTTGTCGTCCTTGAGTCTCATTTTTTTTTTCCTTTTTTTCTTTAAAAAAAAAAAAAACATATATTACATATGTACAAGGTACTACCTTCGATTTAAAATCATGAAATATAGGCCTTCAAATGAATGCCATTCACTGGAATGGGGATCTCACACCCTTCCATATCATATATTTGAAATGCATTAGAATAAGTGACAGCCAAAATCTGAAAAGGTCCCTCCCAAATTGCATAAAACTTATGATGTTTTCCAGGCTTAGATTTTTTCATTCCATTTTAATACCAAGTAACCTACCTGGAAGCTTCGATCAATGGTTTTACTCTGGAACCACTTCTTCATTTTAGTAGCATTTTTTGCAAAAGCGTGATAAGCTCACTCCCTTTATTCTTCTAATTGTAGCAATTGTGCCCAACTTGCCTCTATGGGATTATTTTCTTTGTTTTCATCTTGAAACATCTACAAAGTTTGAAGCACAGGAAGTTCAATATGGGTAGGAAGGACAACTTCTTTCCCATAAACCAAAGCATATGGGGATATTTTAATGGACTTCTTTACCAAAATGCGATCGGCCCAAAGCGCTTGATTTAACAGCAAATGCCAATTTCTCTTATTCTTACCCATTATCCTCTTCAGAATCCAAAGAAAATTTTTGTTGGTTGACTCAGCTAATCCATTTCCCTATGGGTAATAATTGGAAGATGTTTTCAAATAAATACCATACCTACTGGTGAATTCAGTAATTTTGGCTCCAATGAAAGGAGTACCATTATCGGTAACCAAGGAATCGGGTATACCAAAACGGGTGATGAGGCTCTCCAGAAAAGAAATAACAGTCGCCTGATTAGCCTTTTTAGTGGGTATAGCTTCTTCCCATCTGGTGAAGTAATATATTGTATTTAGGATAGAATTATGCTCTATAGAGGATTGCAGATCAATAACACCTATAAAATCAAGACCCCACTATTGAAAGGGTGCCTCTACCTGAATTGGATGCAATGGCGATGCTCATTTTCTCATTCATCCCACATATCTTTGACAAATGTCGCACTGCTAACTTATCTTGTGTGAATTGGCAAATATATTAGGTCAATAATAGTCTGCTAAAATAATTTTTAGAGCCATAGGTCTACCGACATAGTGTCTACCTGACAACCTGAAATGGAACTCCTCCAAAAAAATTAATTTTTTAGAATCTTTCACACATCTAAGGAGTATGCCATCAATGTTCTTATAATATAGGCCGTTGGGAAATGACACATACCTGAGTTCCTAAAATTTAAACCTTCTATGCTGTGAGGGGTTAAAGTGGCTAGGACACCTTCCAAAAATAAAATACTCAAGGAGTTCCTCGATCCATTCTTTGTCGCTCGTTGCATGATTCGCATAAATTACATCTTCAATATTTGTCTCAACAACCACGCTTTTGGCCAACTCTTGACATAGAGTGCACCTATGAACCAAATTCGTCAGCTTGATCTCTACATCATACTCCTAGATATTTGAAACCCATATAGCTCTCTTATCACCCAACTCTCCTTGAATTATAAAATTTTGAACATCAAGGTGAATGACGTAAACCATAGTTCTACTCTGAGAAAAAAAGTGGTGAAACTTCTTCAAGGCTTTCATAACTGCATAAACCTACTTTTTAATAAAATTGTACTTCTCCTAGTGCAGTGTAATAACCTGACTTTGAAAAGTGATAGGCTTTTCTTCACCATCATCTTATTTTTGTGTGAGCATGGTAGCATAGCTCTCTTGGTCACCTACTACATATAGTATAAAATATTTGAAGTAGTCAAGATTGATCAATATTGGTTCCTAAGTTATCCTCTCTTTGATTTATTGAAAATCTCGCTTCCTAGCCTCCGTCCATTTAAACTCAACATTCTTTTTCAAGAGTTATATCATTGGTTTCATGACTTGGGAAAAATAAAAAATAAACTTGCGAATGAAGTTTATTTGTCTAAAGAAGGACTGCAAGTCTTTCTTATCCATAGGTAGCGGCAATTTCATTAGTGCTTCAGCTCACACGGGATCTATGGTCAGTCCTTCCCATGAGATCACATGGCCTAGTAGCTTCCCTTCCTTGACCACAAAAATTAACTTCTTCAGATTTATGGAAATCCCAAATTCTTGGCACTTCTCAAATATTTGACTTAAATGAGAAACATGATATGTTCTGCAATGTGAAAACACCGTCATATCATCAAGATAAATTACAATTATTTTATTTAGAAACTCACCAAAGGCAACGTCCATGGCTCTTTGAAAATTTGCACCAGCATTTGAAAGCTTGAAAGGCATCTGCTGATAATAAAATGTACCCCACTTAGTTGTAACCATTGTCTTGCATTGATCCTCATCCTTAACCCAAATTTGATTGTACCCAAAGAAGCCATATAATAAGGAAAATATTTGAGCACCAACCACAACATGAAGAATATGATCTATCTAGGAAATAGGGTAATGATCCTTAAGTGATGCATGATTTAAATTTTTAAAGTCAACACACAGATGTATATATCCATTCTTCTTTCTTATAGGAACTAGGTTCGCTACCTAGGTGGAATTTTTAATAGGATAAATGATCTTTACTTCGATCATCTTTAATAATTCAACTTTCATGAGGGCTTTGATCTTTGGATTTATAGGACGCTACTTCTACCGAAAAGGCTTCACCTCTTCTTGCAGCTTGATGGTGTGTTGGATCACATTTTTTTCAAATCCTTTCAAGTCTTGATAACTCCATGCTACAATATCTGGGTATTCATAGCATAAACTTTTGATGCCCTCAATTTTGTTAGATTCACAATTGGTACCAACCTTAATGACATTTCCTGGCTCCAACTACAATTCTCTATATTCCTTGACATCCACCTTAATCCTATGTTTATCAGCTCTATCACTTTGATTAAATAGGCTTTCTATAAAAATAAAACCTTTGGGGATATGGTTATTTCTCAACTGGATCATCTCTTCTTTTTCTTCTTCCACAAGAACTTTACTTTCTATGCTGGCAGATTCTTTGAGGAGAAAATTCACTATTTGCTCATCATTATCGAACACTTGCCAATAGAGGCATTTATCTGGAATGGAAGGTCTATAGATTACCCTCACTATCTTGGGTTGTCGGACCACTTGTTCAGCAGGAGAATAATTAGCACCCAGGGAAGCTAAAATGTTAGCATGTCTATTTTTCTCCCTAGGAAATTCTTGAATATTCAAAGCTTTAAATACTTAAAAAAGATCCCATACCCTGATGTGATATGCCTTAAAGTAATATTTCTTAGACACACATATGTTTGTAACTTGATTGACTATAAGCTCAGAATCACCAAAAATTTGCAACTGCAATTCCTAATTTCTTGGCCTTTTTCAAGCCAAGGCATAATGCTTCATATTCAATGGCATTATTTGTACAACTCCAAGTCAATATTTAGGAGTACATTTTTTTTATACCTTCAGGAGAGACCAATACCACACCTATCCCTGCACCATTCTTACATCGAGTGCCATAAAATAACAACTTCCATAACTGATGTGAACCAGGTTCTAAGGGCTTAAGGGCTTGTTCTTGAGGCTTTTTTGCCTTTTTTATGGAATAACAACCAATGTCCATTCCGATCACAGCATTTAATTTTGTTAACAAAAACTCATCTTCTAGGCAAAGCTCCTCAGGTACTTCTTCAATCGGATCAACTTCTTTCAATTCTTTGGTCATCATATTTACCATGCCTAGGGCTTGTTCTTCCTCCTCTATCTTCTTGATATGAAAAGGGGAAGGTTTCTCATTATGAATGTGAATTTGCCTACCTTTTAATGGAATATCCAAATGTGAATAATCTAAATATAGATAACCTCCTAGCTTAGCTATGAATTCCCTTGAAAGGCACATGCTAAAATAAGGTTCTAAATCAACAACCACAACCTCCTGAATGACAGTGATCTGTGGCATGCTATGAAGCACAATTGGAATATCCTTGATTACTCCAACCATTTTAACTAGGGTACCATCCAATTGTAACACTCATGGACTGCTCCTTGTATACTCCATTCCCATCACTTTGCATACCACCTTGGGCATAACAATAGTGGCAACACCAAAGTCTATCATACAATTATGCACAATCGACGCTTCCATTCTCAAAGATAAATAAATGGAGGAGGATGATTTTTACCTATCACTAAGTGGGGAGCGCTTGAGCCAAGACTGTTTGCAAATGATATTTCTTTTGGTATTTGGCGCTCTTCAAGGATTCTTGCAACAAATAAATTTGCCCTGGCAGCTGCATCATACAAGATAATCCTAGCTAGGATTTTCTTCATTTCCTCCACAATACTGTAACTATGAGCAGGTGGGGCATTTTCTTCTAAGCATCGCTCATACTTATCTCGATACTACTGCATAGCTTATACTCTTTGCTTTTATTCAACAAAGGGCATTTGAGTTTTTCATTAGCTTGCTCTTTCATTTCACCAAAGGCTGGAGCAGTGGCCATGTGTTGTGAAGTTGAAGGCTGAGCTTATGCTTTGCCTTGTGCTTGCCTAGGTAGTGAATATTTTGACTTGAAAACCTCAAGGGTCTTCATATGGGACATTTGCTTTTCTTCTGGAGATTTTGGAACCATGGGTACTTTCAACAACTACAATTTTGTGGGATCCATGGTCACTGGCCTCTTTCTAGACCTGGTAAGAATTGAAACCTGCTCGGGAGATGGCACCATACAATTATGTTCTGCTTCTTGAATCATGTTAACTTGCCTAGCCAAAGAAATTTTTTCTAGTGTCTGAACATAGTTTATATGGACCATACATGTGTCTTCACCATGAGTATTGTTACAAGTAGAACACCAATATGTATTTTCAAATGCATTAATCTCATTATTTTCTTGCATCATATTATTCTTCTCAGGCCCCATACTAGTGGATGCTTACTCTCGGGTGATCGACGGAGTCTAGAATCTCCTCGATCAGAACTCAGCTTCATCTTACTTCTTCCTCACAGTTGTCAACTCATTGGATATTGTCCTCAAAGCCACATTATTGGATTTTACTTCTTGTAACAAAACTATGAGGGGGTCCATACTAGATGATGGAATAGACACGGGTAATGGCAAGGGTGCTTACGGTGCAAAAAAATGTAAAGGGGCTAGAAGTACTGGAAATGCTGGAAAAGAAATGGATGAAGGCTGTGATGATATGGTTGGAGCAAAAAAATGTGGAAATATTATAGCATGACTACGGGGCAGGGATAGGAGCTACTTTAGGGGAGCTTGATTTCCATGAGGGAACAAGATACATCGAAGGCATGGGCTACAAAAATGCATTGGAATAAATATATTATGGTAGGTCCAAAATAATAGGTATTGTCGCCTTCATAGGAAGCCTTCCTACAACAATAAAATTTGATTCAGCCTTTTGAGCTTGTGTATAGAGATTCAAGAAGGTGGTCATATTATCCTAGCGCACCACCATACCAATATCAGTACTAAGTGCACAAAGATAATAAAACATTGCCTGTTCATGGGTCGGCCAAGAACCATCTAGAACCCACTGCTAGGTTCACACAAATCGCACATTGAAATCTACAAGCTCCTCTTGAATATTTCTTTTAATCAAGGTGAATTTACGTATCAGCGAATATGGATTAGCTTGCTCATGAAAGTTCTTAATTAGTAATTGTGCCAATTGATCCCAAGATGTAATTATGCTAGGTTGCAAATATTGATACCAATAGAGCAATTTTCCTCTTAATGATAAAACCAAAAGCTTTATCATCACATCTTCATCAGTTATATCATGAATAGTTGCAAGAGATGCTACAACTTGGATATGCTTATAGGTAGTCTTTCCAGTACCATCGTATGTTGGCAAAGCCTTCAGAGCAGCTTGAGGTACTGGGTTTTTGCGCTTGCAAATTTAGTGCGCCTGAGCTATTCCAAGCCGAAAACTATCTAGAAAATTGTTATTGATGTGGTGGGGGATTTTAAGCCATATGCACCATAATATGAGAAATAGGTCATGAAGCATTAGTGGTTGTAGTAGATGAAGGCTGGGGAAAACTAGTGGAGGTACTTACAGGACTTACGAGAGTGAAAACACATCGGCTAATCAGGAAGATGTAATATTTGGTATGGATGGAATATAAGGAAGTGAGGATGTTCTTCAAAAAGTGGCTACTTGAGGATGCTCTCCTAGCCTTTGGATTTCTAATTCGTAAAAAAATTGATTATCAGTATTATTTACTTTTGATATTGTATTCATGAGAGACATCTTTCACCGCTCTCATGCCTACAGAGTTCTAAGTAACAATTGAGTCACCAAATGTTCTATTCTCAAGCAGGAAGGTGAACACCAAACCTAGTGTTGTTGAAGGTGAAACCTTGAAAAAGTCCCACCGAGGGTGCCAAAAACTGTTGGTCAAATATCTACCTAATAAATAAACACTATGTTTATGTGCCTTAGATACGACCAACATTGAAATGCCATAGGAAAAAGATGTCCTCCATGCCAATCTCCATAGAGGGCTGGTTTTCGAACTAATTCTAAAACTGGTTGAAGACTAGAGATGCAAGAAAGAAATTACAAATTGCAGAAAGAAAGAAGAAATATGGCCACAGGCCAAAGTGCAGGTTTCGAGTTAGACTAAAAGCAGGGAAAACACTCAAGCACAAAAAAACATCGAATAGAAGGAAAGGCAGTAGAATAAACTTGCAATCTTGCAATAATAACTTTTAACTCAACACCTCGGTACTCACTCTTCCACTGGCAACACTTAAATCCAAATATAGAATTTAAACTATATAGCAAATAAAAAGAGTGAATGTTAAAAGAAGTGCACTACACAGAAAGAAATTATATGCAGAATCACTTATCAATTCAGAAACCTGATGTCTTTCATTAATGCAAAGAACTTAGAGAGTATTCTCGCAAAGTGTCTAACCTCCCCTTTACAAAAATATTTGCTTAGTATTTATAGAGGTTCCCGCATCTTTCATTTAATACATGTGAGAGAAGAATGTTCTGAGATTAAAGACAATAACCAAAAAAATCTCCTTGATTTCTTGGAAAATCTGTGTACTTGAGAAACAAATTCCAAAAAATCTGAAATTCGTACATAGATGCACATGACAAGAGAAATCATTAAACTCTTTAAATAGCTCTGATACATTAGAAATCATGAAAAATTATTTCTCCTCACCTTTTTCCTTGCAATTCAAAAAAAGAGTTACTGAGGGTGCTCTTCATTAAATACACACAATTCAATATTTGACCATTTTCTTATTCACCTTAAATTCATCTTCACCATATCAAACGCGTGCATGATCTTCATTAAGAATGTTCGCCCCATAGAAAGGTGAACGGGATGTTCACCCCAAAGGAATGGTGAACGGTACGTTCGCCCCTAGGATAGGCAAACGTGATTCTTCATTATTAAAAGGAAGTTCACCCCTAGGATGGGTGAATGTCATGTTCGCCCCTCGACTAGGGCGCACAACATTTTTTAGGTGCACGGGCAACCAAGTACCCCAAGGCACGTTCGCCCCAAGAAAGTGTGAATGAAATGTTCGCCCCTAAGGAAGGGCGAATGTGATTTCATACTTAAATATTTTTCCAATACATTTTCAAAATAGGTTCACCCCAGGAAAGTGTGAATGAGGCGTTCGCCCCTTCTTAAGGGCAAACGTGAATATCCATAAATACATAAATATATTTTTTAAAGTGTCTTCGATATTTTTCTTTGTGTTTTCTAGAATAGAATATATCAGACTTCTACATATTGAATGGAAAGTATATTATACTGAATGAAAAGTATATTATCACTTCTTATAGAAATTAATACAAAATTTTCCTAAATTTCCAATGAAATGCAAAATGGCCAACAACTAGCATGCACAAAATCATGGTTAACGAACCTTTCACTCGCACACACATTGGTTCATTCAAGTTTGCTCGTATCACTACCTTACTCAAAATTAGTAAATTAATTTCACAAGTACACACATTTTATCCTTGGGATACTTTGTGTCATTGTGTCAAATCAATATGGATATTGAATTCACTTATCACAACTGGTTCTTGATACATTTGAATTTGTCTTCGAAATAAGTTAAAATATTTCTTTGAAATTTGTTAGAAAACATTAGTTTATAACTATTCACATTAATCCATATCACTTCATTTTTTGCAATTACATACAATATATATATATTATCTTCAAAATTTTCAACATGTGACATAATAATTTATTTTCAAAATACAACTTGCATTTTTCAAAATCATATATTATTATTCATTGCATTTTGAATTCGCGATTATGGTATAATTCCTAGTCATTATAATCCCAAAATTCACACTAGGAATCCTATGCCTAGTGCAAGTCATCCTTCCCAATTTTCATGCTTAAATCACTTTATATCCATCACAAATACAATCTGTATTAGCCTATTTTCTCAAAATCAATTTCCTTTAAAATCGATATACTCTTTCATCACCAAAAGCCTCAAGGTTACTCTTGAGCCCATAGTATTTTTGGTATTAGAAATAAAAAACTTCCTCACAACAATATTTGCTTCATGACCCAGTGAGCATCGATCTCCACCAATGGTCATATAACAGCACAACATCCTTTGAGATTCATTGCTAATCCATCAAATCTATAATCACACAAAAACATCCTTTTAGAAACACACTTTCCAAAATCATTTTCCTTTTATTTTAAGCATGATTAAAAATCTAAAGCAATGATCATTTGAAATTCAAACAAAAATAAATGCAATAAATCAACCAATAAATCACACAAAGTCACATAAAACAAAGAAGATCAATATATATATATATATATATATTTCAAAAAAATTGAGTTTTCCACCAAACACAAAATTTGGTGTAAAAACTCGAGGGGGCATCCTAGTTAGTAAATTAGTAATTATTTTTCTAAAATATCAATTTCCCATGAACTATTCATTCTAAACCATCTACTCCTTTCTACCCATGTCAATCATAATCACTTCTACTCAAGTGTCTACACTTTTCTTTGATACATTTATTGTTCATAAATATGCCAAAGAGGGGGTAAAATGTAGACATGAAAAATTGACTCATTTTCCTTAGTTTTCCTCATAAAAAAGTAAGGTCATATTTGAGATTAATTTTTCCTAAATAATCCCCTTCAAATTTCTCAAAACTTATACCATTGGATAGGACATGAAAAGAGATTTCCAACGGAATATTATATTCTAATTTTTACACCATTTGACCCCTCAAATTGCCAAAAAACTAAGTACATGTCTAACCTCCTGGCGAGATCGTACGATACGATCCCTGATCATACCATACAATCCTTAATCGTATGCGTAAGATATTGCTCAAAATATTATCTACTTAGTTTAGCAAAATGACCAATTAGTTACAACATTCTTTGTCCTTACCTATGTAACCGTACGGTAGTTACAAGATTGGATCCACTGATCAGCCCAGCTTGGAGGAGGTTCCAACCCATTTTGTTTTCTAGCCCAATTTCATTAGCTTGTTTATCCTATTTAATCAGGCATCCCTCCCCTCAAATTCCTCTTGGCTCTCCTAATGCGTTGATAAAAATTTATATTTTAGTTCTAGTCATTTTGTTGTTTTGTTTGTAGGGTTGGAGGATACGATCTTGCTATTTTTGATATGATCTTGTTGTTTTGGATACAATCTTAATATTTTGATACGATATTGTTGTTTTGATATGATATTGCTATTTTGATATGATCTTGTTGTTTGGTTACGATTATAGATATGATCCTACTCTGTAGTTATGATCTCGCCTATAGATCACTTGGGGGTAACTCCAAGCTCTGGTTTGCATCATTCTAGCTTTCAATTTCCATTTTTCATTACACTTATCATTTTTTATTTCATCTAGATTAATATTTGCATATAATCATCCTTGGATTTTACCAAATTCATATCTAATCACATAATTTGCATAATTAAAAACCTATACATGTTAGTTTCCATTAATATTGCATTCAAGAAGTATTATATGAGTTAATTTACATTCAATAAATTTTGTAGCATGCTCTATTTTTCTATTTTCTGCACTCTACCCATGAAACTACAAGTTCCTGTCAAAATCAAAACTATCGGTCTCTGATCAACAAGTGCAATTTTGTGATTGCCCCTAATGCATATGATATTAACTGCATCAAAAATTGAAATCTTCTTTAAACTTCCGGATATAGGTAAGAGTTCTAAATCACTTTTTAAGCACTGCTTTATCCATTTGGATTTCATTTTTTGCTATTTTTTGTCTACATATAAATCAAAATTGCATATAGCTTAGTGTAGTTGCATATTGGAAAAAACTACGTAACTGTGAGAATTTAAAAGGAAGACATCAAAACAAACTCCAAAAACCTAGGCATGGAAACTACCATAAAAATTTTCTTGGTGAACCCTAAATAATTTGTTGAAAAATCACCATAAGAAGGTATTATCAAGTACCTCTCTTTTGAGGTGTAGACCTATCATTCCCACATTCCCCTTCAAGGCACGAATTCATTAGCCTGAAGGAAAGGAGTGTGCGAATTTTAGACCTACACCTACATTTCCAACAATGGAGCTTCCACATACCTGAGAAGAAATATTGCTATTCCACATGAATCCATCGTAAATACAAGATGTTTTAACCACAAATATGTGTTTAGACACATCGATGACCCTTGATCATCAATTCAACAAAGGAATTATGCATTAATAGGCCTAATTTTAAGAGCAAAAACCTTACCTCATGGTGACTTTTTTTTATATTGGGTCGTAGGCTTAGCTACTGATGTCATCAACAACTAGTAGAGCCAACTAATATGAGTGATAGAGGTCAGGGTTTGACATGCATATTCCTTTGATTTAGCCATATATTTTCTATTTTTATCATGCATTTAGCTTTACTTGGCATATATTAGTCATATTTAATGCATTTCTATGGTTCATTTGTTGTTTCATAAGCATATTTGTTTTCATTTATGCATTTCATGCATTCTTTACACATTTGCTTTATTTCTTGCATTTGCTTGGAACTTAGCCTCATCTTGAGAGGCATAATGTGCTTTTAATGTTTCTAGTAGGCCCTCAAGCAAAGTGGTGGAGTCTTTAAGACCTTGTGAAGTACAACTTCCCCATTTTGGAGTCATTTCCATTTGTAACATTATATCAAGATTGGTATCCCTTAAAGGGACAAATTGTAATCAAATATTCATTTGATAAATAAAAGAGAACATTCCTTCTTGTTATTTAATTTTTTCAAATTATTACATAGGTTATATGTTTTCATTTACTTATCATGTTGCAATAGATTTAGATGTGGGTTTCAAATCTTTACAAGTAGTGATCACATCTGGATTAGCCTATTTTATTGGATTTAGCTCATATTTTATTATTTTTATTTTTCTAGGAATTACCGCTTTGAGTGATAGTGGCTAGCAGTCCCAACCATCAATAACATCAGTAGCTAGCATTGTAACTACCCTGATTGATAATGACCAGGAAAAAAATAGTCAAAATAGTTTGCATCCCATTTTCCTCATCATATGTGGATGTCTTGTAAGTGATTCTGTCATATTTTATATATTTTGCTTCTACTATATATTTTTTAAAAGTAGTAAGACTAATTAATTCACATAGAGAAATATTTAAAGGGATAAAAAAATATTTTCTATTATGTTTCTATTAGTTGCTATTGGGAATAGTGGTTATCTCTGCTAGCCACTCCAGAAGACAGCAGCTAGGATTTATGATTTCTACTCTATATAGAGTCTAAGTTTGTTACCTTCTATACATAGCAATGGCCCCTATTTAATCTATGTGTTTAGATATGATTTCTTGAGGATTGATCAAAGGCTATTTGCATGATTAAATTTTCATTTGCATTCCCTAAAATTAAATAGCTTTTAATTATGCATTCTTCGAAAATAAAACATACCTTCTAGGTATATAAAGAAAAATCATTTGAATGCTTATTTATGCACATTTATTTCATGCAAATTAAAAGGAACACACACACATGATGATTCAAAGAAAATATTATTGGTGTTGGGCCTTCACATCCAACCCACTGATCAATACCAACAGTGGAAGTCATTACAAATCAGTAGCTTGTCTGACATTGTATCATCATGATCCGTTCGTGGCCAAGACCGATCTAAGAACTATCCTATCCATAGAAAATAGCATGTACTCTTCTTTGAAAGGTATATCGCTAACCATGGTGTGCTAGGTGAGGATCGATAGTACCTATGCTACCTCATCATATATGGATTTCATTCCTATATTTTGATGTGTGTGCGTATAAAGGTGAAAACATTTAACAATCTAAGAGCTTCATCAACTATTGTAAAACACGATAAGAGTTAGATTATATTATAAACAAATCAAAATGCACAAAACAAGTTTTAGAAATCACAAATAAAACTTAAACAAGATAATTACCTTGTATACTTTGTTTACCTTAAAACTTACATATGAGATAATTCACAAGCTATGGTCATAACACAGGGCCACCATCCTCGATCCAAGACTGAGGTAAAAATCAATGTCCCAACCAACACATAAAACAATAAAGTTGATCCTCCCACATAGAATGCACCTGAACAATTTTTATTTAACATTAGAGGTGATAACACAACTCATGGTGGTTCTCATTAGGAAACCCCAATTAGAGGATAAAATTCAAGATCCTCTCATGAAAAAAATAAGGGTGGTTCAAGACCCCCATAATCACAAGATAGACATAGACAAGATTCACCCAATGAGGGGTAAGATGAAAAGGCTTCATAAAATCACAAATCCACAAGAAGTCCAAACCACATTGAACATAAAAATTTTGTGCTAGATCTCAATACTATTGGGATAAATGGTACGCCTCCTAATCAACCTTGGAGAACTAGTCAATTCAATAGGCTAAATCAAGTTCTAAAAATATTAGTGTAGGACCTCTACTATCCACTCTCGTTATGAGAGTACACATAGTGAGGATAGAGAGAGGCATACTTATGCCTAGGGATAATGCTCAAAATTCTCCCACAACACATATGTCCCATCCATGCATGTGGACAAGGAATAAATACCTCAACACAATGTCTATGCAACTTATGTTGATAGAGGCAAGAGCATAGTGGATCAATCTGTTAGATCTCATACTTATAAAGATTCTCGCATAGAGCTATAAATAAAAATACCCTACATAATAAATTATGTATATTGAGCATGTAGACTTTGTTTATACCAAAGGTAGCAAATATTCCAAGATCAATTGGAGGATTTGCACATACATCATGAGCGGCTTGATCAAGATGATACATAATAACAAATTTTGCTTTGACAATATTTTTATGAGCACCACTTACATGATAAATGTATCCCCAACCAGAAGGAGTGTGAGGAGAGATAGGATAGGTTAGATAGGGCTAATCTACCTCCCACTAGTGCATACAAGGAGCAGTGTAACATTAGACATGCTATATCACAAACCAAGTTGTACCCTAGGCAATTTGAGGACCATGCTCATCGTACTTTCTAGCACACTTCAAGGTAATAATAGCATCAAATGCTATATCATCTTGGGCATAGTTAGTATGAGGAATAAAAAAGAGATAGCTAGGATTAGTAGTATATTGAACCCTCATATATATATATGTGGATGATGAGCACAATCATCCATATCGATCTTAGATAAATTTACCACCTCTTGCACCACAGAGGTCACTGAGGGAAGAAGAAATTGTTTATTCTAAAGCATACAAAGTTCTTTTTGAGAAAATTAAATATCTTGAGAAATGGGGTACAAATTACCAAAAGCCTACTCTAAACAAGATTCATAATTTACCTTTGTGTCCCTCGGTCCCTAGTTCAGCATATCTCAAGCATTTCAAGATGCCAAAGCTAGACAAGTTTCGAGGCAACGATGACGTGCAATAACATGTGACCAGTTTCATGAATATGTGCTTTCAAATTTAGAATAATGATGCCTTATTGCTAAGGACTTATGTGATCACCCTTTTAGGCCCAGCCCTATAATGGTACAACTAGCTACCAAAGCACAACATTACTAGCTTCGAATAGCTAGTGAATGAATTTCTTGAATGCTTCTTATTTTTCTTGAAGAAAAATACCAATATGACTAATGTGGCTACTTTATGGCAATACGATGATGATACAATCACTGATTATAGAAATATATGGAGAAAATTAATGGCCAAACTTACATTCTCCATTCCAACCATATAACTAACCCAAATGTTTACAAAAAGTTGTGCGAAACACATTTTGCTTTTGCTTCAACTAAAGTAGTATACAAAATTTGAATAGTCTTTGGTGTAATCCAAAGTTATTGAGGATATCAAGCTGTAAGAAGGAGACTTGAAACTCTAGACTAAGAAATATTGGAACAATAAGAACATGAGAAATCAACATCATCAGGCCAAACCTATTCCTATTAATCAAGTCGTGTTGAATCTTCCAAAGGGGGATGAAAGCCAACAACAAAAATTATCAGGCACAACCACCCCTACATAGTATAATCAATGCAATAAGAATTAGGGAAAATATAAGCAACATCATCCACATTGCCAGTTTACACCATTGTTAGAGACTTTGGCATCAATTTTCAATCAATTATGTGAGGCTAAAGTACTTCAATTACCCGAAGTGTAGCTACTAGATCCTAAATATCCTAAGCCCAAGGGGATTAGGGAAGATCACTATTGCCCATACCACTAACAAAAGGGGTACAACATAGAATTGTGCCATGGGTTTAAAAACATGGTGCAAATTATGATCGATAGGGATGAGCTACGAATCAGAAATACCTTGGAACCCGATAATCAAAATATGGGAATCTTCAAAGATCCCCTACCAAATCATGAGCCACCATGCAACCATGTTGGACAAGTCAACCAAGTGCGGATTAATTTGTCTACTCGAGGATTTGTAGGTATGGTGAATGTGATCACTATAAACAAGAGGTATAATCAACCAAACCCTATAATAGTGCCTAGTCGTATTCAATTTGTGCCTCAACAAAGGCCAACACAAAACCCATTGCCAAGCCCACCAACAATACTGGTGGTAACAATTAGAAATGGACTCACCCAGAGACTACAGATAGCCTAGACAAAGCTATCAATATATGATCTCATACAACAATCTCCTAGGCATAAGGAGATATTAATGGAAATCTTGAAAGCCATAGAACTTAAAATCTAGAATCTTGAAGCTTTTACTAACTTTGTGGGGCATGTGTTGTAGTGTCAAGAACCCATGATTAGAATCTACGATCATGAAATAAAAATGGTATCCACTGCTTTAGTAGACCCACTACTACATATCATCACATGTGTTAATCACACTCCCTTCAAGTGGGTATTGATTGACATAGGATCATCAATCAATATAATAACCACTAAAGCCTTAGGAAACTTGAACCTCCCTAAGTCACATATTGTAGCCTCAACTTTTACACTACGAACATTCAATGATGTGTTGTGCTCGATAGTAGGCATAATAGTCCTTCATATTCAGGTTGGGCTAAAAACCATCCTAGAGATATGCCATGTTCTATAAGGTGCTATGCAGTATAACTTTCTCCTAGGTCATCCATGGATAAGGGACATGCATTGCCTCCCCTCAATTTTGCACCAATGAATCAAGTATGTGCATGAGGGACAAGTACATGTGGTCATATCATATGAAGAACCACTTAATTATGTGAATCAGGTTGACTTTCTAGGAGACTTCATCCTCCCATATACTCACTTAGATATTCAACCTACGTCTTCCATTAGAAATCCAGTGAATAGATAAAATTCATGCACATTAATCCTTCTATGTCAGCATCACAACCAACTTCTAGTACAACGAATGCTTCTAAAAATCCTACGACATCATAAAAACTAAAGAATTATCAAAAGCTAAAGGTAGTTTTAGGTGAAAAGAGCCTAGGAAGATCCCAAAAATATAAACTACTAAGATTTCAAATCCTCTGGAAGAGGAAAACTCGCACAATATAGTCGAGGAGATACCTCAACCTGCCTCGCCTATATCATCAACTACATCATCTATACCCTAGGTGATGATTCATTTAATTAACCCTAGGTTAGATGAATATCTATTGTAGAATGTAACTTTCACACCTATTATAGATTTTTACAAAACATGGGGAGGTCTTAAGCCCCCTATTTTCTTATTGGAATGGTGGTACCACTGGGGGTGCCACCCGATCAAACTAATTTTATTTATGGGGGTTTGTATCAAGTTACAGATTGCTTACCCATAGAGGATGATGATGATGAACCATTAGCTACTAACGTTCATTATTTATCCAAATCAAAGTTCACCCTTAGGTATTTTGAATGTCATAATTGGCATGGTTATGGGCTAGGTTTATTTGAGCAAGGGTGTAGAACTCCTTATCAACCATAGTACCAATTGTTGACTAATAGGTTTAACCTTGGATATCACATTTGAGGGCAAGATCAATTGTTAGTAGCATCCTTAGATTACTTAAATCTAGGCTTGGGGGTAATGTTGATTGGAATCCCTGTTACCCCAAACCTTTACACTCATAGAGGGATAATTGGCCTATAATCATGGTTACCATAGAACCACCCTTGTTCTATCATCATAATATTTCTATGGAGGCTACCCCAGAAAGCATCCCAGGGATTGACTAGGTTATCAAAAATAATAGGTATGCTAATGAAGTTGGCATTGAACCTCATAGCCCTAGCTTAAATGAATAGTATGATTCAGAATCCATTTTTGAAGAAGATAAAATCAAGGCACAACTCTAAAGAAGATGATGGCAATTATTTCTTATATGACGAGAAAAATGAGGATGAAATAGAGATGACCTACCTAGGGCCTCGACATCTATATCATCCTAGGGAGCCTATGGACATGGAAGAAATTTATAATGCAATTTTCCTAGGTCCTCCCATCCAAAGGAGACCAGTGAATTTAGAAGAGATATATCACATAGCTTTTCTTGGTCCTTTGAACTTAAGGTAATTGCTTCTTCTTGAGGATTCAATTTTTGTGTCTATTCCTAGATCAGACTTGGTGATTCCCATACCACTTGGGCCACATCTAGAGCATGGGAAATAATTTAAAAATAGTAAGTTTTATCCACGTGGTATTGGATATTTCTTCCATTCCATTAACATGATATCCATCGATCTGACCACTCCACTTCACAATCCATTTGACCCTTCAAAACATTTACACCTCAATCATGAGGCCATTGATTTTAATCACATCAATTCACCCCTAGAGCCCAAATATTTCTTACCTAATGAATAAATTCTACAAACGTTCCATTTTGTATTAGGCTATGCACATAATATCTATCATGTTGAGGTCGATCCTGATTTGGTGGAAAATTTAAACCCAGTAGATGATATCCATTTAATCCCTACACCTCACTAGCTTAAAGAGGGATTGCATATATCAATAGAGGAGATTTTTGAAGTGGATATCAGTGAACATCCCACCCATACAAATAAAAATAAATTTAGAGAGAGCTTATCTCCTAAGAAATGCACTAACCTCATTCCTCTATTGAAAGAGAGACCTGATCTCTTTTCTTGGACCTATAAGGACATGCTAGGTTTGGATTTAAAATTGGTTACTCATAACCTTTTGTTGGACCCTACCAAGAGATCAACCAAGAAAAAACTCAGGAAGATGCATCCAATCATTGCCTCAATGGCTAAATATGAACTAAAAAAGTTGTTGGATGTAGAGTTCATAATTCCCATTGACTATCCAGAATGGGTATCAAACATGGTACCCGTAGGAAAACTTGATGGAATAATATGCATATGCATAGATTTTAGGGACCTCAATAAGGCAACACCCAAGGATTCATTTTTATTTCCTAATATCGATGCTCTTGTAGACACAACTGAAGGTCACAAAAATGCTTTCTCTAATGGATGATTTTTTTGGTTATAATCAGATTCAAATTAAACCCTAAGATCAACACAAAACCACTTTCACCACTCCATGGAGAATATTTTGCTATAAATTTATGCTATTTGGCATTAAAAATGTTGGTGCCACATATCAACGAGCTATGACATACATTTTTTATGGCTATACAAATAAAATCTTATAATATTATATTGATGACTTACTGGCCAAGTCATTACTATGTGAAGAGCATGACAAGGTCCTAAGGAAAGTCTTTGATTGCCTGATAGAGAACAATGTTAGGTTCAATCCTAAGAAATGCATATTTGGCATAACTTTAGGTAAACTCTTGGGGTTAATTATTTCCAAATGAGGGATTGAAGTAGAACTAGCAAATTTCAAGGTTATATTAGAAATGAGCCCTCCCATAAACATTAAAATATTAAGAATCCTCTAGGACAAGGTAGCATCCATAAAGTGTTTCATCACATAGTTATTGGATAAGTGTCGACCAATGAATTTATTGCTACACAAGGGGTTCTATTTAATTGGGATGAAGACTTTCAAAATCCTTCATTGAGATCAAATAATACCTAACATTGTCACTAGTATTAGCTCCACCTAAACCAGATGTGCCATTTTTTCTATATATATCCACCATAAACTTTGCACTGAGAACCATGCCATCCTAGAAGAACATGCAAGAGAAAGAGCAGGTGATCTATTACATTAGTCAAACCCTGGTTATTTATGAGATATGATTTGCATACATAGAAAAGCTATGCTTAGAAGTGGTCTTTGCAACTAATAATTTACACCACTACATGTTGAGTCATATGACATGTTATATCGAAACAAAATCCTTTACAGTACATGATGAGCAAGACATATCATAGCATATGTACTACAAATTAGATCATGTTGTTAATAAAACTTAACCTATAATTAATTAATTAAAATTCAATCAAAGGGTAAGTCATAACTAATCAAATAGTATAGGCACCTATTTAGGATCATAGGCCTCTTATCATAGATCTTCTCGATGATGAAGTATTTGCATGTCTAATGTCACTTGAACCCAAATAACCAGATAATAAAGTTGATATGTCTTTGTTCGTAGATGGTTTAAAATGTGAGCAAGGGGATGGTGCAGGGATTATGTTTTTCATGCCACAAGGTGCTCCAATACCCTTGTAATTTAAACTCAACTTCTCATGCACCAATAACACAACTGAATATGAGGCCCTGATATTAGATCTCCAAAAAATGCTCACCATGAAGATCATAAAGTTGAATATCTTTGGTGACTCCCTTATCATAGTTAATATAATTTATCAATGTAGGTTTCCCCTATTGAAATCATACAAGAAATTTTTGGATGCTTACTTATCCCAACTGGAATGGTATGACATTGAGGTAATCCCTCAAACATCAAATAGATTTGTAGACACTATGGCGTATTTGGGATCCTTAATCCCTCAGAATTTGTATGCTGACTTTACTACCATCCAGGTAAAAATACTATTGCAATCCATGATATGATGTGAGACTCAATAAAATCATGAATAATTCCACATGATTCATGTAGAACCAAACCATGAGTGGTTCTATAAAGCTAGGTACTTTATGAAGAAGGTACCCTAGGGGTCTTTGATCTCATAGGGTCCTGCAGAGAATGGTACCACTATTCTCCATAGGTTTGTTTCCTAATATACATTTGTACAAGTCAAATTTTAGTAGGAACACATCATATAGTCATTTGAATTCATCGCTTATCAAGATTGGTTATCATAATTACATGATTTCCTTAAGCTTGGAGTAATCCCATAGGAATTATCGCATGATGTAAAAAGAACATTTAAACAAAAAATGACTAGATATGTCTTGTTAGGAGATACCTTGTATCATAATGGCTATGATGGAATTCTCTTTCATTGCCTTAAGCCCCAGGGATCATCTTGGATGATTTCACAAGCTCATGATGGTACATGCAGTGGTCATTTCAGCAACATAGTTATCGTCAAGTGCATCCTTCAAATGGGTTACTATTGGCCCACTATGGAGAAGTATTACACATCGTATGTTATAAAATGCATTAAAAATCACCACCATGCTAATATTACACACCTACCATCATAGGCCTTACAACCCATCCAATCAGCTTGGCCATTTTCTCAGTGGGGTTTGGATCTAATTAGTAAGATCTCTCCCCATCTTCAGGTTGATACATGTTTATCATAATGGCCACTAAGTATTTCATAAAATATATGGAGGAAATCCCTTTAAGTACAATGATAGGAGCACATATTATGGAGTTCATACTCCATAATATAATATCATTTTGGGATACCATCCAAAATCATCTTAGATAATGAAACTTCATTCAAAAACAAAATTGTAAGGGCTTTAACATCCAAGTATAATATTCAACATAGTTTTGCAACTCCATATTATCCATAATAAAATGGGCAAGCAGAGGCCTTGAACAAAATAGTGGTAGTAATCTTAAAGAATACTATTCAAGAAAATCATAAAAATTGGCATATTCAGTTGCCTCTTGCATTATGAGCTCACAGAACTAGTATATAGATGCCCACTAGAGCAACAACATTCTCACTAGTGTATGGCATTGAGGCCATCATACCCTTGGAATTAGAAATTCTAACATTGTGTATCTCATTGAAAGAGTTCATCAATGATGACACTGTATGGCAAGCTTACCTAGATCAATTGATGTTTTTTGATGAACATCACATGAATGCTCGTGAGCATCTCTGAGTTTACCAAGATTAGCTAAAATGAGCTCACAATAATAAAGTCCACTTGAGAGACTTTAAATTTTGGGATCTTGTTCTAAAATAGAAGCAACAAAACTCAAACCTACCACCACATCTATGAGATAAAATTATGGCCAACTGGTTAGGTCTATTTATCATTTCAAAGAAAATAGAACTAGGGACTTGCTGCCTAACATCGCTAGAAGGTGTTGAAGAGCTTGAACCTCTCAAAATTATTCATCTAAAGGAATTTCATACATAAAATAAAAAATCCAAAAACATTTGAAAAGCATTCAAAATAACAAAAACAATTTAAAACATCAAAAATCCAAATAAATCAAAAAGTAATAAATTAAAAACATTGCAAAACATAAAAACATTTACATTATGCATTTTTATTTTGCACATGCATTCATTTAATTGCATTGCATTAGGTATTTTTATATATTGCATTTGCATTAGGATAGTTTGTGTCTACAATATTACAAATGACACCACGCTTGCATCTTAATCATGAATCTTTACATCATCATCATCCATCACCCTTGTGAGTAGTTGTATTTTTCAGCACAATCTTTCCTATTGCTATAAGGTATATACTAGGTTTTTTTGGTCATTCAGCCATGCCTAGTGATCTTCTCAGATTTTGTATAAATTTATCTTCTCTTTTGAGGATAAGGTCTAGTTTTGATAGTACCTTGCATATATCAAAATTCCATCACATTTTAAACATTAATATTCCTAGTTTGAACAAGGAAAGATGAACACTACAAAATGGTTATGGTTACCTTAAGAGAAAGGTTTTACTTTCTCATCTTATGGTGTGCATAATCTAGGATGTTGATCATTGGAAAAATGACAATCTCCCCCCTACCCATAGAAATACCTTGCTTTCATAAAAAATAATAAAAATTCCAAAATCAAAGCAAATCCCTTGCTCAAAAAAAAATGTAAAATAAACAATGATTTTCATCACTAAGCATGAGCCCTAATAAATTAAAATAAAAAAAGGGGTGAAGATCTTGAATCCCTATAATGGTCAGTATTCAAAGCCATTGAGTGATCCCCATTATAGGAATGGGCTGAATGAATCTTGTCTAGAAATGGGATAGTTCTAAGTAATTTACAAATGAGCTAGCTTTAGATGTCTTGTATTACCTAGTAGTCTAGTCCAACTACGTCCAAACTTAGGATCATGGTGAGCATGTGGTGATCCTCATTATAGAAATGGGTTGAATGAATCTCGCCTAGCAATGAGGTATCTTATGTCTCATCTAATATATTCATTTGCACACACAGGGATAATGAATATTTTGGTCTTCATATCAAAATATTTTATCTATCAAGAGCCTAGTGTAGTCATTATACAAAATTTGATTAATCAAATAGGGTGTTTGAGTCTCATGGAAAACCTCAAAAATTACCTATAGCAACATATTATTTCATCAACCAATCACACTTTAACTTATGAGTTTTTTTTTATTAAGGGGTGTTCGTGAAATAGGATAGATACCAGATAGATATCAGAAATGATATTTATATTACCACTGACTATTTTGTGCATATATTTTAATTTACAAAAGCTTAAAAGGGATAACCATACATATAACATCATCTCATCTCACATACGGATGCTTAAATGATTAATTCTTATGATAAGAGTTTCCATTTACAATCATGTTTTTATATATTTTGTTATGTCATCCATTAGTTTGTAACACATTTTAGATTCATTCCTTATGTTTAAAGTGATTAAATCATACAGGTTCATTTGCATTAGATAATCATCATGTAAATAATGCATTACATTATACATCATTTTTCATATCACATCACATGGATTAAATTCATAAACAATTGAAACAAATTAAACATGCATTTAATATTCACCATTGCATCCATATATGCATACATAGTAGTGCATCCATACATATAGATCATAGTAGCTAATCATACATATATCATCTAGCTAGTGCATGTCATTAGTACATCATATCCATATAGCATAATTAAACCATCATATAAGCATTGCATCTACATTTGCATCACATGAACATAAAGCAACAACATAATACACATAATGAGAAATAAAAGAGTATCATATATATGTGTGTGTGTGTGTAAATGTCATAAGTACATGAGGTACAAAATACCCATAGGCTACAATAGTGTAGGTCCTCAGAACTTACAATTAAAAATAGTACAAGCCATATCATGGCATATCAAATAGGGCATGCACCCTTGAAGTAACCTCCACCCTCGGCTCCCTCTCCATGAGGTTATCTAGAGCTGGTACCCATTGATCTCTCAAATTGGGCATCTAACCTATGGCTCGGGTGCACTGAGGACTATCCAAACTCACTTCACCAACTTTTATGTGATCCTCCTATAGTATACCACATAGGTAGAGTACCACCTAGCATGGCCACCTATCCCTCTAATTTCCTGATATATGTGCTATCATATTGGCACCCAACATCATACTAGCTAATCAAACCCTGTAATATAGCCACCTACACTTGCAATGCTACTACATCCCCTGCTATAGGGATACCCACTTTATTCTATCCTACTAAAACATACCATGAAGTAATAATAGGAGCCTCTAGCTAAGTCCTAAGAGCATCTCTCTCAATAGTCCTAGCATCCAACTGAGCCTGTAGAATATCCCTATATCTAATAATATTCTATAGAATGGTCATGGCTAAATCAACCTGTGCCTACAATGTAGTCCTATCCTCTACATATCCTCACCACTACCTCTACCTACACTCAATTAGCTTTGCACTATCATGAGATATGTATTTCACTCTAGGATATACCTCTGTGCTATCTATATTTGTGCCTTTAAACTATGAACCTGAACCCATATCCATGACACCTCGTCATCTTCCCACAAAATATGGGATCAAGTGATGCAAATATTGAAGATTAAACCTTCTAAGGGCAACCAACTTAAAGGGAATGTGAGTATTAGTAAGATGGATAGGAATAGAAATTGGCAACCTCCTCCTAAGGATTTTGGAAAAGTCAATACTGATGGAGCCTCTAGAGGGAACCCTGGAAAAGCCAGTGTGGGAGGAATTGGTAGAATTTTAGATGGCTCCCTGGTTTTTACTTTTGCTAAGAATTTGGGTATTATTTCCAATAACCTTGCTGAGGGGTATGGTATCCTCAGAGGTCTTCAAGAGGCTACTAAGGTTGGATGGGAAAAGGTGTTAGTTGAGTCTGACTCTCAACTTATGATTAATATCTTGAATAATCCTTCTAAGAATCATAAGGTGGATTTGAGAATAAAAAGAATTATTGAGAAGATTCAATTATTCCAGATGGGATTTTTGAAATTTGATTACAATCATGTGGTTAGATATCAAAACAAGAGTGTTGATTCTTTAGCTAATTGGGCTTTGGACAAAGGTGATCTTACTTGTTATGGCCACCCTCCTATATGGTGGGCTTCTCAAATTAGGGAAGCTCTTCTTTCTATCATATCTTTGGATGGCTCCAGTTCTGAAGGTACCTAGGTTCTTCTTGTTTTTTTTTTGCTTCTATTTGGTTCATTCAGTTTTTTTTAGTTCCCTAGCTCATTCTATTCTTTATTTTGTTTCCTCTGTTGATTCTTTCCTTAATAGTCTTCTGGTCTAGATAGGTCTTTGTTTTGTTCATTTTTTATTTATTTTTGTTTTTTGTTTTTTTTTATTAGTTTTTTAAGGTGGGTGGGTTCTTTTATTTTGTTTTGTTTTTGTGTTATTTGTGTTGTTTTTTGTTGTTCTTGTGTTTTTGTTGTTTTTTTTTTTATGTTTTTTGTTATTGTTCTTGTGTTTTTTCGTTCTTGTTCTTGGGTTTCTCTTTGTTTGTGTTATTTCATGTTTTTATGGGTGAGTGTTTTCTATGTGTTTTTTTTTTGTGTTTATTGTCTGTTGTTGGTTGTTTTTTATTTTTATTTTTATCTTATTTTTTAATTTTTTAGGTTTTGGTTGTGTTTATTTTTCTTGTTTTTTTTGGGTTATGTCTTTGTAGTGTTCTATTGTTTTTGTCTTGTTTGTGTTTTTCTATGTGGTTCTTCTATTTTTCTATGTGGTTTGTGTTGTGGTTTCTTTTATCTTATTGTGCATGTTTGGTTGTGCTTTTGTTTTTTACACACTCAAGGAGCATGTTTTTTATTTTATTTTATTATTTTTGTTGTTATTTACTTATTTTAAAATTGGTTTTGTGTGTTTGTTTTCTCCTTGAGTATGTCAAAGGTGGTAGGCTAGGTCCGAGTCTTGGGCATTTTTTGTGGAATGGATACCCCTGCCTCCTTAGGTCTTACCTGAAAGTAGCATCCCTTTTGGGATGTTTTCCACAAATTAAAAAAAATGACACCTCGTCATCTAGGTCCTCCTCATCCTCCTTCACCTCCTCATGCTTCTCCTCCACTTGATTTGTATCCTGGACCCACTCACCCTCTATCCTATTATGTAATAATCACCCATCATCTTTGCCTCCCTCTACTATGGCCTAAACACCATCTCTAGACCTGCCCAAGCTACCACCACCTTGCCATAGTTGTGTAGTCCACCAGGTGTCATACTCACTAGTGATCCCCACATTGACTACCCCTATATTCATGGTAATATCATTATCCTCATCTACTATAGTTGTAACCTAAGGCCATGTGAGTTGTGTATCCACATTTAGGTGATGGTAGAGTATTGGGTCCATAGGGATATCCTATCTGATACTAAACTACCTAGTGACTCAAGAAAAGTGAAAGAACTCCCTCACCTTGGGCTTGTGCCCAATGACCCATATATTGTACCTCATTCAATCCAAGTATCTAACAGCCTTCTCCCAAGCTGGGTAATCCAAATAGGACCTCCATATAATCTGGCTTACCTATATCCCTATAAATAATCCCATATAGTGAGCTAGATCCCTAGAATAAGACCTTTTTTTGTGCGTCTCTAACTCCCATGGCCATATGGTACCATAGCACTATGTCATTGTTGCTACTATTGTAATTCCTATGGGCAATCCACCAGGATTGTCTATCTTGATATGCTCACACACCCATATTTGTAGGTGCAAGTTGCACCCAATGCAAACTCACCTACACTATGTAATCCTATATATCTCATCATAGATATGGGCCAACAACACACTCCCCCATACCATAATCAGTGGCCTAGGGCTATCAAGTAAATCCTATACCATCACTAAGAGGTTACAAGGGAACTTCACACCTAAAGTATCTAGTAAGAGCACATTATAGATAATGTACATAAGAATGGCCTGACACTACAAGAATATATCCTCCATAAACCAATAGGTCACTAGGACTCCACCATGCCCAATGTTATCCAGTTCCTCAATCACCCTATCACCAAAAACCAATGAAAGACTATTGCCTTCACTGTAGTAGCCGAAGAGGTGATAGCTCGTCCATCTATAGGAATCTTAAATATACAGTAGACGTCCTTAAGTATCATCATCATATCTCTAGTTACAAGATGAAAAGTGTTAGTCCTAGCATCCCATTTATGGGCTAAGGCTATGATGCATGTCTGGTATAACATGATAATCAATAATTTGATGACATAGTTGAGGCATTATGCCCTAAACAAATCCCAGTCTATATGATTTAACTAGGGCAACAACTCCAGTAGCAAATCAGGATCTCATGCCTATGAAATCAAGGTCTAAGGTGCAAATCCATATGCATAATCAACTTCAAAATAAAAATAAAAATAAAAAGTTTGGATAAGGCCTTACCTGCTCACATTGATAGTAGCCACCATGGTTGCCACCGACATCATTAGCGGATAACTGCCAATGATCATTTGTTGATCGTTGTAGTTTGAACTTAGCCACCCATAGTAATAATGGCTCCCAATTGGCAATTGGGAGTTGGCAACACCAACAATAGCTATGGGAAGGACCCCATGCAAGGTCATTTCCTACCCTAAAATTACCCAAAAATTAAACCCACCCATCTAAGCTAACCTAATGCTAAATCTAACTAAGGTGAAGTTCATTACCTGTTGTTTAGTGAAGTTCATTTAATATCATTTCTTAGTGAGGTTCAATTTATTAATGCATAAATTCAATAAAAATATATGGAGATCCTACCTCAGGAGCTTTGGCTCCACCACTAGTAGAGGCCTCAGGTTGATCCACCATAGTGGTAAAAGGTAAGTTTGGCAGTGTTTCGTATCAATTTTTTACTTCTCTCCCTTAGAGCTCACTATTCACTCAAGCTAGCTAGAAATAATAAGTAATAAAAACCCTAAATTTTATTTTATATTTTCCATGTTTCCTCCAAATTTTGATGTCGATATCAGGCATAGATTAGGTTAACCCTAACCATTAATTTTGGTAGCGGCTAAGGAAATTATAAAAATTGGTTGTAGCTTTCGACAACAGCTTAGAGCCAATAATAAATGCTTCCAAATGCTCACCATGAGGAGCCTCAAAATGGATATTAATGCATATATACTAGTCTAGAATCTTCAAAAAAATTTAAAATAACAAAAACATCAAATAAAATCAAATTCCAAATATATCTCGTATCCAATTATTTACCCTATACACTTGGTGGTTGCAGTAACTTGTGCTCCATGCAATACGAAAATATGATTAAACTACCATAAGGTTATTTGAACCAAATTATTCATTATTGACTTGAAATATCTTCACTTCAATATTGAAGAATTCCATGGTGGCTAGACTATCCCTTGGGAACGAAGCGTTCATTTCATTTCTTCTATGAAATTTTATCAGATCATTGAACATAGTGATTTAACACAAGATTAAATGGAATTTCTATCATATTGATTCTCTAAGAAGGCAATTATGGCTAGACTTCTCCTTGAGATAGAGATTCTAGTTACTATTAATGGTTGAAATAATATTTGTAATAGGACCTACCTAATAACAAATGCAATCATTTTTAACTATCCAAATCAATCATCTTGGTCAAGCGACTCATTTATTTTATCACTTATCCTTTCGTCATTGACTTGTCACTTGAGGGGGTAGTCATAATAACAACATTCATAATCAAAATCAATAATTGAACACTTAATAATGTGAATTGCATTCATCTTACAAATTATTTCTAATAGCTATCACAAGCTTACCCTTCTATTAGGGAAAAAATATACATAATGAACTAAATATTTTGCAATATATTTTTTGATCATTATCATTTGAACAATTTGTACCGATTTCATGTAGATTACATCTAAATTTTTACTCAAATATAAGCCTTTCATCCCATTGGAAGCTAACTGCGGGTGTCAGCAGTGACTAGCACTGACTAGGCAAAGGTGCCCAAATTGAGTGGTAAAAACCACTGCTATACCTTGGTATCTATCCAAGGTATTCCATATGGTCTTCTAGCATGTCCCATATGAGTAGTCACCTTGGAATGACATGTTTTAGGTGTCGACACATCCCATTGGAAGTAATTATTCTAAGATGTGTGCCCTTTCTATGATTGGGCATCTAGTGTTAACTAGATCAATGAACATCAGTAAACCTATAATATGGCTTTAGGTGGTCTATTTTTGCTTAGAATTATATTTTTTCCACACAACGCATCCAAAAATGGGTAACTGTAGACACCTAAAACATGTCATATTTAGAAGACTACTTATATGGGTACCTTTGTAGACCATATGAATGAGCTTGGATATTTCCAAGACCAAGCAGTGGTTTTAACCACTTATTTTAGGTAATTTAGGCCTATACAACCTTAGTTGCTGATGACATCAGTAGCTAAGATCCTAACTACTAACGATTAGAGTGGCTAAGCATTAGCCACACCTATTAATAGTGGCTAAGGGCAGCCTAACCCTAGCTATGTTGAGTGAGAGTGGTTAGCCCCATAAGAAACTTAGGCTACCCAAGTCAAGAAAAATTAGTTTCAATGAAAAAACTTGCAATAGTTCTTGAGTGATTTTGGGCTATGAATCTTCCAAAGGGTTCCTCCCAACTACTCAAGAAAACCATTTCTTAATCTTGGCTTCCTTGAGAAGATAATATTAATATTTGGGAAATCTATAAGATGCCTCACAAAATTGAAGAGAAAATATTATTGGGGGATGAATTGAATACAACGAAGCCCTACCAAATTGTAGAGCCATTCATATCACTTGATAAGTAGTGAGATGTTGCCAAATTATATTTTGACACTTGCATTTGTAGCAATAGATCTTCCACATACATAAGAAGTAAGATTTCCATTCCACATCAATCTATCAAGAATACAAAATATTTCAACTGTAAATCTATGTTTAGACACACCGATGACCCTTGATCATCAATTCAATGGAGGAATTGTGCATTTCTAGACCTAATTTTAAGAGCAAAAACCTTATCCTGTGGCCACTATTTTTTATATTGGCCCATAGGATTAGCTGCTAATGTTGTCAGTGGCTAGTAAAGCCAGTTGCTATGAGTGATAGCAGCTAGGGTTTGACATGCATATTCCTTTGATTTAGCCATAGATTTCCCATTTTTATCATACATTTAGCTTTACTTAGCATAGACTAGTCATCTTTAACGCATTTCTATGTTTAATTTATTGTTTCATAAGCATATTTTTTTTTATTTATGCATTTCATGTATTCTTTACACATTTGTTTTATTTCTTGTGTTTTCTTGGAACTTAGCCTCATCTTGAGAGGCATCATGTGCTTTTAATATTTCTTGTTGTTTCCTTGCATGCAGGTAACATATATTTCCAAGTATAAGGTATCATTTAAGATTTTACCTCTTTATATTGGAGAAGGAGGTATCTAGTAAGCCCTCAAGGAAAGTGGTTGAGTCATAAATATATTGTGAAACACATATTCCTCATTTTGGGATTATTTTCATTTGTAACATTGTATCAAGATTTGTTATCCCTTAAAGGGATGAATTATAATAGAATATTCATTTGATAATAAAAGAGAGTATTCCTTCTTGTTATTTCCTTTTATAAAATGATTAAATAGGTTATATGTTATAAATTCCTTATCATGTTGCAATATCTTTAGATATGTGCTTTTCAAAGCTTTACAGTATCTTATAATTTTCCCATTCATAAATCATAATTGCACCTCTAGGTAAAACATTACATAGATATGATAAATATAATCATAGAGGAAATAGATCTAAATTGAATATCTAGAGAAGTCCTATACTTGGTAATCCAATGTAATAGGTGGGGATACCTTCCATATATAAGTGGTAAGATACAATAAGTGATAATATGCATAGAGAATTCAAAGCCTTATAGACCACAATTTTGCAACAACATGAATCAATGCCCAGATTTCTCCATTATTCATTACTAATTCACCTGATAGTAGGTCAAATGGATAAGTCAATAATTGAAATATGGGGAGGGGCTTATGAAGAACTAGTCTAGGATAGGCTCCCTTGGATTCATGAGGGCTGGTCTAGTTACACCCAATTCCTAAATGATTTTCTACCAAAAATCCATCACATGTTATGTGGATATTCACCAGATAGAATAGGGAAGGGAATAATTAAATTTATAAGAGAAAACATAGTTGATGATTTATTATTTATAGAAAATGTAATATATATATATATATAAATTTATGGAGAAAAAATCCCCCCTAAGGTATTGTCAAAGTATTACCCAATGTATGTAGTAGCCCTAGAGATTGCAAGATAGATAGCAGAAGAAACAAAAATGATGATGCTCAATAAGAAGGCAAAGCTCGCATGGATAACATTACATTGTAATATGGTCCATTATACTTATAGGGGTTAGCTTAGTTTGATTACTGCTTTGGAGAGAATGGACTTATTTTCTTTTTCTAAGATTACATAGCATCCTTATGATCCTTTAAACACATACACCATTAATGTTAGACCTTTAGTACCAGCTACAATAGTAATACATTAAGACGATATATTTGAAGATAAGATGGTATTAGCTATTTCAAAGGAAGGACCAAAAATTAATCAAAAATTGATATCCCTATGTTAAGAATATAAAAATAAAAGGGATTGCACGTAAATAAGGAGAGTAGTCCAGTATTTAGTAGAATTAAAGGCCATAAGAAAAGACTCCGTAGAAGAATCTGCCCCCTTAGTTCCACCTATTTTTTTATCATTATAATTTGAACAATTTGTACCGATTTCATGTAGATCACGTCTAAAGTTTTACTCAAATATAAGCCTTTCATCCCATTAGAAGATAACCGCAGGTGTCAGTAGTGACTAGCACTAACTAGGCAAATGTGCCCAAATTAAGTGGTAAAAACCACTGCTATACCTTGGTATCTATCCAAGGTCTTCCATATGGTCTTCTAGCATGTCCCATATGAGTAGTCACCTTGGAATGACATGTTTTAGGTGTCTACACATCCTGTTGGAAGCAATTATTCTAATATGTGTGATCAATGAACATCATTAAACCTATAATATGGATTTAGGTGGTCCATTTTTGCTTAGCGTTATATTTTTTCCACACAACGCATCTAAAAAAATATAATTGTAGACACCTAAAACACATCATATTTAGGAGACTACTTATATGGGTACCTTTGTAGACCATATGAATGAGCTTGGATATTTCCAAGACCAAGTAGTGGTTTTAACCACTTATTTTAGGTAATTTAGGCATATACAACCTTAGTTGATGACGACATTAGTAGCTAAGATCCTAACTACTAACGATTAAAGTAGATAATAGTGGCTAAGGGTAGCCTAACCCTAGCTATGCTGAGTGAGAGTGGTTAGCCCCATAACAAACTTAGGCTACCCAAGTCAAGCAAAATTACTTGCAATGAACAAACTTGCAATGGTTCTTGAGTGATTTTGGGCTATGAAGCTTCCAGAGGGTTCCTCCCAATTGCTCAAGAAAACCATTTCTTAATATTGGCGTCCTTGAGAAGATAAGATTAAGATTTGGGAAGTCTATAAGATGCATCCCAAAATTGAAGAGAAAATATTATTGGGGGACGAATTGAATACAACAAATCCCTACAAAATTGTAGAGCCATTTCATATCACTTGAGAAGTAGTGAGATGCTACCAAATTATATTTTGACACTTGAATTTGTAGCAATAGATCTTCCACATAACTGAAAAGCAATATTTCCATTCCACATCAATCCATCAAGAATACAAAATATTTCAACTGCAAATCTATGTTTAGACACACCGATGGCCCTTGATCATCAATTCAATGGAGGAATTGTGCATTTCTAGACCTAATTTTAAGAGCAAAAACCTTATCCTATGGCCACTATTTTTTATATTGGCCCATAGGATTAGCTACTGATGTTGTCAGTGGCTAGTAAAGCCAGTTTCTATGAGCGATAGTATCTAGGGTTTGACATGCATATTCCTTTGATTTAGCCATATATTTCCAATTTTTATCATACATTTAGCTTTAATTAGCATAGACTAGTCATCTTTAATGCATTTCTATGTTTAATTTATTGTTTCATAAGAATATTTGTTTTCATTTATGCATTTCATGCAATCTTTACACATTTTTTTATTTCTTGTGTTTGCTTGAAACTTTGCCTCATCTTGAGAGGCATCATGTGCTTTTAATATTTCTTGTTGTTTCCTTGCATGCAGGTAAAATATATTTTCAAGTATAAGGTATCATTTAAGATTTTACCTCTTGATATTGGAGAAGGAGGCATCTAGTAAGCCCTCAAGGAAAGTGGTGGAGTCATAAAGATATTGTGAAACACATCTTCCTCATTTTGGGATCATTTTAATTTGTAACATTGTATCAAGATTTGGTATCCCTTAAAGGGATGAATTATAATGGAATATTCATTTGATCAATAAAAAAGAGCATTCCTTCTTGTTATTTCCTTTTATAAAATGATTAAATAGGTTATATGTTATAAATTCCTTATCATGTTGCAATAGCTTTAGATGTGTGCTTTTCAAAGCTTTACAGTATCTTATAATTTTCCCATTCATAAATCATAATTGCACCTCTAGGTAAAACATTACATAGATATGATAAATATAATCATAGAGGAAATAGATCTAAATTAAATATCTAGAGAAGTCCTATACTTGGTAATCTAATGCAATAGGTGAGGATACCTTCCATATAAGTGGTAATATACAATAAGTTATAAGATGCATAGAGAATTCAAAGCCTTATAAACCACAATTTTACAAAAACATGAATCAATACCCAGATTTTCCCATTATTCATTACTAATTCACCTGATAGTAGGTCAAATGGATAAGTCAATAATTGAAATATGGGGAGGGGCTTATGAAGAACTAGTCCAGGATAGGCTCCCTTGGATTCATGAGGGCTGGTCTAGTTACACCCAATTCCTAAATGATTTTCTACCAAAAATCCATCACATGTTATGTGTATATTCACCAGATAGAATAGGGAAGGGAATAATTAAATTTATAAAAGAAAAATTAGTTGATGATGTATTATTTATAGAAAATGTAATATATATATATATATATATATATATATATATATATATATATATATATATATATTTATGGAGAAAAAATCCCCCCTAAGGTATTGTTGAAGTATTACCCAATGTTTGTAGTAGCCCTAGAGATTGCAAGATAGATAGCAGAAGAAACAAAAATGAGACTACTCAGAAAGAAGGCAAAGCTCACATGGATAGCCTTCCCTTGTAAGTTGGGCCATTATACTTATAGGGGTCAACTTAGTTTGATGACTACTTTGGAGAGAATGGACTTATTTTCTTTTGCTAAGATTACATAACATCCTTATGATCCTTTCAACACCTACAACATTAATGTTAGACCTTTAGTACCAACTACAATAGTAATACATTAAGAGGATAAATTTGAAGATAAGATGGTATTAGATATTTTGAAGGGAGGACCAAAAATTAATAAAAAATTGATATCCCTATGGCAATAATATAAAAATAAAAGGGATTGCATGTAAATAAGGAGAGTAGGCCAGTATTTAGTAGAATTAAAGGCCATAAGAAAAGACTCCGTAGAAGCATATGCCCCTTTAGGTCCACCTATTTTACCATAGAAAAATCCAAAATCTAATAGTAAAAATGATCATAGAAGAGCCTCAAGAAATATAAATGGTACTCCAAATAATGAATCCTAAGGTTCCTTAGTCAGAACTTCCTCCAATATAGGTACCTACCATCACCTCTGAAAGCTCCACCTTAGAAGGCTCAAATAAAGGGAATTAGATAGTCACATATTCAGCAAGAATTTTTAGAAATAATACAATAAATTATGGACCCTAGAAGAAAGCAAGCATCTACCAATGTACCCCAAGTGAGACCCCAATCAATAATAATTAATGATGAAGAAATTTATTTTTCCAAAACTTCTACAGAAATGGGTCATGATAAGTGGAGGATGAGGATATTTCCTTTGCAACTATGAAGTAACTTTGAAAGTTTCAAAAGGCCCCCTTGAGAAGAAGAGATATAAATAAAAGAGCCAACTCAAACTAGGAGCTTCACCTTCATGAGGAATGTAGAAGCCTTAGCCTTTGATACCAATTAATAGTAGCTTCAAAAAATGTAGGAAGGAAGATATCCCTATAAAATGAAATACAATGTAATAGAAACAACCTCCATTGAACCATAAGTTTTGGGGGAACCACTAATTACACTAGAGGCCATGATGCCCATGGAAAAGGTCAAAGCTATGCAAGTTAATCCAATAACTCATATGGTTTATGTTAATATCAAGAAGATCTAGTAGTTGAAGCACAATATCAAACTCAACTGGCTATCACAAGAATTTTATAATAGAGAAACCAATATTTATCACATGAGATGGCCAAAATGTAGATAGAAAAGGAATTAATACAAATTGAGATTCAGATTCTACAATCTGAAGTCAAGAAACTAAGAGGAGAGGTACCTCAACAGCCCAAAATATTACTTGACAGTGCAAAATATATCAAAAAATGTAAATAAGGACTAATCAAAGACTTAAAAGGAGAATTAGAGGCTCTACCACAAATATTCAAAGAACTGAAAGACATGATGTAGTTGACTCAGATTATCAAAAAATTACTGCAATACACAAAAAAAAAAAACATATGCCTTTAAGCCTACGTATTTAAAATAAAAAGAAGAAACAATCAAGTAGGTGACAAGCAAGTTTAGACTGCAGGTGGACAGAGCCATGATTACAAAATAGAAGTTCAAATACTAAGTTATTTTATTCACAAAAATCCTTATTGGGAAAGTGCTCTAGAGGAGATACAGGTATTAGTCAAAGAGATAGAAAACAATAAGAATATACAATGTAATCTAATTGGAGAGCTAGTATCAGAACAAAAGGCTAAATTCCTTACCTTTAAAATAATAGAAGATTTTGAATTCACTGAATAAGACACACAAGAGTTGGGCTAACACCTAAAAGAGTTGACTTTGGAAGTCCATAATTTCATGGAATTCAGTAAGTAGAATCAGTCAATATTTAAAAAGCACAAAAATAAGATGATGATGATTGAACAAGATATCAAGTCAAATTCCACCTTTTTTGATGAATCATGGGGCCAAATCACCATTATTTTGGGCTTGTAGTTTCCTAAAAATACAAAAATATAGAGGTATAAGTAGGGCCCACCACAGAATAAGATAAAAAAAGAAAAATCAAAATATTCTTTTTGAAATATATTTGTTTCTTCTCATAAAGATAACTAAAATGTGGAAGCCCAAGCATCACCAACATAGAGTTGTTGGATTATATTCAAATAAAGGTGGCATCATCTCCTAATTTTGGATAAGTCTATGATAGCTATAATTCTTGTTGTAACACACTTTGGAAAATCAAATATTGAAAAGAATACATGTGGAGAAACTTGCACCAATTTCCTACAAATTTTTTTGGGTAATCTGGCTACATAAGGAGCCGAAGCAGCCAAGAGTCATCATCAAGCATCCATTGTAAAAATTTGCAAGCAAGATATTCTATGTTTCCTATATTTAGGTTGTTGTATTTCCCTATGTTAACCTTCCTCTATTTCCCTCTTATTCTTCCTGTTTGTGCAAGAATTTCTAAAGGTGTATTTAGCCATCTAAGATCATTTCCAATGACTAGATCAAAGATCAAAAGCTCTTAATTACTTCATTAGAACTGAGAGTTGTGTTATTCTGTTACATAATTTGAATATAAAGAACCATTGTATTGAGTTTCATTGAGGTCTTGGTACTCTACCAGATCTTTATTGTAACATTTTCTATGAATTTTAATACAAATATTGATCTCTTCCTTCTTGTAAATTTATTGTGCAAATGTATGTGTTGTCTATTTATGTGTTACATGATTTGAATATATGAATAGTGTCTTATTTCATTGGTAAATTTTTATATCCATTAAATAATTCAATATTATGTAAACAAACCAATTATAACTTTCTTTTTTTGATCTTTTAATTATGACTTAAGTTCTTGCTATGATTACCCAATGGACAAGGCACCAGTCTGCATTCTTGAAGTATTATACTAGTTTGGTCATAATTCAAAATAAATTCAAACCTATATGATCTAGAAGAGATAATAGGATATAATATCCATAATTAATTAGGTTCTTATTAGGGTGTCTAGACCTAACCTGATGTTTCATAAATTTACTATACAAATCCCCTCATAGGTCGAAGAGGTAAGTCCACCAAAGCTTACATATTATTGTGATTAGAAAATTTTGGTGGCGTGACAATCAATATTTTTAGGATATAAAATTTGTTTACAACAAGATTACACACACTTATGTGGTATACCCATAGGGATGGATAGAGTTGCAAGTGCCAGTCTCGATAGTTTTTATTTACTAGCTCATTGAGGATTTTGATTAGCATTTTGTTGGAGGATCCAACTTGTCTATTTCCTTGCAATTAGTATGGTGTAGATTTTTTTTTTTTAATTTCATATTTGGTGCATAGTTTGGAAATTACTTATTTTTAAAAGGGGTTCCATTATCAATAATTAAGGTAGAAGGTATACTATATCAGCTAATGATTTTATTTAGAATGAACTTTGATACTTGAATTCTTATTATTGTGGATAGGGGTTTTGCCTTGACCCATTTAGTGAAATATTATATAGTGGTGATAATGAAATTGTATCCATCCAATGATTAGGGTTTGATATTACCTATGATATCCAATCTCCAAGAGGAGAAATTCCAAGGAGATGTGATCAATTGTAATTCTTGAGAAGGGATGTGAACAAGGTTGTCATGTTGTTGACACTTGTCATATTTCTTAACATAGTTGTGAGCATCCTTTTCCATAGAGGGCCAATAATATCCCATCCTAAGGAGCTTCATGGCTATGACTAGCCTTCTAAAATATCCACCACATGATCCATCATGGGATTACTTTATGATAGTTTTGGCTTCTATTATATTTATGCATTTGAGGAGTATGCCTTCGAAGGAGCATCGATATAAGATATCTCCAATGATGATATATTTGCATAATTTTAGCCTAAATTTTCTTTGCTTTTGAGAGTTGAATCCCTTAGAGAATATTCCCTCTTTAAGGAATTTAAAGACATCTTGATACCACAATTCTTGTGGTGTAGAGGCTTCGATAGTGCTTATGTTGAGAGGTTGTAGACATGATTCGATGGTAGAATATTTTTTAATTGATAATATTATAATGAAACGTTATTCATATTCTAAATATATTGGAATGAGAGATGCAGTTGTAGCCATAACACCAACATGATGGTTGCTAGATCGTGGTATGGCTTCTATGTTGATTTGGTTGAAGTGAGTTTTTAGCATGTCTACAATATCTTTTTAAGGTTTTAGCTTCTCATATTTGGTTTGATAAGTATCATTATTTAGTTTTGTTGCAGTCCTAAGACCTAGGATGAGTGCTTCATATTCTGTTGTGTTGTCAGTACATGAAAAGTAAACCTTAAAAGATAATTAAATGAGTTATTATTGTGGGGTGACTAAGATAATTTCCATCCTTGTACCTTTACCACATACATATTGATCAAAGTTCAAGATTCAAGTTTTAGGTTCTTAGGCTTCTATTGAGAAGATTATTTCATCTAGGAAAGACATACTTATGGTATATTTTGATTCTAAAGGAGATACAAAAAGTTGATCAGCTATGACTTGTCCCTTTAGCAATTTTTGATTGATGAATTCTATGTCGAATTCACTAAGGGATATGACCCATTATATAGTCCTACTAGATAGGTAAGGCTTTGATATAAGATAATGTAGTGGTTATACTCTTGCTAAGACATAGTTCTTTTGACTAAGCATGTAATGTATTAGTTTGAGATATGAGAAGACAACTACTAAGCAAATCTTCTCTAATAGTGTGTAGTGAGTTTCATATTTTACCATAGTTCTATTGATGTAGTAGATTGCTCTTTCTCAGTTTTTTTGTTGTATTGGTATAATAAAGCCTTGAGGGCATGCTCAATGGCTGCTATGCATAGCAATAGTGGTTTGTTTAGGTTTTGTAATACCAATATGGGTGGTGTCAAGAGGTATTTTTTAAAGCTTTGAAGGATATTTGAAATCCTTTATCTCATTCAAATTTTATCCCCTTAAATAATTTTGAGAAAGGTTGATATTTGTCTAAAAGTTGCAATATGAATCTCCAAATAGCTTGTAATTTGCATTTCAAGCTTTGTAATTCAGTTAAGTTTGTAGGTGGTGACATGTTTGTTATGGCTACAATTTTGGAGGGATCAACTTCAATCCTGTAACAAGATACGATGAACCCTAATATTTTTCTTGATGTTACCCCAAAGATACACTTTTGAGGTTTTAGTCTAACTTTATAAGCTTATAATATTTTAAAAATGCATCTAAGATCTAGAGTATGATTTTGTCTTTCTTGAGATCGACCTAAGATATCGTCTACATAGTCTTCTATTATTTTATGCATAAGGTTATGAAAAATGTATGTCATGGCCCCTTGATACATTACCCCTTTATTTTTAAGGATAAATAGCATGAATTGATAGCATAAGGTTCCCCAAGGGGTAGTGAAAGCCATTTTAGATTGATCCTCTAGTACAATCTTAATTTTATTGTAGCTCAAGAATCCATCCATTAAATATAACATCTTAGATCCTGTAGTGAAGTCCACTATCATGTATATGTTTGGAAAAGGAAAATCATCTTTTGGAAAAGCATTGTTTATATCTATTAATTCTATGCAAATTTGAATGGATCCTTCTTAGTGATAGGAACAATGTTGGATATCCAATATTAATAATCTTTGGCCTTTATGAAGCTAGCATCTCGTAATTTTTGCATTTTATCTATTACCAAAAGAGCAACTCTTGGATGTATTTTTCTTAATTTTTGTTTGATAGTTTTGGCATTAGGTTGCACTACCAAAAAAGTGTCAATTCTTGGCTATCATTGTATCCCCGAGCAAATATGTTAGAGAATTCCTTTAGTAGGTTTGTGTATTTTTTTCACTCTTCTTGAGTTAGGACTTTTCCAAGTTTGATAAGGTGAGGATATTGATTGATTTCAATGTTGATATCTATTTTTTCTTTGATTAAGGCGTGTGATTCATCCTTGAATTGAAGAGGGGTATCTATTATCCCTAACTCTTCAAGTTCTTATGGATACATAGATGTATGTTCTAACCCAAGAAGCTGGGTTAAGTTTAAGTTGAAGGTCTATTTAAGAGATTCTTCTATAGGATAATTATCCAAAGAATCTTCAATATTTTCTTTGGATGCTATTGATTCTGGATGAACCAATTATAGCATGTTAATGCTACCAAATAATATGGTTTTATGGGGTGTTTGGTGAAGGAGCGACCATAGTTCTTCCATCCTCATCACCCCATTGAGAGCCATGTAGTGACTCAAGATAATTATCCTCATTATCTTCTTATGATAGAGGAGAAGGTTACTTTTTGCTAGGTATGAATCTGATCCCACATTGTGTTGGCCAAGGTTTGATTTATAGGGGTTCTTTGATATCCTATTCATAATGACCTAGGTATTTTCCTTGATAACCCATGTTAGAAAGTATTTTTTAGCTATAGATAATGAATATGATATGTAGCTATAGTGTATGTTTGTTAACTTGGCATGAAGTTATGCCCTTGAATATTTTTATCAAAGGCAATTCTCCCATGAATGAAAGCACAAGATCTTATCTATATTTTGAGTCCTTTTATATTGGGCATGTCTATGTCACAAGGAGATAGGAACATGCTTACTAGTTCTATGAAAGGATCTAAATTTTGATAAATGATATTGAATTGATCATTGGAAGAGTATTATTGAGGATTATTCCCAAAGTTTTTGAGGATTTCCTCTAATATTTATGTTCCTTTGTTTATTTTTGTTTGATCAATTTATATTGTTCATTGCATGGAAGGGTAGAGATTAATATCTTGTAGATTTATAGAGTTGCATATGGGAAAATGTTTTGGATCTCTAAGAATATGGATAATCCTCCCTTGATATTCATATTTGAGATATTAATGTAAGTTAGAAGGCATTACCCTCATAAAACGTATTCAAGGTCTTCCAAGTAGCACATTATATGTTACATCACATGATATGACATAGAAGAGGGTGTTTAGGACACAAGGTCCCACTTTGATAGGTAAAGTAATAGTGCCTATTACCTCTTATTTTTAATGATAAGGTTAGATTTTTGTAAATCATTTTTAGTTATATCATAATTTTGTAAGAATTTGACATTGTTTTTAGCTTTTGAGATAGATCGCAATGGGATATGGAAATCACAAGATGCAAAAATATGAGAGAAAGTAAATATATGATATTGCAAAAGTATGCTATAAATATAAATGATGAAAATGAATACAATGTTGTTATGGAGGAAATGGACACTCCATGCAAGAAGCTACAGGACTACATTGTACTCCATCACTAATGGAGTTATACAATAATTCTACTACTACCTACTATCTCATCAATCGCTTACAATGAGGCCCTTTTATAATGGAAGATAGATTCCTTGGCCAACACTCTACCTAGTTGTACAAGGGACACATTGCACATTGACACTTGTGCATTTATTACATTTCATAAAGTAATTAGATAAATTTCTCCTAAAGTAATCTAATGTCCTAAGTATGTACCTAGAAAGGTAAATTTACATGACCCAAATGATGTAATAGAATCTAACTCTAACACCTTAATGTATTACATTATTTGGTAGTCTTCAATATAGATATTTTTCTTCATCTTGAACTTTATAATATTCCTCTAGATTCTTTGTAACCTATTCAAGTAAATGGTTAGTGTCTCTGTAATGTGTTACATTTGCTGATAGAACTTTCTCCTCATAATTTTATGAGTGTTCCTCTAGTTCTTCAATTTCTTCTATCCTGTGAACAAGGTATTTTTTCTGATTTTCTTTTCAATATTCCAATTGAGGATAATTGGTTGGTCGCTGAAGCTGCTACTAGCAATAATTTCTTTGATATTATCATGATTGAAATTTATTCCCATTGTTTATCTAATTTTCTTGATTCTAGTTTTTGGGATTGTACCTACAATAACTAGTACTATGACTTTTCTTTCTGCATATTTGACAATACCATGTTCTCCTTCCTTTTGCTGATGAAGTGATATTTCCTTGTGGATTATATTTTGATGTCAATGCAGTGTTAGTCATCTCATATTTCATAGTGTTTTCCACCTCATATTCTTGAAGGATATTGACTAATTCATCAAAAGAAGTATCTTTACTTAGGATATGTAAATATGTGACCAAATTATTATAGTTTTCTGGAAGTGCTCTCATGGTTACTTGAGTAAGAACTTCATCTTTAGGCTCTTGTCCAAGTATTAATAATTTCCCTTTAATATCTTCTACCTTACTTATAAATAGTTCTTTGCTTTCCCCACTGCTAATTTTCAAGGAATGTGGTTGAGTTTGTATATGAAGAATGGTGGTTTTATTATTTCCTTCGAATATTTTATCTAAGCTTGTCCAGGATTCAGAAGATATTTTTGCTAAATTGATATAAGGTTGTATTTTATCAGTGATAGCAAATATTAATTTCATTAGGAATTTTGAATCATTTTCCTCAAATTTTAGAATCTCAATATCAACTATGGCATGTTTCTTTTTTTCCATTGGACAATATCCCAATTTTTTTCATATACCAAGATTACTTTTACTTTATTCTTCCAAGAGAAATAATTTGGAACCTTGAGTAGTTGAGATTTAGCTAGGAAGAATTTTTTGGATGCCATTGAATTCCCTTTCTGAACCCTTAGATTTTGTGGACTTCCTTATGTCTCCCTAATGATGAGAGTTCACAAACATAATAAGATTTTGGGTTTTGTATAAATCTTACAACTATCTAATGAATTTAGAATTTGATATTTTTTTATGGATACTAATATTACCAAGTTTCGTAGAATACCTTATGACTCCCTAGGGTGTTTTGGATAGGATATATGATCAATAAAGTTCTTTTTGTAAATTGTGGGTCAATTTTGGGTTGATTTTGGGAAATTTTATAAACACCAAAATAAACTATTTTTTTAATCTCCTTATTATTCCTATTGAACTAAACACTATTTCAATTTTTGAAGAGGTTTTGATGTTGGATTTATTTTTCCTCCTTTAAGTGTTTTTGAGACAACACTATTATAAAAAATTCCAACATTTGAAAAAATTTAATAAACCTATTTAAATACCCCTTTTGGTTGATTTTTAATGTTTTATAATTTTTAATTCCTAATTTGATGTTGTATCCTTATAACTCCCAAATTTGGAAAATTTAGAAAATAATATTTGCAAATAATTTAAGTTTTAGTAATAACCCTTATTCCTCCTTTGTTACCTTTTGCAAATATTAATAATCCAAGAATATGCTTGCTTAATAAATAGCATTGTAGTAGTAGATATAATGCACCCCTTATAACTTTAAAAAACCTTAGGTTTAAAGCAAGAAAATAATAAAATCAACCTTTGCCTTAATAATCCTTCAATGTTGTGCAATGGCAGATTCGTAGATTTGTGCAATGTAACACTCATGGGTATTCAAAGTCATCTTAATTGGCATTGGTTTCCTCATTAATTGGTGCTCCTCTTCTGTAGATGGTGTTTAAAACTCCTTGAAATGAGTTTTTATTATGATAAATCTCCTCTGAATGCAAGTGCTAGTTCATTGATTTTATGATAGCATCTTAAATAATTCTCTTACACCTTTGAATGGTGTATGGCTTGAATTATCATTTTCTTCCAAGTGAGCTTCAATGCATAAAATTCTTTACTTCATTTGACTTCATTAGACTTCATCTTACTTAATTATACTTTTATTTCCTTCGATCTCCTTTGATCTATCTCCTTTTCCAAGATAGATGTCTTAAATAGGATGGACTTCATTAGAAGTATCACTTGAAGCATTAAAAGGTAGGTATCTTCAATGTACCTTTGGAAAATATGAGGTTGGTGGTAACCTCCAAAGATTATTAACTACATCCAAATTAATATAACTCCCTTTTAGGTGAGCACTTCGATCTTCATGAATATTGGGATGCTTAGAGAATTTATGAGAAGTGGCACTCAAGGCTTGTGCATGCAAGCCTTCTTTCTAATGCTTCAAATATAAGCTTGCAACCCTAATTCTTCCTTTATCTTTGCATCCTATGTGAGATTTATAATTTTCTTGAAATATAAGCTTCCTTTTTCACATTTTCTTGATGAGACTGATGGATGGATACAACTGGATTACTCCATAGTTCTATGGCACACTTTTGAGCTCCCTTCTGGTGGATGTTTGCTTCAATGGATGCCTTAGTTATATCTCCTTTATTTTCATTTATTTGTAAGTTTTGTAGCTTGATATAATTATGGTTTGTACCCTTATTTAATGCTTTAAAAATAATGTTGTTTGTAACAACCAATAAGTAGCCCTTTTTCTTGGTATTTTATGTAGATAATTTGTCACTAAATATTACCCTTTTTTCTACATAAACACAAGTGATAATACCTTATTTCAATGGCTCCACTATTACAGGTGATGTGTTGCTTATAGGGCTGGATTTGATGGAGGAAAATGGTGTTTTTAAACACCTCAATTCTTGGATGTGTGATCTCTTTGGTGGCTCCTTCTTCTTTTCAAAAATCTATGATTATCATGTGAGATATTCGATGGTTGTTTCCTCTTGCCAAAAATTTACTATATATAAAAATCGTGTGAGCTCTTCGGTGGCTTCTTACTTTTGTCAAAAATCTGATAGATATAACATCCTTACTACCCCCTATAAATAGTAATACTTTTATCCTTTCAAAGGAACAAAATATGTGCTTTTGTAATAGATAGATCTTGCACCAAAATGAAGAATTTTTATGTAATCCTTCTTGATTCTTCTTCTTTGTATGATAGTCAATCCAAGCTAATGAAATATTATTTTGAATAAGGATTCCTACACTATGTACTAAAAAATAAACCCTTACATTCTCCTTGAATCTTGAGACTTCCAAGGTCTCGATTTGAGGATTCCTTCAAGGACTTCAATGGTGGATTTCTTCTCCACATTTTTGCTTGTAATGGTGGCTTCTTTTGGCCATAAAAGTGCTACATATTTTGTGCTAGTTTTTGTTCTTTTAACAACACAAAATAATTGAGAATAACTATTTAAAAAATCAATTATAGTGCTTAATTTATGCACTTCTAATGGTAATAATAATCTCACCTTATTGCTCCACTAATTTCTCAAAAATCCACTTAACAATTCCATTGCAACCTTTCAAGCATAATCTGGAATGAACTCTTGCAAATTTCATTACAAACACAATTTTAGGATATAGTCTTATTTTTATCTTCAAAATATAATATTGGTAGTTGATTGTAACTCAAAAATCTAATCAAATCCTAATGTTCAAATTATCCTTAAAATATTTTTTTCACTTTTGCACTTTTAAAGTCTATAATTCAATTTGCAACTATGATCCAATATAAGGTGCTTTAACAAATTTGATAAGTAATCCAATTAATGAATCTACTTGTACCAATAGTTGCTTACCTTTTTGAAAGATTTTTGTAGAGGATGTAGATCTTGGTGTTTAGGTCAACCAAGCTTGTTTCTTTAGATAGAGTTCTGTAACTTTTGTTAACTTTTCCAAAAAACTCCTCCTTCACCAAAAAGAGATCTCAAACTTCTTTCACAAGCCTAGGGTTTGGTGGCTTGTTTTTATATTTTAATATTCTCCTTTTTGCTATATATTTGGAGAAATATTTGTCTTCTTGTTGTGAAAGGCAAAATTCAAACCTCTTAGATTTGGTAAGTTTCTTCTATCTTCAAGTCTAAGCAGGATCTTCTTCTCAAGACTCTGAATGTCTTGAGGTATTCTATATCTTATTTGGCACTCCTTACCAATTCTTCTTCTCCTTTTTGGGCTTATTTTTGGATGGCAACAATTGTTCCAATTCTTTCCCTTATTAGAAAATTTCTCCTTGATGGATAATTTCTCTAATGAGTTCTTCTAGGAACTATTTTTATGATCTTGCTTCAGCAACAAGGCTCTCCAAGCCTTTTTCCTTGAGACCTCTCCTAGGTATTCAATTTTACAGCTTCTTTGGTCTTCCTTGAGACCTTATTCAACTTCTAGAATTGAGATCTCCTTCCTAGATCTCTTTATTTTTCTACTACTATATTTGAATAGGAATATCCTAGTCCTTCTTATTCTTCCAAGAATGGAAGTTTCTTTAATGAGATCTTCACCTGATCTCTTCACCTTCAAGTTTGCTTCAAGTGCTAGATTTATTTTTAAGAAGATACTCTTCCTAAATTTCTTGTAGGAATTTTTCCAACTCACTAAATCTCCTTCCCTGCACAAAGTTATTAGTACTAAAATCTAAATATGCTTTTGAATCAGGTACTCTCTTCTAGAGTCTTCTTCAAGATCAAGGCTTCTCTATGGACTTTATTTAGATCAAGGCTTTTGTGGCCTTTTTTAGGATCAAGGATTCTATGGACTCTTCTACTATGAAGTTGACTATTATCGATGAAGATATTTAATCACTTCACTTCACCACAACTCTTTCTCCTAGAGTCTCTTATGTAGTATCCTTCTCTCGCAAAAACTAATCTCTGAACTATGAAGGCACTTCGACCTTTAAGAAATGAAGCTAAAATATCCTAGCTTTCTATTTTAGGACAATTATTTGAGAGTTAGTTCCCTACAATAAAATAAACTTTAGGCAATAGTAAAATTTTTATATCTCTTAGATGAGCTTTACTAGTTGATTCATCAAACTAAGGAATCAAATGTTGAGTCCTTATCTTTAGAATTTTTCTTGCAACTCTATCAGAATACTCTAAGCCAAATGAATCTCATAATATCTCTTTCTAGTATATTCTACGAAAAAATATTAAGGCAATAAAAATTACATGCAACGAGTCCAAAGAATCATACAATTTACAAAAATTGAAGCTATGGTGACTAGATCAATTTTTAACAATAGTATTTTCTTGAAGCTCTTCCTACCACCTTTATTATTCTAAAGATTTTTGTAAGAGCCTGTGCACTATGGTGAATCATATTCACAAAAAAATAGGCTCAATAATAATGGTGGTTCTCCTCTCAATCTACAGTAGCTAGTTCTACTGTGACTAGATCTACGGTGGCTCTAATGCCACTATCATATTTTGAGGTAGATCACAATGGGAGATTGCAATCACAATATGTAGAAATATGAGAGAAAGTAAATTTACAAGATTACAAAAATATACTATAAATAGAAATGATGGAAATGAATACAATTTTTCTATGGAGGAAATGGACACTCCATGCAAGAAACTACAAGACTATATTGTACTCCATCACTAATGAAGTTACATAGTAATTCTACTACAATATACTATCTCATAAATCTCGTACAATGAAACCCTTTTATAATGGAATATAGAACCCTTGGGCAACACTCTACCTAGTTGTACAAGGGACACCTTGCATATTTACAACTTGCACATTGACACTTGTGCATTTATTACATTGCATAAAGTAACTAGATAACTTTCTCCTAAAGTAATCTTATGTCCTAAGTATGTACATAGAAAGGTACATTTACATGACCTAAATTATGTAATAGAATCTAACTCTAGCAGTTGCATACATTCAAGGTTGATCCATTGTCCACTCGGAATCTCTTGATATATTTAGTACCAAAGTGTTGAGAAAAAATAGATGACTAAATAATTAAATGATTAAGGTTGTTCATTAACCTAATCAACTTTGGATGCCTCCATTGTGGAAATAGCATACATTCTTGGAATCCTTGCTTTTGACATAGTCGAAGGATTCATTTGGGTATACCTTTTAGCCACGTTGTAACAACAGTTGTAGGGGCTTAGGGTATACTAGATCTTGGTGCCTTGTGTTCTTGTAAGACTTTACATGGGTGGATTCCCAAGGCTTCAAGGAGGTCAATACCTATTTTTTTTTCTTATGCTGATTATTTTCCCCAGTGTGGACTTGAAAATTTGTCTTTTAGCAAAGATTCTTTTGAATGCATGGATATTACACTTTTGAGAGTTTATAGTGTTGATTTTATTTATGAAATCATTTTTATGACTACCCCCTCAAGATATGAGTCGATGAGGGCATGACCAATGATAAAGTGATAAATTTCTTGACACATATGACCAAATTGTGATAACTCTCTATTTTTCCCATGGTACTATATACCTGTTTGGAGGAGATTTTTGATCATTTTGATGAGCATTTTTGGCAGTAAAAGGCTAAAAACTTCATTCCTAGGGAGCGGTCTAGCCATGGAGGCCTTCTTGGTGAATAAAATAAATACTTTTAATGCATCCATAAATTTTGTTGGTTTAATCTTGATCCCTGCTAATTTGGTGACCATTTTACCTTATTTTTGGTGGGTTTTGGACCCAATTTTTGATGTTTTTGAGTTGTTTTTTATTTTTATAGGACTTTTATTTGGTATTTATTTCTTCATTTATCTAGTCAACACTAGATGCTTCAATCATGTTAAGGGAACACATCTTAGAATAATTACCTTTAACAAGTTAAGGAACTTGATTTTGGTAGTCTTTGGGATACTTTCAAACAAGCTTAAGTCTAATCCTAGCCTTGGTGGCAATTAGGAGACAAGCTTAAGAAGATAGGTTTAAGTCAAATCCTAGCCTTTATGGAAATTAGGATACAAACTTAAGTCAAATCCTAGCCTAGGTGTCAATTAAGAGATAATTTTAAGTCAAATCCTAGCCTAGATGACAATTAGGAGAGAAGCTTAATTCAAATCCTAACCTAGACGGCAACCATGAGACAAGCTTAAGTCAAATCCTAGCCTAGGCGGTAATTAGGAGGTAATATTAAGTTAAATCCTAGCCTTGGTGGCAATTATGAGATAATATTAAGTCAAATCCTAGCCTAGATGACCATTAGGAGACAAGCTACTTTGTTTTCTTGAATCTACTTTTGATCTTTTGCTTATTTTTCCCAAGCAAGGAGGGTGCATGATTATATTTAGCAATGATTCATGCACGAACGCACTTAGAAATCGTTGATTTATCAATTTTTTATTTGAATTATACATTTTATTATGACCAATGGGCTTACTGGATGACATCGGGGCATGTTGGATGACCAAAATATTTATGGGTACCTTTGGGTCTTTTTGAAGGTTGTTTGCTTAATTGTTTGATTGTTGATTAGGGGAGGTATGATACCAATAATGCCCCAGTTGATGTTTAAAAATGTTTTTGAGATTTGCAATTGTGCGGGACCTTTAGATGCATTATGTCTTATGATTTATGGATGCATTAATGGATGTAATGTGCATTGATAATGTGAATATGCTATATGTATGTGATGTATTGATGACATGCACTGGCTAGATGATAAATGTATGAGTAGATGTTGTAATCAAGCTTTGTAGATGCTCTACTATGTATGCATGTATTTATCCTATGATGTGATAATGTAATGATATGAGATGCAATGTAAATGCATAATGAAAAGTATGATTTGATTTAATTTTATATGATGGATTTGTGATGACTATTAGACGCATTATATGTTAGAACCATAGACTGTAAAAAATGTATCTTTGTTATTTTCATATTATTATGAAATTATGTGATGGATTTTGTAACTTGAAAAACATGTGACAAAATTATGTAAAATGGAATGAATAAATTAATGTGATATGATATGTTTGGGAGTTTTTAGGAGACTCAAATACTCTAGTTACATAATAAAAAGTTGTAGAATAACTATGCAAAACTTTTTGACAAAGTATATATCTACTAAGATAACCAATATAATAAAAATCCCTGTGTGTGCATGTGAGTTCATTACTATGATAACGCATAAAGTTACCTTAGTACAAATGGGATTCACTCAGCCCATTTGTACTAAATATCACCCTACAAGTCTCATTATCCTAAGTTTTTTACTTAGATTAGACTACTAGGTAATATAGGCTACAACAAGCTAGCTCATCCACATTCAAACATTGGTCTGTACCTAAATAAGTTGCTTATGTGATAGACATATCGTCATGCCTAAGGCTACCGCCATTGACAAGTAGGCTATCCACCAAACCTGTAATGAGGATCACCTTATGGTTCTCTAATGCTGAGAATTCCAGGGATTCAAGTTCAAGACTCCCTTATTTTCTTTTAATTTTTAAGTATTCAAAGGAGTAGCTGATTTTTGTTTGTTGAGCAAGGGATTTTGGTAGTGGTGAGAACCACTGTTTATTTTTCCTTTTTCTACTGATAATAATCACTGTTTCTTTTTGCATATTTTGAAGTGATGATAATCACTATTTGATTTTTCTCTTTTGGATACTTGCACCAGTGTAGGGCAAGGGAATTTGGGTAAGGAGGAACTTGTACTTTTTTCCATTCTTAGCATCTTTGAACCATTCACACAGGGGGATGAGCGAGATAATATTTTTCACTTAAAGTAACCTAGACCACTTTATAGTTTCATATTTCCTTATGCGAGACTTAGATTTATTAATGTGAAAATGTGTTGGGATTTCAATATATACAAGGCATAATCTAAGAAAGATTCTACATTATAAAAAATTATGATATATTTCTACAAAATATGAAAATAAAACTAGATATGGTTGAGTGACAGAAAAACCTTACCTATATTTTACTAACAATGTCTAAGTTATGAGAAACAGACATATACATTGAGATGTAAATGGAACTAGTATATGTAATATAAATAGGTGGTATGACTGACATATGATAAAAGTGGATTTTTAATAGATGTCTAGTGTACAGACCTGGTGCTAGACATGTATGATGAATTTTTAACGATGCATAATTCAATGATGAGTATGCCAAATGCAATTTATATGAAGTGCAATGAAGCAATATTTTTGTATTTTTAATATATATATATATATATATATATGTATATACGAGTTGAACAATGGGCTTAATGAATGTCATTGGGGATTTTTTGGTGATTAAAGATCTTATGGATACCTTTGGGGCTTTTTAGGATGACCTAGGCAATCATAGACTACCTAGGAACATTTTAGTTTGACCTGGACGGTCATAGACTGCCTAGGGACATTTGATGGGGACCAAAGGGCTTATAGACGTCTTTGGGGATTTTTGGATTAACCTAGATGATCGTAGATTTTCTAGGAACATTTTCTTTTGACCTAGATAGTGATAGACCACCTAGGGAAATTTTAGGTTGACCTAGACGGTAATGGGCTGCCTAGGAGTGTTTTAAGGTGACCAAAGGGCTTATAGATGCCTTTGGGGTTTTTTGGACTGACCTAGATGATTGTAGATAGTCTATGAACATTTTCTTTTGACCTAGATGGTCATAGATCATCTAGGGACATTTTAGGTTGACCTAGATGGTCATAGACCACCTAGGGGTATTTTAGGGTGACCAAAGGGTTTATAGATGCCTTTGGAGCTTTTTGGATTGACCTAGATGATCATAGATTATCTAGGAATATTTTCTTTTGACCTAGATGATCATAGATCACCTAGGGGCATTTTAGGTTGACCTAGATGGTCATGGGTCACCTAGGAGCATTTTAAGATGACAAAAGGGCTTGTAGACACCTTTGGGAATTTTTGTATTGACCTAGATGATCGTAGATAGTATAAGAATGTTTTCTTTTGACCTATATGGTCATAGACTGCATAGGGATATTTTAGGTTGGCCTAGATGGTCATAGACCACCTAGGGGTATTTTAGGGTGACCAAAGGGCTTATAGATACCTTTAGATCTTTTTGGATTGACCTAGATAATTGTAGATAGTCTAGGAATATTTTCTTTTGACCTAGATGGTCATAGACTACCGAGGGGTATTTTATGTTGACCTAGATGGTCATAGACTGTCTAGGGGCATTTAATGGTGACCTAGATGGTCATAGACCACCTAGGGGCATTTTACTATGACCAAAGGGCTTATGGGTTCCTTTAGATGGACCACCTACCTATAGACCCCATGTCTATATATTTTGATATTCCTATTTATCTATTACAACACTGATCATTCCCACATATTCTTGGGGAGGTAAGTTGATGTGCACCTGATTAGGTTGTTCAACTTTATTGATAGGTATTATGTTTACTTTATGTGCAGGCAAGGGGTCTTGGAGGACTCTTATCTGAAGCTCTTACCTCTTTATCATATCCTGTATTAAATCCCTAAAGGTATGACATGTCTGGATGTCATGGCCTCTTTGTCGATTGCTCTTCCAATATAGATTTACCCTATGCACCTTTGATCTATGCTTATTAGATTTTAAAGGATGGATTTCAGTAAGCTTGATCTTTTGTGCTTCATACAATAAATTGAATATCGATGCTAAGGACTTTGAAAAATGAGTATATTTTCATGGTGGTCGATGTGTATGACTTTTTTCCAATGAATACTGAGCCTGGTAATTAGGTTGCACTGGTAATTATGGTGGTGGAGCCCGGTTTGAGGATTCAGGGATACTCAAAACTACTTGATTGATTGGGGCTATATTTTATTGTGTGTTACCACCTTTAATATTATTTTTTGGCCATTCCCCTATGTGTATTTGAACATCACCCTCCTGGACCTTGATGTCCTCAACGGTCTTGGCCTGTAATAAGGCCTCCTTGAATGTTTGATATTGTTGTAGTCATAAGAGAAGTGAAATTTGCTTTGAACAACTTCTAGTAAACATTCAGATGAGTTCCATTGTGGGTAGGGTGAAAGGTAGTTTTACCATCGCCTTCCTCCATCTATTGCCATATTCTATGACTATCTCATCATCAAGTTGACAAAGGCTATACAATTTATTCAAGTTTGCTATCTTATTAGAACTAGAGGTGAAACATCCCAAAAATGCATCAGCAAATTGCTCAAAGGTGTTTATGCTATGATGTGGTAGATTATTATACCATTCCAAAGCATCCCCTACTAATGTTGTAATGAATATTCTCAACATAAAGGGTTCATTATCTTGAAGGTGAGAGCACATATGGATGAAGCTTGTCATGTGGTCTTGTGCATCTTCATCATCTTTGAAATTTTCAATTTTAGGAAACATTGAAATTTGATGGGTATGTCAATAATGATACTTATGGATGCAAAGGTTGATTCCTAAGATGCTTTAGTGTAGATTTTTGGTAAACCAAAATTTGATGGTTTTTGAATGAATTTATCCGATCAGCTAGCGCTTTGTATGGCCCTGATGAAATGATATTATCAACCTATTTTCGCCCTTGTTTAGGCAATGGAGGCCACTTTTGATGTTGAGGTGGATAATAAGTATACTCATTAGGTACCTCATCATAACCGGATTTAGGGTAAGCATCTACTTGATCCTGATGTTCCCATTGGGACTCTTCATATGATTCTTATTCATCTTGATCTTGGTATTATTGAGGATTCTGAGGCTTTTTTTATTATAACCAGATAATGGCCTTTGATGTCGAACACAATTTTAGCACAGTTGAAGGGGAATATTTTGAGATTTTATTGGGCACCTTACGTGTTGTTTCATACTATAGATGCTAGGTGTAAGCACCACTTCATGTAATGCATTTTGTAATTGCTCTTGTTGTATCTTTTGTTGTTATTGTATCTTTCGTTGATACAACCTTTATAAGTGTGCTCATTGTGAGTCCCCACATTATTGATTTAGTCATTGTTGATCCAACTGGAATTGATCCATATGTTGTTGTTGGTTAAGTTGTGGCCTTAATGCCTGATGAGTGTAACTTTGTTGTTTAGTTGTATGGGGGCTATGTTCCCTTGTATTGGTAATACAAATGGATTGATCATGTCTTTTCGTACTAATAAGATCTATTATTTATTTTCCACTCTCTTTAAAGTTTGCATTGACCTGATACTCTAGTTTATGAATCATATTTTTATAATCTGATGTTGTAGAACCACAATGTGGTCGCACCAAGTACTCTTCATGAGAATTAGGAGGATGATTTGGGTCTTCTTCCTCATATGTAAGGAAAGACTCATATTCAGGGTTAGATGTATGCTCTATATACTCATGCTGCATAGAAGCATGATGTATGCACATTGAGTGCTCTTTATGAGGAGTATGGGGTGACTAGCTCTATCATACGAGGCGGTTTGCTCATCTAGGATAGGCCATGGTGTACTCTCATGTTCATATTTTGATTTATGTATAGAGCAAGTTGGGGTGTGAATCTGTTATATTGACCTACTAGGCCCCTCAATGGGTAGATTATTTACTATATAAAATTCCATCAGGGTATCCAAGTCAGGAAGGTTTCCTAGAGGACCTATGGGTGCTTCCCTAGTAGGGTTATCTCAAAGGTTTGCCTCCCTGGGGATTATAATTTTGTTATGATAAAACTTGGGATTCCATTTAGGGATAGGCATGTCCTCTAGACTCATTTGGAGATATTCACTAGTTATAGAGTTTGAATCTCTCTCTGAATTGGAGGTCTTCTTTTCAACCACATTTGGACTAAATCCATAAAAGGAGGGTCCCCCAAACATTTTTAGAAAATTTTGACTTTTCAAAAAAGGTTATAAGTGTTATATATCAAAATGATCAGTGTGATGAGCTAATACCAATGGGATAGGTCTCCAAAATATGACTTTTGGATCAAAATTTTGTATTTTTGGAATATTTGGCCAACCAAGATCCGTAGGGAAATGCCCACTTTTGGGAATTTTTAAACCATGAAGAGTTAGGACTCAAAATTTATGTGAGAGGTGCAGAAGGATCTAAATAAGACAACAAAATAAATTTGGCAATTTTTGGAGTTTTCTAGACCATTTTTTTATTATTTTAGTGTAGATTTTCTCTATTTTTGGCTTCGAAAATAGAGTAATCATAAAACCAAAATAACTTTTTCGTTATAGCTCTAATTTGCATGATTCTCGATCCATTGGATGCAAAATCAAAAAGTAGATTTTTAGGGTTTGACCCCCAGATCAAGGATCTTGGGTTGATTACCCGAACAATAAAGAAATGATTAAAGTAGATAATATGATTATCTCTTTTTAAGTTTTATAGATTCAAATACACAATCAATAGAAATACACTTGAATACAAATGGTTATCTCTTTTAAAGATTTAAGTGTGAATTCCTAAGTTGTTTGTTGTGTTTCAAGATGTGTTGCTTTGTAATGAAAATACTTGTCATATTTTATTTTTTTGATGTAATACTCAAAAGTTTAAGTGGTTTTCACCTATACACTCATAGCTTGACAACCGTTATGGTGATTAATTCCATATTCTTTTAGTCATGTAAACCAATCTAAAGTATGGTGATGAATTCCATACCCGATCAGGGAGCATAAGTCCTTTTGATCCTCACCCATCACCTCGTGCACAGTGATACACCCCTTCGAATAGGGATGCATGCTATTTTGCATGGTTAGGATAGATCTTGGAGTCGGTATTGGAAAATAGAATAAGGTTCATAGGAATCAGTGGTTGGGAATGAAGTCCAACTCACCAACATTTAAGAAGATCATGGTGTGTGTGTGTTCCTTTTAAAAACTTTGAAATAAAACAATACAACATACAATGATGATTCACTAATATGCATGAAAGTATGTTTTATATTCAGACTTGATAGTATTAATAAAAGGAAACTACAAAATTGACACCCTATATGAACTTAGCCTCTTTTGGGTAAGTTGCAAGCAGGAAAACCAAGCAAAAAGAATACTGAATATTATTCATTTTCCAATTTTTCCTGATTTGATAAATGTGAAATGTATAAATATGATGTATAACTTTCACATGCACAAATAAGACAAGAAAACTTGAAATTTAAGCTAATTTGAACAATATAAATGCAAATTGAAGGTTAAAACAGGTGTAATTTTTGACCTAGAACTTATTGTTTTTGCAATTTTTTGTAGAAAACCTCTGGTTTTGTAACCATCCCACCAAGGGACGGTTAGCAGTTTGGGGGCCGTCCCTAGCAGTATCACCTAGCTGGCCATCCCACCCTGTTTCACCTAGTAGAAAAGGGTTTGTTTCTATTCAAAATGGTCAAAACCTGCAACCTACAAAACATAAAATGGAGGTAAAAATTTACACATTTAAAGGGGAGAGATAAATAATCTCAAATACCATGATCACCACTAAATAAGTGAAATTTACAACATCACCTTAAGGGCTCTTTATTGCAATGTGAAACAGATTAAAGCATTAAAAGGGAAAATATGCATAAATGTGTAATCTATTAAAATGAAGCAAAATGTGTAATAAAAGAGGTGGATTTCTTCTTGTATTCATTCACTCATAGATTCAAATAGGATTACAATACATCCCCTTTGAGGGCTTTACAATTTGATACATCTCAACATTACAATGTACAAGGGATCTAATCCCTTGAAAGGTTCTTAATGACATGCACTATTGTCCATCTCATATTCCCACACTTGAGATCTAGTCTTAGGCTTATATTTCTTGCCTCTTTAGCTCCTCCCTTCTGTATAGAATACCTACACCTACACACAAGGGATTGAAAAGGGGTTAATAGCATATGTGTTTGTGGAGGGAAAACATAGAAAGCATGTATATAGAAACACCAAAACTTATTCCTAATAAACCAAAATGCTTAAAAAATGATTCCTAACTATAGTATTGAATTAATAACATGATTTTGTAAAGATCTAAGCATGAATGAAAGGGAAATTGTTAGCAAAAATGTGACCATCCCTGGGTGAGCCAAACAGACCTGCAATCACAAAACTTCTAATTACCCTATCAAAACAACTCCAAATATCATCAAAATTGAACCATAGGCTAATCTAAACATTTCTAGAAGGTCTATGGTGGAATTAGATCAAGATTCCCTACTATTTTCTAACCATCCCTAATAGGTGCATCTAGCTACTGCTAACTGTCCCCAGGTGGGATGGTTATAAATTGGCTTAGATTTTTCCACCAATCCTAATGAAATCTAGTTCAAAACTGGTCTAAAGGTTGTGTTGGTAGATGGGGCCAAATTACTCCTCAATTTGGCTAGTTTGGAATGGTTTGAATCGGTCTCTAATGCCCCTGAAATCACCTTCATATGAAGAGGGTTTCAAGGTCAAAGTGAGGGCAAATTGAGGTTGCAAAATATGAGGGTAGAATTGGGTAGCACTTCATTTCAAAAATTCTTCAACTCTTCTCCTTGTAAATGGGTGAATACACCTCTTTTTATAGCCCAAATAGGGCATCTAGGGAAAAAGGGCAGTTTTTGGTATACGATGCAAGTGTCGCAACTTATCAAAACCCTTACCACGATTGGGTAGAAGAGGTTGCCCATTTGGGACCTCTAATTGGGAGTTCTTTGTCTCCATTATAGGCTTCCAATCAATTTTGTATGATTGGGCAAAGAATATGGTAGTAATTGATTGTCATTTCTCCGTCCCTTTGACTTTTGGGGTGTCTTTTTAGGGACCATCCCACCTAGGGAAAATTTTGGATGGCCATCCCTGGGTGGGATGGTCACCATTTGTGACTGTCCCTTGGTGGGATGGTCATAAGGATATGCCCCAAAACCACCCAAAACTACTAGTAACCTTCCCAAATGTGCTATGTAGCTATAAATTACCCTAGAGGGCTGCCCAATGGGGCCATATGGTGTCAATAAGAGTGGCACAAGTGGTGCACTCATAGTATTATCAGATTTATGCAATTTTAGTGTCTACAGTACCTATTTATTTACCCTATACACTTGGCGGTTGCAGTGACTTGCTATCCATGCAATCTGGTAAAAAGAGTAAATTATTGTAAGGCCATTTGAACTAATTTATTCATTTATGAATTGAAATGTCTTCACATCAATCCCTAAGAAGGCCATATGGTTGGACTTCTCTATGGTAATGAGGTGTCCACTTCATTCTTCTATGAATTTTTCATCACATCATCAAACATAGTGATTCAATATGTGCTTTAATTGAATTCCTATAATATTGATTTCCTAAGAAAGCCATGTGGCTAGACTACTCCACGGGATAGATATGTACAATTACTTATAATGGTTGAAATCACAATTGTAACAAAAATTTACCTTTTACATTTGTTATCGTCATGCAATGCTCAAGTAAGTCATCTTGGTAAAGCAAGTCATTGCTTTACTCAATTACCATTTCCTCATCGACTCGTTGCTTGAGGGGGTAGTCATAACTAAAAAAATCATAATCAAAATCAACAATTAAGCACTTAATCATGCAAATTGCGTTCATCCAAGAATCATTGCTAACAACTATCATAAGATTTCCTATTTGTTTTGGTAAAAAGAAAAAATGATAACTTAAGCAAACGAAATATGTCATTTGATCAAAAAAAATACATAAACACATATAATTCTTAGAATGCTACTTTTTATTCATTCAAAATTTTCATGGGTTACAAAGGTGATTCTCCCAATTCTTTTCATGAATATCAAACATCTTGATGACTTCTTTTGAGACTCCTCAATGAATGTGGGCTTGCGGACCACCGGTAGTTTATTCATTTTGTGATCTCCTACACCTATTTTTGAAGGCTTGCAAAAGATGGTTAGTTGGTTTGGGGCCTAGCTTAGTCAATATCCATAGTGATAAAAGATAAAATAACACGAAATAAAATTGTGTTGAAACATTGTAAAAATTGCATAAAACACTGTAAAACCCTAAAACAAATGATACCTATTGATTTTTTTGGTGTAGACCCACTGTAAGGTGAATTTGCAAGTTAGGAATTTAATTAGAACCTAGATTCATAGGTTAGGGGGAAAATTGGACTTTTGTTGACTGTGGGATCAAACTTTCTATCTGGATGGATGTCTAAAGTTATTCTTTGCTATTTGTATGGTGTGAAATTACTAGATGCAACTCTGGTATGATTCCAATAGAGTTTCTATAAGGTGATTGAAATATGAGAGAGAGGTAAAATGGGAGGGGGAACCCTCTATTTATAGAAAAATATGAGGTTAGGAGAGGGGGTTAGATAAACCAACCCTTAGAGTTACTCCATGTTGGAGTTAGGTTAGGGTTTGAATAGGTGTCAAGCCCACATGCCTTAGAGAAATATCTCCTCCTCACACATGTGAGGAAGAGTTAGGGTTAGCTAGGATTAGCTAAGTCCTAGGTTAAGTTAGGGTTTAGTTAGGGCTTTTGGAAATATCTAAAACTAACCTCATGGTGCACACATGTGTGGAAGTGTGTTTAGGGCTAATTTGACTTAGGACCCTAATTAAACTCACTTAAGTAAAAAAGTGCATTTAAGTGAAAGTCAATGATGAATTAGAATTTTAATTAACCTAATTAGGCTTTTAAGTGGAAAATGATCCCATGAGGTCCTAATTAGGTGTAGAAAATGGCTTAGGTGGCCTTAGGGGGCTAGTAGGTGGATTCCAAGTGAGTAGGAAGCATCCTGGGTGTATTTTACCTAGTTTTTATAGGTTTGAAGTCTACAAGTGACCAAGGTAGTCTATAGATGGCTAAAGTGGCCTATGATGGCCTACGAATACCTAGAAGCAAGAATGTACAACTTTTGGGTCCCTTTTTGTACTAGGATGTGTGGAACGTAGTTTAGTGAAAAAATATAATGTGTGAAGGAAGTGGAATGTGTGTGACCCAAAGAAGGATAGAGGAAAAGGACGAAAAAGATAAAATAATGGGATCTAATCAAATATATATAGCCACTTGAAGCATGACCATACAACATTGATCGATAGCCAAGAGAATAAGGGAAAAGAAGAAGGGAAAATAATGAGATCTAATGAAAGGTATGTAGCCGATCGAAGCGTGACCATACAACATTGATCGATAGGCAAGAAAAGAGAAGGGGGAAGACGAAGAAATAAAATAATGGGATATAATCAATGGTATGTAGCCACTCAAAGTGTGATCATACAACATTGATCGAAGGCCAAGAGAAAAGGTGAAAAGAAGAAGAAAAAAAATAATGGGATCTAATCAAAGGTATGTAGCCACTCGAAGCGTGACCATACAACATTGATCGATAGCCAAGATAATAAGGGAAAATAAAGAGGGAAAATAATGGTATCTAATCCAAGGTATGTATTCACTTGAAGCATGACCATATAAAATTAATCGATAGTAAATATAAGAATGGAAAAGAAGAAGAAATAAAATAATGTGATCTAATTAAAGGTATGTAGCCACTCGAAGCGTGACCATACAACATTGATCAATAGACAAGAAAAGAGAAGGGAGAAGAAGAGAAGTAAAACACAAAATACAGATGATGAATGCAAATGGATGATTGTGGATGCTATGCAATGATTTGTTGATTTTGTATAATATTTGCAATATTGTACTAATTTCTTGTGAGGGTAAAATTATGACTGCTTTGCTTTTATGACCAATGCAGGATGGTCCAAACATGAATAGAACAAATGTCTATTTCAAATTTTTGCTTCTAATTGATTAATGAGTACATGGTGACACTTGTCAAAACCATTTGAGTTGGGTGGCATGGATTATTAAAATGTATCGTTCTTTATGTAATCATTGTCGACATACATGAATGCCAGGATGACATATCTAATATTGTGCATGGCTCTCATAACTTAAAAAATATTTGATTTGGTATGGAGTTTATCTTGAGATAATCTTCAGTAAAAAAAATTGTAGATAGATGTGATATCCATGATTTGGATGTTTGATTATTTGGTTGTTTGTAATACGTATTTTGGATATGAATACCCCCTCAAGAGAGGAATTAGCAATGAGGTGAATAATATGGTGATATTACGATGAGTTGATTGATAGAAGAAAATTAATGATAATAGGTATGAAAAATTAGATGGACAAGAAGAGGGAAAGGTAATCTAGGTGTTGGAGTGAAATTTTGGTGATTTTGGAGTTAGGAGCTTCAATTCGCATGGTGGGGGGTGAATCAGACCTGAATTCATAGGGTGACCTATGAATTGGATCTAATTCACATGTTGACCTATGAATTAGGGTTTTTAGGTGTATTTATGCTTTTTTATGTGCATGGGGGATCATTTACATCGTGTGAGTTGGGGAGCGAGAAGTGAGTGATGTTTGGCAATGTGGAGCACTTGTAGTTTGGGGAATTGGACTCAGTGATGGTGAGGTGATAGATCGGTACTAGAAATTGATGTAGGGATCCACTGATAAGTTCTCGCTACTTGATTTTGTTAAATTTTTATTATTTCTAGAAATACGTGAGATGAGGTAGGGGAGGTTTTTACGTTGTTTTTGAAATGCATGTAAGATTTAATAAACATTGAAACACAAAGTTTTAAACAAGCCAAATGGGTATCTAAAAAAGTAATTAGATGTTAGGTTTGACCATTTTTTGCATTAGTTTGACCGATTTGCGGGTAGTGTAGTTGAGTGAGTTGACTTTGCTTGTTGGGAGCAAATGGGGTACTATTTTTGAGATGTGATTGAATATTATCTATAAAAGTGGAAAATGGGTATCCAAATGTGTGACTGTGTTTTTTTTTGCCCTCGTTTGGTGTGTGATGTTGATGTGTGCTATTTGGGTGTAAATTGGTTGACCTTGACCTCGATGTTCATGATCATTGGTGTGTTATTTTTAAAATCTGTTGAAACTTTCACTGTAAAGAGGAGAAATGGGTATCCAAAAATATAATTTGTTTTTGTGTGATGTGGCATTTGATGTGTTTTTGAATTTCATGCCATGAGGTGTATGTGGGTAAACATGAAATTGGTTGTTGGGAGCCAAATATGCACTATTTGTCAAATTTGTTTGAACTTTTACCATGAAATGGCAAAATGGGTATCCAAAAATATGACTATTTTTTTGCTTTGTTGTGTTGTATAAATTGTACCTGATTTAATATCTCAAAATACGTGATAACTTAAATGGATGATTTTGTGGGTGTTAAATGTGCTTAAGTGAATTGATTTTTGTATGTTTTGTGATGTTTGTCTGAAAGGAGGGGTGAATGGTTACCCAAAGTGTGTTTTGTTGTTGTTTATTAGTATTTTATTATTAGTATGTGATATACCATAATGATGATGTGTGTGACAAGTATTTGATTGAAATTGTATTAACTAAAATGAATGGAATTTTAGTTTGTGTGTGGAACTGACATGAAATTTTTTGTGGTGTTTATGGATGAAATAGGTGAAGAAGATTGAGTTGTGATATCGTGTGCGGATGATGAAGGTAAAATTGGAGGGGACCATCAAGAATGAGGTATATCAGAAGTGGTTGGATGTAGTATGGTTGAGAGGAGTTTGGGAGTGCATGAGCATACATGCTAATAGAGCATACATATGAGAATTATGAGAGAGATGTGATATGGATAGGAATACCTTACACTTTTTGATGGGTGAGATGATGATCACCTTGGAATATGTGTACAAGATCTATAAGTTACCCATTGAGGGTGTTCTAGTGAGGGTAGCTCCAGATGATAAGTAGGAGGTAGTGATGGAGCGTGCATTTGGTACACGGTGGAGGGAAGTAGATATTAATAATAGATTATGAGTATCTCTAGTGTTAGGACATGGTGTCTAATCACCAGTGTGTGACGATGGTGATGATCTCTACCTATGCACTACCAGATACTTCTGGGATGTTTTTTACCTAGAATATGTTGGATGTAGTGTGCAACATGGTAGAGTGCAATGTTGTGTTTGCATGGGCACCTACACTATTGGCCTAGGTGTACAGGGAGTTGCATTATGTAGTATGCACGGGATGAAAGGGATTGAGTTGAACTGCTTTACTACAAGTATGGTCATGGGGTCATATAGCTATAGATCAACCTTCATTATTACCCTATAATTCTCATGTGGAGGGAAATACTCACTTGTCATACACATTGAGATGGAGGACAGATGAGGAGAAGGGGATGAAGAAGTTTCATGAGGATGATCCTTTGTTTTGGAGAGTGAATTTTGGGGAGTTGGAGGCTAAGCATATTTTTTGAAGGCCCTGGAGAGGTGGGGTAGTATGGGAAAAGAATGAGGAGTATCTAGAAGCTATTCATCAAGGGTGATGGTTGGTGGGATAGTATACTCGGTAGGCTGAGTTCTTCCAATTTAGTAGGGTGATGCGATAGTTTGGTTTATTATATGATGTTTCAAAGGCACTTATCATGATTTATAGGTGGTGGGGTAATAGAGGGAGTCATATTGTAGTATTATTATGGACTAGTGAGAGGGATCCACTGATGATTATTCTAGTTGTGGACGATGCTGGTATGATATCATAGTATGATGCTTGGTGGGTGACTTAGATTTGGGAGGCATGTAGGGGAGTGATTGATCGATGGGTGTAGCTAGGTAGTGAAGTGCCTATAGTAGAGGGGCAGGTCATAATATGTACTTGATTGAGGGTATAGGGGGGAGTGATGGATGAGGTGAATATACCTCTTTGTCGATCAAGACAATGGTTGGGTGGCACATCTAGTGTGACTGTAGAGAGAGTGGTGTAGGCATCGGTATAAGGTGTAGAGCAACCTATGAAGGATCCCATAATGATGTAGGAGGTGATGGATGATGCTATATTAATATAGGTGCTGATGATATGATTGATCTAAGATATCTTGGTGACATGGGAGATATGGGAGAGATGCCCATTGAGGAGTAGGAGAGGTTGGATGCTAATAAGGAGGTTCTGATGTTGTGGGATAGGGTACATCAGTTGGAGGGGTAGATTCAAGAGAGTGAAAGAGGTTGGATAACTAATTTGGAGACATGGTATGGAGAGCACCATGGTTTGGAGGAGATATTGATAGGTGTGAATATGGTGAGTGACATTGAGTGATGAGGTTTGATGGAGAGGTTGGGAGTAGTAGAGAAAGTGTGTGTTATAGAGCGGAGGGTGTTAGAGCTATAATGCATGAAGCTACATGGGTGACTCACCATAGTGAAGATGAGGTACACAAATATGATAGATAATCTATGTCATTTGACTGAGGAGACTATGGTGCTAGGGGAGAGGTTAAAGGAAGAGGTTCATAGGAGGTATTACATGATAGAGACTAGGGATGTTGAGTGAGAGGCTCATTTTGCAAAGATAGTCGAGATGCGTGCTAAGGTTGAGTGGTAGTAGTAGTTGCAAGGATATGGTGAGTGAGTGAGGGTAGTCGAGCAGGTCCCTATAGATGTGGCTACAATTAGAGTAGAGATAGAGTAGTTGTAGAAGGGTAGTAAGGATGTGGTAAAAGGGATGAGGGATGAGGCAATGATGTGGTAATATTGTGAGATTATCTTGATGATGCATGGGATTTCACTTCCAGATTATGTTAGGTCATGATCAATGTCGAGATCAAGATCATGGGTGTAGATGCATTCTCAACAAAGTCATAAGAGCATGGCATTTATAGTATTGAGGCATGTGAGGATATATTCTCTTATAGTATTGCAAATAGGAGGTGTTATTCCAAGGTTGGGCAGGGTGGTAGGGACTATGGATACTCAAACACTAGGGGTAGTTGCTAGTCGAGTGGGGTGGCAGCGATGTGTGTGGTAGAGCAGGTGTGGGAGGCTCACGAGAAGTGTGGAGATAATCTTAGTTATTAGCAAGGCTAAGGTTGGTTTGTGATGATGTATTGTTAGTTTTTATTTATTTTGTAGCCTACAGGTATATGTGATTATGGGTTGTGGACTTGTATCCATTTTCTATCCTAGTGGTATTTTTTATTATGATATATATACCTATCATGTTATGGATATTATATATATTGTAGACACAAAATCCTAGCCACTTATCCACCATAACCCTTTTACACCATTCAATTGGTCATTCCATGCCTTTCCCGCCATCCAATGGCCCCTTTATCCCTTTCCCACAATTTTCCAACCCCTATTTAACTTATTTATATTTATTTTATATTATCTATATTTAAATATAATATTTTATATTATATTTAAATATATTTATTATAAAATATATCTTTATAAGCCAAATTAACCTTAGTCATCTGATCTAATCTAATCTTAGTCATCCATCTTCCTTAATCTGTGTCACACTTAAAGTTTAATATCAGCCTTTGGATCCGCTTTATTATTAGCCACACGATCAAAAGTGTTAGGCTAAACCCTAATAAAACCCTATGGTTGATAATAAATAGGAGAATTCTCAATGCTCAACCCCTGGAAAACTTGAATGTTAGAGCTTTAATTTACTTATGAGGCCTAACCTTGTTGAGAACTTATTTCTTGTGATTAGATTGTTCCCTAGCCTATCCTTCATCAAAAACCTAGCTTGCCCTAGGATTTTTGAATTCCAACCATCTTCGCATCCCACTTCTACCACTGCCATTGGCATTCATCCACCGATCCCTTTGCATTCCCCTAATCTGCTTCTACAGATCTAGCCCTAATCCGTAGGTGTAACCAAGCGCCTACCTCATACCATATGTGCAGTAGTGTGCTTGATACATTTTTAAGGTGCAACACCGTGACTGCCATCCCCACAACCACATACTAGATTTTACCACACAAGATCATCAGGCGTCATTGAGGCACCCTACCATTGATCTACAATGGGGAAATAGAACAAAAAAGTAAGTATTTTATGTATTTTTATTTGATGTTATTTATATTCTGCATGTTTTTTTTATTCAGATATGGGGTTTTTAGTTTGCATTTCTAAGGGTTCACACTGTGGAACCCTTATTTTTTTTGCTAATGAATTTACATTTGTAGTGTGTGCAGGATTAGGTAGCATTAATCAAATATTATTGAGTAGTTGTTGAAGCTAGAGTGCCTCTATTATGGATAACCAAAAGCCCACTCACCCTGTTGGGAACAAGATACATTGAAGACACTACCTGCTTTGTAGTTAGGGTTTCGAAGACCCCTAGCATCTGTAATTTTTATATCAAAATAATTGTGTTGAGCATATCAATTGTAACATAGGAGTTTCTCAACTCCCCCCATTAATTGAATAAAATTATATTTTGTACAATCTCTTATTCATTGGGTTATTTTACTTTCATATTTGTTTTAGTGTCATACTTTCACTTCACATATATGTGTTGTTATTTGATTTGAATGTGTATGTAAATTTTCTTTTTTGTGTGTTTATGTTGTGTAAGATATTGGTAAGTAGATATACCATGGATTAATATATGTGCATATGGTAGTGTGTAATAAAATGATATAACTATAGTGTATATATACTATGAAGTGATATAGAGGAAACGAATGTAGATAGATGTGATGATGTATGATCTAAGATAGATGTGATAATAGGTAATGTGATGGAAATAAATGCATGTAAAATAGATGCAAGGATGAATGTATGTAAAAGCTAAAATATGCAAAGGAAGCACTTGTATCATACCATAACCAATGGTAATGTTATCCATTCTGTAATCTTAGGGATGTAGGATAGTGTGGTGCATATTAAACAATTTTGACAATCATAGTTGTAACAATCAAACCTTATGAGAAACTGAACAAGATCTATTGAAAACTCATAACTAACCTAGCTAGGTCAATGTCTACCAAGGACCTATGTGTGCAAATAAGTGATGTTCATTTATCCATTTTAAGGGAGGTAGGACTAACCTATTGTAAACATAGTCAAAGTAGCTAGCTCATCCACAAGTGTGTAGTGATCTGTATAAAATAAGATCACTAATTTGACATATGTGTCACCACTTGTAAGTGGAAAGTAGGTGCTTAGGGCCTATAGATGGCGATGGAAATTATCCCATGATATTATGTTAAACCTAAGGACCAAAGGTGATGAAGCATAGCAATTTTGATTCTTGGAGGTTTTTCCTTTTGTTTTCTACCCCTTATTTATTGCTTGTCTTTTTGTGGTGATATTTTTTTTGTATGGGTGTTGACTTTTGTTTTCTACCCTTTTTTTATTTTTGCTTATGCTTATCCCTTTTTTTATCCCTAGGTTGTATGTTGATCATGCAAATGATAGGATGAGCAGGGAAAACCGTTTGCTAGATGGTGATATCTACGCAAGGTGTTATCTTCCCTAAACTTAAAATTTGTTTTAAAAATATGACCTGTTGTGAGTGGTCCTTGAGAGAATTTGAAGTAGACAAAGAAAACTATAGGGAGTGTAATAACCTATCAGCTAGAGGTTATGTTTGATTTATTGAACTAGTGAATAGTCAATAAAATTCATACTACATATCTGGTAATCCCGAGAAAGAGAGTGGATATCCAAGTGGTAATGCTAACAAGGGCATATGTTATTTCTTCTAGGGGTGAATTTCTATAGATGGAATATACAAACATGAATGAAATCATATAAGAAGTATGGATATATATAATGAATGTAGTGTGAGATGTAGGATGAGAGAATAATATGGACAAGAGGAAATATGTGTGATGTAACTAGATGATATTAGTACCAATGTCTATAGATAAATGCATGGGGTGATAATGATGAGAATATAGAGTCATGATATTGGTTGCCCCAAAATGTGGGAGGATGTAGTAAATAGGAGAAAAAGAAAATAAGCAGGAAAGTATATGTGGGATTGATGAGCACAAATAAACAATCCTAAGGAAATATGTAGAATTCCATGAAAGTGATAAAGTGTAACAAATATAAGAAGCTAAAGCAATGACATAGGTAAAAGGAAGAAAAAAAGGAGAAGAGGGGATGGGGAATCAGCATAGTAATTTAGTAGCTTGAAGCATGATCGTTCAGTAATGCCAATGAAGAAAAATATGAGGATATGGAGTGGAAGAAAATAGATAGGAATGAGCAAAGCAAAATCTATGTGAAATTACATGAATCAGGTCACGATTGACTAGGTGACATGATAAGGCAACTTGGATTTTGATGGTTTGTATAGTTGGATAGCTATTGGAAGTAGTGTGATGTAGAAGTCGATGAATCCTAAAATAGGATGGAGTGATGTACTAGCCAACAAGGAGGGCTTTAGAGGTGAGTAGGTGAGGGAGCTTGTTTAGGGTGTGAGTGAGTGTCGTGAAAAGCATATCCTGAATAATGGTTTCAAATATATGGTAGGAATTAATGTCATGCCCTGGATGATAATGATAGACACAAAATTGGTTTTCTTTGTAATCTCACAACTTAGGGCACAAGGAAACTTTAGGTAGTACAAGAAGGCCCTGGTGAAGGAGCTAGTGAAATGTTTGGGACAATGGTGCTAACCAAAATGACATAGGATAGACATATAGATTAGGTGGTGATGATCATGAAGGAGGTGGGGTAGGGATGGGTGGTCAGGTCATGATGTGAGAATCAGGTGTAGGTTAAATTCAAGAACAAATGGTAGACCTGCAAGAAGGCAATGTGGATCAGGCTATGGTAGAGCGACGTGAAGGGGGATGGAAAAAACAATGGCTCAAGTCTAACATAAGGTTGTAAAGGTGGGAGAGGATATGTTGAATATCAATAGGGGGTGATAGAATCGATGAGGGTGGGGAATAAGATTCAAGTAGGTAGATGGAATGGATATATAGGTGTGGGGAAGGGAGCAAACAAGAGGAAGGAGGATAATGGAACTGTTGTGTTGGTGGTTTGGTAGGCTAAAGTAGGAGGCCATGGAATAGAGATGGTGATGTCTAAAGGATAGGTGGTGTGGTGATGGTTGCAATTAGTGATGTAGATAGGATGGAGGAATGCACATGGAGGTGGCATGGGTGGCATACTAGTGTAGGAATAAGTCATAGGGTGAAATACCAATCAGCAAGGGTGGAGTTAGTCCTGCAGAAGATGCATGAGTGGATATATATGCTCTGTTAGGGGAAAAATATACTGGTGAAGACTAGTAGACTAAGAAGGGTGGTAAATATGGATCTATAGGGTCACCTATGGGAGGTGGGGATGATCTATATGTATGAGGGTCTATCGAATGGGAATGCTCCTCCTCATCTATGGAGGATAAGGAGACCTAGATATATCTTGAGTGGGGTGAATAGGAAGAATACCTACAGTGGGGTGAATAGCAATGAGGGGAAGTATGGTGATTAGAGTGTAATGATATGGAAATGTGATGTGTATGAACTTTGTTGAGTGGTCTAGCCAAATCAGCTAGAGGGACTGGTACTGGAGGTAATATCGAGAGATATTGTATGATGAAGGTAGGTGATATGCTGAATGTATGTGCTTGGGACAAAGAAAGATTTCATTATTGGTGATGAAAAACCTGTAAAAATTGAAATACCCACAACATATAGATGACATAAAGAGTACAATTAATTCTATTGTATAACAAAAAGTGAAAATTGTGTATGTAGTATTATGTGGATTGTATGGGTGATTTGAATCAAGACCATGTTACAATGATATTATGTATAATATATGGTGGTGTATACCTAGGTGATCTAGGCATTGAATGTGTGAAGGTGAATGATGTTTATGGGCTTAGTTTTGGTGAATCCTTTGAGATTTTCCAATCGATAGGCATCAATACCATATTTTTGTGTGACCATATTTGGACCTAACCAGTTAGGAATGAATTTGTTGCACTACTAACAGGGTTGGCTTGTAATCTATTGGTTTTCCTTGAGAACCGGGTCATCAATTTGAAATTTGTGTTGATGTACCTTACTATTGTAGGTATGGCAAAGGAAGTCTTGATAGACACGTGTGCTCAATGGTATGGATGCGACACTCATCCAAGAATGTTAATTAGTTAAGATGGGTTTGATATGTGGTCTCATCATTTATGAAGTCTTTCATGGAGACTCATAATGAAGGTATCTCAAGCTCAATAGGTATAATGGCTTCAATGCCATAGACCAATAAGAAGGGAGTTGCCCTAGTGGGAGTATGGATGCTCATACAATAAGCCCATAAGGCAAGATATATCTGATTATACCAATCATGATGGGATTTTATAATTATTTTCTAAAGAATAAAGAAAATGGTTTTATTAGTAACCTTGGCATAGTTGTTACCCTATGGGTAGTACGAGGTCGAGAAGCTATGGTGGATATTAAATTTGGTGCAGAGGGTGTGAACAATTTTGTTTTTGAAGGGCGTACCATTATAAAATATGATTTGAGAGGGAATACAAAAGTGATATATGACGTGGTCTATGATAAATACCATAATCTTAGATCCTATGGTTTGGAAGAGTGGGATGGATTTGACCTACTTTGTGAAGTACTAAGTAGTAGTTATTATGAATTTGTGATTGCTTGACAAAGAAGGTGTGATTTATTTTATGAGATCTAGATCCCATTGTGAGAAAGACCATATGGATTAAATTGGTTGGATAACTTGTGAAGGAAGGTGTATGAGGTTAGCATGTTGTTGTAATTTGATGCATCATTTGATATATTCACAGTAATAATGCTCTATTTTGGGCCAATAGTATCCCATTCATAAGATACATTTTGTGATAGCCATACCACTGAAGTGGCCACCACAAGTACCATCATGGGTTTCTTGTACTACCCATTGATATTCATGTGGTTCAAGATAATGCAAGAGAATACCATAATAGCTACAGTGGTACAAGATGTCCCCCAATAGTGTGTAATGAATGGTGCATTGTTTAAATGCTTGGTGTTGATCATGTGATAGATTGTAAGGTAGGAAACCGAATTTGATGTAATTATTAATTTATATAAATAAAGGATCATGTGTTTTAGTGTGGACAACATGAATGCCATCATCATCTATATGATGTAATGATGAGATAGCTAATTGGTTAAGCGTATGAACAGACACATGTGTCATGTCAAAAAGGGTATTTTGTGATATTAATGATCCTAAGGAAGCCATTGTGTCAAGGAAGCAATTGGAAGAATGCGAGGTGGATTCGATAGCATACCACTCAAATTGGGTGAGGATTTTTTAGGCAATTTGCTTATTCTATTGGAGAATGGAACAACAAAATTGGTATATCTCGTAGACTTGATTCACAATAAGGAGAGAATATCCAACAATGTGAAGGCATCGAATGTGTATTGAATGCGCCTACTTTATACCAAGAATGAGGGATTTGTATTCCACATTTTTTTTTGTGCAAGGAAATTCTAATTTGAATGAAAATGGAAGAGGATTTCCGTCCGGTGTAAAAATTACAATGCTTGCACCCCTAGCATGTGTATAGCAAGAACCATCAAAAAAAAATGTTAGGTCAACAGTTATCTCAGGTTCAACATACTCTTTGGAATTTGTAATATTAAATATGTAATAATTAGGGAGTTGGATTATGAGAGGGTGATTATCAGGTAATGGGATCTCAGCAATATGGTCTGTGATGACCTACCCTTTAATAGATTTTTGTGAAATGAATTCTAGGTTGAATTTAGTAAGGAGCATGATCCATTTAGCAGTACGAGAGTTATGATAACTCTTGTTCATCATGTATCAGAGTGTATTATCATGAGTGATGACAAATGTGGTGTGATTAATCATGTAATCATGTAATTGGGTGGTAAATACTACAACCAAGCACAAATTTTCAATGTATACGTAGCAGGTTTTATAACTAACTAGTTTACAACTAGTGTAGTATATAGATCACTCATGATTAAGTTCATTATTTTGGGCTAGGAGTGTGCCAAGTGTGAAGTACATGGCAAAAATATATAGGGTAAATGACCTTTGTGGATCTAGAGGAGATAAAACTAGTGAATAGGTAAGATAGGCTTTGATTGAATCAAAGGCTTGTTGGCAGTTTTCATCCCATTTGAAGGTGACCCCTTCTACAAGAGGTGATTAAATGACTTGCACTTATCTAAAATTTGTGTGATGAAACAGTGTATGGACTAAATTTTGTCTTACAAATTACATAATTGTTTGAGATTCATGGGTGGAGCCATCTTGAGGATGGCCTTGAATTTGTTAGGATCCACTTCAATACCTCGTAGAGAGATGATGAACCCTAGTATTTTGCTTGAAATGACACCAAAGATATATTTATTTGGGTTAAGGTGAATGTTATGCTCCAAGAGGTAATCAAAGATTTTGCGTAAATAAATGAGGTGTATGAATACTCTTTTGATTTTGGAATGAGATCATCGATGTAGTATTCCATAGTTTTGTTCATGTAATCATTGAAAATGTAAGTCATTGCACATTGATAGGTTACCCTAGTGTTTTTAAGTCCAAAGAGAATGATTTTATATAAAAATGTCCCCTAGGGGGTTGTGAATGAAGTTTTGTGTTGGTTGGCAAGATTGATTTTCATCTAATTGTATCCAAAAAAATCCATCCATAAGGGATATCATTTCATGGCCTATGATGGAATCAACAACTAAGTTGATGTTTGGTAAGAGAAATTTGTCTTTGGGAAAAGATTTGTTTAAGTCAGAAATTAGTGCATACATGAACCTCACCATAGGGTTTTGGGACTCGTACCATGTTAGAAACCCACTCAGGATAATATATGGGTATGATGAAACCTATATCAAGGAGCTTTTGGAGATCTAATTTTACAAGGAGAGCAACAGTAGGATGCATGCATCACAATTTTTTCTTGATAGGTTTGGCATCTTTGTCAAGCATGAGGTTGTGCACTACTAGGGAAGGATCGAGTCTAGGCATGTCCTTGTAGGACCAAGTAAAGACTCTAATATATTCCTTAAGGAAAGTGGTAAATGCAATGTACTCTTTTGGCAAGAGGCTAGTGACAAGTTTGATAATGTGTGGATTTTTAGGATCATCACCAATGTCAACGTATTTCACAGGAATGTGGGAACCATATCGAAGCTATTCAAGGATTAGGATAAGGTGGAGGTCATCGATAGCCTCTGGTACATCAAATTCATCATCTAGGCAGATGCATGTGTGGTGAACCCATGGAATTTGGGGTGGGATGGAAGGTGGAGCATTCATAGTACACAAGACATGGGATGAGAGTAAGAAATATTATGATGAAGGTGTAGGTGAAATATGTGGAAAGTTGATGATATTTTGATTGGGTGTGTCATCCCAAATTGACTAATGTGTATATCAAAGTTGAGAAAAGAGTTCTACATAAACCATATGAACTGAAGCCATGGGGTATGTAGGTGGTGAATATTTTGATGATGAATCAATAACATGTAAACATCATAGTAGGCTTAGCGGAGGGTGTACGATGACAAGTGGAGAACATGATCGAGTAATGGAGCGATGGATCTACCAATGCATAGACAATGATCTAGCTAAATGTATTGGAAATAGTGGGGGGATATCATGTCACATTTTGTATAGTGAGCATTTAGAGATAAAGTAGCAAATTGGCTAGTTAATTCATTGACACAACATAACAACATACTATTAGAGAAGGGAGTTTCTTGAAATAAGTTGAATGGAATAGTGATGGTCGAATGAGGAGATGGGCTCTCATCCATAATATCTATGTTGATATATTCCTCCAATGTGTGTGTTTGAAGTGGGGAAGGGTGTAAGGATATATCCTAAATCTCATCCTCAAGTGTGTGAATGATAGTGGGGTGGTAGCCTAAGCTAGACTTATCTGTAGGTAACTATACGTGGGGATTTATGGGTGTGCATAACCCTTGTTCATAATGTCCTAACCTGAATCCACACCAATGGAAATATCAAACATGGCACAAAATAAAATGGGGGTCACAAATATGATATAATATTACATAAAAGTTGTATTATGGTGGTGGGGATACTAGAACCAGGAGTGAGGAATCTAGTCCTGCATAAACAAAGTTGGTTTGGTTATTGGGAGGACCTCATTGCACAATAGTGCCAATGGTCAATACTAAAGCTGAAGGGTAGCTAAAATCTCACATGGATTGGAATGTAAGAGGTCATATGCAAGCATCACGAATATTATAGTCACCTGGACCAAATTTCATCATGAAGAGAGAGATACAAGGTGATGTACGAGGTGGTGAACAAGCTGGATAATTTGAATCAGAATATGAGGGTGAGAGCTAAGAATATCATATGGTGGTAGCAAAGGAGTGTAGCAGTTGATTATCAAGGTGAGAAGCTCATTATTCCTAATCATGGCATTCAATTTCTATAGATGGAATAGGATGATTTGCATGTGGGAATTATGGAGTTGGGTGAGTAGGTGTCGATGTTGAGCTACGAGATGTGAATGACCTAGGTCATGGGTGGAATGGAAGTGGATGTGTTTGAGGTGTAGGGAGGAGAGAAGGTTCCATAGAGGAAGATGGCTGATATGTGGTGGTAGGCCATGATGAGGGTGACAAAGAGGGTATCGACATAGTGGATAGATTTGTGGAAGAGGATGGTTGAGAAGGTGGTGGTGGCCATAGGGAATGTGGTAAAAAAGGAATGGTAGCAAGATTAGGTTTCATGATGGCTGGTGAAAGTGGTATAGACATTGAGTTGTGTGTTCATAATGGATATTGTGATAAGGAGGTTGATTTGGAGGGATATGTCGATGCTCTAATAGATTTATGAGAAGAAATAGGAAAGATTTGTGTAGAAGATGATGAAGATCCTAGTGCAATATTTATGATGTTATAGAATTTGAAGGGGTCCCTGTTAGTAGGAACATAGTGAACAAGTCCGTCATGGACATATTTGAGATAGTGTTGTAATGTATAAGGGACATGCTACATATCACTAATCCATGGATACCCGAGCAAGATATTATACTGCATCTCACCCTAAATGACATGTAATAGGATGTAAATGGTGCATATAACTAGTCGAATAGGTAAGAAAATGGAGCCTACTATGGATTGCATGGAACCATCAAATTCCTAAAGATCAAGTGATGGGATGGCAAAATGTGTTGGTATAATATGTAGGTGGTGTAAGGCTATAGTGGAAATGATGTTGATAGAGGAACTAGTATCAATGAGAACACACTTATAGGTGATATCATTGATGGTTGCTTAGATATGAAGAGGAGTGTCTACTCATTCACCTATGAGTTTTGTAATCTCATGATTGTGGAAACTGATAGAAGGATGAAGTTAGCATGAAATGTTTCCCATGAAGTTCACAAATGTGTCCCATCGAGTGTGCCGAAATGAAGCAAAAAAAAGATGTCATTTGATCAAACTGTAGCACCCCAAAATTGGCACAACTAAACCTTAGTAAAAATATAAAAATTTGAATTTTAACCCCAAACCGCCCGTTAACCGCTCGTTACCTGCTTTCCTCATTTTTCGTGCCATTTTTAGGATTGGTTTTGACTATTGGACGATATCGTCAATGATCAGATGAAATCATCCCAGATCTGACAAATTCGTCTGGCATAGAACGTCCAGACGATTTAGTCCAAAAACAAAATTTTCATAATTAGCTTCTATTTCAACAGATTCTCTAACTTGGTTAGAAAGCGTGTCTGTGTAGTTAGAGTCTCCCCCGTTGGAGATCTCCCAAATTGGGATGTTTTCCAACCTCCTAACCTCTCCCTAATCTTATATAAACTGGTATTTTCTCATTTTATCCCCCTGAACCCCCTAGATGATGGATTTCCCTACAAATTTAGTTCCTTATACATTAGAGCATTCTCGCACCATCATTTGCATTCTGTATTTCATGTTTTCTTGCAAGAATTTTACTATTTTTCAGTCGAATGAAGCTCGGATCGTCGCAGGCGATTACAGATGATTTCAGACGATCCTGTCACATATCTATGATGATCTCATACGATTGGAGGTGATCTCGACTGTAGTCCAGATTAAGGGCAATCAGAGCCCAGAGTTTGCATTTTATTATTGTTTTTCTGCATTTCCTTATTGTTTTTCTACATTATCTTAGTTATTATATTTTTGCATCTTGGAGTTCACCTAATTTAATATAAATGCATGATAAAGTCAAAATAAATTGTTAAATTCATGCATTTACTTTTAATTACTATCTGTATTTATCATTTAGGCAAATTTACTATTATTCCTATCATTTCCCCTTGCTTTTGCAGTTGCATTTTTGGTATTTTGTATCTGTTTCTGTGATTGCAAGTTTATGACGAATTCATCTGACGAAATCATCAAATCAATGACGATCTCATCTGATCTTAGAGAACCTACTAAGATCTGAGACAATTCTATGTAATTCTAGATGATTACGTATGATTTGAGATGATTTGGACTGCTACAAGACTCAAAATCTTCATCAGACATCCAAAATCAGGTATGTTATGTCCTATTTAGCATATTATCTATGTTTAGCATTTATTCATGTTTTTTGTATTCATAAAATTAGCATCGACATATAGATTAGCTTAGATTCATCTTGGCCAAACCTAGGAATTGAATGATTGAATATAAAATGAACACATCAAACCTATTATCAACCTAGGCGTGGAAAATGCCACTCAAAAGTTTCCTGGTGAACCCACCATTCGTCGAAAATTCACCCTTATACCCCTCCCCCGAGAGGCGAGACCTTCAAAGGGCCTCTCAGTCTGAGGTATTATTCCATCCTTCTCGTATCCCCATTCTGGGCGCTGATCCTATAGCCTGAAGGTAAGGATGCAAAAAATTTGGAGCGATACATTTTGGTGAACCAAACGTGAAAACTAAAAACCTTTTGAAAACAATCTAAGAAAAAAAAGAAAAAAATATAATAAAAACATAAATGCATTTAGAATCAAAGATTGCATATCATATTTAGATGGTAGATTATAATAAAAGACGAGTTGTCACCATTAATGTTGAGAATCAATTAGCAGCTATAGAGATTACTTCTATACTTAGAGTACCTCAAAAAAATGGGGTTCAACCTTTATGAGACGAACTTAATAGGAGATTGAATATCATTGAGTCTAGATCAATCGAACTTAGGCAAATCAAGAGGTTTGTCCTAGATAGAATCCTGGATCCTGATCAAGTGACCTTGTATCATGAGCTTCAGAGAGCTTGCCATAGGTGGTTAGCAGATAAAAGAGCCCTTGTGTCTTCCGAATTGTACACCTTTGAGGAATACCTCGATAATGCAGTTGTAGTACATAAATTTCTATCTTGTATAGAGGATCAAGAGGTCGTTCTTACAGATAGAAAGATATGGAATAGAGTTCCTAGAGCTATGTTATATCGAGAGTATTTCCATGAGCTCTATTTTTACAAGACAGAGTCAAAAGTAGATAACATCACCATAGCACACTTTGTTAAGTTCCTAAAAAACCATTTCCAATTTGAAGAGGAGCATTTCATGACTCCTGATGAACTTGATCCTATCAATGACATCTATAAACTATTTATAGAAAACTAAGTCATTCTTTTATTATTATTATTTCTTGCATTTAGTGTGTTGTTTGTTGTCTTTATAATCATAAAAACAAAACAAAAAAATAAAAATAAAAATAAAAACAAAATAAAATAATAACAAAAATCAAAACATTTCCTTTTAAGTATTGTAGTAGGTATATAATTAAAATATATACCTCCCAAATTTGTTGCAAATATATATATATATATATATCAATATATATTTGCTAAAATCTAAATTTAAACATAATGACTAGACTCAAGAATGGAAAACAAACTGAAGTAGAAGAAGATTGGTTAGGAAAAATAGTAAATAAACTAGATGTCCTTCCTGAAGACCCAATTCAGGAAGAAGGAACCCTAGACCAACAACAAGAAGAGTTTGGTGACGCAAATGAACAAAGATAAATTGTTAGAGAGGAAGGATCCTCATATCCTAGAATATCTCTGGAGGGAGTTATTACTTTTGAGAACATGGAACATTTCTGGAAGTTCCTCAATACTAATATTGGCACTCTTAATAGAGCAGTACATGTTGCGGGCCAAACAAGGTGAATGGTTTCCTATTTTTGTCACATGCCCGTGCATTTAATTATCAACCCAGGGAGCTTTGTAAACTTGCGAAGAGTCGGAATTAGGTTACTACAATACCACTGGAGGTGAATCTGCTAATCCTACGTTTGGGGGGTGTTCTTGAGATGGTTTTCAATCATTCCCACACTCCTCAATAAATTATGTAAGAAGAACATAATTTAAATCTACAGAAATAAATCATGTACATATTCTTGAAAATAAACCTACGACAATCACTGGAACTAGTAAACTAATGAACATTCCTATGAAAGCAATAAACTAATTAACATAAATAAACAAGAAGGAAATGGGGAAGAAATACTGGCTTGGAGTGGGCCCAAGCTCCAACAGCTTCTTCCCGATCGAACACGCGCTTTAGAACTTCTGTAATTGTAATATATTTATCAACGCATTACAATGTAACTCTAAAATCTCCACATATATTTTCTATATCTCTATGTATATTTTTAGAATGATCTACGTGTGTTTATATAACACACCCGTAGAACTTCTGTTACAGAAGTGGTTACAACAGTCGATTCTTCCCAGACTAAATTAGAACAGTCTGGTGAATGCAATCGATGTCTGGAATTCTATTTTGATGGCGGCATGTTCATTTTGATTCGTGCTTTGCCTGGCATCCATAAGACATTTTGATACGTTGGTGCTATCTCCAATTTAGCTCTGCATGACGCAGAGCTAGAACTGCACTAGTCGCTGCTGTCCACGTCCTTCGAGTCTGGTCAACGGGCAAAGAATCAATGGCACCTTTTGACTGCAGGGAGGTGCTCGCATTCAGTTGGCACCTTTCGACTGTAGGGAGGCGCTCACATTCAGTTGGCACATTTTGACTGTAGGGAGGCGCTCATCTTTGGTTTGGTGCCTTTCGACTGTAGGGAGGCACTGATATTCAGTTGGTGCCTTCCGACTGTAGGGAGGCACTCGTGTTTGGTTTGGCACCTTCTAACTGTAGGGAGGCACTGATATTTAGTTGGCGCCTTTCGACTATAGGGAGGCACTGGTATTCAGTTGGCACCTTCCGACTGCAAGGAGGCACTCGTCTTCAATTGGTGCCTTTTGACTGCAGGGAGGCGCTAGTATTCAGTTGGCACATTTCGACTATAGGGAGGCATTTGTTCCCTTGGTGCCTTCCTATTGCAAGGAGGCACCTATGTTCTCTACATTGACCACCAACGAAATAACGTGCCAGGTCCATCAAAAGGACCTCGACTATTCCAAATCTAACTAAATCAACTGCAATTACACAAAACATACTAAAAGCACACAAATTAGATAACACGCATAATTATATCAAATATCTATATAATAATTCATAAAAGTATGCAATCCTTATTATATAGCCGCATATTGATCAAAGAAATATGTACAAAATATGAGCATTTCTGGTGCTCATCATCCCCCCACGCCTAACATATGCCACGCCCTTGTGGCATCCAAATTGCAGGTAGCCCTTTGACTTTTCATCGTCGCCATCTCTTGGAGGATTCGGCTGCCCCTACGGCCCGAGTCTGTCTTTTTGTGCCGACATGTGAAGGTGTGGTTCGCCTTTGCCTATGGGAAACTGTGGCTATCAATTGTCCCCTTCTTGTTCTGGCCGCTATTGGTGGTGGTCTAGCCAGCGTTGTTCCTGCCAATTGAAATGCAACTTCGACAGCTTGCCAAAGGTCATTGTCTGGAGGTTTGACCACTGCCAGAGGGATATCTGAGTTATCCTCTCTAGAAGGCACTACTTGGGCCTTGTATAATCTGGCCACTTTAGGGGTAAGCCCTACATTCTCCTTTGTAATTGCGATGGCCTCCAATTGTGGGCCATATACTCCCCACCATTCCAAGTACCTCCTCATCATGGAAGGCCACCCTCGGGATGAACCATAGATGTCCCAAAACTGGTTGTCTTCCGTCGGATTGACGCAGATGCCAGAATCTCCTTTTATCCTTGAGGATGCCTTCCTGGCCTCCTTGGCTGCTTTCAATTCGTTGTGTAGCTACTCAAAATATTTTTGCCTTTCGAAAAACATCTGCATGTCCCATTCATCCTCCTCTGACTCGATGAAGGTCACTTTTGCCTTCTGTTGAGCCATCCTGGGCCTCTTTGCCTTGGCCTCTATAGAAAATGTGGTGGCTCGGACCGGGGTCTCTTCTTTCTCCTTTGGGGACTTCTCTTTACTCCAAAGGATCGGCTGTGCTACTATCTTCGGGGGTGATCCTTCATTCTCCTGTCTACCTGGTGTCGACCCCTCAGGCTCTTCTCCTTCTTCAGGCCTGGGGAGGTCCTCCGTGTCCTCTTGTCCTATCTATTGTGGGAGACCTTCACCCTACTCTATGTCACTTAGGACAATGATAGGGGGCCTCATAGGACTTCTTTCCTTTTCACCCCTAAAAACAGAGGAATCCTCCCCTGCCTCCGGGCTGCTCTGTTGGGCGTCCGATCGAATCTCCCTCGAGGAGAATACTCATTCGACAGATGTGGGAGAGTTCATTGGCACTTCATCTACCCAATCAGTCTGAGTGGCCACCTCTTGTCTTGCTGTTCCTCTGTCCTGGAGCACCTGATTTTCCTCCTGCAACTATCGAACCAGCTACTTGAGCTGAGCGATTCGTCTATCCCTTTCCTCCAATTCCATTTTATGCTGGTTCTGGCAATCTTCCAAATTTTGTTGTGCCATCTAGCAATCAGTTTTCCAGTCAAGCGCCTCCTCCAAGGCCACATCAATCTGGTCATTACCCCTAGAAGTTCCTTCATTCCATGGGCTCTGGTGCATTAATTCTCAAAGGGTTTGGGCAACAACATCTATCTCTGGGTCACTCTGTCCCTCCTCTATCGAGAGGAATCATCGTAGATGTTTCCTCCTGGGGATTGGTTCGTCCTCACCACTATCGAGTGGCGCTCCTTCCTCCTCATACTCGGGCACTGGGGAATGCCCTCTGTCCTCTACATCTTCGGGCATTGGTGACTGCTCTGCCCCTCCTAGAAAATAGGGTGATTCCAATTACTCGATGTTTACTATCTCCTCTGTAGGGGATGCTTCGCCTTGCCCTAATTCGACAACCACATTGTGTTGCTCTATTTTGCCGCCATCTCCCTCTGCATCATGGTTCTTTCTTTGTGCTTTTGCATGGCAGACCAATGCCAATATCAGCCCATGGTGGGCTAAGGTGGACGGTGCCCCCTTCTAGTACCGAGTCACTTCATCTTTCAGAGCAGTCACCAGGTAGAAGGGTATATTTATTTTCCTTCCATGCACTAGGTGATTGAGGAAGTGCACATGATTAATGTTTAGATGTGTATACTTCCCTGTGCATGTGAAGAATCAAGCAATCTGCTCGAACATCTTTCGTATATTCATGGGGAGACTATTTTTGAGTAACCCCTCCCTGTATATCTACACATTTCCTCTTGGCAATAGTATTTCGGTGTATAGCTTTAGCACTCCGCACTTGTATGCATATTCCCCCATGAGAGGCAATCCAGTCGCCTGTGATATGAACTCAGGGGTGACTGGAATTTCCACCCCTTGTACTTGGGCCGCATCGCCCCTCAAAGAGGTGGCTAATTCTCTAGCTGCCTCCACATCCTGGCCCTGATTGACCAGGGTGTAGTATTTGAGCCACCCCTCGGCTTCAAATTGGGTCTTCACTGCCCCTCTGATTCCATCAGTATCGCTGGGTTTGTTCTTTTTGATCGCGTGGTTCTTGGACCTTCCTCCCATGGCGCCTTCTGGTGCTATATATTTTTCTGTCCTTCCTTCTACAGGAAGGTGCCTTCTTATAGAAAAGACGCCTAACCCTAGCAGTTATGGAAGGCACCCTCTCATTGGCACGTGGTTCTGGCTATGGGGGGATATGATCTCTATGACGACGGTATTTTTTTGGTACTACGTATTTATAAATAATTATATAAATGATTTGATTTAGTATGCGCATACCTGATTCGACATTCCAGTTGTCATGGTAGCCGTTGATTTGTTGACTTGTGATACGAGGGAGGGGTGTGGTCATTTGATGTCACTGATTCGTGTGATGCTTCATTCTGCCCGAGGCATCCGGTACCTTCCCCATGTGGATGGTGCCCTTGTAGTGCCTTTCCAATGTTATCGGTGCTCTTCGTCGAACGAATGCACCTTTCGACTGTAGGGAGGCACTTCTGATTGGCTGGGAGGCACTTTTGCCTACATGCATCTTCCCAATGTGGGAGGTGCCTCCTTCTGGTTCGTGCCTTCCCGATGTTGGAAGGCATTCATCTTGATGAATGTGCCTTCCTGATGTTGGAAGGCATATTCGGTGAATGCGCCTTCCTGATGTTGGAAGGTGCCTCGGTTGGATGAATGCGCCTTCCTGATGTTGGAAGGCACCTTCGGCTGGATTTTTTTTTTTTTTGATTTGGTGCCTTCCTACCATGGAAGGCGCCTATTTATTTTATTATATATATATATATATATATATATAATTTTTTTTTTTTTCTTTTTCTTTTTTTTTTTCTTTTTTTGAACTTCATAGGTGGAAGGCGTTGTCTTCCGATTTGGCGCCTTCTAGATGCAGTAAGGTGCCTTCTTCTAGATGGGTGCCTTTTGGGTGTGGTAAGGCACCTTCTAGATGTAGTAAGGCACCTTCTTCTGGTCTTGGCACCTTCTGACTGTCGTAAGGCACCTTCTTCTGGACTTGGTGCCTTCTGACTTCCGTAAGGCACCTTCTTCTAGACTTGGCACCTTCTTCTAGACTTGGCACCTTCTGACTACCATAAGGCGCCTTCTTCTAGTCTTGGAACCTTTTGGATGCCATAAGGCACCTTCTTCTGGACTTGGCACCTTCTGACCACCGTAAGGTGCCTTCTTCTAGATGGCGATTTGACTGGAAAAAGGGTGATCAAGCCTTCCTAGTTTTTATTTTACGTTGCCCAGATTCTACCTACGAGCCGGTGTCGGAATGCTGAGCCGAATCAGGCCTGGTTTCCCAGATACCTATCCCTCGTGCTGTCAGGTCCTCCACCTACAAAAAGAAACAAAAAAAAGGAAAATAAAGGCATTTAGACGCGTTTTGTGCCTATTAGGCCTTGGATTAGGATGCCTGTAGCTTGCATGCGGGCGTCATCCCTACAAAAACACACATTACAAAAAAACTATATTAACTAAAAAATTGGGTGAGCACTTTCATGCCCACCATTTCACCTGTGAGAGTTCGGTCCAGATCTAGCAAGATGGGGTCTCCCCCACGCCTACTCTGGATTCCACCTGTAATGTTTTGAACGTATTATAGGGGAATAGTCGGTGGCCATTGACTGTGAACATGGTGTTGCTATCATCAATGGTATTAACGTGCACCACCCCATTCCTAATGAGATCTGCCACCTCATACAGCCCCATCCACCTTCGCATAAGTTTGCCCTTCCTTTCTTGGAACCAAGAATTGTACAACAGTACCCATTCCCCTACCTGGAACTTCTTCAGCTTGATGTGGTTATCATGCCACTTCTTCCTCTGCTTTTGTATAATCTCTGTCATTTGCAAAGCATCTAGTCGTATTTCATCCAACTGATCTAGCTGGCGAATCCTCCAATTTTGAGCTTCGTCCAAGCTCAAATTTAATTCTGAAGCCGTCCTCAGAGTTTTGATTTTGAACTCGATGGGAATCATTGCATTTTTCCCATAGACCAGTTGGAAAGGTGTGCATCCTGTGGTGGATTTCCACATGGTGTTGTATGCCCAAACTGCCTCGGCAACCGTGTGGCCCAATATTTCTTGTGTTGCTGCACGGTTTTGGTTAGGATGTTTTCTATCTCCCTATTTGTCACCTCTACTTGCCCGTTCACCTATGGATGGTAGGGCATGGTTTTATTGTTCCAAACTCTATACTGCTCCATCAGCTCCTCAATCAATTTGGAGGTGAATTGGGGCCCTTGGTCTATTGTTATCTCCCAAGGAACCCCAAATCATGTGAAAATATGGGCAAATAAGAAATCGATGACCGTTCTTTCCTTTGAGTCCCTTAATGCCTGCACTTCCACCCATTTGGTGACGTAATCCGTGCAGACCAAAATAAACCTCCTTCCCATCGAAGGTGGATTGAATGGTCCCACGAAGTCCATGCCCCATTTATCGAAAGGTTCCAGGTGTACCTGGGGCTGCAGGGGCATTTCATCCCGGTGGGTTGGTCTACCCATCCTCTGGCACTCGTCACACTTGCTGGTATACGCTGCCATGTCTTTGAACAGAGTGGGCCAAAAATACCCAGCCTACAGGATTTTGTAGGTAGTTCGTTTCCCTGCAAAGTGTCCTTTGCATGGCTCATCATGACATGCCTTGAGCACTTCTGAAAACTCTTGTTCTGCTATGCATCTTCTTATAATTTGGTCCCGTCCTATTTTAAATAGGAGACCATCCATCCAAAGGAATGATGCGCTCTTCTATATGACTGCCTACTTTTCTCGATAGGAGAGAGCAGGTGAGGTCCTTCCGGTGGCCAAGTAATTGGCTATGTCTGCATACCACGGAGTTTGTTCACTAATAGCGAATAGATGTTCATCCAAAAACTGATCTTCCACTGCTTGATGATCTACTGGTATCAATCTGGATAGAAAATCTGCCATGACATTGTCCTTGCCTAGTTTATCGACTATAGTGATGTCGAATTCCTGCAATAGCAATAGCCATCTGATAATTCTGCCACCAATGGCCGGCTTGCTCATCAGATACCTGATAGCCGCATGGTCCTTATGGACGAAGACCTTGTATCCCGTTATATAGTGGCAAAATTTGTTTATTGCATGGACAACTGCGAGGAATTCTTTTTCTGTCATTGTGTAGTTGAGCTCTACTCCCGCCAAGTTTTTACTAACATAATAGATGGCATAAAATTCTTCGCCGTCTTTCTGCCCAAGGACTGCTCTGATCGCACCGTTAGATGCATCACAGTAAATATGGAATGGTATGGCCCAATTCGGTCCTCTCAAGACCGGTGCAGATATCAATTTTTCTTTCATTAATTGGAACGCTTCTTCACAGTATCCCGTCCAATTGAACTCTACGTCCTTAGAAAGTAGGGTGTGCAGTGGTTTGGCAATCTTACTAAATTTGACGATAAATCGTTGATAGTACCCGACTGATCCAAGGAAACTTCTTACCTCCTTCTGCATTCTAGGGCTAGGTAGGTCTCTGATGACCTCAATCTTCCTCTTGTCTACTTTTATTCCTTCTGCAGAGAGGTGGTGTCCCAACATGATGCCTTCCTGCATCATCATAAAACATTTTTCATTACTTAGGGACAAATGATTTTCCTTGCTCCTGTCGAGCACTCTTTCTAGATTTGTCATTGCATCTTCAAAGGTTTCTCCATAGGTGGTGAAGTCATCCATGTATACTTCCACCCCGTCTCCTATCATATCAGATAATATGCTAAGCACCACCCTTTGAAAGGTGGTCGGTGTGTTGCACATTCCAAAAGGCAATACCTTATAGGCAAATGTTCCCCATGGACAGGTGAACGTTGTTTTATCTTGATCTTCTTCCCCTATCTGGATCTGGTTGTAACCACTGAATCTATCCAAAAAGGAGAAGTATTTTCTTCCTGAGAGTGTGTCCAAGACCTGATCGATGAACGGGAGTGGGAAGTGGTTTTTCTTAGTCTCCTTGTTCAACGCCCGGTAGTCCACATAGATCCGCCATTTCCTGTTCTTCTTTGGGACCACCACTAATGGTGATACCCATTCACTATCAAAAATTAGATATATGAGTTTGACAGCCAGAAGTTTGTGCAGTTCTTATCTGACAATGTCTTTCATTGTTGGGTTCATCCTTCTCTGTGGCTGTTGACTAGGAGTTGCCTGGTCATCTAAATAAATCCGATGGGTACATATTTCTGGGCTGATGCCATGCATATCTGCGTAGTCCCATGCAAATGCTTGCTGGTGTTTTACTAGAAGCTCCTCCAATTTTTCTAGCTGTATGGGCATCAACCTGCTATTGACGTTTAATGTCCTCCCTGGCCCAATGTGTATTTGTCGGATGTGCTGATCTTGGGCACCAGTCAACGGTGATCCAGGTGTGGGGGTGGATGATTCTCCATGGAGAAACTCCATGATAGCACCATCCTCATCCTCTTCTACCACCTCCTCCAAGGTCATCACCGGCTGGATTATGGACAACTCCGTAGTTCCATTCTTGGTGATCCTGGGTTCTTCTGCCGAGTCCATAGACTGAGCTGGCGGTGAAATGGTCAGCCTTTTGACATTTTGCCCATTGGAGATGGTCATTAGCCCATCCCGGTAGCTGATGTAAGTGTCAGCTGTTGCCAGCCATGGCCTCCCCAAAATGAGCGGGTAACCGCCCAGCCTGGTCTTGGCCTGCAAAACTAAAAAATCGGATGGATATTCCCATGCACTGACTATTATGATCACATATTCCAGCATCCCTTCTGGTGATACGGTTGATCGATCGGCTAACTGCAACACTGTCGTGGTTGGATTCAAGTTTGTGAGCCGCAGCCTCTGCATGGTCTCTTGAGGCATCACGTTGATGGCTGCCCCAAGGTCAACCAGTGTGTTGGACAGGGAATGCCCTCCAATTTTTATGGTTAGCACTGGGCTGCCTGGGTCTACATACTTCGGATGATGTGTTCTACCCATCATTAGATCTGCTAGTTTACCCATGACATTGATAGTCTGGGTAACTTTCCATCCCGGTCTCCTTAGACACATTTCTCTAATTGCCTTGGTGTAAATGGGGACATCTCGAATTGCTTGAAATAATGGGATTGTCACCGTGAGATTCTTCAATCTCGACAAGATGTCGAATTCTAGCTGGGTTGTTTTTCTTTGTTCCTACAACCGGCTAGGAAATGGAGCCTCCGCTCTCTCAAGTGCTTTTCCCTCTTCTACCAGAGGTGTCTCCTCAATTTCTTCCTCCTCTTCTACCAGTGGAGGAGTTTCTACCACTTCTTCCTCCTCTTCTACTAGAGGCGGTGTCTCTACTCCTAGCTGCCTACCTGATCTAAGCTGAATATTGTACATATGGTACATCTCACCTTCTACGTTGTATGCCGGCTGATTTACTCTATTGTTCGGGTTTGCTGTTAGTTGTGCTGGTAGCTACGCAGGTCTTGCTACTGGCAACATTGGTAAGTTTTTTTGGATGTGAGCAGGAGCTGCATTATGTGGAGTCTGATTCCATGCATTGTGGCCTCTCCACTACTGCCCAGGATATGGATATGGCATCCATGGCTGCTGATTCGGGAATGTTGCTAGGGGTGCATTCGTCCAGGGTGACGATCCCCACCACCCCATATTAGGTGGTTGAGGGGGTCCTTGGTGCATGTATGACCCTCCCCCATATGATGGCATTCCAGTTGGTATATTCCCCATGGGGGGCTGTGGCCAACTCTTCCTATTGCCTATGAAGTAGGCTTCCATGTTCTCAGTCACTTCCTGGTTACTGGGTAGTTGTGGGCACAATCGAGTTTTATGATTCAGCTGGCAAAATGTGCATATTATGACCTTGTTTTCTGGGCATGCATTCTTTGCATGCCTTCCTCTGCATTTTGGGCAGAAATAGGCTAATGCTGCATCATTTTATTGTTTCTTCTTTTCTAATAGCAGCGTATCCATCTGCAGTGCTAGAGATGAGAGCATTTCGCTCTTCAAATCCTCCAAAATGTTGCCTATTTCTATTTTGGTGACTGAAGTAGTCACCTTCATGGTCCTGGCGGTGATTTTGCCTCGCCTTCTTGAGTAGTTATAGCATAATTGTCGGATGTCATCCATAGCATGCTGATAGACATCACCTCCAGAGATCATGTTGAGAGCCTCTAGTGACTCATTGGTAAGTCCCCTCAAGAAGATGCTTTTGAGGGACTTATCAGATAGCTTCGAGTGAGGGGACCGTTGAATATTAAAGGTGAATCTCTCCCAATACTCCTTGAGAGACTCATCTTCTCTTTGTGTCATGCTCAGGACCTCCTCCCTGGAGTCTCTTGCTCTCCCGAAATCTTGATATTGCTCTAGAAAGAGCGTCTTCATCTGGTCCCAGATGGTGATGTGTTTGTCTCCCATATCGATGAACCATCACAGAGCTGCATCGTCTAATGTAGAGGGAAATAATTTCAACTTCTGCACGTTTGATTTGTAATCCACAGACCTGCATAAAACATCAAATTTGAATAAAAATAGGTCAGGGTCCTCAGTCGGGTGTCCTTTGAAGGATGGAAGGTGAGTAGGGGATATGTTTTTCATTTTGGTATCTCCTACTCCCTCCTCTATTGGGAAACTAAAGCCAGATGATACTTCATCATTATCTACCATTTTTTCAAGAAATGTGGTTTCTAATGCAGTGTTTATGGCCTTCTAGTCATTTAAAACTTTCTGAGTCAATGCTCTAAGGTTGTCTGGCGAGATTGTCTGATCCTCCACAACCTTCCACAACAGGGCTTCCTCTAGAGGAGTCCTATTAAATAGGGTATTTGTGATGATTCATTCATCCCCTTGTTGATGGGATGATGTGGCACTTTGCACAAAGTTTGGTTCCTCACTCCAATGGACTATTGGCAGGTCGGGCGGGTCTAACTCAAATCCAAAATGCTCGGCTAACTCAGGTCCTGATGGATTAGTTCTTATAAAGCGACCGTCAGGTCCTCTTCTTCTTGAAGAACTCATACAAGGTTAGATAGAAGGTTTCAGGGTATTGTAAGTAATCTAATTAAGATGCTTCCCCAAAAATGGTGCCAAAATGTTGCGAGCCAAACAAGGTGAATGGTTTCCTATTTTTGTCACATGCCCGTGCATTTAATTATCAACCCAGGGAGCTTCGTAAACTTGCGAAGAGTCAGAATTAGGTTACTACAATACCACTGGAGGTGAATCTGCTAATCCTACATTTGGGGGGTGTTCTTGAGATGGTTGTCAATCATTCCCGCACTCCTCAATAAATTACGTAAGAAGAACAAAATTTAAATCTATAGAAATAAACTATGTATACATTCTTGAAAATAAACCTACGGCAATCACTGGAACTAGTAAACTAATGAACATTCCTATGAAAGAAATAAACTAATTAACACAAATAAACAAGAAGGAAATGGGGAAGAAATACTAGCTTAGAGTGGGCCCAGGCTCCAGCAACTTCTTCCTGATCGAACACGCACTTTAGAACTTCTGTAACTGTAATATATTTATCAATGCATTACAATGTAACTCTAAAATGGATTAAATATCTCTCTATCTCCACATATATTTTCTATATCTCTATATATATTTTTAGAATGATCTGCGTGTGTTTATATAACACACCCGTAGAAATTTTGTTACAGAAGTGGTTACAACAGTCGATTCTTCCCAGACTAAATTAGAATAGTCTGGCGAATGCAATCGACGTCTGGCATTCTGTTTTGATGGTAGCATGTTCATTTTAGTTCGTGCTTTGCTTGGAATCCGTAAGACATTTTGATACGTTGGTGCTATCTCCAATTTAGCTTTGCATGACGTAGATCTAGAACTATACTAGCCACTACTGTCCACGTCCTTCGAGTCTGGTCAACGGGTAAATAATCAGTGGCACCTTTCGACTACAGGGAGGCGCTAGTATTCAGTTGGCACCTTCCGACTGCAGGGAGGTGCTTGTTCCCTTGGCGCCTTTCGGTTGCAGGGAGGCACCTATGTTCTCTACATTGACCCCCAATGAAATAACATGCCAGGTCCATCAAAAGGACCTCGACTGTTCCAAATCTAACTAAATCAACTGCAATTACACAAAACATACTAAAAGCACACAAATTAGATAACATGCATAATTATATCAAATATCTATATAATCATTCATAAAAGTATGCAATCCTTATTATACATCCACATATTGATCAAAGAAATATGTACAAAATATGAGCATTTTTGGTGCTCATCAGTACATATGGACAAGGATCAAATTAGTGACACTCAAGCAACCCTATAAGACATATATCACACACGCACTAATCCCTTGTCCTTCGTTGATCAAGAAAGTGATCAAGTTTGACCATCCAATTTGGATATGGACGCTATAATCCAGAACATGCAACAACAACAGGATACCCAACCACCTAGAGTGCCTGTTACCAAGCCTAGGGTTATTCCCACACAAAAGAAACCATCATTCACTTCTCTATTTCACCAAGTTATTGATCAACATACCTCAAATCAAAAAAATCCTAAAACAAAACCAAATACCAATTTCCAACAATCCGAGGTACAACATAATGCTACAACAAATCTTCTTCATAATACTCTTCCTACCAACCATTTGCATAACAACAATATAGCATCTAATCCTTACGTCATGCCATCCTACACTCAAAAATCCCATACTCATGTACCACCAAACCAATATGGTGGACAAACTGGTAATATGGAAGCCATGGTGAAAAATTTAGTCTCCCGCATGGACCAGATAGATCCCTACCGTCCCTCGTACAATTATTAAGAGATGTGTAGTTAGTCTCTAGATCCTATAGTTGTAGCACAACCATATCCTAAACACTTTCCTATGCCTATCTTACCTATATACAAAGGAACTGAAGATCCCATAGAGCATCTTCATATGTTTAGGATAGTGTGTCATGATATATCACATGATGATTTGTTATTACTAAAAATGTTCCCAAAAATTTTAGGAGGGATGGCATTAGAATGGTATTATCAACTACCCACTCATTCTTTGAGAAATTTCGAAGAAACCACCGAGTCTTTTGTGCATCAATTTAGTGCCTACATTGAAAGGCATGTAACCATTAAATATTTGTACAACCTAAAACAAGACAAAGATGAATGTTTTGCTGATTTCCTAGCTCGATGGAGACAGTTTATAGAAAAATTGCACTTTGTGTTACCTTATCGGGAAATGTTGGATATCTTTATCAATAATCTACAAGAACAACTATCCTATGAGTTATCAATTGCTACCTTAACCACCTTCGATCAAGCTATAGATTTAGCTCGAAGAGTGGAAGATGCTCTTGTTAGGAGAGGTCAAATTAAAAAGAAATATGATGAGAAAACATCCAAAAATCAATATAAAAATAAACAAGTTGTGGGCGATGGAGTCACTGATAGTAGAAATATCACTACTGTTAATGTTGTGAAAACAACAAAGAAATTTATACTAAAACCTCCTGATAAACCACCTCGAGAATTTACTAGGTTAAATCAACCTTTATCAACCATTCTCCCATAATTACTAGCATGAGGATTGATCCAATTACCAAATATATGGGAACATGATCCAACTATACCCAGATACAGAGCTGATTTACACTGTGATTTCCATAGAGGACTTGGACATGCTACCAACTCTTGTAAAAGATTAAAACATAAAATACAATATTTAATTGATAAAAATGAGATGGAGGTGCAAGCCTTTCAACCTAAACAAAATCCTCCTAATAATGCTCAAAATAACATCCCCCAAAATTAGAATTAGAATGCCAATCAATCATTGGACATATTTCAACATCCTTTACCAAAGCATGGTAAAGAGGTGGCTAATCAAATTGAGCATCATAATGTTCCCCCTCCTACCCGATATGTAGGAACTATTAGCGGACATTTACCTGCTCACGATCCGCAAATCTTTGACACAAATTTATCCCTGGTTACGGCCAAACCTCTACATAATATTCGAAAACTTGATAATAGTGATACCGAATACGAGACTGAAAGTGACATGGAAATCACCTCCAATAAATCGAATAGTTCTGAAGATGAATCAGATCCTATTCAACCTATCACAAGTTCTATGGTTCCAGAAGAACCATTTCCAAGAAGAGTCACTACTCGACCATCGTCTCACCAATTACTTTCTAATGAACAAGCCATAAATGCTAGACGAAGACCCATTCATCATCTGCAAAATAATATTGCAGGTACCATCGGAGTTGTTACTCGAAAACAGGCTCAAAAATCTCAACAAGATCAGACTCAGAACGATGGATCATCCATTTTATTTGAAAAATCCCAATAAAGGGAATCATGCGCCTAATGTTCAACCTAAACCTCCTTATAATATTAATGAACAGTTATCAAATACTACAGCTAGAATTTCCCTTTTGGAACTTTTAATATCTTCTTCTACCCATAGGGATGAATTAATGCTCACATTAAGCTAGATGATGGTACCACAAAATATTCAACCTAATGCCATGTCCAATACTATCATAACTCGAGAAGTCAATTGTATTGACTTTCGGGATAGAGATATACCACAACATAGTTTACATAAGGATAACCCCTTATATATTACTGCCCTAATTGGAGATGTAGCAGTTAAACAAGTTTTGATTGATAATGGTTCATCTTTAAACATATGCACTTTTGACTTCTACCAAAGATTTGGGTTTAGAAGTGATGAAATGAAAATAACTGATATGATTATAAAACCATTCAATGACAAAACACAAGAAACGTGTGGAGTTATCACTATTCCATTGCAAGTTGGCCCAAGAACCTTAGACACAACCATATTTATTATACATTGCCCTACATCGTACAATATACTTTTGGGTCACCCTTGGATCAACGCGATGCGAGCTGTTCCTTCAACTTTACATCAGTGTATTAAATTTGAATTTAAAATTTAGTTGGTTACCATTCATGGTGATCCCAGACCCTTTGATATGTGTGCATTGGTAGAACCTTTTGGAGTTCAATTTTGCCCTACTCTATCATCCACACATCCTGATTCTAATCATCCGTCTAAACATGTGAAACACACACTCATAACATCATCTAATTTTCCCCCACAAACTGCACCTCTACATATAGTTCAACCATATTCCGAACAAACCACATTATAACCTCAAAAAGATCCTAAACCCACAACCAATGCTTCTTATTTTACTCCTATAACTTCCATACCTTTAGACCCATCCATCGACATCTCTACAACATCTACGCCTATCAAAGGCATGTTTTTTGTAGCTAAAAACATAGGAAATGATCCTTCTACCTCTTATGTTCTTACTGACGAGCTCTTACCTGATTTATCTAAAATTATTGTATCAAAAAAAACAAACGTTGCTATGCAAGATTCCCACATTTTAAATAAATTGCCACCCTCTCCTCGTACCTTGGGCCTCCCATAGCCTGTGGGAAGTATCTACCAAGTTGGGAGATGTGCTTTTATTTATAAGGGATATGACTGGGGAAGAATACCTAGAAACATCAAGACTCGTTATGATGGGTATTCTCAATGTTATTTTTCTAATGAGTATGTTAAAGCTAAACCTATAATGCTTAGATTGGGCTATAAAGGGAAAGGTTTGGGACCTTCCCAGAATGGTATGAAAGAACCTTTTGAGGTAGAACCATGGCCTGCCTGATGTGGTGTGGGCCTATTTCCTAGTATAGGTCAGCCCTTCCCATTTGAGGATGATGACCATCTCATATCTTACCAAGATTATTTGGATGAACACAATGCTTTGTGTTTAAGGAATAACCCATTTACATGTAATATGCTATCCATAACTTACCCTGAGATGATTGCTAAATCCAACGATGAGTTGGAGGGGGATATCTTCCATGATGTCTCCGTTGAAGAATTGTTACATAACGGATTTTATTTCAATGGCTCTATACCTAGTATAGCCCAGCTTGAGGCCATGACTCCTCAAGACGAATTACCCAAGCTAACCTTGGAATAATTACAAGAATTAGGTGTTTCACCCATCCCATATAATTTTGAGAGAGATCTACATATGGAAGTAGAAAACATTATAAAAATTAACATTGGAACCGAAGATAACCCTCACATAATGAACATTGGATCAAAATTGAGCCAAGAAAAACAAGATAAATACATTTCATTCCTTAAAGAATATGAAGACATTTTTGCTTGGACATATGAAGATATGCCAGAATTAGACCCTTTTGTAGTTATGCATCACCTAGTAGTCCATCCGGATGCTAAACCTATTAAACAGAAACTTAGAAAAATGCATCCTAAAGTGGCCTTACTAGTCAAAGGAGAATTAGAAAAACTCTTGAAGTTTATTTTTATACAAGCCATTGATTATACTGAATGGATCTCAAATGTAGTTCCAGTAACTAAGAAAGAAACTACCAAAGTTAGGGTTTGCACAAATTTTAGAGATATTAATGTTGCATGCCCTAAAGACGATTTTCCTCTTCCCAACATGGATCATATCATTGATTTTACTGTTGGGAGTGGAATGATATCCCTAATGGATGGATTCTCAGGTTATAATCATATCAGGATAGCTCCTGAAGATCAGGCTAAAACAACCTTTATTACCCCTTGGGGAACCTTTTGTTGAAAAGTGATGCCATTCGGTTTAAAGAATGTAGGTGCAACATATCAACGAGCCATGACTTATATCTTTCACGATATGATGCATGATATTCTACATGATTATGTAGATGATATTATAGCTCGTTCCATCAAATAAGATGATCATTTAGATGACTTGAGAAAAGTATTTGATCGATTAAGGGAATATCTTATCCGACTAAATCCAACCAAATGTATATTCGAAGTTAAGTCCGATAAATTATTGGGGGTTATAGTTTCTTTACATGGCATTGAAATTGACCCTCTCAAGATCACGACCATCACTGATATGCCCGCACCCACAAATATATCTTAATTACGAAGTTTACAAGGTAATCTTCAAGCTATTTGTCGCTTCATCGATAAGTTGGCGGACAAAACTGGACCCTTTCTTAAGCTTCTTAAGAAAGATGTCTCTTTTCATTGGGATGAAAAATTCTAGGAAGCATTTTAACTCCTTAAGCAATATCTCCTTAAACCACCGGTGCTTTCCCCACCTAGATCTGATCGTCCATTTATCTTGTACATTTTTGCTTCAGATTTTGCCTTAGGAACTATGTTATCTCAACTTGACGATGAGAAGAAAGAACGTGCTAATTATTACATCATCAAAACCTTAATTAGTTATGAAACTTGTTATACATTATTATAGAAGTTATGTCTCGTTGTCATATTTTCTACATAGAAACTATGCCATTATATGCTTAGTCAAAAAATGTATGTTATTGCTAAATTCGATCCTTTGCGGTATCTCATGAGTCGACCGTATTTATCTGGTCGCACAACAAAGTGGGTTCTTGCGCTAAGTGAGTTTGAACTCATGTTTATAGGACAAAAGTCTATTAAAGGTCAAATCATAGCAGATTAATTAGCTGCTGCACCCTTAGAGTCTACCCATCCCCTCATCATTGAGTTTCTTGATGAATGCCTTAAATTAGAAGCAGACCATCCTGAGCAATGGTATTTATACTTTGACGAAGCCCTATGCATGAGTGGGGCTGGTGCAGGTATTATTTTAATATCTCCATAGAAACATCTTATACCTCTGTCCTTCAAACTAACATTTGCTTGCACTAATAATACTGCTGAATATGAGGCTCTAATCCTTGGATTATGAGCTGCCTTGGCACTAAAAATTAAAAATTTATTGGTTTTCGGTGATTCTCAACTTGTCATAAATCAAATCAATGATGTTTATTAGACCAGAGATGATAAATTATGCCCATATTAAACAAATTTCTTACAATTATTATCTTTATTTGATCAAGTTACTTTGGAAGCTATTCCTCGAACTAGCAACCGTACGGCTGATGCTATGGCTATAGCTGCATCTCTTTTGCCCTTGGAGTTAGATGATGAATATGCTAACATCATTATTCATCGACTCCAAGAACCCGCTTCAAGAAAATCATGCTTAGAACCTTTGGATGTGTTTCTAATCAATGAAACTAATCCTAAACCATGGTACACTGATTTATTTACTTTTCTACAAAATGGGACCTTCCCTGAAGGTTATAATCGCAACCAGCGTCGATTTTTACGTAGACAAGCAAGTCACTTCGTAATTATTGGTAATACCTTGTATAGGAGATATTTTGAAGGCATCTTACTGAGATGTTTGAATCTAGCAGAATCTAGATCAGCTTTGAGTGAAGCCCACAATGGATCTTGTGGGGGGGATTTTAGTGGTAGCTCCATTGCTAAGAAGCTCCTTAGGATAGGATATTTTTGGCTTACCATGGAAAATTATGCACATGATTATGTGCACCATTGCAAAAAGTTCCAGAAACATGTTGACCTTCTCCATGCGCCTGCACAAGAACTGTAGGCTATTTCATCTCCTTGGCCCTTTTCAAAATGGGGCTTAGACATCATTGGAAAAATCAACCCTATGTCATCTGATGGACACAAATTCATCATAACCGCCATTGAGTATTTCATGAAATGGGTTGAAGCTATGCCCTTAGCTTCTTGCACTGGAACCCAAGTTTCCAAGTTTATTTTTAATCAAATTATTTGTAGGTTCGGAATTCCTGCAAATCTCATCTCAAATAATGGAACTTGTTTAAAAAATAAAGATGTCAAAAATATAAAATTCAACATCGTTGGTCCACCCCCTATTATCCTCAGGGTAATGTCCAAGCAGAAGCATCTAATAAAACATTAATCAAAATCCTCAAAATACTGGTCAATAAATTTGGTCAAGATTGGCACATCCAATTATATCCTGCTTTGTGGGCCTATCGAACTAGTGTTCGCACCCCCACCGGTACTTCACCTTTTGTTTTGGTCTATGGTGCTGAAGCTATTTTTCCTTTTGAATTAGAAGTTCCTTCTTTGGCTCTGTTACTTCAAGATACTGAAGTAGGATATGAATATCATGCTGGAATATTTAGTCAGCTGGAACTCCTAGATGAAAAGTGCATCAATACTTTGGAGCATCTTCGTGCCTACCAAAATAAGCTTAAGAGAGCATACCACAAGAAAGTTCATCATCGATCCTTTGAGATCGACGACCTTGTCTTAAAATAAAATCAAAAAAATATTAATGCAACTAAAGACCTTAAAGGTAAATTTGAGCCCAACTGGCTTGGACCATATGTCATCATTGCTAAATTTGGATCGGGAGCATATCGATTAGCTACCTTATATGGTAAAGATCTTAAAGAACCTATGATCATTATGCATCTTAAGCATTATTATGCATAAAATTGGGTCATTTCATCATTTGTATATATTGTATTTTGCATATTGTTTCCTTTTAGCCATTTATATAAAATTTTCAAAAACAAGTAATAGTATTTATTTTTTTCAATTCATCACTCAAAATCAAAATATAAAAACATCAAAATCATCAAAATCTTCCAAAACATCTTTTGTTTTCGTACCTATCAATTCTTGAAGTATTGAAGTTATATTTTCAATTATTTTGGATAAATTAGCATTTATTTAGAATCCCGCACTTTCACACTCACAAGAATAAATATCTTGATTTTATTTGGTATGATTATTAATCTCTCTTATATCAAAGTCCACATTTGAATTAAATAAAGTTTTGAGCATAGAGAACTAATCTTGTTATTTACTTGAACCAAGTATATTTTTTTCACATTAAAATGATTTCATTACAAATTCAATATGATGCTACATAGTAGAAGTGGTTTCTTGAGCGAAAAGTTCCCCTGCTATCCTATCATGCACATGGTCTAGAATCTTCGAGAATTGACAAAAGGACAAGCTCACCCCTACCCAGAATAAAAATCCCTTGCTCTACAGCCAATCCGAGCAAGTATCCCTAGTATAGGAAGAAAAAAAAAAGAAAATTCAAAGAAAATGAGAAAAAGAAAAATATTATTTTGTACCATTGCAACAATATTTCAGCATTATCTTAGTTCCAAGTAAAAATACCAAAAAAAAAAAAAGAGAAAGAAAAAGCAAAAGCAAAAGCAATAAAATCCCTTTCCCTAACCCTTGAAAAGAAAAAAAAGGGTGAATGAACTTGAATCCCTGGAATTATCAATTATTCAAAAACCGTGAGGTAAGCCCCATAACAGGTGGTTTGTACCCAACCTACTTGGCCTTGGGTAATCCCTAGTGTGGTGATATGTCTGTCACATTAGCGACATTCTTTTGTATAGAACTATGTCATCTTATGGATTAGCTAGCTCTTGATAACCCGACTTACATAGTAGTCTAGTACGGTTACATGCATATAAATCATGGTCAAAGAACACTCATTGGGTTAAGTCAAATTATTTGTATCAAATTTTCTTGCTCAAATTGGTGAATGAACAATACAATTGCACACACATTTGTATTTGAGAGATTCTGTATCATTATGATAAAGCAGGATCGGTAATGAACTCACATTTGCACATGAGGGTTTTGTATAAATCTATATTTGTCTTTGAGATAATGTAAAATATTTCTGCAACTCTTTTTGGAATAATTTTATCTTCTTATTTTAGAACATCTGTTTTGTATAAAAACAATTACATACGTTGTTTTCAAAAACCACAAAATGCTTTCAAACAAAATATGACACAAATATAATCAATAAATTCATGTTCATATTATTATTTTTTGTTTATCAAAATTCAAAAATAAATCATGCAATAAAACTAAAATATCAATTTCTTATTTGGATTTCGTGATGATGGTATAATTCTATACCTAAAATTCTATGCCTAGCGCAAACCATTGTTCTAATTTTATTTCCCATTTATTTTAAAAATTCATAAAAACATATGACTTACATCATTATGTTACACAATTGAGCTTTAAAACAAAAGAACACTTATTCTATTTTCATGTCATTATGTCAACATTCAATTTTGCAATGATGGTATAGTTCCTAGGGACTTATTCAAAAAATTTATCACACTTAGGAATTTATGCCTAGCAAAATCATATTTCTTTAATATGTCATGCATAATATTTTTTATGAAAATATGAAAACAAACCATCACCATCATCATTTCCATCATCACAACACAAAGTCTTAAGACAGTCTCTTAAGAACTCTTACTTTTAACAATATTTCTATCCTGGGATTAGCTTGACGACCTAGTGAGCAGCGACTCCATGAAACGGTCTATACCTGCGACAACGTCCTTTTGAAATTATTGTTAGAAGTCCATTTTATTTTTTGCATCAAAACAACCACAAAACAACCAATTTATTTACATCAAATTATATCATTTCCAATTTTATAGCATGGCATATATATTTTCTTTCCAAACGATATAATTACATAAATAATTAATCACAAAATTCAAAATTAAAGCATCATACAACATATACATAAGTCATATCATCAAAAAGAAAAAATATATATATAAATCAATTATGTACATCATTTGGATTGATATGCCACAATCAATACCTTGGCATACTCAATCCCCTCAAAAAGTAATAATAATATATACAATCTACCCTCTGCAACATCTAGCCTCGAGAAGCCCTCGAGCTCTCAGCCTCATCTCCTCACCCATCCTGAGGTGGAGGATGTGGTCCCATAGAGGTCCAGACCATGTCACAGGTCCTCTTCATCGATCGTGAGGATGTCCTCGACGATCCCACCATGATAGGCTTTACAATGCTGGCTGGAAGCTATACCCTCTGGCCCTTTGGAACCAGCTAGAAGTATACCCCCTAGTAGAATGCAGTCTGCATCATATACCGCACCAACTCCTCCATGCTCGCCCCTTTGCATCGAGCCCTGAGCCATGTAGCCTCATCCTATATTTTCTGCACCTGAGCTTGAAGAGCCACCATCTCGTTGCTCTCACCTACCTTGATACCCTTGCTCTTATCGGGTGATGGTGGTCTCTCCCCTTGCTAAGAAGGGGCTCCCCTATCCCTCCTCCCTATCTCCTGACATCTTTATGAATCCTGACCCATCCTTTGGTGTCTCTCCTATGGAGACTATCGCTGCTCTCTCCCATCACAACCTCGCACTACCTCAATAGCAACTTGACATCACCTCCCCATCCATCGCACCACAGCATGTACTAGACCCTGCACCCTCGTCATCCGAGGAGGGTGGATGCCTACATACCAGGAATCATAGCTGTCTGCAACCCCAACATCATCACCATCCACTGGCTAGATGGGGACATTGTCTACATCCTGACTCTAGAACTGCTGCATGTTTGGAGCCTCGCTCAATGTGGTACTATCCTAGACAGTTCGGGAGTACTCGTAATCCCTAAGAGAAGGGATCCCTTATTGTAGACTGAAATATCATAGAACCTAGTCATAGTGGTGGAGCTCTACCTCTCCCTACTCCATCCTTAGCCAGCAGACTTGCCTGGTGCAAGCTAGCTCCTGCCTATCCTCAACCCACCCAGGGTGCTCTCGCCATGGCCTCTAGGTGATCTGGTCCAAAATGAAGTCATCCAACAACCTTCGTGACATCGGCAGATCTATATGCCACTGTGACCCCCTCTGTAACCACTAGTAGAAAACTCAAGGCCTCTCCCAGTCAACCCCTGTTAGTGGGAGCCCTACCAGCCTTCGCACTGTGATGTGCTCCCAGCACCAAACCTATAGTAGCGATGTCAAAACTATACATCGGCCTCCTTTGTATACGACCCCATGTAGGATCCTATACAAGTGGCATAGCATAAAGCTACCCCATGAGTATCTATAGCCGTGGTCTCTCATATTGCAGACCACATCTGAGAGGATCCAGGGTAATCTACACCCACTCTGGTGGCACAACAGTAAGACACCTACTACCCTGACCAAAACCCGAGTCAGCCTAGATGCCCCAGGCATCTGCCTTAGGGACTCGTTGTTCACTCCAACCTTCTCCAAGGTGAAGCTTGGGTCTTTGGTCAATCTCATCATCACCTAGCCATGATTGGCCATAGGAGTCATCAACCATCCTTGTATGGGGATCCTCATGATCCTCCATACATCCTCTAGTGTGGGAGCCATCTCCCTTATCGGTAGTCAGAAGCAGGACAACCCCATATACCACCTCTCTTCTAGGGTTGTCAGTAGCCCCATGTCTATCAGTACTTGTGGCATCCCTGCCACATGCTGCAAACCGACTTGAGCCAGACGGTTGTGTTCTTCCTGATCTAGCACGTCTATGTCATCTCGCAACCCGTCGTATTTCCACTCCCGACTCTTTAGTAATCCCCTCTGCAAAACAAACAATAAAACAATAAAATTCATTAATAAACCAATCATTAAAATAAAATTAAAAACATTTTAATCAAGCTTAATTTCTTAAAAGTGATGATATCGTCCACCATTGGATGATATCATCCCAAATTGGGAAAAATCGTCCTTTGTAGGACAAAATCATCTTCGATTTTGCAACTTTGGGATCGCCCCTTGTTGAACGGGATCACCCCTAGTTCGTCGATTTCACCCTCCGACGAAATCGATGATCTAGGGACGATTCCGACGAAATCAGGATGATTTCATCTCGACGTCATTGATGGCCTAAAAAATGGCCGTGATGCCCCAAATAATCAAAATTTCAAACAAACAATTGCACAAATTAAATTCAAACATAATTTACTAGGATTAGATCCTTACCCATAGCCCGCGTCGGACCTCTGTCGATCGGTGTGTTGTCTCCACCATTTTTTGTCTACAAAGCTCTAAAACTAGTAAAACTGAATAGTAAAAATGAATTAGGGTTTTACCCTATTTTTCTTAATTTTATTTAAAAACAACATTTTTTTTTTTTTTGCTTTTCCTTATTTTTACCTCAACTGTTCGATTTGGGTAAAAACACGGAGGGGGCACCATAGTAAGCAGTCGTATGATTCGACCTAGAATCGTCGTCTAAAATACTGAGTACATTTTTGCTTTCTCGTAAAACGGGAAAAACTCATCTTTAACATATTTTCTTTGGAAAATTTGCTAAAGAGGGGGTAAAATGTAGCACCCAAAAATTGGCACAGTTAAACCTTAGTAAAAATATAAAAAATTGAATTTTAACCCCAAACCCCCCTTTAACCGCCCGTTACCCACTTTCCTCGTTTTTTGCACCATTTTTAGGATTGGTTTTGACCGTTGGATGATATCATCGATGATCAAACGAAATCATCCCAGATCTAACAAATTCGTCTAGCACAAAATGTCCAGAAGATTTCGTCCCAAAACCGATTTTTCATAATTAGCTTATGTTTCAATAGCTTCTCTAACTTGGGTAGAAAGCGTGTCTGCACAGTTAGAGTCTCCCTCGTTGGAGATCTTCCAAATTGGTATGTTTTCCAACCTCCTAACCTCTCCCTAATCCTATATAAACAAGAATTTTCTTATTTTATCCCCTGAACCCCCTAGATGATGGATTTCCCTGTAGATTTAGTTCCTTATACATTAGAGCATCCTCGCACCATCGTTTGCATTCTGTATTTCATGTTTTCTTGCAGGAATTTTACTGTTTTTCAGTTAGAGCAAGCTTGAATCGTCGTAGGCGATTACAGACGATTTCGACGAGCCTGTCACAGATCGATGACGATCTCGTATGATTGGAGGTGATCTCGACTATAGTCCAGATTGGGGGCAATTAGAGCCCAGATTTTGCATTTTCTTATTGTTTTTCTGCATTTCCTTATTGTTTTTTTGCATTATCTTAGTTATTATATTTTTGCATCTTGGAGTTCGCCTCATTTAATATAAATGCATGATAAAGTCAAAATAAATTGTTAAATTGATGCATTTCCTTTTAATTACTATCTGGATTTATCATTTAGGTAAATTTACTATTATTTCTATCATTTCCCCTTGCTTTTGCAGTTGCATTTTTTGGTATTTTGTATCTGTTTCTATGATTGCAGGTTTCTGATGAATTCATCTGACGAATTCATCAGATCGATGATGATCGCGTCTAATCTTAGATGACCTACTGAGATCTGAGATGATTTTGTGCAATTCCAAATGATTATGTACAATTTGAGACGATTTGGACTGCTACAAGACTCAAAATCTTCATCAGACATCCGAAATCAGGTATGTTCTATCATATTTAGCATATTCTCTATGTTTAGAATTTATTCATGTTTTTTGTATTCATAAAATCAGCATCGACATATAGATTAGCTTAGATTCATCTTGGCCAAACCTAGGAATTGAATGATTGAACATAAAATGAACACATCAAACCTATTATCAACCTAGGCGTAGAAACTGCCGCTCAAAAGTTTCCTAGTGAACCCACCATCCGTTGAAAATTCACCCTTATACACCTCCCCTGAGAGGTGGGACCTTCAAAGGGCCTCTCAGTACGAGGTATTTTCCCATCCTTCTCGCATACCCCTTTCGGGCGTGGATCCTATAGCCTGAAGGTAAGGATGCAAAAAATTTGGAGCGATACACAAACAAAATACATAAAGACATATAATGCTCAGAACACTACTTTTTATTTATTCAAAATTTTCATGTGTTATAAAGGTGATTTTCCAAATTATTTTCATGAATATCAAACATCTTGATGACTTCTTTTGAGACTCCTCAATGAAGGTGGGCTTGTGGGCCACCAGTATTTTTTTGGTTTTGTGATATCCTACACCTATTTTTGAAGGCTTACAAAATATGGTTAGATGGTTTGATGGCCTACCTTAGTCAAGCTACATAGTTATAAAATACAAAATAACATGAAATAAAATTATGTTGAAACATGGTAAAAATTGCATAAAACATTGTAAAAACCTGAAACAAATGATACCTACTGATTTTGTTGGTGTAAACCCATTGTAAGATGAATTTGCAGGTCAGTGGGTAAATTGGAACTTGGATTCATAGGTTAGGGGGTGAATTGGAATTCTGCTAAATTTGGGACCAAATTTTCTATCTAGATGGATGTCTAAAGTTATCCTTTGTTATTTGTATGGTGTGGAATTTCTAGATGCGACTTTAGTACGATTCTAGCAATGTTTATGTAAGGTGACTAAAAATGTGAGAGAGGTAAAATGGGAGGGGGAACCCTCTATTTATAGAAAAATATGAGGTTAGGAGAGGGGTTAGATAAACCAACCCTTAGAATTACTCCATGTTGGAGTTAGGTTAGGTTTTGAATAGGTGTTAAGACCACATGCCTTAGATAAATATCTCCTCCTCACACATGTGTGAGGAAGAGTTAGGGTTAGCTAGGGTTAGCTAAGTCCTAGGTTAAGTTAGGGTTTAGTTAGGGCTTTTGAAAATATCTAAAACTAACCTCATGGTACACACGTGTGGAACTGTGTTTAGGGCTAATTTGACTTAGGACCCTAATTAAATTCACTTAAGTGAAGCATTTAAATGAAATTCAATGATGAATTAGAATGTTAATTAACCTAATTAGGATTTTAAGCAGGAAATGGTCCCATCGGTCCTAATTAGGTGTAGGAAAGAGCTTAGGTTGCCTTAGGGGGCTGGTAGATGGATTCCAAGTGAGTAGGAAGCATCTTGGATGTATTTTACCTAGTCTTGAAGTCTACAAGTGACCAAGGTAGTCTAAATATGGTTAAAACAACCTATGATAGCCTATGAATACCAATAAGTAAGAATGTATGACTTTTGGGTTTCTACAATAACTAAAAATTTATCAGTCTAAACTTATAGTACTTGTAGATTGATAATGCTACTCGTATACCTTTTAGATTCATCAAAAACTTTAGAAAAGAAAGAATTGATCCTAATCTAATGCAATGAAGTTGTAGACATGAAAAATTGACTCATTTTCCTTAGTTTTTCTCCTAGAAAAGTAAGTTCATCTTCAAGAGAATTTTTACCCTATCAAATCATCTCAATTCTTATCAAATTTTATACCATTAGATAGGTCTCAAAAAGAGCTTTCCAATGGTATATAATATGTCCAATTTTGATATTTTTTCCTCCTTTTTTGTGCCAACAAACCAAAAATTCTTGATCGTTGGGTAAAATCAGCCGGAGATCGATTAAATCACCAGGCAATTTTGCCCTAAAATAGAACTTTGCCAAATTTTCTAAAAGAAAAAATTCATTTTAAAACCTCTTACATGGTTTATTCATCATTCGAATCAGGTATGTTGGCAAATATATTGAAGGTAGTAAACATAGGAGGGATCAAAACCTTCTCCATGTTGAGCCTAACCTCCCAACTCCCTCAAATCCCTCCTTGCCATATTTAATCTAAGCCCTTTTTCCTTTTCTTCTTACTTGGTTGGTTGGACTATGATTCCCTGATATTGCTTCTGAACTCCCTTGAGGATCCCTTGCATCAATTTGCTACGCAATTCACATCCCCACATCCCTATTTTCATTTTCATCATTGTAGGTCCCAGTTATAATCGCCCAAAATATCAACATAATCACTTGGTGATCAACAAAAATGGTAGGCAATTTTCTTAGAAAGCAGGCAATTTTATCAGAGAACAGGTGATCATGTCTTTAGATCAATTGGGGGCAAGGATTTAAATTAATGTTTGCATCCCTTTCGTTTATGCATTGTATCACGTCCATTTAATTTATTACTTAGCTTTAGATATTGCATCTTGGTGTTCACCACAAAATTGCATCATAAAATTAGGATCAGAATTGCATAAATTCATAGCATAGTAGGTTGAATTGTTATCATATTGTTCTCATGTTGTTTCATATCCATTTTCACATAGAAATTAAAGCTAATATGTGACTTGGAGTATGAGAAACTATCATAATTTGCAAGAAACCTTATTTTCTGTCCCCTATTTTCTGTCAATTTTCTCGTTGCATGATTGCAACAAAATTACCTGCGATTGTGCCAAATTGGAGGTGATCCTGTCTAGAACAGAGATGAATCTAACTAAAACAGAGGTGATTCTATCTAAAATAGAGGTCATCCTATCCTTCTACAAGCCTCAGAATCTTCATCAAACATCTGAATCAAGTAAGGTTTATAATTTCTTTTAGCCCTAGTTTTAGGCATTGCATTTCTATTATGTATCCACTATCTACTGTGTTCATTGAATAGAAATTGCATATAGATAGTTTTAGTCGCATAAATTCCAAACCTAGGTGTATTTACTATTTTAATTAAAAATAACTCATCTAAAACAAAATCCTAAAACCTAGGCTCAAAAACTACCACAAATGTTTCCTGGTGAACCCAAAAACCAATTCGTTAAAAAATAACCACAAGAAGGAACGATCAAGTGCCTCTCTTTTGAGGTGTACATCTACTATTTTTTCATTCCCCTCTGAGGTGTGGATCCAACATTCTAGAGGAAAGGAATGCAAAAAAATTAGGCCTTTATCACACTTTTCTCATTTTTCATCCTTACCCCAACAAAACAATCCCTTTTTCAATCCTCTTCATAATGATATTATCTTTTCTCCCACATATCCATATTATGCCTATCGATCCACATACAATCCTTCTCCACCATTTCAACATTCTTCTTTCAACACAACACATCCATTTCAAGAAGAAAATACTTTTTCTTCCAATCCTACCATGCACTCACATCATACTTCAAAATATTCCAATCATCATTATACCCATAATAAAGGAAAAAGAGGTAATAAACCATTAAGTATTTTTATGTCTGAATTCCTAAGCCAATTATCAAAACCTCTCAAAAACATTCACCACATAAATTTACTAAGCTTAATCAACTAATGGATATAATTATCAATCATTTACTTGATACAAATAGGATTGAGTTACCTCCCATAAGACAACCTGATACCACAACAAATTGGTATAAACCTGAGCTATATTGTGAATATCATAGAGTGGATGAACATATGATATAAAAATGTAGAAATTTAAGATGTGCAATTCAATATTTTATTGATGAGGGTATTTTTACTATAAAGGAATTACAATCTACAACTGATTATAAATCTCCAATAAACAATCAAACTCCTACACAACAAATACCCATAATCAATCAAGACATGGGGATCTCCCAAGAACCCCTATTCAATTATCAACAACATGAAACCAATAAAATATTGCATCTTAATGTGTCCCATCATGATGATACTACTAATATTGTAATAGAAACTACAAATGAGCAACCGCAAGTTCAATAAACTCAATTTGATATTCAAGAGATGGATTCCTAATTTGACCAACCTTCAAAACTATCTTTGGCTCTAGAGAATGATCCAAAATGGAATGTTAGCATAGAAAGCACATCTTTAACATCAAAATCTCAATATGAAATCCACTTTGATATCCAACAAGTGATTAATTCTCAAGCAAAGATATCCCTTTTAGAAGTATTAAAAATTTCTCATGTTCTTAGGGAAACTTTGTTCAAGATACTTAGCCAAAAATTTGTTCCTGATGATTTTTTCCCTAAAAACACAATTAATGGTGTAATCCCTCTTGAGTTTAACCATATTTCATTCTATTATGAGGAGATTCCTTCCTCTACTCCACAAGAAGACTCCTCTCTTTACATTACAAGATTTAGTAAAGAAACATCTATTAAAACTATCATGGTAGATAATGGCTCCTCTCTTAATTTATGCACTTATCAATTATTCCAAAAACTTGGATTAAAGGAGGAAGATCTCAATGAATAAAATTTTATTATAAAATATTTTAACAATGAAATTCAAGAAGCTCGAGGCACTATAATTCTTCCCCTTAAGAGTGGACCCAAGATCCTGGATACTTTGTTTTATGTAGCATATTGCCCTTCACCTTACAACCTACTTCTCATAAGTCCTTGGATTCATAAAATGAGGGTTGTACCTTCCATTATTCATCAATATTTGAAGTTTAAACTTGCAAATAAAATTGTTACCATACATTGTGACCCAACACCATTTGAATAATATTTAACAGTTGAAGCATCAAGTTCTATACATGCTCCATTATCACAATTACCTCCTATCAATCACTTTTCTTCACCCATATCTAATCATCCTTGTTTACAAAATAACACCCATGCATATCTTTCACATATGCTCCCTACATATTATCAAGACTTGGAATATAGTGATAATAATTAAGAACCTTCTCATCCTTCTAACTTTTTTTTTGTAACATGATCAATTTTACACATAAAAGTCAAATATTTTGCTACATTGTTCTACATTATAACAGTTTTTTTTATTGCTACCTTTTAGTCATCACCTTTTGTTCTTCATTCTCCCGTTCATTATTATTATTACATCAAGTTATCTATTATTTTCCTCTTTATCATTGCCATCTTTTGTCCATCACTTTTCTTCATCTACATCTCATTCTTCATCACATCAATATCAACTATAAACTAAATAGCTTCACATACACCACAACCAAATTATCCTTCAAAACCTCCTTTGATTTTGAAGCCACCTTAGACTTGTTATACTCAAATAACCTTGTATAATGTATATAGATCATCTTGTATACACCACCAATTCCATCATTAAAATAAAAAAACAAAAAAATAAAAATCAAATAAAACAACTAAAAAAATCAAAAAGTATAAAAAAATCTCAAAATTATTTCAAATTATTCTGCATTGTTATTAATTTTTTTATTTCAAAATTTTGAAGCTATATTTTCCTTTATTTCGGATTAATTCAGAAGTTATCTTGAATCATACACTTAATTTCACAAATTAATTATTCTGATTTTATCACTATGATTATAAATCTCTCTTGTATCGAAGATCACTATTTCACTAAATAATATTTTGAGTTCTGGGAAATGATCTTGCTACTTCTTGAACCAAGTATACTTTTACACATTAAAAATATTTGTTGCAAATCTGAAAAATGATACTACATAGTAGTCTTAGTCTCTTGAGCGAAACGTTTCCCCTGTTATCCTATCATGCGTATGGTCTAGAATTTTTTAGAATTGGCAAAAGGACAAGCTCACCCCTGCCCGAATAAAAATCCCTTGCTCTATAGCCAATTCGAGAAAGTATCCCAAAATAAAAGTCAAGAAAAGAAAAAGTCAAAAATCAAAATAAAAAGAAAGAGAAAAAAATAAAAAAGAGAACAAAAAGAGAAAAAGAAAAGTAATAAAATTCCCTTGTTAAAAACAAAATGAAAAAAAATCCCTACCCGTTAAAAGTGAAGAAAATAAGGGTGAATGAGATTGAATCCCTGGAATTCTCAGTTATTCAAAAATCATGAGGTAAACCCCATAACAGGTTATTTGTGCCCAACTTGCTTGACATTGGGTAATTCCTTTTCACATGGCAACATGTCTATCACATTATTGATCTTATTTTGTATAGACCTATGTCTGCTTGTGTATTAGCTAGCTTTTTATGACTTGACATATATAGAAGTTTGGTATGATTTCATGCACAAAAATCATGGTTAATGAACCCTTCTCTTGCACGCACATTGGTTCATTCAAGTTTGCTTGCATCACTACCTTACTCAAAATTGGTAAATGAAAATTATAAAGCACACACATTTGATTCTTGAGAGATTTTGTATCATTGTGTCAAATCAAGATGGATAATGAACTCACTTATCACACACTATTTTTTGATAAATTTGAATTTGACTTAGAAATAAGTTAAAATATTTCTTTGAAATTTGTCAGACAACATTAGTTTATCATTACTTTCATATTAACACATTACATCGATATTTTCAAATTTTCAAAAATCTCAAAAACAAATTATTGCAAAAATAACATGTAGTTCAAAATCACTTATCATACATAGCATTCATGACTTCACGATGATGGTATAATTCCTAGGAATTATTCTTCTCAATTTTCACACTAGGAATTCTATACCTAGCGCAAACCATCTTTCTAATTTTTCATGCCCAGAATTGGTCCATATATTTTCATAAAAATTTCATAATATTTTTGAAACATGTGACATAATGATTTATCTTACATTACTTTGCATTTTAAAAGAACAAATAATTTCATATCATCATGCATTTCATTTTGATTTTCATGATGATAGTATAATTTCTAAGTAATTATTTCATATAATTTCACACTTAGGAATTCTATGCTTAGCGTAAATCATCCTTCAAATTTTTCATGCTTTGCTCAATCTATTTCACAAACATTTACCACATACATTATTATCAAACAAACATCACACATATTCCTATTACCACAAAAGCCTTAATATTATTCTTAAGCATACAACCATTCTTAGAAATATCAAAAACATTCCTCACAAATAGGATTAGCTTAGAGACTTAGAGAGCTTTGAACTCCACCAACAGTCTCATAATAGCACAATATCCTTTGAGGTTTATTGCTAGAATCTATCAAACATCTTGTCCCAAAACAACATCAAACATTTATTTATCATAAAGCCTTAATATTATTCTTAAGCACACAATATTTTTGTATTAGCAATACAAAACTTCCTCATAATAGGATCCGCTTCATGACTCTGGGATATTTGAACTCCACCAACAGTCACATATCAGCACAACATCCTTCGAGGTTCATTGCTAATCCATCAATTCTATCATCACACAAAACATATTTTTCAATCCACACTTTACAAAATCATTTTCCTTTTATGTTAAGCATGATCAAAATGTTCAAAAGTAAAATTATGATTACAATAAATTATGTAAAACAACCAACATAAAAAAATGTAATAAATCATCTAATAAATCACACAAAGTCACATAAAAAAAAGAAGATCAAATTTGAGTTTTCAACCAAAAGTAAAATTTGGTATAAAAACTCGAGGGGGCATCCTAGTTAGTAAATTAGTAATAATTTTTTTTCTAAGACATCAATTTCACATAAACTATTCATTCTAAACCATATACTCCATTTTTGCCCATGTCAAATCGTAATCATTTCTACTCAAGTGTCTCCACTTTTCTTCGATGCATTTATTGTTCATAAATACGTCAAAGAGGGGGCAAAATGTAGACATGAAAAATTGACTCATTTTCCTTAGTTTTTCTCCTAGAAAAATAAGGTCATATTCAAGAGAATTTTTACCCTATCAAATCATCTCAATTATTATCAAATTTTATACCATTGGATAGGGCTCAAAAATAGCTTTCCAATGGTATATAATATGTCCAATTTTGATAGTTTTTTCTTTGTTTTTTATGCCAACAAACCAAAAATTCTTGACCGTTGGGCAAAATTGCCCACCGGTCAACAAAATCACCCACCGATCAACAAAAAAATCAGACGATCGATGAAATCGCTAGGAGATTTTTCCCTAAAATAGAAATTTACCAAATTTGCTAAAAGATAAAATTCAGTTTAAAACCTCTTACCTGGTTTAGTCGTAGTTCGGATCAGGGATGTTGACGAGTAGATTGAAGGTAGCACACATAGGAGGGATCAAAACCTCCTACATGTTTAGCCTAACCTCCCAACTCCCTCAAATCCCTCTTTGGCCTATTTAATCTAGGCCCTCTTCCCTTTTTCTACCTACCTGGTGGTTGGACTCTGATTACCTTAGATTGTTTTTGAACTCCCTTGAGGATCCCTCGCATCAATTTGCTATGAAATTCCACCTCTCAGCATCCCTATTTTATTTTTGTCATTGCAGGTCCTAGTTATTATTACCCCAAATATCAGCATAATCATCTAGCGATCGAAAAAAATAGCAGGCGATTTCATCAAAGAGTAGGCAATTTTATCAGAGAACAGGCGATCATGTCTTTAGATCAGTTGGGGATAAGGATTTAAATTATTGTTTGCATCCCTTTCCTTGTTTTTCATTTATTTATGCATTGTACCACACCCATTTAATTTATTACTTAGCTTTAGATATTGCATCTTGGTGTTCACCATAATTTCAATTAATTCATAGCATAGTAAGTTGAATTGTTATCATATTGTTCTCATGTTGTTTCATATCCATTTTCACATAGAAATAAAAGCTAATCTGTGACTTGGAGTAGGAAAAACTGTCATAATTTGCGAGAAACCTTGTTTTCTGTCAATTTTCTTGATGTAGGATTGCAACACCAATCGCTTGCAATTGTGCCAAAATTGGAGGTGATTCTGTTTAGAATAGAGGTGATTCTATCTAAAATAGAGATGATTATATCTGAAACAGAGGTGATTCTATTCTACTACAAGCCTTAGAATCTTCATCAAACATTCAAATCAAGTAAGGTGTATAATTTCTTTTAGCCCTAGTTTTAGACATTGCGTTTCTATTTTGTATTCATTTTCTACTGTCTTTATTGAATCAAAATTACATATAGATAGTTTTAGTCACATAAATGCCAAACCTAGGTGTATGTATGATTTGAATTAAAAATAACTCATCTAAAACAAATCCTAAAACCTAGGCTCAAAAACTACCACAAATGTTTCCTGGTGAACCCAAAAACCAATTCATCAAAAAATCACCATAAGAAGGCACAATCAAGTGCCTCTCTTTCAAGGTGTAGATATACTATTTTCCCATTCCCCTCTGAGGTGTGGATCCATCAGTCTAGAGGAAAGGAATGGAAAAATTTTAGGCCTACAAAAGTGTTGTTGGTTTGAAGAACAAAGAGGAAAATCTCTCATAAGCAACAAAGTGCTATTCAAATATTTCCATGATGCTTGCATGCCCATAAATGGATATTTTAAGAGCTTGAAAGCCAAATCCCACCTTTGTGCATCCTAATTGAAATCGAGCCAATTCCTAAAAAAAAATTATGCTTTTATGCACCCAATCCTTGAACATCAATTTAATAGTCAAATTGAACATTGCCACACATCGAGCATGAAGAATAGGGTCTATTTTCAATGATTATTGTGCCCCATAGTGGCCCACAGGTGCAGTCATTGGACCCCATGATGGCTAAAATATCTAACCACTCCACCCCATGATGACCTTTTGATGAAATTTGATTTGCTATATTTTCTTAGTTATATTAGTTTTAGAAGCTTTCAATTTGGTTTCTAACATAGTTTAGTGTACGATCCTAATAACCATACACCTAATATGGTAACAATTGAAAATCACATAAAGCATACAATAATTTATGAATTTGCAAATAACCAAAATAAAGGTTTCTTTTATTAAAATTCGAGTGAATCTCAGTTACAAATCCATCCCTCTTAGGGATACCCAATGTGATACAATGTTACAATCGTAAGAACTCCCTCACAAGGGTAGGTGTAATCCACAGACTTCTTAGAATTACACGAACTGCTCCAAGGTATAAAAGACCTTCTCCACAATTAGAGGCATTTGTTGCCTTGCATGTCAAAACCCTGTTAGTCGTACATGCAATTAAAAAAAAGAAGCATCAATAATAAAGTATGCGTCTCTTTATGAGGCTTTTTGAGAAAATTGCATGAAAAGATGATATTATTAGCATATAATCAAAAAAGTGCAATAAATCTAATAAACCTATGCAAAACATGAAAATATTCTATGAAACATGTAAAGGAAAAGCATATGTATCTATCTAATGGCTTAATTATGAATTTGAAAGCATGGAAGCATGAAAAAGATCCATAAGTATCCTAGTTACAATATTTAAAGCAAGACAACTAAATAAGCTAATTCTATCGGTTAGAACTTTTTAATAATGCAATTAAAACTAAATTATGCTTAATCCAATACCATTAACAAATCCTACAGTGTAAAAGTAAAGAAATCAGGTATGATACACTAACCATAGCTCTATGGTGTGGTGAGAACTATTAGCCATGACTGAAAGCTACAAAAAAGCTTGACATGTGCTTGTCCTCTAATTCAAGGGCTAAATCTCTGAATCCTCTTGCCAAATTGATGGTCAAATGTCACCTATGTGTCCTCTGATATATTTGGTTATTGAATTGCCTCGATTGCACATGGAATTGGTGTAATTGCATTTCTTGGCTCTCCTAACCTCCTAGGACCTCCATGGATTGAATTTGCATTTTAATCTCTCAATTAAGGTCAAGAAAGAAATATCACAATGCAATTAGGTGAGTGTTGAATTTTATAGGGCTTCACTGCTCAGATTCGGTAGGGCTCCGTTGCGTTCAAATGAAAGCTTCTCTAAACTTCTCCCCAATTTGGAAGGGGATTTTTATAGGACCTTGGAGGGCTATGTCCTAGCTTCATGAGGAAGCCAAGATCAATAATGGGTAGTTTGAGTAGTTGTAAGGAAGCTTCTTGATCATTCCATCCCCAAATCGTTCATATCTGCAATCAATTAGCCATTTAGAACCAACTTTGACTCGATCAAAGGACAACTAATTTTTGATGCTAGCCATAACTCTGAGGCATGGTCAACACTACTAACTATGGGTGTCAATCGTGGTTAACACTGATTAGGCAAAAATGCCTAATTGAGAGGTTAAAACCACTACTATACCTTGGTCTTTGTCCAAGGTCTTCCATATTGTCTTCTAGCATGTCCCATATGAGTAGTCGCCTCAACATGACATGTTTTGGGTATCTATAGATACCCCTTTTGATATGCATTGTGAGATCGAACAATGCTAAGAAAAAATAGACCTCCTAAAATGATGTCGTAGTTTGGATGATGATCATTAGTCTTATCAACATTAGATGCTTAGGGTAAATCAAAAGGATGCGCATCCTAGAATCATTGCTTCCAACTGGATAGAAGGATTAAATTTGTAAAGCTTTATCAACCTCCAAGGGTGATCAGGTATCTCAGGGCTACTATAGGATTTCATGCCATATATATCCGAAAGGAGAAGAGCTACTAACTTAACTATCATAATTTTCTTTTTGCCCCAGCAAAGGGTAAGCTTATGATAGTCATTGACAATGATTCATAAGATGAACACAATTTTGACAAGATTAAAAGATCTACAATCAAGGGATTTTTTGTTGACTTTGATAATGATTATGATATTATGACTACCCCCTCAAGCGACGAGTCAATGAGGGTAGGAAAATTAAATGAAGCAACAAGTCGCTTGACCACTATGAATGACTTTGAATAAAGTAATATTTAGCATTTGATAATCGATTAGGCCTAATCAGCTATGATTGAAACTGTTAAAAGTAATTGTACATATCTATCCCATGGACTGGTCCAGCCTTAATGGTTTTCTTAGGGAATCAAAATGATAGCAATTCTAATTAGGTATGTGTTGAATCATATTGTTTGATGATCTGCTAAAAGTTTCATAGAAGAAGTTATATGATTGCTTCATTCTTGTGGAGCAGTCCAGCTGTCGGGGCCTTCTTAGGGATTGAAATGAAGCATATCAATTCAACGATGACCAATTTACCCCAAATGTCCTTATGTTAATTTACTCATGTTATCAAATTGCATGGAGCGCAATTCACTACAACCGCCAAGTGGATAGGGTAAATTACTAGATACGAGGTGCATTTTGATTTTAGTTTATCTAATTTTTTTGTTATTTTGTAAATTTTTTAACAATTCTAGCCAGGTGGGTATTTTTAATTCATTATTTTTTAGCTCCTCATGGTGGTATTTTTTAGCATTTATTGTAGGTTGCTAGCTGCACTTGGCAACAATAGCTAGGTTTTCAAATTTTTCTAGTCGTGGCTGATAGGAACGATTGGCAATACTTAGTTCTTCACCCACAGGTGTTACCCACGGTCAGGCAAAAATTAAGAAATATTTAAAAAAATTTGTCATTTTTGACATCATTTCCATTTGAAAACTTCCAAATTTTGAGAGCTCTGAGAGGTGATTTCAACACTTTTGATGTGAAGAGCTGCTGAAAACTCGACCTCACTACCACCTGAACCGATGGCAGCCCAACCTGGAGGAGCCAGTGCGACTAAGATAGAAGCACACAAAACCCTCGATCATTTTATTTTACTGGTTTTAAAATTAACCTCACTAATTAATGGGTTAAATGAAACTCATTAAACTATTGGTAACGAACCTCACCCTAGTTAGGTTTAGCTTAGGTTAGCTTAAAGGGAGGGTAAAATTAATTTATTTTTGTGTTTTTGTTTTGCTTTTTTTTATTTTTTGCTTTTCGGGGAATGTCCTGGGAAATGACCTAAAAATGTCATCCCACCTAGTCGTGGCTAGCAAGCATGGTCCCCAATTGGCAAATTGGGGGCTATAGTTGTCAACCACAGCAATATTCAAAATCCAACGTTCAAAAATTTGCAACATTAGCAAGACTTTTTAATTTTTCAAATTTTTAGTAGATTTAATTGATTGTTTTTATTTTTAAAGTGTATTTTTCGATTTCTTTTGGTGTTTTGAAAATTTTTTAATTCTTTTGACATTTTCAAGCTTATATTTTGATGTTTAAGGTTAATTTTTTAATTATTTATGCCTTATTATTCTACTTTCTATCAGAACCTAACTGCTACGATGAGGGAATTAGAGATCCTTCAAAAATTGTGTGATGCCCTTTCTTTGGTAGATCAGGCATGGTTCAAAGTTGTAGGATTTGGTTGTCTTACACCTCCCTTCCATCAAGGCCGATCAAGCCTATATGACTGCATTGGCCCGATGTTCAGATGCACAGACCAATACCTATCACCTACTTATAGGTGAGATGACCATCACTTTGGAGGATTTCTACTGCATCTTATGACTCTCACTATATGGTGAGGCCATCACATCTTCATTGATCGATGCAAAGAATGTAGTCTAGTAATATTTTTGGCCACCACAACAAGGTAGCATAGTAGCACTCAGACCATGAAGGGGTCCATATTGAGCACTGGTATAGACAATGGGTTTAAACTGACCTAGTGGTGGTCTTCATGCACCTGATTATGTATATCATCCTGCATGATACATCTGGAGCAAGGTTCCCATGGAACCTCCTAGCTAGGACTATGGAGGTCCTAGCAAGTCCTATCGATCATCCCCTAATCCTATCCTGGGCGAGTGCATTACTAGCACAACTCTATAATGAGTTGTACCATATTAATCAAAGGAGTAGAGTTGGCATTGGCTATAGCTTATTACTTTAGATCTAGGGGTGGCAAAACATCAATATCAAGCATCCCGTTGGCCTACCTCATGAGATTAGAACTATTAATGAGGTGCACCAGTGTTATGCATCATGCTGGCCTTGAGAGCAGGAGTGTTTCCAGAGTAGATCTCATGTAGGAGATCTAGCTCACTACATCAGATGGTTCATAGCACTGTAGGAAGATTATATTGAATGACACCCCTACTTAGATTACCCTCTATGGATGAAGGTTGATGATCAGCTATGTTAGGCACATAAATATAGATGGCTCATTAGATGCAAGTTCGACGTATGGGAGTTATTCTACTTCTTCCACGTTACCCGATAGTTTGGAATCAAGCAAGACATTCTAGAGCTACTTACTATCTACCATCACCTCACGCTTGAGAGGGACTTGGCATGGCCTAGTGTGAATCCACTAGGTTATGAGCATGATGAATTTCAATATTTGGGTTTGAAAAATGTAGGGACCACTCCTGACTATGACACTTGATGGACCCTCAAGGTATGGCAGGGCTTTGAGGGCCCCTTAGGTAGGGTAGCTAATGATGCTTTAGAGGGTTCAAAGGTTGATCCTCATTATTGTTGAGTCCATTAGAGGATTGAGGGTGGATGGGGTCAGGGATCTACAGTGGATGCACCTCCAGCTGAGGAGGAGGATGACACTCTTGAGGAGGGCAAGACACCACCTGACAGTAAAATTGGGTAGCTTAGGGCCTAGGTTTCCAGCATATAGACTTAGGTAGGCTCTCTACAGATACAAATCTTACATCGAGACACCACCATTGCTATTTTATAGGCAAAGGTGCGCGATCTCCAGTCTCAGATCATAGTAGGGTGGACTCAATGGTGCAGCTATGAGAAGGAGAAGACCACTCTATAGGCTAGGATCACTACAGTATATGTAGAGATCTAGAAGGTTATAGGGCAGATAATCCTTCTACAGTCATAGGTAGATACTATGATGGCACAAATTTTTGCATTCTAGGGTGGAAGGGTAGATCCTTCATCATCACAGATTGCTCTAGTGCCTCTAGTTGCTCCACTATTATGCCAGAATCATATGGATTAGTAGGGTTGGACTAGACTACTAGGTGATACAGTATACCTGAAGCTAGCTCTTCTACATTCAAACATTGATCTGTACAAAAGCAAAATGCTAATGTATCAAACATATCATCATGTGTAAGGTATGGTAGTACTTATAATTCTAGGTATTCAAGCTTACCCCCTTATTTTCTTTAATTTATTGGGATACTTGATCATGTAAAGTGATAATAATCACTATTTATTTTGTACTTTTTCTTTTAGTGATAAAAACCATTGTTTAGTTTGTACTTTTTTTCTCTTTTTTTTATATATCTTTTTTTTTTTAGCAAGGGATTTGATACTGATAGGATTTCACTTTGAATTTGATCTTGATTTGATTTGATTTTTGAGTATTTAAATTTGGAATTTCACTCAGGGAATTCATTATGGGATTTTTCTCTTTTAAATATTAAAGTGAACCCTAAACTATTTGATGTGTTTTGGAGTTTGTTGTATCAATAAGTAACTCTCATTGTCTTTTCAAATATATTGATGATATACTCAATTGTTAAAGGTTTTTCACCTATATACTCATAGCTCGACAACTTGGCTATGAACTTCAGGTCGTGTAATCCCCCAAAAATATGGATATGAAACCCACACCCAGGTAGGGAGCACAGGTCCTGCCAATCCTCATCCTAACACCCTATGTGCAGTAATACACCCCTCTAAAAAGGAATGCATGCTATTTTGCACGGTTAGGATGGATCTTGGAGTTGGTATTGGTATAGTAACAAAAGGTTGGAGGGAGTTGGGCCAATGGATGGAAATCACTACCACCATAATTGAACCCTACTAGTGGTTGGATGTGATTTCCAACTCACTAGCATTTAAGTGTATCATGGTGTGTGTGGTTCCTTTTATTTTGCATGAAAATTAAATGCATAAAACAACATGCATGACTCTTCTATATGTGATGAAAATTAAAAATAACGTTTAACTTTCAAAAGTATGCATGATTAAGCTATATGACTTTCAACACAAATGCAAACTAATGACGATGACGAGATGGAAACTATATGGGCCTCACACAAGAAAAAAAACATACGAGAAGGGCCTAGACCACTAGAGACTAGGGTATACTACACTCAGAGGTTCATTGTTCCTAGCAGCAACTAGTAGAACCTAATAAAAAGACCTAGTAACTCAATGCATTTTATCCTTTTTATCGCATTTCCTAATTATGCTAGCAATTTTGACTTTATGGAAAAACATAGATAGAGAACAGGGAAAAATCAAAGAAAAATGGATCCTACCTTAGATCCTCAATTGATTAAATTTTTTCTCCCTATTGTACAACCTGTTAGATGGTGAGCACATCTTTGTGGCATGGCTGATACTGTTTCCCGCAGGTCTGTGTCGTAGCGACAACTTTTGACCGTGGTTGTTAACCGCGGTTAGCACCTGTCATCACAAACCCTAAAATTCAATGATATGTGGCATTTAATGTGAAATTCCTAATTTTATCACCTTCTATACGATCCTAAAAATCATACACCTAATCTAGTAATAATTGAAAATCACATAAAGCATACAAGAATTGATGAATTTGCAAATAACAAAAAGAAATGTTTATTTTATTAAAATTTGAGTGAATCTCAGTTACAAATCCATCCCTCTTAGGGATACCCAATGTGATATAATATTACAATCATAAGAACTTCGTCGTAAGGGAAGGTGTAATCTACAAACTTCTTAGAATGAGATGAACTACTCCAAGGTATATATGACCTTCTTCTCTATGATTAGAGGCATTTTCCGTTTTGCATGTCAAAACCTTGTTAGTCCTACGTGCAATAAATAACAAGAAGCATCAATAATAAAGTATGCCTCTATTGATGACGATTTTTGATGAAATTACATGAAAATATGATATTATTAGCATATAATCAAGAAAGTGCAGGAAAGCTAATAAACCTATGCAAAACATGAAAATATTCTATGAAACATGTAAAGGAAAAGCATATGTATCTATCTAATGGCCTAATTATGAATTTAAAAGAATGGAAGCATGAAAAAGATCCATTAGTATCCTATTTACAATAGTGAAAGCAAGAGAACTATATAAGCTAATTCTACAAATCAAAAATCTCTAATAATGCAATTAAACCTAAATTACGCTTAATCTAATGTCATTAACAAATCCTACAGTGGAAAAGCAAAGAAATCAGGTATGATACCCTAACCGTTGCTCTGTGGAATGGTGAGCATTGTTAGTCACGATTGAAAATTGTGGTAGAGCTTGAAGTGTGCTTGTCCTCCAATTCAAGGGCTAAATCTCTTAATCCTCTCACCAAATTGATGGTCAAGGGTAACCTCTATGTCCTCTGATATATTTGGTGGTTGAATTGCTCTGATTGCACATGTAATTTGTGTAATTGCATTTATTGGCTCTCCTAACCTCCTAGGACCTCCATGGCTTGAATTGACATTTCAATATCTCAATTAAGGGTAAGAAAGCAATGCCACAATGCAATTAGGTGAGTGTTGAATTTGATAGGGCTTCGCTGCACATATTCACCTATGCATATCTCTCTTTTCTCTCAGATTCGGTAGGGATTCACTATGTTCAAATGAAAGCTTCTCTAGACTTCTCCCCAATTTGGAAGGGGATTTTTATAGCACCTTGGAGGGCAATGTCCTAGCTTCATGAGGAAGCCAAAATCAAGAATTTGCAATTAGAGAAGTTGGAAGGAAGCTTCTCGATCATTCCATCCCCAAAAATCTCAAATCTACAACCAATTGGCCATTTGGAACCAAATTTGACTCGGTCAAATGCCAACTAATTTTTGATGTTAGCTGCAGCTTTGAGGCATGGTCAGTACTGCTAACCATGGGTGTCAACCATGGTTAACATTGATTAGGCCAAACTGTCTAATTGAGTGGTTAAAACCACTACTATACCTTGATATTTATCCAAGGTCTTCCATATGGTATTCTAGCATGTCCCATATGAGTAGTCACCTTGACATGATGTGTTTCAGGTGTCTACATTTAGCATATTTTCATTCAGTTTTACATGCATTTCTTTACTTTTTTTAGCAATTTTATTTTATTTTCTTATCTTGAAATGGGCCTCATCTTGAGATGTTATACATTTGCTACTAATTGCTTGTAAGTGCTTTTGTGTGTAGATATCAGGTTTCCACTGGATAAAATCATCATTAATATTTCTTAATATTTGCATCATAAAGTGGAGGTCACTAGGAAACCCTCCATAATTAGTTTTGAAGATTACAGAGATCTTGTGAAGACACCTATTATTGGTTCCTTGATGTAATTTGTATCAATTTGGTGTAATCCCTAAGAGGGATATTTTGTAACCTCTTGTAAAGACAATTTTCAAATATCAATGAGAAGAGCACTTTATTTTCTTTATTATTATGGTTACATAATTTGCATTATCAATTTGATTTTATGTTACATGTTTAAGTGTTATATATTTTGTACATATTACAATCACATTTCATTAACATTGATATTGACCCTAGTCTTATTGACTTAGAGGATATTTCCTCTCCACCTTCCCCCTTGGATTTTCATCCTTCTAGCAAGATGCTCCATCAATCAATTGTTTATCTTCCATCAGCATCATTGCTTCCTTTGTGTTCTATATATCATGTTGATGTAATTAACACTGAACCACCCCTACTTGAAAAAACTATTGATGACATCCATATGATTCCCACTCTACATCAACTAGAGGAGGGTTCCCACATGCTCATTTAGGACACCATCAATGTAAATATCAACACCAATTTGCACGATATCCAAATCATTAAACTTGGAAATAGCCTTTCCCCAGAAGAATGAGAACATTTTTTTGTCCTTCTCACTAAGTATAAATATTTTTTTGCATGGTCTTATAAAGACATGTCAGGCCTTGATCCCAATTTAGTGGTTCAAAATATCATTCTAAGCCTTGAACCCAAACTATTAAAATAAAATTATGGAAGTTCCATCCTACCATAGCCCTCATGGTTAAAGAAGAATTAAAAAAACTTCTATATGTGGGCTTTATTCAACCCATAAACTACCTAGAATGGATTTCAAATATGGTACCCATTGGTAAACCCAACGAGGGGATACACATTTGTAACAATTTTTGTGACCTAAAAAAAGCATTTCCCAAAGATGACTTTCTAGTTCCAAACATTGATATGCTCATAGATTCTACCATCAGCCATGAAATACTGTCCCTGATGGATGGTTTTTTAGGATATAACTAAATTTGAGTTAATCCTGATGACCAACATAAGATAAATTTTACAATGCCTTGGGGGATAATTTACTGCAAAGTCATGTCATTCAGTCTCAAAAATGTAGGTTCTAAATACCAATGTGTCATGAATTATATCTTACATGATTATATGCATAAAATAGTTGATGATTATGTAGATGACCTCTTTTCCAAATAAAAAACTCATCATAAGCATGACAAAAGTTTGTAAAAAGTTTTCAATCAATTACTCAAATATAATGTGAGACTCAACCCAAAGAAGTGTGTCTTTGGCATCACATCATGGAAAATTTTAGGGTTTATAGTCTCCAAGCAAGGAGAAAAATTTGATCCCAACAAAGTAAAATAAATTGTTGAGATACCACCCCCTATGAATCTTAAAGAACTACATAGCTTGTAAGGAAAGATCCAAGTGATTCATAAATTTATTGCTTAGTTATGAGACAAATGTAAGTCTTTCAACCATCTATTTAAAAAGGGATTACCTTTGCATGGACACAAGAGTGTCAAGGTGCTTTTGATACCATTAAGAAATATCTTGCATCACCACTTGTGTTGTCACCACCTCAACCAAGTGTTCCATTACAGTTGTATATATTTACCACTGATTTTGCCCTTGGCACCATGCTAGAACAAAAGAATGAATTCAATATAACATACCATTTATTATATAAGTCTCACTTTGATGAGTTATGAGGCCAAATACGCATACATGGAGAAGGTATACCTACATTTTTTTACAACTAAAAAGCTTTGACACTACATGATAAGTCATACCACTTATGTAATAGCCAAATAAAATCCACTTTATTATATGATGAGTCATACTTATACTAATAACATAACCTCTAAATGGATAATGCTCTTGATGGAATTTGATCTCAAGTTCATCAGCCAAAAATCCATAAAAGGTTTTGTAATCATCGACCAGCTTCCTAAAGCTCCACTTCCATATGACATACTACTCATAACTAAGCTACCTAAATATTTTGTCTTCAATGTTACAGAGTAAGAAGAACATGTTGAACCTGAGAACAACATTGATTTTATCCTCTTCATTTATGTTTCTGTAGATGCAAAAGTAAAACATCAAAAATATATAATAATATAAATTTTAATCAAGACCCAATATTGCACAAAATAGATGATTTTATTAATATGGGGAGTCTCAAATCTCCAATGTTACAATGAAAGAATTGATTTCTTTTATACAAATATTTACAATAACTAGGGTTCTTTAAAACACTAGTGAACAGTGTTGGTGGTGTCTTCTATATCACTCCAAATTTTTTGCATCCCTACCTTCAGGCTATTGGATCCGTGCCCGGAAGGAGGATGGGAAAAGGATGGTGCGGTACCTCGGACGAGAGGACTTTACGAAGGTCCCGCCTCTCAAGGGAGGTGTGTTTTGGTGATTTTTTGATGGATGGTGGGTTCACCAGGAAACATTTGGTGGCAGTTTCCACGCCTAGGTTTTTGGAATGTGTTTTGATGAGTTCATTTTATCCTTAAGCATTCATCCTAGGTTTGGCCGAATGAATCTAACTTAATCTATATGAAAATGCAATTTAAATGAATATAGCAAATAGAGTAGAAAGCAGAAAAGAAAGAATTTACATGAGGCCAATGGAGATTACCTGATCCAAAAGTCTGAAGAAGTTTCTGATGCTTGAAGCAGTCTGGATCATCTGGAATTTGATGTAATCACCTGTAATCTGATAGAATCGTTCGAATCTGATAGATTCGTCTGAGACTGACAAAATCATCTGAAATCTGACAAATTCGTCAGACGAATTCATCAGAGACCTGCAAAATAGAGAACAGATGCAAAATACAAGAATTCCTACTATGCAAACAGAGGCAAAATATGCCAAATAATAAACTGAATACTGAACAAAGTTTAAAAATAGAAATTAAAGTAAATTGGTGTACTTTAATGGCAGATTATGAGCTTAACATGCAATCTAGACTAGATGGGTGAACTCCAGATGCAAAATAGGATAAAAACTAAATAGATTATCTAATTTGTAAAACAAAATAACTGAGGCAAAGTTAAGAAAAGCAAACTCCAGGCACTGATTGCCTCGATGTAGACTGTAATCGAGATTGTCTCGCATCAGTACGAAATCGTCTCAAATTTGACAGGATCGCCTCTGATCTTGACAGGTTCGTCGACGGTGATGGGTGCTGGCTCCGGTTGAAAATCAGTGGTGTACCTACATAAAAACTGCTATAGGACTAGTGCAAAAAATAAGATTAAGGTGTTTTAGTGTAGAGGGATTCAACTTGCAGATAAAATTCAGCCAGGGGTTGGGGAGGGAATGTCCTAGAGTTTAAATAGGCATAGGGGAGTTGTTGGGAGGTTGGAGATCATCCCAATTTGGGAGATCTCCAACGGGGAAGGGTCCCAATGGTGCAGACATGCTTCTACCCAAATTGGAGACCCGTTGGAACAGAGTCTATCTATGCAAATTCAGTTTTGCGACAAGATCGTCTGGACATCCTAGTCCAGACGAAATCGTCAAATCTGGGGCGATATCGTCTGATAGACGACGATATCGTCAAACGGTCAAAACAACCTCTAAAAATGGCACGAAAAAAGGGGAAATGGGTTTCTCGACGGTTAATGGGTGGTTTGGGAGGTTAAATTTGAATTTAAAATTATTTACTAAGGTGAATGTAATTATTCCAATTTTAGGGTGCTACATTTTGCCCCCTCTTTAGCGAATTTTCCAAAGAAAATGCGTTAAAGAAGAGTTCTTCTCGATCTACGAGAAAGCAAAAATTATTCCCATTTTTAGGCGACGATTCTTGGTCGAATCGTACGACAGCTTACTATGGTGCCCCCTCCGTGTTTTTACCCAAATCGAACGTTTGAGGTAAAAATGCGAAAAAGCAAAAAAAATTATTGTTGAATAAAATTAAGAAAAATAGGGTAAAACCCTAATTCATTGTTACTGTTCATTTTTCTGGTTTTAGAGCTCTAAAGCAAAAAAAATGGTCGAGACAGCGCACAGATCTGCAGAGGTCCGACGCGGTCTACGGGTAAGGGTCTAAACTTAGTTTAGAACTGATTTAAGTTGCTTTTACATGCTTTCTAGATGAATTTTTAAGTGAATTTGGAGCATCGCGGCCGTTTTTGGCTGTCGACGTCGTCGGGACGAAATCGTCCCGATTTCGACGAAATCGTCTCAATTTTGGCAATTTCGCCCGAGGGTGAAATCGTCGAAAGGGGGATGATTTCGTCAAATTAGAGACGATTTTGAACTGCGAAATAGGAGACGATTATGCTCAAATTTGGGAAGATATCATCCAATAGTGGGCGATATCATCAATTGCAAAAAATTGATCTTTAAGTTGCATTATTAATTACTGGAATTTATTGATTAATTATTGTTTGTTGTTTTGTTGTTTATGTTTGCAGAGAGGATTACTAAAAAGTAGAGAGTGGAAGTACGGCGGATTGAGAGACGACTTGGCCGCTCTCACCTAGGCAGAGCGAGATCTGCTGGCACAGGCCGGCTTGCAGCATGTGGTAGAGATGTCGCAGGTGTCTACAGACATGGGGCTACTGACAGCCCTAGCAGAGAGATGGTATCTGGGGTCTTCATGTTTTTGGTTATCGATAGGGGAGATGGCTCCCACACTAGAGGACATATGGAGGATTTTGAGAATCCCCATACAAGGACGGATGATCACACCTGCGGCCAATCAGGGCCATGCGATGGGACGGCTGTGCGGTGACCCGAGCTTCACCCTAGAGAAGGGTGAAGTGAACATCAAGGCACTATTCCAGATGCTTGGGGCATCTAGACTGACACGGGTTCTAGCTGGAGTAGTTGGTGGACTTCTGTTGTGCCACCAGAGTGGGTGCAGGTTACCATGGATGCTCGTAGATGTGATCTGTGATATGTGGGACCACGGGTATAGGTTCTCATGGGGTAGCTTTGTACTATGCTGGCTATACAGGATCCTTTATGGGGTCATGTACAAGGGCGGGTGATGTCTGGTGATGACATCGCTACTACAGGTTTGGTGCTGTGAGCACATTGCGATGCGGAGGTTGGTAGGGCTTCCATTGATAGGGGTAGACGGGGAGAGGCCCTGAGTCTTCTACTAGTGGCTCCAAAGAGGATCACAGCAGCAGATAGACCTTCTGATGTCCTAGAGACTACTGGATGATTTGGTCCTAGACCAGATCACCTAGAGGCTGTGGAGGCAGCATCCAGGGTGGGTAGAGGACGGATAAGAGCTGGCTCACATCAGGCGAGTCTACTGGCTGAGGATGGAGAGGGGAGAGGTGGAGCTCCACCGCTATGACCAAGTTTTGTGATAGTTCGGTCTACAGTAGGGGATCCCATATCTCAGGGATTATGAGTTTTCCTAGACCGTTTGAGATAACACCACTGTTAGCAGGGCTCCAGACATGCAGCGATTCTAGAGTCAAGATGCGGATGATGCCCCCATTCAGCCATTAGATGGGGACGATGCAGGAGTAGCCGATGGCTACGATGCCTGGTATGCAGGCATCCACCCTCATTAGATGATGAGGGCTCAGGGTCCGATCCATGCGGTCGTGCATCAGATAGGGAGGCAGTTCCAGGTGGCGATAGAGGTAGCCCAGGGTCACGGTGGGAGAGATCAAAGGAGGCCACAAGCACAGGAGCGACCATGGTAGAGAGAGAGGGAGAGGAGGGAGGTGAGACCCCCATCTCCATAGAGGCCACCATTTCCCGATAAGGGTAAGGTCATGGATATAGGAGAGAGTAGTGAGATGGCTACTCTACAGGCAGAGAGAGATCGTCTGTAGACTCAGGTGCAGACACTACAGTATGTGGTCGCACAACACCAGTCTGAGGTGTCGTAGCTACGAGACAAGAATGCACATCTCAGGGCACGGGGTGGAGGGGTGAGCACTCAGGAGCTGCTACGGTTGGTTTCTCAGACCGCATTCTATCAGGCTCTATACTACCAGGCAGTGCCGGAGGGCCAGAGGGTACAACTGTCGGCTGCCATAGCAGATCCGATCAGGACAGGGTCGTCGAGGAGCTCATCCCGATCGACGACAAGGACTCACAGTACCACACATACTGTGATGGGACCACCTCGTCCTCCATAGGGTAGGGGAGGAGATGAGTTTGAGAGCTCTAGGGGCTCTTGAGACACTGCTCGGAGGACACTTGATTGAGTATGCCAAGATATGGATTGTGGCATACCAATCTAGCTGAGATGATGTGACATATATTTGTGACATATATAGATGAGATAATTTTGATCATATGACTTGTGTCTTATGTATTTTTATGATGCTTTTAATGTTTTGATTGATTGATGCAATGACTCATGTAATTATGTCATTTTGAAACATTATAATTTTGATGTCATGTCTGTAAGATTTTAAATGAAGTAATCTGATGTAACAAATTGGTTGTTTGTGATGCAATGTGATAAAAATAAAAAGACTTCTAACAATAATTTCAAAGGACATTGTCGCTATTATAGACCATTTCATGGAGTCGCCACTCACTCGGTCGTCAAGCTAATCCCATTTATAGAAATATTGTGAAAAGTGAAAGAGTGCTTAAGAGACTGTCTTAAGACTTTGTTGTGATGATGCAAACGATGATGATGATGATGGTTTGTTTTCAGATTTCCATAAAAATATTATGCATGAAATATTTGTAAAAAATGATTTTTGCTAGGCATAAATTCCTAAGTGTGATAAAATTGTTGAATAATTCCTTAGGAATTATACCATCATTGCAAAGTTAAAGGTTGACATAATGATATGAAATAATGAAAAGGGGTTTGATTTTGAAAAGCATAATTTGTGTAACATAATGAAGTCATATGGTTTTTATGATTTTTGATAAATGGGAATAACAATTGTTACAATGGCTTGCGCTAGGCATAGAATATGTAGGTATAGACTTATACCATCATCGCGAAAATCAAAGAAAATAGTTTTATTGCATGGTTGATTTTTGATGAACAAAAAATATGAAAATGAGGACTTGCGCTAGGCATAAAATTCCAATTTTGGTTTTAGAACTATACCATCGTCGCGAAAGTCGATATGATATATATGATATGTTCTGAAAGAAATTTGTGATTTTTCTACTATATAGTTGTCTTTATGGTAAATAATTGTACTTGATTATTCCAAACAAGTTGCAAAAATAATATTTCAAAGTATTTTGAAAACAAAAATTAGATTTATAAGGAATCCCATGTGCATATGTGAATTCATTTCCAATCTTGATTTATCAGAATGATAGACAAAATCTCTCAAATACAAATGTGTGTGCAATTGTATTGTTCATTTACCAGGTTTGAGCAAGATACTATGATACAAGTGATTTGAAGAAACCAAATAAGTGTTCATTAACCATGATGTAGATGCATATAACCATATTAGACTGCTATGTAGATTGGATTATCAAGAGCTAGCTAATCCATAAGTAGACATAGGTCTGTACAAAAGAAGGTCGCTAATGTGACAGACATATCGCCACGCTAGGAGTTACCCAAGGCCAAGCAGGTTGGGCACAAACCACCTGTTATGGGGCTTACCTCATAGTTTTCGAATAATTGAGAATTCCAAGGATTCAAGCTCATCAACCCTTCTTTTCTTTTTAAAGGGTAGGGAAAGGGAGTTTATTGCTTTCTTTCTTTCTTTAGAACTTTGTTTCTTTTTCTTTTGTATTTCTTTTGCTTGATAATGCTTGGAATATTGCTAAAATAACATTTTTCTTTTCTCTTTTTTCTTTCTTGAATTTTTTTTTTTTTCTTTTTCTGTGCTAGGGATACTTGCTCAGATTAGCTGTAGAGCAAGGGATTTTTATTCTGGGTAGGGGTGAGCTTGTCCTTTTGCCAATTCTCAAAGATTCTAGACCATGTGCATGATAGGAATAGCAGGGGAAACTTTTCACCCAAGAAATCAGTTCTACTATGTAGCAAAACATGGAAATTACAAATATAATCATTTTATTGTGAAAAGATGATGCTCAAACTTTATTTAATTGAATTTTGTGAACTTTGATATAAGAGAGATTAGTAATCATGCCAGATAAAATCAAGATATTTATTGTTGTGAGTGTGCAAGTGAGGGATGCCAAATAAATGCTAATTGTATCCAAAATAAGTTGAAACATATAACTGCAATAATTGTAAGAAAATATATATAAATGATTTTTGAGAAGTTGGAGAATGTTGACTCTCTCTTTCTTCTGTATATTGTTTTGGTTTCGAAAGAGTCAAGCATATAGCTGTTAGATTTTTATTTAGATTTTTGTTTTTGAGCAAAAAGAACTTAACAAGTGCTTTAAATAAATGCAATAGATAGTTTTGAAGATTTTTGGAGATTTATAAATGGTTTTGATGTTTTTTGGATTGTATATAAATTTGAAAGAAATATAAGAGAGTAATTTTGAACAAATATATACATGGATGAAATGACCAAATTTATGCATAATAACGTTTGAGATGTAAAATATTCATGGGTTCTTTAAGTTCTTTACCATCTAAGGTAGATAATTTATATGCTCCTGATTCAAATTTTGCAGTAATGATGTATGGTCTGAGCCAGTTGGGCTCAAACTTACCTTTAAGTTCTTTAGTTGTGTTTGTATTTTTTTTATTTTGAGGATTTTGATTTTTTTGTATTTTGATTTTAGTTTATGAATTGAAATTGGTGGTATATACAAGATGATCTATATACACTATACAAGGTTTATTTGAGTATAGCATGTCTAAGGTTTCTTCAAAATCAAAGGAGGTTTTGAAGGATAATCTGGTTGAGGTGAAGGTAAGAATATAAGGTGATGAATAAAAGGTAGTGATAACAAAAGCTTTGTTATAATGTAGAATAATGTAGAAAAAGATTTGACTTTTATATGTGTAAAATTAATCATGTTACAAAATAAAATGTCAGAAGGATAAGAAGGTTCTTCATTCTTATTATTATCTTCCAAGTCTTGATAAGATGGAGAAAGTATATGTGAAAGATATGCATGAGTGTTATTTGGTAAACAAGGATGATCATATATGGATGAAGAAAAGTGATGGATAAAAAATAATTGTGACAATAGAGAGTGTATAGAACTTGATGTTTCAATCGTTAAATATTCTTCAAATGGTTTTGGGTCACCATGTATGGTAACAATTTTATTTGTAAGTTCAAACTTCAAACATTGGTGAAGAGTGGAAGGGACAACCCTCATCGTATGAATCCAAGGACTCGGGAGAAGTAGTTTGTAAGGTGAAGGACAATATCCTACATAGAATAAAGTATCCAAGATCTTGGATCCAATATTAAGGGGAATAATTATAGTACCTTGAGGTTCTTGAATTTCATTGTTACAAGATTTTATAAGAACTTTTGATTCATTAAGATCTTCTTCCTTTGTTTTGAGTTTTTGAAATAATTGATAAGTGCATAAATTAAGAGAGGAGTCATTATCTACCATGATAGTTCTAACAAGTGTTTCTTTACGAGATCCGGTAATGTAAAGATAGGAGTCTTCTTGTGGAGTAGAGGAAGGAATATCCTCATCATAGAATGAAATATGGTTAACCTCAAGAGGGTTTACACCATTAATTATGTTCTTAGAGAAAATATGATGAGGAACAAATTTTTGGCTAGGTATTTTGAACAAAATTTCCTTGTGATAAATTTGGAATACTTCTAAAAGGGATATCTTTGCTTGAGGATTAATCACTTGTTGTTTATTATCAAAGTGGATTTCAGATTGAGATCTTGATTCTAAAGATAAGCTTTCTATGCTTACATTACATTTTGTATCATTCTCTAGAGCCAAAGATAGTTTTGAAAGTTGGTCAAATGAGGAATCCATATCTTGAATATCGGATTGAGTTGATTGAACTTGAGGTTGCTCATTTGTATTTTTTGTTGCAATATTAATAATATCATCATGATGGGACACATTAACATGCAATATTTGATTGGTTTCTTGTTGTTGATAATTGAGTAGGGGTTCTTGGGAGATCCCCATGTCTTGATTGATTATTGGTATTTTTTGTGTAGGAGTTTGATAGTTTACTGGAGATTTATAATCAGTTGTAGATTGTAATTCCTTTATATTAAAAAGATCCTTATCAATCAAATCTTGAATTGCACATCTTAAATCTTTACAATTTTGTGTCATATGTCCATCTACTCTATGATATTCACAATGTAGCTCAGGTTTAAACCAATCTGATGTGGTATCAAAGTTGTCTTATGGAAGGAAGTTCAATAATATTTGTGTCAAGTAAATACTTGAGAATTATATCCATTGGTTGATTAAGCCTAGTAAATTTACGTGATGAAGGTTTTTGAGAGGTTTTTGATATGTGACTTAGAAATTTTGTCATAAAAGGGCCTAATGGTTTCTCACCTCTATTTTCTTTATTATGGGTTGAATGATGATAGGAAGATTGCGAAGTGTGATGTGAGCACATGGTAGAATTGGAAGAATAAGTATTTTCTTGTTGAAATGAATGTGTTGTATTGAAAGAAGAGTATTGAAAAGGTGGTGGAGGATTATATGTGGATTGATAGACATAATATGGATATGTGGGAGAATAGATAATATCATTATGAAGAGGATTGGAAAAGGGATTGTCCTGTTGGGTTACGAATGAAAAATAAGAAGAGTGTGATGGAGGTGATGTTGAATAGGGATGAGGTTGGTCATAATCAACAAATGTATTTGGCTGAATTCTTCCAACATTACTAATGGGCTCATATTGATTTGAGTAAAAACTCATGGTTTTTTTTTTTTGTAAAAGTAATATTTAGCATCTACTATTTAGAATTGAATCTAAAAACATACAAACTTGAAATGATGATTTTGTTTTTGTTTTTCTTGTATACATATATATTTTTTTGTTTTTGTTTTGTTTTGCTTTTTGTTCTATTCCAATATTGATTATGTGAGGATTGTCCTCAGTTCCAATATTAATTTTAATGACATTTTCTACCTCCATGTGTAGATCTCTTTCAAAATTAGGTGGGGCGGGTGAAATGCCCAACTCTTGTAATTCTTGTAAAGTTAATTTAGATAAGTCATCTTGAGGATTAGTGGTCTCAAGCTGAGCTATGGTTGGTATAGAACCATCAAAATAAAATCCATTGTGCAACATCTCTTCAACAGAGACATCATGGAAGATATCTCCTTCCAATTATTCATCGGGGTCAGCAATCATTTCAGGGTAGGCTATGGATAGCATGTTGCATGAAAATGACTGATTTTTACAAGGCAAATCAACATGCCTATCCAAATAATCTTGATAGCATATGATATGAGCATCATCCTAAAAAGGAAAGGGTTGTCCCTTACTAGGAAATAACCCCACACCACAGCGGGAAGGCCACGGTTCTACCTCGAAAGGTTCTTTCATGCCATTTTGGAAAGGTCCTAAGCCTTTCCCTTTATATCCCATTTTAAGCATCATGGGTTTAGCTTTAACATAATCATTGGTAAAATAACAGCGAGCGTATCCCTCATGATGAATTTTGATATTTCGAGGGATTCTTCCCCAGTCATATCCTTTATAAATGAAGGCACAACTCCCAACTTGGTAAGTACTTCTCATAGGTTGTGGGAGGCCCAAATACGAGGAGATGGCGGTAATTTATTTAAAAGGTTTGAATATTGCATGAAAGCATTCATTTTTTCTGATATTAAGGTTGTAGATAAATCTGGTAAAAGTTCATCAGAAAGGGCATAAGATGTAGAAGTTTTATTACTTATGTCTTGAGGTGTGGAAGGTATGATGGATGTGTCTAAAGGTTTTGAATTTATAGGAATAATAGTTGAAGGATTAGTTGTAGATTTGAGATCCTTTTGAGATTCTAAAATTTGTTTAGAAGGTTGTTGGTCTTTATAGGAAGATGAAGTTAATGGAGGAGGAATAGATGAAGTTATGGGTTTATGTTTCATAGTTTTAGATGAAAAAGAAGAACTAGAATGTGTGGATGACAGAGCAGGGCAAAATTACACTCCAACGGTTTCTACCAAAGCACACATATCAAAATGTCTAGGGTCACTATGAATAGTGACCAACTGATTTTTAAACTCAAATTTCACACATTGGTGTAAAGTTGACGGGACTGCTCGCATGGCGTTAATCCAAGGGCGACCCAAAAGTATATTGTATGATGTTGGGCAATGTACAATAAACATGGTTGTTTCTAGGGTTCTAGGGCCAACTTGCAATGGGAGGGTAATGATTTCACATGTTTATTGTGTTCCGTCATTAAAATCTTTGATAATCATATCAATTTTCTTCATTTCATCACTTCTAAAACCAAATCGTTGGTAGAATTCAAAGGTGCAAATGTTTAGAGATGAGCCATTATCAATCAGGACTCGTTTGACAGCTACATATCCAATTAGAGCAGTAATGTACAAGGGATTATCCTTGTGTAAACCGTGTTGTGGGATATCTTTATCCCGAAATTCAATACAATCAATCTCTCGAGTGATGATAGTATTGGCCATAGCTTCAGGTTGAATGTTTTGAGGTACCATCATTTGGCTCAATGTAAGCATCAACTCATCCCTATGTGTGGGAGAGGATCTTAATAAATCTAGAAGGGAGATTCTAGCCATGGTATTAGACAATTGCTCATTAATGCTATAAGGAGGTTTGGGTTGAACAATAGGAGCATGATTTCCTTTATTGGGATTTTTCAGAATGAATGGAGCTGATCCATCGTTCTGGTTTGGTTCTTGTTGAGAATTTTGAGCTTGTTGTCGAGTAACGACTCCGATGGTATCTACAATATTATAGTGACGATGTTGAAACGGTCTTGGTTGAGAATTTATGGCTTGTTCATAAGGAAGGACTTCATTAGAAGAAGGTCGAGTAGTGACTCTTCTGGGAAATGGTTCTTCTGGAAAATTAGCATCTGTGACAGGTTGAATAGGATTTGATTCATTTTCAGAACTATTTGATTTAATAGTGTCTACTTCACTTTCACTATATGATTCTATATCATTAGAATCAGAAGTTTGAAAATTATGTAAGGGCCTGGTTGTAACCAGGGATAAGGTTGTGTCAAATGTTTGAGAATCCTGAACAGGTAATTGTCCGCTAATGGTTCCTACATATCGAGTAGGAGGGGGAACATTATGATGTTCGATTTGATTGGCTACCTCTTTACCATGTCTTGGTAAAGGGTGTTGAAATATGTCTAAAGTTTGATTGGCATTTTGATTTTGATTTTGGGGAATAGTCTTTTGAGTATTATTAGGAGGGTTTTGTTTGGGTTGGAAGGCTTGCACTTCCATTTCATTATTGTCAATCAAATCTTGTATTTTATGTTTCAATCTCTTACAAGCGTTGGTAGAATGTCCAGGTCCTCTATGAAAGTCACAGTGCAAATCAGCTCTATATCCAGGTATACTTGAGTCAGGTTCTCAGATAGCTGGTAATTGGATTAAACCTCTTTCAAGTAGTTGAGGTAAAATGGTTGACAAGGGTTGGTTTAATCTAGTGAATTCTCGAGGAGGCTTGTCAGGGGGTTTCAATATGAATTTTTCTGTTGTCTTTGTTGCATTGACATTAGCAACATTTTTGCTATCAGTGACTCCGTCACCGACAACCTGTTTGTTTTTATATTGATTTCTATATGTTTTCTCATCATCCTTCTTCCTAAGTTGGCCTCTCCTAATGAGGGCATCTTCTACTCTTCGAGCTAATTCTATAGCTTGATCGAAGGTAGTCAAAGTAGCTGTTGATAGCTCATAAGAGAGTTGTTCTTGTAAATTATTGATGAAAATGTCTAGCATTTCCCTATAGGGTAGCACAAAGTGTAGTTTTCTTGTCAATTGCCTCCATCTAGCCAAGAAATAAGCAAAACATTCATCTTTATCTTGTTTTAAATTATATAGGTCTTTAATAGTTACATGTCTCTCGATGTAGGCACTAAATTGATGAACAAATGATTGAGCTGTTTCTTCAAAGTTTCTTAAGGAGTGAGTGGGCAATTGATAGTACCACTCTAATGCCATTCCACCTAAACATTTGGGGAACATTTTTAGTAATATCAAGTCGTCATGCGATATGTCGTGACATGCTATCCTAAACATGTGAAGATGTTCTATGGGATCTTTGGTTCCTTTATATATAGGAAGGACGGGCATGGGAAAATGTTTAGGGTATGGTTGAGCTACCACTATGGGATCCAATGGTTGGCTACAAATCTCTTGATAATTGTACGAGGGATGGTAGGGATCTATCTGGTCCATACGTGAAGCCAATTGTTTCACCATAGCTTCCAGATTACTAGTTTGCCCCCCATATTGATTCGATAGGGCATTGAAATGAGTTTTATGAGCATAGGATGGAGGAACATGTAGATTAGATGCCATGTTACTATTGTGTAAAACTTTAGTAGGAAAAATGTTATGGAGGAATTTTGAAGTTGGATTATGTTGTGTTCCAGATTGTTGAAAATTTGTATTTAGCTTTGTTTTAGATTTCTGTTTATTTAAAGCATTTTGCTCAATAGTTTGGCGGAACAAAGTAGTGAAGGGAATTTTCTTTTGTGCAGGAGTGGTTTTAGGTTGAGTAACAAGTTCCTTAGGAGGTTGGGTAACCTGTTGTTTTGACATGGCTTGGGCTATAGTGACCATATCCGTATTGGATGGTCCACCCTTATCACTCTCTTGATCAACAAAAGATAAAGGATTAGTGTGTATATCAAGCGTCCGTTCTATAGCTGCTTGAGCGTCACTAACTTCCCCTCTATCAATACGGACTGTTACATTAAGGATGTCGATATTTTGATTGAGAAATTTTTGAAAATGTTCTGCGTTGTCAAAAGTGATGCCCCCATTTGGAGCTATTCTAGGGGATGAGGATTCATTCTCTTTAACACTTCCTTCTTGTTCCTTATCTTCACCTAAGTCTTCGTCTGATTGACCTATATTTTCTCCTTTCGGATTTGTATCTCCAAGAAGGACATTTGGGTTTTCAGTTGTATTTTGTAACCAATCTTCTCCTTCTCCTAGAGTTTCTTTACCATTCCTAAGTTTAGGCATGGTGCTAAGTTTTTATTTCAGCAAATATATATATATATTTATATATATATATGCAACAAATTAAAAGGTATATATTTATATATACCTAATGCAATATTTGAAATGAAATGTTTAAGTTTTTGCTATGTTTTTTTTTTATTTTTTTTATTTTTGTTTTCAAAAGGTTATGATGCATTCACGTCGGGTTCACCAAAATGTATCACTCCAAATTTTTCGCATCCCTACCTTCAGGCTATTGGATCCGCACCCGAAAGGAGGATGGGAAAAGGATGGTGTGGTACCTCGGACGAGAGGACTTTACGAAGGTCCCGCCTCTCAAGGGAGGTGTGTTTTGGTGATTTTTCGATGGATGGTGGGTTCACCAGGAAACATTTGGCGATAGTTTCCACGCCTAGGTTTTTGGAATGTGTTTTGATGAGTTCGTTTTATCCTTAAGAATTCATCCTAGGTTTGGCCGAATGAATCTAACTTAATCTATATGAAAATGCAATTTAAATGAATACAAAGCAAACAGAGTAGAAAGCAGAAAATAGAGAATTTGCAGGAAGCCAATGGAGATTACCTGATCCGGAAGTCTAAAGAAGTTTCTGATGCTTGAAGTAGTCTGGATCGTCTGGAATTCGACGTAATCACCTGTAATCTGACAGAATCATCCGAATCTGACAGATTCGTCTGAGACTGACAGAATCGTCTGAAATCTGATGAATTCGTCAAACAAATTCGTTAGAGACCTACAAAACAGAGAACAGATGCAAAATACAAGAATTCCTACTGTGCAAACAGAGGTAAAATATGCCAAATAATAAACTAAATACTGAACAAAGTTTAAAAATAGAAATTAAAGTAAATTATTGTACTTTAATGGTAGATTATGAGCTTAACATGCAATCTAGACTAGATGGGTGAACTCCAGATGCAAAATAGGATAAAAACGAAATATATTATCTAATTTGTAAAACAAAATAACTGAGGCAAAGTTAAGAAAAGCAAACTCTAGGCACTGATTGCCTCGATGTGGACTGCAGTCGAGATCATCTCGCATCAGTACGAAATCGTCTTGAATTTGATAGGATCACCTCCGATCTTGACAGGTTCATCGACAATGATGGGTGCTGGCTTCGGTTGAAAATCAATGGTGTACCTGCATAAAAATTGCTATAGGACTAGTGCAAAAATAATATTAAGGTGTTTTAGTGCAAAGGGATTCAACTTGCAGATAAAATTCAGCCAGGGGTTGGGGAGGGAATGTCCTAGAGTTTAAATAGGCATAGGGGAGTTGTTGGGAGGTTGGAGATCATCCCAATTTGGGATATCTCCAATGGGGGAAGGGTCCCAATGGTGCAGACATGCTTCTGCCCGAATTGGAGACCCGTTGGAACAGAGTCTATCTATGCAAATTCAGTTTTGCGACAAGATCGTTTGGATGTCCTAGTCCAGATGAAATCGTCAAATCTGGGGCGATATCGTCTGATCGACGACGATATCGTCAAACGGTCAAAACAACCTCTAAAAATGGCACAAAAAAAGGGGAAATGGGTTTCTCGACGGTTAACGGGCGATTTGGGAGGTTAAATTTGAATTTAAAATTATTTACTAAGGTGAATGTAATTATTCCAATTTGACTGTGCCAATTTTAGGGTGCTACATCTTCAATATTGCTTCTGATCGCAACAGGGGTGAGTGGGATTCGTTCTTATCCAATACTGGGCCACTCCAACTTAAACAGTTGCACAATGCTTGCATATCTTCCCAAACCTACATACAAACAATAAAAACAAAATATTAGTAGCAACTATAAGGGCTCCACTATGTGAGAGCCTAAAACATGAAATAACAAACCCTAGTTGTGCAATACAAATACTATAAGCAGATATGAGAATATTAAAATAAATATAACAATGAAAATCTTACCTTGTTGAACTTACCATTTTTTTATTTGTGATAATTGTTGTAGGAAGTTGGTGTGGTAATGCCCTAGCATCACCTGAGGGCTTTGCTAGTCTTTAGCAGTAGGTTCTGATATGCTCATAGGTGGTCAAAAATAGTAGGAAATGCTCATGGGTGCTTTGGAATGGAGGAAATAATCTAGTAGTTCTTGGTGGTGGAAGCAAGTGCCCAGAGGTGCTCGGTGGTGATAGGGATCACCTAGGTGCTCGATGGTGACAGGAATCAAGATACTTAGTCAACAATTTGTTCCTGATGATTTTTTCCCTAAAAACACAATTAATGGTGTAAGCCCTCTTGAGTTTAACTATATTTCATTCTATGATGAGGAGATTCCTTCCTCTACTCCACAAGAAGACTCCTCTCTTTACATTACAATATTTAGTAAAGAAACATCTATTAAAACTATCATGCTAGATAATGGCTCCTCTCTTAATTTATGCACTTATCAATTATTCCAAAAACTTGGATTAAATGAGGAAGATCTCAATGAATCAAATTTTATTATAAAATATTTTAACAATGAAATTCAAGAAGCTCGAGGCACTATAATTCTTCCCCTTAAGAGTGGACCCAAGATCCTGGATACTTTGTTTTATGTAGCATATTGCCCTTCACCTTACAACCTACTTCTCATAAGTCCTTGGATTCATACAATGAGGGTTGTCCCTTCCATTATTCATCAATATTTGAAGTTTAAACTTGCAAATAAAATTGTTACCATACATTGTGACCCAACACCATTTGAATAATATTTAACAGTTGAAGCATCAAGTTCTATACATGCTCCATTATCACAATTACCTCCTATCAATCACTTTTCTTCATCCATATCTGATCATCCTTGTTTACAAAATAACATCCATGCATATCTTTCACATATGCTCCCTACATATTATCAAGACTTGGAATATAGTGATAATAATTAAGAACCTTCTCATCCTTCTAACATTTTTTTTGTAACATGATCAATTTTACACATAAAAGTCAATATTTTGCTACATTGTTCTACATTATAACAAAGTTTTTTTTATTGCTACCTTTTAGTCATCACCTTTTGTTCTTCATTCTCCCGTTCATTATTATTATCACATCAAGTTCTCTATTCTTTTCCTCTTTATCATTGCCATATTTTGTCCATCACTTTTCTTCATCTACATCTCATTCTTCATCACAACAATATCAACTATCAACTAAATAGCTTCACATACACCACAACCAAATTATCTTTCAAAACCTCCTTTGATTTTGAAGCCACCTTAGACTTGTTATACTCAAATAACTTTGTATAATGTATATAGATCATCTTGTATACACCACCAATTCCATCATTAAGAGAAAAAAAAATAAAAATCAAAATCAAATAAAACAACTAAAAAAATAAAAAAGTATCAAAAATCTCAAAATTATTTCAAATTATTCTGCATTGTTATTAATTTTTTTATTTCAAAATTTTGAAGCTATATTTTCCTTTATTTCGGATTAATTCATAAGTTATCTTGAATCATACACTTAATTGAATATCATAGAGTGGATGAACATATGATATAAAAATGTAGATATTTAAGATGTGAAATTCAATATTTTATTGACGAGGGTATTTTTACTATAAAGGAATTACAATCTACAACTGATTATAAATCTCCAATAAACAATCAAACTCCTACACAACAAATACCCACAATCAATCAAGACATGGGGATCTCCCAAGAACCACTATTCAATTACCAACAACATGAAACCAATCAAATATTGCATCTTAATGTGTCCCATCATGATGATACTACTAATATTGTAATAGAAACTACAAATGAGCAACCACAATTTCAATAAACTCAATTTGATATTCAAGAGATGGATTCCTAATTTGACCAACCTTCAAAACTATCTTTGGCTCTAGATAATGATCCAAAATGGAATGTTAACATAGAAAGCACATATTTAACATCAAAATCTCAATATGAAATCCACTTTGATATCCAACAACAAGTGATTAATTCTCAAACAAAGATATCCCTTTTAGAAGTATTAAAAATTTCTCATGTTCTTAGGGAAACTTTGTTCAAGATACTTAGCCAAAAATTTGCTCCTGATGATTTTTTCCCTAAAAACACAATTAATGGTGTAATCCCTCTTGATTTTAACCATATTTCATTCTATTATGAGGATATTCCTTCCTCTACTCCACAATAAGACTCCTCTCTTTACATTACAATATTTAGTAAAGAAACATCTATTAAAACTATCATGGTAGATAATGGCTTCTCTCTTAATTTATGCACTTATCAATTATTCCAAAAACTTGGATTAAAGGAGGAAGATCTCAATGAATCAAATTTTATTATAAAATATTTTAACAATGAAATTCAAGAAGCTCGAGGCACTATAATTCTTCCCCTTAAGAGTGGACCCAAGATCCTGGATACTTTGTTTTATGTAGCATATTGCCCTTCACCTTACAACCTACTTCTCAGAAGTCCTTGGATTCATACAATGAGGGTTTTACCTTCCATTATTCATCAATGTTTGAAGTTTAAACTTGCAAATAAAATTGTCACCATACATTGTGACCCAACACCATTTGAATAATCTTTAACAGTTGAAGCATTAAGTTCTATACATGCTCCATTATCACAATTACCTCCTATCAATCACTTTTCTTCATCCATATCTGATCATCCTTGTTTACAAAATAACACCCATGCATATCTTTCACATATGCTCCCTACATATTATCAAGACTTGGAATATAGTGATAAGAATTAAGAACCTTCTCATACTTCTAACATTTTTTTTGTAACATGATCAATTTTACACATAAAAGTCAAATATTTTGCTACATTGTTGTACATTATAACAAAGCTTTTTTTATTTCTACCTTTTAGTCATCACCTTTTGTTCTTCATTCTCCCGTTCATTATTATTATCACATCAAGTTCTCTGTTCTTTTCCTCTTTATCATTGCCATATTTTGTCCATCACTTTTCTTCATCTACATCTCATTCTTCATCAAAACAATCTCAACTATCAACTAAATAGCTTCACATACACCACAACCAAATTATCCTTCAAAACCTCCTTTGATTTTGAAGCCACCTTAGACTTGTTACACTCAAATAACCTTATATAATGTATATAGATCATCTTGTATACACCACCAATTCCATCATTAAAAGTAAAAAATCAAATAAAACAACTAAAAAAATCAAAAAAGTATCAAAAATATCAAAATTATTTCAAATTATTCTGCATTGTTATTAATTTTTTTATTTCAAAATTTTGAAGCTATATTTTCCTTTATTTCGGATTAATTCAGAAGTTATCTTGAATCGTACACTTAATTTCACAAATTAATTATTCTAGTTTTATCACTATGATTATAAATCTCTCTTGTATCAAAGATCACTATTTCACTAAATAATATTTTGAGTTCTGGGAAATGATCTTGCTACTTCTTGAACCAAGTATACTTTTACACATTAAAAATATTTGTTGCAAATCTGAAAAATGATACTACATAGTAATCTTAGTCTCTTGAGCGAAACGTTTCCCTTGTTATCCTATCATGCGTATGGTCTAGAATTTTTTAGAATTGGCAAAAGGACAAGCTCACCCTTGCCCGAATAAAAATCCCTTGCTCTACAGCCAATTCGAGAAATTATACCAAAAGAAAAAACAAGAAAAGAAAAAGTCAAAAATCAAAATAAAAAGAAAGAGAAAAAAATAAAAAAGAGAACAAAAAGAGAAAAATAAAAGTAATAAAATTCCCTTGTTAAAAACAAAATGAAAAAAAATCCCTACCCATTAAAAGTGAGGAAAATAAGGGTGAATGAGATTGAATCCCTGGAATTCTCAGTTATTCAAAAATCATGAGGTAAACCCCATAATAGGTGATTTGTGCCCAACTTGCTTGACATTGGGTAATTCCTTTTCACATGGCAACATGTCTATCACATTATTGATCTTATTTTGTACAGACCTATGCCTGCTTGTGTATTAGCTATCTTTTTATGACTTGACATACATAGTATTTTGGTATGATTTCATGCACAAAAATCATGGTTAATGAACCCTTCTCTTGCACACACATTGGTTCATTCAAGTTTGCTTGCATCACTACCTTACTCAAAATTGGTAAATGAACATTATAAAGCACACACATTTGATTCTTGAGAGATTTTGTATCATTGTGTCAAATCAATATGGATAATGAACTCACTTATCACACACTGTTTTTTGATAAATTTGAATATGTCTTAGAAATAAGTTAAAATATTTCTTTGAAATTTGTTAGACAACATTAGTTTATCATTACTTTCATATTAACACATTACATAGATATTTCCAAAATTTCAAAAATCTCAAAAACAACTTGTTGCAAAAATAACATGTAGTTCAAAATCACTTATCATACATAGCATTCATGAATTCGCGATGATGGTATAATTCCTAGGAATTATTCTTCTCAATTTTCACACTAGGAATTCTATACCTAGCGCAAACCATATTTCTAATTTTTCATGCCCAAAATTTGTCCATATATTTTCATAAAAATTTCATAATATTTTTGAAACATGTGACATAATGATTTATCTTACATTACTTTGCATTTTAAAAGAACAAATAATTTCATATCATCATGCATTTCATTTTGATTTTCATGATGATAGTATAATTTCTAAGTAATTATTTCATATAATTTCACACTTAGGAATTCTATGCTTATCGTAAATCATCATTCAAATTTTTCATTCTTTGCTCAATCTATTTCACAAACATTTACCACATACATTATTATCAAACAAACATCACACATATTCCTATTACCACAAAAGCCTTAAGATTATTCTTAATCATACAACCATTCTTAGAAATATCAAAAACATTCCTCACAAATAGGATTAGCTTCGAGACTTAGAGATCTTTGAACTCCACCAACAATCTCATAATAGCACAATATCCTTTGAGGTTTATTGCTAGAATCTATCAAACATCTTGTCCCAAAAAAACATCAAACATTTATTTATCATAAAGCCTTAATATTATTCTTAAGCACACAATATTTTTGTATTAGCAATACAAAACTTCCTCATAATAGGATCCGCTTCGTGACTCTGGGAGCTTTGAACTCCACCAACAGTCACATATCAGCACAACATCCTTCGAGGTTCATTGCTAATCCATCAATTCTATCATCACACAAAACATCTTTTTCAATCCACACTTTACAAAATCATTTTCCTTTTATGTTAAGCATGATCAAAATGTTCAAAAATAAAAGTATGATTACAATAAATTATGTAAAACAACCATCATAAAAAAATGTAATAAATCATCTAATAAATCACACAAAGTCACATAAAAAAAAGAAGATCAAATTTGAGTTTTCAACCAAAAGTAAAATTTGGTATAAAAACTCGAGGGGGCATCCTAGTTAGTAAATTAGTAATAATTTTTTTTCTAAGACATCAATTTCACATAAACTATTCATTCTAAACCATATACTCCATTTTTGCCCATGTCAAATCGTAATCATTTCTACTCAAGTGTCTCCACTTTTATTTGATACATTTATTGTTCATAAATACGTCAAAGAGGGGGCAAAATGTAGACATGAAAAATTGACTTATTTTCCTTAGTTTTTCTCCTATAAAAGTAAGGTCATATTCAAGAGAATTTTTACCCTATCAAATCATCTCAATTATTATCAAATATTATACCATTCGATAGGGCTCAAAAATAGCTTTCCAATGGTATATAATATGTCCAATTTTGAGATTTTTTTCCTTGTTTTTTATGCCAACAAACCAAAAATTCTTGACCATTGGGTAAAATTGCCCACCGGTCAACAAAATCACCCACCGATTAACAAAATAATCCGGCGATCGATGAAATTGCCAGGCGATTTTTCCCTAAAATAGAAATTTACCAAATTTGCTAAAAGATAAAATTCGGTTTAAAACCTCTTACCTAGTTTAGTCATCATTCGGATCAAGGATGTTGATGAGTAGATTGAAGGTAGCACACATAGGAGGGATCAAACCTCCTACATGTTTAGCCTAACCTCCCAACTCCCTCAAATCCCTCTTTGGCCTATTTAATCTAGGCCCTTTTCCCTTTTTCTACCTACCTGGTGGTTGGACTATGATTACCTGAGATTGTTTCTGAACTCCCTTGAGGATCCCTCGCATCAATTTGCTATGAAATTCCACCTCTCAGCATCCCTATTTTTATTTTTGTCATTGCAGGTCCCAGTTATTATTACCCCAAATATCAACATAATCGCCTGGTGATCGAAAAAAAATAGCAGGTGATTTCATCAAAGAGCAGGCAATTTTATCAGAGAACAGGCGATCCTGTCTTCAGATCAGTTGGGGGTAAGGATTTAAATTATTGTTTGCATCCCTTTACTTGTTTTTCATTTATTTATGCATTGTACCACACCCATTTAATTTATTACTTAGCTTTAGATATTGCATCTTGGTGTTCACCATCATTTCAATTAATTCATAGCATAGTAAGTTGAATTGTTATCATATTGTTCTCATGTTGTTTCATATCCATTTTCACATAGAAATAAAATCTAATCTGTGACTTGGAGTACAACAAACTGTCATAATTTGTGAGAAACCTTGTTTTCTGTCAATTTTCTTGATGTAGGATTGCAACACAATTGCTTACGATTGTGCCAAAATTGAAGGTGATTATGTCTGGAACAGAGGTGATTCTATCTAAAATAGAGGTGATTATATCTGAAATAGAGGTGATTCTATTATACTACAAGCCTTAGAATATTCATCAAACATTCAGATCAAGTAAGGTGTATAATTTCTTTTAGCCCTAGTTTTAGACATTGCATTTCAATTTTGTATCCATTTTCTACTGTCTTCATTGAATCAAAATTACATATAGATAGTTTTAGTCACATAAATGCCAAACCTAGGTGTATGTATGATTTGAATTAAAAATAACTCATCTAAAACAAATCCTAAAACCTAGGCTCAAAAACTACCACAAATGTTTCCTGGTGAACCCAAAAACCAATTCATCAAAAAATCACCATAAGAAGGCACAATCAAGTGCCTCTCTTTCAAGGTGTAGATATACTATTTTCCCATTCCCCTCTGAGGTGTGGATCCATCAGTCTAGAGGAAAGGAATGGAAAAATTTTAGGCCTACAAAAGTGTTGTTGGTTTGAAGAACAAAGAGGAAAATCTCTCATAAGCAACAAAGTGCTATTCAAATCTTTCCATGATGCTTGCATGCCCATAAATGGATATTTTAAGAGCTTGAAAGCCAAATCCCACCTTTGTGCATCCTAATTGAAATCGAGCCAATTCCTAAAAAAAATTTATGCTTTGAAGCACCCGATCCTTGAACATCAATTTAATAGTCAAATTGAACATTGCCACACATCTAGCATGAAGAATAGGCTCTATTTTCAATGATTATTGTGCCCCATAGTGGCCCACAGGTGCAGTCATTGGACCCCATGATGGCTAAAATATCTAACCACTCCACCCCATGATGACCTTTTGATGACATTTGATTTGCTATATTTTCTTAGTTATATTAGTTTTAGCAGCTTTCAATTTGGTTTCTAACATAGTTTAGTGTACGATCCTAATAACCATACACCTAATATGGTAACAATTGAAAATCACATAAAGCATACAAGAATTGATGAATTTGCAAATAACCAAAAGAAAGGTTTCTTTTATTAAAATTCAAGTGAATCTCAGTTACAAATCCATCCCTCTTAGGGATACCCAATGTGATACAATGTTACAATCATAAGAACTCCCTCACAAGGGTAGGTGTAATCCATAGACTTCTTAGAATTACACGAACTGCTCCAAGGTATAAAAGACCTTCTTCTCCAAAATTAGAGGCATTTGCTGCCTTGCATGTCAAAACCCTGTTAGTCCTACATGCAATTAAAAAAAAGAAGCATCAATAATAAAGTATGCGTCTCTTTATGAGGCTTTTTGAGGAAATTGCATGAAAAGATGATATTATTAGTATATAATCAAAAAAGTGCAAGAAAGCCAATAAACCTATGCAAAACATGAAAATATTCTATGAAACATGTAAAGGAAAAGCATATGTATCTATATAATGGCTTAATTATGAATTTGAAAGCATGGAAGCATGAAAAATATCTATAAGTATCCTAGTTACAATATTTAAAGCAAGACAACTAAATAAGCTAATTCTATCGGTTAGAAATTTTTAATAATGCAATTAAACCTAAATTATGCTTAATCCAATACCATTAACAAATCCTACAGTGTAAAAGTAAATAAATCAGGTATGATACCCTAACCGTAGCTCTATGGTGTGGTGGGAACTATTAGCCATGACTGACAGCTACAACAAAGCTTGACGTGTGCTTGTCCTGTAATTCAAGGGCCAAATCTCTTAATCCTCTTGCCAAATTGATGGTCAAAGGTCACCTCTGTGTCCTATGATATATTTGGTTATTGAATTGCCTCGATTGCACATGGAATTGGTGTAATTGTGTTTCTTGGCTCTCCTAACCTCCTAGGACCTCCATTGATTGAATTTGCATTTTAATCTCTCAATTAAGGGCAAGAAAGAAATATCACAATGCAATTAGGTGAGTGTTGAATTTTATAGGGCTTCACTGCTCAAATTTTCCTATGCATCTCTCTCTTTGCTCTCAGATTTTGTAGGGCTCCGTTGTGTTCAAATGAAAGCTTCTCTAGACTTCTCCCCAATTAGGAAGGGGATTTTTATAGCACCTTGTAGGGCTATGTCCTAGCTTCATGAGGAATTCAAGATCAAGAATGGGTAGTTTGAGTAGTTGGAAGGAAGCTTCTTTATCATTCCATCCCCAAATCGTTCGGATCTGCAACCAATTAGCCATTTAGAACCAACTTTGACTCGATCAAAGGCCAACTAATTTTTGATGCTAGCCACAACTCTGAGGCATGGTCAGCACTGCCAACTATGGGTGTCAACCGTGGTTAACACTGATTAGGCCAAAATGCCTAATTAAGAGGTTAAAACCACTACTATACCTTGGTATTTGTCCAAGGTCTTCCATATTGTCTTCTAGCATGTCCCATATGAGTAGTCGCCTCAACATGACGTGTTTTTGGTATCTACAGATACCCCTTTTGATATGCATTGTAAGATCGAACAACGCTAAGAAAAAATAGACCTCCTAAAATGATGTCATAGTTTGGATGATGATCATCAGTCTTATCGACATTAGATTCTTAGGGTCCATCAAAAGGATGCACATCCTAGAATCATTGCTTCCAACTGGATGGAAGGCTTAAATTTGTAAAGCTTTGTCAACCTCCAACGGTGATCAGGTAGCTCAGGGCTACTATAGGCTTTCATGCCATATATATCCGAAAGGAGAAGAGCTACTAACTTAACTATCATAATTTGCTTTTTGCCCTAGCAAAGGGTAAGCTTATGATAGTCGTTGGCAATGATTCATAAGATGAACACAATTTTGACAAGATTAAAAGATCTACAATCAAGGGATTTTTTGTTGATTTTGATAATGATTATGATATTATGACTACCCCCTCAAGCGACGAGTCAATGAGGGTAGGAAAATTAAATGAAGCGACAAGTCGCTTGACCACTATGAATGACTTTGAATAAAATAATATTTAGCATTTGATAATTGATTAGGCCTAATCAGCTATGATTGCAACTATTAAAAGTAATTGTACATATCTATCCCATGGACTGGTCCAGCCTTAATGGCTTTCTTAGGGAATCAAAATGATAGCAATTCTAATTAGGTATGTGTTGAATCATATTGTTTGATGATCTGCTAAAAGTTTCATAGAAGAAGTTATATGATTGCTTCATTCTTGTGGAGCAATCCAGCTGTCGGGGCCTTCTTAGAGATTGAAATGAAGCATATCAATTCAATGATGACCAATTTACCCCAAATGTCCTTATGGTAATTTACTCATGTTATCAAATTGCATGGAGCACAATTCACTACAACCGCCAAGTGGATAGGGTAAATTACTAGATACGAGGTGCATTTTGATTTTAGTTTATCTGATTTTTTTGTTATTTTGTAAATTTTTTTACAATTTTGGCCAGGTGGGTATTTTTAATTCATTATTTTTTAGCTCCGCATGGTGGGATTTTTTAGCATTTATTGTAGGTTGCTAGCTGCACTTGGCAACAATAACTAGGTTTTCAAAAAAAATTAGTTGTGGCTGACAGGAACGGTTGGCAAACCTTAGTTCTGCACCCACAGGTGTTAGCCACGGTCAGGCAAAAATTAAGAAATATTTAAAAAAAATTGTCATTTTTGACATCATTTCCATTTGAAAACTTCCAAATTTTGAGAGCTCTGAGAGGTGATTTCAACAATTTTGACGTGAAGAGCTACTGAAAACTCGACCTCACTACCACCTGAACCGATGGCGGCCCAACCTGGAGGAGCCAGTGTGACTAAGATAGAAGCACACAAAACCCTCGATCATTTTATTTTACTGGTTTTAAAATTAACCTCACTAATTAATGGGTTAAATGAAACTCATTAAACTATTGGTAATGAACCTCACCCTAGTTAGTTTTAGCTTAGGTTAGCTTAAGGGGAGGGTAAAATTAATTTATTTTTGTGTTTTTGTTTTGCTTTTTTTTATTTTTTGCTTTTCGGGGAATGTCCTAGGAAATGACCTAAAAATGTCATCCCACCTAGTCGTGGCTAGCAAGCATGGTCCCCAATTGGCATTTTGGGGGCTACAGTTGTCAACCACAGCAGTATTCAAAATCCAACGGTCAAAAATTTGCAACTTTAGCAGGATTTTTTAATTTTTCAAATTTTTAGTAGATTTAATTGATTGTTTTTATTTTTAAAGTGTATTTTTCCATTGCTTTTGGTGTTTTGAAATTTTTTTAATTCTTTTGACATTTTCAAGCTTATATTTTGATGTTTAAGGTTGATTTTTTATTTATTTATGCCTTATTATTCTACTTTCTATCAAACCCTAACTTCTAGGGTGAGGGAATCAGAGATCCTTCACAACTTGTGTAATGCCCTTTCTTTGGTAGATTAGGCATGGTTCAAAGTTGTAGGATTTGGTTTTCTTACGCCTCCCTTCCATCAAGGCCGATCAAGCTTATATGACTGCATTGGCCTGATGTTCGGATGCATAGACCAATACCTATCACCTGCTTATAGGTGAGATGACCATCACTTTGGAGGATTTCTATTGCATCTTATGACTCTCACTATATGGTGAAGCCATCACATCTTCACTGATCGATGCAAAGAATGTAGTCTAGTCATATTTTTGGCCACCACAACAAGGTAGCATAGTAGCACTCAGACCATGAAGGGGTCCATATTGAGCACTGGTATAGACAATGGGTATAAAATGACCTAGTGGTGGTCTTCATGCACCTGATTATGCATATCATCCTGCCTAATACATCTGGAGCAAGGTTCCCATGGAACCTCCTAGCTATGACTATGGAGGTCCTAGCAAGTCCTATCGATCATCCCCTAATCCTATCCTGGGTGAGTGCATTACTAGCACAACTCTATAATGAGTTGTACCATATTAATCAAAGGAGTAGAGTTGGCATTGGCTATAGCTTATTACTTTAGATCTAGGGGTGGCAACACATCAATATCAAGCATCCCGTTGGCCTATCTCATGAGATTAGAACTATTAATGAGGTGCACCAGTGTTATGCATCATGCTGGCCTTGAGAGCAGGAGGGTTTTCAGAGTAGATCTCATGTAGGAGATCTAACTCAATACATCAGATGGTTCATAGCACTGCAAGAAGATTAGATTGAATGGCACCCCTACTTATATTACCCTTTATGGACGAAGGTTGATGATCAGCTATGTTAGGCACATAAATATAGATGGCTCCTTAGATGCAAGTTCAAGGTATGGGAGTTATTCTACTTCTTCCACGTTACCCGATAGTTTGGAATGAAGCAAGACATTCTAGAGCTGCTTACTATCTACCATCACCTCACTCTTGAGAGGGACTTCACATGGCCTAGTGTGAATCCACTAGGTTATGAGCATGATGAATTTCAATATTTGGGTTTGAAAAATGTAGGGACCACTCCTGACTATGACACTTGATGGACCCTCAAGGTATAGCAGGGCTTTGAGGGCCCCTTAGGTAGGGTAGCTAATGATGCTTTAGAGGGTTCAAAGGTTGATCCTCATGAGTGTTGAGTCCATTAGAGGATTTAGGGTGGATGGGGTGAGGGATATATATTGAATGCACCTCCAGCTGAGGAGGAGGATGACACTCTTAAGGAGGGCAAGACACCACCTGAAAGTAAAATTGGGTAGCTCAAGTCCTAGGTTGCCAGCCTACAGACTTAGATAGGCTCTCTACAGATACAAATCTTACATCGAGACACCACCATTGCCCTTTTATAGGCAAAGTTGGGGGATCTCCAATCTCAGCTCATAGTAGGGTAGACTCAATGGTGCAGCTATGAGAAGGATAAGACCACTCTATAGGCTAGGATCACTACAGTATATGTAGAGATCTAGAAGGTTATAGGGCAGTGCATCCTTCTATAGTCATAGGTAGCTACTATGATGGCACAAATTTTTGCATTCTTGGGTGGAAGGGTAGATCCTTCATCATCATAGATTGCTCTAGTGCCTCTAGTTGCTCCACTATTACTAGTAGTGCCAGAATCATATGGATTAGTAGGGATGGACCAAGGAACAAATATCAGGAGACTTAGGGCCCTAGTGCATTAGCACATCGATGATGGTGCATGAAGTGCTACATACATATCTACCCTTGTAGGAGCGATTAGACTACTTGAGGGTGAGACTTTGGAGATGCCCACAACTTCAGGGTCTCATAGGACTCACACTAAAGAGATAGGGCAGTCATCAGTGAGCTCTAGTCGTAGATCTCACAAGTCAGAGAGGACCTCTAATGCTAGATCTAGGAGGACTCACAGGGATGGCAGTGGCGATGGCAAATCCTCTTAGGATGGGATCACATGCGGTGCTACTTAGTAAAACTATTATAGATGCTATTGTACCATTTTTATGTGTAAGATCGAGGACCTACATAGATGTAGCCTACGAGTATTTTTGACATATGTCGATGTATTGTCTATTATTATTTTGATACACACACACACACACACACACACACACACACACACATATATATATATATGATTTGACATTGAGATTCATTATATGTGCAGTTTATTATTTTTATTATTTTATGTTTTATGAGATGCATGTGAATGCAATGTTTAGATACAATGTTTATTTTATGCTATATGATGTGATGCATGGATGACATGCACTAGATATATGATGAATATATAATATTAAATTCCATGATATACATGTGTAGGTGGACTGCTTATGATGAATGTATAATAATACGATATATGATGTTAAATGCATGTTTGATTTACTATACTTGTATGCATTTAATTTATGTTGTTATGACATAATTTATGCCATGTATGTATTGCATAATTTCTTTGTTTCTTTGATAATGTTTTTTTTGAAATGGACATGTATGCTTTAATCACTTAAAACATAATGTATGAATGCAATATGAGTTTTTACAATCTAATGGATGACACCACCGAATGTATAACAATAATGAACTGTAATTGCTATATTTTTTCATGAAAAATAATAAATTGTGCACCCATATGTGAGATGCAATGATATATTATTTTTGTTCATAAGCTTTTGTAATTAAAATAATATGTATAATATAGTTAGTGGCCATTTTAAATATCATTTCTGAAATCCATCTGGTATCTAGCCTATATCATGAACATTTCTAATAGACAAACTCTCGTAAAAGAAATTGATATTTGATGATTGCAATTTGGTTGATTGTTGCTATTTTGGAATTTTTGAGGTTTTCCATGAGACTCAAACACCCTAGTTGACTTATCAAAAGTTGTATACTGACCATACTAGACTTCTAAAATATAAGGCTTTCACTAGGATAGACCCTAACTGTTCATTATCACTATGTGTGCAAATCAGTATATTTATATAAAGTATAAGTATACCCCGATGTCAGACGAGATTCTTTCAGCCCATTGCTAATATTGGGGATCCTCAAATGTCTATCCAATCCTCGGTTTAAATTTTATTTGGACTAGACTACTAGGTGATATAGTATACCTGAAGCTAGCTCTTCTACATTCAAACATTGATCTGTACAAAAGCAAAATGCTAATGTATCAAACATATCGTCATGTGTAAGGTATGGTAGTACTTATAATTCTAGGGATTCAAGCTTACCCCCTTATTTTCTTTAATTTATTGGGATACTTGATCATGAAAAATGATAATAATCACTATTTATTTTGTACTTTTTCTTTTAGTGATAAAAACCATTATTTAGTTTGTACTTTTTTCTCTTTTTTTTTTATATATCATTTTTTTTTTTTAGCAAGGGATTTGATACTGATAGGATTTCACTTTGAATTTGATCTTGATTTGATTTGATTTTTGAGTATTTAACTTTGGAATTTCACTCGGGGAATTCATTATGGGATTTTTCTCTTTTAAATATTAAAGTGAACCCTAAACTATTTGATGTGTTTTGGAGTTTTTTGTATCAATAAGTAACTCTCATCGTCTTTTCAAATATATTGATGATATACTCAATTGTTAAAGGTTTTTCACCTATATACTCACAGCTCGACAACTTGGCTATGAACTCCAGGTCGTGTAATCCCCCAAAAATATGGAGATGAAACCCACACCCAGGTAGGGAGCACATGTCTTGTATCAATAATTTTTTTATTATTTTGTAATTTTTTTTACAATTCTAGCCAAGTGGGTATTTTTAATTCATTATTTTTTAGCTCCCCATGGTGGTATTTTTTAGCATTTATTGTAGGTTGCTAGCTGCACTTGGTAACAATAGCTAGGTTTTCAAATTTTTCTAGTCATGGCTGACAGGAACAATTGGCAAACCTTAGTTCTGCACCCACAGGTGTTAGCCATGGTCAGGCAAAAATTAAAAAATATTAAAAAAAAATTGTCATTTTTGACATCATTTCCATTTGAAAACTTCCAAATTTTGAGATCTTTGAGAAGTGATTTCAACAATTTTGACGTGAAGAGCTGCTGAAAACTCGACCTCACTACCACCTAAACCGATGGCAACCCATCCTGGAGGATCCAGTGCGACTAAGATAGAAGCACAAAAAACCTCGATCATTTTATTTTACTAGTTTTAAAATTAACCTCACTAATTAATGGGTTAAATGAAACTCATTAAACTATTGGTAATGAACCTCACCCTAGTTAGGTTTAACTTAGGTTAGCTTAAGGGGAGGGTAAAATTAATTTATTTTTGTGTTTTTGTTTTGCTTTTTTTTTTTTTTTGCTTTTCAAGGAATGTCCTGGGAAATGACCTAAAAATGTCATCCCACCTAGTCATGGATAGCAAGCATGGTCCCCAATTGGCAAATTGGGGGCTACGGTTGTCAACCACAGCGGTATTTAAAATCCAACGATCAAAAATTTGCAACTTTAGAAGGATTTTTTAATTTTTCAAATTTTTAGTAGATTTAATTGATTGTTTTTATTTTTAAAGTGTATTTTTCCATTGCTTTTGGTGTTTTGAAATTTTTTTAATTTTTTTGACATTTTCAAGCTTATATTTTGATGTTTAAGGTTGATTTTTTATTTATTTATGCCTTATTATTCTACTTTCTATCAGACCCTAACTGCTACGGTGAGGGAATCAGAGATCCTTCACAACTTGTGTGATGCCCTTTCTTTGGTAGATCAGTCATGGTTCAAAGTTGTAGGATTTGGTTGTCTTACGCCTCCCTTCCATCAAGGCTGATCAAGCCTATATGACTGCATTGGCCCAATGTTCGGATGCACGGACCAATACCTATCACCTGCTTATAGGTGAGATGACCATCACTTTGGAGGATTTCTATTGCATCTTATGACTCTCACTAGATGGTGAGGCCATCACATCTTCACTGATCGATGCAAATAATGTAGTCTAGTCATATTTTTGGCCACCAAAACAAGGTAGCATAGTAGCACTCAGACCATGAAGGGGTCCATATTGAGCACTAGTATAGACAATGGGTTTAAACTGACCTGGTGGTGGTCTTCATGCACTTGATTATGGAGATCATCCTGCCTGATACATCTGGAGCAAGGTTCCCATGGAACCTCCTAGCTAGGACTATGGAGGTCCTAGCAAGTCCTATCGATCATCCCCTAATCCTATCCTGGGGGAGTGTATTACTAGCACAACTCTATAATGAGTTGTACCATATTACTCAAAGGAGTAGAGTTGGCATTGGCTGTAGCTTATTACTTTAGATCTGGGGGTGGCAACACATTAATATCGAGCATCCCGTTGGCCTACCTCATGAGATTAGAACTATTAATGAGGTGCACCAGTGTTATGCATCATACTAGCCTTGAAAGCAGGAGGTTTTCCAGAGTAGATCTCATGTAGGAGATCTAGCTCTCTACATTAGATGGTTCATAGCACTGCAGGAAGATTAGATTGAATGGCACCCCTACTTAGATTACCCTCTATGGACAAAGTTTTATGATCGGCTATGTTAGGCACGTAAATATAGATGGCTCCTCAGATGCAAGTTTAAGGTATGGGATTTATTCTACTTCTTCCATGTTACCTGATAGTTTGGAATCAAGCAAGACATTCTAGAGCTGCTTACTATCTACCATCACCACACCCTTGAGAGGGACTTGGCATGGCCTAGGGTGAATCCACTAGGTTATGAGCATGATGACTTTCAATATTTGGGTTTGAAAAATGTAGGGACCACTCCTGACTATGACACTTGATGGACCCTCAAGGTATGGCAAGTCTTTGAGGGCCCCTTAGGTAGGGTAGCTAATGATGCTTTAGAGGGTTCAAAGGTTGATCCTCATGAGTGTTGAGTCCATTAGAGGATTGAGGTTGGATGGGGTGAGGGATCTACAATGGATGCACCTCCAGCTGAGGAGGAGGATGACACTCTTGAGGAGGGCAAGACACCACCTAACAGTAAAATTGGGTAGCTCAGGGCCTAGGTTTCCAGCCTATAGACTTAGGTAGGCTCTCTACAGATACAACTCTTACATCGAGACACCACCATTGCCATTTTATATGCAAAGGTGGGGGATCTCCAGTCTCAGCTCATAGTAGGGTAGACTCATTGGTGCAGCTATGAGAAGGAGAAGACCACTCTATAGGCTAGGATCACTATAGTATATGTAGGGATCTAGAATATTATAGGGCAGTGCATCCTTCTACAATCATAGGTAGATACTATGATGACACAAATTTTTGCATTCTAGGGTGGAAGGGTAGATCCTTCATCATCACAGATTACTCTAGTGCCTCTAGTTGCTCCACTATTATGCCAGAATCATATGGATTAGTAGGGTTGGACCAAGGAGTAGATATCAAGAGACTTAGGGCCCTAGTGTAGTAGCACATCGATGATGGTGCATGAAGTGCTACATACATCTCTACTCTTAGAGGAGTGATTGGACTACTCGAGGGTGAGACTTTGGAGATACCCACAGCTTTAGGGTCTCATAGGACTCACAGTCAAGAGACAGGGTAGTCATCAGTGAGCTCTAGTCATAGATCTCACAAGTCAGAGAGGACCTCTAATGCCAGCTCTAGGAGGACTCACATGGATGGCAAAGGTGATGGTAGAGCCTCTTAGGATGGGATCACATGTGGTGCTACTTAGTAAAACTATTATAGATGCTATTGTACCATTTTTATGTGTAAGATCGAGGACCTACATAGATGTAGCCTACGGGTATTTTTGACATATGTTGATGTATTGTCTATTATTATTTTGATACTCACACACACACACATATATATATGATTTGACATTGAGATTCATTATATGTGCAGTTTATTATTTTTATTATTTTATGTTTTATGAGATGCATGTGAATGCAATGTTTAGATGCAATGTATATTTTATACTATATGATGTGACGCATGGATGACATGCACTAGATATATGATGAATATATAATATTAAATTCCATGATATACATGTGTAGGTGGACTGCTTATGACGAATGTATAATAATACGATATATGATGTTAAATGCATGTTTGATTTACTGTACTTGTATGCATTTAATTTATGTTGTTATGACATAATTTATGCCATGTATGTATTGCATAATTTCTTTGTTTCTTTGATAATGTTTTTTCTGAAATGTACATGTATGCTTTAATCACTTAAAACATAATGTATGAATACAATATGAGTTTGTACAATCTAATGGATGACACCACTGAATGTATAACAATAATGAACTGTAATTGCTATATTTTTTCATGAAAATTGATAAATTGTGCACCCATATGTGAGATGCAATGATATATTGTTTTTGTTCATAATCTTTTGTAAATTAAAATAATATGTATAATATAGTTAGTGGCCATTTTAAATATCATTTCTGAAATCCATCTCGTATCTAGCCTATATCATGAACATTTCTAATAGACAAACTCTCGTAAAAGAAATTGATATTTGATGATTGCAATTTGGTTGATTGTTGCTATTTGAGAATTTTTTATGTTTTCCATGAGACTCAAACACCCTAGTTGACTTATCAAAAGTTGTATACTAACCATACTGGACTTCTAAAATATAAGGCTTTCACTAGGATAGACCCTAACTGTTTATTATCCCTATGTGTGCAAATCAGTATATTTAGATAAGGTATAAGTATACCCCGATGTCAGACGATATTCTTTCAGCCCATTGCTAATATTAGGGATCCTCAAATTTCTATCCAATCCTCGGTTTAAATTTTAGTTGGACTAGACTACTAGGTGATACAGTATACCTGAAGCTAGCTCTTCTACATTCAAACATTGATCTGTACAAAAGCAAAATGCTAATGTATCAAACATATCATCATGTGTAAGGTATGGTAGTACTTATAATTCTAGGTATTCAAGCTTACCCCCTTATTTTCTTTAATTTATTGGGATACTTGATCATGTAAAGTGATAATAATCACTATTTATTTTGTACTTTTTCTTTTAGTGATAAAAACCATTGTTTAGTTTGTACTTTTTTTCTCTTTTTTTTTATATATCTTTTTATTTTTTTAGCAAGGGATTTGATACTGATAGGATTTCACTTTCAATTTAATCTTGATTTGATTTGATTTTTTAGTATTTAACTTTGGAATTTCACTCGGGGAATTCATTATGGGATTTTTCTCTTTTAAATATTAAAGTGAACCCTAAACTATTTGATGTGTTTTGGAGTTTGTTGTATGAATAAGTAACTCTCATCGTCTTTTCAAATATATTGATGATATACTCAATTGTTAAAGGTTTTTCACCTATATAATCACAGCTCGACAACTTGGCTATGAACTCCAGGTCGTGTAATCCCCCAAAAATATGGAGATGAAACCCACACCCAGGTAGGGAGCACAGGTCCTGCCAATCCTCATCCTAACACCCTATGTGTAGTAATACACCCCTCCAAAAAGGAATGCATTATATTTTGCATGGTTAGGATGGATCTTGGAGTTGGTATTGGTATAGTAACAAAAGGTTGGAAGGAGTTGGGCCAATGGATGGAAATCACTACCACCATAATTGAACCCTATTAGTGGTTGGATGTGATTTCCAACTCACTAGCATTTAAGTGTATCATGGTGTGTGTGGTTCCTTTTATTTTGCATGAAAATTAAATGCATAAAACAACATGCATGACTCTTCTATATGTGATGCAAATTAAAAAGAATGTTTAACTTTCAAAAGTATGCATGATTAAGCTATATGACTTTCAAAGCAAATGCACACTAATGATGATGACGATATGGAAACTAGATGGGCCTCACACAAGAAAAAAAACATACAAGAAGGGCTTAGACCATTAGAGACTAGGGTATACTACACTCAGAGGTTCATTTTTCCTAGCAGCGACTAGTAGAACCTAAGAAAAAGACCTAGTAACTCAATGCATTTTATCCTTTTTTATCGCATTTCCTAATTATGCTAGCAATTTTGACTTTATGGAAAACCATAGACAGAGAACAGGGATAAATCAAAGAAAAATAGATCCTACCTTAGATCCTCATTTGATTAAATTTTTTCTCCCTATTGTATGGCCTGTTAGATGGTGACCACAGCTTTGTGGCATGGTTGAGACCGTTGCCCGTAGGTCTATGCCGTAGTGACAACTTTTGATCGTGGTTGTCAACCACGGTTAGCACCTGTCATCACAAACCCTAAAATTCAATGATATGTGGCATTTAATGTGGAATTATTGATTTTATCACCTTCTATACGATCCTAAAAAGCATACACCTAATCTAGTAATAATTGAAAATCACATAAAGCATACAAGAATTGATGAATTTGCAAATAACAAAAAGAAATGTTTCTTTTATTAAAATTTGAGTGAATCTCAGTTACAAATCCATCCCTCTTAGGGATACCCAATGTGATATAATATTACAATCATAAGAACTTTTTCATAAGGGAAGGTGTAATCTACAAACTTCTTAGAATGATATGAACTACTCCAAGGTATATATGAGCTTCTTGTCCATGATTAGAGGCATTTTTTGCCTTGCATGTCAAAACCTTGTTAGTCCTACGTGCAATAAATAAAAAGAAGCATAAATAATAAAGTATGCCTCTCTTGATGAGGATTTTTGAGGAAATTACATGAAAATATGATATTATTAGCATATAATCAAGAAAGTGCAGGAAAGCTAATAAACCTATGCAAAACATGAAAATATTCTATGAAACATGTAAAGGAAAAGCATATGTATCTATCTAAAGGCCTAATTATGAATTTGAAAGAATGGAAGCATGAAAAATATCCATTAGTATCCTATTTACAATAGTGAAAGCAAGAGAACTAAATAAGCTAATTCTACCAGTCAAAAATCTCTAATAATGTAATTAAACCTAAATTACTCTTAATTTAATGCCATTAACAAATCCTACAGTGGAAAAGCAAAGAAATCAAGGATGATACCCTAACCGTGGCTCTGTGGAATGGTGAGCATTGTTAGTCATGATTGAAAATTGTGGTAGAGCTTGAAGTGTGCTTGTCCTCTAATTCAAGGGCTAAATATCTGAATCCTCTCACCAAATTGATGGTCAAGGGTCACCTCTATGTCCTCTGATATATTTGGTGGTTGAATTGCTCTGATTGCACATGTAATTTGTGTAATTGCATTTCTTGGATCTCCTAAACTCCTAGGACCTCCATGGCTTGAATTGACATTTCAATATCTCAATTAAAGGTAAGAAAGCAATGCCACAATGCAATTAGGTGAGTTTTGAATTTGATAGGGCTTCGTTGCTCATATTCACCTATGCGTATCTCTCTTTTCTCTCAGATTCGATAGGGCTTCACTGTGTTCAAATGAAAGCTTCTCTAGACTTCTCCCCAATTTGGAAGGGAATTTTTATAGCACCTTGGAGGGCAATGTCCTAGCTTCATGAGGAATCCAAAATCAAGAATTGGAAATTAGAGAAGTTGGAAGGAAGCTTCTCGATCATTCCATCCCCAAAAAATCTCAGATCTACAACCAATTGGCCATTTGTAACCAACTTTGACTCGGTCAAAGGCCAACTTATTTTTGATGTTAGTTGCAGCTTTGAGGCATGGTCAGTACTGCTAACCATGGGTGTCAACCATGGTTAACATTGATTAGGCCAAACTGTCTAATTGAGTGGTTAAAACCACTACTATACCTTGGTATTTATCCAAGGTCTTCCATATGGTATTCTAGCATGTCCCATATGAGTAGTCACCTTGACATGATGTGTTTTAGGTGTCTACATTTAGCATATTTTCATTCAGTTTTACATGCATTTCTTTACTTTTTTTAGCAATTTTATTTCATTTTCTTATCTTGAAATGGGCCTCATCTTGAGAGGTTATACATTTGCTACTAATTTCTTGTAAGTGCTTTTGTGTGTAGATATCAGGTTTCCACAAGATAAAATCATCATAAATATTTCTTAATATTTGCATCATCAAGTGGAGGTCACTAAGAAACCCTCCATAATTAGTTTTGAATATTACAGAGATCTTGTGAAGACACCTATTATTGGTTCCCTGATGTAATTTGTATCAATTTGGTGTAATCCCTAAGAGGGATATTTTGTAACCTCTTGTAAAGACAATTTTCAAATATCAATGAGAAGAGCACTTTATTTTCTTTCTTTCTTTATTATTATGGTTACATAATTTGCATTATCAATTTGATTTTATGTTACATGTTTAAGTGTTATATATTTTGTACATATTACAATCACAATTCATTAACATTGATATTGACCCTAGTCTTATTGACTTAGAGGATATTTCCTCTTCACCTTCCCCCTTGGATTTTTATCCTTCTAGCAAGATGCTCCATCAATCAATTGTTTATCTTCCATCAGCATCATTACTTCCTTTGTCTTCTATCTATCATGTTGATGTAAGTAACACTAAACCACCCATACTTGAAAATACGATTGATGACATCCATATGATTCCCACTCTACATCAACTAGAGGAGGGTTCCCACATGCTCATTTAGGACACCATCAATGTAAATATCAACACCAATTTGGACCATATCCAAATCATTAAACTTGGAAATAGCCTTTCCCTAGAAGAATGAGAACATTTTTTTGTCCTTCTCACTAAGTATAAATAATTTTTTGCATGGTCTTATAAAGACATGTCAGGCCTTGATCCCAATTTAGTGGTTCAAAATCTTATTCTAAGCCTCGAACCCAAACTATTAAAATAAAATTATGGAAGCTCCATCCTACCATAGCCCTCATGGTTAAAGAAGAATTACAAAAACATCTATATGTGGGCTTTATTCAACCCATAAACTACCTAGAATGGATTTCAAATATGGTACCCATTGGTAAACCCAACGAGGGGATACACATTTGTAACAATTTTTGTGACCTAAATAAAGCATTTCCCAAAGATGACTTTCCAGTTCCAAACATTGATATGCTCATAGATTCTACCATTGGCCATGAAATACTCTCCCTGATGGATGGTTTTTTAGGATATAACCAATTTCGATTTAATACTGATGACCAACATAAGATAAATTTTACAATGTCTTGGGGGATAATTTACTGCAAAGTCATGTCATTCAGTCTCAAAAATGTAGGTTCTAAATACCAATGTGTCATGAATTATATCTTCCATGATTATATGCATAAAATAGTTGATGATTATGTAGATGACCTCTTTTCCAAATAAAAAACTCATCATAAGCATGTCAAAAGTTTGTAAAAAGTTTTCAATCAATTACTCAAATATAATGTGAGACTCAACCCAAAGAAGTGTGTCTTTGGCATCACATCATGGAAAATTTTAGGGTTTATAGTCTCCAAGCAAGGAATAAAATTTGACCCCAACAAAGTCAAATAAATTGTTGAGATACCACCCCCTATGAATCTTAAAGAACTACATAGCTTGTAAGGAAAGATCCAAGTGATTCATCAATTTATTGCTTAGTTATGAGACAAATGTAAGTCTTTCAACCATCTGTTTAAAAAGGGGTTACCTTTGCATGGACACAAGAGTTTCAAGGTGCTTTTGATACCATTAATAAATATCTTGCATCACCACTTGTGTTGTCACCACCTCAACCAGGTGTTCCATTACAGTTGTATATATTTACCACTGATTTTTCCCTTGGCACCATGCTAGAACAAAAGAATGAATTCAATATAACATACCATTTATTATATAAGTCTCACTTTGGTGAGTTATGAGGCCAAATACGCATACATGGAGAAGGTATACCTACATTTTTTTACAACTAAAAAGCTTTGAAACTACATGATAAGTCATACCACTTGTGTAATAGCCAAATAAAATCCACTTTATTATATGATGAGCCATACATATAATAATAACATAACCTCTAAATGGATAATGCTCTTGATGGAATTTGATCTCGAGTTCATCAGCCAAAAATCCATAAAAGGTTTGGTAATCATTGACCAGCTTGCTAAAGCTCCACTTCCAGATGACATACTACTCATAACTGAGCTACCTAAATATTTTGTCTTCAATGTTATAGAGCAAGAAGAACATGTTGAACCTGAGAACAAAATTGATTTTATCCTCTTCATTTATGTTTCTGTAGATGCAAAAGTAAAACATCAAAAATATATAATAATATAAATTTTAATCAAGACCTAATATTGCACAAAATAGATGATTTTATTAATATGGGGAGCCTCAAATCTCCAATGTTACAATGAAAGAATTGATTTCTTTTATACAAGTATTTACAATAACTAGGGTTCTTTAAAACACTAGTGAACAATGTTGGTGGTGTCTTCAATATTGCTTCTGATCGCAACAGGGGTGAGTGGGCTTCGTGCTTATCCAATACTAGGCCACTCCAACTTAAACAGTTGCACAATGCTTGCATATATTCCCAAACATACATACAAACAATAACAACAAAATATTAGTAGCAACTATGAGGGCTCCACTACGTGAGAGCCTCAAACATGAAATAACAAACCCTAGTTGTGCAATAGAAATACTATAAGAAGATATGAGAAGATTAAAATAAATATAACAATGAAAATATTACCTTGTTGAACTTACCATTTTTTTATTTGTGATAATTGTTGTAGGAAGTTGGTGTGGTAATGCCCTAGCATCACCTGAGGGCTTCGCTAGTCTTTAGCAGTAGGTTCTGAGATGCTCACAGGTGGTCAAAAATAGTAGGAAATGCTCATGGGTGCTTTGGAATGGTGGAAATCATCTAGTAGTGCTTGGTGGTGGAAGGAAGTGCCCAGAGGTGCTCGGTGGTGGTAGGGATCACCTAGGGGCATTCAAGAGTTGAGGTGGAGATCTAGAGAAGTAGATATGACTGAATGAGAATGATGATGATGGATGTGAAGGTGAGGGTGAGTGAGGATGGATAGCGAGGATGCTTGGATGAACTCAAATGTGAACTACTTAGAAAATTTAGGGTAAAAGACTTCAGATTTAGGGTTTGAGCCATCAACATGGCTCCTATTAATAATCCATACTAGGGTATGTTAGGGTTTGAACAACACAAATTATGTGGCTCAAATTAAAACACATCAAAGGGTGGATATTAATTTTGGGTGCATGGCATGGATTGATGTGGATGGATGCCTAGGATTAAGTCAAATCAAATGGCTGGGATTTATTTACATATATAAAATTTATATTTATTAAATATATATAAAATATTAATATAAAACATATATTTAACAAATATGCCTAAATATATAAAAATAAATCGGTAAAATGATGAGAAGACCTACATGGATGATAAGTGGCTAGGTTTTGGTGTCTACAGATACCCCTTTTTGTACGGAATTACGTGAAACACAATGCAGTGCAAAAACTCAAGACACTTGCTTATGCTAGGCGCAGAAGCAACTTTCTCTTTGGGATGCGATAGATGAGCTAGAATATAAAAGAATAAAGAATTTGGATTTGTGTAGCTTACCCCATACATTGGTGAATGAGTTTGTGAATGAATCTCACAAGCCAAATGAAAAAAAATGTGTTCAAATAAAATGTGGATGATATGAATGATGTAAATGTGATAATATTTTTTCCCCAATGGTTGGAAAGTGATTGGTGGATAATGTGAAATGATTGCATCTATTTTTGCCCCAATAGATGAAGGGTTTTGTGAAAATATGATGAAGATGTGTTTGTTTTTTCCCCAATAGATGAAGGGATTTTTGCCAAGTGTAGGATGTCATGATCATGTAATATGTATCCTGTTGTGGGAAAACCAAATGTGGTTACTCAAGATTTGGGGTGATTTTATGCTACTGAATAATATGCCTTTAGGCATCATTGATATGCAAAGATGAATATGCAAAAATAAAAATAGTCAAATTCAGAGGGCCAACTAGTGATTTTCGGATAATTCCTATGATCAAAACCAATCACCCTAGTTAAGGCCAGTCACCATGATGACTATCAAGGAAATGCAGAATGATAAAATGTGATTTTATCCATGTGTTAAGCCCCATGAACTAGGCCATCAATGATAGTTTTTTGTGCAAATTGTTCTTGGTAAGGTTTCACATAAAAATGTGAAGTACCAAATGTGATTGTGATTTTGACCAAGGAGATATGGAATGATAAAAATAACCAAGTGTCCTTATGGAAAGTTATTCATCTTATAGAATTTACATGGATGCACATCACTGCAATCACCAATTATATAGAATAATCCACTAGATATAAAGTTCACTTGAAAAATTTTTGAACTTGGAAAATATGCAAATATTATGATTAATGATGGAAAATGATATGGGAATGAAGTATTGATTATGAGAATGATGAATATGGTTGTTTTCTGAAAATTTGGACTATTTTGGAGTGTTTTGTAACTTGTTATGTGATTTTACAAATTTTGGTCAGAAATGAAAAATTATGCATCCAAATCAGTTGTAACATTCATAAAACCTGCTAATGTGATGAAAATGATGCATGGATGTAGTATGGAGAGATTTGGTGGAGGTAAGCCACTATTTTTGTAATGATTTGGTCATTTTTCAATTATGATGCCAAATGCCAATTTGCACTTTTAGCATGCATAGATTCCCATTGATTTTTAGGTATTTTTCAAATATCCTGGTGCACTTTAGTGCACTAGGGAACACCCATGGATGTCTCAAGGCACCTGGAGTAGCTATAAATAGCTTGTTGGGTGGAATTTGACCTTATTTGTGTGTTTTTGAGTTTGTAAAGCTACATCTAAGATAGTTGGGTGGAGTGGAGTGAAGTGAGATGAAGTGATTTTGATATGGAAGCTATGGCAGTGGAAGGATCAGATGTAGGGGTTAGAGCTGGGGTTGACGTACGAGCTACTAAGGTAAATCCCTTGTTTTGTGCAAAAAAAAAATATTTTTTGTTTTTTTTTAACAGGTGTTAATGATAGATGTTTTGTATTGTGTTGTAGCTTAGAATTTTGGAGGCTTAGCACTGGTTCTCACCTTACATCCTTGGAATGAGAAAGGTATTAGTGTAGGAGGACTAGGAGTTGTTGGAGGTTGTGGGGCTAGAAGAGGTAGACTAGATTGATGTGGTGAGGATGAACGAGGGGTACCTCTCAGCCTTGGCAGAGAGGTGGGATCCGGATAGGGGTACCTTTTAGCTTCCCATGAGAGAGGTGACCCTCATAATTGAGGATGTATATCGCATCCTCAAGGTTCTAGTGGAGAGGATTCACATCGAGGTTGGATGTGATCAAGGGATAGATATGAAGAAGATGTTTGGAGATAGTTGGAAGAGTGTGAGGGTTGAGTGTGGGGGAATTCCATAATTTTCCATGTATGTAGATAATAAATTGGATGCCCTTTAGGCATTAGTGATATTCGTGTTGGCCAACATCACGGTCTTGAACAATACTGGTTGTAGGTTACCTTGGAACCTGATAGGGTTAGTGAGTGATATGCTCACTATGTAGCGGGTATGGGCTCCTGCCTTATTAGTGTAGGTATATCAAGATATCTATGAGGTGAGGAGGTGGAGGAGGAAGGTATTGAAATTTAGCTTACTACTATAGTGTTGGGGATGGGAGCACTTCAGTGTGGCTTGACTAGAGGGCTCACCAATGGTAGGCTTAGGTAAGGAGTAGCCCTATGCTAGGATATGGGTAGTGGTAGAGGACGTATGACTAAGTTATCCTATGTAGATGAGTGAGTGATACAGGTATTTGTGGGCTAGATTGACATCTACCTAAGTGACATGAAGGCCATGTTGGGGTACTAGGTGGATAGGTGATGGAGAGCATCTATGTCAAGTCAAGCAGGCTAGATGGGTGGTTGGGCGGTATTAGAGTGAGGCTAAGTATATTCAATTTTATTGTGTGCTTTGATAGTTTGGCTTGATTTAGGGGATTAAAAATGATTTGATGCTCTATATGAGGTATCAAGAGGAGACAAGGCTACCATGTGCGAAGCCATGGAGGGTGGCTTGTGAGGATGATGAGGAGATAGATCTCCCTGATGTGGATTATGTGAGTACTACTATGGAGTATGATGCATGGTTTGTTATGAAACCATCATGGGCACTAACTCTAGTAGTAGGTAGAGATGGATATGAGGGTGAGGGTGAGGGGATCCATAAGGATCCCAAGTGATAAAGGTACCTTTGATATATCAATAAAATAAGGAGAACTAAGGGTGTGGCTCGATAGGCTCTAGGGAATGGGGGAGATGGCAAAGATGGGGGTGATGTGGAGGAGACTTTGGATGGACCTCCAGGTCAAAGTGAGGAGGATTGGGTGAGGTTGGAGTAACAAGTGGCAAAGTAGGATGCGATGGTAATGTCTCATGATCATAGTGTTATGAGGCTCTAGGTAGTGCTATCAAAGAGGGAGCGTCGATATAACATTGACATAACATACCTTTAGTCGTAGAAGAGATATATCAAGGCTTTGGAGGATAAGTTGATAGAGCATCATATTCCTCTTCTAGATCCTCTAGCCTCATATCTATCTAAGGCTGCTAGATAGAGTGAGTCTAGGCATAGTGCTAGGTCTAAGACTCCTGCTAGGTCATAGGGGTCCTCTTGGAGGGCATAGCTAGTGCTTAGATGCACTTTTGTATATGGGATTTGGTACTCCATTGTATGTAGCTTTTTGGCACTCATTGTATATACAATATTTATACATATATATACATGGCTTTTACTTTTGTGGTATATGTTTGTGTGACTAATTTTTGTGGAATGTTTTGTTTATATGGATGATTAATGTATATTATATGTTATGGATGATTAATACAAGTGGAAATTTATATATTATTAATGCAAGGTATGGAATGCACATGTTCTAATAAGAATTCATAATTTATATTTTTCTTGGCCATGTTCTATCTTTGTTGTTTAATCAGGGGTACCAAACATGGTGTTATGTGGGGTGAATGACTCATGAACTATCATGGATGTTGACATGGAAGAAGATATGGATGTTGATATAGAAGAAGATATGGATGTTTATATGGAATACTGATGGTTTTGTAGACTCGAATATACCAGTGGAATCAAACAAACTCACTAAAACTACCTAATCCTTCTAGGACCAAATGTGTGTGCAGTGAATTCAGTTACCAAATCATGAGCATGGTAATGACTCAAGGAAATCAAGAACCAATGTGTGTGTAAGTGAGTTCACTAACTCATATTGATTAAATTGGGTGTGACCTATTATGGATGAAAACAAGAAGCTAGCTTGTTTTAATGTGTAGTTAGAGGTCTCTTTAAAAGAGACGTATCACCATGCATGAGTGTACTCCACTTCCAGTCAAGCATCTATAGCTCTGGTGGAGGCTGACTCTATCCACAAATTTTGATTTCTTAAGTTTTGAGGATGACTACATAACCGTCTGATTGGAAATGTAGTATGATCCTTACAACCCAGTAATTAGTGGTGTGTGTTATAAAATATTTAGAAATTTGGGGAATCGGATTCTTAACCTAAGTGTGATGAGAATTGTACCCTATATTAACTACTCTATCTTTTAAATTTTGAAGCAACTACGATAGTTATGAAAACCACTATTTTTGTGGACTATGTTGCATGATGGTACAAGTGAGGATTACTCTTTTCACTTCAATATTCATACCAAATATAGTGTTATCCTTCTTTGACACAAGATGTTTTTAATATACGAAATTGTGTTTGGTTCAAGAATATTTTGGATTCAATTCCCAAAACTTAATATTTTCTTAGTATAGATGTGTAATGGTCCTAAAAGGAACTCGACATGTATTTGGAGTTTACTTAAAACACTAGGACTAGCTGAGTTACTGAAAACACCTAGGAATTATGGTTGTATGGAGGCAATTGCAATTTGACTTGGTGGAATTGTGTGGATGATGTTTTGAAGGTGCCCTTGATTAATGTAACATGACTTTGTTGGACCAACTAATACCTTGAGCTGAATAAATGATCCCTAATATGATATGTGGAATGTGGATGTGAATGTAATGTATGAAACACAAAATGAAATGTGTTCAAATGCAATGCTTTTGAATGAAATGTATGCAAATAAAGTGCACTATTTTTGTGTATTAGCCATGTACATATACATATATAACAATCACATTATGCATAGAATGATTTTAAGTGTATAATATTAAGTGGTTCGGATTCATATTCTCCCTCTAGACTTGCAAGCCTATAAGTACCATTACCCACACTTTGAATGATGATGTATGGACCCAACCAATTATCCATGAATTTATCACAAATATGTGATAATACATTGGTGTTTTGTTTATTCTTTTTAAGGACAATATCTCCTACTTGGAATTTTCATAAATGAACTTTGGTGTTGTAAGCAAACTTTAGATGGTTTTGATAAACTCATAAATGCTCTAAAGCATTGAATAACCTCTCATAAAGAAGTGTGAGTTGTTCAAGACATGCTTATATAGCAAGAACGTCATCTATGAATTCCTACAAAGAAATTTGCAAGGAGGTAATCTCGAGCTCGAAAGGTATGATTTCTTTGACTCCATAGACCAATGAAAATGGTGTTGCCCTAGTATACATGTGGATGCTTGTTTGATAAGTCCATAAAGCTAAGGGGATTTTGGTATACCAATTTCTATGATATTTTTTTTTTTAATTTCTTGAGAATAGCAATTAAGGTCTTGTTGGTAGCCTCAGCCTATCCATTTTCTTGTGGGTAATAAGGAGTCGAAAAATTGTGTTGGATGTTATATTTCTCACAAAGTGCTTGAACATCCTTGTTCTTGAAAGACTTGCCATTATCAAAGATGATTTTTTAGGGGATACAAAAATGATAAGTGATATGGTGAAGTATGAACTCCACAATTATAGGTCATGTTGTATTGGTTAGAGGAATTGCCTCAACCCACTTTGTGAAGTATTTAGTGGTTGTGATGATGAATGTATGTTATCTTGAGGAAGGAGGTAATATTTTACCAATTATATCAAGACCCATTGTGAAAAGGTCCCAAGGCTTTGAATAGGTTGTAAAGCTTGTGATGGCACATGATCATGTTCTTGATATTTCTTACAATTTTTAACATAAGTGCAACAATCTCATTCCATGGTGGGCCAATAATAAGCCATGCATAAAATATACTTTGTGATGGTCATCCCACTAAAATGACCACCACAAGTACCATCATGAGCTTTAGCTATGGCTCTTTCTGCCTCACTAGAATAAAGACAATTAATGAGGACTCAATCATAACCATATTTATACAACACATCCCCCAAGAGAAACAAACGAGCTACTTTTTTCTTGAAAGTGTGTTTAGCAGTTCGAGACAAGTTAGATGGGAGTGTTCCAAACTTGAGAAAGGTGATTATTTTGCTTGACCAAGGATCAAATGAAAATGACTGGATAAATCAAATATCCTTTTCATCCTTAGATTTAGCACAAACAATTACATATTTAGATATTGTTGAGATAATAATGGGTTGTACCTCTACTAAGGAGTTTTTTTGGAATCAATGATCCAAGGGAGCTCATCGCATCTACAAATCTATCAGTCAAACATGGTAAACTATTGATTTCATACTATTCAAACTTAGAGAGAAATTTCATTGCTACCTCATGGTAAAGTTTGATGGTAGGTTCTTTGCATTAGTATTCTCCATTGATTTTCTTGACAATAAGTTGAGAATCACCAAATATCTTGATATGCTTAATACCCATAGTTATAGTTGATTGAAAACCTAATATTAAGGCTTCATACTCTGTAGTGTTTTTTGTGCATTGAAAGTCAAGTTTGAATGATAAAGGGATAGGCACCTCCTGGGGTGTATGAAACATAACTCCAACACCTTGATATTTCTCGCACTTAGAGCCATCAAAGAATAGTGTGATATCAATTTCTTCCTTTGGAATAACATGTTCTTCTTGCTCATTGCCAATAAATACTGAATCATCTAGGAGCTCAATAATCAAAGGATGATCACTAGGTAGTGGAGCTTTTTCAAGTTGATCGGCTATGACTTGACCTTTAATGGATTTTTGGCTAATGAATTCCAATTCAAATTCAATAAGAAGCATTATCCATTTATCAGTGTGGGTGTTATTGTAAGTGTGAGACATCATATAAGGTAGAGGATTTTCTCTAGCTATGACATATGTTGTGTGGTTGAGCATGTAATATTGAAGTTTCTTAGTGGAAAAAACCACTGCTAAGCATAATTTTTCTACATAAGTGTATCTGGTTTCATAGCTTACCAATGTTCAACTTATGTAATATATAGCTTGCTCTTGATTTTCTTCATTTTTTTTGTCCAAGCATTGTCCCTAGTGTAAATTTTTTTATTGAAATATAAAGATAGAATGGGATCCTCAGATGAGGAGGAGCTAATACTGGTGAAGAAGCTAGGTATTGCTTAATTTCATCAAAGACTTCTTTACATTCATCTGTCCAATAAAATGGCACCCCCTTTTGTAGCAGGTGATTGAATGGCCTAAATTTATCAAAAATTTGCACAATAAAATGAAGGATTGATTGTATATTTCCTTTTAAACTATGCAATTCCTTTAATTTTGTTAGGGGAGACATCTCTAAGATGGCCTTGACCTTGTTTGGATCCACCTCAATGCCTATTTTGGAGATAATAAACCTTAATAGTTTGTCAGAGGTAACATCAAAGACACATTATTTGGGGTTCAACCTTACATTATGCTCTAGTAGTTGGTCAAAAACTTTCTACAATACACCAATGTGCTCTTATCAAGTTTTGGATTTTGCCAAGAGATCACCTTGTAACAAAAAGTTTCCCAAGGTGTAGTGAATGTTGTTTTGTGTTGGTCATCAAGATTTATTTAAATTTGGTTGTAACCCTAAGAAATCATCCATGAGAGAGAGAATTTCATGGTCAGTGCAAGTGTCAACAAGAGTATCAATGTTTGGAAGAGGAATGTCATCCTTAGGACATACTTTCTTAAGATCTCAAAAATTAGTGCAAACACGTATTACCCCATTAGAATTACAAACATGTACCATATTTGAGAGCCACTCTGAATAATCAATGGATACAATGAAACCCACATCTAGTAGCTTTTGGAGCTCTTCTTTGACTAATAGGGCAATGTTAGGATGCATACTTCTAAGTTTTTATTTGACCAGCTTAGCATCAGGATGTAAGGTGAGATTATGAACAACCAAACTAGAATCAATACTAGGCATGTCTTTATAGGACCATGCAAAAATGTCCTTCCTCTTGAGGAGAGTAATTAATTGCTCTTGTTCATCATTGGATAAGATTTTACCAAGCTTAACAATTTAGAGATAGTCTTTGTCTGAACTAAGGTCCACATCGATGGTATCTTCAAATGAATTTTGTCTAAGATATCATAAACTCTTCTAATTTATCCTCATGGATGGTTTCTTTGAAGTTTATGGGATGTAGTTATCAAATGAATGTTGTTAAGATATCATCAAACTCTTTTGACTTATCCTCATATATGTCTGCCTAGAAAACCTCAGGGTTTGAAGGTGAAGGTGAAGGTGAAGGTAGAGGGGATGGAGGAATGTAGTTGGTAGAAGCCATTAAAAATTCCTTGGACAAGACAAATTTAGAAAAGGATGGAGGTGAAGAAATCCAGTCCATATCAATAAGGCTCATGTAAATTGGAATTGCCTTTACCAAATCATATGGATTATGGATTGGGGTGAATAATTCAATAGGATTCATGTTGGCTTAATGGAAAATGAATAAGGTTGGATGGTATGAATGAAGCCTAAGAACTGATGCTAAGAGCTTAGTAAACCTGGATAGTAGCAAGCAACACAAATAAATACCCTTAACTATTATATACATGCAATGTAGAAAAATAATGTTTTTTTATTTGATTTTGTTTTTTGATTTTTTCTATTTTTTTTTGGTAGTGGTGAAAACCACTGTTTTTGTTTTGTTATTTTTGTTATGTACATATATTATAATTTTGGCTTATGAAATGGATTAATGAGATGGAGGTGGTGGTTAACTAGTAGGGGAGGCTCACTCTTATGGAAGAAGCAAGTGAAAGATAGGCTCATGGGTGGTGAAAATTTTGAGATAAAATTCATCATGTTCGATATGGGGAATGACGGGCTCTAATTTCTCTTCAGATTCATCTAAAATTATTGACATGAATTTGAATTCTTCATATGTATCATTGTCAAAGTCATTGGGGTGGACTTCTTCTCCTAAATTTATATCAAGTCTTTGGAATGTTTGTCCAAGAGAAGAGGTAGTGGAAAGTGGAGTGTAACCTAGGCCTAAATGGTCATGTGCTTCTCAATATGGAACATCAATAATTTTATGCATTCCCTGTTCATGCAAACCTAGGCCATAACCCTGCCAATTAAATATGTGGAAATAATGGGATGTAAATCTTGACATATTTTATATGTTGGCAAGTGTTGGCTCTTTGGGTTCTTCTAGGGGAGCCAAATTTGATGAAGAATAAATCCCCCTATATAAAAAAATTATGCTATTAGGAGTTGAACCCATACTGTATACCGCTCCTATGGATAAAGGTGGGTCACGTGGGTTACCAAAATCCTTAGTGGTTGGGATGGTGAGTAGTGTGATAGTGATGTCTTGGACCACATACTCACCAAAACCAGGATAAGTGAGGTGGACCTCAACTTGAGATGATGTGGAAGGACCATGATTGGATAATGGCTCGAGGAATGGTAGAGGTGAATATGTCTCACAATCCATCAACTCAACTTGTGAAATATTGGTTGATGTTGATGGATTGGATTGGGGAAATTTTTGGATGGAAGATGATGAAGTGGAAGGCAAATATGTGGATTGAATTTAACCATATGTACATGTATTCAATGATGAAGATGATGTGGGATTAGTGATAAGGGACTCCTTAGGAATGGGATATTTTGATGAAGAAATGGGCAGTGTGGTAGATGGATTGATTGACAGTGATAGGAAAATGTGGGTGGAAGGAAGCATGGATTCATAAGGATTTGAAATGAAATTGCAATACTTAAACAGTTCAACATCCACTAGTATGCAATGTACTTATCCCTCATGAATGTACTTTAGATATCAATGTAGTATTGAAGGAATACCTCTCATCTCCCTCATCCAAGGTCTTCCAAGGAGTACATTGTACATCATGGATCCTTCCAAGATGTGGAACATAGTGTGCAACATTTTGACCCCCACTTAGAAGGGCAAAACAATAGTGCCAACTATGGAATACAAAGCATCATTGAATACTTTTAGGGTGAACGATGACATGGTGATATGAGAGGGAGGAAGGTTTGTTGGCAATTTTGGGTTTGAGATCCTAGCTTCTTATCTATGAGTTGTCATAGATGTCAAAAGGAAATGGCATTAATGTTAAGAGGATGTGTTGGCTTCAAAGGTGGAAGATTCCAGGAGAGTCTTTTTAAGAGAATCCGGAGAGATTCCATTGGCAAGGGTTTTTCATTAAAACCAAATCGGTTTTTATTAAAACCAAGTTGGATAGGGTTTTTATTAAAACCAAGTTAAATGGTTTTAATTAATTAATTATTTAATTAATTAAGGGAGAAATTATTTTTAATTTATTAAAAATACTTAAAGGTTTTTAAACATTTTTTTATTCTTAATTTATTAAAATTATTTAAGGGTTTTTAAAACCTTTTTGAAAATACTTTTGATTAATTTCGAAATGGTCTTTATTTCCGCCGACATCAAGGTGTCTTCGAAGAGACTATTTATTCTCCAACTCCTAAGGTTGGAAGGCTAATTAATTTGAAATTCCCCAAATGCAATTTGTGGTGTTTGTGCTCTGTATTCACTGTGATCGAAGGAAGACTTAGAAGCACGTGCGGTTGAAAAGTCTTCGGGAGTTTTTTTTTAGGGTGAAGTGGAGGGAAGTTCACTTGTGAACTTTGTAGCCCGCATGGGCTAGTGGCAGCGAAGGCTGCTGTTGGGTGCTGCATTGGTGGAGGTCGCCGTTTCGAGTCTTGCGGGGGTGCTTTGCTAGAGTAACACACATTTTTATTAAAACGTCTTTATGCCACAAAATTCGGAGTTTCTTGGACAGCGATTTATAAGGTGTGATTAAATTTTATGAGTTTTGGCTTTTGTGATTAGCATTGAATAAAAGCTTAGGAGAAATAAGGGCATATTTCTTTGGATGTATTTTTAAGATTATTCTTTGCTATGCTAAAATTAAAAATGGAGGTATAAGGTGTGAGTCTGTGATTGTTGATTTATTGGCATGTTATGGTGGTTGTGTTTAAAGAAGTGGAGCTAAAAGGTGTAATAAAGGAAGTTTATATTATTGCTCATTTCTTTTTATTCTAACCCTAACTTGGTTGGAAGTTTGAGAGTTGTGTGTGGTGACAGATTGAAGGTTCAATTATCTTCTACTCCAATAAGGTATGGGCACATTCTTCTTATGAGTATGATTGGTGTATGTTTTTTGAAATAAGGTTGGAGTGAAAAGGTATTCTACTAGGTATCCTTTGTCTAGGGTAAATTCTATTTTCTGGTTTGTTGAAGACTACTTATGCATTTTTATCCTTAAGGAGAGTTTTTGGTGAATGCATAATTTCTAGTTTGAGATAGTGGAAGCTTTGTGCACTAGGGTTTATATTTGTGAGTCTAGCTACTTTCATTGATTTGGTGGAACCCTTGGTTGGCTGTTTTGAGTTTGATGGTTGAGTTGCTTCCATAGAGGTTGTTTGATCAAGTTATTGCTTTACTTGATTCATGATATTGGGCTTACTCCATTGAGTTGATTTGAGCAAGTTATTCTTTGCATTTGGTGATATTGTGTTGGTAGCTATTTTGTTCAAATATCTTTGGAGGGAAAAGGATTTCTACTTGTTTCCTTTTCTTGTGATGATTGGTTGAATGCTTAAAGGTTGATGTTGAGTTGAATGGTGTTGGTTTACTAAACCTTGTTTGATGAGCATTGTTGTTGAAACCCTAATTGATGGTGAAAAGAACATGAGTATCATTGTTATGTGATTCTTTGCATAGTTGGCAATTGTTGGGGTTTCATGTTCTTGAAAGAAAACATTCTATCCTATCCATTTCGGATATTGAGTTGAGTTTTCAGATTTGAGATTGAGATTGAGCTGAGTTGATTTGAGTTGAGTTTTGAGATTGGGATTTGAGTATAGAACATATTGAGTCTCTAAAAATTCTCTTTATGCTTCTAAGAGTTTGAAAAATCACATTGGGTCTCTAAAAATTCACTTTGTGATTTCCTACTAAGAAAGTTTTTCTTGGTGAGCTTGCTGAGTTTTTGGATAGGTTCCAATGGGGACTTATGAGCAGTTTTTGGATAGGTTCCAGTGGGGACTTGTGAGCAATTTTTGGACAGGTTCCGGTGGGGACTTGTGAGTAGTTTTTGGACAGGTTCTAGTGGGGACTTGTGAGCAGTTTTTGGACAGGTTCTAGTGGGGACTTGTGAGCAGTTTTGGACAGGTTCCAATGGGGACTTGTGAGCAGTTTTGGATAGGTCCTAGCAGAGGACTTGTGAGCTGAGTTTTTTAGTTCTATCAGAGAACTTGAGGATAGAGGTGTACTGGTTCTATGAGAAGAACCTGAGGACATATTTGGCAAGTCTTTGATAAGGCTTGTATGCAGAGGATTGATTTGTTCAAGAGTTGGAAAGATCTGACAGACAGAGGAAGACTCGTACTAGACCAACTGACTGTGTTTGGTACAGGTTGCTGAGCTGCTATGGAAGTGATCATAGAAGGCAGAGATCTCTTAGGCTAAGCATTGAGGACATGAGGTCTTCGGTGGAAAGGAGTTCCACATGCTGGCAAGAGGTAGAGGCGATTGATCTTCTGAGGGATCATTTCCAGAGCAGAGGAAAAGGTATCTCCTTTGAGCAGAGGCTCATAAATTCTAATTGGGGGAAGGTATCTCCCTTGAGAAGAGGCTCATAAATTCTGATTGGGGGAAGGTATCTCCTTTGAGCAGAGGCTCATAAATTCTAATTGGGGTAAGGTATCTCCTTTGGGCCGAGGCTCATAAACATTGTAATTGGGAAGGATTCCCAAAGAACTTTGAGATAAATTTTAGAGAAAAGTTTTGTGGATGTAGCCCAGCAATTCTGGGTGAACCACGTTAAAATTGGTGTCACTTTGTGGATGATATTGTGCATTGCTTTGATATTGCTTTGGGTATATTGCTTTACTATTTTGAAGAATAATGGAAAAAGTAAAAAGAGGTCTTATATTGTTCACCCCCACCTCTCAGTATAAGCTTGTGTTCTTCAATTGGTATTAGAGCAGGTGCCTTCAAAAAGTTTAATAGCTTGAAGAAAAAGCTAGTAAAGAACACAATGGATCATTCAAGTTGCAATGCAACACCTATTCTTGATGGGTCAGATTTTGGTCTTTAGAGGGCAAGGATGAAGGTTCATCTAATGGAACTTGGGAATGAGGTTTGGGAAGTGATTGAAGATGAGTACACTATTCTTGAACATGGTACTAATACTAAAGAATAAATGCTCCTACATCATAGCAATTCAAAAGCAATGAATGCAATCTTGAAAGGCTTACAGAAAGTAGATCTCACCAAAGTGATTCACTACAAGACAGCTAGTGAAATTTGGAAACAGTTGAAGTTGGTTCATACAGGTGATACAAATGTCGGAAAGGCTAAGTTGAGACACTTCAAAGGTATGTTTGAACAACTCAAGATGAATGATGATGAAAATATTAGTGACTACATGCTTCGTATGGATGAGGTTGTTAACTCCATGAAAGACTTAGGTCTTGAGCTTGCTGAAAATGATGTTTGTGATAAGATTTTAAGATCTCTTCCTAATATATTTAGTGAAAAGATTTCTGCTATTGAGGAAGCTAAAGATTTGGATAAATTGAAAAAGGATGAGCTCCATAGTATACTTGCAGCATTTGAGTTGAGAACTCAAGTGAAGGTTGATGTCAAGAAAGAGGCGACTTTCAAGGCTACCAAGAAATCCAAGGGTAAACATCTTCAATATAGTGATGAGTCTTCTAGTAATGAAGAGGCATATTACAGCAAGAAAGGCAAGTTCTCTAGAAATCACAAAAGTATGAAAAATATAAGATGTTTCAATTGTGGAAAGTTTGGTCATTATGCTACTGATCATATTGTTCCCAAGAATGAAAGTGATGAAGATAAATAGGATTCTAAGAGCAAGGATTCTGAAAATCACAAGCATCACAGGAAAAACAAAGATGAGCACAGCAATCAAGGAAAGAGGTATTCTCACAAGCACAAGAAGATTTTCTACCTAGACAAAGCAAGTAAGTGTTCTAGTAGTGATAGTGAAAGTTCTTCAAGTGATAATGAAAATGAGATGTTGTTCATATCAAAAAAAGAGGAAGAACCGAAACATAGATTCATTATCATGAAATGTCTTAGATGTGGAAACTTTGGTCACCTTGAGGATGATTGCACAAATAATAATTTGGTTTCTAGTATGTATGAGGATGCTTCAGAAAACTATAAGGAAGATGCATGTATGGTTTTTGAAAAGGGTAGCACCTCTAGTGATAAGAAATTTGAAAAAGGCTTTGATGATTCAAAAAGAAAACAAATAGAGGAAGACATAGAGGAAGGTGAAGTAGATGTTGAAGGTGAACTTATTAGTCCTCTTAGTGCTTTGAAAAAGGAAAGAAAGAAGAATGCTAGACTCAAGGATAAGTTATATGAATGTTGTATGGAGAGAGATTATCTTATAGAAAGTCTTGACTTCTCTATAGCTAAGACACAAGAACTCAAGGATGAGTTAGAGTCTAAGGTTCTTGAGTATAGTGAGTTAGAACAAAAAATGGCTTCTTTGAAAGAGGAAACTAAAGAGTACAAGGATAAGCTTTACAGGTTCCAAGATAGCTCCAAAATGGTTAAGTCACTCATCAAAGGTCAAAGAAAGACAACAGTTAAAACAAGCCTTGGTTTTGTTAAGCCACACAAGGAAAAAGTTGGAGAGTCTAGTAAGAGACTCTAAAAGGAAGAGAGTTCTAATGAGGAAAGTATTTCGAAAAAGGAGTCCTTGAATGATAGATGCACAGAAATAGAAAATAGAATTCAAAATGAGAAGAATTTTTCAGAACCTAAGAGGTCAATTAAAGGAAAGTTTCAAGGCAGATGTTTTGCTTGTCACAGGTTTGGTCACATGGCTTCACATTGCATGGCTCAAGTGAAGGAGTTAAATGACAGTTTTAGAAGTGTTATTTACTTTCAATGGTATTGCTACTCTTGTCAACAGTTTGGGCACAATGCAGTTTATTGCAAAGCAAATAACAGCAACAGATTTGGTCAGAACAGGTTTGGCTAGAACAGGTTTGGTTAGAACAGGTTTGGCCAGAACAGGTTTGGTTAGAACAAGTTTGGTCATAACAGGTTTGGTCATAACAGGTTTGGTCATAACAGGTTTGGTCAGAACTGGTGGATTCAAATATCAGGTTTACCTCAGAGAAACAACTTCATCAAGTGTTTCAAGGGCAACAATGAAGGTCACAAAATCAGACGGTGTAGAGCTGAAATTCCGAATACGAGAACGAGGAACAGTGGCATGATCAAGTCCAAGGATCAAGGCATGGACAAGAACAGGGATGAGAACAAGAACAAGAACAGTGACAGGAATAGGAATATGGAAAAAGAGTTCAAGAGAAGACCCAGCAAGGAAGTTATAGACGCTGATGATGATCAGTGCCTAATGGTAGTTTTACTCCCACCCAAGAATTAAACACCTCAACAGGAGGTGGGGGAGAGACTAAGCTAAGAGGCTCATTCTTAGTCCCGAGCCCCAAAGGTGACCCTTTTCCATTGATGACAAAGGGGGAGAGATTTGAGTAAGGGGAAGAGCCTCAAGGCAGGGGGAGCTATTTATGTTGAGTTTCTGTGTTGTTGAGAAGCATGGTTTGCCATCAATGACAAAGGGGGAGATTGTTGGCAATTTTGGGTTTGAGATCCTAGCTTCTTGTCTATGAGTTGTCATTGATGTCAAAAGGAAATGGCATTAATGTTAAGAGGATGTGTTGGCTTCAAATGTGGAAGATTCCAAGAGAATATTTTTAAGAGAATCCGGAGAGATTCCATTGGCAAGGGTTTTTCATTAAAACCAAACCGGTTTTTATTAAAACCAAGTTGGATAGGGTTTTTATTAAAACCAAGTTAAATGGTTTTAATTAATTAATTATTTAATTAATTAAGGGAGAAATTATTTTTAATTTATTAAAAATACTTAAAGGTTTTTAAACCTTTTTTTATTCTTAATTTATTAAAATTATTTAAGGGTTTTTAAACCCTTTTTGAAAATACTTTTGATTAATTTTGAAATGGTCTTTATTTCCGCCGATGTCAAGGTGTCTTCGAAGAGACTATTTATTCTCCAACTCCTAAGGTTGGAAGGCTAATTAATTCAAAATTCCTCGAATGCAATTTGTGGTGTTTGTGCTCTGTATTCGCTACGATCGAAGGAAGACTTAGAAGCACGTGCGGTTGAAAAGTCTTCGGGAGTTTTTTTTTAGGGTGAAGTGGAGGGAAGTTCACTTGTGAACTTCGTAGCCCGCGTGGGCTAGTGGTAGTGAAGGCTGTTGTTGGGCACCTGCATTTGCGGAGGTCACCATTTCGAGTCTCATGGGGGTGCTTTGCTATAGTAACACACGTTTTTATTAAAACGTCTTTATGCCACGAAATTCGGAGTTTCTTGGACAGTGATTTATAAGGTGTGATTAAATTTTATGAGTTTTGGCTTTTGTGATTAGCATTGAATAAAAGCTTAGGAGAAATAAGGGCATATTTCTTTGGATGTATTTTTAAGATTATTATTTGCTATGCTAAAATTAAAAATGGAGGTATAAGGTGTGAGTCTGTGATTGTTGATTTATTGGCATGTTATGGTGGTTGTGTTTAAAGAAGTGGAGCTAAAAGGTGTAATAAAGGAAGTTTATATTATTGCTCATTTCTTTTTATTCTAACCCTAACTTGGTTGGAATTTTGAGAGTTGTGTGTGGTGACAGCTTGAAGGTTCAATTATATTCTACTCCAATAAGGTACGGGCACATTCTTCTTATGAGTATGATTGGTGTATGTTTTCTGAAATAAGGTTGGAGTGAAAAGGTATTCTACTAGGTATCCTTTGGCTAGGGTAAATCCTATTTTCTGGTTTGTTGAAGACTACTTATGCATTGTTATCCTTAAGGAGAGTTTTTGGTGAATGCATAATTTTTGGTTTGAGATAGTGGAAGCTTTTTCCACTAGGGTTTATATTTGTGAGTCTAGCTACTTTCATTGAGTTGGTGGAACCCTTGGTTGGTTGTTTTGAGTTTGATGGTTGAGTTGCTTCCATAGAGGTTTTTTGATCAAGTTATTGCTTTACTTGATTCATGATATTGGGCTTACTCCATTGAGTTGATTTGAGCAAGTTATTCTTTGCATTTGGTGATATTGTGTTGGTAGCTATTTTTTTCAAATATCTTTGGAGGGAAAAGGATTTCTACTTGTTTCCTTTTCTTGTGATGATTGGTTGAATGCTTCAAGGTTGATGTTGAGTTGAATGGTGTTGGTTTACTAAACCTTGTTTGATGATCATTGTTGTTGAAACCCTAATTGATGGTGAAAAGAACATGAGTATCATTGTTATGTGATTCTTTGCATAGTTGGCAATTGTTGGGGTTTCATGTTCTTGAAAGAAAACATTCTATTCTATCCATTTTAGATATTGAGTTGAGTTTTCAGATTTGAGATTGAGATTGAGCTGAGTTGATTTGAGTTGAGTTTTGAGATTGGGATTTGAGTATAGAACATATTGAGTCTCTAAAAATTCTCTTTATGCTTCTATGAGTTTGAAAAATCACATTGGGTCTCTAAAAATTCACTTTGTGATTTCCTACTAAGAAAGTTTTTCTTGGTGAGCTTGCTTGAGTTTTTGGACAGGTTCCGGTGAGGACTTGTGAGCGCTTTTGGACGAGGTTCCGGTGGGGACTTGTGAGCGAGTCTTTGGACAGGTTCCAGTGGGGACTTGTGAGCATTTTTTGGACAGGTTCCAGTGGGGAATTGTGAGCAGTTTTTGGACAGGTTCCGGTGAGGACTTGTGAGCAGTTTTGAACAGGTTCCGGTGGGGACTTGTGAGTAGTTTTGGACAGGTCCTAGCAGAGGACTTGTGAGCTAAGTTTGTTAGTTCTATCAGAGAACTTGAGGACAGAGGTATACTAGTTCTATGAGAAGAACTTGAGGACATATTTAGCAAGTCTTTGAGAAGGCTTGTATGCAGAGGATTGATTTGTTCAAGAGTTGGACAGATCTGACAGACAAAGGAAGACTTGTACTAGACCGATTGACTATGTTTGGTACAGATTGCTGAGCTTCTATGGACGTGATCATAGAAGGCAGAGGTCTCTTAGGCTAAGCATTGAGGACAGGAGGTCTTCGGTGGAAAGGAGTTCCACGTGCTGGCAAGAGGTAGAGGCAGTTGATCTTTTGAGGGATCATTTCCAGAGCAGAGGGGAAGGTATCTCCTTTGAGCAGAGGCTCTTAAATTTTTATTTGGGGAAGGTATCTCCCTTGAGAAGAGGCTCATAAATTCTAATTGGGGGAAGGTATCTCCTTTGAGCAGAGGCTCATAAATTCTGATTGGGGGAAGGTATCTCCTTTGGGCCAAGGCTCATAAAAATTGTAATTGGGAAGGATTCCCAAAGAACTTTGAGATAAATTTTAGAGAAAAGTTTTGTGGACATAGCCCAGCCATTCTGGGTGAACCATGTTAAAATTAGTGTCACTTTGTGGATGATATTGTGCATTGCTTTGGGTATATTGCTTTACTATTTTGAAGAATAATGAAAAAAGTAAAAAGAGGTCTTATACTGTTCACCCCCCCTCTCAGTATAAGCTTGTGTTCTTCAAGGTTCACATGATGAAGGGAAGACGTGGTGATGATATTGATGGAGGAACCAGTATCAATTAGAACTCTTTTGAATGGCTTCTTGTCAATTAGAGCCATGATATGCAATGGAAGATATATTGATTTCGATGAGATTGGCTTAATATCAAAGTCATAAAATGCAATGGAAAGATCCATGCATTTTTTAATGCTACCTATAAATTTGTTGAAGGCATTATAATCTTGAGATCATAATTTAATATATTTTAGAATATCCATTAATGACTCACAATGTGGGGGAGACTATTGAATTAGCTCATATATGGACAATTTGGTGGAAGACGTCTTTAGGCTTGTGGTTAACCGACTACTCAATGAGATGACTAGTTGTGAAGGATGATTGATAGGTCGAATGGGGGATTTTGTTGACTAGGAATTTGAATTTGTAGGGAAGGATTATGAGAAATTTGGATGGGGGGTGATGAGGTAGATTGTGACACACTTGCTTGAGGTTGTTTCCTTGCATTTTATTAATTATTTTGTTGACCTCTAGTGACCACATGAATGGCACCTACAAAACCTTGGTATTGTTGTATATGGTTAACTTGATTAGGAAGAGTTTTGGTGTTAGCCCCTCCCATAGTTTATTGCACCTCCTCATGATGAGGAAGTGGTGTTTGAAAATACCAAGATTTTGATTTTTTTGAGCAAGGGGATTGTCAAGCTTGATGGCCCCTAAGTCAATAAGGTATTGAACGATGTCTTTTAATACATGTCAAGTTGATATTATGCCCATTTTTCCTATGGTAATGACAAAACAAATATTCTTGATAATGTTTTCCACATTTATTAGGATCATATAGTTATATTTTACGTAATGCAAGTTTATTTGTGTCATACAACCTTAAGAAGATGGAAGCATATGACTCAGCCAAGGTGGTGTATTGGTGATTCTATCAAACAAACTATCATCGAGGATAGTTCTCTACAGCTAGAACTATGTTTTGCATAGCTTTAGTTACCAAGGGTACCGCATGATAAGAATTTTTTTGTAGTGGTTGTTGCACTAATTTTTGTTGAGCCATTATTGGCTAGCTCATGACCACTTGATTAACATGATTATGCCAATTGGTCGGAGTGGCCTGTTTTGATTTTGATTGGCCAAAATAAGTACTTTTATATTGGCCCTTATTTTGCCATTCTTTTTTTCTATGCTTAAGGATGCCCTCTTAGATTTTTATTTCCTCGATAACACTAGCCTATGCTAGAGCTTATTCAAATGAATGATATGTCTGTAATTGAAGCATCCAAGAGATGGGTTTTAAATAACTTATGGTAAATAATTTTATAAGTTCTTCCATTGGTAGGGTGAATGGCAACTTGGTAATGATGACCCTCCAATGGTTTCTAAAATTAGAGATAGACTCATCGTCATGATGTCTTAAAGCATAGAAATTGAACAATGAGACTTTCTTTCTAATATATAGGACAAATATTTCAAATAATAGGTCAACCAATTGTTCAAAAGTATAAATACTATGACTAGGAAATTGGTTGTACCACTATGGTATCTCCTCCTAATGTTTGATAAAAAAAAATTAAGCATGATAGCATTTTCATTTTTAATTCTAAAGCATGAGTGTAAAAATATGCTTACATGCTCTTTGGGGTCCTTAGTCCCCTTGAATTTATCAAACATTAGAATCATGAAATATTTCACATAGAACAGTGATGGTATTGAAGAATTAATGGGTTGGTTAATCAGCTGACATAGATTTAGCTTCTGGTTGGTCATACCAAGAGTATGTTGTATCAACTAATCTATTTATTGTTGCATGGCCTTGATTCTAGGTTCTTACCTTGGAATGTGAAAGCCCTGAATCACCTGATGAGAAGGTGTGGTGGAAAAATGTTGTGGGCTAACTAGATGATGATGGGATTGATGATGATGACTAGGTGAGGTTGATGGAAATTGATGAAGAGAATATTTATGATGAAGATGTGGAGAATGTTGGAATGGGAACAATGTATGGAGGCTATGGCTAGGTTGGCCAATGGGAATGGAATTGGTATGTTTTATGGGAATGGAATGGGTATTGGTATGGCTTGGTGGAGGAGTAGGGATGGAAACCATAGAATATTGTGGTACCCATGATGGACCTTGGTTAATGAGGGTGAGCTGAATAGAAATTGGTAGAGGCTTAGGATTCACTTGTACTTGTTGTTGAGCGTCTTGATGTTGCTTAAGAAATTTATTCAAATTTTACCACACTTTATGAATTTCTCTATCAGTGGTGGAATGTATGGAGGTAGATGTTCCCTTGCTTCATGAATTTCTCTATCAAGGGTTGAGCCATCAACATGGCTTCTATTAATAATCCACACAATTGTATGTTTATGTTTGAATGACATGAATTGTGTGGCTAATATTAAAATACACTGAAGGTTGGATATTAATTTTGGATGGATGTCATGGATTTATGTGGATGGATAGATAGGATTAAGTCAAATCGGATGGTTGGGGTTTATTTACATATATAACATTTATATTTATTAAATATATATAAAATATAATATTAAAATATTAATATTAAACATATATTTAATAAACATACCTATATATAAATGGGTAAAATGATGGGAATACCTGGATGGATGACAAGTGACTAGGTTTTGGTGTCTATAGGTTCTAAGTGTGAACAAGGAGGAGGTGTTAGAGTTGTTTTCTTCATGCCTCAAGAAGCTCCTATACCCTTTTAATTCAAACTCAACTTCCCCTATACCAATAACAATGTGTAATATGAATCTCTAATATTGGGCCTCTAGATGGCCATTACCTTATGTATCAAGTGGATCAAAATATTTTGTGATTCCCAACTCATTTTTAATCAAGTTAAGGGGTATATCAATGTAAAAATCTAGTTTTGAAGTTATATAAGTAGATTATTGATAATTTGTTGATGCAATTTGAATGGTGTGTTGTTGAAAACACATTTAGGTCAACCAATAATTTCATAGACACTATGGCCTCTCTTGGATATCTCATCCTACATAATCCATTTGATACCACCATGCATGTCAAGGTACTCACTTTCTCAATCCGCTATCAAACGTGAATCTTCCTAGACTAAAAGGTAAGTTAATTTTATTCAAATAGAGCCATACCATGATAGCTTCTTGTAAATCAAGGGTTTCATAAATTTAGGTTCTCTTCCTATAGACTTATCCTCAGTCACTAAATACACTTTCAAATAAAAAATGGTTTGATACACTCTCTTAGGGAATATTCTTTATAATCGTAGCTATGATGGTTCTCTCTTTCATTGTCTCAAATCTCAAGAGGTAAATTCGGTAATCTCTCAAGCCCGTAATGGCACTTCTAGTGGTCATTTTAGTGGTATGGCCACTGCAAAGCATATTTTACACATACGGTATTATTGTCCCACCATGGGACATGATTGTTGCACATATATCAAGAAATATCCCAAATGGCAACATCACATAAATTTAACCCATGTACAATCACAAGCATTGCAACCAATCCAATCTCTTTGGTCCTTTTGGGATCTCGATCTTGTAGGAAAAATATCTTTCCTTTCCTTGGGGTACCATACATTTATCATAACAACTACAGAGTATTTCACTAAGTGGGTTGAGGCCATACCTCTCACAAGGATGACAAGATCTCAAATTGGGAAGTTCATACTCCATCACATCATCTATCACTTTGGTATACCCACAAAAAATATTTTTGATAATGGCCCCCTTTCAATAATAATAATGTTCAAGAACTTAGTAATAAATATTAACATTCAACATATTTTATCGATACCCTACTATCCCCAAAGTAATGAACAAGCTAAGGCCACCAACAAGACTATCATTGTCATTCTGAATAAAATGGTTAAAGAAAATCATAAATATTGGCACGTCCAACTCCCCATGGTATTATGGGCTTATTGAATGAGTATTCATACGCCAACAAAGGAAACCCTATTTTCCTTAGTCTATGGTTTTGAATCCATCATGCTCCTTGAGTTTGATATCCCATCACTATGCATATCTTTGTAAGGATTCATTGATGACAACACTGTGTGATAAGCATGACTCAATCAATTAAACCTTCTTGATAAATGATGCATCAATGCACTTGAGAATATTTGTGTCTATCAAGATAGGGTTAAACATGCTTATGATAACAAAGTTCATCCTTGTGAATTTTGAGAGGGTGATCTCAGCCTTAAGAAAAACTATCAAAAGTTGAATTTTCCTCCTCACTTACATGACAATTTTACTTCCAACTAGCTCGGTTCGTTCATTATCACACAAATTTTTGGATCTAGGGCTTACAATATGGCCACTCTTGATGGAATTGAGGAATATGAACCCATAAATATACTTCATTTGCATGCATTTTATTCCTATCTCTTAGCTAGCCCTGTATTAAAAAAAATCAAAAAAATCAAAATAAAAATCATCAAAATTTAAAAAAATCAAAATCATCAAAAAATTAAAAAATATCAAAATCATCAAAAAAATTTAAAAAATCAAAATCATAAAACAGAGTAAAATTTTCAAAATCATTAAAAATTAAAAATAAAAATAAAATTCTTCAAAAATCCAAAAAAGTTCATTGTTATCCAATCAATAATACTTTGGTTATCATTCAACTCATGCATTTGTCTGTTTTTCTAGGATAGATTTTTGTCACATTAATCAAGGGTGTCTTACTTGTGGTAGGTATCTTGCTTTGGTTTATATCACTTTTTCACATATGCATTTTTACTATATTTCCCACCCACCATCCTTGTGTCCATTCACACCACCCATGTGACACCTTGTTTATTTTGAGCCTTTGGTCTGGAAAATCTTTTGGTTGTTCAGCCATACCTAGTGTCTCATCCATCCTCCATTAAATGTAATTAGCTCTTGAGTGCTATAGGTCTTTCTAGTTATCTCAATTTTTCTCTTCAACCATGCACATATATCACATATTATTAAAATTTTGAGTCTAGTGAAGATAAAATCATGTGTAGCTTTAAGCCATAAAGTGAACGGTTTCCCCTACTCATATTATTATTTGTGTTATCTAAACCTTGAAAATAGATAAAAGGACAAGTTAAAATCAAATAAAAAAAGAGAAAGATACACAAAAAGAGCACTACAAAAAAAAAGAGCAAAATCTTGAATCCCTGGTATCCTTAGGTCTAACATAACGAGGCTAATCTCCATCAGGTCTATAGATGCTTGAATAGTAGTGGATCATGCCTTACAAGTGGTAATATGTCTATCACATTACTGATCTTATTTTATATAGACATGCGTATGCTTGTAGATGAGCTAACTTATAATGGATTAAGTCATAATTTTTTAGTCTAAAATTGCTCAAAATTGGGGATGAACATCACTACACACGCTTTTGTCTTTACAAAACTTGAAAAACTTGGCTAGTCTTGGTATCTTCAAGTGTCTATTTGATTAGTAGATGACTTTTATTGATGTCACTAGGGTGTTTGAGCTTCCTAAAAGAATTTTCAAATTCTTCCTCCCTAGAACACACAAAAATACATGTTATATCACTTTTTTCTCCATAATGTACCTATCCCTTGCATCCATTTTGTTTCATCCACTTCCATCCATTCCACATGTATGTCAGTACCATTATTTTAATCCCTTGATTAATCGATTACAATCATGAGTAGAGATACGTGTCTAAGCATTTATTGAATGATAATAAAACATATATGCATACAATTATTTCATCCATCACACTTATTAACATATAATCATTGCACAAATCATACCATCACATCACAATCACACACAAGGTACATAAACATAAATAAAATGTGTCATATATATATATATATATATATATATATATATATATATATATATATATATATATATATATATCATCATAAAAAGTAAAACTACATATTGTGTCTCACCCGTAGGCTACATATGTTTGAGCTCTTAGGCTCATCATCATAACCAAAACATGTACAAGGTAATGCACAATATATCACTAAGTGCACACACTCACTATCCACATCCATTGCTCTTGTTGCTACCCTTGGCCTAGTCTCCTTAGGATTGCCTACTACTACTCCCCTATTGTTGACTCTCTCCATGATATATCACTGCTTTGTATGCCTAGGAGATTATCTCCTAAATTACTAAGAGGTTGATGGTAGTGATGGTATCTCTATGTCATTAAGGAGTAAGGTGTTCTCCAACAACTTCACTTTATCCCTCTCTTGCTTTAACTACACCATCACTACTCACAATCCCTAACTCCCTATAAATCCCTACACTCACTCAACCTATAATGCATATTTCTCAATCTATAGCACATCTCACTTAATTCTTAATACATCTTGCTTTGCTCAAAGTACATATTTATCTACCACACCCCTAACCTTATCTATCATAGTCATGTCTCAGTATGTGAGTAACCTATCCCTATCCTCTTGCAAACTCTACACCTATATTCATAAAGTATACCATGCCTCCTCCCAACTCCTCCATATTTGTTGTTTTCTCTCCCATTGGATCTACTCTAGAGTAATGACCATATCACAATCCATATTCTACCTCTCCAAAGTCCACACATAATTTGCCATAGTAGTGTACTCTCTTATAGAGTTGTTATTCCCTCTCTCCCCCTCATCCCTCTCATTTTCTTCAATGGTATCCTTCTCAGCCTCTCATTATGGTCCTACTTTGGGATCCATCTAAAATTGTACTCATCACCTTAAAGGCTCCTCAGGTACCTCATTCCTACCTCTTATTTCACCATCCTCTAGCTCAAGATGAAACTACTGTCCCCTAAACCATAAGTTGTAATCTAATGTTATGTTAGCATCATCAAAATTTACAACTATTAGCACCACATCCACATCTACATCGACTAGATCATACTATATATTAGTGGCTACCTCATTCTACAACCATAAATAAACCACAACTAGTGAAGAAATACCCTGTGGTACTCCAAACTATCATAAAACATAGGCATACTAGAAAAAATCATACTCTATCCCATGGTGACCTATCACCCATCTTCCCCATTGCACTCATGCCAAGTGCTCCCCATACTCCCTCCAACTTAGACCTCCTCTCCATGGTCTTGTATCACATCCCCTAGTTGCAACTATATGAACAATCCCTCATAGTGATCCAATATCCCTAAAAAGTGTTGGTTCTAACTCTCCTCTTAGTCCTTACACCATCTCATGGAATAAGGTACATCATAAACTATGTCTATGTGAGCTAGCTAAGGCAACCCCTTTGGTTATTAAAATTTAAGGTGGTCCTATTCCCACACCTATAGTAGTATATTGCACCCTAGCCTAGATTGTTCCCACTATCATATCTCATACAACTTCTTGTAGGTTTGAGCTAGTAGCACTAGAACCCATGCCATCATCCCAGGTTGCTCTATCAAGTCCTCTACCAATCCCAAAAGGTTGCATGGGAATAGATCAGTTGATGAATCTAGCAATATGACATTGGATATCAACGTCATAACAATGGCCCTTGTCATCAACCACCATCATCGATAATTCCTATCGAACTCCATCCCACTAATCTCCACACAAATCTCCTATCATCATCCACCATTTACCCACTATAGTAAGGTATATCTCTTAGTGGTGGGCATTGTATAAATCCTAGCATCCTCCACCAGTAGCCAAAATATAAGATACACATCCTCTAACATGATCATGATCTCTCTAGTCAGCATATAGAACATACAAGTATCCAGATCCCACCTATTTGTTAATGCTATCAAATAGGTATGGTATTCATACATATTCTCCATACTTAAGTCACTTTCAATCCTCTATCAATATTCATCATCGTATTTTATATAGCACACTCTTGAACTGATGCCTTGATCTCAATTATCTCTACTACATAATAAATAATCACACAACCATCAACACCATTTTTACCATTAAAAAAATTATTTCACACTACAAATTTTTGACATACAAATGACCACATACCACAACCATTGGACATATATATGGTCGAATACCATAGTCGTATGACATTCGAACAACCAATACAACCATCGTCCAACATTCGGATGGCCATATACAACCATCATCCAAACATTAAAAGATCACAAAAATAATTTCCACTTACCAAAAAAACATCATCATCATTCATATTTCACACACATCACCATAAACCATCACAATGAAAAAATCATCCACAACATGACCTTTCAACATATTTATGGCCATATACTACGGTCGTATAACACATGGAAAACCTCACACAACCACCATCTAGATTTTATGTGGTCACAAAAACCATTCCCAAGCATAAAAAAATAAACTCATCACAATTATTCACATTCCAAATGAATCATCACAATCATCAAAAAATAAATAAATAAATAAACAATCTTCATTCAAAAGAACTAAATAAGGGTACACTAAGTTTCTTATCGGTCCTAAACTCCCCCCACCTCTAGTTTCTTTACCTCCTAATGGCATTCCATGACTTGTACTCGCTAATTAGCAAGACCTTTATGTCAAATTTTTTCTCACTCACCTCACTCTCCCTTTCTTCCTCATCACCAATGGTGAAAATGAAACTTTGCGCATTCAATTTTGCTTTTTATATTTTTTGGTGTGTGACAATTTGGGATGGTTTTAATGCTCAATAATCCTATATGCTCCTTATTTTTAATCATCTAAGATGGCCAAGCATTAAAAATAAAAAATAATAATAATTAAAAAAGAAGGAAGGAACTAAACAAAAAATTTCATCTACCAAAATTCATCAATCCGGTATAGTCCCTCTAGAGTCAGTCACCTCATCATTGTCATCCATTCTATATTCCACATACTTGTCACTTGAGGGGGTATAAAAAGCCCATAATATTTTGTCTCAAACAAAATCAATACATGAACACCCATTTTGTACTTGACATTTATCCAAGAACCTTGTTGATGACTATCACACACCCTACTCTATCGGGTCTAAATGCAAAAAAAATCTTCTTTACACAAACTCTAATCGAATTCAAGTGGCTACGTGCTAGGTCGATGCCTATAAATATTTACATACCTATGTTTCAATCAAAGTGGTAAACCTAACCGACCACTTATAATCAATTATAGCATCATGATAACACTTACCACATGACTGGTTTGTTCACCAAAACCAAGGCACTCATAAATTTATCAACAATAAGGTTCAAAGATATTCATAGCTTCCATCACATGATGTATCCCAAATTTTCCTTGATTTGGGATAATCTAAAACTCAATCTCCTCAAGAAAAAATTTATTTTCATCCTTTACTCATCATCATCATCTTTCCAACAACATCATTTGTTTTTGCATCACATTGTTTTCATGCAATACGATAAAAAAAGAGGTATTTGTAGACACCAAAACCAAGCACATTCATTTAATGCTAATTGATTAATTAATTAGTATTCACCTACCTAAATGTTAATTAATTAATTAATTAATTACACCTAGCCTACCCACTTCCACCCCCTAAAAACACCCTGCTATGTCTATCCCATAGACATTATGATAGTGTTCATCTTTCCAATCCCACGTGCACATCATCCCTAGTTCACTCTAGTCCATCTTACCTTCCCCCCATCTAGAATACGTATAGGTGAAGATTACCCTCACCTAAAAAATAGTCTCCAATTTACTCCAGTCCAACTCACCTTCTCCATCCTGATTGCATACGGGTTAAGATCGTCCTCACCCAAAAACAATCTCCACTTTACTTTAGTTTCAACTTCAACACATCTCATGCAAGTCAACTAGCACTTAAAATATAAGCAATTCCTTTGCTAAAAATGATTAAAAATAAAAGGATAATGTCCTTCACTTCAATTCCACATTCTATGCAAGATAACTACCACTTAAAAGATGAATATTTATCCATTTAAAAATAAATAAATGGTAAAATTTTCAAATGCTATTGTTTAAAAATCCTAACTAATATTTAGCATGTTCGTATTTGGGTAATCACTCAAGTGGATGAAACTCCTAGATTTCTTCTCTATTCTGGTGTGTATATCACTTGCATGCTACCCCAACTCCATCATTTGAAATCTATAAATATGCTCCCTCCTCCTCCATTGAGCATGAGAATTGTTGATATGCACAAGTACTTTCAAAACCCTGAGCATGACGACCTGATGTCACACACTGCCCTAGTTATCCTAAATTCAAAATAGGATCCCCATTTCTTTCGTTAAGGCTCTCCTATTCTGGAATCCACTAGATCCACTTAAAATAGGCCTAGGATGTTGCTTTCGAAGATTGAAGATTCCACTTCACGCATAGAATGCACTCAAATAAATTTTTGCTCTTCTTATTTTGAAGCATCACAACCCTCGAGGCGTATTCCAGAACCACTATAGAATCTTAAAGATATCAAATTGAAATTTTGGGAAACCTTTAGATCTGCATTCATCAGGGTCCAAAAAAATGAGACCTTCATCATGAAAATCCATAAAGGCATCCTGCACAGTAGTAGTCACGATGGGGCTCTGGTGGAAATTTACAAGGATCTGGTTCCTGAATGAATCAGAACTCTGCGAGATTTGCTTCCAGGCAGTCAAGTTTGGGATTGTCATAGACCCAAGGTCATCCTCATGGTGGTGGCATAAACCGCTACTGAATCGTTGGAGTGCCATCTTCAGCCCTGTCGATAGATGTCTACTCTTCTTTAGCAAGAGTAACATAGGTGTTGTTGATGGCATGATCACAAATGTCGTTGTTCATAATTTCTCTGATAGACCTCTCACAGTGATAGAAAAAGAGCTTCTTGGGCTAGGATTGAAATATATCCCTGTCCCACCTCCCATGGTCCATGATGATGTTCGTGCGGAGTATGTTCTATTTTCTAGGCTTCTCAAGCTCCGGTGGTTTTTCGGTCCAAAAGGAAGGAACATCACCAACTGGGAAGAACCTACCTACTCTCCCTTTCATATTTCAAATTCTGCATGGGAACCCGATGTGAAATACCAGCCCCTGCTGGATCTTCTTAATGATGGAAAGCATCGAGTTGAACAACAACTTGCTACCATGGAGAGTATCTTCTAGCCTCCCCTACCTAGGCATCTGGCAAGAGCCTTGCACTCTCTTAGATCTGATGATTCCATTGTCATCAGACCTGCTGACAAAAATCTTGGCCTCACTGTTCTCAGCAAGGCATGGTACCTGGAAGAAGGGATCAGACAACTTTCAGATCCGAAAGTTTACCAAGAGGTTATTTCTGTTCCCTGGAACTCTCTTTTTTCTAGCTTGGAGTCCATTGTTAAAAATGCACAAAGAAGTCTTCTCCTCGATCAAAAAATAGTGGATTATCTTCTGCAAAAGAACCCCATCATTGCTCGAGTCTGTACTTTCTACCTCATTCCAAAGGTTCACAAACAACCTATGAAGGGTAGACCCATCTGCTCCTATTGTGGTTATATGTTGGAGCCTGTTTCCAAATGGCTTCACCACCAACTTCTCCCCATTCTCCTAGAGCAGCCAAATCATCTACAAGACTCTTTGAGCCTAATGAAAATCCTTCATGAAAGAGATTTTCCTCCAAGCTGTGTTCTGTTCACCTTTGATGTTGAGAGCCTGTACCCAAGCATTCCTACGACAACAGGATTGGCCGCTCTTCAACACTTCATCTCGGGGAGGTTCAAGCCAGGTTTGGTCCAGTTGATCCTCGAACTTGCAGAACTGGTCCTGAACAGACATTATCTAGAATTTGATGGTAAGATCTACAAGCAGAAAAGAGGTACAACAATGGGGAGCAATTTTGCAGTTGTCTATGCCTGTCTGTTTCTTTGTTACTTGGAATTGCAAGTTTTTGGTATTTTTCCATCTATTTCAAAAAATATTTGCTTGTATAAATGATATATTGATGATGCTTTTGGAGTTTGGAATGGTACTAATGAGAGTCTTCAAGCTCTCCTTGATGCTTATGGTTCTGTTTATCCCAGAATCAACATCACTACTGCCATTTCCACTTCTGAAGTTAACATCCTGGATATTCTGGTGGTCAAACCACCCTCCATGACTGTTCCAGGTCGTCTGGGTACTAAACTATACCAGAAACCAATGAATGTGTATCAATATATCCCTTTCTATTCATTCCATCCACCCCACCAGAAAAAAGCCTTCATAGTCAGTGAACTCAATAGGTTTCTGGTCAAAGAGGCAGATGATGAAGGATTCAGAAAGATGAAGCATCAATTTTAGGTTGAGAGCCCGGGGCTACCCGTCCCATTTCTTATTTCCACTCTTTTCCTAGGTAGAGTTTCGACACCGGCTTTCACTACTCCAGAAAATATTCCAGAAGATCTCTTTAAGACAACCAGGTCTAAAGAAATCTCCCCCAGTTCTGATGAAGTTGTACAACTACCAGTTTGCCCGTGATCTTCGTCTAAACAAAAACGTGCTTGGACCTCTCTACGAAAAATGGAGCAAAGACCCTCAACTCTCCCATATCGGTCGTGGCATCATCTGTTGGAGAAACAAAAAAAATATGAAGAAATTTCTATGTCGCAGTCGGGTCGTGAGAACCCAGCCCAACTTCAATCAGCCATAACTTTTGCTACAGGGCTCCGATTCTCGAACCGTTTGAAGCATTGGAAAGCTTATAAAATTTTCTACGATGACGGATGAAACCCGTTGGGTTTCAAAGCAACAAGCCCTTTTCGGGGCCTCTAGACCCCTCAAAAATGAGTTTTAAAGTTTAGAATTGTTTGTAACGTCTCTTTTTGGCAATCAATGCCCCGTATTCATGGGTGCACATCCCGAGGAGCATTTTTTAATGTTTTAAGGCACTTTCAACCATTATCCTTGGCAATCACTACCTTTTTGGCATATCCCAAGGTAACGGTCCATTTTTCTTGATTCTCGCCACGTGGCATGTCGGCTAGGGCACCCACTGGCTTGAGAAATCTATATAAACAAGATGGATTGTAATGTTTGGTCATCAACCGAACTGATGAGCACTTAAGGTGCAAAATGCATTTTTAGAGTTTTCCCTTTCATTTCAGTCTCTCTTGTTCTTATGTCGTGAAGTGCCCTTTTTGCATTGATCGCTTGTGCTTCTACTTCCTCTTCGTTATTTGATTTCTGTTGCGCTAAGGTACTGCTACGAAGTTTTTATTTCTTTTTTAATATAAAAGTTATCTTTTCAATCTGATGTCGCACGCTGCCCTAGTTATCCAAAATCTAGAAGAGGATCCCCATTTCTTTCGCGAAGGCTCTCCTATTCTGGAATCCACCAGATCCACTCAAAAGAGGCCCAGGATGTTGCTTCTAGAGATTGAAGCTTCCACTTCGCACGTAGAATGCACTCAAACAAAGTCCTACTCTTCTTATCCTGAAGCGTCGCAACCCTCGAGGCGTATTCTAGAACTATCATAGAATCTTAAAGATCTCAGCTTGAAATTCTGGGAAACCTTTAGATCTGCGTTCATCAAGGTCCACAAAACTGAGACCTTCATCATGAAAATCTAGAAAGGCATCGACGAGGGCACCATGCCAAATAGTTTGCGCATGAAGCCTCCAAGCCTTCGGATTCTAGATCCTACTCTTCAGGAAGAGATGGACAAGAAATTTTTTGAGCTCACCTTGAATTTCTAGAAAGCATGTTCGGAAGTATATCTTTCGATAGAAAATAAATTACTTGAGAGCTTGAAGGTTCAAAAGGATGTCGTTGTCACACAGCTCGATGCACAAGTGGAGCAAATATTTAGCAAAATGACTTTCATTTTAGATTTTGAGATTGCATCCTATTGGAAATCGCAAATCATGGAATATTTTACTGTGAAGGCCAACGCTCTCGAAATGGAACTGTGTGTGGATCATCAGGTCCAACAAGGTGCAACCGACACTCGAAAAGCTTTGAGAAACAACAACAAGATACTATCATGGATGAAGCCAACACCTCGGTGGCATCCCTCATCAAAAAGGAGTGCGCTCCACTCTTTTTTGAGATCCAAGAGCTCAGAAAACTTGTCACAGATCTTGTCATTTCCTCTCGACCCAACTCCCACAATCCCTCGCCCCAAAATCAAAGGAGAAGGAATAGGAGTCGGAGTCATTCCCATAGCGGATAGTAGCAACAACAACAACCTCAATAGTCAGGCCGACAGCAACAACAATGAAATCATCCCGATAGACAGAACCAACGATCTCAGTCAAAAAATGGGTCGCGAGACCGATCCCAAAGAAGAGTTCGCTAGCAACAACTAGAGAAAGAATTCATACCTCCTGTGTAGTAGCAGTCACGACGGGGCTCTGGCGAAACTTTCCAAGGATCTGGTTCTCAAATGAATCAGAACTCTACGAGATTTGTTCCTAGGTAGTCAGGTCCAGGATTGCAGCAGACCCAAGGTCATCCTCGCGATGGTGGTGTAAACCGCTACTAAATCGTTGGAGTGCCATCTTCAGCCCTATCGATAGATGCCTGCTCTTCTTCAGCAAGAGTAACGTAGGTGTTGTTGATGGCATGATCACAAATGTCATTGTTCATAATTTCTCTGATAGACCTCTCACAGTGGTAGAAAAAGAGCTTCTTGGGCTAGGATTGAAATATATCCCTGTCCCACCTCCCATGGTCCATGATGATGTCCGTGTGGAGTATGTTCTATTTTCTAGGCTTCTCAAGCTCCAGTGGTTTTTCGGTCCAAAAGGAAGGAACATCGCCAACTGGGAAGAACCTACCTACTCTCCCTTTCGTATTTCAAATTTTGCATGGGAACCTGATGTGAAATACCAACCCCTACTGGATCTTCTTAATGATGGAAAGCATCGAGTTGAACAACAACTTGCTACCATGGAGAGTATCTTCCAGCCTCCCCTGCCCAAGCATCTGGAAAGAGCCTTGCACTCTCTTAGATCTGATGATTCCATTGTCATCAGACCTGCTGACAAAAATCTCGGCCTCACTGTTCTCAGCAAGGCATGGTACCTGGAAGAAGGGATCAGACAACTTTCAGATCTGGAAGTTTACCAAGAGGTTATTTTTGTTCCCTGGAACTCTCTTTTTTCTAGCTTGGAGTCCATTGTTAAAAATGCACAAAGAAGTCTTCTCCTCGATCAAAAAATAGTGGATTATCTTCTGCAAAATAACCCCATCATTGCTCGAGTCTGTACTTTCTACCTCATTCCAAAGGTCCACAAACAACCTATGAAGGGTAGACCCATCTCGCTCCTATTGCGGTTATATGTTGGAGCCTGTTTCCAAATGGCTTCACCACCAACTTCTCCCCATTCTCCTGGAGCAGCCAAATCATCTACAAGACTCTTTGAGCCTAATGAAAATCCTTCATGAAAGAGATTTTCCTCCAAGCTGTGTTTTGTTCACCTTTGATGTTGAGAGCCTGTACCCAAGCATTCCTACAGCAACAGGATTGGCCGCTCTTCAACACTTCATCTCGGGGAGGTTCAAGCCAGGTTTGGTCTAGTTGATCCTCGAACTTGCAGAACTGGTCCTGAACAGACATTATCTAGAATTTGATGGTAAGATCTACAGGCAAAAAAGAGGTACAACAATGGGGAGCAATTTTGCAGTTGTCTATGCCTGTATGTTTCTTTGTTACTTGGAATTGCAAGTTTTCGGTCTTTTTCCATCTATTTCAGAAAATATTTGCTTGTATAAATGATATATTGATGATGCTTTTGGAGTTTGGAATGGTACTAATGAGAGTCTTCAAGCTCTCCTTGATGCTTATGGTTTTGTTTATCCCAACATCAACATCACTACTACCATTTCCACTTCTGAAGTTAACATCCTGGATATTCTGGTGGTCAAACCACCCTCCATGACTGTTCCAGGTCGTCTGGGTACTAAACTGTACCAGAAACCAATGAATGTGTATCAATATATCCCTTTCTATTCATTCCATCCACCCCACCAGAAAAAAGCCTTCATAGTCAGCGAACTCAACAGGTTTCTGGTCAGAGAGGCGGATGATGAAGGATTCAGAAAGATGAAGCATCAATTTTTTCATAGGTTGAGAGCCTGGGGCTACCCGTCCCATTTCTTATTTCCACTCTTTTCCCAGGTAGAGTTTTGACACCGGCCTGCACTGCTCCAGAAAATATTCTAGAAGATCTCTTTAAGACAACCAGGTCTAAAGAAATCTCCCCTAGTTCTGATGAAGTTGTACAACTGCCAGTTTGCCCGTGATCTTCGTCTAAACAAAAATGTGCTTGGACCTCTCTACAAAAAATGGAGCAAAGACCCTCAGCTCTCCCATATCGGTCGTGGCATCATCTATTGGAGAAACAACAAAAATATGAAGAAATTTCTATGTCACAGTCGGGTCGTGAGAACCCAACCCAACTTCAATCAGCCATAACTTTTGCTACAAGGCTCCGATTCTCGAACCGTCTGAAGCGTTGGAAAGCTTATAAAATTTTCTATGATGATGGATTTCAAAGCAATAGGCCCTTTTTAGGGCCTCTAGACCCCTCAAAAATGAGTTTTAAAGTTTAGAATTGTTTGTAACGTCTCTTTTCGGCAATCAATGCCCCGTATTCATGGGTGCACATCCCGAGGAGCATTTTTTAATGTTTTAAGGCACTTTCAACCATTATCCTTGGCAATCACTACCTTTTTTGGCATATCCCAAGGTAACGGTCCATTTTTCTTGATTCTCACCATGTGGCATGTCGGCTAGGGCACCCACTGGCTTGAGAAATCTATATAAACAAGATGGATTGTAATGTTTGGTCATCAGCCGAACTGATGAGCACTTAAGGTGCGAAATGCATTTTTGGAGTTTTCCCTTTCATTTCAGTCTCTCTTGTTCTTATGTCGTGAAGTGCCCTTTTTGCATTGATCGCTTGTGCTTCTACTTCCTCTTCATTATTTGATTTCTGTTGTGCTAAGGTACTACTATGAAGTTTTTATTTCTTTTTGAATATAAAAGTTATCTTTTCAATCTGATGTCGCACGCTGCCCTAGTTATCCAAAATCTGGAAGAGGATCCCCATTTCTTTCATGAAGGCTCTCCTATTCTGGAATCCACCAGATCCACTCAAAAGAGGCCCAGGATGTTGCTTTCGGAGATTGAAGCTTCCACTTCGCATGTAGAATGCACTCAAACAAAGTCCTGCTCTTCTTATCCTGAAGCGTCGCAACCCTCGAGGCGTATTCCAGAACTGCCATAGAATCTTAAAGATCTCAGCTTGAAATTTTGGGAAACCTTTAGATCTGCGTTCATCAAGGTCCACAAAACTGAGACCTTCATCATGAAAATCTAGAAAGGCATCGACGAGGGCACCATGCCAAACAGTTTGCACATGAAGCCTCCAAGCCTTCGGATTCCAGATCCTACTCTTCAGGAAGAGATGGACAAGAAATTTTTCGAGCTCACCTTGAATTTCTAGAAAGCATGTTCGAAAGTATATCTTTCGACAGAAAATAAATTACTTGAGAGCTTGAAGGTTCAAAAGGATGTCGTTGTCACACAGCTCGATGCACAAGTGGAGCAAATATTTAGCAAAATGACTTTCATTTTAGATTTTGAGATTGCATCCTATTGGAAATCGTAAATCATGGAAGATTTTACTATGAAGGCCAACGCTCTCGAAATGGAACTGTGTGTGGATCGTCAGGTCCAACAAGGTGCAACCGACACTCGAAAAGCTATTGAGAAACAACAACAAGATACTATCATGGATGAAGCCAACACCTCGGTGGCATCCCTCATCAAAAAGGAGTGCGCTCCACTCTTTTTTGAGATCCAAGAGCTCAAAAAACTTGTCACAGATCTTGTCATTTCCTCTCGACCCAACTCCCGCAATCCCTCACCCCAAAATCAAAGGAGAAGGAATAGGAGTCGGAGCCATTCCCATAGTGGACAGTAGCAACAACAACAACCTCAATAGTTAGGCCGACAACAACAGCAGTGAAATCGTCCCGATAGACAGAACCAACGATCTCAATCAAAAAATGGGTCGCGAGACCGATCCCAAAGCAGAGTTCACTGGCAACAACCAGAGAAAGAATTCATACCTCCTACGTAGCAACAGTCATGATGGGGCTCTAGCAGAACTTTCCAAGGATCTAGTTCCCGAACGAATTAGAACTCTACGAGATTTTCTCCTAGGTAGTCAGGTCCAAGATTGTAGTAGACCCAAGGCCATCCTCGTGGTGGCGGTGTAAACCGCTACTAAATCATTGGAGTGCCATCTTCAGCCCTGTCGATAGATGCCTACTCTTCTTCAACAAGAGTAACGTAGGTGTTGTTGATGGCATGATCACAAATGTCGTTGTTCATAATTTCTCTGATAGACCTCTCACAATAGCAAAAAAAGAGCTTCTTGGGCTAGGATTGAAATATATCCCTGTCCCACCTCCCATGGTCCATGATGATGTTCGTGTGGAGTATGTTCTATTTTCTAGGCTTCTCAAGCTCTAGTGGTTTTTTGGTCCAAAAGGAAGGAACATCACCAACTGGGAAGAACCTACCTACTCTCCCTTTCATATTTCAAATTCTACATGGGAACCTGATGTGAAATACCAGCCCCTACTAGATCTTCTTAATGATGGAAAGCATCAAGTTGAACAACAACTTGCTGCCATGGAGAGTATCTTCCAACCTCCCCTACCCAGGCATCTGGCAAGAGCCTTGCACTCTCTTAGATCTGATGATTCCATTGTCATCAGACCTATTGACAAAAATCTTGGCCTCACTATTCTCAGCAAGGCATGGTACCTGGAAGAAGGGATCAGACAACTTTCAGATCTGGAAGTTTACCAAGAGGTTATTTCTGTTCCCTGGAACTCTCTTTTTTCTAGCTTGGAGTCCATTGTTAAAAATGCACAAAGAAGTCTTCTCCTCGATCAAAAAATAGTGGATTATCTTTTGCAAAAGAACCCCATCATTGCTCGAGTCTGTACTTTCTACCTCATTCCAAAGGTCCACAAACAACCTATGAAGGGTAGACCCATCTGCTCCTATTGCGGTTATATGTTGGAGCCTGTTTCCAAATGGCTTCACCACCAACTTCTCCCCATTCTCCTGGAGCAGCCAAATCATCTACAAGACTCTCTGAGCCTAATGAAAATCCTTCATGAAAGAGATTTTCCTCCAAGATTTTTTCTATTCACCTTTGATGTTGAGAGCCTGTACCCAAGCATTCCTACAGCAACAGGATTGGCCGCTCTTCAACACTTCATCTCGAGGAGGTTCAAGCTAGGTTTGGTCCAGTTGATCCTCGAACTTGCAGAACTGGTCCTGAACAGACATTATCTAGAATTTGATGGTAAGATCTATAGGCAGAAAAGAGGTACAACAATGGGGAGCAATTTTGTAGTTGTCTATGCCTGTCTGTTTCTTTGTTACTTGGAATTGCAAGTTTTTGGTCTTTTTCCATCTATTTCAAAAAATATTTGCTTGTATAAATGATATATTGATGATGCTTTTGGAGTTTGGAATGGTACTAATGAGAGTCTTCAAGCTCTCCTTGATGCTTATGGTTCTGTTTATCCCAACATCAACATCACTACTGCCATTTCCACTTCTGAAGTTAACATCCTGGATATTTTGGTGGTCAAACCACCCTCCATGACTATTCTAGGTCGTCTGGGTACTAAACTATACCAAAAACCAATGAATGTGTATCAATATATCCCTTTCTATTCATTCCATCCACCCCACCAGAAAAAAGCCTTCATAGTCAACGAACTCAACAGGTTTCTGGTTAGAGAGGCGGATGATGAAGGATTCAAAAAGATGAAGCATCAATTTTTTCACAGGTTGAGAGCCTGGGGCTACCCGTCCCATTTCTTATTTCCACTCTTTGCCCAGGTAGAGTTTCGACACCGGCCTGCACTGCTCCAAAAAATATTCTAGAAGATCTCTTTAAGACAACCAGGTCTAAAGAAATCTCCCCGGTTCTGATGAAGTTGTACAACTGCCGCTTTTCCGTGATCTTTGTCTAAACAAAAACATGCTTGGACCTCTCTACAAAAAATGGAGCAAAGACCCTCAACTCTCCCATATCGGTCGTGGCATCATCTATTGGAGAAATAGCAAAAATATGAAGAAATTTCTATGTCGCAGTCGGGTCGTGAGAACCCAACCCAACTTCAATCGGCCATAACTTTTGCTACAGGGCTCCGATTCTCGAACCGTCTGAAGCGTTGGAAAGCTTATAAAATTTTCTATGACAGGATGAAACCCATTGGTTTAAAAAAACAGGCCCTTTCGCCCCCCACACCCCCAAAAAAAAATAATAAAAAAAAAAATTTTTTTAAAATTTTAACCCCCCCATTGGTGCACATCCCGAGGAGCATTTTTTAATGTTTTAAGGCACTTTTGACCATTATCCTTGGCAATCACTACCTTTTTTGGCATATCCCAAGGTAACGGTCTATTTTTCTTGATTCTCGCCATGTGGCATGTCGGCTAGGGCACCCACTGGCTTGAGAAATCTATATAAACAAGATGGATTGTAATGTTTGGTCATCAGCCAAACTGATGAGCACTTAAGGTGCGAAATGTGTTTTTGAAGTTTTCCCTTTCATTTTAGTCTCTCTTGTTCTTATGTCGTGAAGTGTCCTTTTTGCATTGATCGCTTGTGCTTCTACTTCCTCTTCGTTATTTGATTTTTGTTGCGCTAAGGTACTACTAAAAGGTTTTTATTTCTTTTTTAATACAAAAGGTATTTGTGTAGGAGGAGTGGGAGTTGTTGGAGGTTATGGAGATAGAAGAGGTAGCATATATTGATGTGGTAAGGGTGAACAAGGGGTACCTCTCAGCCTTGGCAGAGAGGTGGTATCTGGAAAGGGGCACATTTCAGCTCCCCATGAGAGAGTTGATCCTTATATTTGAGGATGTATATCACATCCTCAAGATGCCAATGGAGGGGATTCACATCGAGGTTGGATGCGATCAAGGTATAGAGATGAAGATGTTTGGAGATATTTGGAAGAGTGTGAGGGTGGAGTGTGGGGATATTCCATACTTTTCCATGTATGTAGATAATAAATTGGATGCCCTTCAGGAATTAGTGATATTCATGTTGGCCAACATCGTGGTCTTGAACAATACTGGTTGTAGGTTCCCTTGGAACCTGATAGGATTAGTGAGTGATATGCTTACTATGTAGCAGGTATGGGCTCCTACCTTATTAGTGTAGGCATATCAAGAGATCTATTGGGTGAGGAGGTGGAAAAGGAAGGTATTGAAATTCAGCTTACTATTATAGTATTGGGGATGGGAGCACTTTAGTGTGGCTCGACCAGAGGGCTTACCAATGGTAGGCTTAGGTAAGAAGTATCCCTATGCTAGGAGATGGGTAGTGGTAGAGGAGGTATGACTGAGTTATCCTATGTAGATGAGTTAATGGTACAGGGATTTGTAGGCTATATGGACATCTACCAAAGTGACATGGAGGCCATGGTGGGGTACTAGATGGATAGGTGATGGAGAGCATCTACGACAAGTCAAGCAGACTAGATGGGTGATTGGGAGGTATTAGAGTGAGGCTAAGTATATTCAATTTTCTTGTGTGCTCTGATAGTTTGGCTTGAGTTAGGGGATTACAAATGATCTGATGCTCTATATGAGGTATCAGGAGGAGACAAGGCTACCATGTGCGAAGCCATAGAGGGTTTCTTGTGAGGATGACGAGGAGATAGATATCCCTGATATGGATTATGTGGGTACTACTATAGAGTATGATGCATAATTTGTTATGCAACCATCATGGGCACTAACTCTAGTAGTAGATAGATATGGATATGAGGGTGAGGGTGAGGGGATCCATAAGGCTCCCAAGTGATAAAGGTACCTTTGATATATCAATCAAAGGAGGAGGACTAAGGGTGTGGCTCGATAGGCTCTAGGGAGTGGGGGAGATGGCGAAGATGGGGGTGATGTGGAGGAGACTCTGGATGGACCTCCAGGTCGAAGTGAGGTGGATTGGATGAGGTTGGAGCAACAGGTGGCAAAGTAGGATGTGATGGTAATGGCTCATGATGATAGGGTAATGAGGCTCTAGGTAGTGATATCAAAGAGGGAGCATTGATATAACGTTGACATAGCATGCATTCAGTATCAGGAGAGATATATCAAGGCTTTGAAGGATAAGTTGATAGAGCATCATATTCTTCTTCTAGATCCTCCAGCATCATCTATATCTAAGGCTGCTAGGCAGAGGGAGTCTAGGCATATTTCTAGGTCTAAGACTCCTGCTAGGTCACAGGGGTCCTCTTGGAGAGCATAGCTAGTGCTTAGATGCACTTTTTGTATATGGGATTTGGTACTCCATTGTATGTAGCTTTTTTGCACTCATTGTATATACAATATTTAAACATATATATACATGTATTTTACTTTTGTGTTATATTTTTGTGTGACTACTTTTTGTGGAATGCTTTTTGTGGAATGTTTTTTTTATATGGATGATTAATGTATATTATATGTTATGGATGATTAATACAAGTGGAAATTTATATATGATTAATGCAAAGTATGGAATGCACATGTTATAATAAGAATTCTTAATTTAGATTTTGCTTGGCCATGTTCTAGCTTAGTTTTTTAATCAGGGTCACCAAATTTGGTGTTATGTGGGGTGAATGACTCATGAACTATCATGGATGTTGACATGGAAGAAGATATGGATGTTGATAGATAAGAATATATGGATGTTTATATGGAATACTAATGGTTTTGCAGAGACTCAGATATACTAGTGGCATAAAACAAACTCACTAAAACTACCTAATCCTTCTAGGACCAAATGTGTGTGTAGTGAATTCAGTTACCAAATCATGAGCATGGTAATGACTCGTGGAAATCAATAACCAATGTGTGTGTAAGTGAGTTCATTAACTCATCTTGATTAAATTGGGTGTGACCTATTATGGATGAAAACAAGAATCTAGCTTGTTTGAATGTGTAGTTAGAGGTCTCTTTAAAAGAGACGTGTCACCATGCATGAGTGTAATCCACTTCTATTCAAGCATCTATAGCTTTGGTGGAGGCTGACTCAGTCCATAAATTTTGATTTCTTAAGTTTTGAGGATGACTACATAACCTTCTTACTGAAAATGTAGTACGATACTTACAACCCAATAATTAGTGGTGTGTGTTATAAAAGATTTAGAGCTTTAGGGAATCGGATTCTTAACCTAAGTGTGATGAGAATTGTACCCTATCTTTACTACTCTATCTTTTAAATTTTGAAGCAACTATGATAGTGATGAAAACCACTATCTTTGTGGACTATGTTGAATGATGGGACAAGTGAGGATTACCCTTTTCACTTCAAGGTTCATACCAAGTATGGTGTTATCCTTCTTTGACACAAGATGTTTTTAATATATGAAATTGTGTTTGGTTCAAGAATATTTTGGATTCAATTCCCAAAACTTAAGATTTTCTTAGTATATATGTGTAATGGCCTTAAAAGGAACTTGACATGTATTTGGATTTTACTTAAAAAACTAGTACTAGCTGAGTTATTGAAAACACCTAGGAATTATGGTTGTATGGAGGCAAATGACAATTTGACTTGGTGGAATTGTGTGGATGGTGTTGTGAAGGTGACCTTGATTAATGCAACATGACTTTGTTGGACCAAATAATACCTTGATATGAATAAATGATCCCTAATATGATATGTGGAATGTGGATGTGAATGTAATGTATGAAACACAAAATGAAATGTGTGCAAATGCAATTCTTTTGAATGAAATGTATGCAAATGAAGTGCACTATTTTTGTGTATTAGCCATGTATATATACATATATATCAATCACATTATGCATAGAATGCTTTTAAGTGTATAATATTAAATGGTTTAGTTTCATCCTCTCCCTCTAGACTGGCAAGCCTATAAGTACCATTACCCACTCTTTGAGTGATGATGTATGGACCCAACCAATTAGCCATGAATTTATCATGAAGATGCGACAATGCATTGGTGTTTTGTTTATTCTTTTTAAGGACAATATCTCCTACTTGGAATTTTCATAAATGGACTTTGGTGTTGTAAGCACACTTTAGGTGGTCTTGATAAATTTGTAAATTCTCTAAATCATTGAATAACCTCTCATAAAGAAGTGTGAGTTGGTCAAGACATGCTTATATAGCAAGAACATCATCTATGAATTCCTACAAAGAAATTTGCAAGGAGGGAATCTCAAACTCAAAATGTATGATTTCTTTGACTCCATAGACCAATGAAAATGGTGTTGCCCTAGTAGACATGTGGATGCTTGTTTTATAAGCCCATAAAGCTAAGCAGATTTTGGTATACCAATATCTATAATATTTGTTAAAAAAATTTCTTAAGAATAGCAATTAAGGTCTTGTTGGTAGCCTCAGCCTATCCATTTTCTTGTGGGAAATAAGGAGTCGAAAAATTGTGTTCGATGTTATATTTCTCACAAAGTGCTTTAACATCCTTTTTATTGAAATACTTGCCATTATCAAAGATGATTTTTGATGGGATACAAAAATGATAAATGATATGGTGAAGTATGAACTCCATAATTATAGGCCATGTTGTATTGGTTAGAGGAATTGCCTCAACCCACTTTGTGAAGTATTTAGTGGTTGTGATGATGAATGTATATTATCCTGATGAAGGAGGTAATATTTTACCAATTAGATCAAGACCACATTGTGAAAAGGTCCCAAGGCTTTGAATAGGATGTAAAGCTTGTGATGGCACATGATCATGTTATTGATATTTCTTACAATGTTTAACATAAGTGCAACAATCTCGTTCCATGGTGGGCCAATAATAACCCATGTATAAAATATGCTTTGTGATGGTCATCCCACTAAAATGACCACCACAAGTACCATCATGAGCTTCAGCTATGGCTATTTGTGCCTCACTAGACTTAATATAATGAATGAGGGCTCAATCATAACCATATTTATACAACACATCCCCCAAGATAACAAAACGAGCTACTTTTTTCTTGAAAGTGTGTTTACCAGTTTGAGACATGTTAGATGGGAGTGTTCCAAACTTGAGAAAGGTGATTATTTGGCTTGACCAAGGCTCAAATGAAACTGACTGGATAAATCAAATATCCTTTTCATCCTTAGATTCAGCATGAACAATTATATATTTAGAGATTGTTGAGATAATAAGGGATTGTACCTCTACTAAGGAGTTTTTTGGAATCAATGATCAAAGGGAGCTCATCGCATCTGCAAATCTATCAGCCAAACATGGTAAACTATTGATTTCATACTATTCAAACTTAGAGAGCAATTTCATTGCTATGTCATGGTAAAGTTTGATGGTAGGTTCTTTGCATTGGTATTCTCCATTGATTTGCTTGACAATAAGTTGATAATAACCAAATATCCTGATATGCTTAATACCCATAGCTATAGTTTATTGAAAACCTAAGATTAAGGATTCATACTCTACAATTTTTTTTGTGCATTGGAAGTCAAGGTTGAATGATAAAGGGATAGGTACCTCCTGGGGTGTATGAAACATGACTCCAGCCCCTTGACCTTTCTCGCACTTAGAGCCATCAAAGAATAGTGTGATATCAATGTCTTCTTTTGGAATGACATGTTCTTCTTGCTCATTTCCAATAAATACCAAATCATCTAGGAGCTCAATAATCGAAGTATGATCACTAGGTAGTGGATCTTTTTCAAGTTGATCGGCTATGACTTGACCTTTAATGGAATTTTGGCTAATGAATTCCAATTCAAATTCAGTAAGAAACATTATCCATTTAGCGGTGTAGGTGTTATTGTAAGTGTGAGACATCATATAACATAGAGGATTTTCTCTAGCCATGACATATGTTATGTGGTTGAGCATGTAATATTGAATTTTCTTAGTAGAAAAAACCATTGCTAAGCATAATTTTTCTACATAAGTGTATCTGGTTTCATAGCTTACCAATGTTCAACTTATGTAATATATAGCTTGCTCTTGATTTTCTTCATTATTTTGTGCAAGCATTGTCCCTAGTGTAAAGTTTTTTATTGAAATATAAAGATAGAATGGGATCCTCGAATGAGGAGGAGCTAAGACTGTTGAAGAAGCTAGGTATTGCTTAATTATATCAAAGACTTCTTGACATTCATCTGTACAATAAAATGGCACCCCCTTTTGTAGCAGGTGATTGAATGGCCTACATTTATCAAAAATTTGCATAATAAAATGAAGGATTGATTGGATTTTTCCTATTAAACTATGCAATTCCTTTAATTTTGTTAGGGAGGCATATCTAATATGGCCTTGACCTTGTTTGGATCCACCTCAATACCTATTTTGGAGATAATGAACCTTAATAGTTTGTTAGAGGTAACACCAAAGACATATTTCTTGGGGTTCAACCTTACATTATGCTCTAGTAGTCAGTCAAAAAAATTCTCCAATACACCAATGTGCTCTTATCAAGTTTTGGATTTTGCGAAGAGATCACCTTATAACAAAAATTTCCCAATGTGTAGTGAATGTTGTTTTGTGTTGGTCATCAAGATTTATTCAAATTTGGTTGTAACCCTGAGAAATCATCCATGAGAGAGAGCATTTCATGGTCAGTGCAAGTTTCAACAATATTATCAATGTTTGGAATATGTCATCCTTAGGACACACTTTGTTAAGATCTCAAAAATTAGTTCAAACATGTATTACCCCATTATACTTGCAAACATGTACCATATTTGAGAGCCACTCTGAATAATAAATGGATACAATGAAACCCACATCTAGTAGCTTTTGGAGCTCTTATTTGACTAAGAGGGCAATGGTAGGATTCATCCTTATAATTTTTTGTTTGACTAGCTTAGCATCAAGATGTAAGGTGAGATTATGAACAACCAAGCTAGAATCAAGACTAGGCATGTATTTATAGAACCATGTAAAAATGTCCTTCTTCCTCTTGAGGAGAGTAATTAACTGCTATTGTTCATCTTTGGATAAGCTTTTACCAAGTTTGACAATTTAGAGATAGTCTTTGTCTGAACTAAGGTCCACATCGATGGTATCTTCAGATGAATGTTGTCTAAGATATCATAAACTTTTCTAATTTATCCTCATGGATGGTTTCTCTCAAGCTTATGGGGTGTAGGTATCAGATGAATGTTGTTTAAGATATCATCAAACTCTTCTAACTTATACTCATCTATGTCTGCCAGGAAAACCTTAGGTTTTGAAGGTGAAGGTGAAGGTGAAGGTAGAGGGGATGGAGGAATGTAGTTGGTAGAAGCCATTAAAAATTCCTTGGACAACACAAATTTAGAAAATTATGGAGGTGAAGAAATCCAATCCATATCAATAAGGCTCATGTAAATTGGAATTGCCTTTGCCAAATCATATGGATTATGGAGTGGGGTGAATAATTCAACAAGATTCATGTTGGCTTAAGGGAAAATAAATAAGGTTGGATGGGATGAATGAAGCCGAAGAACTGATGCTAGGAGATTGGTAAACCTGGACAGTAGCAAGAAACACAAATAAATATCCTTAACTATTATATACATGCAATGCAGAAAAGAATGTATTTTTATTTGATCTTGTTTTTTGATTTTTTCTAAACAAAAAATTGGTAGTGGTGAAAACCATAGTTTTTTGTTTTGTTATTTTTTTTATGTACATATATTAAAATTTTGGATTATTAAATGGATTAATGAGATGGAGGTTGTGGTTCACTAGTAGGGGAGGGTCACTCTTGTGGAAGAATCAAGTGAAATATAGGCTCATGGGTGGTGAACATTCTGAGATAAAATTCATCCTGTTCGATATGGGGAATGATGGGCTCTGATTTCTCTTCAGATTCATCTAAAATTATTGACATGAATTTAACTTCTTCATATGTATCATCGTTAGAGTCATCAGGGTGAAGTACTTCTCCTAAATTTAGATAAAGTATTTGGAAGGTTTGTCCAAGAGAAGAGGTAGTGGAAAGTGGAGTGTAACCTAGGCCTCATGATTGATTGCACCTCCTCATGATGAGGAAGTGGTTTTTGAAAATACCAAGATTTTGATTTTTTTGAGCAAGGGGTTTGTCAAGCTTGATGGCCCCTAAGTCAATAAGGTCTTGAACGATGTCTTTTAATACATGGCAATTGTTGATATCATGCCCATTTTGTCTATGGTAATGACAAAAAAAATATTCCTGATAATGTTTTCCACATATAGTAGGATCATATAGTCATATTTTAGGTAATGCAAGTTTATTTGTGTCATACAACCTTCATAAGAGGGAAGCATATGACTCAGCCAAGGTGGTGTATTTGTTATTCTATCGAACAAACTATCATCGACGATAGTTCTCTATAGCTAGAACTATGTTTTACATGGCTTGAGTTACCAAGGGTACCGCATGATAAAAAAAAATTATGGTGGTTGTTGCACTAATTTTTTTTGAGCCATTATTGGCTAGCTCATGACCACTTGATTAACATGATAAGGCCAATTGGTCAGAGTGGCCTGTCTTGATTTTGATTGGCCAAAATAAGTACTTTTATACTGGCCCTTATTTTTCCATTCCTTTTTTCTAGGCTTAAGGATGCCCTCTTGGATTTTTATTTCCTAGATAACACTAGACTATGCTAGAGCTTATTCAAATGAATGATATGTTTGTAATTGAAGCATCCAAGAGATGGGTTTTAAATAAATTCTGGTAAATAATTTTATAAGTTCTTCCATTGGTAGGGTGAATGGCAACTTAGTAATGATGACCCTCCATTGGTTTCTAAAATCATAGATAGACTCATCGTGATGTTGTCTTAAAGCATATAAATTGAACAATGAGACTTTATTTCTAATATATAGGACAAAATTTCAAATAATAGGTCAACCAATTGTTCAAAAGTATAAATACTATGACTAGGCAATTGGTTTTACCACTATGGTATCTCCTAATGTTTAATAAAATGTTTTAAGCATGCTAGCATTTTCATTTTGAATTCTAAAGCATGAGTGTAAAAATATACTTAAATGCTCTTTGGTGTCCTTAGTCCCCTTGAATTTATCAAACTTTATCATCATGAAATATTTCGAATAGAACGGTTATGGTATCGAATAATGAATGGGTTGGTTAATCAGCTGACATAGATTTAGCTTCTAGTTGGTCATACCAAGAGTATGTTGTATCAACTGATCTATTTATTGTTGAATGGCCTTGATTCTAGGGTCTTCCCTTGGAATGTGGAAGCCATGAATCACCTGATGAGAAGGTGTGGTGGAAAAATATTGTGGTCTAAATAGATGATGATGGGATTGATGATGATGACTAGGTGAGGTTGATGGAAATTGATGAAGAGGATATTGATGATGAAGATGTGGTTAATGTTGGAATGGGAACAATGTATGGAGGATATGTCCAGGTTGGCCAATGGGAATGGAATTGGTATGATTTATGGGAATGGAATGGGTATTGGTATGGCTTGGTGGAGGAGTAGGGATGGAAACCATAGAAGATTGTGGTACCCATGATGGACCTTGGTTAATGAGGGTGGGCTAAGTAGAAATTGGTAGAGGCTTAGGATTCACTTGTACTTGTTGTTGAGAATCTTGATGTTGCTTAAGAAATTTATTCAAATGTTCCCACACTTCATGAATTTCTCTATCAGTGGTGGAAGGTATGGAGGTAGATGTTCCCCCGCTTCATGAATTTCTCTATCAAGGGTTGAGCCATCAACATGGCTTCTATTAATAATCCACACAAGGGTATGTTTATGTTTGAACGACATGAATTGTGTGGCTAAGATTAAAACACATTGAAGGGTGGATATTAATTTTGGATGGATATCATGGATTGATGTGTATGGATAGATAGGATTAAGTCAAATCGGATGGCTGGGGTTTATTTACATATATAACATTTATATTTATTAAATATATATAAAATATAATATTAAAACATTAATATTAAACATATATTTAATAAATATACCTATATATATAAATGAATGGGTAAAATTATGAGAAGACCTGGATGGATGATAAGTGGCTAGGTTTTTGTGTCTACAGGTTCTAAGTGTGAACAAGGGGGAAGTGCTAGAGTTGTTTTCTTCATGCCTCAAGAAGCTCCTATACCCTTTTCATTCAAACTCAACTTCCCCTATACCAATAACAATGTGTAATATGAAGCTCTAATCTTGGGCCTCTAGATGGCCATTACCTTGTGTATCAAGTGGATCAAAATATTTGGCGATTCCCAACTCATTTTTAATCAAGTTAATGGGATAAATCAATGTAAAAACCAATTTTTTAGGTTATATAGGTATATTATTGGTAAGTTTTTGATGCACTTTGAATGGTATGATGTTGAAAACACATTGAGGTCAACCAATAATTTCATAGACACTATGGCCACTCTTGGATCTCTCATCCTACATAATCCATTTGATACCACCATGCATGTCAAGGTCCTCACACTTTCTCAATCCGCTATCAAAAATGAATCTTCCTAGACTAAAAGGGATGTTAATTTTATTCAAACAGAGCCATACCATGATAGCTTCTTGTAAATCAAGGATTTCATAAATCTAGGTACTCTTCCTGTATACTTATCCTCAGTCGCTAAATTCACTTTCAAATAAAAATGGTTTGATACACTCTCTTAGGGGATATTCTTTATCATCGTAGCTATGATGGTTCTCTCTTTCATTGTCTCAAATATCAAGAGGTAAATTAGGTAATCTCTTAGGCCCATGATGGTACTTCTAGTGGTCATTTTAGTGGGATGGCCATTGCAAAGCATATTTTACACATAGGGTATTATTGTCCCACCATGGAACATGATTGTTGCACATATATCAAGAAATATCCCAAATGGAAACATCACATAAATTTAACCCATGTACAATCACAAGAATTGCAACCAATCCAATCCCTTTGGTCCTTTTTACAATGGGATCTCGATCTTGTAGGAAAAATATCTTCCCTTTCCTTGGGGTACCATACATTTATCATCACAACTATCGAGTATTTCACTAAGTGGGTTGAGGCCATGCCTCTCACAAGGATGACAAGACCTCAAATTATGAATTTCAAACTCCATCACATCATCTATCACTTTGGTATACACACAAAAAATGTTTTTGATAATGGCCCCCTTTCAAGAATAAGAATTTTCAAGCACTTAGTAATAAATATTAACATTCAACATAGTTTATCGATACCCTACTATCCCCAAAGTAATGAACAAGCTGAGGCCACCAACAAGACTATCATTGTCATTCTCAATAAAATGGTTAAATAAAATTATAAATATTGGCATGTACAACTCCCCATGGTATTATGGGCTTACTGAATGAGTATTCATACGCCAACCAAGGAAACCCTATTTTCCTTAGTCTATGGTTTTGAATCCATCATGCTCCTTGAGCTTGATATCCCATCACTATGCATATCTTTGTAAGGATTCATTGATGACAATACTGTGTGATAAGCATGACTCAATCAATTAAACCTTCTTGATAAATGATGCATCTATCAATATTGGGTTAAACATGCTTATGATAACAAGTTCATCCTTGTGAATTTTGAGTGGGTGATCTCATCCTTAAGAAAAACTATCAAAAGATGAATCTTCCTCCTCACTTACATGAGAAGTTTACTGAACTAGCTTGGTCCGTTCATTATAACACAAATTTTTGGATCTAGGGCTTACAATATGGCCACTCTTGAGGGAATTGAGTAATATGAACCCATAAATATCCTTCATTTGCATGCCTTTTATGCCTATCTCTTAGCTAGCCCTGTATAAAAAAAAAATCAAAACATAAAAAAAATCAAAATCAAAATCATCAAAAGTTCAAAAAGTCAAAATCATCAAAAAATTAAAAAATATCAAAATCATCAAAAAAAATTTAAAAATTAAAATCATCAAACAGATTAAAAATTTCAAAATCATCAAAAATTAAAAATAAAAATAAAAATCTTCAAAACTCCAAAAAATTTTATTGTTATCCAATCAATAATACTTTGGTTATCATTCAACTCATGCATTTGTCTATTTTTCTAGGATATATTTTTGTCACATTAATCAAGGATGTCTTCCTTGTGGTAGGTATCTTGCTTTGGTTTATGTCACTTTTTCCCATATGCATTTTTACTATATTTCCCACCCACCATCCTTGTGTCCATTCACACCACCCATGTGACACCTTGTTTCTTTTGAGTCTTTGGTCTGGAAAATCTTTTGGTTGTTCAACCATACCTAGTGTCTCATCCATCCTCCATTGAATTTAGTTATCTCTTGAGTGCTATAGGTATTTGTAGTTACCTCAATTTTTCTCTTCAACCATGCACATATATCACATATTATTAAAATTTTGAGTCTAGTGAAGATAAAATCATGTGTAGCTTTAAGCCATAAAGTGAACGGTTTCCCCTACTCATCTTATTATTTGTGTTATCTAAACCTTGAAAATAGACAAAAGGACAAGTTAAAATAAAATAAAAAAAGAGAAAGATACACAAAAATAGCACTACAAAAAAAGAGCAAAATATTGAATCCCTAGTATCCTTATGTCTAACATAATGAGGCTAATCTCCATCGGGCCTATAGATGCTTGACTGGCAGTGGAGCATGCCTTACAAGTGGTAATATGTCTATCACATTAGTGATCTTATTTTATATAGACATGCGTACGCTTGTAGATGAGCTAACTTATAATGGATTAAGTCACAATTTTTCAATCTAAACTTTCTCAAAATTGGGGATGAACATCACTACACACGCTTTTGTATTTACAAAACTTGAACAAATTGGCTAGTCTTGGTATCTTCAAGTGTCTATTTTATTAGTAGATGAGTTTGATTGATGTCACTAGGGTGTTTGAGCTTCCTGAAAGAATTTTAAAATTATTCCTCCCTATAACACATAAAAAGACATGATATATCACTTTTGTCTCCATAATGTACCTATCCCTTGCATTCATTTTGTTTCATCCACTTCCATCCATTCCACATGTATGTCAGTACCATTATTTTGATCCCTTGATTAATCGATTGCAATCATGAGTAGAGATACATGTCTAGGCATTTCTTGAATGATAATCAAACATATATGCATATAGTTATTTCATCCATCACACTTATTAACATCTAATCATTGCACAAATCATACCATCACATCACAATAACACACAAGGAACACAAACATAAATAAAATGTGTCATATATATCATCAAAAATAAAACTACATATTGTGTCTCACTTATAGGTTACATATGTTTGAGCTCCTAGGCTCATCATCATAACAAAAATATGTATAAGGTAATGCACAATATATCACTAAGTGCACACACTCACTATCCACATCCATTGTTCTTGTTGCTACCCTTGGCCTAGTCTCCTTAGGATTACCCACTACTACTCCCCCATTGTTGACTCTGTCCATGAGATATCACTGCTTTGTATGCCTAGGAGATTATCACCCTAGAAAAATGAGGAATAGGTGGGGCAAATGAAGAACCACCTAAAGCTTCACTCTTTAAATTCCTAAATTATTAAAAGGTTGATGGTAGTGATGATATCTTTATGTCATTAAGTAGTAAGGTGTTCTCCAGCAACTTCACCTTATCCCTCTCTTGCTTTAACTACACCATCACTACTCACAATCTCTAACTCCCTATAAATCCCTACACTCACTCAACCTGTAATGCATCTTGCTCAATCTATAGAACATATCGCTCAATATATAGCACATCTCACTCAATTTTTAATACATATTTCTTTGCTCATAGTACATCATGTTCTACCACACCTCTCACCTTATCTATCATAGTCTAGTCTCACTCTATGAGTAACCTATCCCTATCCTCTTGCAAACTCTACACCTGTATTCATAAAGTACCCCATGCCTCCTCCCAACTCCTCCATATTTGTTGTTTTCTCTCCCATTGTATCTACTCTAGAGTAATGACCATATCACAATCCATATTCTACCTCTCCAAAGTCCACACGTAATTTACCATAGCAGTGTACTGTCTTGTAGAGTTGCAATTCCCTCTCTCCCCCTCATCCCTCTCATTTTCCTCAATGGTATCCTTCTCGACCTCTCATGATGGTCCTAATATGGGATCCATCTAAAATTGTACTCATCACCTTAAAGGCTTCTCAGGTACCTCCTTCCTACCTCTTATTTCACCATCCTCTAACTCAAGATGGAACTGCTGGCATCTTAACCATAATTTTTAATCTAATATTATGTTAACATCATCAACATTTACAACTATTAGCACCACATCCACATCTACATCGACTAGCTCATACTATATATTAGCGGCTACCTCATTCTACCACCATAAATAAACCACAACTGGTGAAGAAATACCTTGTGGTACTCTAAATTATCATAACGCATAGGCATACTAGAAAAATTCATACTCTATCCCATGGTGACCTATCACCTATCTTCTCCATTGCACTCATGTCAAGTGCTCCCCATCCTCCCTCCAACTCAGACCTCCTCTCCATGATCTTGTATCACATACCCTAGTTGCAACTACATGAACAACCTTTCATAGTGATCCAATATCCCTAAAAAAAATTGGTTCTAACTCTCCTCTTAGTCCATACACCATATCATGGAATAAGGTACATGATCAACCATGTCTATGTAAGCTAGCTAAGGCAACCCCTTTGGTTATCCAAATTTAAAGTGCTCCCATTCCCACACCTATAGTATTAGATTGCACCCTATCCTAGATTATTCCCACTATCATATCTCGTACAACTCTTTGTAGGTTTGAGCTAGTAGCACTAGAACCCATGCCATCATCCTAGGTTTCTCTTTCAAGTCCTTTAGCAATCCCAAAAGGTTGCATGGGAATTGAGCACCTGATGAATCTACCAATATGACATTGGAGATCAACTCCACCCCAACTCTCCACATTAATCTCCTATTGTCATCCATGATTTACCCACTATAGTATGGTATATATCTTAGTGGTGGGCATTGTATAAATCCTAGCATACTCCACCAGTAGCCAAAATATAAAAAATACACATCCTCTAACATGATCATGATCTCTCTAGTCAGCATATAGAACGTACAAGTATCCAGATCCCACCTATCTGTTAATGCTATCAAATAGGTATGGTCTTCATACATATTCTCCATCGCCTCAAGACACTTCCAATCCTCTATCGATATTCATCATCATATCTTATATAGCACACTCTTGAACTGATGCCTTGATCTCAATTATCTCTGCTACATAATAAATAATTATAGAACCATCAACACCATTTTCACCATTAAAATATTATTTCACACTACAAATGTTTAACATACAAATGACCACATACCACAACCATTGGACATCTATATGGTTGCATACCATAGTCATATGACATTCGAACAACCACATACAAACATTGTCCAACATCCGAATGGCCATATACAACCGTCATCCAAACATTAAAATATCACAAAAATAATTTCAAATTACCAAAAAAAACATCATCATCATCATTCAACTTTCACACACATCACCATAAACCATCACAATGAAAAAATCATCCACAACATGACCTTTCAACATCTAGATGGCCATATACTACAGTCGTATAACACATGGACAACCTCACACAACCACCATCTAGATTTTATGTGGTCACAAAAACCATTCCCAAGCATAATAAAATAAACTCATCACAATTATTCACATTCCAAATGAATCATCAAAATCATCAAAAAATAAATAAATAAAAAAACAATCTTCATTCAAAGGAACTAAATAAGGGTACACCAAGTTGCTTATCGGTCCTACACTCCCCCCACCTCTAGTTGCTTTACCTCCTAATGACATTCCATCACTTTTACTAACTAATTAGTAAGACTTTTATGTCAAATTTTTTCTCACTCACCTCACTCTCCCCTTCTTCCTCATCGCCAATGGTGAAAATGACTCCTCACGCGTTCAATTTTTATTTTTATAGTTTTTGGTGTGTGACTAGTTGGAATGGTTTTAATGCTCGATCATCCTATATGCTCCTTATTTTTAATCATCTAAGATGGCCAAGAATTAAAAATAATAATAATAATAATAATTAAAAAAAAAAAAGAACTAAACAAAAAATTTCATCTACCAAAATTCATCAATCCGGTATAGTCCCTCTGGAGTCAGTCACCTCATCATTGTCATCCATTCTATATTCCACCTACTTGTCACTTGAGGGGGTATAAAAAGCCCATAATATCTTGTCTCAAACAAGATCAATACATGAACACCCATTTTGGACTTGACATTTATCCAAGAACCTTGTTGATGACTATCACACACCCTACTCTATGGGGTCTAAATGCAAAAAAATTATTCTCTACACAAACTCTAATTGAATTCAAGTAGCTACATGCTAGACAGATGCCTATAAATATTTACATGCCTATGTTGCAATCAAAGTGGTAAACCTAACCGACCACTTATAATCAATTATAACATCATGAGAACACTTACCCCATGACTGGTTTGTTCACCAAAACCAAGGCACTCATAAATTTATCAACAATAAGGTTCAAATATATTCATAGCTTCCATCACATGATGTATCCCAAATTTTCCTTGATTTGGGATAATCTAAAACTCAACCTCCTCAAACCAAAATTTATTTTCATCCTTCACTCATCATCATCATTTGTCCAACAACGTCATTTATTTTTGCATCACATTGTTTTCATGCAATACGATACAAAAAGAGGTATTTGTAGACACCAAAACCAAGCACATTCATTTAATACTAATTTATTAATTAATTAGTATTCACCTACCTAAATGTTAATTAATTAATTAATTACACCTAGCCTACCCACTTCCACCCCTTAAAAACACTTTCTTATATCTATCCCATAGAGATTATGAGAGTGTTCATCTTTCCAATCCCACGTGCACATCATCCCTGGTTCACTCTAGTCCATCTTACCTTCCCCCCATCTAGATTACATATAGGTGAATATTACCCTCACCTAAAAAATAGTCTCCAGTTTACTCCAGTCCAACTCACCTTCTCCATCCTGATTGCATACGGGTGAATATCGTCCTCACCCAAAAACAATCTCCACTTTACTTTAGTTTCAACTTCAACACATCTCATGCAAGTCAACTAACACTTAAAATATAAGCAATTCCTTTGCTAAAAATTATTTAAAATAAAAGGATAATTTCCTTCACTTCAATTCCACATTCTATGCAAGATAACTACCACTTAAATGGATGAATATTTATCCATTTAAAAATAAATAAATAATAAAAGTTGCACATGCTATTTTTTAAAAATCCTAACTAATATTTAGCATGTTTATATTTGTGTGATCACTCAAGTGGATGAAACTCTTATATTTCTTCTCTTTTCTGGTGTGCATATCACTTGCATGCTAACCCAACTCCATCATTTGAAATCTATAAATATGCTCCCTCCTCCTCCATTGAGCATGAGGATGGTTGATTTGCACAAGTACTTTCAAAACCCTGAGCCAAGCTTCCATTTGTGATCTTAATCTATTACTCACAACCATTCATGTCCCGTACCCACACTTCATCATGTAAATCCATGCATATCCATTTTATGCCCATATTTTGTTATTGAAATAGCACACCATCCAACCATCATTTCAATTCAAAATCGTGACTAGATACTGATTGCATCTTACCACAGGACCAAAACCATTTTTGATAGATTCAATATAACATAGGTTTCATTCATCCAACATTATATGGCCATTGATTGTAGATATCTTTCCCTAGATGGCCCACAGAGAAAAAAATCAACCCCTCGAATGATCAAGAATTAGAGGTGGCCTACGCACAAAATACAGATACAATCTAGATATTTAAGTAATAACAAGGTAGGTAAGGTAAGATCATCTTTCTTCTCACATTCTGACATTCATTTCTATACATTCAATAATATTCATCACAATTTCTATGCATATTAGATTAGTATTTTATTAAACTAGGACCTCATATTGAGAGGCCTACTAGGTTTTATTAACTATTGTCCAGTGGGCTTCTGTGCATGTATCTTATAATTATAGAAGATAGTAGAAGATAGTGGTGGTCATTTTAAACCCACTTTAGCATAGATCCAACACATTCAACGGTAGTCACTAAAAGCCACCTTAGCACAGATCCAATAAATCCAATAGTGGTCATGGAAAAACCCACGCATCAAATATTGTGGTACGAGAAGGCCAGTTGAACCATTTATTACTTGATTTGTAAAAATATATCCTTCCCTTCATTTAATATCACATTTGTAAAATTCCGAAGACAGTTTATTGTACTTGAAAAACCATTGGTAATATTAATATTTTATCTTTCAATTTTTATTTGTTATGGTGTTGTTTTCTTGCATTTATAGATTTGAACACCATATTTGTGGATCTTACATCTTATTTCTTGTGATTGAAAAATGGGTTTAGAGAATTTTAATCCACTTAACTCACATAATTATCATTTATGGAAGCCATGCATGATGATCCTTATACAATATAAAGGGTTATCAAGATTAATGCAAAAAGAGCTACCTAAAGTTACAAAAGAGTATCATAAGTTTGTTCATGATTTACAAAGTGGATGACAGCAAGGGATTAATTGGGATGCATGTGAGTGATAATCTATTGTTTCATATTAATTATTGTGACACTCCTTTTCAAATTTAGGAGAAGCTTGAGAAGCTATTTTGGCAAGTGGACACTTTGAGATTTTTACATCTTGATATTGAACTTAGTGCTCTCAATCCAAATGATTTTCCATTTATTGACGATTTTATCACTAAGTTTTAATCCTGATCATAATTTTAAAGGGTAGTGGAAAAAATAAAATGGATGAAGAATGTATTTTCATGATCTTGTCAAAAATTAGGGGTCTATTCCATATGTTTTCCTCCATATTTTTTTCCAATATGGATTCCATGGGTTCTAATCACAAATTGCCTACTTTTGAGAAGTTTTATGCCAATATTTGGAGGAAAGAATCTAAAGTTCTTAACTCTGAGCATTACACCTCCTCACATAAGGTATTTTTTGCATCCTCCACTTCCACTTCCAAAGGAAAAGGAGAGTCCAAATCTAAGTCCCAATCTAACACTTCCCCTTCTCCTTCATTTCATCAAAATTCCAAAGATTCACATCAAAAAGAGTCATCCTCTAAAGATTCTAATCATATACCTAAGTAGTCCAAAAGAAAAAATAGGTTAAATGTTACTTGTTCATATTGTGGAGTCAATGGTCATTCTAATGACAAGTGTTGGAAAAAGTTACAAGACTTAGAGGAAGACTTTAGGAATAAAAAAGTGTCCTTCACTCCTTCAAAATATAAGGGTATGGTTTTGAATGCTTTTGGGAAATTATTTAAGGCTATTTTGAGGATTGGATTTTGGATTCTGGAGCAACTCATCACATGACTTCATCCAGGGATTCATTTGTCATATTGTGCTCTACTTATACATATTACATTGAGGTTGGATATTCCTCTTCCATTTTAGTTAAGGGAAAAGGTGACATACATGTTGATGGTGGATGCATTAAGAATGTTCTTTATGTTCTAAACCTTTCCACCAACTTGTTCTCTATGTACCAAATTTTTCATTATGGGGTAAAATTGTGTTTTTTATACCTCAAGGAGCTAAGATTAGATATTTGAGTGACCTAAGTAGTCCAAATGCAAAAATATGTCAAAACTATCATTCTAGGGGGGATAAAACTATGGTGTTTACTCCTCCATCCTCGTCTACTTTTCACTTTGAATATGGCGGTTTTGATACGATCATAGTGAGTATGAGTACATTGTTGAGACAGTTACAAAGGTTCCTACACATATTATCCTCATTCCTATATGGGCTCAGACTATAGTTGAGGAGGCAACACCTTTTATTGAAGGTCTCCCACCTTTAAGGCATACTTATAATTTTGGTATGGATCTTCTTTGTTAGGCATTTTATGTTGATCCATAGAGATTTGATGAGGCCCATGGCATTCAAGAGTGGGATGATGCCATGGATGATGAGTATTCTTCATTAATGAATAATCATACTTGGTATTTGGTTCCCCTTCCAAAATGAAGAAAAATGGTGAGATAAAAATGGGTGTATAACACCAAATATGTAGAATATGGGTTCATTCATAGGTACAAGACTTGACTTATGGTAAAGGATTTTTTGTAGGTTGAAGGGGTTTATTAATCCAAGATATTTTCTCCTATTACCAAGTTGGATTTTGTTCATCTTGTACTCTCTATTGCTTTATCACAAGGTTGGTTAGTTTACCAAATGGATGTGAAGGGTACCTTCTTACATGGATATTTTTAAGAAGAGATTTACATGAAGCAACCTCCAATATTTGTACAAGATTCTTCATTGGCGTGTAGATTACGAAGATCACTTAATGGCCTCAAATAGGCCCCCAGGTCTTGGTATGAGAAGATGGATTCTTTTCTTCTATCTTCCAAATTTTTAATATGTCAATCTAATCCTATAGTTTACACTTTGAGGGATGGAGATGACATCAACATCATTGTCTTGTATATCGATGATTTATTGATCATAGGTAGTTCTACTTCATGCATCTAGGTCATGCAACACTATATTTTTTAGCATTTTGAGATGATCTTGGACTTTACACTTTTTTCTTGGGTTTTAGATTTCATAGTTAGATCCAAGGATCTCCATTTATTAATAAAATTACACATTGTATTTACTTCAATGATTTGAAATGGCTGACTGTAAGCCATCTCCTACTCCTTTTTAGTTAATTTTTATTTTAAGTGCCACATGTTCTACTCCCAAAGTTGATACCACCATTTATATATAGTGGGTTGGTAGTTTGATTTACTTAACTCACACTTATCTTGACATATCATTTGTATTTGGTTTGGTCTCTTAGTTTTCACATGATTCACATGATAATCATTGATAGGATGCTAAGTGGATTTTGCGATACCTTCAAGGGACTTCACATTTTAGGCTTCACTTTTCTAGGGGATCTTTATAGTTGGGTTAGTATACAAATTTTGATTGGGTAGGTTGTGTTTATACTTGATGATCTACTTATGGTTATGTCTTCTAAGTTGGTTCTTCACTTATTGCTTGGGTATGCAAAAAGTAGATAGCTATTGCATTTTCATCGAAAAAGGTAAAATACTAGATAGTAGTATTGGCTAGTCAAGAGATTATTTGGATTCGATAGTTTTTGATAGAGATTGGCTTCTCATAGGATCAGTGCAAAACTTCACTTTGCTGTGACAACCAAAGTACCATACATATTTCTCATAATATTTTTGAGCATCAAAGGACCAAAAACATTAAGATTCATATGCACTACATTCAATATCTTATCTAGGATGGAGTGATCAGCTTGGACTACATTCCCACTTAGCAATAGATTGTTGACATCTTCACTAAATCCTTCCCATATCCTCATTTTAATTTTTTGTGAGAGATTCTTGGGATGAAGGAAGTTATCCTTAGGGGTGTAAATTAGGTTGCCTTCCTTTATTCTTCTTATCTCTTTCTAGTTGGATGGTTTTTACCACATGGTTTTCCCTCCTAGTTTGAGAGCTTCTAGATACATTAGACCAAGCCATAGGTATTCCTATTTAGCTACATTATTAGTGTAGATTTGTGTTAATCTATGAGAGAATTTTTCTCCCTAGGAAAGGGCACCAACACAAATATGGCTCCAACACCATTTTTTATTCTAGATCCATCAAAATAAAGCTTTCAAGCTTCTATTTCTTAAAGCTCTTGATCTGATAAGGCTAGAACTCTTTATTTTTCTAGATTTGTCAAGCAGTATGTACCTAGTCTAGTTTTAATCATGGCATTGAAATATTTAAGGGATAATTCATCCTCTATTTGTAGTTCCTCTATGATTATCTGGACCCATCTCTTCACTAATAATATTGATGAAGTATTCCTCTATTCTCTCTATGTGATATGGTATCAATTTTTCTATGTAAATTTTTATATTATTTCCTTTATGTAATATTACAATATGAGAAAATTTTAATGACATATAGCCACCTAACTTTATAGTGAATTCCCTAGAAAGGAAATGACCAAAGTATAGCTTGAGGTGTACTATCACCATTTATTGTATCATAGTGACTCTGTATGTTTTGTGTAATACCATTGGAATATCTTTTATTACTCTCACAATTTTAAAAGGAGTACCATATAGTTATAAAACTCTAGGACATGACCAAGTGTATTACATACCCATGGCTTCACACATTACTTTAGGCATAACGGTGGTTCCAACTTTGGATTCGACCATGTAGTTATGCACAATCCATCCCTTCATACATAAAGACATGTAAAAATAAGGTGGTATGTTATTTCCCATTTTGGGAATAGGCTGATCTTGAGATAAATTGAACTATGGATATGGTATACCTCCAGAATGGATGGTTTTTAATGAAGCTTTGAGAAGGTCAATTTTTTAGGATAATTATAGCATCATACATGCTTGCTTTCAATGGGGTCTTCTTCTATTCTTCAACTATATTAAATCCCAATGATTTTGGCTACTTATTTTCTTTCTTCTTTGGTTTATCAAACCTCTTTTGGTATTCTTGGACTACCTCCAACCTTTATTGTTTGGTTATGAAAGGATACCAAATTCTATCCTAGGCTTAGTATTTTAGCTCTCCTTGAGTTTTCTTTACCTCTTTTACTGGTATTAGTTGTTCTTTCCCCTATTTTTGTTGACCTTGATATTTCTTTAGTTCTAGTTATATTTACTCTTTTTCTTTTTCCTTTTGAGGATGGGTCAAAACACTAAAAGGCCCAAATTTCTATGGATCCACCTATAAATGCTTCTTTTTGGATATTTTTAGAACTAATATACATTCTTCTTCCAAAGGATCTTGTGTGATCATAATCTGGTCTATATTCCATAGCATATTTATCTAAAAATATTCTATTATCTTAACCTTTTATGTAGTTGCTAACTAAGCTTGATGTTGTTACATCACACATACATTAGTATTGTATGGATCATTGCATACTAAGCACCAATACCTTTCTTTAGATGGATAGGTAGATGGCCCTTCTTCTTGATTTATACATACATTGTTATTTTTATAGACAACATTACTTGTAGAGGCCCCTTAATCTTTGATGGTGTAGGGGAATATCTTAGGTTGGTATCTCTTGGCCTCTATCCTTTTGATAGCGGTTACATAATTGCTCAATTTTCAATGTTGTTAATACCTCTTACATAATCAAGTATTCCTTTGGCTCTAGATCAGGCAATACAAGTAGATTTGATGTTAGTAGTAATGCTTTAGGAGTGGGAAATATATCTAATAGAGGCAAATATGTGATTATGACCAAATTTTCATTCTATTGAGTGGGTTAGAATTTTTTTGAAAAATATGGAATAACAATTCTAAGGAGAACATTTCCCATAGAAATTAAAGCATTTTCTATGTTTACTATGGCTTTATATACTTAAGGAAATGTCATCACATTATATTATCATATTTGGAGACCTAGGTCAATAAGCATGAATTTAATAGACATATGACTAGGGATTGGATGGTCTAATTTCTTTGGGAATTCTTTTCCAAGTCTAGCTAAACCTGATGTTAAAATTGGTAATGGATTCTTGAGGGTGTCTCTGAAGAACACAAGCTTATACTGAGAGGGGAGGGTGAACAGCATAAGATCACTTTTTAATTTTCTTTTCCAAATAGTATTAATCAATATAATAAATAGCAATATCAATAGCAATAACCAAAGCAATGCATAAATCATCACACATAATAGAGACACCACAATTTACATGTTTCACCCAATGTGGGCTACTCCACGGAGAAAATATCACTAAAATTTTATCAATCAATCTCTTGGGAATCCTTTCCCTATTATAATTCTTATGGACATCTGTCTAATGGAGATACCAATCCCCTAAATCAAGTTCGTTTATCTCTATCCATATGAGAACTACTTCTCCTCTACTCTGTCTAGTGATATTCTAGAAGACTACTGCCTCCACTGCACTGGCTTGTGGATCTCTCTCTATTGAAGACTCTTGTCCCCACTCAAAAGACCTATTCTCACTATCTTGGTTGATGTATATCTATCCATTGTAGACTAATATCCTCTATGCTATGTCACTTCCAAATCTTTGTCTCAAATCTGCACTAAACTCAGTCCTTCGATCTAGCACAAATCTACTCAATATCTATATCTATTCTAGCACAAACCTATCCTCAAATCTGCACCAAAATATTCTCCATAATTCCACACAAAACTTGCTCAAATATTCTCAACAATTCCACACATAACTTGATCAAATCTTCTCAACAAGTCCACACAGAACTTGCTCAAATCTAATCAACAAGTCCACACATAACTTGCTCAAATCTTCCCAACAAGTCCACACAGAACTTTCTCAGATCTGCTCAACAAGTCCACACAAAACTTGTTCAATATGCTCAATAAGTCCTCTCTAGAACTTAAACAAATCTATATTGTAAGCTTCCACAAAAATCACACACAAAATCCATCCACAAGTCTTCTCAAAGACTTACCTCAAATCTACTTAAAAAGTCCACTCAAAACTTGTCCAATCTCATAGAAACATAAAGAGAATTGTTAGAGACTCAATATGTTCTATACTTATCACAATACTCAATTACTTTCTCAACTCAATTTAGAATATAGAATAGTTTGTTTAATGGAACTTGAAAAATCACTTCACATGTCCACTTGACTAGGCTTAATCAAATCTACTCAACCAATCACTCAATGAAACAATCCTTGCTCACAAACCCTAGTCCAAGCATATGAAAACTTTATTCAAAATATTTCCAACAATTCTCAACAATAATTCTCACATAACAATTATACTCATGTTCTTTTCAAACCCTAGTTCAAGTTCTTTGCACAACAACTCACTTCAACAACAATTCTTATAAAACAATCTTCACATAGCAATGATACTCAAACCCTAACTCAAGTTCTTCTCACAACCAATGGCTTCAACAACAATGCTTATAAAACAAGGTTCACATCACAACTCTTTATCCTAGAAAACCTTGAAGCATTAACTCAAACACACTCAATAAGGAAGCCCTAATCTAATCATTTTCACTCCAAACCTATTTTTAGAAAACCAATCAATCAACTCAACTATGGAAGAACATGCCCATACCTTTTTCTTGATGATAAGGGAACCTTAGAAAACCTATCTCAATCATAATTTTCTTCTTGCCAAACTTAAGGGTTAGGTAGCAATACTTTCTCAAACATTACTTGAATCCTTCCCAATGATTATCTCTCACAAAAATAATAAGTCTTGATTACACCTTATAATATCCAAGCTTCAAATATTAGACTTCATTCTACAAAATCATTTTCTAACATTCTTATGATCAAAAATCCTAAGATACAATCTTCAATCTCTTTAAACCCTTTTACCAAGATAATGAAATTATAACCTTATAACTCCCAATACTCTTTAAATAAAGTATTCAAGCCTAAAATAAAACTTACAACTTTATTACTCCAAAAAACCTTTTTATAATATAGTGAAGCTACACCCTTATACCTCCTATAACTTTGGAATACTGCACCTTTTAACTTTTAAAACTAAAACCTTATTACTCCAAAAAAAAAAACATTGTTACCTTTTCACAGTGCCTGTGATATTCGAACAGTAATCCTTCCTTACTAAAGCACTTGATATCTTGTAGATTGTGCTAGCCCCATCGATGGGAGTAGTAGGGACTCTAGTACCTTTTATTTCCTTCATTCGGTGGAGACAAATCCAAAGACTAGTTTTGTCAAATTGTTTACTGTTGCATCATCAAACACTGTCATCACGTTCGTCGAGGAACTCATTGCTATGTCACTAGATGTCATAGACACGTTCGCTATCTTTATGTTTCTGAAACATGAGAATCCTGTTGATAAGCAACACACCCCCACTGAAAAATGAGATTCCATCCTTAGAAAATTATGAACTTCCATTTTTGCAGCAGGGACCCTCTTGGTCATTTTCAGTTTTAAATCCATATTTTGCTTGCCTCCTTTTTAAAGTTGTGCTTTTTCTTGCATTCTAGCTGTGTTATCCAAGAATTCACTTTTTACATGCTAGAATCATTCATGCACAAGAAAATATTGCACCATTACCGAGAAAAATCCAGAAAACAGTTGCATAAATTCACCGAAAAATCAAACTTTCCATTTTTGGTAGTGTCGCGATATCGCGACACTTCCATTTTCGGAAATGTCGCGATATCGCGACAGGTAAGTCAAAATGCGGCTAAGTGGCAGAAAGGTCGCGATTTCGCGACATGTCGCGAAATCGCGACAGTTTTTGGGAGAGAGACGCAGGCTGTACGGAGGGCGCGATTTTGCGACATGTCGCGAAATCGCGACATGTCGCATTTTCGCGGCAGGAGAGAGAAAATGGGCTGCAGGATGAAAAATCGGTTAAGTCAGAAACATGTTCCAAAATCGCGGTCAACGCGGTCAACGCATGCGTGTAGAGGAACTGTCGCGATATCGCGACGTGTTCTAAAATCGCGGCTGAAAATCAAGAAGCGTACGGAGGCTAGGAAGGGTCGCGATTTCGCTGACATGTCGCGAAATCGCGACATGTCGTGTTTTCGCGGCCGACGAGGGAGGAATTTGCCGATGAGTCGGCAGTGGTCGCGATTTCGCGACATGTCGCGAAATCGCGACATGTCGCAGAATCGCGGCAGAAGAGAGAAAGTCATAGTTGACCCGAAAGTGCATTCCTGCGGGAAACAGAAGGCTTCCGGGGTAGCGACACGTGTCAAAGCGTGAATGGGACAAACAGAAGCCGACATGCAAGCTTATTTTGTGGATTTAATCTGTTTTTAATGTTTTAAGCTTCTGATTTAATTAAAGCGCTAATCTAATGCATCTTTTTGTCTTTCATGCAGGATTCCACCTGGCACTTACGGGACAACCGGGAAAGACCATAAAGGCGAAGATGAAGTGCGGATTTAGTCAAGGACCGCCATGCTAGGAGAGAAGCTGCCGGTGGGAGCATTCAACGACAAATTTATTGCAGACTTGATAGCATGAAGACCATTTCAACTTCGGGATGGAATTGCAGAGATCGAATTGATGGAGAAGTGGTGACTCATCCGGCTCACCAGCAAAATTAATGAAAGCATTTATTTGCAGCTGCGGATGAATGAAAATTGCATTTGATTTATCTTCTCCATTTATGGCAGCTAACTGCACAGTTTTTCCGAAGGGTTAAGTTCTATCCGGACTTTGATTTTTAAATGGATTTTTATTGTAAAACCCGGGTCCTAGGGTTTAAGTGCGATAAGATTTAGGGTTTGAGCAAGATATTTTGGAAAAGATCAGGGTCTGTCCTGAGTCTATAAATACAAATTCTAAATGTAATCGCAAGAAGGCGGAGACTTAGAAATAAAGGCTTATAAGCAATTTCTTGCAAATTTTGTGAAATCCTTTGTTTCTGGACTTGGAGTTGATGTGCTTTAGCTTTTCTATGATAGCATGGCCAGGAGCCTAATCTTTTGCAGAGTGTGATAAGTGTATTTTCTTTTGTTATCCATTCCATTTAAAGTTTGTTAGATATATGTCAGTAATCCGCCATTGTCAAGATTAAATATGTCGTTAGGCTTCAGCTTGTTCTATTGTCTCGCTAGGGGAAATTACAGATTTCAGGTGTAAGTTTGTTCTAATTGCTCTGTCTTCACTGTGCGAGCTAGGCTGCCGGTGAAAGATACCGCTTTAACCATCTGCCCCTTGGATTTATAATTTTCTCGCTAGATCCGTTTCACTCGCCTTGTGCTCTTAGTTGAAAGTGATCTTAGACCGACCGGACACTTTCTTCTCGGGATTTGTTCTCGTTGTGAAGTCGATAGCATAGATAAGATTGATAGTTTAGAGTTTTACAGCTTTAAAGTCCGATAAACTTCTCTTTCTCGCCTTACCCTACCCTCTCTTTGCTTTCCGTGAATGATCCATTTTTATTTTCTTTATTTGCATTTTATTTAAATCTTCTGACCCATGAGAGCTAGATCAAGAATTCAAGTTAAATCTGATTGTCAACAACTTTTGCAACTACTGAACAAGTTCGAGAACCCCCCGTAAGGTAACAGAGCAGACCCATATCGAAATCTATTCCAGAAGTGGAAAAGAGTGAATTGCCATTCGACCCAACTCTGTAACTCGCACCTTGGATAACCAGCTAGATCCTAAAGATGAGTGGGATCAGTCCCGTGGGTGTCTCCGGAGCTTTCCTTGCCTTCATCCCTTTTTTCCCGGGGTGTGCATGAAAGCCGGACCAACAAATCCTTCATCTCATTTTGCGTGTGCCCAATTATATGTTTTCATGTCACCAAAATAACTCCTCCTATTTGGGTTAACCTTCTTCCTCAAGAATTGCATCAAATTTGTTTTGTTATAATTCATGAATGCAACGCCTCGATATCAATTGGTTCCCTTCACCTTTTTCTTTTGTTGAAATGTATTAATCATTTTCCCATGCAACAATCTATATCTCTTTTTTAAAACCTTCATACTCATTTATATATATGATTTCCTCCTTTGTTAGTAATGTCGTCGATGCATTTCCCTTTTTATATGCTTACCCCTTTAATTAAAAACGTTGATACTTGTATTTTATGACATCGGCGATGACGTCGTTGGGATGAACCTTTGTCTTGGTGGCTGGCCCACTAGGTTTGAAATAAAATATTGAAACCATCAACATATTTTAAGAATGGTGCCCAACCTTTTAAAAAATATTTAAATATTTAATATTAAATTATTTAAATCTTAAATTTAAATAATTTAAATATTAAATGATTTAAATCATTTAAGTCACATAACTTTGGGTCTTTAATATTATAATAAAGTATTATAATATTATTGGGCCATCCAATTGCTCTTTAAGACATATCTGACCATATGGAAGCCATCTGTCTTATGCATTGCTCCTATTGACTTTTTGGAATAAACGGTGGCTTATTCCTTGACATCAATGACAACTTAGACTCAAAATGTCCAACAATATCCCCCTTTGTCATTAATGGCAACCCAACTTATTTTTATCGTAAACTTGACCTTTCCTTTGTTCTGCTCCCCCTAGGACATTGCTCTCCCTGGCTCAATGTTCTCTCCTCTTTTCTCAAATACCAAATCTCTCTCCCTTACTCAAATCTATCCCCCTTTGACATAAATGTCAAATGGTCACCTTTGGGGCTCGGGGCTAAGAATGAGCCTCTTAGCTTAGCCCCTCGCCCACCTTCTTTTAAGGTAGTTAATTCTAGGGTGGGAGTATTTCTACTCCCAAAAAGCATTTTTATTTACCTTTAGCCTCTTTTCTTCTTATTTGATCTTCTGATTCCTTTGATTATTTCTTTCAATGTTCCTATCCATGTCTACATTCATGTCCATGTTCCTGTTCTTGTTCCTGTTCCTGTTCATGTTCATATCCATGTTCTTAATCTTGTTATTGTTCCTGTTCCTATTTATATCCAGGTTACTATTCTTGTTCTTATTTCTATTCATATTTTTGTTCATGTTCCTATTCCTGTTCCTGTTCCTATTCCTGTTCTTATTTATGTTCCTGTTCCTATTCATACTTGTTTCTAAAATATCTGCTCTACACCATTTTTCTGTGTGACCATCATTATTGCACTTATAACACTTAATATTATTATTCCTTGGAGGTGCAAATGTCTTAGAATTTCTCCTAGTGAAGCCATATCCTCTTCTTTCATGAACCCTATAATTCATTGCCTTCTTACCAAATTGATTACATGAGTAGCAATACCCATGTAAAAGTTTTATGTTCCCATATTCCTGTCTTTCATGTGTCATGCATTGTGAAGCCATGTGCCCAAACCTGTGACATGAAAAATATATTCCACTGAAGAAACCATGCCTAGACCCCATTGGTCTCTTAGTATCTTCTACCTGTTTCTTGTTTTATATGTTCCTTACTTGTGCATTGTTCCTTTCCTCATTGAACTTTCTATTGTCCAACTTATCCTTAGAAGTCTCACTCTCTCTTTTACTTACTTATTTTGATGCTTCTTCTTTTATGGTGTTTGAGCTTGACTCTCCTTTTCCTACTTCTTGTTTCCCTTGTTCTTATTTAGAGCTAAGTCCTATTATGGTGACTGATGACCTTTGTGCATTGATAATCTTGTCTAAAGTCATTGAATTTTCCTCAAACTTGTGTAGCTTGTCCTTAGAAATTTTTACTTCCATCCTTAGTTAGACTATCTCATGTTCTAATATTTCACACTCTAGATTTTTTAACTTTAATTTTTTAGCCATACCTTCTTTAATACTTCTTGCCTCTTCAACCTTGGTTTTGAAGTTGGTGAGTTCCTGTAGAAAATTTACTTTTGATTTCTCATCTTCTTGAGCTTGAAATCGTAATCCTAAGTTCTCCCTATTTAATTATTCAAGAGTAAACATAAGTCTTTCACATTCTATCCTTTTTATCTTTGACATTTCAATCATACCTTCTCAACTCTTCTTGAATTTTCAACCTTATCTCTCAAGTCAAAGATATCTTGTAGAAGATTTGTCTTACATTTCTCATCTTCTTGTATTTGGGCCTTCAATTCTAAATTCTCTTTTTTCAATTCAACAAGTTCCTTAAGAGTGGCTTCATCCTTTTCTTTTTTTGAGTCTTCCTCTTCTTTATTTCTTTGATTTTTTATAGGAGCATTTTCTTCTAATACTGAAAGTAGATTTTTTTCTTCATACCTATTTTTACTGTCCATGTTATCCTTTCTTGAACTAACCTCTAGGATTTCATTTATAAAAATATCATCTTCATCTTCATCGCTACTAAACCCATTGCAATAACCTGCATCATGGCTGAGTTGGCCACAAACAAAACATTCTTCACATTCTTGTGGATAATAAGCTACATGGTGACCTGTCCTACATCTGGTACAAAAATTTATCAATATGATCTTTTCTCCATTGCTTGATTCATTTCTTGAATATCTTTTCATTCTTCCTCCCAAAACAACAATATCAACTTCATATTATTTTTCTTTCATGACCATGTATGTTCTTTTCTTCTTGTATCTCATGGTTCTACTTTTGCCTTTCTTTGCCATTTGTTTTCTTGTAAGATCTTCCTTCAAGTTGTTAAACCTTTTCCAAAGGAACCAACTCTGATACCAATTGAGGAACACAAGCTTATACTGAGAGGGGGGGTGAACAGTATAATACCACTTTTTACTCTTTTTTTCAAAACATTATTAATCAATATAATCAATAGCAATATCAATAGAAATAACCAAATCACTACACAAATCATCACACACAATAGAGACACCATAATTTACGTGGTTCACCCAATGTGGGCTACTCCATGGAGAAAATGTTTCATTAAAATTTTCTCAATCAATCTCTTGGGAATACTTTTCCTATTACAATGTTTATAGACCTTTATTCAATGGAGATACCAATCCCCTAAATCAATTTCATGGATATATATCCATAGGAGAATGTCTTCTCCTCTACTCTAGCTGGTGATCTTCTAGAAGACTACTGCCTCCACTACACTGGCTTGTCGATCTCTCTCCACTGAAGACTCTTGTCCCCACTTAGAAGACCTATCCTAACTACCCTAGCTAATGGATATCTATCCACTATAGACTATTTTCCTCTATGATCTATCACTTCCAAAGCTCTGTCTCAAGTCTGCACTAAACTCAGTCCTTCAAGCTAGCACAAATCTACTCAATATCTATATCTGGTTTGGCACAAACATATCCTCAAATCTGCACCAAACTCTGCTCCACAAGTCCACATAAAAATTGCTCAAATCTACTCAACAAGTCCACATAGAACTTGCTCAAATATACTCAACAAGTCCACATAGAACTTTCTCAAATCTACTCAACAAGTCCACATAGAACTTGCTCAAATATTCTCAACAATTCCACACAGAACTTGATCAATTCTACTCAATAAGTCCACACATAACTTTCTCAAATATTCTCAACAAGTCCACACAGAACCTCCTCAACAAGTCCACATAGAACTTGTTCAATATTCTCAATAAGTCCTCTCTAGAACTTAACCAAATCTGTATTGTAAGCTTCCACAAAAAGCTCACACAAAATCCATCCACAAGTATTCTAAAAGACTTGCCTCAAATATACTTAACAAGTCCACTCAAAACTTGTTCAATCTCATATAAACATAAAGAGAATTGTTAGAGACTCAATATGTTCTATACTTATCACAATTCTCAATTACTTTCTCAACTCAGTTCATAATATAGAATAGTTTGTTTTATGGAACTTGAACAATCACATCACACATCCACTTGACTAGGCTCAATCAACTCTAATCAACCAATCACTCAATGAAACAACCCTTGCTCACAAACCTAGTCCAAGCATATGAACACTTCACCAAAATGTTTCCAACAATGCTCAAAAATAATTCTCACTTAACAATGATACTCATGTTCTTTTCAAACCCTAGTTCAAGTTAATTGCACAACTCACTTCAAAAACAATGCTTATAAAACAATATTCACATAGCAATGATACTCAAACCCTAACTCAAGTTCTTCTCACAACCAATGGCTTCAACAACAATGCTTATAAAACAAGGTTCACATCACAACTCTTTATCCTAGAAAACCTTGAAGCATTAACTCAAACACATTCAATAAGGAAGCCCTAATCTAATCCTTTTCACTCCAAACTTATTTTTAGAAAACCAATCAATCAACTCAACTATGGAATAATGTGCCCATACCTTTTTCTTGATGATAAGGGAACCTCAGAAAACCTGTCTCAATCACAATTTCCTTCTTGCCAAACTTAAGGTTTAGGTAGAAATACTTTCTCAAACATTACTTGAATCCTTCCCAATGATTATCTCTCACAAAAATAATAATTCTTGATTACACCTTATAATCTCCAAGCTTCAAATATTATACTTCATTCTAGAAAATCACTTTCTAACATTTTTATGATTTCTTTCAACATAAAAAATCCTAAGATACAATTTTCAATATCTTTAAACCCTTTTATCAGGATAATATAGCATTCAAGCCTTTTTCACTAAAATAAAAGTTACAACTTTATTACTCCAAAAACCCTTTTTACAATATAGTAAAGCTACACCCTTATACGTCCTATAACTTTGGAATAATGTACCTTTTAACTTTTAAAACTAAAACCTTATTACTCCAACAAAAAAAAACATTATTACCTTTTCACAGTGCCTGCGAGATTCGAACGGTAAACCTTCCTTCCTCAAGCTCTTGATAGCCTATCGACTGTGCTAGCCCCACCGATGGGAGTAGTAGGGACTCTAGTACATTTTTTTTCCTTCATTCAGTAGTGACAAATCCAAATACTAGTTCTATCAAACTGTTTACTGTTGCATCACCAAACACTATCGTCATGTTCGTCGAGGAACTCACTGCTACATCACTAGATGTCATAGACATGTTCGCTATCTTTGTGTTTCTAAAACATGAGAATCCTTTGTATTAATTTATGTGTGCCCTCTTATATGTTGCCACATCATCAGAATAACTCTTCCTGTTTGGGTTAACCTTGTTCCTAGATAATTGCATTGAATTTGTTCTGTTATAATTCACGAATGTAGTGCCTCAATATCTATTGGTTCCCTTAACCTTTCACTTTCATCGAAATGTATTAATAATTTTGCCATTCAGCAATCTATATCTATTTTTTAAAACCTTCATACTCATTTATATATATGATTGCCTCCTTTTTTAGTAATGTTGTTAGTGCATTTCTCTTTTTATATGCTTACCCCTTTTAATTAAAAAAATCGACACTTGTCTTTTATGACATCGGCGATGACGTCATTGGGATGAACCTTTGTGTTAGTGGCTGGCCCACTAGGTTTGAAATAAAATCTTGAAATCATCAACATATTTTAAGAATGGCACCCAACCTTTAAAATATATTTAAATATTTAATATTAAATTATTTAAATATTAATTTTAAATAATTTAAATATTAAATGATTTAAATCATTTAAGTCACATAACTTTGGGTCTTTAATATTATAATAAAGTATTATAATATTATTTCGCTTGGGCCATCCAATTGCTCTTTAAGCCATATCTGACCATCTAGAAGCCATATGTCTTATGCATTGCTCCTCTTGACTTTTTGGCATCAATGGTAGCTTATTCCTTGACATCAATGACAACTTCGTTCCTTGACATCAATGACAACTTTGACTCAAAATGTCCAATAGTCTTTAAATAGTAGTGAACTGTGTGAGTAATGAGAAAGGGTATGCTAATTTATTGAACTCTTGAATGAATGGTTTGGCTAAGTCTACCCATGAATGGATTATTCTATCCTCTAGAGCATGGTACTAGTGGGATGTATTCCCTTTGAAATATAGAGTGAGGAGCCTCACCATGACATCCGCATCTTGGATATTATGAATGATGGTCAAGGAAGCCACATCTTGGCAATACTCGTATGTTTTCTTGCTTGTACCATTGTAGGTGAATAAGGCTTTTAATGTTATTTGAGGAATTTCATTAAGATGTTCTAATCCAAGTGGTTTTATAGTGTTCCATTTGGGAAAATTTTGAGGAGCTTGTTGGGCCATGATTTTTGAGCTAGGTGTGTCAAGGAAATCTTGGGAAGTAGAGTATGTGGAATCTACACTTTCTATAGGAGAAGATAGTTTGGAAGATAAAAATTCACTTTGTCTAAATATATAGGGCTATAACTCAAGAAATTTTAATTAATTTTTGAACTTCTTTGTTGTTGATATTGTTATCATAATAATTTGGATTGAATGGCAACTATGTTTTAAATAAATAATTTTTTCTTAGTGGATTCATCGAGTGAGTGAAGATTTGATCTAATAGAGCAGAATTTCACCAAGATCCTACTTAATCAAGGAGGTAAGATTTAAGTCCCACTAGGTCTACCAAAAATCTTGGTCCAAAATATTTCTAGGTGTATGATATGCACCTTAGATCTTGGCCAATATTGGATGAGAAGGATTTATTCTATGCTCAACCTCCATAGAAGTTTAGTTCTTTATAATACTTTAAAATATTAAAATAGGGTTTAAGACTAAAGAAAGGAATGAAATGTTTAGAAGAATATTTCAATTTAGATAATTGCTTAAAATATATATGGGGTATAGCATAACAATAATGAGATATAATGTATAAGAGTTACACATTCAAGTTTAATAAAAACTTAATAGACTAACCTCCAATAAAGCATAAAAAAAATTATTAAGCTTTGGTTATATACTTTAAACATTCCAAATACTTTATGAAAAGTAATCCAATTAGCAATCCAATCATGTAGAATTTGCTTTAGCAAAATTCACTATTTATAAAGCATAAATAGAAATGCATTAAAGTATAGAATTCATTTATAAGAACTTGAAAATGCTATCACAATGGAGGCCAAACAACTTTCACTTTTATTGATTGGAAATTTTTGTCATACAATATACAACAAGCAAAATGCTATAGAGTCAAGCCTCATTAAAATGTGAATTGGGCTATTTATAATATATTCATGAATATTACAGCCTAAGATTTACAATAGTTTGTTACATGTCTATTAGAAATAGCCTAGCAAGAATGACCATAGGAGAGGATGTTACTTTCATGCTCTATGCCAATCAATTATTTTTATTTTGGTTTTGTTGATGTGGCCAATTTGGATTTCTTATTTTAGCTTTGGCTCATACATGTATCCAATAGGTCCACAGATCTTCAATTTCCATGTTTTGCAATCATATTTGATTGCTACAACACTCTTTCAAAAATGTTAGTTTTAGCTCCACGACCTTACATTGAGTGACTGAGAAGCATTCTGATGGTTACAGCTTTTTATTTTTAATAGTTATAGCTTTTGATAGATATGATCTAGATGAAAAGGATGTGCCTAGGTGATTTTGAATTATTTTTATAACTTATAATAATGTTGATTTTTTTTGGCTATGAACAGGGCTTCAAACATAAATTTGAGTCCTTAGGAAGATTTGGTTGATATCATCCTTCAAAAATCTTGAGTTTGCACCTCTTTGGGCAATGCTTTTGCTCCTCTATATTTGTGCATTCTTAGACTTTTATGGAGCTTATGTTAACATAAGAACTTGGAAACCCCAACTTTATGTCTTCATCCTAGCATTTTGGCTTTCAAAATTGTGTAGCAATTTTTCTAATGTAAGCACTTGGAAACCCTAACTTTATATTTATCCCAAACTTGAGCTTTAGGGATGCTTTAACTAGTCGATGTTAGGATCATGTAGTTCTAGTTTCCTTGTTCTTGGACATTGCTATAACTTTTTGTGACATCATCACTAGGAAAGTCTAAAATCAATTGATCTTGAGTTTGCACATTATCAGATCCTTTTTATACTTAGCCATTTTTTTACTCTAATAGAATGCATTATGCTTCACTACTTTTCCATGATTTTGGGTCTCTAAAAACTCTTAGCTACCTTGGAATTTAGCTCCAAATTGATGCATTGGAGTCTTTGATGACTTTTTTGTATGTTTATGATGCTTTGGCCAACCTCCAAGTTATTTGCCTTTTGAAAAAATTTAACAAATCTTAGTAAAATGGAAGTCTATCTTGATTTTCAAGGACTTGCAAATGTGGTAAATATCATAAGTAAAAAAAAAAATCTTCTGTATAATCTAGTATCCTATTCAAAGAAGTGCATAATAGGTCAAAACTAATAATGAAAAATACTGAAATATATTACTCATAACTAGATGTCTTATATATAAGAATCACTTAGGTTATTTTATAGAAAACAAAGTCATAAAAAACATCACCAAGTGGAGAATAATGTAAGATATCTAAATAATAATGAAGTTATGGTTCATTACTTGAGTCCATAAAAAGAATATTATGTTGGAAATTGTTAAATGTAATAAGCAAGCCAATTGTACTAATGGAAACTCCTAAGCTTACTTATTTTATTTTTAAAATATGAAAACTAATGAAATATTATGTTATAAAACAACTTCAATAATTATAGCAATAGTTGTAGCAATGCAATAATGTGCAAATAACAATACCCAATGATAACAATAATTTAGTTCCAATTGCCAAAAAATCAAATATGTAATAATTGAGTCCCAAATTCAAATCAATGCAAATCCTTAGCCACTTAGAGAAGGAAAAGTCTCTTATATGCAAAAATTTCTATTAAGATTCAAAATTTAAAGATGATTATGACTAACACCTAAATTTTCTTATTTATAGAATAAATAAATTACTAACCCTAACCCTAATTCTCAAGGACCAACTATTTGAACCTAGGGCATAAAGATAGCCAACATGGAAATATTGGAGTTGTTACATGTCTCCCCCTCAAAAAGCATTGTACTCAAACCTGGAAAAGACTAGAAAATTCTCTTAGGCTCCCACATAGCATGTTCTTCTAGATGGTTCTACCACTTGATGAGGAACTATTGAATTTATTGAGACTAAAGATGATATACTATGGACTATAGTACTACTTTGATTTGGAAAGTGATTTGACCTTCATCAAGTACTAAAAGCTATGTCTACGTTGCACATTTTGACCAAGACCAATAACATATTTGAGACAAGATACATTAAAAATAGGATGTATGTGAGAAGATAGTAGAATCTCCAACTAATATGCCATTTCACCAATGTGACAAACCACTTTATAGGGACCATAAAATAGAGGAACCAACTTTTAACTAGACTTGGTCTTTAAGGATAATTGCTTATGTAGACACCTAAATCTAGCACAATAAATATTAATTAATTGATCATAATTAATTAATGTATTTAATATTAATTACATCTAATTAATATTAAATTAGCAATAAAATTTCCAACTATTAATTTATTTATTTATTAAATAATTAATTAATTATTGCTTAGGATTACACAACCTTGCACCCCTCTTCGTAGATGCATTGACCCTCATAAGCACCCCTCCATGTCATTCATGGCACTAGAAGTTCCACCTCTCACAATTCAAGTCGGTCACGTGCACGAAAAAGACATTTCACAAGTAAACTTGGAGTTATTGGAAATTCCACCTTTAAGCCACAAAAGAGAGACAATCATGCACCCATTTGACTAAATTTTCTAACTTAAATATGCACATTTAATCATATTAGGAACTAATTTAACTAAGCCAATTAACTAAACATGCACACAATTAACAGGATCAGTTAAAAGGATAAACATACAAATATATCCATACATATTTAGTTAACTTACCATTCATATCTAATAAAAAATAAAAATAAATAAATATCATGAATTTGCATGCACACTCCATAATTGATGATAATTATGAGGCAACCTCACCCACATGCACCCTAGTGGAAAATCCAATGCAAGGAGATAGCTTCCAGTTACAATCATTAACTGGTTGAGCCACCTCCTTATCCTTTCCCATTGGGAAAGTTATAAATTGAGCCTCACCCTCCTTTTGGAGCATGAAGATGGACATTGTAGAAAAGCCCTAATGAATTCTTGAGCAACCATATCAAAAATACTCTTGAGATCTCAGTTTCCTACCATCCTTATCCTGTGCAGAGCCCGTTCACATACTTTTGCAAGCCCAAATCCATTTTTAGATATCTTTTGGATGCTCTAAATCATGACTGTCCCACCTTGGATGGTATCAACCTATGGTCATTTGACCCTAGAAAATCGGCTCTTAGCCCACGCAGGAAACCTCTCGATGTAGCATGGTCTAGTCACAAAATAGTAGTAACTTACATGCAACATAGTGACACTGATAACAGTAGTAAGGACATGTCAAAAAGATAAATACAAGCTCATTTTAATTCCCTTTCACATGCCTTTGCTTTCATTATTTTTATAGGTCTTTATATCTCATTGAATTTGGGCCTCACCTCAAGAGGCCTATCACATACTATTAATTATCTATAGGTTTTGCATGTGTGCAGATCCTACGAGTGTGAACCAGGTCCAAAGTAGAACCAGGTAGTAGCTTTGAACCACACAAGCCCAAAAATCCACCTCCCTTGGTTGTAGTAGCACCCATATCTTGACTATCCACCCACAAATGGTTACCAACCATGACCGTCCACATATAGACGATCGACATCCAAAGAGTTGCCTACTATGGATTTGGCATCTGCAGGCCCGTACATCGACCCAAAGATGCTATACACAACCACATTTAGAATTCTAGTGCAGCAACAGTCACCAAAAACCTGTTTTATCAGTGTTGTAGCATCAAGAATATCAAAGCACCATATTCATTTGTATACAAGATGTGCTCCCATTTTTTTACTAAACCCCTATACAAGTATAATATTATAACAAAATAGATGAAGCACATTTTAAAGTTTCAATATCAATTTATCCACTTTTTATCTAATTCATATTACATGGTGTATACTTTTGCTATATACAAATGATGATCATAGTGGGACCCATCCCTTAAGCTTTTGGTTTATGCAATTTTCCACGTTGCTATCATTTTATGCTTAATTTCAACATTCTACTATTTTTTTACTATTGCAACATTTGGAAATTTTGATAGTTGTTTATTTTCTATTTTTACATAGGTCACAAAATACACATGAGCAAGACCGTCTAGCCTTAGATATTTGTTTAACATAACCATATACACATAGATGATCTCAGACAGAAACTATACCACCTCAAATGGTCCAAGTACACAATTACCTCTACCTATGGTTTTTGACACAGTGCAGGACTACAAGTAGGAACTATCATTCTTTCTGTTCTTAGTGTATTTTTGTACATACCACCATGTCATCACCACATAATCATAGTATACTGGTAACCTACAGTATTCAAGCCATTTCATAGTCATTAACATTGAGGTATCCTTAGCCCTTCATAGTAGCTCTATTATCACACCAATATCACCTCATCCATCCTTACCATCGCTCACCATCCCACCCCTATCAATTTTTCCCACACCTTAGCAAATGGTCTACACCCATACAACCTATTCTGCTGAAAAAAATTCTTAGTATGGTATGTCTACATTATTCTTTCCTCTTGGAGGTTCTAATCCCTATTCCAACATAGGTTCAATAGTAGTAGACCAAAACCAACCTCTCTCAAGTTAGGTTAGTGTGGCATCATTGCTTGCATCTAATCTGTCCACTTTCACCCATTTCCTTTAGCCACCACCACAAGGATCCAAACCCACATTTGCACAAGATAATTTCTTCACACAATACCCATACTAGACAACTAGGCCACCTACCATCTAGTCACTAATGCCCCCCCAACCATAGGATAACTCTTGTAGTTACTCCCAACCAGCTTTGATCCAATCCCCACCCCTCACTGAATATTACCCAACCTCATATTTTGTCACCCAACCACTACCCGATACTAAGGCCTATGATCAACAACCTCCACCTCAACAATACTACCAATAGTAGTAGCCATCTAGTACTATAAAAAACATCCTCAACATCCACAATAATAACCTCCACCCCAATAGTACTACTAGTAGCAACTATCATTGTAGTAGTACTACCAATAATAGTAACCTCCACCCACATCACACCCATAGTAATCTACATCATAGTAGTACTACCAATAGCAACATTTGTTATAGTAGTACTATCAATAGCAACTTTGACCACACCAAACACCTCAACATCACCTACAATAAAATACCCAACATCAACAAGTTGCTCAACTGCAATACTCGCAACAAACTATAACCTACCAAAATATCATCCAACATCGAAAACCATGATAGATGTCTTTAATTTTTTGTAAATTAATGATGAGCCAATATTATATTATGGTTCTAGGTGGTGAGCCATGATAACAAAATTACCATTTTCACTCCCCACCACTAATATTATAAGAATTTTTGTTAGGAGTTGTTCAAAACCAATATCACTATTGTTACAACTCCAACAGTACTGCACACTAGAAGAAGCTCAAGTGCAAGATAATATAATAGAGGACATAAATATCCAAGAGGGAGAAATAAATCTAAAAAATAAAGAGTGGAACAATAAGAAATCCAAGGGTACCTCCAATAATCAATCAAAGTCCAACCAAGTTAATCAAGTGGTGTTGAGTGCCCCAAGTATTCCAAATCAAAAATAATATCAACAACCACCTCAATAAAATCCCCAAGTTCAACCTCAACCATAATAGATCACATATCAAGCTATGCCACATCCCCCATAATTTTAAAACCTACACTAACAAGACAACTACAATAGACATCATGCTAGGTCCCCTCGAAATTACACTCCACTTTTGAAACCTTATTCAATCATTTTTTAATGGTTATATGAAGCACAGGAAATTATATTGCTAGAAGTGAAACCACAAGATCCAAACAATCATAAACTAAATTCCTAAAAAAAATAAATGGCCACGACATTAATGATTACATTACGTTCATGAACATAGTGTAGGATCTTGTAGAGAAGGGGGTCATAGAAATTGACAATCCTTTGGCTTCGTAGAACCAAAAACTTGACATCTACCAAGACTTGTTTTTGACACACACGCAATAGTACATCACACAAATTGTCACAACACCACCTAACCAAGTAAACCATCTCAACACTAGGCCACAACATCAAAAATTTATGGGGATGATACACATAGTTATTCAAAACCAATGCTATCCTGAGCAACCAACACCATTGAGTATCTCCAACAACATTCCATAGTCCTCTACATTGCCCCCACCACCAGTGCAAACCATATCATGTCCTCCAAGACCCATAATATCCCTCACCAATCACATCATACAAAGCCTTAGAATAGCATCAGCTAAACTTTCAATATATAATCTTATACAACAGTCATCCCCACATCATGAGAAATTAATAGAAATACTAAAATCCATTGAAGTACAATCGCAAGATCCTAATACCTTTGCAAATATTTTGGGAAACATAAAAATCTATAGTGATCCATCCATTTTCTTCTACAATCATGAAATCAAAACCTTACCTATAGAAGAACCAAATTCACCTTTGTACATAATAGCTCATATATATCTCAAGCCACTTAAATGAGTCTTAGTCGATACCAAGTCATCAATCAACATCATTATCTATGTGGCCCTTAAAAATTTGAACCTTATGCTATCACATATAGTTGCCTCCCCATTCACCCTATGGACCTTCAATGATGCATTATGCTCAATGCTAGGAATAGTTGTTTTACCTATTCAAGTAGTTGTGAAGACCATCCCTACATTATGCTACATACTTGAAGGAGAAATGCAATATAACATCATGCTAGGATGACCATGGATTTGGGATGTGTGATGCATCCCCTCAATACTACATCACCATCTCAAGTACGTTCATGAGGATTGTGTGCATTGCATTCCCATTGATGAGGAATCATTTAAGTATTGCACCATGGTATCTAACCTGCATGAGCTTACCTTTCCATCCACCCACCTATACCTCACCCCAACCTCACCTACACCATCCCCTATGCTAGTGGAATTTAATCCCACTATGTTGCACCCATCACAAACCTCCAACCCACTTGAGTATCAATATTTACCATCAATTCCACTCCATCTAACCCATTGCATTGCCCTAACTATTTCAAATAGTTCCCAATATCCATAACACCTGACCATTTAGCTTAGTCATGCTTGGCCAACTCTACCACCTCCTATCCAATGCTTGTCTACATAATATCTCCTATTTTATCAATAAAAACCACCCATATCTTTCATAAACCCTCCACTTTAGCTAACCATGTCCACCATCATACCACCCTCATCTATAGTGTCCCAAGTCATTATACCACCTCCTCCAACCACAACAGCTAGACCACCTCTTGTAGCGAGGTCCCTAAATGTTTCACCTATTCTAGAGATAGCAACTGTGTCAAGTGTTGGGAAATCCACAAACTCTTCATCCATCGTAGAACCTCCATCCAGTTTACCCTCCACATAGACTAAACCACCACCTCCACCAAACCTAGTCATTGAGACTCCACAAAATCTAACCATTGATTCTTCACCCATGTCAGGTATCATCCAAGTTTCATCCATGATTGTTCATCCATTAGAAGAGAATATTGGAACCATTTCCACATCTGCTTCCCAATATGTACAAATCATAGTTTGTATGATGAGTTTAGGTATAGGTGAGTATCTAGTGTAAAATATAATATTCACACCTCCCCTCATTAAGTCAATTAGATATTTTGGCTACCCATGAATTGGCACCATTATTTCCATGGGTGCTACATCCAACTCAATGAATATTATGTATGCTGGAGTTGACACTTCCTTCGATATACCTCTTAAGGAGTAGCCCACATCATCATTTACTGGTGATCTCAAATTTTTTTTTAATCCCTCCTTTGTAATCAAGTACTTTCAATAATTCCATTAGAGAGTATTTGTTCTAGGTCATCATGAGAAAGGAATTTGGCACCTCATTGAACCAAATTTTTAGCTCCTTGATGAAAATTTTGGCTTAGGGTATCAACATAATCAACCAATGGACCTCCTTGAGGAAAACTTCCAATGTTTCAACTTTTTTCTTGAGGAAGATAGCAACAATAAGTTTGAATATATTTTTGAAAATGTTTTTCAGGTCATGATGATCCAAGACATAGAGCCTGAAACCTCAGAGGACAAGATAGATGAGATATTTGAAGCACTTTCAGTTTCTTCTGATATATCGAAAGAAGACTCTTCCTCCATAATCCTCCTCATAGAGTTTATAGATGATGAGGATATTTATCATCATCTATTCCCTATGTCACTCCTCATTTTTCAATGCTCCTTCCATTGGAGCACCCAATTTTTGCTAGCCCATTCACCGCATCCACCATTGGTAGTTCAATTGAACTCTCATCCTTCAATATTAGACAAACTTTTGTTGCACAAAAAACCAAACCACTCCATCCTACAAATAAACATGGTCACCATTGACCTATTTTTCCTCCTCCATAATCTAAGTGATTCATTAAATCCCATTTACATCAATCTAGATCTCACAGATTTTAATAGTGTTTTTGTTGCACCGTTGCTCAACAATTTTCTACCATTGAGACAATTGTTTCATCAAGTAAGCGTCTACATAGCACCATCCCGATAACCTGAGTCATATATAGTTTATAATGTTCATACAAGTGATACTGAGTCACATATTCTATAAAATGTAGCAGATGACATCCACCTTATACCTACTCCTAACTAGTTATATGAGGGCTTGCACATGCTCATCAAGGAGACCAATGATAATAGCATTAGTGTAGATATCGATAACTTGCAAGTCATCAAGCTTACAAAGACCCTCAATCTCATAGAACATGAAGAGTTGGTTAATTTTCTCATAGAGAACAAGCACTCTTTTGCATGCTTGTACAAGTACATGCTAGGATTGGACCCTAATTTAGAGATTCATAACCTCGTATTGTGATCCGATGCAAAACCTATAAAGCAAAAGCTTCAAAATTTTCATCCTACCATACATTTGATGGTCAAATAAGAGCTACAAAAATTACTAGATGTGGGTTTCATTCAACCCATAGACTACCCAAAGTGGATTTCAAACATGGTACCCGTTGGTAAACCTAACGAGGGGATACACATTTACATATATTTTTGTGACTTAAACAAAGCGTACCCCAAGGATGACTTCCCTCTATCAAACATCGATATGCTCATTGATTCTATTGTAGGCCATGAAATTCTTTCCCTCATGGATGTATTTTTCGGATGCAATCAAATTTGAATTAATCATGTTGACCAACATAAAATGACTTTTACAATACCTTGGGGGACATTTTGCTATAAATTCATGTCATTAAGGCCTAATAATATAGGTGCTACATATTAGCATGCCATGACTTACATCTTCTATGATCAAATGAATAAAATAGTTGAAGACTACGTGGATGATATGTTGGCTAAATTAAAAATTCATGGTGAGCATTTAGGTGTTCTATGCTAGGTTTTCATATGATTACTCGAGCACAACATGAGGCTTAACCGAGAGAAGTACATATTTGGCATCAAATCAAGAAAAAATTTAGGATTCATAGTCTCTAAACTGTACATTTAAGTTAACCCTAAAAATTTTAAGGTAATCCTTGATATGCCTCCCTTTATAAATCTCAAAGAGTTATGAATCTTGCAAGGAAAGATACAATCAATCCGCTACTTTATAGCACAATTATCAAACAAGTGCAAGCCTTTCAATCACATACTAAAAAATGAAGTTAGGTTTGAATGGACTTAAGACTATCAAGAAGTATTTGACACCATAAAATAATATCTAGCATCACCACTTGTGTTGACATTGCCTTAGTCAGGTGTACCATTTCATCTATATATCTGCAATATATTTTGCATTAAGAACTATGCTAGCACAAAAAACAAATAAAATAAAAAGTCGGCTATATTCTATATTAGTCACGCATTTGTAAGCTATGAAGCAAAGTACACATTTTTCAAAAAGCTATGCTTAGCAGTAGTCTTCACAACTAAGAAGTTGCATCATGACATGATCGGTCAAACTACATATGTCATTTCCAAAGAGAACTCTTTGTACTACATGATGAGTCACACCTACACAAATAGTAGGATAGAAAAATGGATAATTGAATTTGATCTATAATTCATAAGTCAAAAATCCATAAAAGTTCAAGTACTTATGGATCATCTCACCAATGCTTCGCTACCAACCGATGCACCACTCATATTTGAATTTCTTGATGATTTAATATTCAATATAACTGAGTAGGAAGAATCGATCAAACCAGAAGAATATGTTGATGTGGTTCTTTTCTTCAATGGTTATAAATGTGAGCAATGAAATGGTGTTGGTGTGGTGTTCATCACACCTCAAAAGGCTCTTATGTCCCTCTCATTTGAACTCAACTTCCCCTACACAAATAATAATGTATAATATGAAGCCCTCATCCTAGGACTTCATACTGCTATCGCATTAGGCATTAATCAACTTAGCATTTATGATAATTCTAAACTCATCATTAAGCAATTTAAGGGAATCTATTAATGTAGAGACCCCATTTTACAATAGTATAAGCCGATTATCAAAAAATTGCTCATACATTGTGATTGGTACAAAAATTGATAATGTACCTCAATCATCTAATCAGTTTGCTTACACAATGGTCTCTCTTGAATCTCTCATTCCATAGAATCCATTTGATAGCAATACATTTGTGAAAATCATGACACTCACATAGTCTATTATTCAATGAGAATCATCTTAAATAGTAGAAAGTGTGAACATAGTTCATAATAGTCCTTATGATGAGAGCTTTTCATAGATTAAGGATTTCATTAAGATGGGTACGCTCCCTGGAGATTTATCTTCAAATATAAATCAAACATTTAAGTAGAAATAATATCGCTATGCACTTTTAGGGGATATTCTCTATCATTTCAACTACAATGATATCCTCCTTCGTTGTCTTAAACCTCAAGAAGCACAATGGATTATTTCTCAAGCCCATGATGGTACTTGTGGTGGTCATTTTAGTGGAATAGCCATTGCAAAGCATATTTGTGCATGGGTTACTATTGGTCCACCATGGAACATGATCATTGTGCATACATAAGGAAGTGTCCAAAATGCCAATAGTATATCAATTTAACCCATATTACATTGCAAGCATTACAATTGATTCAAGCTTTGTGGTATTTTTTGCAATGGAGTCTCAATTTAGTAGGGAAAATATCTCCTTCTTTGAGACACCATACATTCATCATAGAGGACACAAAGTATTTCATGAAAATGTGTTGAAGCAATTCCTATGACAAGTATGATAGGACCTCAGATTATGGATTTTATACCCCATCATATCATTTTTTATTTTTGCATACCATCGAAGATCGTTTCCTATAATGGCCCTTTGTTCAATAATAAGGATTTTCATGCACTATGCACAAAGTAAAATATTAAACATAGTTTCTTAACTCCTTACTAGAGTATTGTATAAGTTAAGGCAACAAACAAAACTATCATTGTCATACTAAAGAAAACCATTAAGGAAAATAATTAAGATTGGTATTTACAACTCCCCTTGGCACTATGGGCTTATTGCATAAGTATTCGCACACCAACTGGGGGAATGCTATTTTCATTAGTCTATGATGTCGAAGCAATAATGCCTTTTGAGCTTGAGATCCCATCATTACAAAATTGTTGTAAGAATTCATTGATGATGACATCGCACAACAAGCACACCTTGATCAATTAAACCTTCTTTATAAATGATGATTCAATACTTTAGAGCATCTTCAAGTCTATCAAGAGAGAGTTAAACATACATATAACAATAGAGTTCATCCTCAAGAATATAGAGTTGATGATTTGGTTCTCAAGGAGAATACACAAAACTCAAGTTTACTACCATATCTATGTGACAATTTGCAGCCAATTGGCTCATTCCATTTGTAGTCAAGCATATATTTAGAACAAGAGCCTACAAACTTGCAACCCCTGATGGATTTGAGGATCTAGAACCCATAAATATACTTCATTTGAGGGATTTCTATACCTAGCTCATAGCTAACCTAAAAAAATATATATATATAAAAAAATACAAAATACAAAAACAATACAAAAAGAAAAATAGGAAAGAAGGAAATATTGTAATCAAATCTTGTTCAAGACCCTTCGCAAGTTTACGAAGCTCCCTGGGTTGATAAATTAAATGCACGGGCATGTGACAAAAGTAAGAAAGAAGTTAACCTTGTTTGGCCTGCAACATTTTTGCACCATTATTGGGGAAGCATCTCAACTAGATTATTTACAATACCTGGAAACCTTCCATCTGACCTTGTATGATTCCTTCAAGAAGAAGAGGACCTGACAGTCGGTTTATAAAATCAATCCACTAGAACCTGAGTCAACCGAACATTCTAAATTTGAATTAGACTCACCCGACCCACCACCAGTAATCCATTGGAGTGAGGAGCCACACTTTGTGCAAAGTGCCTCCTCATCCCATCAACATGGGGAAGAATGAATCATCATAAATACCTTGTTTAATAGGACACCCTTAGAGGAAGCCCTGTTGTGGAAAGTTGTATAATATCGGATGATAACACCAACCAACCTTAGAGCCTTGACTTAGAAAGTCTTAAATGACCGTAAGGCCATAAATACTACATTAGAGACTGCATTTCCTAAAAAAAATGGTTGACAACGAAGAAGTCTCATCTGGATTTAGTTTCCTGATTGACGAAGGAGTAGGAGATACCAAAATGAAAAACATATCCCCTGCTCACCTTTCGACCTTCAGAGGATACCCAACTGAGGACCCTAACTTATTTTTATTTAAGTTTGATGTCTTATGCAGGTATGTGGACTACAAATTTGATACGTAGAAGCTAAAACTCTTTCCTTCCACGTTGGACGATGCAGCTCTGTGGTGGTTATCGGTCTAGGAGACAAACACATTGCCACTTGGGATCAAATGAAGAAGCTCTTTTTAGAGCAATACCAAGATTTTAGGAGAGCAAGAGACTCCAGAGAAGAGGTCCTGAGCATGACACATAAAGAAGATGAGTCTCTCGAGGAATACTAGGAGAGATTCAACTTCAATCTTCAACGATCTCCTCACACGAAACTATCTGATAAGTCCCTCAAAAGCATATTTTTGAGAGGACTTACCAATGAATCACTGGAGGCTCTTAACATGATTTCTAGAGATGATGTCTACCAACACGCTATGGAAGACATCCAAAAACTATGTCGGAACTAGTCAAGAAGGAGAGGCAAGAACACTTCTAGAAACATGAAAGCAACTGCTTCAGTCATGAAGACAAAAATAGGTAACATGTTGGAAGATTTAAAGAGTGAAATGCTCTCATCTCTAGCATTGCAGATGGATACGCTGTTGTTAGAGAAAAATAAGTAAGAAAACAAAGCAGCATTGGCTTATTTTTGTCCAAAATATAGAGGGAAGCATGCAAAGAATGCATGCCCAGAGAACAAAGTTAGAGTATGCTTAGTTTGTAGACTGAACCATAAAACTCAATTGTTTTCGCAACTGCCCAATAATTAGGAGAATGCTGAAAGCGTGGATGCCTATTTCATAGGCAATCAAAAGAGTTGGCCATAACCCCTTGTGATTAATATGCCAACTGGGATGTCGTCATATGGGGGATGACCATACATGCCCCAAGGCCCGCCTCAACCACCTAACATGGGGTGGTGGGGGCCATCACCTTGGTCCAACACACCCCCAACAGCATTCTCAAACCAACAGCCATGGATGCCATATCCATATCCTAGGCAATAGTGGAGAGGTCATACTACATGGAATTAGGCTCCATAGAATATAGCACCAGCTCACCCCCAACAGAATTTACCAGCGTTTCCAGTAGTGAGACCTGCGCAGCTACCCGCACAACCGACAGCATATCCAAATAATAGGGTGAACCTGCCAACATACAATGTGGAGGGTGATATGTATCTGATGTACCATATTCAGCTTAGATCTGGTAGACAGTTGGGAGTAGGAATGCCTCCACTGGTCGAAGAGGAGGAAGAGGTAGGAGAAACACCTCTTGTAGAAGAGGTGATAGAAGAAACGCCTGAGAGAGCAAAGGCTCCATTTCCCAATCGACTGTAAGAATAGAGGAAAGTAACGCAGCCGAAGTTCGATATCTTGTCTAGCTTGAAGAACCTCATCGTAAAAATTCCATTATTTCAAGCCATCCAATATGTTCCAATATATACCAAGGCAATAAGAGAGATGTATCTAAGGAATCCAGGACAAAGAGCAACCCAGACTAACAATATCATGGGTAAACTAGCAGATTTGATGATGGGCAAAATGTGCCATCCTAAGTATGCAAACCCGAGTAGCCCGATACTGAATATAAAAATTGAGGGACATTTCCTATCCAATACGTTAGTCAATCTTGGAGTAGCCATCAACGTAATGCCTCAGGAGACCATGCAGAGGCTACAACTCACGAACCTGAAACCCACTACGATAGTGCTGCAGCTAGCCAATTGATCGACCGTGGCATCAGAAGGAATGTTGGAAGACATAATAGTGACAGTCAATGCATGGGAATACCTAGCTAACTTTTTAGTCTTGCAATCTAAAACTAGGCTGGGTGGTTACCCACTCATCTTGGGAAGGCCATGGTTGGCAACAGTCGATGCTTACATCAACTACCGGGATGGGCTGATGACCATCTCCGATGGACAAAATGTTAAAAGGTTGACTATTTCACCCCCAGCGCAGTTTGACTCAATAGGAGAACCCATGTTGACCGAGCATGAAAATCTTGAGATATCCATGATCCAGCCGATGATGACGTTGGATGAGTTGGCAGAAGAAGATGAAGATGGTGCTATTGTGTAGTTCCTCCGTGGGGATTCCTCCATCTCCGCACCTGGATTATCGTTGGCTAGAACCTAATATCACTATGTTTATCAGATACACGTCGGGCCAAGAAGAATGTTGAATGTCAGCAGTGGGTTGACTCCCACACAATTGACAAAATTAGAAGAGCTCCTGGTTAGACACCAATAGGAATTTGCATGGGATTACTCAGATATGAAGGGTATCAGCCCAAAAATTTATACCCATTGTATATACCTCAATGATAAAGCAACTCCAAGCAGGCAACCATAAATAAGAATGAATCCGGTAATGAAAGACATTGTCAAAGAAGAACTGCAAAAACTCTTAACTTTCGGATTCATCTTTCCAATTTTTGACAACGAGTGGGTATCACCGTTAGTGGTAGTCCCTAAAAAGAACAAGAAATGGTGAATCTGTGTGGACTACAGAGTGTTAAACAAAGTGACCAAGAAGGACCACTTCCCACTCCCATTCATTGATCAAGTCTTGGATACACTCTCAGGGAGGAAGTATTTCTCCTTCCTGGATGGATTCACTAGATACAACCAGATCCAGATAGGAAAAGAGGATCAGGATAAGACAACGTTCACCTACCCATGGGGAATGTTTGCCTATCAGGTATTACCTTTCAGATTGTGCAATGCACCTGCCACATTTAAAAGGGTGGTTCTTAGCATATTTTTAGACATGATGGGAGATGCGATCAAAGTATACATGGATGACTTCACCATCTATGGAGAAACCTTTGACGAAGCAATGACAAACTTGGAAATAGTTCTCGAAAGAAGCAAAGAAAATAGTTTGTCCTTGAGTAACAAGAAATTCTTTATGATGATGCAAGAAGGCATCGTACTGGGACACCACATCTCCGTAGAAGGAATAAAGGTTGATAAAAGAAAAATTAAGGTCATCAGAGACCTACCCAACCTAGAACATAGAGAGAGGTGAGGATTTTTCTTGGATCATTCGGGTACTACCGGTGATTTATTGTCAAATTCAACAAAATTGCAAAACCACTGCACACTCTATTATCTAAAGATGTGGAGTTCAATTGGACGGAAGGCTGTGAAGAAGCATTTTAGTTGCTTAAAGAGAAATTGATATCCACACCAGTTTTAAGAGGGCAAAATTAGGCCATACCATTCCACATCTACTGTGATGCATCCAACGGTGCGATTGGAGTAGTCCTCGGATATAAGGATGGTGAAGAATTTTATGCCATATACTATATCAGCAAAAACTTGGTAGGATCCGAGCTCAACTACACGATGACAAAGAAGGAGTTCCTTGCAGTTATGCACACCATAAACAAATTCCACCATTATATCACCGAGTATAAGGTATTTGTCCACACGAACCATGTGGCTATCAGATACCTGATGAGCAAGCCAACCATTGGTGGAAGAATTATTAGGTTGCTCTTGTTACTGCAGGAATTCAACATCACAATAGTCGACAAACCAACAAAGACAACGCCGTAGCATATTTTCTATCCATATTGATATCGGTAGACCATACAGCAGTGGAAGACCAATTTTTGGAAGAACATTTGTTCACCATTAGTGAGCAAATCCTGTGGTACACAGATATAGTCAATTAATTGGCCATCAAAAGAACCTCACCTACTCTCTCTTTTTGAGAAAAGTAGGTGGTCATAGAGAAAAGCGCATCATTCCTATGGGTTAATGGCCTCTTGTTCAAAATAGGACATGACCAGGTTATAAGGAGGTGCATAGCAAAATAGTTCTCAGAAGTACTCAAAGAATTTCATGATGAACCATGCGAAGGATAGTTTACAGGGAAATGAACTACCTACAAAATCCTACAGGCTGGGTACTTTTGGCCCACTCTGTTCAAGGATGCGGCTGCGTATGCCAGTAAGTGCGATGAATGCAAAATAATGGGCAGGCCAACCCATCAAGACGAAATGACCCTCCAACCTTAGGTACACCTAGAACCCTTCGATAAGTGGGGCATGGACTTCATGGGACCAATTAATCCACCTTCAATAGGGAGGAGGTTTATTTTGGTCTGTACCTATTACATCACCAAATGGGTTGAAGTTTAAGCATTGAGAGATTCAAAAGAAATAACAGTCACCAATTTCTTATTTGCCCACATTTTTACATGATTTGGGGTCCCTAGAGAGATAACAAAAGACCAGGGACCTCAATTTACCTCCAGGTTGATCAAGGAGCTAATGGAGCAATACAAAGTTCGACACAATAAAACTACACCCTACCATCCACAAGCAAATGGGCAAGTGGAAGTGACGAACAAAGAAATAGAGAACATCCTGATGAAGACCGTGTAGCAACACAAAAAATATTGGGCTACACGGGTTTCGGAGGCAGTCTAGGTATATAATACCTTTTGGAAATCCACCACAGGCTTCACACCCTTCCAACTGGTCTATGGGAAGAGTGTGATGATGCCCATTGAATTTGAAATCAAGACATTGAGTACAGCTTTAGAATTGAACTTGAGCTTGGATGACGGTCAAGAAGAAAGGATTCAGCAGCTAGATCAGCTAGATGAAATCCAAATGGACGCTTTGCAGAGAATGGAAATCATACAAAAACAAAGAAAGCGGTGGCATGATCGCCACATTAAACTGAAGCAATTCCAAGAAGGAGAATGGGTGTTGTTGTATGATTCTCGGTTCCAAGAAAGAAAAGGTAAATTAATGCAAATATGGATGGGACCGTATGAGGTGGTAGAGCTCATAAATAATGGGGCAGTATGTGTTAGAACAATTAACGATAGCAACACCATGTTAATGGTCAATGGCCATTGACTGCACCCCTATAACACATCCAAAACCTTAAAGGTGGAATCCAGAATAGACGTGGGGAGACCCCATCTTGTTAGATCCAGACCAAACTCTTAACAAGTGAAACAGTGGGCATGGAGGTGCTCACCAAAATCAATTAATTTAGTTTTTTTCTTACGATGTGTTTTGCAGGGACGACGCTCGCATGCAAGCTACAGGCATCCTAATCCAAGGCCTAACAGGCATGAAATGCATCTAACTGCCTTTATTTTTCTTTCTTTCCATTTGCTTTTTGCAAGTGTAAGACTTGATAGCATGAGGAATAGGTATCTAGGAAATCAGACCTGATTCAGCTTAGCATTCTGACACTAGCACTCGTAGGTAGAAGTTGAGGCAGCGTGAAGCAAGACTGAGAAGGCTTGATCACCCTTTCCCAGTCAATCACAATATGATTGCCAAGAAGAATGTGCCTTCCTTATAAATAATGCACCCAGCCAGAAGAAGGCACCTTCTGTATGAAGAAGGTGCCCCGCCAGAATAAGGTGCCTTCCTTATGAAGAAGGTGCCCCGCCAGAATAAGGTGCCTTCCTTATAAAGAAGGCACCCGACTGAATAAGGTGCCTTCCTTATAAAGAAGGCACCCCTCCAGAAGAATGCGCCTTCCTTATAAAGAAGGCACCCCGCCAGAAGAAGGCGCCTTCCTTATAGAGAAGTCGCACACACAAAAAAAAACAAATAGGCGCCTTCCATAGTTGGAAGGAGCCACAAAAAAAAATCCCGAGGTGCCTTCCACATCAGGAAGGCGCATATAGACCGAGGTGCCTTCCACCCTAATAAGACATAGGTATTCAGTAGCACCTTCCACATCAGGAAGGTGGACCCATTTAGAAGCACCTTACGTAGCAGGAAGACGCCATCATCAAAAAGGTGCCTTCCACCACCAGAAGGCATATCCAATCAAAGGCGCCTTCCACCACCAGAAGGTGCATCCAATAAAATATGCCTTCCACCACCCAAAGGCACATCCATTCAAAGAGCACCGACAACATTTAGAAGGCACCATATAAGTGCCTTCCACATCGGGAAGGTGTCGATGCACCTTCCATCACTGGAAGGCGTTGATGCGCCTTCCATCACTAGAAGGCACATCCATTCAGAGAGCATCGAAAACATCAAGAAGGTGCCATATAAGTGCCTTCCACATTGGGAAGACACCACATAAGTGCCTTCCACATTGTGAAGTTACCAAAGAGTGCCTTCCGCATACATCCAGCACTTAAGTCTCTCGGATGCCTCGATCGGGACAAAATCACCACATGAACGAGCAGCATCAGATGACCATACCCCTCCCCTGTGTTACAAATCAACGAATCAACGCTGTTCACAATGCATGAAACACAAAATAAGGTACACACATACTAACTCAAATATTTATATAATTATTCATAAATTATGCAGTACCAAAAAAAAATATTGCCGTCATAAAAAAATTCATATCCCCCCATGGCCGGAACCACGTGCCAATGATATGGCTCGAAATGTGTACCCTAGAATTAAATGCTAAGGTTAGGCACCTTTCCTATAAGAAGGCACCTTCCTGAAGAAGTAAGGACAGAAAAAAACATAGTAGTAAGGGAAGGCGCCATGGGAGGAAGGTCAAAGAATCACGTGATAAAAAAGAATGAGTCGAGTGATACGGAAGGAATAAAGGGGGCAGTAAAAACATAGTTTGAGGTTGAGGGATGGTTCAAATATTGTACCCTGGTCAGTCAGGGCTAGGATATGGAGGCAGCTAAGTAATTTGCTCCCTCCTTGAGGGGCAACATAGCCCAGGTGCAAGGGGTAGAAATTCTGGTCACCCCCTAATACATCTCGCAGGCGACTAGATTGTCCCTCACAGGGGAATGCATATACAAAGGTGGACTACTAAAGTCATACGTCGAAGTGCTACTGCCAGGATAAAATGTGCAGATATATAAGGAAGGGCTACACAAAAGCAGCCTTCCCATGAATATGTAAAAGATGTTCAAGTAGGTTTCTCTATTCTTTACATGCATCGAGAAGTATACCCATTTGCATGCTAACCATGTGCAGTTTTTGAATCACCTGGTGCATGGAAGGAAGTTGAAAGTGCCTTCTACCTAGAAAATGCCTTGAAGGAAGAAGCAGCTAGGTATCAGAAGGGAGCACCATCTACCTTGGCCCACCATGGGTTGATATCAGCACTGGTCCGCCATGTAGAAGCACAGAGGCAGAACCCCGACCCAGAGGGAGATAGCGGCCAAGAAAGGCAATAGGATGTTGTTGCCAAAATAGGGCAAGAAGAGGGAAGCCCTGCAGAGGAGATGACAAGTATCAGGCAAATGGAATTGCCCTATTTCATAGAATAAATAGGGCATTCACTAGTGCCCGAATGCACAAAGGAAAGAGGGCATTCCCCAGTGCCCGAGTATGAATAGGAAGGAGCGCCGCTTATTAGCAATGAGGCCGAGTTCTGGCTTCCAGAACCAATCCCCAAGAGGAAATGCTTGTGGTGACTCCTCCTCTCGATAAAAGAAGAATAGAGTGACCCAAAATTCAATGTTGTAGCCCAAACCCTCTGAGAATTGATAAACTAGAGCCCATAAGATGCAAGGACTTCTGGGAGCCATGATCAAGTCGACACAGCCTTGGAGGAAGCGCTGGAGTTGCATACCAATTGTTGGATGGCACAACAAATTTTGGAGGATTTCTAGAACAAGCATAAAGGGGAATTGAAAGAACAACAAAGACAAATTGCCCAGCTTGAGTAGCTAGTCTAGAAATTGTGGGAGGAGAACTAGCTACTCCATAATAGGGGAACATAAAGAAGGGACGCATCGACCCAAACTAAATGGGAAAAATAGGTCTCGATGAATTCTCCCACATTTGCAAAGCGAGTATTCTCTTAGGGAGAATTTTGATCAGAAACCCAACAGAGCAGCCCTGAGGTAGGGGAGAATTCTTTTGTTTTTGGAAGTGAAGGGGAAAGAAGTCCCACAACACCCTTGTCATCATCCTGAGTGATACATAGTAGGATGAGGGCCAACAATAGCAGATAGGATCGGGGGATAAGGAAGAACTCCCTAGACCTGAGGAAGAAAGAGAAGAACTTGGAGGTTCGGCACAGGACAGACAATGGGGTGAAGAATCATCCCTAGGGATGTTAGCACAAGTCCCCTAGAGTAAGGAGCATGCTCCAGGGATCGTAGAGCAGGTCCCTCGGAGGGAGAAATTGAAAACCCCTGTTTGAGCCACCGTATTTTTTGCAGAGGCCAAAGGAAAAGGGCGCAGGACATCTTGAAATAAGGTGAAGGTGACCTTCACCGAGCTAGAAGAAGATGAGTGGGATATGCAACCATTCGTAGAGAGGAAAAAATAGTTTGAACGGTTGCTCAAAGAGATGACATCAGCTAAGGATACAAGGAAGGCAACCTCGAGGATGCAGGGGGGCTCTGATATCTACATCAATCCTATAGAGGACAACCAGTTCTAAGAGATTTACAAGTTATCCTGGGGATGACCCTCCATGATAAGAATGTATTTTGAATGGTGGAGGGTATATGGCCCCGAATTGGAGATCATCGCCATTGCAAAGGAGAATGCAGGGCTTACTCCTAAAGCATCCCGATTGTACAAAGCCCAAGTAGTTCATCTCATGAGGGATAATTTAGATATCCCTCTTGTAGTGGTCATACCCTCGGATGCTGACCTATGGCAAGTTGTAGAAGCTACATTTTAGGCAGTAGAGACGATGATAGTTTGATCACCGCTGATAGCAGCACCCACAGCTTCACATAGAAAAATAGGAGCCACACCTCCAGATGCCAGCGCACAGAAGAGGCAGACACAGAGCATAGGTACAGTCGGATCCACCAAGAAATGGCAACGATGAGGGGTCAACAGGGTTAACTATAGTTTTTGATGCCATGAGGCATGGTATATGTTAGGCGTGGGGGGATGATGAGCATCAGAAATGCTCATATTTTGTATACATTTTCTTGATTATTATGTAGCTGTATAATACGGATTGCATATGTTTATGAATGATTATATAATTATTTTATGAAATTATGCATGTTATCTAATTCATGTGTTTTCAATGTGTTTTTGTGGAATTATAGTTGATTAAGTTAGATTTGGATCAGTCGAGGTCTTTTCATGGACCTGGCGCTTTGTTTCTTTCGAAATAAACACAGAGAAGGTAGGCGCCTTCCTCTTCTAGGAAGGCGCCAAGCATAAGTAGGTGCCTTCCTCTTCCAGGAAGGCACCAAGGAAATACAAGAACCTTCCTCTCCCAGGAAGGCACCAATAGAAGGCTAGTTCCTTCCTCTTCCAGGAAGGTGCTAAAGGAAAAGAATCGTCTTCCTCTCACAGGAAGGCACTGACGGGAAGGCACCACTAGAAGGCAAGTGTCTTCCTTTCATAAGGAAGGTGCCACTAGAAGGCAAGCGCCTTCCTCTCATAAGGAAGGCATTGATAGGAAGGCACCAATAAAAGTACAGCACCTTCCTCTTCCAAGAAGACGCCAAAGGAAGGCAAGCGCCTTCCTCTCATAAGGATGGCACCGACAAGAAGGCGCCACTAGAATGCAATCACCTTCCTCTCATAGGAAGGTGCCAATAGATGATAAGTGCCTTCCTCTTCCAAGAAGGTGCCAATGGCAGTAAGGCACCTTCCACATAAATAAGGTGCCCGACATACTTAGGCACCTTCCTCATAGGGAAGGCACCCCTGTTCTTCACCCGTTGACTAGAAAAGCATGACATGGACAACAATGATTGGTGTAGTTCCAACTCTATGTCATGTAGAGTTAAATTGGTGATCGCACCAACGTATGAGAACATCCTACCAATGACAGGTGAAGCATAAACCAATCAGTGAACATGCCACCATTAGAAATGAATGCCAGTTTTAATAGATGTCGATCACATTTACCAAACTGTCTTAGTTTAGTCTGGAATGAATCGACTGTTATAACTTCTTTATAACAAAATATCTATGGGTGTGCTATATAAACACATGCAGACCTCTCTAAGGATATATAAAATATTATAGTAAATGTAGAGAGATATACAGAAGAAATATTGTAATACTTTGATAATTATAATACATTTCTAAGAGTTTCTAAGTGCGTGTTCAACTGGGAGGAAGCTACTGGAGCCTGGGCCCACTCCAAGCCAGTATTTCTTCCCCTATTTTTCATGTGTTTTCTATATTAATTTACCACTTTTATAAGATTGTTTATCGCATTGTTATTTCTAGTATTGCAGAAGGTTTATTTCCAGGAATGCATGAATATTTCCTTTCTATAGATTTAATTGTTTTTACGTAAATTATTGAGGAGTGTATGAATGATCGACGATCATTTGAAACACCCCCCAATAGTAGAGGTAGCAGACTCATCTCAAGTGGTATTGTAAGCAAATATTGTTCAAGACCCTTTGCAAGTTTACGAAGCTCCTTGGGTTGATAAATTAAATGCACGGGCATGTGACAAAAGTAAGAAATAAGTTAACATTGTTTGGCCCGTAACACCTATCACTTGGTTGGCTTCATAGGAGCCTCCTCACCATACCATCCATAGCCCCTCTAGCCTTGGCTAAGTAGCCTATCTAATGAACTAAGCCATGTAGGTGGGTGTAATCCCTGTGTCTTCCACATCCACATCAATCTCCATAATATCCACACCCACTAGCTCATAGGCTAGATCTACCATTACCTCACTCTAGCACCATTTGTATACTACAAGAGGTAATGGAACATCTTGGGGTAGTCTAAACTACCATAGCACATGAGAATATTTGGAAGTACTCATGCACCATTCCAGGGTGACCTACCACCCATATACCCTACCACACTCTACTCAGGTGCTTTGCATCATTCAACCATGTCAACCCACCCAACCAAGGTCTCCATAACACCTAATCTGGTTGCAAATCATCGAACTTCATGGTATAGTGATACCATAATTCTGCAAATGACCAGCTCCTACCCTCCTCTCAATCCTTATGTCATCTCATGTCATAGATCTTGATGTTCTCTAGCTCCTATTGAGAGTAGTAAGGTATACCTGCAAGGTTCTCAATGCTAATATGCTCCTAGGCCCATATCTGCAATAAAATACTGCATCCCAAGCCTACCATGTTCTGACATTGTATCTTGTACAACTCCTAGTATAACTGTACCAATAGTTAGGGAGCCCATACCATCACTTAGGGCTCCTCAATAAAACCTTGTACCAAGCCAAGTATATTCCATGGAAACCAAACATCAAAGGAGTTTGGAAGGATGACTTTGGAAATCAACATCATCAAAATACCATGCCTAGCTGAGATCCATTTCAGTCGTGCATGGCTCTCCACATCCACATCACCACTATCAATAGTTATTGAGCCAACATTATGCTTGTACACCCATTGAATAAGGGTATTCCTATGATGAGTGGTTTTCTTCACATTCCTCTCACCCTCCATGAGTATCCTAAAAATCCTTCACACATCCTCAAGAGTGATCGTCATCTCTCTTATTGGTAGGTGGAAGGTACAAGTATCTAGGTACCACCTATCTATGAGTGTTGTGAGGTATGTACACTCTACGTAAACCTTATCCAACTTGGCTACATGTCATAACCTAATAGCCTCTAACCACTCCCAATCCTCCTTAGACAGTCAGTGGTGAACCTTGTAGAACAAGTTCTTGAATTGATGTTTTGGTCTCACTAATTTGTACTGCAAACATAAAATATCATTAAAAAAATTTTAGCATATTATATCATACACAAAAGTATTAAAACTTGCATCATTAAGTCTAATGATAAAAAAAACCATAGCGATCATCCACCAATGGATGACCAAGCAATGCAACCATCCATCCATGGACAGTTGCCCAAAAAAATCAGCAAACAACAAAAAAGAGAAAAACAACCATGTGCAATGATCATCTGCCAATGGATGACCGAACAAAGCAACCATCCACCCATGAATAGTTGCCCAAAAAAAAAAAAAACAAATAATAACATAAAGAAACAATCCACCCATGGATGGTTGTGAAAAGCAAAAAAATACCAAAAAAAAAGAGGGAAACAAATTTTCCAACCACATCAAATCATGACAAAAAATGACAAAAAAAGCAAATCAAAAGTCAAAAAGTAATCCCAAAAAATATTCATTTTATTTTAAAATGATAAATTTGAGGTATATGCTATATATCGACATTGCACTACAAACTGCTATGCCACCTCGTGCCATCTACTCCATTTGCCACCCAAAATCGCTAGCAATTTGGGTCAATTTCTTCATTGTGCACCACCTCTCCACCTCGTTTGTCACTTGTGATAATAAAAATGAGGAGCTACACTATGATTTTAGCTATTTATAGCCATCATGGTGCAACCTTCCATGACAATCAGGACCCGATCATCTTTGATGGTCGAGCAATTTATAAAAAAACAAAAATGAAAGAAAATATAATCCACATTCATTAGCAATAATTCATATCAATTCATCAATCGATGAGGTCAATTGCCTCATAAACCTCATTCATGTTATATTCTACCAAATAGACACTTGAGGGGGTAGACGATACTAAAAAATTTCCTCAATCATGATCGATACACAATGCACCCAGTATGAATTTGATAAATGTCCAAGAATCTTGTCATAGATTCCCACAAATTTTGTTCAAAAATTGTGGTCACAAAAATCCCACTAGCATAGCACATTTGCACAGTGATAATAAGCATGTGCTTCAGTAGTTTAGTTAGTCGTTAGCTCAACAACAAGATTCAAAGGAATTTTTCACCTCCATCACTGAGGTATTCTGCATCAATCTCAGATTGAGGCAATCAAACATCGGACCCCTTCAAGCACAAGAGCCATCACATCATTCATCCATTATCCATTGGTGTCATTTATTTTTGCATCACATTGCATTTCACACAATGTGATACAAAAAGGGGTATTTGTAGACACCTAAATATAGCACAATAAATATTAATAAAAAATCATAATTAATTAATGTATTTAATACTAATAATATCTAGTTAATATTAACTAAGCAATAAAAATATTAAGTATTAATTTATTTATTAAATAATTAATTAATTATTGCTTATGATTACACAACCTTGCACCCCTCTTCGTGGATGCATTGATCCTCACAAGAACCCCTCCATATCATACATGGCATTGGTAGTTCCATCTCTCACATTTTAGGTCAATCACATGCACAAAAAAAGGCCCTCCACAAGCAAACTCAGAGTTACCGACAGTTCTTGAGCCACAAAAGAGAGAAAATCATACACTCAATTGACTGAATTAGTTAACTCAAATATGCATATTCAATCACATCAGACACTTAGTTAACAAATTTAGTTAATTAAACATGCACACAATCAACATGATTAGTTAAAAGTATAAACATACAAATCTATCCATGCACATTTAGTTAACTGATCATGCATATCTAATAAAAAATAAAAATAAATAAATATCATGAATTTGCATGCACACTCCATAATTGGTGATAATTATGAGGTAACCTCACCCACATGCACCCCTAGTGACAAATCCAATGCAAGGAGATAGCTTCCAATTATAGTCATTAACTGGTTGAGCCACCTCCTTATCCTTTCCCATTGGAAAAATTATAAATTGAGCCTCACCCTCCCTTTGGAGCATGAGGATGGATATTGTAGTGAAGCCCTAATGAATTCTTGAGCAACCATAGCAATCATACTCCCAAGATCTTAATTCCCCACCATTCACATCCTGTGTAGAGCCCGTTTGCATACTTCTATAGGTCCAGATCCATTTTTGGATAACGCTCTAGCTCATGATTGTCCTACCCTAGATGGTCTTGACCCGCGTGTAGGAAGAAAAACTGCCTCATAGAAGAAGAAGAAATGATTATTGGATTTGCACAATTTTGCTCAGTTTTGTCAATTTTGATTAAAATGTACAAGTAGGTGTAAATGTATAATGTTGCAAATGTATAACTTGAAATATCAATGAAATTAGGTGAAATGTGCATTTGGGATGAATTTGATAATAAATTAGACTTAGTAAAACTTTGTAATTAATTATTTTGAGATAATTCGGGATAGCATTTGTAAGTAATACAATGTCTCAGGAGCCACTTTGGAATGGCCTAGGCATGCATTATATAGCCCCCATTCAATTTTTTAGGAGTTCTTGGTTGTTCATGGTAGGATTTCGATGTTGTTGAATGTATTCATTGTTGATGTCCATTGTTGAGTCCATTGATGCTATGTCCATAGCTATGTATGTATTGTGTAGGAATTCTATAATGTAAATATATCAACAAAACCTCTTTGATTCCAAGTTGTTGTGAATTCCATTGTGTGTTATTATTATTGCATGTTGTAGATTATATGTTGAATAACTAAATTGCTATGTTAGATTGATGAAATTACAATGGAAATGGCTTTTGATGTTCCTACAACCCTGATGTGAGAGTGAGAAATGATTGCATGATGAATTATGGTTGTACAGAGACTTCATATGTCAATTGTATGATTTTTGAAAATGTTGGTGATGATAATAATTCAATGCTATTGAATTAGGGTTTGCATGTTGGAAGGAAAGTTAACAATTGCAATAGGAAATCATCCCAAAACTTGTCTTAAATATATTTGTGGTGTAAATTTCCAAATCATTGAATGAAGTATTCAACAAATGTTTATACAAATGAAGAACACAAGCTTATACTGAGAGGGGGGGTGAACAGTATAAGACCTCTTTTTACTTTTTCCTTTATATTTCAAAATAGTAAAGCAATATACCCAAAGCAATATCAAAGCAATGCACAAAATCATCCACAAAGTGACATCAATTTTAACGTGGTTCACCCAGAATGGTTGGGCTACGTCCACAAAAATTTTCTCTAAAAGTTATCTCAAAGTTCTTTGGGAATCCTTCCCAATTACAATGTTTATGAGCCTCGGCTCAAAGGAGATACCTTCCCCCAATCAGAATTTATGAGCCTCTGCTCAAAGGAGATACCTTCCCCCAATCAAAATTTATGAGCCTCTGCCTCTGCTCAAAGGAGATACCTTCCCCTCTCGCTCTGGAAATGATCCCTCGGAAGATCAACTGCCTCTACCTCTTGCCAACACGTGGAACTCCTTTCCATCGAAGACCTCCTGTCCTCAATGCTTAGCCTAAGAGACCTCTGCCTTCTATGATCACGTCCATAGAAGCTCAACAACCAAATCTATTCTCAGGTTCTTCTCAAAGAACCAATGCACCTCTGTCCTCAAGCAGTAGCACTCCGCATTCATCTTTGCCCTTTGTGCTCTCTACGCCCTCTGCTCTCTTTGCGCAATCACAGCCGCACTTGATCGAACTTCAACCTTTGCACCTCTGCGCAATCACAATGACACTGTCTTCGCACACTCTGCTTCCTTTGCGATCTTTCACACTTAGAATGATTCGACGAAATGCACTCTGCACACTACGATCGAATTTTGCACTCTGCTCTCGGCGATCGAACTTCTTGCTCTGCGCACTATCTACGAACGTCGCACTTCAACAACACATCCAATCCCCTTCAACTCTCCAAACAGCCCTCCTTTTATAACAAAATTTTCATGATGAAAACTTTAATCTTAGTCGACTGTTATAACAAATGCAAACCCTAATCTTCGTCGGTTGCAAGCCCTAATCTTCGTCGGCTAAAATTTGACTTTGTCGGCTTCATTGCCTCTGTAACTCTTTTGTAGCTTCTTGCAAAAATACATGTCACGATATCGTGACACCTTTGCAACCGTACACTTTCTTTTGGCTTTTGTCATGATATCGTGACACTTCAGCCTTTGTCGACTTCAACTAAGCTCTTGTCGCGATATCGTGACACTTCTGACTTTGTCAGCATCAACTTTGCTTTTGTCACGATATCGCGACACTTCTCCCTTCGTCGACCTCCTTTCTGCTTTTGTCATGAAATCGTGACACTTCTGCCTCTACAGACTTCGTCTTTACTTCTATCATGATATCATGACACTTCTGTCTTCATAGCCTTCCTCTCTGCTTTTGTCATGAAATCGTGACACTTCTCCTATAGAAGACCTGCATTCTATTTTTGTCATGAAATCGTGACACTTTCTCCAACCGAACGCTGCCATCTCAATCTATCACGAAATCGTGACACTTTCTACATCTGTTTGCTTTCTCTTCAACCTGTCATGAAATCGTGACACTTTCAGCTTCCATACGTCTTCTTTGCAACCTGTCACAAAATCACGACGCTTTCAGCTTTCATACGTTTTCTTTGCAACCTGTCATGAAATTGTGACAGTTCTTATTTTAGACTCTTCCCTTTGCTGCATGTCATGAAATCATGATAGTTCTTACTTGGAACATTTTCATCTGCAACATGTCGTGAAATCGTGACACTTTTCGTGTTACTTTCTCTCTCTTCGAACTTGTCGCGAAATCATGACAATTCACACTACGGACTCTCTCTTCTGCAATATGTCATGAAATCGTGACACTTTTTCATCCGTACAACCTTCCTTGCAATATGTCACGAAATCGTGACACTTTTCCTTCTCTGCCTTCCTACTCTTTTCAAGTCGTGAAAATGCGACATGTCGCGAAATCGTGACACTTTCCACCTTGCTCTCTTTCTCTGCCAACATGTCATGAAATCGTGACAGTTTTTCCACTTGCCTTTTTCTCTGCCAACATGTCACGAAATCGTGATAGTTTTTCCTGCTTCTTCTCTCTCTTCCAACATGTCACGAAATCGTGATAGTTTTCCCTGCTCTTTCTCTCTCCTCTAACATGTCGTGAAATCGTGACTATTTTTCTTGCCTGCTGTATATGTCGTGATATCGTGACACTTTTCTTACTTGTCGTTTTCTTTGATCTTTTGCAAAAGGGCTACTATGGTCTTCTTGGAAACTCACTGTCCATGCTCTGAATAACCTTTGAACTTGTCATGCCGTAACCTTCATCAAAACAAATTATTTGACATTAAATCAAATTCCTTCAAGAGCTTCTTGACATCAATGACAACTTATACATTTGAGCAAAGGCAATGTACCCAAAGTACCCAAAATTGCCAACAATCTCCCCCTTTGTCATTGATGGCAAACCTTTACTGAAAACACTTCTCAAGAGCCAAAACTGAAACCAACTGTGCTAACAACTGAGAATCTTCCTTTGAAGTTTTGCTCCCCCTGACTTGAAGCTCTCCTCTTCACTTTGAAGCTCTCCCCCTTACTCATATCTCTCCCCCTTTGTCATCAATGGCAAAGGGTCACCTTTGGGGCTCGGGACTAAGAATGAGCCTCTTAGCTTAGTCCCTCCCCCACCTCCCGATGAGGTGATTAATTCTTGGGTGGGAGTAAAACTCCCATTAGGCACTGATCATCATCAGCGTCTATCACTTCCTTGTCGGGCCTTCTCTTGAACTCTTTGTCCATATTCCTGTTCCTGTTCTTGTCACTGTTCCTGTTCCTGTTATCATTCCTGTTCTTATCCATGCCTTGATCCTTGGACCTGTTCATACCACTTTTCCTGTTCCTGTACCTTGGAAGTTCAGCTCTACACTTGTCTAGTTGTGTGACCTTCATTGTTGCACTTATAACAAGTAACAATGTTATTTCTTTTAGGCATACCTGTTCTTTGAATCCGCCTATTCTGACTAACCCTGTTCCTGTTATTAGCCTTGCAAAAAATTGCCTTATGCCCAAACTGTTTACAAGAGTAGCAATACCCTTGAAAGAAATTACCACCTCTAAAACTGTCATTTACCTTCCTTACTTGAGTCATGCAATGCGAAGCCATGTGACCAAACCTGTGACACGCAAAACATCTGCCTTGAAATTTTCCTTTATTTGACCTCTTGGGTCCTGAAAACTTCTTCTTCTCATCCTGAATTCTGTTTTCTATTTCTGCGCATCTATCATTCAAGAACTCATGATCTGAAATACTTTCCTCATCAGAACTCTCTTCCTTTTGGAGTCTCTTACTAGACTCTCCAGCTTGTTCCTTGTGTGGCTTAACAAAACCAAGGCCTGTTTTATCTGTTGTCTTTCTTTGACCTTTGATGAGTGACTTAACCTTTTTGGAGCTATCTTGAAACACCGTAAAGCTTATCCTTGTACTCTTTAGTTTCCTCTTTCAAAGAAGCCATTTTCTGTTCTAACTCACTATACTCAAGAACCTTAGACTCTAACTCATCCTTGAGTTCTTGTGTCTTAGCCATAGAGAAGTCAAGACTTTCTATAAGATCATCTCTCTCCATACAACATTCATCTAACTTATCCTTGAGTCTAGCATTCTTCTTTCTTTCCTTTTTCAAAGCACTAAGAGCGTTAGTAAGTTCACTTTCAAGATCCTTTATTTGTTTGCTTTCTGAATCATCAAAGCCTTTTTCAGATTTCTTATCACTAGAGGTGCTACCTTTTTCAAAAACCATACAAGCATCTTCCTTATAGTTTTTTGAAGCATCCTCATACATACTAGAAATCAAATCATTATTTGTACAATCATCCTCAAGGTGACCAAAATTTCCACATCTAAGACATTTCATGATAATGAATCTATGTTTCGGTTCTTCCTCTTTTTCTGATATGAACAACATCTCATTTTCATCATCACTTGAAGAACTTTCACTATCACTACTAGAACACTTACTTGCTTTGTCTAGGTAGAAACTCTTCTTGTGCTTGTGAGAATACCTCTTTCCTTGATTGTTGTGCTCATCTTTGTTCTTCCTGTGATGCTTGTGCTTTTCAGAATCCTTGCTCTTAGAATCCTGTTTATCTTCATCACTTTCATTCTTGGGAACAGTACAGTCAGTAGCATAATGACCAAACTTTCCACAATTGAAACATCTTATATTTTTCACGCTTTTGTGCTTTCTAGAGAACTTGCCTTTCTTGTCGTAATATGCCTCTTCATCACTAGAAGACTCATCACTCTCTTGAAGTTGTTTACCCTTGGATTTCTTGGTAGCCTTGAAAGCTGCCTCTTTCTTGACATCAACCTTCACTTGAGTTCTCAACTCAAATGCTGCAAGTATACTATGGAGCTCATCCTTTTTCAACTTATCCAAATCTTTAGCTTCCTCAATAGCAGAAATCTTTTCACTAAATCTATTCGGAAGAGATCTTAAAATCTTATCACAAACATCATTTTCAGCAAGCTCAAGACCTAAGTCTTTCATGGAGTTAACAACCTCATCCATACGAAGCATGTAGTCACTAATATTTTCATCATCATTCATCTTGAGTTGTTCAAACATACCTTTGAAGTGTCTCAACTTGGCCTTTCGACATTTGTATCACCTGTATGAACCACCTGCAACTGTTTCCACATTTCACTAGCTGTCTTGCAGTGAATCACTTTGGTGAGATCTGCTTTCTGTAAGCCTTTCAGGATTGCATTCATTGCTTTTGAATTGCTGTGATGTAGGAGCCTTTCTTCTTTAGTATTTGGACCATGTATAGGAATAGTGTACTCATCCTCAATTACTTCCCATACCTCATTACCAAGTGCCATTAGATGAACCTTCATCCTTGCACTCCAAAGACCAAAATCTGACCCATCAAGAATAGGTGCTGCATTGCCACTTGAATAATCCATTGTGTTCTTTACTAGCTTTTCCTTCAAGCTGTTAAACTTTTCGAAGGCACCCGCTCCGATACCAATTGAAGAACACAAGCTTATACTGAGAGGGGGGTGAACAGTATAAGACCTCTTTTTACTTTTTCCTTTATACTTCAAAATAGTAAAGCAATATACCCAAAGCAATATCAAAGCAATGCACAAAATCATCCACAAAGTGACATCAATTTTAACGTGGTTCACCCAGAATGGTGGGCTACGTCCACAAAACTTTTCTCTAAAAGTTATCTCAAAGTTCTTTGGGAATCCTTCCCAATTACAATGTTTATGAGCCTCGGCTCAAAGGAGATACCTTCCCCCAATATAAATTTTATGAGCCTCTTCTCAAATGAGATACCTTCCCCCAATCATAATTTATGAACCTCTGATCAAAGGAGATATCTTCCCCTCTGCTCCGGAAATGATCCCTCGGAAGATCAACTGCCTCTACCTCTTGCCAGCACGTGGAACTCCTTTCCACCGAAGACCTCCTGTCCTCAATGCTTAGCCTAAGAGACCTCTGCCTTCTATGATCACGTCCACAGCAGCTCAGCAACCAAATCTGTTCTCAGGTTCTTCTCAAAGAACCAATGCACCTCTGTCCTCAAGCAGTAGCACTCCGCATTCGTCTTTGCCCTTTGTGCTCTCTACGCCCTCTGCTCTCTTTGCGCAATCACAGCCGCACTTGATCGAACTTCAACCTTTGCACCTCTACGCAATCACAGCGACACTGTCTTCGCACACTCTGCTTCCTTTGCGATCTTTCACACTTAGAATGATTCGACGAAATGCACTCTGCACACTACGATCGAATTTTGCACTCTGCTCTCGGCGATCGAACTTCTTGCTCTGCGCACTATCTGCGAACGTCGCACTTCAACAACACATCCATCATCCCTTCAACTCTCCAAACAGCCCTCCTTTTATAACAAAATTTTCATGATGAAAACTTTAATCTTAGTCGGTTGTTATAACAAATGCAAACCCTAATCTTCGTCGACTGCAAGCCCTAATCTTCGTCGGCTAAAATTTGACTTTGTCGGCTTCACTGCCTCTGTAACTCTTCTGTAGCTTCTACCGCGAAAATACATGTCACGATATCGTGACACCTTTGCAACCATACACTTTCTTTTGGCTTTTGTCATGATATCGTGACACTTCAGCCTTTGTCGACTTCAACTAAGCTCTTGTCGCGATATCGTGACACTTCTGACTTTGTCAGCATCAACTTTGCTTTTGTCACGATATCGCGACACTTCTCCCTTCGTCGACCTCCTTTCTGCTTTTGTCATGAAATCGTGACACTTCTGCCTCTGCAGACTTCGTCTTTACTTCTGTCATGATATCGTGACACTTCTGTCTTCATAGCCTTCCTCTCTGCTTTTGTCATGAAATCATGACACTTCTCCTATAGAAGACCTGCATTCTATTTCTGTCATGAAATCGTGACACTTTCTCCAACCGAACGCTGCCATCTCAATCTATCATGAAATCGTGACACTTTCACCTTTCACAAAATTGTGACGCTTTAGCTTTCGTACATCTTCTTTGCAACCTGTCACGAAATCATGACGCTTTCAGCTTTCGTACGTTTTCTTTGCAACATGTCACGAAATCATGACAGTTCTTATTTCAAACTCTTCCCTTTGTTGCATGTCACGAAATCATGATAGTTCTTACTTGGAACATTTTCATCTGCAGCATGTCATGAAATCGTGACACTTTTCGTGTTACTTTCTCTCTCTTCGAACTTGTCGTGAAATCATGACAATTCACACTACGGACTCTCTCTTCTGCAATATGTCATGAAATCGTGACACTTTTTCGTCCATACAACCTTCCTTGCAATATGTCGCGAAATCGTGACACTTTTCCTTCTCTGCCTTCCTGCTCTTTTCAAGTCGTGAAAATGTGACATGTCACGAAATCGTGACACTTTCCACCTTGCTCTCTTTCTCTGCCAACATGTCGCGAAATCGTGACAGTTTTTCCACTTGCCTTTTTCTCTGCCAACATGTCGTGAAATCGTGACAGTTTTTCCTGCTTCTTCTCTCTCTTCCAACATGTCACGAAATCGTGACAGTTTTCCTTGCTCTTTCTCTCTCCTCTAACATGTCGCGAAATCGTGACTATTTTTCTTGCCTGCTGTATATGTCGCGATATCGCGACACTTTTCTTACTTGTCATTTTCTTTGATCTTTTGCAAAAAGGGCTACTATGGTCTTCTTGGAAACTCACTTGTCCATGCTCCGAATAACCTTTGAACTTGTCATGCCGTAACCTTCATCAAAACAAATTATTTGACATTAAATCAAATTCCTTCAAGAGCTTCTTGACATCAATGACAACTTATACATTTGAGCAAAGGCAATGTACCCAAAGTACCCAAAATTGCCAACAACAAATCGTACAACCTGACCCCAAAACCGTACAAATGATTATGTGCCTAATATGGAATAAATTTGCATGGTTAAAACTTGCAAGAAATCGATTACAAAACTAATCTATTTGGGTTACAAAACCACTTCCAATAAATTGACTACATGGAAAATTGTACAAGTTGCAGTGTTTTATAATTTTGTAACTATACAAGCAATTTTGCAAGATTGACAATTTGTACAAAGTAAACTGTACATCCTATACAATTTGGATAATATTATTCTAAAACCTTGAAAATCATTTCCACACCTTATAAATCACCTCCCCTTCGGTAATATTGCACCCCTTTTCTACACCGTGGTCATCTAATTCTATATGGTTGACTCCCAACCCATGCAAGAAGCCTCCTGGTGCAGTATAGTCCAATCATGAAGTAGTAGCAACTCATGCACAATGAAGTGACATTGGTAGCAACAGTAAGGACACGTCAAAAAGGTAAACACAATCTTATTTTAATTCCCTTTCACATATTTTTACTTTCATTATGCAAGTTTTTATCTCATTGAATCTAGGCCTCACATCGAGAGGTCTGTCACATACTATTTATTCTCTATAAGTTTTGCATGTGTGCAGGTCCTACAAGTGCAAACCAGGTCCAAAGCAGAACCAAGTAGTAGCTTTGAACTACACAAGCCTAGCAGATTTGCCTACCTTGGTTGTAGTAGTACCCAAAACTCGATCATATGCTTGCATATGATCGCCAACCATGAACATCCACCTCTAGATTCAGCATATGCAGGCCTACACATCAATACAGAGATGTCATACATGGCCACATTCAACATTCCAATGCAGCAATGGTCACCAAAAACCCACTTTATCAGTGTTGTATCATCAGGTTTATTGGAGAACCATATTCATTTGTATATGGGACACACTCCCCATTTCTTTACAAAATCCTTATGTAGGTATGATATTGTAATAGAACAAAGGAAGTACATTTTAAAGTTTCAATATCAATCTATCCGCTTTTCATTTATTTCATATTGCATGGTGCATACTTTTTTTGTCTACAACTTATAGGTTTGCAAGCAAAAAAATACCATATCCCCTATCATAAATTATTATTCAAGCAATGTGAATCATGTTGCTACTTCATGTAGTTCTGAGTCTAGATCAAATTTTCTTTAAGAAGCTAAAGCACAAGTTATCATTGTTGTAACAAATCATCTATTTGGGCAACCTTAGAGGATCCTAAAACATAGTTTGCCACTAATGGAGTTTTTTACTATATAATGAGTCAAATGGGGACATCTTGAGGGATGAATAGTAGAAAGTATTGTATCACCATTCACCTAAAAAGAGTAAATGAACCTAGTGATATTGCTTATCTTGAGCAAAACAACAGAGATAATACCCAAACATCTATTAATTATCTTTGTGTGGCCATCTGATTAAGGGTGATCAGAAGAGGATATACTCAATTTAGTTCCACTAAGATGAAATAATTTTTTCCAAAATTTATTGGTGAGGATAGGGTCACATCACTCACAATGGACTTAGGCATACCATGTAATTTAAAAATAGAATCAAGAAATACCTTGACCACTTTACTTGTTGAATATGTATGTTGTAATGCATAGAAATGAGCATACTTGGAAAGGTGATCTACTACCACAAATATTACCATTTTACTCTTAGATTTAGGAAGGACCTTAATGAAATCCATGGAAATGTACTCCTATTGGTAGCTAGGTATAGGAAAATGTTACAATAATATAGAAGATTTAACTTTTTTTCCCTTGTTATGCTAACACGCCTCACACTCCACCATAGAAGTATTGACATCTTTTTTATCCTTTACAAGAAAAATCTTGCTTCACCCACTTATATATTTTGAAGAATCTCAAATATCCTACCAAAATATATGAGTGCAATTCTTGGAGGACACTTGTCTTAACAACCAAGGACCAAGTGTTAGATAATCATACATTATTCAAAAAATAATTTGAAGAAGAAGAAATATAAAGAGACGTGTTGGTCTTTGAAGCATCAAGAGTATATTAGAGTATCGAGAGATATTTCTCTCTATATATATGTATACTTTGAGGTTGGATGAAGATTGATATTTTTTATTGCCACTCAATCTATCATTGGTATGAGAGCAAGTTATTTTTTGAAATAATTCCTTTGAGTATATGAGAATACCAAGAGCTTTCTTGTTGATTTTTGAAAGTTCTACTTTAACCTTGGCCTTACCTTGAATTTCACTATTATCGCTATTTTTTTACTCATTATTTGGAAGAATTTTTCTAGGCACTTGTTTGTGATTTGTCATTTTACGCTTGTTTGTGCTCTATCATTCCATACTTGCCTATGTTCTATCATTTTTTTCTAATTCCTTTGTCATATAATTAAATTTATGATATTTCCCTAATATTATTTCTACCTTAATATTCTGAATTTCCCTATCTAGTTAGGTGAAACATACCTCACATTTGGGTGAGCTTAGCACACAAATTCTTAGGTTTGTAGGAAAGCACTAATTGAGGATTGACTAATCCACTCTAAAAATTATGGTGTGGTATATCCCTACCAATTACATTGTAAATCCAAGTTTTATGATTCCCTCTTCATTGCAACCACATAGGCAATCTTCATCTTCAAAAACTTCCTAAACCTAAATCCATTCATGGTTGAAGCTATAGAAAAATGAGGTTTAGGATACATGTGTTTTTTGACAATGTGAATGGAGGTATTTCTTTGGTTAAGGGAGAGTATGCCTTCATTAAAAATATATCCATAAGATAATGGACTAGTGCAATCATTAGAAGATAATATAACCAAATTTGGTCAACATAATCATTGGCTAACCTAGTGGTGAGCATTCAAACTAGAAACTAGTTAACTGTGTGCATTATTTTCCTATCACTCTCTTATTAAAATAAACAAGGCAGTCCCTCCCAGCTTCCACATTTTTTTAGAATATACACAAAATCCTTTGATGAATTAAAGCTTTTTTGTGTTCTTTGATGTATGAAATAGAAAGTAGGAGAATTAGTACTTTGAAAGAGAATATGAAATTTCTAAATTAGAGGTCAAGGGGTCAAAACTCACCAAGACTATTGTTGCTACCCTATAAAGAATGTTTTTTTTTTAATTTTATAATCTCCTTTACTATTTAGAGACAAATGCAAAACTAACTATAATGCATATTTTTGTAAAATTATAAAAGGGGGATAGTAAATTTGTTTTGTAAAAAGGTGCATTTTCAGCATTGATCAACACCTCAAATTTTAAGAAAATTTCTTTAAAAAATTATTCTTTGTATAGAAATCAAACATGTGCTTAAGCACACTTATAGCATTTGGTATAAGAAACACCTTTGGTTTAGGTTTACACGTAAATTTTTTGTATTAAACTACTATGTATATAGCCTAATAAAGTTGCTATAAACCATTGTAGAGAAATAAGGAAATGATTTCTTTTGCAATTATTCACTCCATTTTCAACTCTATTTGTTATTATCACTAGATGTAAATCTTGAAATTGATAAATTCTATGTATATAGGGAAGTTATACCCACATACAAGGATTTCCATTTAAACACGTAACATTGATAACATGAATTCCTTTCTATATTTCCTTGGCACCATGTATTGTTATCTTTCATGTACCTTAAGATCTCTCTCACATAAATTCGTGTATATCAAGCGGACTAGATTTTTCCACATATGTAATGGTATATAAGAAGGGTGGGTATAAATAAAGGTTCAATATATTGGACTGGTGGTATATTAAAAGGGAGACCATTTGGAAGACATAAGGAACCCTCACCATAGTGACATTAATATTTTTATTACAAAATCATTATTCCTCAAAGGCCCAAATTTTGGACCATGGAAGAACAAAATCAAGGCCATCCTAGTGATTGAGAAACTTTGGGACATTATCACCAGAAACATCACTCAAACAAAGGAGGATGAATAGGCTCAATAGGATTTTGATGAGATAGATTCCAGGGCACTAATGAGTATCACCCTTTCCATAGTAGATGTCAATTATCCATATATTTGTGAAGCATAGACATCCAAGGAGGCATGGGATACATCTTATACCATGTTTGAAGGAAGAATAAAACCAAAATTATTCACTTTCAATCTCAACTCCACACATTAAGAGTTCAAGATGAAGAAACCAATGAATAATTTTTTTGCATACTTGTAGAATTGAAGTAATATTTAATGCCATGAGATAAATAGTAGAACACGTGATATTAGTACCTATCATACTTAAAGCCCTACTAGATTATTTTTAAGTGCTAATTATTCCATTGTAAGTATTAAATATGAAGGTGTCTTTTGGTGAATTGGTGAATGTCTTTTGATGAATTGGTGAGTGTCTTTTGATGAATTGGTGAGTGCATTTTGATGAATTGATAAACATGCTTCAAAAAGAAGAAGCAACCAAACAATTGAGGGAATAGTTGATGAATAATGCACTCACTTCCACAAAGAAACCATAAAAATGTCCTTCCTCATCTTCATCATCATTTAAGCAACCTCAAAAAGAAAGAAGCTATTGTCATATATGTGAGAGAGAAGGACATGATACAAAATATTGGTAATATAACTCCATGATTCAAGGGGATCAAGTTTGTAACCCTCCTAAATAAAAGACATAGTTCAAACCACTCCCTAAGCAACAACAAGGGTATGTTGCACATGAAGAACTGGAACCTAATTTTGAATATGAATTTGAACTAGCACATAAGGTCTTTATGTCCAATGCAATAAAAAACCAAAAAATAAAATTTGGTACATTAACTCAAGTGCAATAAATCACAATATTGGATATAAAGTGTGGTTTAACTCCTTATAATCCAAATATGGGAAACCAACCACTATTGTTGATGATAAGACCTATCATATTAAAGGAGTAGAAAATATTCCTCTCAATTTGATTTATGATAAATGGATAATTAAAAATATGATATATACCAAGATTAGCAAACAACTTGTTATCTGTAACATGGATTCTATATCAAGATATGGTAATCAAATTTTGGGTTGTTAATGGCAAAAAGAGGTGTTTCATCACAAAAATAGTAATTTTGTAGCAACTAGTTCCTATAAGAATGGATTTTTTGTGCTCAATGTCATATCATCCCCTACTGTTGCACTATCTAGTGCCATAACAAACTCTACCTCACTCTAGCATAGTAGATATGGAAATCTAAGTTCTGGTTACTTACTTCAAATAATTAAGCATCATTTGGTGATAAGTATACCCAACCTTTCACCCACAATGTTAGTATGCTCAAGTTGTTTAGTAGGAAAGAAAAACTTATCACCTTTGGAGTTTAGTACTCATAGAGCAAGAGGATAGTTGGATGTCATACATATAGATTTGTGTAGACCTATGCCAACCAATTATGTGGACAAGTATTTTTAGTTGTTTTTCGATGGTGACTCAGAAAATATGTGCGTATTTTCTTTCCACTCAAGTTAGATGTCTAAAATGGGATCAAGCAATAGCTTACTACCATCTACACTCCATAATAGAATGGGGTTGCTTGGAGAAGAAACCATTCCATCATAGAAATGGTTCATTGTATGCTCATAGGAGTTTCTCTAAAGCAGCAATATTGGGCTAAAGTTTTTTCTACTATGGTGTATCTTCAAAATAGAACACCAAAAAATGTACTTCAAGGGATTACACATGAATATGATTGGTCTAGGAGAAAACCATCAATTGTGCATCTCACAGTATTTAGAAATAAGGCATGCGTGCATGTGCCAAAACAAAAGAGGACTAAGTTGAATAGAAAATATCTACCTTACATATTTCTTGGGTATGATGAGGTATCAAAAGCTTATCAATTGATTGATCCAATCACAAAAAATATACATATAAGTTGAGATGTAGTAGTTTATGAAGAATTCAAAACATTGAGGATTCTAAGAAGTCTAATGATGTCGCATATCCTATTATGAGAATTCAATCAAATGAGAAAGTTTCCAAAGAAAATCCACAATATGAGTTATATTTATAAGTGGTTGATAAATCAATAGTAGAACTACTAGTGGTTGCTCTACTAAAACAAGGAATTACTCCAAAATGGCTCACAAATACTCTTAAAGATGTCAAGTTTAATGCACCACCTAATATTTTACACAACCACATACTTGTAGTAATACACGGTAGGAGGTAGATTTAGGTTTAATAACTTCTATAATGGAGAATGCAAAACTAGCCTCGGTGAAGTACTAAGCTTGTCATAATGGAAGGAAGCCTTAGAAGCATAATGCACATTTTGTTAAATAATAAAAAATGGAATTTCATTTATTTTCTAGAAGGTAATAAGACCATAGGCTATAAGCGGGTTTTCAAAATTATGTATAAGGTAAATGGATCCATTGATAAATATAAGATATGAGTCAATGCAAAATGCTATGCATTGATGGAAGAAAAATATTATGAAGAGGCATTCACACCTACAACAAATATAATCACCATTTATGTAGCATTTACAATGACAACATAGTTTGGTTGAAAATTCATCGAATGGATGTCAAAAGTACCTTCTTCAATGATTATATTAAATAAGTTATCTTTCAATATTCGTGTATGATCCTAAGAAGATTCATTGGAAAGGTACAAAGAGGAAAATGCATTATCTCCATGGTATAGTAGAATATGGCATGGAATATAAGAAGAATAATAATTTTTCCTATATAGATACACAAACTTGGATTATGTCATATATATAGATGACAAATAGCCAACATCTAATTATGTGTTTCATCTAGGATCTACAACTGTCTTGTGGCATAATAAAACAACATGTAAATTTATTATCATCCATAGAGGTAAAGTATTGTGTTGCATGGGGAGCTATGTATGAAGCAATTTGGTTACAAAGAATATTGTCAAATATTGGTGTGTGCAAAAAATAATCAACCTTGTTGAATTATGATAATCAAGGTGCTATGAAATTTGATCAAAAATCCAATATTTCATGAAAGGAAAAATCACATTAAAGCTCAATGTCATTTTATTTGATAATAATTTTAGAATCACTAGATATATCTCAAATACATTTCCACCAGATATCAACTTGCAGATATTTGTACAAAGACACTTGGATGTGTAAAATTTGAACTATTTCACACTTATATTTTTATACCAAATAATGTAATAAGGCAGGATGTTAGATAATGATTACATTATTTTAAAAATAATTTGAAGAAGAAGAAATACAAAGAGACATTGGTTTCTAAAGCACTAAGAGTCTCCTAGAATATCAAGATATATATATATATATAGGTTAAATGAAGATTGGTCTCTTTTCTTTATACTTATTTTGTGGATAAATCCATCAACATATGAGAAACAAAAGTGCAATGATGAACCTTCTTCTATTTCCTGAATGATCTAAGTAATCTCTAGGTCAGAAAGCCAATCCTCCCTGAGTTGGAAAAAGCATTGTGGAAGTAGACTATAGAGGGAATTGACAACAACAACATCCTCATATTTATGAGATAAAGTATCAACCACCACATTCTCCTTTCCTTATATTCAATGACAAAATCATACCCCAAGAGCTTGGTCATTCATTTATTTTGTTGAGGGCATGAGAGATGTTGCTCTAATAAATGCTTAAGGTTACTAAGGTAAGTCTTGATGATGAAGTTATACCCCAAAAAATAAGGCCTTCATTTCTCTATAACATGCAAAATAGCTAGCATTTCCTTCTCATAAGTGGACCATCCTATATTCTTGTCCAAAGATTGCTTACTTTCAAAGGCTAGTGGGTGTCCATATTGCACCAAAGTAGCTCCAATACCTATGTTGGAAGTATCACACTCAATTACAAAAGGTTTAGAAAGCCATGGTATTTAGGAAGAAAGAAGATACTAGTCAAAACTATTAATATTAGGGGGAGTATTATGATGCTTATTATGATTTATAGATTGGTGCTTCTTTCTACTCATAGACATCCTTTGAATGATCAATGTGATGTAGTTGACTATTGACTTGTGACCAACCAATAATGGTAGCAAATTTCTTCATACATTAAAATCAATTGCAAAACCTAAAAATACTTTGAATGATAATAAAAATATTATGAAAATACCTTTCCCTTTGATAAGCTTGAAGAGATGATCACAAATATATAGGTCTTTGTAAGGGTGCCAACACACTTGCCTTTCAAAAAAGTATTATTAAAAATACCTCTTGTTTTGATCATCTCAAAGAGACATTTGCAATTGGTTATGTATCTCACAACGGTTTGGTGATATTTGATACTCTTATATAATCAGGTTTGGTAAAATGAAGTAATAACAGTGAACTCATAATATTCTCAAGGAGAATTGGACTAGAAGATGGGCCAAAAAATTAATTTATAAAAAAATGAATAGGAAATAAGTATTTGACATCAACCTTTTTCAAGTATTCCAAGGGCATCATATAGGGATTCCCTTTATCCCCATATCTTTACATCCTGCTAATAGAGACTCTAGGGAGATCTCTCAACAAGCTAAGAAGGGACCAAAAGATCATAGATATTAAGGTAGTTGCAGGATACAGACAAGTTACTCATGCTCAGTTCACTAATGACTCCATTCTTATGGGAGAAGCATCAATAAAAATGTGATGTAGATCAATGAATGCTTAAATGGGTTCACACAAGCCATTAGAGCATTATAATTAACACAAAATTCAAATTTTCCCCCAAACACCTCAAAAGTTGAAAACATAAGCTTCAGTTTAATCCTTGGATTCAAAAAATAAAAAGAACAATAATTCAGGTATCTTAGAGTCCCAAAGGGTTTCTACCTAAAGCGTGAGGATATATGGAATCCAATGCTGGAAAAAATGACAGAGAATTTAGAATGACAGTAATGGTTGGTTGAGTCTGGCAGACAAAATAGTGTTGATTAAATCCATTCTATCCACTCTTCCAATATATCAACTTCTTGTTTATCATGCTCCCAAAAGCATTGTTAATATGATTGATGGTATAATCAGAAACTTCCTATGGCAAGGAGGAAGGCAAACAAAAAGAAAAAAAATCCATTTAGTAAATTGAGATATGATCACCAAAGTTAAAGAGCATGGTGGCTTAAGAATCAAAAAATAAAAAATGTAAGCAGCACCCTAGGTGCCAAGCTCTTGTGGAACATGCTAAAGCCACCCCAAGATCCTTGGAAGAAGATATTGATCAAAAAATACATAAATAACTCTACAAGCATGCAGTTATTAAGAAATATAGAAAACCAACCAGGTGCATCGTTAATATGGAAGCATATAGTTGAGGCCAAGGCAATAATTGTAGAAAAAATCTCTTGGATCCCTAGAGATGGCAACAAGATAAACTTGTGGAAATATTTTATCCTTGGCAATCCTTCATTACAAGAAATATGTAACCCTAATCTCCAAAACCAACTGCAAATTTTGGGAATTGAGAAGCTTAGTGACCTTATAGAATGGTTAGAAGAGGAACCTACTTAGAAATATCCTCCTCTCCTTATGTATCTCCAAGATGAATGGGATTGTTTCAAGAGGTAAAATAATGGTATAAGACCCATCTAGAGGTATCTATCAAATCAACTTATATAAGGGGATATAAGAAATATGAGTATATAGATAAACTTGAAGTTCACTCCCAACTAGTTGGAACAATCAACAAACAGTTATCCCTAGTTTGGAAAAAGAGGATTCCACCTAAGCTGCAAGTCTTCACTTGGCTAGTGCAGTAGAACAAAATATTAATAGGGGATAACTTGCAAAAGAGGAACATAGTGGGGCCTCATGTCTACCCAAGGTGTTTAAGGAAGAGTGAGACCATCAATCACATCCTATTTGAATATCCAAAAGTGATAGCTATCTTGTTGGATATTACTAACATATTTGATTCGGTCTTTTTAGGGAGATTAAACATTGAAAGTTGTTTAAACCATTGGAGTGAAAATTATAGAGGAGGCCTCAACAAAAAGCCTTTAATGAAATTTATATGGGAATCAATCCCACACACTATAATTTGGCACATTTGGTTGGATGAAAACCAATGGATCTTTGAAGAGAAAGGAAATAAAATAGGTGCAATAATAGAGAGAAGCATTTGGGATATCACAAGTAATGTCAAAGCAAATTTTACTCAGAAGAAAAATCAAGAAGACTTGACACCAAAAGAGTGTCATATGATTAAAATTCATGATCTCCATGCATTCTTGGCAATAAGGTGTCACCTTGTTAGCTTGGAAGCTCCTATCATCCACTATCCTACAATGTTCTTTGATGAAGCATCAAAGTCCAATCCGAGATAAGCAACAATAAGAGGACTGATCCTTACAGGCCCAAGGAAGGTGCTAATTAAATTCAAAATCAATTTGAGAATCACATCCAACAACGTGGTTGAAATACTTGGATGTGAGATGGGGATGAGGCTTGTTGTGACAGAGGGAATTAGACACTTGTCGGTGTATGGAGATTCAAAACTGGTCATGACAGCACTCTCCAAAAATAAAGATCTTCAATCTTTACAATTGAGGATTGTCCAAGACAAGATCAGGTGTTGGGAAAAATATTACTAACATCAAATATTTCCACATCAAGCAAAAATTTAATAAGGATGCAGATGCCCTGGCTAATGAGGCAATTAACATCGCTCATCTCTAGTGTAGAGTCACAAAGATTAAAAAAAAAAAAAAAAAATGAGAGTTGCCTATCATGGAGCAAAGAACTGCTCTAATGTCTAATGCTCCCTCTTTGCATGCTCTGTTTGCTTTGTCTTCTTCCTATTTTTTGTTTGCTTCTGATGCTTAGTGTTGCTGCTCTTAGTATGTTACGTAGTCATTTTGTTATGGTTCTTGTCAGGCATCCTTGCTTGCTACTATATTTGTTCTATACTCAACTCTAGCTTCGGCTTCCTTGCCTGGTAGGAGAATTTGCTTCTATTTTCATAATTATTGATACAACTCTCTTAGAAAAAATACTTGACGAAGGTTTTGAAATGGTTTGTGTATTCGTTTGCTACAAATTCCCACCTTAAAAGTAGTCGATATTAAAACTCTAAGACCACTTATTATGAAACAACTTTAAAAAATATAACAATAATAATGATAACAATAATTCAAATCCAAACCCAGGTGTTGTAGGTGAGTTGGAGAGGAGAGGGCAATCCTCCAAGGGAGGTCCCAGGTTCAAATATCCACCCTACCAAAAATCTCAATTGGGTATCCAAAATCCAATTGATAATGTTGGTGCGGGCAAGGTCGGGTGCGACTCCCGGGTGACTTTGATGGTGTAGAACCCCCTGTTCGTGGTCTCTCAGACCAAGGCGGCCTTGCAAGGGGTTTTTCGATTAAAAAAATAAAAAAATTCAAATCCAATTGTCAAAAAATCAAACATACAATAGTTAAATCTCATATTCAAAATAATGGAAATCCTTAGTCACTTAGAAATGATAAAAGAACAAAGTCTCATAACCACTTAAAAAGGACAAAGTCATACATACATACATACATACATACATACATACATATATATATATATATATATATATATATATATAAAATGCTATTAAAATTCAAATATAAAAAATAATTCTAATTACCACTTAACTCTTCCTATTTATAAACAAAATCAACCATTAATCCTAACTCTAAACCTCCACTATCTAAACCTAAAATCTAAACTAATAAAGATAAAAATAGCTAACATAACTATATTAAAAATAACATGATTAAAGTTTTTTTTTAACCCATTAAAAAGCTCATAAAATATAAAATCACAATTCAATCATAGGATACAATTGCAATTCAAATTTAAATTAATCGTTAATCTATCATACGTTGAAGTGTAAATATTTTTTTTAATTTTTTTTATTATTATATAGGGGAGTTGGTTACAGTTATTATTTTTAGTAACTGGTCACCGTATAGTTCAAATTACATGGACTATTCCCAACGAACCTACCTGTCTCGTTCTTGTTGATCCGGTGTGAATGACGGTCATCAATCATCGGGGTTCATACTTTCGTCGATCTAGCGGCACTCAGAGGATTTGGAGCAGACTACTACCTTTACAAAAGGTTGGCTTCCCCCAAGTATAAACCGAAATATCTTCTTGATAAGCGTCCAACCATGCTTACCAAACCACAGTCGAAATATAAATATCACCAAACCCACTCTCTGCTTACAATACTTAAAATTGTCACTAAGAAAGTAAGATATAAGTAAAATATGACACCTTTAATTATATAGTAATAAAATTAAATAAACCAATTCACAGAGTAGAAACATACGCTTTCCATAAACTTTCTAATAAAGTTTATATAGTAATAAACAATTCACGTGCTTTTTTTTTTTGTTAATTCATAAGGTGACAATCAAGTTTTAGCATGAAAAAAAAAATCAAGATTTTGTAATTTGAATTCTATACTATCATTTACTACAAATAATTGTTGTAATCAACTCTATATAAGTGGAAAAAAAAATTTGAACTGATTGTAATAATCTAATCACTACTGTTGAGTTCATCAAGTAGAACGCGTGGTATCGTACAAGTAGGAAGTCAGTTGTTGAACCTCCCTAGAAGACTTGACATTACGAGAGTCCCTACTTAAATTATATATAAAAAATGCTTTTAATATTCTATCATGAGAAGTTGCTAAACAAATTGTTCCCGAGATTTCTTAATGGAAGCTTCTTGTCCCTTCGATTTGGGTATATCCATATTAAAAAGACATTCCTTAATAAAACACAGGAAGGAATTTGCTAATCATTATAAGATAAAAGGGATAAGGAATATTTAAATCTACGCTGGCCAACTAGTACACTTATTCCACCAAGAAGGTTGGACTTTATATTTATATAGATAGATATAGATATGTGGGGATAAGGAATATTTAAATCTCCGGATGGCCAACTAGTACACTAATTCCACCAAGAAGGTTGGACTTTATATATATAGATATGTGGGGATGGTAGTCCTAATAATACCTGCATACTTCTCACATGAAAGGTAGCGATTTTGACGTACATGGCTCCTAAAAGTTATCGGATTTGTATTGAACGTAGCCATGTGGCTTGGTTTAAAAACCAAAAGAGAAGATTTGTTTTGGTTGTCCTATCTCGATTAGGAGATCCCATTCCCTAACTCTCAACTTTTTAGCAATGCACATGATCGTATGGAGCCCATACACTGCAAGCTCCCAATCATTTTCATCCAAAAGTTTTTTTGGTGGGGACCTCGACCTAGGCCTAGAGCCAGACCTGGAGTTAAAACTAGGCCCTTTGATGGATCTGTGTCTCTTGTCAAATCTCTTTCTCTCTCAAGGTTGAACCTACTTTTTGACATTCAAAATGAATTCTCCTTCACGAATAAAAATAATAATAAATAATAAAGCACAGGTCATTGACCGCTTAAAAGCAACGGACAGCGAGACACTTTCTAAAAATGTTATTTTTATAAAATATTTTTGATCAATAAATATATAGCTCTTAATGAATCGCTAGTTATATTCTTTTCGGAAGAGAAAGAACACGCACGGTTGTTTCGGGTGTGGACCATAAACGTTTAGGATTAAGTACCGACGAGAATGAGGTGGGGCTCCGGCTCCTCTTGCTATCCCTTCGACGCATTTTTTTTTAACGTTTAGGTTTAAGTACCGACGAAAATGAGGTGGGGCTCGGGCTCCTCTTGCTATCCCTTCGACGCATTTTTTTTTTAATTAGAGGGTTTTAAAATGGTAAGGTAAAGATCTTAAAGATTAAGTGGATTGGTAGTTGTTTATTTGTTAAGTAGTTTGGATTTTTAGATTTCTTTCAGGTGATCCAAATTCGAACCACCATGAGGTGTGGTGTGTACGTGTGTGTGTGAGCTTGTGTACTAAAAAAAATAGTTTGATTTAAATCCGTTGAGTGTGTGCCATACAGATGACCGACAGTATGAAATTCGAGCGACCAGCAGTCCCCCTCAGTACAAAATTCGAGCGACCGGTAGTCCCCCCTCACACCGGATCATCAACGAGGTGGTATAGGCTTGTTGAAAGCAGCCCATTGTTGGTGGTATAGGCTTGTTGAGAGCAGCCCATGTGATTTTAACCCTGCACTTGAGAGCAGCGCATGTGATTTTAACCCTGCACTTGATAGAGGATATAACCAACTCTCTACATATAAAAAATAAAAAATGTTAAGGTAAAGCACACAGGTTTTTATAAGGGATTTCAGTCTTTTGGGTTTGAATTTTGGTTTCTTCGAGATTTGGTTTCCTCCATAAAAATTCAAGCTACCGAGATTTTTCTGATGAAAACCTAAATACGACTACTTTATATCTGAAGACACCGAGGTTTGACCTTGTGTTTTCTGATGAAAACTTAAATACGACTACTTTATATCTGAAGACACCGAGGTTTGACCTTGGGTTTTCTGATGAAAACCTAAATACGACTATTTTTTTTTTTTTTTTTTAAGCGAAACTTCTTGCGGGGCCACCTTGGTTTGAGAGATCACGAACAGGGTTTCTACACCGTTAAAGTCACCCGGGAGTTGCACCCGACTCTGCCCACACCAACATTATCAATTGGATTTTGGATATCCAATTCAGCTTTTTGGTAGGGTGGAGAATTGAACCTGGGACCTCTCTTGGAGGATTTCCCTCTCCTCTCCAACTCACCTACAACACCTAGGTATACGACTACTTTATATCTCAAGACTTTTACCGATATTTTTTAATTACGTAATAGTATAAGACCCAGATTCAAACCGATATTTTTTAATTTCATATTAATATGAGATCCAATTTTAAACAACCACTACACAAGAAACCCACGTTTTACCCTAAAAATTTTAACCAAAAAGCCAGCTGATAGCGGTTAAATACTTGTTGGTAGGCTGCCTCATCTCAATTAGGTACCTAAATAAGTGTGTCTTGTTAACTTCGTCTTTACCCTAAGGTTTAAAGACAACAACAAAAATTTAATAATAGTTCCCGTGGGACACCCATGTGATTACGGCTTTGGGTTTTCTTTTGAGAGATCTAAATTCAAACCACCGTGGAGTGTGGTTAGGGTTTTAGGTTTTCTTTCAAGAAATCCAAGTTCAAACCATCCTAAAGTATGTACTATGTATGAATTTGTGCACCAAAAAATAATAATACTTAATAAAATCTTATTGCATGACATTAACATTAAACTGCTAATCCAATTATCATTTCTATTAAATTTTAATTATATAATGTGTATGAATGAATTTATATAAAAATAAAAATAAATAAATAATAAAATCTTCTTGCATGGCATTAGCATTGGCATTAAACTGCTAATCCAATTATCATTTCTATTAGATTTAATTATTTAATGAGTGTTGTAGCGGTTTAGTTCCTCACGGAGGACATGATGAAATGAAATCTAATATCTTTTTGAAGAAAAAATAGGCATAGAGATAACGGTTATCGTGCATTGTTTCTTGATTTCAAGAAATGGGAGTTCCACACGTCTAATAGTATAATGTGAAATAAACACTGTTTTGGATTAGAATAGACACAAATATTGATTGGAATTTATATTTAATTTCATAAACGAATAAGAATAAGACCAATTCATCTATTTAAAATTTATATAAAAATGAAAGAAAAAAAATGTACCAGCATACGTAATTTTTTTTAAAATTTATATATTATTTATAAATAAGAATTATAAGACTCCAATATAATGAATGAAGTAATGAAATAAATTTATATTAATACTAAAACTTAATTATATAAATGAGTTTTTAAAAGGGATATTGTAATGGTAAAAGATATTGGGCTCTCCTAGCGAAGACCCAAGTTCAATTCATGAGAAAGAGCTCTAATGTGCCCTCACTTTTCAACCTTTTAAAAAAAGAATTACATAAATAAGTTTAACTTAAGCCAATATAATAATAGTGTTTAAGGTTATTTACAAGGTAAATTTAACCATGATAAGGTTAACCTCAACCGATAGGACTTATATAATAAAATATTATAATAAATCAAACACAATAATACAATGTTTGCCCTTAGGTCAATACAAGATTCTATCATACAATGTTGGCCTTGGTCATAATATCACACTTTCAACATTCCTTCATAATTTGAACTAAGGGGCTAAAGAGAGAAGACGTTAGTAACAATAATAGCACCTAAGGGCTAGGTGGATTGGTAAGTGCTTGTCTAGTCAGGCATTTACCAAGAAGACGCCCAGGTTTAAACCTTGGGGGTAGCTTGTTTGCAAAGGTAGTAGTTTGATTTGAATCCTCTGAGTGCGCACCAGACCGACGATGACGGTACGAATCTCGAGCTATTGGTGGCCCCCTTCACGTCGAAGCGTGGGATAGGTTTGGTGGAAGCAGCCCTTGTGGTTTGAACCCTGCACTTGTCAGTTACTAAAAATAGTGTGGTTGTGACCAACTCTCCTATGTATCCGAAAAAAATAATAATATTTTCCCTTCTCATAGCAGATGCTTTATTGGGGCTCTGCATTTGAGGTAGACTCATCTAAATCCCCCTCATCATCTAAATTTTTTTGCTACAATAATATCTTTGCATAAGAATCTTCTTAGGTTAGACCATAGTCATCACTATCACGATCAAATACTCTTGCACATATCCAAATAACACTTTTGCTAAGACTCCAAATGATGAAGAGAAGTCAAGATTACCACCTTTGAAGAGAAGTTGTTTTGATCTTCTATAGTTGCATAAGGTGGGACTTGAAGGCATATATTTTCCTTTTTACTATATATTACCTTAATTGGAAACTTCAACTTGCCCTTAGGCCACCTAATTTTCATCACCACAAGAGGCTTTGCATGAACCTGTTTACAAAAAGAGCTATTACAAACTTCCAAAAATACCTAAACAAGAAATAAGGAAGAGATCATGAATGATTAGATCTCCATGATTAAGTTGAATCAACAACATAAAGGAGGAAGAGAGATTAACCAAAGCACATTCTAAATCCTTTTCTTGTATGCCTCCAAAAGACTCAAAATTAGTTGCAACTATTACAAATTCAACTACATCTCCCATAAAAGTAGACCAAAGAATTTAATTGCATTAAAAATGATAACTTTACTCTTTCAAAATAGGAAAATAGGGCTTGATGACTCTTTTGCACAATTTAATCCTTAACACTAGAATAGGCCCATAAATTAATGACACTAATGCATAAAACTAAAAAAAAAAAGTGATTTGAAAAAAAAGGCTCAAAAGGCTTTTGTATGAAAAAGTTATAGCCTCTAAAAAAATTGTCGAAATAGCCCTAAAAATTACAAAAATTAACCTCATAGACTTTAGAAAAGCAACATTTTGCTAATTTGTATGTGTGTACCACTTATGTCTAGCCACTTGTGCACCATTGGACTATTTGACTGGTTGTCATTTTTAGACATGATATTCTCCAATTGGCTAGAGGGATAAAATATGTAAAAAATATTATGTGGTATGCAAGGGTGCCATGTTAATCACCATATCGATAAGAGACCTGCCTTTTCCTTTGAAACTTCCAAAAGGATAGATTCAAACTTGGGTTGGCTGGGAGATAAGACTTTTATGCTAACCACTATGCCACTCTTGGATTGAGGAAAAATGACATTTTCCTTTTTGGAAGCAAGATCCTTCTTGTCTCTAGCAAAAACAAGATCGTATTGTAGGGATTTGAATGTGTGTCCTCTAATCCCAAAAACCATGTGTTGGCTAATAAAGACAACTTGACTATTTTGCTAAGGTCAAAAATACCTCTCTAAAGACCATTAATCAAACCAAAGTAAGTAGATTGTAAAAATAGATAATTTTGTGATTTGAACACATCTCCTATGCAATCGATAAACACATCCTAGTTAGCCAATTAGTCATCATTGTTGATAGATTCAAGATTTAATAAAGGTAACTCTCACTTGGTTCTTATTTTCCAAAAAGAAGAAAATATGCATTTCCTAGCTTAAACCTGCAACCTCTTTGTTCCTACATCCTAGCATGCACCACTCTTTTCAGGTTAGCACCTTTTACAAAAGGGATGGGGTGTGTTTGATTTCCATTATCTGCCTTGTAGAGTGTCACAAAACTTACAAAAACAAAGCAAATACATGAAAATTCAAACATTTAAATTCAAAATTTGGTGTTAATATCTCCCTTTAAACACCATAGCATTTTTGAAAAGTAGGATACTAGTGCATGGTTGAATCCAAAATATCAAATCTTCCAAAATGGCCAAAAAAAAGTGGTGAAGAGATAAATTCTCTTAAAAAATAAAAGGAATTATGAATGAGAGAGCATGGAACAAAAAACCTTCTTTAATTCTTATGCCAAAAATGTTTATGAAGTTTTGAAGAAGAGTTTGCTCTAGAACTCCGAAGAGGAATTGGAGATTTCAAGTGAACTTTTTGCGTGACCAAGCAATTCTAATCCATATATGCTCTAATACCATATTGGAATTCACACTTATTTCTAGAAATAAAAATAAGAAATCCATCCAATCAAATCAGAAAGCATAAAAAAGGATGAAATAAAGAAATATTTAGTGGGCATCAATAGGCATCATAAATATTCACTACGTTATTCATCGATAAGAATCACAACATTCCATAGACAACAAATTTATAGAAATGGACAATTACGGACCTGAGATGGATAGCGGGAAAGGTAGCGATCGAGCGGCGGATGGAGAGCGACCGAGAGGATACAGTAGAAAGGAGGCAGGACGGTTAGGCGAGAGTCCAAGATGGGCCAGTCATGGCACGGTTGATGGAGTAGTGGCTGATGCATCAGGGACCCAGGCGGATGGGTCAGACAGGCATGGAAAAGACCCTCCTAAAAGGGAGGGACAAAAGGGCAGGCTAAACCTAAACCAAATATGGTCCTACGCTTAGGTCTAGAGGCCATGATCTTCAACAAAGCAACCCTCCCAGGAACTGCTTCCTTGTGGAATAAACCTGGTAATCCCTAAAGACCTAATGGATAGCTACATGGAGCTTGAGTGTTTCACTCTTATTGGCAAGTTTGTAGGAGGAAGACCAGACATGGAGACCATCCGAAAATGGGCATTTTCCAAGTGGAAAACCAGCGAAAACATGGAAATCATTGCTCTCGCTCGAGGTTTCTTCGCCATCAGAATCAATACTCAGGAGGACTACTGCAACATCTTAGCTGGGGGACCATGGTTCCTTGGACGCAGGAGCCTCTTTCTCCAAAAGTGGGGGGATGATTTTAACCCTGAAACTCAAAACATAAATGTAGCTCCTCTATGGGTTCGGTTGCCAAACCTCCCTTTCTAGTTCTGGCATGAGGATGTCATTCGAGGGATAGCCCACTCCATAGGTGAGCTCATTGCCATCAATCCTTCCACCAAAGTCCGATCCAGGATGGTCCATGCCCTCTTCTATGTCTTCGCTAACTTGGAAACAAAGCTACCCTCCTTCATCAATTTGTACAGAGGATCCCATATGGTTAGAAGGCAGCCCATCGAGTATGAAAACAAGCCTACATTTTGTACTCACTGTTGCACCCAAGGTCATCTACCAAATCAGTGCCCTGGGTTGAGGACCCAAAACCAAAAGGCGACAAGTCCAACCAAGGGTATGCAGAGGAACCAGGGTATCCCCCCTCTCAACAAGGAATCGATGGTAGACCCGAAACACATCTTGCGCAATCCTACTCATCGAGCACCTTAAGAGGTTGGCCAGAGTGCCACTATAGAAAAAGGTAAGCAAACCAGTGAGCAAGGAGAAGGATTCCTGCCAGGACAAAAGGAGTAGGAGGCACTCCCAAAATCTCTAGTTCTCACTAGTACTAACATAGAGGATCCAACAGCCCAGGTACAGCCCCCTCCCAAAATTGTTTTTCCAAATTCTTATATGGATGAATACCTGGTGAGCAATAAAAAATCCCAAAATTGCTCGAATAGGGGAGAGGCACCCCTTTCTCCTTCATCTGAAAAAGAAGGCCCATCTCTCTCGGGAAGGATCATCCCCAGGAACACCAGGAGCAAGAAACAGGCAATAGACTATGGCAATGAAAGGAAAATAGGGAGACCCTCTGACAATGAGAAAAGAAACAAGGAAACAATGGAGGATATCATAACTGGGACCCAGTCGATGCTTTTCTCTGATGAGTCTTACAACGACAAGCAAGGAACCAAACCCCCCTTCCAACTGGTGAAGGGAGGCAGGAAAAATCATAAACCCTTGATATGAAGGTCCTATCATGGAACGTGAGGAGCCTAAATGAGGCAGCCAAGCAGAGGTTGGTGGCTAACCTAATGAAAAGGATCAATCCTTCCATCTTCATTATGCAAGAAACCAAAATCGATGAATTATTTTCTCGAAAGGTTGCCAAGGCCATTTGGGAAAATGGAGAGTGCCTTATCAATCCTGCTCAAGGCATGTCGAGGGGCTTATGTATCTTTGGAACCCCACCCTGGTCGAAGGAAGGATTCTATCATCCTTGAATAGAATCCTAAACATTTTATTTCATTCCAAGACCAGTAAGCAGTCTTCGATTCTATCAAATATTTACGCCCCAAACTCACCCATTGAGCAGGTCGCAATGTGGGAAACAGTAACTCAAATGAGGATCACCTTTAACACTTTTCCTTGGATCTTAGCAGGGGACTTCAACAATACTTTGCATCCATCTAAAAAGAGAGGAGGCAACGACTCTTACAACAAAATCATGGAGGATTTCAAAGGGTTTGTCAATACCAATGAGCTCATGGATGTTTAGCTCAAAGGATCCTCTTTTACTTGGAGCAACAGGAGGATTGATAGCGGACTCATCCAGGTGAAGTTGGATAGGTTCCTAATTTCTCAAGAAGCTATCCCATGGTTTGGCGATGCCACTCTATTGGCCTTACCTCGGATCGGATCTGACCACAATACCATCCTCCTTGAATCTGGTAGGCCTCCCTCCTTCAAAACTCCTTTTTATTTCGAAGCCATGTGGACCCAACACAATGATTTCAAAAATCAAGTGTCCTCTTGGTGGCATCAAAATTTCAGAGGGTCTGCCATTTCTCAATTGGCTTAGAAGCTGAATATGATCAAAGAAAATCTGAAAATCTAGAATAGGGAGGTCTTTGGCAACCTTTTTGCCAATAAGAAATCTATTACTAAGAAACTTTAGGAGATAGAAAGGAGAATCGAAGTAGGGGATCACAACAACCCCACTAGGGAGGAGGAAAGGAACCTCCTAGAAGAATTCCATAATATCTTGGCTAGAGAGGAAACCTTCTGGAGGCAAAATTCAAGAGACCTATGGGTCAAGGAAGGCGATGCCAATACAAGGTTCTTTCATGCCTCCACCATGTGACACAGAGCATCCAACAATATCAGGGAGATCATGTGCAACAACGGATCATATTCCACTGACATTATGGAGATCAGGACCGAAGCAGTGTCTTTCTTACATAACCTCTTGGAAAGTGCCTCAGAGAGTGACAGTCAAGCTCAGGATACGCTTCTTGCTAATATCCCCTGCATCGTTCCTCAGGAATTGAACTCCAGACTGGTGGATCCCTTCACCCGTGATGAAGTTAAAGGGGCCTTGTTTTCAATGCAACCCGATAAAGCCCCTGGACCTAATGGTTTCTCTCCAAGTTTCTTCCAAACTATGTGGGATGTGGTGGGAAATGATGTATGTAAGGCTATTAGAGAAATTTGGGAAACCAAAGTCATCCCTCATAGTTTAAATTCCACTTTCTTAGACCTCATCCTGAAAGTTTCTGCTTGCAAATCCATCTCTGATTATATGCCCATCAACCTTTGCAATGTCATCTACTAAGTTTTGACCAAGGTTATGGTCAATAGGCTAAAGGCCATACTTCCTCTCATCATTGATCAATCCCAAGGCAACTCGATAAAAATGAGGAACATCCTGTATGGGGTCATCTTGATCCATGAAACCCTGCATTCGGTCTCAATGTCTAAGAAGGCTACCCTATTTCTTAAGTTGGATATGAACAAAGCCTTCGATAAGGTTGACAAATGTTTCCTCCATAATATCCTTCTAAAGTTCAGCTTCCACCCCCTATGGGTCGATCTCATCCAAGGCTGCATTTCCTCTTCCTAGTTCTCGGTCCTAGTCAATGGCTCTCCCATCAAGTTCTTTCAAAGCTCAAGAGGTTTATGCCAAGGGGATCCTCTGTCCCCCATACTTTTCATTATCCTTGCAGAAGTGTTGGGAAGAGCTCTCAAGGACAGCAAACATCGAAATAATGTGACAGATATCCTCCCTACCTCAGATATTTATGCGATCACCCATTAGTATTTTATGGATGACACGCTTCTATCCACCATCACATCAGTAGCTCAAGATAAATCCATCAAATCAATTCTTGGACTCTATGAGAAGGCTATCGAACAAAAATTAAATTACATCAAAAGCAAGATCTTTTTCATCAACACCTCGGCCAGGCATCAAGTTCAGATTGCAAGGATCTTGGGTTGCTCTATTGACTACCTTCCCACCACCTATCTTGGCCTCCCTATTTTTTGTGGGCATGCAAAGGAAGGGATGTGGAATATGGTGATTGAGAGGATCCACAAAAATTTGGCATCATGGAAAGGCAAGCTCCTATCCCAAGTTGCCAAGGTAACCCTTACCATGGCATACCTCCAAGGGATTTTGACCTTCTTCATGTCTGTTTTCAGATTTTTTGCCTCAGTTCTTCTCAAGATCGAGGAGGCTCAACAGAATTTTCTTTGGTCAGGCAATGAAAATAAGTCCAGGATTCCTTTGGTAGCCTGGGACAAAGTGTGTAGAAGCAAAAAATCAAGGTGGATTAGGGCTCAGAAGAATGGCCATGATGAACCTAGCACTCATTGCCAAACACACTTGGAGGATCCTAGTCGAAGAACCGGTTTAATGGGTTAGGATTGTCAGGAGGAAATACCTCAAAAACACTCCCCTTCTTGAGGGTGGAATTCCCACTTGGGGGTTTGATTTTTGGAAATTCATTGGTCAATATAGACAGTTGATCCAAAATGGCATTAGGTGGATCCTTGGGGATGGTCAAAGTATAGACTTTTGTAAGGACAGGTGGGCCCTAGAGGATCCTTTGTCAGAACAGACCGGGCTGGTTCAACTTAAAATTTTCTTGGATAACAATGTTGGGCAGAAGGTGGCTAATTTCATTGAATGGAGAAATGGCTCCCTATAGTGGAAAGTCATCAACGTAGAAGGGCTAGAGATGGAGGCCAGTTGCCTATCCTCCATCCTCAAGGACATCACCATCCCCATTGGTAGAGGACCAAATCGATTGATTTGGAGGGGGATCGATGACGAGGACTTCTCTATCAAATATGCCTATGGTTTTCAATGCAAAGGGTTAAATTTAGACTTTCCTTACAACGTGGTCTGGAGGAAAGGAGTGATCCCAAAGGTAAATTTATTTTCTTGGATTTCTTTTTAGAACAAAGCCCTCACTATTGACAATCTTCACAAGAGGGGTTTGATTTGGCCAATAGATGCTACTTGTAAGAGTCTGCTTGTGAGTCCTTTGACCATCTCTTCCTGCACTATGGCTACATTGGGTCGGTCCTTGGTGCCATCCTCTCCACCTTCCACATCCAATGGGTCCCCCATGACCATCAAGGAGGCTTTCTTCCAATGGATCAATCCCTTTAAAAACCCTAAGCTTTATTTCCTGTGGAATGCTTACTTCCACCAATTTTTGTGGTAGGTATGGTTGGAACGCAATGGTCAAGTCTTCGATCACCCCCCTAGGGATCATATCTTAGTCGCTCATAGGACCATCACATTTGCCATTGAGAATGCCAATCTTATCCGTAGCCCTTGACCCAAACATATGTTTGAAGAAGGATTGTTCAAATCCTTGAAGCTATCCAGGGAGAGCAAGGAGGGGGAGGATCAGTGGGTCTCCAGGAAGAACTTCAGGTAGGTCAGGCCTCCTCATGGGTGGTTGAAGCTAAATTTTTATGGGGTGTATTGTGGCAACCCAATGGGAGCCGCTGCGGGGGAGTCAATTCGAGATCACAATGGAAAGCTTTATATGGATTTCTGTGAAAACTTAGGGCATCAAACCAATCACGTCATAGAGGCTAGAGGACTGCTAAGAGAACTTGAGCTCATGACATAGGATCCCCACCCCTTGGTTGTTGAAGGGGGCTCTTTGAACATCATCAACTACATGATGACTTCCAAGGATCCGGTGTAGAAGGTTTACAATATCATCATTGAGGCCAGGAGCATCCTACTTTGGAGGAACCAAGTCCAGATCAAGCATACCTATAGGGAGGGCAATGGTCTAGCTGATCACTTAGAAAACAAATGTTTAAAGTCCACATGTCTTGTGGTGTGGTGTCAGTGTTTCCTAGTGGACATTGAGAAGATCACCAGCCAGGACATTATTAATGTCTCCACATAAGCATGATGAAAGGACCGAGCCTAGGTGGACGGGTTTGGGGAGAGCCACGACACCTGTGCCATCGGGTCCAATTGGCACTTCTGTCATGATGGTTCATGGTAGGCATAACAAGAACAATCCTTTCCCAAAGGCCCTCAAAAGGTGGTCCAGCAAATCCCCGGTCCTGTCCCTCATACTTGGCAAAGTTTGAATACAGGTGGATGCTTTTTCATCTCCCCTACAAAGATTTGGACGGGTCCGACATGCCCAAGTGAAGATCACCATTGGACCTCTCCTGGGCCACCTTGAGAGGATGCTTTGACACACCTCTCTAGACACAACTACCAAAGGTGCCACTACCTTCGGCAACACATGGCACCTTCGGAGATTGCATGTCCACCTCATCATCAATCCTTATCACCACCCTGGATCTAACGCTATCTTTGGTAATGATGGCCCTCCCTACATGCATGTGAGGCTCATCTCCAAAGAAAATATATTTAATTTAGTGGTTTTTTGGGTGAGCCTTGTCTCTTTTAGTGTAAGGTGCCCCTTGGAGTGTGGTGCATAGTCATCTGGTTTCCATGTCCTAGCTCCTAACGTGTGTTTTATTCAATCTATGGATTCTCCTTACGTCGAGCCGACAGAGCTTTCCCTGTGTGACAAAGCCATGATGTTTATGAAGGCCAAGGGTATGCTCCCTTTCCTCCAAAAATTCCAAGGTCTTGAAGATGATATCACTCGTGCTTTTGTGGACTCCTGGAACTGGGGTGAGGTTGTGGTGAGGGGGCTAAATTTTAAAATCTCCATTGAGCTTCTAAGTGAGGCCACTGGGTTGCCGGTGGTACGTTGTAACATTAAACATGATCATCATAATTGGGAAGAGGAATTAGAGCAATTCCCAGACAAAGGACAAAACCTTGGGTGGGATAATTCGGCCCTCCTTCACTCTGCCCTCCCTAAACCTTGGAACCTTGTCATCATCCCTATCCTGCAGCATGTTACTTGCGATGATCCCGACAAGCCTCTACGTAGTTTCCACATCAATTTTGTAAACCATCTGAGGGATGCTAGGCAGGTCTGTATTCTCGACTATCTTGTCTACTCCCTTGGCCTCACTATCAAAAAGAGCAAGAAGTCATCTTACCATCCCATCCACTAGGGGTTAATGAGTGTCATATTATGCCATGTCACTGTGAATAATCCTCCGTCCTAGGTGGTCCATCCTATAACCACCCAAGACCCGGGTAGTCCTGTGTTTGTTCAAGAGGATGGGACTTCCAGACCTGTCCAAAGTAGCCCTCCTGAGGTGGATAATCCTACACCCTCCAAAGAATTTCCTGAAGCAAGCCATCCAAGAGAGGGCAGAGTGACACCCTGACCCCATCTTGGTCATCTCTACGACTCAAGAAGGTGAAGAAGGAGAAAGGGACTCCACCGTAATAAATCAACTCCAAAACTAAGAGTGAGGCAGAGGGGTTGTACCCCCAGTTCCTGTTAGACATGGCGGTCAACATCCTCTCCTCTACCAATGTAATGGTGAGGATCCTCAAGTGCTTTAAGGGGCGTGAGGCCCAGGAGGATCAGGAGGATCCGGACATGTAAGGGAGGTTCCTGGGACGTGATCCTTTTTGTCGTCTGGTGGTAGCGATCTATATAATGGATGCTTATGTGTTTTTTTATGTTTTTTTAGTTGTTTTGACCTCCATTGGGAGGGTTTGATGTAGCCCTCATGGGCATCACTATGGGTTTTTTTTTTTTTTTTAAGTTTTCATATGGTACCTAATGTATTAGCCCAAGGGGCTCCTTCTAATGGTAAAGGCTACGACCTCTCATGTTATAAGGTTTTGGGATCCTCTTAAAAAACCTGTTTTGTATATAAATTAATCTACTTATAAAAAAATAATAATCACAGCATTCTAATACAATGGATGGAGTGGTGGGGGTATTTATACGATACCAAAAATCCTATTACATAAATGAGTTTAACCTAAGATGACATAACAAGAGATATTACGATTAATTAGAAGTTTATAAGGTAGTTTTAACCATAAAAAGGTTAACCATGACCTATAGGGATTATGTAATAAAATATTACAATAAATTAAAAACAATTGTACAATGCTTTTCCTTAGGCCTATACAAGATTCCATCATATAATGACAACCTTAGTCATAGGTCAGATTACACTTTCGACGATTGCTTATAAATTGAACTAAGTGGTCAAGGGGAGAAGACATTAGTAACAATAATATATTTCCCCATAATGGATGCTTTAGTTGATCTCTACACTTGAGGTAAACTTATTTGAATCTAGGGTTATGCATAAGGGGTTGGACTCAAAATGTAATTGTAAAAATAACAAATCCTAATCAAAATCAAGGTGAATCATAGTGAATCCTAAGCAAATCAAATCAATCATCTTCACACCAAAATTTGGGGCATTTGAAGCCCTAAAAATTAAGGTCATATTTGGGGTAAATTTTGACCTATTAAATCACCTTATAACTTCATAAAAATACCACCATTATATCAAGCTCAAAAAGAGCTTTCCAATGAGTACAAATATGCCTATATTTGGATATATATTGTGGCAAATTGACCCTAAGAAAAAATTAGTCCTAAAAATTTTAGGCAAATGGGTTGACATCGAGGGTCCTCATATTCACCAATTTCTAATTTTAGAAATCCTAATATTCACCCAATTTGTGAATATTTGCCAATGTGCATAACCCTGTTTGAATCCCCATCATCATTTGAAATCCATTGTTGCAAAAATATCTATACACAATAATCTCCTTAGGTTAGAGGATAATCATAATTGCCACTATCAATTACCCCCATATATATACAAATAACACTTATATTAAGACTCTAAATGATGAACAGAAGTCAAGATTACCACCTCTAAAGAGAAGCTGCTTCAATATTCTATAGTTGCATAAGGTAGGACTTGAAGTCTCATATGCACAATAGAGGTGTTTAAGATTCTAATATTAAATATGATCTCAACAAAAAGATACTCCTCTTATTTATAGAATAAATCAACAATAAACCTAACCTTAATTCTCAAGGGTTGACTAACCTAATCTAGGGACTGAGCTAGCAATAATAAATATAATCAATGTGATGGAGTTTGAAGCCTTAATATTAATATAAAACTTAGAGGATAAATTCCACAGGATCAAATATAAGATAGCCACAATATAGTAAGATCAAGATAATGATGTAAGTAGAATAATATAAAATAATTAATATGTAAATCAAGGCTTATAATATATCAAATAACATTCATTAATAAACAATAATATGAATGTTAAATAGCCTAAATTATACATGAACAAAGCATGTAATAGAACTTACAATACTAATTGCTTAAATGTATGTAATATTTATTATTCCTCTTTCTATTACAAATATATCACTTGACTTTATACAATTGATAATTGTATGTTATGAATTATTTGATGATGCTCCTCCATGGAGTAATATATAGCCATAGTAAAATGACTCTTTTTCTACTTGACTATTCCTTTCCATATGCCAAGTCTCATGACTCTTGGCTTCTCTACTTGACACTTGCATACACATGACTCTATATTGTATGTACACCTAGACATGACTCTTTACTTAGCACTCTCTAATATAAAGATAATAATGCACACTTACATATAAGACACTTGTGCACATAAACTCACATTACACTTGCACACTTACTCACATGACACTTGTGCATTTCCTGCACATACACACTTACATAATACTTATGCATTTCTTGCACATTACAACATTACATAAAATATTACTCACACTCTAAACTAAGACTCACTCCTAATATAATATTTATAAGATGTACCATAAATTTACCATGGAGGTACATTAGCATATACCAAATAATGTAATATTCTCCAACACAATGTGGCTATATTAGAGTCATTACAAGGTTACCCCATAAAAATACTTTGTGATCAAACTTAGAAATGACTATAAAATACCCGTAGACTCTCATATTGCATCTTATTCTCAATAATCCTACCACTTGATGAGGAACTTCTAAATCTCATGAGACCACATATTACAAACCAATCATTATCAATTGTAATTATAGGTTTATTCATCTTAAAACATTTGCTTTAACTATTACAAAGACTTAAAAAATTAGTGATCCAATAGAAATCCTAAAAGTAGAATTCGCTTTAACAAAATAAACCAAAATTTTAAGTGTAATAAAAAATAATTAAAGCAAGGAATGCATTCATAAAAACCTGCAATTGAACAATAATGGAGGTCAAACAACTATCACTTTGTTTACATAACAATACAAGAAAAGGACTATAGAGCCAACCCCTTGATTGAGGTCTCTTGGCTTATTTATAGGTTACATCCTAAGACTTACAATGTAATATGTACAATCAGTTACAAGGACACTAAAAAAATAGCCTGGCTAACAAGTTTTAGAAGTTGAGGTCGATGTCTTAGATCTCATCATGCCTTTGAATTTGAATTCTTATGAAGCACACTCTATTAATATGCAACTGCTCTCTACAAGTGGATGAATGACTACAATGGATTTGCTATAGTTATCATTTTTATGTTTAGATGTCAGTAGGCTAGCTAGCTAGAAAGGACTGAGGTAGTTACAAAACCCTTTTAGAACCATCTTAACTTTAAACATCACTAGTTTGGATTTGAGCAATGAACGACTTTAGTTTTATGAATTTTACACAAAGTTAAGCTTAGAATCTAAGGTACTGATATTATCATTGAGGGAAGCTTGGCTTTTTGTTTTGTAGTTTTATGTTTCATGACTTTGAATGCTTGACTTGCATATTCTTGGGCTTTTTCTATTTTAGTTCTAATGTCACTGTTGAGGTGGGTCTGGCTTCATGCATCATAGTTTTGTGTAGTTAGCTCCTAGCATGTCTTCTTTGACTTCTATTGATGTCATTGTCCACATGATTTTGACCTTGTGCAATCATATTTTTATGCATTGAGGCTTTACATGTTATTGGAGTTGCATGACATCATGTTGATGTTATTACCAAGAGGGGCCTAGTTTTGTGCAATTGTTGCTTTAGAATTTTACTTTTAAGAAATTGATTTTGTGCATTGAATTTGCATGATATTGGGTTCTAGAATGGCTGTGTTGAGTCACTTCAAAAAAGAGCCTATATTTGTGCATTGCAACTTTGTAAAACTACTAAAATTGTGAAAACACTTAGTCAATTTCGTAAAAAAAAATAAAAATGCTTGACCTTTTGAATTACAAATGTGGTCATGAATTTGACCTACAGGTATCTAAGAAAAATTCCATCAAGGGTATGGTGATATAAGATATCACTAATGATGACTACCTACAAGCATGTTGCTTGAGGTTCTTATGCTCAATGTAGTTTAAACCATTAGGCTATGTGTGATTACTAAGGAAGTAAAATATGTCCTTGTACCCAAGATCAAGAGAAGCTTTTGCTTCTATGAAAAAGACTCCTAGAGGAATTTGGCTATACTCTAAGGTTGAAGGATCCTATATTTTCAAATGAAAATAATTGCTTGTTCATCATCCATCTCTAAGGAGATAATAATGTAGTCAAGGCCATCGCATTGACATGGAAGTTACAAAACCTAGGATAGCTTTAATGGTGGTTTTGTTAAAATAAGTCATTAGCTTAGTGGTGATGTATTTATATGTCTTGAGTATTTTATATTTAGTTTTGTAAATTTCATTGACCTAGTTAATCACAAGCTAAGAATATCAAAAGATAGAGAGGGTTCTAGCTTGAAGGGCTAATGTTGCACATAGACCTAAGATAAGGGCTTCATACTTTATGGTATCGTTGGTATAGGAAATATTAAGATTAAAGGACAAAGGGATAAGTTGCTATTTAGGAGTGACCAATATGACACCTTCCCTTGCTTATTTGACACATTGAATGACATTGATGTACAAAGTCCAAAAGTCATGTTTATATGCTTCTAGTCTAAATAATGACTCATTGGGAAATTCTATGGCTAATAAGGGGTGGCTATCTTCTAAAGATATAACTACTAATCGATTAGCTATAACTTGACCTTTCATAAAAAATTGGATGAAAAAATCAAGATTGAGTTCGTAAGTGTGATGACCCACTTAGTGGTTTTTTATGAGTGGTGAGGCATAGACATGAGATATCACAAGGGATCAACCCTCATGATGACAAAGGTTTTATGGATGAGCGTGTAGTGTCAAAGATTCTAGAAATCAAACACTATATATAGACATATCTTCTAAAGGGTATATTAGACTTCATAAATAACCAAAGTTCTATTAATATAGAAAATAGATCACTCTTTATGTTGATCATCGTATTGCACCAACATATTTGCTAAGGATGGGAAATGATCCACCTATAGATAGGGAAAACTACCGTGTATGATTCTTGGTTGTATCTATTAGGAGCTAAGGTGAACCACAAGGGTATGTTATAACTCTAAACTCAGTGTAAAAAGAGAAGGGTTCACCAAAAATGGTTTTATGATTCACTCCAAGTCTAGGGTGGAATGTGTTTTGATGTGTCAATTTAAACATGTACCTATGTTTAGCCTTTCTAAAACTACACTATAAAAAGAAAAAGAACAATGCAAGATATAAATGCAAGAAGACAAGAGCTAACCCTAAAATGATTCTTTACTTGAATGATTACTAACCCTAGGATTACAAAAAAAAGTCTTTGAGCAAGAGTCCAAGGGAAATGCACAAACAAGGTTAAAAATCTAGATGTACACTATATGCTTTTATTCTTTTCAAATGCCTAGAAATTTGATCAAATACTTTTCTTTACCTATGATATTTATTTCAAACAGGAATGAATAAAAAGCAATCAACGATTAACCTAAAGATTTACTAGGGCACTTATCTGATCTGATGATTATTCTAAGCTTTATATTACATCCAACAATATCCCATAGCTTCAATCACACAAAATAACTTCAAAAAACCCTTGAAAAATATTATCAATGTTGGGAGGCCTACTTAGGTCATTGTATGACTGCACTTGGAGGTGTAGCAGTCAAGCCCCCTAGGTGATTTTAGCTGACCTTTAGAGTACAAAAGTGAAAGTTGACCTTTTTCGAAGATGAACAAACATAATATCATGCAATAGAAAAATATGATGAACAAAATGCATATTGCATGATTATGATCTAAATATAACATAAAATGTAGATCTATTAGTGTAGGCAAAATTGCACCCTATATAGGGCAATCGCAATTTTGCTTCAGATGAAATTATACCCTATAATTACGAGGTACAATTTTGCAATAGAAGAAAAAATGCAGTAGAACAATGCAAATAAACTAATCATAGATGCAAATATATCAATATGTGAGATGCAAAATGAACAAAAACAACCTAGTGGTAGTAAAAAGTAGACAAAATAATGAAGAACTCCAAAGTAGTAGACTTCTCCTTAGGGATCCAACACTTATCCATTTAGGGAAGCAACACACAATAAAATGCAGCAGAAGAGATCTCCACAAAATCCAAAAAGCTTCAATAGAGTCTTGTTAGAACTTGAATAAAAACTTATTGGCAACTTGTTAGATTGCTTCACTTAGAATTCATGATTAGAAAAGATCTAAGAGTCACCTCTTGAAAAGAAATATTCAAACCCTCTATTTATAAGATATTTGAAACAAGGATGGGTGGGAAAACCAAGGGAATATTGACATCAAAGAAGGTCAAATTGAAAAATTAGGGTTTTCTAAGAGAAAACCCTAGCTAGACGAAATTGTGCCCCATAAGGACTGACTGCGATTTCACAAAAACTAAAAAGAAGGGAAAAAGTGGGGAGAGAGGCCCAAACTTGTTTTGGGCAAGTTGGAGGGTCTCTCTAAGGGTCTATGGAAAATGACTCACTCAAGTGGGTCAATTTTTCATGTCTACATTTTATCCACTCTTTGATGTATTTATGTACTAACAAATGTTTCAAAGAAAGGTGTAGACACCTATGGGTGGAGGATGAAAAAAAATAAAAAATGTGTGGATGGTTAGAATAAAGGAGTGGTGCAAAAATTGTGTCATTCTAAATACTTCCATATTTTGCATGTAAATCGAGGCATTACGGAAATTAATACCTCTCAAGCTAGGGTGCCTCCTGGAATTTTAGGAGGAATGTCATATTCTTGATGAAACTCAAAATGGCAGACATAGAATAAAGAGAAGCGAAACAAACAGGGAAGAAGAAAATAAAGGAAAAGAAAAAAAATCAAGAATAAGAAGGCAAAAAAAGAGTGTGAGTGTGTGCTCATGTGTGATTTTTATTTTTGGGACAATGCATGGTGAACACAGACATAATGGATGCAATAAATGAATCCTAAATGAATGAGATGGGATGTTATGAATCTAAATGCAATGCACCTAAAATTCAAGCCTAAATGAGTGGATGGAAAGAATGCTCCAAAAGGCCAAAGAAAAAAAGAATCGAAACCCTGTAAGGGTGTATTCTTGCAAGATGGACAAGGTGGAGTTGAACTTTCTATAGGTGTAGTGCTTTCTAATATGGATAAAAGAGAGAGAGATATATACCCATTGGGATGTATGCTCGTAAATGGTCGAATGGAGGCTACCCCTTGCTTGTGACCATGAAGCTATCCACTATGGGGTGTGTTGTGTGTAAGAAAGTGATGATCAAAGTGAGTACTACCCAATAGGGGTTTGGTTTGTGTAATAAAGTGTATGGACATTGCCAATGAGGGAAAACAAGAACCATATCCCTTAACTTAGAGATATATAAGCAATGAAAATTTTTAAGTTCAGGGAATAAGGAAGAGATGGTATGGGTGGATGAAATGATGGAAATGCACGAAGGTGGACCCTAGGTTGGGATTTTATAGGCATAAGAGCCCTAGTGAGAGTGCATTGCATGTGAGATATGATCTAACTAGGTGTTATCACTTTTTATTATTGTGAATTCTACAAAAATATATATGAACAAGCAATCATGCAAATATGAATAGGTAGAAGTGTAGTTTATGACAAGAAAAAATGCAAATGGAATAGAATATTAGGTATTCATGCAAAATATGATAGGTAATCATGCAGTATGAACAAGAAAACAATGATGTTATATAAAACTAAGCTAGATGCAATGTGCAATACAAATGATAGATCATGCATAATATATTTTTATATGCATTATTTTCATTGGTTCTTTAAGTTCTTCACCATATAAATAAGTTAAATGATAGGAACCTGAGCTAAAATTGGTTGTTATGATAAATGGCCCTAATAATTTGGCCTGGAACTTGCATTTAAGATAAAAATGAGCATTGGTATTCTTCTGGTTTTCCTTGAGGACAAGGTTCCCAACTTCAAAAGAACAGTTGCAAATTTTCTTAGAGTAATATCACTTGAGACTATTTTGGTAGGCTCACACATACTCTAAGGTATAAATGCACTTTTCATCTAGTATCTCCACTTGGTGCAAATGATCTGAGTGATACTAATCATCAACCGAGGCATCTTGTAATAATATGCATAATGAGGGAAGCTCAAGATCAAAATGAAACACTATCTTAGACCCATATACCAAGACATGGGGTGAGGCACCTATGGGAGTATGTACACTAGTACGATAGACCCACAAGATAGGATAAATTTGGATATGCCATTCATGACCAGTATTACAAACCAACTACTTTAAGATCTTGATAAAATACTTGTTGGATGCTTCGACTTATCCATTACCTTGAGGATAATATGGAGTTGAACACCTATGTTGAATCTTGTACTGAACACAAATTTTATGAACATCCTTATTCTTGAAAGGAGTTTCATTGTCAAAAACAATCATCGAAGGAATCCCAAACCTACAAAGAATCTGGTTGAAGACGAACTTGGAAACCTGAGTTCTAGTTACCATGGCCAAGGGCATGTATTCAATCCATTTAGTGAAGTACTCTATCACTATTATGATAAAATTATGACCATCATATGACATTGGGTTAATATTCCCTATAATGTACAATCCCCACATAGAGAATGGGCAAGAGGAAGAAATAACTTGAAGGTGCTAAGGAGCATGAACAAGGTTATTGTAGTTTTGACATTTGTCACAGAATCAAACATGGTCACATGCATATTTCTCCATGGAAGTCCAATAGTAACCCATTCGAAGGAGCTTTTTGGTAATAGCATTGCTACTAAAATGACCTTTACATGATCCTTCATGAGCCTCACTAAGAGAAAGTCAAGATTTATTGAATTTAAAGCATCGCAAGAGGATGCCTTAAAAATAACATCGATACAAAGTATTTCCAATTATAACAAATTAGCATGCTCTTTTGCATAAAATCTTGTGCTAATTGTGATCTAAACCATTAGGTATTGAACCATCCTTAAGAAAATTAAAGATGTCAGTATACCATGGCTCATATGGGGAATATTCGATGGTTAAAAAATCTAATATGACAAGACAAGAACCAAGTAACAGGAGCTTCTAGAGTTATCTAATGATAATTGATGCTTGATCATATTTTAGCTTTAAAGAAAACAAGGATGCAACATCAACCATGGTATTTGCATGGTGATTTGAGGATCTAGGGACAAACTCTATGGTTACTCAATCAAACGAGGAGAACAAATTGGTGACAATCTCCTTATAAGGATTTAGCTTATCATCCTGAGTCTGATAAACATCATTGATCTTATTGACCACAAGTTAAGAGTCACCAAATATCAAAAGGACTCTAAATTGCAAAGCTAAGGATGCTCTAAGGCCAAGGATCAAAGATTCATATTATACAGTATTATTTGTGCAAGAGAAATAAATCTTGTAAGACAAAAGGATGAGTTGTTTTTGGTGGGGCAACCAGAACGACTCCAACACCAACACCCTTCATGCATCAAGCTCCATCAAAAAGCAAATTCTAATACTTTATTTCTTCAACTTCAATGTTGAAGCACTCATAGAAAAACTCAACAACCAAAGGATGGGTAGTTTCTAGGGGAGCAGAGGCTAACTGACCAATGATTACCTGACCATTGATAGCCTTCTGACCTATGAAGGTTAGGTCAAACTCACTAAGGACTAAAACCCACTTAGTATCTCAACCTAAAAGGTGAGGCTTAGACATTAAATAGTACAAAGGATAAAACTTTACCACTATCAATGTCTTATGGCTAAGCATGTAGTGTCTTAGATTATGGGAAGAAAACACTATAGTGAGGCAAAGATTCTCTAAGGGGGTGTACCTAGTTTCATAGCTAACCAAAGTTCTACTAATATAGTATATAGTTCACTCTTTGTTTTAATCATCATGTCAAGTCAATAAGACCCCCAAAGCACGAGTTGTGGTTGTAGCGACCTCGGGAACATGCACACCAGTCCCCTTTTTAACCCTACTTGCAATGTTATTTAAAAACCCAAGATGAAATGGAAGACAAGGAGAGAAAGCATATAACACAAAATAACAAAGATAGATCTTTTTATTGATATTGAAGCCCGATTACATGTCGGTCCTTCTTAGGGATACCCATTTCGATACTATAAGTTACAAATAGGCAAAGAGTGCCCCTCCCACGAAGAGGTGGTGTGCTTATAAAAGCTCCCCTATTCTGCACACAAAAATGTATGAGGTCTTACAGATGCCTCCTTCTCTAGGTCTATTTCCTAGAGGGATCCCTTTTGCTCTTGTATGTTGCAAACTTCGTCCAATGTACCTATGGCCCTACAAGCAATGAAACAACAACACACGTTTAGGTGTCTAAGATTGCCTCCCCGGATGAGGTTGTTAGTAACCAAATAATATAATGGAAATATGATGAAACTATGCCATGAAATCATGTAAATATATTCTAATGATATGGAAATATAAAGAAGCAAAATAAAAGATGCTATGTCTAAAAACTAAGCTAAGCCTACGGGCCACTATCCAAGATAGTGGTTGCTAAGAAACCTTGCTCTCTTTGTCCTAAAGATATGGGTCAAAGCCTATATCTGATGTTAAAATTATAGATGTTATGCTCTCCAATCCGTCAGAGCTTCACCGTACACGTGATATCAAAGAGAACTCTCCAAGTCTCGAAAGCTCTCCTCAAAAAGATGTCTCTCTTTGATATGATCTATATCTCTCTTGTCCTCTTGTGATAAAGGATAAAATATCTCTGGATGTCCCTTGATGCTCTTAGGCTTGCACCTTTTATATTTTGAAACCCTAGGTCTATATCCAAGCCCTAGAAATTAATTTCTCATGCGTAGTGCAAGTTAGCATGAGAAGATTTTGTCCATTGTCCATGTTTGAAGGCCAGTTAACTGAAATCTAACTACCCACTTGAGTCTTCTATATGAATTGGTCATTAGCATGAGAATATTTGGTCCTTTTTTTATGCTTGGAGGTCAGTTAACTAAATTTTAAATGCAAACTCAAGTCTCCTATATGAACTGGTTGTGAAAATGAATACAAATTCACTCCCGCTCACCTTTATTGCATGTAGACTACCACTTGGGCCTGTGATTAGGCCTGTTTATTAGTAAAATACTTCTTATGGCTTAACTGTTATTGTCTATAGTGGCTAAGATCTAGCCACTGTCATTTGCAGTGACTAAGGTCTGGCCACTCTAGTATTGAGAGGCTAAGATCTGGCCGCTCTTGGCTTGAGCGGCTAAGCTTGGATGGCTTGAAAAGGCCCCAAATGAATTGTGAGAACCACTATTGATGCTTGGAAAGTCCAAGATGATGTCTTATGATCTTATTAATGTGTCTATGTGAGAATATTCCCTAAGCATGACACGATTTAGGTGTCTATAGATGCCCCTTTTTACGACGCGCTGTGTGGAAAACACAACGCTAAGCAAAAACATAGACTGATCTGTTTGTAGGGTGTATGGTGATCAATGGTCTAATCAATTCCAGATGGCCCAATCATGCAAGATGGCACGTATCCATTGAATCATTGCCTCAATGTTCAAAGGACTTAGATCAGTGGCTTGGGTATGTTAAATTGCACTCATTCCTCAAACTCAATCGGGTAGCTTTAGCTGCTACAACAATTTCAACCGGTAGGAGAGCTACAATTGAAGATGTCATGTCTGCTTACGTTCCCAGCAAATAAGGGAAATTTTTTATTTTTGTATGCAATGATTCATAGGATGAACATGATTTTTCTATGATCGAGTGATCTTTTGCTGATTTTGATTATGATTAAGTTGACGTTTTGAACTACTTCCTCACACAATGAATTTGTGAAGAAATGACAATGAATGAAGCGATAAGTCGCTCGACCAATATGACTAATCTGGTTCCTTTCTAGCATTTTTTGCTTTTAATGGGCAATCCCACATCCAAGTGTGATTCCAATTGTTTATGATAATCATCCGAGAGTGGTCTGGATATCAATAGCCTTATTAGAGAGTTAGGATGAGTGATTCTATTTGTCTAGATTGTATCACTTTGACTTAATATTTTTGATGTCATAGGGGAATTATAATGATCCTTTCGCACCCATGGAGTAGTCCGATCATCTTGGTCTTCTTCGGGATTGAAGTGTGGCACATCATAATTCTAAAATGAGTTGTTTTTGCCCCAAGTTACCTTATGGTTATCTACTCATCTCACAAAAATACATGGAGTGCAAATCGTTGTAATAACCGAGTAGATAGAGTAGGTAACTGGATATGAGGCCTACCTGAGATTGTGCCTTTATGTGATTTTTTTTGTTATTTTGAACATTCTTATGATCTGAAACCACCAAAGTGTGTTTATTTACTATTTTTGTGGGATCATTCAAGGAGAAAATCCCTTATTTTTATTTGTATATCTGGCCACTATCAGGTCCAACGGCTTCTGATTTCCTGCCTATGGTCATTATCGCCTTGATCAACCAAAAATTTTGGGCCACTGATGTTAGCAGCGACCAAGGCATAATTAAGGAAATATAAAATTTGCATGTCTAGGGTTTGACCTATCACTTTCACTATTGAAGATTCGCTTTGGGAGCTCTGGTGTGATGGCAACTCTTATGACTTTAAAATTTACTAATGCTGAGGATATGGCTACGCAGGGTGAGACATCAGTTGCTGGAGAAGCCGGAGCTTCTTGGGTATTTCTCTCTTCAAAACCCTAGCTCTCTTTTATTTTGTCTATGTAAAACTAAACCTCACTAAGTAATGGGTAAAACGAACCTCACTAAACCTGCTGGCAATGAACAAACTTCGTAATTAGGCTTAGGTTCCCCTTTGCTATGGTGGGTTAGTCCCTAATTTTGCTTTCTGTTAGTGGCTTTAGCCTAGGTTTTTTGAATTTTTCCATTATTCACCTACTATCGCCATTTTGAGCGTTCTCAAACTTAGCTTAGTTTTGATGCATGGGTGGGAAATTCTACTTTCCAATTTGTTTGTTTTCCCTCCCTATGCTGTTTTATTGGAGTTATTTTGTTATTTTTGCATTTTTTTTTTTTTTTCTGGCCAAGGGTTCATGGGTTTGCCATGCCGCCTCTTGGCCGCTGTCGCTCAGAGCGGTCGGCTTTGAGCCGCTGTCGCTCAGAGCAGCTAAGCTTGAATCCCAATGGTAAAAAATTTGACCGTTGGGTCTTGGCCACTGTAGGCAACAATGGCTAAACCCTTAGCCTTGTTTTTTCATTTTTGTTGATTTTTATGACATTTTTTATTTTTATTTTGGAATTTTTATTTTTTTTGATTAGGTGAAATCTTATCCTTATTTTGCTTAGACTTAGAATAATCCATCATATTTTGCACCGTTTTCATGTTATTGTGAATTATGCCATAGATGTACTGTAGTTATGTTTTGTTTTTCTTCTGCTTTGCTTAGATTCTTACTACTCGAGATCGAGACCCAAAGCTTCTGCTTGACTTACTTCCTAGCTTTAATGATATTGAATGGGCATGGTTCAAATCTTGTGGGTCACAATATGTCATCAGGATGCCTTATATCATGGCAGATTAGGCTTACATTATGACTTTGGACCATCACTAGGACCTGTAGACTAATACCTTCCACCTATCGACCAACGAGATGACCATTACGCCAGAGGATTTATATAGGATCTTTTGGATTCCATTCTATGGAGTGGCCATTGTCTCTTTGAAAACTAATGATCATGTGGCTATCTTCACTCGAGTGTTTAGAGAGCACTCTACGGATGCTCTCAAGGACACCAAGTCTGGAGGAGTGTCCATCAGTCATTGGCATGGGAGGGCATTTTTACGGTGAGGCATGCCGTATTGCTTATGGTAATCAGCAATGTTCTTATCCTAGACTACTCAGGTTTGAGGTCCCTATGGAACCTTCTGGTGATGGTGTAGGATTTATTGGACAATGAGGAGCCTATCATCTATGCATGGGGTAGATTGCTATTGGCTTAGTACTATGAAAAGTTGTACCACATTCATCGATGAGGACGTGTCAGCATTACCTGTAGCTTGCTCCTACAGGTTTGGGGATGGGAGCACATTGTGGTAGATCACCTGAAGGGGCTCTCGGTCGAGATTACAGTGATTGATGCTTGGACACAGTGCTATGCTGCCAGATGGGCTCGAGAGCACGAGGAGCGTAAAAGCCACACTTTCACATGGGAGTTGTCCCACTACACTGATGCTTTCATTAGACTGTTGGCCAGAGATGTCATGTGGTAGCCTTACTATGAGTGTCCTGCTTGGGATGATCCAGTTATCTTTACTTCCAGGACACGGTACGAGCGATGGCTCATTGGCTATAAGATTACCATTCGATAATATTTATTCTACTCTCAGGTTCTTCGTCAGTATAGATTATAGCAAGATGTGCCCTTGGTACCATTCTTGTATAGGTGCCTCACAATAGAGAAGGACCTACCTCCATGATAGATCACGAAGCTTTAAGATGAGGAGGATGCCCCAAATGTTGACCCTACATTGGCTGGGGGAGTTACATAGGCCTACACTAAGTGGTGGGGTGATCGGATGTGGCATGGCATTAGAATCTTAGGGCACGAGGATGATGGTAGGGATGATGGTGTAGATTTGATAGGACACAAATTTTGAGCTAGGACTGAGGTATGGGGCCAGCCAGAAAAGCAGGTGGCAACGAAGGATCTTGATGTTCCTAAGGAGAAGAAGGAGTTAGAGCCTAAGGAGAGAGACTCTCCTCTAAGAGCACAACTACATGAGGTTGAGGTTGAGCTTTAGGCCACTAAGATCTAGGTACAACGATGATATGCTATGATTGAGTAGCTCACAACATAGATACAGGCTTTGTAGACTACTATTGGGGGTGATGATGTTAGGATGCAGTTTTTTGTTCCTCCTACAACATAGGAGGTTCCAATAGTAGGTTCAAGAGCAGATGTGGGACATATCCAGTCTCTATTGGATGAGCATGAGGTGCAGATCTAATGACTTGTGGATCATGTTACCCTTCTTCAGATGTAGCTCAGGAGGCACGAGATTTTCCCTAAGGATCCAGCAGGTGCAGGTGGTTCGTAGGTCACTGGGTGCTCCACCTCAGGGAAGTATTCCACCCATCCTATCCAGAGGATCCAAACTTGAACAGAGAGACCAACAAGCTTGCATCATTTGACTCATGACACCACCACAAGGGGAGGTGGAACTGGAGGAGGTGATGCAGGGGGCTCAAGCCCGGTACTTTATTGATGCTTTACTTGGTCCTTGATCAATTTTTGAGGTCGATTGGCCTATATGACTGTAGCTCATGATCATTTTTGTATATCCATGGACTTGACACACATAATTTTATGATAGATTTGCATTATGAATTATTATGTGTATCATTTATTGCTCATGTTTTTGTTGTTATTTTGTTTTATGATATGATGAGATGATGATATGATGATGATTTTATGAATATGTTAGATGATAGATGATATTGAAGATGCTTAGATGGATGTGTAGATGCTTATATGATTTGATGATATGATGTGATATATTTTGATGATGAATGATGAATTTATGATTGTATGTAAATGGATGTTGCCTATATGTTTTATGATGTGCTTTATGGATTTAATGACTTGTTTTTGTGAATGCGATGTTATTGCTAAATGCATGTTTTAACTTTGCTTTAATTATATGCATCTAACTTATGTGGTGGAATGGTATAAATGAACCTGTATGCTCTAATCACTTAAAACATATGGAATGCATATGACATTGACAATATTAATGGGTGATACCACAGAAAGTAAAAAAATAATCATGAAATTAAATAATCACTCTTATCATAAGAATCTATTTAAGTATTCATATATGAGATGTAATGGTGTGTAATGTATTTTATTAATAAGTTTCTATAAATTAAAAGATATAAAGTAGTCAGTGGTCGTCTATATACTATTTTTAATATATATGCGATATTTGTCCTACTATGTTGATACCCCCTAATTTATAGAATCTTATAAAGAATATGATGGTGTGAATTATGTTATGATTTGTTGCTATGTAAGAATTTTTGGGGCTTTCCGGAGATTCAAAAACTCTAGTTACCCTATCAACAGCTATCTACTTACCACTTAGACTTTTGAAAAGTAAGGCTTTTACCATGGACTTGGTTTTTCATAATCTCTGTGTGTGCAAGTGATTGTATATTTTGAGGTAGAACTCAAGCATTTCCTCCGACTTCAGGCAGTATTCTTTCAGCCCATTGCTAAGATCAGGGATCCTCGAGTGTTCATCTCATCCTTATGTTGGACATAGTTGGACTATACCACTAGGCAATATTGGGTTACCTAAGCTAGCTCATACACATTCAAACATTGGTCTACACAAATGCATGAAGTAATTATGGTAGACATATCGTCATGCATAAGGATTTCTCCCAGTTTTGTACAATGCTAAGAATTCTAGGGATTCAAGATTTATTCCCTTCTTTCTGGCTTATTTTTGGCTTTGGATATTTGCTCATATGTAGTGATGAAAATCACTTTTTTATTTTGATTATTTTTTTCTTTGAGCGGAGATTTTTGTAGTGATGATAATCACTGTTTATTTTGCTCATATGCAGTGATGAAAATCACTGTTTATTTTTTATTGATTTTTTTTGAGCTATGATTTTTCTTTGAATTTTGAATATATGATTTGTGTATTGGATTATTGCTTTGAAATCTTGACTGTATGCTTGGCCTTTTGAATATGTACTTTGCTTTGGGATTTTTCTTATTTTGATTTAAGCAAGGGATTTTTGGGTAGAGCTTGTCCTTTTGCCAATTCTCAGCACCTTTAAACCGATTGCATAGGGGGATAAGCAAGGATAATTATTTTCGCTTAAGGTAACCTAGACCGCTTTGCAACTTTCATCTTTTTCTTGTACCAGCTAGGATTTTAGTGTTTCAATTAGTGATGGGATCTTGAATATCCAAGGCATTATCACGGCTAGACCTTACCTTCTACTAATCAATTTTTTTTTCCACAAAAGTTGATAAGATCACTAGGTGTGGTTGATTAACCAAAAAACCTTAGTATATTATGTATAGCAACAAATAATGGTTGTGTTGAAAACACAATTACACACATGTGTTAATGGAGGTATGGATTTGAATGACTTGTGTGACAAACTTTGGTATCACTTTTAAGGCTCTCATGACATATGCAATTGTAATGGATATGAAAATGCAATGCAATGATGTGGATGCAAAATGTGAAATGCAATTGTTTTTGTATTTTTTATTTTATGTTGTTTTTGTATTTTTGCTTTATTTGACCAAAGGGCTTATTATGCCTTTGGGGATTTTGGTATTGATTCTGAACAAGCGGTTTGAATTACCCTTGGAACCTTTTTTATTTTATGGTATCTGACCAAGCGGTTTGAATTACCCTTGGAGCCTTTGATTGATTGGATTTGACCAAGTGGTTTGAATTACCCTTGGAGCCTTTTTGAATTGATTTTGACCAAGCGGTTTGATTTACCCTTGGAGCCTTTGATTGATTGGATTTGACCAAGCGGTTTGAATTACCCTTGGAGAATTTTTGAATTGATTTTGACCAAGTGGTTTGATTTACCCTTGGAGCCTTTTGAATTTATTGGATTTGACCAAGCGGTTTGAATTACCCTTGGAGCCTTTTTGAATTGATTTTGACCAAGCGGTTTGATTTACCCTTGGAGCCTTTTGAATTTATTTTTGAAGTTTTATGTTTTTATGATTTTTTTTTGTTTTTGACATATTGAATATTTTTTTATTTTATGAAATATTTGAATGTTTTTGTGTTTTATGAAATATTTGAATTTTTTTGTGTTTTATGAAATATTTGAATGTTTTTGTGTTTTATGTGTAGAATTTTTTTAAGTGAATGATATTGATAGGTTCAGGCTCTTCTTTACCATCCAATGATATAATGTGATATGCTCCAGGACCAATTCTTTGTGAAATCATGTATGGACCTATCCAGTTTACCATAAACTTATCTCGCAGATGCGACAACAAATTAAAATTCTACTAGTTTTCTTTGAGCACTAGATCTCCAACCTTGATTTCCCTTAGGTGGAATTTGCTATTGTAAGCTCACGCAAGCGATCCTGGTAAATACGAAGATGCTCTAAAGCATTGAATCGACGTTCATAAAGAAGCATCAACTGATCAAGGTAGTTTTGTCGTGCGACATCATCATCGATGAAGTCATTTAATGCTATGCGTAGAGTCAGAATTTCTAACTCTAGCGGCATGATGGCCTCAATACCATATACTAGTGAAAATGGTGTTGCTCTAGTGGGCATCCGTATACTAGTCCTATATGCCCATAGTACAAGAGGCAACTGCATTTGCTAATCCTTGTGATTTTATTGCACTGTCTTCCTCAAAATGGAGACTTGTTTTGTTTGAGGCTTTTTCTTGCCCGTTTGCTTGTGGATAGTAACGCATGTAAAAACTATGTTGAATATGATATTTTTTCATTAAAGCACACACATTTTTGTTCTTGAAAGATGGCCCATTATCCTATATTATCTTAGAAGGGACCCCAAAATGACTTATGATATTTTGGAGTATAAACTCCACAATCCTTGGTCTAGTTGTTGATGTTAAGGGGATCACTTCTACCCATTTAGTGAAGTATTCTATGGCTGTTATGATGAATGTGTGTTGGCTTGATGATGGGGGTGAGATATTCCCAATCAAGTCTAGTCTCCACTATGAGAATGGCCATGCTGCCTGGATGGGCTGTAAGGCTTGTGATGGCAAGTGCATTAGATTTGTATGATGTTGGCACTTACTACATTTCTTGACATACTCACGGTAGTCCTTTTCCATTATGGTCCAATAGTAACCCATTCTCAATATGCGCTTAACTATGTCCATGCCACTAAAATAGCCTCCACATGTACCGTTGTGAGCTTGCAAAATTGCCCAAGATGCTTCCTGGGGCTCAAGAAAATGAAGTAATACTCCATAATATCCTCGTCTATAGAGGATTTATCCTAGCAAGATGTATCTTGTTGCTCTCTATTTGAACGTTCACCTTTTAGTATGTGATAAACCTTGAGGTACTATTCTAAGCTTTAGGAAGTCCCGCAGTTGGGAAAGCTAATCCTGATAAGCCATAGCTTCTATAGAATAGACATCTTGCTCTTCCTACATTTTTGAGGTGGTGAAAATGGATTGAGGAATAAAACTATGGTGTATGGTTGCACTACACTCCATAGGTCCTTGGGAGATCAAAGACCCCCAATATGCCATTTGCAAGAAATATCTGGCTACGAAGGACCAATCTTGATTTGGCTCGATGTTGATCATGTTGACTGATTCTTAATTGTCAAAAGCTTCATGGTGTATTGCTGAGTGCAAAAGCACTTTCACATAAACAGTTTTAAAATTAGTAGATGTATTCTGAGGGATTAAGGATTCCAAAGAGGCCATGGTGTCTACAAATTTATTCAACGTACGAGGGATTGCCTTGATTTTGTACCATTCCATTCGGGCTAGATATGTGTCAACAAGTTTCTTGTAAGTCTTCAGGAGTAGGCCCCTGCATTGGAATAGTCCTTTGACATAGTTTACTATGAGTAAGGAGTCACCAAAGATATTCAATCTTTTAATGCCCATTGCTATGGTTTTTTGGAGTCCTAAGATCAATGCTTCATATTTTGTATTGTTTTTTGTGCACGAGAAGTCTATTTTAAATGATAAGAGCAATGGAGTGCCCTGTGGTGTGTTAAAGACAATCCCTACTCCACCTCCTTGTTAACACTTTGAACCATCAAATAACAATGACATATCTCTTTCTTTCTTAGGTTCTTCAAGCTCTGGTGGATCTAATAATGCAAAGACTACATCATCAGGAAATTCTATGGTAAGAGGCTTGTTATCCTAAAGAGGCACCTCTACTAATTGATCTTCTATGACTTGTCCCTTGATGCACTTTTGGCTTACGAACTCTAGATCCAATGCTATTAATAGCATGATCCACTTTGCGATATGTGTATTGTGATGTCTTGCTCATCATGTACTGTAAAAGATTTTGTTTTGATATGACGTAGGTCGTATGGCTCAACATGTAGTGTCGTAAATTTTGAGTTGCAAAGACCACTACTAAAAACAAATTTTTGACATACGCATATCCTAGCTCATGAATCACCAAGGTGCAAATAAATTAATATATGGCTTGCTCTTTATCTTGTGCATTATTTTGGGCTAACATGGTGCCCAATGTGAAATCAGTAGCCGATATATATAGTAAAAATGGTATGTATGGCCTTGGTGGAGCCAATACTAGCGGTGTTTCTAGATAAGTTTTTATCTCTGCAAATGCTTGATGGCATTCTTTATCCCAATGAAAGGGGACTTCCTTGCATAGCAACTGATTCATAGGTTTGCATTTGTCTGATAATTGCATGATGAATATTTTGATGGATGTTATCTTGCCTTGTAGGCTCTGCAATTCCCTAATGTTGGTAGGGGTGGCCATTTCTAGTATAGCCTTTACCTTTATAGGATTGACTTAAATTCCTCTCTTAGATATGATGAATCCCAAAAACTTGCTAGAAGTTATGCCAAATACACACTTCTTAGGATTCAATCAAACATTGTGTTCTATAAGGTGATCAAAAACTTGTCTAAGGACTTCGGCATGCTCTTGCCGCAATTGGGACTTGGCCAATAAGTCATCCATGTAGTCTTCCAAGATATTATGCATATAGTCATAGAATATATATGTCATGGCTCACTGATATGTGGCACCAACATTTTTGAGACTAAATGACATCACTTTGTAACAGAATGTTCCCCATGGAGTAATGAAAGCAGTTTTATGTTGATCTTCGGGCTTAATTCGGATCTGGTTGTATCTAGAAAAACCATCCATTAGAGAGAGCATTTCATGACCTACGATTGCATCTATAAGAGCATCTATGTTTGGCAATGGGAATGAATCCTTTGGTGTTGCCCTATTTAAATCTCTAAAATCCACACAGATATGGACTCTTTTGTCAGGTTTCCCTATGGGTACCATGTTTGATACCCACTCAGGGTAGTCAATAGGAACTATAAATACTGCATCCAATAGTTTTTGCAACTCATTTTTCACCATAAAAGCAATGGTTGGATGCATTTTCCTCAATTTTTTCTTGAGTGGCTTCTTCATGGGATCCAATGAAAGGTTGTGAACGACTAACTTTGGATCTATTCCAGGCATATCTTTGTAAGTCCAAGCAAAATGTTTGGCCTCTATTTGAGGAGAGGAATTAGTATGGCTTGTTCCTCTGGAGATAGAATTTCTCCGAACTTGACTTTCCTTGGTTGGGTAGGATCATCGCTGATGTTCACCTCCAAAGTCACTTCTATAGCCATATGTGACCCATCCTCTAGCTAATGAGGCATGGGTATCAAATGAATGTCATTGACGAGATTCATAGGACCTACTGACTCAGGTTCTAAACCAACATGGAAGATGTCATACGCACAACTTGATGCAAAATGGAATGGTTGTAACATCTCTTCATTATGGAAGAGGTCGTCTGGCTCTATGGACGAATTAGCATGATCCCAATAAATAACCTCTATATAATATACAATGATCTGGTAGGATTTGTTGGATTTTGAAGTGGAGTGGTCAAATAAATGGAGATCATGTTGATGGATGGGATGAAGTCTCCAGGACCACATGGGTGAAATCTTGTCTCAGGGGTTTCCCTTCCATACTCATGATGAGGTTCTGTAGGAATGGGAATTTTTGGATCTAGCCCATGAGCAGGGTAGACAATAGGATCATTGGGCTCTAATAGCTCTCTAAATATAGGCAGAGGGGGATTGACCATCTGATGAATGGTAGCTAGGTCAATAGGTCTCCCCAAAAATCAAAGATGAGGGTCTATGGCATAGAGTGCCACCTCTCTCTCTTCTAACTTGTTGACTCGCCGCAAGTGGTGAGGTCCAAGATAAGCCATCTCGATCTCATCCTCAAAGTCATCATCACTTATCCAAAAACCATTATTATTGGTATCCGACACTAAGACAAGGGCTCATGTCTTGGTATTAAGTAGGCCATATCTGTTTCATCTTCATATTCTTCGTCACTTATGAAGAATCCATTTGCATTTGTATCTTGCCCCAAAGTTAGGGGTTGATGACCTAGGCCTAAGTAAGCTCTTTCTGTTGAGTCTTCTGATTCATAGTCACTTTTATTTAATGTATATCCACTCTCATCATGGATGTACCATGTGAATCTTTGTAAATAGCAAGGTCTCTAATAGGTTAAGCCAAGTTGTGCCTCATCATCATGTGATTCATATCCATTCTCCTCATCCCATGAGTTGTAACCTATTGGGATGGAATCAATTGAGGTGTTTGGATGATAAGTTTTTGGAGGCGATATGTTTACTGTGGCCACTTGTTTTTTGCTAAAATTTGCTATTCTTAGGGGGTGATAGGGAATGAAATCAATATCTTCTCCTAACACTATGGTTAATCTTTCCAATACTGCTACAAGAGAGTCATATCAACCTCCACTATAATAGCCTAAGCCAAATCTATTAGAGGGAAGCTGATATAGTGGCTCGTAGGGTCACCTGTGCCCCTGCTCATATATGCCAAGGACATAGCCATGCTAGTGGCAATGCTAAAAGTAGCTTAGAGCAAACTTGAGGTTAGAGAGGTAACAAACATTGACCATGAATAATTCATCACCATCCTCTTCTATATTTTAAGACTTATGAGTGAAGTCTAGGCCATCATAGATATATTGGTTTGGTTGGGGGGGATTCCAAGTGGAACCACTATTCCTACTGGCAGCCTCAAGTCCCTAGGCCTTAATATGTCTTGTGCAGACTAAATGATAGGCGTAAAGGTAAATTTCTACACAAGGTACTCCCCTATTCCTGTGCTTGCCAAGTGTATTTATGCATGCAACATGGATGACCCCACTGATGATACTGGCGAAGTAGGGTGATAATCACTATATTCATCTTGATATTGAAGATCTTTCTCTTCCATAGGACTTGGCATTTCAAAAATGGCTACAGTTGGCACTTCCTTGGGCCTTTCTTCCTTAACTAAGGGTGCCTTTAGCTTCTTATTATCTTTTGGTTTTGATGTTTATGGTACTTTAGAAGCATTGACTGTCTTGAGTGCACCAGGAGGTGTTGATGTGCATGGGTATTTTCTTACCCCTTTGTCTTCATTATCCATTTGTGTGGTTGGAAATGAAGGTGCCACGTACAGGTGAGTAGAAGGGATTACGAATTCTCCTGGAATGTCCACCTGATTAATGTATTTAAAAGGCTCTTCATCAGCTGAACCACATAGACTTTGTTATCATTCACATACTTGACACACTGGTGCAAGATCAAAGGTACACACTTCATGGCCCTTATGCAAGGGCACCCTAAGAGGATGTTGTACTGCATAGCTCCTTCCAAGAAATGACACATCATGGGGATGGTCTTATGCCCCACCTTTATGGGTAGGACTATCGTTACCATAGTATTGCATAAAGCATCATTAAAAGCTCTCAATGTGTAAGCTCCTGGAATGATATTTGACTTGGGGATTTTGAGGTACTCTATTGCAGTTGTTGTGATGATGTTTATTGATGAACCTGTATCAACCAAAAACCTCTTGAAAGGTAAGTCATTGATTTTTGCTACAATGTTTAGTGGAGGATCTGGTAAGGCAGCAGGAACTATCTTAATCTCATGATCATAGGATCAAATTACAGGTTCTTGGCATTCTTGCACTTGTCCCACAAAGTGAGTGAATGCATTCACATCTTATGATTGGGGCTCAATTGATCTTAAAATATCCATTAGAGTCTCCCTATGCTTTGGGGACTATTGTATGAGCTCATAGATGGATAACTTAGCTGGAGTCATCTGTAGGTTTTTCTCTAATCTACTCTGAATAGTTACCATAGGTCACGTTGGTGGACCTAGAAGGTTGTCTTGCCTTTGCCTAGGAGTGGATGGGATGTTCATGGGAGCTACAAGTGGTTGTGGTTGACCATACTGCCTAGTCCTTGTTGCTATGTTAACAATCTCAACCATCCCAATGCATCCATCTGTAGATATGTCAGCTCAAACCTTATTGACTTGGACCCCTTGCTCTCGAGGGGTCTCATGATTACGCAATGGTTTTTTGTATATGCCCATTTCTCTATTATTGAGAGTCAGTGGGTTGTCAAATTTGAGCTCTCCTACCTCAATCATGTTTTGCACTTGATGCTTAAAACTGATGCAAGCCTCAATGTCATGCCCCAGTATCTTGTGATAAGGGTAAAATTGATCTTCCCTATATCCTTTTGGCTTAGGATGGTTGGGATATATAAGAGGTATATCAAGAAATCTGATCCTCCTGACCTCCCTCAACTGATTAAAGATTGATTGCATTGATTTTATTAGAGGTGTGAAATAATGAGGCAAATTACGTTCTCGGTTTCTTCCTGATTGTTCTTTTGATTGCATTTGGCTGCCAGGGGATGTGCTTGATAGTTCTATGGTTGTTGTGCACCCCCATCCTTGGGTGTAGCTAGTAGGACTTGATTGATTGGAGCATGGTTGCCCTACTTCTACTTATACTTGTCATTCTTACCATTCTTGTTCCACTCCTTTTTGTTTCAAAGTTTAATGGTTCCCTCATCTACTTTTATTTCTTCGATGAGCTTGGCTTGTGACAAAGCCTATTAAAATGAAGGATATTGTTGGAGTTGTAGCAATAGGGAGACATGTTTAGAACAAATTTTGGTGAACATGCGAATGATATATTCTATGGGAATGGAGAATGATAATTTTACCATGATTTTTCTCCATCTATTCCCATAATACATTACTGACTCATCATCATACTACTTCAAGTTGGCCAGGTCTGAAAGTTTCACCTTATTCTTAGCACCAAAGGAGAAATGCTTCAAGAATGCATTTACTAGTTTTTCAAAGTTGGTTACGCTATGCTTAGGTAGTTGGTTGAACCATTGAGTGATAGCACTTAAAAATGTTATTATGAACGTTCTTAGCATAAGAGCATCATTGTCTTCAATATGAAAACAAATTTTGATAAATTTGGTGACATGCTCTTGTGCATCCTATTCACCCTTGAAATTTTCTAGCCTAGGCATCTCAAAGTGCTTAGGATATGGAGAGCTAGGGATTGATGAGCACAATGGTTGGTTGTGTATCTTGATCAACGTTGGTGAGTTCCCAGCTGTCTCTTGTTTCTCAAAGGTTTTCATCTTTTTAGCAAGCTCTTGAAATGCCTTTGATGCATAAATTTCCTCCTCTTGTAATCCTATTCGCATTGGCAATGGAGGTAACTCTCTATCCATTTGATTTGCTCAATTTTCCTCCCTCCTACGAGGGGACTCAGGATTATGATCCTGGTTTGTTGTGTTTGCCCTACCACAATTAGTTGGATTTCATTCATGATTTGGTAGGGGATTTCATTGTAGGCTATCTTGTCTAGTGTGCCTCTCCTTAGGTGAGTTAGCACATCTTGTTGTTTGGTGGTCACCACCATTTTTTTGTAAATTTTAAGAGCTAGCCGCTTGGCCTGCTATCTTAAACGTTGCTCATGTTGGTGCAAGATTATTTCTCTTTATTTCTCTTGTTTAAGAGCTTCCACTAGATCTTGCTCCTTACATAATGCATTTTATAACTGCCTCATTCGATTAGTTTGTGTTTGTCATAGAAGAATCATGTTTATATGACTTTGTAATTGTTGTATTGAATCACAAATTCCTCAAGGAGGTTTTTGTTGTATCTGTACTCTTGCTAGCTAATGTGAATTTTTTAGTGTACTGTTTAGTATCCCTACGATCAGACTCCATGCGTCTACTGCGAGGTCACTCTGAGGTACCCCCAGACTAAGAGATGTGTTTAGAAGTCACTATTTGTGAGCTTCCAAATGTAGAGTTCTTAGTGGGTATAGTTCTTTGGGTTGGTTGTGTAGGAAATCGATCCAACCCGTCTAGCTGTCTTGTTTTCCATGGCTTGTCCCATGGGGTTCCATTCACTCCTATGAGTTCATATTCTATTGGAATATTTCCTTTTGTGTAAAGGTTTTCTTCTATTTGATTCCTATGGCTATATGTAGCTCTAGTTTCCTACCCTTTAGTGGGCAGACCTATTTCATATGTTTCTTGTGAGTCTTGATGTGTTGTAATTCTTGTTTGCCTTATTGATGAAGAGGGATTTGTGGTAACATATTTCCTCCATGTGGATGGAGATGTAGCAGTCTCATCATCCCTATGTGAATAATGAGTTTAGAACCTTCTTTATGTCCATGTGAGGAGGAAGCCCTTGAAGCTTACTCATGTCTTTGAGATGTTTCTATGTGTTTAGAGGAGGCCCTTGAGGTCTCCTCATGTCTCTTTAATGAGGATGGCTGTGAAGCCTTTTTTTGTTTATGTGACATTGTTTCATGATGTGGTTCCTGTAGACACCAAAACATCACCAATCCGATTATGTGACTACAAGCACTAACCGAATTGGCATACATACCCCCTAGGGCAACCTACAGAGGTTAAACAGTGGTCCTAACCACTCTTAAATCACTTTTGGAAGGTCAGAGGTCAGTTTTGCACCTTTTAAGTAGTTTTCTCCCTATTCATCCCACCCTGGTACGATTAGTATCCTATTCACCCCACCCTGAGATGATTAGCAGCAATCGCTCCAGGGTGGGTTTATTAGCAGGTTTGATTGGAAAAATGTTAAACCTTGAAAAATGGTAGCCCAAATCTACCATCTAACTCTGCATTCAAGGCATCAGAGTGCGATGGAACTTTTCAAACCATGGAGGCCTCAATCAAGGAGCCCCTAATCAGGGAGGAATCTTCTCCCCCCCCAAAAAGTCATAATGGGCCATGTGGCACCCTCGCATGCGCATGCAAAGGAGAACCTTAAGTCTATAAAAAGGTGATCCTCCTCACCATAAGAAAGGAACAGAGCTGGAGCATTTGGAGCAATGAAGTGCTATCAAACTATACCCCCATCTCTCTTCTGGAAGAGAGGTTATCGGGTGAACACTAGGAACACAATATGGATCCAAAAAACCAAGCAATCGACCACAATCCCACCCCAAAATCATTGACACAACCCCCTAGGAGGTTTTGGACCCATCCCACTTGGATTGGTGTCAAAAATAGGCCCCAAATGGTGGGCATCCCACCCCCGGGTGCCCCCCAAATTGCTATAGTCCTAATCGCCCCACCCCGGAGTGATTAGAAATCTGTGCATGGTTTTGCTACTATTCTTTTTGCATTATTTTATATTTGATGTACTTATGCTGTTGTCCAATTTTCATTGCTTTCTGACATGATTTGACCTGGTTTTTTTCATTTTATGCGTCTACTAACCTATAGGGAGTGCCTTCATATATGGGACAACCTGGGAAGAATATTCCAAATATGACCTTCTGGGTCATTTCAAAATTATGTTTTTATTCTAACCACAAGTTTTTAGGAGTTTTGGAGGCCTCTGGGTAGGACATTTGGAAGGTCACCTTTTGCAAGTTTTGCGACAGTCCCCAACGTCACACCCCAGAGCGATTAGAAATTTGTGTATTATTTCCTTACTATTATTTTTACAATATGCCTCAAATGATATCCTAATGCCTCTATTAAATTTTGAACTCATTCTGACATTATTTGACTGTCATTTTATTATTTTATGTATTAACTAGCTCGTAGGGCGCCCCTGTCACATACAAGAGAATCCAGGTAGGATATGCAAATTATGATCATTTGGGTAGTCTTAAAATCACATATAATACCTAAATCATTATTTTTAGGTGATTTGGATGAGCATAGGTGGGACATTGGAGCACTCGCTTTGGAGAGGCCCCCAACGGGAAAACGAGCATAACGGGGTCGTCCGATGTCGCTTCGATGCAAAATCATGTGATACCAATTCTAGACATTGTAATTTTCATTTCCATATCATTCTATAATCGATTTATCAATCTTATCACTGATATCCCACAAGTGTCCGCTAGAGGCCTTGGGGATTGTATGTTTTTTTTAGATATTCTTATGCTATTAATGATTTGTTGTCTCTCTGTGTGCAAGATCTCATCACCAGGAATACTAGAGGTGTATAAAGGAATGACAAACACATGGACACAAGCAGTGGTAACTTTTATCCCACCCACTTCGAATGTGGGCACGCAAAAGACGTTGGAAGCGTACCGTCCGATATTGGAAGCGTAGCTTCTTTCGGGCATCCATTAATGTAAAAAATTGTATCAAATATTATGAACCCTATAAGGGGGATGTATTTTAATAATATTAAAAGCAACATAAATAAAGGAGGCCCCACTTTGTTTGCTCACATCTCGTTTCTATGTCATTTCCTTCATGCATTCGTAGGACTTAGCATCTATATCCATTTTTGTTTGCATCACATCGGTACATCATTATTATGCATTTATTTTAGTGGTGATCATGGTGGGACCCTGTCTCCTACTATTAGGATCAAGTTTCTAATCCAAATTTTGTGGTTTTTCTTTGCAGGTGTTACTCATTCGGGCACTGGACTGCTACTCGTGCCACCTCGGGATGAATATGCATTCATCCCACCCTGGGATGAATGCAGACCTACTATTCATACCACCCCAGGATGATTAGAGCTCTATGCATTTTTTGAGCAGAAAATCAGAGGCATCTGGTTTAGACAGAGAAAAGGTAGGCCTTCTGAACATCCTCTGTGTTTTTCTACTTTTTATTTCTACAATTTTCTGTTTTCTTTGCTTTATCTTCAGACACTTGCATAGAAAGGTTAAGTATTTTGTTTTCATTTCTTGCAATAAATAAAAAAAATACAAAAACATAGAGTAAATTAAATGGAAGGAACTTGATTAGGAATGCATGTTTCTCTGGTTTGCTTGCATGATACTTGCACAAATGGCAAGTCCTCATTGTAGGTTTCAGTTCTAGTTAGGTTTTGTGATTTCCTTTTTTGCTACTAATTGTCTCTAAAATATAAAACATACTTTAAAGCATTGCATTAGTGAAAATCATCTTTTGTTGTATGTTTTCTTTCTTTACACAATTAAAAGGAACCACACACACCACCTAATAAAATTAACATCAAGGAGTTGGTCTTAATACCCCAACACTTGATCAAGACCAACAATGGGTTTCATCACCACATTGTCTTGGATTTTGCATACATATACCCTGATCGCGACTGTTACTAGATGTAAATCCTGATGAAAGCTGACCAAGTGTAGTGGGGGTGATTCCCCGTACATGAGGATAAGTCTTCTAAGGTAGGTTTCCAAAATAGAGCGACCCCCCTTTCGTACTGCCTATGTTCCACTTAATGTTATGCTCTCACGTACCAATACTTTCCCTCACATAAGGATGGGTATAGTGAGAGGTTCGGTATAACGGCCTGGCAATGGTATATTGAAGGGACGACCATTTTGGAGATACAAGAGCCCTCATTATGCATGTATAACAAAGTTTTCTTTACAAGAGTTCCATAACAAAAATCAAACACACTAAACCAGATCTAGGAAACACATTTAATCTGTAAACAAGATAATCATTTCTTTGTTTGTGTGGTCCCATTTTTTTTGGTATAGCATAAAAATTGTAAAGGAGATAAAAATATACATATCTTTTTAGAAAAACCACCACCATGGTGTATACCCGTAGCCAAGCCCAATCATAGGCAAAAGCTATAGAAAGTATGCAAGGAGGCATAAGTCACCTTTGTTATAGCCCCAAGGACTTGGTTATACCACCTTGGTAGCCTAACCCACAACATAGTCCACACCATACCACTACAAAATAGGACTATAGAGGCACCCCTTTGAGGGGAACTCCCGTTCAACACAAACCCTCCCAGGAGGAGTACACACATGGTAAGGCCCCTTTAGACACTCATTATGTGTGTATACTATGCAATGAAGCGCTACAGCAACATAGGGTTCATAAGGAGGGCCCACATGATTATATCATTCCTCCTCCACCCCTCATTACTATTAGAACTAATAGGCCAAATCTAGAGCGCAAGGCTCTTTAGATAGGGTGAGCCAACTCTACCCGTCCCTTTCACATGTATGAAAGGGAGCACGAGGAAAACCAGTATATTCCTCAAGAGCAATACACCGTGTGGGAGCAATGCACCTTCACACCTGCTGATTATCAAGATCACCTACTGAGGCTAGAGCCTCGGGTGAATACTGCTAACCTTGATAGAGGAAAGCGACCCGTAGAAATCTTGAATCACCACAACTGAGATAGATATGTAAGGGAGGAATCTAGACCTCCTAGACCTAGGACGATGGAACAAATTGACTTGGAATTTACCAAACATGTCACTCGCCAAGCGCAAATCACGTAGCTTAGGCAAGATCAACAACAGTTAGAACAACTATATCATCTTAACAAAGAGCGCATTCAATGCTAGAAATATGAGTTGTTCTGGAAAACTATGCATGAGAGGATCACATCCATAACACAAAAATTTATGAGAGGCACAACCCCTTAGTACGAGACAGGTCTCCATGACCTTATCAAGCGTTGCCTCCAAGGTTTTGGACCCATCCCACTTGGATTGGTGTCAAAACTAGGCCCCAAACGATGGGCGTCCCACCCCCGGGCGCCCCCCAAACTGCTGCAGTCCTAATCGTCCCACCCTAGAGTGATTAGAAATCTATGCATGGTTTTGCTACTATTCTTTTTGCATTCTTTTATATTTGATGTACTTATGTTGTTGTCCAAGTTTCATTGCTTTCTGACATGATTTGACCTGGTTTTTGTCATTTTATGCGTCTACTAACCTATAGGGAGCACCTTCAGATACGGGAAAACCTAGGAAGAATCTGCAAAATCTAACCTTCTAGGTCATTTCAAAATGTTTTTTTTAGTCTAACCACAAGCTTGCAGGAGTTTTGGAGGCCTCTAGGCAGGACATTTGGAATGTCACCTTTTGCAAGTTTTGCGACAGTCCCCAACATCCCACCCTAGAGTGATTAGAAATATGTGCATGATTTCCTTACTGTTATTTTTGTAATATGCCTCAAATGATATCATAATGCCTCTATTAAAGTTTGAACTCATTCTGACATGATTTGACTGTCATCTTATTATTTTATGTATTAACTTGCTCGTAGGGTGCCCCTGTCACATATAGGATAATCTAGGTAGGATATGTAGATTCTGAGCATTTGGGTAGTCTTAAAATCACATATAATGCCTAACTCATGATTTTTAGGTGATTTGGATGAGCATAGGTGGGACATTGGAGCTCTCACTTTGGAGAGGCCCTTGATGGGAAAACAAGCATAACGGGGTCGTCCGATGCTGCTTCGATGCAAAATCAGGTGATACCAATTCTAGACATTTTCCTTTTCATTTCCATATCATTCTGTAATTGATTTATCAATCTTATCACTGATATCCCACAAGCGCCCGTTGGAGGCCTTGGGGATTGCATGTTTTTTTTTAGATACGCATATGCTATTAACGATTTTTTGTCTTTCTATGCATAGGATCTCACCACTAGGAATACTAGAGGGTCATCAAGGAATGATGAACACATGGACATGAGCGGCGACAACTTTTAGCCCACCCACTTTGAATGTGGGCACGTGAAAGACGTTGGAAGCGTACCATCTGATCTTGGAAGTGTAGATTATTTCAGGCATCCATTAATGTAACAAATTGTATCAAATATTCTGAGCCCTAGAATGGGGACATATTGTAATAATATTAAAAGAAACATCAATAAAGGAGACCCCGCTTTGTTTGCTCACATCTCGTTTCTACGTCATTTCCTTCATGCATTCGTAGGACTTAGCATCTATATCCATTTTTGTTTGCATCACATTGGTACACCATTGTTCTACATTGATTTTAGTTCCTTACTTGGGGTTTCTTGAGGAGATCCCCCAAGGGTTGAGTTATCACCCCTTAGGCTCGCAGAGCTACGTCTCACGGTCTTACAGGTAGGTCATTCAATGTTACTACGACTTCGCCTATGGGTATGAGTTGCTTCTATCTCTCCCTCGGTATCAGAATGAGGGTGCTTACTTCTTGTTTTGACCATTTTGTCTTATGAATTGATATTTTGCAATTTAGGAATGACCACATGATACCAAACAAATGTTTATCTTGATTATCGATTTGAGTGTGCCCTAAATTGTTTGGTGTGTTTTGATGTGTTTTTCTTTCAATTTCACTGCTCTTTTTCTTGGATTAAGAATGAGAAGACTCATCCATAGTGACAATCAAGTACACTCATGCCAAACATTATTTTCTCAAAATAAGCTAGGGTACACTGCTGAAGACCCAATGGATGGTTCGCCTAGCTCTTCCACTCTGAACCAATGATTGTTCCAACAGTGGGAGACAGTTTGAACACAAGTAACTTAGTGTCATTATAAGTAATTTTCTCAATCCATTTCTAGGAAGCTCTAGGGGGAAAAGTAGTGGAAGGAGATGAATTCCAATGTCACTGGAATGAATTGAAGGTTGGTGATGAAATCCAACTCCCTAATGTTTAAATGAGACATGCGTGTGTGGTGTTCATTTTAAGATTGCATAACATAAAGTGCATCATATAGCAGCAATGAATCTTTCCTATATGCCTAAGTGTAAAAATACATTTCAATATTCAGAAACATGCATGAACTACTATGATTTGTATGAGCACACTTTATTTCGTGCAACTATGGCCTCTAGCAGGGCCTCAAAGCAAGCAAACAACATACAATATCTAGCACATTGGATTCTAGGGAGAACTTTTTAGGCATAAGCCACTATTCCTAGCAACACCTAGTGGAAAGTTTAAAAGAATATCTAAGATATGTGAAATGCTCAATTCTTTCTTCTTTTATTCCTTTAATTTCCAAATATAAATGTGCTTTAAGTTATCTATTTTAAACAAAAGTAGATAGAAATCTATAAAATATTAGAGAAGCTATACCAACCTTTGATCCAGCTCAGAGAGTCGATGTTTTGACCTCTGCTGCACTCCAGTTCTAGCCGTTGTCGACCAAAGTGGCTGGTTCTTGGCCGCTGTAGCTCAGAGCAGCTAAGCTCTATTGACCACTATAGCTCAGATCGGCTAGTTTTTGGCTTTTGTAGCTCAAAGCGTATAGACCTACACACAAAAATAAGTTAGTATTCTAGCAAAAAATGAAAAATTAGTGGTGGTCCCACCGTGATTGCCATATTTAGCAACCCCAGGAATGCATGCACCAGTCCCATTTTTAACCCTAATTGCAATGTTATTTAAAACCCAAGATGAAATGGAAGACAAGGAGAGAAAACATATAACAAATATGGATCTCTTTATTGATATTGAAGCTCAGTTACATGTTGGTCCCTCTTAGGGATACCCATTTCGATACTATAAGTTACAAATAGGCAAAGAGTGCCCCTCCCATGAAGAGGTGGTGCGCTTATAAAAGCTTCCCGGTTTTGCACATGGAAATGTATGAGGGCTTACAGATGCCTCATTCTCTAGGTATGTTTCCTAGAGGGATCCCTTTTTCTCTCGTATGTTGTAAACTTCGTCTGATGTACCTATGGCCCTGCAAGCAATGAAACAAGAACACACATTTAGGTGTCCAAGATTCCCTCCCTGGATAAGGTTGTTAGTAACCGAAGAATATAAAACTATACCATGAAATCATGTAAATCTATGCTAATGATATGGAAACATAAATAAGTATAATAAAAGATGCTATGTCTAAAAACTAAGCTAAGCTCGTGGGTCACTGTCCAATACAATGGCCGCTAAGGTAAACCTTGCTCTCTTTGCCCCAAATCTATGGGTCAAATATCTGATGTTGAAATGATAGCTATTATGCTCTCCAATCCATCAGAGCTTCATCGTACACGTGATCTCAAAGAGAACTCTCCATGTCTTGAAAGCTCTCCTCAAAAAGATGTCTCTCTGATATGATCTATATCTCTCTTGTCCTCTTGTGATAAAGGATAAAAGATCTTTGGATGTCCCTTGATGCTCTTAGGCTTGCACCTTTTATAGTGTGAAACCCTAGGTCTATGTCCAAGCCCTAGAAATAAATTTCTCATGTGTAGTGCAAGTTAGCATGATAATATTTTGTCCATTGTCCATGTTTGAAGGCCAGTTAACTAAAATCTAACTGCCCACTTGAGTCTTCTATGCAAATTGGTCGTTAGCATGAGAATATTTTGTCCTTTGTTTATGCTTGAAGGTTAGTTAACTAAAGTTTAAATGCAAACTCAAGTCTCCTATGTGAACTGGTCATGAAAAGGAATGCAAAGTCACTCCCGATCATCTTTATTGCATGCACACTACCACTTCCACATGTGATTAGGCTTATTTGTTGGCAAACTTCTTCTTATGGCTTAGCCGCTATCGTCTGCAATGGCTAAGATCTGGTCGTTGTCATCTGCAGTGGCTAAGGTTTGGCTGCTCTAGGCTTGAGCTGCTAAGATCTGGTCGCTCTTGGCTTGAGCAACTAAGTTGGGATGGCTTGAAAAGGCCCCAAATGAGTGGTGAGAACCACTTTTGATTCTTGGAAATTCCATGATTATGTCTTATGATCTTATGAATGTGTCTATGTGAGTAGCTCCCCTAAGCATGACATGATTTAGGTGTCTACAATGAATACTATGTAAAGCATCAAATGCTTACCAGGTACAAGAGGGACTAAAATAGGTAAGGAAGTGAGAAATTTTTGAGGTCATCAAAATATTTTTGACACTCATAATCCCATTGAAAGACAACATATTTCTTAAGAATCTTAAGAAATGGTTAACACTTATCGACTAATTGGGCTATGAACCAACAAATAGCTTGAAGTTTACCTTGTAGTCTACGCAACTCAATTAGGGTGCAAAGAGGAGGTATGTCAGTAATAGTCATTATTTTAGTAGGTCCTACTTCAATACCTCATCTAGAAATGATGAAACCTAACAACTTGCTATATGTGACTCCAAAATCATACTTAGCAGGTTTAAGGTGAACCTTGAAATGTCGAAGCCTCTCATAAATCTACCTTAAATCATGAACATGGGCTTGTTGATGTATGGACCAACCTAAAATATCATCCACATATTCTTGAAAAATATCATGTATCATGTCATAAAAAATATAAGTCATAGCCTGCTGATAGGTGGCACTAGCATTTTTTAAGACAAAAAAAATGAATTTCCAATATAAGGTACCCCATGGAGTGATGAAAGTTGTCTTGGCTTGATCCTTAGGTGCAATCATAATCTGATTGTATCCTAAGAAGCCATCCATGAGAGATAACATCCCATATTTAGTAGTGAAATATATGAACTGATCTATGTTGGGTAGGGGAAAATCATCCTTAGGATATTCTAAGTTGATATCCCTAAATTTGGTACATATTTTGATTATTCCCGCAGCCATAGAAATTATGTTGGAGATCCAATCATAATAGTCGATGTATTTTATAAACCGATGTCAAGAAGTTGTTTGAGCTCCTCTGTGACCAAAAGGGAAACCTTAGGATGCATCTTCCTAAGTTTCTAAGTAATAGGTTTAACCCTAGGATGAACTACCAAATTATACATAACAAGGGAGAGATAAAGCCCTGGCATGTTGGCATATGACCAAGCAAAAACATCATCAAATTATCTTAATAAATTTGTCAATTGCTCCTGCTTGTCCATGGATAAGGCTTTACCTAACTTAAGGATTCTAAGGGTTTTCTCAGAACCTATGTTCACATCTATGGTATCCTTAATGAGAATGGATAACTCATCCTCAAAATGAGGTAGGGAAGGAATTATACCTAGTTTCTCAAGGCCCTTGAAAGACATAGAACCAAAATATTCTTGAGAACTAGAAGACAACCTACACAGTGCAAGGAACTGACCCATCAAAAGAGATACCACCATGAAGAATATCCTTATAAATCATATCATGAGGAGTTTTGCCTTCAACATAACCCCTTTGGGTTACAACTAATAGAGAGGGAGAGGGCCCTCATCCTCAACACTCCACTCCAAACCTTGATGAGATATCCTTAGAAGAGGCTCCTAATGAGAAATATTTACTTGATCCTATGATGAGATATTAATTAATGATTCCTCTCTCATGTTTAGATTTTAAATTGCTTAGTTTTGTGAGATGAGGGATCTGATGGATAAAAATTAGATTGAGCTTGTTCTACTAGTGAACAATATTCAAATGGATGAGGATCAACCAAAATAGTGACCAATTGATTTTTAAATTCAAACTTTAAACATTGGTGAAAGGTAGGGACAACCTGCATGGCATGGATCCAAGGCCATATGAGAAGTATGTTAAAATATGAAAGGCAAGATACCACATAAAACAAGGTATCTAAGATCTTGGGTCTAACCATAAGGGGGAGGGATATAGTGTCGCAAGCTCCTTGAGACCAGTTGTTGAAAGTTTTGATGATGTCATCAGATTTAGTTAAATATTTCTCTTTTAATCTAAACTTTTGGAAAAATTGATATGTGCATAAATTAAGGGATGAAATATTATAGATCAAGATCCTCTTGATAAAATTTTCCCCAATAAATGCAATAATGTAGAGAGAAGAATTCCTATGAGGGTATGAGGAAGAAATATTGTCATCCGAGAATGTGATATGATGTATTCCAAGAGAGCCTACAAAATTGACCATAACACTAGGAGAAATATCTTGAGAAATAGATTGTTGTCTTAGAAACTTCAACAAGGCTTCCCCATAAGGAGGAGAAGTTTAAAAAATTTCCAAGAGAGAAATATTGGTTGAAGAACTCATCTATTACTAGATTTGGTGATTTTGCACTTGTTGCCTTGAAGTTGTTGCTATTATACCAACCATATTATCATAGGGAGGTGGCACATTTTGATATGATACTTGATTAGCTACCTACTATCCATGCTTAGGTAGGGGATATTGGAATATTCCCATGTCTTTATTAGTTGTAGGCCCTTTTTGAGTAGGATATTGATCTTTCTATGGGCAAGAACCTTCTATAACAAAGCATCCTACATCAATCAGATCCTGAACCATATGTTTCAACTTTGTACAAGAATTCATCCAATGTTCCTCCACTATGTGATATGCACAATATTGACCAACCTTGTACCAATTAGTTGTAGTATCAAGTTATCTTATGGAATGTAATTCAATCATATTATCTTCCAAAAGATGCTTCAGAACCACTTCCATAGGTATGTTAAGCCCTATAAAACTTCTTTATGGAGGTTTTTGAAGTATTATATTTTATAGGTTGTTAAAAATACTATTAACATACCTACTATGTGTTACACCATCACCTACAACATTCTTGTTCTTATACTAATTTTTAGTGGTCTTATATTCTTTCACTTTAAGTTGTCTTCTTCTGATAAGAGCTTACTCTACCTTTCTCGCTAGGTCAATTACCTAATCAAAATATGTGATAGTTGTAGTTTCCAATGCATAATATAGTTGCTCTTGCAAATTTCCAATAAATATCTCAAGCATGTCACGAGGAGGTAAGGTATATCACAAGCATCCAAATAAACTCCAACAAGATAAATTATGAAAACTTTCCTCTTTACCTTGTTTTAACATGTAAACATCTTTCGTGGTCATATTATTTTCAATATAAGCACCAAAATATTACATAAATAATTTAGTTGTTTCTTCAAAATTCCTCAAATAATAGTTGGACAATCGATAATACCACTCTAATGCCATGCCACCAAGGCTCTTAAGGAACATCTTTAGCAACAACATGTCATCATATATGATATCATGGCAAGTTGTTCTAAACATTCTCAAATGCTTAATTGTATCTTTTGTTCCTTTATATATAGGTAAAACTAACATGTAAAAATTATTAGGATAGGGCTTAGTAGCTATGATAGGTCCTAAGGGCCGATTGCACATTTCGCTATAGTTGTAGGTGAAACTAGGGGGTTTAATCATATCCACTCTTGAAACCAATTGTTTCACCATATTAGTTAAAATTTCCACCTATGTATTTTTGTTGTGCAATGCCCTTAGATTCTCTAAGGGAGGGGCATATGTAGGCTATTGAAAGGATACTTGGCCCATATTGGAAATATTGATACTATTACGATATGTGGTATCTTGTTGGAGAGGATAACCAACATTTTGTGGAACAAAAGCATGAATGTTGAGATGAGTAGAATTAGGAGAATATAATATTGATATGCACTACTAATTAGATGGACTTGTGGAATTATTCCAATGTTGGTGGTCATAGTAGTAACATATGTTGGGTTATGTATAAGATTACCATGATCTAAATATTCAATAAAGGAGTTTTTATGAACATATTGAAGAGAAGTGGTTTGATGATAAGATGTTCCAAATTCCTTGAGTTAGGCTTCCTATTCTATAGCTTTGTCCAAATTATCCTTGTGATGCTTGCAAAATTTCCAAACATGTTCAAATTATTTAAATATAAGGTTCTCATTGGGTCCCTTAGTAGGATCAAGATTATTCTCAATCTCTTCATTTTATTCCTCTTCTATATTATGATTTTATTTATCAATTTTATTAACTTCTTGAAAAATATCATCAAACTCTAAAATCCTTCACCCACTCTTAAGGTTGGGATCCATTAGGAGGGAGAGAAAGGATAGAGTGAAAAGGAGGAAAACTAAAAACTAACAAAAACACATAAGATATTTTTAAGATATTATTAAATATTTTTTGATCTAAACAAATAGAATTAGTGGTCATGTTTAAAATTCTTAAAAGAAAAGTACACAAGGAATATGCATTCTAATTTTTCCACTAAGATGCACATTCACTAAGATGCGCATTCTAATTACCTATGATCTTTATTTTTAACAAGAAAGAATAAAAATCAATCAACAAACAACTAAATATTTACCAAGGCACTTATCTAATCCGGTGATTGTTCCAAGATTTATCTTACATCTAGTAATGTCCCACATCCTCAATCTTGCAAAATAACTTCACAAAACTCTCAAAAAATATGATTAGCACTAGGGGCCTGCTTAGGCCACTGTATGCCCATACTTGAAGGTGCAACAATCAAGTCCCCTAGGTCCTTTTAGTTGACATTTAGAGTACAAAAGTGAAAGTTGACATTTTTGGAAGATGAACAAATAAAATATCATGCAATAGAATAATATGATGAACAAAATGTAGATTGCATGATTACCATCTAAACATGATATAAAATGCAGATCTATATTTTGGGAGTGTAGACACCTAAAACACATCATATTGAGAATACTACCTATATGGACACCTTTTCAAGCTATATAATCAACCTTGGATAGCCCTAGAGATTAATAGTGGTTTTCACCACTCAAAAAGGAAGGATTTTTCTTTACAACAGATACCGTCTCACCCCGAGATCACCCCCAATTATGACCATATCATCCCAATATGGCCCATAGTCATGATCATCCCCACCCGAGATGGCCATGCTAGAAGCATGTTTACTTTCCATAGTTCAAATGGTTATACACCAGCCAAGCATAATGATTTATTGATAATGATTTATTGAATTCAACCATTTCTTGGCTTCTTCTACAAGCTAAGAATCCCTTCGAGGAATTCTATTTAAGGGTTCCTAACCTTCATTGAATAGATCTAAGTTTTATTCATTGAATTATTATTGAACTGAAGAACAAAAGTGATTTCATTCTCAAAGAAATGAAGTGCTAATAAAATTCAACCATGGAGCTTCCCAATATGCCAATGGACCATTCAAATGTTGAGGATTGAATTCATACTTCTTGCACCATCCAACGTCCTCACTTCAGTGTCAAATATTGCCATTAAGTTGTTCATAACAAGCACACCCTTGAACATCATTTCCATGGATCAAATCTAGTGTCACCTTGCATCGGCCATGAGAAATCACTCACTGTTTAACGACCATCTCGCTCAGAGATGGCCTGCAAGCATGATCGTATCACCTCGATATGGCCAGTAGGTAATATCATATCACAAAGAGATGACCTCCCAATAGAGATATATTTTCCCTATTTTTTTGCTTTCATTAGATTTAGCAGTATTTTATTTATTTCTTAGCATAATTAGATTTCATTTTCATGCATTTATTTGTCATATTTCAACTTCTTTATCACTTTATTTATCATTAATGTGGGCCTTATATTGAAATTTTCTTCATATGCTTTTAATGCTCTTTAGGTTATCTTATGTGTATATTAGAGGCCTTTACAAGGAAAATACAACATAAAGATTCATCCTTCATCATCATACATTGCAACAGTCATGAAAAACTTGTCCCCAATTAGTTTATAGAATGCAATAAATATCCTACGTGTTACACCCAAAATGACTTTGTGTAATAAATTGTATCAAATATTGGTAGTGATCCTTCGAAGAGGATCTTATTTGTAATATCTTTGTAAAAGAACAAGATATTATCAATAAAAGGGCACCATCCACCTTGGGCAGCCCTAGAGCTTAATAGTGGTTTTCACAACTCAAACAAGGAGGATTTTTATTTATAGCAGAGATCATATCACCCAAATATGACCTCCAATTATGATTGTCTTACCCTGAGATGGCCCATAGTCGTGACTATCCCACCCCAATATGGCCATGCTAGAAGCAAGTTTGCTTGCCATAGTTCAAATAGTTAAATATCAGCCAAGCATAACAGTTTCTTGATAATGATTTCTTGAATTCAAAAATTTCTTGTCTTCTCCTACAAGCTAAGACTCCCTTTGGGGAAGTATATTTAAGGGTGCCTAGCCTTCATTGAATAGATATAAGTTTTATTCATCGAATTATTGTTGAACTGAAGAACCAAAGTGATTTCATTCTCAAAGCAATGAAGTGCTAATGAAATTCAATCATGGAGCTTCCCAACATGCCAATGGACCATCTCAAATGTTGAGGATACAATTTGTACTTCTTGCACAATCCAACGCCCTTACTTCAATGTCAAATATTGCCATTAGTTTTTTCATCATGAGCGCACCCTTGAACATCAATTCCATGGATCAAATCCAGTGTCGCCTTGCATCGACCATGAGAAATCACTCACTATTTAATGACCATATCACTCAGAGATGGCCTGCATGCATGACTATATCACCCCAATATGGTCCATAGGCAAGATCATACTGCACAAATATGACCTCCTAGTAGAGATTTGTTTTCCCTATTTTTTGCTTTCATTAGATTTAGCAGCATTTTAATTACTTCTTAGCATAATTAGATTTCATTTTCATGCATTTATTTATCATATTTTAGTTTCTTTATCATTTTTTTTATCATTAATGTGGGTCTTATCATGAAAGGTTCTTCATATGCTTTTTATTCTCTTTAGGTTGTCTTATGTGTAGATTACAAGTCTTTACAAGGAAAAAATAGCATAAAGATTCATCCTTCATCATCATACATTTTAAAATTCAGGAAAAACCTATCCCTAATCAGTTTGTAAGATACAAGAAAGATCCTACATGTTACATCCAAAATGGCTTTATGTGTAATCAATTGTATCAAATATTGGTAGTGATACTTCGAAGGGGATCTTCTTTGTAACCTCTTTGTAAAAGAATAAGATATTATCAATAAAAGGGCACCATCCAACATTTTTTTATTTTGTTATCTACTTGTGTGGTTACATTTTATTTTCTACATTTCAATATTGCATTTTTTTCCCTTATATGTACGATCTTTTAAGCATCTTTAGTGGTGATCATGACTGGAACTTGTCCACATTATAGATTCACATCACTAATTCTTGTTTTATTTGTGTTTATGAATTACAAGTACCATTGTCCCTTATAGAGATGATCAGTAGTCATGATTGTCCATGTGCGAGATGACCAAAAAATGTGACCATCCCTCCTAGAGATGATCTTAGAGTAGCGAATAGAAAAAATAGAGAAACAATATCTATAGCATACATAGGCTACACCTATGAGTTATTTTGTCCTTCCTTTCCTATTTCCAGTAAATAAAAATAATTTTATCATGCTTAGGTAAAGGAATTATAGAGAATGTTTTAGCTTTAAAATATTATCTATAATAGTCCTTGGATCAGATGGCCTTTGTCTATGGCTGACCCTATCCTAGACAACCCCTATTTCTAGCCATATTTGGGTCGTATGACCTCTTCTGTAGATCATACCTTATAGAGACAACCTCTATTTTACTACTTGTTGATATGATTGCTTGATTCCTGACCATAGGCTATTCATATAGGGTTCTATTTATGATAGATTTATGAAAGTTAAAATGTTCATTTATTTTAGAAATATGGATTTCAAATGTTATTTTGTATGCATTACTGAAAGGACATCGAATGCTCTATGATTTTACTTTATTTTGCATGAAATAAAAAGAACCCCATACACCAGGTATCAATTTAACATCAACAAGTTGAACTTCATCACCAACCATTGATCAAGACTAGTAACGGTGGGCTTCATATCCATTTGCTGGCTTGCACCATAGACACCTAGTTGTCCAAAGTGAGTGGCTTTTTGGATTTCATTAATGTAAGGTACCCTAATATTGGGTGCACCCAAAGTAGGAAGGATTAGTAGTACCTTTTTACAACGAGATAAAATAATCAGTGGAACGCAGTTATCGTTTGTGTCCAAGCACACTCGAGTGTGAAGCAAACCCTCGATGGGGCAAGTAGCAGGACTTAGACAACGCGACATCCCTATAGAAGTAATTTTTTATTCCTTAGGTTACCTTGATCTGATATCTAGTATAAAATAATTTTCTTTATCATTTGGGTCACATTCTTCGATAGGGGGGTGTGCTCAAACTACATTTTAGTGATTTTTCTATTTTTTTTACCTTTAGTCTCATAGGATTAGGGGTCTTAACATAAAATACAAAATAATATAAGGATTCAAAAAAAAATAAAATAGAAGATGTAATCACATTGTATACTTCATTTTTTTTTATTATTCACATAATCAAGATCATGGTAACTACATGCAACCGAGCTAAATCATGAGCTAACGATGTAAAAAAATTATGAGGAGGCATAGAATACCTTCGATTCAATCCTGAGGACTTGATCATTCCTAAATGGCATCATGGTATCCACCGCAATATCAATACTGCCTATAGTGAATCAGACCTTCAAGATGTCCCAATTTAGGAGGCATATTTAGACCCTTAGGAAGATCAAGAAGATGATCTTCTTGGTCCCATGCTACCACTAGATATAACCCATCCATTGAGGCACCCAATAGGGGAGTGTCACAATTTTACATCTAGACCCGATCCATATACCATTCTAAGTATGAGCAAGATTATATGCTAGCAATTAGCCTGGATGAGTGGGACACTCTGCTCAATAAACCATGGATGATCTAAAAAATTACTCATCTAGATATATATGAACCTCATTATCAAGATAGTAATATGGCTTCATTTTGCTCACATTTATCTTGAATATGAGGAAGATGAAGGCCCAATCTGTCCTGCTTTTCACCATGGAGATTATTCCATGCAAGCACATTGCACTTTTGTGCTATCTTAGTTTGAATACCTTCAGCCCTGAACACTAGGTTAATGTGACTTCCCTCAATCATGGGAAAGCATAGCCAACCCTATTGGACCCATAGAATAGGCCAATTCCCTTCGTGTTGATGTAAGGGCTCACAGGCCTCATACGATTGATCTGTTACCTAGGCAAAACATGAACCAACCACAATTGGATAAGTTGTAAAAGACTCAAGAATTCCTAGTTTATGCCAAATTAGAACATAGGGTGCACCAACAATGGTTGCATCAACAACACTTGCACCAAGAATGAATGCATGAGGAAGTCCCCATGGCTAGCACCTACAAGCAAGATACCCACCAAAGGTGCATTGCACAACACCATGACCTACCTCCTAGGCCTAATAGCCCTCCTTGTGTGCCCATACAAACTCATAGGTCTCAACAATGTAAAAATAACCAACCCAAGTATGAGGTCTATGAAGACCTAGAAATAAAATATTAGGATCAAGAATACCCAAAATCACTCCATGAGGATGTAATCAATTATTATATTTAACTACATAGGCCCACCAAGAATTTCCTACCTCCCCTTCCTTCTCAAGGACCACTATGAGAAGATGATATATTATCATCTTAGGCTTATAAGGTGCTCACAGAGCATATTAAATCATTGTAAAAACAAGGTACAAGCTATCAAAAGCCCACTTTGTGTCAATTATGCAACCGACCACTCCACCCCTCAATACCATGTCCACCATATCCTAAGTATTTCAAAATGCCTAGGCTAGATAAATTTAAAGGGGATGAGGATGCACAAGATCATGTAACTAGCTTCATGAACCTATGTTTTTAGCTTCAAGATGATGAATTATTGTTGCTCAAGATCATTTTGGTAACACTCTCTAGCCCAACTTTAGATTGGTTCAACCATTTACAGATACATATCATCTATATCTTTGAGCAACTCACAAATGCCTTCTTAGAATGCTTTTCATTCAATGTCAAAAAGAAAGCCAATTTGAGTGACTTGGCTAACCTTAAAAAAATTTATGATGAGACAATCAATGATTATGGTAACAGGTAGAGAAGGGTGATGTCAAAATTACCCTTTACTCTACCTGTAAAAGAATTAACTCGTATGTTCACAAAAATTTGCTTGAAGCATATTTTGACCTTATTACAATTTTAACAATATTAGACGCTTGAGGAGGCTCTGGCATAGGCCAAAGTCATAGAGGATATTAAATTACAAGAGGAGGACATTAAAATTTTAAAGGACTGGAAAAAAATCCTAGAAGAAACCAAACACAACAAATACAACTCTAGTCAATCAGGTTGTCTTAAATGTACCTAAGACTAAAAAGCAAAAAATACCCCAACAAGCTAATTATCGATATCAACCTCCTCCTCCACAATACAAAAATCAACTTCAATGCAATTAGGCACATAATAGACCCCATCGCACACCTCATACTTATACGCCATTACCCGAATCTTTGGCATCGCTCTTCAATCGATTATGTGAGGTAAAATCTATCACTCTACCTAAAACTTTACCCTTCAATCCTAATCACCTGAAACCTTGGGGGTATAGAGAGGACCTATATTGCATATACCATTGATACAATAGTCACAATGTCCAAACATGTTATGCATTCAAAAATGTAGTATAGGACATGCTTGATAAGAATTAACTACAAATCAATAATGCTCTTACCCTTGACAATCAACAAATGGGTATTTTTAAATATCTCCTACCCACACATGATATTAATGAGGATAAAATAATACAAGTAAATGAGGTCCATATAGCTCCACCTAATCATGGGTTCATAGGAATGATCAACATTGTTATGTGAAACCATAGATATGATCAAGTTGCACCGCTTACAGATCCCATTAGTATTCCTTCTACATCATAGCCCTTGCTACCTTGAACTTCGGCACAAGGTCCACCACCTCAACTTGTGGTGATTATTAGAAGTAGGTTTACTCAAAACCTACGTACAACATCAGCCAAGATATCCATTTATGAGCTGATACAACAATCATCAAGATAGAGAAAGCTCTAATGGAAATATTGAGATCAATTGAATTACAACCCTGATATCCTAATGATTTTAATAATTTTATGGGGTATATTAAAAAATGTAAGGATATCATTATAACCTTACAAGATCATGAGATTAAGACAATACCCACCAATATAGTCGATCCTTCATTGCACATCATTGTGTGCATAAATATGATTCCCTACAAACGAGTGTTGATCAACATGAGTTCCTTAATAAACATCATTACCATGAATTCACTAGAACATCTCATTATTTGGTCATCACACATTGTGGCATCCACCTTCATACTTTAAGAATTTAATGATGCTCTTTGCTCTACAATCGGCACAATAGTCCTGCCCATCTAGGTTGGACTAAAAACTATTCCAGTATTGTGCCACATTCTATAAAATGTGATGCAATACAACATATTACTTAGAAGGCCTTATATTAGAGACATGAAGTGCATCCCATCCATATTGCACCAGTGTATCAAATATGTCCATGAAGTGCAAGTGCATGTAGTCCCTTTAGACTCTAAACACTTCAAATACACTAAACTGGTAAGTAATTCAAAGGAATTTGTTTTGCCCTCCACACATCCAGACATACAGCCTAATAGGCCTATCAAATATCTAGATCCACCATCAAAAACATCATCTTCATTAGCCTAACCATCTACATTGGCACCCCCATCCATAGAACCATCTACATAGGCACCCCCATTTATCAAATCATATACATCAATACCCACATCTATCTATCCACCTACATTGATGCCTCCATCTCAATCCTTGCCAATGGCCTCTTTTGACATCCCTTCTTCATATCAGATCTCCTAAGTGATAATAATTTGAAGGCACCAATAGAGGAAACCCCATCGATCATCCCCACTATCTTCGTGGCATAGTTTCTAATTCCTATAGAGGTAGAATAATTATTTGATTTTATGGGTGAACCACCTCATACCATATCTCCACCATCCTCATCACCTCCATTATCACCACCCCAAGTCACAATCCACTTGGTCAACCCTAGTCTTAGTGAGTACTTAGTACAAAGTGTCACATTCACACCACTCATTGAGACCGTTCAGGATATGGGGCGACCTCGTGTACTGTTGTTACCCATTAGTACCATTTTATCCTTTGGGGTCCCCTAAATCAAATAAATTTTGTTTATGGGGGCTTCAATGACTCTACGAACCAATTTCCTGTAATAGAACATAATAATGAGCCCTTATTAGAAAATATCTATTATATGTCAAATCCAAATTTTGCCTTGTGATACTTTTACCACTGCCATTAGCATAGAAATAGCTTAGGTCAATATGAGCAAGGTCTTTGGACACCCTACCAACCGCAATACCAACTTCCAATACATAAATTTTGCCTAGGATATTTAGTATGCATGCTAGATGAGCTCCTCATAGACTCTTTCCAACACCTAACCTTAGATTTTAGAGAAGAAATTGATGAGAATGATTGTGTTGATCCTGGCTATTTTAATTTGTTAGGAGATAACCTCCACATTACAACTATTTTTGTCAAGTATTTCAACTCTATCAATGAGACATAATAAGAGTATGAAGATGAGATGGAATTAGCCTATCTTGGTCCTTGCCATAGTCAACAACCTCCTGACCTTGTTAGTGAGGTACTAGAAGAGTATTAGGATGAGATAGAACTCGTGTACCTCATTCCTCACCATAGTCAATAGTATCATGATTCCTTTAGTGAGGCACCAAAAGAGTTCAAGGATGAAACATAATTGGCATATCTAGGTCCTCACCACATTTGGTGAAATAATAATGAAGGAATAGAATTCTCCCTTAGAAACATTGATGAACTCTATCATATATATTTTACTCCATGCAAACCTACATGGAGATACCTTATTCCCCTATAATACCCCATAATTTTGGTCCCTCATAGGCCTGATCCATTTATTCCATTTCCACCTAAGCCACATCCAACATATCTAGGGCCTCACATCATTGACATATCCCTCCCATCCATGAATGGAGACTATTCGTCCATCAATATGATCTCCATTGATTTGATCACCACACTCCACAATCCCAAGGATCCTTCAAATCCTTTGTACCAAAATCATGATGTGATTGATTTTTATCATGTCGCATCACTTCCATTGTTCAAAGAGTTCTTCCCTTGCAAAGAAATATTACATCCATTTCATTTCTCCCAATGGTTGTACAAAGATGTCTATCAGGCTAATATTAAACCATACATGATCAAATCCATGATTCTAGCTAAAGACATCCACTTGATCCCTACGCCTCATAATATTGAGGAGGGATCCCACATGTTAATAGAGAAAATAATTGATATAGATATTGATAAAATTTGAATCAGTAGTTTGTATTGCAATGAAATGGAAATAAATATACATGGTAGTTCTAAGGTGGTTATGAAACCACCAAATCAGTTGTGAAACTACCCGAATTGGAGAGTGCTTACAAGTGTTATTTTATCACCCAAAAATATAATATATTATGCACTATGCCATGCACTATTCTAAAATCCCCCTTATTACATTATTGGTAATTACAAAGAACATTGCAAAACAATTCAAACTTAACACGTGTAAGTGCCTTGTGAAAATACCAGTAACTTTCTCATCAATGGGAATGTATTGGAGTTGTATGTGATGCTTTCAAACTTCATCATGAATGAAATAACATTGAGTGTCGATGTGTTTTGTACGATCATGAAATATTGAATTCTTGACAAGATTCAAAACACCTTGATTGTCACAAAATAAATGAATGGGAAGGTTCTTTGGAGACCTATATTTGTAAGAATGTGACTTAACCATATTATCTCATAAACTTCTCCACTGGCTATGTGATATTCTGCCTCTGTAGGTGATATGGAAACCACCTGTTGCTTCTTACTGTACCAAGATATAGGACCATATCCAAGATGAAAAATATATCCAGAGGTTGATTTACGATCATCAATGGATCTAGTATAATTTGAGTCCGTGTATCCTTGTAAATAGAACTTGCTATTCTTCTTTTATTCCAAGCCAAAATCTATAGTACTAGGGACATAATGAAGAAATATCTTTGCTGTTATCCAATGAATTACTTTTTGTTCTTGCATGAACCTTGAAAGGTAACCCACAACAAAACTGAGATCAGGCCTAGTATTTGTCAAATATATGAGACTCCCAATCAGTTGGTGATAGAGAGTGCCATATACCTATGGTGATTTATCATATCATGATATCTTGAGTCCTGGATCCATTGGATTTACCTTAGACTTACCGTTAGTCATGCAATATTTATCGATCAATGTCTTGGCATACTTATTTTGTGTTACTCGGATAAGATTCTTCTTCTAAGTTACTTCCAAACCAAGACAATAGTGAAGAAGTCCAAGATATGTCATTTCAAAATTTTTATTCAAATCATTTTTTACTACATCAATCATACTCTTTGAGCTTCCTGTTATGATTAGATCATCTACATATAGCACCAAAATCACTATGTCAAAACCATTGTTCTTGATATAGAGATTTACATATGAAGGACTTCTTTGGAAACCATGCTACACTAGGTGACTATCTATTTTGATGTACCAAGATCAAGGAGCTTGTTTCAGTCCATACAAGGATTTGATCAACTTAAAAACTTTATGTTCTTACACTTTAACAACAAATCCTTCTGGTTGGGTCATGTACACTTCTTGTAGGTAACCATTCAAGAAAGCACTTTTTACATCCATATGATGTAACTTCCATCCAAACTGAGTTACCATGGAACAAAGTACTCGAATGGTAGTAATTTTGTAGTAGGGATAAAATTCTCTTCATAATATATACCTTATTTTTTAGCATAGCCCTTTGCAACAATATGGGATTTATGCTTATCGATAGTACCATCTACCTTATACTTTACTTTAAATACCCATTTGCAGTCGATGGAATTCTTTCCTGAAGGTAGATTTACTAGCTTCCATGTATGATTTTTCATGAGACATGTATGTTCTACTTCCATAGCAACCTTCCACTGAGGCTTACTAAGTGCATACTAAACTATTGTGGGTTCATTTTAATCCAATGTTGTCATATAAACCCTATCATTCACCATATTTGTCTCCCTATCTTCCTCTACATCTATAGATAGTTCATAAAATTATTGGTAAAGCTTGTCAACCTCTGAAGTTGATGCTTCTGCTCTCATCTACTGAGTCATACTATGAGTACAAGGTCGATCTAGAGTTAGATCTGGAAGTGATGTCAACTTGGAATCTCTCAATGTACTTGTATACCATTTTGGAATATTTTTCTATGGGGGAGGAACCTCTTTTTTAGGCTCATCGTCCTTAAGGTATACAACTGTAGAAGTATTATTTGATGTGAAAGCTTCATCAAATACCACATCTCTACTTATATGTGTCTTCTTGGTCATAGGATCTATCAATCAATATCCCTTGGAATTCTCATCATAACTAAGAAAGATACATTTTAGGGTCTTCTCATCTAACTTCTTCCTTTTCTATTTTGGTATGTGCATGAACACCTTACATCCAAAAACCCTTAGATAATAAATGGAGGGTTTCTTACCACTCCATTATTCTTGTGGAGTTTTACCTTGTACAACTCTTGTGGGCACTCTATTCAGGAGGTATGTGTAACGACCCTGAGGAATCGACGCACAATCCACTCACTCTATTTATGATTATTATTGAATATTTTAATGTTTAATATGCATTAAATAAAAAAGCATAAAAGAAAGGCCTAGCCAAAGTAAAAAGAAATAAATGAATGAATGATTTGTATTGATATTTCCAAGATCCGGTTACATATAAATCCCTCTATGGGATACCCTTCATTTGATACATGATTTTACACAAAGAAGGTAGTAGATGTATAAAATATACCCTTAAAAGGGGTGATGTGCCTTTATAGGCTTCCTGGTGATGCACACGAAACTGTATGAGGACTTACAGATGCCTCCTTATCCAGGTTTGATTCCTAGAGGGATCCTTTTGCTTTCGTATGTTGTGGATTGGTCTGATGAACCTGTAGCCCTGCAATCAATGAAACAACAACACACACTTAGATGTTTGAGATTGCCTCCCCGGATGAGGTTGTTAGCAATGAATATGCTTAATGAAAACAAATGCAATGAAACTAGTACTATGAATGCAAATAACTAAAATAGAGCTTATGCTAATGACATGAAAACACGAAGAAAGCAAAATGAAAGAAACTATCACCTAAACCCTAGACTAGGTTGCGGGCCACTATCCAAGACAATGACTGCTAAGGTGAAATATGTCTCTATGATCCAAAGACTATGGTCTTAAGTCTGCTAATAATGTTAAATGATTACCGTATGTGCATGGATAATTACCTCTTAGTTGGCTAGCACTTCGTTGCTTCTCAAGGGTACTCATATTTGCTCTTCAATCTGACAGGGCTTTTCTACATAAATGATCTCCAAGGAAAGCTCTCCAAGTCTCTAGAAGCTCTCCTCAATGATCCAACCTGTTCAAAGTTTTGATATGTGATATGTGATGTTCTCTCCCTATTGGTGCTCTTAGGTTTGCACCTTATAAAGTGTTTGAAGCCCTAGGTCAATGTTCAAACCCTAGGACTGAATCCCTCATGTGCACTGGATGTTAACATGAGAATTTGAGCTTTTTCTACCCTTGAAGGGTAGTTAACTGATGTCTAAATCTGGAATTAAGTCTTTCATATAGACTGGCTATGAGGAGGAATGCAAAGTTGTCCCCGCTCGGCCTTATTGCATGCAGACTACCACTTCCACCCAATATTAGGCTATATTGGTAGTAAAATACATTTAAGTTTTAGTCGTTGTCGTCTACAGTGGCTAAGGTTTTGCCACTCTGAGTTGTAGTGGCCAGAATCCAGTCGCTCTGGTCCATAGCGGCCAGACTTGGATGGGATAAAAATACCCAAAATAAGTGGTGAAAACCACTTTTGATACTTGGAAGGTCCCAAGGTTTAGTCACATGACCTATGAATGTGCCCATTTGAGTAGTCTCCCTAAACATGACATATTTTAGGTGTCTACAGATGCCTCTTTTTGCGATGCGCTGAGTGGAAAACACAACGTAGAGGAAAAATGTAGACTGCTATGTTTACAGGGTGTATGATGATCATTGATTTGATCAATGCTATATGGCCCAATCATGCAAGATGATACACATTATTGAATCATTGCTTCAACCTAATTGAAGGCTTAATTTAGCATAGGGCTTGCACATGTCCACTTGCACTCATTCCTCAAATGTAATCAGGTAGCTTATGTTGCTATAATATAACTGACCAGAGAAGAGCTACAAATTGAAGATGTCATATTTGCTTATGAACCCAACAAACAGGAAAAATTTTGTAAGAGTTGTATGCAATTATTCATAGGACGAACATAATTGTTATATGATCGAGTGATCTTTGGTTGACTTTGATTATGATTTTTTTCAAAGATTTGAACTACCCCCTCACACAATGAATTGGTGAGGGAAGGGCAATGAATGAAGCGACAAGTCACTTGACCACTTTGACTAGCTTTGGTTCCTTTCTAGTGTTTGTTATTTTAATGAGAAAACCCCCATCCAAGTGTGATTTCAAATATTATGATGATCATTCATCCCTATCTCGGGGAGAGGTCCAACCACAAATAGCCTTCTTAGGGAGTTAGGATGAGCGATTCTATTTATGCTTGTATTGTATCACTTGGTCTAGTTTTTTTGGTGTCATAAGAGAATTAGGATGATTCCATCATACCCATGGAGCAGTCTAACCATATTTATCTTCTTTGGGGTTGAGGTGATTCATCATAATTCCAAAATGAGTAATTTACCCCTAGTAGCTTTATGGTAACTTAATCATCTCACCGAGTTGCATGGAGTGCAAATATCTATGACCACTGAGTTGTTAGAGCAAGTAACTAAATATGAAGCTTACTCGAGGTTTGTTTTTATGACATTTTTTTGTTATTTTGAATGATGGTCAGGGACCATAAAAATGTGCTTATTTGATTTTTTTGCTATTCCTCTTGGAAGGAATCTTCCTGATTTTGTATGTGCATCCGGTTGCTGTCAGATCCAGCGACCTCAAAGTACCTGCCTGTGGCTGCTCTTGCCTTGAGTGGCCAAAAATTTTGGGCTGCTGACATCAACAGCGGTCAAGGCATGACTTGAGGAGTACAAAAGGGGATCTAGGATTTTTATTTTTTATTATTCCAACTGGCGAGTTGCTTTCCACAGCTCTGACGAGAAAGCAAAATTTGCAACTTGGAGTGTTGTTGCATTGGAGACTATGGCTACTTAGGACAAGACATCAATGAGCAAAGGAGTCAGAGCTTCTCAGGTATTCTCTCAAAACTTAAACCTACTTTCTTTCTCAGTAAAATTGAACCTCACTAAGTAACCAATAAATGAACCTCACTAAAATCATTGGAAATGAACCGAATCCATAGATAGGTTTAGCTTAGGTTTTGTTTTGGTGGGCTTACCCTCATTTTTAAAAAATTTCAATTTTTTTGGCATTTTCGGCCTAGGGCGTACACATCTGCCGTATCGCCCATCGGCCACTGCCACTCAGAGTGACTATCTTGGCCTACAGTTTGGCCATTATCGCTTAGAGCAGTCGATTTTGAATCCTAACGGTCAAAAATTTTATCATTGGGGTTTGGCCGTTGCTGGCCTCAGTGGCCAGTTTATGGCCATTGTAGGCGACAGCGACCAAGATCCTTAGGCAAAATTGTAATAATGTTTTGGATTTTGTGAGACGATTAATTGATTTTTTTGGATTTCTGAGCTGCTCTTTTGTACTATGCTACATTATTAGGTGCATTTATTGCTCTTTTGCTCAGACTTAGGATAGTTTATTATTATTTACACTATTTTTCATGTTTTATTGTAATTTATGCCTTAGATGCATTGTAGTTATACCTTTTATTTCTACTCTTAGATTCTCACTGCTCAGGCTCAAAACCCGAAGCTCCTAAATGACCTTCTCCCACTCTTGGATTATATGGACTGGGTCTGGTTCAAGGCCCGCAGACTACAGTATGTGACCAGGATACCACATATTATGTCATACCAGGACTACCTCACTATCTTGGTTCATCGATGGGACCCTAGGATGAACACCTTCCATATTCCTATCGGTGAGATGACTATCACACCGAAGGATGTGTATAGGATTTTATGAATCCCCTTTGACGGAGTGGACATCATCTCTTCGGCCTCTAATGATCGTAATGTAATTTTTCTTTGGGTTTTTAGGGGGCACACTATGACTGCCTTCAAGGAAATAAAGTCTGGAGATGTATCTGTTATACGCTAGTACAGGGAGTGTGTCTTCTCAGAGAGGCACGTGGTATTGTTAATGGTCATCAGCAACATTCTCATCCTATATTGCTTAGGCTTGAGGTTCCCATGGAACCTCCTTGTGATGGTTCCAAATTTTATGGATAGCATAGAGCCTATTATCTATGCATGGGAGAGGTATATGTTAGCACAATGTTATGATGAGTTTTATCACATCCATTGGTGGGGCCGCATCAGCATTGGTTGCAGCCTGCTCCTTCAGGTATGGGGATGGGAGCATGTGAGTGTGTATCATACTATAGGACTTCCTACTAAGATTATAGTCATTAGTTCTAGGATGCAGTGCTATGCTACCAGGTGGGCTCAAGAGTGTGAAGAGCACAAGAGTCATCCTAATGCGGGGGAGCTCCCCCATTATACTACTAATTTTACTGGGCTATAGGCCGAAGCCATCATGTGGTGACCATATTACAAGTGCCCAATTGGGATGATCCACCCAGATTTACAGCTAGGACACGGTGTGAGTAGTGGCTCATTAGACTTAAGGTTGACATCAAGGAGTATTTCTTCTACTACCGAGTTCTTCATTAGTAAGGATTACAGTAGGATGTGCCACTTGTCCCATTCTTGTACAGACGCATTAGAGTAGAGAGAGACCTCCCTCCCACACATATAACAAAGTTGGCTAATGAGTAGGATGCCTCAGTATTTGATACATGAATTATTGGGGGAGTCATAGATGAATTTGCACAGTGGGGTGACCAAATGTGGCATGGTGATGGTAGTCTAGGCCACAAGGACAATGGCAGAGATGGTGGTGCAGATCCAGTAGGATGCAAAGTCCAAGCTAGGATTGAGGTATAGGGCCAACCAATAGAGCAAGTGGCAGTGGAGGAGTAGGAGAATCCTGAGGAGGAGGAGGAGGAGTTGGATCTTAAGGAGAGAGATTCTCCTTTAAGAGCGCAACTGCATGATGTAGAGGCCAAGCTCCAGTCGACCAAGATCAAAGTACAACAGTGTGATGCTATCATTGCCCAGTGGGATTCTACTTTAGTACATTTGGATGCTACTATAGAGTAGCTCATAGCTCATATATAGGCTTTACATACTGCTATCGGGGGTGGTGCTTCCAAGATGCAGGTTGTCATTGATCCTTCCACACCTCAGGGTTCTACAAGGATAGATTCGAGGGTAGAGATTATGCAGATGAAAACTCTACTAGATGAGTATGAGGCAGATATTTTTGGTCATGTAGGCCATATTTCCTCTCTCTAGATGCAGATCAAGAGGCTAGGAGCCACTCCTAGGGAGAGGACAAATGTAGGTGGATCACAGGATAGCAGGTGCTCTACCTCAGGGCAGTATTCCATTTGACCTAGTTAGAGGATCTAGACTCAAACAGAGAGGCTAATGGGCTCACATAACTCTACTTGAGATCCATCCATATGGGGTGGTGCTACAGGGGGCACATACCCAATGTTTGATTGATGATGCATTAGGCTTTTATTTTTGAGCTCAACTGACCTATATGACTATAGCCTTTAGGAATTTTTTTATATCCATGCACTTTGGGATACACATTTTGGGACACCTTTTGAGACACACATATTTATATGAGATATTTGTATTATAATTCATTATGTGTGTGATTTATTGCTTATGTTTTTGCTTTACCTATGTGATTTTATGATGGCATTATGATGAGTTGATATATGTGTTAGATGATAGGTGATATTTATGAAGATATGGATATTGAGATGGATGCTTATGTAAATGTTTATGTAGATGCTTATATGATTTGATTATTGTGACATGGTGTGATGTATCATGAGTTGATTTGATGATGGATTTATGATTCTATGTATGGGTGGATGCAATGATGTGATCTTAGATATGAATTGATGCTTTATGAAATTATGTGTTTACGGATGCAATGTTTTTGTTATATGTATGTTTAATTTTGATTCAATTGTATGCATCTAACTTATGTTATGATATGGTAAACGCAATGTGTCATACACTGTTTATATGATTCTTATTCTAATGTGAATGAACCTATATGCTTTAATCACTTAAAACATAAGGAATGCATATGATATGATTTCAACAATCTAAATGGGTGACATCATAGAAAGTATAACAATCATGAATGTAAATAATCATTCTTATCACAAGAACTAATTATTTGGGCATTCATATGTGAAATGGATTGGCGTGTATGCATGTAATTTATTTATAAAGCTTATGTTATTTAAAAGGTTCAAAAGAGTCAGTGGCCATGTAGATATTATTTCTAACATCTATCCGGTATCTAACCTACTTTTTTTATACCCCTTAATATGAAAAATTCATAAATAAAACAGATGATGTAATGAATGATATTATTTGTTTCTATGTAGGAATTTTTGAGGCTCTTCCTGAGACTCAAACACTCTAGTTATTCTATCAACAGCTACGTACTGACCATACTAGACTTTTGAAAAAGCAAGGCTTTCATCATGGACCTAGAGATTCATTTTCCCTGTGTGTGCAAACAAATACATTTAGATAGAACTCAAGCATTTTCCTCTGATGTCAGGCAAGATTATTTCAACCCATTGCTAAGATCGTGGATCCTCAATTGTTCATCTTATCCTGTGTTGAACTTAGTTGGATTATACCACTAGGTAGCGTTGGGTTACCTAAAGCTAGCTCATCCACATGCAAACATTGGTCTACACAAATGCAATATGCTATTGTGATAGACATATCATCATGCGTAAGAGTATCATCATTGCTATGCATGGCTATACACCAAACCTATAATGGGGATCACCTTCCTATTTTGTGTAATGCTGAGAATTCCAGGGATTCAAATTCCATTCCCTTATTTTCTTCATTTCATTTGGGATACTTGCTCATGCTTGGTGATGAAAATCATTGTTTATTTTTGACTGATTTTTTTGTTTTTCTCTTGAGCAAGGGATTTATGTAAGGATGAAACTCACTTGTTTGTTTCAACTTTTGACCTTTTTCTTGATTTTAGAATTTTGAATTATGACTTTGGAAACTGGGATTTTGAATTTGTGCTTTGTTTTAGGATTTTTTCTTGTTTTAATGAAAGCAAGGGATTTATGTAGTGATGATAATCACTCATTTTTGGGTAGGGTGGAACTTGTCCTTTTGCCAATTCTCAACACCTTTGAACCGGTTGCACAAGGGGATAAGAAAGGAAGATCCTTTTCACTTAAGGTAACCTAGACCACTTTTGTAGCTTTCATATTTACCTTGTACTAACTAGAATTTTAGTATTTTTAATTAGTGATAGGATCCTGAATATCTGAGGCATTCATGACTAGACCTTACTCTCTACTAATCAAGATGGATTCCCATAAAAACTGTTTTCCTCAAGATGGAGACTATTGTTTTGTTCGAGGATTTGGCTTGCCCTTTTGCTTGTGGATAATAGGGTGTTGAAAAATTATGCTGAATGTGATATTTTTTCATTAAAGTATGCATATTTTTGTTCTTGAAATATGGTCCATTATCCGATATTATCTTTGAAGGGACCCCAAAATGACTTATGATATTATGGAGTATAAACTCCGAAATCCTTGGTCCAGCTGTCAATGTCAAGGGGATCACTTCGATCCATTTGGTAAAATACTTAGTGGTTGTTATGATGAACATGTGTCGGCTTGAGGATGGGGGTGAGATCTTCCCCACTAAGTCTAGTCCACATTACGAGAAGGGCCATGCTACTTGGATGGGTTGCAAGGCTTATTATTGCAAGTGAGTGAGGTTTACATGATTCTGGCACTTAACACATTTCTTGACATACTCGCAACAATATTTTTCCATAGTGTGACAATAGTAACCCATTCTCAAGATGTGCTTAACGATGGACATGCCATTGAAGTGATCGCCACATGTATCATCATGAGCTTACAAAATTGACCAGGATGTGTCCTGGAGCTCAAGATAATGAAGGAGCATTCCATCATAGCCTCCTCTATAAAGGACCTCTCCTAGAAAGATATGCCTCATTGCCTTCTATTTAAATACTTGTATTTTGGTATGCAACAGGTCTTGCGGTACCATTCCAAGTTTTAGGAAGTTCCATAATTGGGAAAGCCAATACTGATAAGTCTCAAATTCTATGGATAAAATGGCATGCTCCTCCTATGATCCAAAATTTGTGAACACAGATTGAGAAATCACCCTATGGTGGATGGTTGTACCACACTCCATAGGACCTTGAGAGATCAAATATTCCCAAGGTGTCGTTTGCAAGAAATATCTAGCTTTGAAGGATCAATCTTGATTTGGTTTAGTCTGAATCATGTTTACTGACTATTGATTGTCAATAGCCTCACATTGTATTTCTAAGTGTGTGAGCACTTTAGCATGAACGATTGTAAAATTAGCAGATGAATTCTGAGGGATTAAGGATCCCAAAGATGCCATGGTGTCTACAAATATTTTTGATGTATGAGGGATTGCCTTGATGTCATACCATTCCAGTCGGGCTAGGTAAGTGTCAACAAGCTCCTTGTAAGCTTTCAGGAGTGGGCACTTGCATTGGAATAATAATTTGACTTGATTAACTATGAGTAAAGAGTCACAAAAGATATTCAATATTTTAATACCCATTGCAACGGCTGTTTGGAGTCCTAATATCAGGGCCTCATACTTTGTGTTATTGTTTATGCAAGGGAAGTCTAGCTTAAATGAAAAGGGCAATGGAGCACCCTACGGTGTGATAAATACTATCCCTACTCTGCCCCCTTGTTTGCACTTTGAACCATCGAAGAACAATGCCATGTCTCTTTCTTTTTTAGGTTCTTTGGGTTTGGGTAGATCTGATAATGTGAAGACCACATCATAAGGCAATTCTATGGTGAGAGGCTTGCTATCCTGAAGAGGTACCTCTACTAATTGATCTGTTATGACTTGTCCCTTAATGGACTTATGGCTTATGAAATCTAGATCAAATTTTGTCAATAACATGATCCAATTTATAGTACATGTATTATGATAGGTCTTGTTCATCATATACTACAAAGGATTTTTTTTATATAACATAGGTCATATGGCTCAACATGTAGTGTCACAATTTTCTGGTTGCAAAGACCACTACTAAACACAACTTTTATACATACACATATCCTAGCTTATAACTCACCAAGGTGCGACTGATGTAATATGCATCTTGCTCTTTGTCTTGTGCATTATTTTGGGCCAACATGGTGCCTAAAGTGAAATAAATAGCTAATATGTATAGTAAAAATGGTATGTCTGGCCTTGGTGGAGCCAATACCAGCAGTGTTTCCAGGTAAGTTTTGATCTCTCCAAAGTCTTTTTGGCACTCTTCATCGCAATGAAATGGGATATCCTTGTGTAGCAATCGATTCATGGGTCTACACTTATCTAATAATTGAGCAATGAACCATTTTATGGATGCTACCTTACCTTGTAGTCTTCTTAACTCCATAATGTTAGTAGGGGCAACCATTTCCATTATAGCCTTTACCTTTTTAGGATCGACTTCAATGCCTCTCTTAGAAACTATGAAACCTAAGAGCTTACCAAAATTCATGCCAAACATACACTTCTTAGGGTTCAATCTGATGTTGTGCTAAATGAGGTAATCGAAGACTTTTGTAAGGATTTCACCGTTCTCTTGTTGCACTAAATACTTGGCCAGTAAGTCATCCATGTAGTCTTCTAAGATTGTGTGCGTGTAGTCATGGAAAATATATGTCATGGCCCATTGATACATGGCACCAGTGTTCTTTAGACCAAACGGCATCACCTTGTAACAAATTATTCCCCATGGAGTAATGAAGGCGGTCTTATGCTAGTCTTTAGGTTTGATTCAGATTTGATTGTATCCAAAAAACCCATCCATTAGGGAAAGCATCTCATGACCTGTAGTGGCATCAACAAGAGCATCTATGTTTGGCAATGGGAATGAATCCTTTGGAGTTGCCCTATTCAAGTCTCTAAAATCTGTGCAAATGCGAACTCTTCCATCTGGTTTTCCCATGGGCACCATGTTCAAAACTCATTCAGGGTAATCAATTGGAACTATGAAAATCGCATCCAACAATTTTTGCAACTCATTCTTCACCATCAAAGCGACAATTGGATGCATTTTACTCAATTTTTTCTTGACTTCCTTCTTCATGGGGTCCAATGAAATATTGTGAACAACTAACTTTGGATCAATCCCTGGCATATATTTGTGAGTCCAAGCAAAAATATTTAGCCTCTCTTTAAGGAGAGGAATTATGATGGCTTGTTCCTTTGGAGTAGACTCTCTTAGAACGTAAATTTCTTTGGTTGATTAGGATCATCACTGATGCCCACCTCAAAATTTGCTTCTATATCCATATGTGACCCATCCTCCAACTTATGAGACATGGGTATCAAATGAATATCATCGACAAGATTTACAGGTCCTACTGTCTCAGGATCCATACCGGCATGGAATACGTCATATGCGCATCCTAATGCAAAATGAAATGGTTGTAACACCTCTTCGCTAGAGAAAAGGTCTTTAGGCTCTATGGGTGAATCAGTACAATCCAAATCAATAACCTCTGTATTAAGACACAATGGTTTAGTGGGATATGCTAGGTTATGAAGTGGAGTGGTCAAATCAAGGGAGATTGTATTTATGGATGGAATGAAATCTCCAGGGCCACATGGGTGAAATATTATCTTAGAGGTTTCTTCTCCATACTCGTGATGAGGCTTCAGAGGGAAAGGAATCTCTAGATCTAGCCCATGAGAAGGCCAAATAATAGGATCATTAGGTTCTAAGATCTCTTTGAACATAGGCAGAGGGGTATTTACCACATGATAAATGACATCTAAGTTGACAGGACTTCCCAGAAACCATAAGCCAGGGTCTATGGCATGAATTTCCACTTCTCTTCCTACCAACATGTTGGCCTACCACAAGTGGTGAGGCCTAAGATAACCCATATTAGTCTCATCATCAAAGTTGTCATCACTTATACAAAAACCATTAGCATTGGTATGTGGCCCCAAGATAAGGGGTACATCTCTTGGCCCTAAGTAGGCCATCTCTATCTCATCCTCATATTCTTTGTCACTTATGAAGATGCCATTTTCATTAGTATGTTTTCCCAAGTCAAGGGGTCATTGCCTTGCCCCTAGGTAGGCTCTCTCTGTTGATTCCTCTGACTCATAGCCAGTTTCGTCCGATATGTACCCAATATCATTATGACTAGACCAGGAAAGACCTTGTAAATAGTGATGCCCATGATAGGCTAAGCTTGTTTATGCTTCATCATCTCTCACCTCATATCCATTTCTTTTTTGCTCTTCATTCCACAAGTTGCAACCTGATGGGATGGCATCAATTGTAAAGCTTGGATGATAAGTCTTGGGTGCTCATATGTTTACCACAACCAATTATCTATTGTTCTAATATCTTGTACTTGGTGGGTGATAAGGAATAAAATCAATGTCTTCTCCTAACCCCAAGATTAATCTATCCAAGGCTACTACTAGAGAGTCATCTTGAACTCTGATGTGATAGCCTAACCCAAACCTATTAGAGGGAAGTTGGTATTGCGACTTAAATGGCTTTCTACACCCTTGCTCATATATACCAAGACCATAACCATACCAATGGCAACGTTCAAAATAGGTTAGAGCAAACTCAATATTAGAGAGGTAATGAACATTAACAGTGAATAGTTCATCATTGTCCTCTTCTATGTCTGTAGACTTATGGGCATAGTCTAGGCCAAAGTAGATAAAATTGGTCTAGTTGGGAGGGATTCCAAGCAGAACCACTGTTCCCACTGGTGGTCTTAGGTATTTTAGTCAACCCATGTCTTGTGCAGACTCTATGATGGGTGTGAATTTTATGTTATACACAAGATACTCTCCTATCCCTATACTTATCAAGTGTATTGTCGCATGTGATTTGGATGATCCTACAAATGACACTGGCGAAGCAGGTTCTAGTATCTCCTCAGCTTGGTCTTGGAGATCTTCTTCCATGGGACTTGGAATTTTATCAATGCCTATGGTTAGCACTTCTTTGGAATTTCCTTCCTCAACTAAGGGCACCTTTAGCTTCGAATTTTCTTTTGATTTAGACGCAGATGGTCTCTTAGAAGCATTAGCCATTTTGGGCGCAAGATGAGGTGCTGATGTGTTTGGGTTTTTATGTACCCCTTTGTCTTTGTTATCTAGTTGCATAGTTGGAGATGAAGGTCCTACATACAAGTGGGTATAGGGAATTACAAATTCTCCTAGAAAATCCACCTGATGGACATATTTGAATGGCTCTTCATCAACCAACACTACATAGACTTTGTCATCATGCACGTAATTGATACATTGGTGTAAAATTGAAGGAACACACTTTATATCTCTTATACAAGGGCACCCTAGGAGGATGTTGTATTGCATGGCCCCTTCCAAGACATGACACATCATAGGGATAGTCTTATGCCCCACCTTGATGGGTAGGACTATCATTCCAACAGTATTGCATAAAGCATTATTGAAAGCTCTTAATGTGTAAGCTCCTGAAACAATATTTGATTTGGGGATCTTAAGGTGTTCTATTGATGTTTTTGTGATGATGTTGATTTAAGAACCCGTATCGACCAAAACCCACTTAAAAGGTAAATTATTGACTGATGCAACAATGTGCAACGGAGGGTATGGTAAGGCAGTAGGCACTATCTTAATTTCATGATCATAAAATCAAATTATAGGTTCTTGAAATTCTTGTACTTGTCCCACAAAATAAGTGAATGCATTTAGATCTTGTGGTTGGAGCTCAATTGATCTCAAAATCTCCATCAAAGTCTCCCTATGCTTTGGGTACTGTTGAATGAGCTCATAGATAAATAGTTTGGCTAGAGTCGTTTGTAATTTTTGCTCTAGTCTACTCTGAACAATTACCACAGGTCAATTTGGTGGACCTGGAAGGTTGTTCTGCCCATGCCTCTACCTAAGTGTAGCTGGGATATTAATAGGATCCACAAGAGGTTGTGGTTGACCATATCATCTAGTATTGGTAGCTATATTGACAATTTCAACCATCCCAATGCACCCGTGGGTAGATGTATCAATTCATACTTGATTGACTTGGGCACCTTGACCTCTATGGACCTCATGGTTGGCTAGCAGGTTCTTGTATATGCCCATATCTCTATTATCAGGACCCAATGGGTTGTCAAGTTTAAGTTCTCTTGCCTCAATCATGTTTTGCACCTGATGTTTGAAACCAACGCAAACTTCAATATTATGCCCCGGTATCCTATGATAAGGGTAAAATTGATCTTCCCTATATCCTTTTGGCTTAGGATGGTTGGGATCTATAAGAGGTACATCTAGAAATCTGATCTTCCTAGCCTCACTCAATTGGTTGAAAATTGATTGCATTGACTCTAATAGAGGTGTAAAATAGTGAGGTGGCTTACATTCTTTGTTTTGCCCCTAATTTTTCTTTTGATCGTAATTGGCTGGTGGGGGATGTGCTTGATAATTTTGGGTTTTTTGCGTAGCCCCATCCTTAGGTGCAACCAATACTACTTTATTAACTAGAGCAGGGTTTTCTTGCTTCTGCTTGTATTTGTCATTCTTGCCATTTTTTTCCACTCCTTGTTTCAGAACTTGATGGTTCCCTCATCTACTTTTATGTCTTTAATGAGTTGCCCTGTGCCAAGGCTTACTCAAATAAAGGATATTGTTGAAGTTGTAGTAAGAGGTAGATGTGTTTAGAAAAAATCTTGGTGAACATGTAGATAATTTCTCCTGTGGAGATGGAGAATGATAAATTTGCCATGACGTTTCTCCACCTATCTCCATATTCCATTACTGGATCATCATCATAATGTTTTAGGTTGGCCAAGTCCTAAAGGTTCATATTTATTTTAGCACCAAAGGAGAAATGCTTCAGGAATGTGTTTTCTAGTTATTCAAAACTAGATATGTTGTGCTTAGGTAGTTGGTTGAACCATTGAGTGGCAGTGCCCAAAAATATCATAATGAAAGTCCTTAGCATAAGAGCATCATTGTATTCAATATGAAAACATTCATTTATGAAATTGGTAACATCCTCTTGTGCATCCTCTTCACCCTTAAACTTTTCCAACCTAGGAATCTCAAAATGCTTAGAATATGCAGGGCTAGGAACTGATGGGCATAATGGTTGGTTGTGTATTTTAGTCAATGTTGGTTGGTTCCCCGCCATATCTTGTTTCTCAAAGGACTTCATATTTTTAGTGAGTTCTTGGAATACCTTTGAGGAAATGATTTCCTCTTCTTGCAGGCCCCCTCACGGTGGTAATGGAGGTAACCCTATGTGCATTTGACTTGTTCTACTCTCTTCCCTCCTACGAGAGGATGCAGGATGTGTTTGATCCTGATTTATCATATCTACCCTTTCCCCACCAATTTGATGTTCATGATTTTAGTGGTGGTTCCATTGTGGTATTTCTTCTTGTCTAGTGCATCTTTCTCTTAGTGAATCAGTGTGTTTATCTCTTTGATGATCATTGCCATTGGCTTGTAAATTGATACGAGCTAGTTGCTCAACTTGTTCTCTTAGATGCTGCTCATGTTGGCACAAAATCCTTTCTCTTTTTTTGTCATGCTTGAGAGCTTCCACTAGCTCTTGCTCTTTGTGCAATGTATTTTGTAACCATTGCATGCGGTTATATTGTGCTATTGAAGAGGACTCATGTTTGTTTAATTTTTTTTCTTGTGGTTTTGATTCGCAGATTCCTTGAAGAGGTTTTTGCTATTTCTTTGCTCTTGCTAGCAACTATAAATTTTTATATGTATTGATAAGTTTCTCTATGGTCAGACTTTACATGAGACTTGTAGAGTCACTTTTAAGCATCCCTAGGTTGAGAGGTACATTTATAAGTAACAATTCATGAACTTCTAGATGCAAAAATTTTTGTGACTATGGTTTTGGGAGGTGGCCTCAGATGCAACTGATCTAACTCATCTAATTATCTTATTCTCCATGGCTGATCCCTTGGGGTGCCATTTTCTCCAATGACATCATAATATATTGGAATCCTTCCTATTGTGTGAAGGGTATCTTATGTTTGATGTCTATGACTGGATGTAGCTCTAGTTTCTTGTCCTTTAGTGGGCAGACCTGTTCTTAATGTCTAATGTGAATTTTGAGATGTTGTGACTCGTGTGTATTTTTGGTGATGAGGGATTTGTGGCCCTATCTACCCTCCATGAGGATGGATATGGTAAAAACTCATCATCTCTATGTGAATAATGGGTTCTAGAACCTTGCTTATGTCCATGTGGGAAGGAAGATCTTGAAGTCTCCTCATGTCTTTGAGAAGTTTTTATGTGTTTAGAGGAAGGCCTTGAGGCTTCTTCATGTCTCCTTGATGATGATGTTCATGAAGCCTCTTTGTGTTTTTGTGATTTAGTTCCATGATTTTACTCCCTATTTGGGGTTTCTTGAGGAGATCCCCCAAGGGTTGAATTATCACCCTATAGACTCACAAAACTACGTCTCACGGTCTTATGAGCATGTGGTTCAATGTTACTATGACTTCACCTATGGGTATGTGTTGCTTCAGATTCTCCCTCGATATTAGACCGAGGATGTTTACTTCTAGTTTTGACCATTGTGTTTGTGAATTAGTTTTTTGGATTGCAATTTAGATGTAACCAAACAATATCAAGCAAGTGTTTATCTTGATTACCAATTTATGTGTGCCCTAAACTATTTTATGTATCTTTGATATGTTGTTGTTCTTGTTTCTTGCTCTTGTTTTGTATTTAGAATAAGGAGACTCATCCATAGTGGGAATCAAGAACACCCATGCCAAACATGATTTTCTCAAAAAGAGACTAGGGTACACCGTTGAAGTCCCAATGGAGGGTTCACCTAGCTCTTCCAATCTGAACCAATTGTACCAATAGTGGGAGATAGTTTGAAAATGAGTAACTTATTACCACTATAAAGAAGTTCCTAATTTTGTTCTAAGAAGATCTAGGGGGCAAGTCAGTGGAAGGAGATGAATACCAACGTCACCAGACTGAATTGAAGGTTGGTGATGAAATCCTGCTCCCCAATGTTTAAAACATGTGTATGTATGTGGGGTTCATTTTAAGTTTGCATAAAGTAAAATGCATCATACAAAAAATATATATTTTTCCTATATGTCTGATATGAATGATGTTTCACTTTTCATAAAATATGCATAACTAGTATGAGATTCATGAATGTACTCTACTTTGTGCAAATATGGCCTTTAGTAGGGCCTCAAAACAAGCAATCCAACACATGATTTCTTGCACACTATATTCTAGGGTAAACTTTACAAGCATAAGCCGCTATTCCTAGCAACGCATAGTGGAAATCTAAAAAACTCTAAGATGCACCAGATGCAAATTCCTTTCTTTCCATTCCTTAAGTTTCCAAAATTAAAATGTGTCTTAATTTTCACTTTTTTAGGAAAATAGAAGCAGATAAAAAAACATAAATCATTAGAAAAGTTTTACCAACCTTAAATCCAGCTCAAAGAATCAATATTTTGACCTCTACTGCACTATAGTTCTGGTTTTTGTTGACTAGAGTGGCTGATTCCTGGATGTTGTAGACCAGAGCATCTAATTCCTAGCCACTGTAGACCAGACTGGCTAAACCTGCACACAAAAACATAGATCATTAAAGTGGTAGAAAATAAAAACTAGGTGGGGGTCCTACCATGATCGCCATCTATAGTGACCCCGAGGAAGCGACGCACCATCCACTCACTCTATTTGCAATTATTATTGAATATTTTAACATTTAACATGCATTAAATAAAAAAACATAAAATAAAGGTGTAGCCGAAGTACAAAGAAATAAATAAATGAATGCTTTGTATAGATATTTCCAAGATTTGGTTACATATAAATCTCTCTATGGGATACCCTATATTTGATACATGATTTTACACAAATATGGTAGCAAATATATAAAATATCCCCTTGCAAGGGGTGATGTGCCTTTATAGACTTCCTGATGATGCACACGGAACTATATGAGGTCTTACAGATGCCTCCTTCTTCAGGTCTAATTCCTAGAGGGATCCTCTTGGTTTTGTATTTTGTGTATTGGTCCAATGAAACTATATCCATGCAATCAATGAAACAACAACACATGCTTAGATATTCGAGATTGCCTCCTTGGATGAGGTTGTTAGCAATGAATATGCTTAATGAAAATAAATGCAATGAAACTAGTACTATGAATGCAAATAACTAAAATAGAGTTGATGCTAATGATATAAAACTTGAAGAAAGCAAAATGAAAGAAACTATCACCTAAACCCTAGACTAGGTTGTGGGCCACTGTCTAGGATAGCGATCGCTAAGATGAAATATGTCTCTATTGATCCAAAGGATATGGGCTTAAGTCTGCTACTAATGTTAAATTATTATCGTATGTGCACAGATAATTACCTCTCAGTTCGCTAGCACTTCATTGATCCTCAAGGGTGCTCATATTTTCTCTTCAATCTGATAGGGCTTTTCTACAAAAATTATCTCCAAGGGAAGCTCTCGAAGTCTTTAGAAGCTCTCCTCAATGATCCAACCTGTTAAAAGTTTTGATATGTGATATGCGATGTTCTCTCCATTTTGGTTCTCTTAGGTTTGCACCTTATAAAGTGTTTTAAGCTCTAGGTCAATGTTAAAACCCTAGGACTGAATCCCTCATGCACACTAGATTTTAGCATGAGAATTTGAGTGTTTATCTACCCTTGAAGGGCAGTTAACTGATGTCTAAATTTGGACTTGAGTCTTTCATGTAGACTTGCTATGAGGAGGAATGCAAATTTGTCCCTGCTCAACCTTATTACATGCATACTACCACTTCCACCCGAGATTAGGCTATATTGGTGGAAAAATGTATTTAATTTGTATTCGTTGTCATCTACAGTGGCTAATGTTTGTCCGCTCTAAGCTGCAGGGTCCAGAATCCAGCTACTCTGGTCCATAGCATCTTGGCTTGGATGGGCTAAAAATACCCCAAATGAGTGGTGAAAACCACTTTTGATACTTGGAAGGTCCCAAGGTTTAATCACATGACCTATGAATGTGCCCATGTGAGTAGTCTCCTTGAACATGACATGTTTTAGGTGTCTACAGTATAATGTTGTGTTTACTACTTTTGCCCAATATTCTTGCTCAAGGTGTGCCCTTGCAAGCATACATCGAACCATTTCCACAATGGAACGATTCCTCCTTTCAACAACTCCATTTTGTTGTGGAGTATAGGCTGTAGTCAACTATCTCTTAATCCCATGTTCATTCAAAAATGATGAAAATTCCTTGGAGGTATATTCCCCCATCATTCTGAGTAGAGGATTTTTATGAAACATCCTGACTCCTTCTCAACAAGTTTCTTGAACTACTAAAAGTACATAAATACCTCTGACTTCAATTGAAGAAATAAAACCCATATATTTCATGAGTGGTCATCCATAAATAATTGAAAACACCTCTTTCCACCATAGTTGGTTGGCATAGGACCACACAGATCGGTATGTACCAACTCCAAAGGTTTCTTAGCTCATGAAGATCTAACTTCAAATGGTACCTGACGTTGCTTCCCTTCTAAGAAATCTAAGAAAACTGGTAGTGTGGATGAAAGGTTAGGAAGTCCTCTCACCATATCATATTTTATCAACTCGAGAAAATATCCTAAACTTATATTCCCATATCTCTTGTGCCACAGAGAAGTAACCTCCTTTGTAGTTGCTTCTAAGGCAACCTGAGGCATTGAAATAGCATCTAAAATGAACAAGCCATGCTTGTATGATCCGGTTGCTACATGTTTTCATTTTTTGGTTATAAAACATCTATTTTTTCCTTTTGCAACATGGAACACAACATCCATATCTCGATCCAACATCTAAGGGACTGACAATAAATTATTAGCCAATCCAGGAACATAGAGTACCTTTTCAATCTAAAATTTTTCATCTAGAAGGGTGATAGAAACATCACCTAAACCCTTCACTTGGTAGACTTGATTGTCAACAATTGTTACTGTCTTACCTTATTTATCCTCAAACATCTCAAACCATGATTTACCACCAATCATGTGCTTACTAGCACCTAAATCAATATACCATACAACATCTATCTGTGGAGATAAAATATGAGTCATGAGCACCTTGTGTGCTCTTTTAGACTCTGATTCTGAGTCTGATTGTACAAAATCTAAGTCTAAATTTGATTCGGCATAAGCAACATGCCCCTTGCATTGCTTATTATTTTTCTGTGGTTTTCATTTCCCTTTTACCTTCTTCTTATGAGACTGGTTATTTTGTTGCTTGTTCTTAAACCAACACCTATTGGTGTCATGATTATTCATATCAAAAATTTTGCAATATTGTTTGTCATTATACTAATGTTGTTTCCATTTACCCTTTGATAAAGATCCTCATTTTTGAAATTGACCATATTTCTTACCCCCTTGTTTGGTGTAGAGGGTATTATTTGGCACTTCATCCTTCTGAAACTGATTTGCCTCCTCATTTTGAACCAAATTCACCAATTCCATAAAAGATACTTGTCTACTGGATACATTAAGAGAGATTATCAACATCTTATAGGATTTAGGTAATGCTCTCAATATGACAAAGGTCAATAGAGTATCATCCACTGGTTGTCCCATATCATTCAATTTGGCTTTCAATTCCACCACTCTACATAGGAATAATCAACTGTCTCACTAGATTTCATATTGAATGTATGTAGTTGAGTTTGAAGGTGTAGAATAGTGGAACAATTTTTACCTTCATAAATAGTAATCAAAGCATCCCAACCTTCCTTACTAGTTGTGGCATCACAGATATAAGGCTGGATCTCATCTATAGTAGAAAGCAAGATAAACATGAGATATATTTTATCTTTCTTATCAAAATCTTCTTGATCTGCTCCTGCTGTTGTAGAACATTTTGTAGTGCCAATCACTACATCCCATAAATCTTCAACTTGAATAATAGCACACATCTTATTCTTCCATGGTGTGAAGTTAGAACCTTTTAGCAACTATGAATATGATAGATATTTGTGAACATAGGTCATTGTGAAGGTTCCTTATAACACCAAATGGTCCCCCTTTATTTATACCTACCAGGCCTTTATACCGAACTTCTCTATATATACCCACCCTTATGTGAGGGAGACTATAAGTATATATGATTAGAAAAAAATGTGGAACTTAGGTGATACTAAAAGAGAATAGTTTTTTTATGATACATACCAAAGAATATCTTTCCTCATGCGTGGGGATTAACTTCCCCTAAACACTTCAAAAATCACTTCGTCAGGATTTACATCTAACAAAAATAATTATTAGGGTATAAATGGATTGAATATCATAACTGGATTGCCTTATTTCTCCTCGACGATTGATAGAGAACAAGATTAGATGTCATTGTTGTAGCTATATTAGGCGTTAGATATAGTAATCCAAGCACGACAACATAACTTGTAAGTGTGGACCAGAGGTACCATATATACCGAACACTATTGTGTAATAAATTACACAAATAGGTGTATAAATTTAGGGTTTTTTATTTTTCTTTATTTGTGTGATTGTTAATGCAAGAAAATAGGAAATTTAAATGCAAAATACAATCACAAATACCCACAAATTTAACTACTTGAGGTGTCGGTTTCCACCAAAAATGCACCTATTACAATGCCAATTTTTTTTCAATTGTATTCCCCCATTTGTCTTAGTATTATGCAAAAAATAAATGCTTAATATCCCCCACTTTTTTTGCAAAATAAACAATGAGGAACAAATGTATATGGGCCCTTCCTAATGCCAAAAAAAAACAACTTATCCCTCCAAAAATGCTTTGAAAGGAAGAAATCGAAGTATGAAAGAATACCTCAAAAAAATACGTCTTTCCTGGCTTGAGGTAAAAAAAAATGCTCTTGTGCCCTTCTTGGATCAAAAAATTACTCCTGGTGTGCAAAAAAAATGACTCTCCATGGTCAAAATTGGTTAAGAAAAAATTGACAAAAAAATGCAAAAAATTGACAAAAAGTTGTTGGGCATCAATATTTTTTTCTAGGGCATCATTTTTTTTGCTTAGGGCTTGGTTTCTTCTATGTTGCTTATTACTTAAATCTATTATCTTATTCATTCTTTGTAATAATTATTTACTTGGGTGGATGGAACTTTTCAATTCCATTCATAACAATTCTAGAACATTTTGAATGGGATTCTATTTCTAGAATTAGTGAGGTATTTAATATAACGATGGGGATCCTTATTCTATTAGCTAAAGCTTATCTATTTTTATTTATTTATATCACAACAAGGTGGACCTTACCTAGGATAAGAATGGATCAATTATTGGATCTTGGTTGGAAATTCCTTTTACCTATCGCTTTGGGCAATCTATTACTCACAACTTCTTTCCAACTTATTCTATTGTGACCAAATATTTCTTCTTCGTGAATAGGTTCTGCAATAATATCTAAAATTTATAGATCAAGTCTATGAAGAGAAATAATTCTCTAGGAAATGATTATTTAAGGATTTTTACTGCATGTTCTCCACGATGACCATTTTTATAAATTATAGTCAACAAGCACTACAGGCTGTGAGATACATTGGTCAAGGTTTCATGGTTACCTTATATCACATGAATCGTTTACCTATTACTATTCAATATCCCTATGAAAAATTGATCCCATCAGAATGATTTTATGGATGGATACATTTTGAATTTGATAAATGTATTTCTTGTGAAGTATGCATCCGTGTGTGCTCGATAAATCTACCTGTCATTGATTGGAAATTCAGAAGAGATATTGGAAAAAAATGATTGGAAAATTATAGTACTGATTTTGGAATTTGTATATTTTTTGGGAATTATGTTGAGTATTGCCCCACAAATTGTCTGTCAATGACAAAAGAATATGAACTTTCGACCTATGATCGTCATGAATTAAATTATGATCATATTGCTTTAGGACGTTTACCAATATCGGTGATTGAAGATTTAACAATTCGAGCAATTCCCAGTTCCACTTATTTGTCTGAAGGAACTCTGGACAAATATTCTGATTCAATCACTTCTACCAATTATTTAGACAAATAAGTTGAACTAGCATCATTGGGCTATGCAGGGCATCACCGGGCTATATAAGGCATTGACTGCCTGCATGGGGCATGAAAGGTGTCATTTGGGCATAAAAAAAAATTGCTCTATGGAACCCCTCTATGGGATTCAAATAGTGGACCTCATCCACAACAACAAGCAATGTTAACTAGCTATGCTACCAAGAGTGTTGGGTATAGAAGACCAGCGCCTTGGCATTGAAGAATACCTGATGTCTCTTTTTTAAAAAAAGAAAGTGGAATTATCCCACATGCATCCAATGGATGCATTCACTATGTTTAAAAGGTGGGAGGGCCACCTTGGAAGGTGAATACCTTCAGGCAGTCATCCCCTCCCAACTCTCTTGCCTATTTCCCTTTGAACCACTAGACCTCCGCCACATTTCACATCCATGCAAGTGTTACCTTGTTTGTTATGTACGTGTTAGTGTCTGTGTGTTAGGTCCATGTAAGCATGTCATGTCCATATCAACATATTAGGTCCACATATATTATTTCTATGTCAGCATCTACATATCAATTCCATGTGTCCTCGGTACGCATGTCCATTACATCTTGTGTGCTTGATCTACATGTCCACTACATCTTGTCAGGTTGGCCTAGTCTTCTATTGATCTGCATCGAGGGAGGGGGTCAAGTTTGGTCTATTTGGGAAGCATACCCTGGGCTATGCTTTTCTCCCATCGTGCATCTTATAGTCACCTTGCACTATACCTACTTTTCCTGGCATGTCTGGTTCATTTCGCTCTGGATCCATGATAAAATTTGAAGCAATAGTTTTTATTGCAATAAAATAGAAATAAATATGCATGGTAGTTCTAAGGTCGTTATGGAACCACAAAATTAGTTGTGAAACTACACAAATTGGAGAGCGCTTACAAGAACTATAAAAATGTAATATATTATGCACTATGCCATACACTATGATAACAAATATTGGCAACAATCCCAAAGCTCCCAAAAATATAAAATTGGGACAAAGTCTGTTCCTTGATGAGAAAGCCATATACATGACTCTATTGATAGAAAAGGTAGAAGATTTTGCTTGGTCATACAAAGACATACCAGGTCTTGATCCAAATTTTTTTGTACACAACCTTACTCTTGATCCGAACATCAAACCGGTCAAGCAGAAGCTTCATAAAATACATTCAAAAATAACATTAATGGTTAAAGAAAAATTGTAAAAGTTTTTGGATGTAAGATTCATCCAACCCATCGACTATCCGAAATGGATTTCAAACATGGTACCATAAGGAAAACTTGATGGAAGGATTCGCATTTCACAAATTTGAGATCTTAATAAAGTGACTCTAAAGGATTAATTTCCCCTTTCGAACATTGATGAGTTAGTAGATGCTACTGCAGGTCATGAAATTTTGTTCCTTATGTATGGTTTTTTAGGCTATAATCAAATCTGGGTAAAACCTGAAGATCAACCAAAAAAAACCTTTACCACCTCTTGGGGTACTTTCTACTATAAATTTGTGCCATTTAACCTTAAAAATGTTGGTGCAACATATCAATGGGTCATACCATATATATTTCATGACTATATGCATAAAACCCTGGAGGATTACATAGATGATTTGCTAACCAGATATTTATTGCATCACAAACATGTTGATGTTCTATAAAATGTCTTTGATCGTCTAATCGATCACAATGTCAGACTTAATCCCAAAAAGTGTTTCTTTGGAGTCACATCAAGAAATTTTTTAGGCTTTATAGTATCCAATTGAGGGATCGAAGTTAATCCTAAAAAGGTCAAAGCAATACTTTAAATGCTTCTCCTACCAACCTTAAGCAACTACGTAGCTTACAATGCAAGGTAGAGTCTATCTAATGCTTCATAGCACAACTTTCGGATAAATGTTGATCCATGAATTGACTACTACAAAAGGAGGTCCCATTCCATTGGGATGATGAGTTCCAAAAGGCCTTCGATGAGATAAAACAATACCTGGTACAGTTTCCAGTCTTAGCTCTACCTTGATTAAGTGTGCTCTTCTTGCTCTACATTGTAGCCATCGACTTTGCCTTAGGGACCATGTTGGCCCAAAAGAATAAGATAAATAAGGAATAGGCTATATGTTACATTAGTCACACCCTAGTTAGCTATGAGCTTAAATACGCATGCATTGAGAATATTTTCCTAGAAGTGGTATTCATCACCAAAAATATTTGATATTATATATTGAATCATACAATGTATGTCATATCCAAAGAAAACCCTTTGCGGTACAGTATGAGTTACACGTACCATAACAATCAAACTACAAAGTGGATCATGCTATTGATATAATTGGACCTTGAATTTATCAGCCAAAAATTCATTAAATATCAAGTTATTGCCGATCAACTAGCAAAGGCTCATCTTCAGGATGATAAGTCTCTTGTAATAAAATTTCCTGATGATGTAGTCTTTGCATTATTGAAATCACCCAAATCAAAAGAACCTAGAAATAAATTTGACATGGCTCTATTCTTTGATGGTTTCAAGTGTGAGAAAGGTAGTGGCATGAGAGTTGTATTTTTTACACCACAAGGGGTTCCCATACCCCTTTCATTCAAACTTGACTTCCCATGCACCAAAAACAATGTTGAATATGAGACCCTCCTCTTGGACCTCCAAACAACTATTATCATGAAGATCAAAAAGCTTAACATCTTTGGTTATTCCTTGCTCATAGTCAACCAAGTAAATAAAATCTACCAATGTTGATGTCCAATCTTAAAATCGTACAAGGAACTTGTGGATAATATGTTAGCCAAATTATAATGGTATAGTATCAAGGTAGTACCTTGCTCATCTAATAATTTTACATATGTAGACACTAAAATCATGTAAATAGGATAATACTGCTAATATGCCACTCTTATCAACATCATATGGTCCCATTGGGAAACCATCAGGGGTTAATTAGGGCTCCCAAACACTTTTGGGAAGATTTAACCCACATTTGGAAGGTTTTTGAGCATGTATCCATGATCATCCCACCCCAAGACGATCACAGTTCATGATCGTCCCACCTAGGTATGACCACAAGCAACCATCCTTGGGTGGGATGGCCATGTTACATACCCCTCAATAGTCAAATGGTGGGAAAAATGGTAATCAATTTCTACCATTTATCCTGCCTAATCAATCATGTTAGATTGGGAGGTTGTCATAGCCATTAGGATCTACAAATTGGAGGCCCAAATGGGAAGTCTCTTCCACCCTATTCATGGCAAAGGCATTACCAAGTGGCAAAACTTGCCTTGTATGCCTAAACATACCCCTTTGCCCCATTTTCCCTCTTGGGCTTTAAATTGAGGTGTTTTCACCCAATTCCAAATAGAGAACTCTACAATTATTCACCACGAAGTGCTGCCAATATTGACCCTCATATTTTTCCCACCTATTTACCTTGGAAACCTCTTTAATCGAAGGCATTTTTAGGGCATTGTAGGATACGTTAATTTGTTCCAAAACCCATCAATTTAGAGATTTAATTTACCAAATTCGATGACAATACCCCTAGGAGGATTATTGACCAGATCCAAGTGGAATTGGTGGCAAAAACCACCATGTTTTGTGGTCGTTCCCCCTGGGACAGTTAGTAGGCCCAGTTGGAACTTCCAGATATGGCCATTAATTGGCCCACAATTTTGATCTTATTTCTATTTAGTTCAATTCTATAGCATTATATTAATATCATATCCAAATTTGGTGAAGTTTTGAGTGGTTTTGATATGTTAATTAATGTTTTTATGATTATAGTCCTAGTTGTCCCTCCCAGGAATGGCCACAGGTTATGCTCATAATTTCACTTTGATTTCTGCTCAGATCCTTACTAAATCATATAATAGACATCATACTAAATTTTCAAGTCATTTGGAATAGTTTAGATTGGTCACAAATAATTTTTATATTCAATACTGCATACTTTTCATGGTTTTCATTACAAAATGCATATGCTATTAACATATTTTTAATATCTTGTGTGTAGGTACATATATTCTATGCATGAGGGAGGAGCTAAGGAGATAAATAAACATATCCTAAATATAGATCTATATTGTGAGTGTGATAAGAACACTGAAAGCGTGCCATTAAGTTCATGGAGGGATTTGATCCCTCAAGCTTTGTAACTTGAAATGTATCAAATTAAAAGCCCTCAAGGGGATGTATTGTAACCTCTATATTTGAAAAATTAATAAATACAAGGAGAACCCCCTTTTTATTAACTTATTTATCACTTATTTGATTACTTTATTGTCTCTTTTGCATGCTTTAATAGAACATTAGATGTATTTCAATTCCAACTGTTACGCATAACCATTTTTCTCGCTACTTAAGAAGATACAATGTCCTCTTTGGGATTCTTAACTTCATAGAAATATTCAGATGATATCACAACCATCTATGTTAAACACTCACAATCCATAATTTCATGTGAAATTTCAAATGATGATAAATTTGTCCACATGATCCAAATTGAACCAAACCACAATCGGTTCTTTCAGGTACATGAATTTATGAAACAAGCATCCTGGGAGTCCTTAGTCCCATAAGGTCCTTCTGATAATGGTACATCCATGCATCTTAAAGCTATCTCCCAATATGCATTCGTGCATTATGAGTTACAACGAGAACAAGCAGTTCATTTAGTCAAAACTCAAGCTTACCAAGATTGGCTTACGCAATCAAAATATTTCCTAAAACTTGGTAGTATCCCTCCAATATTATTTTATGTCACAAAATGAATATTTAACTAAAAATCAATAAAATATATCTTTTTAGGAGATATCCTTTTTCATAGAAGCTATAATGATCTTTCCCTTCGTTGTCTAGAGCCCCAAGAATCTGCTTGGGTAGCCACATCATAGAATTCATAATAAAAGTCAATAATCAAACACTCAATCATGCAAATTGTATTCATTCAATAAGCATTGCCAATAACTATCACAAACTTCCCTCCTTGCTAGGTTAAAAGTAAAATTTTCAAATAAATACTTGGTATGGCCAAAAACCCTGAACATTGTAGAATCACCTACCTAGAAAATTTTTAGAGTACCAAGATCAGGTATGACCAAAGCTTACCAAAAACCAATTCCACTAAAGTGTTTGAGGCAATGATTCAAATATGCATGCTCTTTCCATTATTGGGGCATCTAACATTGATTATATCAATGAACACCATTAACCCTCAATTTGACTTAGGTTATCTATTTTTGCTCCATGTTGTGCTTTCACATTATACATCCCAAAAAGGGGCATCTAGAGACACCTAAAACACATCATATTAAGGACACTACCTATATGGACACATTTTTAAGCCATATAACCCACCTTGGGCAGCCCTAGGGATTAACAATGGTTTTCACCACTCAAACGAGGAGGATTTTCCCTTTACAGTGTATACCATTGTTGGATGCCAAACACTGGTTAATTTTATCCTATATTTGTCACAACACTCGCATTTAAATTGTCAACCTAGGAGCTCATAGACTTTAGAAGTACCATGATTGAAACTACCCACACTACCACCTTAGATATGAATCCACTAACTACCATTGGGGGTGTTTATAAAACATCAATTGATTTATCCACACCAAGAAAACTTAAACATAAATGAAATACATAAAAGTAAACACACCACACTAAAAGCAGTAATACACCTATCGTAAAAAAATACAACTATAAAATAATTAAATTTAATCTAGGGACTCAAACATACTACCACACATAATTAAATATATGAAAAAGCTAACTAAGAAATAGGAGAAGAATATTGGCTTGGAGTGGGCCCGAGCTCCAACAGATTCCACCCAATAAATCACGAAAGCATCACACAGATAAGAAAATGCTCAAGCTTTATTAATAGTGCAGAAAAGATTACATGTGATAATATTATAAAATAATTCTTCCCACTGATATAGGGAATTTTGTGTGTTTATATACCACACACAAGACTTCACGTTGCAGTTCTATTATAATAGGAATCCTGGTTACAGTCTAAACTAGGATAGTCCAGTTACTATAGTCGATGCGAGATAATCAGCGTCTTCATTGTTTACTTGCAATCAGGAAAGTTATGATTCTACTTCAAGAGTGGTTGTGCATCCATCCACACTGGCTGGGACAAATCATTCACCAGTGGTTTCCCCCTAATGATGTGGAATGGTGGTCGTATAGGTCCTTCTCCAATCGTTTGGTCAATGTGCATGATCTGGGCATCCGCTCGAGGAAGGTGCCTACTTTAGTAAGGCACCTTCTTTAATAAGGCACATACTTTAGTAAGGCACCTACGTGAGTAAGGCACCTACTTTAGTAAGGCGCCTACCTCCGTATGCCTTCATATGATTGGGTAGAACCGTACCAGGTCCACGTAGGACCTCAACTAATCAAAAGATGACAAAATCTAGGAAATAAACTACACAAAACACACTTCACACATGGATTAGATAATACACATGATTTTATTAAATACATACATAATATTTTATAAAAATATACAACTCATTATATATTTCCACACAAAAACCGTTAGTACATATAAAAAAATATGAGCATATCTGGTGGTCATCATCCCCCCATGCCTAATATGTGCCACGCCCTTGTGGCACCTGAAACCAGTAAACACCTCCTCTGTGTAGGCCACTATTTTTCATTTCATTTTCTTGTTGGTGGCCTTAGATTTCTCTTCATCCTAAGGTTTTCATTTCTACTGAGGGGACCTGGTTTGTTGCAGAGCATCCTTGGGTTGTGTTGTCCTTCGACTACGTGAAGAACACAAGCTTATACTGAGAGGGGGGGATGAACAGTATAAGACCTCTTTTTACTTTTTCCTTTATACTTCAAAATAGTAAAGCAATATACCCAAAGCAATATCAAAGTAATGCACAATATCATCCACAAAGTGACACCAATTTTAATGTGGTTCACCCAGAATGGCTGGGCTACGTCCACAAAACTTTTCTCTAAAATTTATCTCAAAGTTCTTTTGGAATCCTTCCCAATTACAATGTTTATGAGCCTTGGCCCAAAGGAGATACCTTCCCCCAATCAAAATTTATGAGCCTCTGCTCAAAGGAGATACCTTCCCCCAATCAAAATTTATGAGCCTTTGCTCAAAGGAGATACCTTCCCCTCTACTCTGGAAATGATCCCTCAGAAGATCAACTGCCTCTACCTCTTTCGAGCACATGGAACTCCTTTCCACCGAAGACCTCCTGTCCTCAATGCTTAGCCTAAGAGACCTCTACCTTCTATGATCATGTCCACAATAGCTCAACAACCTATACCAAACACAGCCAGTCAGTCTAGTACAAGTCTTCCTCTGTCTGTCAGATCTGTCCAACTCTTGAACAAATCAATCCTCTACATACAAGCCTTCTCAAAGACTTGCCAACTATCTTCAGGTTCTTCTCATAGAACCAATGCACCTCTATCCTCAAGTTCTCTGCTAGAACTATCAAACTCAACTCACAAGTCCTCTGCTAGGACCTATCCAAATCTGCTCACAAGTCCCCACCGAAACTCGTCCAAACTCAGCTCACAAGTCCCCATCGAAACCTGTCCAAAAAATCAGCAAGCTCACCAAGAAAAACTTTCTTAGTAGGAAATCACAAAGTGAATTGTTAGAGACCCAATGTGATTTTTCAAACTCATAGAAGCATAAAGATAATTGTTAGAGACTCAATATGTTCTATACTCAAATCCCAATCTCAAAAATCAACTCAAATCAACTCAGCTCAATCTCAATCTCAAATCTAAAAACTCAACTCAATATCTGAAATGGATAGGATAGAATGTTTTCTTTCAAGAACATGAAACCCCAACAATTGCCAACTTTGCAAAGAATCACATAACAATGATACTCATGTTATTTTCACCATAAATTAGGGTTTCAACAACAATGCTCATCAAACAAGGTTTAGTCAACCAACACCATTCAACTCAACATCAACCTTGAAGCATTCAACCAATCATCACAAGAAAAGGAAACAAGTAGAAATCCTTTTCCCTCCAAAGATATTTGAACAAAACAACCACCAACACAATATCACCAAATGCAAAGAATAACTTGCTCAAATCAACTCAATGGAGTAAGCCCAATATCATGAATCAAGTAAAGCAATAACTTGATCAAACAACCTCTATGGAAGCAACTCAACCATAAAACTCAAAACAACCAACCAAGGGTTCCACCAACTCAATGCAAGTAGCTAGACTCACAAATATAAACCCTAGTGCACAAAGCTTCCACTATCTCAAACCAGAAATTATGCATTCACCAAAAACTCTCCTTAAGGATAACAATGCATAAGTAGTCTTCAACAAACCAGAAAATAGGATTTACACCTAGCCAAAGGATACCTAGTAGAATACCTTTTCACTCCAACCTTATTTCAGAAAACATACACCAATCATACTCATAAGAAGAATGTGCCCATACCTTATTGGAGTAGAAGATAATTGAACCTTCAAGATGTCACCACACACAACTCTCAAACTTCCAACCAAGTTAGGGTTAGAATAAAAAGAAATGAGCAATAATATAAACTTCCTTTATTACACCTTTTAGCTCCACTTCTTTAAACACAACCACCATAACATGCCAATAAATCAACAATCACAGACTCACACCTTATACCTCCATTTTTAATTTTAGCATAGCAAAGAATAATCTTAAAAATACATCCAAATAAATATGTCCTTATTTATCCTAAGCTTTTATTCAATGCTAATCACAAAAGCCAAAACACATAAAATTTAATCACACCTTATAAATCGTTGTCCAAGAAACTCCGAATTTCATGGCATAAAGATGTTTTAATAAAAACGTTTGTTACTCTAGCAAAGCACCCCCGCGAGACTCAAAATGGTGACCTATGCCAATGCAGCGCACAACAGTAGCCTTCGCTGCCAGTAGCCCATGTGGGCTACGAATTTCATAAGTGAACTTCCCTCCACTTCACCCTCGAAAAAACTCCCAAAGACTTTTCAACCGCACGTGCTCCTAAGTCTTCCTTCGATCGCAGCGAATACAGAGCACAAACACCACAAATTGCATTCGGGGAATTATGAATTTATTAGCCTTTCAACCTTAGGAGTTGGAGAATAAATAGTCTCTTTGAAGACACCTTGACGTCGGCAAAAATAAAGACCATTTCGAAATTAATCAAAAGTCTTTTCAAAAAGGGTTAAAAAACCCTTAAAGTATTTTTAATAAATTAAAAATAATTTCTCCCTTAATTAATTAAATAATTAATTAATTAAAACCTTGAAGGGTTTTAAATAATAATTAAATAAATAATAAAGAGAACCTCCATTGGTTTTAATAAAAACCATTGCCAATGGAATCTCTTTGGATTCTCTTAAAAATATTCTCTTGGAATCTTCCACCTTTGAAGCCAACACATCCTCTTAACATTAATGTCATTTCCTTTTGAAATCAATGACAACTCATAGACAAGAAGCTAGGATCTCAAACCCAAAATTGCCAACACTACGTTGGCTACCAACTGTATTAGGTTGGCCTATGTTCTGCATCAGCTACCTATTACGCTAGCTCCACCTTCCAATCATACTTGGCCCTGCACCTGTAGTGGATGCTATCACAGTCATTGCACCCTTCTGGAAGGCTGCCTCTACTTCCTACCATAGGTTAGTGTGTTGAGGGCGTAGCTCTCCGAAGGGGATGTCAGATTCATCCCTCTTCCATACAACCATGCTGGCCTTGTACAACTAAAGTTCTTCAAGGGTGAGGTCGGTGTTCTCTTTCGCGATCGGTGTTGCCTATGCCTTCTATCCATATACTCCCCATCTTGCCATCCATTTCTTCATCTTAGAGGGTCGACCCCGTGATGACCCATAGATATCCTAAAATTGATCATCATCAGTAGGGTTCACACAGATGCCTGGCCCTCATTCTTCCTTTTTGGTAGCTTTCCTAGATGTCTTTGCCTCCTCGAACTCCTTACGGAGTTGTTCAAATTTTGCTTTCTATGCAACAAAATCCTATAGACCTTCTTCCCATTCCTCATTTGAATGGGGGTTCGGTTTGGCAAATGTCACCCTGGCCTTTATTTTGGCCCTCTTATGCATCCTTTGAGGTTCCTTCCCCTTTCCTTTATCTGGTATTATGGTGGCCTATGTGGGGAGGTATTCCTTTCCTACGGAGGCTACCTCTCTGTTGGACGATCCAGGGAGTTGTTCCTCTGGTCGGAGGTCCACCGTAGTTGTTCCCCCTATTTCCTGGTCATCCAATGCCACCTCCTCTAGTTCTTTGGGTAGTGCCTCTTTGGTTTTGGGTCCTTGGTGCTCTTGGAAATCCCTTCTATATTCAGGTTCAGATTTTTGCCCTTGATTTTCCTTGAAGGCCCTTCATCATCATCGATGTTGATAACAAAGGTTTATGTTTGAAAAATAGAATTCCTCTATTCCCCTGTAATTCCTCTATCAAAGGTGCATGATCCTTCTCCCACATTCAATTCCTCATTACGAGAATTTGACCTAAATATCCCAAATGAGACTACTCTCTTCGGTGAGGTTGAAGAGTTTGTGGGCACCTCAATTATCTAATCGATTTGCATAGAGGTGTCCTGCATTTTGATCGTCCGAGCTTGCAACTATTGGTTCTCTACCCTAAGCTGCTAGATCAATTGCTAGAATTAGGTGATGGTGGCCTCCTACCTATGAGTTCTTCTCATAGTCATCTCCTTATACTCGTTGAACAACACCTACATCATGGATTTCTTACTCTGTTCGATGTGGTCCTCTTCCATCGGTATCTCAAGCTACAGTTGCATGTCCTCTGAGGACTGTGGGTCTTGTGGGCTATGAGTGGCCAAATTCTATAGGGTTTGGACCATGAAGCCTAGATTTACATATTCTTCCTCATCCTCACTTGATAGGATTAAGTGCCATAGTCACCTTCGATCGTGTATGCACTCTATCAGCCATGTTGTGGGTTCAGGGCTGGAGAATTCCAGTCTCTCCTCCGCAGAATTGGGCAAAAAACCCTACCCTTCTTTCGCAACATCTGGAGAGAATTGAGGGTGTTCCTCTTCAAATGTTCCCTCAATTTGACATCATCCTCTACCTTTGTCATTGATTGATCTAATGTATTGGAGGGTTCAGCCCTAACCTCCTCGACCACCCCCGTAATTCGACCTCTTGTTATTCTTTGGCTGCTACCTATTCCTACACCCCCGAGTGTTTAGTCTTAGCTACTTATGAGATTCCATTTTACTCCTATGCATGGCATACCATGGCTATAATTAGCCCATGGTGGGCTAGGGTAGAATGTACCCCTATCTGATATTGTGATGCTTTGTCCTGCAGGACCTGTGCCAGGTAGAACGGGATGTTAATTTTTTTCCCATGCACCAGATGGCTTAAGAACTGCATGTGGTTCACATTTAGATGTGAATACTTCCCGGTGCATGTGAAGTATCTCACCACCTACTCAAAGAGAATCCTTAGGTGCATTGAAAGCCTCTGCTTTGGGATCCCATGTGGCTCGCATGAGATGCTCCCTCGTTCGAGCAGGACTTTTGCACACTTCTTCACCACGTCGTCCTTATACCTGCATTCCTCGATAAGGGGGAGGCTAGTGACTTGAGCAATGTGCTCTGGGGTGACTAGAATTTCTAATCCTCACATCTAGGTGACTTATCTATTTACATAGGTAGAAAAATCCTTTGTTGCCTCTACATCTTGGTCTTGGCTAACCAGGTGGTATTAATTCATCCACCTAGGTACTTCAAACTAGTGTGCAACGTCTCCCTTGATCCCCTTAGTGCCATTGGGCTCATGATTTTTGAGTGTATGATTCTTCGATCGTCCACCCATGGAAAATTCCTTGTTGTTTTTGACTGGTTTTATACCCTACCCTTAGTAAGGTGCCTTTTTATAAACACAAGCACCTGACTCTAGAAATTGTTTTCGCAATGGGTTTGGAAGGGTACGCCACCCAAATTAATCATTCAGTATGACATATTAGGCATGAGGGGTGAATTAAATTCTTGCACAAATATTATTTTCAAAGTCATATTTATGAAAAAATACGTATATATCTAAATAAAATCATGTGCATACCTAATTGGTCATTTCATGTTGCGTGGAGTATGTTGAATTGGTACTCAATGATATATTTCCCATGTGTTTATTACGTCACCTTGGGTACTTCATTCCTGATTCACTCACGCTAAAAATGTGGTGGCTCCTATTGGTTTAGGTTGGGACACATATCTCCTCAATGGTTGGCCTTGGGATGTGCAGAGATCCTGCCCAATTATTTCAAAATATTTTTGGGCGCTTCAGGATTTCCATCACGTGAGATGATGGCATTGGCTTCGACTGCTCCACGTACTACCAAGTTTGTGCATGTGTTTTTGAGTCGATCAAGGCGCTTGCTTGAGTAAGGCACCAGAGTAAGGTGCCTTCCTTAGTAAGGCGCCTACTTAAGTAAGGCACCTACCTAAGTAAGGCATCTACCTCAGTAAGGTGCCTACTTGAGTAAGGCACTGCATGACTATGAAGAACATTCTGGGGTGGTGCCTCCTTGGTGGAGTAATATGTCGCTCCTCTAGAGTAAGGCACCAAAGTAAGGTACCTCCCTTAGAAATAGATATATATATATATATATATTGAAAGAATGATAAGTGCTTCATGGGGTGGTGCTTCTTCGATGAAGTAAAACACCGCTCCTCCTAAGTAAGGTGCCTACTTCAGTAAGGTTCCTACCTGAGTAAGGTGCCTACTTCAGTAAGGCACCTACCTGAGTAAGGTGCCTACCTGAGTAAGGTGCCTACTTTAGTAAGGTGCCTACTTGAGTAAGGTGCCACTTGACCATGATGAATATTCTAGGGTGGTGCCTCTTTGGCTGAGCAAGGCACCACTCCTCGGAGTAAGGCGCTAGAGTAAGGCACCTCCCTTCTAGAGTCATTCATCCCTCCATCATTGAAAAGTCAGCGGTCGACGTGTCTACTGATGTGAGGTTGATCAAGCCTCCTAAAATTCTCCTTGTACAACGTCGGTGTCCACTTAGTCCAGGCATGGGGGTGCATAATTTTTTCCTTAGCGGGTAATCGATGCCCATCCTATGCCTAATCTGCACTATCCTCCTATTGCGTAGGTTTATGGATGTTGAGCCGGTCTAGGCCCTGTTCCTAGAGATGCCTATTGTTCAAGCAATCAAGCCATTCCCCTACAAAAATAAAACAAAAAATGAAAATAAAAATGTAGTTAAATGCAATCCGTGCCTGTTAGGCCCTGGCTCTTAGGATGCCTACATCTTGCATGCGGGTGTTGTCCCTACAAAACACACCATAAGATAAAAAATAGGAAACTATACTAATTTTTCTTGGTGGACACCTCTGCATCCACCCTATTGTTGAGAATTCTGGAAAAAAATTTACTTGCATGGGGTCTCCCCCATGCCTGTTCTGGACTCCACCAGCATGCTTTCAAACCTGTGATATGGGCACAACCGATGGCCATTTGCTATCAAAATGGTGTTGTTGTTGTCAATTATCTTGACTCGCACAACACCATTTCTAATTATCTCTACCACCTCGTATGGTCCCATCCATCTTTGCATTAGTTTCCCCTTTCATTCTTAGAATCTAGAATCATACAACAATACCCAGTCTCCCTCTTTGAACTACTTTGTTTTAATGTGGCGGTCATGCCACTGCTTCCTTTACCTTTGCACGATTTTGGTTCTTTGTAGGGCATCCATTCAAAAAATTTCCAACTAGTTCAGCTACCAAATTTGTTCCTTCTATGCTTCGTCCAGGCTTAGGTCTAGTTCTATCACCGTTCTGAGTGTTTTGAATTCAAATTCGATGGGCATCATTGCATCCTTCTTGTATACCAATTAGAAGGGTGTGAATTTGGTGGTTGATTTCCATGTTGTATTATATGCCCATACTACCTTCGGTAATCTGGAAGCCTAGTCCTTCTTGTGCTGCTGCATAGTTTTCATTGGGATGTTCTCTATCTCCCTGTTGGTTACCTCCACCTGCCCATTCGCCTACGGATGGTAGGAGGTGGTTCTATTGTGTCGTACCCTATATTGTTCCATCAATTCCTTGATCAACCTGGAGGTGAATTAGGGTCCTTGATCCATTGTAATTTCCCTGGGCACTCCAAACCTTGTGAAAATATGGGTGAATAGGAATTCGGCCATCGTCCCCTCCTTAGAATATCTCAATACCTAGACTTCGACCCATTTGGTAACGTAGTCTGTGTAGACTAGAATATACCTCCTTCCTATTGAATGTGGGTTGATGGGTCCCATAAAATCCATACCCCATTTTTTGAAGGGCTAAATATGTACATGAGGTTGAAGGGGAATTTCATCCTTGTGGGTTGGCCTACCCATTCTTTGGCATTCCTCACACTTGTTGGCGTATGCGGTTGCATATTTAAAAAAAGTGGGCCAAAAATACCCTATTTGTAATACCTTATATGCAGTCCTCCTTCTTGATAAATGTCCTCCACATGGCTCGTTGTGATAGGCTTTGAGTATATCTAGAAACTCATGCTCTGCTATGCACACTCCTTATGATTTGGTCGGGCCCTATTTTAAATAGGAGGTCATCAATCCATTGAAAGGAAGCACTCTTTTCAATCACCCCTATTTCTCCCTGTACAAAAGAGCAGGGGATGTTCTACCGATGGCCAGATAATTGGCGATGTCCACATACCATGGTGTCTGTTCATTGATGATGAATAAATGTTCATTTGGAAACTGGTCCTCTACCATTGCATGATCTACTGGGATTAGCCTGGATAGGAAGTCTGTGACTACGTTATCCTTCTTGGGTTTGTCGACTATGGTGATGTCAAATTCCTATAACAATAAGAAGCCACCTTATTATCCTACCACTGATCGCTGGTTTACTCATTAGGTATCTGATGGTCACATGGTCCGTGTGAACGAACACCTTGTACCTAGTGATGTAGTGGTGGAATTTGTTAATGGCGTGTACCACTGCGAGAAATTATTTCTCTGTTACCATGTAATTGAGCTCAGCCCCTACTAAATTTTTACTAACATAATAAATGGCGTAGAACTCTTCACCATCCTTCTACCCGAGGACCGCTCCAATCATGTTGTTGGATGCATCATAGTATATGTGAAATGGAATAGCCCAGTTTGGGCCCCGCAACACTAGGGCAGAAATCAGCTTCCCTTTTAGCATTTAAAATGCTTGCTCGTAGTCCTCCATCTAGTTGAATTCTACATCCTTCACCAAAAATTTGTGCAGTGGTTTGGTAATCTTACTAAAATCGGTGATGAATCGCCTGTAGTACCCGATAGAGCCAAGAAAACTCCTTACCTCCCTCTGCATTTTTGGGTTGGGTAGATATTTAATTACCTCTATCTTATTTTGATCTACTTTGATCCCTTCTACCGAGAGATGATGTCCCAACACTATGCCCTCACGCATCATCATAAAATACTTCTCATTGTTGAGGGATAAGTTGTTCTCCTCGCATCATCGGAGCACATGTTCCAGGTTTGTTGTTGCTTCTTCGAACATTTCCCCGTAAATGGTGAAGTCATCCATATATACCTCTACTACCTCTCCCATCATATTCAAAAATATGCTCAACATCACTCTTTGGAAGGTGGATGGTGCATTGCACAACTCGAAGGGCAACACTTTGTAGAAAAACATTCCTCATGGATAGGTGAACATCGTATTGTCCTGGTCCTCCTCTCTAATTTGGATTTGGTTGTACCCATTGAATCCATCCAGAAAGGAGAAGTATTTCCTCCTAAATAGTGTGTCCAACACCTGATCAACGAAGGGAAGTGGGAAGTGATCTTTCTTAGTCACCTTATTCAACGATCTATAATCAACACAAATTCATCATTTTCCATTTTTCTTGGGGACCACCATGAGTGGTGATACCCATTCACTATCGGATATCGGGTAGATGAACCCTATAGATAAGAGCTTCTGTAGCTCAACTTTGATTATTTCTTTCATGGTCGGGTTCATCCTCCTCTACGGATGTCTGACTTGGGTCGCCTGCTCTTCGAGGTAGATTCGGTGAGTGCAAATATTCAGGATGATCCCTTTCATATCTGAATAATCCCAAGAAAATGCTTACTAGTGTCTGGCTAGGAGCTCTTTTAACTCGCTCAGTTGTGTGGGAGTCAACCCACTACTGACATTCAACGTCCTACTAGGCTCAATGTCGATCTGCTTGGTATGGTGGTCCTGAGCACCGACCAATGGCAACTCGAGAATGGTGAGGGAGGATTCCCCTTGCATGTATCCTATTATGATGCCATCTTCATCGCCATCCTCCTCCAACTCTATCACTGCCATCACAGGCTGGAGCATGGACAATGAATCATCATCCAGTTTTTCTGACGTGGGTTCCCCTAGTGTGTCCACGGATTGGGCAGGAGGAGAGATCATCAATTTCTTGATGTTCTGTCTATTTGAAATCATCATCAGTCCATCACGATAGCTGATGTAGGTGTCAACCATAGCTAACCATGGTCGACCCAATATGAGTGGGTAACCACCCAACCCTATTTTTTATTGTAGCACTAGGAAGTCAGTCGGGTATTCCCATGCATCAACTATTATGATGATGTCCTTGAGCATCCTCTCTAGAACTACAATTGATCGGTCAACCAGTTGCAACACCGTATTGGTGGGTTTCAAGTTTGTAAGCTTTAGCTTCTGCATGGTCTCCTACGGTATCACATTGATGGTTGCACCCAAGTCAACTAAGGTGTTTTCTAGTGAATGCCCTCCTATTTTTATCATCAACATCGGGCTGCCTGGGTTTGCATATTTGGGATGATATGCATTCCCCATCATCAAATCAGCCAATTTCCCTTCAATGTTGATGGTTTGTGCCACCTTGCATCCTGGTTTTCTTAGACATAACTCCTTTATTGCCTTGGTATATATGGGCACATCTCGGATGGCTTGAAACAATGGGATAGTGACTGTCAAGTTTTTCAAGCTCAAGAGGATATCAAATTTTGGCTGCATTGGCTTCCTCTGTTCCTGCAGTCATTTAGGAAATGGAGCCTCTATTTTCTCAACAACTTTCTCTTCCTCCACCTCTTCTATCAGAGGGGAATCTTCTATGTTTTCCTCCTCTTCTACCAGGGGAGGTGCCTCTACTCCTAGTTGCTTGCTTGATCTAAGTTGAATAGGATTACAACTAATATGATACATTGGATACATCTCTCCTTCCACTTGGTATGCTGGCTGGTTTACCTTTTTTTTTGGGTTCACCGTCATCTATGCTGGTAACTACGTAGGTCTTACCATAGGTAGGGCTGGTAAGCCTTGTTGGGGTGGAACCTACGCCATGTTTTATGGAGCGGAGTTCCACGGAATGTGGTTTCTCCACTGCTGCCCAGGGTGTTGATATGGCATCCATGGTTGCTGGTTGGGAAATGCAGCCCCTGGAGGTACGTTCATCCAAGGTGGCGGTCCCCACCATCCCATATTGGGTGATTGTTGCTGCCCTTATGGCATATATATTCCTCCTCCATAGGGTGGCATTCCCATGGGAACATTCCCCATAGGGGTTTTCTACCAATTTATTTTGATTGCCCATGAAATAGGCTTCAGTTACGTCAGCCTCCTCCTTGGAACTTGGTAGTTGTGAGCACAGTCATGTTTTGTGGTTTTGCTGGCAAACTGCGCATACTCTGACCTTGTTTTTTAGGCACGCATTCCTAGCATGCTTCCCTCTATATTTTGGACAAAAATAGGTCAACACTGCATCATTCTCTTGTTTCTTCTTCTCCAACAAGAGCGTATCCAACTGCAATGCTAAAGAAGATAACATTTCACTCTTCAAATCCTCCAACATGTTGCCTATCTTTGTTTTGGTGACCGATGCAGTCACCTTCATAGTCCTAGGAGTTGGTTTGCCTCTCCTTCATGAGTAATTCTGACATAACTATTGGATATCTTCCATGGCATGTTGGTAAACGTCTCCTCCTAAGATCATATTTAGTGCTTCCAGTGATTCATTGTTGAGTCCTCTCAGGAAAATGCTCTTGAGAGACTTATCTCCCAATTTTGCATGAGGATATCATTGTAGGTTGAAGTTGAACCTCTCCCAATATTCTTCTAGGGACTCATCCTCCTTCTGTGTCATGTTGAGGACTTCTTCCCTAGAATCCCATGCTCTGTCAAAGTCCTGGTACTGCTCTAGAAAGAGCTTCCTCATCTCTTCCCATGTGGTGATATGTTTGTTCCCCAACCCGATAAACCATCATAGAGTTGAGTCATCCAATGTTGACGGGAAGAGCTTCAACTTCTGAGCATCTAACTTGTAGTCAATAGACCTGCACAACACATCAAACTTAAACAAAAATAGGTCAAGGTCTTCGGTTGGATATCCTCGAAAGGTGGGGAGATGGGCAGGGGATATGTTTTTCATTTTGGTTTCCCTTGCTCCTTCCTCTATTAGGAAGCTAAATCTAGATGAGACTTATTCAACTATTTTTTTAGGAAATATGGTCTCTTATGCAGCTTCTATGGCCTTTCGATCACTCAAGACTTTCTATATTAGAGCCTCTAAGTCGGTTGGTGTAACAGTCTGATCCTCTACGGCTTTCCACAGCAAGGCTTCCTCCGAGGGTGTTCTTTTGAACAATGGGTTTAGAATAATTTGTTCTTTCCTAGGTCGATGATATGAGGAGGCACTTTGCACGAAGTGAGGATGCTCACTCTAGTGGACTATTGGTGATGATTCGGGAGAATCAAATTCAAAGTCTAGGTCGTCGGCTGACTCAGATTTTTCTGATGGGTTCTATCTTATAAAATGACCATTGGGTCCTCTTCTTCTTGGGGGACTCATACAAGGTCAAGTAGAAGGTTTAGAGGGGTAATGTAATTAGTCTACTAGTGATGCTTCCCTGAAAATGGTGCCAAAATGTTGGGTGCCAAACACTGGTTAATTTTATCCTATATTTGTCACAACACTCGCATTTAAATTGTCAACCTAGGAGCTCGTAGACTTTAGAAGTGCCACGATTGAAACTACCCACACTACCACCTTAGAGATGAATCCACTAACTACCATTGGGGGTGTTTATGAAACATCAGTTGATTTATCCACACCAAGAAAACTTAAACATAAATGAAATACATAAAAGTAAACACACCACACTGAAAGCAGTAATACGTCTATCGTAAAAAGAATACAACTATAAAATAATTAAATTTAATCTAGGGACTCAAACATACTACCACATGTAATTAAATATATGAAAAGGCTAACTAAGAAATAGGGGAAGAATACTAGCTTGGAGTGGGCCCGAGCTCCAGCAGATTCTGCCCAACAAATCATGAAAATAGCATGTAGATAAGAAAATGCTCAAGCTTTATTAACAATGCAAAAAATATTACATGTGATAATATTATAAAATAATGCTTCCCCCTACTACAGGGAAGTCCATGTGTTTATATACCACACACAGGACTTCCTATTATAGTTATGTTACAACAGGCGTCCTGGTTATAGTCTAAACTGGGATAGTCTAGTTACTGTAGCCGATGCAAGATGATCAGCGTCTTCATCATTTACTTGCAATCGGGCGAGTTACGGTTCTACTTCAAGAGTGGTTACGCATCCATCCACACTAGTTGGGACAACTCATTCACCAGTGGTTTCCCCTGATGACATGGAACGGTGGTCGTACGGGTCCTTCTCCAGCCATTTGGTCAACGTGCATGATCTAGGCATCCGCTTGAGGAAGGCACCTACTTCAGTAAGGCACCTTCTTTAGTAAGGCACCTACTTTAGTAAGGTGCCTACATGAGTAAGGCACCTACTTCAGTAAGGTGCCTACCTCCATATGCCTTCATCTGATTAGGTAGAACCATGCCAGGTCCACGTAGGACCTCGACTGATCAAAAGATGACAAAATATGGGAAATAAACTACACAAAACACACTTCATGCATTGATTAGATAATACACATGATTTTATTAAATACATACATAATATTTCATAAAAATATACAACTCATTATATATTGTCGCGCAAAAACCGTTAGTACATATACAAAAATATGAGCATATCTGGTGCTCATCAACCATCTCACCTGAGATGGCCCCTAACTATGATCATCTCATCCCAAGATGATCCACAGTCATGATCGTCCCACCTCGAGTTAGCCACACTAGAAGTAAGTTTACCCACCATAGTTAAAATGGTTACATTCCAACCAAGCATTATTGTTTCTTGATAATGGTTTATTTAATTCAATCATTTCTTGGCTTCTCCTACAAGCTAAGACTCCTTTTGGAGAAGTCTACTTAAGGGTGCCTAGCCTTCATTTAATAGATCTAATTTTTATGCATCGAATTGCTATCAAACTGAAGAACCAAAGTGCTTTCATTCTAAAAGTAATGAAGTGCTATCGAAATTCAATCATGGAGCTTCCCAACATGCCAATGGACCATCTCAAAGATTGAAGATCAAATTTGTACTTATTGGACCATCTAAAGCCCTTGTTTCAATGTCAAATCCCACCATTAAGTCATTCATCATGAGCGCACCGTTGAACATCAATTCCACGGATCAAATACAACATTGCCTCGCATAGGCCATGAGAAACAACTAATTTTTTAGCGATCGTATCACTCAGAGACAGTCGGTAGGTACGACCGTCTCACCCCAATATGGCTCGTAGGCAATATCATACTGCATAGAGATGACCTCTTGATAGAGATTTGTTTTCCTTATTTTCTTATTTTCATTAGATTTAGCAATATTTTAATTACTTCTTAGAATAATTAGATTTCTTTTTCATACATGTATTTGTCATATTTCAGCTTCTTTATCATTTTCTTTATCATTAATGTGGACTTTACCTTGAAAGGTTCTTCATATGCTTTTGGCGCTCTTTAGGTTGTCTTGTATACATATTATAGGTCTTTACAAGAAAAAAACAACATAAATATTCATCCTTCATCATCATATATTGTGAAAGTCACAAAAAACCTATCCCTAATTAGTTTGTGAGATGCAAGAAAGATCCTACGTACTACATCCAAAATGGCTTTATGTGTAATCAATTGTATCAAATATTGGTAGTGATCCTTCAGAGGGGATCTTCTTTGTAACCTCTTTGTAAAATAACAATATATTATCAATAAAAGGGTACCATCCATTATTTCTTTATTTCATTCTTTATTTGTGTGGTTGCATTTGATTTACTACATTTCAATATTGCATTTTATTTCCTTGGATGTATGATCTTTCTAGCATCTTCAAGGGGGTGAACTTCTACCCCCAAGCTTAATGTAGGCAAAATCATGCCTTGTATGGTGCAATCACAATTTTGATTTTGATAAAATTTTACCCTATAATTATAAGGTGTGATTTCACAACAGAAGAAAAGTGCAACAAAATAATGCAAATAAACTAATCATAGGTGCGAATCTATTAAAATGCAAAATATGAAATGAAAAAAACAACCTGGTGGTAGTGAAAAGTAGACAAAAGGATGAAGACCTCCAAAGTAGTAGACTTCTCCTTAGGGCTCCAACACTTATCCACCAAGGGCAACAACACACAATCAAATGCAGTAGAAGAGATCTCCATAAAATCCAAAAATCTTCAATAGAGTCTTGTTAGCACTTGCATCAACACTTATTGGCATCTTGTTAGATTTCTTCACTTAGAATTCATGATAAAAAAATATCTAGGAGTCACTACTTGAAAAGAAATCTTCAAACCCTCTATTTATAATAGATTTGAAACAAGGATGGGTGGAAAACCAAGGGGAGACTGACGTCAAAGAAGGTCAAATTAGAAAATTAGGGAAAATTCTAGCTAGGTGAAATCACGTCCCTTAAGGGTCGATCGTGATTTCATTGAAACTAAAAAAAATGGAAAAGAAAAGGGGGAGCTGCCCAAGCTTGCTTTGGGATATTTTGTGGTCTCTTTGAGGGTCTAAGAAAAATGAATCACTCAAGTGGGTCAATTTTCCATGTCTACACCACAAAAATAGAAGTTGTTTCGGGTAATATAGTTTGAGGGACCATCTTGAGGAGGATCATTTAGTATGTCCTCAAACTCATAGTTGTCTTCTCAATAATCAGCTCAATAAGAGCTAGAGTTAGGATATTTATACTAACAAATAATGTAAATAAAGAGAGGCTAGTATCTATGGGAGTGACAACCCACTGTCATACTCATCTTAATCCAATCTATTTAAATAAATCATATCAACATGAGATGCCCTATTAGGATGGTTGGATTTATATTTTCTGTTGAAAGAAGAAAAAAGGGTAAGATATGGCTATGTTTAGGGATATAACCTATCCTATGGTGTCCTAGCTATACTGGTTGTTAAGGGCTCTTTGATACCATGCTCAGATAGGCCTAATACTTCACCTTGATATCCCACATTAGAAAGCATCTACTTAGGAATGGCATATGATTTTGACAAGAAGTATGAATCATATGGTTGTTTAATTGGTAAAGCATTACTATCATGGATTTTATCATCATTGTTATTATTTGCACAAATGAAGAATCAATTTTATATTTTCATGTGTTTTAACCTTATTGCTAGAAGGTAAGCATATAGGAGACAAAGGAAGATTGGCTAGATCTAGGACAAGTTGATTGTTATCTAAATTCTTATTACTGTTGATTGGATTATATATTTAATCTTGGGATTAATTTTTAGATGGATTATTTAATATGAGATACCTTCATGTATCAATTATTTGAAGCTAAGAATAAGATAAAGAATAAGATGATTCAAGAGATGAATTGAGAGAATATTAAATATGAGCTTTAGGATTTTTGACCTCGATCACTTGGTAGTAGGTGAAGGGTTTGGGATTGACTAGAATGTGATAAATCTTGCCCCCACATTCATATTCAAGGGACTAATTGAGGATTGAAGGTATGATCCACATATTGTGGATCCATGGCCTCTTGAGAAGAATTTTGTAGGTTAAATCACAAGTCATGATATAAAGAGAGTATTCAGAGTGCAAGATCCAACTTTGAGGGATAATACCATAGTGCCACTAGCCTCATGTTCAAAATTGTCAAAATTCCTAATAACAAGATCAAATTTTTCTAAATATTGTTTAATAAGCCTAAAATTATTGATGATTCTTAGGATATAGACATTGAGACCAAAACCATTATCAACTACTATTCACTTGATAAAGTTATCATTGATATGGCCTATGATGTATAATGAGAGATCTCCAATCATAGAGGATTAAGGGATATCATCCTCAAGGAATTATATAGTTGCATGTTAAACCCTAATGGATCTTACTATAAAATTAAGATCATTCAGTTTGAGGTCTTGAGGAACAACTTGTTCAATCAAAATTTTAAGAAAGATGCAACTATATGTTAGATATGTTCTGAGGAGATCAAGAAGAGATATTTTGGATAGGCTACTCTTGAGTTAGTGAAGCAAATTAAAATCAACCTTAGCCCTAGCTCCTGATTGGATAATTAATGGATGTCCCTTAGGGGGACAAGTTCTTTTTGTATGAAGGACTAGAGGTCTAGAAGGTTGATCAAATAAAGGATTCTTGTGCTACTATTTGCTTACCACACAAATATGAGATATATTATTAGAATAATGGAGTATCCCAACCATATTTAAGGTAAGATATTCTTGTAGTGAATGTTAATTGTTGTATATTGACTTTTATTATGACTGGGAAATAGATTTTAAAGAACTCTAAGATCTTGATTAGAAGAATATAAATAATTAGAGCTATTGAGGATAACTTTACCTTTTTCAATTAGGTCTTGGATTAGGTCTCTAAGGCTCATGCATTTATTGGTGATATGACTGATAATATGGTGGGAAACACATTAGGAAAATCCAAGAAGCCTTTCCCTTATGGGTTATAAATTCTTGATAGGTGGAAGATCCACCATCGCAACAAGAGGCCCATCTATTTAGGAGTACTTCCTATTAGGTTTTTGTTATTGTGGATTCCCCAAGAAAATATTTTGAATATTTTCCATAGCACTAGCATTATTGGTTTGGCATGATTTTTTAACTCCATCAACTACAACATGCTTGTTCTTGTATTGCCCTTTCAGGTGAGAATAATACTTATCTTCCTCCTTATGGGATTTGGTTTTCAATTACCCTCTTTTAACAAGGCAATTTATACTCTCTTGGCCATGTCAATTTCATATCTAAATAGAAGACCAAATGCTCATTAAGGTCATCTATAAAGATGTCTAGAATATCTATAGGTGGATGGATATATTTGAGTCTCCCCACTAGGGATTTTCATTTTGCTAGGAATTTGGGAAAATGCTCATATTTAGGCTACTTGAGTTGGTATATTTTACTAATCATGATATTATTCTCAATGTATATATATAATTGCTTGACAAACATTTCAACAAGGTATATCTAAAGCTTTTCAAGGAATACCTTGGTATTTGGTAGTACCATTTAAAATTTGGGCCACTAAGTCTCTTAGGGAAAATTTTGAGTAGTAATATTTTATTATAAATAATATCACTAAAATAATTTCTAAACAACCTAAGGTTTTTGGTAGGATATTCCTTCTATTTATACATTAAAAACTGGGATGAAAATGATGACTAGATACAAAAGGATCGAAATGATGATTACACAAGTCATTATAAGAGTACATGTGACTAGAAGAAGACCCATAGATGACAATAATTTGTTTTTTTAATAGCTCTAGTTGAGAGGTTGAAGTTTGAAGTTTGGAAGAAAAAAAAAATTATGGCACAAAAGGTATGTGTTGAGAGATAGGAGGAATTTGAAATTTGACATAAGGAGGAAGTCGATATACTTGGGCTATGATGTTGAATTTGGCATTTTATAATTTTCTCCCAAGGTATTTGAGATGAAATGGTTAGGAATTATGGTTTTGAGTGAAACTCATACTCACACCTTTGAGATTATAATAATGGTGGTTGTCATGAGGATTAAAAATAGGACACTTGAAGATATGACCTAACTAGGAACATAGCTTGTACCTATTTGTTGATATATAGGACAACTTATGTGGGCCTCAAAAGGGATGGTCAAGGGTCTTGGATGACACAAGTTTGTTAGGGACTTTACTTGGTGCCTAACATATGTCATTCTAAACACGTCCTTGTGATAATATTTCTATGTTTTTCTTGTACTACCATTTAATAAAATTCCATTCAAGGATATTTTATTCTACTACATAATACTAAATAAAGGAATAAAATCATTATACAAGTTTAAGAAGTTTAAATTTTTTTAGCATTTTCTAGCAATTGGATTGGTTCCTCCCAACTTTTATAATGATTAATTATGTTCTCCCAATTATTATAGCCCCTAAGGGGGACTAAAAATTAATTAATACAATAAAATAAATTTAATTTTTAATATGTTTATAAAGATGAATATAAGATCAATTTACTTGTAAATGTAAATTTTCTTCAATACACTAATCTTATTATTATTTATTAAGATATTTATTTTAATTAAATTTAATTATAATTAATAAATATATTATTAACTAGAGATCAATATATTATATTTCCAAATTATTATCATAATAGTGTTTTATTTTTTCTTTTCTTTTTTAATTATGGTAAATGAGTTCTTCTATTGGGTCCTGAAACTATTTTCAAATGTTAGGAAAGTATAACATTATTTAGTAAGTGCATCTAACATAGTTACAAAAATTATGACTACTACTAAATTAATATTATTTTTATAACCATATTAAATTGTTATAACCTCCTTGATGTATTTACATATGTAAACATTATTCAAATTACTTGGATTATTATCCCAACAGTGGTATTAGAGCAAACGAGGGCCTACCCCAATCAATATGTGATGGGCAGGATATCCCTATTTTGCAAGGTGATGTAGGGGAAGATGAAGTTTATATATCTTTTGATGCACATGTTGAAGCATTAAAGTAGTTCCCATATAGGGTATAACTTGCATATGAATCCTAGGTAACATCATCCCTATTTCCTTTGCTTTTGAGCCCTAATTTTGAGATGCCAAAGCACATAGTAAAAATGTTGATAAATGTATTGATTCATTATGCCAACAAGAGTTTAATTATAGAGGAAGTAGTTGTCCATCCCATGGTGGAGGTGGTCTACAATGGGAGTATTCCCACCAAGGATAATGCTATGACAACCTTGTTAAGTCTATTGGTCATGGAGGACAACAAGCTTTTAATTGACATGGTGAAAGAATGATACCCATTCTACTAAAATCGATAAGGAATACCATCATGTTGATGAATGAGGAGGTGATAAGGCCATCAATTATACTAAATAAATCCTCTTGCTCATGCAATATATCACACAACTCTCTTCTTGCAATAAAGATAATATCACGGTGATCCTTCTCACCCTTTGCATGAGGAATTCCACATATTTGAAAGGGACCAATAGTATGGATAGGGAATATGGTTATATAGTATTATTGGATCTAAGAATAACCAATTTGGAGCAATAAAATCAACTCATTTAGGACCTTCCCCAATTTTAATTTTGTCAAATGTGACATCGCCAATGCAGATCTGGTGAACTACATGCTCCACACAATCATGCATTTCATGGACCAGATCCACATAGAGTACATACCATGGATAAATTTCATAGGGATGTTAAGATACTTCATGTCATGTATAAATTATGTTGATGCTTCCTCTAGCCCTTCTTGCATGTTCCTTAATAAAAACACAACAAAGGTTTTTTAAGTGTGCATGATCCCTCGAGGCACAAGAACCCAATTTTTCCCTTCTTACTCTTCTTCAAATGAATGGTCTTGCAAGACATGCATGTTTTTAATAAATTTAGGATTTAAAATTTTGAAATGTGTGGATCCATGATGATGGGGATTCTTTCCATACTTTTAATTATTGACAAAGAAGAAGCAACAATAGATGGCTTTGTTGACACCATATTTTGGCCTTTGTAATATACTCTAAAGGAGAATCGCATTCCCCCACAAAGATCATTTAATATAATTATCAAAAGTAGCCTTACAGGGAAAAAGAGGAAAAGTTCTGAATTATAAAAAATAAAAAGAAAAGTTAAAAACATGACTTTTATTTCATTTTTCATGCATATGGAACAAAGTAAGGGAATTGATAAATTGGAACAAAGTAGGAATTTTGAAAGTTACGGTCAAGAGGTAAAATCCCACCAAGACCATATATTATTATCCTATAAAAGATATTTTTTTTTGTAATTTCCTATAGTTTATGGGGAAATAAATGCACATTTAACTATAGTACATATTTTATAGAATTAAGGGGGGATAGTAAAATTTTATGTAAAATGTGCATTTTTGGTAGTGACTGACACCTTAAAAATTTTTAAATCCAAGAGATGGATGAGATAAAGGGAAATAATAATCCAATATCCAAGAGCCACAAGTAATAGCCAAGAGCTAGAGTATAAACCTAAGTCCCAGTCTAAGACACTAGAACAAGAAATGAATTATTTCGTAAGGGATGATGATAGATATTACTAGATAATATAATCAGAGGGGATGTTAGGAAAGTATTATATTATTTAGGAAGTTCATCTCATGTAGTTATAGTAGTTGTAATTATGACTAAATTATTCTTATTTTCATAACCATATTAAATGGTATAACCTCCTTAATGTATGTAAATATGTAAATGTTAATCAAATTACTTGGATTATTATCCCAACAATAAAATAAACCAAAAACTGGGTATCCTTCTTCCCATTGCATACATAAAATTTAACTAGATAGGTTGATATCATTTGCATAACATAAACTAATAAGCTACAATACCATCATGACAAAACACAGTGCTTAAAACAACATAAAACTTTAGTTAATACTTTAGGTAAAACATAAAAATTCTCAGTCAAGAACTATTTTCATAGGAAAGAAGCTCACCTTGCATTCCTTATTTGGTGATGTGTCTACATTGCTCTTGATACTAGCCCAAACAACTCATACGCATGCTTTACTAATGTTGTGTTCCACTATGTAGTCAAAAAGTCAACCAAGGCTCCAACAAGATGCTCTTCCTATAAGAGAGAAACACCTATTCTTCCTTTGATGGTGGGGATTTTCCTTTGTTCATAAGAATGTGCTTAAGTTCTTAATTTATTGTTCACCTAATACTATGCCATGCTTTGCAACCAAACCTTTTCAATAATTATGCACTTCATACTATCCTTATCACTGCTTACGTAACTAATTAGTTTACTATATAAACTATAAATTTTCTCTTCAATATTTTTGTTTTTTATGTTATTTTCATTTCCTCATTATATATTCTTGGAATTTTTTGGTCTCTCTTGGTCCCTCGAAATTATTATGCTTACTTATTTTTTGGAGTGGCTTACCCATTCTCCAAAACTAACCTACTTCATCAATCACTCCTTTATGTGCTAGTAGATCTCCTAAACTATTTTCCTTCCTAGAAATGTGTCGTACCTTGTAGACATGTAGGTTCCCTACTTAGTACATAATTTACTATATGACATCCTTTATTTTCCAATTGCACTCATACTTCCTAATGACCTAGTTAACTAGAACCTAAGAATCACACTCTATTTCAAGTTTTCTAACCCCAATTTTCTATACCAAAGACATTCCATGACCAATGCCATAACTTTTATCACTATGATCATTATTATGTGGATATTTTTTAAAACATCCCCACAACTTCACATTTTTCATGTCTTATAGCTCCTTCCCCACCTTTCAAATATATTTCCTCTTTTGAGGTACTATCGATGTTTAATTTGAGCCGCCCCTATTGCAAAGAGCTCTACCTAGACATAGACCTATCCAAGAATATGGTTTTGGTAGGATCCCTTACACATAGTTTGATACCCTAGTTTTTTAAGGACTAATTCTCATAGGCAAGTGGTATATTCTCCTTGATATTACGTAATTTTTCAACCATTTCTTCTTTAATTTTATTCTAGTTTGTAATTATATTATGCTTTTATTAGAAGGTACAATGATTTCTTTTCATCCACACATTCCACATGAAGAACGATGGCACCATTCCCCATATACATTTTGATGTGGAATTTGTAAAGGTACTTCTCCACTAGGTGAGTAATTCCTTCACCCCCTAGGGCTATACCCAATTGGTTGAGAATTCCTTGAGTAGACTATCTCATATTTTTACCTAAAAATACAATGCATAAATTTTTCCATCTTTCTCTACTTCTTTGCATAGGGTGCATCATGATGGACCTTGAAATCCTTACCTCTTAAGTTTTTTCATCATTAAGATTTTTATGTGCCACTAAATATTCAAATTTCTTGATTTTGGGTATGGCTAAACTTTTCCAAATCCTTACCCATACCTCATTTTTTCCCAACTCCATAATATAATACCCCATATTCACTATATACTCCCCTTATGGGCTTCTTGCTTGGTGTTAGGTATCTTCTCCTTTCAACACAAGGAAAGAGGACTTCAACCTCATGAGGATTTGGCTATTTTGGTGATACCACTAAATTCCAGTTCACTACTCAAGAACACGCCTTATATTACCTTCATCATCCTTATATGCATAGTATTTTACCTTTGGCCCATAGATTTTCTGCATAACATCTACTAAAATATTCCATATATCATCTTGTCTTAAAGGTTTACTCCCTATCCAAAGGTCATACCAAAAATTGATGGTCTCTTGAACCCAATTTCTATCTAATCTTTTCTTTATCACCTCTTTACTCTCCAATATATGGTTCCATACAATGAAACTTTTACATTGCTCCTCCTTAAGGATGTGACATGGGTCCTCCCCACCTAGGTACATGTGTCTTAAGATCTTCACCCATAGGCCAATGGGTTCTCTAGAAAATATCCAAGTGAGTTTCCCCAAATTTCAACCTATTTGATTAATCCTTCATAGATCTACACCTCCCCATGCTTTTAGTTGGAAAACTATCTCCTAATAAATAAGGAGTACTTTTTATTTTCCTCCATACCAATCCATATAAATTATCTTTGTAGGCTCTACGAATGAGTTGTTGTTACTTTCAAATTTTTAAACAATGATAAATTTTATGTAGGTAAGGATTATATAGTCTTGGAGAACTTGCATCTTCCCAACTTGGCTGAACCACTTCCCCTTCTATTTGATAAGATTTTTTGGAAATCACTCAAACATTGAGTTCTAGTGCACCTACCTACTAGGGCCAACAAACAATGACATCCCTAGATAAAAATAGGGAAGGGTTCCTATTTTGTACCCAAGGATTCTTTTCTCTTTCCTATGTTCTAGTTGGGATGTGTAGGAAATACAAGACTCCTATTCCTATATATTTTTTGGCTAGCCACTTCTTTATAATATTCCAATATCCTTACCCATACTTTGACCTCCACTATACTTTTGAAATTAAAAAAACCATATTATCAACAAGAATTTGATGTAATAAGGCCTCCTGAGTTGGCTACTTTTAGACCTTGGATCTAGTATGTGTGAAGATTTTTTAATAAAGTCTTGCTCATGGCTTCAGCCAAAAGGATAAAGAGGTAGGAGGAAAGTGGGTTCCTTTACCTGAGAATCCTTGAAAAACTAAAAAAAACCTCTAGCATTGGGTATCATGGTGTTTGAACACATTCTATGGTCATATATTCCCATTTCTCCCCAAAACCAAACCTCTATAAAACCTATGCACCAATATCCAAGAGACCCTATCATAGACCTTGTTCATATCCAACTTTAGAACCATTCATATTTCATTCAATTTTAAGCAAAGAGTGTAACATTTTATGAACTACTACTATCCTATCAAGGATTTGTCTTCCTTTAACAAATTTCACTTGGTTCTATGAGATGAGATTAGAGAGGGAGAGTTTTAGGCATAAATCCACAACCTTGGTTAAAATATTATAAGTTGTGTTACATAGGCTAATTGGTTGAAAGTCCACAAAGGATTGTATTTTTTTATTCTTGGATATTAGAGAGATGAAGGTATTGTTCTTGTCCTTGAGTGAAGAACACAAGCTTATACTTGAGGGGGGGGTGAACAGTATAAGACCACTTTAAATTTTTTCCTTCAACTTTCAAATTAATATTATGCAGTGAATAGATAGCAGTATCAAAAATAGTAATCAAAGCAATGCACAAAATACCATCCACAATAGAGACACAACAATTTACGTGGTTCACCCAATGCGGGCTACTCCACGGATAAAATATTTCACTAAATTTTATCACCTCAAATTCTGGGAAACCTTTCCCGATTACAAAGTTTATGGGCACCAACCCAAAGGAGACACCAATCCCCTAGCTCTGCTCTGGCTGGTGATCCTCTAGAAAACCTCTGCCTCCTCTACCCTTAGCAAGTGGAACTCTATCCATAGAAGACACCTGTCTTCCCTGCTCTGGCTGGAGACCTCTGTCCTCAACTCTTTCACCTCCAAAGCTGGTCCTCGAATTTGCACTAAACATAGTCCTTCGGTTCAGCACAAATGTCCTCGTTCGCTTCCTCTGTTCTGCACCAAACACAGTCCTTCGATCTGGCACAAATGTCCTCAAAATTGCACCTCTGCACAATCACAGCAGCACTCGATCAAACATCAACTTATGCACCTCTGCGCAATCACAGCAGCATGATCTTCACGCACTCTACTTCCTTGCAATCTCTCTCACTTAGAAGATTCGATGGAATGCACTCTATACACTGCAATCAAATTTGCACTCTGCTTTTCGGTGATCGAACTTCTCCCCGCACTCTATCTATGAAAGTCGCACTTCGAACGCACACTTCGATCGATGCCCAATCTCTTCAAACAACCCTCCTTTTATACTAACATAATCAAGATCTAAACCTTGGTCTTAGTCGGCTGTTATGCAAATGCAAACCCTAACTCCATTGGCTGCACGCCCTAATCTTTGTCGGCCCAATTTTAACTCTGTCGGCTTCAACCGCCTCTGTGGTTCAGTAGCTTCTACCGTGAAACCACAACATGTCGTGATATCATGACATTTTTGCAGTCGTACACTTTCATTTGGCTATTGTCACGATATCGTGACACTTTTGCTTTTGTTTGCCTTGACTACATTCTTGTCGCGATATCATGACACTTCTGTCTTTGCTGACGTCATCTTCACTCCTGTCGTGAAATCGTGACACTTTTGTCTTCATGGCCTTCTTCTCTGCTTGCACTAGCGAAAATGGAACATGTCACGAAATCGTGATGCTTTTGCCTTCGAGCTCTTCCTTCTTCAATTCATCATGAAATTCGTGACGCTTCTTCTATTGAAGACTTGCTAACTATTTTTGTCATGAAATCGTGACACTTTCTCCAACTAAATGCTGCCATCTCAACCTGTCATGAAATCGTGACACTTTCTACATTCGCAAGCTTTCTCTTCAACCTGTCACGAAATCACGTGACACTTTTTGCATCCGTACAACTTCTTTGTAGCCTATCACAAAATCGTGACGCTTCTCATTTCAGACTCTTCCCTTTGCTGCATGTCATGAAATCATGACAGTTCTCACTTTCGAGCTTTTCAGCATGTCGCAAAATCATGACAGTCCTCACTTAGTCTTTTGCAGCATGTCACACGAAATCGTGACACTTTTCGAGATCCTCCTCTTCGAACTTGTCACAAAATCGTGATAGTTCACACTGGACTCTCCTTTCGCATCATGTCATGAAATCGTGACACTTTTTCGTCCGTACAACCTTCCTTGCATTATGTCACGAAATCACGACACTTTTCCTTCTTTGCCTTCCTACACTTTTCGAGTCGCGAAAATGCGACATGTCACGAAATCGTGACACTTTCCACCTTGCTCTCCTTCTCTGCCAACATGTCATGAAATCATGACAGTTTTGCCAGCTTCTTCTCTCTCCTCAAACATGTCACGAAATCATGATAGTTTTGCCAACACTTTCTCTCTCCTCAAACATGTCACGAAATCATGACAGTTTTTCCAGTCGGCTGCATACTTTTTCTTACTTGTCTTTTTCTTGATCTTTTGCAAATGGGCCACTAAGAACTTCTTGGAAACTCACTGATCATGCTCTGAATAACCTTTCAACAAAACAAATTCCTTGGCATCAAATCAAATTGCTTCAAGAACTTCTTGACATCAATGACAACATCTACACTTGAGTAAAGGCAATGTACCCAAGGTACCCAAAATTGCCAACAATCTCCCCCTTTGTCATTGATGGCAAACCTTTACTGAAAACACATCTTAAGAGCCAAAACTGAAACCAACTGTGCCAACAACTTGAGAATCTGCCTTTGAAGTTTTTCTCCCCCTGACTTGAAGCTTTCCTCTTCACTTGAAGCTCTCCCCCTTACTCATATCTCTCCCCCTTTGTCATCAATGGCAAAGGGTCACCTTTGGGGCTTGGGACTAAGAATGAGCCTCTTAGCTTAGTCCCTCCCCCACCTCCTGATGAGGTGATTAAAATAGGGGTGGGAGTAAAACTCCCATTAGGCACTGATCATCATCAGCATCTACAATTTCCTTGTCGGGCCTTCTTTTGAATTTTTTGTCAATATTCTTGTTCTTGTTCCTATCACTGTTCTGATCCTTGGACCTGTTCATACCACTGTTCCTATTCTTGTACCTTGGAAGATCAGCTCTACACTGTCTAGCTGTGTGACCGTCATTGTTGCACTTATAACAGGTAATAATGTTATTTCTTTTAGGCATACTTGTTCTTCGAATCCGCTTGTTTTGACTAACCGAGTTCCTGTTATTAGCCTTGCAAAAAAATGCCTTATGCCCAAACTGATTACAAGAGTAGCAATACCCTTGAAAGAAATTGCTACCTCTGAAACTGTCATTTACCTTCCTTACTTGAGTCATGCAATGCACAGCCATGTGACCAAACCTGTGACACGCAAAACATCTGCCATGAAATTTTCTTTTATTCGACCTCTTGGGTCCCAAAAACTTCTTCTTCGCAATCTAAATTTTGTTTTCTATTTCTATGCATCTATCACTCATGGACTCATGATCTGAAGTACTTTCTTCATCAGAACTCTCTTCCTTTTGGAATCTCTTGCTAGATTCCCCAACCTATTCTTTGTGCGGCTTAACAAAACCAAGACCTGTTTTATCTGTTGGATTTCTTTGACCTTTGATGAGAGACTTAACCCTTTTGGAGCTATCTTGAAACCTATATAGCTTATCCTTGTACTCTTTAGTTTCCACTTCCAGAGAAGCCATTTTCTGTTCCAACTCATTATACTCAAGAATCTTAGACTCTAACTCATCCTTGAGTTCCTGTGTTTTAGCTATAGAGAAGTCAAGACTTTCTATAAGATCGTCTCTCTCCATACAACATTCATCTAACTTATCCTTGAGTCTATCATTCTTCTTTCTTTCCTTTTTCAAAACACTAAGAGCATTATTAAGTTCACTTTCAAGATCTTTTATTTGTTTGCTTTCTGAATCCTCAAGGCCTTTTCCAGATTTCTTATCACTAGAGGTGCTACCTTTTTCAAAAACCATACAAGCATCTTCTTGATAGTTTTTTGAAGCATCCTTATACATATTGGAAACCAAATCATTATTTGTACAGTCATCCTCAAGGTGACCAAAATTTCCACATCTAAGACATTTCATAATAATGAATCTATGTTTCGGTTCTTCCTCCTTTTCTGATATGAACAACATCTCATTTTCCTCATCACTTGAAGAGCTTTCACTATCACTACTAGAACACTTACTTGCTTTGTCTAGGTAGAAACTCTTCTTGTTCTTGTGTGAATACCTCTTTCCTTGATTGTTGTGCTCATCTTTGTTCTTTCTGTAATACCTGTGCTTTTCAGAATCCTTGCTCTTAACATCCTGTTTCTCTTCATCACTTTCATTCTTGGAAACAGTACGATCAGTAGCATAATGACCGAACTTTCCACAATTGAAGCATCTTATATTTTTCATGCTTTTGTGCTTTCTAGATAACTTGCCTTTCTTGCTGTAATATGCCTCTTCATCACTAGAAGACTCATCACTCTCTTGAAGTTGTTTACCCTTAGATTTCTTGGTAGCCTTGAAAGTTGCCTCTTTCTTGACGTCAACCTTCACCTGAGTTCTCAACTCAAATGCTGCAAGAATGCTATGAAGCTCATCCTTTTTTAGCTTATCCAAATCTTTAGCTTCCTCAATAGCAGAAATCTTTTCACTGAATCTATTAGGAAGAGATCTTAAGATTTTATCACAAACATCATTTTCAGCAAGTTCAAGACCTAAGTCTTTCATGGAGTTAACAACCTCATCCATGCGAAGCATGTAGTCACTAATATTTTCATCATCATTCATCTTGAGTTGTTCAAACATACCTTTGAAATGTCTCAACTTGGCCTTTCTGACATTTGCATCACCTGTATGAACCACCTGCAACTGTTTCCACATTTCACTAGTTGTCTTGCAGTGAATTACTTTGGTGAGATCTGCTTTCTGTAAGCCTTTCAGGATTGCATTCATTGCTTTTGAATTGCTGTGATGTAGAAGCCTATCTTCTTTAGTATATGGACCATTTATAGGAATAGTGTACCCATCTTCAATCACTTCCCAAACCTCATTCCCAAGTGCCATTAGATGAACCTTCATCCTTGCACTCCAAAGACCAAAATCTGATCCATCAAGAATAGGTGTCTGCATTTCCGCTTGAATAATCCATTGTGTTCTTATCAAGCTTTTCCTTCAATCTGTTTAAACTTTTTGAAGGAACCCGCTCTGATACCAATTGAAGAACACAAGCTTATACTGAGAGGGGGGGTGAACAGTATAAGACCACTTTAAACTTTTTCCTTCAACTTTCAAATTAATATTATGCAGTGAATAGATAGCAGTATCAAAAATAGTAATCAAAGCAATGCACAAAATACCATCCACAATAGAGACACAACAATTTACGTGGTTCACCCAATGCGGGCTACTCCACGGATAAAATCTTTCACTAAATTTTATCACCTCAAATTCTGGGAAACCTTTCCCGATTACAAATTTTATGGGCACCAACCCAAAGGAGACACCAATCCCCTAGCTCTGCTCTGGCTGGTGATCCTCTAGAAAACCTCTGCCTCCTCTGCCCTTAGCAAGTGGAACTCTATCCACAGAAGACACCTGTCTTCCCTACTCTGGCTGGAGACCTCTGTCCTCAACTCTTTCACCTCCAAAGCTGGTCCTCGAATTTGCACTAAACACAGTCCTTCGGTTCAGCACAAATGTCCTCATTCGCTTCCTCTATTCTGCACCAAACACAGTCCTTCGATCTGGCACAAATGTCCTCAAAATTGCACCTCTGCGCAATCACAATAGCACTCGATCAAACATCAACTTATGCACCTCTACGCAATCACAGCAGCATGATCTTCATGCACTCTGCTTCCTTGCAATCTCTCTCACTTAGAAGATTCGATGGAATGCACTCTGTACACTGCAATCGAATTTGCACTCTGCTTCTTGATGATCGAACTTCTCCCCACACTCTATCTATGAAAGTCGCACTTCGAACGCACACCTCGATCGATGCCCAATCTCTTCAAACAACCCTCCTTTTATACTAACATAATCAAGATCTAAACCTTGGTCTTAGTCGGCTGTTATGCAAATGCAAACCCTAACTCCGTCGACTGCATGCCCTAATCTTCGTCGGCCCAATTTTAACTTTGTCGGCTTCAACCGCCTCTGTGGTTTAGTAGCTTCTACCATGAAACCACAACATGTCATGATATCATGACATTTTTGCAGCCATACACTTTCATTTGGCTATTGTCGTGATATCGTGACACTTTTGCTTTTGTCTGCCTTGACTACGTTCTTGTCGCGATATCGTGACACTTCTATCTTTGCTGATGTCATCTTCACTCCTGTCATGAAATCGTGACACTTTAGTCTTCATGGCCTTCTTCTATGCTTGCACTAGCAAAAACGAAACATGTCACGAAATCACGATGCTTTCGCCTTCGAGCTCTTCCTTCTTCAATTCATCATGAAATCATGACGCTTCTTCTATTGAAGACTTGCTAACTATTTCTATCATGAAATCGTGACACTTTCTCCAACTGAAAGTTGCCATCTCAACCTGTCATGAAATCATGACACTTTCTGCATTCGCAAGCTTTCTCTTCAACTTGTCATGAAATCGTGACACTTTTTGCATCCGTACAACTTCTTTGTAGCCTGTCACAAAATCATGACGCTTCTCATTTCAGACTCTTCCCTTTGCTGCATGTCACGAAATCGTGACAGTTCTCACTTCGAGCTTTTCAGCATGTCACAAAATCATGATAGTCCTCACTTAGTCTTTTGCAGCATGTCACGAAATCGTGACACTTTTCATGATACTTTATCTCTCTTCAAACTTGTCATGAAATCATGACAGTTCACACTATGGACTCTCCCTTCTGCATCATGTCATGAAATCGTGACACTTTTTCGTCCGTACAACCTTCCTTGCAATATGTTGCGAAATCGTGACACTTTTCCTGCTTTGCCTTCCTGCACTTTTCGAGTCGCGAAAATGCGACATGTCACGAAATCGTGACACTTTCCACCTTGCTCTCTTTCTCTGCAAACATGTCACGAAATCGTGACAGTTTTTCTAGATTCTTCTCTCTCCTCAAACATGTCATGAAATCATGACAGTTTTGCCAGAACTTTCTCTCTCCTCAAACATGTCGCGAAATCGTGACAGTTTTTCCAACCGGTTGCATACTTTTTCTTACTTGTCTTTTTCTTGATCTTTTGCAAATGGGCCACTAAGAACTTCTTGGAAACTCACTGATCATGCTCTGAATAACCTTTCAACAAAACAAATTCCTTGGCATCAAATCAAATTGCTTCAAGAACTTCTTGACATCAATGACAACATCTACACTTGAGTAAAGGCAATGTACCCAAGGTACCCAAAATTGCCAACATTGAGTAGCTTTATTTTGAGTTGTACCCCCCTAATAACCACCACCTCTTTTGTTTTCATAATTGACTAAAATAATTGGAAAAAATCTACTTGGAAGCCATTTGGCCTCGGTGCTTTATCCCTACCCAAAGTGAACACTGCATTTTTGACTTTTTCCTTAGGAAATGGTTTGGTTAAGAAATATTGTTGCTCTTCCATTATAGTTGGGGGATGTTACTTAGAAACATTCCTCTACTTCTTCTCTTTCTTGACCTTCTTTTGAGAGGATATTTCTAAAATAATTCATTGATTCCTCTATAATCCTCTCCTCTTCCTCCAAAATTAGACCCTAATAATTTTTTATATGCTATATCTTATTCTATGCTCACTGAATCATGGTTGATACATAGAAAACTTAGCATTTATACCATTCTCATTAAGCCAGAAGTCCCTAGAATTTTACCACTAGTGAATCTCTTCGAGACTAGATGTCCATGGTAATGATATAGGTAAATAATTTGTGTTTGAAGTAATTCTTCTATGTTGACTTCCAATCCCATTCTATATTCTAATTTCTTAATATTATTTTCTAGGAATACCTTTCTCCAAAATATGTTTCAAAATACCTCCTTTTTCCACATTTTTAACTCCTTTACAAGTCTAGCTTTTGTAAGAGCTAAAACATTATGTTACCTATCATTGTAGTGTTCCACCACTTTCTTACCCTATTATCCAAGTTTGTATGCTTTGTCCACATCCTCTTGAAATAAAATTAATATTATTTTCCTATTCTAATATCTACCTATCTTCATTATCAATTGAGCATGGCCTAGACCTATTCTACTACCAAATTTTAATTTGGAATAGAAGTCCTCCATGAACTAGGTTAGGTTCACCAATGTTCTATCTAATTAAGATTGTTTCATCTTATTTTCTAGTCTTCTGTTATTCTAGGTAAACTTAATACCTCCAAAACAAGGTCAATTAAACCCCTTTATAATAAAATTTTCTAAATCCCCTATGGCTTGAGTGAACCCTTGGTTTCTTCTTTATTTTCACTAGGGATTAAAGGGTATTGAAGTCACTTGCTATTAACCATTTATGCTCTAGGAGATCTTGACTACTATCTCTAATGTAATCCCAAAGTATCTTTTTTTCATCTACACTATTTGGATTGTAAATGTTGGAACAACACCATAATTACCAATGATCCTATTTTCATGAACAATAAGGATATGTCAACGTTGTTTCACTAAAATACCGTCAAATATTTATGGGTTATATAGTGTTAGAAGATCTTCAAAAGTTCCTTCTACTGATATGCCTACACTTTCTTCTCTACTATAAATATTTTTGATATTCTTCTTCATTTGTTTTTCTCCTAACTTAGTCTCTTGCAACATTACTATTTCTACCCCTAGGCTATTTATATATTATTTAAGTAGCCTATGTTTCCCATGAGTGTTCAAGTCCTTCGCATTCCATGAGAGCAAAATCATTTTTTTCCTCTAACCAAGGGATTTAATGCCCTCGTAAAGGCTTCATTTATGCAAGCTTGTTTGATAGTCCATGCTATATTCCCTAAGGTTCTACCTCTACCCCTACCCATGAATATCATATCTACTAGCTTAATCCTATTACATGTTCTATGCTAAACTTGCTCTAAATTACCTTCATCCACCAATGAATCTTTAACATGTTGTTGGTGCTCTTTTCATTTTCTTTTGGTTGTACTATTACTCTCTCCTTTTGTAATTGATTATTTCTATGTTTTTAGAATGATTCCACCCTCATAAATATTTTTTGTCTCTACTTTCTTATCATCCTCATACAAATCTTTGTAACATTCTTTATTTTACTACACTTCATCTAATTATGTTATTTCCTTGTTTATTTCTCCATCCTCCTCCCTTTCTATCTATTTATTTTTGTAAGAGAATTGAATGCTCCTTGGGGGATAACTCAATATTTGTATCATCCAATTGTTGTTTACCTATGACATCTTATTCAACTATTTTTTCTTTTTCTTTTGCTTTCTTTAGTTGTTGTTGCTTTGTTATGTATTTCTCTACAACTTAGAAGGAAAAACTTCATCAAATGTCTACATGCATGATAGAAATGATAATGAAAGGACATGTTTTTGTAGTCATTATCTTGTCTATACTTCACAAATATAGAAACTAGCTACAACATCTTTACTTGTGCATGTTAAAAATCTACTTTGACACATATTCACACATAAATTACTAGTGATCTTTTCTTTGTTTCTGGGGTTGGCATAACATATTTTTATGAGATATTTCTAATGCCCTATAGGGTTATTTCTATATAGAACTCCATTAGAAGACCAAATTTTAAGGCCCAAATTGGGACATTGTTCACAACCTCTTGATTTGAGTTAAACCCTGGTTCCCATGTCTACATGTACAAAATTAAATTATCCAAGAACCATGGTCCACTTGCAAAACCTTAATGTAGTATTTTACCTGATTAAAATATACAAGGAAAAATCCCTTGGACATTAGGTTTATAGAAGATTCTCCCTTTAATTCTAATTTCAGGTGGATCTAGTTTTTAATGGCTGATAGACCTAGTCATGATCCAATAAACTTACAAATCAAACTATTTTTTAACTCTTGTACCTTATTCTAGATGTCCTCCTCATCCACTCAAACTATAGGGGATGTTATCCTCTACTTGTAACACTTGATTTGTCCTTTGTTATCAAGAAAAATGATTTCAAGAAGGATTTTACCTGTTAACTTTAACTTTTCTTCTTTAAGTATTTGCAAAATAGAACTTCCTAGGGTTTCCCTCTAAAAAACATGAACATAGAGAGGGTCTTTCTTTGTTTAAAATGGTCCAAAATAGACATTGGGTCTTATATTTTATAAACATTGGCCCTATAACCTATATCAATTAGTATTTCTTAGCCTTCCTATTCACTTAATCCATCGTTAAACCCTCCTACATATCCCTCTCCAGATCCCATCACTCCCTCTAGAATTGGTTTTATTTTTCTTATTAAAATCCTCCTGTTGAATATAATTTATTTATATTATTTTATATTTTATTTTTAAATTATATTCTAAAAGTATTAATACATACCTTGTCACAATGAGTGCCCCTACTAACAACTTTGCCAAGGCCTCATGGTCTCAATATGTAACATCTTCAATTAAAAAAATTTGGAAATACAAAAATAATTATGTTTATACAATTAAGTCTTGGTAATTAACATAGACAAGGTTTAAATATCAAAAGAGGTAAGGCATGTATACCTTGTAGGTCCCCTCTCACGTATGGTGGAATTAGGTCTCCAAGGTTTAAATATCATATGTACAATGCTCATGAATCTTAAGAAAAAATTTTACATCCAAAATTGAAAGTTATATAAAACAATATTTAAAAAAACTATATATTATTTAAAATGCAATATAAACTTATCATAGTAAGTTTTAAAAATATTTTAAAATATATTATACAATACTAAAAATTCATTATGAAACTTTTCTTTTGGGCCACCTCTCAATTAAATAACCATGGATTTTAAATCAATATTATCATGTTATGAGAATGCTACTAGACACTTGGTTAATACTACAAAATCCAAGTTTTTTTTCATTAATACTATCCTAGATTGATAATGAATTACTATGGATATTTTAGGGTTTAAAATTGAAAAAAATCCATCAACCTACTTGGGCATTATTTTGTCTCATAAAGGAAATAAAAAGGAGTTTTGTATCTCTTGTTTGGATAGAATGAAGGATTGTTTAACAAGTTGGAAAGGTAAGTTCTTAACCATGGCATGAAGGCTACATCTCATAAATACTACATTATGATCCATACCTATTTATATGATGTCACTTTCAAGATTACCAATAGGTATAACATCAAAAATTGATAAAATTCAAAGATACTTTCTTTGGAAATAATGTGAGGAAAAATTTAGGTTTCCTCTTTGTAAGTGGGATAAGGTTTGCAAAGAAAAGAATATTGGAGGAACAGCTTGTGTAATTATAGACTTACGAGTTTGGATTTAGGGGAAAATCTTAGGTGGATATTATTTAGAGATCAAGGAAAGAATTGGGAAAAAATATCACTTTAAAAATATATAGATCATTTTTATACAATGAAATTATTTAGGAAAGAACCTTACCCAAAGGATCGCAAACATAGAACTTCATATAAAATTGTTTTCAATTGATAAAGAAACATATTAGATAGTCAATCAATGAGGGGAATTATGCAAAATTTTGGTTTGATGCTTGGTTGAAGCTTTATCCTCTAATATTTAACTCAAAATGGTAACCATTAGGTTGGGCATACCTAGCTTGTAAAGGTTTAAATGTCAAAGACTATATTAATATGAGCAACAACTCTAATTCATGGATTTCTATTAGTAAGTTGGTTAAAGAAGAGGAACTCAAAAAAATTACAGATGGACTTCAAAATATGCTTCAAGAATTTTATTTGCCTATTTCTCCATAAAGAGATGAGTTGGTTTGGAATCTATCAGAGTATGGTGGATACTCGGTCAAATTGAGATATGAGGATTTACAAAAATCAAAATTTTCTATTGTAGACACCAAAACCTAGCCACTTGTCATCCATCCTAGTTTTCCCACCATTTTCACCCATTATTCATATATATTTATATGTATTTATTTTATATATATTTAAATATTAATATTTTATATATATTTAGTAAATATATATTTATATAAGTGAATTGATCCCAACCATCCAATTTCACTTAATCCTATCCATCTAGCCATATCAATCCATGTCACACCCTATATTTAATATCCACCCTTCGATATGATTTTATCTTAGCCACATGATTAGTGTCGTTGAAACCCTAACATGTCCTAGGTTGGATTATTAATAGGAGCTATTTTGATGGCTCAACCCCTGAGTTTTTCCTAAGTTTTTTAGAAGTCATTTTGCTATGTCATTTGCCCTCGAGTTCCCTAGAGTATCCAAGCACTCTCACCTTTTTTCCTCGCTCATCATAAACCCCACATCCATCACCACCTCTCTCATTTATCCAGATCTACTTCTGTAGACTTTCCCTTTAGCCATAAAACGTATTCGAGTGCTCTCTATCATCGACGAGTGCCTCCATGTGCTTCCCCTCCACTACCAAGTACCTCTAGGTGCCCTTCCACCATTCTTGAGTGCCCATAGGTATTTTATATAGCCGTAGAGCACCCACAAGATTTTTAGATTAGATATCTGAAGCCCTACTAGCTCTCGAGTGATGATAGGGCATCACCACACCAACCCACTGCAAAAAATTACATCATATCAAATAACGATAGATAAACAAGGTAAATCAAAGTCATTTTTGTTATATTTTATTGTGCTATTATAATCTGTTCACATTTTGTTATTGCATAGCTAGGGTTTAGTCTTGATTTTTGAGGGTCTCACACTGTGGAGCCCTCATTGTTATTACTAACTCATTTGATATTTTATTATGTGCAGATATGATAGCATTACACTAGCATTGGATAGATGCTTAAGATGGAGTAGCCTGACATTAGATAATCATAAGCCCACTCACTTCTATTGGGAGCAAAGATACACTTTTGAGACACCACCAACATTGTAGCTAGGGTTTTTGAGAACCCTAACATTGTGTATATTTTTATCAAATAATCTACATATTCTTATTGTAACAATGGAATTTTGAGGCTCCCCCCATTAATATAAAATTATTCATTGTGCAATATTATATTTTTTGAGTTCAATTTATATCTTTTTATTTGGTGTTGTGTTTTTATCTTCACAAATGGTGATCACGGTGTAAGGGTTTTTTTTATTTACTTTGCTAATTTATTTGTTGTTTTCTGTCTTGATTTGTAGGATTTTCAAAGGTATGAATATAGTGTTTTTCATTGGTTAGGATTTCTGAGGACTTGCAGGAAGTTGCAGAAGGTGCATGAATTCCCGAAGGTTCTCGAGAGCCATCCAAAAACACCCAGGTGCATTTCAAAAATACCAAGAGGTATTTTACAGAGAGTTGGAGCAAAAACATAGATTTTTTTGTAAGTTTATTTTTAAAACCCTGAATTTTCTATTTATGTATTCTAGCAATCTTACATTTTTTTTCATATTTCTAAGCTAAAAAGAACATCATTAATTAATCTAGAAAAAAACATTCATACTAGCTTGCATCTTAGGTTTCATATTAGTCATTGGAATTCATCCACACTTTCTATTTGAAGTTTTTGGTTTTCCATTGTATTCACAAATTGAAAAATATTGCATTCTAAATTTATGTGAATTGAAAAATTGAATAATTATGTTTGCATTATAGGGTTAGGGATTCCTATTTTTGTAGGTCTTAGTAGGAATATTATTTAGATACCAAAAGTATCCCATAATTGGGTGATTCCATATAGAGTAGAAGAACCCCCCAGTTGTCTAAAGTGGGTCTTAAGTGTTGTACTCTACATCCTTTGGAAAAATTGGTATTATGGATAGTGGCTTCTAATTTAGACTATCGAAAGTAGTTATATTTCTAACATTGTATATACACAATAGAAAATCAAAAATTTTAAATAATCACATACTTCATGCTGCACATTAAATTGTAGTGGTTGGATTTCATCACCAACCATTGCTTGAGATTTTGTGACGGTGGCTTTCATATCCATCAGGTTACCCCTAAGCAAACTTGCTGGATTTCATCATCAGCAAGAATCTCGTTGTGCCATACAATCCATAGGATTTACCCCATTTAATTCATATTAGCACATTTGAAACACACAAGATCAAAATCTAAGAGAATGAATTCACATTAAAAGGATATAATCAATAAATGAGGTAAGATACATGTGTTAAATGAACTTAGTATTGATTGCTTATTTTTCTTATGAAATTTAAATTTTGTGTTTCATTTTACTGCATAATTTTTATTCTGGTTTAATTGCTTATGGCATTAACAATAAAACAAAAGAAAACATTAAATCAATATAATTCAATGGAACCTTCATCCACATTCCTTGCCACTTCTGTGGTAGATTTCCTAAATGTGACACAAGCAAATTTTTTTGTAGATCCCTCACATTCCTTGTCACCCACAGCCTTTCATATAGTTGTTCCCCAAGTAGACTAAACCTCACCAACCATTGATCACAATATTACCCACATAGACATGGCACGAGTAGAAGCTCTAATGAAGTCTTTTAACTATGTCTTAGAGTCAGTCCCCAACTCACCTTGAGAAGATCCTACTTTACATCAGGAACTTGTTTATTTCTAGACACCATCCAGATTTACCTAGGTGTACACTAACCATCTTTTGAAGAAATCAGTTGCACCTTCCTCTCATATGTCCATTCCCCAACCCTCATGCTCTCCTAACGCTTCATACACATCCACATACACTAACCTCTTGTATGAAGTACATGTAAATGTTGCTTCACAAGTTTTAGCCTCCCAAGTTACCATGCCAAGTGTAACTTATTCCCCAACCACATATTACATACCATCTGCTTCCATACCCTACACTTATAATAGAGATATTAATGAAGGGTGGGAACATTTGAATAAATTGCTTAAGTATTATAAAAATGCTCAACAACAAGTGCAAATGAACCCTAAGCCTTTACCAAATCTACTCATACTATCCTCATTAACCAAGGTTTATCATGGACACCATAGTATTCTATGGTTTCTATCCCTGTTCTTCCACCAAGTCATACCAATACCCATCCTATTCCCATTGGCCAACCCAGCTATAACCCTCATGCATCGACCTCATTTCAAAATTCTCCTTCTCTTCATCATTAGTCTCCCCTTCATCAATTTCCATCACATTCGCCTAGCCAACATCACCAATCTCATTATAATTTAGTCACCCCACAATATTTTTCCACCTCACCTCAAAATCATCAAGTAATTTAGGGCTTCCACATTCTTGGAGAAGACCCTCGAATTAAGGCCATGCAACAACAAATAGATTAATTGATACAACATACTCCTGGTTTGATAAACTAGAAGCCAACCTTAAATCAATTGATCAACCAACCTATTTATCCTTTAGTACCATCACCACCATATTCGACAAATTTCATGATGCCTAAGTTTGACAAATTCAAGGGAACTAAGGATCCCAAAGAGCATGTGATCATGTTTTTTACACTCATGTTTTATAATCCAAAATGATAATGCTCTCATGCTTAGAACATTTCCTCAAAAATTAGGAGGAAATGCCATAGAGTGGTATAATAAATTGCCCAATAATAGTATTTATACTTTTGAATAATTGGTTGACAAATTATTTGAGAATTTTATCCTAAATGTTAGAAATAAAGTCTCATTGTCTGATGTCTATGATTTAAGACAACATGACGATGAGTTCATCTATGAATTTGGAAATTGTTGAAGGGTTGTCATTACCAAGTTGCCATTCACCCTACCAATGGATGATATAATCAAATTATTCACCAAGAGTTGTTTAAAAACCTATCTCTTGGATGCTTCAATTACAAACTTATCATTCATTTGAAGAAGCTCTAGCACAGGCTAGTGTCATCGAGGAAATAAAAATCCAAGAGGGCATACTTAAGCCTAGAAAAAGGAATGGAAAAACAAGGACCAATATAAAAGTAATTATTTTGGCCAATAAAAATCAACATAGGCTACCCCATCCAGTCAGCCCAATCACGTTAATCAAGTGGTCATGAGCCAACCAGTAATGGCTCAACAAAAATCAGTGTAACAACCTCCATAGAAAATTGCTTATCATGCGGTACCCTAGGTAACTCAAGCCATGCAAAACACAGTGCCATCTGTAGAAAACTACACTCGGTGATATTTTTTCTAACTAAATCACAAATACACTCTCTTGGTCGAGTCATATGCTTCCCTCTTCCAAAGGTTGTATGATACAAACAAACTTGCTTTGCTCAAAATCAGACCATATGATCTCTCTAAATGTAGTAAACATTATTGGAAAATTTTATTTTGTCCTTATTATAGGAAAAATGGGTATGACATTAACAATTACCATACATTTAAATACATAGTGCAAGACCTTATTGACTTGGGGGCAATCAATATTGACAACCCCCTTGCTCAACAAAACCAAAACCTTGGTATTTTTCAAACACCACTTCCTCATCATGAGGATGTGCAACCAAATATGGGAAGGGCTAACACCAAAACTCCTCCTAACCAAGTTAATCATGTCCAACAATACCAAGGGTTTGTAGGGGCCATCCATATGGTCACTAGAGGTTAAATAAATAATTAACAAAATGCAAGGCAACAACCTCAAGCAAGTGTGTCACAACCTCCAACATCACCACCCATTCAAATTTCTCCCAATCCTTTATCGCAAATCCATATCCCTAGCCAATAAAATCCCCAAATTCATCCCATAAATCATCCACCATGATCAATCATCTCATTGAGTATCCGGTTAACCACAAGTCTTAAGATGGCTTTCGCCAAATTTTCAATTTATGAGTTAATTCAACAATCTCCTCCATATTATGAGGCATTAATGGATATTCTAAAATCCATTGAACTAATATCTCAAAATCCTAATGCCTTCAACAACTTTTTAGGGAGCATTCAAACATGTATGGAGCCTTCCATCACATTCTATGACTTTGATATTAAGCCAATCTCATCGGAATCAGTAGATCCTCCATTGCATATCATGGCTCTAATTGACAATAAGCCTTTCAAAAAAGTGCTAATTGACACCATATCCTCTATAAATATCATCACCATATATGTCCTTCATCATATTAACCTTCCTCCATCTCATATCACCAAGTTATCCTTCACACTAAAATCATTTAGTGATGCTTTATGTTCCACAGTTGGCACTGTTGTTTTTCTCATTGAAGTAGGGATAAAAACTTTGCACACTATGTTTTACATCTTGGAAGGATCCATGGCATACAATGTACTCCTTGGAAGACCTTGGATGAGGGATATGATATGTGTTCATTTAATACTACATCAATGTTTAAAGTATGTTTATGAAGGACAGGTGCATTACATACCAAAGGACATCAACCCATTTAAGAATTGCAATTTTATTTCAAATATGTATGAATCCATGCTTCCTTCCACCCACATTTTCCTATCACCATCAACCAATCCATCTACCACACCACTAATTTCCTCATCAAAAGATCCTATTCCTGAGGATCTCCCTATCACTAATCCCCATCAAGCTTCCATGCCCCCATCATCTTCATCATTGACTACATGCACATGTGGTCACAGTCAATCCACATCATCAACATCCTTGCCATCCATATCATCATCATCCACTCATAAACCTTCCCAATAAAATCCATCATCCTCACCTGACGTTTCACAAGTTGAGTTGATAAATTGTGAGACATATTTAGCTCTACCATTTTTTGAGTCATAATCCAACCATGGTCCTTCCACGTCATCCCAATTTGAGGTCCACATCATTAATCCTGGTATTGGTGAATATGTTTTCCAAGACATCACTATAACACCACTCACAATTCCTAATGCTAAGGATTTCTATCACCCATGTGACCCACCTTTATCCATAGGAGCAGTATATGACATGGGTTCAGCTCCATATAACATAAATTTTGTATATGGGGGGTTGATCGTTCATCAAATCTAGCTCCCCTAGAGGAACCCAAGGAACCATGACTTGCCAACATTTTAAACATGTCAATTTCCATCTTGTTATTTTCACATGGTTAATTTGTAAGGTCATGGCCTAGGATTGCATGAATAGGGAGTGCCTCAGCCTATTGATATTCCATATCAAGAACTGCACAATCGTTCAGGTCTATATTACCACCCACTTTCCACCACCTCTTCTCTTGAACAAGCCTTACAAAGGCTTAGTATAAATTTAGGAGAAGAAACCCTCCATATTGATGATTCTGATGATAAAATATATGAATAATTCAAAATCATGTCGATAATTTTGGATGAATTTGAAGAGGAATTGGATCCCATCATTCCCCATACCGAACACGATGATTTTTATCTCAACATGTTCCCCATACATGAGCCCATATTTTGCTTGTCTCTTCCACAAGAATAAGCCTCCCCTACTGGTGAACCACCACCTCCATGTAATTAATCCATTTCGTAAGCCAAACTTGTAATATATGTACATAACACAAAAATTGTGGTTTTCACCACTACAATAAAAAAATCAACAAAAATAATTTTCTTTTTTAGCGTTGCATGTATATATCATTTAGTTAAATTCATTTATTTGTGTTGATTGTTGTTGTTCGAGTTTACCAAGATTCTAGCATTGGTTCTTAGGTTCCATCCATTCCATCCAATCTTATCCACTTTGCCCATAAATCAACATGAATCTTATTGATTTATTCACCTCACTTCATAATCCATATGATCTAGCTAAACCAATTTCAATTGACATAAGTCTTATCGATATGGATCATATTTCCTCATCTCCATCCTTTTCTAAATTTATCTTATCTAAGGAATTGTTAAGGGCTTCCACAAACTACATTCCTCCACTCCCTTCACATTTGCCTTCACGCTCACCTTTGGATCTTGAGGTTTTCCAGGTAGATATAGATAAGGATAAGTTAGAAGTGTTTGATGACATCTTACATGACATTCATATGATCCCTATGCCCCATCAACTTGAGGAAGGTTCCCACATATCCATTGAAGATACCATTGATGTGGACCTTAGTTTAGACAAAGATAATCCCCAAATTGTCAAACTTGGTAAAATTTTATCACCTGATGAACAAGAAAAATTAATTGCTCTCCTCAAGAGGAAAAAGGGTATATTTGCATGGTCCTATAAGGATATGCTCGATATTGATTCTAGTTTACATCCTACCGTGTCCCTCTTGGTAAAAATAGAGCTTCAAAAACTCTTAGATGTGAACTTCATACTTCCTATCGACTATCTTGAGTGGCTTTCAAACATGGTACCTATTCACAAGCCTAACAGGGTGATATGCATTTGCACTGACTTTTGAGATCTTAACAAAGTATGTCCTAAGGATGACTTTCCTCTCCCAAACATCGATACTCTTGTCGACACCTGTGCTGGCCATGAAATGCTTTCTCTCATGGATGGTTTCTCAGGATACAACCAAATCCAAATAAATCCTAATGACCAAAACAAAACAATATTCAATACACATTGGGGAGCATTTTGTTACAAGGTGATGCTCTTTGGCCTCAAAAATATAGGCACCACTTATCAACGTGCCATGACATATATTTTCCATGACTATATGCATATGATTATCGAAGATTATGTTGATGATATATTGGCTTAATATAAAACTTGACAAGAGCATAATGTAAGGTTGAACCCAAATAAATGTATCTTTGGTGTTACCTCAGGAAAACTTCTAGGATTTATTATCTCCAAAAGAAGCATTGAGGTGGACCCAAACAAGTTCAAGTCATCATGGATATGCCTCCCCCAACTAACTTAAAAGAATTATGTAGTTTACAAGGAAATATTCAAATCAATCCGTCATTTTATTGCATAACTTTTTGACAAATGTAGGCCATTCAATAACCTACTACAAAAGGGGGTGTCATTCTCTTGGATAGATTAATGTCAAATAATCCTTTGATGACATTAAGCAATACCTAGCTTCTCTGCCAGTCTTAGCTCCTCCTAATCCTAGGATCCCATTCTATATTTATATTTTAGCAACGGATTTTGCATTAGGAATAATGTTTACATAAAATAATGAACAAAATTGAGAGCAAGTTGTCTATTACATTAGTCAAACATTGGTAAGCTACGAAACTAGATATGCTTATTTAGAAAAACTATGCTTAGTAGTGGTTTTTACCACTAGGAAACTTTGAAATTACATGCTTAGTCACACAACATATGTTATAGCTAGATAAAATCCTCTACGTTATATGTGTAGCACCCTAAAATTGGCACAGTCAAATTGGAATAATTACATTCACCTTAGTAAATAAATTTAAATTCAAATTTAACCTCCCAAACCGCCCGTTAACCGTCGAGAAACCCGTTTCCCCTTTTTTCGTGCCATTTTTAGAGGTTGTTTTGACCGTTGGACGATATCGTCGCCGATCAGACGATATCGCCCCAGATTTGACGATTTCGTCTGGACTAGAACGTCCAGACGATTTTGTCGCAAAACTGAATTTGCATAGATAGACTCTGTTCCAACGGGTCTCCAATTCGGGCAGAAGCGTGTCTGCGCCGTTGGGACCCTTCCCCCGTTGGAGATCTCCCAAATTGGGATGATCTCCAACCCCCAAACAACTCCCCTATGCCTATTTAAACTCTAGGACATTCCCTCCCCAACCCCTGGCTGAATTTTATCTACAAGTTGAATCCCTCTGCGTCAAGACATCTGAATGTTGCTTCTACACTAGTTCCATAGTATTTTTATTGCAGGTACATCACCAATTTTCAACCGGAGCCAGCACCTATCGCCGTCGACGAACCTGTCAAGATCGGAGGCGATCCCGTACAATTCGAGACGATTTCGTACTGATGCGAGACGATCTCGACTGTAGTCCACATCGAGGCAATCAGTGCCTGGAGTTTGCTTTTCTCGACCTTTTATTTGTCATTTTCTGCTATAAATTAGATCAGTTACTCAGTTTTATGTTAGTCCGCATCTGGAGTTCACCCATCTAGTCTAGATTGCATGTTAAGATCATATTCTGCCATTAAAGTACCGTAATTTGCTTTAAATTCCATTTTTTTAATATCGTTCAGTATTCATATTGCAATTTCATGTAGTTTGCCTCTGTTTGCACAGTAGAATTCCTTGCATTTTGCACCTATTTTCTGTTTTGCAGGTCTCTGACGAATTCGTCTGACGAATTCGTCAGATTGCAGACGATCCTGTCAGTTTGGACGATTTTGTCAGATTGCAGGCGATTCTGTCGAATCTCAGGCGATCCAGACTGCTTCAAGCATCAGAAACTTCTTCAGACTTCCGGATCAGGTAATCTCCATTGGCCTCCTGCAAATTCTCTATTTTTTGCTTTCTACTCTGTTTGTTGTATTCATTTAAATTGCATTTTCATATAGATTAAGTTAGATTCATTCGGCCAAACCTAGGATGAATGCTTAAGGATAAAACGAACTCATCAAAACACATTCCAAAAACCTAGGCGTGGAAGCTACCGCCAAATGTTTCCTGGTGAACCCACCATCCGTCGAAAAATCACCAAAACACACCTCCCTTGAGAGGCGGGACCTTCGTAAAGTCCTCTCGTCCGAGGTACCGCACCATCCTTTTCCCATCCTCCTTCCGGGCGCGGATCCAATAGCCTGAAGGTAGGGATGCGAAAAATTTGGAGCGATACATTTTGGTGAACCCGACGTGAATGCATCATAACCTTTTGAAAAACGAAAACAAAAACAAAAAAAAACAAAAAATTAGAACAACTAAAATTTAGATGCATTTTAAAACATTTAAGGTTCAAAATCATGTTTAGATGGTAGCTCCTAAAAAGAGGTTAGCAGTTACTATAAACGTAGAAAACCAATTGGCAGCTATAGAAGTTAATTCTGTCCTTAATATCCCTGAAACAAGTAGAAATCAATCCTTGTGGGACGAACTTGTCAGGAGACTTAGGCTTATTTCATCTAGGTCCACACAACTTAAACAGATTAAGAGGCTAGTCTTGGATAGAATCCTGGATCCTCATCAATTAGTGTTCTATCATGAACTTCAGAGAGCCTGCCATAGATGGTTAGCCTATAGGAGAGCTTTAGTATCTTCAGAGTTGTTCAGCTTTGAGGAATACCTCGAGAACGCAGACATTGTACACCGATTCCTAGGCCTTGTAGAAGACCAAGAGGTTGTTCTTACAGATAGGGAAAGATGGAATAGAATTCTGTGTGCTGTGCTATATCGAGAGTATTGCCATGAGCTTTACTTCTATCAACCAGCATCTGAGATAGACAATATCACCATAGCCCTTTTCATCAAATTCTTAAAAGAAAACTTTCAATTTGAAGAAGAACATTTCATGACCCCTGAACAACTTGAACCTATTAATGATATTCATAAGTTATTCATAGAATATTAGTTCATTTACTTTGAGTTTTATTATTATTTCGTGCATTTATTGTTTCATTTGCTGTCTTTATTGTATTATTTCAAAAATTTAAAGAAAACTAAAAAAAAATAAAAAAAACATAGTAAAAAACTTAAACATTTCATTTCAAATATTGCATTAGGTATATATAAATATATACCTTTTAATTTGTTGCATATATATATATATATATATATATATATATATATAAATATATATATATATATTTGCTGAAATCAAAACTTAGCACCATGACTAGACTTAGGAATGGTAAAGAAACTTTAGGGGAAGGAGAAGATTGGTTGCAAGATACAACTGAAAACCCAAATATCCTTCTTGGAGATACAAATCCGGAAGGAGAAACTCTAGGTCAGTCAGATGAAGACTTAGGTGAAGATAAGGAACAAGAAGGAAGTGTTAAAGAGAATGAATCCTCGTCCCCTAGAATAGCTCCCAATGGGGGCATCACTTTTGACAACGCGAGAACATTTTCAAAAATTTCTCAATCGGAATATCGACATCCTTAATGTAGCGAGTCCGTATTGATAGAGGGGAAGTTAGTGACGCTCAAGCAGCTATAGAACGGGCGCTTGATATACACACTAATCCTTTATCTTTTGTTGATCAAGAGAGTGATAAGGGTGGACCATCCAATACGGATATGGTCACTATAGCCCAAGCCATGTCAAAACAACAGGTTACCCAACCTCCTAAGGAACCTGTTACTCAACCTAAAACCACTCCTGCACAAAAGAAAATTCCCTTCACTACTTTGTTCCGCCAAACTATTGAACAAAATGCTTTAAATAAACAGAAATCTAAAACAAAGCTAAATACAAATTTTCAACAATCGGAACACAACATAATCCAACTTCAAAATTCCTCCATAACATTTTTCCTACTAAAGTTTTACACAATAGTAACATGGCATCTAATCTGCATGTTCCTCCATCCTATGCCCATAAAACTCATGTCAATGCCCTACCGAATCAATATGGGGGGCAAACTAGTAATCTGGAAGCTATGGTGAAACAATTGGCTTCACGTATGGACCAGATAGATCCCTACCGTCCCTCGTACAATTATCGAGAGATTTGTAGCCAACCATTGGATCCCATAGTGGTAGCTCAACCATACCCTAAACACTTTCCCATGCCCGTCCTGCCTATATATAAAGGAACCGAAGATCCCATAGAACATCTTCGCATGTTTAGGATAGCATGTCACGACATTTCGCATGACGACTTGCTATTACTAAAAATGTTCCCCAAAAGTTTAGGTGGAATGGCATTAGAGTGGTACTATCAATTGCCCACTCACTCCTTAAGAAACTTTGAAGAAACAAGCTGAATCATTTGTTCATCAATTTAGTGCCTACATCGAGAGACATGTAACTATTAAAGACCTATACAATTTAAAACAAGATAAAGATGAATGTTTTGCTGATTTCTTGGCTAGATGGAGGCAATTGATAGGAAAACTGCACTTTGTGCTACCCTATAGGGAAATGCTAGACATTTTCATCAATAATTTACAAGAACAACTCTCTTATGAGCTAGCAACAACTACTTTGACTACCTTCGATCAAGCTATAGACTTAGCTCGAAGAGTAGAAGATGCCCTCATTAGGAGAGGCCAACTTAGGAAGAAGGATGATGAGAAAACATCTAGAAATCAATATAAAAACAAACAGGTTGTCGGTGACGGAGTCACTGACAGCAGAAATGTTGCTAATGTCAATGCAACAAAGACAACAGAAAAATTCATATTGAAACCTCCTGATAAGCCTCCTCGAGAATTCACTAGATTAAACCAACCCTTGTCAACCATTTTACCTCAACTGCTTGAAAGAGGTTTAATCCAATTACCAGCTATCCGGGAACCTGACCCAAGTATACCCGGATATAGAGCTGATTTGCACTGTGACTTTCATAGAGGACCCGGACATTCTACCAACGCTTGTAAGAGATTGAAACATAAAATACAAGATTTGATTGACAATAATGAAATGGAAGTGCAAGCCTTCCAACCCAAACAAAACCCTCCTAATAATACTCAAAAGACTGTTCCCCAAAATCAAAATCAAAATGCCAATCAAACTTTGGACATATTTCAACACCCTTTACCACGACATGGTAAAGAGGTAGCCAATCAAATCGAACATCATAATGTTCCCCCTCCTACCCGATATGTAGGAACCATTAGCGGACAATTACCTGTTCAGGATTCTCAAACATTTGACACAACCTTATCCCTGGTTACAACCAGGCCCTTACATAATTTTCAAACTTCTGATTCTAGTGATATAGAGTCAGATAGTGAAAGTGAAGTAGACACTATTCAATCGAATAGTTCTGAAAATGAATCAGATCCTATTCAACCTATCACAGATGCTAATGTTCCGGAAGAACCATTCCCTAGAAGAGTCACTACTCGACCTTCTTCTAATGTAGTCCTTCCCTATGAACAAGCCATAAATTCTCAACCGAGACCGTTTCAACGTCGTCACTATAACATTGTAGGTACCATCGGAGTCGTTACTCGACAACAAGCTCAAAATTCTCAACAAGAACCAAACCAGAACGATGGATCAGCTCCATTCGTTCTGAAAAATCCCAATAAAGGAAATCATGCTTCTATTGTTCAACCCAAACCTCCTTATAGCATTAATGAGCAATTGTCTAATACCACGGCTAGAATCTCCCTTCTAGATTTATTAAGATCCTCTCCCACACATAGGGATGAGTTGATGCTTACATTGAGCCAAATGATGGTACCTCAAAACATTCAACCTGAAGCTATGGCCAATACTATCATCACTCGAGAGATTGATTGTATTGACTTTCGGGATAAAGATATCCCACAACACGGTTTACACAAGGATAATCCCTTGTACATTACTTGCTCTAATTGGAGATGTAGGCTGTCAAACGAGTCCCGATTGATAATGGCTCCTCTCTAAACATTTGCACCTTTGACTTCTACCAACGATTTGGTTTTAGAAGTGATGAAATGAAGAAAAGTGATATGATTATCAAAGCTTTTAATGACGAAACACAAGAAACGTGTGGAGTCATTACCCTCCCATTACAAGTTGGTCCTAGAACCCTAGAAACAACCGTGTTTATTGTACATTGCCCAGCATCGTACAATATACTTTTGGGTCGCCCTTGGATTAACGCCATGCGAGCAGTCCCGTCAACTTTACACCAATGTGTGAAATTTGAGTTTAAAAATCAGTTGGTCACTATTCATGGTGACCCTAGACCTTTTGATATGTGTGCTTTGGCAGAACCTGTTGGAGTGCAATTTTGCCCTGCTCTGTCATCCACACATTCTAGTTCTTCTTTTTCATCTAAAACTGTGAAACATAAACCCATAACTTCATCGAGTTCCCCTCCATTAACTTCATCCTCCTATATAGATCAACAACCTTCTAAACAAATTTTAGAATCTCAAAAGGATCTCAAATCTACAACTAATCCTTCAACTATTATTCCTATAAATTCAAAACCTTTAGACACATCCATCATACCTTCCACATCTCAAGATATAAGTAATAAACCTTCTACATCTTATGCCCTTTCTGATGAACTTTTACCAGATTTATCTACAACCTTAATATCAGAAAAAATGAATGCTTTCATGCAAGATTCAAACCTTTTAAATAATTTGCCGCCCTCTCCTCGTACTTTGGGCCTCCCACAACCTTTGGGAAGTACTTACCAAGTCGGGAGTTGTGCCTTCATTTATAAAGGATATGACTGGGGAAGAATCCCTCGGAATATCAAAACTCATCATGAGGGATACGCTCGCTGTTATTTTACCAATGATTATGTTAAAGCTAAACCCATGATGCTTAAAATGGGATATAAAGGGAAAGGCTTAGGACCTTTCCAAAATGGCATGAAAGAACCTTTCGAGGTAGAACCGTGGCTTGCCCGCTGTGGTGTGGGCTTATTTCCTAGTAAAGGACAACCCTTTCCTTTTGAGGATGATGATCACCTCATATGCTATCAAGATTATTTGGATAGGCATGTTGATTTGCATCTTAAAAATCAGTCATTTTCATGCAACATGCTATCCATAGCATACCCTGAAATGATTGCTGACCCCGATGAAGAATTGGAAGGAGATATCTTCCATGATGTCTCTGTTGAAGAGATGTTGCACAATGGATTCTATTTTGATGGTTCTATACCAACCATAGCTCAGCTTGAGACCACTAATCCTCAAGATGACTTATCTAAATTAACTTTACAAGAATTACAAGAGTTGGGCGTTTCACCCGCCCCACCTAATTTTGAAAGAGATCTACACATGGAGGTAGAAAATGTCATTAAAATTAATATTGGAACTGAGGATAATCCTCACATAATCAATATTGGAGCAGAACTAAGTCAAGACAAACAAGAACAATACATTGCATTCCTTAAAGAGTATGAAGATGTCTTCGCTTGGACATATGAAGATATGCCAGGTCTAGACCCTTCTGTTGTCATGCACCATCTAGTGGTCCATCCGGATGCTAAACCGGTTAAACAAAAACTTAGAAAAATGCATCCCAAAGTGGCTCTGCTAGTCAAAGGGGAGTTAGAAAAACTCCTGAATGTTATCTTCATACAAGCTATTGATTATGCTGAATGGATCTCAAATGTAGTTCCAGTCACTAAGAAAGAAGCTACCAAAGTTAGGGTTTGCACCGATTTTAGAGATATTAACGCTGCATGCCCTAAAGATGACTTTCCTCTTCCAAATATGGATCAAATTATCGACTTCACTGTCGAAAGTGGGATGATGTCCTTAATGGATGGATTCTCCGGTTATAATCAGATCAGGATAGCTCCTGAAGACCAGGCTAAAACAGCCTTTATTACCCCCGGGGGTACCTTTTGCTGGAAAGTGATGCCCTTTGGCTTAAAGAACGTCGGTGCAACTTATCAACGGGCTATGACCTACATTTTTCATGATATGATGCATGATATCTTACATGATTATGTAGATGATATTATAGCTCGCTCTCTTATTGAAAATAATCATTTAGATGATTTAAGAAAAGTTTTTAATCGATTACGAGAATATCTCATTCGATTAAATCCAGAAAAATGCATATTCGGAGTTAAATCCGGCAAACTATTAGGGGTTTTAGTTTCTTTACGTGGTATCGAAATTGACCCTCTTAAAATTGCGGCCATCACTGATATGCCCGCACCCACTAATATCTCTGAACTACGAAGTTTACAAGGTAAACTTCAAGCTATCCGTCGCTTCATTGATAAGCTGGCAGACAAAACTGGTCCCTTTCTCAAACTTCTTAAGAAGGATGTCCCTTTCAATTGGGACACAGAATGTAGAGAAGCTTTTGAACTTCTCAAGCAATATCTCCTTAATCCTCCGGTGCTTTCATCGCCTAAATCTGATCGCCCATTTCTTCTATATATTTTTGCTTCAGATTCTGCCTTAGGGGCTATGTTAGCTCAACTTGATGATGAAAAGCGAGAACGTGCTAATTATTACATTAGCCAAACTTTCGTCAGTTATGAAACCCGCTATACAGCGTTAGAGAAGTTATGTCTAGCAGTCGTGTTTGCTACGCAAAAATTACGACATTACATGCTTAGCCAAAAAACGTATGTCATCGCCAAATATGATCCTTTAAGATATCTCATGAGTCGACCTTATTTATCGGGTCGCACGACCAAGTGGGTTCTTGCTCTAAGCGAGTTTGATCTCACCTTCATAGGACAGAAGTCTGTTAAGGGTCAAATCATAGCAGATCAATTAGCTACTGCACCCTTAGAGTCTACTCATCCTCTCATCATCGAGTTTCTTGATGAATGCCTTCAATTAGAGGCGAGACCATCCTGAACAATGGTCCTTATACTTTGATGGAGCCCGATGTATGAGTGGGGATGGTGCGGGTATTATTTTAATATCTCCGCAAAAACATCTTATTCCTCTGTCCTTCAAACTGACCTTTGCTTGCACCAACAATACTGCTGAGTATGAAGCTCTAATCCTTGGATTACGAGCTGCTTTAGCGCTAAAAATTAAAAACCTCTTAGTTTTTGGGGATTCCCAATTGGTTATAAACCAAATTAATGAAGTTTATCAGACCAGAGATGATAAAATTCGCCCATATAAGGCCTATGTTTTACAACTAATGTCTTTGTTTGATCAAGTTACTTTGGAAGCCATTCCTCGAACTAGCAACCGTGCAGCTGATGCTATGGCCGCAGTTGCATCCCTCTTGCCCTTGGAGTTAGACGACGAATATGCCACTATCATCATTCGTCGACTCCAGGAACCCGCATCAAATAAGTCATGCTTAGAGCCTTTGGATGTGTTTCTAATCAATGAAACTACTCCTGAACCTTGGTATACAGACATATTTGATTTTCTCCAAAATGGGACGTTCCCTGCTAATTCTAATAGAAACCAGCGTCGGTTATTACGTCGACGAGCAAGTCGATTTGTAATAATTGGCAATACTTTGTATAGGAGATCTTTTGAAGGTATCCTATTAAGATGTCTAAATTTAGAAGAATCTAAATCAGCCTTGAGTGAAGCCCACGATGGATCTTGTGGAGGACACTTTAGTGGTAGTGTTATTGCTAAAAAGCTCCTTCGGATAGGATACTTTTGGCCTACCATGGAAACGGATGCACATGAGTATGTGCGCCATTGCGACAAGTGTCAAAAACATGCTGACCTTGTCCATGCGCCTGCACAAGAGCTACAGGCTATTTCGTCTCCTTGGCCCTTTTCTAAATGGGGCTTGGATATTATTGGTAAAATCAATCCTGTGTCTTCTGATGGACACAAGTTCATCATAACCGCCACTGAGTATTTCACGAAGTGGGTTGAAGCTATGCCTTTAGCTTCTTGCACTGGTTCACAGGTCTCTAAATTCATTTTTAATCAAATCATTTGCAGGTTCGGAATTCTTGCCAATCTCATCTCTGATAATGGAACTCCTTTCAAAAATAAAGATGTTAAAAAATTATGCCAAAAATACAAGATTCAACACCGTTGGTCCACTCCCTATTATCCTCAGGGTAATGGTCAAGCAGAAGCTTCTAACAAAACTTTAATCAAAATTCTCAAAATATTGGTCAATAAAACCGGCCGCGACCGGCATATTCAATTATATCCAGCCTTGTGGGCTTATCGCACTAGTGTTCGGACTCCCACGGGCACTTCACCATTTGTTTTGGTATATGGTGCCGAAGCAGTTTTTCCATTTGAATTGGAAGTTCCTTCTTTGGCTCTGCTACTTCAAGACACTGAAGTAGGAGATGAATATCGCGCTGGCAGACTCAGTCAGCTGGAACTCTTAGATGAAAAATGCATCAATGCTTTGGAGCATCTCCGTGCATACCAAAACAAGCTTAAAAGAGCATATAATAAGAAAGTTCGTCATCGATCCTTTGAGATTGGCGACCTTGTTCTAAAAGAAAATCAAAAAATACAAATGCAACCCAAGAACTTAAAGGTAAATTTGAGCCCAACTGGCTCGGACCATACATCATTACTACAAAATTTGAATCAGGAGCATATAAATTATCTACCTTAGATGGTAAAGAACTTAAAGAACCCATGAATATTTTACATCTCAAACGTTACTATGCATGAATTTGGTCATTTCATCCATGTATATATTTGTTCAAAGTTACTCTCTTATATTTCTTTCAATTTATAAAAACAAATTTCAAAAACATCAAAAACATTCATAATCATCCAAAAATCTTCAAAACTATCTATTGCATTTATTTAAAGCACTTGTTAAGTTCTTTTTGCTCAAAAACAAAAATCTAAATAAAAATCTAAAAACAACTATATGCTTGACTCTTTCGAAACCAAAACAATATACAGAAGAAAGAGAGAGTCAACATTCTCCCAACTTCTAAAAAAAATCATGTATATATATTTTCTTACAATTATTGCAGTTATATGTTTCAACTTATTTTGGATACAATTAGCATTTATTTGGCATCCCTCACTTGCACACTCACAACAATAAATATCTTGATTTTATCTGGCATGATTACTCATCTCTCTTATATCAAAGTCCACAAAATTCAATTAAATAAAGTTTGAGCATAGAGAATTGATCTTGTTATTTACTTAAACCAAGCACATCTTTTCACAATAAAATGATTATATTTGTAATTTCCATGTTTTGCTACATAGTAGAACCGATTTCTTGGGTGAAAAGTTTCCCCTGCTATCCTATCATGCACATGGTCTAGAATCTTTGAGAATTGGCAAAAGGACAAGCTCACCCCTACCCAGAATAAAAATCCCTTGCTCTACAGCTAATCTGAGCAAGTATCCCTAGCAAAGAAAAAGAAAAAGGAAAAGAAAAGAAAAAATTCAAGAAAAAGAGAAAAGAAAAATGTTATTTCAGCAATGTTCCAAGCATTATCAAGCAAAAGAAATACAGAAAGCAAAAGCAAGAAAGCAATAAAATCCCTTTCCCTACCCTTTTAAAAGAAAAGAAGGGTTGATGAGCTTGAATCCCTGGAATTCTCAATTATTCGAAAACTGTGAGGTAAGCCCCATAACAGGTGGTTTGTGCCCAACCTGCTTGGCCTTGGGTAACTCCTAGCGTGGCGATATGTCTGTCACATTAGCGACCTTCTTTTGTACAGACCTATGTCTGCTTATGGATTAGCTAGCTCTTGATAATCCAATCTACATAGTAGTCTAATATGGTTATATGCATCTACATCATGGTTAATGAACACTTATTTGGTTTCTTTAAATCACTTGTATCATAGTATCTTGCTCAAACCTGGTAAATGAACCATACAATTGCACACACATTTGTATTTGAGAGATTTTGTCTATCATTATGATAAATCAAGATCGGAAATGAATGCACATATGCACATGGGATTCCTTATAAATCTAACTTTTTGTCTTCAAAATACTTTGAAATATTATTTTTGCAACTTGTTTGGAATAATCAAGTACAATTATTTACTACAAAGACAACTATATAATAGAAAAATCACAAATTTCTTTCAAAACATATCATACATATCATATCAACTTTCGTGACGATGGTATAATTCTAAAACCAAAATTGGAATTATATGCCTAGCGCAAGTCCTCATTTTCATATTTTCTGTTCATCAAAAATCAATCATGCAATAAAACTATCTATTTTCTTTGATTTCTGTGATGATGGTATAAGTCTATACCTACATATTCTATGCCTAGCGCAAACCATTGTAACAATTTTTATTCCCTCATTTATCAAAATTCATAAAAACCATATGACTTCATTTTATTACACAAATTTTGCTTTTCAAAAGAATGCACATTTTCATTATTTCATGTCATTATGTCAACCTCCAATTTTGCAATGACGGTATAATTCCTAAGGAATTATTCAACAATTTTATCACACTTAGGAATTTATGCCTAGCAAAAATCATTTTTTACAAATATTTCATGCATAATATTTTATGGAAATCTGAAAACAAACCATCATCATCATCATCATTTGCATCATCACAACAAAGTCTTAAGACAGTCTCTTAAGCACTCTTTCACTTTTCACAATATTTCTATAAATGGGATTAGCTTGACGACCGAGTGAGCAGCGACTCCATGAAATGGTCTATAATAGCGACAATGTCCTTTGAAATTATTGTTAAAAGTCCCCTTTTCTTTTATCAAATCATTGCATCACAAACAACCAATTTGTTACATCAGATTATTTCATCAATATTACAGCATGACATTTAAATTATAATATTTCCAACGACATAATTACATCCGATTATTAAATCAATCAATCAAAACATCAAAGCATCATCAATATACTCATAACATAAGTCATATGACCAAAAAAATATATCTCATCTATATATATATCTCAAAAATATATATGTACATCATATCAGATAGATTGGTATGCCACAATCGATATCTTGGCATACTCAATCAAGTGTCCTCCGAGCAGTGTCTCGAGAGCCCCTAGAGCTCTCAGCCTCATCTCCTCCCCCACCCTATGGAGGACGAGGTGGTCCCATCATAGTATGTGTGGTACTGCGAGTCCTCGTCGTCGATCGGGATGAGCTCCTCGATGACCCTGTCTTGATCGGATCTGCTATGGCAGTCGGCAGCTGTACCCTCTGGCCCTCCGACACCGCCTGGTAGTATAGCGCCTGATAGAATGCGGTCTGAGAAACCGACCGCAGCAGCTCCTGAGTGCTCACCCCTCCACCCCGTGCCCTGAGACGTGCATTCTCGTCTCGCAGCTGCGACACCTCAGCCTGGTGTTGTGCGGCCGCATCCTGTAGTGTCTGCACCTGAGTCTACAGACGATCTCTCTCTGCCCGGAGAGTAGCCATCTCGCTACTCTCTCCTATGTCCATGCCCTTGCCCTTATCGGGCGATGGTGGCCTCTATGGAGATGGGGGTCTCGCCTCCCTCCTCTCCCTCTCTCTCTGCCGCGGCCGCTCCTGTGCTCGTGGCCTCCTCTGATCTCTCCCACCGTGACCCTGGGCTGCCTCTATCGCCGCCTGGCACCGCCTCCCTATCCGACGCACGACTGCATGGATCGGACCCTGTGCCCTCGTCATCCGAGGAGGGCGGATGCCTGCATACCAGGCATCGTAGCCGTCGGCTACTCCTGCGTCGTCTCCATCCACTGGCTGGATGGGGGCATCATCTGAGTCTTGGCTCCAAAATCGCTGCATGTCTGGAGCCCCGCTAACAGTGGTGTTATCCCGGACGGTCCAGGAAAACTCGTAATCCCTGAGAGATGGGATCCCCTGCTGTAGACCGAACTATCGCAAAACTCGGTCGTAGCGGTGGAGCTCCACCTCTCCCCTCTCCATCCTCAGCCAGCAGACTCACCTGATGCGAGCCAGCTCCTGTCCATCCTCTGCCCACCCTGGATGCTGCCTCCATGGCCTCCAGGTGATCTGGTCCGGGACAAGGTCATCCAGTAGTCTCCGGGACACCGACAGGTCGATCCGTCGCTGTGCCCCTCTCCGGAGCCACCAGTAGAAGACTCGGGGCCTCTCCCCGTCTACCCCTGTCAGTGGAAGCCCTACCGGCCTCCGCACCGCAATGTGCTCCCAGCACCAAACCTGTAGTAGCGATGTCATCACCAGACATCGCCCGCCCTTGTACACGACCCCGTAAAGGATCCTGTACAGCCGACATAGTACAAAGCTGCCCCAAGAAAACCTGTAGCCGTGGTCCCGCATGTCGCAGATCACATCTGCGAGCATCCACGACACCCTGCACCCGCTCTGGTGGCACAGCAGAAGTCCACCAACTACTCCAACCAGAACCCGTGTCAATCTAGATGCCCCAGGCATCTGGCGTAGTGCCTCGATATTAACTCCGCCCTTCTCCAGGGCGAAGCTCGGGTCACCGCACAACCGTCCCATCGTGTGGCCCTGATTGGCCGTAGGTGTGATCATCCGTCCTTGTATGGGGATTCTCAAAATCCTCCATACATCCTCCGATGTGGGAGTCATCTCCCCTGTCGGTAGCCGAAAGCATGAAGACCCCGGATACCATCTCTCTGCTAGGGCTGTCAGTAGCCCCATGTCTGTGGAAACCTGCGGCATCTCTGCCACATGCTGCAATCCGGCCTGTGCCAGCAGATCCCGCTCTGCCTGGGTGAGAGCGGCCAAGTCGTCTCTCAGTCCACCGTACTTCCACTCTCTGCTTTTTAGTAATCCTCTCTGCAAACATAAACAACAAAACAACAAACAATCATTAATAAACAATTCCAGTAATCAATAATGCAACTTAAAGATCAATTTTTTGCAATTGATGATATCGCCCACTATTGGACGATATCGTCCCAAATTTGAGCATAATCGTCTCCGATTTCGTAGTTCGAAATCGTCTCTAATTTGACGAAATCGTCCCCCTTTCGACGATTTCGCCCTCGGGCGAAATTGCCGAAATTGAGACGATTTCGTCGAAATCGGGACGATTTCGTCCCGACGACGTCGACGGCCAAAAACGGCCGCGATGCTCCAAATTCACTTAAAAATTCATCTAGAAAGCATGTAAAAGCAACTTAAATCAATCTAAATTGAGTTTAGACCCTTACCCGTAGACCGCGTCGGACCTCTGCAGATCTGTGCGTTGTCTCAACCATTTTTTGCTCCAAAGCTCTAAAACAGTAAAATGAACAGTAACAATGAATTAGGGTTTTACCCTATTTTTCTTAATTTTATTCAACAATAATTAATTTTGCTTTTTCGCGTTTTTACCTCAAACGTTCGATTTGGGTAAAAACACGGAGGGGGCACCATAGTAAGCTGTCGTACGATTCGACCAAGAATCGTCGCCTAAAAATGGGAATAATTTTTGCTTTCTCGTAGATCGAGAAGAAATCTTCTTTAACGCATTTTCTTCGGAAAATTCGCTAAAGAGGGGGCAAAATGTAGCACCCTAAAATTGGCGCAGTCAAATTGGAATAATTACATTCACCTTAGTAAATAAATTTAAATTCAAATTTAACCTCCCAAACCGCCCGTTAACCGCCGAGAAACCCGTTTCCCCTTTTTCTGTGCCATTTTTAGAGGTTGTTTTGACCGTTGGACGATATCGTCGCCGATCAGACGATATCGCCCCAGATTTGACGATTTCGTCTGGACTAGAACGTCCAGACGATTTTGTCGCAAAACTGAATTTGCATAGATAGACTCTGTTCCAACGGGTCTCCAATTCGGGCAGAAGCGTGTCTGCGCCGTTGGGACCCTTCCCCGTTGGAGATCTCCCAAATTGGGATGATCTCCAACCCCCCAACAACTCCCCTATGCCTATTTAAACTCTAGGACATTCCCTCCCCAACCCCTGGCTGAATTTTATCTGCAAGTTGAATCCCTCTGCGTCAAGACATCTGAATGTTGCTTCTACACTAGTTCCATAGTATTTTTATTGTAGGTACATCACCAATTTTCAACCGGAGCCAGCACCTATCGTCGTCGATGAACCTGTCAAGATCGGAGGCGATCCCGTACAATTCGAGACGATTTCGTATCGATGCGAGACTATCTCGATCGTAGTCCACATCGAGGCAATCGAGTGCCCGGAGTTTGCTTTTCTCGACCTTTTATTTGTCATTTTCTGCTATAAATTAGATCGGTTACTCGGTTTTTATGTTAGTCTGCATCTGGAGTTCACCCATCTAGTCTAGATTGCATGTTAAGATCATATTCTGCCATTAAAGTACCGTAATTTGCTTTAAATTCCATTTTTTTAATATCGTTCAGTATTCATATTGCAATTTCATGTAGTTTGCCTCTGTTTGCACAGTAGAATTCCTTGCATTTTGCACCTATTTTCTGTTTTGCAGGTCTCTGACGAATTCGTCAGATTGCAGACGATCCTGTCAGTTTGGACGATTTTGTCAGATTGCAGGCGATTCTGTCGAATCTCAGGCGATCCAGACTGCTTCAAGCATCAAAAACTTCTTCAGACTTCCGGATCAGGTAATCTCCATTGGCCTCCTGCAAATTCTCTATTTTTTGCTTTCTACTCGTTTCTTTGTATTCATTTAAATTGCATTTTCATATAGATTAAGTTAGATTCATTCGGCCAAACCTAGGATGAATGCTTAAGGATAAAACGAACTCATCAAAACACATTCCAAAAACCTAGGCGTGGAAACTGCCGCCAAATGTTTCCTGGTGAACCCACCATCCGTCGAAAAATCACCAAAACACACCTCCCTTGAGAGGCGGGACCTTCGTAAAGTCCTCTCGTCCGAGGTACCGCACCATCCTTTTCCCATCCTCCTTCCGGGCGCGGATCCAATAGCCTGAAGGTAGGGATGCGAAAAATTTGGAGCGATACAATATGATATCCCGCACATACAATAACACTCACACCGCTAAATAGATAATGCTCCTTACTGAATTTGACCTTGAATTCATTAGCCAAAAATCTAATAAATATCAGGTAATAGTCGATCAACTTGTGGAAGCTCCACTACCTAGTGATCATCCTTTGATTATTGAGCTCCTAGATGATTCGGTATTTGTTGTCACCAAACAAGAAGAAGATGTCATTTCGTAGGAAGACATCGACATCACACTATTATTTTATGGGTCTAAGTGCATGAAAGATCAAGGTTTTGGAGTCATGTTTCATACACCTCAAGGGGTACTGTTGGAGCCAAATTTGACTAAAATTTGAAACCCCCAAATTTAAATTTTTGGTTTTAATCAAATTGATAATGATGTTGGTCACTGTTTGAGTTCTGGTGAGTAATTTAATTTTTCATTGGTTAAATGATGTCTAAACCTTGGTTGTTTATAAGGTATACCTCTTTCAATTAATAGAATATCCCAAAATAGAAAGGACAAAGTTTCATTAATCAAAAATTCTAAAGTCAAAGTTCGACCTTCATAAACAATAAGTTCCCTTGGGCCTAAACTAACTTCTAAAATCATAAAGTCCTAAGGTATGCTAAAGATAAGGGAATAATTAATCATCATGGTCTAAAAACCTGAAAAGCTAAAAGTCTAAAACAAAAATCTTAAGTTAGACTCGAGGGTGTGTACCCCACTAAGCTAACAAGCAAGCACCTCAAATTTAATCCAAGGGCCGCGCTCGATCCAGAAGAAATCGGACGACAACACATTAATAAAATCGACCAAGAGATAAACCAAACAAGTCAAAGCAGGTCAAAAGTAAAAAGATCGCACCTTAGGCTTAATCGGACGGTAGTGCATTGTCTTAAAAAATACATCCGACGGATGTGCTCTCATGAATAAATCCAAAAGATAAGTCAAAGTGTCAATAAGGTTTAAACTAAGGTTTAAAAATCGAGTATATTTGATTGATATAACAAATGCGCTTGATAAAAAATAGATCCGACGGCTATGCAATTTCCAAAAATTCAAAGGTTTAAGTAAAGTCATCATGGATCAAATAGTCAAGTTAAAATCTGAGCAAGTCCAACAGATTGGACGATCACGCCAAGCAAAGCCTAGATCAACGGTTGTGATTGCTTCGATTAAAATGAACTTTAAAATCAATATTAAGAGAACGTGCCCTCTTTGGACTAATCATCGGGCTAATTAAGAGGATCAAACGACTGCGCTCAAACAATAATCGATTTAATGATGGCAAGCTCATAGAAGATATATTAAAGTGTTTAATATTTTGAAATATTAATTAAAAGTTAATCATATCATTAGCGATGGTATAACACATTCGATAATAATTCTCATTTAGGCTTAATCAAGATTAATATTATGCACCCTTGGGTAAACTAACTTGCAGGTTGACTAAATCTAACAGTGGCGCTTATCTCCACTTAGATCCAATGACCTCGCAAAAATCATGAACGATAAGAGAAAGGTAAAGGTAAAGATAAAATTAATTGTGCTTTAGCAAGGGTTTAATACGTTGGTTGATTTCCCCCTTTTTGGCTTAATCATGATTAATATAAAATCAAAAGTTTTAACATTGACTATATAGTGTGCATCTTATGAAAAATCTAATGGCAGTGCCCAAACTAATCCAAGAATCAATAGATGTGAAGGCCTATGGTGGTGGCAAAAGATCCAAATCTAAATGAAGACGTTTAAATCAGACGACGACGTTCATTCCTCCTCAGATCCAATGATGCGCATACAAAAAAACAACCGAAGGTTAGCCTAAGCATTATATTACAAATGATTGATAAAATTAGTCCAAGGTACGCATGGTTTTTCCCATTTGTTAAGAACTACATGCATATGTATGATCCAACGGTTGCGTCCCACCACAGTAAGATCTAACAGTGATTGCAAAAGGAAAGTAAACATATTATATGTTACCATCGCTTAATACGAGTTGTTAAGGTTTAAAAATATGAGGATTAACATTGGATAATCATGATTAAACAAGGACCAATAAACCGCATTATTTCAAGTGTTTATATGTAGCTAGGTACATTAACTATCGTGCAAGTTCCATGATATCGACGGTCGTGCTGACTCTACTCATAAAAATTGACAACATACGAACCAAAGAATTAATCAATGAATAAACTGGTAATAATATAATGGTAGCGCTTCATCGAGACAAAAGAGATCCAATGGTCGTGAAAGAGCTAAAGTCAAAATAAAGAATACAAAAGGGTTAAACGAAGAGCGTCTTCGACAGATCTAACGGGTACGTTTGACCTCCACTTAGATCCAATGGTAGCACATGATCCAAAGGTAAACCGAAGGTAATTTTAAAATAGACGTCTAATTAATTAAAGATTTAAACATTCTTAACAAGGGCATTAAAAAATTACTAATCGCCATCTTCATATTTATTAATCAAATGAAAAGAGTTCAAGGTATGCATATTTCGGCTATCTAACCTACAGGTTATAAAATATTTAATAAAGTGATACAATAAAGGCTGGTCAAGCGACTGCACGTGGTCCAATCTCTAACCCTATAGATACGAAGATATCAATAAAAATAAAATCACCATTGACTAACATTTTCAAATTTTTAGAAACCAACACTCTTGCAAGTTTAATAATACCATAAATAGCCATGATGGAACCTGTGAAGATCACAAACCAACAAGAAATATTCAATAGGACCAAGCTTCTAAGAAGGACGATCACTTCACAAAAAAAGACAACATATATCAAGGAATAAATCAAAGAAGTGACTCGATCACAGCAAAGTACGCTAAAAGACATTACAAAAATCAATAGCTAAGACGGAGTCAAAATAGTACGCATAGAAGCTATGAATCCAGAAGAATACTCATGGAAGGAAATATTCAAAGAAATCAGAGAAAATCTCGTGTACAGTACCTTGGTAAGGACAAAGAAAACCAAATAAAAGATAAATTATGATGCTCAAGCATACCACCAGCTCATGTATTATCTCACTAGAATAATGGTGTACCACAAGATAATATTACAAAGCGTAGTTATAGGCTTATAAATAAGAGACAGTAAGGAAGAGTTAAAGCATCAACAAAATAAAATGATGGAGCATAAAGGATTCAAATACTATTATTTTATATTATGTAAATACTTAAGGTGAAGGAAGTGCGTGAAGAAAAAAGTATGGTTTCAATTTTTAGAAAGTCATTTAATCCGTGCTTCGACGGAATATAGTTACCAGGGGAGCACTTCGACGGAGTATAGTTATGGAAGTAAATTATAGGTGCTTCTAGATCTTGTTGTCCATTCCCACCTTCTTCCTACTTACCACTGCTCTCCTCCTCTTGGGCATTCCTCCTTGGCCATCCTGACATTTTTTCTAGTATGCCACCCTAGCCCACTATCGCCTCTTACCATTTACCCCCCATCATTCCATCCATCAAACCCTTACCATCCTTACTTCTTCATTATATCTTGTGATCAGTGCAACTCCATCTGTTTGCCACTGGTATGCCATCCCTTGTCTTCACCAACACATCGAGTCCCCCTTCGTTTCTCGTCTAGAATTTACGATGACAGCCTAGCTGGTACCTAACAGCCAAGCATAGTGGCCAGGAAAAGCAGAACAAAAAGGAAAAATAAAATATTGAATCCTTAGTTTCTAGGGCCAACCAGAGAGAGCAAAAAGGCCAAATTAAAATAGAAAACTGCTCCCTTCATTCTAGATAAGAACATTAATAGTTAGTTTAGAGCCGCACCAACGGGATAGCATATAGAATAGGTTCAATCAGATACTAACAAGTGTACAGTCAGAAATCAACTAGAAATAACAGAATCAAGAACCAGAGGCTATAAGAAGAGGCAGCTATGAACATATTCTGCATCAAGCAATTAGAGAATAGCATTTTTTCTAAGAGGTATACTTGAGTTCCCGATAGTTGTATTGTTGTATTTCCTTTTTGTGTCTATTTTATTTTATTCATTCTTTCTTCCTCCCCTTGTTGATTGTATGATAGGAAAGCGTTCAAGAAGCTAAGAATATTTCTAGTCTTATTGAGCCTAGGATTTAGAGACGCTTCTGTTATCAGATTGAAATAAGGAGAGTAGGAGATACTTGTTACATCAATTTAATAGAGTCTTCTTCATTGTATTGATGTATTCTATTGAGAAGAATAGATTTTAAAGGCATCCTTCCCACTCTGCATGTAATATTTCATAAATCAATATAATTCTAAGTTTTATTCCTATCATTTCTTTGTCTTGGTATTGTGTGTCACTGTATAATGGGTTACATTATTTGAATGCATTATATACGTTTCTCTCGTTGGTTAACTCTTGGTTTTATTACGATATTTGAATAATATTAAGAACACCAATTTTTCTCTTCCCCTTCTTTCTATTCATGATAGTATTGTTGTTAAATTGCTATAAGAACCCAATGAATCTAGGCATTGGTCTACATAATGCATAACAAATGGTTGTTTTCATGCTTGGTCATTTTAATACATATAGTATAATATAAATTTGGAACATGTAATTAGAGCTTTAATCATAGAATTATCGATGGGGTTTACTTACCCGTTATGTATTTTTCCCTTAGCAATATTTGTGTTTAACAGAACATGAGGCAGGTCGACCAGAGCCTGTAATATCTCATTGATTTCAAATGGATTTTTGTAGCGTGACAATCGAAATCCTACGAATGCTAGAATTGGTTCCAATAGGTACCTATCCCCTTATCATTCAAACTTGAATTCCAATGCACAAATAACACTACATAGTATGAAGCCTTAATCTTAGGTCTTCAATCAACTATAGCTATGAGCATTAACAATATTAGGATATTTTGTGATTATCAACTTGTTGTTAAACAAATCAATGGAGAATACCAATGCAAAGAACCTATCATTAAGCTTTACCATGAAGTAGCAATGAAATTTCTCTCTAATTTTAATTGGTATGAAATCAATAGCTTACCACGTTCGACTAATAGATTTGTAGATGCGATGACCTCCCTTGGATCATTGATTCCAAAAGACTCCTTTGAAGAGGTACAACCCCTTATAATTTCAGTGGTCTCTAAATCTGCAATTGTTCATGCTAAATATAAAGATGAAAATGATGTTTTCTTTATCTATTCGGATCCATATGAGCCTTGGTCAAGCCAAATAGTAGCCTTTCTCAATTTTAGAACACTCCCATCTGACATGTCTCGAACTGTCAAATGCACATTCAACAAAAAAGAAGTTTGTTTCATTCTCTTTGGGGATGTGTTGTATAAACGTGGCTATGATGGAGTTCTCCTTTATTATCTAGAGTCTAGTGAGGCACAAAGAGCCATAGCTAAAGCCCATGATGGTACTTGTGGTGGTCATTTTAGTGTAATGGCCATTACAAAGTGTATTTTATGCATGGGTTATTATTGAGCCATAATGGAACGTGATTGTTGCACTTATGTTAAACATTGTAAGAAATGTTAAGAACATTCTAATTTAACTTATGTACCATCACAAGCTTTACAACCTATTCAAAGCCTTTGGACCTTTTCACAATGGTGTCTAGATATAATTGGTAAAATTTTGCCTCCTTCATTGGGACAACATACATTCATCATCACAACCACTAAATACTTCACAAAGTGGGTTGAGGCAATTCCTCTAAACAGTTTGATAGAACCTATAATTGTGGATTTTATACTTCATCACATAATTTATTATTTTGGTATCCCCTAAAAAATCATCTTTAATAATGGAAAGTCTTTAAAGAACAAGGACGTTTAAGCACTTTGCGAGAAATATAACTTTCAACATAGTTTCTTGACTCCTTATTACCCATAAGCAAATGGACAAGTTGAAGCTTCCAATAAGACCTTAATTGATATTCTCAAGAAACTTGTTAAATAAAATCATAGATATTGGCATACACAAATACCCTTGGCATTATGGGATTATCGAACAAGCATCCACACACCTATAGTGGCAACATCATTTTTATTGGTCTATGGAGCCGAAGCAATCATACCTCTTGAGCTTGAGATACCCTCCTTGCAAATTTATTTATAGGAATTCATAGATGACGACACTACTAGACAAGCATATCTTGACCAACTCACACTTCTTGATGAGAGGTGAGTCGATGCCTTGAAATATTTATGAGTTTATTAAGACCACCTAAAGCGTACTTACAAAACCAAAGTTCATCTATGTGAATTCCAAATAGGATATATTGTACTTAAAGAGAATCAACAAAACACCAATGAGTTGTTGCATCTTTGTGATATATTTATGGCTAATTGGTTAGGTCCATACATTGTCACTCAAAAAGCGGGTAAAAACACTTATAGGCTTACCAATATAGAGGGAGAGGAAGAACCCGAACCACTTAATGTTATACATTTGAGAGCATTCTATGTATAATTAAATATATGTGTGTGTGTGTGTCTATATACATGGCTATTACACAAAAATATTGCACTCCATTTGCATACATTTCATATTGCATTTTACATATTTCATTTCACAAAATTGCATTTCATACATTCCATTTCACATTTCACATTTCATATTAGGGATCATTTATCTAGATCAAGATTTTGAATTGGTCCAAAAAAGTCATGTTGCCTTAATTAGGGGCACCCTCATAATATCATCCACACAATTCCATCAAGTCAAATCATCATTTGCCTCCACAATTCCTAGGTGTTTGCAGTAACTTAGCCACTACTAGTGTTTTAAGCAAACCTAAAATACATGTAGAGTCTTTTAGGACCATTGCACATATACACTAATAAAATATTGAGTTTTAGGAATTAAATCCAAAACATTCTTGAACCAAACACAATTTAACATATTAAAAACATCTTGTGTCAAAGAGGGATAACACCATATTTGGTATAAATCTCAAAGTGAAAAGAGTCATCCTTGCTAGTCCCATCATGCAACATAGTCCACAAAAGCAATGGTTTTTACCACTATCACAGTTGCTTCCAAATTCAAAAGTTAGAGTAGTAAGGATAGGGTACAATTTTCATCACACTTATGTTGATAATCCGATTGCCCAAAACTCTAAAACCTTTTACACCACACACCACTTATTATTGGGTTGTAAGGATCATACTACATTTCCAGTCATATGGTTAGGTAGTCATCCCCAAAATTCAAGAGATCAAAAAAAAATCGTGAACTATGGAGTTAGCCTCCACCAGAGCTATATATGTTTTATTTTTAGTGGAGTACACTCATTCATGGTGACACATATCTCTCAAAGAGATCACTGACCGCACATACGAACAAGCTAGCTTCTTGGTTTTATTCATAATAGGTTTACCCAATTTACTCAAGACGAGTTAATTAACTCACTTGCACATGCATTGGTTCTTTATTACCTCAAGTCATTACCATGCTTATGATTCGATAAATGAATTTATTGCACACACATTTGGTCCTAGAGGAATTAGGCAGTTTTAGTGAGTTTTTTATACCACTAACATGTCTGAGTCTCTAGAAAATAGGCAGTTTTCCATATCAACATCCATATACTTTTCTATATCAACATCCATATCTTCTTCTAGGTCAAACTCCATGTCACTTCATGAGTCATTCACTCCACATACCACCAAGATTGGTGCCCCTCATTCAACAACAATGCTAGAAACTAGCTAAGCAAGATCTAAACTATAAATGATCATTAGAACATCTGCATTCCATACCTTGCATTAATCATCCATAACATCTCATATGCATTCATCATCCATATAAATATGTATTCCACAAAAGCATTCACAAACATTTAAAACAAAAAGGTTAAATTCATGTATATATATATGTATATATATATAGATATGTATATATGTATAAATATCGTATGTACAATGAGTGCCAAAAGTCCACATACAATGGAGCACCAAGGCTCATATAAAAAAAGTGCATCTAAGCACTAGCTACACCCTCCAAGAGGACCCCTATGACCTAGAAGGAGCCTTATATCTAGAGATATACCTAGACTCAATATGCCTAGTAGCCTTGAATACAGATGAGGTTGGAGGATCGGGAAGTGGAATATGATGCTTTATCAACCTATCCTCTAATGCCTTGATATACCTATGATGATATTGAAGGCACGCTATATCGAAATTATACCAACACTCCCTCTCTAGTAGCTCTACTTGGAGCCTTGTAATCCTCACATCCCACTCTGCCACTTGCTACTTCAACCTCACCCAATCCTCCTTGCTTCGATCTGGAGGCTCATTCAAAGTCTCCTCCACATAATCCCCATCTCTGCCATCTCCTCCACTCTCGAGAGCCAACCTAGCCACACCCTTAATACTCCTCCTTTTACTATCTAATCAAAGGTGCTACTACCACTTGGGGGACTCATGGGTCCCCTCATCCCTAGCCTCATCCCCATATCCACTAGCTACTACTAGATCCAATGCCCATGGTGGCTGTGTAGAAAACCACACATCATACTTTAGAGTAGTTTTCGCATCCTCCACATCTAGGATATCTATCTCCTCATCATCCTTGTAGGCCACCCTCCATGGCTTTGCACATGGTAGTCCTATATTCTCTTGATGCCTCCTATAGGGCACCAACTTCTCTAAAATCCCCTACCTCAAGCTAAACTATTGAAGTACTCATGAGAAATAAAAATACTCAGCCTCATTTTGATATCTCCCAATCACCCACATAGCCTGTCGTACCTATTGTACATTCTCTCCATATTGGGTCCACCTACTACCCCACCATGACATCCATATCACTTGGGTAGATGTCAATACAGTCCAAACATTTTGGTACCACTGCCTCATCTACATAGGCTAACTTGGTTGTACCTCCTCGACCACTTCCCAAATCCTTGCATCAAGCTACTCTCTACAAAATCCTACCATTGGTAAGCCCTCTGATCGATCCACACTGAAGTGCTCCCATCCCCAACATTGTAGTAAAGAGTTGCATCCTAACCCCTTCCTCCCCTACCTCTTGTGTAACCTCGAGAAGCGTGCATCTCTATTCTATTTACATAATAACATCAAAATAAAGGATCTTGAAAGCATAGATAACATAGAAATGACAAATGTAAGAAGTATCTTTTATTTATTCATATGGATTTTGATTACATATCGGTCCCTCTGAGGGATACCTATTTTGATACAATGAAATACGAGCAGAATGATGGAGATGTCCCCTACAAGGGGATGGTGTACTCTGCCAACCTCCTGATCTCGCACACAAACTTTTATAAGGGCTTATAGATGCCTTCTTCTCCTTATTGTCTAGAGGGATTTGATGTTTTAGACACTTTGACTTGACCTTGTAACCTATATCCTGCAAACAAGAAACAACAGTAGGATATCAGTATCACAGGTAGCCTCTCATGATGAGGTTTTGTTAGTAAATTTTTGAAGCATGATATGTAAGTATAATAAGATCAAAATGCAGTAGAACTGAATGATAAATGCATGGAAAACTCAAGGAATAACAATGCAAATGTATTAAGGAAACCAGATCTATGCTAAAACTAATTAATAAAGAATATTAATGTCCTCATCTAAATTGATGTCCAAGGGTTACATATATGTTTGTACACTGATTTGCAGTGAAGAACATTCAATATAAATGGTTGTATGACTAAAAATCACTGCTAAATTAGGAAGAGCTCCACTACTCCTCAACGGGGTATGAAATCTCTCTCCAATTTTCTAAACCTTTGCTACACAAAATTCTGATATTCACCAATCTATGATTTTTCTTGGGAGGATCCATATGTAGACCTCCTTGATTTAGATCTATATTTGGATCTTGGCTTCCTAGAGAAGCTAAGATCTAGATCTGCATGCAACTAACCATCGTAGGGGGAATAATCAATCACAAATTTGCATTGAAGGGGCAGTTAGGAGGATATCTAGGAGATCCATGATAAAAACCATTCGTAAACAATGCAAGTATAGTTGGACTGCATGATCTAGTCTTGTATTTATATCTAGACTATGTCTTGGTGCTAGTCATTGTCCATAGTAGCGACTAGGTGTGGCTGCTCTTAGCTTCAGTGACCAGTGTTGGTAGTTGTTCTGATTGATAGTAGCTAAGCCTAAATGGGCAAAAAATACCCCTTGTGAGTGGTTAGGACCATTGTTGGCTCTTGGAAATTTCTAAGATTAGTCATATGGTCCTCAGATGTGCCCATATGAGTAATCTCCTAAACATGATACATTTTAGGTTTCTATAGATACCCATTTTTGTGATGCATTATGGGAAAACACAATGCAGAGAAAAAAAATAGATCACCTAGGGCCACCTTGTAGGGTGTGTGATGATCATTGATTTGATCAACATTGGATGTCCTAGTTATGAGAAATGGTGCGTATACTAAAATCATTACTTCCAACAGGATGGAAGGCTTAATTTGCATAAGACTTTGAAGTCCACCAGAGTCTCAGGTCGCATTGCTTAGCATTCGCAAAGGACTGAAAGCCGAATCGTCAAAGGTTTAAACTTTGAAGTCCACCAGAGTCTTAGGTCACATTGATTAGCATTCACAAAGTACTAAAATCTAGATCATCAAAGGTTTAAACTTTAAATTCCACCAGAGTCTCAAGTCGCATTGCTTAGCATTTGCAAAGGACCGAAAGTCAGCTCGTCAAAGGCTTTAACTGTCATATTTTGCTTTTTTCCCCAACAAAGGGTAATCTTATGATAGTTGTTGGCAATGATTCTTAAGAAAAACACAATTTGACATGATTGAGTGACCCTTTATTGACTTTTATTATGATTATTGATATTATGACTACCCCTCAAATTACGAGTCAATGAGGGAAGGACAATGAATAAAGCAACGTTCTCTTGACCAAGATGAATTATTTGGACATTTGAAGAGGGTCACTTTGTTACATGGTAGGTCCCATTTCAGGTGTGATTTCAATCATTTTAGTAATTTTACATCTCTATCCCATGGAGCGGTCTAGTTGTAATGGCCTTCTTAGAGAGTCAAGATGATAACAATTATATTTAATCTTGTGTTGAATCACTATATTCGATGATTTTTTAAAAATGTTATAGAAGAATTGACATAAATCCTCGTTCCTATGGGGCAGTATGACTGCCATGGCCTTCTTCAAGATTGAGGTTTTAATGCTAGGATAGAGAATCATTGGTTCTCCATCGTAGCGTACAACATCCTTTTATTCATTCTGCATGCATGTGAAATGATGTACTGGTCTGAAGCATCTTAATTCAAGCAATGAGTAGTTTGCCCCAAATGTCATTTGGTAATTTATTCATCTCACTAGATTACATTGAGCGCTAGTCACTACAACCACCAAGTGTATAGAATAAATTACTGGATATGATGTGCATTTGATATTTTGTTGTTATTTTATTTTTTTTGTTATTTTGTGTTCATAATGTTTTTGGCTTTTGATTTATGTAATTTTTTTGATATTTTGGAATTTTTATATTCTAGAATGGTAGATATGCTTAATTGCTCATTTTGAGGCTCCTTGTGGTGAGAAACTTAGTGCATTTATTATTGCTTGCTAGCCGCTGTCAGTAGCAGCAACCAAACTGTGGTCGTTGTTACGAGCAACAACCAAAAAATACGGGTCGCTGATGCTAGCAACGATCGAGGCAAAACTAAAAAATATAAAAGAAAATTAGGGTTTTGAATTTCATTATTTGTCAATTGTTTGCACCTTTTAAGATTTGAGGTGAGAGAGAGTGATTGTGATTCGAAACACTACCAAATTTAGACACCATTTTAGAGTAGGGCGAGGCCTCGACAAGTGGAGGAGTCGATGACTCATAGGTATCTCTCAAACCCTAGCTTTCTTTGTTTAATTAACTGGTAAAATGAACCTCATTAATTAATTGGTAAAAGAACCAAACTAAACCCATTGGAAATGAACCAAACCAATAAATAGGCTTAGCTTAGGATTTTATTAGGTGGGTTTAGATTATTTTTAGCCTTTTGTTATTTTTTTATATTTTTGGATGAGGGCGGATGTCATTGGCATGCCGCCTCATGGCCTTTGACGACCAGAGCAGTCCCCAATTGATAAAGAGGGCCCGTTTTTGACGTAAGCAGTCCACTTAAATTCCAACAATCAAATTTTTTACCATTGGCGATTGTCCGTTTTCGGATTCAACGGTCATTTCTGGTGTGAGAGGCCAAGTAACTTTAGGCCATTTATTTAATTTTTTTGTTTTCTAAGTGATTTAATTGATTTTTTTGAAATTTTGAAATGTGAATTTTGATTTTTTGGTTTGTTTAGGTGCATTTAGCCATTTTTTTTGTACCCTTAGGCTATCTTAGGTTAATTTTACATTGGTTTACATTTCATTGTTCTTTTTACTTTTAAGTGTATTTAATTTAGGTATTTTAATTTGCACTTTTAGCTTTTATCTATGCGGGCACGAGCTCGGAACCCCACTTTTTTTTATACTAAATTTCTTTAAAAAATTAGGGTTAGGGTTTGGTCCCAGATCAAGGATCTTAGGTTGATTACCCAAAAAATAAAGAAAAACACAAAGCAGACAATATGATTATCTCATTTAAGAATTAGATGTGTGTCCTAAAACTTGTTTAGTGTGTTTTTGATTAGATGAATATGCAAGCTAAATCTCATTGTGTTTTGTATTTTGTTGATGATATACTCAGATTGTTTAAAGGATTTCACCTATATACTCAAACAAGCCAAATATGGTAGTGAATTCCATACTCAACAAGGTAGCATAGGTACTACTAACCCTCACCTGGCACACCATGCACAATGATACACCCCTCCAAAGAGGAGTGCATACTATTTTGCATGGATAGGATAGTTCTTGGATTGGCCTTGGTCATGAACAGGTCCCAATTACAATGTCAAGCGAGCCAACCAAGTGGTAATGACATCCACTGTTGGTCTCGATAAATGGATTGGATGTGAGAGCCCAACACCACTGATGTTAAAAATAATACGTGATGCGTGTGGGGTTATTTTTTGCATAAAGGAAAATAGTGCATCAATGAGCACTCATACTTTTTCTCCTACATGCCTAGGAAAATAATGTTTTGTTTTCAAAAAAAATGTATCTCTAAGTAATTTAATGACTTTCAGAGAATGCATTTCTACTTTGTGAAATAATGGCCTCCAGCCATGCCCCATGCAAGCAAGCATAAAAAACAAAAAACTAGACCATTGGAGACTAGGGCAGACCTTGAAAACATAGGTCCACTGTTCCTAGTAGAAACTAGAAGAAAATTAAAAAGCTTCAAGGAATTTTCTTTTAGTATTTTTCTATGTTTTCTTAATTAAATGCAAAAATCCCTATTGTATTCTGATAGAAAAACATAGACAGAGAAAAAAAAAATAGATAGTTACCCCAACCTAAATTCCAGATTTGATGAAGCATAGGTTAACCTTTATTGTTGATTTTATTTTGGCCGTTGTTGACCAGAGCGACAACTGTTGGTCGTTGTCTTAAACAACTATTTTTATCTGCTAGTCGCTGTCGATAAGAGCGACTAGACCTGCACACAAGAAAAACATGAAAATATTAGCAAAACAGATGAAATAGAAAACTAGGTGGGGTCCCATCGTGATCTCCATTTGTGCAACCCCAAGAAGTGTGCATCTCTATTCTACTTACATAATAACATCAAAATAAAGAACCCTGAAAGCATAGATAACACAAATAATAAATGGAAGAAGTATCTTTTATTTATTCATATGGATTTCGGTTACATATCGGTCCCTCTGAGGGATACCTAGTTTGATATAATGAATATGAGTAGAATGATGGAGATGTCCCCTACAAGGAGATTGTGCCCTTCACAGGCCTCCCGATCTAGCACACAAACTTGTATAAGGGCTTATAGATGCCTTATTCTCCTTCTTGTCTAGAGGGATTTGATGTTTTAGACACTTTGGTTTGGCCCTATAACCTATATCCTGAAGACAAGAAACAATAGTAGGATATCAGTAGCATGAGTAGCCTCTCATGATGAGGATTTGTTAGAAAATCTATGAAGCATGATATGCAAGCATAATAAGATCAAAATACAGTAGAAATAAATGATAAATGTATGGAAAACTCAAGTAATAACAATGCAAATATATTAAGGAAACCAGATCTATGCTAAAACTAATTAACAAAGCAAAAAGAAATTATAGATTTAAGCTAAAAGTTGGAAAATAATGTCTAAAACTCTAGGCTCTGCCTGCAAGTCACTATCAAGGATAGCGATCGTGAAATGAAACCTTCTTTCTCATGAACTAGGGGGTTGTAGCACCAAATTCCTCATTTAAATTGATGTCCAAGGGTCACCTCTATGTTTGTACACTGATTGGTGGTGAAGAATGTTTGATCTAAATGGTTGTACGGCTAAAAATTACCGCTAAATCAGGCAGAGCTCTGCTACTCCTCAACAGGGTATGAAATCTCTCTCCAATTTGCTAGAGCTTCACTACACAAAATTTTGATATTTTTTTATCTATTATTTTTCTTGGGAGGGTCCATATGTAGACCTCCCCAATTTAGATCCAGATCTGCATGCAACTAATCATCCCAGGGGGAAGTATCAGTCACAAATTTGCATTGAAGTGGCAGTCATGAGGATCTCTGGTAGATCCATACTAAAAATCATTTGTAAATAATGCAAGTGTAGTCATACTGCATGATATAGACCCGTATTCATGGCTAGACTGTGTTTTGGTGCTAGTCATTGTCCAGAGCAACAACTAGGTGTGGCCACTATTGGATTTAGTGGCCAGTGTTGACAGTTGCTTTGATTGATAGCTTCTAAGCTTGAATGGTCCAGAACTACCTCTTGTGAGTGGTTAGGACCATTGTTGGATCTAGGAAATGTCTAAGATCAGTCATATGGTCTTTGGATAAGCCCATATGAGTGGTCTCCTAAACATGATGTATTTTACGTGGCTACACCTCCTCACCTCATAGAGCTCCTAGTATACTTGCACCAATAATGCGGGATCCCATGCATACACCTGATGCATAGTGAGCATATCACTCACTAACCCTATTAGGTTCCAAAGGAACCTACACTCAGTGCTATTCGAGGCCACAATGTTGGCCAACATGAACATCACCAAAGCACAAAGGGCATCCAACTCCTTGTCCACATACATGGACAAGTAGGGAATACCCCCACTCTCCACTCTCATATTTTGCCAGCCATCATCGAACATATTCTTCATCTCTACACCCCGATCATATCCAACCTTGATGCACACCCCCTCCACTAGCACCTTGAGGATGTGGTATACATCCTCAAGTGTCAAGGTCACCTCTCTCATGGGGAGATGAAAAGTCCCCTTATTTGGATCCCACCTCTCTACTAATGTAGAGAGGTACCCCTCATTTGCCCTCACCACATCAACCTAGGATATCTCTGCTAGTCCCACAACCTCCAACAACTCCTATTCCTCCTTCTCTACCACCTTCCTCATCCTAATAATATACAGTGAGAACTGGTGTCGAGCCTCCACAATCCTAAGCTACATCATAGTACAAAATATTTGTCATTAACACATGTTAAAAAAAAGCACAAAAACATTATTTTTTTGCAAAAATAATGGAATTACCTCAGTAGATCACACTCCAGCTTCAGCCTCAACCTTTGCATATTCTCCCACAATTGCCATAGATTCCACACCTAATTCACTTTACCTCACTCCACCTAATTCTCCCAAACATAGCTTCTCAAACTCACAAATGCACAAATGAGATTCATTTCTCATCCTACCAGCTATTTATAGCTACTTCAAGCACCTTGAGACACCCATGGACATTTCTTGGTACACTGAAGTGCACCAGGACATTTTCAAAATGCCCAAACATTAGTGGTTATTTGTGTATGCTAAAAGCGCAAATTGATGTTTGGCATCAACTTTGAGAAAAAAATAGAATTTTTACAAAATAGTGGCTTATCCCCATCAAATCACTTCATCTTGCATTCATGCATCTATTCCATCATTTCATTAGGTTATGTGAAGATTCCAACTGATTTGGATGCATAATTTTTTTTTACGAAAACAAATTACAAATCCACTTAACAAGTTACAAAAGCACTCCAAAATGGTCTAAATATTCACAAAACAACCATAATAATCATTCTCATCATTAATACATCATTTTCACATCATCAATATCATTCCATATCATCATTTGCATATTTGCCAAGTTCAAACAACATTCAATTGAACCTTGTATATAGTGGGTTTTTCTATATACTTGGTGATTGCAGTGATTTACATCCATGCAACTCGGTAAGATGAATAACCTATCATAAGGACACTTGGTCATTTTCATCATTCCATATATCTTTATTTGAAATCACAATCATATTTGGTACTTCATATTTTGAGTGAAACCTTACCAAGAACAATCTGCATATACAACTATCATTGAAGGTCTAGTTTGTGGTTCTTAAAACATGGACACAATCACATATCATCATTTCACATATCCTTGATAGTCATCATGGTGACTGGTCTTGGCTAGGGTGATTGGTTTCGACCATAGAAATTATCTGATAGTCACTAGCTGGCCCTCCGAAGTTTAGTATTTTTCTCTTTGTATTTTCATCCTTGCATATCAATGACGTTGGAAGGCACATTCTTTAGTAGCATTGAATCACCCCAAATTTGGGGTAACCACATTTGGTTTTTACTTTCCCATACTGAGATACATACTACATTATCATGACCTTTATACTTGGCAAACATCCCTTCATTTGTTGGGGTAAAAACATACACATTTTTCATCACATTTTTTTAAAAATCCCTTCATCTGTTGGAGCAAAAACAGACACATTTTCACATTTTTTACAAAACCCTTCATTTATTGGGGTAAAAATAGACACATTTTTTTCATCATTAGCACACAATCCTTCATCTATTAGGGCAAAAACATATGCACCATTTCACATTTTTCACCAATCCCCTTCCCATCATTGGGGTAAAAATAATATCACATTTACATCATTCATATCATCCACAATCATTTTGCATATATTTTTTAATTGGCTTGTGAGATTCATCCACAAACTCATTCACCAATTGAGGGGGTAAGCTACAAAAATCCAAATTCTTTCATTCTTTTGTCTAAAAGATCGTGTTTCACATCCCAAGAGAAAGCTACTTCTACAACTTGCCCAAATAGGTGTCTTGTGTTTTTGTACTACATTGTATGCAATGCAGTACAAAAAGGGGCATCTATAGACACCAAAACCTAGCCACTTGTCATCCATCCTAATTTTCCCACCATTTCCACCCATTATTCATATATATTTAAATGTATTTATTTTATATATATATTTAAATATTAATATTTTATATATTATATTTTATATATATTTAGTAAATATATTTATATAAGTGAATTGATCCCAACCATACGATTTCACTTAATCCTATCCATCCAACCATATCAATCCATGCCATACCCCAAATTTAATATCCACCCTTCGATATGCTTTTATCTCAACCACACGATTAGTGTCATTAAAACCCTAGCATGCCCTAGGTTGGATTATTAATAGGAGCCATTTTGATGGCTCAACCCCTAATTTTTTTCTAAGTTTGCTCGAAGTTATTTTGCTAAGCCATTTTCCCTTGAGTTTCTTGGTGTATCCAATAACCCTCACCTTTCATCCTTGCTCACCATAACCCCTACATCCATCACTGCCTCTCTCACTTAGCCAGATATGCTTTTGTAGACTTTCCCTTCAGTTGTCGAATGCCTTTGAGTGATCTCTGTCTCCATCGAGCACCTTTGAGTGCTTCCCCTCCACCACCAAGCACCTTTGGGTTCCCTTCCACCATTCTTAAGCACCCACAGGTATTTTTTGTAGCTATTGAGCACCAATGAGTGTTTTAGACTAGAGATTTGAAGCCCTACTAGCTCTCAGGTGATGCTAGGGCATCACCACACCAATCCACTACAACAAATTACATCAAATTAGAGAACGGTTGATAAGCAAGGTAAATCAAAATCATTTTTGTTATAATTTATTGTGTTGTTAGAATCTGTTAACATTTTGTTATTGCATAGCTATGGTTTAGTCTTGATTTCTGAGGGACTCACACTATGGAGCTCTCATTGTTATTACTAACTAATTTGGTATTTTTTTGTGTATAAATCTAATAGCATTACACTAGTATTGGACAACTACTTAAGCTATAGGAGCCCGAAATTGGATAATAAGAAGCCCACTCACTTCTATTGGGAGCAGAGATGCACTTTTGAGACACCACCAACATTGTAGCTAGGGTTTTAGAGAACCCTAACATTATGTATATTTGTATCAAATAATTCAAAGATTCTTATTGTAACAATGGATTTTTGAGGCTCCCCCCATTAATATAAAATCATTCATTGTGCAATATTGTCTTTTTTGAGTTTAATTTATATCTTGTTATTTGGTGTTACGTTTTTGTCTTCACACCTAAAGGCCTCAATATTTCTTTGGTTAGTAGTTTAAAGTAATATTCTTATAGGAGAGAGTATACAAAGAAGAGGATATCATGGATCTTTCAAATGTGTCTTGTGTGAGAAATATTTAGAAACTCGGACTTTTACTTCTTCATTGTTACTTTGCTCACACCATTTGGGGTTAATTTTTAAAAAAATATGAAAATATTTGGGGTAGTTCCATCAACATTGAAGGAGTTGATGAAATGTTAGATTAATTATTTCAAAGCTAAATCATTATATATTCTGTGGAGGATTAGCCCTGTCATTATTTCTTGGAATTTATGGCTTGAAAGAAGTAATAGATTTTTTAAAAATAAATCTTAAAATCATGCCTAAGTGTGGAACTATATTTTTGTCTCTCTTGCAAAATGTTTATAGATAGGGTGCTTATCATAGGAAGTCTCAAGTGTGAAAAAAGAGGTGATAACAACTTGGTTATAGTATTTGAACACATTGAAGAGTTATTTGCAAGAATGACATTACAACAAAGGAACTACTTCTATCTAGGATAAAATAGAAATGTCCAAATATTGCATTTATTAAAATTAAAATTTATGGTGCTTTTAAAGGAAATCTTGGAAAATCTAGTTGAGGTGTTTTTTTTAAATAATGAAGACAAAATTCCCCTCACTTACTTAGAATCATATGCAACTTCAATTAACAACTATGTGGAGGCTAAAACACTTCTTACATGAATTAAAATTGTAATAGAAAAAATATGGAAGTATATTTCTATAGATACAAAACCCTAGCCACTTGTCATCCATTCATAATCAAATCATAGGCACTCATTATTGATATATATATATATATATAATAAATATATATATATATATATATATTGTGTGTGTGTGTGTGTGTGTGTGTGTGTGAATAAATCTCATCTGCCTATCATGACTTAATCTTGACCATTCATTCATCATGATCCATGTCACTTATCCAAATATCAATCATAGCCCTTCATCATGTTTATCTCGACCATTCATTGGTGTCATCAAAACCCTAGCATGATCAAGAGAAAATTATAAAATATGATTCATTTTTATGAATCAAGGTCAGAATATTTTGGATATGATAGGCATTGGTCATTTATCCACTCAAAAACCCTAGCATTATGCTAACATCCATCCTCCTTACCATCGATGCATCCTCCATTTATGTCACCAAATACCTCTATGAACCCTACCAAGATTTTGTAGAGCATTCCCACTCACCCAAAAATGCTCCTGGGTATTCCCAAAATGCCCCAAAGTATCCCAAGAATGTTGTAGGATATTTGCAGCTATCCTTGGATGCTCTTGGGTATTTCCCCCTTAGCCAGTTTGCATTCGATAAACCCTCGAACGCACGTGGGTGTAGGTCATTAGATCAAGGAAGCAGAAGCACAAATTAGACAAATCAGGTATATTATAACAAGGTAATAGGTATTATTTTTTTACTTATTTTTTCTATGTTCTTACACTTTATTTCATCAAGCATTTTAGTTAGGGTTCATATTGTACACTTTCGGGTTTTAAAGGTCCTCACACTATGGAGGCTCTACAGGTGTTACTAACCATGATTTGATTTGTTTGTGTGTAGGTTATAAGAAGCAATTTACATTGATGTCTATTACAACCATGAGTGTTCCCGTAGGGATACGCAAGCCCACTCACAAATTGTTTAGAGTGAATACAAACCAGAGACACTAGCTATTATTTCATTAAGGGGTTTAACCCCTCATTGTAAAACTACTATATCAAACATGAATTGTATTGTGATATCTGATTTTAGGGTACACCAATATTGTAATAGTGGATATTCAAGCTCCTTAAAGTCAATATAATTACATTCTCTCACTATGCAATATTTTTGGTGTTTGATCTATTATTAGTATTTTGGTGTTGTTCATTTTTTGCTTACAAAATGGTGATCATGATGGGACTCGAACGCACAATATCCCACTCTGGAGGCAACGTCTACACCAACCCTCTTTTTGAGGTAATGTACACCCCCTCACACAAAATTACTCCATATAAATGTATACAAAGCACCTCCATTTCATCTACCTACACCACTACCTATTCCAATACACTATATGAAACACAAGTTAATGTTGCTTCGTAGATTCCATCCACTACCCCTCATTCAATTTCAATTCCCTTTGAAACTTACCCTTCATTTTGCTCAACCAAAATTTCCAACACTTACACCTCATCCATATCCACTTCCACAATGACCACACCATCTGCATCAAAAATTGCCATACAATAAGCATGACAATACCTTAATCAATTGCTTATGGGATAACAAGATGCTCATTATTATCCTCAACAGTAATCATAGGTGATAGATTTAAAACCCCATTCCATCCCAAATAAATACATCTTCTTCATCCCTGATCTATCTTGGATATCATAATATTCTTAGGTTGTCATACCCACATCTCCATTCAGCCACATCAATACCACTTCCACAATCCAACACATTCATATCCCCCAAACTTCATCCCCAATTCATCAAAAACCATCACTCCACCATCAAGCCCAACAACATACCCAACATAATCAAATACCTCTTAATCCATCAGGTCATAAATATCACATTCCATCACAACAATTCATCACTCCACACACCCCACATTCACACAATCACCAAATAATCCAGGGCTTCCAAACACATGTGAAAGATCCCAAAATCCAAGCCATGCAATAACAAATTGATAGCTTGATGATGCATACTCCTAGTATGATGTACCAAAAACCTACACTAAAATAGTTGATCAATCAACATATTCATGCTTCGATACCTTCATCACATTATCTGATAGACTTTACACTATCAAAGTTTAACAAATTCAAAGGGCCTGAGGATCCTAGGGAGCACATTAGCACATTTATCCACTCATGCTTTTGAATTCAAGAGAATTATGCATTAATGCTCAAAAAGTTTCCTTAGATATCAGGAGGAGATACCTTAGATTGGTATAATCATCTGCCACACCATAGTGTTCACACATTCAAATAATTGACAGATATATTTGGAGAGGTTCTCCCTTAATTTTTGCAAGAATACCACATTGAATGAATTATATAATTTCATACAATTCGAAGAAGAGTCGATCTATGATTTTGGAAACCATTGGAGGATAGTCATCACTAAGTTGCCATTCTCCCTACCAATGGAAGAATTGACCCGAATATTTGTAAGGAGTTGTCTAAAACATATCTCCTTATTATTGTAATTACAATAACACATAATATTTGATGAAGATCTCACCCAGGCTCATGTAATTGAAGAAATAAAAATTCAAGAGGGTGAGATAAAACCAAAGAAAAAAGAATGGCAAAACAAGGGCCAATCTAAAGGAAACTATTCTTGCCAATCAAAACCAAGTGTCCTATCAAGCAATTTCCCCACCAAGTGGTTTTGAGTTAACCCACAATTACTCACCAACAACAATAATAATCGTAACAAGTTTCCTATCAAGCGATTTCCCCATCACAATAACTTCATAACATAGTGCCAAGTGTGGACAATCGCCAATGTCGACAATCCATTTGACAATATGGCACCTACACATCCTTATCTAAATCATATGCCTCCATATTTCATAGGTTTTATGATGCAAATGTACTTACCTTACCCAAAGTTAAACTAAATGATCCAACCAAATGTAGCAAGGGCTATAGGGAACATTTGTTTTGCCCTTCTCATCGATATAATGGGCATGATATTAACAACTACTTCACATTCAAAGACATTGTGCAAGACCTAATAGACCTAGGGGTAATTAATTTTGATATTCCCTTGGCTCAGTAAAATAAAAACCTTGGTATATACCAAACACCATTTCCTCATCATGAGGAAGCACAACAGAAAACAAGGGGATCAAATGTCATGACTCTCCCTAATCAAGTTAATCATGTGTAACAGTACCAAGGTTTTATAGGTGCCATCCATGCAATCACTCGAGTTCAACAAAGCACCAATCACCAAAATGAACAACAAGTAGTTAAACCTCCCATGACACCTCAAGAAAACGTGTCTCCAAAACCTACTAATTCATCATCACACACCCGTTTTTCTACCAATCCATCTCAATCAATTCACCTCCTAAGTCATCCATCCCAATCTACTACATCTCACTTGAAATCTTCACATAATCAAGAACAAGTGTACACACTACACCAGGATGGGGATAATCCATCTACCACAGTTGAAAATTTTGAGCTAAATTAGGAACATGAGCATGTGGATAAATCCACTAGCCAAAATCATTATGAATCATCCACATCGACTCATATGTTGAGGACTTTTGATCCACATCCATTGAATTATTTTCCATCACCTGCACCCAGTCCACCTCCACCACTCACCAATTACCAATAAATTTTATCAACATCCATCCAATAACCCCCTCAATAATACCAACAACCATTACCACTAGATTTACAATAAATCTTGGATCAGTTAGCTAACATCGAGTCACAATCAAGTTACCAACACACTCCAATTCTTCAAAAAATCTTAATTTGACTTACAAAATTTGAGTTACAATTGATTCATCATCAATCCCATCAGCATCCATCTCAGCAAGCTCAGTAGTTGCAACATCCACTTTCGTAATCCACATCTTAGGTTACACTACCTGTGTCACAAACTCAAAATTAATCACAATCAAGCAAACACACCAAGTGTCTTGAGAAGTCGTGTTGCAAATACACGTTGCTTTTAGAGTCTTACTCATCCATATTCTAAAGGTTGTAAGAGGTAAATAAAATTACCTTACCACCAATAAAACTTGAAGACCCAACCAAATGAGGCAAACACTTTAAGGAGCACTTGTTCTATTCCTATCATCGATAAATGGGCCATGACATCAACAATTGTTTCATGGTTTAAAATGTGATCTAAGATATTATTGATAGGGGCAGCATCACCATCCCTAGTTCATCTCATTCATCTCATTCAAAATGCCATCTTGGTACTTATACCCCTTCTGTCTGATCCCATGTCAACTATATTTTAAAAATTGTAGGAGGAAAAGACAATTGTTCTATCTAACATGCACCCTCTCGATCCGAACATACTTAAATCCAAGTCGTATCAGGAAGATCATCATTGTATCTGTCATAAGCAAGAGGGTCACAAAATCAATAATGGTTACACATTTAAGGATATGTCCAAGATCTTATTTATAGGAAGACCTTTTTTATGGATGATCTACTCACCTCATCTTATCAGGACCTTGGTATCAACTCAAAAAAAATTGGGGATTCTCAAGGTATCGCACCTTCCCAATCATCCATGTCATAAACCATAAAATAAATCAGGGATGCTTAAGATATCACACATTCCCCACAAAAAAATTCAAAAACATTGCATTTCTATTCCAATCACACTGCATTCATGCATTCATATCATCTACACCCATACATGTCATCCACCATACTGATAGTCATTTGCTCAGTTTAGATAATAATTGACTCAATAAGTTTTTTCACCTTAATTAGGGGCACCTTTGATTTCACATCCTCCCCATTTTGCCATTTCATAAGTCAAACCATCATTTGCAATACAAATTTCTATTATTCCTAAGAGTTTTCAATCCCTCAACCACTCCTAGTGTTTCAAGCAACCTCAAATACATGTCTAGTTTTCTCTAAAACCAAAAGCACATTTTCACTAAAGAAAATCTTGAGTGCTGGTAGTTGATTCTAAAATTCTTGAACCAAGCACATCTCACACATACTAAAAACATCTTGTTTCAAATAAGGATAACACCATGATTGGATTGAACCTCAAAGTTAAAAATCTATCTTTGCTTGTCCCATTATGTACATAGTTCAAAATAAAAATAGCGGTCTTCACCACTAGCAACACTTACAAACAAAATAATGAGTAGTAAGGATAGGGTAAAATTCTCATCACACTTTGGTTGGGAATTCAATTCCCCAAAGCTCTAACTCTTTTATAAATTCCACAACATAGATCCTCAAGTAGTAAGGATAGCACTATATTTCCATCCAGATGGTTAGGTAGTCTGATTCCCCAAAGCTTAGAGATCATATCATTGAACTATGGATCTAATCTCCACTAGGGCTATAGATGCTTGCCTAGCAATGGAGTATGCTAATGCGTGGTGACATGTATCCCTTGAAGAGACCTCTAACCGCACATAAGGTCAAGCTAGCTTTATGGTCTCCTCCATGACAGGTTTCATCTTAACTTACTCAATATGGGTTAATGAACTCACTTGCACACACATTGGTTCTTGATTACCTTAGGTCATTACCATGCTCATTATTTGGTAAATGAACATTCACTGCACATACATTTGGTATTGGAGAATATTGATAGAACTTAGTGAGTTTGTTCGAAATCACTAGGATGTTTGAGTCTTTGCAAAACAATTCTAAACCCATCATTCACAAGCCAAAATAGCATTCATACCATACTCACATCATTAAATAAGTCTCCCACTTCATATACCACCATTTGATGTTGATGTCCCTGATTAAGCAACAAATATAAAGTTGGTCAAGAAAGAGTGTAAAACCTTTTAAAAATGATCATTAGAACAATGATTCCATACATTTATTTGCATACATCAAACCATCATCACACAACTTGGGGGTTCTTAAGGTATAACACCTTCCCCATCAATCACATCAAGTCAAAAAAATCCACTTGGGGATGTTCAAGGTATCACACCTTCCCCAATAAAATAATCAATCAACTAGGGGTGCTTAAGGTATCACACCTTCCCCATCAGTCCAACAAATTGCTTCATCAAATTAGTTGCTAGGTTCAAAAGGTTGCATCCTTTTATCAAAGGTTATACCCTTTGCCTTGCATTCACAATCAATCCATCATCAACCCTATCCTTGCTAGGGCAAAGATAGCATCATCCATCAAAAAATCTATTTTTCTAGGGCAAAAGTAGAACAAATCAATCCATCACAAACCCTATCTTGCTAGGGAAAAAGCAACATATTCCAATCAATGGCCCATCTCATTCCACAACACCCCTCAAATCAACTTATCAATGCATTCACCTCATCATTCTACATCATTAAGTCAACCTACATTACCAAGTGAATCTTGTATCTAGTGATTTACTCTAGTCCCTTGGTAGCTGCAGTGATGGCTATTCATGCAACTCGGTAGAATGGGTAGATCACCATAAGGATGCTTATTTAAGATTATCATCTCATACCATTTATGACATCAACCCAAGATGGTTAATACATTTTTGAATGTGATTGTATTCGCAAAAATTTTCTCAAAGCTATCAAATTCCCTTACAAATTCCCCTTGCATTATACCACTAGTTAGGTTAAAAGAGTGTGGTTGCATGAAGTGAGGTGGTATCCCTACCTCCACCACATGTTCACCAATATTGGTTAATTTATCTACTACAACAATAACATTCCACATTGTGCTAAGAGTAAATTTTTAAAAATATGGAAACATCCCCAAATTTGGGGCAATCAAATTTGATTTTGGTTTCAACATTGGCATCATCCACATTTCCAAAAATCCCTTTTCTATTGGGGAAAAAGCAGAATCATTCATCAAATTCATTTACATCATTCATATCATCCACATTTTTAAAAACTTTTTTTTTTCGTTGGGGCAACAGTAGAATCAATCATTTACATCATTCATATCATCCGTATTTCTAAAAACTATTTTTTTGTTGGGACAACAAAAAATTAATCATTTACATCATTTGTATCATCCACATTGCACAAAAACCTCTTTTTTATATTAGGGCAAAAATAGAATCAACCATTGCATCATTTCCATTCATTACATCGGTCACTTACATCATTCATATCATCCAATCAAAAACCCCTTTTTTTGGGACAAAAATAGAATTAATCATTGCATTACTCATAATTACACCATTCTTATGCACTACTTCATTCACATTCCTTTACACCATTCATATCATCATCATTTATATCAATTGGCTTGTGAGATTCATTCTTCATTCATTCACCAATTAAGGGCATAAGATACAACAATTTTTTGTCTTCAATATCTTCTTGTGCATCGAGGAAAAAAAACTGCTTCACCAAACTAGGTGTCTCTTGTTTTTGCACCGCATTGTGTTTTATGCAACGTGATACAAAAAGAGCATCTGTAGACATCAATTCCTAGCCACTTATCCAAATCCATTTATTCATCATGATCCGTGTCACTTATCCAAATATCAATAACAACCCTTTATCATGTTTTAATCTCGACCATCCATTGGTGTCATCAAAACCCTAGCATGATCAAGGGAAAATTATAAAATATGATTTATTTTTATGAATCAAGGTTGAAATATTTTGGATTTTATAGATATTGGTCATTTATCCACTTGAAAAACCTAGAATTTTTCTAACACCTATCCTCCTCGCCACTGTCGCATCCTCCATTTCTATCACCAAATACCTCTGCAAACTCTACCAGGATTTCGTAGAGCATTCTCCCTCACCCACAAATGATCCTTAGCATTCCCAAAACACCCTAGAGTATACCAGGAACACTATAGGGTGTTTACAGCTATCCATATATGCTCTTGGGTGTTTCCCCCTCAACCATTTTACATTCGACAAACCCTTAAACACTCATGGGTGTTCGTGCATCATCAAAATGAGGAAGTAAAAGCACAGATAAAAAAAATCAGGTATATTTTGACAAGGTAACATGTATTATTATTTTACTTATGTTTTTGGTATTCTTACACTTTATTGCATCAAGCATTTCAGTTAGGGTTCATATTGTACACTTTTTAGGTTTTAAAGGGCCTCAAAATATGGAGGTCTTGCAAGTGTTACTAAAAAGGATCTAATTTTTTTGTGTGTAGGTTACATGGGGCATTTACATTGATGGTTGTTGCAGCCATGAGTAGCCCCACAAGGATACACAATCCCACTCATAAATTATTTGGAGTGAAGACGAACCAAAAACACCAACTATTATTTGATCAAGGGGTTTAACCCCTCATTGTAAAATTACTGTATAAAACATGAATTGTATTGTGATCCCTAATTTTAGGGTACATCAATATTGTAATAGTGGATATTCAGGCTCCTTAAAGTCTATATAATTGCATTCTTTCATTGTACAATATTTTTGGTGTTTGATCTGTTATTAGTATTTTGGAGTTGTTCATTTTTTTTGCTTACAATTTCAATTGAGGGTGATTATCAAATTATCATTAATGCTTTCAATAAAATTGAATGTGGAAAATGGTTTAAAATAATATTATTGCTAATGCTCATCATCTATTATTAGAGGGAATATCTTGGAAATGTGAGCATATCTATAGAAAATGAAATTGGGTAGTAGATAATTTAGTCATTCATGATGTTGATTTTGATCTTGATGAAAAGGCAACTGGCTAGTTGAAATTTGATCTCTTAATCAAGGTGATGTCAAGGAGTTGATTGTGAAAACATAGCACTTCAAGGAAGTTCAAGAATATATTTAATAAAAAAAGAAATAAAAAATATTTGTGATAAAAGGGATTTTGGTTATGGTTTATTTGACCTAACTATAATATTTTAGTTGTTTGGTTTATTTGACCTAAAACAAATGTAATATTTTGGTAGTTTGATGGAAGTGGCCCCAATAAAAGCCACATATAACTTATTAAAAAAATAAAAATATTAAAAATTCATTATGATAATATATATATATATATATATATATATATATATATATATATATTATCATAAGGAATTTTTAATATTTTGTCTCGAGGGACAATGCAATGGTTTGGGCTTTGGCTCTTCGGGAGGTCCAAGGTTCAAACTGCGGTATGAGTGAGTGTGTGAGGGGGTGGGTGTGTGTTAAATTTCTTATTGATAAGAATAGCTCTCAACTTATATATATATATATATATATATATATATATATATATATATATATTATCATAATGAATTTTTAATATTTTGTCTCGGGGGGACAATGCAATGGTTTGGGCTTTGGCTCTTCGGGAGGTCCAAGGTTCAAACTGCGGTATGAGTGAGTGTGTGAGGGGGTGGGTGTGTGTTAAATTTCTTATTGATAAGCATAGCTCTCAACTTTACGAGGGGTTATGGTTGGAAGGAGATTGCTTAGCCCTATGCATTAGTTGTAGAGGTTTCTCACACTAACCAAATAAAAAAAACGTATTATTATTATTATTATTTATATATATATATATATATATATATATATATATATATATATAGTTACCAAATTCATCTCGAAATTCATCGAATTTAAAACCTTGGTGCATAAATTCGATGAACAAACCTTAAATTCAGCAAGAAAAAAGAATGGTAAAAAAAACATGTGAAAAAATGGCTACGACTTCATCTCCATCCGGAGCTATATAAATGGCTGCGAGCACTACTCATATATTTACACAACATTAATTTTTCCATCTCTTTTGACGTATTTTTAAATCCTCTCCTCTTCGGTTGCATTTACGCTTTTGTTGATGTGTTCGGTCAGTAAATAAATATAATATTAGCCACTATGCTTGTCAAATTTTGATTTGTATATTGCATTATTTTCCTTCATTTAATATGTTAACATGCTTTCGGAGAATTAGCTAAAGCGAGTGAATTCCTTACATGTTTGTATTATGTTGATTTTAGACCCATTCAAGGAGGCGGGAATTGAAGACGAAAGTGAATCCGCAACCTGTGAAATTTCAAAGAAGTATGTTCACATTCACATTCAGTAGCGTAACTAGCACATAAATTCTACGATCAAACCTTAAATTTGGTAGGGAAAAAATTGGCAAAAAACACATGAAAAAATAGGGCTCCGACTTCATCTTGTCTTATATTTATGTACATTTATAATATATCAAATTTTATTCTAAATTTTGAATATGTCGAATTTATTTCAAACTTCAAGAGTGTTGAACTCGAATACGAACTTGAACTTGGTAACTATATATATATAGGGAAATTGACCCCCAAGGGCTAGGTGGATTGGTAAGTGCTAGTCTGGTTGGGCACTTACCAAGAAGAGACCCAGGTTCAAACCTTGGGGGAAGCCTATTGCAAAGGTAGTAGTCTGATCCGAATCCCATTAGTGCGCGTCAGACTGACGACGATGGTATGAATCCTGAACACCTGATGGTCCATTTCACATCAAGCTATAAAACAATGAGGTGGAATATGTTTGGTGGATGCAGCTCCTGTGGTTTGAATTTTACGCTTGTCAACTAATAAAAATAGTGTGGTTGTAACCAACTCTCCTATCAAGCATAAAAATACATAGAAAAGTTGGTTACATTCACACTATTTTAGTAATTGCCAAGTGCAGGGTTCAAACCACAAGAGTTGCTCCCAATAAACTTATACCACCTTGTTATTGTTGACCCAACGTAAGGGGGACCACCTACCATTTGGGATTCGTACCATCATTGTCAATTTGGCACGCACTTAGAGGATTCAAATGAAACTACTACCTTTATAACAAGCATACCCCTAAGGTTTGAACCTAGGTCTCTTCTTGATAAGTACATGATCAGATAGACAATTACCAATCCACCTAGCCCTTAGGAGCTTTATGATAATACAATAGCATTTCTTAATATTTTTATAAAAAGAAAATGGTTTTGAATGTCTACAAGGCCATACGGGACAATGTATTTTGGTATCAATATAATGCCTTCGTAGAAGCATGCAAAGGCATGGTACACAAAATTTTTCCTATATTCAAACCTTAAACCTCCTATTTAGAATATTTTTATTATCAAAAGTACATTAAAAATATAAGTGTTACATTACCTACTTTTGCAAATATTAAATTCCTCTAACTATTATATTGATAAATATATTTATTTTCACACCTGGGGGTGCAATGCAATGTTCGGGCTTTGGCTTTTCTTCGGGAGGTCCAAGGTTCAAACCACGACGTGGGTGAGCATGTGAGGGGTGGATGTGTGATGGTTTTGTGTTAAATTCCCTATTGATAAGTATAGCTTTCAACTTTAGGAGGGATCATGGTTGGGAGGAGATTGCTCAGCCCTATACACTCGGTCATAAAGGTTTCTATATATATATATATATATATATATATATATATATTTATTTATTTATTTATTTTCATAAATATTTATGTTTTTCGAATTTACTTATTTATATAGTTGACTTGACTATAAACATTTAAAGTTAAAATTATTTTTTTAGAAACATAAATAATAATTACATCGATAGGCGTCCTATAATGGCAGGAAGGTCAGCCACGCCGTAAACAATATTAATATTTTATTAAAACCACCAACATTAAGGGTTACGGTGGATTTAAAATATTTAAAAAATATTTAAACTATTTAAACTAAAATGGTGCCCAAAATTTCTAATATTATTTGCTTCTCTCCTCGAACTCTTCTCTCCGCATCTCTGAAACCCTAAGTTTTTGCAGGAGCAGCACACAACGCCAGGCGAACAGGGTTCTATCGCTGCGAAAAAAAGTAACATCACAGGTACATTTTAGACGCCTCGAGATTGATAACTCTCGGCGTTCATAGATATATATATTTTATATATCTAAGCTAGTTTTAGTTTAATCTAAATCTCAATTTTAAAAACCTATATTTTTTAATCACTTTAATAAAAATATTTATATTTTTAATTAATTAATTTATAATTAATTTAACATAAATTTTATATTTTAAATCTATTTATTTATAGAATTAATTTTATTATAAATAATTTAAATTAAATATATATTTTATAATTAAAATTATCTATTTAAACCTAAATTTATGACTTATCATTTCGAACATTGCACAACTTGTTTTTACCATGTTCCGTAAATCTTCACACAAATTTCCCACATAAAGTTTTATCTTCACCTTATTAAAAAAAATAAAAGGTTTTTAAAGCATACATTGTTGATTGTCTAGCTTTTAACTTTATTTTTTTAAATTTTTAAAAGTTTTTAGTCAGACACACGAGAAGATATTTAAGTTCAAATTTAGAAGGCAGGCTTATTGCAAAGGTAGTAGTTTGATCTGAATCTTTTGAGTGCATGTCATATCAATGATGATGGTATGAATTCCAAGCGACTTGTGATATTCTTCATACCGGGTTAACAATAACAAGGTAGTATAGACTTGTTGAGAGCAGCCAATTTTGGTTGAACCCTACACTTAACAGTTACTAAAAATAGTATAGATGCAACCAATTTCTTATATATCAAAATTAAAGAAAAAATTATTTAAAATAAATCCCTAATTGACAATTATTTAAAAATAATATAAATATAACCAATTTTTTTTTATATCAAATTTGAAAAATTATTTTTTAAATTTTAAATAATGCCAATGTGGATCTAAGATGTCCGTTATTTTCTGGTAAAGATAAAAAACTATTCAAAAGTATTTTTAAAGCAAAAGTGAAAAAAAATTAAAAACTTAAAAATCTGGTAAAACATCAACCATAGAGAATTAGTTTTTGATAGGGTAAGATAACAAATTGGAAGAATGGCGAGTGTTGTTAATTTTATCATAAATTTGAGTCTTTAAAAGATTATAGTTTAAATATAATTTGAAAAAATATTATAGTTTAAGTAATTTAGAACGAAATTTAAGGTTCAAATTCATATAATGTTTAATAATATATTTTAATTAAAATTATTAAGTAAACAATATTTTATTTTTTTTGAAAATTTTGAAAAAACTTGTATTAAAACAAAGAATAATTATAATATGGTAAGAGACTCTTCCCAGCCAAAGTCAGAGAGAACACAAGCTTACAATAGTAGAAGAAGATTTGCAATGGAGCCAAATCTCCTGAACCATTATCTAGCTAGCAGGGGGGTCGGCATGGACAGTTGATGCAACTTGTCATGAAATCGTGACACTATTCTTCTCCTTAGGCCGCGAAAATGCAACATGTCGCGATATCGCGACACTTTTCCCCTTTGGCCGCGAAAAAGCAACATGTCGCGATATCGCGACATTTTTCTCCTTTGGCCGCAAAAATTCAACATGTCGCGATATTGCGACACTTTTCTCCTTTGGGCACGAAAAAGCAACATGTCGCGATATCGCGACACTTTTTCTCTCTTGGTCATGATGAAGCAACATGTCGCGATATCGCGATACTTTATCTCTTTCGGCCGCGACAGAGCAACATGTCGCGATATCGCGACACTTTATCTCACTTGGCGGCGATGAAGCAACATGTCGCGATATCGTGACACTTTTTCTCTTTCGGCCGCGATGTTGCAACATGTCACGATATCACAACACTTTTTCCTCCTTTTTCCGCGACTAAGCAACATGTCGTGAAATCGCGACACCATTTCTCCTTTGGCCGCAAAAATGCAACATGTCGCGATATCTTGACACCTTTTCTCCTTTGGCCACAAAAATGCAACCTGTCGCGATATCGTGACACCTTTTCTCCCTTGGCCGTGAAAATGCAACCTGTCGCGATATCGCGACACCTTTTCTCCCTTGGCCGCAAAAATGCAACCTGTCGCGATATCGCGACACCTTTTCTCCCTTGGCCGCAAAAATGCAACCTGTCGCGATATCGCGACACCTTTTCTCCCTTGGCCGCAAAAATGCAACCTGTCGCGATATCGCGACACCTTTTCTCCCTTGGCCGCAAAAATGCAACATGTCGCGATATCGCGACACCTTTTCTCCCTTGGCCGCAAAAATGCAACATGTCGTGATATCGCGACACCTTTTCTCCCTTAGCCGCAAAAAAGCAACATGTCACGAAATCATGACACCTTTCCTCCCTTGGCCGCGACGAAGCAACATGTCGTGATATCGCGACGACTTTCCACCCTTGGCCGCGACGGAGCAACATGTCGTGATATCGCGATGAATTTCCACCCTTATCCGCGACGAAGCAACATGTCGCGATATCGCGACAACTTTCCACCCCTGGCCGCGACGAAGCAACATGTTGCGATATCGCGACAACTTTCCACCCCTGGCCGCGACGAAGCAACATGTCACGATATCGCGACAACTTTCTGCCCTTGACCACGACGACACAACATGTCGCGATATCGCGACAAATTTCCTCCAGAGACCGCGACGACGCAACATGTCATGATATCGCGACAACTTTCCTCCAATGACCACGATGGCGCAACATGTCGCGATATCATGACAACTTTCCTCCCTTTGCTTTTTCTTTGATCATTGGCTCAAGGACCTTTCAAGACCCTGCCTAATCACCTCATCCTCAATAGCCATGTCACTGTGCAGCTGAACCCCTACCTCCTTCTTAGCACCCATCTTAGCCAGGAAGTCGACCGCTTTGTTTAAATCTCTACTCACATAAACTAGAATCACATCATCTAATTCCTTCCATAATTCCTTAATTTGAGTGACAAGAATCCTCAACCTCCAAGCTTTCAGATCAAAGTTCCTCATGCAGTCTAGAGCTCCAACCATTATTTGCGAGTCTGATTCAAGAATAATCCTGCGGTGGCCAAGTTTCACTGCCCAAATAGAAGCAGACTTGATGGCAATGGCTTCGGCTTCATTATTAGTGGTTCTTCCCAGGCCTTGCAATTCCCAATAGAGCACAGTCCCAACATGGTTCCGACACACCACTCCAATTCTGGCTCTACCCGGATTGCCTTTTGCAGCTCCATCAGTATCCAACCTTCAGGGGGAGGTTTCCAACAATTTCTGTCCTGTCCCTCTTGTAGTTCAACGTGATCTTCCATAGCTCCAATGTCAATTTGAGCTTCCTCCTCAGCATGAACAGCCACAGTTTCGGTAACCTTGCTCCGGATGGTCCGCCAAACCCCGTCTAGAGCAAGAAAAGTTTCTCTAAAAATTCCGGCATTTCTTTCCAGCCATACTTGCCACCAGATAAAGCTTAAACCAAGCTCCCAGCCAATATGAAGAGCTTTAGATTTGAATCTACCTTTTTGCCATTTTGCCCAGATATTCATCCGATTCAGGTCACCACTTACTTGAATTTTAAAGCATGCAAACCAACGCAGCCAAATACGTCGGGTGAAAGGGCAACCAAACGAACAAGTGGTCAGCATTTTCCTCACTCTTGTAGCATAGAACACATTGAGAAGGGCCGATGATACCTTTTGATCCGAGATTATCAAAAGTGATGATTCTATTGTGCATGCACTCGCCGTGCAAAAAAGTTAACTTTCGGCCAACCTTTAGAGTGCCGGATTTTCCTCCAATCCTCAACCTCGAAAAGTATGAGGGGGGCTGCGGGGAGAATGTTGTCATATCCGTCCTTCATCGTATAGACGCCAAGACTCCCAAAGCCCCAAGCTAATTCATCCTCCACGTCTCCCCCTGTAAGAAATCTTTCTATCAGAATTTTAGTCATGATGGGAGTCAAATCCGGAGGGATTGAAATGGGCCACTCATCCAACTTCTTGAACTGCTTAAACTTACACTCCCCCAACAATATATATATATATATATATATATATATATATATATATATATATATATATTAGTTAATAGAAGGGTTTTGGTTGAGGATATTGAAGTTAACATCTTCTTTCCATGGTTAGAGGAAGTAAAAAGTTTAGTTGAAGATAGACAAAAATTATTAATTGCCTAAATCAATTAAAGATTAAGATTTATTGTAATGTTTTTCATTGGTAATATCTATTTTATTTTGTAACAATAGTGTGTGTTTATTTAGACTATTTATTATAATTTGTGTGGTTGCACTTGTGTTTCAGGAAGGAAACTAGCAATCCATATTTGATAAAGCGAACTATGTTAATGCGATGTTTTGGAAACATTACTCTACTAAGATGCAAAGCATAGATAATAGAGGTGAGGTTTTGGCATTGTGAAGACTGCTATAAGAAAATGTCAAGAAAGATGCTAATTTATGCAGTAATTCTTTTCATACATATATTTGAAAAGATTCATAAAATAAAAATCAAGAATTCAGACATTTTATATAAAATGTAGGTTTTTAACTATAGCATCTCAATTGAGATGAAAAGTGTATCTATTTGTAAACTCTCAAGCTCTAAAAAAGAGAGATATAATTTATTAAAGGTGAGAAATCCGAATACAATCCCTCCTTATCAAGCAAAAAAATTAGTTTAATCTAAATCTCAATTTTAAAAACCTATATTTTTAATCAATTTAATATAAATATTTATATTTTTAATGTATTTATTTATATATTTTAATTTAACATAAATTATATTTTACATCGATTTATTTAAACAATTAATTTTATTATGAATATTTTAAATTAAATATATTCTTTTATAATTAAAATTATCTATTTAAACCTAAATTTATCACTTCCAACATTGCACCACTTGATAAACGACCTCTTTATTTGTATTGGTTTGTTTTTACTATGTTCCGTATATCTTCCACATAAAGTTTTATCTTCACCTTATTAAAAAAAATAAAAGGTTTTCAAAGCATACATTGTTGATTGTCTAAAGAGTTAGTGGATTAGTAATTATTTATTTTGTCAGGTATTTGTAAAAACAAAAACTATTCAAAGGTTTACCTTCTACCGGTGAGGACGCAACTTGTATTATCGGTAATATGACCGGGGTTCAATCTCTAAAAACGGATGTTTATAAAAAATATTTAAAAAAAAGAGTAAAAGTGAAAAAAATTAAAAACTTAAAAAAATTGTAAAACATCAACCATATATAATTAGTTTTTGATAGGGTAAGCAAACAAATTGAGGAATGGTGAGTGTTATTAATTTTATCATAATTTGAGTCTTTAAAATATTATAGTTAAAGTAGTTTAGAACGAAATTTAAGTCTAAAAAACGAGGCGGTATAGGCTTGTTAGGAGTACCCCCTTTGGTTTTCTTCACGTAGGATCAACAATAACGAGGTGGTATAGGCTTGTTGGGAGCAGCCTCCTTTGATTTGAACTCTACAACCCTACACTTGGCATTTACTAAAAATAGTATAGATGTAACCAATTTCCTATGTATCCTAATTTAAAAAATTATTATTTAAAATAAGCCCCTTTGATTTGAACCCTACACTCGGCAATTATGAAAAATAGTATAGGTGTCACCAATTTCCTATGTATCAAAATTTAAAAAATTATTATTTAAAATAAGGCCCTTTGATTTGAACCATACACTTGGCATTTATTAAATATAGTATAAATGTAAACTAATTTCCTATATATTAAAATTTAAAAAAATATTATTTAAAAAATATATATATATATATATATTATTAATACAAGCTCATTCACACATCCCACGATGGTTCGGCAGTTATGAAAAATAGTATAGGTGTCACCAATTTCCTATGTATCAAAATTTAAAAAATTATTATTTAAAATAAGCCCCTTTGATTTGAACCATACACTTGGCATTTATTAAAAATAGTATAAATGTAAACTAATTTCCTATATATTAAAATTAAAAAAATTATTATTTAAAATATAGATATATTTTTTATTAATACAAGCTCATTCACACATCCCACGAAGGTTTGAACATAGGTCTCTCAAAAGAAAGCCTAAAGCCCTAACCACATGGGTATCCCATAGGGACTAAAATAAACCCCTTTAATTTAAATTTTGCCATTACTAAAAAAAATAGTATAAATATTACCAATTTCCAATATACCAAATCTAAATAATTATTTTTAAAATTTTTAATAATGCGAATATGGGTATAAGATGTACCTATTTTTTTTTTTGGGTAAAAACAAAAACTATTCAAAGGTTCACCTTCTACCACTGAAGACACTACTTGTATTATCGGTAATATGACCTGTGTTCAATCTCTAAAACGAATGTTTATAAAAAATATTTAAAAAAAAGAGCAAAAATGAAAAAAAATTAAAAACTTAAAAAATTTGTAAAACATCAACCATAAATAATTAGTTTTTGATAGGGTAAGCAAACAAATTGAGGAATGGTGAGTGTTATTAATTTTATCATAATTTGAGTCTTTAAAATATTATAGTTAAAGTAGTATAGAACGAAATTTAAGTTTAAAAAACAAGGTGGTATAGGCTTGTTAAGAGCACCCCCTTTGGTTTTCTTCACGCCGGATCAATCAACAATAACGAGGTGGTATAGGCTTGTTGGGAGCAGCTCCTTTGATTTGAACTCTACAACCCTACACTTGGCATTTACTAAAAATAGTATAAATGTAACCAATTTCCTATGTATCCTAATTTTAAAAATTATTATTTAAAATAAGCTCCTTTGATTTGCAGTTATTAAAAATAGTATAGGTGTAACCAATTTCCTATGTATCAAAATTTAAAAAATTATTATTTAAAATAAACCCCTTTGATTTGAACCATACACTTGGCATTTATTAAAAATAGTATAAATGTAAACTAATTTCCTATATATTAAAATTAAAAAAATTATTATTTAAAATATATATATTTTTTATTAATACAAGCTCATTCACACATCCCACGATGGTTTGAACCTAGGTCTCTCAAAAGAAAGCCCAAAGCCCTAACCACATGGGTATCCCATGGGGACTAAAATAAACCCCTTTAATTTAAATCCTGCCATTACTAAAAAAAAATAGTATAAATATTACCAATTTCCAATATACCAAATCTAAATAATTATTTTTAAAAATTTTAATAATGGGAATATGGGTCTAAGATGTACCTATTTTTTTTTTTTTTTTTAAAAACAAAAACTATTCAAAGGTTCACCTTCTACCGGTGAGGACGCTACTTGTATTATCGGTTCAATCTCTAAAACGGATGTTTATAAAAAATATTTAAAAAAAGAGCAAAAGTGAAAAAAATTAAAAACTTAAAAAAATTGTAAAACATCAACCATAAATAATTAGTTTTTGATAGGGTAAGCAAACAAATTGAGGAATGGTGAGTGTTATTAATTTTATCATAATTTGAGTCTTTAAAATATTATAGTTAAAGTAGTATAGAACGGAATTTAAGTTTAAAAAACAAGGTGGTATAGGCTTGTTAAGAGCACCCCCTTTGGTTTTCTTCATGTCGGATCAATCAACAATAACGAGGTGGTATAGGCTTGTTGGGAGCAGCTCCTTTGATTTGAACTCTACAACCCTACACTTGGCATTTACTAAAAATAGTATAGATGTAACCAATTTCCTATGTATCCTAATTTAAAAAATTATTATTTAAAATAAGCCCCTTTGATTTGAACCCTACACTTGGCAGTTATTAAAAATAGTATAGGTGTAACCAATTTCCTTGTATCAAAATTTAAAAAATTATTATTTAAAATAAACCCCTTTGATTTGAACCATACACTTGGCATTTATTAAAAATAGTATAAATGTAAACTAATTTCCTATATATTAAAATTAAAAAAATTATTATTTAAAATATATATATTTTTTATTAATACAAGCTCATTCACACATCCCACGATGGTTTGAACCTAGGTCTCTCAAAAGAAAGCCCAAAGCCCTAACCACATGGGTATCCCATGGGGACTAAAATAAACCCCTTTAATTTAAATTCTGCCATTACTAAAAAAATAGTATAAATATTACCAATTTCCAATATACCAAATCTAAATAATTATTTTTAAAATTTTTAATAATGAGAATATGGGTCTAAGATGTACCTATTTTTTTTTTTGTAAAAACAAAAACTATTCAAAGGTTCACCTTCTACCGGTGAGGACGCTACTTGTATTATCGGTTCAATCTCTAAAACGGATGTTTATAAAAAATATTTAAAAAAAGAGCAAAAGTGAAAAAAATTAAAAACTTAAAAAAAATTGTAAAACATCAACCATAAATAAGTAGTTTTTGATAGGGTAAGCAAACAAATTGAGGAATGGTGAGTGTTATTAATTTTATCATAATTTGAGTCTTTAAAATATTATAGTTAAAGTAGTATAGAACGAAATTTAAGTTTAAAAAACAAGGTGGTATAGGCTTGTTAAGAGCACCCCCTTTGGTTTTCTTCACGCCGGATCAATCAACAATAACGAGGTGGTATAGGCTTGTTGGGAGCAGCTCCTTTGATTTGAACTCTACAACCCTACACTTGGCATTTACTAAAAATAGTATAGATGTAACCAATTTCCTATGTATCCTAATTTAAAAAATTATTATTTAAAATAAGCCCCTTTGATTTGAACCCTACACTTGGCAGTTATTAAAAATAGTATAGGTGTAACCAATTTCCTATGTATCAAAATTTAAAAAAATATTATTTAAAATAAACCCCTTTGATTTGAACCATACACTTGGCATTTATTAAAAATAGTATAAATGTAAACTAATTTCCTATATATTAAAATTAAAAAAATTATTATTTAAAATATATATATTTTTTATTAATACAAGCTCATTCACACATCCCACGATGGTTTGAACCTAGGTCTCTCAAAAGAAAGCCCAAAGCCCTAACCACATGGGTATCCCATGGGGACTAAAATAAACCCCTTTAATTTAAATTCTGCCATTACTAAAAAAAAATAGTATAAATATTACCAATTTCCAATATACCAAATCTAAATAATTATTTTTAAAAATTTTAATAATGGGAATATGGGTCTAAGATGTACCTAGGACGCTAGTTGTATTATCGGTTCAATCTCTAAAACGGATGTTTATAAAAAATATTTAAAAAAGAGCAAAAATAAAAAAATTAAAAACTTAAAAAAAATTGTAAAACATCAACCATAAATAAATAGTTTTTGATAGGGTAAGCAAACAAATTGAGGAATGGTGAGTGTTATTAATTTTATCATAATTTGAGTCTTTAAAATATTATAGTTAAAGTAGTTTAGAACGAAATTTAAGTTTCAAATTCACATACTGGTTGAATATTATACTTTAATACCTAAAATATACTTAAAATTATTAAATAAACAATCTACCTTATAAAATATTAGATAAACAGTCTCCCTTATCTTTATAAAAACTATATATATATTTTTAAGCTATATATGTATGTATATTCCACTAATCATACCCTTTAACCAAGGATAATAGGTTATAATAATGATAACGAGAATCGTTTTGATGGATTATAATGATAGTTAAACGAGAGAGTCCTGCGATCATTAAAATGATTAGGGTTATAATAAAAACAATAAAAAATTGGGAAAAATCAGAAGTTAGCACGTCCTAGTATAGTATGTCGGACCAAAATACCTTAACCCAAATGTCATCCCCAAATTGTGTTCAACTTTTTATAATCTCTTCTCAATAAATACTTTAAAGTGGTCGTAAGGGGTTGAGCAGTAATGAAGCCCGCTTGCTTCTCAAAATTCTCTTTCGCACGTTCTCGTATCCTTTTGGTGGGGCCCTCAACTTTTCCTCCTCCTCTTGGGGACCGCACAGGGAAAATAAATTCTAAAAGGACGGCAAAGAGGGAATTAAATTCCTAAATTTTTAATAAAATTAAATCGAGAGAGTGATCGGACGGTGGTTAGCATTTCTCCCCTTTCTCTCCCTTGCAAAATTATCGTCCGAAGAGCTTATAAATGTATGCTATGCTATGCCCTTCATTTCATCGCATCTCGGTGCACTGCTCTGCGCTGAACTCTCCAAACCACTTTGGCGTTTTCAGCTTTTTTTAAGTTTTTCTGTGTCTTTTTTTGTGCAATGGAGAGTTGTGGAAGCTCTGGTGGAGGTGGGGGATGGTGGCTGTATGCAATCCCTCTCTTCGCCAAGGATGGACGTGGCTACTTCCTACAAAGCCCTGGTGATGTTTTTTCTACATGGCCTATGTACGTGGCACTTGTTGTCGCTGCTCTTTGTGCTGTGGTGGTGGCGTGGTCGACCCCCGGGGGATGTGCGTGGGCCAGTCGGCAGAAGAAGAAGAAGGGCACCGCCGCAATCCCGGGGCCCCGAGGGTTTCCTATAATTGGAAGCCTGCTAGACATGAGCCGCGGCCTTGCACATCGTAACCTCGCTCAGCTCGCTCATCTTCACGACGCTAAGAAGCTGATGGCCTTCAGCTTGGGCTCAACCCCCACCGTTATAACCTCGGATCCCGACGTTTCTAGGGAATTGCTCAACTCCCCAGACTTCGCAGACAGGCCACTGAAGCAATCCGCTCAGCAACTCATGTTCGGGAGAGCCATCGGCTTCGCACCCAACGGAGAATACTGGCGGATGCTAAGGAGGATTTCGGCCTCATGTCTTTTTGCCCCACGTAGAATCGCTGCGCATGAGCCTGGCCGCCAGGCCGACGCTGCTGCCATGTTGGTGAATATAAATAAGGAGTATGCGTCTAACGGAGTTGTGAGGCTCCGTCGTCATGTTCAAGGAGCGGCGCTCAACAACATCATGGGGAGCGTGTTTGGGAAGAGGTTCGATGTGTGCGGTGAGAGCGACGAAGTGAAGATGCTGCGGCGGATGGTCGACGAGGGGTTTGAGCTTCTCGGTGCGTTTAACTGGGCGGATCACCTTCCCTGGCTGAGGTTTCTCGATCCCCTCCGAATCCACGAACGCTGTGCCCGGCTTGTGCCTCGCGTGAGGACCTTCGTCAGAAATATTATCGAGGAGCACCGACAAGGAGGTTGCGGAAAAGATAAGGATGCTGTCGCTGAATCTGATTTTGTTGACGTTCTCCTATCTCTGCAGGGGGAGGATAAGCTCGACGATGAGGACATGATTTCTGTTCTTTGGGTACCTATGGCTACATGTTTTTTTTTTTTGGAGCTTATGGTCGAAAATTTATGGTGGATGTTGGTGATGTTAATTATTTTTTTGTTGTTATGGACTGTGCAGGAGATGATTTTTCGTGGAACAGATACGACAGCTCTGCTCACTGAGTGGACCATGGCGGAGATGGTACTGAATCCCGAAGTTCAGAGGAAGGTGCAGCGAGAACTGGACAGTGTGGTTGGACGGAAGAGAAGCGTAAGAGACGAGGACATACCCAGTCTTCCCTATCTGCAAGCGGTGGTGAAGGAGACGCTGCGTGTGCACCCGCCTGGTCCCTTGCTCTCGTGGGCCCGCCTGTGTACTAAGGACGCCAAGGTGGCAGATGGAATGTTCTGCATTCCTGTGGGCACCACTACGATGGTCAACATGTGGTCGATTACCCATGACCCCCAGATTTGGGATTCGCCTCAAGAATTTCGAGCTGAGAGGTTTGTGGTGTCCGAGGGCGGGGAGAACGTAGATGTGCGGGGGAACGACCTGAGGCTGGCGCCCTTCGGTGCCGGCCGAAGGGTGTGCCCCGGGAAGGCCCTCGGTCTCTCCACCGTCAATCTCTGGGTGGCCAAGCTGCTTCATCATTTCCAATGGGTTGCTCATCCTCGCCATCCTGTCGATTTGTCTGAGGTTCTCAAGTTGTCTTGTGAGATGGCTCATCCTCTTCATGCAGTTCCCCTTGTCAGGGTGCCCCTGTAGGTCTAATCCCTGATCCCCATCAGCCTGAGCTATGCGACGCTTAGTATCGAATCCTTTTTGGCCTTTTTGTGGCTTTGGTCTTTCTGGGTATCAGTGTTCGTTGATTATTATGTTTCCCAGCGGTGATATAGTTAAAATGTCTTGCTTTTCCTTTTGTTGGTGATATAGTTAAAATGTCTTAGTTTTCCTTTTGTTATAGCAAGCAATCCGGTGTTTACTTGTAGGCTTACATGTCTGAGGATTGGGGACGTGGAGAATGTACACACATGTTTTTGTCTTTGAATCAGTGTGTTGTTGTTGTTGTGCAGAAGATTCAAATTTTGTAAATATTGTTCTGGCCTATTTAGACATGAAACAGCCAGAACAAATTTTGATTTCAGTATGTGTTGGGAATGGCTGCTGTCCCCTTCCGTCTATTTAGACATGTAACAGCCAGGACAAATTTTGATTTCAGTGTGTTGGGAATGGCTGTCCCCTATACCTTCGGATGTATCTGCGTATATAGTAACAATAATATTAATAATATTTACTAATGTTACCAAATTTGTTGTGTTCATTCTAGTTTCTATAGATCAAAATTTTTCATTTCAAGTGCTTTTTATTTATCATTGTCAAGCCACACACCGAAGTTGTGGTGGTATAAAATAATTTATTAATTTTTATTTTTTTTACTTCGACACTAAGGAGAATCCATTATTCCGCAAACACAATACACTAATGAGAAGTCATTCTAAACGTGTTGCTGGATTTCTATTATAATACTTGAAAATTAGTGGTATAAAATTTTGTTATGGAGAATCCATTCTTACGCAGACACTAACGGAGAATCCATTCTTCCGCAAACACACTACACTAATGAGAACACTAATGGAGAATCCATTCTTCCGCAAACACACTACACTAATGAGAAGTCATTCTTCACGTGTCATATAACTGCTGGATTTCTATTATAATACTCCTCGTTAAAAACTATCAGGAATCGTGTTCCTTTTACAAATGAATACAATTTTTGTTATAACAATCTTTGTGCTTGGTATAATCCTTTTGTTATAACAATTTTTGTGCTTGGTATAATCCTTTTGTTATAACAATTTTTGTGCTTGGTATAATCCGTGCTTCTCTGAGCGATATCGTCGAACCGTATATCAAAATTTCGAATTGATATATAGAATGTTTTTCGCGTATTTGAAGATAATTGTTTCAAATTAATTTTGCCGGCCATTGCATTTAACTCTTCCATAGAATCGTTATGTTTATAACATGGCAATATTCACGGTTGAGCGTCGGAAAGTTGCTTCTGGTTTTCGTATTGTTCGGATACTTACGTGACGTTGTTATGAATTCGGTCGATGCATCCGCCTTCTGCACTCTAGTATTTGTTTCGTTTGATGAGTGAGGCTACACGCGTGCATTTTCAATTGTATATAGTCCCTTCTCTGCAAGAGATTTGTCCGTGAGAGCGGCTTTTGTTCAGTAATTTTCGTATCGTTCACGTCTGAAAAGTGCATGTTTTTGACCAAGATAATTTGAGGTACGAATTATCTGAGATACGTCATATTGTTGAAAAGTTGCTGTTTTGAAATTACATGCTTGTTCCTTGTCAAATAAATAGGCCGGTGGAAAGAAATCCTCTTTCTCCACGGGACCGTCAGTTGTCTTTGATGTGCTACATCTTTTCTTTCACATTTCTTTCATAGTTTTTTCTTTTCTATTTCTTGCTGAAGGTAGAGACATGCTTTCTTGTTTAGATTCTGGCTTTTCGAAGATCCTGACAATTTCGTATGATGTTCATATGGGCCTTGTCTAGCTCAGTACTGATTTCTATGTTCATATGGGCCTTTTCGAAGATCCTGACTATTTCATATGTTGCAACAAGAACATGGACATAGAAACTTGTAAGTAAATTTAATTTGGAATATCTGGGTAGGGTTTCAAGGAAATGATTTGGAATCTGATGATGGAGATGGAAATGGAAATGGAAATGGAGAAGATCAAAGGGTTGGAAATCGGAATGAATAGCTGGCCTCGGTTGTCATCCTTAAATCGGACCTTTTCGCTCTCGACTCTCAAGACAAAAGTCGGGGGAAGGCAGTGAGATCTAATATGGCGGCCGTCGAAAGCTCTGCGATATTCTCAAAAGTGTGTCGAGATCCACTAAGACCGTACACGTACCAAAAAAATCGTACTGTCTGGAGGGGAATATCAATCACGTATGTTTTGATTTTGTTCATGATAGATCATTGCATTTCGGACCGGGCCGCTTGCTATAAATGTGTCAGAAAATATAATCATTGTCGTCGCCGCACCGAGTCGGTTCTGGGCGGGCAAGGATTTGAGGAGTGAGCAAGTCTTACTTGTCGAGATTGTCTCGAGTCGGCAAGTCTTACTCGTCGAGATTGTCTCGAGAAAAACGAGAAGGAAAATGTTGCAGTCTTGAGTGACCCAAGCTTCTATAAGGATCTTGCCGTATTATGTATTAATTAAACTTATTCTCTGTACTATTTTTGCATTTCTCGAGCCGGATTTTTGTAAAACACAATGATGGCCAATATACTTGCAGATGGGTTGGGATGGCCGAAGCAACGACGTGATCCACGTTTTGAAAATCGTAGTAGACAAATCGTGGCTTCCTCTTACAGAATATCTTTTATTATTATACGCGCCCTTTTCGCATTTTAACACTTCTAATTCCGAGATAAGCAAGGAAAAACCTGTATTAAAAGTATCGCCAATACCGAGTTCCAATACGGTAGCGACTATCGACCTTGTCTTTGCCATCGTGGAATCGATAAATGTTTTTTTTTAACGATGGTAAGTATCTGGCGCGCGTTGGGAAGGGGAAGAAATTACTGAGCAAGCCCCCCTCCGCGTCATGTCTCATGCCATCGAGTGAATGAGATGACTTGCGGTGGGGACAAAGAAAGAGAAGAAGAATAATCTCTATCATCTCACCTGCAAGTCTACGAAGCCATCATTGGGACACGAGAAGATCGTTCGTTTCGTTTCTCTATCGGAGCTTTCGTGTGTGTTTGGCAAGGGGGATTTGAAGGTGGCTATCAACTGATCAGTCTCAGTCTATGAACATGTCCATGTCCAGGGGTCATTCTGTCTCTGACTCAAATCAAATGCCTGCTTGCGGCACGTTTCGTCTGTGTCCCTCTGATTTTGGGCATTGCATAAAAGGCGTTATAAATTGTGATCGTTGTTGTTGATGCTACCCTCCAAATGAGGGGATAATTTCACGGCATCTCATCTCGTCTCATTCAAAGAGATGATGATGTACCTTGCTAGGCACGGTATTCAACCACCGGTATCCCCAGACAGACAAAGACATATGAAGGCCTCCTTTGCAGTTCATTGAACTTTTCATCATCATCAACATTAAATCTCGAGTAAGTACATCGCTAAACGAGACCGAGACAGACAGCATGTTAATGCCCTTGCTGGCGACGGTCACCACTGACGGAACCGTTGATCACCTTTTTCTCGAGTACTTCGTGGAATTAATTAAATACGATCCATGGAAGAAACGAAAGTCATGCACGTAGCAACTGACTTTGTTGAGGCCAAGCATTAAAAAGATGGTGAAAGGGGCTTTCAACTCATGATAAAACACGACATGGCGAGAATCAGAAGAAAATCAACTCCCAAACGAGGCAAGACAATACCATTTCATTCCTATTGCTAACACCATTGTCATGCTCGTGCAATTTTTGATAGCCGTTATTGTCTTACCACGCCATAAGTTCTTATAAAAAACCTGAATGCGAGACCAACTTCGTCAGAAAGTACCCAAAAATAAAATAAAAAGGAGGGCGGCCATCGCCAGATCATTGGCTTTTACTCCACCTTGCAATTTCCGTTTGAAAGACTACAAAATTCTACCCCAACTTGCACTTGCACGTTCTTTCTTCTTTGACTTCAAAGAAGAGAGGGGGAAATCATGAGGCATCAATTTCATTACCAGTGGAAGTCAAAGAACAATAATAACATTTGCATTATCATACATCCATTAACGTACTTCCAATGGTTTGCTGACAAACCCGGTTTCATACCATAAACAAAAAAATAATAATAATTATGAACATAAAATTTCTACAACATTCGTCCAAGATCGAAGCTTGTTTCCTTTGACACTGTAGCAAATTCATGATCGTTTCAGTTAGTTTGATACGAAAGAATGCAGCTTTGAAAATTAAAACGGTTTTTTTATATTTAATTACTATTATTAAGTACATCAAGCTTATTTATGCCTACTGCAGATAATATAATATAGCGATTGTTTATGTAACATCTGATATATTTTATTTAATATAATTTTATAAGGTTAAAAATCGCTATTTTTTAAATACATTAAAAAAAAAAACAAGGGGCATTATTTTGCAAATCTTTTGCAGTGAGGGCAGGATGATCCATTTCCTCTGTGCTTCGTAAGACGATTCATCTCTTAGCTTGATGAACACGACAAATCAAATTAATTTAAAAAGCTGCTTAGTCTTAAAAATTATTGAATAAAATTTATTATTAAATTTATGGCGTATAGGTAAAGGTAAGTAAAAACAATTTTTTTAAGAACTTTTGTTTAATAATAAGTTATTTAGCTGTCCAGCGTAATTATTAAAAATATGTGATTATTTGGCTTTGTGTGTTATAGCTTTTTCATCTATTAAAAGCATTTGTAATGTCTTTGCTTAGACAAAGAAACGGTATATATATATAAATACAATTTTTAATGTTACTTGTTTTATAATTAAGATATTGTTATTTCTATTAAGGTTAAGGTTGTATGAGATTGTATTTGAAAACAATTAATAATATGATAAAGATAAATTAAATTTAGAAGGATATAAGAAGTGAAGAATGTAAGAATGCATTAAAAAATATTTGGAAGATAGGGGATTGTCTGGTAGTTTTTGTTGTAAGAGATTCAAGAGGTATTGCAACAATATGGGACAAAAGGAAATGAGATGGTAATTGCTAGAAACAAAAATATTTGGGTTGTTATGAACCTTGTAGTAAAATAAAAACACATCCACATAATATTACAATAATAATAGAAAATGAGCTAGAAATTAATAATATTGCAAGATAAAATGGAAATACAACAGATTACATTACAAAAACAAGAACACATTATTTTCAAGGGGACAACCTATTTGGAAGTAGAGCTTCAATACAAAAAAAAAATGAGATGACTTTAGCTATGCTCCCTTGCCTTTTTAAGTACTCTTTGTAACCCTAACTATAATTCTCAAGGGTCAAATTCCCATGCAAGTGGCCACCCAAGCTAGAATATTCTACCAAACAAGGAATTACATTCTTTATAATGATTACATTAAATGGCCCCACTTGTCTAGGTGCCTCAAGTACCACATACACAATACACAACACTACATAATATTATTAAGATGAGATTCCTTACCATATTAGAAAGGGGGTCATTACATAATAATGTTAGGATGAGATCCTAACATGTCCATCCTCTTCAAAAAAGTTTTGTCCTCATAGTTGGATATGAGGAAACTACTGTTGTAGTTGTTGGAGAGGCTTCCATCTGGCATCTTATGGTTGTAAACCTTACCTTTGGACTAAGACTTTAGTTATGATGTAGTTACAAAGAGTGTAAATTCTTTGATCCAAAATGTTGTCCAACTCTAAGATGATCAAGCCTTCATAATCTAACTCAGGAAGTATCAATTGGACTTGAATGTGGTTACCAAGTACCTTATTGATATGAGACATGGAATACTAGATGGATCTTGGAAGAAGGTGGTAATGCAAGATTATAGGCCACTTGTCCAATCCACTGAAATAATTGGTAGGGTCCATACAAATATGTTACCAACTTTTGATGAGCATAAAGTTGAATTAAAGATTGCTTGGAGGGTTAGAGTCAAAGAAAGACCATATCACCTATATTGAATCTACACTTAGAATGATGTTGGTAAGCCTATTATCATATATTATTTTGAGTCATTACCAAGTTCTCCTTCAATTTCTACAAGATTTGGGTGTGCTCCTAAAGAGTGGCATCCACCGCATAAATATTAGAGTTTTTGGGAACATATGAAGAGGGTTATGGGAGTGGGTGCCCTTAAACTACCTCAAAAGGAATCATATTAGAATCTATATGGAATGAAGTGTTGTACCACTATTTATTTAATGATAACCACTTAGCCCATTGTGTTGAGTGCTCAGAGATAAAATAAAGAAGGCAGATCCTCAAGCATTTATTGATAATATTAGTTTTCTCATCACTCTATAGATGGTAGACCAAGATAATTCACAATTACATTCTTTACAACTTAAATAATTCTTGCCAAAATTGACTTGTGAATATGAGGTCACGATCAAACATAATGAATTTTGGCATACCATGGAGTTTAAAAATAGAGTCCATGAATATAACCCTAAGTTTGTTTTAATACAAGCAATAAAAATAAGAAGTGAGGAATGTAAGGATGCATTCAAAAAGATTTGAAAGATAGGGGATTGTCTAGTAGTTTTTGTTGTAAGAGATTCAAGAGGTATTGCAATAATATGGGACAAAAGGAAATGAGATGACAATTGCTAGAAATAAAAATAATTGGGTTGTTATGAACCTTGTAGTAAAATAAAAACACATTCACATAATATTACAATAATAATAGAAAATAAGCTAGACATTAATAATATTGCAAGATAAAATGGAAATACAACATATTACATTACAAAAACAAGAACACATTATAGAATCACAAGCCTCTTCAAGGGGACAACCTATTTGTAAGTAGAGCTTCAATACAACAAAAAATGAGATGACTTTAGCTATGCTCCCTTGCCTTTTTAAAGACTCTTTGTAACCCTAACTATTATGCTCAAGGGTCGACTTCACATGCAAGTGGCCACCCAAGCTAGAATATTCTACCAAAAAAGAAATTACATTCTTTATAATGATTACATTAAATGACCCCTATTGTCTAGGTGCCTCAAGTGCCACATATACATACAAAAAACTACATAATATTATTAATATGGGATTCCTCCCCATACTAGAAAAGGGGTCATTGCATAATAATGTTAGGATGAGATCCTAACATGTCCATCCCCTTAAAAAAAGCTTTGTCCTCATAGTTGGAGATGAGGAAACTAATATTATAGTTGTTGGAGAGGCTTCCATGTGGTATCTTCTGGTTGTAAACCTTACCTTTGGACTAAGAATTTAGTTATGGTGTAGTTACAAAGAGTGTAAATTCTTTGATACAAAATGTTGTCCAACTCTAAGATGATCGAGCCTTCATCATCTAACTCAGGAAGTATCGATTGGAATTGAATGTGGTTACCAAGTACCTTCTTGAGATGATATATGGAAGACTAGATGAGTCTTGGAAGAAAGTGGTAATGCAAGAATATAGGCCACTTTTCCAATCCATAGCAATACTTGGTAGGGTCCATATAAATATGTTACCAAAATTTGATGAGCATAAAGTTGAATTAAAGATTGCTTGGAGCGTTAGAGTCAAAGAAAGGCCATATCACCTATATTGAAGCTACACTTAGAATGATGTTGGTAAACCTATTATCATATATAATTTTGAGTCATAACAAAGTTCTCCTTCAATTGCTACAAAATTTGGTTATGCTCCTAAAGAGTGGGATCCATCACCTAAATATTGGAGTTTTTGGGAACATATGAAGAGGGTGATGGGGTTGGGTACCCTTAAACTACCTCAAAAGGAATCATATTAGAATCTATATGGAATGAAGTGTTGTACCACTATTTAGTTAACGATAACCATTTAGCCCATTGTGTTGGGTTCTCAAAGATAAAACAAATAAGGTAGATCCCCAAGCATTTATTGATAATATTAATTTTCTCATCATTCTATAGATGGTAGGCCAAGATCATTCACAATTGCATTCTTTACAACTTAAATAATTCTTGCCAAAATTGACTTGTGAATATGAGGTCACGATCAGACATAATGAATTTTGGATTACCATGGAGTTTAAAAATAGAGTCCATGAATATTTGTTCAAAAATGGAGGCATGGTAAGGGTGGGCAAGAGAACATAAATGGGTATAATTCAAGATACTATCCACCACCATAAGAATGACCAATTTCCCCCTATATTTAGGAATTCCTTTGATAAAATCCATGGAGATATCAATTCATACATTTTCCAAGATTGTTAATGGTTATAGAGTGTCTAGAGTACCAACTGTTTCTACCTTCATTTGTTGGTATAGCTCATATTATACTACAAAAGTCTAGATATCCTTTTTTATTACCTCCCAATAGAAAGATCATTTAGCTTGCTCATATGTCTTCAAAAATCTAGAATGACCTATAGTGGGTGAAGCATGCACTTCTCTCATGATGTCCTCATGAAGCAATGAGTTTTTAGGAACTACAAGGTAATATTGGTATCTCAACAATTGTCCATCTCATGAGTACCCTATGTGATAATTTAGATCCTTTTGAATTTGTTCCTTCATGGATATAATGATGGGTCCTTGGAGACATCTTCTTATAGTTGGAAGACCTAATGAGGAAATGGGGATGAAAGGGTACACAATGTCACCTGATCCTCAAAATTATGTGAGAGGGCATTTGCCACAATATTTTCCTTCCCCTTCTTATAAACAATTTCATAATCATACCCCAATAATTTTGAGACCCATTTTTGTTGTGTTGGAGTAGATACTCTTTGTTCCAAAAAGTATTTCAAACTTTGATGGTCTGTTTTGATGGAGAAATGCCTCCCAATGAGATATGGTCACCAAAAATTGATATCATGGAGGATGGTCATCATTTCCTTTTCATAAGTAGACTTTCCAAAAATCTTCTATGATAATGCCTTACTAGTGAAAGCTATTGGTATCTTTAATTGCATTAACATAACACCAATGCCATGGTATAAGACATCACTTTCAATTATAAAGGGTTTAAAAAATTATAAGTAGCTAACACTAGTGTTGAAGTCATGGCTTCATTGAGATCTACAAAAGATTTTTTTATGGGAGTTGACCACATAAAAGAGTTATTTTTTAACATGGCATTAAGTGGAGTTGTTATCTTTCCATAACCTTTATAAAAATAATTGGTACTAACTAGTGAGACCAAAAATATTCAAAGTGCTTTGAGATTTTTTGGCTTAGGATAATTTTGTATAGCTTAAATTTTCTTTAGGTCAACCTTAACTCCATACTATGAAACAATATGCCCCAAATATTCTACCTTCTACATTTTGAAAGCACATTTAGATCATTTGAAAAATAATTGATGGTCCTATAATAGTTGTAAAGTTTAATCCAAATTGTAGGTGCTTGGCCCAAGTGTGACTGTAGATGATAATATCATAAAAGAAGACCAAAGTAAATTTACAAAGAAATTTGTGGAAGACATTACTCATGAGGCTTTGAAATGTTGAAGGTGTATTAGTTAGTCCAAATGGCATGACCAAAACTTTTTAATGACCCTCATGATTTTGGAATGTTGTTTTTGGAATGTCTTCCTCCTTGAGCCTTATCTAATGATAGCAAGAGTGAAGATCCAACTTGGAGAAAAAATTTGTGTCATGCAACTCATCCAACAACTCATTGATAATAGGGATAGAAAAATTGTCCTTAATGGTGAGCTTATTGAGATCAAAAAATTCTATACACAGCTACCTTGATCCATATTTCTTTTTGACCAATAGTACTAATGAAGAATAAGGATTGTTACTAACTTGAATTACCCCTATTTTTAGTATCTCTTGAACCAACTTCTAAAATTTTGACTTCAACACATAGGGGTATCTATAGGATATGATGTTAGGTAACAAGCTACCTAGTACTAGCTATATGACAGGATCATGGGAACCACATGGAGGTAATATTGTTGGTTTTATAAAAGTTGTATTATGTTTAGTTAAAATTAGCTGTAAATCTTCTTAGAATTCATCTATTCTGAATTCTAGGATTGAATTATAAACAATTCGGCTACTACCCCATGTGAATATTTTTAAAATAAAATTTCCATCCAACTTGAACTGATAACATGCAAAAATCCTGCCTATGAACCATGAAGAGTGTGTGACCTTCCATTTTGAGAGAATTGCATCCATAGTTTACAAAATTTTGAGGCTATTGTCTCCGAAGTACAAAGCCATTGTGCTTCCAACACAACATCACATCCTCTAAGTGGAAGTGCAAACATATCAATTTTTAGTTTATAGTCCCTATCTTCAGTGTAACATTTTGATATTTACCCCTATAAGATAATGCTCCTCCATTTGCCACCATGATTTCAAAAGAGTTGCAAGCATGTATGTAATAGTTCTTGCTTAGCTACTCGAGGATCAATTAAATTATGTGTATTTCCTAAATCAATAATAATTATAATTCTTTGCCCTTTGAAGAATACTACTACCTTCATAGTTTAAGGGGTTGAGATTACACAAGTGCAAGAATAAAAATATTTGGTTCTGGTTCTTCCTATGATTCACCCTCATCTTGAGGCTCTTCCTCCTATCATTCTACTTCTTCGTCAAGTATTTCATTCACTGTTGAGTCATTCACATCCAACAAAAATAATTTTTGTTGTACATTTTTATGCCTTATCAAATATGAAATACTAATATTATTATAGGGCCTCAAACTCAAAGTTAAAAGATGCCATGTTGATCATAAATATTAGTGTTAACTTTTGATTAGTATATGATATAGGATGTGAAACCACAAGATGTAAAATAAACAATCTAAGATTACTGTATGATAATGACACTATAAATTTATAGGAAAATAAAGAGATAAAATTTTGCAATAACTCAAAAATATGCCATTCTTGAAAACTCATGAAAATAGTGCAATATAAAATAATGAAGGACATGAACACTCCATAAACTGTTTTAAGGAAGTATATTTTACTAGACTACCAATCTATACTATGCACTCTCTATATTCTCTACACCCTATTTCACCCACTATAAGGCCTATATATAGGAAGACAAGTTCCTTGGCCCTTACTCTAGCTTTGAAACATGTACATGTGGACTACATGTACATGTGGACTACATGTACATTTACATCATAGCATATTGACACTTGTGCATTTATTACAATACTTGAAGTAACTACCTAATTTTACTCTAAAGTAAACTCCTACTCTAGTAATGTACCCAAGGTGGTACATTAGCATGTACCCAATAATGTAATATACTCTAACATCCCCCTGTATTACATTATTTGGGTATTGAATACTTTAGTCTTCAATATGGATCTTCATATTGGTTCTAGAATTTGAGCTCTTCTCTCTTGCTTCCTTCATTGTCTTCTTTGTCTAAATTTGGATGAGTATCTTCATATTGTTCAGTTTTTCTTCTTCTTCTTCTGCTTCCATCTTCATGTTGTCTCTTCTTGTCTTTTTCATTTCACTAGTTTTTATTGTTTCAAAGTATTTGGAAGAGTCTTTGATCTTGTAGTCTTCTAGATATCCTTGATGTACTAGTGATCTTACAATATTGCAAGTCATATGTGGATCAAAATTGCTTCCTTTTCTGTTTGTTGATTTTTTGTATGGCCTATTTCTTTGATATTCAAAAAATTCAAGCTTGAACTCATTGTTAATGGATGATTCTAAAATAAGAAATTGGAAGAAAAAATCTAATATGAATATTAGTTTCTCCTCAAATATTTTATAGTACTTGTCTTTGTAGTAACAAGATTAAGATGAATGATATTTTCCTCCACAATATTTATAGGGATGGAAACTCCAACAGTTTACCTTCTCATGACCAAATTGGCTACAATAGGAGCATAGTAAAAGCATATCAACTCTTTTATTTTCTATTTTAGGAATATCATGTTTATCTATTTTCTTGATGAAATAGTTAAACCATGTGTGTACAATTGAAGCTATTCCATCTTTACTTCTTTCATAAATTTGTATGAGATATTTTTCATCAATATTATTTTCTACCTTTTGAATATGATCTTCAATATCTTCATTAGTATAATTATCATCAAATCCCTTTAATATCTCACTAGAATATTTTTTTGAAGAATCTACTTTCACCAAACTATTATTTTGTGGGTTTTTAGAAATCTTTTCAGTCTTACTGATTCTTATTTATCATTTGCATCTTCCTTATTATCCATTGAATTCTCTAAATCATCAATCATGCTTTTAATCCATATTGATATTTTCCTTGCTCCTTTTATAATTACATTATTTAATGTGTTCTTTGGAGTAGACATCCTTATAACTCCTTAGTGTTATAAATATATTGAGAATAGTTCTAATAGAATATTTTAAGTAGTCTACCTTATGACTCCCTAGTTTAGAGTATGCTATAATCTTGATAAAGTTCTTGGCTACTATTAGTTCACTTTTTGAGTTGATTTTGTAATGTTTTGAGAATGATAATAAGCAAATCCTATTTCACCTTATTTCCCCTATTGAACTATGCACTTTTCAATTTGATGGAGTTTTCTATGGTTGAATTTTTTTCAATTGACTATGAGATAAGTATAAGCAGTAAATTCTAACTTTTTTAAAGCAAGCAATAATTTTGCTTCTCTATCCTTCAATTTCTAATGGTTCAATTTTCTAACCTATGTGTTGTCCTTTTTCTTACTTGCACTCATTGTAACAACGTTATCTTATGTAGATTTTCTTGAACCAATGCAGGTTTGTTCCTTGTGCACTATGTAGGCAGTAAATCTGGTTACATTGGCATTGTAATGGGTGTCTTTAGACACCTCAAATAGAAGGATATTGAGCCTTTATATGGATCAATATTTTGATATCAAAGCTCCTTATTTATATTGTGTAAAACACCCAATTTAATGGCTAAAATATGGGTTGTAGTCTCCTTTCTAGTGCACCTTTGTCTTTATGATGTGGCCCCTTGTAGACTGTAATAGGATCGTTGTAGTAGTGTCCTTAGACACTCTATATTTTACACTTTATTTTCTATGTAGATTAGGGTACAATTATATAGATATATCTACCCAATACTTGAAACTTTTATGGTCTCTTTTGAATCTTTCTCGCTTCTTTGATAAGGCAGTTCTCTCTCTAGACACTTTACTCTTACCCTATTTTGTACACTAAAAATTTCTTCTTTGATAGACTTTTAATGCACTTTAACTAACTTAAGGGTAACCAATATAATGCACTAATAATGACTTCAATTTAATACACTAAAATATCTATAAATTTATCTTAAGAGTAATGTCTTCTTTAATTTAACTGGATAATAGGAAGATGATATTTTTATTTCTTTCAAAATATATCTAACTCCTATTTTAATATGTAGGTATTAACCTTAGAAGAAACTATCTTCTACACTCCCTTGAAGACTTTAATATGCAACTTTCTCCTTGAAAATTTTAAACTCTAATTTGGTGCTTAATGAATCTTAATAATGAAACAAAATTTGCTTACCTTAATATGATGCTTAACGAATATTAATAATGAACGAATCTTAAAAAAAAATTTGCACCAAAGTTTCTTACCTTAATGAACTTTGTAGATGAAGGATTGCAAGGTGATTATATTCACCTTATTTCTACCCTTTTTGGATGAAATTATACCTCTTATTGACTGTCTAAAATAGCTCTCTAGCTCACCAATTCGTAACCTTGTAACTCCTCTAACTTGCTACCCGATACTGTAGATTGGTGGTTCCAATTCTCCTTCAAGATGTATCTTGGAAATCTGAAAATTAGCAGCTATTCATGTTGTCCTAATTTCTGCCCTTTTGTAGTCAATTATTTCATTGAAATTCTATCCTGGTAGGGAACTCCTCCAAATTTTAGCTAATATTTTCCTTCAATAACCCTTCAGTTTTTCTATTGTAGAAACCAAGAGATATCCTTTCTTTGAATGAGCCTTCTAGCCTTCAAAGGTAATATCCAAATATCTTAGATTTGGTAGCTCCTTCTATCTCCTTTCTCATTCTTCCTCCTTATAAAAATTTGACTTTAATCTAGGTCTTCTTCTCAATAATTTGAAAGTCTTGAGGTCTTCACCAATCTCCTAAAAAATTTAGCAAGCTTTTAGTGAAATCTATCTCCATTTTCGGTTTGTTTTCAGATGGTGATAATTGTCCCAAAAAATTCCTTTATTAGAAACTTCTTCTTGGTGGTAAATTTATCCAATGAGTTCTCCTAGTAACTCCCTCAATGGCCTTATTCAAATCTCCTTCAATGAGGCTCTCCAAGCCTTCTCTTTTTTTATCATTAAGACCTCTTCTCTAGGGTCTTCACTCTTGCAACTTATTTGGTCTTTATCAATGAGATATTTCTTTTCAACCTTCTACTATGGAAGTGTTGCAATGAGATCTCCCTTATATATTTGAAATATGCTAAGAGGACCTTTGCTAGTCCTTCTCTATCTTCAAGCTTCTAAATATAGAAGTTCTTCAATGGGACCTCTTGTAGATCTCTTAAACTTCTCAGACTAATTTCTTATACTCCTTCAAGGTGAAGTCTTAAATCTTCAATGGAGATCACCAACCTCCAATATTCATCGAGATTCTTCTTCTTGAGTCTCTTCTTCCTTGAATATACAATAAGGCTCCTATGACCTTTTATTCACTTCTACAATCTATAGGTCTATAATCTCTAGCAATGAGATCTTTTATTCAGACCTCCAAATTTTCAATCTTCCATTTGTTGCTTCTGGTATTGGATTGAATCTAAAAAAGATATTCTTCCTAGCTCTTTTGTAGAAATCTTCCTAACTTTCTTTGAATATTATTTTCCTACAACAAAATATTAGTACTGTAATCAAAGAAATTCTAAATCTATATATGAAAAATCTTAACAAGTTGATTTGTTAATCTAGTGGAATTAATATTGAGTCCTAGTCTCCACAAGTTTTTTTGCAACCTTGTGGAAAGTCTCTAGCCAAATGCAATCTCAAAAATTTTGAAAAGGAGAGTTTTGGATTTCTCTTAATCTCACTTATGACTCTCCCTATTTCCTATAGATCTACTATGTTCTTTGATACCATTGTTAGCTTTTGATGAGTATATTATATAGGAAATACAACCACAAGATGTAAAATAATAAATCTAAGATTAAAGTATGATAATGACACTATAATATGTAGAAAAATAAAGAGAAACTTTTTAAATAACTCAAAAATATGCCATTAATGAAAGCTCATGAAAATAGTACAATACAGAATAATGGAGGACATGAACACTCCATAAACTGTTCTAAGGAACTACATTGTACTACTCCAAAGAAATTATGGAGTTTGAATAATTGATCCACTTGACACAATTGACCATCAAGGTCCTTTCCATTAAACTTGGTAGAGTCTAATTTGGGCATTTTAAATGTGGTATTAGTTTCAAAAAGAGCATGATGGGTTTCTTCATCTCTATTTCTTGAACTACCACCTAGTACTTTAGTGTTAATATCTTGGTATAATTTTGGGGCTCCCTTTAAATGCTCTTCAACCTCAAGGAAATTTTCCTCAATCCATATTTTAACTTTAATCTATTCACATTTCATGGCCTGCATGTGATATTTCATATGTATAACTTCTTTTTCAACGTGTGCCATTTGGTTTTGTAGGTTATTAAGTGTTTTATTTATTTGTTCCATGAATTAGTTTTATTCCATCTCCCTCATTGCACTTCTTAGTCCCTCTAGCCATATACTAGTGATTGGACCACCCTAACTAACTTACTAAAAATAAAAATATTGTTTTTAGGGGTTACAAATTTTAGTAATGGTCCATAAAAAGTTTTTGGGTGCTATATATTAAGATAATCAGTTTGAAAAGATAAACACAATGGAACAAATTTCAAGATTATATTTTTTTGGCAACTGAGGCTTTTTTTTTGTTAGGTGCTATTTTTTTTCCTCCTAAATATTTTCTTCACCTAGAAAAATGACTTTCTTCTTTGGTCCTTGACAACTATCATATCAGTTACTAATAAATCTATTATCCACAACTACCTTGCCAAACTATCTTTTCTATCACTATCATTGCCCTATCTGACACTATTATTGACTGTTATTGACGACTATCTTAAAAGATTGTTTTTTGACTATTACTAACAATAGCCTTGTCTGATACTATTTCTATCTATCATAAATAACTACCTTAACATTGCCCTACTTGAATCTTTTCTTAACTGTTATTAATCCCTAGTTTCTTCTTTAGCCAAGAATATTTTTTAGTATGGCCAAAATCATAATAAGTTTAGTCTTTTTAGTATGTTAAAATATATGATTAGAGTTTTAGAGGTGTAACATATGACTATAATAGGGTAACACTAGGATAATACTGCACACGATCCATAGCCCTCTATTAAACCATAATGATGAATGATAATGCTCAAACCAATATTTTAGGCCACTACTTAAGGGTTCCACACATTTCCTTGAGCACACTACCCGCCTCTTTGATAGTACAAAAAGGTAATCTTCCCAAGTGCTATGCTCGGTGTGCTATGGATAGATACATTATTGAAAATCTTCCTTGGGCTAAAGGTCTCTCCTAAACCTAAGGGGTCTCCTAATATTCCTAAAGATACATGGGAGATCAAGTCCATATATGGGTGTTGTTTGAATCCTAGGTATTGGAGTTTGATCACCCTTCACTTCACTAAAATATTTATGGAAAATCTAGCTTAGCCAATAATGACAACTCCTTTATGATATTTTAAAAGCCATGACACGGGGTTTCTAACCTATTAAACTAAAATAAAGGAAAAAATAACCCATAATTTTTCCTTTTTCTTTATAGGATAACAAGCAAGAAAATAAAAATAAGGAAAATTTCTATCTAACAAGTCAAAATATTAGGACATGGACTATTTACATTGTAGTATGATGCAACCTTAAAAATAACTTTGATACCACTTGTTATGAACCTTGTAGTAAAATAAAATCAAATCCATAGAGTATTGCAATAATAATAGAAAATGAGCTTGAAATAAACAATATTGCAAGATAAAATGGAAGTATAACAGATTATATTACAAAAACCAAGAACACATTATAAAATTATAGGCATATTTGAGGGAGCAACCTCCTTGGAAGCAAAACTTCTATAAAAAAATGAGAGTCCTTTAGCTATGCCCCCTTACCTTTTTAAATACTATTTGTAACCCTAACTATAAAGCTAAAGGGCCAGCTTCACATGCAAGTGGCCACCTAAGATAGAATATTCTACCAAACAAGCAGGTACATTAGTTATAATGATTAGATTAAATGACCTCACTTGTCTAGGCATCTCAAGTGCCACATACATAGTACAAAATATTACATAATATTATTAATATGGGTCCCCAAATTAGAAAATGGATCATTACATAGTAATGTTAAGATGGGTTGCTAGTCTCTTTTGTAGAAAAGAGGAAAAGCATAAAATTTGGGGTTGTAAATGTATATGCATAAACTATAGTTACTCCCTAATGAAAGTGTTGAAAGGATGTCATTTTATATAAAATTTAATGATGATTTACAATTATAATCTATGGATTCTTGAGGGACTTCATCATAGTTCTATTTCCTTCAAAAAATAATGGTGGTACTCTTAAAATATCTAAATCAATGGAGGAGTTTTCTTTATTTGTTAATTTGAATGACCTTTTAATATACATGGGATAACAAACACATTGGAAAAACTCATATATAAAATAGATTAGTTAGATTTTTTTTTCATATGAAACATGGTTATAAACATAGTATACTATATTTTTAGACATTTTAATTCAAGTAGGATCAAATCACAAACCCATTCTCTTGAAATATGATTTACTCAAAAATGATCATTCAAATCTATTTCAATTTTAGTCTATGAGGCTCCAAGATCCTAATTTCTTCTTGATGGTTATCTTATGATGGGATGAAGCAAGGTTTGAAGTATCATATATGTATAGGTTTGTTTAAAATATGAAATATCTAAAGAGGTAAATAAAAATTTGGAATGAAAAATCATTTGGTAATCCATTTAATTCAAAAGAAGAAATTAAATTCAAGCTCAATAATTTACAAGAGAGTAGAATTCAATGGAATGGACCAAGATACTTATGTGCAAGAAAAATAGTTATTTTTTTATTATCATAATGTATTGAAAAAGGAAGACTCATATTGATCCTATAATTTTAGGAAGAGATGGCTTAAGGAAGAGGGAAAAATGCCAAAATTATAAATGATACATCTCAAATATATATTTTGTAGACACCAAAACCTAGCCACTTGTTGTCCATATTGATTTTCCTACCATTTCTGCCCATTATTCATATATATTTATGTATATTTATTTTATATATATTTAAATATTAATATTTTATATATTATATTATATATATATATATATATATATATATTTATAAATATATATTTATATAAGTGAATTAATCCCATCCATCCAATTTCACTTAATCCTATCCATCCAACCATGTCAATCCATACCACACCCTAGATTTAATATCCACCCTCCGATATACTTTTATCTCAGCCACATGATTAGTATCATTGAAACCCTAGCATGCCCTAGGTTGGATTATTAATAGTATCCATTTTGATATCTCAACCCCTAAATCCTAAGAATTTTTCCTAAGCAATTCATGTCCTAAGTCCTTAGTCATTCATCCTTTTTTTCCTTAGAGCATCTAAGTACTCTCGCATTCCATCCTCACTGGCCACAACCCTCACATCCATCACCACCTCCCTTGCTCAGCCAAATTTGCTTCTACAAACTTCCCCCTCAGGTACCAAATGCCCTCAAAAACTTTCTATCACTGCCAAGCACCTCTAGTGCTTATCCCTCCACTGCTAAGTGTCTCTGGGTGCCCTTCACCATTCCCAAGCACCCATGAGCATTTCATATAGTCAATGAACACCCACAAACATTTTATGCTAGAATTCTAAAGTCATCATAGCCTTTGGGTGATGCTAGGGCATCATCACACCAATCCATTGCAATAGATTTCATCAGATCAAATAATAGTCGATAAGTAAGGTAAATATTTGTATTTTTATTTCATTCTATGCACTTTCAATTTTGTTCATGTTATTTACATCATATAGCTAGGATTTTGTATTGATTATAGAGGGCATCACATTGTTGAGCCCTCACAATTGCTACTAACCCATTTGTTGTTTTATTATGTGTAGATATGGAAGTGTTACATTAGCATTGGATAGTTTCTTAAGCTGGAGTGGCTCGACATTAGATAACTAGAAGCCCACTTACTTCTGTTGGGATCGGAGACGTGTTTTGAGATACCACCATCATTATTTTCTAGGGTTTCATAGAACCCTAGCTATTGTAAAATATGTATCAAAAAATTCAAGGATTCTTATTATAACAATGGAGTTTTGAGGCTCCCCTCATTAATATAAAATCATTCATTGTGCAATATTATCTTGTTGAGTTCTATTTATATCTTGTTATTTGATGTTGCATTTTTTTCAACACAGATTTATCTTCCATTTAAATTAAAAATAATTCAACTTTATATAGAAGAAGTATTGAAGAAGAAAAATATATTAGGAATGAATCAATTAATTATATGAAATATATTTCGACAAAGATAAGTTTTTGTAAAATATTCCATCAATTATAACACAAGAGTAGAATGAAGTCTTTATGAGGAAAATCTCCCTAATAAGGCAACTACACTTGATGGATTTCCTACAATTTTCTTTTAATTTTTTGGTATTTGTTGAAGAGTGACATGTTTATTATGGTTGAAAAGGCTATGAAAAATAAATTTATGATAAATAATATCAACTAAAATATTATTGCATTGGTTTCCAAGAAATATAATAAAATGTTTTGATATTTTTTTTTATCTAGTAAGCCTTAAATAAAATGCCTTATAAGATACTTTCAAAAATAATGAAAAATAAATTGAAAATAATTCTAGATTGTGTTATCTCAAAGGAACAAGGTGGTTATGTTTGTGGTAAAATTTTTTGATGGCGTAATCATTGCAAAAAGGACCATGCATTTTCTTTATTTTGTAAAAGAACTTGGTATGCTTGTGAAATTAGATATGAACAAATCATATGATAGGATTTTATAGAATTTTCTACATGACATTCTAAAAAAAAAATGGTTTTGATCAAGGTTGTTGTGAATGGATTAGATGTTGTTATAACACTCTAGAATATTATATTTTTATTAATGAATCCACTACTAGATAATTTGAATCATCATGTGGAGTCAGTTAGGGTGACCCACTATCTCCTTATGTATTTATCATTCTTATTGAGGTATTGGAGATATATTTCCTAAAGGAAAACATGGAAGGAAAAATCAAAGATGAATACACTGGAACAAATGGTCCTTTTGAATTCATATTCAATTTGTTGATGATACTTTTACTTTTAATCCCTTAGTTAAAAAGACCATGGATTTTAACATAATTCTATCATATTAAGTAAGGACTGCTAGACAATTGGTTAATACTACAAAATCTAGGATCTTTTTTATTAACACTACCCTAGATTTATAATAGATTGTTATGGAGATTTTAGGGTTTATATTTGGAATTTCCATCAACATATATGGGTATTCCTTTGTTTGATAAAGGAAAAAAATTATCTAGGGATCAATTTTGGATAGAATGGAATTTTTTTGGAAGGTTGAAAAGGTAAGTTATCAACAATGAATGGAAGGCCACAACTTATAAAAATTACATGCAATATAATTTGGAATTCAAACATTATTTTAGGAATAAATAGAATAAATCCATTCACTCAAATCTTATATAGAAAGTGGAAAAAGGATGAAAGAGAGAAATATATAGTGGGCACCCATAGGCACCATAAAAAATCTCTATAATATCCATAGATAAGAATCACAACATTGCGATATGATGAATGGAGTGCTAGGGGTATTTATAGCAATACCAAAACTCAAAGTACATAAACTAGTTTAATCTAAGCTAACATAACAAGAGAGATTTAGGTTTATTACAAGTTATATGGTGGGTTTAACCATAATAGGGTTAATTGTGGTCCATAGGGATTACAAAATTAAATAATACAATAAAAAAAATGCCTTTGTACAATGATTTCCTATAGGTCTATACATTATTACATCATATAATGTTAGCCTTAACAATAAGCCACATTACATTTTTAACACCCCCTCAAAATTTGAACCAAGGGGCCAAGAAGATAATACATTAGTGATAATAATATATTCCTCACATAATGGATGCTCTAACAAACCTCCATATTTGAATAAGTACTAGATAAACCCCTTCATCATTTGTAAATATAGTAAAATACCTCTACACAATAATCTCCTTAGGCTAGACTGTAATCACCACTACCAATATTATATACTTCTACACATATCAAAACAAAACCTCCACTATAAATTTTTATGATGAAAAGTAAAGAGTACTCCCTTTAGAAGATGCTTTAATCTTCTATAGTTGTATAAGGCAAGGAATGAAACCATAACTTTCCCTTTTATAATAAACATCACCTTGTTTGGAAACTTCAACTTGCACTTGGGCCACCTGATTTCCATTATCAAAAGAGACTTTTCATGAACTTGTTAATAAGAAGAGACATTATAAAATTCTAGGATCACCTGGACAAAAAATAGAAGAAATAAGAGATAATGAAGGGTTGGATATTAATATATAATATGAATCAATATCCCAAAGGAAGAGGAAGGATTAACTACAATATATTTTGAACCCCTTTTTTGTATGCCTCCAAAAGACTCAATAACTACTGTAAATATCACAAGTCTAATTGTATCTCATATAAACATAGACCAAATATTCTAATTGCATAACATATTATAAATTTACCTCTTTGAATGAGGGCAATAGGTCTTCAATATAACCACACAATGAGATGCCTCTCCATTTGTAGTAAGTCCTTGAATAAATACCACCAATGCAAACATCTCAAAAATCATGTGATTTGAAAAATATCAATATGCTTTTGTATGTAAAAGTCATGACCTCTAGAAGTTTACCCTTCAAAATAGCCCTAAAGTAACATTTTTGAAAAAATGTTTCCAATTTTTTTGCAAGAAAAATAAATAAGTATATTCTCTTGCTTCTTATATTAAAATGTAGAAATTTATTATGCCATGCCCTTCTATCTTGTTGCCACTATCAGTTCTCGAGTCCAAAGGTGTTCCCTCTTTGTGAAGAAGGACATCATGATCCATAATAGTAAAGAGCTATAACTATTTAAATGGATATGGTGCACAAGATTATACCATAGAAAGTGGGTACGTCTCCTTTTCCTTATTCTAGCCAAGACACAAAATCTCCCAAGTGGACCAAAAATATCACAATTATCCCTCTTTTGCAATGACATCAAGTCCTCTTTGTGAGGAAACTAAACTTGAATATTTGTGAAAAATTCAATACATCCTTATGAATTCAAAGCAACAATACTTCTTCTACTATAAGTGGTTTTTATCTACATAAAATAGGTCAAACATATTCCAATAATAGTGGTACATAACCTAGAGTAGGCATACATTTTCCAAAAAATTAAAATAATTGGAGAAAGAAAAATATTGGATGTCCCTTTGCCTCTTTTGCTAAGGGTGCTTATGAATCTATGAGAGGTAATTCATCCTAAAATTCAGAAGAAATATTAGAGGCTTCAAAAAAATGTAAACCAAGTGATGGAGATCCATACTTGATCTAATACCTAGTTAGATTTTACACCTATTTCCAAAAACAAACAAAAGCAATCCATCCACTCAAATTTTATACATAAAGTGTTAAAAAATATGAAAGAGGGGAAGATATAGTAGGCACCCATAGGAACCATAAATAGTCACTCTAGTATCTCTATATAAGAATCATAACACTCTCATACAATGAATGAAGTATTAAGGGTATTATACCAATATCAAAACCTCAATTACATAAACAAGTTTAACTTATGTTGACATAACAAGAGGGATTTAGGTTAGTTATAAGTTACAACGTGGGTTTAACCATAACAAGGTTAATTGTGGCCCATAGGGCTTACATAATTAAATAATACAATAAATTAAATACATTTGTACAATGATTACTAATAGGCCTATATAAGATTACATGATACAATACCAACCTTAACCATAAGTTATATTACATTTCCAACAATCTAGTCCTATATATATGATGTCATTTTTCAATATTGTTAATAGGCGTAACATCTAAATTTGATAAAATTTATAAATATTTAATTTGAAAAAGATATGAGGAAAAACTTAGCTTTTCTCTTTTTAAATGGGATAGGGATTGTTAAGGAAGGAATATTGGAGTAGCATCCCCATGAAATTTTAGACTTATGAGTTTTATAGCATGGGAAAAACTTGGTAGGGGATTATTACAATGTTAATGAAAGAGTTGGAAAAAATTATTACTTCAAAGCTCTATAGGTTATTGTTCAAGAAATTAACCTTACCTAGATGATTAACAACCTGAAGCTTTATCACAGATGGTTTGTAATTGATAAAAAAATATTAGATGGTCATTCAATGGAGAGGGTTCCATAATATTTTGGTCTAATACTTGGTTGAAGCTTTATTCTCTTATTTTGATAAAAATTGGAAACCACTAGCTTGAGCATGTTTCAAAGGTAAAAAAAATATTTTAATGTAAGCAACAACTATAGGTCATAGATTTCTATTAGAAAACCAGTTAAAAGGAAGAACCTTAAAAAACTAGTAGATGATCTTAAAAGGTTATTCAAGAGTTCTATTTGCCTATTTTTTTATAAAAGTATGGTTTGATTTATAATCAATCAAAATATGGTGAATACTTGATCAAGTTGGGACAAGGATTTAATCAAAATTTCTAATGTTTGGTCACTTGAGGCCCTATCTAAGGCCTTGAGATTCCTTTGGTTAGCAATCTAAAGTAAGATTTTTATGATTTATAATAATATTTTTAAAAATAAATATTAAAATCATTTTCTAACTTTAGAATTGTATTATTGTCTCTCTTACACAATATATATAGACATGGTGCTCATCATAGGAAGAATCAAATATAAAAAAATAAGAGGTGCTTGCTTCTTGGTAACATGATTTGAATATACATGAAAGGATCGTATATCATAATGGAGTTAACATAAATTAATTGATTTGATCTAGAAATACCCGTAAGTTGGATTTATCAAAATATGGTGGAGGTGGTCCTTTTCAAAATAATGAAGGAAAAATTATCCTCACTTAGAATCATATGGAGCTTAAAAAATAATTATTTATATGCCAAGGGTACTTCTTACATAGATAAAAATTGTATTTGGAAAAGTATGGAAATATATTTCAATTTGGATGGATTCACAAATTATTATTAATATTATCAAGAAAAATGGATGTGGGTATTGCATAAATAAATAATATTATTTGTGATATCCATCAACTATTGTTGGAAATTGAATACTAAAAATATTAACATATCTATGGAGAAGGAAAATGGGTAATAGATAATTTATCCAGTCACAACATTGATATTTTGGGGTTAATTTGGCAAGTCTCATAGCAGGTCATCACACCATAAAATGCTTTGGTAAGACTCAACTAACAAATTAATCTAGAGTCTAATTTGATAAGTTCCAATATTGAAGGTAGGTCTCCCTCTTCATGTGAAGGAGCTTTAATTTCCCAGGATCAACATGAGACAAGGAGAAGGGCAATTATTAATTTGATAAATGTCTAGAGTTTCAAAATAGGTAAACATTCCAAGGATAGGATCATATTCCAAGCTCCAAGTGTGTGGTATGCTCCTACAAGCACAGAGTCTACTGTAGGTGGAAATGAAAATGAGGAGGATGTTATAGGTGGAGATCATGTGAGTATAGAGCCTTTGTCCTTGAATTTGGATAAGGAGGTGGAGTTGATTTTGGAGGAAGTTGGTATTCTTAGGTTGCTTGGTAATAGAAGGCTTTTTTGTTATTCAACCATTTCTATTTTATTCAATAAACCTTTGTTGAATGTTGTTATGTGATAATGCAATTTTAGGCTTCCCTTGAATGACTTGAGTTCTTTCTTGGACCAATCACATATCACACATTAATAAAATTTTTATTTTAGGGAAGACAAATCCATGAGTCATCTTTCCATAAAGAGAAAGTTTTCTTGCTCATCCTATCATTTGCATAATCTAAACCTAAGGATCCAAAAAGGACAAATTGCAAAAAAAAAAAGAAACAAGAACAAAAAAAAGAAAAAAAGATATCCCCTAAAAGCTTCTCCTCTATCTCCTCAAGTATTTTAGGCGCCTCCATCGGGGCTATAGATGCTTGGATGGTAGTAAAGCTATGTCAAAAGATTATAGGGCTAACCTTAATAAAGGCTATAGATGCCTTTTTGGCACTGGAGTATGCCTTATGAGTGGTGATATATTTGTCACATTAGTGACATTATTTTGTATAGACCTTTGCATTCTTGTGGAAGAGCTAGCTTATAATGGCTTGAGTTACATTCGGTTAGTCCAAAATCACTCAATATGGAAAACAAACATCATTGCACACACTTTTTTTCATGATAGACTTAATCTTATTCAGGATGGTCTAGATTTCTATAGGATATTGATTGACTATTAGATAAGTTTTATTGTTAAAACTAGGGTGTTTGACTTTATTAATATTCTTCTAGGATCCAAAACCCCTTGGAAATATGAGCTAAATACATCGTGTCTAGCTTCAACCTACTAGCTATATTTTCAAGTCATTAGTTCAATGTTCATTTGCTTTGTTTCTTATGTTCAATATTCCTTGCCATTAAGTTACTTTCAATATCCTAATCGTCTACTCATGATCATTATTAGCATTAAAATCATCATGTTCATTACATGTTATTTTATATTATGTTATGTTAATATGTATTTGTGATTTTAGACTTTTCATTGATTAATTATATAATTTTTTATTGTGAAATTCAAATACACACATCCAAAATTTGATTAAACCAACACATATGAGTCGAAACCATGCATGTAAGTAGCAACATCATCATCAAACACATAAAAATATCAAATACATGTCATCTATCATGTCATATCTATCTAATCATATACATCCATCCATAATAAAAAACCAATTAAAACTCAAAATATCATAAAAAAATCTATAAAAAATAAAAAATAAAAATCAAAGACATCAAAAACCTAAAAAAATCACAAAATAAAAAAAAACTCTTCAAAATTTATAAATTAAATATGCACCACATAATCCTATATATCATATTTAACTCCTACATCAAATCATCCATCCATATCATCCTAGCATGATACCATAAAATTATCATAATGTCAAACATTGTTGCGTAGTGACCTTTGGTCAAGTACTTTGTTGTTGTGTTCCTCTTCTTCACTCATCAACTAATCATTTGAAGGGGTAGATATTACCCATCAATTATGCATTGAACATGATAAATATCAAATACTTGATCTTGGAATCACGTTTGTCCAAGAACTTTACCTAAGACTATCACAAGCCCTCCTCCAAAAAACAATTTTTTTTTTTCTCAATTCAAACTCTAATCCAATCAAATTTGGTATTCTTCATGCAAATTTTTGTATGGTTACTCATGCATTCACTATATTGATGTGTAAACTTAATACCACTTACAATTGATGCTTGTGTCATGAGGATACCTACCTATGGTTGATTAGCTTGCTAAATCAAGTGATCTCAATAATCTATCAAAGGCAAAGTTTCAAGAATATTCGTTCCTTCCACAATTTGGGCATCATACATTGTTCATGATTTAAGGTAATATTACATCTCCTACCTCAATAATTATTGTGATGCATGAAAATCTATGATCAGTAATGGTCAACCATGATAATTTATCACCAACTCATCCTTTTCATATTTAGCCACTCATCTAGTATCATGTGTTTTTGCCTACATTGTATTTTCACATATCATAGTACAAATATGGAAAAATGTAGACACCTAAAAATACCACTTTATCCCTTGTGTAGTGCTAACTATTATTTAATTCATAAAAACCTCTAAAATTTACTTAAGTTGCATTAGAACACTATTCATCCATTTTAGCTCCTTTTCCCCACTAAGCTCCCTCCTACACCTAGCCCCTGGTCACCATGTGATCACCCCTCTAACCTAGCCTAGGGCCACCTGACCGTAGTCCACCCTTTAACTCTAGCCTAGCTCCACCCCATCTTAGCCTACCCTACCCATTACTCTCGACATCCCTATGCTCATTCATTTTCTTAAACAACATGAAGACTTTCTCCACTCAATGCATTTATGACATGGATGAATTTACATCCACATGCCATAAAGAGGGTGAGGAATTTATTCACCCCCATGCATTTATGAGTCATGGTGCACCCATGCAAATTTAATGCATGTAGGTGGGTAGGTAACAAAAAATATGAAATCCCTTCTATGAATCCCACTAGAAATTTAAGAAGAACACAAAATGTAGGAAGTGAGAGCAAAGTAGGAAGACATAAATCAACTAAAGTTAGATGTAGATAAATAGCTAAGGATATAGCAAATGGAAAACAAAGCATTTAAGATTTTAGTGGAGGAAAATCCTCCACTTGAGGTAAGAAATGAAAATCATATCTTGGAGTGTAAGGGGTATGAATGCCTCTTTCAAACAGTGGGTAATTTAAAATCTTAGGACATAATTACCTAGACATTTTTCTTATAGAAGAGACTAATATTGAAAATAATAATATTTTAACGATTAAGAATAATATCTAGAAAAAGGTAAACTATGTAGCTAGAGCAATGAATGGAGCCTCAAGAGGCATTTAGATTTTATTGAAATTAGATTTTATTGATGAGAGTGTTGGATTTATTAATGGATTAACTCACAACACACTTCTTCTAGGATCAAGAGTGAATCAAAGTCAATGTAACTAACAATATCAACAATATCTCATAACAATGAACAACAATATCTCATAGAATATAATACAAATGAACACAATATACCAAGATTACATTAATAATACAACATAGTTACAATGAATGGAGCTTTACCTTCAATATATCCTTTTTCATGAATTTTCAATTCTCTAACTATTGCTCTCCTCTTTCATCCGAGAGATGCAACCTTTCATATTCCTCTAATAAAGACAAAGCTCTCAAATTTTCATATATCATGTGACTCTTCATACTCTCTTGACACTTTGCACTCTTTCTCATATTACCAAATACATTATATCTAATATTGCAAGGGTGCAAGAACCTTTAAGTTCTTGTGTGAATTTCATAAATAATTTAATATAAAATGGAATCACAGGCCACTCAAAAGGGGGCTCCTCTGTAATCACTTTGTCAAATTATAGGGGTATCCCTCTTTAAAATATTAAATACTAATTTATTATTCTTCTTGGATGCTTTCCTAAAAGATATCTACCCTAACTTTATATCTACCCTAGAGCCACGTTTGTAAGGATGTGACTATTCATATTATGATTTAGATAATAATTAATTAAATGAGTAATATTTAATAAATAAATAGCGTTAGGATATGGAATCCTAACATGCCATCCTTCTCAAAAAGAATCTTTGTCCTCAAAGCTAAGACTAAGGAAATTGTTGTTGAAATTGATGAAGCACTTTCCAAGTAGCATTTGCACAAGTTCTTGCACAAGTTTAATATCACTTTTCCATAGGTAAGGATATCTTGAAGGTTGAATAGTTAGTGGTGGATTTCCAGGAAGAATAGTAGGATCATGATGATGGTGGGAGGGAAATCCTTGGGGTTATTTAAATACTCTAGAGTGATGTGTCAAAAGTGATGGTAACTCTACCACATCTTCTTGTTGTTCCCTTGGAGATTGAATGGAAAATAAGTGTGCATTCACTTTTTTGCCTTTTCTTCAAATAGGTCTTTTCATGCCGTGAGAACTCACTATTTGTGAGTAATCTAAGGGTAGCCCATTTAGAGTGTATGTTTGGTCACAAACTATGAATTACATCCATAAGGTTGTAAAATCCTAGAGTATTACCCTGAGAGTTCACAACCATTGAGCCCCTAAAACAACATCACTTTCACTTAATGGAAGCACATATATGTCACTTTTCATGTGGTAGTTGCCTATGGTGAGCTTGATATTGTGACACTTCCCTTGATAGGTAATTTTTTCCCTAGTACCAATCACCACCTCAAAGCTATGGCAAGGTTGTATATAACAATTAGCCAGTTTCACAACGTAGGAGTCAATGAAATTATGAGTACTTTTTAAGTCAATGAGCACCATGATATTTTAGTGTTTGAAGGACCCTTGAACTTTCATAGTTTTTTGAGGAGGAAAAACTAGAAGAGCATTAAAGGAAATTTTGGGGATGTCTTCATTGCTATGATTTGGTGCTTCAGTCACTTCTTACACGTCTACCTCATCTTCTTCCTTTATGGATTGACAAGGATCAACTACATTCAATAAATATGTTTGTGTAGCGCATTTATGATTAGACCTAAATTGATCATCATAATTATAGCAGAGGTCTTTCACTTACCAATCATCGATTTTATTTGGGCTAAGTTACTTAATCATTAAAGGTTGGTTAGGTTTTGGAGCAGCATGCGAGATAAGTGATTGTTCAATAGCTTCTCCTGTTGATGTTGAGCATTGAATTTATCCTCGGCTAACAAAGCTAATCCAATGGTCTACATCAAGGTGTGGGGATTGAACATCTCCACATCCTCCTTAATTTCTTTCTTTAATCCACTGATGAAACAACTTATGAGAAATGATTCATCTAACCCTATGGTGTGATTGATGAGATCCTTGAACTGAGTTTGATATGCATGCACTAAAGTGATTTGATGTAGGTTGGTGAGATTAATCTGCAAAAGTAGGTTGGGGTCTTGATATATGCTTTCATCAACCATTTGCATAATTTTTGTTGAAAGTTATCACAAAAAATTGCTAAAAAATTATCGTTAAAAATTGCGTAAAAGTCATCGACAATTTTCTTGTAAAAATCGTCAACAAAAGTTGTTGAAAATTTATCGGTAAAATTTCACATAAAAATTCATCGAATTTGTTGTCAAAATTTTTTTGTAGAAAAATCATTGCAAAAACGTTATCAAAAATTTATTTTCAACGTTTTTTAAAAAATTATTGATGCAAAGTTGTCATCAAAATTTATTGCAAAATCATTGTCACAAAGTTTAATATTTCACGTCACCTGGTGGCTGAACGTAATTGTAAATGGAATTTTTTTGTTTTTTATCAACTATTTTTAACCTCTCAAACTTCCCCATACCTTTCCAAGGGCACAAGAAATCCAATTTTCAACTCAGGACAAGATATTAGGTGATATCAACACAGACTAACATGCAACACTAGGCGATATCAACACAGACTAACACACGATTCAATAGAAGGTTGGACGAATGACAGGTGATACAAGGATGGATGCTAATATGGACTATGATGCTGATAGAATTTGATAGGAATTGACATGGATGGACTAGACCTAGTACAACATATTGGTAGTGTGGATTTCGAGGATGAGAAACAACACAGACTAGTAGACACAAAGTTTAGGGACTGGTAGCATAGAGTTCAAGGATGGACCACAGGACCACAAGACACAAGGATGAGAGGAGGTGGACACACAAGAGGGTGAGGGTTGAATATGGCCACCAAAGGTGGCCACAACACACTTAGTGCACCATGAGGGTTTTAAACCTGAAAAACTCCTACTGCATCAATGATGTGGGACTAAGTCCCCAAAGAAGGTAAGAATTATTCGTGATCTTGATGTAGCGATGCAGGAGAAATTTTTTAACATTCATAATTATGATTTTAGGGTGTTAATAATTGGCTTCTCTGTATGTTAAATATACACTGGACGTGATTTTGGCTCTGTGTAACTAGCATACGTAAGCCGTATAGCCTCCCTATGCATTCAAACTTTGCTTCCCAAATGGTCCTCTAGGGTACACCACAGACCAGAGGTATGTGTGCTCTTAATTATAACATAACCACCATTTGTGAATTTAACTACACTGGATGATTTCTACTTGTCCCTTATGTTTGGAGAAAAAATGGAAAACAAGTCAGTTATTGGTGCTATGAAACAGACGATGAATAATTAGGATCCACGTTGAAGAATTTGTGATCTGGAAATTTAAAATTCAAGGTTTATTAAAAATATTTTGCGTTTATTCAAATGTTTTATATTACCAATGAGCATATTTATCTATCATGAACTAAAAATATTTTATGCTCTTCAAAGGTTTTATATTCCCGATGAGTGTATTTATCTGTCACGAATTCCTCTCTAATCATGTTGTTGATTGAAATTAGGAGATGGTATCTGTGTAGACTATTGAACGCATGAATATTCACACAATTAGAATTTAAACCGTTGAATTTGATTACACCGATGGTAGATGTAAACTTCTTCACCTATGCCAAATGAGAAAATCTTGGAGGCTTATGCTCACGAAGGATTTTTCAAAATCAGATGGATGTTGTCTAGATTTCGTCTCGTAGAAAACATTGTGCACTATAATTTTCTTCTGTGTTTTCTCCATGAAAATCTTGTGTTCATAAGGTGGGTTCCTGTATCTTATACCTATGCACATATATTTACAAATTGTCGAAACTAACGTATACCACCTTTATCTCAGTATTTATTTTATTTAATTGATATTTGTATTATTTTTGTCTACATTTTTTAAATCACATGGCTCCATCAGAACACGAGTACACTATGAGTACGTATTTTAGAGTACACTGAGAGTATATATTTTAGGAAGAACTATAAAGTTTATACGTTGTCAAAACTTTCCCACTGGTGTCCAGAATCAATCTCTGATACCAAATGCAAGAACCCTGAAGTTCTTGTGTGAATTCAATAAATAATTTAATATAAAATGGAATCATAGGTCATTCAAAAGGGGGCTCCCTTGTAATTTCTTTGCCAAATTATAGGGGGATCCATCATTAAAATATTAAATACTAATTTATTCTTCTTCTTGGATACTTTCCTAAAATATATCTACCCTAACTTTATATCTACCCTAGAGCCATGTTTGTAAGGATGTGACTATTCATATTATGATTTAGATAATAATTAATTAAATGAGTAATATTTAATAAATAAATAACGTTAGGATATGGAATCCTAACAAAGGGGACCAAATAATGTAATATCTCCAACACCCCCGTATTACATTATTTGGTAGGAAGGATTTTTACCTTTAATATTTGATTCTTCTTTCTCTTCAATCTTCAACTCTAACTCTGTTGTGGCTGGATAAATAATCTGTGTTTACCTCTAAATCAATCTAGCTATGTTACCTCTAGATCTCTATATTTGTGTCACTACCTTTGGGTCACTACCACTAGATCTACCTTTGTGTCATTGCCTCTTGGTATCTACCTCTGGGTCACTACCTTTGGATCACTACCTGTAGCTCACTGCCTCTGGAACTCTATCTCTAGGCCACCTCTAGCTAATAATTATCTTTGGATCATCCATTATAAAATCATCATATATGTAGGATCATCACTATAGATGCTATGTTCCAAGCTATGTTTGGGTCTTATTTTTCTCTCTGTTTGCTATGGGACCTCTTTCCATGGGTATCCTTAATCTATTTTTCAATTTCTTATAGAATACCTTCTATTCCAAATATATTATTGGAATAGGTAAAGTCAATCCATCGTATAATTTTCCTAAATTTATTCTTTGTCAAAATTTTTGAAACTTATTCTTCACTAGTTATTCTTCAACCTAGTGATATTGATCTTTATCTTCACTAGTTTTACTTCAGTTTAGTGGTAGTGCTTATCTTTTGAAAATTTTCAAGTTCTATGCAAACAAACTTTTATTATAGTTGGTTTCTTTTTGTATAAATCATACAATATTCCTTTCATTTTATTCCATTCATCTATGTTCATCCATCCACAATCCATTTTTTTTTTATTAAAAGGTAAAAAAATTATTCAAAAAAACTGATCAACTTATACAAATCCATTTTGATATCCTGCCTTTCTTGGCAAGGCTCAAAATGTAATTTTTTTGTTTTCTTTTATCTTTCGAGGATCTCTGAATCCCCTATTCTTTAAAATTTACCTCCTTCTTAAATCTATATGTCCTATTCCAAAAAATATTACTGAAGTCCTCTTTGTTTTTTATTTCTATTCCTGATAGCTTTCATGTTGCATTTGATTCCATAGTTGTGCCTAAATGTCTTGTTCTATATCTAACATCAGAGATTCTTCCTGTACTTTGGTCTGCACTATTTCTAATAACTTACTTAAAATAATCCCCTAGGTCCTCTCTTATGAACCAAATTCCTCTTTAATTTTTTTTTTGTTTCATTCCAACCATATTTGCCAGTAGATGAAGCCAATCCCTAAATTCCAAGTTGTGCTTAGTATTTTGGATTTGAAGGTGTTATGTGACCAATAGTCCCAAAAATTACTACCATTAGGAGTATACCATTATGTTTGTCTAAATATGGAGTACCATAAATTCCAGATTGTGTAAGCATAGGAGCGATAAAAAAAGGAGGTGGTTTATAGTTTCTACCTCTTGGAAGCACATTACACATCTACTAGGCCCAGTGAACCCCTTTTTCCTCATATTGTCCTGAGTCATAATGCTTTTGTGAGCAACATGCCATATAAAATAATTAACGTTCGGCCAACCTTTTGGTTGTCATATTTCTTTCCAGGGATGTTTTTGGGGTTGGTTCTTGCTACTTTGGTGAGCCTTTCGATAGTTTGATTTCACTATGTAAGTGCCTTGTTTCCCATATCCCCATGCTAGTTGGTCAGGTCCATATTTCCATAGCCATGTTATTTTTTCTAGGATTTCTTTCAATTCATGTTTTTTGGCTTCCCATTATTCACCTAACCACTAGTCCAAATTTTGCCATCTTCTTGAAGCTTCTAGTTGTTGGCTTGGGGGGATGAGATACTAAGATATAAGAGTTTGACCATGATTATGAAGAGTATCTCTGATGCCACTAAGATGGGGGTATTTTTTGATAATGGGGGTGAGTTCCCAAGAATCATCACTCAAACTAAATTTTCTCCCATAACCTACTTTCCAATGCAAGTCTTCCTTAATCAGTGAGACCCGTCTTTTGAGTGTTTTCCATATCTCTGATCCCACACCTATAACTGGAAACAATGGGACATCCTCCATTTCATGTGTAAGATAATATTTATCTTTTAGAACTTGACTCCATAATTGATTTAGGTTTGTGATCCACCACCATTATAACTTCCCTATTAGTGCTAGGTTGTTTGTTGATGCATTGTTGATTCCAAGACCTCCCTCTTCCTTTGGTTGATATAATTTCTCCCAGATTACCAAAGCATTTTTCTAATTTTCTTGTGTTCTTGACCATAATATTTTTCTCACTAGTTTATCTAAATCTTTGAGTATGCTCTTTGGGGATGCTAAAATAGAAAATTTGTAAACTGACATTGCTTGTAACACTGACTTCAAAAGTGTGACTCTGCCTCTAAAGCTTAACCATCTATGAGACCAGTGTGACAAATTTGAGAAAATTTTATCTTTTATGGATTTCCAATCTTTCATTTTTAGGATTTTTTCTGTTAAGGGAATTCCCAAGTAATCTAACGGACATGATGCCATTGATAACCTAAGAATTTTTGCTATCCGATCTCTGATTCTCTTATGTACATTAAAGAAGACAACTTTTGATTTTTTTTTCATTTAGAAGTTGGCCAGTGACTGCAATGTAGCAGTCTAATATTTCTCTTATACTAGTTGATAATTTTATTATTGCTTCCCCTCATAATCCTCTATCATCTACGAATTGTAGATGAGTGATAGCTATATATCTGTTTATTTAAATTCTTGTAATGTTGTTCTCTATTTTTTTCTTATGTATGAGTTTTCCTAGTCCTTCTACAATAATAATGAAAAAATATGGAGAGAGAGGATCTCCTTGTCTAATTTCTCTACTACCCTTGAAAAGTGGGGAGGGGGTTCCATTGATGAGCACTAAAAAGGAGACTGTGGATATGCATTCAAATATCTAGTTGATCCAATATTTTTGAAACCTAAATATTTGCAAAATTTGATCCAAAAATTCCTAACTCACTCTGTCATAGGCCTTGGATAGATCTAACTTCAGGAACATTCCTTTGTTATTTATTTGGACCATCTTATGTATAGTTTCTTGTGCTATTACAATCCCATATAATATTTGTTTGCCCTACATAAATCCCCCTTGTTCAGGAGATATAATATTTGGTAATATAGCTTTTAGTATGTTGGCTATTACCTTGGTGATGATCTTGTAGATCATATTGTAGAGGGTTATTGGTCTGTAATTGGTTAGATTATTCATATCTCCTCCCTTTGAAATCAAAGCTAGAAAAGTATGGTTGAGGTATTTGAGAATCCTAACACTGGATCTGTCTTCTTCTACTTATCTAGTTATATCTTCTACTATAATATCCCAAAAAGCTTTGTAGAATTCTATTGGTAATACATCAAGACCTGGGGACTTTCCTGATTGCATGGAGAAGATTGTTTCTTTCACCTCTTCTTCTTTGATCTCTTTCATAAGCTCCTCATTCTGATCTTGAGAGACTAATTTGGAAATACTTCCCAAGATTTCCTTATGGGATTGTTTTGACAGATGTGAATCTATAGTAAACAAAGTGGAGAAATACTCATTAGCTACTTTTTGCATACCTAAAGTGGTGGTTTCTAGGAGTCATACATTTGTTAAAGCATCAATCCAATTATAGTGTTTCCTAGCTGTGGTCGATTGGTGAAAGAACTTTGTATTCCTATATCCTTATTGAAGCCAAGTAATTCTAGATCTCTGCTTCCAATAGGTTTCTAGTTTCTTATCTAGCTCCTCTTCCTCCTGCATTAAGATCTTTTTATGGGAGAGTAATTCCTATGAAAGGGTTTTCAATAGAATTCTTTCTACAACTTCTTGCATTCTATCAACTAGCTCTGCTCTTTGTTTTGGAAAATATGATCTTTAGAATTTGCTCTAGTTTTTCAATTTATATTTGATATATTTCAATCTAGAGTGTAGCTGAAATTGTGCCTTTCCAAATGTTGGTTTCCCTTGTTGCCACCATTGTTGAACTAACTTTGGTAATTCCTGGTTTAGAAGCCAAAAGTTCTCAAATCTGAAGGGGTGGTTTTTGGACTAGGGTATTCTATTTGTGATATTTAGACGTATCGAGAAATGGTTGGAAGATAACAAGTTTATGATTTCTTAATGACAACTCCATAACTGGTGAATTTCTTCCTCTATAAATATTCTATCTAATCTTGATTTTATTGCTTGGTCTCCTTTCCTTTTATTGGTCCAAGTAGTACCACATCCTAGATGTGGAATACCAATAAAATTTAAATTATTAGCTTGGACAATCAAGTGTTTGTCCTTCTCACTGAGATGATTTAGGCCTCCCTCTTGGTCATTCACTGACATCTTGGTATTGAATTCTCCACCCACTAGGAAACTGTCTTCTGGGTAAGCTTATCTAATGACCTAGATTGACTTCCATTAGTTTTCTTGTTCTTACACTTCCTTCATCCCATAAAAGTTAATAATCATCCAGAATAAGTTTGATTCTCTATATCTCAATCTGGTCATCAATATCCCTCTAGCTGATGCTACTCCTACCTACTAAAAAGTATCTCTATTCCACAAAGTGGCCATTCCCTAGAGAAACCATGGGAATCTTGGTCCTCATAGTCTCCATTCCTCCAACATCTCTTGGATATTGTTTGCATTGCTTCTAGTGATGCTCTAGTTTCCTATAATAAAACCACATCTGGATGGTTATCTTATATCATACGTTTAACAACCAATTTTTTGGGGCAACCTTTTAATCCCTTTACATTCCATGTGTGTATAATAATTGGGAATCTATGTTGTAGAAGTTGGCTATGGGTTTAACCATGCTTGTCTCTCTCAATTATTCTCCTTGTATTTTTTCTTTATTTGTCTTTCTACCTACTCCTTGAGAGTTTTCATTTTTTAGCCTTTTTTCTAGTTGACTTATCCCAAGGGTTGGCTTTTCTCTATTTTTATTTGCTATTTCCATAATTACCTCATTAGATGTATGTGGCTCTTTATTATACAGTACTAGAGCTCCTTCTATATCTGGTTGTGGATGTTATTTATATTCTATCTATTGTTCTTTGGTTGATGCAAATTATACCTATATGGATTATCCTTCTTCTACCCCTATCATTACTTTTAGGTATTGTTGTTTTTTTGTATTTGTACGTTGTGTATGATGAACCTCTTATGCTATCATTTTCTCAATATTTTCTGTTTGATTTGAGTGTGGTAGTTCCTCTTCTTCCATTGGATCATCCAGCGTAAGGATATCATCTTTTTTGGATGGAGCTCTTCCTTATTGATATTGATTTGTATTTCCTCCCTTCTGCTGATTTCTTCCTCTTTCCTGGTCATTATTTTTTGTTCCTTTTCTCATAACCGTCTAAAATATTTCTTTATTTTCTTTTTATTGAGGTTGGTTTCCAGGGTTTGGATTCACTGGATGTGTCTCTCCTTTGGCTATTTTGGGGTAGCCTCTCACCAAATGTTCATATTCATGATATGCTATATATCTGAAAGGCACATATTCATAGTCTATTTGTTGTCTCCATATATTCCTTCTAACTTTGAGGTCAATTTCTATTGGCAATGGTTTTTCCAAGTCCATTTCCACACAAATTTTGGCATACACTGTTGATCCTCCTTTATCTAATTCTCTTGATATACCTATTTTCCAAAAATATTACCTATCAACTCAAAAATTTTCTCTTTCCAGTATTCTAAAGGAAGTGCAAATAATTTTAGCCAAATTGGAGCTACCAAGGGTTTAGTTCTAGGATCAAAAGTAGGTTGCCATGGTTACATGAATAGACCTGCAAGGCCTATGTTATACGGACCTCCATTGAAAGCTCTATTCTTGTCAAATATCATTGTGAATTCAACTACAAAGTATTCATTTGGTAATGTGAAGATATAAAATTTTCCTTGTGGTGCCTAATGCTTTTTGGCCCAAGAGTACAAGAACCTTGTAGAAGGTCAAAGTCCCATAAACTTACATATTAAGGTATACTTGTATTTATACACAATCTCATTTTCTATGAGTTCTACAATTTATAGCACTGGGATTGTTTCTATCTGAGGTAAACATCAATTTCTTTTGGATTGTTCAACTTCAGTCTCCTTTCTTTTACCCGTGACTTGTAGGATTTTTTGGACCTGTTCTCCTGTATCATCTCTCTTTCTGTTACTACCTCTGACCGCTTCTACAAGAATTATGTATTAGATCCCTTGGGACTATGATTCCTTCTCATAGAAGTCCCTTGTATGAAACCTCCTACCAAGGATTCTCCCATTTAATTCTCTCCCCTTGTAAACCCTAATTTTTCAATTTTAAGTGTTCTCTATTTTTTCAAGCTTTATATTAGGATTTTCTATTGTAACATTTAAAGTACACAAAACAAGGCAAAAACAAACTCTAATGCCAGATTAAAACTTTAGAAATGTGAGTTTTAGCAAAATACAGTAACAAACCATACCAAAAAAACAAGTCAATTTTCTTCCTTCTGCCACAATATGGCTTCGATCTCTAGTAGAAAACCCTTAGTTTCACCGATATTCTCCCTTATACCACAATACAACTTTTATCTCTAGCAAAAAACCCTCAGTTTCTTCTATGGTTCAGCTAGGATCTCACTTAACTTAAGATATTAATATTTATTCTAAATTGAATGATACCCTGACCATCCACAATCCACTTTTACTCAGTAGTATTTTTTTTCCTTTTGTAGATAAAATATTTGTGAATGATTATGTGCTCCAAAAATTTTACAACTATGAATATTCCAACATCTCTCTATATTATGTCCATATCTACCACAATGATTGCATCTATTTTCTGTTACAAAATTCCTTTGACCATTTTATCCTTTATTGCAATTGATTCTATTAGTTCCTGTCATAGATTTGATGTTACTATTTCTTGTTACAAATTTAGTTCCTTGCTCATTACTGCTAGTTTGAACTATATAACCAAGACCTTCACACTTTGGTCTTATTTTTTATACAATTAGCTTTGTATTCCTTTTTCATATTTTACTAATGAAATATGCAAAACATAAAACCCAAACAATTCTTGAACAAATGAAATACAAGGAAATATAAGATTGCACAATAGAATAATTTTCATTGATGGGGGGATCCTAGAAACTCCATTGTTTATAAGCTTGGATCCTTAAATACTTTTGATACAATATTACAAGGGGTTATGGTTCTCTAAAACTCTAAAAAGAAAAGTTGTGATGTCTTCAAGCACGTCTTGATCCCAACAGGGTTGAGTGGGCTTTGTGTTATCCAATGTTGGACCACTCTAGATGCTAATGTAGTGCTTCAGATATGCACACAATAACACAACAAAAATAGTTAGTAATACCTATAAGGGCTCCACAGTGTGAGGCCCTATATGAGCAATAATAAACCCTAACTAAGTGTTGTAAATAAAGTGAAAAGAAATAGAAGAATATGCATATGCATAAAATAATAAATAATTGATCTATTTTATTTACTGAACTATGATGTGAGACGTCTGATGTAGGTGGATGGTGCAGTGATGTCCTAGTGTCACCCGAAGACTAGGGGGTCTTCAAGAGTGATAGCGTAAAATGCCTATGGGAACTTGGTAGCTGCAGGAAATGCCCATGGGAACTTGGTGCTAGTAGGGAGGTGCCCAAAGGTGCTTGGTGTTGACAAAAAGCTCTCGAAGATTCCTGGCAGCTGATGGGGAATTTTGTAGAAGTAGATCGGATAGGGGCATGGGATGCGGTGATGGATATGGCAAGTGAGGGGAGCGAAATGTGATAAATGGAACGAGACTTAGGGCACAAAAGACTTGGTAAAAGACTTAAGATACTCATGAAACTCAGGGAACTTAGAAACTTAGAAAATCCAAGGGAACTTAGACACTTAGAAAATACAAGGATTGAACCATCAAAATGGCTCCTATTTATAATCTAGCCTAGGGTATGCTAGGATTTGAATGACACTAATCGTGTGGCTGATATTAAAGCACATCTAAGGGTAGATAATAAATCTGGAGTGTAGCATGGATTGATGTAAATGAATGGTCAGGATTAAATGGAATTGGATGACTGGGATTAATTCACTTAAATAAATATATATTTATTAAAAATATATTAAAATATAATATAAAATATTATTTTAATATATATAAAATAAATATACATAAATAAATGTGAATAATATTCAAAAATGATTTACTGGTGAGCAACTTATGAAGTGTGGTTTTCATGGTCCTTTTATATGTGAAATGTGTGAAGAGAATGTAGAAAATCTCAACCATCTTTTTATTGAGTGTATTTAGCCTCTGAGCTATGGAGGATAATGGCCACTTTACTTGGCTTACAGTGGTCCAATTTTTTTACTTTTGAATATCTTTGGAGGTATTGGCCTAATCAAGAGGGTGTTGATCATTTTATTATGCATTTAGTTTGAATGGGTTCTACCATTCTTCTTTGGAATATTTGGAATGAAAGGAACAACCAAATTTTTAATCAAGATAGGAAGGATATTCACTATATTTGGTAAAAGACCATAGCCGACTTAGTTGAATCAGTCCATCAACTCCTTAATCACCCCCAAAACTCCCACCAAAGATGGGATAAAGTGATGCAAATATTGAAGATTAAATCTTCTAAGGGTAACCAACTTAAAGGGAATGTGAGTATTAGTAATATGGATAGGACTAGAAATTGGCAACCTCCTCCTAAGGATTTTGGAAAATTCAATACTGATGGAGCCTCTAGAGGGAACCCTAGAAAAGCCAGTGTGGGAGGAATTGGTAGACTTTCAAATGGCTCCCTAGTTTTTACTTTTGCTGAGAATTTGGGTATTCTTTCAAATAACCTTGTTGAGGGGTATGGTATCCTTAGAGGCCTTCAGGAGGATACTAAGGTTGTATGGGAAAAGGTGTTAGTTGAGTCTGACTCTCAACTTATGATTAATCTCTTGAAGACTCCTTCTAAGAATCATAAGGTGGATTGGAGAATAAAAATAATTATTGAGAAGATTTAATTAATCCAGATGGGATTTTTGAAAGTTGATTACAATCATGTGGTCAAAGATCAAAACAAGAGTGCTTATGCTTTAGCTAATTGGGCTTTGGACAAATGTGATCTTACTTGTTATGGCCACCCTCCTATATGGTGGGCTTCTCAAATTAGGGAAGCTCTTCTTTCTATCATTTCTTTGGATGGCTCTAGTTCTGAAGGTACCTAGTTTCTTCTTGTTTTTTTTTCGTTTCTCTTTGGTTCATTTAGTTTTTTTAGTTCCCTAGCTCATTCTATTCTTTATTTTGTTTCCTCTGTTGATTCTTGCCTTAATAGTCTTATGGTCTAGATAGGTCATTGTTATGTTCAAATTTTGTTTTCTTTTTTCTTTTTTATTTTTTTGTTTTGTTTAGTTTTTTAAGGTGGGTGGGTTCTTTTGTTTTGTTTTGTTTTTGTGTTCTTTGTGTTGTTTTTTGTGTTTCATGTGTTTTTGTTGTTTTGTTTTTTTTTAATATTTTTTGTTTTTGTTCTTGTGTTTTTTTCGTTCTTGTTCTTGGGTTTATTTTGTTTGTGTTATTTCATGTTTTTATGTGTGAGTGTTTTCTATGTTTTTTGTTTTTGTTTATTATCTGTTGTTGGTTGTTTTTTATTTTTTTTTAGGTTTTTGTGTTTATTTTTTATGTTTTTTTTTTGGTTATGTCTTTGTAGTGTTCTGTTGTTTTTGTCTTGTTTGTGTTTTGTTATATGGTTCTTGTGTTTTTCTATGTGGTTTGTGTTGTGGTTTCTTTTATCTTATTGTGCGTGTTTGGTTGGGATTTTGTTTTGACACACTCAAGGAGCATGTTTTTTATTTTATTTTATTATTTTTGTTGTTATTTACTTATTTTTAAATTGGTTTTGTGTGTTTGTTTGCTCCTTATTATGTCAAAGGTGGTAGGCCAAGTCCGAGTCCTGAGTGTTTTGGCAGAGTGGATACCCCTACCTCCTTGGGTCTTACCCGAAAGTGGCATCCCTTTTGGGATGTTTTCCACAAATTAAAAAAAATATTCGAAAATGATGAGAAATAGGAATGGTGGACAAATTGGCTATGCTTTAGTGGTGGAAATGGTAGGAAATCATGAATGGAGGTTAAATGGATAGATTTTGGTGTCTATAGATACCCCTTTTCTAGTGACTGATGGGGAATTATGTAGAAGTGGATCAAGTAGGGGCATGAGATGCAACGGTGGATATGATGAGCAAGGGGAGCAAAATGTGAAAGATGGAATGAGACTTAGGGTACAAAAGACTAGGTAAAAGACTTAGGGTACTCATGAAACTCAAGAAACTCAAGGAACTCAAACACTTAGAAAATCCAGGGGAACTCAGACACTTAGAAAATCTAGGGGTTGAGCCATCAAAATGGCTCCTATTTATAATCTAACCTAGGACATGCTAATGTTTCAACGACACTAATCGTGTGGATGATATTAAAGCACATTTAAGGGTAGATAATAAATCTAAAGTGTGGCATGGATTGATGTAAATTAATGGCCAGGATTAAATGGAACTCGATGGTTGGGATTAATTCACTTAAATAAATATATATTTATTAAACATATATTAAAATATAATATAAAATATTATATTTAAATATATATAAAATAAATATACATAAATAAATGTGAATAATATTTGAAAATGGCGAGAAATAGGAATGGTGGACAAATTGTATATGCTTTAGTTGTGGAAATTATGAGAAATCATGGATGGAGGTTTTGGTATCTACAGATGCCCCTTTTTGTACTGCATTGCATGGAACACAATGTAGTGCAAAAATATGAAACACCTATTTTGGCCAAGTGTAGAAGCATCTTCTCTTGGGATGTGGAGTGTGCACTTGAAGATAAAAGAATAAAAGAATTTTGAGTTTTGCATAGCTTACCCCTCAATTTGTAAATGAGGTTATGGATGAATCTCATGAGCCAATTGAAAAATATATGCAAATGTAATGTGGATGATATGAATGATGTAAAATGTGATACCGTTATTGCCCCAATGGTGGGAAGGGGGTTGGTGAAAAGTGTGTCTACTTTTGCCCTAATAAATGAAGGGTTTTGTGATGGAAAATGTGTTTGTTTTTGTCCCAATAGATGAAGGGATTTGTGATGGAAAATGTGTCTATTTTTACCCCAACAGATGAAGGGATTTTTGCCAAGTGTAGATGCCATGATCATGTAAGATGTATGCCATTGCAGGAAAGTCAAAACCAAAAATTGTTACCCTAAATTTGGGGTGATTTAGTGTTGTTGAAACACTTTGTCTTTTTGACATCATTGATATGCAAATATGATGATGCAAAGGAAAAAAAGTCAACCTTGGATGGCCTGCTAGTGACTGTTTGAATAATTCCTATGATTGGAACCAATCATCCTGTTAACCCCCAAAAGGATGCTCTTCCTTTTGTAGGCTCAAGACACATTACCCCGAGGGGTGCACAAGGTGGTGTGCATCCAATATAGTCTTATGTGCTCCATTTCCTTGGACCACACTAAGAAAACCCTCAGGTGCATGAGTTGTGCACCCCAAGCCAAGCTTGTGTGCTCCACTAGTGGAGCACATAAAGGCCCCTGCCTGGCGCACAATCTTGTGTGCCTACCTCTAACTGGTGTTCCCCATTGGTAATAAGGAGCATAATGTCCCATAGGGATGCACAAGCTATGCACCCTACCCAAAGTCAGTGCATTACACGAGGAGGTGGAGTACACAATAGTCCCATGGAGTGCACAAGGTCGTGCACCCCATCATGAAGCCCACACGCTCCAAAAGATAAAGTATGCATGAAACTAAGAGGGACACACCACCTTGTGTACCCTAAATAAGCCCATGCACTCCACTCCAATGGAGTGCACCAAGCCTCCGTGGGTGCACATCCTAGTGTGCCCGTCCTTACCTCATGTGCTCCATTTCTATAGAGCACACACAAGACCTTGGAGTGCACAAGCCATGCGTTCCTATCCCAACCAATGTGCTCCAATTTTAAGGTAGAGTGCACAGCTTCCATCAGGGTACATAGGGTTGTGCGCCCCCATCCATGCACCTTGCTCCCTTAGGACGTGCAAGTGTCCAAGTCAGGTGTACAAGTTGTGTGCCCACCTCTGTGTGGTGTGCTCCACTATGGTGGAGTACATAAATTATATTAGGGGCACACAACCTATGCATCCCAATGAGCCTTATGCACCCCACTCCCTTGGGACACACAAAGGTCAAGCGGGTGCACGAGCCAGTACACCCACCTTGGGAGCCACATGCTCCATTCCCTAATGGAGTGCACACACATAAATTAACTCTAGTGTGCTTTGCATGTGTGCACACCTACTTGTGTCCATCCTATCCAATCCCAAGCTGCCGCATGTCCAACCTACAATTCCTAGCTACAATTCCCCCCCGTGTTGGTTGATGTGGTGCATCTAACAAACCAAAGAGCTTCGTTGCATAAGAAAAAATGCATGTGCCCACCTACCAAAATTAATGCACATGCTTTATTAGAAGGTGGCAGACCTAATTTATACCATTTGTGCATGCAAAATTAACCATCGATGAGGTCGAGTGCAGAGTAAAGAACAAAAGAAAAATTGTAGCCTCACTACCCAAATTCGATGGCATCCACTAGTTCTACTGCTCCCAAAATATCCATTGTTAGAAAGATAATTGGTAGGATTACTGGGGCATGGACAATGGCGAATAAAACTGGGAGAGCATAGGACACTAAGGTCTTTGTGAATTTATCTGATGCAAATAGAGATATCACCGAGGAACAACATAAAGAGTTAGAAGGGGTCATAATTTATGCATTCGACCCCATAGAAGAGGATAACCAATGCCACTCGATGTTACTGAGAAGATTTTACACACGGGCATACAAAGACAACATCTCACCTCCCTCGGTATGCAATAAGTGGAACATGAACCTACGCCAGTTGATATGCCTAAAGGTATATCACTCTTCAAATTTTTTATCATGGCTTGTAGTCACTTATGACCCCAAGGGGTAAAAAATTAGATATTTTAATGGTTGGGTGATGGCTCGGGTGTCGACAGAAAGAATTAGGCAGGTCTTCGGCCTGGTCATGGCATCCAGGGTGGTGGACTTCAAGACATTGGCCCTCCAGGCCAATTATATGTTAAATACTACATTCCCCTAGTCCCTTCTAAAAAGGGGGAGGAACAGGCCGTCTGATTTCCCAATAAGAAAGTTCCCGCTTCAACCCTGGGCGTAGGATTATGCCGACATGATCAATCTGGCGTTAGGGGTCAAATATTTAGAACCAATTACAAAAGAGGTGATGTTCCTGATCCTCCAGTGCAACTGGATCGATAAGACTCCCCTCTATTGACGGGAGGATGTAATCAATGACAACTTAGATAATGAGTTGCAGTAGTTGCAGAAGGCCATATTGGCCGAGAAAGAAGTGATGCCCCATTTTTCCTACTATTCTTTCCTCATTCATTTTTTTATAGCACAATTGGATAAATCCCTGGTGGCCCAACTGGGAGGAGTAACTGCACCAACTATACAAGACCAATTATTATGCATCCAGGAGGGATGCTCCAGTTATAAAACTTTCTTTGAGAAGGTCCTCCCCGTAGTACACTTTAGATTATGTGGGAATTTTCCAGATAGAATTGGGGCGGGAATAAAAATTTTTTACACCAGGAAAAAGTGGGAGACTTCTTCTACGTGGAGGAGTTTTCCTATATCAAAATATACGGGTCGAAGCTACCCCCGAAAGCACTCCCATTACACTACCCAAATTCCATCGCCATCCTGGAGATCACTCGATAGATGGCCGAAGAGGTTAAAAATAATGCACTTAAGGAAGAAGGGACCAGTGAAATGGCTACCAATCCCCATTGCAATGGGTCACTATACTTATCTTGGCCACTTTGTCATGCTACGGGCTATCTGGAACATGGATACCTACTATTTTCTAAAAGTCACTTGGAGGGCCTATGACCCAGATGGCCACCACAAGAAAGAGGTTACAGGCAAGCTTGCCCTCCTGAAAGTCACGCACACTATTGATGATTTTGAAGATGAAATGCAGAAGGTCTTCAGGAACAATCAAAATTTGGACTTGGTATGGAAGATGACCGATCGACCTTATAGTAAATTAGAAGCCATTGGTGATTATAGTGCCCAGCTTAGATTACACCATGGGCTACTAGTTGACAAAATGGTCCCACTAGTCCTGGTGGCCCCTCTAGAGGAGTTTGAGGACCCCACATTTCAAATTGTCCAACAGGACGCTGACCTTTTTGAGGTCATGATGCAAATTGTTGATGAGGCCCAATAGGAGTAGGCCAAACTTCCCTCTTCTTCCAGTTCCCCCGTTGCCACCTCAAAAGGGAAGGAATTGGCTATTGACCCATCCCAATGGAGTTCCACCTCATCAACATTGACTTTGATATGCCCAGAAGAGCAAGGCCAATTGGTAGAAAGCCAACCTTCTTTATATTCTACTACCTTAGTAGTTAATCAAAAGGAATGCCAAGTTACCCCCAAGGTGATGAAAAAGATAACCGAATCTGAGGGGTTGATGAACATATTGAGAGAATACAAGGTGCAGGATGATAGTCCCACTAAGTCACCTACAAAGAAGAAGGCCCAAACCAAGTCTTTAGGTCATGGCATGGAGAGTGTCACAATGGCAAGGGTTAGTGACACCTGCCGATTCACGATCGATGAGGAGGACCAAATTCAAGATATGGAAGAACAAAGATCTCCAAGTAAAGGGGTAGTCAGACCCAGGTGGACCATTGTACAGGAGATGGCTGACGTGTCCACCACCACTTTTGAGATCCCATTGCCACCCAACATGAAGGAAGCCACCATCGACACTAGTAGAGGTGTCATTAGAATAGCAAGTGCACCTGTTGAAATGATGAAGTCATAGTTGGCCTCCCAAGCATAGGTAGCAGAGGTAGTAGAAAAGGAGCTAGAAGAATGGAAAGCAAAAGCCACCGAAGTGGGGTAGTTATAGCTCAAGGTTGAGAAACTTCAAAGTAAAGTTGATAAATTAAAGATGCCTGCTCCACAAACCAACATCCAGCTTGAGTTAGTCGATGAGCTAAAGCAAGAAATGAAAGATAATATTCAGGAGAAGATAGAAGGGCTGCAGTCCATATCCATTGATGTTTATGCCACTAGACACACTATTGGCTTCTTGAAGGATCAGCTACAGTAGGGTGACCAATGGGTGAATGCCATACTCCCTATCTATCAGGAGTTCAAGGAAAACTATGTGCCCATTGCTGGGATGTCAGCCACTTTGTTAGATGGATCCCATTGTTTCTTTGTCGAAGAGTTCACCAAAATTTTCATCTTCTTGCAGAATAGACCAAGTTGGCTCAAATGGGATCAAGAAATAGTGGGTGTTGAGCAGGAAGTTGATGACGAGCTTGGAGATTGTGGTTTCAGGTTGAATGAGTTCATCTAGGCTCCTGATATCAAGAAATTTGTATTCCAAAGGATCCAAGACTTTGACCTAGATTTTGATGGTAAATTATCAAAGCAGTTCACATCCTTGGTGGAGATGGTGGATCACCTTTGTGTCTTCACTGATAATACTATGCAGTGGGTGAGATATAGGGTGAAAAAATCCGCCTAGTACTTGAATTTATTGATATTCACATTGAATTTTCATGACGAGGCATGGGAATGTATTAATCAGGCCATTCAAAACTTGGAAGGGAGAGTGGGGCCTAGTTCACCCGGAATGCACGCACCTAGAGATGCACAGCCACCAGCCTAGGGTGGTACAGGGAATGATGCACAACCTCAGCCACCACCTACATGAACGGAGGGACGTGGGCTACATGCCTAATTTTGAATGCATCTCAATTTTGGTACAATAGGATTCCTCCAGCTGGAACAAGTGGTTGCAGTAGTCATGCGAAACTGTGCTATAAGAAGATGAATGTTACCACTGAAGATTTTTTATCAAACCTCTGAGAGAGAAAAGTCTAGGTATAGTCTTGTCTAAGTGCTAGTCATATTTTCTTGTGTGTTCTTGTGTTTCTTATGTCACCTTTATTTCTGCCATATCCAAGGATTGCAAGGGAGCATTGTTCACTATGATCATTTCCTATGGAACGCATTGAGGTTGGAGACTCTTACATCACTACAATCAGGATGGAGAGGAACAACCCCTTTGTTATGTTATTCAAATGGGGGTTTATTGTAAATCATTGACATACAAGACCCAAGCACTCTGTTGGGCCTGCTTTATGTAATCTCCTTATATTAATATAAATCCAACTCGATTCTTGGCTTATCTTCTGTGTTTTATGGTTTGTGTTATGCTCATATGTATGTTATTGCAATCAAAACCTATGGATGATGCATTATTTTCACTAGTTTAATCATTTTCTTGCATTACATTATTCGAATGAATTAAAATGAACTAGTTCTCTTCTCTCCTTCTACTTTGGGTCATTAATACAAATTTGCTATGACTTTTTAATGGATAAGGCACCGGTCTAGTCTTGATAAGCATTGTTATTGATAGGTTTGGTCACTAAAAATTATCAAAGCAATATGAAAACACTTTTTTCTAGCATAGTGGGTATTTGCACCATAATAGTCTAATCGATGAACCCACCGTTTGGGGTTTCCTTACCCAACCTAGTCTGTCTAGAGCTTTCCAGTAATCTATTCCTAGGTTAAAGAGGTGGATCAACTAGAATCCATAGTTTTGGTTGTGATTTTAGAGTTTCCCATGATGTGACAAATATTTTAAGGGTAAGCAGAAAAAATCCACAATAATTTTTGGCACCGTTGTCGGGGAGGGCCTTTTTAATTTCTTTTTGTCATATTACTCCCCTTTGCGACATATATTTTTATTTTTGTTTCCCTGTGAGGTTATAAGTTTTTGGGCTGAGCAATCTTAGCCAGATAGCACTCCTCCATTTTTGCACCTTGTGCTGGTGACTCTAAAAACAAGGAGCTGATATGGTGGCCACGAGACACAGCGACGAGGAGCTCTACCCCAAACTGTTGGACCCACAGGTACTTTTTCGAAAAAGTAAAAAAAAAAAGTGCACTTCGATTTTTGTTCATTCTAATAGTCAAAATAGTAATAGTTCCCTGTGCATTCCTCAAAATCCCCAAACTAGTACTCCCACTATCTTGAGGTGCCTAGTTCCACCAATGGCAAACCCACCTTTGAATAATTGTAATTTAAATAGGTACAAACACTTTATCTTACCTCAAAATCTAAACCCCCTACCCCCAAAGGCTCATAAATACCTACCCAAGTTTTTAGGGGATAATACCATGATCGAGGAGGATCACGTGAAGGACTTCCTATATGCTATGGATAGTCTGGAGGTAGAGCATGAAGATGTTGTCCTCAGACTATTTCTATAGACCCTAGAAAAAGATGCTAGGGAATGGTTTAACAACTTACCTGCAGACACCATTGGAACCTTCCATGACTTAGAGGCTGCCTTTCTTAGAAAGTATGGGGAGAAGAAAAATGAATAGTCCCTTTTTACTGAGCTGGCCACCATGAAGAAGAAAGAGAATGAGACTATGGGTGACTTTAACAGGTGGTTAACTAAGCTCAGAAATAGAATTCTTGACACCCTCAGGCCCAATGACCACCAGTCCATTTGTTTTTATAAAAATGCCTTTCTAGACGATTTTAACTATGAGTTGAGACAACATCCTACACTCACTATTGATGCATGTATGGAGAGGGCCATTGTGATAGAAAGGGACATGATAGATAGTGGGAAAATGAAGGCCAATTCCATGGATCCCAGTCCTAGTCAACCTAAAAGAAAAATAAGAGAGTGGGATTCGAGATTTTGAAGAAATCTGAAGTAGACCCCGTTGAAAAATTGTCATCACAAGTTACTGAGTGGTTTTTATCAATGAATAACCACTTGTATAAGATTAAGAGAGACAAGAATGATAGTGGGGAACCCTCCCAACACCAGAATGACAATAGACCTCCTTTTAGAAGGAATTTCAACAAAAATTGGAATAATGAGGGGGGTAGGAATTCAAATAACAATTGGAAAAGAAAGGATAATAAAAAAGACTAGGATGCTATCCCGAACCCCATGACCTCTGTCAACATCGCTGTTGATTTCCCTTTCTTCTACCTAGCCTATGATGCTCCTCATAATCTTGTTGACTATGGTGTTTTTCATGGTCTCCACTCAAATGTTAACCTAGAAGAAGAGTCTGATGAGGAAATCAGGATAAATTCTTGCTGGACATGGGAATAAACCATTGACAGTCCCCCAATTTTAGAGGAAATAAGTCAACCTCTAAGTCCTGATAACCAACTAACTACCTTTGTCAATGATGATGTAAAAATCTTGAGGAGACCCCAAAACAATAGGTTTGAGCAAATAAGGCAGGGTAAGTTGACCCCTACAACTGAAGAAGTTGAAACTTTAGAGAGGGTCCATGCTACCAAGTTGCGTAGTAGAACCATTCTGGATAAGGCTGATAAGAAGAATGACAAGGAACCTGTTAATGAGAAAATAAATCATGAGGCTAACCATCCTCCCCCTTATGAAAGAATAGAACCTGCTAATGTTGTTGCAGGGCTCAGAGGGGTAGAGTTTGACATAGGGATGGAGGTAGCTAAAAAAAAAATTAATATAACCTTTGGGGAATTAATGACTATCCCAAAGTATAGAGAGAAAATATGTAGGGCCTTTGGGTTGACTGACCAAGGGGGGCCACATCTTAGCAACCTCAGGTTCCAACCCTTCAAATAGAACTCCCACCTTAGTAAGGCCATTTTACATCTCCCTCAGGTATACATCCGAGTATGGTGACCATTATGTAATACACAATTGCATGCTCGATAGTGGGGCATCTCACAATGTCATGCCAAAATAAGTGGTGGATCAATTGGGGCTGATATGCACTAAAGATTCCCCCCCATTTCTATCATGGACAACAGATAAGTTCCCTGTGTGGGAATAATTATAGGTCTCTTAGTTTTCCTAGATCAATATCCAAAGAAGGGGATTGTTATGGATGTAGCAGTGGTTGATGTAGATCCATTATTTTCCCTATTACTATCCAAGCATTGGGTAAAATAATTGGGAGGATCAATACAGTTAGATTGGTCATTTTCCACCATTCCCCTTTCCTCCAAAGAGTAGGCTACGTTAAGAAGAGAACCTTTTAATAAAATATCCATAGAACTTTTGAAGCTTGATAATACCACAGTAAATTTGGTTATTTTTATGGAAGAGAAAGAGTTAGGGGTTTATTACATTTGGCACACACCTTTTATTAAAGAAATACCCAAATCCAAAGGGTTGGATCCTTTACTCAAAGTAGCTATAGATGTTGAATCAGATAGGGTCCTCACTAATGAAATGTGGACCTTAACATTTGATGGAGCCAAGTCACAAGCTGGGGCTAGGGCTGGAATTAATTTAATAGACATAAAGGGAAACTATCTTGGAGTGCCTTATATATTAGAATTCCCCTATACCAATAATGTGGCAGAATATGAAGCCCTACTGTTGGGATTAAGGAAAGCAAAAGAGTTGGGAATCAATTATCTCACTGTTTATGGGGATGCAGAACTCATTATACAACATATTAAGGGGAGGTACCAAACTAAACACCCAAGGCTGAAATAGTACAAGCAAGCCATCCTAGATGAAATAGGTAGATTCTTGGCCTTTAATATTTCACACATCCCAAGAGAAAAAAATCATGTGGCCAACTTGCTAGCTATAAATGCTTCTAGGGCAGAAAATCTTGAGATCGATACAAAATTTATGGATAGATTTCCCACTATCTTCATTTACCACCCCTCCGTCCCTGACAATGTAGTATACCTACAAGTTTTTCAAGATGATACTGATATAAAAGACTTCATGACAGTACAAAACCAATTTTCTGGGGTTATCTATGATGAGGAGGATGAGGAAAAAATGCAGCACATGATAGGGACACCCACCAAAGTCATACAACTAAAAACCAATAAAATCCCTAGGGGGTTGGTTTCTCTAGAATATTTGTTTGATGACTTTGATAAAGCCCATAAGACTACACCCAATGAATCTAAAGGAGAAGAGGTCAATATTGGGACAACTGGTAATCCTAAAATGGTTAGGATAGATAAATCATTGCCTTCCAAGGAAAAGAAGCAGTATATACAATACTTAAAGAAAAACAGAGATAGTTTCACCTGGGGTTATGAAGATTTGAGAACATTTAACACATAAGTCATGACCCACATCATCCCCTTGAAAGAAGGTGCCAAACCCTTTAGATAGAAGCAGAGAAATTTCAACCCCACACTGCACCCTATTATGCAAAAAGAAGTTCAAAAATTGCTTGATGCAAAAATAATCAAGAAAGTGAGATTTTCCTCCTAGGTATCAAACTTGGTGCCAGTTAGGAAAAAGAATGGGAAAATTAGGTTATGTGTAGATTTCAAAAATTTAAACAAGAGCTCCCTCAAGTATAATTATCCCCTTCCCAACATGGAACAATTATTGCAAGCAGTGGTAGGGTCTTCCCCAATATCTCTCCTAGATGGTTTCTCAAGGTATAACTAGATTTTAGTGAATCTAGAAGACCATTTTTAAACTACCTTCACCACACCTTGGGGGAATTTTGAGTACCAAAGAATGCCATTCGGATTAATGAATGTTGGGGCCACCTTTCAAAGGGCCATGGATTTTGCATTCAAAGGTATGATGTTCAAAATAGTGGTAGTTTACCTAGATGACATCACTGTGTTTTCCAAGAACCTTGCAGATCATTTCTCCCATCTGTCTCAAGTGTTTCAAAGGTGTAAAGAGTTTGGGATTTCATTAAATCCAAGGAAGTGTTTGTTTGGAGCCTCCTACAACAAGCTATTGGGGCATGTTGTCTCAAAAGAAGGAATCAATATTGACCCTGAGAGAACAAAGGCAATCTCCCAAATACCACCCCCCAAGAGCCTTAAAGGAGTCAGGTCTTTCTTCGGTAAAATAATTTTTTTCAGAAGATTTGTCCCAAATTTTGTTGAGATCACCAAGCCAATAAACGACATGATCAAGAAGGATGTAAAAATTAAATGGGATGAAGACAACCTCAAGGTATTTTAGCAAATCAAGAAGGCCATCACTACTACACCTATATTAACCTATCCATATCACTCAAAATATTTTAACTTGTACTTCTTTGCCTTAGAACATACCATAGCAGTTGTACTATCTCAAAAGGATGAAGAGGGGAATGAGAAACCAATAGCATTCATGAGTTTAGGAATGAAGGGAGCTCAACTGAGATACAAACCAATTGAAAAGTAGGCTTATGCCCTCATACAGGCTTTGGAGCATTTTAAAAGTATTTTTGGTGCCTGTAAAGTAATTGCCTGTATCCCCTATATTGCCATCAAGGATGTTCTCACCCAACCTGAGCCCATAGGTAGTTCAACAAGATGGATGATTAAGTTGTTACAATATGATGTGGAGTTCAAAATAATAAAAATTATTAAATGCCAAGGATTGGCCAAGTACATGGCTTACAAAGAAGAGCAAGAAATGGATAATGTTGTCCTACTACAGGATGAAAAACAGGATGAACAACCAAGGCATGAAACTTCTGAATGGTATAAAGATGTTCTATTTTATCTGAGAAATCTATATTTCTTCCCTGGGAAGACTGCTAGTAGGATGAGAAGCATCAAACAATAGTCTCAAAAATACCATCTCCAAGGAAATCGGCTGTACTGGAGACATCCGAGTGGAGTGTTACTCCTGTGTGTAACTAAAGAGGAGGTTCCCAAGATCATTAAAGAATTTCACTCTGGGTTCTATGGTGGCAATTTTACCCCTAAAGACATAGCTAATAAAATAATGAGGGTGGTGTATTATTGGCCATCCCTTTTTAAATATGTTTACCAATTAGTCAAGATTTGTTACAATTTCTAAATCTTCATAGGGAAAAGAACCTTCCAGCCATGCCACTTCAGCCAATAATTGTTGAAACTCCATTCTCCTAGTGGGGGATAGACTTAATTGGGGAAATCAATCCCAATTATTTAGGGGGACATAAATGGATTATTACTACAATGGATTACCTAACCAAATGGGTGGAAGCCACCCCTCTAAGAAGGTCGACAACTACTACAGTTATTAATTTCTTGGAGGAAAATATACTAACTAGATTTGGGGTACCCAAGAAGTTGGTGACAAACAATGCCAAGTATTTTACCTCCTATGAGATGATTGAATTTTGCAATAAATATAGCATTGAATTGTCTCATTCTACCAATTATTATCCTCAGGGTAATGGGCTAGCCAAATCCTCAAATAAGAACATCATCACAAGGATTAAAAGGTCATTGGGGAAGAACAAGAGGGGATGGGACAGTGAGCTTAAGTATGCTTTATGGATAGACAGACTATCAATCAAGAGGGCCACTGGCATGACACCATATGAGTTGGTTTATGGAGAAAGAGCATTATTACCCCCACAACTAGAAAGGGCAACTCTCTCCTTATTGTTGCAAGATCATGAACAACTAAATGAGTTGCAGAGAAGGATGGACCAATTGGTGAAATTAGAAGAGGATAGGAGAGAGGTTGTTACAAGGATGATCGGCCAAACGAATAGGATAGTGGAATTATTCAACAAAAAGGCCAAAGGCTATATTTTTTCCATGGATTATGTAGTGCTATATTGGGACCCTAAGAATGACAAGCCTAGGGAGAAGGAGAAATTTGAGCCAAAATGGTTGGGACCCTATCAGATTGCCAAAGTAGTAGGTCAACACACCTACAGATTGAAGGACATGGAAGGGGAGGAAGTGCCTATACCAGTTAATGGGCAACATCTGAAGGCCTTCGGTCCCATTGGATGAAATTTGTATGTTAAAAAAAAAGTGTGTGTGTGTGTCAGTCCCTTGTCGATTTACCTAAAGAGTCTAGAGTCCTCAAGTTGGTATCTTCCATCCACCTCCTTGTCCCAATCAGAGCTTATGTTGACCCCCAAAAGGATGTTCTCCCTTTGGTGGGCCCAAGACACATTCTCCCAAGGGACGCACAAGGTGGTGCACCCCAATTTAGCCTTGTGTGCTCCATTTCCTTGGAGCACACTAAGAAAACCCTCGGGCACATGAGTTGTGCACCCCAATCCAAGCTTGTGTGCTCCACTAGTGGAGCATGCAAAGGCCCCCACTTGGCACACAACCTTATGCATCCACCTCTAGCTGGTGTACCCCATTGGGTATGGGATGCACAATGTCCCCTAGGGGTGCACAAGTCGTGTGCCCCACATGAAGTTAGTGCACTCCATAGGGAGGTGGAGCGTATAATAGTCCCATGGGGTATACAAGATTATGTGCCCCATCATGAAGCCTGCATGCTCCAAAAGGTGAAGCACACATGAACCCAAGAGGGGTGCACCACCTTGTGTGCCCAAAAGAAGCCCGTGTGCTCCACTCCAATGGATTGCACCAAGCCCTCATGGGTGCACATCCTAGTGAGCCCATCCTCGCCTCGTGCACTCCATTTCTATGGAGTGCACACAAGACCTTGGAGTGCACAAGCCATGCACTCCTCTCTCAGCCAGTACACTCTGCTCTTAAGGTAGAATGCACAACTTCTATTGGGGCACACAGGATTGTGCACCCCATCCCATCTATGCACCCCGCTCCCTCAAGATGCACAAGTGTCCAAGTCAGGTGCACAACTTGTGCACCTACCTTTGGGTGGTGTGCTCCACTATGGTGGAGTGTATAAAGTCTATTAGGGGCACACAACCTATGCACCCCAATGAGTCTTGTGCGCCCCACTCCCTTGGGGTGCACAAAGGTCAAGCGAGTGTACAAGCTAGTGCACCCACCTTGAGAGCCACGCACTACACTCCCCAATGGAGCGCATGCACAAAAATTAACTCCAGTGCACTTTACTAGTGCACACACCTACTTGCATTCACCCTATCCAATCCCAAGCTACCATGTGTCCAACCTACTATTCCTAGCTGTAATTCCCCCCCCTCCCCCATTGGTACCTTGGGCCGATAAAGTGGTGGTTGATGTGGCACGTCCGACCAACCAAAGAGCTTCATCGCATAAGAAAAAATGCATGCACCCACCTACAAAAATTAAATGCACATGCTTTATAAGAAGGTGGTGGACCTGTTTTGCACCATTCATGCATGCAAAATTTCCCATCGACGAGGTCGAGCACAGAGCAAAGAATGAAGGAAAAATTGAAGCCTCACTGCACGAATTCAATGGCATCCACCAGTTTCGCTGCTCCTAAAACATCCATTGTTAGATAGAGAATTGGTAGGATTACTGGGGCATGGCCCATGGTGAAGAAAATTGGGAGAGCGCAGGACCCTAAGGTCTTCACGAATTTATCTGATACAAATAGAGATATCACCGAGGAACAACAAAAAGAGGTAGAAGGGGTCACAATTTATGCATTCGAACCCACAAAAGAGGATAACCAGTGCCACTCGATGCTGCTGAGAAGCCTTTACACATGGGCATACAGAGACAACACCTCACCCACCCCGATATGTAATAAGTGGAACACAAACCTGGGCCGGTTGACATACCCGAAGGTATATCACTCTTCAGATTTGTTATCATGGCTTGCAATCACTTATGACCCCAAGGGGCGAACAATTAGAGATTTTAATGGTCGGGCGGTGGCTCGGGTGTCAGCAAATAGAATTAGGCAGGTCTTCGGCCTGGATGCAATGTCCAGGGTGGTGGACTTCAAGACATTGGCCCTCCAAGCCAATTATATGTTAAATACTACATTCCCCTAGTCCTTTCTAAAAGGGGGGAGGAACAGGCCATCTGATTTCCCAATCAAAAAGTTCCTACTTTGGCCCTAGGTGTAGGATTACGCCGACATGATCAATCTGGCATTAGGGGTCAAATATTTAGAACCAATTACAAAAGAGGTGATGTTCCTGATCCTCCAGTGCAACCGGACCGATAAGACTCCCCTCTACCGGTGGTAGGATGTAATCAGCAACAACTTAGATATTGAGTTGCAGCAGTTGCAAAAAGCCATATTGGTCGAGAAAAAGGTGATGCCCCTTATTTCCTACTATTATTTCCTCATTCATTTGTTTATAGCACAATTGGATAAATCCTTGGTGGCCCAGCTGGGAGGAGTAACTGCACCAACTATACAAGACCAGTTATTATGCATCCAGGAGGGATGCTCCAGTTATAAAAATTTCTTCGAGAAGGTCCTCCTTGTAGTACACTTTAGATTATGTGGGAATTTTCCAGATAGAATTAGGGCATGAATCAAAAAAATTTTGCACCAGGAAAAAGTGGGAGACTTCTTCTACGTGGAGGAGTTTTCCTATATCAGAATATATGGGTTGAAGCTACCCCCGAGAGTGCTCCCATTCCACTATCCAACTTCCATCGCCATCCTGTAGATCACTCAACAGATGGCTGAAGAGGTTAAAATTAGGTACTTAAGGAAGAAGGGACCGGTGAAATGGCTGTCAATCCCCTGCACAATGGGTCACTATACTTATCTTGGCCACTTTGCCATGCTGCGGGCTATTTGGAACATGGATACCTACTATTTTCTAGAAGTCACTTGGAGGGCCTATGACCCAGATGGCCACCACAAGAAAGAGGTTATAGGTAAGCTTGCCCTTCTGAAAGTCACACACACTATTGATGATTTTGAAGATGAAATGCATAAGGCCTTCAGGAACAATCAAAAGTTGGACTTGGTATGGAAGATGACTAACCATTCTTATAGTAAATTAGAAGCCGTTGGTGATTATAGTGCCCAACTTAGATTGCACCATTGGTTGCTTATTGAAAAAATGGCCCCACTAGTCCTGGTGGCCCCTCTAGAGGAGTTTGAGGATCCCACCTTTAAAATTTTCCAACAAGATGCTGAAATTTTTGAGGTCATGATGCAAATTGTTGATGAGGCCCAACAGGAGTAGGCCAAACTTCCCTCTTCTTCCAATTACTCCACTACCACCTCAAAAGGGAAGGAATTGGCTATTAACCCATCCCAACAGAGTTTCATTTCATCAACATTGATTTTGATATGCCTAGAAGAGAAGGTCCAATTGGAAGAAAGTCAACATTCCTTATATTATGCTACCTTAGTAGTTAATCAAAAGTAACGTCAAGTTACCCCAAAGGTGATGAAAAAGATAACCAAAGTTGGGGGGTTGGAAAACATATTGAGATAATATGAGGTGTAGGATGATAGGCCCACTAAGTTACCTACACAAAAGAAGGCCCGAACTGAGTCTTTAGGTCATGGTGTGGAGAGTGTCACAATGGTAAGAGTAAGTGATACCTATCAAATCATGATCGATGGGGAGGACAAAGGTCTCCAAGTAAAGGGGTGACCAATGGGTGAATTCCATACTCTATATCTATCGTGAGTTCAATGAAAACTATGTGCCCATTATTGGGATAGCAGCCACTTTATCAAATGGATCCCATTGTTTCTTTGCTAAAGAGTTCACCAAGGTTTTCATCTTCTTGCAGAATAGACCAAGTTGGCTCAAATGGGATCAGGAAATAGTAGGTGTTGAGTAGGAAGTTGATGACGAGCTTGGAGACTGTGGTTTCAAGTTGAATGAGTTCATCCAGGCTCTTGATATCAAGAACTTTGTATTCCAAAGGATCCAGGACTTTGACCTAGATTTTGATGGTAAATTATCAAAGCGGTTCACGTCCTTGGTGGAAATGGTGGATCGCCTTTGTGTCTTCACTGATAATACTATACAGTGGGTGAGATATAGGGTGAAAAAATCTGCCCAGGAATTGAATTTGCTGATAGTCATGTTGACGTTTCATGGCGAGGCCTGGGAATGTATGAATAAGGCCATCCAAAACTTGGAAGGGAGAGTGGGGCCTAGTTTACCCGAAATGCATGCATCTAGAGATGCACAACCACCAGACTAGGGTGGTACAGGGAATGATGCACAACCTCAACCACCACCTGCATGAATGGAGGGATGTGGGCTACGTGCCCAATTTTGAATGCATCTTAATTTTGGTACAACAGGATTCCTCCAACTGGAACAAGTAGTCGTAGCAGTCATGTGAACCTGTGCTATAATAAGATGAATGTTGCCATTTAAGATTTTTCATCAGACCTCAAAGAGAGAAAAGTCTAGGTATAGTCTTGTCTAAGTGCTAGTCGTATTTTCTTGTGTGTTCTTCCTGTGTTTCTTATATCACCTTTCTTTCTGCCATATCCAAGGATTGCCAGGGAGCGTTGTTCACTGTGATCATTTCCTATGGAATGCGCTAAGGTTGGAGACTCTTACATCACTAAAATTAGGATGGAGAGGAACAATCCCTTTGTTACGTTATTTGAATGGGGGTTTATTGTAAATCATTGACATACAAGACCCAAGCACTCTATTGGGCCTACTTTATGTAATATCCTTATATTAATATAAATCCAACTTGATTTCTAGCTTATCTTCTGTGTTTTATGGTTTGTGTTATGCTCATCTCTATGTTATTGCAATCAAAACCTATGGATGACACATTATTTTCACTAGTTTAATCATTTTCTTGCATTGCGTTATTCAAATGAATTAAAATGAACTAGTTATCTTATCTCCTTCTGCTGTGGGTCATTAATATAATTTTGTTGTGATGGTTTAATGGATAAGGCATTGCTCTGGTCTTGATAAGCATTGTTATTGATAGGTTTGGTCACCAAAAATTATCAAAGCAATATGAAAACACTTTTGTATGGCATAGTGGGTATTTGCACCATAATAGTCTAATCGATGAACCCACCGTTTGGGGTTTCCTTACCCAACCTAGTCTATCTAGAGCTTTCTAGGTAATCTATTCCTAGGTTAAAGAGGTGGATTAGCCATAATCCATAGTGCTGGTTGTGATTTTAGAGTTTCCCATGATGTGACAAATATTTTAAGGGTAAGCAAAAAAAATCCACAACATATCCTAGATAGTTTCCATCTCTATAGTGTTAGGGAGTTTTTGAATGATGAATTTTGAGTTTTGTCCATGTTTTAAGCCCCACGAACTAGGCCATCAATGACAATGATTGTGCAAATTATTATTGGCAATGTTTCACTCTAAAGATGAGGTACCAAAATTGATTTTATTTTCGAGTAAGGAGATAAGTGATTATGATCGTGGAAAAGTGTCCTTATTGTAGGCTATTCATCTTACTGAATTGCATGGAGGTAAATCGTTGCAATCACCAATTATATAGAATAACCCACTATATACGAGATTCACTTGAATGTTATGTGAACTTGGAAAATATGTAAATGATGATGTGAAATGAGGTGGAAATGATGTATGAATGATGAAAATTCTAATGATTGTCATTTTGTGAAGATTTGGATCCTCTTGAGGTGCTCTTGTAGCGTGTTTTGTGAATTTGAAAAATGTGGTCGCGAGTGAAAATTATGCATCCAAATCAATTGGAATCTTCACAAAACCTGATAAAATGATGAAATATATTGATGAATGAAATTTAGAGTGATTTGGTTGGGGGAAGCTACTATTTTGTACTATTTTAGCTTTTGTCAATGCTGACACAAAACACCCACAGACGCTTGTGATCTGTAAAATTACCCATAGATGCTTGCGATCTGCAGAAACACCCACATGCACTTCAACGCATCAAGAAACGACCATGGGTGCCCCAAAGCACCTGAAGTAGCTATAAATATCTTATTGGGTGAGATTCAAGCTCATTTGTGTATTTAGGAGTTCAAGAAGCTACATTTGAGGAGTGAAGGGTGAAGTGAGGTGAGGCGTTTGGAGCACGAAAGCTATGGTAGCAGAGGGAGTTGGTGCAGAGGTCAGGGTTGTAGCTAGGATACAAGTTGCTAAGGTAACCCATTGCTTTTTATATTGTGATTTTTTTTTTTGAAATTATTAACAAATGCTTTGTGTTGTGTTGTAACTTAGAGTTTTGGAGGCTCAACACTAGTTTTCACCCTACATCCATGATATGAGGAAGGTGGTTATAGAGGATGAATGGGATTTTCTTGGTGAGGTGAGGCTTGTGGAGGTAGCCTAACTAGATGTGGTTAGGGCTAATGAGGGATACCTCTCCACCTTGGCAAAGATGTGGGATGTAGACTGGGGGACATTTCAACTCCTCATGAGTGAGGTGAAAGTTACCTTGGAGGATGTATATTGCATCCTCAAGGTACCAGTGGAGGGGATTCAGGTTGAGGTTGGCCTCAACCAGAAGACTGATATGATGTGGATGTTCAAGGATGCATGGTAGGGGGTGAAGGTGGAGAGTGGGGGTATACCCTATTTTTCCATGTATGTGGACAAGGAGTTGGATCCCCTTCAAGATTTGGCGATGTTCGTGTTGGCCAACATTATGGCTTCGAACAATACCAGGTGCAGGTTCCCTTAGAACCTGATAGAGGTGGGGAGTGATATGCTCATGATGAGGTAGGTGTATGCATAGGCTCCAACCTTAATGCCATAGGTATATCAAGAGTTATACGATGTGACCAGGTGAAGGTGAAAGGGATTGGGGTGTAGCCTATTGTTGTAATGCTAGGGATAGGAGCACTTTAGGGTTGCTCGATCGAAGGGCTTGCCTATGGAGGATTTTAGTAGGGAGTAGCCCTATGCTAGGTGATGGGATCTAGTGGAGGAGGTGCAACTAAATAATCTAGTGATAATGAATCAGTGGTACAAGGATCTATGGGTAGGATTGGTAGCTGCCCATGTGGTGTGGAGGCCATGGTGAGGTACTCAATGGACCAGTGATGGAGAGCATCTATGGTAGGTGTGGTAGGGTTGATGGGTGGTTGGGCAGCATTAGAGTGAGGTAGAGTACTTTTAGTTCTCACGAGTGCTCTACTAGTTTGGGCTTAGGCAAGATGTTCCTGAAGAGCCAGTGCACTATAGGAGACATCAAGAGGAGGCTGAGCTACCTTGCATGGAGTTATGGAGGGTAATTTTTGAGGATGATGAGGAGATGGATGTCTCCAATATGGAGGATGCAGGGATGATCACAGATTATTATGCATGGTTTGTGGCTCAACCACCATAAGTGCCATCTCAGGGAGCAAGTTATGGGGATGGATGTGGAGAGGCAGTGGATGAGGGTGTCTAGGAGATCTAGGGTGAGGAGACCCAGGATACCCGTAAGAGGCAATGAAGCCTTTGATATGAGAGTCAAAGGGGAAAGGTGAAGGACGTAGTGTAGTAGGTTCTCAAGATTAAGGGAGATAGAGGGGATGGGGAGGATGCAGAGGAGTCTCTAAATGTACCCCCAGGACAGAGTGAGGAGGAGTGGGCACATCTGGAGTAGTAGGTGGTAGAGTGATATGCGAGGACTACGAGGCTCCAAGTAGAGCTAGTAGAGAGAGAGAATCAACATAATATCAATATAGCATACCTTCACTCTCAACACAAATATATCAAGGAATTAGAGGATAGGTTTATGGAACATCATATTCCACTTCCTGATCCTCCAACCTTATCTGTGTTTAGGGGTACGAGGCATAGGGATTCTAGGCATAGCTCTAGGTCTATAGCTCCTACTAGGCCCGAGGCTCCTGCTAGGTCACATGAGTCTTCTTGGATGATGTAGCTAGTGCTTAGATGTACTTTTTGTATATGTGCCTTGGTGCTCCCTTGTATATAGTCTTTGGGCATTCATTGTATATGTGATATTTATACATATATACATGGCTTTTATTTTTTGTGTGAATGCTTTTTGTGTAATGCTTTGTGGAATGCTTTTTGTGAAATGTATGTTTATGTTTATGATTAATGCATATGAGATGTTATGGATGATTAATGCAAGATGGCATGTATGGATGATCTTTTGTAGTTTAGATATTTTCTTGGCCCTTTTCTAGCATTGTTGTTTAATCAAGGGCACCTGACTTGGTGGTGTATGGGATGAATGACTTATGAACTGACATGGATGTTGACATGGAAGAAGATATGGATGTTTATATGGAAGAAAATATGGATGTTGATATGGAAGTGCTTATTTTGTAGAGACTCAAACATCCTAGTGGCTCAAACAAACCCACTAAAATTGCCTTAACCTTAAAGGACCAAATGTGTGTTTAGTGAATTCATTTATCGAATCAAGAGTATGGTAATGATTTGGTATAATCAAGAACCAGTGTGTGTGCAAGTTAGTTCATTAAATCATCTTGAGTAAATTAGGTAAACCTATTATGGTTGATACCGAGGCTAGCTTGTCTGTATGAGTGGTCATATGTCTCTTTTAAATGAGATATGTCACCATGCATGAGCGTACTCCACTACCACTCAATAGTCTATAGCTCTTATGGAGGCTAAATCCATAGTCCATGAATTTTATTGTTGATCTTTTAAGTTTTGGGGATGACTACCTAACCGTTTGACTAGAAATATAGTACAATCCTTACAACTCAATTGATCAGTGGTGTGTGATAAAAATATTTAGAGTTTTTGTTAGGTATTTGTCCCTAATCTTTATTTTATTTTTGTAATTGTGGTAGTGGTGATAACCAATATTTTTATGGACTATGTTGCATGATGGGACTAGCAAGGATGGCCCTTTTTACTTCAAGGTTCATACCAAGTATGGTGTTATCCCTCTTTGACATAAGATGTTTTTAAGATGTGAAAATTGTGCTTGGTTCAAGAATATTTTTGGAATCAATTCCCATAACTCAAGATTTTCTTAGTGTAATATGTGTAATGATCCTAATAATAACTAAAAATTTATGTTGGAGGTTGCTTAAAACACTAGGAGTGGCTGAGTGACTAAAAACACCCAGGACCTATGAATCTGTGGTTTGTGTTTATGGCAATTTGACTTTGTGGAATTTTGTAAAGGACATTGTGAAGGTGCCCCTGATTAAGGCAACATGACTTTTTATAGACCAATTAAGACCTTGAACTTAATAAATGATCCCTAAATGTGAAATGTGTATGTGAATGCAATGTATGACATACAATTTTGTGAAATATAGGTGGATGCATTATTTTTGGAATGTGAATGCAAATGAAATGCAATGTTATGAATGAAGTGTATGCAAATGTTTTTGTGTATTAGCCATGTATATATATACATATATAGTAATCAAATCATGCATAGAATGCTCTCAAGTGTATAACATTAAGTGGTTCAAATTCTTCCTCTCCCTCTAGACTGGTAAGCCTATAAGTACCATTACCCACTCTTTGTGTAACGATGTATGGACCTAACCAATTAGCCACGAATTTATCATGAAGATATGACAATGCATTGGTATTTTGTTGATTCTATTTAAGGACAAGATATCCTACTTGGAATTCACATAGATGGACTTTGGCATTGTAAGTACGTTTGAGGTGGTCTTGATAAAATTGTAAATGCTCTAAAGCATTGAATTAGCTCTCATCAAGGAATATGAGTTGGTCAAGATGTGATTGTCTAGCAATGTCATCATCTATTAATACTTGCAAAGAATTTTACAAGGAAGGGATATCAACCTCAAAAGGTATGATTGCTTCAGATTTGTAGATAAATGAAAATGGTGTTGCCCTTGTAGGTGTGTGGATGCTTATTCGGTAAGACCATAATGCCAAGGGAATTTGTGTATGCCAATATTTATGATTTTATTTGACAAGTTTCTTGAGAATAGCAATTAAGGTCTTGTTTGAAGCTTTAGCTTTTCCTTTTTCTTGTGGGTAATAAGGAATCGAGAAGCTGTGTTGAATGTTATATTTATTGTAAAGTGCTCGAACATCCTTTTTATTGAAAGACTTACCATTATTGGAGATGATTTTTGAGGGGATACCAAAATGACAAATGATATGATGGAGTATAAAATCCATAATTCTAGGTCTTTTCGTACTGGCTAGAAGAATTGCATCAATCCACTTTGTGAATTATTCAGTGGTTGTGATAATGAAAGTGTGTTGTCTTGAGGAAGGAGGTGAAATTTTTCAATTAGATCAAGGCCCCATTGTGAAAAGGGTCAAAGGATTTGAATAGGTTGTAAAGCTTGTGATGGTACATGAGTCAATTTAGCATGTTATTGACACTTTTTACAATGTTTAACATATGTGCAACAATCACATTCTATTATGGGCCAATAATAACCCATGCATAAAATACGCTTTGCAATGGCCATTCCACTAAAATGACCACCACAAGTACCATCATGGGATTCAAATATATTTCTTTGAGCCTCACTAGCTTTGATACAACGAAGTAAGACTCTGTCATAACCACATTTATACATGTCCTCTAAAAGAACAAAATGAGCTACCTTTTGCTTGAAGTGTATTTGGCAGTTCGAGACATGTCATATGGGAGTGTTACAAACTTGATAAAGGCTACTATTTGACTTCACCAAGGCTCATATGAATCCGATTGGATAAAGCAAACATCCTTTTCATCTTTTGATTCAGAATGGGAAATTATATATTTAGAGACCATTGAAATGATAAGAGGCTATACCTCTCCAAAGGAGTATTTTGGAATCAATGATCCAAGGGAGGCCATTACATATGTAAATCTATTAGTCAAACATGGCAAGCTATTGATTTTATACCAATCAAACTTAGAGAGTAATTTCATTGCTACCTCATGATAAAGCTTAATGGTAGGTTCTTTGCATTGGTATTATTTATTTATTTGATTGATGACAAGTTGAGAATCACCAAATATCCTAATATGCTTAATGCTCATAGATATAGTTGATTGAAGACCTAAGATTAAGGTTTCATACTCTGCAGTATTTTTTGTGCATTGGAAGTCTAGTTTGAATGACAAGGGGATAGGTACCCCCTATGGTGTGGGAAATACGACTTCAACACCTTGACATTTTACACACTTAGAGCCATCAAAGAATAGTTTAATATCGATGTCTTCCTCCAAAATGATATCTTCTTCTTGATCAGTGATAACAAATACCAAATCATTTGGGAGCTCAATAATAAAAGGATTATCACTAGGTAGTGGAGCTTCCGCAAGTTGATCAACTATTACCTAATCTTTAATGGATTTTTGGCTAATGAATTCCAAGTTGAATTAAGTGGGTAGCATTATCCATTTAGTGGTGCGGGTGTTATTGTAAGTGCAAGACACCATGTAATGCAAAGGATTTTCTCTATCTATGATGTATGTTGTGTGGCTAAACATGTAATGTTGAAGTTTGTTAGTGGAAAAAACCACTACTAAGCACAATTTTTCTACATAAGCATATTTATTTTCATAGCTTACCAATGTTCGACTAATGTAGTAGATAGCTTGCTCTTGATTTTGTTCATTCTTTTGTGTAAGAATTTTCCCTACAGCAAAGTCCATTGCTGAGATGTAAAGATAAAATGGGACCCCAAACGAGGAGGAGATAAAACCAGAAGAGAAGCTAGGTATTGCTTAATGTCATCGAAGGCTTTTTGACATTCATCTATCCAAGAGAATAGCACCCATTTTTGTAGTAGGTGATTGAATGGCCTAAATTTTTCAAAATGTTGTGCAATAAAATGATGAATTGATTGAATATTTCCTTGTAAACTATGTAATTCCTTTAAGTTATTGGGGGAGGCATCTCTAAGATGACCTTGACCTTGTTAGGGTCCACCTAAATGCCTCTTTTGGAGATAATGAATCCTAGACGTTTTCCCGAGGTAACACCAAAGAAACATTTCTTGGGATTCAACCTTACATTATGCTCTAGGAGTCGGTCAAAAACTTTCTCCAATACATCAATATGTTCTTGTCAAGTTTTAGATTTAGCCAAGAGATCATCCATATAGTATTCAATAATATTATGCATGTAATCATGGAAAATGTATGTCATGGCACGTTGATAAGTTACACCTACATTTTTTAGGCCAAAGGGCATCACCTTGTAACAAAAATTTCCCCAAGGTGTAGTGAATGTTATTTTGTGTTGGTCATCAAGATTTATTCAAATTTGGTTATATCCTAAAAAACCATCCATCAGCGAAAGTATTTCATGGCCAGTGTAGGTATAGAAAAGAGTATCAATGTTCAGGAGAGGGAAGTCATCCTTAGGATACACTTTTTTAAGATCTTGAAAGTCAGTGCATACGCATATCACCTCGTTAGGCTTACAAACAGGTACCATGTTTGAAAGCCACTTAGGATTGTCGATAGAAACTATGAATTTCACATCTAGGAGTTTTTGAAGCTCTATTTTTACTAAGAGGACCATGGTAGGATATGCATTCTCCTCAGTTTTTATTTGACCAGCTTACCATTAGGCTGTAAGGTGAGATTGTGGACAACCAAACTAGGGTCAATTCCAGGCATGTATTTATAGGACCACATAAATATGTCATTTTTCCTCTTGAGAAGAGCAATAAATTGCTCTTGTTAATCGAGTGATAAAATTTTTCCAAGATTGATAATTTGGGGATTATCTTTATCAAAAATAAAATCTACATTGAAGGTATCTTCAATAGACATGTGGGAACCTTTCTCAATATGATGGGGCATAGGTATCAGATGAATATTGTCTAAGATGTATTAAAACTCTTCTAGCTTATCCTCATTTATTTTTTCTTGGAAAACCTCAGGATCTAGAGGTGAGGGCAAAGGCAGAGGGGATGGAGGAATATAGTTGGTGAAAGCCCTTAACAATCCCTCAAATAAGGCAAACTTGGAAAATATTGGGGGCAAGGAAATCCGATCCATATAAATAAGGTTTATGTCAATTGGAATTAGTTTAGCTAGATTGTATGGATTATAGAGTGGGATAAATAAATCAACAGGATTCATGTTGACTTCTGGGTGAGGTGAACAATGTTGGAAGGAATGGATGGAACCTAAGAAGCAGTTCTAGGGTCTTGGTTAACCTAAACAATAGCAAGCAACACAAAACATGTTTTATTAAATGGTATATTTACATGTGTAATTCAAAGAAAGCAAATATAAATATATTTTTTGATCGATTTTTGATATTTTTTTTGGTAGTGTTGAAAACCACTATTTTTGAATTATGTACATATGTTACAAGTTGGCTTATGGAATGGCTTAATGGAATGGATGTGGTGGTTCACCAATAGGGGCAGATCACTCTTGTGGAGGAAGTAAACAAAGGACGAGTTCATGGATGGAGAACATGTTGAGATAAAACTCATCTTGTTCAGAATGGGAAATGATGGGCTCTGATTCTTCTTCAGATTCATCTAAAATAATCAACATAAGATTGAATTCTTCATAGATATCATCATCAAATTTAGGATGGATGGATTATTCTCCTAAATTGAGGTTAAGCATTTGGAAGTCTTGTATAAAATAAGAGATGGTAGGTAATGTATGGTAGCCTAATCCTGAATTGTTGTGCACCTCTTGATATGGAACATCGATAGGTTGATGCACTCCCTATTCATGCAATCCTAAGCCATGGCCTTACCAATTGATAATGTAGAAATATCAAGATGGAAATCCTGTCATGTTTGGAATATTGGCAAGTTGTGGTTCTTTGGGCTCTTCTATGGGTGTTGGACTTGATGAAGATTCAATCCCCCATATACAAAATTAATGCTATTTGAAACTGAACCCATACTATAAACTGCTCCTATTGCTAAAGGTTGGTCACGTGGGTGTTTGAAATCCTTAGCACTAGGAATTGTGAGGGGTGTAATGGTGATGTTTCCAACCACATATTCACCAATAATAGGATTGGTGAGGTGGATTTCAACTTGGGATGACATGGAATGATCATTGTCAGGTTATAGCAACCATGGGAATGCATGCATCGATCCCCTTTTGTAACCCTACTTACAATGTTATTAAAATACCGAAGATGAAATGGAAAGACAAAAGGAAAAAGCATATAACATGAAATAACAAAGACAAATATCTTTATTGATATTGAAGCTTGGTTACATGTTGCTCCCTCTTAGGGATACCCATTTTGACACTATAAATTATAAATAGGCAAGGAGTGCCCCTTCCACGAAGAGGTGGTGCACTTATAAAAGCTTCTTGGTTCTGCACATGAAACTGTATGAGGGCTTACAGATGCTTCCTTCTCCAGGCCTGTTTCCTAGAGAGATCCCCTTTCACTCTCATATATTGCAAACTTCGTTTGATGTACCTGTGGCCCTGCAAGCAATGAAACAAAAACATACATTTAGGTGTCTGATATTGCCTCCCCGGATGAGGTTGTTAGTAATCAAATAATGTAATGAAAATATGATAAAACTATGCCATGAAATCATGTAAATCTATGCTAATGATATGAAAACATAAAAAAATAAAATAAAAATAAGCTATGTCTAAAACCTAAGCTAAGCCTGTGGGCCACTATCCAAGATATCGACCACTAAGGTAAACCTTGCTATCTTTGCCCCAAAGCTATGGGTCAAAGCCTATATTTGATGTTGAAATAATAGGTATTATGCTCTTCAATTTGTTAGTGCTTCGTCGTACATGTGATATCAAAGAGAACTCTCCAAGTTTTGATAGCTCTCCTCAAAAAGATGTCTCTCTCTGATTCTCTCTCATATCTCTCTATTTTGGTGCTCTTAGGCTTGCACCTTTTATAGTGTGAAACCCTAGGTTTATGTCCAAGCCATAGGAATAAATTTCTCATGTGTAGTGCAAGTTAGTATGAGAAGCTTTTATCCATTGTCTATTTTTGAAGGCCAGTTAACTGAAATCCAATTGACTACTTGAGTCTTCTATGTGAACTGGTCGTTAGCATGAGAAGATTTTGTCCTTTGTTTATGCTTAGAGGTCAGTTAACTTAAGTCTAAATGCAAACTCAAGTCTCCTATGTAAATTGGTCATGAAAAGGAATGCAAAGTTACTCCCGATCACCTTTATTGCATGTAGACTGCCACTTTCGCTTGTGATTAGGCCTGTTTATCGACAAAAATTCTTCTTATGGCTTAGTCACTATTGTCTACAGTGGCTAAGATCTGGCCACTGTCTTCTATAGTGGATAAGGTCTAGCCACTCTAGGCTTGAGCAGCTAGGATCTGGCCGCTCTTGGTTTGAGAGGCCAAGCTTGAGTGGCTTGAAAAGACCCCAAATGAGTGGTGAAAACCACTATTTATGCTTGGAAAGTCCAAGATTATGTATTATGATCTTATGAGTGTGTATATGTGAGCATATACCCTAATAATGACATGATTTAGGTGTCTAAAGATACCCATTTTTGCGATGCGCTATGTGGAAAACACAATGCTAAGCAAAAACATATACTAATCTGCTTGTAGGGTGTATGGTGATCAATGGTCTGATCAACACTGGATGGCCCAATCATGCAAGATGGTGTGCATCCCTTGAATCATTGCCTCAATATTAAGAGGACCTAGCTCAGTGGCTTTTGAATGTTAAATTGCACTCATTCCTCAAACTCAATCGGGTACCTTCAGCTGCTACAACAATTTTGATCGATAGGAGAGCTACAATTGAATATGTCATGTTTGCTTATGTTCCCAGCAAATAAGGGAAATTTGTGATTGTTGTATGTAATGATTCATAGGATGAACACAATTTTGTTATGATCGAGTGATATTTTGTTGATTTTTATTATGATTAAGTTGAAGCTTTGAACTACTTCTTCACAAAATGAATTGGTGAAGAAATGACAATGAATGAAGCAACAAGTTGCTTGACTAATATGACTAATTTGGTTTCTTTCTAGCATTTGTTGCTTTTAATGGGCAATCCCACATCCAAGTGTGATTCCAATTGTTTATGATGATCATCCATCCTTATCTCGAGGAGCGGTCCAGCTATCAATAGCCTTCTTAGGGAGTTAGGATGAGTGATTCTACTTATGCCTAGATTATATCACTTTGACTTAATGTTTTTGATGTCATAGGGAAATTAGAATGATCCTTTCACACTCGTGGAGTAATTTGACCATATTAGTCTTCTTCAATATTGAAGGATGGCACATCGTAATTCCAAAATGAGTGGTTTTTTTGCCCCAAGTAGCCTTATGGTTATCTACTCATCTCACAAAAATACATAGAGTGCAACTCGCTGCAATCGTCAAGTGGATAGAGTAGGTAATTGGATATGGGGCATGCTTGAGATTGTGATTTTATGTGATTTTTTTGTTATTTTGAACATTGTGATGATCCTAAATCACCAAAGTGTGTTTATTTGGTATTTTCATGGGATCCCTCAAGGAGAAAATCCCTTATTCTGACTTGTGGATCTGGCTGCTATTAGTTCCAGCAACCTCTGAGTTTTTTCCTGTGGCCGATGTTGCCTTGAGCGGCCAAGAAGTTTGGGCCACTGACGCCAGCAACGACCAAGGCATAATTAAGGAAATATAAAAACTTGTATTTCTAGGGTTTTACCTGTCACTTTCACTATTGAATATTCGTTTTGGGAGCTCTAGTGTGACGGTGATGGTTGCAACTTTGAAACTTGTCGGTGCTGAGGACATGGCTTCACAAGGCGAGACATCAACTGCTAGAGGAGCTGAAGCTTCTCGAATATTTCTCTCTTCAAAACCCTAGCTCTCTTTTATTTTATCTATGTAAAATTAAACCTCACTAAACCTACTGGCAATGAACACACTCCGTAATTAGGCTTAGGTTCCCTTTTGCTATGGTGGGTTAGTCCCCAATTTTATTTTTTTGTTAGTGGATTTAGCCTAGGGTTTTTGAATTTTTCTATTATTCACCTACTATCACAATTTTGAGAATTCTCAAACTTAGCTTAGTTTTGATGCTTGGGTGGGAATATTTGCTTTCCATTTTATGTGTTTTCCCTCCCTCTATTGATTTGTTTAAGTTATTTTGTTATTTTGTAATTTTTTTTTATTATTTTCTAGCTAAGGGTTCACAAGTTTTCTGTACCACCCTTTGGTCACTGTCGCTCAGAGCAGCCAAGCTTGAATCCCAATGGTAAAAAATTTGATCGTTGGGTCTTGGCTGTTCCTGCCTCCAGCGGCTAGGTTTCGGCCATTGTAGGTGACAATGACTAAAGCTTAAGCCTTGTTTTCTTGTATTTTTGTTGATTTTATGATATTTTTGAATTTTTTTTGGAATTTTGGAATGTTTCTTTGCTTAATTAGGTGTAATATTATACTTATTTTTTCTTAGACTTAGAATAGTCCATTCTCTTTTGTAGCATTTTCATATTTTTTTGTGAATTATACCTTAGATGCATTGTAGTTATATTTTGTTTTTCTCCTCCTTTGCTTAGATCCTTACTGCTCGAGCTCGAGACCGAAAGCTCCTGCTTGACTTAATTTCTAGATTTAATGATACAAATTGGGTATGGTTAAAAGCTCACGGGTTGCAGTATTTCATCAGGTTGCATTACATTATGGCAAATCAGGCTTACCTTACAACTTTGGCCCATCGCTAGGACCCACAGACTAATACCTTCTACCTCCCAACTGGTGATATGACCATTACCCCAGAGGACGTGTATAGGATCTTTCGAATTCCATTCGATTGGGTGGCCATTTTCTCTTTGACCACTAATGATCAGATGACCATCTTCACCTGGGTGTTTAGAGAGCATTCAATGGATGCTCTCAAGGAAACCAAGTCTAGAGGAGTGTCCATCAGTTGCTAGCATGGGAAGGGCATATTTACAATGAGGCATGTCATATTATTGATGGTGATCAATAATGTTCTTATCTCGGACTGCTCAGGTTTGAGGTTCCCGTAGAACCTTTTGGCTATGGTGCAGGATCTATTGGATAGCAAGGAGCCTATCATCTATGCATAGGGTAGATCGCTATTGGCTTAGTGCGAGTTGTACCACATCCACCAGCAATGACATGTCAGCATTACCTACAACTTGCTCCTATAGGTTTGGGGATGGAAGCATATTATGGTAGATCATCCTAAGGGGATCCCAACTAAGATTACAGTGATTGATGCTCAAAAAAAGTGCTATGTTTCTAGATGGGCTCGAGAGCATGAGGAGCGTAAGAGCCACAATTTCATAGGGGAGATGTCCCACTACACTAATGCTTTCACTAGACTATTGGTCAGAGATGTCGTGTGGTGGCCTTACTATGAGTACCCTGCTTGGGATGATCTAGCTAGCTTTACTGCCAGGACACAACATGAGTGATGGCTCGTTGGCCATAAGATTTCCATCTAGGAGTATTTCTTCTACTCTCAGGTTCTTCATTTGTATGAATTGCAGTAGGATGTGCCCTTGATACCATTCTTGTATATGCGCCTCACAGTAGAGGACCTACCTCCATGATAGATCACAGAGCTTTTAGATGAGTAGTATGCCCTAGTAATTGACCCTATAGTGTCTAGGGGAGTTATAGAGGCCTACACTCAGTGGTGGGGTGATAATATGTGGCATGGCATTGGCAGCCTAGGGCACAGGGATGATGGTGGGGGTGATGGTAAAGATCTAATAGGATGCAAAGTCTGAGCTAGGACTGAGGTATGGGGCCAACCAGTAGAGCAGGTGGTAGTGAAGGATCCTGATGTTCCTGAGGAGGAGTTAGAGCCCGAGGAGAGAGACCATCCTTTGAGAGCATAGCTACATGAGGTTGAGTCTGAGCTTTAGGCTACTAAGATCCATGTATAGAGGCAAGATGATACTATTGAGCAACTCTCAAAATAGATATAGGCTCTATAGGATACTATTGGGGGTGGTGATGCTAGGATGCAATTTGTTGTTCCTCCTACACCATAGGAGACTCTAGTGGCAGGTTCAGGAGAATATGTGGGACATATTCAGTCTCTATTAGATGAGCATAAGGCATGGGTCTGAGGACTTATGGATCATGTTACCCTTCTTAAAATGTAACTCAAGAGGTATAGGATTATCCCTAAGGATCCAATAGGTGCGGGTGGTTCGCAGGTAAGTGGGTGCTCCACCTCGGGGTAGTCTTTTGCCTATCCTAGCCAGAGGACCTAGAATCAAATAGAGAGATCGATAGGCTCACATAATTTGACTCATGACACCACCATAGGGGGAGGTGGCACTGGAGGAGGTGATGCAGAGGGCTCAAGCCCAACATTTTATTGATGCCTTACTTGTTTCTTGATCCATTTTTGAGGTCGACTGACCTAGATGACTATAGCCCATGGGCATTATTGTATGTCCTTTGGACTTGACACACAAAATTTTATGATAGTTTTTCATTATGACTTATTATGTGTATCGTTTATTACTCATGTTTTTGTTATTATTTTATTTTATGATATGATGCGATGATGGTATTATGATGATTTTATGGATATGTTAGATGATAGATGATATTTGAAGATGCTTAGATGGATGTGTAGATGCTTATATTATTTGATGATATGATGCGATGTATTTTGATGATGAATGATGAATTTATGATTGTATGTAAATGGATATTACCTATGTGTTTTATGATGTGGTTTATGGATGATTAATGACTTGTTTTTGTGGATGCAATGTTATTTCTAGAATGCATGTTTTAACTTTGCTTTAATTTTATGCATCTAACTTATGTGGTGGAATGGTATAAATGAACCTGTATGCTCTAATCACTTAAAACATATAGAATGCATATGACATTGACAATCTTAATGGGTGATACCATAGAAAGTAAAAAAATAATCATGAATTTAAATAATCACTCTTATCATAAGAATTTATTAAGTATTGATATATGAGATGTAATGGTGCGTAATGTATTTTATTAATAAGTTTCTATAAATTAAAAGATATAAAGTATTCAGTGGCCGTATATATACTATTTCTAATATATATGTGGTATCTGTCCCAATATGTTGATACCCCCTAATTTATAGAATCTTATAAAGAAAGTGATGGTGTGAATGATGTTATGATTTGTTGCTATGTAGAATTTTTGGGGCTTTTCAGATATTCAAACACTCGAGTTACCCTATCAATAGCTGTCTACTTACCACTTAGACTTTTGAATAGTAAGGATTTTACCATGGACCTAGTTTTTCATGATCTCTGTGTGTGCATGTAATTGTATATTTTGAGGTAGAACTCAAGCATTTCCTTCGATGTCAGGCGGGATTCTTTCATCCCATTGCTAAGATCAGGGATTCTCAAGTGTTCATCTAGGAAATATTGGACTACCTAATCTAGCTCATCCACATTCAAACATTGGTATACACAAATGCATGAAGCAATTGTGGTAGACATATCGTCATGCATAAGGATTTCTCCTTCCAGTTTTGTACAATGCTAAGAATTCCAGGGATTCAAGCTTTATTCCCTTCTTTTTGGCTTCTTTTTGGCTTTGGATATTTACTCATATGTAGTGATGAAAATCATTATTTATTTTGATTGATTTTTTTCTTTGAGCTAGGATTTTTGTAGTGATGATAATCATTGTTTATTTTTCTCATACGTAGTGATGAAAATCACTGTTTATTTTTTATTGATTTTTTTAGCTATGATTTTTCTTTGAATTTATGATTTGTGTATCAGATTATTGCTTTTATATCTGGATTGTATGCTTGCCATTTGAATATGTACTTTACTTTGGGGTTTGCTTATTTTTATTTAAGCAAGGGATTTGGATAGGGTAAAGCTTGTCCTTTTGCCAATTCTTAGCACCTTTAAACCCTAGGTGTGGTTGATTAACCAAAAAATCTTAGTATATTATGTAAAGCAACAAATAATGGTTGTGTGAGGTCCAATGTGTAGACCAATTGGTTCATCCAAACCCCATAAGGGGGGCGGAGGTCCAAGGTTCAAATCTCGAGCCTCGTCGGAATGAACGCTTGTCCCTTTCCTGGTGCTTTCAGTAGCGTAAAAGGTTTAAAATGATTATGGCATGGTGGTTATAGGGGCGGACTGTGCGAAGATCTATGTGGCGGCTTCTGGGGCAGACAGCACAGAATACTGTAAATACAAAAAAAAAAAAACAAATAATGGTTGTGTTGAAAAACACAATTACACACTGATGTGGATGGAGGTATGGATATGAATGACTTGTGCGACAAATTGTGGTATCACTTTTAAGGCTCTCATGACATATGCAATTGTAGTGGATATGAAAATGCAATGCAATGTTGTGGATGCAAAAATGTGAAATGCAATTATTTTTGTTATTTTTGATTTTACGTTGTTTTTGTATTTTTGATTAATTTGACCAAAGGGCTTATTATGCCTTTGGGGATTTTGTTATTGATTTTTACCAAGCAGTTTGAATTACCCTTGGAGATTTTGATTTGATGGGATTTGACCAAGTAGTTTGAATTACCCTTGGAGCCTTTTTTAATTGATTTTGAGCAAGCGGTATGAACTACCCTTGGAGCCTTTGATTGATTGTTTTTGACCAAGCAGTATGAATTACCCTTGGAGCCTTTGATTGATTGTTTTTGACCAAGCGGTATGAATTACCCTTGGAGCCTTTGATTGATTTTTTTTGACCAAACAGTTTGAATTACCATTGGAGCATTTGATTGTATTTTTGAAATTTTATGTTTTTATGCTTTGTTTTGTGTTTTTGACATATTTGAATGTTTTTGAATTTTATGGAATATTTCAATGTTTTTGAATTTTTGGAATATTTGAATATTTTTGAATTTTATGAAATATTTGAATATTTTTGTGTTTTATGAAATATTTGAATGTTTTTGTGTTTTATGCGCAAAATGCCTTTAAGTGAATGATATTGAGATTTTCAGGCTCTTAAACACCATCTAATGATATAAAGCGATATGCTCCAGGCCCAACTCTCTATGAAATCATATATTGACCTAACTAGTTTACCGTGAACTTATCTCGTAGATGCGACGACATATTTGAATTTTGCTAGTTTTCTTTGAGCACTAGATCTCCAACCTTGAATTCTCTTAGGTGGACTTTACTATTGTAAGATCGCACAAGGTGACCTTGGTAAACGCAAATATGCTCTAAAGCATTGACTCAACGTTCATCAAGAAGCATCAACTGATCAACGCGACCTTGCCACGCAGCTTCATCATCTATGAAGTCTTTTAATGCTATGTGTAGAGTCAAAATTTTTAACTCTAGTGGCATGATGGCCTCAATGCCATATACTAGTAAAAATGATGTTGCCCCAGTGGGCATCCATATACTAGTCCTGTATGCCCATAGTGTAAGAGGCAACTTCATGTGCCAATCCTTGTGATTGTCTTGCACCGTCTTCCTCAAAATGAAGACTATTGTTTTGTTTGAGGCTTTTGTTTTCCCGTTTGCTTATGGATAATAAGGCATTGAAAAAATTTCATGAATATGGTATTTATTCATTAAAGCACACATACTTTTTTTCTTGAAATATGACCTATTATCCAATATTATCTTAGAAGGGACCCCAAAATGACTTATGATATTGTGGAGTATAAACTTTGCAATCCTTGGTCCAGTTGTTGATATTAAGGGGATCACTTCTACCCATTTAGTGAAGTATTCTATGGCTGTTATGATGAATGTGTGTCAGCCTGAGGACGGGGATGAGATTTTCCCAATCAAGTCTAGTCCCTATTGCAAGAATGGCCATGCTTCCTGGATGGGCTGCAAAGCTTGCGATGGTAAGTGCATTAGATTTGCATGATGGTGGCACTTACTATATTTCTTGACATATTCGTATTAGTCCTTTTCCATGGTGGTCCAATAGTAACCCATTATCAAGATGTGCTTAATTATGGCCATGCCATTAAAATGGCCTCCACTTGTTCTGTCGTGAGCTTGCAAAATTGCCCAAGATGCTTCCTGGGGATCAAGACAATGGAGTAATACTCCATCATATCCTTGTCTGTAGAGAATTTCTCCTAGAAATGTATATCTTGTTGCTTTTTTTTTGAACATTCACCTTTCAGTATGCAACAAACCTTGAGGTACTATCCCAAGCTTTAGGAAGTCCCATAGTTGGGAAAGCCAATCCTGATAAGCCACAACTTCTATAGAAAATATGGTTTGCTCTTTCTGTATTTTTGAGCTAGTGAACACGGATTGAGGAACAACTCTATGGTATATGGTTGCACCACACTCCATAGGTCCTTGGGAGATCAATGACCACCAAGGTGCCATTTGTAAGAAATCTCTGGCTATGAAGGACCAATCTTGATTTGGCTCAATTTGATCATGTTGACTAATTCTTGATTGTCAAAAGCTTCACGACGTATTGTTGAGTCCATAAGCACTTTTACATGAATGGTTGTAACATTAGTATATGGATTCTAAGGGATTAAGGATCCCAAATAATCCATGGTGTATGCAAATCTATTCGACATGCAAGGGATTGCCTTGATGTCGTACCATTCTAGTCGGGCTAGGTAGGTTTCAACAAGTTCTTTGTAAGTCTTCAGGATTGGGCACGTACATTGGAATAGTCCTTTGACCTAGTTTACTATGATCAAGGAGTCATCAAAGATATTCAATCTTTTAATACCCATTGCTATAGCTATTTGGAGTTCCAAGATCAATGCTTCATATTCTGTGTTGTTGTTTGTGCATAGGAAGTCTAGTTTGAATGATAAGGACAATGGAGCGCCCTGTGGTGTGATAAAGACAATATTTGCTCCACCTCCTTGTTCACACTTCAAACCATCAAAGAAAAATGAAATACCTCTTTCTTTCTTAGGTTCTTCAAGTTCTAGAAGATCTGATAATGCAAAGACCACATCATCAGACAATTCTATGGTAAGAGGCTTGTTATCCTGAAGAGGCACTTCTGCTAATTGATTTGCTATGACTTGTTCCTTGATGGAATTTTGGCTTATGAACTCTAGATCAAATTCTATCAATAGCATGATCCAATTTGTGGTACATGTATTGTGATATATCTTGCTCATCATGTACTGTAAAGGGTTTTATTTTGATATGACGTAATTCGTATGGCTCAACATGTAGTGTCATAAATTTTGAGTTGCAAATACCACTGCTAAACACAACTTTTTGACATATGCATATCCTATCTCATATCTCACCAAGGTGTGACTAATGTAATATATGGCTTACTCTTTATCTTGTGCATTCTTTTGGCCTAACATGGTGCCCAATGTGAAATCAATAGCTGATATATATAGTAAAAGTGGTATGTCTGGCCTTGGTGGAGCCAATACTAGTGGTGTTGCTAGATAAGTCTTGATATCTGCAAAGGCTTGATGGCATTCTTTGTCCCAATGAAAGGGGACTTCCTTGCATAGCAATAGATTCATAGGTTGGCATTTTTTTGATAATTATGCGATGAATCTTTTGATGGATGTTATCGTGCCTTGTAGGCTCCTCAACTCCCTAATGTTGGTAGGGGTATCCATTTCCAGTATAGCCTTTACCTTTGCAGGATCTACTTTAATGCCTCTCTTGGATACAATGAATCCCAAAATCTTTCCAAAAGTTACACCAAATACACACTTAGGATTCAATCAAAAATTGTGCTCTATGAGACGATCAAAAATTTATCTAAGGACTTCAGCATGCTCTTGCTGCAATAGGTACTTGGCCAGTAAGTCATCCATGTAATCTTCCAATATTTTATGCATATAGTCATGGAATATGTATGTCATGGCCCGCTGATATGTGGTGCCAGAATTTTTGAGACCAAATGACATCACTTTGTAAAAAAATGTTCCCCAAGGAGTAATGAAAGTAGTTTTATGTTGATTTTTGGGCTTAAACCAAATCTGGTTATATAAAAAAAAACCATCCATTAGGGAGAGCATTTCATGACCTGCGGTTGCATCCACAAGAATATCTATGTTTGGCAATGGGAATTAATCCTTTGGTGTTGCCCTATTCAAGTCCCTGAAATTCATGCAGATACAGACTCTTCTATCAGGTTTCCCCATGGGTACCATGTTTGACACCCACTTAGGGTAGTCTATAGGAACTATGAATATTGCATCCAGTAGTTTTTGGAATTCATTCTTCACCATCAAAGTGATGGATGCATTTTACTCAGCTTTTGCTTGATTGGATTCTTCATGGGATCCAATGAAAGGTTGTGAACAACTAACTTTGGATCTATCCATGACATGTCTTTGTAAGTCCAAGAAAAAATATTAGGCCTCTCCTTGAGGAGAGGAATTATGATGGCTTGTTCCTATGGAGATATACTTTCTCCAAACTTTACTTTCCTTGGTTGGGTAGGATCATCGCTAATTTCCATCTTGAAAGTCACTTCTATAGCCATATGTGACCTATCCTCTAGCTAATGAGGTATGGTTATCAAATGAATGTCATCGACAAGATTTATAGGACCTAGTGACTCAGGTTCCAAATCAATATGGAAGACACCATACACACAACCTGATGCAAAATGGAACAACTGTAACATCTCTTCATTGGGGAAGAGGTCTTCAGGCTCTATGGGTGAATTAGCGTGATCCCAATCAATATCCTCTATATCAAGATGCAATGATTTGGTAGGATCTATTGGATTATGAAGTGAAGTGTTCAAATCAATGGAGATCATGTTGATGGATGGAATAAAATCTCCAGGACCATATGGGTGTAATATTGTCTCAGGGGTTTTCGTTCCATACTTGCGATGAGGTTCTGGAGGAATGGGAATTTTTGAATTTGGCCCATGAGTAGGGCATAAAATAGGATTATTGGGCTCTAATTGCTCTCTGAATGTAGGTAGAGGGGGATTGACCATCCGATGAATGGTAGCTAGATCAATAGGTCTCCTCAAAAATAAAATATGAGGGTCTATGGCATGGAGTTCCGCCTCTCTCTCTACTAGCTCATTGACTTGCTGCAAGTGGTGAGGTCTAAGATAAGCCATCTCGGTCTCATCCTCAAAGTCATCATTTATCTAGAAACCGTTAGCATTGGTATATGGCCCTAAGATAAGGGTCTCATGTCTTGGCCCCAAGTAGGCCATTTCTATTTCATATTCATATTCTTCATCACTTATGAAGAACCCATTTGCATTTGTCTCTTGCCCCAAAGTTAGGGGTTGATTTCTTAGGCCTAATAAAGATCTTTCTGTTGAGTCTTCTAATTCATAGTCACTTTCATTTGATGTATATCCAATATCATTGTGGATGAACCATGTGAATATTTGCAAATAGTGAGGCCCCTGATAGGCTAAGCCAAGTTTCTCCTCATCATCACTTGCTTCAAATCCATTCTCCTCATCCCATAAGTTGTACCCTATTGGGGTGGAATCAATTGAGGTGTTTGGATGATAAGTTTCTAGAGGCATTATGCTTATTGTGGCCACTTGTCTATTGCTCAAATTTGCTATTCTTAGGGGGTGATAAGGAATGAAATCAATGTCTTCTCCTAATACTATGCTTAATATTTCCAATGATGCTACAAGCGAGTCATCTCGACCTCTACTATAATAGCCTAAGCCAAATCTATCAGAGTGAAGCTAATATAGTGGCTCGTAGGGCTTCCTGTGACCCTGCTCATATATTCCAAGGCCATAGCCATTCCAGTGACAATGCTCAAAGTAGCTTAGAGCAAACTCAGGGTTAGAGAGGTAACAAATATTGATAGTGAATAATTCATAACTATCCTCTTCTATATTTGAAGACTTATGGGCATAGTCCAGACCAGCATAGACAAAGTTGGTTTGGTTGGGAGGGATTCCAAGTGGAACCACTATTTCTACTTGCAGCCTCAAGTCCTTAGGCCTCCCTATGTCTTGTGCAGACTCAATGATAGGTATAAGGTAATGTTTTGCACAAGGTACTTCTCTATGCCTGTTCTTGCCAAGTGTATTGATGCATGTGACGTGGATGACCCCATGAATGATACTGGTGAAGTAGGGTGATAATCACTATCTTCATATTGATCTTGAGGATCTTCCTATTCCATAGGACTTGGCATTTCAGCAATGGCTATAGTTGGAACTTCTTTGGGCCTTTCTTCCTTAACTAAGGGTACCTTTAGCTTTTGATTGTCTTTTGGTTTTGACATTGATGGTACTTTAGAAGCATTGACTATCTTGAGTGCACCAGGATGTGTTGATGTGCATGGGTATTTTCTTACCCCTTTGTCTTCATTATCCACTTGTGTGGTTGGGGATGAAGGTGCCACATATATATGAGTAGAAGGGATTACACATTCTCCTAGAATATCCACCTGATTAACATATTTAAAAGGCTCTTCATTGGCCAGAACCACATAGAATTTGTTCTCATGCACATACTTGACACACTGGTGCAATATTGAAGGCACACACTTCATGGCCCTTATCCAAGGGTGCCCTAAGAGGATGTTGTACTACATAGATCCTTCCAAGACATGACACATCATGGGGATGGTCTTGTACCCCACTTTTATGGGTAGGACTATCATTCCCATAGTATTGCATAAAGCATCATTAAAAGCTCTCAATGTGTAAGCTCCTGGAATGATATTTGACTTGGGGATTTTGAGGTGCTCTATTGTAGTTGTTGTGATGATGTTTATTGATGAACCTGTATTGACCAAAATCCTCTTGAAAGGTAAGTCATTGATTGTTTCTACAATGTTCAATGGAGTGTCTGGTAAGGCAGTAAGAACTATCTTAATCTCATGATCATAGAATCAGATTACAGGTTCCTAGCATTCTTGTACTTGTCACACAAAGTGAGTGAATGCATTCACATCTTGCGGTTTAAGCTCAATTGTTCTTAAAATCTCCATTAGAGTCTTCCTATGCTTTGGGGACTATTGTATGAGCTCATAGATGGATAACTTAGCTGGAGTTGTCTATAATTTTTGCTCCAATCTACTTTGAATAGTTACCATAGGTCACATTGGTGGACCTAGAAGGTTGTCTTGCCTTTGCCTAGGAATGGCTGGGATGTTCATGGGAGCTACAGGTAGTTGTGGTTGACCATACCACCTAGTCCTTGTTTCTATGTTAATAGTCTCAACCATCCCAACACATCCATGGGTAGGTATGTCAGCTCAAAACTGATTGACTTGGGCCCCTTGCTCTCAATGAACCTCATGATTGGGAAATGGATTTTTGTATATGCCTATGTCTCTATTATCAGGAGCCAGTGGGTTGTCAACTTTGAGTTCTCCCACCTCAATCATGTTTTGCACTTGATGATTAAACCTGACACAAGCCTCAATATCATGCCCCGATATCCTATGATAAGGGTAAAACTGATCTTACCTATATCCTTTTGGCTTAGGATGGTTGGGATCTATAAGAGGTATATTAGGATATCTGATCCTCCTAGCCTCACTGAACTGATTAAATATTGATTGCATTAATTTTTTCAGAGCCATGAAATAACGAGGTAGCTTGCGTTCTTGGTTTCTTCCCTGATTGTTCTTTTGGTCGTAATTTACTAGTGGGGGATGTGCTTGATAGTTCTAGGATTTTTGTGCACCTCCATCCTTGGGTGTAGCCAATATGACTTGATTGACTAGAGTAGAATTAACCTGCTTCTACTTATACTTGTCATTCTTACCATTCTTGTTCCACTCATTTTTGTTTCGGAGTTTAATGGTTCCCTCATCTACTTTTATTTCTTCAATGAGATTGGCCTATGCCAAAGCTTCCTCAAATGAAGGATACTGTTGGAGTTGTAGCAAGAGAGAGATATGTTTAGAACAACTTTTGGTGAACATGCGAATGATATCTTCTGTGGAAATGGAGAATAATAATTTTACCATGACTTTACTCCATCTATTCCCATAATCCATTATTGGCTCATCATCATACTATTTCAAGTTGGCTAGGTTTGAAAGGTTCACCTTCTTCTTAGAACCAAAGGAGAAACACTTTAAGAATGCATTTACTATTTTTTCAAAGTTGGTTATGCTATGCTTAAGAGGTTGGTTGAACCATTGAGTGGCAGCACCTAAAAAATGTCATTATGAAGGTTCTTAGCATGAGAGCGTCATTGTCTTCAATATGAAAACAAGCATTGATAAAATTGGTGACATGCTCTTATGCATCCTCTTCACCCTTAAAATTTTCTAACCTAGGCATCTCAAAGTGCTTAGGATATGGATGGCTAGGGATTGATGGGCACAATGGTTGGTTGCATATTTTTCTCAATGTTGGTGAGTTCCCAACTGCCTCTTGTTTCTCAAAGGTTTTCATATTTTCAACAAGCTTTTGAAATACCTTTGATGCATGTATTTCATCCTCTTGTAAGCCTATTTGCATTGGCAATGGAGGTAACTCTCTATCCATTTTATTTGTTTCATTTTTATCCCTCCTATGAGGGGACCTAGGATTATGATCCTAGTTTGTTATGTTTGCCCTTCCCCCATTAGTCTGATTTTGTTCATGATTTGGTGGGGGGTTTCATTATGGGCTATCTTGTCTAGTGCACCTCTCCTTAGGCGAGTCAACACATCTTGTTATTTGGTCGTCACCATCATTTTTTTGTAAATTATTAAGAGCTAGTCACTTAGATTACTCTCTTAAATGCTGCTCATGTTGGCGCAAGAGTCTTTCTCTTTGTTTCTCTTGTTTGAGAGTTTCCACTAGATCTCATTATTTGCGTAATGCATTTTCTAACTACCTCATTCAATCAATTTGTGTTGTCATATAAGACTCATGTTTGTTTGACTCTCTTCTTGTTGTCTTGACTCACAAATTCCTCAAGTGGGTTTTTGTTGTATCTATACTCTTGCTAGCTAGTGTGACTTGTTCAGTGTACTATTGAGTATCCCTATGGTTAGACTCCATGTGTCTTTTATGGGGTTTCTCTGAGGTACCCCAAGACTAAGAGACATGTTTAGAAGTCACATTTCATGAGCTTATAGATGCATATTTCTCAGTAGCTATAGTTATTTGAGTAGGTTGAGTTGGAAATAGATCCAACCCGTCTAGCTGTCTTGTTTTCCATGGTTGGTCCTGTGGGATGCCATTTTATCCTATGAGGTCAAAGTCTATGGGAATATTTCCCTTTGTATGAAGGATTTCTTCTATTTTATTACCATGGCTAGATGTAGCTCTAGTTTCTTGCCCTTCAGTAGGTAGTCCTTTATCATATGTTTCTTGTGAGTCTTGAAGTGTTGCAATTCTTGTTTGCCTTCTTGATGAAGAGGGCTTGGTGGTAACATGTTTTCTCCATGTGGATGGAAATTTATTAGTCTCATCATCCATATGTGAAGAATTATTCTTATAACATTCTTTATGTCCATGTGAGGAGGAAGCCCTTGAAGCTTCTTCACATATTTGAGATGTTTCTGTGTGTTTAGAGGAGACCCTTGAGGTCTCCTCATGTCTCCTTGATGAGGATGGCTTTGAAGCATATTTTTGTTTATGTGACTTTGTTCCATGATGTGGTTCCTTACTTGGGGTTTCTTGAGGAGATCCCCCAAGGGTTGAATTATCACCCCTTAGGCTCGTGGAGCTACGTCTCACGGACTTACAGGCACGTCGTTCATTGTTACTACAACTTCGCCTATGGGTATGAGTTGTTTCTGTCTCTCCCTTTGTATCATATCGAGGATGCTTACTTCTTGTATTGACCATGTTGTCTTATGAATTGATATTTTGAGTTGCAATTTAGGAATAACCACACAATACCAAGCAGATATTTATCTTGATTATCGATTTAAGTGTGCCCTAAACTGTTTGATGTATTTTGATGTGTTTTTCTTTCGATTTCTTTGCTCTTGTTCTTGGATTAATAATGAGAATATTCATCCATAGTGACAATCAAGTACAACCATGCCAAACATGATTTTATCAAAAGAAGCTAGGGTACACCGTTGAAGACCCAATGGAGGGTTCACATAGCTCTTCCACTCTGAAACAATAATTGTTCCAACAGTGGGAGATAGTTTGAACATAAGTAACATAGTGTCACTATAAGTAAGTTTCTCAATCCATTTCTAGGAAGTTCTAAGGGGTAAACCAATGGAAGGAGATGAATTCCAACATCACTGGACTAAATTGAAGGTTGGTATTGAAATCCAACTCTCCAATGTTTAAATGAGATGTGCATGTGTGGTGTTCATTTTAAGCTTGCGTACCATAAAGTGCATTATAAAGCAGCAATGAATCTTTCCTATATGCCTAAGTGCAAAAATATATTTCAATATTCAGAAATATGCATGAAATATTATGATTTGTATGAGCACACTTTATTTCGTACAACTATGGCCTCTAGTAGGGCCTCAAAGCAATCAAACAACATACAATGTCTAGCACGTTGGATTCTAGGGAAAACTTTTCAGGTATAAGCCAATGTTCCTAGCAATGCCTAGTGGAAAATTTAAAAGAAGGTCTAATATATGCAAAATGCTTAATTATTTCTTCTTTTATTCCTTCAATTTCCAAAGACAAAGGTGCTTTGAGTTCTCTATTTTAGACACACAAAAGCAGACAAAAAGCTGTAAAATATTAGAGAAGCTATACCAACCTTTGATCTAGCTCAGAGAGTCGATGTTTTGACCTATGCTACACTCCAGTTCTGGCCGTTGTCGACCAGAATGACTAGTTCTTGGCTACTGTAGCTCAGAGCAGCTAAGCTCTATTGGTTGCTATAGCTCATAGTGGTTAGTTTTTGGTTGATGTAGCTCAAAGCGGCTAGACCTGTACATAAAACTAAGTTATTATTTTGGTAGAAAATGAAAATTAGTGATGGTCCCACCGTGATCGCCATCTGTAGTGACCTCGATAATGCATGCACTGGTCCCATTTTGTAACCCTACTTGCAATGTTATTAAAATACCAAAGATGAAATGGAAAGACAAGAGGAAAAAACATATAACACAAAATAACAAATATGGATATTTTTATTGATATTGAAGCTTGGTTACATGTTGGTCCCTCTTAGGGATACCCATTTTGATACTATAAATTAAAAATAGGCAAGGAGTGCCCCTTTCATGAAGAGGTGGTGCGCTTATAAAAGCTTCCCGATTTTGCACATGAAAATGTATGAGGGCTTATAGATGCCTCCTTCTCCAGGCCTATTTCCTAGAGGGATCCCCTTTTGCTCTCGTATGTTGCAAACTTCGTATGATGTACCTATGTCCCTAAAAGCAATGAAAAAATAACACACATTTAGGTGTCTGATATACCTCCCCAGATGAGGTTGTTAGTAATCAAAGAATGTAACAAAAATATGATAAAACTGTGCCATGAAATCATGTAAAATTATGCTATTGATATGAAAACATAAATAAACAAAATAAAATGAAGCTATGTCTAAAACCTAAGCTAAGCTTGCAGACAACTATCCAAGACAACGACCACTAAGGTAAACCTTGCTCTCTTTGCCCCAAAGCTATGGGTCAAAGCCTATATCTAATATTGAAATAATAGGTGTTATGCTCTTCAATCCATTACTGCTTTGTTATACAAGTGATCTCAAAGAGAACTCTCCAAGTTTTGACAACTCTCCTCAAAAATATGTCTCTCTCTCTAATTCTCTCTCATATCTCTCTTTTGGTGCTCTTAGGCTTGTACCTTTTATAGTGTGAAACCCTAGGTTTATGTCCAAGCCCTAGGAATGAATTTCTCATGTGTAGTGCAAGTTAGCATGAGAAGCTTTTGTCCATTGTCTATTTTTTAAGGCTAGTTAACTGAAATATAACTGCCTACTTGAGTCTTCTATGCAAACTGTTCATTAGCATGAGAAGCTTTTGTCCTTTGTTTATGCTTGGAGGTTAGTTAACTTAAGTCTAAATGCAAACTCAAGTCTCCTATGTGAATTGGTCATGAAAAGGAATACAAAGTTACCCCCACTCACCTTTATTACATGCAGACTACCACTTTCGCCTATGATTAGACTTGTTTGTTGCCAAAACTGCTTCTTATGGCTTAGCCACTATCATATGCAGTGGCTAAGATCTAGCCGCTATCATATGTAGTGGCTAAGGTTTGGTCGATCTAGGCTTGAGTGGCTAGGATCTGGCCGCTCTTGGTTTGAGCGGCCAAGATTGAATGGCTTGAAAAGGCCCCAAATGAGTGGTGAAAACCATTGTTGATGCTTGGAAAGTCCAATATTATGTCTTATGATCTTATGAGTGTGTCTATGTGAGCAACTCACCTAATCATGACACGATTTAGGTGTCTACACAAGTGATGGTTTAGGAAATAGTGAAAATGGAGGTATTTCACAATCCGTTAATTTGACTTGTGAAACATTAGATGATGGTGATGGATTGGCTTTAGAAGGTTTTTGAGTGGATGATGATGATGTGGATGGTAACGATGTTGATTATGTGGACTGACTGTGACCACATGTGTATGTAGTTAATGATGATGATAATAGGGATATGGTGGTTTGATTATGGCTGGTGATGGGAAGCTCTTCATTAATGGGATCCTTTGATGAAAAAATTGGTGAAGTGGTGGATGGATTAGATGGTAAAAGAAAAAATATGGGTGGAAGGAAGAATGGACTCATAAGGATTTGAGATGAAATTGCAATACTTAAATGACTCAATGACCACTAGTATGCAATGTACCTATTTCTCATGAACATATTTCAAACATTGATGTAGTATTGAAGGGACACATCTCATTTCTCTCATCCAAGGTCTTCTAAGGAGTACATTATACACCATAGATCCTTCCAAGATGTGGAACATTGTGTGCAATATTTTAACTCCTACTTCAATGGATAAAATAATAGTGTCAACTATGGAACATAAAGCATCATAGAATGCTTTGAGGGTGCAAGATGACTTGGTGATGTGAGATGGAGGAAGATTCAAATTATGAAGGGTGAATGTGGTGATGATGTTGATAGAGGAGTCAATGTCAATTAGGACTCTTTTAAATGGCTTCTTGTCAATTAGAGCCATGATATGCAATGGAGGGTCTACTAATTTCGATGAGATTGGCTTAATCTAAAAGTCATAAAGTGTTATGGAAGGCTCCATGCATGTTTGGATACTCCCCATAAAGTTTATAAAGGCATTGGGATCTTGCGATTGCAATTTGATGTATTTAAAAATTTCCATTAATGCCTCTCGATGTGGGGGAGATTGTTGGATTAGCTCATAAATTGACAATTTGGTAGAAGCTATTTTTAGACTTGTGGTTAACCAGCTACTCGATGATATAACGAGTCAAGATGGATGATTTATGGGTGGATTTTATGGGTTTGATTGACTAGGTATATGAATGGGTGATGATGGATTAGGAGACACTTGGATGGGTGGTGATGTAAAAGGTTTTGACACACTTGATTGAGGTTGTTACCATTGTTGGTTATTCCTTTAACCTCTAGTGACCACATGAATAGCCCCTAAAAACCCTTGGTATTTTTGAATGTGTTTAACTTGGTTAGGAGGAGTTTTAGTGTTAGCTCTCCCTACATTTGGTTGCACCTCCTCATGATGAGGAAGTTGTGTTTATAATATACCAAGGTTTTGGTTTTATTGAGCAAGGGGGTTATCAAACTTGATCACCCCCAAGTCAATGAGGTCTTGGACTACATTTTTAAACACATTGCAATTATTGATATCATGCCCATTTTGCCTATTATAAGGGAAAAATAAGTATTCTCGATAATGTTTCCCATGCTTGGTAGGATCACCCGGTCTGATGTTGGATAAATCAAGTTTATTTGTATCATACAACCTTATAAAAAGAGAAGCATACAACTCATCTAATGGGGTATATTGATGATTTTTTTGGATAGACTATTGCCAAGAATGGTTTTCCATAGTTGGCACTATGTTTTGAACTTTTGGAGCTTGTGTTGTTGAGGGGACCATATGATATAAAATTTGTTGTGGTGTTTGTTGCATAGGTTGTTGTTGAGCCATTACTGGATGGCTCATGACCACTTGATTAACTTGATTGGATTGGGTAGCTGGAGTATCTTGTGTTGATTTATATTGGCCCCAATAATTGCTTTTGTATTAGCCCTTGTTTTTCCACTCTTTCTTGTTAGGCTTTAGTATGCATTTTTGGATTTTGATATCCTCAATGACACTAGCTTGAGCTAAAGATTCTTCAAATGATTGATAAGTTTATAATTGGAGAATCCAAGAGATAGGTTTTAAGCAACTCTTGGTGAATAGATTAATTAGCTCATCCATTGGTAGGGTGAATGGCAACTTAGTGATGATAACCCTCCAAATTTTTTTGAAATCATAGATAGATTCATCATCCTATTGTCTTAAGGCATAAACATTAGATAGTGAGATCTTCTTTTTAACATCTATAATGAGACAATCAAATATTTGATCAATCGATTGGTCAAAATTATAGATACTATGGCTTGGCAATTGATTGTACCATTCTATGGCATCCCCTCCCAATGTTTGAGGAAAATTTCAAAGCATGAGAGAATTATCATCTTGAATTCTAAAGTAGGCATGAACAAAGGTGCTCACATGTTCTTTGGGATTCTTAGTTCCCTTAAATTTTTTAAACTTGGATACCATAAAATCTATCAGATATGGTGGTGATGGTATTGAAGGATAAATTGGTTGTTTGATAAATTGGTGTAAATTTGGTTTCTAGTTTGAAAAAATAGGAGTGAATTGCATCAATTGATCTATTTGTTTTTGCATGGCCTTGATTCAAGGGTATTTCTTAGGAATGTGAAAGCATTGAATTATCTGATGAGCTTTTGGAGGTGTGGGGAAATGTTGTGGAGTGATCAGATGAGGAGGAAATTGGTATTTATGGTTAGGAAAATTGGATGGAATATGATGAATGGGATATTGCTGATGAAAAGATGGGGAATTATAGAATGATGTTGATTTATGAAGGTTATGGCTAGGATAGCAAATGAGAATAGGATAGGTGATGGTATGAATTGATAGGGGAACTAGGATAAAGACCACAAAATACTGAGGTACCCATGATGGACCCTGGTTGACAAGGGTAGTATGAGTAGAGTTATGTAAAGGTGTAGGGTTAACTTGTACTTGTTGTTGAGCATTTTGATGCTATCTAAGAATTTTTTTTAGGTGTTCCCATGCTTCACTAATATCTCTATAAAATTCTAAGGGTATATATGTAGATGGTATGGAATATGTGGCTTGGATACAAGTTGCACTAGGTATGGCAACTTGTGAGGCTGGAACTTGTGAAGCAGCATTGACTTGTGCCTCATACAAGGGGTTGGTGTAGGTGGAGGTATATAAGGTGCTAGGAGCACATGAAGGAATGGATACATGGAATGAAGGTGCAATTTATTCCTTAAAAATATGGTTAGTATACACCTGGGTAAAGGTGTATGGGGTTTGGGAGTAAATAGGCTCTTTCTGTAGAGCAAAATCCTATCTAGGTGAGTTGGAATAGACTCTAAGGCATAATTAGAAGACTTCATGAAGGCTTATACTCTTGCCATGTCTATATGGGTGATGTGGTTGTGAATTGTAGGAGAGTTTGACTCCTCTTGGGGAATGACTATATGGAAGGTTGTGAATGGCAAGGAATGTGAGGGACCTATAGACAAATTTTCTTGTGTCACATTTAGGAATTCTACCACAAAAGTGGTAGTGAAGGTGGATGAAGGTTCCATTAAATTATCCTTATTAATTTCTTTTGATTTATAATTAATACCATAAGAAAAATAAATTAAGATACAAATTAAAATACCAAATGTAACACAAAAATAGGAATGATTAAGGAAACAAACAATCAATGCTAAATTTTAACCAATGTGGCTTACCTTGTTCATTAATTATATTATTTTTATTTGTATTCATTTTATGTGCTAGTTTTGTGTGTTTTGATTTCTAATCTTTCTTAATGAAACAAAGGAAAAATATATGGCTAAGATATGGCAACGAGATTATTTTTGGTGATGAAATCCAACAAGTTTGCTCGGGGGTATCCTAGGGTGTCTATGGGTGGAGATTGGTGGATGGAGATGAATACCACTGTCACCAAATCTCAAGAAATGGTTGGTGATAAAATCCAACCACTACTATTTTGAATGAATCATGATATGTGTGAATTATTTTTAAGGATTATGTTTTCTATTATGTACAAAAAATGTTAAACATAATTAATTTCATAAACCTAAATCAGAATCCAACAAAATAATGCCAAGTTCTCCAAAGGGCATGAAGTACACCGCTTAAGATCCCCTATCTAAATAACAACCAAAGGGTTCGTCCACCCCTCTGCCTAGAATCACCCAACTAGAAGGGATAATTTTGGCAATCTAATGGTGTTCCAAATTAGATAAGAAAAAGATTTTTTTTCTAAGCCTAAGATGCAACACTATGTCATGCAATTTTTTAGTTAAAATGTAAACAAAAATGCAACAGTTTGTATTAAGAAACTAGAAACCCTAATCAAGGTATGTGAATGAATGCAAACCTAAAAATGCAAACTAACATGATTTCATTTCTATATTGTTTAATGATGGTTCATTTTAAGCTTAAAATCTAAAAAATATAGAAGATAACCCAAAATATGTAAAATAGAAGACTAGGGTTTTAAACAGTAGACTTCCTGAACAACCTACATTTTTACTCCTAGATTTTTGTAAATGCCCTTGGGCACTTCTAAACATTGCTAAGATTCCCTTGGGAACTTCTAGATACCTCTGAATACCTCTAGTAATTTATGGATTGCCTTTAGATGTTGTCAATCATTTCATGCACCTTTCGCAAGCTTCTACAAACATTAGAAACCCTAGATCTAACAAAATCTGCAAAATTTGTGCTTCTAAAAAACCTACAAGATGACAAAAAATAGCAAGCGATTTAGTAAAATACATCATAAATAGAAACCCTTAGGGGGTACCACCATGATCACCATTTGAAATATGCAAAACGTAACACCCAAATAATGCTTGAACAAATGAAATACAAGGAAACACAAGATTGCACAATAGAATAATTTTCATTGATGGGGGAAGCCTAGAAACTCCATTGTTTACAATATTGAATCCGTGGACACATAAATCATGTAAATTGGATAAGACTACTAGTGCATCACATATGCCACTCTTATCGACATCATATGACCCCATTGGTCACCCCTCTAAGCTTGCATAAGACTCAAAAACATTTTTGGAAGCTTCCTAGTAGTTTAGGGTAGTTTTGGGATACTTCCTTGAGACCGTCCCACCAAGGTATGATCATAGTTGGTGATCGTACCACCCAAGGATGGTCATCCATAACCATACCTGGGTGGGATGGTCCCTAAATAGACCCTTGAAAAAGTCAATAGACGCATGAAATGACAATCAAAGACTGCCATTTCCATGTCTAATCATCCTAAATTGATTGGGGACCTACCATTAGATTCAAGGACTACAAATTAAGAGCCCCAAATGGGCAACCTTCCCTCACCAATGCATGCCAAAGAATTGGACAAGTGGTGGCACTTGCCTCGCATGGCAAGACTTGCCATTTTTCCCTAGATGCCATTTTGGTATATAAAAAGAGGTGCATTCACCTATTTTTAAGGAGAAGAGTTGAAGCATTTTGACAATAAAGTACTGCTCAATTCTACCCTCGCTCACGCTCATATTTTTGCAAACCAAAAATTACCCCCCATTTGACCTTGAAATACTCTTCATTTGAAGGCGATTTCAGGGGCAATAGAAACCTATCTGAGCAATTCCAAATTGGAAAAATTGAAGGTAAACTTGACCCCATATATCGACAACACCCCCAAACCATTTTTGGACCAAATACCAATAGCATTGGTGACAAAAATCGAGCATATTTTTAACCGTCCCACCTGGGGATGATTAGTAGTTAGTAGGTGTCACACCTAGGGATGATTAGAAAACATCATGGAATTTGGGGAAAAATCCTCCATATAACCCTTAGTAATTCTTAGACCAACCTATGGTCCAAATTTGGTGAAGTTTAGAGTAGATTTGATGGCACATTTGATGTCCCCATTGTTGCAAGTCTAGGTGTCCCTGTGAGGGACGACCACTATTTTTGTATATTTTTACCTTAAATATTGTATTCAAATCTGTCCAAAAGTATTCAAATTATATTATACTTAATTTATACAACATTTGGAACAATTTTCATGTGTTATAGATTAGTTTTTATGTTTCTATATTAAATCTTTTTTCTATGTTTTCAAGGCTTTTATTCTATAATACAGGTGCGACTAATTCCTTTTAAATCCCTTGTGTGTAGGTGTAGGTATTATATATATAAGGGAGGAGCTAAATAGGAAAGGAAAAGAAGCCCAATAATAGATCTCGATTGTAGGAACATGAGATTCACACCATAGAACATCACTTTAAGTCCCTTTCAAGAGATGATATCCCTTGTACACTGTAATGTTGAGATGTATCAAACTTGTAAAGCCCTCAAGGGGATATATTGTAATCCTATTTTGAAGCTATGAATAAATGAATAGAAGGAGAAATCCACCCTCTTTATTACATACTTTGCTTCATTTTGATAGATTACATGTTTATGCTCTTTTCCCTTTGAATGCTTTCAAACTACTTTACATTGAAAATAAAGTGCCCTTAAGGTGATGTCATAAATTTTGCTTCTTCAGTGCTGATCATAGTATATGAGTTTATTTCTATCTCCCATTTGAATATGTCAATTTTGACATCCATTTTTTGTTTTACAGGTTGCAGGTTTTGACCATTAGGAGCATAAACGACCCCTTTTCTACTAGGTGTCATTGGGTGAGACGGCCAGCTAGGTGTCACTGGGTGGGACAACCCCCAAACTGCTAACCGTCCCTGCTAGGGACGGTCATAAAATCAAATATTTTCTGCAAAAATTTGTAGAAACAACAAGTTCTAGGTCATAAATTACACCCATTTTCACCTTCAATTTGCATATATGTTGTTCAAATTTGTCAAATTTCATAGTTTTCTTGTCTTCTCTATGCATAGAAAGGTTAGATATCCTCTTTCTAAAATTTTGCATTAATTAAATTAGAGAAAATAGGGAAAATAATAGTAGACTTTATGCTTTTTTTCTGGTTTTCATGATTGAAAATTACCAAAGAAGGTTAAGTTCATATAAGTCCTAAATTATAATGCTTTCCTTTTATGCTACTAACGATTCTGAAAGAAAAATACAATTTCATGCATTTAGTGAATCATCATCGAGTGCTCTCTTTTTTTCTTTCAAATTTATAAAAGGAACACATACACGCCAAGATATTCCTAAACGTTGGTGAGTTGGACTTCATTCCCAACTATTGATATAGTACAATGATGATGGGTTTCATCTCCATCCATTGACTTAAATCCTATGAACCCTATTTTATTTGCCAATACCGACTCCAAGATCTATCCTAACCGTGCAAAATAGCATGCATCCCTCTTAGGATGGGTGTATCACTACACACGGGGTGGTGGGTGAGGATCGGTAGGACCTATGCTCCCTGATCGGGTATGGATTTCATCTCCATACTTTGGTTGGTTCATGTGACCAAAATTTTAGTATCGGTTGTCGAGCTACGAGTATATAGGTGAAAACCACTTAAAAATTTGAGTATATCATCCAAAAAAATATCAAACATGCCAAGTATTTTCTTTACAAATCTTGAAACACAATAAACACCTTAGGTATTCACATTTAAATCTTTAAAAGAGATAATCATCTGTATTCTTGTGTGTTTCTATTGATTGTGTATTTGAATATATAAAACTTAAAAAGAGATAATCATGTTGTCTAATTTAGGTGTTTCTTTATTATTTAGGTAATCACCGCAAGATACTTGATCTAGATATCAAACCCTAATAATGGATTGAGAATTGTGTAAATTGGAGACATAACAAAAATGTTATTTTGGTTTTATGATTACTCTATTTTTGAAGCCAAAAATACAGAAAATCTACACTAAAATCACCATAAAATGGTCTAGAAAACTCCAAAACTTACCAAACTTGTTTTTCTATCTTAGTTAGCTCCTTCTACACCTCTCATAGAAATTTTAATTCCTAAGTGTTCATGGTTCAGAAATTTCCATAAAATCCCAAAACTGGGCATTTCCCCATGGGTTCTGGTTGGCCAAATATTCCAAAACTACAAATATTTTACCCAAAAGTTGATTTTTGGAGCCCTAGACCATTGTGATTAGCTTGTTGCACTAATAATTTTGATATATAGCACTTATAACCTTTTTTGGAATTCAAAATTTTCATTAGTGTGGGTTCCTTCAGGGTTTGCCTAGTCAATGCATTATGACAACTATGCATATCTGAGCTCAATCACGAGCAAGCGAAGCAAAAAAATATAGAAGAGGCTATGATAATTCATTATAGGTATGAGCATCTCAACATTCCTACCTTTAGAGAACCTGATATACCTAGGGTAGGGTTAAATGATCATCTTAAGATTTTAAAGAACCCTTCCCCAAGTTACCAAAAACTAGACAAGTATGATACTCGTCGTAGTCAACAAGTCAATTCTACCCTCCCATGCCTCACTTATGAAGGAAGACCTGAGGAAGATCCTAATTACTGATAGTCACATTATTCCATGCAATCACGAGTTACCTCTGCCAAGAGAACACCAATGGGTTTTCATGTGATCAAGTGGACTATTCGATTAGCCAAAATCGAGTCCAAGCCCAAACAAGATATAATCAGCCTACCAAGAGGTCTAGTAGGTAATTCTACACTCCCTCTACACCACCTAGAACTCCCATCCAACAAGTGGTAGAAAGGCAGAGTAGGCCTAACAAAGATCCTGTTATATCCTTTCAAAATTAGGATATCAAACCTTGGTCTGCCAATTTATCAGACTCTCCTTTGCACATCATTGCGTGCATCAATAGGATCCCCTATAAGCTATTATTGGCTGACACAAGTTCCACAATAAATGTCATTACCACAACCGCACTAAAACATCTCAATATCCCATCTTCACACATTGTAAGGGCCAATTTCACCTTGAAAGCATTTAATGATTATTTGTCCTCCACTGTAGGCACCATAATCCTACCAGTTCAAGTGGGGAAAAGGACTATGCCTACATTGTTCTATATACTAGAAGGTGAAATAATATACAACATATTATTAGGAGTACCTTGGATGAGAGAAATGGAGTGTATCCCCTCCATTGTACATCAATGCCTTAAATACATTCATGAAGGTCAGTTCCATGTGGTTGATGTCAATCCAGACCCCTTCAAGTATTACAAAAAGGATGATCATCCACAAGAGTCTACTCATCCATATACACCTTTGGATACTAAACTCAATGACCTTATTCAAAGTCTAGATTCAACCCCATGATTAGTTGTGAAGTTACCTTCATCACCATCGCTAGTACCACCCTCTATTTCTTCAAATGATAGAGAGTCAAAAGGGCTAACTAAAAAAGCTCACTTAGCCATTTCTGACACATTAGAAGAAGATATTCCTATTCCTACCAACAAGGAGGTGCCCACGGTGGATACAAATGAATCAAATCATATCATACCATATTCATCCACTATGCTTGAGGACACAATTCACTTGTCCAATCTTGAAGTTGATGAATGCATAGTACCTGATGTTAAATTCATGCATATCATTGAGTTGATCAAGAATCTAGGTTGCCCTCCTATCGATTTTCCACCCATTGATGGCATTCCCGATGCATCCCTTGAGCATGGGGGCCAAGTAGATCACCTTGGACAAGTTGATGCGATAGCCATAACTGGTCCAAGTACCAATGCATCTTCTCATAAGTTTGTGGGAATGATCAATATGATGACAAAGAACCAAATTCCTTTGAATTCATCTAGACCACTTGCGACTCCCTCCAAAATTCCATCCATACCACAATAGATATCATCGATGGATTCAGTCACACCTACTCCATCTCATTCAACATCTCAACAATATCAAGAACAAGTTTACCCACTACACCAAAGTGGAGATAATATAGATTCCACAATTGAACACTATGAGTTGGAACAAGAGCATGAGCTAAATCAAGAACAAGAGCATGTGGATATACTCATTAAACAAGATCACCATGAACCATCCACATTTACTCAAACAATTTTGGGTAGGCTATCCAATGTTGAGTTACAAGTGAGTCATCAACACAATGATTTACAATAGATATTAAATTGACTCACAAATATTGAGTTACGATTGAGTCATCCAAAATCTCAACCCCTTGATTGTCAAGACCAACATCCTCCTATGTAATCTAATGTTAATTATCAATAGAAGTAGGGGCAAAGGCAACGACACCATCAACCTCGCATATATACACCATTGCTTGAATCTTTTGTGTCACTCTTTAATCTATTATGCAAGGCCAAGGCTATCACATTACCAAATATCATCCCTTTGGATCCCAATAGGCACAAACCAATGTGGTATCGAGAGATCCAACACTATCCTTATCATCAAGTGAATGGTCATAATACTAAGCCATGTATTACTTTCAAGTGCAAGGTGTAGCACCCTAAAATTGGCGCAGTAAAACCTTAATAATTACAATTACTCTAGTAAATATTCAAATTCAAATTTCAACCCCCAAAATCGCTCCCAAACCGTCGTTTAACCCGTTTCCTCCTTTCTCACACCATTTTTAGAGTTTTTTTTGACCGTTTGACGATATCGTTGCCGATCAGATGATATCGCCTCAGATCGGATGATTTCGTCTGGACTAGGACGTCTAGACGATCTTGTCCCAAAACTGATTTTTCTCAATTAGCCTCTGTTCCAACGACGTCTCTAATTCGGGCAGAAGCGTTTCTATGCCATTAGAGACCCTCCCCGTTGGATATCTCCCAAATTGGGATGATCTCCAACCTCCTAACCTCCCTCCTAAGCCTATTTAAACTTAGGCCCTCCCCTTAACCTACCCCTAGCTGAATTTTCCTGTAAATCGACCTTCATACGCATTAGAATAATCTGTATTACCATCTACATTTGTTGCATCCAATTTTCTTGCAGGAACCTTGTCATTTTTCAGCTGGAGCAAGCTTACATCGTTGCAGACGATCCTGTTCGGATCGGAGATGATCCTGTCAAATCAGAGACGATTTCGACTGCAATCATCATTGGGGGCAATTAGTTCCCAGAGTTTGCATTTTCCTCTTTTCATCTATTGTTTTATTCTGCAACTAGCTAGTTTATTTATTATTTTCTGCTATTCTGCATCTTGGAGTTCACCCATATAGCTTAATTGCATAATAAAATCATGATTAATTATTAAAACATTGTAATTTTCTTGCATTCCTATTTAGGATTATCTCGTTAACATCTTTATTGTCATTTTACATCTTTATCCTCTATTAGCATTGCTGTATTTTTTGTATTTTGTGTCTATTTCTCTGTTTGTGGGTCTCGACTAATTCATCCGACGAATTCGTCAGATCTCAGATGATCCTGCAGGTCGGAGATGATCCTGTCAAATTCCAGACGATCTGGACTGCTTCAAAAATTAGAATCTCCATCAGACATCCGGATCAAGTATGGCTCTGTAATTTAGCTCTTTCTCTCTATTTTTGTTCATATTTGTCTGCTGTATTTCATCTAGTCTGCATTTTCATAATATATCAACTTAGATTCATTTGGCCAAACCTAGGACTCTAATGTTTAAGGATAAAACTGAATACATCAAACACATTCCCAACCTAGGCGTGGAAACTGCCATTCAAACGTTTCCTGGTGAACCCACCATCCGTCGAAAAATCACCATAATACACCTCCCCAGAGAGGCGGGACCTTCGCAAGGCCTCTCAGTCTGAGGTACCGTGCCATAATTTTCCCATCCTCCTTCCGGGCACGGATCCTATAGCCTGAAGGTAAGGATGCAAAAAATTTGGAGCGATACATTTTGGTGAACCCGACGTGAATGCATTTAAAACCTTTTGAAAACAAAACAAAAAAAAATAAAACAACCAAAAACATAGATGCATTTCAAATCATTTAAAATTAATAAGTTGCATATCATGTTTAGATGGTAGCTCCTAAGAAAATATTAGCAGTTACTATAAATGTTGAAAACCAATTAGCAACCATAGAAATCAATTATGTGCTTAGTGTGCCTGAAACAGATAGAAATCAACTTTTGTGGGATGAACTTGATAGAAGACTAGGTGTCATTTCATCTAGGTCAACAAAACTTAAACAAATCAAGAGGCTTGTCCTAGATAGAATCCTGGATCCTCATCAACTCATCTTTTATCATGAACTTCAGAGAGCCTCCCATAGATGGTTAGCTTATAGGAGAGCTCTTGTGTCTTCAGAATTGTTCACCTTCGAGGAATACCTCAAGAACACAACCACTATACACCAATTCCTAGGTCATGTAGAAGACCAAGAAGTCGTTCTTACGGATAGGGAAATATGGAATAGAGTTCCTTGAGCTATGTTATATCGAGAGTATTGCCACGAGCTTTACTTCTATCAACCAGAATCTGAGACAGATAATATCACTATAGCCCTTTTCATTAAATTCTTGAAAGAAAATTTTCAATTTGAAGAAGAACACTTCATGACTCCTGAAGAACTTGAGCCCATTAATGACATTTATAAATTATTTATAGAAAACTAGATCATTGCTTTCATTATTTCTTGCATTTATTGTGTTGTTTGTTATCTTTACAATATTATTACAAAAACAAGAAAAACTAAAAAACATAATAAAAACCAAAACATTTCATTTTAAATATTGTAGTAGGTATATAATTAATATATACCTCTTAAGCTTGTTGCATATATATATATATATAAATATATATATATATATTTTCTGAAATCTAAATTAAGCACAATGCCTAAACTTAGGAATGGTAAACAAACTGAAGGAGAAGAAGAAGATTGGTTAGAAGATAAAACTAGAAACCCAAATGTCCTTCCTGAGGATCCAATCCCGAAAGAAGAAACTCTAGACCAACAAGAAGATGACCTAGGTGAAGACAATGAACAAGAAGAAAATGTTAAAGAGGATGGATCCTCATCCCCTAGAGTAGCTCCAGATGGAACTATTGCTTTTGATAACTTAGATCATTTTTGGAAATTTTTCAATAATAACATTGGTGCTCTTAATATGGCAGTTCATATTGATAAAGGGAAAATTAGTGACACTCAAGCAGCCATGGAACATATGTTTGATGTGCACACTAATCCCTTGTCTTTTATTGATCAAGAAAGTGATAAGGCTGGACCATCCAATAGAGATATGGTCACTATGATTCAAAACATGCCAAAACAACAAGTTACCCAACCTCCTAAGGAACCTGTTATTGAGCCTAAAATCATTCCCACACAAAAGAAAACTTCCTTCACTACTTTACTTCGCCAAACTATTGATCAATATGCTTCAAGTAAACAAAAACCTAAAATGAAGCCAAACACCAATTTTCAACAATCTGGAATACAACATAATACAACTTCAAAATTTCTTCATAACACCTTTCCTACCAACAATTTACACAATAGCAATATAGCATCTAATATGCATGTCCCTCCATCATATGCTCACAAATCCCATATTAATGCCCTACCGAACCAATATGGTGGGCAAACTAGTAATCTGGAAGCCATGGTGAAATAGTTAGCTTCGCGTATGGACCAGATAGATCCCTACCGTCCCTCGTACAATTATCGAGAGATATGTAGTCAACCTTTGGATCCCATAGTTGTAGCACAACCGTACCCTAAGCATTTTCCCATGCCCATCCTCGCCTATATATAAAGGAACTGAAGATCCCATAGAGCATCTTCGCATGTTTAGGATAGCATGTCATGATATATCACATGATGACTTGCTATTACTAAAAATGTTCCCGAAAAGTTTAGGTGGAATGGCATTAGAGTGGTACTATCAATTGCCCACTCATTCTTTGAGAAACTTTGAAGAAACAGCTGAATCTTTTGTCCATCAATTTAGTGCCTACATCGAGAGGCATGTAACCATTAAAGATTTATACAACTTAAAACAAGACAAAGATGAATGTTTTGCTGATTTCTTAGCTAGATGGAGGCAATTGACAAGAAAACTGCACTTTGTGCTACCTTATAGGGAAATGTTGGACATTTTTATCAATAATTTGCAAGAACAAATATCTTATGAGTTATCAACTGCTACTTTAACTACCTTCGATCAGGCTATAGATTTAGCTCGAAGAGTAGAAGATGCCCTCATTAGGAGAGGCCAACTTAGGAAGAAAGATGATGAGAAAACATCCAAAAATCAATATAAAAACAAACAAGTCATAGGTGACGGAGTCACTGACAGCGGAAATGTTGCTAATATCAATGCAACGAAGACAACAAAAAAATTTATATTGAAACCTCCTTGATAAACCTCCTCGAGAATTTACTAGATTGAATCAACCATTATCAACTATTTTACCTCAATTACTCGAAAGAGGTTTGATCCAATTACCAACTATCCAGGAACCTGATCCAACCATACCCGGATACAAATCTGACTTACACTGTGATTTCCATAGAGGACCTGGACACTCTACCAACGCTTGTAAAAGGTTGAAACATAAAATACAAGATCTGATTGATAATAATGAAATGGAGGTGCAAGCCTTCCAACCTAAACAAAATGCTCCTAATAATCCTCAAAAGAACATTCCCCAAAATCAAAATCAAAATGCTAATCAATCATTAGACATATTTCAACATCCTTTACCAAGACATGGTAAAGAGGTGGCCAATCAAATTGAGCATCATAATGTTCCTCCTCCTACCCGATATGTAGGAACTATTAGCGGACATTTACCTAATCATGATCCTCAAAAATTTGACACAACTTTATCCATGGTCACAACCAAGCCCCTACATAATATTCAAACTCCAGATCCTAGTGATATAGAATCAGATACTGAAAGTGACATGGAAATCACTTCAAACCAATCGAATAGTTCTGAAAATGAATCAGATCCTATTCAACCCATCACAGATGCTATGGTTCCAGAAGAACCATTTCCTAGAAGAGTTACTACTCGACCCTCTTCTAATCAATTCCTTCCTAATGAACAAGCCATAAATGCTCAACCGAGACCAGTTCAACGTCTTCAATATAACATTGTAGGTACCATTGGAGTCGTTACCCGACAACAGGCTCAAAATTCTCAACAAGAACCAAACCAGAATGATGGATCAGCTCCATTTGTTTTGAAAAATCCCAATAAAGGGAATCATGCTCCCAATGTTCAACCTAAACCCCCTTACAATATTAATGAGCAATTATCTAATACTACAACCAAAATTTCCCTTTTGGATTTATTAAGATCTTCTCCTACCCATAGGGATGAGTTGATGCTTACATTAAGCCAAATGATGGTACCTCAAAACATTCAACCTGAAGCCATGGCCAATACTATCATCACTAGAGAAGTCGATTGTATTGACTTCCGGGATAAAGATATCCCACAACACAGTTTACATAAGGATAATCCCTTATATATTACTGCTCTAATTGGAGATGTAGCTATTAAAAGAGTCCTGATTGATAATGGTTCATCTCTAAACATTTGCACTTTTGACTTCTACCAACGATTTGGCTTTAGAAGTGATGAAATGAAGAAAACTGACATGATTATAAAAGCTTTCAATGACGAAACACAAGAAACGTGTGGAGTTATTACCATCCCATTGCAAGTTGGTCCTAGAACCTTAGATACGACCGTGTTTATTGTACATTGCCCCGCATCGTACAATATACTCTTGGGTCATCCTTGGATCAATGCAATGCGGGCTGTCCCATCAACTTTACACCAATGTGTTAAATTCAAATTTAAAAATCAGTTGGTCACTATCCATGGTGATCCTAGACCCTTTGATATGTGTGCTTTGGCATAGCCTCGTTGGAGTGCAATTTTGCCCTCGCTCTGTCATCCACACATCCTAATTCTTATTTTTCATCTAAAACTCGTGAAACACACACCCATAGCTTCACCTATTTCTCCTCCATTAATTTCACCCTCATATATAGATCAACAATCTTCTAAACAAACCACTCTAGAACCTCAAAAAGATCTTCAATCCACAACCAATCCTTCATGTTCCATCCCTATAATTTCAAAACCTATAGACCCATTTATTAACACCTCCACATTATCAACATCTATCATACCTTCCACATCTAAAGATATAGGGAATGATCCTTCTACATCTTATGCTCTTTTTGATGAACTTTTACCAGATTTATCCACAATCTTAATATCAGAAAAAACAAATGCTTTCATGCAAGATTCAATTCTTTTAAATAACTTGCCACCATCTCCTCGTACCTTGGGCCTCCCACAACCTATGGGAAGTACTTACCAAGTCGGGAGTTGTGCCTTCATTTATAAAGGATATGACCAGGGAAGAATACCTCGAAATATCAAAACTCATCATGATGGATATGCCCGATGTTATTTTACTAATGAGTATATTAAAGCTAAACCTATAATGCTTAAAATGGGATATAAAGGGAAAGGCTTGGGACCTTTCCAAAATGGCATGAAAGAACCTTTCGAGGTAGAACCATGGCCTGCCCGCTGTGGTGTGGGCCTATTTCCTAGTAAGGGTCAACCCTTTCCTTTTGAAGATGATGATCAACTCATATGTTATCAAGATTATTTGGATAGGCGTGATGATTTGCCTCTAAAAAATCAGCCATTTACATGTAACATGCTATCCATAGCTTACCCTGAAATGATTGCTGAATCCGATGAGGAGTTGGAAGGAGATATCTTCCATGATGTCTCCGTTGAAGAGATGTTACACAATGGATTTTATTTTGATGGTTCTATACCAACTATAGCCCAACTTGAGGCCACTAATCCTCAAGATGAATTATCCAACTTAACCTTAAAATAATTACAAGAATTGGGCGTCTCACCCGCCCCACCTAATTTTGAAAGAGATCTACACATGGAAGTAGAAAACGTCATTAAAGTTAACATTGGAACTGAGGATAATCCTCACATAATCAATATTGGATCAGAATTAAGTCAAGAAAAACAAGAGCAATACATTGCATTCCTTAAAGAATATGAAGATGTCTTCGCTTGGACATACGAAGATATGCCAAGTCTGGACCCTTCCGTAGTCATGCATCATCTAGTAGTCCATCCGGATGCTAAACCTGTTAAACAAAAACTTAGAAAAATGCATCCCAAAGTGGCCTTGCTAGTCAAAGGGGAGTTAGAAAAACTCCTGAATGTTGTTTTTATACAAGCTATTGATTATGCTGAATGGATCTCAAATGTAGTTCCAGTCACCAAGAAAGAAGCCACCAAAGTTAGGGTTTGCACAGATTTTAGAGATATTAACGCTGCATGCCCTAAAGATGATTTTCCTCTTCCAAACATGGATCAAATCATTGACTTTACTGTCGGGAGTGGGATGATGTCCTTAATGGATGGATTCTCTGGTTATAATCAGATCAGGATAGCTCCTGAAGATCAGGCTAAAATAGCCTTTATTACCCCTTGGGGTACCTTTTGTTGGAAAGTGATGCCATTCGGCTTAAAGAACGCAGGTGCAACCTATCAACGAGCTATGACTTATATTTTTCATGATATGATGCATGATATCCTACATGATTATGTAGATGATATTATAGCTCACTCTATTAATGAAGATAACCATTTAGATGATTTGAGAAAAGTTTTTAATCGATTAAGAGAATATCTTATTCGATTAAATCCAACCAAATGCATATTCGGAGTTAAGTCCGATAAACTATTAGGGGTTATAGTTTCTTTACGTGGTATCAAAATTGACCCTCTCAAGATTGCGGCTATCACTGATATGCCCGCACCTACCAATATATCTGAATTACAAAGTTTACAAGGTAAGCTTCAAGCTATCCGTCGCTTCATCGATAAGTTGGCGAACAAAACCGGTCCCTTTCTTAAGCTCCTTAAGAAGGATGTCCCTTTTAATTGGGATGACGAATGTAAAGAAGCTTTTGAACTTCTCAAACAATACCTCCTTAACCCACCTGTGCTTTCACCACCTAGACCTGATCGCCCATTTCTCCTATATATTTCTACTTCGAATTCTGCCTTAGGAGCTATGTTAGCTCAGCTTGATGATGAGAAGAGAGAACGTGCTAATTATTATATTAGCCTAACCTTCATCAGTTATGAAACCCGCTACACAACATTAGAAAAACTATGTCTAGCAGTCGTTTTTTCTACGCAAAAATTATGCCATTATATGCTTAGTTAGAAAACTTATGTCATTGCTAAATATGATCCCTTGAGGTATCTCATGAGTCGACCTTATTTATCGGGTCGCACAGCCAAGTGGGTTCTTGCTCTAAGCGAGTTTGACCTCACGTTCATAGGACAAAAGTCTCGTTAAGGGTCAAATCATAGCAGATCAATTAGTCGCTGCACCCTTAGAGTCTACCCATCCCCTCATCATTGAGTTTCCTGATGAATGCCTTCAATTAGAGGCGGACCATATTGAACAATGGTCCTTATACTTTGATGGAGCCCGATGCATGAGTGGGGCAGGTGCGGGTATTATTTTAATATCCCCACAAAAACATCTTATTCCTCTGTCCTTCAAATTAACATTTGCTTGCACCAACAATACTGCTGAATATGAAGCTCTAATCCTTGGATTACGAGCTGCCTTGGCACTAAAAATTAAACATCTGTTAGTTTTTGGTGATTCTCAACTTGTCATAAACCAAATTAATGAAGTTTATCAGACCAGAGATGATAAACTGCGCCCATATAAAGCCTATGTTTTACAATTAATGTCTCTATTTGATCAAGTTACCTTGGAAGCTATTCCTCGAACTTGCAACCGTGCAGCTGATGCTATGGCCGCAACTGCATCTCTCCTGCCCTTGGAGTTAGATGACGAATATGCCACTATCATTATTCGTCGACTCCAGGAACCCGCTTCAAATAAGTCATGCTTAGAACCTTTGGATGTGTTTCTAATCAATGAAACTACTCCTCGAACCTGTACAGATATATTTGATTTTCTTCAAAATGGGACTTTCCCTGCCAATTCTAATAGAAACCAACGATCGGTTATTACGTAGACGAGCAAGTCGATTTGTAATAATTGGCAATACTTTATATAGGAGATATTTTGAAGGTATCCTATTAAGATGTTTGAATTTAGAAGAATCCAAATCAGCCTTGAGTGAAGCCCACGATGGATCTTGTGGAGGACACTTCAGTGGTAGTGTCATTGCTAAAAAGCTCCTTAGGATAGGATACTTTTGGCCTACCATGGAGAATGATGCACATGAGTATGTGCGCCATTGCGACAAGTGCCGGAAACATGCTGACCTTGTCCATGCGCCTGCACAAGAACTGTAGGCTATTTCATCTCCTTGGCCCTTTTCAAAATGGGGCTTAGACATTATTGGCAAAATCAATCCTGTGTCATCTGATGGACACAAATTCATCATAACCGCCACTGAGTATTTCACGAAGTGGGTTGAAGCTATGCCTTTAGCTTCCTGCACTGGCACACAAGTCTCTAAATTTATTTTTAATCAAATCATTTGTAGGTTCGAAATTCTTGCAAATCTCATCTCTGATAATGGAACTTGTTTCAAAAATAAAGATGTCAAGAAATTATGCCAAAAATATAAGATTCAACATCGCTGGTCCACTCCCTATTATCCTCAGGGTAATGGTCAAGCAGAAGCATCTAACAAAACCTTAATCAAAATTCTCAAAATATTGGTCAATAAAACTGGCCATGACTGGCACATTCAATTATATCCAGCCTTGTGGGCCTATCGAACTAGTGTTCGAACTCCCACTGGAACTTCACCTTTTGTTTTGGTTTATGGTGTTGAAGCCATTTTTCCCTTTGAATTAGAAGTTCCTTCTTTGGCTCTACTACTTCAAGATACCGAAGTAGGAGATGAATATCGAGCTGGCAGACTCGATCAACTGGAACTCCTAGATGAAAAATGCATCAATGCTTTGGAGCATCTCCGTGCCTACCAAAACAAGCTTAAAAGATCATATGCTAAAAAAAGTTCGTCATCGATCCTTTGAGATCGATGACCTTGTTTTAAAAGAAAATCAAAAAAATACTAATGCAACTAAAGACCTTAAAGGTAAATTTGAGCCCAACTGGCTTGGACCATACATTATCATCGCTAAATTTGAATCGGGAGCATATAAATTATCTACCTTAGATGGTAAAGAACTTAAAGAACCCATGAACATTTTGCATCTTAAACGTTACTATGCATAACAAAAATTAGTCATTTCATCATTTGTACATATTTTGCATGTTGTCTTATTTTAAAAATATATCAAATTGTTTACACAAAAACAAAAACAAACAAAAATAATAAAAATAAAAACAACAATACTCTTGACTCTTTCGAAACCAAAACAAAATAAAGAAGAAAGAGAGAGTCAACATTCTCAAACTTCTCAAAAAGTATTTGTATATATTTCTTCTTACAAATGTTGCAGTTATATATTTCAAATTATTTTGGATAAATTAGCATTTATTTGGAATCCCTCACTTTTACAAACACAAAAATAAATATCTTGATTTTTATCTGGCATGATTACTAATCTCTCTTATATCAAAGTCCACAAAATTCAATTAAATAAAGTTTGAGCACAGAGAATTGATCTTGTTATTTACTTAAACCAAGCACATCCTTTCACAATAAAATGATTATATTTGTAATGTCCATGCTATGCTACATAGTAGAAGTGGTTTCTTGAGCGAAAAGTTTCCCCTGCTATCCTATCATGCACATGGTCTAGAATCTTTGAGAATTGGCAAAAGGACAAGCTCACCCCTACCCGGAATAAAAATCCCTTGCTCTACAACCTAATCCGAGCAAGTATCCCTAGCATAGAAAAAAAAAAGCAAAGTTCAAGAAAAAGAGAAAAAGAAAAATGTTATTTTATATCATTACAACAATGTTCCAAGCATTATCAAGCAAAAATACAAAAGAAAAGCAAAAGAAAGCAAAAGCAAAAGCAATAAAATCCCTCTCCCTACCCTTTGAAAAGAAAAGAAGGGTTGATGAGCTTGAATCCCTGGAATTCTCAATTATTCAAAAACTGTGAGGTAAGCCCCATAACAGGTGGTTTGTGCCCAACCTGCTTGGCCTTGGGTAACTCCTAGCATGGTGATATGTCTCGTCACATTAGCGACCTTCTTTTGTACAGACCTATGTCCGCTTATGGATTAGCTAGCTCTTGATAATCCGACTTACATAGTAGTCTGGTATGGTTATATGCATCTAAATCATGGTTAATGAACACTTATTTGGTTCATTCAAATCACTTGTATCATATTATCTTGCTCAAAACTGGTAAATGAACATAGCAATTGCACACACATTTGTATTTGAGAGATTTTGTGTATCATTATGATAAATCAAGATTGGAAATGAACTCACATATGCACATGGGATTCCTTATAAATCTAACTTTTGTCTTTAAGATACTTTGAAATATTTTTTGCAAATTGTCTGGAATAATTTCATTTTCTTCTTTAAAGTACAGTTGTTTAGTATAAAGACAACTACATGCATAATCAAAAATCAAAATTTCTTTCAAAACCATACAATCAAAACACACACACACACAAAAAAAAATATATATATATATATATATATATTGTCGACTTTCGCGACGATGGTATAGTTCCAAAACCAAAATTGGAATTTTATGCCTAGCGCAAGTCCTCATCTTCATATTTTTTGTTTATTTTCAAAAATTAAAAATCAACCATGCAATAAAACAATCTATTTTCTTCTTTGATTTTCGCGATGATGGTATAAGTCTATACCTACATATTCTATGCCTAGCGCAAACCATTGTACCAATTTTTATTCTCCATTTATTTCAAATCAATTCATCAAAAACATATGACTTAAATCATTATGTTACACAATTATGCTTTTAAACAAAAAGCATGCACATTATCACTATTTCATGTCATTATGTCAACCTGCAAATTTGCAATGATGGTATAATTCCTAGGGAATTATCCAAAAATTTTATCACACTTAGGAATTTATGCCTAGCAAAAATCATTTTAACAATATTTCATGCATAATATTTTCATGGAAATCTGAAAAACAAACCATCATCATCATCATTTGCATCATCACAACAAAAGTCTTAAGACAGTCTCTTAAGCACTCTTTTACTTTTTAACAATATTTCTATACTGGGATTAGCTTGACGACCGAGTGAGCGGCGACTCCATGAAATGGTCTATAATAGCGACAATGTCCTTTGAAATTATTGTTAAAAGTCCTTTTTATTTTTATCAAATCACCACATCACAAACAACCAATTTGTTACATCGGATTATTTTCATTTAAATTTTTCAAGCATGACATTTCAACCATAATATTTTCCAATGACATAATTACATGAATCATCAAATCAATCACACTTCAAAACATTAAAGCATCATACAAACACATAAGACAAGTCATATGATCAAAAAATATCTCATATATATATATATATCAAATATATGTACATCATCTCAAAAATAGATTGGTATGCCACAATCTACATCTTGGCATACTCAATCCTCTCAAATCATATAATCGATCCAGTACAAGTGCAGTAGCCTAGCCTCGAGAACCCCTCGAGCTCTCGGCCTCATCTCCTCCCCTACCCTGAGGTGGATGAGGTGGCCCCATCGCAGTATGTGTGGTACTACGAGTCCTAGTTGTCGATCGAGATGAAGTCCTCGATGACCCAATCTTGATCGGGTCAGCAATGACGGCTGGTAGCTATACCCTCTGACCCTCTGGCACCATCTAGAAGTAGATACCCTAGTAGAACGTGGTCTGAGCAATCGACCATGCCAGCTCCTGAGTGCTCGCTCCTCCGCTCCGTGCTCTAAGGCGTGCAACCTCATCTCTGAGCTGTGTAGCCTCCACTCGATGTCGTGCAGCCTCATCCTACAAAGTCTGCACCTGTGCCTGGAGACGGATAGTATCTTCCCGAAGAGTCGCTGTCTCACTACTCTCCCTAGTGTCAACACCCTTGCCCTTATCGGGCGATGGTGGCCTCTCTCTCTATGGAGAAGGGGGTCTCTCCTCCCTCCTCTCCCACTGCTGCAGCCTCTCGCCGTGCCTCGTGGTCTCCTCTCGCTCTCTCCCGTCGTGACCCCGTGCCACCTCAATGGCCGCCTGGCACCGCCTCCCCATCCGATGCACAATCGCGTGAATCGGACCCTGAGCCCTCGTCATCCGAGGAGGGCGGATGCCCGTGTACCAGGCATCATAGCCATCGGCTACCCCAACATCGTCCCCATCCACTAGCTGAATGGGGGCATCATCTACGTCTTGACTCCAGAATCGCTGCATATCTGGAGCCCCGCTAACTGTAGTGTTATCCCGGACAGTCCGAGAAAACTCGTAGTCTCTCAGAGATGGAATCCCCTACTGTAGACCGAACTGCCTCAAAACTCGGTCATACCGGTGGAGCTCCACCTCTCCCCTCTCCATCCTCAGCCAACAGACTCGCCTGATGCGAGCCAGCTCCTGTCCATCCTCGGCCCACCCTGGATGATCTCTCCAAGGCCTCCAGGTGATCTGGTCGGAGACGAGGTCATCTAGTAGTCTTCGGGACACTGGTAGATCTATCCGCCGCTGTGCCCCTCTCCGGAGCCACCAGTAGAAAACTCGGGGCCTCTCCCCGTCAATCCCTGTCAGTGGAAGCCCTACCGGCCTTCGCACTGCGATGTGCTCCCAGCACCAAACCTACGTAGTGATGTCATAACCAGACATCGACCGCCCTTGTACACGACCCCATGTAGGATCCTATACAATCGGCAGAGTACAAAGCTCCCCCAAGAAAATCTGTATCCGTGGTCTCTCATGTCGTAGACCACATCTGTTAGTACCCATGGTACCCTGCATCCGCTCTGGTGGCACAGCAGAAGTCCACCTACCACCCCAGCCAAAACCCGTGTGAGTCTAGATGCCCCAGGCATCTGACGTAATGACTCGATATTCACTCCGCCCTTCTCCAGGGTGAAGCTCGGATCGCCACACAGTCGCATCATCGCGTGGCCCTGATTGGCCATGGGAGTGATCAATCGTCCTTGTATGGGGATCCTCAAAATCCTCCATACATCCTCCAGTGTGGGAGTCATCTCCCCTATCGATAACCAAAAATAGGAAGAACCCGGATACCACCTCTCTGCTAGGGCTGTCAATAGCCCCATGTCTGTAGAAACTTGTGGCATGTCTGCCACATGCTGCAAGCCGACCTGTGCCAGCTGATCTCGCTCTGCTTGAGACAGGGCGGCCAAGTCATCCCTCAACCCGTCATATTTCCATTCTCTGCTCTTTAGTAATCCTCTCTGCAACATAAACAAAATCAACAATAAAAATCATTAATAAATCATTAATTAAAAATGCAAGTCAAAATAAGTTCAATTTCATAAATGATGATATCGTCCACAATTGGACGATATCATCCCCAATTTGAGCAAATTCGTCTTCGATTTTGCCAGCCGAAATCGTCCCCTTTTTGACGAAATCGTCCCCATTTCGTCGATTTTGCCTTTAGACGAAATCGATGATATCGAGACGATTTCGTCTCGACGACGTCGACGGCCCAAAAATGGCTGCGATGCTCAAAAATCAAGCAAATCTAGTCTAAAAAGCATTAAATTCTAAAGTAAAGCATTCTAAACTAAGTTTAGACCCTTACCCGTAGTCCGCGTCGGACCTCTGTCGATCTGTGCACTGTCTCGACCATTTTTGTCTCCAGAGCTCTAAAAACCAGAAAACTAGAAAAATGAACAGTAACAATGAATTAGGGTTTTACCCTATTTTTCTTAATTTTATTCAAAAAAACAATTAAAAACATTTTAAAATTTTGCTTTTTCGTGTTTTTACCTCAAACCTTCGATTTGGGTAAAAACACGGAGGGGGCACCATAGTAAGTTGTCGTACGATTTGACCAAGAATCGTCGCCTAAAAATGGGAATAATTTTTGCTTTCTCGTAGATCGAGAAGAACTCATATTTAACGCATTTTCTTCGAAAAATTCGCTAAAGAGGGGGCAAAATGTAGCACCCTAAAATTGGCGCAATAAAACCTTAATAATTACAATTACTCTAGTAAATATTCAAATTCAAATTTCAACCCCCAAAACCGCTCCCAAACCGCCGTTTAACCCGTTTCCTCCTTTCTCGTGCCATTTTTAGAGTTTGTTTTGACCGTTTGACGATATCGTCGTCGATCAGACGATATCGCCTCAGATCGGACGATTTCGTCTGGACTAGGACGTCCAGACGATCTTGTCCCAAAACTGATTTTTCTCAATTAGCCTCTGTTCCAACGACGTCTCTAATCCAGGCAAAAGCGTGTCTGCACCGTTAGAGACCCTCCCCGTTGGAGATCTCCCAAATTGGGATGATCTCCAACCTCCTAACCTCCCTCCTAAGCCTATTTAAACTTAGGCCCTCCCCTTAACCTACCCCTGGCTGAATTTTCCTGTAAATCGACCTTCACACGCATTAGAATAATCTGTATTACCATCTACATTTGTTGCATCCAATTTTCTTGCAGGAACCTTGTCATTTTTCAGCCGGAGCAAGCTTACATCGTCGTAGATGATCCTGTTCAGATCGGAGACGATCCTGTCAAATCAGAGATGATTTCGACTGCAATCATCATTGGGGGCAATCAGTGCCCAGAGTTTGCATTTTCCTCTTTTCATCTGCTATTTTATTCTACAACTAGCTAGTTTATTTATTATTTTTTGCTATTCTGCATCTTGGAGTTCACCCATGTAGTTTAATTGCATAATAAAATCATGATTAATTATTAAAACATTGTAATTTGCTTGCATTCCTATTTAGGATTATCTGTTAATATCTTTATTGTCATTTTACATCTTTATCCTCTATTAGCATTGCTGTATTTTTTGTATTTTGTGTCTATTTCTCTGTTTGTAGGTCTCTGACGAATTCGTCAGATCTCAGATGATCCTGCAGGTCGGAGATGATCCTGTCAAATTCTAGATGATCTGGACTGCTTCAAAAATTAGAATCTCCATCAGACATCCGGATCAGGTATGGCTCTGTAATTTAGCTCTTTCTCTCTGTTTTTGTTCATATTTGTCTGTTGTATTTCATCTAGTCTGCATTTTCATAATAGATCAACTTAGATTCATTTGGCCAAACCTAGGACTCGAATGTTTAAAGATAAAACTGAACACATTAAACACATTCCCAACCTAGGCGTGGAAACTGCCATTCAAACGTTTCCTGGTGAACCCACCATCCATCGAAAAATCACCATAATACACCTCCCCCGAGAGGCGGGACCTTCGCAAGGCCTCTCAGTCCGAGGTACCGCGCCATCCTTTTCCCATCCTCCTTCCGGGCACGGATCCTATAGCCTGAAGGTAAGGATGCAAAAAATTTGGAGCGATACATTTTGGTGAACCCGACGTGAATGCATTTAAAACCTTTTGAAAACAAAACAAAAAATAAATAAAACAACCAAAAACATAGATGCATTTCAAATCATTTAAAACTAATAAGTTGCATATCATGTTTAGATGGTAGCTCCTAAGAAAATATTAGCAGTTACTATAAATGTTGAAAACCAATTAGCAGCCATAGAAATCAATTATGTGCTTAGTGTGCCTGAAACAGATAGAAATCAACTTTTGTGGGACGAACTTGATAGAAGACTAGGTGTCATTTCATCTAGGTCAACAAAACTTAAACAAATCAAGAGGCTTGTCCTAGATAGAATCCTGGATCCTCATCAACTCGTCTTTTATCATGAACTTCAGAGAGCCTGCCATAGATGGTTAGCTTATAGGAGAGCTCTTGTGTCTTCAAAATTGTTCACCTTCGAGGAATACCTCGAGAACGCAGCCACTATACACCAGTTCCTAGGTCATGTAGAAGACCAAGAGGTCGTTCTTACGGATAGGGAAAGATGGAATAGAGTTCCTCGAGCTGTGTTATATCGAGAGTATTGCCACGAGCTTTACTTCTATCAACCAGAATCTGAGACAAATAATATCACTATAGCCCTTTTCATTAAATTCTTGAAAGAAAATTTTCAATTTGAAGAAGAACACTTCATGACTCCTGAAGAACTTGAGCCCATTAATGACATTTATAAATTATTTATAGAAAACTAGATCATTGCTTTCATTATTATTTCTTGCATTTATTGTGTTGTTTGTTATCTTTACAATATTATTACAAAAACAAGAAAAACTAAAAAACATAACAAAAACCAAAACATTTCATTTTAAATATTGTAGTAGGTATATAATTAATATATACCTCTTAAGCTTGTTGCATATATATATATATATATATATATATATATATATATATATATATATATATATATATATATATATATATTTGCTGAAATCTAAATTAAGCACAATGCCTAAACTTAGGAATGGTAAACAAACTGAAGGAGAAGAAGAAGATTGGTTAGAAGATAAAACTAGAAACCCAAATGTCCTTCCTAAGGATCCAATTCTGGAAGGAGAAACTCTAGATCAACAAGAAGATGACCTAGGTGAAGACAATGAACAAGAAGAAAATGTTAAAGAGGATGGATCCTCATCCCCTAGAGTAGCTCCAGATGGAACTATTGCTTTTGATAACTTAGATCATTTCTGGAAATTTTTCAATAATAACATTGGCGCTCTTAATATGGCAGTTCGTATTGATAAAGGGCAAATTAGTGACACTCAAGCAGCCATGGAACATATGTTTGATGTGCACACTAATCCCTTGTCTTTTATTGATCAAGAAAGTGATAAGGCTGGACCATCCAATAGAGATATGGTCACTATGATTCAAAACATGCCAAAACAACAGGTTACCCAACCTCCTAAGGAACCTGTTATTGAGCCTAAAATCATTCCCACACAAAAGAAAACTTCCTTCACTACTTTACTTCGCCAAACTATTGATCAATATGCTTCAAGTAAACAAAAACCTAAAATGAAGCCAAACACCAATTTTCAACAATCTGGAATACAACATAATACAACTTCAAAATTTCTTCATAACACCTTTCCTACCAACAATTTACACAATAGCAACATAGCATCTAATCTTCATGTCCCTCCATCATATGCTCACAAATCCCATATTAATGCCCTACCGAACCAATATGGTGGGCAAACTAGTAATCTGGAAGCCATGGTGAAACAGTTAGCTTCGCGTATGGACCAGATAGATCCCTACCGTCCCTCGTACAATTATCGAGAGATATGTAGTCAACCTTTGGATCCCATAGTTGTAGCACAACCGTACCCTAAGCATTTTCCCATGCCCATCCTGCCCATATATAAAGGAACCGAAGATCCCATAGAGCATCTTCGCATGTTTAGGATAGCATGTCATGATATATCACATGATGACTTGCTATTACTAAAAATGTTCCCAAAAAGTTTAGGTGGAATGGCATTAGAGTGGTACTATCAATTGCCCACTCATTCTTTGAGAAACTTTGAAGAAACAGCTGAATCTTTTGTCCATCAATTTAGTGCCTACATCGAGAGGCATGTAACCATTAAAGATTTATACAACTTAAAACAAGACAAGGATGAATGTTTTGCTGATTTCTTAGCTAGATGGAGGCAGTTGATAGGAAAACTGCACTTTGTGCTACCTTATAGGGAAATGTTGGACATTTTTATTAATAATTTGCAAGAACAAATATCTTATGAGCTATCAATCGCTACTTTAACTACCTTCGATCAGAGCTATAGATTTAGCTCGAAGAGTAGAAGATGCCCTCATTAGGAGAGGCCAACTTAGGAAGAAAGATGATGAGAAAACATCCAAAAATCAATATAAAAACAAACAAGTCGTAGGTGACGGAGTCACTGACAGCAGAAATGTTGCTAATATCAATGCAACGAAGACAACAAAAAAATTTATATTGAAACCTCCTGATAAACCTCCTCGAGAATTTACTAGATTGAATCAACCATTATCAACTATTTTACCTCAATTACTCGAAAGAGGTTTGATCCAATTACCGACTATCCGGGAACCTGATCCAACTATACCCGGATACAGAGCTGACTTACACTGTGATTTCCATAGAGGACCTGGACACTCTACCAACGCTTGTAAAAGGTTGAAACATAAAATACAAGATCTGATTGATAATAATGAAATGGAGGTGCAAGCCTTCCAACCTAAACAAAATACTCCTAATAATCCTCAAAAGAACATTCCCCAAAATCAAAATCAAAATGCTAATCAATCATTAGACATATTTCAACACCCTTTACCAAGACATGGTAAAGAGGTGGCCAATCAAATTGAACATCATAATGTTCCTCCTCCTACCCGATATGTAGGAACTATTAGCGGACATTTACCTAATCATGATCCTCAAATATTTGACACAACTTTATCCCTGGTCACAACCAGGCCCCTACATAATATTCAAACTCCAGATCCTAGTGATATAGAATCAGATACTGAAAGTGACATGGAAATCACTTCAAACCAATCGAATAGTTCTAAAAATGAATCAGATCCTATTCAACCCATCACAGATGCTATGGTTCCAGAAGAACCATTTCCTAGAAGAGTTACTACTTGACCCTCTTCTAATCAATTCCTCCCTAATGAACAAGCCATAAACGCTCAACCGAGACCAGTTCAGCGTCTTCAATATAACATTGTAGGTACCATTGGAGTCGTTACCCGACAACAGGCTCAAAATTCTCAACAAGAACCAAACCAGAATGATGGATCAGCTCCATTTGTTTTGAAAAATCCCAATAAAGGGAATCATGCTCCTAATGTTCAACCTAAACCCCCTTACAATATTAATGAGCAATTATCTAATACTATAGCCAAAATTTCCCTTTTGGATTTATTAAGATCTTCTCCTACCCATAGGGATGAGTTGATGCTTACATTAAGCCAAATGATGGTACCTCAAAACATTCAACCTGAAGCCATGGCCAATACTATCATCACTAGAGAAGTCGATTGTATTGACTTTCGGGATAAAGATATCCCACAACACAGTTTACATAAGGATAATCCCTTATATATTACTGCTCTAATTGGAGATGTAGCCGTTAAAAGAGTCCTGATTGATAATGGTTCATCTCTAAACATTTGCACTTTTGACTTCTACCAACGATTTGGCTTTAGAAGTGATGAAATGAAGAAAACTGACATGATTATCAAAGCTTTCAATGACAAAACACAAGAAACGTGTGGAGCTTTCAATTTAGCTCTTTATCTTTGTTTTTGTTCATATTTGTCTGTTGTATTTTATCTAGTCTACATTTTCATAATAGATCAACTTAGATTCATTTGGCCAAACCTAGGACTCGAATTTTTAAGGATAAAACTGAATACATCAAACACATTCCCAACCTAGGCATGGAAACTACCATTCAAACATTTCCTGGTGAACCCACCATCTATCGAAAAATCACCATAATACACCTCCCTCGAGAAGCAGGACCTTCGCAAGGCCTCTTAGTCTGAGGTACCACGCCATCCTTTTCCCATCCTCATTCCGGTCACGGATCCTATAGCCTAAAGGTAAGGATGCAAAAAATTTGGAGCGATACACAAGGTATAGGATGTTCTTGATAAAAATGATCTTCAAATAAACAATCAACAAAGTGATATATGTCAGAACTTGTTACCTATAGATGGAAGTCAAGAAGCAAAACCTAAATAGGTGACTAAGATGCATACAAACCTGTTGCCTCATAAAATTTGGTGATCACGTTGTATCGCTCCAAATTTTTCACACCCTTACCTTCAGGCTATAGGATCCATGCCCAGAAGGGGAATGCAAGAAGGATGGGACTATACCTTAGACTAAGAGGCCCTTTGAATGTCTCACCTCTCAGGGGAGGGGTATTAAGGTGATTTTTCGATGGATGGTGGGTTCACCAAGAAAATTTTGAATGGCAGTTTCCACACCTAGGTTGGGAATGTGTTTGATGTGTTCAGTTTTAGATTTAATCATCCAAGTATTAGGTTTGGCCAAATGAATCTAAACTATTCTACATGAAATGTAGGTTTAAATGAATACAAAAATAGAATTAAATAGAGAATACAGGAAATATACTAGATTGGAAAAAGGTCATACCTGATCCGGATGTCTGATGGAGGTTCTGATTTTTGAAGTAGTCCAGATCACCTCTGATCTGAAAGGATCATCTGCAATCAGACAATATCATCTGAGATCTGACGAATTCGTCAAACGAATTCATATGAGACCTACAATCAGAGAAATAGACACAATACAAAAAATGCAGGTATGCTGATAAAGGAAAATGATGTGAAATGATAATAATGATGTTAATAAGATAATCCCAAATAAATGCAAGTAAATTATCATGCTTTAATAGCTAATCATGATTTTATTATGTACTTAAGCTACATGGGTGAACTCCAAGATGTAGAATAATAGAAAATAATAATAAAACTAACTAGATGCAAAATAAAATGGCAGAAAGGTATAGGAAAAGTGCAAACTCTGGGCACTGATTGCCCCCAATGTTAACTGCAGTCGAAATCATCTGTAGAGTGTGAAATCATATCGAATTGGGGCGTGATCATCTGAGATTGTAAAATATCATCTTTGACTATCTGAGCTTGCTTCGGCTAAAGAATGACAAAGTTTCTGCAAGAAAATTCAAAAAGGGACAAAGGCAACAGTAGTCCAAGACATTCTAATGCATGTAAAACTCGAAGTGCATTAAAATTCAGCCAGGGGAATGTCAAGGGGAGGGCCTAAGATTAAATAGGCATAGGAAGGAGGTTAGGAGGTTGGAGATCATCCTAATTTGGAAGATATCTAATAGGGGAGGTCTCTAACGGCACAAACATGCTTCTGCCCAACTTAGAGACACCGTTGAAACATAATCTAATTATGAAAAATCAGTTTTAGGATGAAATCGTCTGGACATTCTGCTCCAGACGAATTCATCCGATCTGAGGTGATATCATCTGATCGATGATGATATCGTCCAATGGTCACAACAAATCCTAAAAATGGCATGAAAAATGAGGAAAGCGGTTTAACAGGCGGTTAATGGGCGGTTCGGGGTTAAAATTCAAATTTGAATTATTACTAAGGTTTACTGCACCAATTTTAGGGTGCTACATTTTGCCCCCTCTTTAGCGAATTTTCTAAAGAAAATGTGTTAAATATGAGTTCTTCTCGATCTACGAGAAAGCAAAAATTATTCCCATTTTTAGGCGACAATTCTAGGTCGAATTGTACGACAACTTACTATGGTGTCCCCTCCGTGTTTTTACCCAAATCAAACGTTTGAGGTAAAAACGCAAAAAATAAAAATTAAAATGTTGTTATTTGTTTTGAATAAAATTAAGAAAAATAGGGAGAAACCCTAATTCATTGTTACTGTTCATTTTCCTGGTTTCTAGAGCTCTGTAGACAAGATGGTCGAGACAGCGCACAGATCGACAGAGGTCCGACGCGGGCTATGGGTAAGGGTCCAAAATTAATTTAGAATGCTTTAATTTTGAATTTCATGCTTTTTAGATTAATTTTGAATGATTTTTGAGCATCGCAGCCATTTTTGGGCCATCGACGTCGTCGGGACGAAATCGTCTCAATTTCGTCGAAATCGTCTCAATTTCATCGAAATCATCTCGATATCGCCGATTTTGTCCAAGGGCAAAATCAATGATATGGGGACGATTTCGTACAATAAGGGATGATTCCCTCTTGTGAAATTAGAGACAAATTTGCTCAAATTTTGGATGATATCATCCAATAGTGGACGATATCATCATTTGTATGAGATTGAACTTGTTTTACTTGCATTTTTAATCACTGTTTTATTAATGATTTTTATTGTTTTGTTGTTTATGTTGTAGAGAGGATTACTAAAGAGTTGAGAATGGAAATACGACAAGCTGAGGGATGACTTGGCCAATCTTAGGCAGAGTGAGATCAATTGGCTCAAGTCAGCTTGCAGCATGTGGCAGATATGCCATAGGTTTCTATAGATATGGGGCTATTGACAGCCCTAGCAGAGAGGTGGTATCCGGGTTCTTGTTTCCGGTTACCAACAGGGTAGATGACTCCCGCATTGGAGGATGTATGGAGGATTTTGAGGATCCCTATACAAGGATGGCTAATAAATCCCACAACCAATCAGGGCCACACGATGATGCGACTATGCAGAGATCCGAGCTTCGCCCTGGAGAAGGGCAGAGTGAACATCGAGTCGCTTTGCTAGATTCTTGGGGCATCTAGACTGACACAGGTTTTGGTTGGGGTGGTAGGTGGTCTACTACTATGCCATCAGAGTGGATGCAAACTACCATGGCTATTAACAGATGTGGTCTACGGCATGAGAGACCACAGGTACATGTTTGCTTGGGGGAGCTTTGTACTATGCCGATTGTATAGGATCCTACATGGGGTAGTATACAAGGGCGACCGATGTCTAGTCATGACATCACTACTGTAGGTTTGGTGCTAGGAGCACATCACTATGCGAAGTCCGATAGGGCTCCCACTGACAGGGATTGATGGGGAGAGGCCTCGAGTTTTCTACTGGTGGCTCCGGAGAGGGTCACAGCGGTGGATAGATCTGCCACTATCTCGAAGACTACTTGACGACCTTGTCTTCGACTAGATCACATGGAGGCCTTGGAGAGATCATCCAGGGTGGGTCAAGGATGGACAGGAGCTAGCTCACATTAGGCAAACCTATTAGCTGAGGATGGAGAGGAGAGAGGTGGAGCTCCACTGCTATGACCGAGTTTTGAGGTAGTTCGGTCTACAGTAGGGGATCCCATATCTCATGGACTACAAGTTTTCCCAGACCGTCTGGGATAACACTACAGTCAATGGGGCTCCAGATATGCAAAACTTTTGGAGTGAGAACGTGGACGATTCCCCCATTTAGCCAGTGGATGGGGATGACGTAGGGGTTGCTAATAGCTACGATGCCTAGTATGCAGGCATTTGCCCATGCAAGCATCTTCCCTCCTTGAATGATGAGGGCTCAGGGTCTAATTCACGTAGTTATGTGTCAGATGGGGAGGTGATGCCAGGTGACCATTGAGGTGGCACAGGGTCATGGCGGGAGAGAGTAGAGGAGGCCATAGGCTCAGCAGAGGCCATGACAACAGGAGAGGAGGGATGAGAGACCCCCTTATCCATGGAGAGAGAGGCCACCATCGCCCGATAAGGGCAAGGGTGTCGAGGTAGGAGAGAGTAGTGAGATGGCTACTCTCTAGGTAGAGACTGTCTGTCTCCAGGCTTAGGTGTAGTCCTTGCAGGATGAGGCTACACGACACTAAGAGGAGGCCACATAGCTCAGAGATGAGGTCGCACGCCTCAGAGCACAGAGTGGAGGGGTGAGCACTCGGGACCTAGCACGAGCTATTACCCAGATCACATTCTATCAGACACTATACCACCATATGGTTCCAGAGGAGTAGAGGTTACCACTATCGACCCCCATTGCGGAGCCTATTATGATGAGGTCATCGAGGACATCATCACGATCAGAGTCCAGGACTCATAGCACCACACGGACTATGATGGGGCCACCTCATCCACTTCAGGGTAGGGGAGGAGATGAGGCTGAGAGCTCGAGGGGTTCTCGAGGCTAGTTGCTGACTGCACTGCATAGATTGATACATAGTGTTTATTATTTTTGATAGAGGATTGAGTATGTCGAGGTACAGATTGTGGCATATCGATCCAGTTTTGAGATGATGTATATATTGTTGATATATATATAGATGAGATATTTTTAATCATATGACTTGTCTTATGTGTTTGTATGATGCTTTAATGTTTTTATGTGATTGATTTGATTATTCATGTAATTATGTCATTTGGAAATATTATGGTTTGAATGTCATGCTTTTAAAATTTAAATGAAATAATCTGATGTAAACAAATTGGTTGTTTGTGGGATAATTTGATAAAAATAAAAGGGACTTTTAACAATAATTTCAAAGGACATTGTCGCTATTTATGACCATTTCATGGAGTTGTCGCTCGCTAGGTCGTCAAGCTAATCCTGGTATAGAAATATTGCTAAAAGTAAAAGAGTGCTTAAGAGACTGTCTTAAGACTTTGTTGTGATGATGCAAATGATGATGATGATGGTGATTTGTTTTCAGATTTCCATGAAAATATTATGCATGAAATATATATATATATATATATATATATATTTAAAAAAAAATGATTTTTGCTAGGCATAAATTCCTAAGTGTGATAAAATTGTTGAATAATTCCCTAGGAATTATACCATCATTGCAAAATTGAAGTTTGACATAATGACATGAAATAGTAACAATGTGCATTGTTTTAAAGCATAATTGTGTAACATAATGATTTAAGTCATATGTGTTTATGATTTTAAATAAATGGGAAATAAAATTAGTACAATGGTTTGCGCTAGGCATAGAATATTTAGGTATAAACTTATACCATCATCACAAAATCCAAAGAAGAAAATAATAGTTTTATTGTATGGTTGATTTTTAATTTTTGAAAATAAATAGAAAATATAAATATGAGGACTTGCGCTAGGCATAAAATTCTAATTTTGGTTTTGGAACTATACCATCATCGTGAAAGTCAAAAAGTTATATATAAATGTAACTTTATTGCATGTTTTTTTTTAAAATGATTTTGATTTTTTTGATAATGCATGTAGTTGTATTTATACTAAACAACTGTTCTCAGATAAGAAAATGAAATTATTCTAGAAAATTGCAAAAATATTTCAAAGTATCTTAAAGACAAAAGTTAGATTTATAAGGAATCCCATGTGCGTCTGTGAGTTCATTTCTGATCTTGATTTATCATAATGATACACAAAATATCTCAAATACAAATGTGTGTGCAATTGCTTTGTGCATTTACCAGTTTTGAGCAAGATAATTTGATACAAGTGATTTGAATGAACCAAATAAGTGTTCATTAACCATGATTTAGATGCATATAATCATACCAGACTACTATGTAAGTCAGGTTATCAAGAGCTAGCTAATCCATAAGCAGACATAGGTCTGTACAAAAGAAGGTCGCTAATGTGTCAGTCATATCACCACGCTAGGAGTTACCCAATGCCAAGCGGGTTGGGCACAAACCACCTATTATGGGGCTTACCTCACAGTTTTTGAATAATTGAGAATTCCAGGGATTCAAGCTCATCAACCCTTCTTTTCTTTTCAATGGGTAGGGAAAGGGATTTTATTGCTTTTGCTTTTGCTTGTTTCGCTTTCTTTGCTTTCTTTTTCTTTTCTTTTTCTTTTTTTTTTATGTATTTTTTTTTTTTGTATCTTTTGCTTTGATATTTGAGATAATGTTGAAATAGTGCTAAGAGAGTACAAAATGATTCTGAAATAATGTTTCTTTTTCTCATTATTTTGCTTGATTTTTATTTTTCTTTTGCTTCCTATTCTAGGGATACTTGCTTGGATTAGCTGTAGAGCAAGGGATTTTTATTCTAGGTAGGGGTGAGCTTGTCCTTTTGTCAATTCTCAAATATTCTAGACCATGTGCATGATAGGATAGTAGGGGAAACTTTTCACTCAAGAAACCACTTCTACTATGTAGCATAGCATGGACATTACAAATATAATAATTTTATTGTGAAAGAATATGCTTGGTTTAAGTAAATAACAAGATCAATTCTCTGTGCTCAAAATTTGTTTAATTAAATTTTGTGGACTTTGATATAAGAGAGATTAGTAATCATGCCAGATAAAATCAAGATATTTATTTTTGTGTTTGCAAAAGTGAGAGATTCCAAATAAATGATAATTTATCCAAAATAATTTGAAAATATAACTGCAATACTTTAATAAGAAATATATACAACAAATATTTGTGAGGAGTTTGATAATTTTGACTCTCTCTTTCTTCTCTATTTTTTTTTTGTTTCGAAAGAGTCAATAATATTGCTGTTTGTTTTTGTTTAAATAGTTTTATACATTTTTTAAAATGATACAACATGCAAAATATATACAAATGATGAAATGACCAAATTTTGTGCGTAATATCGCTTAAGATGCATAATATTCATAGGTTCTTTTAAATATTTACCATCTAAGGTAGCTAATTTGTATGCTCCTGATTCAAATTTATCAGTGATAATATATGGTCCAAGCCAGTTGGGTTCAAATTTACCTTTAAGGTCTTTAGTTGCATTAGTATTTTTTTTATTTTCTTTTAAAACAAGGTCATCGACCTCAAAGGATCGATGACGAACTTTCTTGGATAATTAATTTTGAGGATTCGAGGCCTCAAGCTGGGCTATACTAGGTATAGAACCATAAAAATAAAATTCATTGTGTAACAACTCTTCAATGGAGACATCATGGAAAATATCTCCTTCCAACTCATCGTCAGATTCGATAATCATTTCAGGATAGGCTATGGATAACATATTGTAGGTAGAAGAATTATTCTTGGGATACAAAGAATCTTGTTTATCTAGATAATCTTGATAACATATGAGTTGATCATCATCTTCAAAAGGGAAGGGTTGACCCTTACTAGGAAATAGACCCACACCACATCGGGCGGGCCATGGTTCTACCTCAAAGGTTTCTTTCATACCATCTTGGAGAGGTCCCAAGCCTTTCCCTTTATATCCCAATTTAAGCATTATGCGTTTAGCTTTAATATATTCATTAGCAAAATAGCATCGAGAATATCCATCATAATGCGTCTTGATGTTTCGGGGTATTCTTCCCCAATCATATCATTTATAAATAAAAGCATAACTATCGACTTGATAGATACTTCCCATAGGTTTTGGGAGGCCCAAGGTACGAGGAGAAGGTGAGAAATTACTTAAGATAATGGAATCTTGCATAGAAGCATTTGTTTTTTCTGATATAAGAATTTTAGATAAATTAGGTAAGAATTCATCAGAAAGAGCATAAGAGGTAGAAGGATCATTCCCTATATCTTTAGATGTGGAAGGTATGATAGATGTAGATAATGTGGAGGTGTTAATAAACGGGTCTATAGGTTTTGAAATTATAGGGATGGAACATGAAGGATTTGTTGTGGATTTAAGATCTTTTTGAGGTTCTAGTGTGGTTTGTTTAGAAGATTGTTGAGCTATATATGAGGGTGAAATTAATGGAGGAGAAATAGATGAAGTTATGGGTGTGTGTTTCACACATTTAGATGAAAAATAAGAATTAGGATGTGTGGATGACAGAGCAGGGCAAAATTGAACTCCAACAGGTTCTACCAAAGCACACATATCAAAGGGTCTAGGATAACCATGGATAGTGACCAACCGATTTTTAAATTCGAATTTAACACAATGGTGTAAAGTTGATGGGACAGCCCGCATTGCATTGATCCAAGGACGACCCAAGAGTATATTGTATGATGCGGGGCAATGGACAATAAACACGATCGTGTCTAAGGTTCTCGGACCAACTTGCAATGGGATGGTGATAACTCCACATGTTTCTTGTGTTTCGTCATTGAAAGATTTTATGATCATGTCAATTTTCTTCATTTCATCACTTCTAAACCCAAATATTTGGTAGAAGTCAAAAGTGCAAATGTTTAGAGATGAACCATTATCAATCAAGACCATTTTGACTGCTACATCTCCTATTAGGGCAGTAATATATAAGGGGTTATCCTTATGTAAACTATGTTGTGGGATATCTTTATCTCGAAATTCAATACAATCGACTTCTCGAGTGATGATAGTATTGGACATGACTTCAGGTTGAATTTTTAAGGTACCATCATTTGGCTTAATGTGAGCATTAATTCATCCCTATGGGTAGGAGAAAATCTTAACAAGTCCAAAAGGGAAATTCTGGTCGTAGTATTGGATAATTGTTCATTAATATTGTAAGGAGGCTTAGGTTGAACATTAGACATATGATTCCATTTATTGGGATTTTTCAAAATAAATGGAGCTGATCCATCATTTTGAGTTTGATCCTGTTGAGAATTGTGAGCCTGTTGTCTGGTAACAACTCCGATGGTACCTACAATGTTATATTGAAGACGCTGAATTGGTCTCGGTCTAGCGTTTATGGCTTGTTCATTAGGAAGGAACTGATTAGAAGAGGGTCGAGTAGTAACTCTTATAGGAAATGGTTCTGTCGAAACCATATAATCTGTGATAGGTTGAATAGGATCTGATTCGTCTTCAGAACTATTCGATTGATTTGAGGTGATGTCTATTTCACTTTCAGTATCTAATTCTACATCACTAGGATCCGGTGTTTGAGTATTATATAGGGGTCTGGACGTAACCATGGATAAATTTGTGTCAAATTTTTGTAAATCATGATTAGGTAAATGTCCGCTAATAGTTCCTACATATCGGGTAGGAGGAGGGACATTATGATGCTCAATTTGATTGGCCACCTCTTTACCTTGTTTTGGTAAAGGATGTTGAAATATATCTAATGATTGATTAGCATTTTGATTCTGATTTTGGGGAATGTTCTTTTGAGTATTATTAGGAGGATTTTGTTTAGGTTGAAAGGCTTGCACCTCCATTTCATTATTATCAATCAAGTCTTGTATTTTATATTTTAATCTTTTGCAAGAGTTTGTAGCATGTCCAGGTCCTCTATGAAAATCACAATGTAAATTAGATATGTATCCGGGTATAGTTGTATCAGGTTCCAAGATAGTTGGTAATTGAATCAAACCTCTTTCGAGTAATTGGGGTAGAATAGTTGATAATGGTTGATTCAATCTAGTAAACTCTCGAGGTGGTTTATCAAGAGGTTTTAATATAAACTTCTCCGTTGTTTTTGTAGTATTAACATTAGCAATGTTTCTACTATCAGTAACTCTGTCACCTACAACTTGTTTGTTTTTATACTGATTTCTAGATATTTTCTCATCATCTTTCCTTTTGAGCTGACCTCTTCTAATGAGAGAATCTTCCACCCTTCGAGCTAAGTCTATATACTGATCGAAGGTGGTTAAGGTAGTAGTTGATAATTCATAGGATATTTTTTCTTGCAAATTATTAATAAAAATGTCCAACATTTCCCTATAAGGTAGCACAAAGTGAAGTTTTTCTATCAACTGCCTCCATCTATCTAAGAAATCAGCAAAACATTCATCTTTGTCTTGTTTTAAGTTGTATAAATATTTAATGGTTACATGCCTTTAAATATAGGCACTAAATTGATGGACAAAATATTTAGCCGTCTCTTCAAAATTTCTCAAAGAATGAGTGGGTAGTTGATAGTACCACTCCAATGCCATTCCTCATAAACTTTTCGAGAACATTTTCAGTAATAGCAAATCATCATGTGATATGTCATGACATGCTATCCTAAACATACGAAGATGCTCTATGGGATCTTTAGTTCCTTTATATATAGGTAGGATGGGCATGGGAAAGTGCTTAGGGTATTGCTGTGCTACAACTATGGGATCCAAAGGCTAACTACACATCTCTCGATAATTGTATGAGGGACGGTAAGGATCTATCTAGTCCATGCGGGAAGCTAATTGTTTCACCATGGCTTCCAGATTACTGGTTTGCCCATCATATTGGTTTGGTAGGGCATTAATATGGGATTTGTGAGCATATTATGGAGGGACATGAAGATTAGATGCTATATTGCTATTGTGTAAATTGTTGGTAGGAAGGGTGTTATGAAGAAGTTTTGAAGTTGTATTATGTTGTATCCCAGATTGTTGAAAATTGGTGTTTGGCTTCATTTTAGGTCTTTGTCGATTTGAAGCATTTTGATCAATAGTTTGGTGAAATAAAGTAGTGAATGAATGTCTATTTTGTGTGGGAATGATTTTAGGCTCAATAAAAGGTTCCTTTGGGGGTTGGGTAACCTGTTGTTTTTGCATGTTCTGAATCATAGTGACCATATCTATATTGGATGGTCTAGATTTATCACTTTCTTGATCAACAAAAGACAAAGGATTAGTGTGCATATTAAACATATGTTCCATTGCTGCTTGAGTGTCACTAATTTGTCCTCTATCAATACGAACTGCCATATTAAGAGCACCAATGTTATTACTAAAAATTTCTAGAAATGTTCTATGTTATCAAAAGCAACAGTTATGTCTGGAGCCATTCTAGGGGATGAGGATCCTTCCTATTTAAAATTTTCTTATTGTTCATCTACAAAAAGCTCATCTTATGGCTGTTCTAGAGTTCCTCCTTCTGGAATTGAATCCTCAGGAAGGACATTTAGGTTTTTTGTTTTTTTTCCTAGCCAATCTTCTTCTTCTTCTTCTTCAGTTTGTTTACCATTCCTAAGTCTAGGCATTGTGCTTAAGTTTAGATTTCAGCAAATATATATATACTTATATATATATATATGCAAAAAGCTTAAGAGGTATATATTTTAATTATATACCTACTATAGTATTTAAAATAAAATGTTTTGGTTTTGTTATGTTTTTGGTTTTTCTTGTTTTTTTTTTTTGTGTTCTTATAACAATATTATAAAGATAACAAAAAACACACTAAATGCAAGAAATGATAATAATGAAAACAATGATCTAGTTTTCTATAAACAATTTATAAATATCATTAACGGGATCAAGTTCTTCAGGAGTCATGAAATGTTCTTCTTTAAATTGAAAATTTTCTTTCAAGAATTTGACAAAAAGTGCTATAGTGATATTATCTGATCAGACTCTGGTTGGTAGAAATAAAGTTTGTGGCAATAATCTCGATATAACACAGCTATAGGAACTCTTCTCCACATTTCCCTATTCGTAAGAATGACCTCTTGGTCTTCTACACGACCTAGGAATTGGTGTATAACAGTTGCGTTCTTGAGGTATTCCTCGAAGGTGAACAATTCTGAAGACACAAGAGCTCTCCTATAAGCTAACCACCTATGGAAAGCTCTTTGAAGTTCATGATAAAAAATTAGTTGATGAGGATCTAGGATTCTATCTAGGGCAAACCTCTTGATTTGTTTAAGTTGTATTGATCTAGATGAAATGATACCTAGTCTCCTATCAAGTTCGTCCCACAAAAGTTGGTTTCTATCTGTTTGAGATAGTCTAAGCAAAGAATTAAACTCTATGGCTATTATTTGATTTTCAACATTAATGATGACAACTAGTCTTTTCTTAGGAGCTACCATCTAAACATGATATGCAACTTAACAATTTTAAATGCATCTATGTTTTTTTTTGTTTTCAAAAGGTTTTAGTTTCACGTCGGGTTCACCAAAATGTATCGCTCCAAATTTTTTGCACCCTTACCTTCAGGCTATAGGATCCATGCCTAGAAGGGGAATGCGAGAAGGATGGGACAATACCTTGGACTGAGAGGCCCTTTGAAGGTCCCGCATCTCGGGGGAGGCCCTTTGATGTATAATTGAATTATGCATCATTCTAAATTGATCATACATGTCTAGCACCAGGTCTGTACACTAGGTATATGTTAAAATTTAATGTTATCATGTGTCAGTCATCCCACCTGCTCATATTCCATACATAATTTACATTTACATTCCATATTTTATGTCTGTTTCCCATCACTTAGCCATTTTAGATAAAACATAGTTAAATTTTTTTGGTCATTTAACCATATCTAGTTTTCTTTTCAGATTTTGTAGAAACCTATCATGATTTTTAGAAGGTAGAATCCTACTTGGATAATTCTTGGTATGCATCAAAATTCCAACACATTTTCACATTAATAAATCCAATTCTAGCGCAAGGAAATATGAAAACTATAAAGTGGTCTAGGTTAATTTCAAGCGAAAAGGTTATCTTACTCATCCCCCTGTGCCAATGGTTCAAAGATGCTAAGAATTGACAAAAGGACAAGTTCCTCCTTACCCAAATTCCCTTGACCTACACTAGGGCAAGTATCCCAAATAGAAAATTCAAACAGTGATTATTATCACTTCAAAATATGAAAAAATAAATAGTGATTATTATCACTCCAGAAAAAGCAAAAAAAAAATAGTGGTTCTCACCCCTATTAAAATCCCTTGCTCAACAAATAAAAATGAGCAAATCCCTTGGAACTTCAAAATTAAAATAAAATAAGGGAGTCTTGAACTTGAATCCCTAGAATTCTCAGCATTAGAGAACCATAAGGTGATCCTCATTCCAAGTTTTGTGGATAGCCTAATTGGCAATGGCAATAGCCTCCTGCATGATGATATGTCTGTCCCATAAGAATTTTGCTTTGTACAGACTAATGTTTGCATTAGGATGAGCTAGCTTGGGGTACCCTAGATTACCTAGTAGTCTAATCCAACTAAGTACAAAACTTAGGATAATGAGACTCATAGGGCAACTTATAGTGTTGATGGCCTGAGTGAATCCCATTTGCACTAGGGTAACCTTATGTGTTATCATGTTAATGAATTCACATGCACACACAGGGATGTTGATTATCTTGGTTATCTTCGTAGGTGCATACTTTTTCAAAGGATCTTGCATAGTTATTATATGAATTTTGATTAGGTAATGAGAGTGTTTGAGTCTCTTCAAAACTTTCAAATAATATCATATCATATTACATTATCCATTTCATTTTACATCATGTTGTTACATGTTTGTCAAAGTTACAAAATCCATTACATTAAGTGTTATAATAACATGAAAATAACAAAGATACATTTTGTACAGTCTATGGTGCTAGCATATAATGTGTCAAATAGTCATCACAAATCCATCATATAAAATTTAATCACACCAATCATTACATAAAATCATACACATTTTTTCCTTATAATTTTTTTTTTTATTAAGTGGTGTTCATGAAATAGGATAGATATCGGATAAATATTAGCAATAATATTTATATGGCCACTAACTATTTTTTGCATATATTTTAATTGACAGAAGCATATAAAGAAAACTTACACATATACATATCATCAAATCACATCATAGGATAAATACATGCATCCATGTTAGACATCCATCATAAAATCATATAGCAAATATACGCATTGCATACATCCCATAAAGAAATAAGGAAACACATGATGATAATAGAAACTCTATATATATATATATATATATATATATATATATATATATATATATATGTATGTATGAGACCAAAATATACATCATAATCCAAAAACTACCCATGGGCTATAATCAAATGGGTCCTCAGAACTCACACTCCCAAAATCATAAAATCAACTAAAAAAAAAATCAATAAAAAATTGCACAAAACAACCCAAAAATATAAAAAATTGGGTCCAAAACCCACAAAAAATAAGGCATAATGGTCACAAAATTAGTAGGGATCAATATTTAACCTATAATATTTTTGTATCCATAAAAAGTCTTTATTTTACTCCCCAAGAAGGCCTCCATGGATGGACTGCTCCATGGGAATGAAAATTTTAGCCTTTTGCTTCCAGAAATGTTACCATGGGCAAAATAGAGAGTTACCCCAATTAAGTCATATGTGTCAAGCAACTCATCAATTTATCATTGGTCATTCCCTCATTGACTCGTCACTTGAGGAGGTAGTCATAATAACGAATTTAAAAATCAAATCAACACTAAAACACTCAAAAGTGTAATTTCCATGCATTCAAAAGAATCTTGGCTAAAGATAAATTTTCAAGCCCATGTTGGGGCAAATAATCAACATAAGAAACAAAAAAATAGGTTTGACCTCCTTGAAACCTTGGTAATTGACCCATGTAAAGGTTTACAAGTATACAATGCACCAAGACCTAGTATACCCTAAGCCCCATAAGACTGTTACTACAACATGATTGAAAGGTATACCCGAAATCAATCCTTCGACTATGTCAATAGCAAGGATTACAAGAATGTATGCTATTTTCACAACTTTGGCATCCAACGTTGATTAGGTTAATGAAAAACCTTAATAATTTGATGATTTAGTTATCTATTTTTGCTCAACGCTTTGCTGCACATAGCACATCCCAAAAAGGGGCATATGTAGACACCTAAATCGCGTAAATTGGATAAGAATATCAATGCATCACATATGCAACTCTTATCAACATCATATGGCCCTATTGGGCACCCATATAAGCTTGCATAAGGCTCCAAAACACATTTTGGAAGCTTCCCAGTAGTTTAGGGCAGTTTTGGCATACTTCCTTGTGATCGTCCCACCCAGGGATGGCCATCCATAACCATCCCTGGTGATGAGCATCAGAAATGCTCATATTTTGTATACATTTTCTTGATTATTATGTGGTTGTATAATAAGTATTGCATATTTTTATGAATTATTATATAATTATTTTATGAAATTATGCGTGTTATCTAATTCGTGTTTTTTTAGTGTGTTTTTGTGGAATTACAATTGATTTAGTCAGATTTAGATCATTCGAGGTCTTTTCATGGACCTAGCACTTTGTTTCTTTCAAAATCAACATAGAGAAGGTAGGCGCCTTCCTCTTCTAGGAAGGTGCCAAGCGTAAGTAGGTGCCTTCCTCTTCCAGGAAGGTGCCAAGTGTAAGTAGGTGCCTTACCATTCCATTAAGGTGCCAAGGAAATACAAGTGCCTTCTTCTACTATGAAGGCACCAATAGAAGGCCAGTGCCTTCCTCTTCCAGGAAGGTGCCAAAGGAAAATAAGCACCTTTCTCTTATAAGGAAGGCACCAACATGAAGGCAGAACTAGAAGGCAAGCACCTTCCTCTCATAAGGAAGGCATCGACAGGAAGGTGCCACTAGAAGGCAAGTGCCTTCCTCTCATAGGAAGGCACCAATAGAAGATAAGCGCCTTCCTCTTCTAGGAAGGCACCAACGATAGTAAGGTGCCTTCCACATAGAGAAGGCACCTGACATACTTAGGCACCTGATATACTTATATATATATATATATATATATATATATATATATATATATATATATATATATATATATGCAACAAGCTTAAGAGGTATATATTTTAATTATATACCTACTATAGTATTTAAAATAAAATGTTTTGGTTTTGTTATGTTTTTGGTTTTTCTTGTTTTTTTTTTTTTGTGTTCTTATAACAATATTATAAAGATAACAAACAACACACTAAATGCAAGAAATGATAATAATGAAAAAAATTATCTAGTTTTCTATAAACAATTTATAAATATCATTAACGGGCTCAAGTTCTTCAGGAGTCATGAAATGTTCTTTTTCAAATTGTAAATTTTCTTTCAAGAATTTGACAAAAAGTTCTATAGTGATATTATCTGTATCAGACTCTAGTTGGTAGAAATAAATTTTGTGGCAATAATATCGATATAACACAGCTCTAGGAACTCTTCTCCACCTTTCCCTATCCGTAAGAATGACCTCTTGGTCTTCTACATGACCTAGGAATTGGTGTATAACAGCTACATTCTCGAGGTATTCCTCGAAGGTGAACAATTTTGAAGACACAAGAGCTCTCCTATAAGCTAACCACCTATGGCAAGCTCTCTGAAGTTCATGATAAAAAATGAGTTGATGAGGATCCAAGATTCTATCTAGGGAAAACCTCTTGATTTGTTTAAGTTGTATTGATCTAGATGAAATGATACCTAGTCTCCTCTCAAGTTCGTCCTAAAAAATTTGGTTTCTATATGTTTGAGATAGTCTAAGCAGAGAATTAAACTCTATGGTCATTATTTGATTTTCAACATTAATGGTGACAGCTAGTATTTTCTTAGGAGCTACCATCTAAACATGATATGCAACTTAACGATTTTAAATGCATCTATGTTTTTTTTTGTTTTCAAAAGGTTTTAGTTTCACGTCGGGTTCACCAAAATGTATCGCTCCAAATTTTTCACACCCTTACCTTCAGGCTATAGGATCCATGCCCGGAAGGGGAATGCGAGAAGGATGGGACAATACCTTGGACTGAGAGGCCCTTTGAAGGTCCCGCCTCTCGGGGGAGGCCCTTTGATGTATAATTGCATTATGCATCATTCTAAATTGATCATACATGTCTAGCACCAGGTCTGTACACTAGGTATATGTTAAAATTTAATGTTATCATGTGTCAGTCATCCCACCTGCTCATATTCCATACATAATTTACATTTACATTCCATATTTTATGTCTGTTTCCCATCACTTAGCCATTGTAGATAAAACATAGTTAAATTTTTTTGGTCATTTAACCATATCTAGTTTTCTTTTCAGATTTTGTAGAAAGCTATCATGATTTTTAGAAGGTAGAATCCTACTTGGATAATGCTTGGTATGCATCAAAATTCCAACACATTTTCACATTAATAAATCCAATTCTAGCGCAAGGAAATATGAAAACTATAAAGTGGTCTAGGTTACTTTCAAGCGAAAAGGTTATCTTACTCATCCCCCTGTGCCAATGGTTCAAAGATGCTAAGAATTGACAAAAGGACAAGTTCCTCCTTACCCAAATTCCCTTGACCTACACTAGGGCGAGTATCCCAAATAGAAAATTCAAACAGTGATTATTATCACTTCAAAATATGAAAAAATAAATAGTGATTATTATCACTCCAGAAAAAGCAAAAAAAAAATAGTGGTTCTCACCCCTATTAAAATCCCTTGCTTAGCAAATAAAAATGAGCAACTCCCTTGGAACTTCAAAATTAAAATAAAATAAGGGAGTCTTGAACTTGAATCCCTAGAATTCTCGGCATTAGAGAACCATAAGGTGATCCTCATTCCAAGTTTTGTGGATAGCCTAATTGGCAATGGCAATAGCCTCCTTCATGATGATATGTCTATCCCATAAGCATTTTGCTTTGTACAGACCAATGTTTGCATTAGGATGAGCTAGCTTGGGGTACCCTAGATTACCTAGTAGTCTAATCCAACTAAGTACAAAAATTAGGATAATGAGACTCATAGGGCAACTTCTAGTGTCGATGGCCTGAGTGAATCCCATTTGCACTAGGATAACCTTATGTGTTATCATGTTAATGAATTCACATGCACACACAGGGATGTTGATTATCTTGGTTATCTTCGTAGGTGCATACTTTGTCAAAGGATCTTGCATAGTTATTATATGAATTTTGATTAGGTAACGAGAGTGTTTGAGTCTCTTCAAAACTTTCAAATAATATCATATCATATTACATTATCCATTTCATTTTACATCATGTAGTTACATGTTTGTCAAAGTTACAAAATCCATTACATTAAGTGTTATAATAACATGAAAATAAAAAAGATACATTTTGTACAATCTATGGTGCTAGCATATAATGTGTCAAATAGTCATCACAAATCCATCATATAAAATTTAATCACACCAATCATTACATAAAATCATACACATTTTTTCCTTATAATTTTTTTTTTTATTAAGTGGTGTTCATGAAATAGGATAGATATCGGATAAATATTAGCAATAATATTTATATGGCCACTGACTATTTTTTGCATATATTTTAATTGACAGAAGCATATAAAGAAAACTTACACATATACATATCATCAAATCACATCATAGGATAAATACATGCATCCATGTTAGACATCCATCATAACATCATATAGCAAATATACGCATTGCATACATCCCATAAAGAAATAAGGAAACACATGATGATAATAGAAACTCATATATATATATATATATATATATATATATATATATATATATATATATATATATATGTATGAGACCAAAATATAAATCATATTCCAAAAACTACCCATGGGCTATAATCAAATGGGTCCTCAGAACTCACACTCCCAAAATCATAAAATCAACTAAAAAAAAAATCAATAAAAAATTGTACAAAACAACCCAAAAATATCAAAAATTGGGTCCAAAACCCACAAAAAATAAGGCATAATGGTCACAAAATTAGTAGGGATCAATATTTAACCTATAATATTTTTGTATCCATAAAAAGTCTTTATTTTACTCCCCAAGAAGGCCTCCATGGATGGACTGCTCCACGAGAATGAAAATTTTAGCCTTTTGCTTCCAGAAATGTTACCATGGGCAAAACAGAGAGTTACCCCAATTAAGTCATATGTGTCAAGCAACTCATCAATTTATCATTGGTCATGCCCTCATCGACTCGTCACTTGAGGGGGTAGTCATAATAACGAATTCAAAAATCAAATCAACACTAAAACACTCAAAAGTGTAATTTCCATGCATTCAAAAGAATCTTGGCTAAAGATAAATTTTCAAGCCCATGTTGGGGAAAATAATCAACATAAGAAACAAACAAATAGGTTTGACCTCCTTGAAACCTTGGTAATTGACCCATGTAAAGGTTTACAAGAATACAAGGCACCAAGACCTAGTATACCCTAAGCCCCATAAGACTGTTACTACAACATGATTGAAAGGTATACCCGAAATCGATCCTTTGACTATGTCAATAGCAAGGATTACAAGAATGTATGCTATTTTCACAACTTTGGCATCCAAATTTGATTAGGTTAATGAAAAACCTTAATAATTTGATGATTTAGTTATCTATTTTTGCTCAATGCTTTGCTGCACATAGCACATCCCAAAAAGGGGCATATGTAGACACCTAAATCATGTAAATTGGATAAGAATATCAATGCATCACATATTCCACTCTTATCAACATCATATGGCCCTATTGGGCACCCATCTAAGCTTGCATAAGGCTCCAAAACACATTTTGGAATCTTCCCAGTAGTTTAGGGCAGTTTTGGCATACTTCCTTGTGACCGTCCCACCCAGGGATGGCCATCCATAACCATCCCTGGTGATGAGCATAAGAAATGCTCATATTTTGTATACATTTTCTTGATTATTATGTGGTTGTATAATAAGGATTGCATATGTTTATGAATGATTATATAATTATTTGATGAAATTATGCGTGTTATCTAATTCATGTGTTTTCAGTGTGTTTTTGTGGAATTGTAGTTGATTTAGTCAGATTTGGATCAGTCGAGGTCTTTTCATGGACCTAGCACTTTGTTTCTTTCAGAATCAACGTAGAGAAGGTAGGCGCCTTCCTCTTCCAGGAAGGTGCCAAGTGTAAGTAGGCGCCTTCCTCTTCTAGGAAGGTGCCAAGTGTAAGTAGGTGCCTTCCTCTTCCAGGAAGGCACCAAGGAAAGACAAGCGCCTTCCTCTCCCAGGAAGGCACCAATAGAAGGCCAACACCTTCCTCTTCCAGGAAGGCACCAAAGGAAAATAAGCACCTTCCTCTCATAAGGAAGGCATCGACAAGAAGGCACCACTAGAAGGCAAGCACCTTCCTCTCATAAGGAAGGCACCGACAAGAAGGCGCCACTAGAAGGCAAAGTGCCTTCCTCTCACAGGAAGGCACCAATAGAAGATAAGCGCCTTCCTCTTCCAGGAAGGCACCAATGATAGTAAGGCACCTTTCACATAGAGAAGGCACCCGACATACTTAGGCACCTTCCTCATAGGGAAGGCGCCCCTGTTCTTCACCCGTTGACCAGACAAGCACGATGTGGACAACAGAGACTAGTGCAGTTCCAACTCTACGTCATGTAGAGTTAAATTGGGGATCGCATCGATGTATGAGAATGTCCTACCAATGCCAGGTGAAGCACAAACCAATCAGTGAACACGCCATCGTTAGAAACGAATGCCAGTTTTAGTAGACGTCGATCACATTTACCAGACTATCTTAGTTTAGTCTGGAATGAATCGACTGTTATAACTTCTTTGTAATAGAATATCTGCGGGTGTGCTATATAAACACACGTAGACCTCTCTGAGGATATATAGAATATTTTGATAGTAAATGTAGAGAGATATACGAAAGAAGCATTGTAATACTTTGATAATTATAATACAGCTTCTAAGAGTTTCTAAGTGCGTGTTCAGCTGGGAGGAAGCCACTGGAGCCTGGGCCCACTCCAAGCCAGTATTTCTTCCCCTATCTCTTTCCTATGTTTTTTTCTAGATTAGTTTACCTACTTTTATAAGATTGTTTATCGCATTGTTATTTCTAGTATTGCAATAGGTTTATTTCTAGGAATGCGTGAATATTTCCTTTCTGTAGATTTAATTGTTTTTACATAAATTATTGAGGAGTGTATGAATGATTGACGACCATTTGAAACACCCCCCAATAGTAGAACTAGCGGACTCATCTCAAGTGGTATTGTAATCAATCTTGTTCAAGACCCTTCGCAAGTTTACGAAGCTCCTTGGGTTGATAAATTAAATGCACGGGCATGTGACAAAAGTAGGAAAGAAGTTAACCTTGTTTGGCCCGCAACATTTTGGCACCATTTTCGGGGAAGCATCTCAACTAGATTATTTACAATACCTAGAAACCTTCCATCTGACCTTGTATGAGTTCTTCGAGAAGAAGAGGACCTGATGGTCGGTTTATAAAAACCAATCCACTAGAACCTGAGTCAGCCGAACATTCTAAATTTGAATTAGACTCGCCCGACCCACCTCCAGCAATCCATTGGAGTGAGGATCCGCACTTTGTGCAAAGTGCCTCCTCATCCCATCAACTTGGGGAAGAACGAATCATCATAAATCCCCTGTTTAATAGGACACCCTTAGAGGAAGCCCTGTTGTGGAAAGTTGTAGAAGATCGGACGATAACACCAGACAACCTTAGAGCCTTGACTCAGAAAGTCTTAAACGACCATAAGGCCATAAATACTGCATTAGAGACCACATTTCCTGAAAAAATGGCTAACAATGAAGAAGTCTCATTTGGCTTTAGTTTCTCGATTGATGAAGGAGTAGGAGATACCAAAATGAAAAACATATCCCCTGCTCACCTTTCGACCTTTAGAGGATACCCAACTGAGGACCCTGACCTATTTTTATTTAATTTTGATGTCTTATGCAGGTCTTTGGACTACAAATCTGATACGTAAAAGCTGAAACTCTTTCCTTCCACATTGGACGATGCAGCTCTACGATGGTTCATCGATCTGGGAGACAAACACATTGCCACTTGGGATCAAATGAAGAAGCTCTTTTTAGAGCAATACCAAGATTTTGGGAGAGCAAGAGACTCTAGAGAAGAGGTCCTAAGCATGACGCAGAAAGAAGATGAGTCTCTCAAGGAATACTGGGAGAGATTCAACTTCAATCTTCAATGATCTCCTCACATGAAACTATCTGATAAGTCCCTCAAAAGCATATTTTTGAGAGGACTTACCAATGAATCACTGGAGGCTCTTAACATGATTTTTGGAGGTGATGTCTACCAGCACGCTATGGAAGACATCCGACAACTATGCCGGAACTACTCAAGAAGGAGAGGCAAGACCACTTCTAGAACCATGAAAGTGACTGCTTCAGTCACGAAGATAGAAATAGGTAACATGCTAGAAGATTTAAAGAGCGAAATGCTCTCATCTCTAGCATTGCAGATGGATACGCTACTGTTAGAGAAAAAGAAGCAAGAAAATGAAGCAGCATTGGCTTATTTCTATCCAAAATGTAGAGGGAAGCATGCAAAGAATGCATGCCCAGAGAACAAAGTCAGAGTATGCATAGTTTGTAGGCTGAACCATAAAACTCGATTGTGCCTACAACTGCCTAGTAATTAGGAGGATGCTAAAAGCATGGATGCCTATTTCATAGGCAATCAGAAGAGTTGGCCACAACCCCTATGGGGAATATGCCAACCGAAATGTCGTCATATGGGGGAGGACCATACATGCCCCAAGGCCCACCTCAACCACCTAACATGGGGTGGTGGGGGCCATCACCCTGGTCCAACGCACCCCCAACAACATTCCCGAACCAGCAGCCATGGATGCCATATCCATATCCTGGGCAGCAGTGGAGAGGCCACACTATGTGGAATCAGGCTCCATAGAATGTAGCACCAGCTCACCCCCAACAGAATTTATCGATGTTGCCAGCAGTGAGACCTGCATAGCTACCCACACAACCGATGACAAATCCGAATAACAGGGTGAACCAACCAACATACAACGTGGAGGGTGAGATGTATCCGATGTACCATATTCAGATTAGGTCTAGTAGACAGCTAGGAGTAGGAACGCCTCCACTGGTAGAAGAGGAGGAAGAGGTAGGAGAAACACCTCTTGTAGAAGAGGTGATAGAAGAAACACCCGAGAGAGCAAAGGCTCCATTTCCCAACCGAATGCAAGAACAAAGGAAAGTAACGCAGTTGAAGTTTGATATCTTGTCTAGCTTGAAGAACCTCACCATGACAATTCCATTATATCAAGCCATCCAAGATGTTCCAATATATACCAAGGCGATAAGAGAGATGTGCAAGAGCCGAGACACCCACGCAGAAGAGCCGACAATGAAAGACATTGTCAAGGAAGAATTGCAAAAATCTTGACTGTCGGATTCATCTATCCAATTTCTGACAGTGAGTGGGTATCACCGTTAGTGGTAGTCCCTAAAAAGAATGGGAAGTGGTGAATCTGTGTGGACTATAGAGCATTAAACAAAGCGACCAAGAAGGACCACTTCCCGCTCCCATTCATTGATCAAGTCTTGGATACACTCTTCGGGAGGAAGTATTTCTCCTTCCTGGATGGATTCAGTGGATACAACCAGATCCAGATAGGAGAAGAGGATCAGGATAAGACAATGTTCACCTACCCATGGGGAACGTTTGCCTATCGGGTATTACCTTTCGGATTATGCAACGCACCTGCCACCTTTCAAAGGGTGGTGCTTAGCATATTTTTAGACATGATGGGAGACGCGGTCGAAGTATACATGGATGACTTCACCGTCTATGGAGAAACCTTTGACGAAGCAATGACGAACTTGGAAAGAGTGCTCGAAAGAAGCAAGGAAAACAATTTGTCCCTGAGCAACGAGAAATGCTTTATGATGATGCAAGAAGGCATCGTACTGGGACACCACCTCTCCGTAGAAGGAATAAAGGTTGATAAAAGAAAAATTGAGGTCATCAGAGACCTACCCAGCCCTAGAACGTAGAGAGAGGTGAGGAGTTTTCTTGGATCAGTCGGGTACTACCGATGATTTATCATCAAATTCAAAAAAATTGCAAAACCATTGCACACTCTATTATCTAAGGATGTGGAGTTCAATTGGATGGAAGACTATGAAGAAGCGTTTCAGTTGCTTAAAGAGAAACTGATATCCGCACCGATTTTAAGAGGACCAAATTGGGCCATACCATTCCATATCTACTGTGATGCATCCAACAATGCGATTGGAGTAGTCCTCGAATAGAAGGATGGCGAAGAATTTTATGCCATCTACTATGTCAGCAAAAACTTGGCAGGAGCCGAGCTCAACTACATGGTGATGGAGAAGGAGTTCCTTGTAGTTGTGCACACCATAAACAAATTCTACCATTATATCATCGGGTATAAGGTATTTGTCCACATGGACCACGCGGCTATCAGATACTTGATGAGCAAGCCGACCATTGGTGGAAGAATTATCAGGTGGCTCTTGTTACTATAGGAATTCGACATCACAATAGTTGACAAACCAGGCAAAGACAACGTCGTAGTAGATTTTCTATCCAGATTGATACCGATAGACCATACAGTAGTGGAAGACCAATTTTTGGATGAACATTTGTTCACCATTAGTGAGCAAATCCCATGGTACGTAGATATAGCCAATTACTTGGCCATCGAAAGAACCTCACCTGCTCTCTCTTTCTGAGAAAAGTAGGTGGTCATAGAGAAAAGTGCATCGTTCCTATGGATTGATGGCCTCCTGTTCAAAATAGGACGTGACCAGATTATAAGGAGATGCATAGCAGAGCAGGAGTTCTCAGAAGTACTCAAAGCATGTCACGATGAACCATGCAGAGGACACTTTGTAGGGAAATGAACTGCCTACAAAATCCTACAGGTTGGGTACTTTTGGCCCACTCTGTTCAAGGATGCGGTTGCATACGCCAGCAAGTGCGATGAATGCCAAAGAATGGGCAGACCAACCCATCGAGATGAAATGCCCCTCCAGCCTCAGGTACACCTGGAACCCTTCGATAAGTGGGGCATGGACTTCGTGGGACCAATTAATCCACCTTCAATAGGGAGGAGGTTTATTTTGGTCTATACATATTACGTCACCAAATGGGTTGAAGTTCAAGCATTGAGAGATTCAAAAGAAAGAACAGTCACTGATTTCTTATTTTCCCATATTTTTACATGATTTGGGGTCCCTAGAGAGATAACAATAGACCAAGGGCCTCAATTTACCTCCAAGTTGATCAAGGAGCTGATGGAGCAATACAGAGTTTAGCACAATAAAACTACACCCTACCATCCACAGGCAAATGGGCAAGTGGAAGTGACGAACAGAGAAATAGAGAACATCCTAATGAAGACCATGCAGCAACATAGAAAATATTGGGCTACACGGTTGCCGAAGGCAGTCTGGGCATATAATACCACGTGGAAATCCACCACAGGCTTCACACCCTTCCAACTGGTCTATGGGAAGAGTGCGATGATGCCCATTGAATTTGAAATCAAGACATTGAGGATGGCTTCAGAATTGAACTTGAGCTTGGATGACGCTCAAAAAGAAAGGATTCGACAGCTAGATCAGTTGGACGAAATCCGAATGGATGCTTTGCAGAGAACGGAAATCATACAAAAGCAAAGAAAGCGGTGGCATGATCGCCACATTAAACTGAAGCAGTTCCAAGAAGGAGAATGGGTGCTGTTGTACGATTCTCAGTTCTAGGAAAGAAAAGGTAAATTAATGCAAATATGGATGGGACCGTATGAGGTGGTAGAGCTCATCAAGAATGGGGCAGTGCACGTTAGAACAATTGACGATAGCAACACCGTGTTAACGGTCAATGGCCACCGACTGTGCCCCTATAACACATCCGAAACCTTACAGGTGGAATCCAGAATAGACGTGGGGGAGACCCCATCTTGTTAGATCCAGACCAAACTCTTAACAGGAAAAATGGTGGGCATGGAGGTGCTCACCAAAATCAGTTAATTTAGTTTTTTTCTTACGATGTGTTTTGCAGGGACGACGCCCGCATGCAAGCTACAGGCATCCTAATCCAGGGCCTAACAGGCATGGAATGCATCTAACTACCTTTATTTTTCTTTCTTTTCATTTACTTTTTGTAGGTGGAGGACCTGACAACACGAGGAATAGGTATCTAGGAAACCAGGCCTGATTCGGCTCAGCATTCCGACACCGACACTCGTAGGTAGAAGCTGAGGCAGTGTGAAGCGAGACAGAGAAGGCTTGATCACCCTTTCCCAGTCAATCATAACATGATTGCCAAGAATAAAGTGCCTTCCACATCGAGAAGATGAGGAATAAGGTACCTTCCTTATAAAGAAGGTGCCCACTAGAAGAAGGCGCCTTCCTTATAAAGAAGGCACCCAGAAGAAGGCACCTTCCTTATAAAGAAGGTGCCCCACTAGAATAAGGCACCTTCCTTATAAAGAAGGCACCCACCAAAGAAGGCGCCTTCCTTATAAAGAAGGTGCCCAAAAGAAGGTGCCTTCCTTATAAAGAAGGCACCCAGCCAGAAGAAGGCACCTTCCTTATAAAGAAGGCCCCCAGAATAAGGCACCTTCCTTATAAAGAAGGCACCCAGAAGAAGGCGCCTTCCTTATAAAGAAGGCACCCCGCCTTCCTTATAAAGAAGGTGCCATACCACAAAGAAGGAGCACAAAAAAAAAGTAGGTGCCTTCCATAGCGGGAAGGCGCCACAAAAAAAAAAAAAAAAGAGCCCGAGGTGCCTTCCACATTAGGAAGGCGCATACAGACCGAGGCGCCTTCCACCCTAGGAAGGCGTAGGTATACAACGGTGCCTTCCACCCCAGGAAGGTGCAGGTATTCAGCAGCGCCTTCCACATCGGGAAGGTGCACCCATTCAGAAGCACCTTTCATAGCAGGAAGGCGCCATCATCAAAAAGGTGCCTTCCACCATCGGAAGGCGCATCCAATCAGAGACGCCTTCCACCATCGAAAGGTGCATCCATTCAAAGAGCATCGACAACATCGGGAAGGCACCATATAAGTGCCTTCCACATGGGGAAGGTGCCACATAAGTGCCTTCCACATTAGGAAGGTACCAAAGAGTGCCTTTCACGTACAACCAACACTTAAGTCTCCTAGACACCTCGATCGAAATGAAATCACCACATGAACGAGTGACATCAGATTACCATACCCCTCCCCCATGTCACAAATCAATGAATCAATGCTCTTCACGATGCATGAAACACCAAATAAGGTATGTGCATACTAACTCAAATATTTATATAATTATTCATAAATTATGCAGTACCAAAAAAATATTGTCATCATAAAAATCATATACCCCCATGGCCGGAACCACGTGCCAATGATATGGCTCGAAAGGTGTACCCTAGAATTAAATGCTAGGGTTAGGCACCTTCCCTATAAGAAGGTGCCTTCCTGAAGAAGTAAGGATAGAAAAAAAGAAGTGTAGTAGTAAGGGAAGGCGCCATGGGAGGAAGGTCGAAGAATCATGCGGTGAAAAAGAATGAGCTGAGTGATACGAAAGGAATCAGGGGGACGGTAAAAACATAGTTCGAGGCCGAGGGATGGTTCGAATACTATACCCTAGTTAGTCAGGGCCAGGATATGGAGGCAACCAAGGAATTCACTACCTCCTTGAGGGGTGACGTAGCTCAGGTGCGAGGGGTAGAAATTCTGGTCACCCTCGAATACATCTCGCAGGCGACTGGATTGCCCCTCACAGGGGAATGCATATACAAAGGCGGACTGCTGAAGTCGTACGTCGAAGTGTTACTGCTAGGAGAAAATGTGTAGATAGATAAGGAAGGGCTACCCAAAAGTAGCCTTCCCATGAATCTATGGAAGATATTCGAGCAGGTTGCTCGATTCTTTACATGCACCGGGAAGTATACCCATTTGCACACTAACCATGTGCAGTTTCTGAATCACCTGGTGCATGGAAGGAAGTTGAACGTGCCCTTCTACCTGGAAAATGCCCTGAAGGAAGAAGTGGCTAGGTACCAGAAGGGAGCACCATCCGCCTTGGCCCACCATGGGCTGATATCAGCACTGGTTCGCCATGCAGAAGCGCAGAGGTAGAACCCCGACGCAGAGGGAGATGGCGGCCAAGAAAGGCAACAGGATGCTATTGCCAAAATAGGGCAAGAAGAGGGAAGCCCTATAGAGGAGATGGCAAGTATCGAGCAATTGGCATTGCCCGATTTCATGAAAGAAAGAGGGCATTCACTAGTGCTCGAATGCACAGAGGAAAGAGGGCATTCCCTAGTGCCCGAGTATGAAGAGGAAGGAGCACCGCTTATTAGCAGTGAGGCTGAGTTCTAGTCGCCAGAACTAGTCCCTAGGAGGAAACACCTGTGGTGACTCCTCCTCTCGATAGAAGAAGAAGAGAATGACCCGAAAGTCGACGTGGTAGCCCAAACCCTCCGAGAATTGACAAATCGGAGCCCATAAGATGCAGGGACTTTCGAGAGCAATGATCAGGTCGACGCAGCCTTGGAGGAAGCGCTGGAGTGGCAGACCAATTGTTGGATGGCCCAACAAATTTTGGAGGATTACCAGAATGAGCATAGAGGGGAATTGGAAGAACGAGAAAGATGAATCACCCAGCTCGAGCAACTGGTCCAGTAGTTGTGGGAGGAGAACCAACTACTCCAGGATAGGGGAACAGAAATAAGGGATGCATCGACCCAAACTGACTGGGCAATAGAGGTCCCGATGAATTCTCCCACATCTACAGAATGAGTATTCTCTTTGGGAGAATTTTGATCGGACGCTCGATAGAGCAGCCCGGAGGTAGGGGAGAATTCCTCTATTTTTGGGAGTGAAGGGGAAAGAAGTCCCACAACACCCCCTATCATCGACCTAAGTGATACAGAGCAGCAGACAAGACCAGGGGATAAGGAAGAACTCCCTAGACCTAAGGAAGACAGAGAAGAACCTGAGGGGTCGACACAAGATAGACAGGGGGCGAAGAAGCACCCCTAGAGATGGCAGCACAGGTCCCCCAGAGTGAAGAGAATGCTCCAAGGACCACAGAGTAGGCCCCTTAGAGCGAGAAGATGTCCACTAGGGAGAAAGGGAAAACCCTTGTTTGAGCCATCGCATTTTCTATAGAGGCCAAAGGAAAAGGGCCCAGGACGGCTTGAAAGAAGGTGAAGGTGACCTTCGTCGAGCCAGAAGAAGATGAGTGGGATATGCAGCCATTCGCAGAGAGGCAAAAATAGTTTGAACGACTACTCAAAGAGATGACAACAGCTAAGGAGACCAGGAAGGCAACCTCGAGGATGCAGGGGGACTCTGGTATCTACGTCAATCCGATAGAGGACAACCAGTTCTAGGAGATTTATGGGTCATCCCAGGGATGGCCCTCCAAGATAAGAAGGTATTTTGAATGATGGGGGGTATATGGCCCCGAATTGGAAGTCACTACCATTGCAAAGGAGAATGCAGGGCTTACTCCTGAAGCAGCCCGATTGTACAAAGCCCAAGTAGTTCATCTCAAGAGGGATAATTTAGATATCCCTCTTGCAACGGTCAGACCTCCGGACGTTGACCTATGGCAAGCTATAGAAGCTGCATTTTAGGTAGCAGAGATGACGCTGGCTAGATCACCTCCGATAGTGGCCAGGATGAGGAAAGCAAAGCCGACAATAGCACCCATAGCCCTACATAGAAAAAGAGGAGCCACACCTCCAGATGCCAGCATGTAGAAGAGGCAGACACGGGCCATAGGTACAGCTAGATCCACCAAGAAATGACAATGATGAGGGGTCAACAGGGCTACCTATAGTTTTGATGCCATGAGGGCATGGCATATGTTAGGCATGGGGGATGATGAGCATAAAAAATGCTCATATTTTGTATACATTTTCTTGATTATTATGCGGTTGTATAATAAGGATTGCATATGTTTATGAATGATTATATAATTATTTGATGAAATTATGTGTGTTATCTAATTCATGTGTTTTCAGTGTGTTTTTGTGGAATTGTAGTTGATTTAGTCAGATTTGGATCAGTCGAGGTCTTTTCATGGACCTGGCACTTTGTTTCTTTCGGAATCAACATAGAGAAGGTAGGCGCCTTCCTCTTCCAGGAAGGTGCCAAGCGTAAGTAGGTGCCTTCCTCTTCTAGGAAGGCACCAAGCATAAGTAGGCACCTTCCTCTTCCAGGAAGGCGCCAAGGAAAGACAAGCGCCTTCCTCTCCCAGGAAGGTGCCAATAGAAGGCCAATGCCTTCCTCTTCCAGGAAGGTGCCAAAGGAAAATAAGCGCCTTCCTCTCATAAGGAAGGCATCGACAAGAAGGCGCCACTAGAAGGCAAGCGCCTTCCTCTCATAAGGAAGGCACCGACAAGAAGGTGCCACTAGAAGGCAAGCGCCTTCCTCTCACAGGAAGGCGCCAATAGAAGATAAGCGCCTTCCTCTTCCAGGAAGGTGCCAATGGTAGTAAGGCACCTTCCACATAGAGAAGGTACCCGACATACTTAGGCACCTTCCTCATAGGGAAGGCACCCATGTTCTTCGCCCGTTGACCAGACAAGCACGACGTGGACAACAGAGATTGGTGCAGTTCCAACTCTACGTCATGTAGAGTTAAATTGGGGATCGCACCGACGTATGAGAACGTCCTACCAATGCTAGGTGAAGCACAAACCAATCAGTGAACACGCCACCATTAGAAACGAATGCCAGTTTTAGCAGACGTCGATCACATTTACCAGACTGTCTTAGTTTAGTCTGGAATGAATCGACTGTTATAACTTCTTTGTAACAGAAGATCTGCGGGTGTGCTATATAAACACACGCAGACCTCTCTAAGGATATATAGAATATTTTGATAGTAAATGTAGAGAGATATACAAAAGAAGCATTGTAATACTTTGATAATTATAATACAGTTCTAAGAGTTTCTAAGTGCGTGTTCAGCTGGGAGGAAGTTGCTGGAGCCTGGGCCCACTCCAAGCCAGTATTTCTTCCCCTATTTTTCCTATGTTTTCTAGATTAGTTTACCGCTTTTATAAGATTGTTTATCACATTGTTATTTCTAGTATTGCAATAGGTTTATTTCCAGGAATGCGTGAATATTTCCTTTCTATAGATTTAATTATTTTTACGTAAATTATTGAGGAGTGTATGAATGATTGACGACCATTGAAACACCCCCCAATAGTAGAACTAGCGGACTCATCTCAAGTGGTATTGTAAGCAATCTTGTTCAAGACCCTTCACAAGTTTACGAAGCTCCTTGGGTTGATAAATTAAATGCACGGGCATGTGACAAAAGTAGGAAAGAAGTTAACCTTGTTTGGCCCGCAACACCGGGTGGTACAATCCCTAAACAAACCGTTGAAAAAGTTAATAGATGCATGAAATTGCAATAAAGGACTGATATTTATGTGTCTAATCACCCCAAATTTATTGGGGACCTGCCATTAGAGTCAGGGATTACAAATTGGGAGCCCCAAATGGGTAACCTTCCCTCACCAATGCATGCGAAAGAATTGGACAAGTGGCGACACCTGCCTCGCATGGCAAGACTTGCCCCTTTGCCCTAGATGCCATTTTGGGCTATAAAAAGAGGTGCATTCACCCATTTTTAAGGAGTAGAGTTGAAGCATTTTGATAATGAAGTGCTGCCCAATTATACCCTCACTCAGTCTCACCTTTTTACAAACCAAACATTACCCTCCATTTGACCTTGAATCCCTCTTCATTCGAAGGTTATTTCAGGGTCAATAAAAACCTATTAGAGCAATTTCAAATTGGAAAAATTGAAGGTAAAATTGGCCCCATATATCGGCAACACTCCTAAACCATTTTTGGACCAAATCTCAATAACATTGGTGTTAAAAATAGAGCAAATTTGTAACCACCCCACCTAGGGACGATTAAAAATCAGTAGGTGTCACACCTAGGGATAGTTATAAAATAGCATGGAATTTGGGTAAAATTCCTCCATAGACCCCTTAGTAATTCTTATACTAACATAAGTTCCAAATTTTGTGAAGTTTGGAGCAAATTTGATAGCACATTTGAGGTCCCCATTATTGCAGGTGTAGGTGTCCCTGTTAGGGATGGTCACTGTTTCTTCATATTGTTACCTTAAATATTTTATTCAAATATATACAAAAGTATTAATATTATATTATACTTAAAATATAAAACATCTAGAATAATTTTCATGTGTTATAGATTACTTTTGATGTTTCTAGATTAACTCATTTTTCTAAGTTTTCAAGGCTTTTATTCTATAAAGCAGGTGCTACTAACTCCTTTTCAATCCCTTTTGTGTAGGTGTAGGTTTTATATACAGAAGGGAGGAGCTAAAGAGGAAAGTAAAATAAGCCCAATACTAGCTCTCATTTTTAGTAACGCGAGATTCACACCATAGAACATCACTTTAAGTCCCTTTCAAGAGATGAGATCCCTTGTACATTGTAATGTTGAGATGTATCAAACTTGTAAAGCCCTCAAGGGGATATCTTGTAATCCTATTTTGAAGCTATGAATGAATGAATAGAAGGAGAAATACAACCTCTTTATTACATACTTTGATTCATTTTGATATATTATATGTTTATGCTCTTTTCCCTTTGAATGCTTTCAAACGGATTTACATTGCAATAAAGTGCCCTTAAGGCGATGTCGTAAATTTTGCTTTTTTAGGATCCTTGAATCATTTTGTTACAATATTATAAGGGTTTAGGTTCTATGAAACCCTAAAAATCAAAGCTATGATGTATTCAAGCACATTTTTATCCTAACAAGGTTGAGTGGGCTTTATGTTATTTAATGCTAGGCCACTCTAGATGTTTATGTAGTGCTCCAGATCTACACACAATGGTACAACAAAAATACTTTGTAATACCTGCGAGAGCTCCACAGTGTGAGGCCCTCTATTAGAAATAGTAAATCCTAACTAAGTACTATAAATAAAGTGAACATAAATAGAAGCATATGCATAAATAAAACAATAAATGATTGATCTGTTTTACTTACTACACTCTGATGTGAGACGTCTAATGTAGGTGGATGATGCATCGATTCCCTAGCATCGCCCAAAGGCTAGGGGGTCTTTAGGAGTGATAGTATAAAATGCTCGTGGGTGCCTAGTGGCTACAATAAATGGCCATGGACACTTGGTGTAGGTAGGGAGGCACCCAAAGGCACCTGGTGTTGATAGAAAGCACCCAAAGGCACCTAGTTGTTGATGGGAAAATTTGTAGAAGCAGATCAACCAGGGGCACAGGATGCGATAGTGGATATGGTGAGTGATGGAAGTGGAATGTGATATATGGAATGAGACTTAGGGCACAAAATACTTGGTAAAATACTTGAGGCACTCATGTAACTTAGGAAACTCAGGGAACTCAGACACTTAGAAAATCCAGGGGTTGAGCCATCATAATGGATCCTATTTATAATCTAACCTAGGGCATGCTAGGGTTTCAATGACACTAATCATGTGGCTGATTTTAAAGCACATCTAAGGGTAGATAATAAATATGGGGTGTGGCATGGATTAAAGTAAATCAATGGTCGAGATTAAATGGAATTGGATGGCTGGGATTAATTCACTTAAATAAATATATATTTATTAAATATATTAAAATATAATATAAAATATTATATTTAAATATATATAAAATAAATATACATAAATAAATGTGAATAATATTTGGAAATGGCAGGAAATAGGAATGGTGGACAAATTGGCTATGCTTTAGTGGTGGAAATGGCGAGAAAGCATGGATGGAGGTTAAATGGCTAGATTTTGGTGTCTACAACTAAACTTGTACCCTTATATCCCATTTTACTTAAAAAATTTGAACCAATTCCTTTAGTGATATGAATATTTAATAGGCATAGGATTTTTTAGAATTTATTAAATTGCTGAATTTTAGAAAGTTGAAAATTTGTAGAAATATCCTAACAACTATTTGTTAGGATATTGGTTTCAATTTGTATTTGGCATCTTGTATGCCTATTTAACTTGTAAATTTAATAAAATTATCAATTATATTGTTTTTCATATTGGTATCAGAGCAACATAATATTGCTACCTTGTGAGGGGAATTTCCCTAATGGAAATTTCCTTCTTCCCTTTCACATTTTCATTCTTTTTTTTGGTTAGTTTCTCTTATTTTAGAAAAAAAATTCCCCCAAAAATATTGAATCCTAATCATTGTTGTGAAGTAGCATTGCTAGAGCTGCTGGTCTATGTGATCAATGAGTCTACACCAAAGACAAAATAGTTTGAGAGCTCTATAACCTTAGCTTCATCATGTATTCTTGAGTTGCTTGGTCACCTTTTTTTAAAAGGATAAAATATATCATCCTCTACCACTATTCCTCCTATTTGATTCAACATTGCTCAGTATTCAACATGCCTCCATCTGCCTCCTTTGTGTACCTCACATGTGACCTTCTCTATGGCTACCCACTGCAGCTATCTACTACCAAACATGATGGCCCTCACATTTGATAAGATCAAGAGAGACATATGGATGACTCCTATTTATATTACAAGAACTCAAACTTGTGGTAATAGTTTGTGCACTATGGATGCATCAACTAGCTGTGTGGGTTACAGTTGGCACCTATTCCGTTGTAGCCCTTTGAATATTAGCATTGAATTTAAAATATTTTGTTATTTTTAGATACGTGTGATAGCATCTTGAGGATGTAGTTTTTACCATATATGAATTTTTCTCTCCTCCAAGTTGTTTTAGCCATATATGTGGCCTCATCGAATAGCCCCCTTTGTGGTCTAAATAGATTATTTTTTATGATCGTTGCTTGAGTAACCTTCATTAGTGTTACCAACCACCACACTAGACTAATGGATACCTTTGGTCCCTCCTTTCATTGCTAGAACCTATCGGTATCTCTAGACTCCTTCTAACCTTCCAATTTTTGGCCACTACAACTACTCGATCCTTCTTCAATGATGAGTGATATTTACTCAATCGACAAAAATCCATAGACATGATAGTCGATAGGCCATTTATTAGACAAACAAAGACCTTTTTTAATAATTTTGTATTTGACTTCCATGTGTCACAGATGTGCTCTCATTTATAAGAAAAATGAGGAGCAGTGGATTGGGTTTATCCCACATTACCGAGGGAGGGTACATTGGGTGCATTAAAAGGAATAATCCTCCCTCCTCTAATAGAGTACCATCGATGGTCAAGGAGCATTCTATGTGAGCCTACCTAGAAGTGCCATTAGTAGATGCACACACTTTACCTTTCACCACATGGCACAATTGTTTAGAACTATTTGTAGAGGAATGACTAACAATTATCTTCTTGTTTTGTTTCTGTTGACTTTTCTAGTGTCCCACCTTTTACTGTTGGTAAAACTATTGATGTCTATGTTCTATTGGTTAATGACTTCATGGTTTTTGTTTAGTATATTGTACTAATTCATGGTACATGCGCCTGAATATTGATTACACATTTTTTTAAGGTTTTAATTTTTTAAAAAATTTAGAAAAATATATTTTAAAGGGCTATAAGCCCTTTATTTTGCTACTAAAGATCTTCATGTTTTCTCAATTTTGAAGGCCTGATATTGTTGCAAGTATAGAATTGTATATAGTCATTGGAAAGCTCTTTATGAACTAGTTCAATAGGACTATTATTTTAATATTTTGTAAAGGTATTCTTGACCTTATGGTGCTCAAAATTTTATGTTGTCTAAACCTTCTTTCATTAAAAAACTTCTTATAAGATGGAGTGCATTCTCGATTGAATCCTACACTCCTTAATCCACAATTGTGTTTTGAGAAATTTTTGGAAGCATTTCTTCTTTCATAAAGACCTTTGGCTCTTTTTATGTGATCAAGGATATCACATGGGTACTCCACATATTAAAGTTATCTTTGTTGATTCTTCGTGGATTTTTTAGCTACCAAAACCACATCAAGCATCACTTTTGTATCTCTGAAGACTACAAATATTTTGATACTTTGGACCATAACCACTTCTAAAGACTACAGAGCCTTGTAAATTTAGAAGTTTCTTCTTCTCAATATCATGCTTTTGTAATAATAAGTGTAGTTCAATTGTACTTGACACTCCATTCTATGCTTGTTTTGAATCCCCATGATCTATGTCTTTTTCCTCCACTCTTCCTCCATTGACTATAGTTACAATATGCTTGTTTGGCATGATCATTTGTACTAAGTTTTGGGTGCATGCTTATGGTTCAACATGGTTGGTGTGAAGAGTTGCAACTTTTTGAATATTGAAATATATTTTTTACAAGACCCTTTTTAAGCATAGTAGTGCTCATTCCTACATGCTAGGCATAGTAGTGCTCACTCCTACAAGATATATATTGAACCAAGAGGTAACAAACCTTAATATCCCATTGGGGATTCTTAAATAGACCCTTTTTTATCATGTGTTTTGCTCATTGTTACTCCCTTTGATGAAGTTGTGGTGATCAACTTGGGGCTATTATACATAATCTATCTCTCTTATTTTATAAAACACTTTGGAGGATTTTATTTTTTGGAAATTCTATTTGTAATATCTTTTGTTCTACTTCCTTGTAAAAGCATTGGAGTTTGATGCTTTTGTAGACATCTAAAATTCGCACATAGCTACCTCTACGTACTTGTAGATTGTTTTGGACACTTGTAGGTTTACATAGACCATCCCAGACACCTCTAGGATATTTTGGACCAGTGTAGACTATTGTAGACCCCTCTAGACCTACGTAGACTATTGTAGACATGAATAGACTATTGTAGACATGTGTAGACTAGCGTAGATCACTCTAGATTAGCATAGCATATTGTAGACTTACATAGACCATTTCACTAGTTTATAGGTACAAAACCCTATTAAACTACTCAATTCATGTCATAACCACTTTGCATCCACCAAAGGATCACTCATCAATCACCTAAGATCACTTAATCCCTTCCTAGACTTAATTAGGACCCCACAGAGCTATTAGTTCCCAAAAAGTCTTAATTAAAGTTAACCCAAATTCTAATTTTAAAATGACTTCACTTAAAGTACAATTTTTGAGTTAAAAAGGTTAATTAGATTCCTAAACCCTAATTAGTCCTAATTATTCCCTCCCACATGTGTGTGCGCTAGGTTAGTTATGATATTTTAGAGGAAACTCTAACCTAACCCCAAATCTAACTTAGAGTTGACTAATCCTAGTTAACCCTAATCTCTCCTCACACATGTGTGAGGATGAGATATTTCCTTAGGGAATGTGGGGATGACACCTCACAAACCCTAACCTAACCACCATAGAACATGACCTTAGGTTTTGGTTCTGCTAACCACACCCCCTACACATTAGGTTTATCTATAAATAGTGGACCTAAACCCTCATTCTATCTCTCTCTCCCTTTTTAGCCAAAGTATAGAAACTTTGTCAAAATTCAACCAGAAGTGCAAATACAGACATATGAACTAGATCAGTAACATTATAGCACCTGAGGAGCCCATATGTGCAAATATTTCTATTAGAAAGTTCTTATAGTTAAATTCACCCCTTGACCTATGAATCCGACACCAATTCATGCCTCGAATTGTGAATTGGATATACAGGTCTCAAATCACCCCAAATTTGGTAGGTAAGTTTTATTTGACAATATTATGATGTTTCCCATAGTTTTTATAGCATTTTAGTTCAATTTCATTTACTATTTTTATTATCTTTCATCAATATGGGGCATAACCAAGGCAAGCCCCCAAACACTCTAACCCTATTTTTTAGGTCATAAAATAGGTTATAAAGCATCCACATCAAAAATAGTGGTGTCCCACATATGCAGGAATCCCACCTACATCGAGGAACCCAAGAGTGGCTTTCATTCTATTTGATGTTCATTATGAAAAGGATTCCTTATAATCCTTATTATAACCTATGAATTATATTTCAAATGAATAAAGAGCAATTTTTTGGACATGTGCATTTGCTTTGTATTTATGTTTGAGCAAATAGCAAATTTTTCCCATTTCATTCTGGCACGCTCGATGGGACCCCCACAAAGGATTGTGTTGAAATAGTCTTTATCGTAAATATGACTCAATATATTGTTTCTACATCGTTGCAAGTACAAATCCAAACTTCTCAAAGACCCTTGAAGCCCTGAGAACCCCTTCAAACCTTCAAAATAGAGATTTTAGGCCTCCAAATCTGATTTACCCCCTAACCTATGAATTCAAATCCAATTCACCCCCCGACCTGTGAATTGACCCTAGAAGCCTCAAAAACCCTAAAATTGTAGGGGTAAGTAGCAAATAAGTAAACAAGACCATCTATAGCATCAAAATATAGATATTCCCAAAAACTTTATTTGTTATAGCATTTATGTATGATGAAAGATTTACTAGTAAATGCATCGATACACTGGGTAAATTTCCTTTTTCTTATGCATCCATCATGCTAGAAATGTTTACTTTAGTTGTAGAAACCTGCACAAAACTAGAAAGTTGATGTCATTTATTTTTGAGAAATTTATAATTTCCTTTTGCAAATCGCATGTTGCATAAGTTTTGCATTTATTTCTTGTCCTTGCACATCAATTTCCTTCCAAAAGCACTTCATATTTTGATTCTAAAAATCATATTTACAACTACAATTTTGTAAATCCCTTTTGCACATTTCTTTTGAAGCAATTTGGAATCTCCTTTTTGTACAAAAGTCAAATTCAAATTTATTTCATGCATTTAAGAATTAGGTATTTTCAAATTTCTTTTTGTACATCCCATTAAAGAAAATTTTAGATTCCTTTTTGTACATACAAATTTTAGAATCCTTCTATTGTCATTCAATTAGGATTTCCCAATTTCTTTCGTAAATCCCCAGGGTAAATCACAATTGTCATATTTCTATCTAGATATTTAGTTTAAGATTGCCCATTTATCTTTGTATAAATCCTTCTTACATTTCTTTCATGTTCCAAAATTAGGGTTCCATAAACCTCTTTTCTCACATGTGTTACATTGTTTTTTTACATGCTTTTGTAGAATAGATCCTAGTTTTCTTTCCAGAAGGCACAAAATATTATATTTATTTTACAAAACACATCTTACTTTCATCTTTGATTCTATAAAGCACATCTAGGGTTAGTATTTTTTAATTCAAAAAATCATTTAGCTAGTTTTATTGCTTTATACATCACAGTTGTAAAAATCAAACCCACACACACACATGGTTCAAAACAAGTGGTGATATTGGAATTCATCCCCAATCCATCACTCGAGACTAGTGTGGTAGGAGTAGTAACCTCCACCATATCACCTTCTTAGACACCTAGTAGCCATACACATGGTTTTCTATATTTTATCATTTGAAAACCCCCCACTCTTGAGACTGGGATCATGGATTTCATCACTAGAAGTTACCTTCAGAGTGGGATAGGATTAGACACCATCCACAAAGCTCACATAATTTGTGGACATGGTAACTTTCATTGTTGACTAAGCCTGCCTAAGAGTGAAGCAAAAGCATGGGGTTTTTGACCATGCCTAGCACATATTAGACAATGCCACCTCTTCTTAGAGAGGATATAGCAAGCTCATTCCAACATATTGAGTCCTCCCATATTTAGGTAATCATTTTTTACCACGCCTCCCATACAAGTCACCATTCACACATCGCAATATTGTTCTATTTTGTGCATATTTGGTTGTTGTAGGAATTTTGATACTGATGACACTCTCGATATTCTAGAGTATTCACTCAAATACCTATGATTTTACGTAGGAGGCACCAACATCAAAACACACTAAAATGAACAACACACTTTATTTCTTGTATTTAAAAATGATTCTAGTTTCATGTTGTTTGCATGATCACAAATCACTTTCAACACATCACACCATGTGGCATTTTGTTGATCAACTCCATATAGCTATTCACCTTATATTGATTCCACACATCATAGGATTGCTCCCAACCCCAATTCCACATCACACATAGAACCAAAATTTTTATTTTTTGTGCTATTCTAAAACTTAACGGCATGACACACATCACTATGCTAGTTTTTACCTGTATTTGTGCACGCGAGCAAGCGCATCCTATAGAGGAGGCACCTAGCACCTCTTCTAGTCAAGCCACCTGTACTCCTTTGATCACAAAGGGGAATTCCACATGCACACATGATCCAATCACATATTTTGATCCATGCTATACACACACAATAGCTCATGGTGAGACATCCACTTTGAGTGAAGCCCTTGGTACTTCACTTGTAGAAGATCACCCACTTCTTTTTCTATAATATCACCTAATCCACCCACCACATTCTACGATCATGTGATCTACATTGCTCTAGGATAATCTAATATGTTATTTACCATAGATGAGGAGACCCCACCTACATCCCCCACCTTTGCACACCCTTTTTTCCAAAGTTTATCTCAATCCCTCTTTGAGAATGACTCTTCCCTATTTAACCACACTCACCCTGAGGTTGCGTCGTTCACCCCTACTATAGGTATGATCTCAGATCCTTCCTCCTTTTCCACAAGTATCCAAATTCCTTCATTTAAAATCATGTAACAACAACCCCCCTTGTAGGAGCAACAAGTGCCACCCCAAACACAACACCCATACTCTTCTCAAGAGTCCCAACCCTCATCATACCAACAACCATTTTTCATATTTTTTGAGAACTTGTCACAACAACATCTCCAAACCCAAGACATGCAATACCAACAAAAACAACTAAATACCCACATCCAATAAAGTATGGACACATTTCTCACTCTAGCTTCCCAATATCCTACCCTAGAAGCTTACCCTCCTTCTTCCTCATATTTTCTACCTCCATAATAGGTTTCTAGAATGTACCCTACCCAATCCTTCACTCAACCTTTAGCTACATCAACATTTAGGATACCTCCTCCTCCTCGTTTTTATGCCCCAACTTCTAGTCTCCTTCCCACCTACATATCAAGACCCATAGCCTACACTTCTACCCCTCCAAGCTACTCTACACAGTTTAGTTTTTCCACCTCTCATCCTTTAAGATAGAGACAGGTCCCATTATTTGATACCTTATCTTGACCACCCCTAGCATTAGTAGCATTGATACATCCACCATTACCTACTGGATATACTTTATTTATGCCTCCCCCTTTATGGTCATCTCCACCTATGACCCAACAATTACAGTAGGCTCCTACCTAGTAGGTACCCATGCCAAAATAATACATCCCACAATCACAATACTACTATCCCCAACAAATAGCCATTCCACAGCCTAGTGTACCACTAGCCATGACATCATGCGTCGCTCAACACCCATCCTACCAGGACCAGTTGGAACAATTTCCCCCTCAATACTAGGAAGAACAACAAATCCAATACCCACCACATTCCCAAGCTTAACCCACTGTAGCACAATCCTCCACACCTTTAACACCTAAGGTTCATTTCCTATGAGATAAATTCAAGATGTTAAATCTACGCACAACCAGTTATGGACCACAAAAATCAACATATGATGAACTCTGTAGTGAGCCAGTTCATCCATCAGTGCCTATCCCACCTTACCCCTATCACTTTGAGATCCCAAAGTTTGATAAGTACAAAGGTAAGGAAGATCCTAGATAACATTAATAACTATCACTCAATTTTCACCAGCTTCATAGTAGAAACCCCCTTATGTTATACACCTTCTCCATATCCCTTGTAGGATAAGCCTTAGATTGGTATAACATGCTTCCATGCCATAACTTGTATACCTTCAAAAAATTATCCAACTCCTTCCTAGAAAATTTTTACATAAACATTAAGAATAAGACCAACTTCTCAGACATCTACACCTTACGACAAGCTAATGACAAACCCATCATCAAGTTTGTGTTGATATGGAAATCGATCATCCATGATCTTACCCACAACCTCCCTAGTGACACTCTTCTTCAAGAGTTGCCACAAACATATTGTTGGCATTTTTGCCACATTTTTTTGTTGTTGTTCATGCAAAATAATGCACAAATTGTAGAGATACTCACTCCTCTGTTTGTCCCTCCAAGCACCTCAAAAGGGATAATAAGTAAAAAACAAAAATCTCTACAAGTTTTGTGCTAAAGCAAAGTAAGTGAAAAATGTCGCGATATCGCGACATGTCGCATTTTTGTGACCTGTCACGTTTTTACGGCGTCTAATGCAGAAAAGAGCTAAGCATAGAAAATGTCACAATATCACGACATGTCACATTTTCACGACTTGTCACATTTTTGTGCTAGAAAGCAACAAAGGAAGCAGTAAAGGCAAAGTTGTCACGATATCATGACATGTCGCATTTTCATGACCTGTCGCATTTTTTGTGGCAGACGGTGGCAAGGAAGCAGTAAAGGCAAAGTTGAAGCGATATCGTGGCATGTCACATTTTCATGACCTGATGCATTTTCGCACAATACTGGTAGAAACAGGAGAAAGAAGCAAGGAAAAAATGTTGCGATATCGCGACATGTCGCATTTTTGTGACCTGTCACATTTTCGCGACAGAAGCGACAAAAAAGGCCCAATAAATTTTTGTCTACATTTTTCTTCATATTGCATAGGAGAACATGGATCAAACGAAGTAAAGTTTTAAAAGCTCTCCAACTAATTTTGAGATCGAGGTCAAAGAGGCTCCAAGATTAAATGTTTTGTTGTTTACCTATGTGCACGAGATGGGAGAACATGTTAAATCATGCAGTTTTCGATGCCACAAAAATTAAATATGCCTCCGGTATTAAAAGCTCTTGTTCGTGATATCCCAACAACTTCAAACATGCCCCGATAATAGTCATTTAATGAATAAATATGGTCCCTTTATTTTGTTCAATTTTCAAACTTGATCCATGAAAGCAAGGAATGTGATTTCTTCGAGGTAGATTTAGGGGGATTGTTTCTCTTTTCAAGTGCATATTTTGTGGATCTCCTCTTCAAAATATGTTTTATGTTTTAAATGCTATGATTATAAAGGAAGAGGGAAGGCCTCTATAAATACTAATATACATCTCAAGAAAAGGAGGAGGACCTTTTTTTCAAAAATTGAAGCAGAAATCCTAAATGCATTTTGCTCTGTTCTTAGAGTCTTTTGAGTTGGTGATCTAAACTGATGTTCATGTGATGCTTTTTGTGTAATTCACTTCTGTTTTGTCAAGTGCTAAAGTCTTAGTTGAATTCTATTTTTCTAAATTTGGCTTTGTTTTCATTTGAACATTTGAAGTATAATTGAAGGCAAACTTATGGTCAATGTTTGATCCAATTTTTGTATGTGCATTCTAAGAATCATTTGTTACTTATCTTAGGGATTTAGTTTGAGGTTATTTGCTATATGAGGTTGTTATCCCTATCAAATTTTGGATTTGGCCATATTTCCATCTATTTTTGTTATTTCTAACCCTAAACCTTGAAATTAGTTTAGATTAGTTTGGGAGCTAGCCCTCTCTAGAGATTGGCCCGGGAAGCTTCTCTTTCTCTCGACATTTCAATGTTGGTCAGGTCTAGGGTGCATTTTATATGACTAGGTGGATTCATGACCAATAGTTTTTGGCACGCCTGGTGGGACTCACAAGTCCCATTTTTGACACCCGAAGGAATCAAGATTTTGATGAACTATCTTGACCTCAAAGCGAAGATTGTAAGTTCATCTGGTGACTTTGCTGAGGGTGACTGTATAGTACCTAGAAATCTCCAATCGTGAAGCTGGTGAAAATATTTTCTTCATGATCATGAGATCATGAGCCAAATAATTGAAAGACCCAGTCAAATTCTTCAAGATCGATGTTCAAAACTGGAGGGAGCACTCGAGATTGGTAAGTCTTGGGATCTTGTCATTTGCTATCTTGTAGGTGGCAGGTTAGTTTGTACCATCTCTGACTCCTCCTAGTACTGCTATGAGATTGCTAGTACATCCAAATCCTACAGTGCAAATGGATGGTCAACGACCTCCTCCATGTCAATTTTCTACTTAGAACCATTCAGGAGCATTGGACCTGCCTTTTCAAAATCCAGTTCCTACTGCAGCATTAAAGGCTTTTCCTACATACGATGGGACTGGAAAGACCATGTATGAGCATGTGTCAGATGTGGCATCCTTGGCTACAATTCATAATATCATAGACAAATATGTCATGATCAAATTGCTTGTGTTGTCACTCCACGGTAATTTATTGTGCTGGTATAGATCCTTTTCTCCCAACTCCATAAATTCATGGGATAAATTAGCAGATATGCTAATCAAAGGGTTCAATGAGCAAGTGGACCCATTTTCTTTGTTGCATAAATTAGGCATCCTCAAGAGGAGATAGTGGATTTCAATGTTAGGTTTGCCCGAACTTGGCAGAGAGTTCCTGATGGTCTCCGCCCTACTAATGACCAAGTGACATTTTACTATCTTAGGGCTTTCCACTCAGATATTAGTATGAACATTAGGATGTCCAACATTCAAAACTTTCCTACACTATATTCCCAGGCACAAAAGTCTGAGGCCAATCTAATTTCCATTGGGAAATTGCCTTCAAAAATGACTATGCCCATTTTTCCCAAGCTTTCGCAACACCAGCTTACAGGTGTAGCCTCCACATCTTACACTGCTCCATCCATGTACCATTCATCTTCATGGAATCCTCCAACAACTTTGGTACCTATGATTCCCATTCCACAGTTAACCTCTCAAGTTCCAACTCTTGCATTACCTTATCCACCAGTTCCATTACCTCTACTAGCACCGCCTGTGTCCCCAAGTCCAGATCCTCAATTAGCTATTTCGCAAGAAATTCAGTCGGCCATGAGAGCCCTCACTAACAAGATGACATCTACGGAGTGGAGAGAGGTGAAAAGGAACTTTTAGCCATGAATATTTATTCTAGCGGTAACTAGAGAGCAAGTTGCTCCTAGCAAGGTTATAGAGAAAGTACCTGAGAGGAACTCAAAAATCTTGGTAAGTGAAGAGGCTGACCCCTCTAAAGTTTCACATGAGCCATATTTCTGGTGTTCTTCATGCAATGACCCACATGATGAGTCCACTTGCATGGTCCACCAAAATTATTTACAAGTTCTTACGAGGAGCCGTATAAACATGATTCGAGAGGTGGATCATAATTTTGCAATGTCTCCTAAGGAATACATGGTAGTCTTGACACGCAACAACAAGAAACCAATGATGGTAGATTCGACTAAGATGGAGTTGTTCAAAGTACCTCCTACACAAGAAACAAAGTAACAAATACCTACAAAGGCTCATGATCCTCCAACCCCACAATAAGACCCACCTATTTTGTCAAAGTATTTGCCTCCACCACAAGCGAAATAGAGGTTGGAAGCTAAGGCTTCTACCTCCTAGCCACAAGTAGAAACCAAGGAACAAGCTAGAGAGACATTGCGGTATCCATCGTTGACTAAATGGTAGCGAGTGGAGGCCACCCAACAATATAGAAGTAGATTTGAATATGCTAGTGGAGGGAGAGAGCCAATTTTGATGGAGTACAACATCGTCGAAGAACTCAAAAGGATACCAACCAAGGTAAGTCTGTATGACACCTTGCAGCTACCTAGACAGGTGAATCTCTTACAAGAATCCCTAAAGACCACACAAAGTAAGGGGAAGGCTCCAGCCTAGGTAGTTATGGCCCAAACTCTGACCTCTTCAGTCATTGGGAAAAATAGACCACCACCTTTTTATATTTCATTGAGAATGGAGGGACATATGGTGCATAATTGCCTCATTGACTCAGAAGCAGCTACTACTGTCATGCCTAAGGTAGTATGTGATGTCATAGGCATGGAATATACAAGGACTAGGATGGGAGTTTTATAGCTAGATGGTACCTTAGTAAAGACGGTGGGCATAATTAAGGATGTTCCTATCTCCCTGCACGCCATGCCTCAGATTACTATGATCCAGGAGATCATAGTAGTGGACCTAAAGCCATGTTTTGGTATGTGTCTCTCCTGAGAGTTCATGGCTAAACTTGATGGTTACCTTTCTTTGGATTTTACTCATTTGGAGGTGATCCATAAAGGAAAAAAGGTGAAAATTTTCAATGAGAAGCCTTCCATATTTTATGTGGAGAGAATAGATGAAATGGACAGGTTAGCAAATTCATTGCACATGATGTCTGAAGAATTTGGCGAGATTGACTTAATGGAAGAAGCTTTGGAAGAGCTCCACCCAGAAAATGAATTTTCCATGGCCAATTTCAATGCCATGATGGAAACTGACTTGGGGTGTTACTCCATTTTTAAGCCTAAAAATGCTAAAGAAAAGAATTATGAAAGTAAATACTAGCTCTGGAAGCTCTATTTCTATGGAGCATGATGTAGAAATGGTGTTGGAGCTGGGATTGTTCTAGTATTACCTTATGGGATTCAACGATCCTATTCATATCATTTGACCTGGAGCTGCACAAATAATGCAATAGAATATGAGGCTTTATGCCTAGGTCTCAAGAAGGCTAAGAAACTTGGAGTGCGATAGTTGCAAATATTTGGTGACTCCAAGATGATTATCAATCAGGTGACCAATAAGTGTGTGTCCAAGCACCACTATCTCAAGAACTATCACAACAAGGTCTGGGACCTATTCGAATCATTCTCTGCTCTCAACATACATTTTGTTCCATGAGAACAAAATAGACATGCTGACCTGCTAGCTTCCTTGGGAGAAAATTTTTCACCAATCGAGCAGGTGGTGAGAAGGCCAAAAATAGTGAGAATGGTGTATAGGCCCTCTGTCCCAGACAAGGACACCTTTTGGCAAGTCTTCGATAGCGATGAGAAAATTGTTAACTTTTTGGTTCAAGAAGCTGCCACCATCAAGGGAAGGACCTTGGAGCATGAAGAAACTGAAGGCCTGATTCAGTTGCAGAATAACCACATTCCTAAAGGCCTCATTACTCTAGAAAGCTTGTTTGATCAAAATGATCGATCCAAGAAGCATCAGATTGAGATCGACGAGAAAGAATACATGGAGCTTCAGTTGGAGGCTGATAAGGTCATCAAAATTAGGATTGATTCTACTCCCACTAAATTGCAAGAGATCAAACAATTATGTCAAGAGTTTTCTGACATCATGGCCAGGAGCTACGAGGATCTAAGGGGATATGATAAAGAGATCATTCAGCACACTATCGAGCTAGAAGAAGGATTCAAACCCTTCAGGCAGAAGCAGAGACCGGTGAACCCAAATATTGAAGCCCTCATGAAGGCTAAACTTGTGAAGATGTTGCAGGACAATATTATATATCCAATTGAGCACTCGACTTGGGTTGCTAATTTGGTTTTGGTCCACAAGAAAAATGGAGATATATGGCTGTGTGGATTTTTGAAACTTGAACCTAGCATCCTTGAAGGATCACTACCCATTGCCTCACATTGATTAGATCCTTCACATTGTTGCTGGGGCTCAACATTTTTCATTGCTAGATGGATTCTCTGGATACAATCAAATTTGGTTCAGGGATGAGGATCAGCACAAAACCGCGTTCACAACCAAGTGGGGTACCTTTGCCTATCAGCGCATGCCCTTCGGATTGTCCAATGCTGGGGCTACGTTTCAAAGGGCCATGGACATCGCATTTGGGGAGATTTTGAATAAGATCATTGTCATATATCTTGATGATATGACTATATTTTCACACAAACGAGAAGAACACTGTTCTCATTCGAGGTAGCTATTTGAGAAATGTTGGGAGTTTGGAATTTCCATCAACCCAAAGAAGTCCATTTTTGCAGTAAAGGAAGGTAATCTCTTGGGACATGTCATATCAGAGAATGGTTTGGCAATTTATCCATTGAGAGCTAAATCTTTGAAGAAACTATCTCTCCCTGCCAATAAGAAAGAGTTGCAATATTTCTTTGGGCAAATAAATTTTTTCAAAAAATTTATTTTTGACTTTGCCCGAGTAGTTAAGCCCATGACTGAGCTATTAAAGAAAGATGTGGAGTTCAAGTGGACAACTCAGAGGAAAGATGCATTTCAGGAGATTAAATATAGAATTGCACAAGCCCCTGTGTTGATCAATCTGGATTATTCTAAGGACTTCATTTTGTATGCAGTTGGAGAGGACGAAAGCTATGCTGCAGTTCTTACATAGAAAGGAGACAATGGGGATGAAAGACCCATTGCTTTCCTTAGCCAGGTTATCTTACCCCATGAGGAGAGATACAATTTCATTGAGAAGTAGGTCTATGCTATCATGAAGTCTCTCAAAAAGTTCAAGCACTTCGTATCTCAGAGCAAGACGATCATCTATGTCACCCACCCCGATGTAAGTAACTTCATCATTCAGGGTGAGATGGGCGATAAGCGTGTCGGTTGGATCACCAAAATTCAAGAGTTCAATGTTGAGATCCATCCAACCAAGTTGGTGTGGGGTAAGGCCTTATGCCAGCAATTAGCAAAAACTATGGCCTCTGAGATAGTTGATCATCAAGTGAACGACCCTGCTCAAGAAAGGAATCTAGTGAACATCCTTGCACAAGTCCAAGATTGGGCAGACGACCTTGTTGAGTATTTTTCAATGGGTAGATGTCCCCCATAATTAAATGCTTCACAATAGAGAAGGTTTTACCTACAAGATCTTAGGTATGTATTGTTACCCGAGGGATTGTTCTTCAAAAACATTGATGGAGTTCTCCTAAGGTGCGTCAAGGAACCTGAGAAAGCTAGATTCCTGGAGGAGTTTCATTCTGGCATGTCGAGAGGACATTATGCTGGTAGGCCTATGGCCTTAAAGATTATTTAGACCGATTACTACTGGCCAACTTTGTTCACAGATACTTTCAATATTGCTCAAGCTTGCAACAAATGCCAAAGGTATACGGGATGGATAAAAAATGCACCATTGCCCCTACATCCAATCCAGGTAGAAGAACCTTTTTAGCAATGGGGGCTAGAATTTATTGGGATCATTGATCCAAACTCTTTAGCAAGACACAAGTACATCTTGACGACTACTGATTATTTTACAAGATGGTCTAAGGCCATTCCAACCAAGGCTACAAATTAGGATGTGGTAATCACTTTCATTGAAGGACTGATCACGCATTTTGGCATTCCTGATGCCATTATCACAGACAACGAAACTCCATTCATTGGAGCCAAGCTAGGAGAATTTGCAAAAAAGTATGATATTTTTCTGAAGACATCCTCCAATTATTACCCTCAGGGGAATGGCTTGGAAGAATCTACAAACAAGAACTTGCTGCAGATTTTAAAGATATCCTTGGGGGATAATAAGAGATCTTGGCACCTTTTGCTGAATCAGGCCTTATGGGTAGATAGAATTTTGATCAAGAAGTCTATCAAGACTTCACCATATACCCTGGTATACGGGAAAGAGGCAAGATTTCCTATTCATTTAGAACTTCCTACCTTGCAGCAATTGAAGGAATTCCCGAAAGATGAAGAAAATATGGATCTATGAACATACGATTGGCTCAGTTGTTGTAGTTGGAAGAGCAATATTATTTGGCCTATGATGAGTTTGCTAAGAATTCACATGCAGTTTCAAAATGGTTTCACAAAGGTTATACTAACTACACATTCAAAGTGGGTGATTTAGTCTTAAAGTGGAACAAAAAGAAGGCCAAGCCAGGGATGCACAAGAAATTTGACGCTTTATGGGAAGGTCCATTCCAGATTGCTAGTACAAATGTAGAAAATTCATTTTATCTTGAGGACTTGGAAGGTAATTCACTTCCTATCTCAGTGAACGAATTTCATTTGAAAGCCTACATTTCATGATGTGAAAACACAGTGTTACCTTGCACATAGGGTTAAAAAAAAAAAAAAAAAAGGGGAGAAAAAATTCGTCAACTTCGGCTCCTTTTTTCACACGAGCCCGTAGGCATGTCCGTTTCCCTCTCTTTTTATTTTCCTTCCCAGCAGTTAGTGGCTTCCATATACTTCTTTCTTCCACTGTACATAATCAAGCCAATACTATTGTTTCTACTCCCCTCTCTGATGTTCCCGTTTCTCCATTTCCCCTTTCTTCCAATCCTTTGTTTTTTGAGCACTTCTCCATAGTTCCTACCACTTTATCCATCCCATATACTTCCATTTCATTATCTATTTTTGTTGAATCCCAGAAGCTGGTAGCACAGTAGCACCCTCTTCAGCTGCTGTATCTACCGTTTCTACTCCTCCATCTTCCACCATTCCATCATTCACCTTTCTTGTTCCATTTCCTACACATCTATCGGTCATCACCCCTTTCATTCCCATTTTTGCAACCAAGGTGCTTCTCAACACTACCATGGAGATCCTTTCAAATCACCTGGTGATTACCCAGCTCAACTGAGCTAGGAAAAATGTAGTGGTTGAAGGAATAAGGGAATTTTTGCTATTCACAAATTTCTACTGAAGGTCCTATTTTAAGTGCCGAGTGCCAGCAAGATCTTGTTGCAGCAGCCCGTAGAAACATCCAACATCAAATAGCACTCACTTCTTCTGCTCCTCCAACTTCTTGACTCTGTTGCCCAATGAATAAAGGTCTGGGGTTCGTGCATACAACAGAACTATATACCCTGAGAACCACCAAGAATGTTGGCATTTTTGCCATATTTTTTTGTTGTTGTTCATGCACAAATTGTAGAGATACTCACTCCTCTATTTGTCCCTCCAAGCACCTTAAAAGGGATAATAAGTAAAAAACAAAAATCTCTACAAGTTTTGTGCTAAAGCAAAGTAAGTGAAAAATGTTGCGATATCGCGACATGTCACATTTTCGTCACTTGTCACGTTTTTGTGGCATCCGATGCAAAAAAGAGCTAAGCATAGAAAATTTCATGATATCACGACATGTCGCATTTTTGCGACCTGTCACATTTTTGCGCTAGAAAGCAGTAAAGGTAAAGTTGTCGAGATATTCTGACATGTCGTATTTTCGTGACCTGTCACATTTTTGTGGCAGATGGTGGCAAGGAAGCAGTAAAGGCAAAGTTTTTAAGATATCATGACATGTATTTTCATGACCTATCACATTTTCGTGCAATACTGGTAGCAACAGGAGAAAGAAGCAAGGCAAAAATGTCGCTATATCGTGACATGTCGCATTTTCGTGACCTATCACATTTTCACAACAGAAGTGACAACAAAGGCCCAATAAAGTTTTGTCTACATTTTTCTTCATATTTCATAGGAGAACGTGGATCGAATGAAGTAATGTTTTAAAATATCACCAACTTATTTTGAGATCAAGGTCAAAGAGGCTCCAATATTAAATGTTTTGCTGTTTACCTATGTGCACAAGATGGGAGAACATATTAAATCATGTAGTTTTTGATGCCACCAAAATTAAAGATGCCTCCGATATTAAAATCTCTTGTTCGTTATCTCCCAAAAACTTCAAGCATACCCCGAGAATAGTCATTTAATGAAGAAATATGGTCCCTTGATTCCATTTTATTTTCAAACTTGATCCATGAAGGCAGGGAATGTGATTTCTTCGAGGCAGATTTAGGGGGATTGTTTCTCTTTTCAAGTGCATATTTTGTGGATCTCCTCTTCAAAATATGTTTTATGTTTTAAATGCTACGATTCAAAAGGAAGATGGAAGGCCTCTATAAATACTAATGCACATCTCAAGAAAAGGAGGAGGACCTTTTTACAAAAATTGAAGCAGAAATCCTACATGCATTTTGCTCTGTTCTTAGAGTCTTTTGAGTTGGTGATCTAAACTGATGTTCATGTGATGCTTTCTGTGTAATTCACTTCTATTTTTTCAAGTGCTAAAGTCTTAGTTGAATTATGCTATTTTGAATTTGGCTATGTTTTCATTTGAACATTTGAAGTATAATTGAAGGCAAACTTATGGTCAATGTTTGATCTAATTTTTGTATGTGCATTCTAAGAATCAGTTGCTGCTTATCTTAGGGATTTAGTTTGAGGTTATTTGCTATCTGAGGTTGTTCTCCCTATCAACTATCGGCTTCGGCCATATTTCCATCTATTTTTGTTATTTCTAACCCTAAACCTTGAAATTAGTTTAGATTAGTTTGGGAGCCAGCCCTCTCTGGATATTGGCTCGGGAGACTTCTCTTTCTCTTGGTCTTTCAATGTTGGCTGGGTCTAGGGCACATTTTATATGACTATGCGGATTCATGACCAACACATATTTCCACCTCCCTATAGCTTCACCAAAGCCATACCTTTGAAGAAGATATTGCCCAAGCCAAAGTGATTGAGGACATCAAGGTCCAGTTAGGAAAAATCAAGTTAAGAAAAAAGCCTAACTACAATTCTAAATTTTTTTTTAATAGAATTACTCCAAACCAACCCTTCCCTCAACTGCCACAATCCAATCAAGTGGTAACTGCTACCTTAGAACCCATACCAATTTCATGACCTCCTCTTCCTCAATACCAAATCTTTCAATCCAATGCGCCTCCTCCTCCTAGGCCTTAGCAGCCTCATGGCATGCTCCACAAGTCCAACAATGCAACATCACTCCAATTTTTGAAATTTTACTAGCCCTCTTCTAGAGGTTATATGAAGGATGTCACATCATCCTACCTAAGATCCAACCATTGAATCCAAATATACCTAATCCTCATGGATACAATTAGCAAGCCTTTTTCCAATACCATCGATAGCGTGGCCATTATATCGATGCTTATCACTCTTTTTGTGCTCAAGTACAAGACCTAATTGATAGGGGTACAATTTAGGTTTTAGACCCTCTTGCTTCAAAAAATTAAAACCTAGGGATCTTCCAAAACCCCTTACCTAACCACAGGGGAACTAACCCCAAAAAACCACCATTCAATCCTCTAGGGACACCTAGGCAAGTAAATAGTGTCCAGCATGATCCCTCATCATGTAGCATAGTGGGTATGATCAACCTTACTATGTGCAACCAACGATACCCATCGTACCAAAAAACACCTATTGTTTCCCTGTAGGTCCAATTCACATTGTCACAGTCCTCTACTACTCCTAATTCCATACCACCTCCACCACAAAACATCATTACAATCCATGGTAGCCTTACCTACCAATTACATAAGGCCCCCACTTGGATATCCATTTTTGACCTCCTACAACAATCTCAACCCCAACCCAAGGCATTGAATGAAATTTTGTGCTCCATAGATCTAGAGACACATGACACGAATACCTTCATAAAATTTTTAGGGAACATCCCACGATACCTTCAACCCTCAATTAGTTTCCATGATCATGAGATTACAGTTTTGGTAGGAGGAGTAAATTCTCGTATCCATATCCAAGGAACCATAAATGACATCATCTATAAGTGTATCCTTGTTGATATTGGTTATTCCATTAGTATTATCTCCATAATAGCATTGCATCACTTGCATATCCCACTAGCCCATTTTTCTACCCATATCTCAACCTTCATGTATTTGATAGTTCCATGAGATCCACGATAGGATCCATCGTCTTACCCATCCGAGTAGGCATCTATATCATCTGCATATTTTTTCACTTCATCCAAGGGGATATGTAGTATAACATCCTCCTTGGTCACCCATGGATTAGAGACATGCATTGTATCCCTTCCACACTACATCATTACCTTAAATATGTCCACGATGGACTAGTCCATTGCATTCATACTAATGGGGATCCGTTCAAGTTCTACAACATCATAGATCTCCCACCAAAACCTTCCTTTTCTTCCACATAGATCTTTCCCATATCTTTCCATCAATCTATGGGAGAATCAACATCTTCTCAAACATCCACTTTAATAGCTCAATCTACATCAAGGACACATTCCTCGATGTCAGAACCATTAGCACCATTATCTGTAGCACCTAACCCTACTATCATACCTTTCTCACCACCGTCCATACAACCACCACCACCATCACAACCATCAAAATCCATAATCCCACCCATGATACCATGACCATTATCACTCTCTTTCTCACACCCTGTCACTCCACCTAACCCATATTCCCATGCAGAAACCCTTGTCCTCGCTATGTCGCAAACACCTCCCCTTCTCTTTTTCTCACTACCTAGTTCATTCACCTCCTTGCATAGCCCAAAATCGACACCCTCTCCTCCTCCTTTCCAATTTCCATAGGAAAACCACCCTATGCCAACTATCATAGCTGAATGCCATGATTGGGATCAACGAGCTTCCACCTTGATGACCAAATGTTACACCCCTGCACCACCACTATAAGATAATCTCAGATTGCACCATCATATTTTGATTCAAAATTTCCACCTCATTCACCATCACGTATATCACCATGTATTTTCATATTTATGATAAATTCAAGCCCAGGGGATTACAATGTTTATGATGCCCACGTACGTCCACCTGTCATCCAGTCCATGTGAGACTGTGGTCATCCTAAAACCTTAATTTTGACTATAGTAACCATTATACAATTAGTATCTCCAATAATCATACCAACTTTATCTAAGCAGGAGTCGATTCCTCACTCCTGCCTATAGTCCCTCCACCACAATATAGCTTTTGTGGGACACTTTATCACCTCGATAATCCCTATTTCACCTTATGCCACCTTCGATGCTTCCATTGGTATGGATTTATATTATGCCGCTATGAACAAGGGTTATGTACACCCATTAACCCTCATATCCAATTACCTATAGATAAATCCATATTAGGTTACCATCCCACTACCATCCACAGACTAGAGAATGAGCTTTAGGACCTTTTCTTGCATCCTTACCATCTTCCAACACACACCTTAGAATAATACATTGACATGGACATCCTAGAGGAAAACCCATCACCTCACTTTATTATCACAGTGCCATGTGAATTCTTCTAGGAATCCCCTTATTCTGACTCCACCTCATCATGTTGCATTGATGAGTTTATAAGCCAATTTGCAACCCTATCCTTTAATGCTCATCACTCAGAGCATGACATGCCATCTCCATCACCATCACCAACATATTTAGGCACATTCCCACCTATACACTAGCAACTTCACTAAGTTTCTCCTCGATCACATTCTCTACCAATGGTTATGCGCCTTCCATTAAGCCTCCTAGGTTGCTCACAGGCTATTGAGTCATCATCATTAGAATATTCACCATCCACATCTCCCATAGTATCAGTTAATATGGTCATGGTGGATCTCTTCTCCCCACTTTGATACACACACACCAAACCCCAATTTCATTGATCTTATGCACATTTCATCCATATCGACATCCCAAGATTTCCTACTTTCACCTCATATCTTGCATGCTATGAAAGCCCATCCACCATCTACACCATCTCACATATTGTAGGTGCACCACATGGACATATATCTAGATTATGATTATGACATTATGGAGGTAATCTATGACCTCCACCTCATCCCATTTCTAGAACAACTACGTGATGATTCTCACATGATCATAAAGGAAACCATTGATATAGATATCAATGATTACCCTAAAAATCCCCACATAATTAAAATAATTATAAATATTTCACTTGAAGAGCGCATCTTGTTCACTACTTTCCTTATAGAGTATATTAGAGTCTTCGCATGGTTCTACAAGGATATGCTAGTCCTTGATCCAGCCCTTGTAGTCCACAACCTCATGCTAGAAAAATATGCTAAACCTATAAGGAAAAAATTACGGTGCATGCACCAAATAGTTGCATTACTCATCAAAACTGAGCTACAAAAGCTCCTCTATGTAGATTTTATAGTACCCATAGATTACCCTGAATGGATCTCCAACATGATTCTAGTACAAAAACTATCTGATAAAGTCTGTGTTTGCACTAAATTTCATGGTTTGAACAAATCTTATCCCAAGGACAACTTCCCACTACCTAACATTGAATCACTCATTGATTCTATCATATGTCATGAGATGATATCCCTTATGGATGGATTCTTTGGTTATAACCATATCAAGATCAACCTTGCTAATCAACACAAGACATCATTCACAATACCCTAGGGGACTTATGCTATAATGTCATGCATTTTGGCCTTAAAAACACTAGGGAAACCTACCAACATGCCATGATTAATATATTTCATGATTACATGCATAAAAGCATGGAAGATTATGTACATGACCTCATAAAAAAGTCTAATAAATTCTCGTAACACCTAGATGATCTTTGCTAGATCTTTAACCATTTGTTAGAACATAATGTCTGACTTAAACCAAAGAAGTTTATCTTTGGAGTTACCTCAAGAAAAATATTAGGGTTCATTATCACTCAATGTGACATTGAGGTAGACCCTAACAAAGTAAAGGCCATCATCGCGATGCCCCTAGCTACCTACTTAAATCAAATACGTAGCCTCCAAGGCAAGATAACCTCTATTCATTACTTCATTGCACAAATTTTAGACAATTGCAAACCATTCAACCATCTCCTATAGGATGGAGTTACTTTTAAATGGGATGATAACTACCAATAGGCCTTTGATGGTATTAAAAATTATCTTATTTCCCTACTAGTTATGTTTCCTCTGCACCCACAAATATCACTAATTTTGTACATATTAGCCATAAATTTTACGTTAGGTACATTGCTAGCTCAAAAGAACACACTCGACAAAGAGCAAGCCATATATTACATAAGTCGTATGTTAGTCAGCTATGAAGTTAGATATGGGTACATGTAAAAGCTATGCCTCACTATAGTCTCTACCACCCATAAACTTCACCATTACATATTAAATCACATAAATTTTATCATCACCCAAGACAATTCCCTTTGGAACATGATGAACAAAAGCTATCACAACTCTCGAGTGGCAAAATGGATCATGATCCTAACCAAATTTGACCTAGAATTCATTTACAAAAATCCATTAAAGGATAGGTCATTGTAGACAAACTCACAGAAGCTCCCTTGCTTGATGACCAAAATCTCCTCATTCAACTACCTAATGATTCCATCTTTCACATCATAGAAGTCAAAGAGTATGTCAAACCAGAGACATTAACTGACCTAACCCTACACTTTGATGGCTACCGATGCACTCATTTTTGGGATGTAGGTATCGTGTTCTTCACACCTGAAGGAGAACCACTACTCTTCTCATTAAAATTGGACTTCCCTTGCACAAACAATAATGTAAAATACAAAGCCTTAATCCTTGGGTTAAAACATGCCCACACCATGTATATCAAGCACCTCCACATTATAGGTGACTCCATCTTGATAGTGAACCAAGTGAAAGAGATATGACAATATCGTTGTCCAGTTATCCAACAATACAAATAGATTGCACAATAAATTCTTACACAATTCTAGTGGTACAAATTCTAAGCCACTCCATGATCATCGAATAATTTTGTGGATACAATAACCTCCTTAGGATCACTAATACTAAAAAACCCATCATCAGATACCACATCAGTATATATTCATACACTCACTCAATATGCCATATCACCTATGTATCCTATAGATGATGGTGGTATCTACATGGTTGATATCGAACCACATGACCTGTGGTTTGCGTAGATAAATTATTACATCAAGTTATGATTCCTACCATGCAACTTACCACACACTCATTGTCAATCATTTAAATAATGAGCAATTTGCTATATATTGCTAAGGGACATCCTCTATCATCGCAACTATTATGGTATCATCTTTCATTGCATTAAACCCCATGAATATCAATCAGTTGTACAAGAAACCTATAATGGTACTTGCGGTGGCCACTTCAGTGGTATGGTAATCACAAAATATATCCTTTACATGGGATATTACTATCCAAATATGGAGCATGATTATTGTGAATACGTGAAGTGTTATGCCAAGTGCCAACAACATACAAACCTTACATATATTCCATATCAAGCACTCCAACCTATCTATTCCATGTGGCCTTTATCTCAATGGGACCTCAACCTTATCAGAAAAATCATACCTACTTTAACAAGGAACCACAAATTCATCATTATAGCCATAGAATATTTTACAAAGTGGGTCGAAGCTATCTCACTTATCAAAAACATAGGAGCCAAGATCATGGTATTCATTACGGATCATATCATATGCCACTTCAGAATCCCTTCCCAAATTATTTTTTATAATTGTAAATCCTTAAAGAACAAAACTATCCATACCCTCTAAGATAAATTTAACATCCATCATAGCTCCTCTACTCCATACTACCCATAGGGTAATGGCCAAGTAGAAGCTACAAATAAAACAATCTATTTCATACTTGATGAGGCCTAGAAATGCCTCAATCATAACATGTTTTGTACACTAAAAATGCCTATAAACTCTTATTTTTTATCTGATATGTTAGTTAAGTTGATTCAATATGCTGTATATTACCCATTTTGCATGATCAATGTATTTGAAATATTATATGCTGATTTTACTGCTTTTTGCATAGTTTTGTGTTCTTTTTGCTATGATTTGCTACAATGGGATATGCTTAGAATAATAGCAGCATTTCACTAATCATATTTTGATTTGTCTCAAGCATTTACTTCACCTAAATCCGCAACGAGTGCAAGCAAACTATTGTCTGTGCAAGAAAAGCGAGTCTTTCCCATGTAAATTCCAGCCAGTTGTCCATAAATAGCAAGGCATGGAATTCACATGAGGAAAGGGATGAAGATCATTAGAATTTGATCTTAGGAGATAACCCACTTGAGAGATGAAAAAGAAATCACTGGAAAAGCATACATTTGTTCATTCCGAAGTATCTTCGAAATGAACATATATCTTTGGAATGAAGGAACACAGTATCTTCGAAATGAGCGGATCTTCGAAATTAAGAATGCAGTGTCTTCAGAATGAGTGGATCTTCAAAATGAAGCATGTAGTATCTTCAGAATGAGTGATCTTTGGAATGAGAATGTAGTATCTTCGGAATGAGCGATCTTCGGAATGAGAACTGCATTGTCTTTGGAATGAAGCCACTTATATTCGAAATGAAGAACAAAATGTGTTTTTGACTTTTTGACCAATTTTTGAAGCCTAAAAAAGGGAAATAAAGGTTGGAAAAAGTAAATAGAAATATCTTCCATCTTTCTTTGCCGTCATTGCTGACCAAAGCCATCATTAAGGGAAAGATCAAGTTTTAGTCCTCTTCTAGGATAAAACCAAAATTTGTTGCAGCATTGTAGGATTAGATCTTTTGAGATATTCTTTGTTTGTAATCAGATCATAGGATAGCTATAAATATTGCTCCCATTCAGGTTGAGCCTAATAAGTAGAAAAGGAGGTAGAAAATAGAGTAAATAAGCTAGCGAGAAAATACGAGTATAACTAGAAATTGACTGTTACAGTCCTGTAACAGTTTTTCAATAGAATTCTTATAATCATGTATTTTGATCAATAAAGTGCACCAGTTCTATTTCAAAATGCTTGTAAATGAGTGTGATTAAGATTTATAAAAAGAGAGAGACTTACACCTTCTTCTGGACAAAGAGGCTGGCCACTTCCAGGACCTAGGAGGAGGACTAACAAAGCGGGTTTTTATTCTGATTTTGCTGCAGCAGAATGAGTTGTAGAACTTGTTATTTCAATTGCTTGTAAATAGTTGACAATATTTGTAGTATTAGTTTATTTATGCTTAGATTAATCTTGTGCTTAAAGTTTTAGTTGCAATCTTACTTTTAGCAAAGCTTCCACTTTATTTTCAGACTATTATTTCTAGAATTTACTATTTTTCAGCAATTTTATGCATTTTATGTTTTGCTGTCAAAATCTGAATAGAAGATTGAAAACCTTCTGTTACAGAATTTTGATATTTTTTATTTCCACATTAGATCTAGACTTTTATTACTGCAAAAATAATTAGATTTCCTTTCTGCAATTAGGATCATACTTTCAATTCTGCAACTGTTAATTCTGCAATATAATTAGGTCTCATTCTGCAATTGTAATTAGGACTTCATTTCTGCAGTTAACGATTAGTTTCCAATTCTGTAACTTAGATTAAGATTAAATTCATGCAATTTAGAGTTAGGAATGTTCCAAAACCCCCCACACAACCAGTTCCACCAATAAGACCTGTTGCTCTAGATTGACCTAAGTTATAGCTGTTTTACTTTTTCTCCCGTAGATAGCCTTGTACACTGCCCTGGATTGATAGATTCATTGAGAATTAATGATGGTATAATGACTACGCATCATTTTGGCATCGTTGCCAAGAAATAGTGTTTTCAGAAGAAAACAAATAGTCCAATAGCTGTAATCAGACTAAACTATGAATATTCAGGTTAAAATCTAAATATAACAGCAGAGTAAGATAACAAATATTGACTTAATTTATGTCATTTAGGAGTAAACATGAATGAGTATGTCTAGGGATACCCCAAAGGATCCATGACTTGTCCCATTAAGGAGATCTTCACGCTTAAGGGGTGAATCACCTGTGTTTGAACTACCTAAAATATTGATAGAAAAATCACCAGTCTCACCATCAGTAGAACATTTTGAGAAAGGAAAATCACCAATTTTATCAACATAATATCTTAAGGAAGATAATTCATTAGACTCATCAACAGAAAGGCTTGGACCTCTTGAGAGAACAATTTGGAAAGCTTTAAATTCTCCTAGGAAAAAATAAAGTATGGCAGAGGGAGGCAATGTAGATGGCCAACATGGCTATGTTCATAATGAAGGGGATGATCAGGATATACTCCAACCGTCCAGAACATTTGAATATCCTATTCATCTAAATCCAACACAAAACTCTCCCATGAAGACCATTTCACCTTCAATACTTCCAACCTTTTGATGTGTTGTATCTGAAGATCCTGACCAATTTTTGTTTGAATTCAAGGTAGTGTGTCAGACCTATGATTATATAAATGACAATAAAAAACTTAAGGTTTTTCCCTCAACTCTCAAGGATTCAGCATTACACTGGTTCATGAGCTTAGAGCCAAATTCCATAAGAACCTGGGATCAAATGGAGACTGTCTTTTTAGACAAATATCAGGAATACTACCATGTAAGAAATAGAAAAGACGAGTTATTTAGAATCAAGCAGGAAGATGATGAGACCTTGGAAGATTATCTTGATAGGTTCTCCTTTGTTCAAAGGAGATGTGGACTAGTAGAACCAGAATTATGTAAAACCATATTTTTGAGAGGATTGCAAGATGAATCCAGAGAAGTTCTGGATTTGATGGGAAAAGGGGATGTAACCACTCTCAGTAATGAGGAAATTATGGATCTTTGTAGGAATTACTCTTGCACTAAGCAGAGAAGAAGAAAAATCCGCACAAATGGCACTGATGTAAAGGGCCTGATAGAGGAACTTGCAAATTTTAAAATTGATATCCTAGTGCATCTAAACACTACTTCAGGGGAAATATCTGCAAAAGCTAAAAACATAGAACCTTTGGCAATTTATTGCCCAAGATGTAGAAGTAAACATGCTTTGCAGGAATGTCCTTTGAATAAAATATCTATCTCAGCCATTTGTAGTATCTGTTCAAAAAGGCATTCAACTGATCAATGCCACCTGCTACCACAACTCAAAACTGTGTTAGAAAACCAAACTGAGGAACTCAACTATATTGGACCAAAACAAGGGGAAAATTTCTCTCAATATCAAAATCCCACTCATTTTTCTACAAATTGGGGGCATAATCCTGGTACTATGCCTTAGGGACAATCAGAACCACCTCAATGTCCTTGGAATTATCCTCAATGGACAAATTCCTAAGAATGGCCATAATCAAATTGGAGTAACCCAGCCTGGAATCAGAATCAAAATAACCCCTCATGGAATCAAAATAATCTAGCTTGGAATAAAAATCAGACTAATCCACATTGGGTGCAAAACCAACCACAGTGGAATCAATAATACTAGTCTTATCCAAGGCAGCAAAGGAATCAAGGTCAAACTCAACATTTTTTGCCTGCACCTAATCAAAATTTTCAAGAAAAACAATAGCAAACACAGCAAGTGAAACAACCTCAATTGCCAGCTCAACCAGTCACTAATACAAACAGTGTAAGACAGACACCTCTTGTATATGTGGCTGAAGCTGAAGAAAATATTGAAATTAATGTTCTTGATTGTAGTGACATCCAAATTCGTTCAGGGAAAGTTGTACCTGAACTAGTTTTAATGGAAATCAAAGATAATGAAAAGCAAGAATCATCAGAACCAGAGAGAATCCAACCAACAATAGAAATAGAAAATTTGGAATCAACAATAGAAAAAGAGACACAAGCAGAACAATTACCAAGGATAATTCCATATCCTGAAAGACTTAATGCAATACCAACAAATTCTAAGTCAAAATTGGTCAAAGAACTCAAAAAGTTGACTATCTCATTGCCCTTATTACAGGCCATTAAGGAAATACCAAAAATTAATAGTACTATCCAAAATTTGTGCATTAAAAGAGCAAGAAGAAAGAAGAAAGCATTCCCCAAGACTGTATAGGTTGAAGGGAAGATAGATGATCTCTTATCTGGAAAACTACTACCTCCAAAGTATAGTGATCTAGGAATCCCAGTTATCATAGTCACCATAGGTTCAGTACCAATATCAAATGTTTTAGTGGATCTAGGAGCTGCAATAAATGTCATGACTAAAGATACAATGGAACAATTACAGCTCAAACATCTCACCCCCACATTTACAGTTTTAGAAATGGTTGATAGGTCAGTTGCAAAACCTGAAGGAATCATTGAAGATGTTCCTATAGAAGTTTCTTCTTGGGAATTCCCTGTAGATTTTTTGGTTTTACAGCCAAGAAATTTAGCACATGGATATCCCATTATTTTGGGAAGACCTTGGCTTGCAACTACAACAGCCTTTATAGACTGCAAATCTGGAAATATGACTATTTCAAATGGTATTGATTTGAAACAAATTTCTTTATATCCTCCTGTAAAACCATCTAGCAAAATTTTAGGTCAGTTATGGTTTTCTGACTAAGATGAGGAACCAGAAGAGGTCATTTCTACACTAGCTACCTTAGTAGTAAGAGAACACACAAAAGACCTTAGTGACACAGAAAACTTAGAAAATGAAACAATCCTGATGAATGTTCTGCATGAACAAGGTTTAGAAGGGGAAGCAACAAATATCCAACTGTTGATAAGTAATGAGGAGAATCAAAAATCTGAAGATGAATCATCTGTGCTATCACATGGAAACTCTGTTTCACTACCACATTGATGGCACCATCATCTAATTTTTCCTTCTCACTGTTCCATACAAGATATGCTTCACTCAAGCAGTAATAAAACATAAACTGCTTCTTTTCTCCCATCTCAGCAATGTCCTCTTAATCCCTTAATCACCAAGTATGAAGGAGTGAATTCAGTCCTTCTAAATACAAAACAAATAGAAGTCTAGCCAGGAAAATTTCTAAACATCTACAGCCAGCTTACTAGGGAAGAGGAAGAAAAATTGATAGTTGTTTTGCAGAAGCATGTTCATGCTTTTGCTTGGAACTACAAAGATATGTCAGGAGTTCATCCTGATATATGTACCCATAGAATCTATACTGAAGAAGTCAAGCTAGTCAGACAACCTCAAAGAATATTGAATCCTGCCTTAAGAGATATTGTGAAAGAAGAAATTGAAAAACTCCTGGAAGTAGGATTCATTTACCCAATTTCTGATAGCCAATGGGTTTCTCCATTGGTAATAGTTCCTAAGAAAAATGGAAAAATGAGAGTATGTGTAGACTATAGAGAGTTGAATAAGGTGACATACAAAGACCATTTTCCATTACCTTTCATAGATCAAGTGTTAGATACTCTTGCTTGAAAAAGATACTTTTGTTTTCTTGATGGATTTAGTGGATATAATCAAATTCAGATTGCACTTGAAGATCAAGAAAAGACAACTTTTACATGTCCATGGGGAACATTTGCCTATAGGGTTTTACCTTTTGGTTTGTGTAATGCCCCAGCAACTTTTCAATGAGCAGTCCTAGCAATTTTTGCTGATATGACCACCAAAAGTGTTGAAATTTACATGGATGATTTCACAAGTATGTGGACAAACTTTTGATTTTACATTGGAAAGTCTTGACAAAGTCTTAACTCATTGTGAAACATACCACTTATCCTTAAATCCAGATAAATGCTTCATGATGATGAAGGAAGGGATAGTTCTTGGTCATCACATCTCTCCTAAAGGGATCCAAGTTGATCCAAAGAAGGTTGAAATTATCAAGAATATCCTTCCTCCTAAAACTCAGACTAATGTCAGAAGCTTCCTAGGACATTGGTTTTTACCGCAGGTTTATTCCCAACTTTAGTACAATAGCCAGTCCTATGTTTGCCTTATTGACTAAAGATTTTGAATTCTCCTAGACTACAAAGTGTCAAGAAGCATTTGAAGCTCTGAAAGAGAAATTGATAACTCCACCTGTGCTCAGAGGACCTAATTGGACATTACCATTTCACATTCAGACTGATGCCTCCAATACAGCAATTGGAGCAGAATTAGGACAAATTGATAATGGTGAACATTATACCATCTACAACACTAGCAAGAACTTGACAGGAGCAGAGAAAAATTATACAACAACTAAGAAGGAATTCCTAGCAGTAATTTATGCCATCAATAAATTCAGGCATTATATCATAGGTTATCAAATATTTATTCACATAGATCATACAACCATTAAGTATTTGATGAATAAACCTATGGTAAGTGCAAGAATTATTCATTGGTTGTTGTTGCTGCAAGAATTTGATATCACCATAATCAACAAACCAGGAAAAGCTAATGTTGTGGCAGATTTCTTGTCCAGGTTGCAAAACACAGATGAAGGGGAATTAGTTGATGACACTTTTCTTGATGAAAAATTATTTGCTATATCAGTCCAATCACCTTGGTTTGCAGATATAGCCAATTATTTGGTCACAGGGAAAGTTCCTCCACATTTTACTTCAAAATAGAAAAAACAATTGATCAAATAGAGTTCTTCTTTCGAATGGATTAAGGGTATGCTTTTTAAGTGCAGTCATGACCATGTGTTACGTAGGTGCATCCGAAAGGATGAAGTGTATGATATCCTTAGAGCTTGTCATGATGAACCCTCGGGTGGACACTATTCTATAAAAATCACAGTTAATAAAATCCTAGGGATAGGATATTATTGGCCATCTCTTCACAAGGATGTGAAAAAGTACATCAAGCATTGTGATGCATGCCAAATAATGGGGAAGCCCACTCATACAAATGAGATGCCACTACAGCCTCAAATGGTTTTAGAACCATTTGAGAGGTGGGGGTTTGATTTTGTAGGACCTATTGATCCACCTTCTCAAGGAAAGGTGCATATTCTAGTATGCATTGATTACCTGACAAAGTGGGTAGAGGTGCGTGCTTTCAAACATGCTTGTGAAGAGAAGGTCACCGATTTCTTGTATACTCAAATTTTTTAGAGATTTGGAGCTCCACGATCTATCACCATAGACCAAGGACCCCAATTTGCATCCAAAGTCATAAAAGCATTTATAGAATTATATGAAATCAAACATAGGAAATCATCACCTTACCACCCACAAGCAAATGGCCAGGTTGAAGTAACAAACAGGGAACTAGAACGCATCTTGACAAAAATAGTAGCTTTTCATAGGAGAAATTGGCTAGATAAATTACCTAAAGCAGTTTGGGCCTACAATACTACTTGGAAGTCCACTACTGGATTCACACCTTATGAACTAGTCTTTGGTAAAAAGCCTCTCTTACCTATTGAATTTGAGCTACTAACATTGCGCATAGCACTAGAAATTGGAATTGAATTGTCGCAGGCACAGACAGACAGGATTCTATAGCTGAATGCATTGGATGAACTTAGATTGGATGCTTTGCACCAAACTGAGGTAATTTAGGAGCAGAGGAAGCTATGGCATGACAGTAACATTCAGCAAAGGAAACTTCAACAAGGAGATTGGGCTTTACTGTTTGATTCTCAATATGAAGACTTCCTTGGAAAACTGAGAACTATATGGTTGGGACCTTACTGGATTGAAGAGGTATTTAACAACGGAGCAGCTCGTTTATCCCCTATTGATGGGTCATGAAGAAATTTGGTAGTGAATGGACATTGCCTCAGGGTATACCATACACCTCTGACTAAAGAAGAATTCTTGCAGCAACTTGATAGTTTGGATACACAACAAGTGGAAGAGATTCCTTCTTCCACTTCAAAACAATCAACATGATCAGTGGATTTCAAGAAAAAACAGAAAATACAAAAAAAAATCAAAAAAATAGAAAACAAAAATATGAATAAATTCTGAGTATGAATTCCTTCATGGGCATGGTTTTAGGGGAAATCATGAAATTCCTTCATGGGCATAGTCAGGATCAAGAAAAAAAAAAAAAAAGAGAAAAGGAGAGGTAAAAATAAAAAAAAAGGGGAAAAATCAAGAAAAAAAAAAAAAGAGAGAAAAATGAATAACTCAGTAGTGAAAACCTTTTCTTAAGGCACTACTGAGTTGGTGTGCATGAAAACTAGTTTTCTGGCATGCATAACCTTGAGAAATTTCTGAACCATCATTGTACAAATTCACCTAGTGCACTTGTTTTGAAATGTTGCATAAAATCTCAGCAGAATATCAAAAAAAGCAGTCATTCTTCAAAAACTGACATTAACTGTTTTATCAGGTATATATTTCTTACATTTCTTCATTGTAAAATGATTGGTATATAGTATGTGACAATTAACCATTAGCATAAAAGGTATTCATAAGAGTTGGCATACTTAAAAACATGTTTTGAGAATGAAAATATTGATTTCTGCCTAATCTTCGGAATAAGAATGCCAAAAATAGTGCCTGTTGTATTATCTTCGGAATGAAATTGTCTTCAGAATGACAGCAAAATGAATGTTGCACTTTGTCTTCAGAAAGAAATTTGTTTTTAGAATGAAACTTAGTCTTCAGAATGACGACTTGCTGCATCATCTTCGAAATGAAGATCTGTCTTTGGAATGAAGATCTGTCTTTAGAATGAAGACCTGTCTTCAGAATGAGGGTCTGTCTTCGGAATGATGATTTACCTTCACAATACAGCCTGATCTTCGGAATGAGGATTGATCTTCAGAATAAGGATTGATCTTCGGAATGAAGATCTGTCTTCGAAATGAAAATTTTGCAAAGAAGATTTGTCTTCGGAATGAAGACCTGTCTTCGGAATGAGGTCATAATCTTCGAAATGAGGATTTGTCTTTGGAATGAAGACTTTTCTTTGAAATGAGGTCATAATATTCAGAATGAAATTTTGTTTGCGCAATAAGTTATAATCTTCGGAAAGAGCATTTCCATGTGGCATTCAAGAAAACAAGGTATGACAAAATCAAGATTTTTTTAGTTGCATGCGACGAAGGGACACGTGTCAATCAGTACATGGTTTGTTTTTGCACTCATTGGAAATACGGAGAACGTGACCAACCATATGCCACCAGTTTTTAATGTCAATTAACATGCACGTGAGAATCTACAAAACTAATGAGGTGGACCTGACGACAAGGACATCCATGCAATTATCAACAAATAGGTGTACAATGCAAAAGTAGAAATGTGTGCCATATTTCTTTTCGAAGACGTGTTGCGAAGTATAGTGCACAAGATACGGTTCATTCCGAAGAAGAAGACGAGAAACAGGGCAATGAAGGTTTCAAATCTAAGACTCTACAAATTTGCAATAGAAAACAGCCAGAGATCCAGCAGTAGAACAACAGCCGCAGTATATGATTTTTAAACAAATAAAAATGGGGCAAAAGATCAGAACAGAGCCTGCAGATACCACTTACCTCCAAGAAAATCCGACAGTTGTGCAAATTTTTGAAGACGGAGGGTTTATGAAATTTTTGGATAAATTCAATGGGTCTTCTGAAGATTTAGCTGGCATGTTCGCCCATACGTTCAGAAACAACCGAGCACATGTTAACGGCATGTCTATTGAGGTAAGCCCTAAAATTTTAAGTCAGATTACAGAGCTGCCATTAGAAGGGATTTCAATTACTAGATCTAGAAAAAACACATTGGCAAATGTAGTTAATCAGTTTGTAGAAGAAAATGATAGAAAACCAGAGTACTTAACCCATAACAACACATGCAAAGGGTTAAAAAGGGCTAGCCTACAGGAACCCTGGGATGAAGTAGCCACCTGGGTAATTAAGTTTTTAACCTATGAAGGGCAGTATGTGCTGTTGTCAAGGCATCATCTGCGAATTTTGAACCATCTCAGACATGGTGGACAACAACCAAAAGTTAGGGTAAATCTTCCCCTATATCTGTATCAAGAGTTAAAGAACATGGCAAAAAGATATCAGGAGGGTAAAGGAAGCCTTCGCCATCATGGCCTCATCAAATTAGTTTGCCAACACCATTTTAGAGGAAACCCTAGGAGTTTTGACAGGTTTTACTGTACCCTAAATGATGTCATTTTTGGGGATGAAAGTGAGGAAGAAGAAGAACCAAATACTACTAATGTTGCTGTAGAAGAGGAAAAAACTGCTGCAAAAAATGTTGCTGATGTTGCTGTAGAAGAGGAAACAGCTACTGTAGAAAATGTTGCTGATGTTGCTACAGAAGAGGAAACAACTATTGCAAAAAATGCTATAGAAGATGTTACAGAAGAAATTGCAGAATGTGCCCCTGAAGCTATTACATAACTACACCCCACAGCAGTAGTAGAAAACCTTGCTCCTGAACCCTCAACTTCACGAGCTAAGAGACAAAAGAGAAGAGGATCTGGAACTAGTAACAGAGTAGAAAAACAAAAGAAATTTTGGTTTGCTGAAGCTGCAACTGATTTGTCAGAACAGAGAAGTGAAACAAGGGAAACAGAGGCATCTAAAACTAACCCCATGACCCCTGTTGTCACCATAAAATAGAGCAAAAAGAAGTTTTCATCTGGAACTAGGAGGTCTATAAGAATCCATTTGAAAGAAACTGCAGAACAGGTCATGGAGGAAGAAGATAGACCAAGCAGCCCAGATGTCACAGAGATACAACCAGCATCTAAAAACTTTCTAGAATTTCTTGAACAGATAGCTGAGGCAAAAACTAAGCAAGATGGTTTGGAGGAGGCTACAGTTCAACAGGCTATAGATATCCTTTTAGATAGTCTCATAGAGCCTCCTAAACAAGAACAAACTATTGCAGAAGAAGAGGAAATATTGGTTGAGGAGCCAACTGCAACTGATTTGTCTACATAAACTTCTGAAGCAGAAACAGAAGTGGAAGACATCACAGAGTAGCTTAGGGCAACAAGAAGTGTTGTCAAAACACAGACCAGATGGATCACAGAGAAAGAAAGCATCATTGAGATGCAAGAAAGAAAAATTGCAGAGCTTCAGCAGGAAGTAGCAGAACTGAGAAAATTGTTGTCATAATCTGAAAAAAAACTAGCTATATCCCATGATGAAGATAATTTGGCTCAATTGCTTCTGGGTTTATCAAGAGCAGATGACTCTGTTGAAGCAGACATGGGATTTCATCCTGAAATAGCACTGCTTCATTCTGAAGAAGTGCCTGTTCATTCTGAAGCAGCACCATATTATTCTGAAGCATTGCCTTCTTGTTTTGAAGATGCTTCAAAAATGGTGAGGAATATTGCAGAGGATGTTGAAAATGAGCCACCAACACAGGAACAGTCCCAACAACAAGAAAATGTTCAAGTAAGTACTCCTACTGAGGTCCCTGCATTTCAACTTGTTACACTTCCAATAGAAACAACAGATAAGGGGGTACAAGTAGAAATATTATCTGATGACAACCCCATAGAAATAGCAAATAAGGGGGTGCAAGTAGAGTTATTAACAGATGAACAATCAGTGGAAGTGGCAAAAAAATGAGTTCAATAAATCTGTTGCCTAGGATCCCCCCTATAGTAAGACCACCTAATACTGTGTCTCTAGAGCAGTATAATGCAGACATAGCTAGCTGGATGCTTAGATGTGAACAACTTGCCAATAAAACTAAAAAATTCAAATTGGAAGCAAAACAACTAGAAGCCAAGGACACAAAAATTTAGGCATTGAAAGAAAAGGTGTCTGACTTATGCCAAATTGCTGAATTTTTAGTCCAATTTAGTCGACCAGCCGAGATTTACTAACCTTATTTTGAAGGAAAAATACCTCGGATGGCGGGGTCATGAGGATTACTTCAAATCTTCCATATAAATTGGACACTATTGAAGATTTTCCGGAAGCATATTTTAACAAGTCCTTTTGAGCAGAAAAATCTCCTGTGTGAACTGTTTTTACACAGTTTCTTCATTCCAGAGGAAGTTGACTCTCATCCTCAAATCTACATTGGAGATGTTTAGTTGAGAAAATTTATGTCTACTTTGCAAAATCAGCTTTATTGGGATCAAGAGAAAAGGCGGACTAAAGTGATTGAAACAAGGGCTGAGTTGTTAGTCAGAGCAATCCAGCCAAATCACCTAGTTATCACCCAGTAGCACTTTTCAATGATGAACAAGGATGATATAAAGAGAATGTACTTAAACAATTTAAGGGACAATGTGGCCAAATTTAACAATTTCTGTGATTTCTTCCCAGCATTGTCAGTATGCAGAGACAGATGGAATGAACTTTCCATGTCTTTGAGAAAAATAGAACCTATCTCCCCCATCAATTTAGAATGGTCCAGAAGAAGAGCAGAAGGTGTAGTCCATCTGATTTAGATCATTCAACATAACTGGATAGGTCTCAGGTTCAGGCCTCCAACCATCATTACTCTAGTTCCATTCTACTTTGAGGAAGATGCCCAGCCTGATGAACAATTTAAATATTGGCTCATAAACATTCAAGAAAACAGGGGGTATTACATAGGCAAGAAATTATTCTACAGGTCATGGAATCTAAACATGGACATATGTGATTCCATAGCCCAACAGAATGCATGAGGGCATGCATTAATATAAGTTGGGGGGAAAATTATGAGGCCTAGAAATGCCTCAATCATATCATGTTTTGTACACTAAAAATGCCTATAAACTCTTATGTTTTATCTGATATGTTAGTTAAGTTGATTCAATATGTTGTATATTACCAATATTGTATGATCAATGTATTTGAAATATTATATGCTGATTTTATAGCTTTTTGCATAGTTTTATGTTCTTTTTGCTATGATTTGCTACAATGGGATATGCTTAGAATAATAGGAGCATTTCACTAATCATATTTTGATTTGTCTCAAGCATTTACTTCACCTAAATCTGGCAACAGTGCAAGCAAACTGTTGTGCAGCAAAAACTGGTCTTTCCCATGTAAATTCCAGCCAGCTGTCCATAAATAGCAAGGCATGGAATTCACATGAGTAAAGGGATGAAGATCATTAGAATTTGATCTTAGGAGATAACCCACCTGAGAGATGCAGAATAAATCACTAGAAAAGCATACATTTGTTCATTCCGAAGTATCTTCGAAATGAACAGATATCTTCGAAATGAAGGAACATAGTATCTTCGAAATGAGTAGATCTTCGGAATGAAGAATGTAGCATCTTCAAAATGAGCGGATCTTCAGAATGAAGCATGCAGTATCTTTGAAATGAGTTATCTTCGGAATGAGAATGTAGTATCTTCAGAATGAGCGATCTTCGAAATGAGAACTGCATTGTCTTCGAAATGAAGCCACTTATCTTCGAAATGAAGAACAGAATGTGTTTTTGACCTGTTGACCGATTTTTGAAGCCAAAAAAAGGGAAATAAAGGTTGGAAAAAGTAAAGAGAAATATCTTCCATCTGTCTTTGCCGTCATTGCCAACCAAAGCCATCATTAAGGGAAAGATCAAGTTTTAGTCCTCTTCTAGGATAAAACTAGAATTTGTTGCAGCATTGTAGGATTAGATCTTTTGAGATATTCTTTGTTTGTAATCAGATCATAGGATAGCTATAAATATTTCTACCATTCAGGTTGAGCCTAGTAAGTAGAAAAGGAGGTAGAAAATAGAGTAAAGAAGCTAGCAAAAAATACAAAGTATAACTAGAAATTGACTGTTACAGTCCTGTAACAGTTTTTCAATAGAATTCTTGTAATCATGTATTTTGATCAATAAAGTGCACCAGTTCTATTTCAAAATGCTTGTAAATGAGTGTGATTAAGATTTATAAAAAGAGAGAGACTTACACCTTCTTCTGGACAAAGAGGCTGGCCACTTCCAGACCTAGGAGGAGGACTAACAAAGTAGGTTTTTATTCTGATTTTGCTGCAGCAGAATGAGTTGTAGAACTTGTTATTTCAATTGCTTGTAAATAGTTGACAATATTTGCAGTATTAGTTTATTTATGCTTAGATTAATCTTGTGCTTAAATTTTTAGTTGCAATCTTACTTTCAGCAAAGCTTCCAATTTATTTTTAGACTGTTATTTCTAGAATTTACTGTTTTTCAACAATTTCCTGCATTTTATGTTTTGCTGTCAAAATTTGAACAGAAGATTGACAACCTTCTGTTACAGAATTTTGATAGTTTTTATTTCCACATTAGATCTAGACTTTTATTACTGCAAAAGTAATTAGATTTCATTTCTGCAATTAGGATCAGACTTTCAATTCTACAACTGTTAATTCTGCAATATAATTAGGTCTCATTCTGCAATTGTAATTAGGACTTCATTTCTATAGTTAATGATTAGTTTTCAATTTTGCAACTTATATTAAGATTAAATTCATGCAATTTAGAGTTAGGAATGTTCCAAAACCCCCCACACAACCAGTTCCACCAATAAGACCTGTTGCTCTAGATTGACCTAAGTTATAGTTGTTTTACTTCTTCTCCCGTAGATAGCCTTGTACACTGCCCTGGATTGACAGATTCATTGAGAATTAATGATGGTATAACGACTACGCATCAATACTTCATAAAATAGTAGCATAATCTCATTGTCACTGGCATAACCAAATACCCTTAGATTTGTGGGCTTACCATACAAGCATACATACTCCCACTAGGGTAATCCACTTCTCACTGGTCTATGACAACGAAGCCATCATGCCTCTTGAACTCAAGATATCTTCCTTAAGGGTATCTTTGAAGTAATTTATTTATGATGACACCGCTCATCAAGCCTACCTTAATCAGTTAACACTCCTCCATGAGCGTCATAGCCATACCATAGAACACACACATATCTACCAAGCTATGCCTACAACATTATGGTACATCAATTTAAATTCCAAATTGGTGATCTAGTTCTCAAAGAGAACCAACAAATCACAAGTCAACATTGTCAACAATGAGACAAGTTTACCCTAAACTAGTTGGGCCCCTTCATCATCACACACAAGTTTAGTTCATGTGCCTACTGCTTGGCTAACCTCAAGGATCTCGTTGAACCCAAACTAATAAATATCCTTCACCTTCATGCATTCAATACCTATTCCACATAGGCATTCATGGTCACAAATAATACACATTGCTATTCACAAACACATTGCCCACTATGTACATCATGATACATGCATACTTTTTATTTTATAGTTGCATTATACATGTACTTTTTATTTTTATACCATTTACATGTTGTTGGTATATGTTTTTTTTTTTAGGATTCACATCACCTACCACTATGCCATTAGTAGGGATACGTGACCCTACACACTTGCTACTAGTATCACAACATCCCACCATGTAGGACCATTCAACATCACCCCCAGTACCGATCACACCAGTTGATCTAGCCAGACCACCCACTACTCTTCTGACCAAACAATATTCACCTTCCTACTATTATGACCATCACAATCCACCTTGATGCCTCTCACATCACCATAGAGGATCATCCTACTCACCTCATTCAGGAGACAATTAGGTCTCCCTATCCTTATTTGATGAAAAGAAGGATAGTTCCCATATTCACACCCAGGGGTCTCCTCCACCTCCACCTGAGTATGTGAGGAACCCCTACTCAATGTCCTCTTACCCTCATCATCTTGTAAGAATATACCACCCTCCCAATAAAGGATACACACCTCATCTTATATGTCCCTCATGCCTACCTCCCCCACTTTCGAGTGGGATATCTCCATACACTTAAGTCATTCAATCATATGCTTCCCAAGCCACTTCTATGCATATACTTTCATCCCACACATACCGCTATCCATAGCTGGTTCCCATACCAACCATCCTCCATATGCCACCCTCACCACTTTGTGGTCTACCATTCTAGCCAACCTCACACTCTATAAATGTATTCCACTCACCCCTAGTTTCACCTCATGCAATTTCCTCTTCTCATGCATACCACACTACTCCCTATACATTTGAGTCTCGCTCTCCACCTTTTCCAATATTGTCACCACTACATCCTGATATCCAACATATCTTAGCTTACCTTGATGCCCTCGAGTTACATTTGAGCCATTGTCATTGCCTCACATCTACTCGTCAATCCACCATACCCTATACATCTTCACCTCCACCCAGGTCTATTCCTCATCCTAGGGTTTGTCCCATGTTCGAATCTTGATCTACTTATCCACCCTTCAACCTCACTCCATCCACTTCCTGCACACCTCCTATGGATCCCTACATCTACCCTACGCCTATCCTATTCATACTGCTATCTAAAATGTTTCACCATATTCTTCACCTAGGCCTCCTGGTATTACCTAAAATTGGGGCTATTGACCCATCGTATCCCAAACCATTGATGAGCATAAAAAATGCTCATATTTTGTATACATTTTCTTGATTATTATGCGGATGTATAATAAGGATTGCATATGTTTATGAATGATTATATAATTATTTGATGAAATTATGCGTGTTATCTAATTTGTGTGTTTTCAATGTGTTTTTGTGGAATTGTAGTTGATTTAGTCAGATTTGGATCAGTAGAGGTCTTTTCATGGACCTAAAACTTTGTTTCTTTTAGAATCAATGTAGATAAGGTAGGCACTTTCCTCTTCTATGAAGGCACCAAGTGTAAGTAGACACCTTCCTCTTCTAGGAAGGTGCCAAGGAAAGACAAGAACCTTCCTCTCCCAATAAGGTGCCAATAGAAGGCTAGCACCTTCCTATTCCAGGAAGGCACCAAAGGAAAATAAGCACCTTCCTCTCATAAGGAAGGTGCCACTAGAAGGCAAGTGCCTTCCTCTCATAAGGAAGGTGCCGACAAGAAGGTGCCACTAGAAGGCAAGCACCTTCCTCTCATAGGAAGAAACCAACAGAAGATAAGTGCCTTACTCTTCTAGGAAGGCGCAAATGGTAGTCAGGCACCTTCCACATAGAGAAGGCACCCAAAACACTTAGGCACATTCCTCATAGGGAAGGCACCCCTGTTCTTCACTCGTTGACTAGACAAGCACGACATGGACAATAGAGACTGGTGCAGTTCCAACTCTACATCATATAGAGTTAAATTGGGGATCACATCGATGTATGAGAATGTCCTACCAATTCTAGGCAAAGCACAAACCAATCAGTGAACATGCCACCATTAGAAATGAATTCCAGTTTTAGCAGACGTCGATCACATTTACCAGACTGTATTAGTTTAGTCTGGAATGAATCGACTGTTATAACTTCTTTATAACAGAATATCTGTGGGTGTGCTATATAAACACACACAGACCTCTCTGAGGATATATAGAATATTTTGATAGTAAATGTAGATAGATATACAGAAGAAGTATTGTAATACTTTAATAATTATAATATAGTTCTAAGTGTTTCTAAGTGCGTGTTCAGCTGGGAGGAAGCTGCTGGAGCCTGGGCCCACTCCAAGCTAGTATTTATTCACCTATTTTTTTTGTATTTTCTAGATTAGTTTACCTCTTTTATAAGATTGTTTATCGCATTGTTATTTATCATATTGCAATAGGTTTATTTCTAGGAATGCGTGAATATTTCATTTCTATAGATTTAATTGTTTTTACATAAATTATTGAGGAATGTATGAATGATTAACGACCATTGAAACACCCCCCAATAGTAGAACTAGCAGACTCATCTCAAGTGGTATTGTAACCAATCTTGTTCAAGACCCTTTGCAAGTCTACAAAGCTCCCTGGGTTGATAAATTAAATGCACGGGCATGTGAAAAAATTAGGAAAGAAGTTAACCTTCTTTGGCCTATAACATTTTGGCACTGTTGCTGGGGAAGCATCTCAACTAGATTATTTACAATACCTAGGAACCTTCCATCTAACCTTGTATGAGTTCTTTGAGAATAAGATGACCTGAAGATCGGTTTATAAAAACCAATCCACCAGAACCTGATTCATTCGAACACTCTAAATTTGAATTAGACTCACCCAACCCACCACAAACAATCCATTGGAGTGAGGATCTACACTTTGTGCAAAGTGCCTCCTTATCCCATCAACTTGGGGAAGAACGAATCATCATAAATCCCCTGTTTAATAGGACACTCTTAGAGGAAGCCCTATTGTGGAAAACTATAGAAGATCAGACGATAACACCAGACAACCTTAGAGCCTTGACTCAGAAAGTCTTAAACGATCGTAAAGCCATAAATACTGCATTAGAGACCGCATTTCCTAAAAAAATGGTTGACAACGAAGAATTCTCATCTGGATTTAGTTTCCTGATTGATGAAGGAGTAAGAGATACCAAAATGAAAAACATATCTCCTGCTCACCTTTCGAACTTAAGAGGATACCCAACTGAGGACCCTAACCTATTTTTATTTAAGTTTGATGTATTATGCAGGTCTGTGGACTACAAATCTGATACATAGAAGCTGAAACTCTTTTCTTCCACATTGGATGATGTAGCTCTACGATGGTTCATCGATCTGGGAGACAAAAACATTGCCACTTGGGATAAAATGAAGAAGCTATTTTTAGAGCAATACCAATATTTTGAGAGAGCAAGAGACTCCAGAGAAGAGGTCCTGAGCATGACGTAGAAATAAGATGAGTCTCTCAAGGAATACTGGGAGAGATTCAACTTCAATATTCAATGATCTCCTCACATGAAACTATCTGACAAGTCCCTAAAAATTTATTTTTTGAGAGGACTTACCAATGAATCACTGGAGGCTCTTAACATTATTTCTATAGGTGATGTCTACCAGCACGCTATGGAAGACATCTAACAACTATGCCAAAACTACTCAAGAAGGAGAGGCAAGACCACTTCTAGAACCATGAAAGTGACTGCTTCAATCATGAAGACAAAAATAGGTAACATGCTGGAAGATTTAAATAGTGAAATGCTCTCATCTCTAGCATTGCAGATGGATACGCTACTGTTAGAGAAAAGGAAGTAAGAAAATGAAGCAACATTGGCTTATTTCTATCCAAAATGTAGAGGGAAGCATGCAAAGAATGCATGCCCAAAGAACAAAGTCAAAGTATGTGCATTTTGCAGGTTGAACCATAAAAATTTATTATGCCCGAAACTGCCCAGTAATCAGGAGGATGCTGAAAGCACGGATGCCTATTTCATACACAATAGAAAGAGTTGGCCACAACCCCTTGTGGGGAATATGCCAACTGGAATGTCATCATATGGGGGAGGACCATACATGCCCCAAGGCCCACCTCAACCACCTAACATGGGGTGGTGGGGGTCATCACCCTGGTACAATGCACACATAATGCTATTCCCAAACCAGCAGCTATGGATGCCATATCCATATCCTGGGCAGTAGTGGAGAGGCCACACTACATGGAATCAAGCTCCATAGAATGTAACACCAGCTCACCCCCAACATAATTTATCGGCATTACCAGAAGTGATACCTGCACAACTACTCACACAACTAACAATAAATCTTAATAACAGGGTGAACCAGCCAGCATACAATGTGGAGGGTGAGATGTATTCGATGTACCATATTCAGCTTAGGTCTGGTAGACAACTAGGAGTAGGAATGCCTCTACTAGTAGAAGAGGAGGAAGAGGTAGGAGAAACACCTCTTGTAGAAGAGGTGATAGAAGAAATGCCTGAGAGAGCAAAGGCTTCATTTCCCAACCGACTGCAAGAACAGAGGAAAGTAATGGAGTTGGAGTTCGATATCTTGTCTAGCTTGAAGAACCTCACCATGACAATTCCATTATTTCAAGTCATCTAAGATGTTTTGATATATACCAAGGTGATAATGGAGATGTGTCTAAGGAAGCCAGGATGAAGATCAATGCAGACTATCAATGTCATGGGTAAACTAGCAGATTTGATGATGGGTAAAATGTGCCATCCTAAGTATGTAGACCCAGGCAACCCAGTGCTGACTATAAAAATTGAGGGACATTCCCTATCTAATACATTGGTTAATATTGGAGCAACCATCAATGTAATGCCTCAGGAGACCATGTAGAGGCTACAACTCACGAACCTGAAACCCACTACGATAGTGCTATAGTTAGCCGATCAATCGATCGTGGCACCGAAAGGAATGTTAGAAGACATAATAGTGATAGTCAACACATGGGAATACCCAGCCAAATTTTTAGTCTTGCAATCTAAAACAAGGCTGGGCAGTTACTCGCTCATCTTGGGAAGGCCATGGCTAGCAACAGCTGATGCTTACATCAGCTATTGAGATGGGTTGATGACCATCTTCGATAGATGAAATATTAAAAGGTTGACTATTTCACCCATAGCGTAGTCCATAGACTCATTAGGATAACCCATGTTGATCGAGCATGAAAATCCTAAGCTATTCATTATCTAGCCAGTGATGATGTTGAATGAGTTGACATAAGAAGACAAATATGGTGCTATTGTGGAGTTCCTCCATGGGGAGTCCTCTATCTCCACACCTATATCATCATTGGCTGGTGCCCAAGATCACCACGTTCAGCAGATACATGTCATGCTAGGAAGAATGTTGAATGTCAACAGTGGTTTGACTCCCACACAATTGATGAAAGTAGAAGAGATCCTAGTTAGACACCAATAGGCATTTGCATGGTATTACTTATATTTGAAGGGTATCAGCCCAGAGATCTGTACCCATCGTATATACCTAGATGATCAAGCAACTCCAAGTAGGCAACCATAGAGAAGAATGAATTCAACAATGAAAGACATTGTCAAGGAAGAATTACAAAAACTCTTGACTATGGGATTCATCTATCCAATTTTTGATAGCGAGTGGGTATCACCATTAGTAGTAGTCCCTAAAAAGAATGGGAAATGGCAAATCTGTGTGGACTACAGAGTGTTAAACAAAGCGACCAAGAAGGACCACTTCCCAAAGCACCTGCAACATTTCAAAGGGTGGTGCTTAGCATATTTTTAGACATGATGGGAGACATTGTTGAAGTATACATGGATGACTTCACTGTCTATGAAGAAACCTTTGATGAAGCAATGACGAACTTGGAAAGAGTGCTCGAAAGAAGCAAGGAAAACAATTTTCCCCTGAGCAACGAGAAATGCTTTATGATGATGCAAGAAGGCATCGTACTGGGACACCACCTCTCCATAGAAGGAATAAATGTTGATAAAAGAAAAATTGAGGTCATCAGAGACCTACCCAACCCTAGAATGCAGAGAGAGGTGAGGTGTTTTCTTGGATCAATCGGGTACTATAGGTGATTTATCGCTGAATTCAGAAAAATTGTAAAACCATTGCACACTCTATTATCTAAGGATGTGGAGTTCAATTGGATGGAAGACTATGAAGAAGCATTTCAGTTTCTTAAAGAGAAACTGATATCTGCACCGATTTTAAGAGGACCAAATTGGGCCATACCATTCCATATCTACTGTAATGCATCCAAAAATGCGATTGGAGCAGTCCTCGGATAGAAGGATTGCAAAGAATTTTATGCCATCTACTATATCAACAAAAACTTGGTAGGAGCTGAGCTTAACTACACGATGACAAAGAATGAGTTCCTTGTAGTTGTGCATGCCATAAACAAATTCTTCCATTATATCATTGGGTGTAAGGTATTTGTCCACATGGACCACGTGGCCGTTAGATACTTAATGAGCAAGTTGGCCACTGGCAAAAGAATTATTAGGTGGCTCTTGTTACTGCAAGAATTTGACATCACAATAGTTGACAAACCAGGCAAATACAATGTCGTAGTAGATTTTCTATCTAGATTGATACCGGTAGACCATACAATAGTGGAAGACTTGTTTTTAGATGAACATTTATTCACCATTAGTGAGAAAATATCATGGTACGTAGATATAGCCAATTACTTAGCCACTGAAAGAACCTCACCTACTCTCTCTTTTTAAGAAAAGTAGGCAATCATAGATAAAATCACATCATTCCTATGGATTGATGGCCTCCTATTCAAAATAGGATGTGACAGATTATAAGGAGATGCATAGCAGAACAGGAGTTCTCAAAAGTACTCAAAGCGTGTCACGATGAACCATGCGAAGGACACTTTGTAGGGAAACGAACTACCTACAAAATCCTATAGGCTGGGTACTTTTGGCCCACTCTTTTCAAATATATGGCTGTGTATGCAAGCAAGTGCAATGAATGCCAAAGAATGGGTAGACAAACCCATCGAGATGAAATGTCCCTCCAACCTTAGGTACACCTAGAACCCTTTGATAAGTGGGGCATGGACTTTGTGGGACAAATTAATCCACATTCAATAGGGAGGAGTTTTATTTTGGTCTGTACAGATTACGTCACCTTCAAATGGGTTGAAGTTCAAGAGTTGAGATATTCAAAAGAAATAACAGTCGTCTTATTTGCCCACATTTTTATATGATTTGGGGTCCCTAGAGAGATAATAATAGACTAAGGGCCTCAATTTACCTCCAATTTGATCAAGGAGTTGATGGAGAAATACAGAGTTTGGCACAATAAAACTACACCCTACCATCCGTAGGCAAATGGGCAAGTGGAAGTGACGAATAGAGAAATAGAGAACATCTTGATGAAGACCATGCAACAACATAAAAAATATTGGGCTACATGATTGCCGAAGGTAGTCTGGGCATATAATACCACATGGAAATCCACCATAGGCTTCACACCCTTCCAACTGGTCTATGGGAAGAGTGCAATGATGCCCATTGAATTTGAAATCAAGACATTGAGGACGGCTTCAGAATTGAACTTGAGCTTGGATGACGCTCAAAAACAAAGGATTCAACAGCTAGATTAGCTGGACAAAATCTGAATGGATGCTTTTTAGAGAATGAAAATCATACAAAAGCAAAGAAAGTGGTGGCATGATCACCACATTAAACTAAAGTAGTTCCAAGAAGGAGAATGGGTGTTGTTGTATAATTCTCGATTCCAGGAAAGAAAAGGTAAATTAATGCAAATATGGATGGGACGTATGAGGTGGTAGAGCTCATCAAGAATGGGGAAGTACACGTTAGAACAATTGATGGTAGCAACACTGTGTTAACGGTCAATTGCCACCGACTGTGCCCCTATAACACATACAAAACCTTAAGGTGGAATCTAGAATAGACGTGGGGGAGACCCCATATTGTTAGATCTGGATCAAAATCTTAATAGGTGAAACAATGGGCATGGAGGTGCTCACAAAAATAAGTTAATTTGGTTTTTTTTCTTACGATGTGTTTTACAGGGACGAGGCCCGCATGCAACATGCATACATCCTAATCTAGGGCCTAAAATGCATGGAATGCATCTAACTACCTTTATTTTTATTTATTTTTATTTGCTTTTTGTAGGTGGACCTGACAGCACGATGAATAGTTATTTGGTAAACCGGGCCTGATTCAACTTAGCATTCTGACACCAACACTCGTAGGTAGAAGCTGAGGCAGTGTGAAGTGAGACTGAGATGACTTACTCACCCTTTACTAGTCAATCGCAACATGATTACTAAGAATAAAGAACCTTCCACATAGAGAAGGCACAGAAGAAGGCACCTTCCTTATAAATAAGGTGCCCAGCCTAAAGAAGACACCTTCCTTATAAATAAGGCACCCAACCAGAAGAAGGTGCCTTCCATATGAAGAAGGTGCCCCACCAGAAGAAGGTGCCTTCCTTATAAAGAATGTGCCTAGCCAGAAGAAGGTGCCTTCCTTATAAATAAGGTGCCCAGCCAGAAGAAGGCACCTTTCGTATGAAGAAGGTGCCCCACTAGAATAAGGCACCTTCCTTATAAAGAAGGCACCCAGCCAAAAGAAGGCACCTTCCATATGAAGAAGGTGCCCCACCAGAATAAGGCACCTTCCTTATGAAGAAGACACCCCACCATAATAAGGCGCCTTATAAAGAAGGCACCCAGCCAGAATAAGGTGCCTTCCATATGAAGAAGGCACCCCGCCAGAAGAAGGAGCCTTACTTATGAAGAATGCACCCCGCTAGAAGAAGGCACCTTCCTTATAAAGAAGGCATAAAAACAAAAAAAAGGAGAAAAAAATAGATGCCTTCCACATCGGGAAGGCGCCACACAAAAAAAAAAGAGCTCGAGGCACCTTCCACATTAGGAAGGTGCATACAGACTGAGGTGCCTTCCACCCCAGGAAGGCATAGGTATTCAACAGTGCCTTCCACATTAGGAAGGCACACCCATTCAGAAGCACCTTCCATAGTAGGAAGGTGCCATCATCAAAAGGGTGCCTTCCACCATCGAAAGGCACATCCAATCAAAGATGCCTTCCACCACCGGAAGGTGCATCCATTCAAAGAGCACTAACAACATCGATAAGGCACCATATAAGTGCCTTCCACATCGAGAAGGCACCACATAAGCACCTTCCACATTAGGAAGGTACCAAAGATCGCCTTCCATGTACAGCCAATACTTAAGTCTCACAGATGCCTGGATCTGAATGAAATCACCACACGAACAAGTGGCATCAGATTACCATACCCCTCCCCCATGTCACAAATTAGTGAATCAATGCTCTTCATGAATGAAACACCAAATAAGGTATGCGCATACTAAATCAAATATTTATATAATTATTCATAAATTATGCAGTACCAAAAAAAATATTGTCGTCATAAAAATCATATACCCCCATGGCCGGAACCATGTGCCAATGATATGGCTCAAAATGCACACCCTAGAATTAAATGTTAGGGTTAGGCACCTTCCCTATAAGAAGTCACCTTCCTAAAGAAGTAAGGATAGAAAAAAAGAAGCGTAGTAGTAAGGGAAGGCACCATGGGAGGAAGGTCAAAGAATCATGTGGTGAAAAAGAATGAGTTGGATGATACAGATGGAATCAGGGGGATGTTAAAAACACAGTTCAAGGTCGAGGGATGGTTTGAATACTGTACCCTAGTCATTCAGGGCTAGAATATAGAGGTATCCAATGAATTCGCTGCCTCCTTGAGGGGTGACGTAGCTCAGGTGCAAGGGGTAGAAATTTTGGTCACCCCCGAATACATCTCGCAGGTGACTGGATTGCCCCTCATAGGTGAATGCATATACAAAGGCATACTGCTGAAGCCGTACACCAAAGTGCTACTGCCAAGAGAAAATATATAGATAGATAAGGAAGGGCTACCCAAAAGTAGCCTTCCCATGAATCTATGGAAGATATTCGAGCAGGTTGCTCGATTCTTTACATCCATCAGGAAGTATACCCATTTGCACACTAACCATGTGCAGTTTTTGAATCACCTGGTGCATGGAAGGAAGTTGAACGTGCCATTATACCTGGAAAATGCAGTGAAGGAATAACTGGCCAGGTACCAGAAGGGAGCATCGTCTACCTTGGCCCACCATGGGCTGATATCAGTATTGGTCCACCATGCAGAAGCGTAGAGGCAAAACCCCGATGCAGAGGGATATGGCAGCCAAGAAATGCAACAAGATGTTGTTGCTAAAATAGTGCAAGAAGAGGGAAGCCCTACAGAGGAGATGGCAAGTATCAGGAAATTGGCATTGCTCAATTTCACAAAAGAAAGAGGGCATTCACCAGTGCCCAAATGCACAGAGGAAAGAGGGTATTCCCCATTGCTCGAGTATGAATAGGAACGAGCATCACTTATTAGCAATGAGGCCAAGTTCTAGCCGCCAGAACTAGTCCATAGGAAGAAACACGTATGGTGACTCCTCCTCTTGATAGAAGAAGAAGAGAACGACCCAAAAGTCGACGTGGTAGCCCAAACCCTCTAGGAATTGACAAACTAGAGCCCACAAGATGCAGGGACTTCCAACAGCAATAATCAGGTCAACGTAGCATTGGAGGAAGCGTTGTAGTGGCAGACCAATTGCTGGATGGCCTCGCAAATTTTGGAGGATTACAAAAATGAGCATCGAGGGGAATTGGAAGAATGAGAAAAATGAATCACCCAGCTTGAGCAGCTAGTCTAGTAGTTACGGGAGGAGAACCAACAACTCCAGGATAGGGGAACAAAAATAAGGGATGCATCGACCCAAACTAACTAGGCAAGAGAGGTCCCAATGAATTCTCACACATCTATAGAACAAGTATTCTCTTCGAGAGAATTTCGATCGGATGCTCGAAAGAGCAGCCCAGAGGTAGGGGAGAATTCCTCTATTTTTTAGAGTGAAGGGGAAAGAAGTCCCACAACACCCCCTATCATCGACCTGAGTGATACAGAGCAGGACGAGGACCAACAACAATAGACAGGACCAAGGGATAAGGAAGAACTCCCCAGACCTAAGTAAGAAAGAGAAGAACTTGAGGGGTAGACACAGGACAGACAAGGGGGCAAAGAAGCACCCCTAGAGATGGTAGCATAGGTCCCCCAGAGTGAAGATAACGCTCCAGGGACCACAAAGCAGGCCCCTTGGAGTGAGAAGATGTTTGCCAGGGAGAAAGGGAAAACCCCTATTCAAGTCGTCGTATTTTCTGTAGAGTCCAAAGGAAAAGGGCCCAGGACGGCTTGAAAGAAGGCCAAGGTGACCTTCACCGATAAAGAAGAAGATGAGTGGGATATGCAGTTGTTTGCAGAGAGGCAAAAATAGTTTGAACAACTGCTCAAAGAGATGACAGTAGCTAAGGAGACTAGGAAGGCAACCTCGAGGATGCAGGGGGACTCTAGTATCTACATCAATCCGATAGAGGATAGCCAGTTCTAGGAGATTTATGGTTCATCTCGAGGATGAAACTCCAAGATAAGAAGGTATTTTGAATTATAGGGGGTATATAACCCCGAATTGGAAATCGCTGCCATTTCAAAGGAGAACATAGGGCTTACTCCTAAAGCAGCCTGATTGTACAAAGCCCAAGTAGTTCATCTCAAGAGGGATAATTTAGATATCCCTCTTGCAGCGATCAGACCTTCGGATGTTGACCTATGGCAAGCTACAAAAGCTACATTTTAGGCAGCAAAGACGATGATGGCTAGATCATCTCTGATAGTGGCCAAGATGAGGAAAGCAAAGTTGACAGCAGCACCCGTAGCACCATGTTGAAAAAGAGGAGCCACACCTCCAGATGTCAATGTGCAGAAGAGGCAGACACGGGCCATAGGTATAGCCAGATCCACCAAGAAATGACAACGATGAGGGGTCAATAGGGCTACCTGTAGTTTTTATGCCATGAGGGCGTGGCATATGTTAGGCATGGGGGGATGATGAGCATAAAAAATGCTCATATTTTGTATACATTTTCTTGATTATTATGGGGCTGTATAATAAGGATTGCATATGTTTATGAATGATTATATAATTATTTGATTAAATTATGCGTGTTATCTAATTCGTGTGTTTTCAGTGTGTTTTTGTGGAATTGTAGTTGATTTAGTTAGATTTGGATCAGTCGAGGTCTTTTCATGGACCTGGCACTTTGTTTCTTTTAGAATCAACGCAGAGAAGGTAGGTGCCTTCCTCTTCCAGGAAGGCACCAAGTGTAAGTAGGTGCCTTCCTCTTCTAGGAAGGTGCCAAGGAAATACAAGCACCTTCCTCTCCCAAGAAGGCGCCAATAGAAGGCTAGCACCTTCCTCTTCTAGGAAGGTGCCAAAGGAAAATAAGTGCCTTCCTCTCATAAGGAAGGCATTGATAGGAAGGCACCACTAGAAGGCAAGTGCCTTCCTCTCATAAGGAAGTTGTCGACAAGAAGGTGCCACTTGAAGGCAAGCACCTTCCTCTCATAGGAAGGCGCCAACAGAAGATAAGCGCCTTCCTCTTCCAGGAAGGTGCCAATTGCAATAAGGTGCCTTTCGCATAGAGAAGGCACTCGACATACTTAGGCACCTTCCTCATATGGAAGGCACCCCTGTTCTTCACTCATTGACTAGACAAGCACGATGTGGACAACAAATACTGGTGTAGTTCCAACTCTACATCATGTAGAGTTAAATTAGGGATTGCACCGACATATGAGAATGTCCTACCAATTTTAGGTGAAGCACAAACCAATCAGTTAACACACCACCATTAGAATTGAATGCTAGTTTTAGCAAACTTCAATCACATTTAGTAGACTATCTTAGTTTAGTCTGGAATGAATCGACTGTTATAACTTCTTTGTAACAGAATATTTGCGGGTGTGCTATATAAACACATGCAGACCTCTCTAAGGATATATAGAATATTTTGATAGTAAATGTAGAGAGATATATAGAAGAAGCATTGTAATACTTTGATAATTATAATACATTTCTAAGAGTTTCTAAGTGTGTGCTCAGCTGGGAGGAAGCTTCTGGAGACTGGGCCCACTCCAAGCCAGTATTTCTTCCCCTATTTTTTTGTTTTTTCTATATTAGTTTACCGCTTTTGTAATATTTTTTATCGAATTGTTATTTCTCGTATTGCAATAGGTTTATTTCCAGGAATGCATGAATATTTCATTTCTATAGATTTAATTGTTTTTACATAAATTATTGAGGAGTGTATGAATGATTGACGACCATTGAAACACCCCCCAATAGTAGAACTAGCAGACTCATATCAAGTGGTATTGTAAGCAATCTTGTTCAAGAACCTTCGCAAGTTTACGAAGCTCCCTGGGTTGATAAATTAAATGCACGGGCATGTGAAAAAAGTAGGAAATAAGTTAACCTTGTTTGGCCTACAACAACCATGAAATTACCATGAATACTAGTTATGTATATACCATCGACAACTAGGGTATGAAATTGATGTATGTTGTATATTTGAAACCCTAGTAGATATCATGTTGATCGATGATCATGTACCCTCATCCAATCATTCCTGTTCATCCACCCAACTTCGATGTCCCCCATGTCATATTGTCCCTCAAACTTTGCCATCATGTGAATCCTTGAAAATGCCATCCCGCTACATTCACCATATGTCCAACTACACAAACCATCAAATCCCAAGTAGCATCGTCACTTCACCTCCTCACTCACAACCTAACCCACATCACTTCACCTATCAATATTTTCTCTTCCTATTTCTCCTTACCTATTCTTATACTTCTTATTCCTACTTCCTCATGTATTTGTATGGTCATGCTTCGAGCAACTACACACCTACGTTGATCTATTATCTTCCTTATATATTCATTAGTCTTTGGTAATCCTCTTATCTTACTGGTTACCAATGCCTATTTCTTCTTATTTCTTCCATTTGTAAATCCCTTCTTCTCATCCTACCTCTTTTTGGCATCATCGTATGCATTCCCACAGGACACAACTTAATTTCCTATTACACACACCCCACACACTAGGGCAACCATTACCACATCATCACACTTTTGTCATAATGATACACCATACTCATCTATAGATAAATTTTCCAAACTTCTCCTTCTACACTTCATGAAATTTCTCTTGTAGATATTGCATTCCCACACTTGCATCATTTACAATACACCCATTGCATATATCCATATGTTTTTCATTATAATTTCTTTTCCAATTTGTATATTCTTCCCCAAAATGCACCTTCAACAGGAGACATGCACTTGTTAACATCACCACCTGGATGTCCATCCCATTTCTTCAGGAATAGGGTATACATAAGTGTCATGTTAAGCTTTTACCACTCACTAGTTCATTCAATCAAATGTCACCTCTAGCTGATAGGTTTTAAAAACTCCTTATATTTTGTTAGGCTGGTTCAAATTCTCTTATGGACCATTCACACAGGTTACACATTAAACAATTTTTTATTCTAGGGAAGATAACACCTTGCGTAGATATCACCATATAGTGAATGATTTTCCCTACTCATCCTATCACTTGCATGGTCAACATATGACCTAGGGATAAAAAAAGGGATAAGCATAAGTAAAACTAAGACAACCAAATAGAAAACAAAATACTATGCCTATACAAAAAAAAAGAGCACCACAAAACATACAAGAAAAATAAACGAGGGGTAAAAAAAAAAAGGAAATACCTCTAGATATCACTAGTATTATGCTTCATTACCTTTGGCCCTTAGGTTCAACATAACATCATGGGATGATTTCCATTGCTAGCAATAGGCTCCAAGAGCCTGCCTACAAGTGGAATAGTATTACAAGTGGTGACATATTTGTCATATTAACAACCTTATTTTATATAGATCACTAATTCGCTTATGGATGAGCTAGCTAGTTTGGCCATGTCTACAATAGGTTAATCCTACCTCCTCCAAAATGGATAAATGAACCTCACTCATTTACACACATAGGTCCATGATAGAATCTGAACCAGTTGGATTAGCTATGATTTGCCACAAAAACTTGTACGGTTTTGGGTCTGAGATTTGATTATCAAAACTACATTGGTCAAAGCCATTACATATACCTTATACCATCCTACATCCCTAATATTATGGAATGGATCACATTAACAGAGGTATGTACAATTATACAAGTACTTCCTTTGCGTATTTCAGTTCTCCCATACATGCATCTATGCATATATGTTATGTAGTGTCATCACACATCACATATACGCATTTATCCTACATGCATTCTCTCACATTGCATTAAAACATCTATGTTACATGCATTTACTAAAAAAAAGTGCATCACATCGCATCACATTGTATTACATTTAAACATACAATCCTTCGCATCATTCTATAGTATATCTACACTACAGTTTGATTATACATCTACACCCTACCACATATGTATATCCATACATTATACATTCACTCACACATTACATTATGCTATCTATGCAAACACAATTCAAACACATGAAAATCAACATCAAACAACACATGTATATGTAATAGCTAAAACAAAAAGGTATATATATGTCATCCATCAAAAATACCCGTAGGCTACAACCTGGGACCATACCCATCATAAAAAATCTAAAACTTCTCGTAGGCTACAATGGTAATCAAACTAACTACCACCAGGAGCCTCTCTGCTCCCCTCATGGCTCACCCTCCTTGGCACTATCCCATGTGCCACTGTAGCCCTTCTAGACTCTACCCACTCTCTTGCTCTCTAAGCCCCTATAGGAGATAACATTGCTTCCAAACTCATAGCCACATCTCTACCCACTACCATATCCTACATCTTAGATCTCAAGCATCTTTGACCAATTGAAGATGCACTCTGATGACTCTACTGAGAGGTAACCTATACACATGTTTGTGTCCCTGAATGTGACACCACCTGATCATAATTAGGAAGCAGGATCCCATTAATCCCCAAAGAGTACTCACAATCCACCTGTATTGCTACCTCCATAGCCAGAATCCCTCTCCCAAACTCAATACCCTAATATAGCTACTATAACTCTACTCTTTGAGCAACCACATTTGTCAGAGCTTCCAATACCACCTGGAATCCCTCAACTCCTGCTCATCCCTGTTGCTACCTCATCATCTTAGCTCACAACTCCTTAATATCTACATCTCAAGCAGCCAATGTAGATCGATCCCTCTTTGTATTTGCTTCTATTTGGGCACACATATCCTCAAAGACATTCCAATAAATATTACTAGCAGTATCTAGAGATATCAACCTCGCCTCCAAATTTATTATCTCTACCCACCTATGACTCTCGCTCTCATGGAGATCTCCCTCTAACTATCGTACTCGAGCACATAATAATAATATATCCTCCTTGGTCTCCTACCTCTCTTGTTGCTCAATGGGAATCTCTTCTAACCCATTAGAGAAACCCATATCTATGGTGTCATCAAAATAATCCATAGCCATACCTCTGACTAACTCCTCCATAATCACTCTCTCCTCCATGGCTACTCTTCCCTCTGTAGGCTGCGCTCCACCACTCGCAGGAACCTCCTCCACCGTCCTACAAATAAACTCAAGGCATCTCCTAGTCATCACCTCAATCATTGTAGAGGCACATCCATCTCACTGCTAGGTATATCTTGTGACCTCGCCTGAGTGCCTCTCGTTGCCCTACCCCTACTGTAGGTACCCGACCACCAAGTGGTACCCATTAGTTAACCATACCAACACCCGACTCCCAACCCTACATTATCCATCATGCATTAAAATTTGGTGTTGTCCCAACATCACTCACATCTAGTATCACCATCATTGGGTCCCTCTCACCAATCCATGGCAAAAATATAGGTGGTTTCCCCTTGTCACCTCGTCACCTATAGTATACAACAAGAGCCTTTGGAATGTCCTATCGTAAGCTAAACTATCATCTTATTCAATCAAACTGAAAGAACTCAACCTGCTAAGTATATCACATCACTAGACACCTCCCTTGATGAATTGCTCCTAATTGCTCGCCATCCTTCTCCCATGTCACCTCACCCACCCAATGCCTCAATTTAATGGAACTAGGCATCAAATCCCCAAAATTGACCCTCCAAAATAGAGGATCACCCTAATGTGGCCTCTTAACCCCATTCTCCTCATTAGTCCTCCATCTTAGAGCATAAGGCAAATGTTTCTATCCATCCACATGAGCATTATAAGGTAACAATGATGGCCTCTTAATAGAAATATACTCCCATGCCCACACCTGTAGCAAAGGAGTCCAACTCAATTCCTTTCACCTAGCATGCACCACATCATATAACTCCTTGTACACCTGGGCCAACAACGTAGGTGCCTATGAAAACACAATATTATTCTCCACCATATCACTCATAATGTCCAACATATTCCAGGTAAACAAAATCCTAGAACTATCACGTAAAGCATATGTGGAGGTCATCATCATAGTTGCACACTGATGCTTAGATATCTTCTCATTGTTCCATAACAACTCATAATCCATATTCCTTATATCTATCTCCCTCCACTCCTCACCAAATAATCACTCCATCACAACCTCCTTCATATCATCTGGTGCTACCCTCACTAGCACACCCTCGATCGGTAATTTGTAGATCCTATATACATCTTCTAGGGTGATAGTCATCTCACCCATCAGAAAGTGAAAAGTGTTGTGATCCACATCCTATCGCTCACACAAAGTCGATATATATGCCCTATTGGCATGAATTCTCTTGCATTCCCAAATGCCTCTAAACCATATGACATCCAACCACTTTTGATCATCCTCATTGTCCATAAGCTTATCAAAATCGTGCTTCATCGTATGGACACGATGACGTGGCTCGATCATTTTCACCTGTTCATAGACAAACAATAAAAAAATTCACATTAGTTCAACACAAAATCATCTAATTAAATAAAATTAAAATTTTATTTAAACACATTTCACACACATTAATTTATTTTAATTTGTCACGCAAATCGAGATGTCAAACATACACAATCCACATATAATGACAAACCAAAAACACAATCGCATATTTGGATAACCATTTTACCATTTCATGGTATAAGTTCGAACATATGCAGAAAAAATACATATTTGGCTCCCAACAACCAAATTTACAAATTATCCACATACTATGGCACAAAATTCAAAATCACATCAATTCATCAGTTATACAAAAATAAAATACATTTTTGGACACCCATTTGCCCACTTTACAGTGAAAGTGTCAACAAATTTCAAAAATTGAATACAAATAAGCACAAAGTTTGAGGTCAAAGTTACCACAACCTCACCAAAATGGTACACATGCCAAATCACATAACATCACAAACACAATCACATTTTTGAATACCCATTTGCCCACTTCGTAGTGAAAGCTCAAACAAAAATTGAAAATAGTGTAAATCGGGCTCCCAACATAAAATTTTAAATTTAACCTCATTTACACCTTGGCACGTAAATCAAAAACATGCCAAATGCAATCATATACCAAAACAAATCACATTTCTGGATACCCATTTCACCCTTCTACGGTGAAAGTGTCAACAATTTTCAAAAATAGTATACCTACAGTGGAAACCTAATAGTCAAAGTTTTATAATTTACATCCTAATGGTTTACATTCAGATAACACACCAAATGAGGATAAATCAAAAATGCATTCGCACAACCAAATACCCATTTCCTATTTTTATGGAGGAAATTCAACCACATGGTAAAAATAGTGCACCATCGCACCAAAAAAGGAAAGTCAAACTACAAGACTACTCTACCCGTTACCTAGTCAAACTATAGTAAAAAATGGTCAAACCTAAAAAGTGATCACACTTTTGGGTACCCATTAAGACTATTTAACACTTTGTGTTCCAATTTTAATACAAATTTACCTAAATTTTTAAAAATAACACAAAAATATCCCCCCCTATTTCACACTTTTCACCAAAAAATAAAAAAATAATTGAGCACTTATCAGTAAATCATCATGTTGATCTCTAGAAATAGTACATCCTCTCTTCATATTGCTCCTTGATCTTGTGAACTGCAAGTGCTCCATGTTGCCAAATGTCACTCGCTCTTCACCCTCCAAGTTCACCGTCATCGAATGAACCCCCCACACTTCCAAAAAATCTTAAATACACCCAAAAACTCTAATTAGGTCAAATTTATCCCCCGACCTGTGAATTTAACCCTAATCACCCTTGACCTACAAATTAGCCCAATTTCCCCTCAACCTGCGAATCCAATTCACCCCTCAACTTATGAATTGAGCCTAGAATCCTCAAATTGATCCAATTTTGATTTCAAACCATTGGAAATCATCCCCCTTTTATACCTATCTAATTTTTCATCAATTTCCTTATGCATTTTTTTTTCTATCAACCGATTCATCACCATATCATCACATTCCATTCACCTCATTACTAACTCCTCGTGTGAGGGGGTATTCATATCCAAAATCCAGCTTTGCATACAACCAAACAACCGAACATCCAAACCATGGATATCACATTTGTCTACAAAAGTTTTTTTTGAATATTATCTTATGATTATAATATCAATCCCAACTAGATACTTGTTAGATCATGAGAGTTGTGTATAACAATGGGGAGGTCACGCTGCCATTCATGATATATAATGAATGACATGTTTGACTAACTTAGCACAACATTTGGAGAAGGATTTCACTCTGGAATTCATGATACATAATGAATGAAACTTTTGAATAATCCAAATGTTAACTAGCTCAAATGGTTTAACATTTGTCACCATTCACTCATCAATCAATCAACAACAAAAATTTGAATAGGTATTTGTTCTATTCATATTTTGGACCATCTTGCATTGGTCACAAAAGCAAAGCAGTAAAAAGTTGCCACCCCCAAGCAACTAATATGACATCGAAAAATGTCATACAGACTCAGAAAAACCATCGCATTGCATCCACAATCATCCATTTCCATTCATCAAAATTGTTTTTATTTTCTTTCTCTCTTATTTCCCCTCATCTTCTTCTTCACTTGTTCTCTTCTTTCCTTGGACCCCTGATCAATGTTGTATGGTCACGGTTCGAGCAGTTACATACCTTTGATTAGATTCCATTATTTTCTCTCCTTCCTCCTTGGATTCCCAATCAATGTTGTATGGCCATGCTTCGAGAAACTACATACCTTTGGTTGGATTCCATTCATCTTCTTTCCCTTATTCCCTACACATCCCTTCACATTTTTGTATTAAATTGTGCTTCACACAGTATAGTACAAAAAGGGGCAAAATGTAGACACCTAAAAGTCGCACATAACTACCTCTACGTAGTTGTAGATCCTTTTGGACACTTAAATATTTACATAGGCCATCCTAGACACCACTAGGATTTTTTAGACCGGTGTAGACTATTGTAGATCCCTCTAGACCTACATAGACTATAGTAGACATGCGTAGACTACTGTAGACTAGCATAGATCACTCTAGATTAGCATAGCATATCCTAGACTTACATAGACCATTTTACTAGTTTATAGGTACAAAACCCTATTAAACTACTCAATTCACATCATAACCATTTTGCATCCACCAAAGGATCACTCATCAATCACCTAAGGCCACTTAAGCCCTTCCTAGACTTAATTAGGATCCCACGGAGCTATTAGTTCCCAAAAAGCCTTAATTAAAGTTAACCCAAATTCTAATTTTAAAATGACTTCACTTCAAATGCACTTTTTGGGTTAAAAAGGTTAATTAGGTTCCTAAACCCTAATTAGTCCTAATTATTCCCTTCCACATGTGTGTGCACTAGGTTAGTTAGGATATTTTCTAGAAAATCCTAACCTAACTCCAAATCTAACCTAGAGTTGACTAATCCTAGTTAACCCTAATCTCTCCTCATACATGTGTGAGGATGATATATTTCCTTAGGGAATGTGGGGATGACACCTCACAAAACCTAACCTAACCACCATAGAACCTGACCTTAGAGTTTGGTTCTCCTAACCACACCCCCTACACCTTAGGTCTCTATAAATAGTGGACCTAAACCCTCATTCTATCTCTCTCTCTCTCTCTTTTTAGCCAAAGTATAGAAACTCTATCAAAATGGAACCAAAAGTACAGATATGGACATCTGAATGAGATCAACAACATTACAACACCTGAGGAGCCCATCTGCGTAAGGATTTCTATCCAAATTTTCTTATAGCTGAATTCACCCCCAACCTGCGAATCTGGCACTAATTCACCCCCCAACTTTTGAATTGGGTCTACAAGTCTGAAATCACCCCAAATTTGTCAGGTAAGACTTATTTGACAATATTATGATGTTTCCCATAGTTTTTACAACATTTTAGTTCAATTTCATTTACTATTTTTATTATATTTCATCAATACAGGGCCTGACCAAGGCAAGCCCCCAAACACTCTAACCCTATTTTTTAGGTCATAAAATAGGTGACAAAGCATTTACATCAACAATATTGGTGGCCCACATATGCAAGAAGCCACCTACATCGAGGAACTCAAGAGCGACTATCAGTCTAATTGATGTTCATTATGAAAAGGATTCCTTATAATCCTTATTGTAACCTATGAATTCAATTTCAAATGAGTAAATACCAATTTTCTGGACATGTGCATCTACTTTGTATTTATTTTTAAGCAAATAGTAGCTTTTACCCGTTTCAGCTTCTATGGTGGAGAGGGATGATATGGATATTTAAAAGGCATAGGATTTTTTATACTTCATTAATTTGTTGACTTTTAGAAAGTCGGAAGGTTGTAGAAATTTCCTAACAACTATATGTTAGGATATTGGTTTCAATTGTGTTTTTGGCATCTTGTATGCCTATTTAACTTGTAAATTTAATAAAATTCTCAGTTGGGTTTTTACCCTTTGCATTTAGTATATTTTTCAAAATGAAAAATACAATCATTAGACTGATTTCTATCAATATCAATACAACTCTGAGCATCACTATTTCTATCATCATTTAAACTCATGCCCTTATCAATTTCGATAACATAAGATTTTTTTAAACAATCACAAACTATATTCAAATTATTTGTATCACATATAACATCTATTTTTGTAATAGGTTCTCCTATCCTTAAATAATATGTATTATTACTTGCATCACAATATTCTTTTTCATTATAAATCTCATCCTTTTCCTTTTGATAAATATCACTAGGATCACAACATGGATCTATTATCATGGGTTTTTATTCTATCGTATTGCAACATGAATCTATCACCATGGGCCTTAAATCATTTTTATCACAAGAAAAATATTTCATCACTGATTTATTCTCTACTTATTCAACTTTTTCTTGTTTTCTCATCTTAGAAGCATTAATATTGATAATTCCTTTATAGATTATTATCCACAGACTAACATGTATAGTGAAAAATCTTCATAAAAATCATTAGCATCATTAAAATACTTTGCATGTATTTTTGAAGTATTAAAAATTCCCCCTTTTTTGCTTCACTAGTAATATCAACAAGCCTATTGTTCAAAGTATTTGTTTCATCAATAAACTTGTTCTTCAAATCTTTAATCATGTCTTCTTGTCTTCTATTCTTGTATTTTAGAACTTCATTAGAAATTAATGCCATATATATCAAATTTCCTATAACACTAGGTAATATAAAACCACTTTTATAATCTTTATATGCCTCATCAAGCTTTGCATTCAGATAAGTACTAAGTGTTAAAAAAATTTCATCTTTGATTTCTCTCAAAATTGATTGTAATACACTCTTTTCACTTATTGATGTATCCTTTTCAATTTCTTCTATCATGTGTTGTGTATGGTATTTTCATCTTTCCACCCTTTCTAAATTTCTTGAATTTCTAATTATTTTTCTTGGACATCTTGAATGTATATTTTTTTCTCCTTGGAAACATAGGTTTTCTACTTTAATTATTTTTGACATCTCAAGTCTTTGAATTTCAAATTTTTGATCATTTGTATTTTGTTGCATTTGCTTTTTCTTTGCTATGTTTCTTTTGAAGTAGACTACCTTATATATCCCTAATTTTATGTATAATCAAATAATAATTTTGATGAAGAACTAATGATAATTTGGATGCAATTTTTCAATTTTCCAAACCCTATGTTGTATACCTTATATCTCCCAAATTTCAAATATTTAATTGAATAAATTATAAATTTCATAATCCTAAGTTGATGTTGAAATCCTTTTAACTCCCAAATAAGAAATTTAGAAATTTTATAGACTAATAATTGCAATTTTATTAATCCTAATTTTGATGTAGGAAACCTTATTTCTCCAAATCTCAAAATATTTGCAAATATTAAAATTCACTTACAAAACTAAATAATTTAATTTTAAATTGACCTTTCAATTAACTTCAAAAATTTCCAAAAATAATCAATTAGGTCTCTAAGGTTTTTATTTTTTAATACCTTATTCCTCCAATTATCTCATTAATCAAGATAAAAATCAATTAATAGAGTTCAACCTTAGATAAATTAAATATCATTCAACCTTATAACTCCAAAATTTATAAAAATCAATAATTACCTCCTTTCTTGATGTGTTCACATTCGATTCTCCCTTGATATAATCAACTTTTTTTTGGGTGCATTTAACTCTCCTTTGGAATATTCAATTTTCTCTTGGATTACTCCACCTTATGTGCTAGTAAGAGCATTTCAATTGCTCTCTACTCGGTCAACATTTGGAGCTTTGGGAAAGTGTTGAGCATGGTAATTATTTTCCTTGAGTGGTCTTACAATTCCATCACTTTATTCCTACTCAAAATCATTGCAAATGGTTACGATTTGATTTTTCCACTGCCAGGTTTTTCCATTGTAAATGGTTACGTTCCACTAGATCTCTTCATATGCAGTATAGTACTTAAAAACACCTCTTGTCAACATCCATGATCAAACCACAAAAATAATTCCTACCATTTTAAATATGATTTCCCAATGACCGTTACATCCAAAAATATCTATCTTTTATCACCTTGATTTTTGGAAATATGTGCACCAGGGATTACTATACTATTTACTTGATTTCACCTACCTAAAGATGTTATATGCTACTCTCTACCATGTATCTACCACAATCCTGCAACATTCTAAGGTAAAAATCATTTTATTGCAAAATTTCACTAGACGTATTATGGGTCAAAAGGAAAAAATATTCACCTAATGTTTTGGTTGTAATAGTGGCAATAGGGATGCGAGCCCTTGAAGGTAAAGTTTCCAACCTAAAATGATGAAACTATGCTCTTAAAATTGGTGGCTCTTCTCTTCAATATGGTGGTTCTTCCTTCTATGTCCAATAGCTTATCCACTCATGGTGGTTATCCTAAACTTGGGTGATTCTCTCCCTTCAAACATAGTAGCTCTCTTTGTTAGAAATTTGAGCAAGTTTTATTATCATTGATGTCAAGAGGTTGATGTCCAAGTTTGATCGTCTTTAATGTCATCAAGTTGTTTTTCCAAAAGGCAAGGAAATGGTTAAAATAAATAGGATATAATATTTATTTTAAATATTATATGCCTAAAGAGACCTAAAATATTGAAGACCCAAGGAAGGAGAAGCAAGTTTAAAAGGAAATAATAATATTATAATATTTAATATTATAATATTTCGGGTAAAAGGTTGAGGTGAAGAAAAATGAGGTCCAAGGAGTCATTAAAAAATAAATCCTTGAAAAGATCCATTGAGAATATTTTAAAGGTTATTATTTAATTTATTTAAATTAAAATATTTTAACCATAGGTTAAAATTTTAATTTAAATAAATATTAAGGTGTCAAAAGATTTAAATTCAAATTCAAATTAAAAATTGAATTTTCTAAGCCGACGTGTTTGAGTGCAAAGAACAAGGTATAAAAGGGGACAATATTTTTTCATTTAATCATCCATGCAATTTTCATATGCCAAAGTGAAAAGAATAATCATGCACTACATTAAGAGGGAAGAAGAGAATTTGCATGTGTTTTAAAGCTTAAGGGAGAAGACTTCGCATTAAGTCCAAGAGGAGTGCCAAACCAATCTCAAAGTGCTTGGTAGTGCAAGCGGTGATTGGGGGCTGGTTAAGACATTCGTGCAAGGTAGGTTAAGGGTTTGATTCATGTCCCCTTCATTTTAACAAAGTAATTTTTTTTCTAAAATTCATTGAAGGTAAGATTGAAATATCGACTTGTGCACTTTAATCTTTGTGTGGGTGTGTAACCCAATAACAACTTAGCCTAGGGCTAAGACATCATGATGACAGTTGGTCATGGGTTCGAGTTTGGTGCAGTCACAACAGGGTGCATTATTTTTTGAAGATGTGGGCCAAGGTAAGTGCTTTAAGTTTCTAATTTTTTGCCAAGCCTTGGGAGGTTCTAGAGGCCATGTGATAGTTTTGAAAGGCGCTAGAGGCCACGTGATTATTTTTTCAAAGGTGAAATAATAGGGAGTCATAAGGTTGATTAATATTTTTATTTTTGATTAGAATTATAAATAAATATTGGAGTTATAAGGTGTTAACAAAGGAATTAATTTTTATTGTGTTGAATGATATTTTGTGAAGCTTGGAGTTTATAAGGTGTTATCAAAGGAGTTTTATTGTTTATGAATTGAATATTATTTTTGAGAAGTTTGGATATTATAAGGTGTACTTGAAAGTTGATATTTTGTATGATGAAATAATGATTGAGGAAAATATTTGAGTGTAAGTTTTAAGATAAACTATTGTTGTCTAACCCTAAAATTGGCAAAGAGGATTTGATTGTCATTAAGATAGGTTTTGAAGACATATCTCCATCAAAACAAAAGGTATGAGGGAAATTTTTTTGGTTTGAATGTTGTGAAATGCAAATTTGGAGTGAAAAGGATTGATGAGTATTGTTGGAAATAATGAGTGAGTTTTCCTATGCATGATTAGGGTTTGTGAAAGATCATGAGTATCATTGTTATGTGAAATTGAGAACTATCTTGAACTAGGGTTTGTGAAATAACATGAGTATCATTGTTATGTGAAATTGAGAACTATATTGAACTAGGGTTTGTGAAAGAACATGAGTATCATTGTTATGTGAAATTGAGAACTATCTTGAACTAGGGTTTGTGAAAGAACATGAGTATCATTTTTATGTGAAATTGACAACAATCTTGATCTAGGGTTTGTGAAAGAACATGAGTATCATTTTTATGTGAAATTGACAACAATCTTGATCTAGGGTTTGTGAAAGAACATGAGTATCATTGTTATGTGAAATTGAGAATAATCTTGAGCTAGGGTTTACATGAGTATCACTATTATGTGAATTTGGAATCATCTTGAGTCAAGAATTGAGTTCCATAGTGTGAGTTGTTGGAAGTATAGTGAAATGCTTGGTTAGGGTTTGTAAGCAAGTTGTGATTCATTGAGTGAATGGTTGAATGAAGTTGGTTGAGAATTATTTATTGAAATTATTGGAGTATAGTTCAAGATTTGTGAAATAAATTATACTTTATTCTAAATTGATTTGAAAGAGATTTTAAAACTGATAGATGGCTTTGTTGAGTACAAATATTGTGAGTGTGAAACATATTGAGTCTTTAACCATTCTCTACATGTTTATGTGGTTAAAAAAGATTTTGAGTGAAACTTGTTTATGATATTAAAGAGGTTTTCTAAAAAGATATTGAGTTGTATATGCAAGTTGTGCAATTGTTTGAGTAAGCTTTTGTGAAAGCTTAAGGTCAGAGTTAAGCAAGCTTTTATGAAAGCTTATGAGCAGATTTGAGTTATTCCTAGAAGGGACTTAAGGAAAGAGTTAAGAAAGCTTTTTTAAAAGCTTGTTGAGAAGATTGAACAAGTTCTACGGAGGATTTGTTGAGCATATTTGAGACAAGTCTTGGTAAAAACTTGTTGAGCAGATTTGAGGTAAGTCTTGGTAAAGACTTTTTGGATAGATTTGAGGTAAGTCTTGGTGAAGACTTGTTGAGTATATTGGACAAGTTCTAGGGAGAATTTGTTGGACATATTTAAGGTAAGTATTCATGAAGACTTGTTGAGCAGATTGGATAAGTTCTAGGGAGAAATTGTTGGGCAAATTTGAGCAAGTTCTTGAGAGGACTTGTAGACATATTTGAGGTAAGTCTTTAAGAAGACTTGAGAGTAGAGTTGATTGATTGATTTGTTCAAGCTTTGGGTTAATTTTTGGAGCATATCTAAGTAGAGTTGATTTGTGATTGGATCAAGCCTTGTGTTAAGGCTTGAGGAGAGATTTAAGGACAAATTTTGGTGTATATCTGAGGGTAAATTTGTGCGATACTAGAGATAGATTTATGAGTATATTTGTGCTATACCGATAATAGTATTTAGTGCAAATTTGAGACAGATATTGAGCAAAATTGAGAGTAATATTTGGAGGTGATAGAGCAGAGGATAGTAGTGTCTAGTGGGTAAATATCCATTAGCTAGGGCAGTGAGAATAGAGGTCTTCTGAGTGAGAACAAAGGTCTTAAGTGGAGAGATATCCATAATCCAATGTAGTGGAGGTAGTAGTATTCAAGAAGATCACCAACCAGAGCAAAGGATAAGTAGTTCTCCTATGGATAGAGATCCATTAACAAACAAAGGGGAAAGAGTTATCCTATGTATTGGTGTCCACAAACTTTATTAGGGGATTGGTATATCCTTTGGATAGAGGTCCATAAACATTGTAATAGGGAAGGATTCCCAATAGATTTGTTGAGAAAATTTTAGTGAAAGATTTTTTCCATGGAGTAGCCCACCTTGGGTGAACCACGTTAAATTGATGTCTCTATTTTGTGTGATTATTTATGTATTACTTTGATTACTACTATTGATATTGCCATTGATATATTGGATAATATTGTTTGAGAAAGAAAAATCAAAATTGATCTTATACTGTTCACCCTCCCTCTTAGTATAGGATTGTGTTCTTCACTCTTTCGTTCAACTTTAGCTGCCACTCTTATTACCGTGATTCTATGTGCTCACTTTTATAGTATATTGTAGCTTGGCTAATCAAAAATATGTGAGCTAATTAAATGGTTTTGAGGGATCCTTTTTCAAAGCTTGGTTTTTTTCTCTCTTTCACATCCTTTGGCACTTATTTTATAGATTTTAATGCTTGAAAAAACTACCTTCTTTATACTTTATCAAAGTACCAATTTAAAATAAAAACTACTCTACTAGGGTTTGATGAAGAAAAATTGATGTACGGGGATGGCCGCAACTTCCAGAGGAGGTATGAAAAATTGCTCTACGGGGATGGCCGCAACTTCCAGAGGAGGTATGAAAAATTGGAGGAATGTCGTGATGGCATCGGGTCCAACACAAAGAGTGCATGCTCGTGATGTTTTTTCATATAAAAATGACTGGAAAGAATAGGATTTTCCAGTGCATGTCGAGAACCGCTTGTTAAAGAACAATGGATGTTTGGAATGATGTGAAGCTAGGCCAGTTCTAGTGGTTCAACCAGACTCGGTGGTAGAATATGTGGAGTATCTAACAAAACATGCCCTTATTGGCAAATATTTGGGCATCAAAATTTCTCTCCCCTTTGTGGAGGCTTGGGTCAGGAAGACTTGGAATCCTGAAGGCGATGTGGAGGTGATGTTGAGTGTAAACAACTATTTTATGGTGTTTTTCTCTTGTATTGCAGATTATAACAAAGCATTTGAAGGGAGTCCTTATTTCTATAACCAAGTGGGACTCTTTCTTAAACCCTGGCATGTGGGTTTCAACCCATCAGAGGAGCGATCGTCATGGGTTCTAGTATGGGTGCGGCTTCCATGGCTTCCATTGGAATTCTGGAGAACTGATATCCTACATAAGATTGCCCTTCTACTTGGGAAGCTGGTTGGACCATCACAACAGAGAATGGATAAAAAATTAATCTCTGTTGAAATTGACTTAAATAATCCTATTCTAGATTCTATTGAAATACAATTTGGATCAACTACATGGGTTCAAAAACTTGACTATGAAGCTCTTCCATTTCGTTGCCAGATTTGTCGTGAATGTGGCCACCTACAAAGAAAATGCCCTAATTTTTCTCCACCTGTGGCTTCAAATCCTAGGCCCTCTCAGTCTAGAAAAATTTTGGATAAAGGAAAAGCCCCGATAAAGGAAGGGGAACAGGATAAGGAAGGTTTTGTTTTGGTAAAAGCCCAAAACAGAGGACAAAGGGCAAACAAAGACCTTAAGGATAGCCAGCTAGATGCTCTACTCAACCATTTTGAAATATTAGATGATCTTTATCAGTGCATGGAGATACCTGAAATGTCACTACTTGATGCAAATCTAACAAGGCTGAATCATATGTCCCTTCTTGAGGGGGAACTTAATGAATCAAATCTAGGGGGTTTAAATGAAGAACAAAGGGCTTTGGATCTGAGTATAGGGGACATGGTTGGGTCTAGCCCTATAAGGGAAACTATTTTGGAAAGTGGTATAGATTTAGTTATGCCCTCTCCTACTCAAGCATTGATGCAGTCATCCTTGGACTACAAAACTCCTATAGTGTTGGGATTGCAATAGAAAATAATTAAATATAGGGGGTTTAAATGAAGAACAAAGGGCTTTGGATCTGAGTATAGGGGACATGGTTGGGTCTATCCCTATAAGGGAAACTATTTTGAAAAGTGGTACAGATTTATTTATGCCCTATCCTACTCAAGCACTGATGCAGTCATCCTTGGACTACAAAACTCCTACAGTGTTGGGATTGTAATAGAAAATAATTAAAAAAAGTTTTTCGGATAAGAATATGAAGGTGGGTCAAAAGAAGGACCAGGATAAAATTAAGTTAATGGGGAATACTTTGGTGGAGTCAGACTTGGTGAGAACATTGGATTCCCATTTTTATAACCCCCAAAAATTATTATCCTCTCATGGAATGTAAGGGGGTTGAACAACATCCCCAGACAAAAATTTGTTCATGATTTGGTTCATGTGCATTCTCCGGATGTGGTATTTATTCAAGAGACTAAATTGGCTATAGATAGTATGTTCAATATTGCTCCTAATTTATGGAGAAGGGGGCAATACCAGTGTATTGGTGTATGTGGATATACTGGTGGCATTGCTTGTTTATGGTATTCGATTAAGATATCCCCTCTTACTTGGATTTCCAATAGATGGTCTATTTCGATGGTCGGGCATGATAATGAATCTGGTGAAACCATCCTACTTACAAATGTATATGCTCCTATTGATTACAATGGTAAAGTGAATTTGTGGGAGCACATTTGTTTTGTGAGAAGTTTGGTTCCCTTGTACCCATGGATTTTGGCTAGAGACTTCAACTCTATCACTCTTTTGGAGGAGAAATGTGGTGGGGTGGACCATCTCAAGCCTTTTTATTCTATCTTCAGTGCTCATATCCAGGCCCTAAACTTGGTTGACATCAAGCTAGATAATGGGACCTTTACTTGGCACAATAGAAGGTGTGGGGAAGCTTCCATATCAAAGATACTGGATAGATTTTTGATATCTAGTTATTGGATGGGTAATAACAAAAGTGCTAGTTCTATGATTCTAGAGGGTAGAGGATCTAATCATTGGCCTATCAAACTCTTTGCTTTAGAGTTAGGGCTAAAAAATAATCTCTCCTTTAAGTTTCAACTTATATGCCTTCGTGATCCTAAGCTTCATGATTTCATGCTATGATGGTGGACCACTGGCAAACCTCCTCATGGCACCACTATGTATTCCTTTATGAAGTGACTACAATTTGTAAAACATAAATTGAAGAGATGGAATAGACTGAATTTTGGGAACCTTTCCTTGGCTAATCTGGAAGCTCTTATGATGATGGAAGAAGCTTCAAGTAATATTAGAGATCAGGGATTCATGAAGGAGCTTCTTTTTGATGAATCTGAGGCTATGAAAGACCTTTTTGAATGGGAACTGAGGGAAGAATTTTTTTGGAAACAAAAATCTCAAGTAGATTGGCTTCAGGAAGGGGATAGGAACACAACCTTCTTTTATAACTTAGTTAAGGCTCACTGTAATGGTAACCTGATTACATCTCTTATGAATTATCAGGGTGCCCTACTCTCTTCTTTAAGGGATATTTTAGAAGAGAATAAGAGGTATTTTTCGTCTCTCTTCAAGGAGGACTCCCTATTAGATGATGATAATGAAAAGCTTATTCCAAACTATATTCCAATGATTGTTTCTAGAGAGATGAATGAGCACTTTATGGGTACAATTTCCCTTGAGGAGTTGAAAGTGTTGTATTCAAGATGAAAAAGGAAAATCCCCAGGTCCAGATGGATTCCTGATTGAGTTTTATCAAGAGTTTTGGTATTTAATAAAATTTGATCTTTTGGAGGTGGTCCATGAGTCCCAAAAGAACAAACAAATTCTAAGGGCCCTAAATTCTACCTTTGTGGTGCTTATACCCAAAAAAGAGGGAGCAAATTCTTTGGATATGTTCAAGACTATTTCTCTCTGCAATGTTGTGTATACGATCATCACAAAAATTATTGTTGAGAGACTGAAGATATGGTTGAGCAAAATCATCTCTGAGGAGCAAGAAGGGTTTGTTTTTGGTCAAAAAATCTTGGATGGGGTTGTTATTGCTATAGAATCTATTCACTTGATGGAAACTTCTGAGAAAACTATGTTCATTAAGTTGGACATGGCTAAAGCCTATGATTGGGTTAGATGGTCCTTTCTTCAAAAATTTCTTGCTACTTTTGAATTTGAGGAGGAATGGATTATATGTGTGATGAGCTGTGTTTCTTCTTCCTCATTATTTGTTCTTGTTAATAATGACCCATAGGAGTTGTTTGAGGCCTCAAGGGGATTGAGGCAAGGATATCCTTTATATCCTTATTTGTTTATCATTATGGTGGAAGGTTTGGGAATATTGCTCAAGTCTCAATTCATGCAGGGTCTCGTTCAGGGGTGGAAGTGCGATAGTAGTTTTCCACCTCTTTCCCACATTTAATTTGTTGATGATACTACTTTATTGGGAGTTGCCACTATCAGGTAAGATGGAAATATTAGATAGTCTCTTGATATATATTTTTGTGCTTCTGGATAGTTGATTAATGAGGAAAAGTCTTCTATTTTCTTCTTCAATACCCCTCCTCTTATTCAAGCCAAGATTGCTTGTATTCTAAGATTCCAGGTTGGGACTCCCCCTTCATTTATCTTGGTATTCCAATTTCATCTCATCCTCTACCTAGATATTCTTGGCAGTATATGCTTTATAAGTTTAGAAGGAAGGTGAATCACTAGACTTTTATATGGCTATCCACTGTAGGTAGAGTGTTGCCTTTAAAATTTGTTGTTCAAGCTTTACCCATTTATAGGTGTTTTCTACAAATAGCTCCCTATCACTTCATCAAGGACATGGATGCTTTGTCAAGACAATTTTTATGGTCTAAAAAACTTGATCAATCTAAATAGAGTTTGGTTAGGTGGGATTCTATATGTAGGCCGGTGCAAGAGGGAGGCCTTGGGTTGTGACAAACAACTCTTTTTGGGTAGGCTTTGGCTGTAAAACTTTATTGGAGATGGTGTACCTCTCAAGATCATATTTGGGCTAAAATATTATCTTGTAAATACTTGAGAGGTATTTATGAGGCTGAGATACCTAGATTTAGCTTGGTTAGGAAAGGTTTAGTTATCTGGGACACTCTGAAAAGAGGAGCTAATCTAATCAAGTAGGGTTTGTTCTGGATTTGCAATCAAGGATCAAATGCTATTTTTTGGGAGGATTCTTGGTATGGCCACCCTCCTATATTGAATCAATATCCTAGGTTACATTCGCTAAGCATTTTTTTCTTGGAAGCAGGCTGGTATCATGTGGAGGACTTCAAAAAAATCTAGTATTTTAGAAACATGGAGATGTACAGGTGGAAAGATCTGCAAGAATGGCCCCAGGGGGGACTGGCCAAGGAAAGAGAGGTGCTTGATCTTATTATTACGAGGAGGCCTTATTCTTCATTGAGGGGTAAAGATATTCTAGCTTGGAACACTGTTCCTAAGGGAACCTACTCGGTAGCCTATGGTTATCAGGTTCTTGATAAGAAAAAGTATGGGAGTCTTCTTTTCACTTGGTGGAAAAAGGTTTGGAACAAATTTGTCTTGCCAAAATGTAACTTCTTTCTCTGGTTAGTAGCTCGTAATAAATTCCTCTCTTGGGATAATGTGAGAAAGAGGGGATTTTAGGGTCCCTCTTTTTGTGTCCTTTGCAGTAAGAATGAGGATGACTCTTCTCATTTATTTTTCCAATGCTCCTTTTCTAGAGACATTTGACACCATTGGTGGAGCACCTGGAACCATCCATGTTTTCATGTGTTGTCCTTGGTAGATTTTTGGAGTAGTCTGGGCAGACCTTTGGCCAAGTACCCCTTCCTTTGGGTGGCTTGGAATTTGGGCCCTTCTTGCATCATATGGCAAATTTGGCTCAAACAAAACTAGTGCATATTTCAGGGCAATTATTTGGTTGTTTAACAGATCTGGAAAAATATCCTGTATATGGTTAAGGAAACCATCCATAGAAAATATGATGTGTACCCTATTTTGGATTCTAGGGAGGAGAAGGTACAGCAAGCCCTTGGTATCTTTGGGGATGGTGTGAAATCTTCTAGCCCTAGTAGGTTCCTCAGCCTAGAAAGAATGTTAGGAGAGATGGTAGGTAGAGGCCACCCCCTAGAGGAGTTTTAAAAATTAGTATTGATGGATCATCCAGGGGTAATCCTGGACATGCTTGCATTGATGGTGTTGGGTGAGATTCTACTGGTGGTGTCAATTTTTTATTTTCCATTTATAAAGGTGTTCACTCCAACAATTTTATGGAAGCTCTTGCAATTATTGAGGCCTTGTAGAGGGGGTTTTCTCTTGGTTGGCATAGGATTATCTGCAAGTCTGACTCTCAAATTGTGGTTAATATTTTAAATAGTAAAATTGTGGAGGAAGTTAATTGGTAGTTGGCCTCTGTAGCCATTTAGATTCTCAAAATGAGTGAAGAGTTTGAGTTTATATCCTGTGTACACATTCCAAGGGAATGGAATGTGGTTGCTGATTACCTGGACAAAAGGGCTTCTGATCTACTGGATCCTTGGAGTATCAATAATTGGGAGAGTCTCCCATATAGATACTCTTAATGCCTGTGGTAGTTGATCCACAAGGATGTACAAAATTAATGTGGTTTGTTCTTGTTGTCTTTTTCGGGTGTCATTCTAGTCTAGTGGTTTTAGCCTATCTGGTTGTTTATTTGAGTCATGGTTGAAAGATCAGTTGTACTTTGTAATCCAAACTTTTTATCAATAAATTTTAATCCCTTTATTTAAAAAAAAAAAAAAAAATTACCAATTTAAAAACTTTTTGGACTCCTTCCTTATGCAATATTTAACTTCTACTTTTGTTTTTTTTATAATGCAAATTCAAGCTGCCTCCTTCATCAATATTGGAGACACTAAACATAGAGTTTGTTTTACTAATTTAAACTCTAGAATATGGTACCTATTAAACTTGAATTAAATCTACTCTTTCACATAAACACAATACACTTTTAAGCACCAAATTTTTAGAACTTTTTGGTCTCTTTTGTGTCTTGCTTCTTTGCTGATTTAGCTCACCTTTTTGCTATCAAAACTTGATGTCCATTACCTCCAATTTTGTAGCTCCTTTGCTTCTCAAAATGCTGCCCAATTTTTTTGAAATTTGCAGCACCAAATTCTATTCAATATGTTTCCTCTAACTCCTTCGATTAACTATATTTTTGCTATCCACAAACTTTGTACTTTGCAGCTCTAAATGCTACCAATTCCTCCTTTACTTTACTATCCAAAGTTGCTGGCCAAACTTGTTGTTCTTTTCTTCAACTTGTTGTCTTGTGTAAAACACTATTTGAGCTTGTCATCGAATGGTGATGATTGTCCCAATACCATCACTTAGACTCTTCATGGATCTGATACCAATGTTGGCTTTATTAATGGATTAACTCACAATACACTTCTTCTAGGATCAAGAGTGAAGCAAATAATTGTAAATAACAATATAAATAATATCTCATAACAATGAATAACAATATCTCATAGAATATAACACAAATGAACACAATATATCAATATTACATTAACGATACAACATAGTTACAATGCATGGAGCTTTACCTTCAATATATCCTTTTTCATGACTTTTTAGTTCTCTAACTAGTGCTCTCCTCTTTCATCTGGGAGATGCAACCTTCTATATTTCTTTAATAAATACAAAGCTCTCAACTTGCCATATATCATGTGACTTCATAATCTCTTGAAAATTTGCACTCTTTCTCATATTGCCATATACATTATATATAATATTGCAAGGGGGGCCAAATAATGTAATATCTCCAACAGAGAGCTATATTCAAAATTTCTAAAAGGTATATATTAGTTGTTTTATTCTCTATATTATAAAACTTCAATTGGATTTTTAATTAATATTTATACTTCTAATTTTATCATAGGTAGGATATATCTATGTGAAGAGTTAAAATATATTAGGCAAAATACCAGTAATCTCTCATGGGTGCTAGCAAGGGATTTTAACACTACCCTCTCCCAAAGTGATAAAAAGGGGAAATCTGGATTTTAATGATAGTATGGAAGAATTTTTCAATTTCATTGGCCATTATGGTCTCATGGATATGGAATTAATAGGGAATCAATATACTTGGTTTAGTGGAAGGATGGGGAATAGCCTAATTCATATTAGATTGGACAAAATTTTGGTGGCTAATGACTTCTTTATGAGGAATTGTAATTCTTCTCTCTACTCTTCCAAAAATTGGATCTAATCATAATCCAATTATTCTTAACATAGAAGAAAGAAAGAAAAAATATAAGAAGTCCTTTCTATTTTTAACTCATACAGATTTTTCACTTGGGATTTTTAGACACCTAAAACATGTCATGTTTAGGAGACTACTCATATGGGTACCTTTTCAAACCATATGAATGAGCTTGGACCTTTCCAAGACCCAACAGTGATTCTAATTACTCATTTAGGGCATTCTAGGCCTATGCAACCTTAGTTACTGATGTCAATAGTAGCTAAGATCCTAACCACTGATGATCAAAGTGGCTAAGTGCTAATTATGAATTTTGATAGTGGCTAAGGGTAGCCATACCCATAGCCGCACTAAGCAAGAGTGGCTAGCCCTGTAACCAACTTGGGCTCCCTGAGATGAGCAAAATCAATTGCAACTAACCAATTTGCAATGGTTCTTGAGTGGTTTGAGTTAGGAAGCTTCTAAAGGATTCTTCCTAACTGCTTAGGCCAATTTATTCTTGATCTTGGATTCCTTGAGAAGCCAATATTAGTATTTGGGTAGTCTATAAGATTTCTCCCAAATTGAAGAGAACATATGATTGATTCATGAATTGACTACAATGAAGGCCTATCATATTGAAGAACCATTTTGCAATCCTTGAGGAATAGTGAAATATTTTCCAATTGGATAATGACCATTGTGCATAATTTCATAGAGCTTCCATAGTCTTGAAGAAGAGCTCTCCTTTATTCCATAAATTCACCATAAATTCACAACAATCCATCATAAAATCCATATTTGAGACATAGGCGACCCTTGACCATCAATTTGTAGAGTAAATTGAGCATCATCAAGCTAGATTCAAGAGGTAGAACACCTTCCTTGTGTTCAATATTTTCAATAGTGGAATGCAGGCTTAGCTACTAACATCGAAAACAACTAGTAGAGCCAGTTGCTATGAGTGATAGCGGCCAAGGTTTGACATATTTTTTTCCTTACTTTAGCCATATATTTCCTATTTTTAGCATGTATTTAGCTTTATCTAGCATGTATTAGTCATCTTTATTGCATTTCCATGGTTCATTATTAGTTTCATAGGCATATTTGCTTTCCTTTACATGCTTTCATACATTAGGTTCTTTATGCTTCATTTGCAAGTTTACATGCATCTTTAGTCTCCTTTGTATGTTTCAAGCATTATTTCATGCTTTCTTATCAATATTTCAGGCATCTTTATGCATATTTACACATATTTATGTTTGGATTTACTATTTACATTAACAAAGACATAAGCCTCATTTTGAGAGGTCTCATATGTTGCTAATATTTCTTGAAGTTCTATAGACATGGAAAATTGACCCACTTTCAGTGGGAAATCTTCCTTGTAACCCCTAAGAGATCCTCAACCCCTACCAAGGGCAAGGGAAGACCTCTTTATCCATTATTTGTATTTTATTTTATATTTTAGCGAAATCATGCCTCATTTTCATGAGGTGTGATTTTGTGGAAGCAATATTACACCTCATTAGTATGGGGTATGATTTCACCATTTTAATTTAGTTTTTAAATGAATTTTATTTTATTTCCATTTGGTTTGCTTAGAACTAGGATTTAACCCTCCAACATGTTTTTGCATCAACTGTGAGTTTATTTTTCCTGCCCTTTCACCCTAATGATCATCTATAAAAGGAAGAACAATCTCACTCTTTTGATTTTACGATCACAAACTTACTAATGCTTATGCGATATTTGTTTTCTAACACACTGCTTTTAGTTTGCTCTTATTATGTCTTCTACAAGCTAACACAAAGTAACAATTTTAGATTTTGATTTCCTATTGCATGGATTAGATTATTGCTTAACTTGGTGGATATGTGTTGTAGCTCAGAGGGAAAGAGTGCCAGTTTAGATACCTCACCTTATTTTGTTGCTTCTGCACTCTCCATTTAGGTTTCAATTTTTATGGTTTTGTATTTGATTTATGTTTTGTGCATACACTTTTATTTTTTGTGTTCATAAAGCAAAATCATGCCCGTTTCTATTGAGGTGCGACTTCGCTAACCCTAATTTAGGTTTTTGGCCCATAGAAGTGAAATTGCACCCTATTCTGATGGAGCACGACTTTGCCGAAGTGTTATCGTGCCCACTTTTTACAAGGTACAATTCTACTTGATATCAATTTGGAGGTAATTTCTATTTTTTGATAGTTTGGTTAGCTTCATTACTGCATATTGAGCATATTGGCATATTCTATTTCTGTTTTTACTATTTTTACATATCTTTTTTATGATTAATTCTCCAAAGGTCAATTTTTTATTTTGTGTTGAAAGGTCATCTAAGAGACCTAGGGGGCTTGATTGCTGCACCTTCAATGACTGTTATACAGTGGCCTAAGTAGGTCCCCTAATTCTAATCATTATTTTTTTAGTGTTTCTTAGATTATCTTGCAAGAACAGGTATTTTGATATCATTGGACAAGAAGCATCAAAATATAGGATCAAACATTGGTTAAAGTTAAGTATTCTGATTTATCTTGTTGGTTTTCTGATTTGATAGTAAATTAATTCTTAGAAATCTAAAAGTGAAAAGCATTTAGTTTGCACCTAGGGATAATTTTTGTCTAATTATTTTGTATGTTTCTACTTTGAAGGTTTTCTGGAATAAACCCTAGGTTAGTGAGCATTCAAAATAAAGAATCATATTAGGCTAGCTCTTGTATGCTTACATTATTTTTTCAACTATTGCACTTTATTTTCTACATTGTCAATAATATTTCTTAGCTTAGAACTACAAATACCAAACTTAGGTATTTTTATTAAAATTGGAAACATCAAAATTTTCTTGCATATCCTAAGGACTTGGAGCAATTCCTAAAACCGTTCCTGGTGAACCCATCCCCTAAAACTGAGTGTAGAGAACAACATACCCCTGTGATTTACCCCACAAAGGTTCCCTCCTTGCGGATCCAACCTTTGTTTGGAATTGTACGTGGTAGGGCATTTTTCCCCCTCTACATATTTGGTGAACTTGATGTGAACACCTCCTTTTCTTTTAAAACTTTAAGCAAGATCATTAATTTTGTTTGAAAAATATTTAAGTAATTAAAATTTGTTTGTTAGCATTTTCTCCTATTTTTTTTTAACTACTTCTAATGTCTCATTTCCTTATAAGTTAAAGGAAACAATTAGAGTTTGATTAATTTTCCTTTTTAAGATGATCATATTGATAGGGAATACCCTAATGTAGGTATATAAGAGAAAGAAGAGGTACACATGGAAACTAAAACTAATCCTGATCCTTTTGTTGGACCTAATGGTAGTTATGTTCTTTCATCATTTGATCACATTTGGGAATTCATGAAAGCTCATCTTGAAAAAGAGGATGCTACTCCTTCTCCTCCCATTAGGTCTCCTATTCTCAATAATGATAATCCCACACCTCAACCTATGCATCCTAGTAATCTAAAGAACCAAGTGACTCATTCTACTACTAACACCACCAATGTTGGAGAGAATCTGCAAGTCCCTCCAACTAGTAGTGGCTTGAAAAATTACTTTCAATTTCCTCCATCCTCTAATATCAACACTATTGCTTCTATTCCACCAAATGTTAGTTATCCATTCTCACAAACTACCACATACAACCAAAGCATCCAAAACATAAATCAAACATTAGGGTTGCAACATACATACATTCCTCCTTTGGGAAGTTTTGGGAACATACATAGTAATAATTTAGAGATGCAAAATTTAGCAAGTATAGTGAATCAGTTGGTTTCAAGTATGGATATGATTTTGCCTTCAGGGTTTACATATAGTTATAAAGAGATGTGTAGTTAGCCATTGGATCGTATTGTTCCTACAAGGAATTATCCTAAGCATTTTTCGATGCCATTATTGCCAATATATAAAGGGACTAAAGATCCAATAGAGCATTTAAGAGGATTCATGATAGCTTACCATGATCTTGTTTATGATGATATGATTTTTTTGAAAATATTTCCAAAGAGTCTTGTTAGAGTGGCATTAGAGTGGTATTATAAGTTGCCCAATTATTCTTTGAAGAGTTTTGAAAAGACCACAGAGATGTTTGTTCATCATTTTAGTGCTTAAATTGAAAAGGAAGTGACTATGAGAGATCTATATGATTTAAAGTAAAGTAAAGAAGAAATATTTTTAGAGTTTCTATCTTTTTGGAGAATTTTAGTTGGCCGATTAAGACAACCTATGTATCAGAAATATATGCTTGATATATTCACTAGTAATTTGCAAGAACAATTATCTTATGCACTAGAAACTACTACTATCACATATTTAGATCAAGTAATTGAATTAGCAAGAAAAGTGGAACAAGCTCTCATTAGAAGAGGTCAGCTTAAGGTTAAAGAAGATAAGTTTACTAAGTCTCAATATAAGAACAAAGATATGGGAGGTGAAGTGATAATAGACCAGTTAATAATATCACTAACAACCTACATAATATTGTGCTTTAGAAACCTCCTCAAAGGAACTGCACAAGACTTAATATCCCTATGGAAGCAGTTTTGAAACAACTATTGGATGCTAAGGCAATTGAATTACCTTCGATAAGATAGCCAGACACTACAACCAATTGGTTTAAGGCAGGTCAATATTGCACTTACCATAGAGTAGAAGGACATTGGAAAAACACTTATAAGAAGTTGAAACATATGGTTCAAGATTTGATTGATGCAGGATGCATTGATTTAAGAAATTTCTAAACTTCAAGTAATCAGGCTCATATTCAGCAAACCCCAACAAAAAATCAAGACATGGGGATATTTAAGGATCCCCTATAAAAAAATTATCAACAAAAATCCAATCAGGTGGCTCATCAAGATGATTTCCTATGCCACAGTAATGTGGTTGTTATGGTTGGAGTAACTACAAGAAAATAGGCTCAAAATCAACAACATCAGCAAGGATAGAGTTCAACATCTCATCCCAATTCAATTTTAAAGGAGAATCAGAGAAAATATTTGTCTACAAGGATTCCACCTATAGCGTTGAGGCTATAGTCATAGGTTTCATTTGATTTTCAAAAGCATTTTGCTAGTACTCCAACAAAGACATCAGTATTAGAACTTTTGCAGACTTCTCCCACTCACAAAAATGCTTTAATGTAATTTTTACAACAATAATCTATTTCCCCAAACATCCCTCCTGATGCCATAGTTAACACCGTAGGTTATTTTGGGATACATCATGTCTCATTCTTAGATGATGATAATTTTCCTCCAAACTTCATGGAGATTCATCACTTTACATCAACACACTTATTGGGGATACCCTTATCAAACAAGTTTTGATTGATAATGGTTCATACCTCAATTTGTGTACATATAAATTCTTTCATAAATTTGGATTAGAAGAGGAAGATTTAATAAAATATGATATCATCATTAAATCTTTCAAAAATGAGTCTCGATAGGCCTATGACATCTGAAGAAGTGAAATTCACGATATTGCCTTAAGGGCACTCTATTGCAATGTATAGCAGTTATAAAACATTCAAAAGGGAAGATGATATAAGCTTATAATATAGTGAAATGAAACATCATAGGCAATACAAATGATCAAAATTATCTCTCTATTCATTTATAAATAGCTTCAAAACTAGATTACAAGACATCCCCTTGAGGGCTTTACAAATGTGATACATTTCCATTACAATTTTCCAAGGGATCTAGTCCCTTGGAAGGAGGCCTTTAAGGCGATAAATAATAGTGGTGTGAATATCACTTACCATGATAGATAGTATTGGGCTGAAAAGCTTATGCCTCTTTATATCCTCCTCTTACCTAGAATTCTTGTTCCTAAAGACAAGGGATTGAAATGAGATTAAAAGCATATGTGTTATAAAATAAATCCATTAAACTGTGAAAAAAGAGCATATTATACAACATTAAAAAGTGATCTATATGCATGAAAACTGATCTAAATTAAGCATAAACATATTTTAAGCTATTCTAAATGTAAAAAATAAAATTTGGAGGCAAGATCAAAGGTGGAATAATGCAGAAATAGTGACCATTCCTAGGTGATCCAGATAAATCTGCAATCTTGGGGACCTCAAATCCTGCATAAAAAGTCCTCAAAATTACCTCAAATTTGGACTAGAGGTTCCTATAGACATTCCCAAGGGGTCTATGGAGGAATTTATTTGAAATTATAATCTATTTGGTGGCTGTCCTTGGGTGTGACACCCACAGACTACTAACCATCCCCAGGTGGGGCGGTCACAAAATTGCCTTAGTTTTGTCACCTATGCCTATGGAAATTGGTCCAAAACTTGGGTATGGGTGTTGTCGACAGATGGGGCCAAAGAATAATTCAATTTGGCTAGTTTTTAATTTGTGGATCAAGCCTATTACCCCTGAAATCGCCTTTGGATGAAGAGGGTTTCAAGGCTAGGGAAAGGGCAAGTTTTGGTTTGCAAATAGTGAAGGTTGATTTGTGCAGCACTTCGTTGCATAAATCATCAATATCTCTTCTTTTGAAATGAGTTTTTGGACCTTATTTTATAGACCAAAAGGGCATCTAGGAAAAAATGGCATGTTTGGCCATTAGATGCAGGTGTCACCATGTGTCCTAATCTCATCATTGATTGATGAGGTGAAGGTTACCCCTTTGTGGCTCCCAATCTACTGCCTCACTGCATATTTGTAGGTCCCCAATCAATTTGGGGTGATTGGACACACTAATGTCAGTATTTGATTACCATTTAGTATGTCCTTTGACTTTTTGAAGGGCCTTATTTGGGGTCATCCCACCCAGGGACGGTCATGGATGGTCGTCACTAGGTGGGACGGTCACCAATAGGGGCCCCAAAATAGCCCTAAACTGTTAGAAACCCTCCAAACTGAGTTTTGGAGCCTTTTGGAAGCCTTTTTATAGCCTATAGGGGTGCCCAATAGGGCCATATGTTGTAGATAAGAGGGCATATATGATGCACTAATAGTCTTATCCAATTTATGCAATTTAGGTGTCTACAGATGCCCCATTTTTTGGGATGCGCAATGTGAAACAAGGCATTGAGCAAAAATAAATCACTAAATCGTCGAATGATCAAGGTTGTTCATTAAAATAATCAACTCTGGATGCCTTCATTATGGAAAAGCATGCATTCTTAGAATCCTTTTTATTGACATAGTTGAAGGATCGATTGCAGGTATTCCTTTCAGTCGTGCTGTAATGATAGTCTTATGGGGCTTAGGACATACTAGGTCTTGGTGCCTTGTATTCTTGTAAACCTTTACATGGGTCAATTACTAAGGTTTCAAGGAGGTCAAGACTATTTAATTTCCTTCTTATGTTGATTCTTTGCCCCAGCATGGGCTTGAAAATTTATCTTTAGCCAAGATTCTTCTGAATGCATGGAATTTACACTTCTAAGTGTTTTAATGTTGATTCGATTTTTAAATTCATTATGATGACTACCCCCTCAAGCGATGAGTTGATGAGGTCATGAAAAATTTTAAAGCTATTAGTCACTTGATACATATGACTTAATTGGGGTAACTCTTTGTTTTGGCCATGGTACTAAATACCTGTTTGGAGATGATTTTCAACTATTTTGATGAATAATTTTGGAAGCAAAAGGCCAAATATCTCATTCCCATGGAGTGGTACAACCATGGAGGCCTTATTGGAGACTAAAATAGAGTCTTATGATGCATCCAAAATTATTATAGGTTCATTCTTGATCCTTCCAATTTTCTTTCCCATTCTGCCTTATTTTTGGTGGGCTTTTGACCCAATTTTTTAGTTTTTTAATGTTTTTTAGTGCAATTTTCTTGTGGACATCCTTGGAGGGGATAAGGACAGCATTAGTTATCATACCAAGGTGGTAAGGCCAGCAAAAAGTGCACTCATCCCACCCACGGGTGGTCGACTTATTTTATAGCTATAAAAGGCCAAAAAGGACCATTTGAGCTCATTTGTGCATCCTACTTGGAGAAGTTGGAGAGGAGAGGAGTAGGAGAGGGAGTTCTGAAGTAGGTAACTATAAAAATCTCAACCCACAACATGAGCCAACTAGCGGACGCAATAGGCAGTGGATTCAGTGTGCAACGGGTATGAACTACATGCTTTTCTCTACCCATTTTATTATGTTTTGCTATAATTTCATGACTACAGCCATACCCAAGGTTAAGAAACCCTAAGAGGACTAAAAGGTATGAAATTTATCTTTTATTTATAAAAAATTAGGAGTAAATACCAAATTTTTTGTGTTTTTTAGGGTTTTTAGGGGTCAAATTGACCCTATTTTACCCTTTTTTGGGGACCGTCCCTGTGAGGGACGGTTACTGGCAGTCATCCTTGGCTGTTCCTAGGTGAGCTAGATAAACCTACAATATTGGGGACCTCAAATCTTGCATCAAAGCTCCTCCAAATTACCTCAAATTTGGACCAGAGGTTCCTCTAGACATTCCTAAGGGGTCTATGGAGGAATTTTTTTGAAATTCTAATCTATTTGGTGGACCTCCCTGGGTGTGACACCCACAGACTACTAACCATCCCCAGGTGGGGCAGTCACAAAATTGCCTTAGTTTTGTCACCTATGCCTATGGAAATTGGTCCAAGTCTTGGGTATGTGTGTTGTTGACAGATGAGGCCAAAGAATACTTCAATTTGGCTGGTTTGAAATTGGTGGATCAAGCCTATTGCCCCTAAAATTGCCTTTAGATGAAGAGGATTTCAAGGCTAGGGAAAGGGCGAATTTTGGTTTGCAAATAATGAGGGTTGATTTGTGCAGCACTTCATTGCATAAATCATCAATCTCTCTTCTTTTGAAATGAAGGTTTGGACCTCATTTTATAGCCCAAAATGGCATCTAGGGCAAAATGGCATGTTTGGCCATGTGAGGCAGGTGCCGCCATGTGTCCTAATATTTTCATTAATTGATGATGGGAAGGTTACCCCTTTGGGGCTCCCAATATACTGCCTCACTGCACATTTGTAGGTCCCCAATCAATTTGGGGTGATTGGATGCACTAATGGAAGTCTTTGATTTCCAATTTAGCACGTACTTTGACTTTTTTAAGGGCCTACTTGGGGGCCATCCCACCTAGGGATGGTCATGGATGGTCCTCCCTGGGTGGGATGGTCACCAACTGTGATCATCCCTTGGTGGGACGATCACCAGTAGGGGCCCCAAAACAGCCCTAAACTACTAGAAACCCTCTAAACTGAGTTTTGGAGCCTTTTGTAAGCCTTTTTTCTAGCCTAGAGGGGTGCCCAATAGGGCCATATGTTATCGATAAGAGGGCATATGTGATGCACTAATAGTCTTATCCGATTTACGTGATTTAGGTGTCTAAAGATGCCCTATTTTTTGGGATGTGTGATGTGAAACAAAGCATTGAGCAAAAATAAATCACTAAATCATCGAATGATCAAGGTTTTTCATTAACCTAATAAACTTTGGATGCCTTCATTATGGAAAATTATATATTTTTAAAATCCTTTGTAATGACATAGTCGAAGTATCGATCGCAGGTATTCCTTTCAGTCGTGTTGTAATGACAGTCTTATGGGGCTTAGGGCATACTAGGTCTTCGTGCCTTGTATTCTTATAAACCTTTACATGGGTCAATTATTGAGGTTTCAAGGATGTCAAGCCTATTTAATTTGCTTCTTATGCTAATTATTTTCCCTAGCATGGGCTTGAAAATCTATCTTTAGCCAAGATTCTTTTGAATGCATGGAATTTACACTTCTGAGTGTTTTAATGTTGATTCAATTTTTGAATTCATTATGATAACTACCCTCTCAAGCGATGAGTCAATGAGGGCATGAAAAAATTTACAGATATTAGTTTCTTGATACATATGACTTAATTGGGGTAACTCTTTGTTTTTCCCATGGTACTAAATACCTGTTTGGAGGTGATTTTTGACTATTTTGATGAATAATTTTGGAAGAAAAAGGTCAAATATATCATTCTTGTGGAGTGGTCCAGCCAGGGAGGCCTTATTGGGGACTAAAATAGAGTCTTATGATGCATCCAAAATTATTATAGGTTTAGTCTTGATCCCTCCAATTTTCTTGCCCATTCTGCCTTGTTTTTGGTGGGTTTTTTACCCATTTTTTGAGTTTTTTAATGTTTTTTAGTGCTTTTTTCTTGTGGCCATCCTTGGGGGGATGAGGACAGCATTAATGATCATCCCAAGGTGGGACATCCAGCCAAAAGTGTGCTCATACCACCCAAGTGTGATCAGATTCTTTTAGAGCTATAAAAGTCCAAAAAGGGCCATTTGAGCTCATTTGTGCATGCTACTTGGAGAAGTTGGAGAGGAGAGGAGTAGGAGAGGTATTTATGAAGTAGGGAACTATCAAAATCTTAACCCACACCATGAGCCAACCAGCGTATGCAATAGGCAGTGGAGCCGATGCGAAATGGGTATAAACTACATGCTTTTCTCTGCCCATTTTATTATGTTTTTGCAATTTTTGCTATAATTTCATGACTATAGTCATACCCAAGATTAATAAACCCTAGGAGGACTAAAATGTATAAAATTTATATTTTTTTTATGTTTTATTTGCAAAATATTAGGAGCAAATGCCATTTTTTTGTGTTTTTTAGGTTTTTTAGGGTATTTTTAGGGGTCAAATTGACCCTGTTTTACTCATTTTTGGGGACCATCCCTGTAAGGGATGGTCACTGGTGTCCATCCTTGGCCATTCCTAGGTGATCCAGATAAACCTGCAATCTTGGTGACCTCAAATCCTACATCAAAACTCCTCCAAATTACCTCAAATTTGGACCAAAGGTTCCTCTAGACATTCCCAAGGGGTCTATGAAGAAATTTCTCTAAAATTCTAATCTATTTGGTGGTCATCCCTGGGTGTGACACCCAAAGATTTCTAACTATCCCCAGGTGGGGTGGTCAAAAAATTACCTTAGGTTTATCACCTATGCCTATGGAAATTGGTATAAAACTTGGGTATGGGTGTTGTCGGCAGATGGGACCAAAGAATACTTCAATTTGGTCAGTTTAGAATTGGTGGATCAAGCCTATTGCACTTGAATTTCCTTTAGATGAAAAGGGTTTCAATGCTAGGGAAAGGGCGAGTTTTGGTTTGCAAATAGTGAGTGTTGATTTTTGCAGCACTTCATTGCATAAATCATTAATATATCTTCTTTTGAAAGACAGTTTGGACCTCCTTTTATAGCCCAAAAGGGCATCTAGGGAAAAATGGCATGTTTGGCCATGCGAGGCAGGTTTCGCCATGTGTCCTAATCTCATAATTTATTTATGAGGGTAAGTTTGCCCCTTTAGGGATCCCAATCTACTACCTCATTGTACATTTATAGGTCCCCAATAAATTTGGGGTGATTGGACGTGCTAATGGCAGTATTTGATTGCCATTTAGCACGTCCTTTGACTTTTTGAAGGGCCTTCTTGGGGGTCATCCCACCCAGGGATGGTCATGGATGGCCATCCCTGGGTGGGATGGTCACATCCATGACCATCCTTGGGTGGGATGGTCACCAAATGTGACCATCCCTTGGTGGGACAGTCACCAGTAGGGGCCCCAAAACAGCCCTAAACTGCTAGAAACCCTCCAAACTAAGTTTTGGAGCCTTTTGGAAGCCTTTTTCTAGCCTATAGGGGTGCCCAATACGGCCATATGTTGTTGATAAGAGGGTATATGTGATGCACTGATAGTATTATATGATTTACATGATTTGGGTGTCTATAGCATCATATCTCTCTCATTAAAGGTGGGGTCGAGAATATTAGATACATTGTTTTATGTGGTATATTATCCTGCATATTTTAATATTCTTCTTGGGTGACCTTGGATCCATGCAAAGAAGGTTGTCACTATTCCAGGCTACCTTTGACCATTTGAATTTTGTTTAAATATAGAGTTAGCACAATTAGATCCTTATTCTTGTCCTTCTATTTCTTCAACAATTTATCCATGTTCCTCATCTCAAATATTTGAGCATATTTAAAATTTAAAAGCGAGTGAGGAACATAAAACCCATTCTTTCTCCTTGGATCATGTTAATCAGTTTTTTCAAGAACATCTTCTAGATCTAGCCAAGTTACCACCTTCACCCTAAAATATGGCCTTGCATCATAATAAGGGTGATGTACATATTGGCACATGCACCTTTATATTTTGAGGTATGGCTTTTGAATAAAACATTTATGGTAGCAACCCGTCTCTCAATGAGCGCTCTTTTTCTCAATGCTATCTCACTAATTATTATCACCTTACTAAGAAGATCCTATCTGGTATGGGATATGCAGGTAAAGGATTAGGACCACAATATAAAGGTATTCAAGAACCCTTGGATCTTGATATTTGGCTTGGGAGATGTGGTATAGGTTTTATACCTGATAGGAATCAACTTCTACCTTTTGAGGATGATGATCATCTTATGAATTTGTAGCGACCCCAGGGTGCACGCGCCACTCTTACTCTACTTGTAATGTGTTAAACCCAAAATGAAATGAAAGACCATGAAAAAGCATATAACATAGAAGTAAAAAAGGTAGATATATTTATTAGTGTTGAAACTCGGTTACATGTCGATCCCTATTAGGGATACCCATTGTGATACAATAAGGTTACAAGTGGGTAAAATATCCCCTCGTAAAGGGGTGGTGCGCTATCACAAGCTTCCCGATTGTGCACATGAAAATGTATGAGGGCTTACATATGCCTCCTTCTCTAGGTCTATTTCCTAGAGGGATCATTTTGCTCTCGTATGTTGTAGCTTCTTCGCGATGAACATGTGGCCCTATGAGCAATGAAACAACAACACATGCTTAGATGTCCGAGATTGCCTCCCTGAATGAGGTTGTTAGAAATAAATATACTTAAATGAAAGCAAGTGAAAATGAAACTAATGCTATGAATGTGAATGAATGAAATGATGCTATGATAATGTTATGCTAAACAAAATAATAAAACTAATTTCTAAAACCCTAAGATAGGCCTGCGGGCCACTATCCAATGATAGCGATCGCTAAAGTGAATCTAGTTCTCTTTTCTCCAAAGCTATGGATCAAAGCTTTTATCTGATATTATAAAATGGTGATTGCTTTGGTCTCCAATCTATCAAGGCTTCATCGTAAACATGATCTCCAAGGGAAGATATCCAAGTCTCGAAGCTCTCCTCAAATTTGGACTTATTTGAATCCTTTGGTGCTCTAGGCTTGCACCTTTTAAAGTGTGTGAAACCCTAAAGTCTATGCTCAAAACCCTAGGATTGAATCCCTCATGCATAGTGAATGTTAGCATGAGAATATTTTTGTATTTTCTATGTTTAAAGACTAGTTAACTAAATTTTTAATGCAAACTCAAGTCTCCTATGTGAACTGGCCATGAAAGGGAATTCAAAGTTACTCCCGCTCACCTTTATTGCATGCAAACTGCCACTTTCACTTGTGATTGGGCATATCTATAGATAAAATTCTTTTTATTTCTTAGTCATTTCCATCTATAGTGGCTAATATCTAGCCACTGTAATCTACAGTGGCTAAGGTCTGGCCGCTCTAGGCTTGAGCGACTAAGGTCTGGCCGCTCTAACCTTGAAGGTATAAGCTTGGATGGGCTCAAAATGCCCTAGATGAGTGATGAGAACCACTTTTGATGCTTGTAAAGTCCAATATTATGTCATATGATCTTATTAATGTGCCTATGTGTGTAGCTCTCCCAAAAATGACATGTTTTAGGTGTCTACAGATGCCCCTTTTTATGATGCGCTGTATGGAAAACAAAACACTGAGAAAAAATGTAGACTAATCTATTTGTAGGGTGTATGGTGATCAGTGGTATGATCAACACCGGATGGCACAATCATGCAAGATGGTATGCACCCTTAAAATCATTGCCTCAATGTTCATAGGACTTAGCTTAGTGGCTTGGAAATGTTAAATTGCACTCATTCCTCAAACTCAATCAGGTAGCTTCATTTGCTACAGTAGTTTCGACCAATAGGAGAGCTACAATTGAAGACATCATGTCTACTTACATTCCCAAAAAAAAAAGGAAATTATGTGATTGTTTTATGCAATGATTCATAGGATGAACACAATTTTGTTATGATCGAGTGATATTTTGTTGATTTTGATATGATTATTTTGAATATTTGAACTACCTCTTCACTCAACGAATTGGTGAAGAAATGACCATGAATGAAGTGACAAGTTGCTTGACCAATATGACTAATCTAGTTTCTTTCTAGCATTTATTCCTTCAATGGGCAAACCCACATCCAAGTGTGATTCCAATTGTTTATGATAACCATCCATCCCTATCCCGAGGAGTGGTCCAACCATCAATAGCCTTCTTAGGTAGTTAGGATGAATGATCCTATTTATGCTCATTGTGACCACCAAAAATGCTCACACCTATTGATTTCATGTGGTAATAATTGACAAAAGCATAACATGGATACAAGAACAAGAAATTGACAATAGATGAATAAAAAAAACATGCTTTATTCCATTATATTCAAATTCAAAATCAAATTAAAAGTACATCCCTCTTAGGGATAATCATCTTGATACAATATTACAATAGGAGTGTGTGATTGTTTCCCTCTTAAGGGTAGGTGTGATCAAAATTCCCCTTAGGGTGACACGAAATGCCTTGGGGTAGAGCTAACCCCCTTATCTGTGATGTAGAAGGATTATGATATATCCTCCTTTCTACACCTGTCTCCCTATGAACAAGAAACAACAATGCATGATTATTGAAGAACACAAGCTTATACTCAGAGAGGGGGGGTGAACAGTATAAGACCTCTTTTTACTTTTTCCTTTATACTTCAAAACAGTAAAGCAATATACCCAAAGCAATATCAAAGCAATGCACAATATCATCCACAAAGTGACACCAATTTTAACGTGGTTCACCTAGAATGGCTGGGCTACGTCCACAAAACTTTTCTCTAAAAGTTATCTCAAAGTTCTTTGGGAAACCTTCCCAATTACAATGTTTATGAGCCTCGGCCCAAAGGAGATACCTTCCCCCAATCAGAATTTATGAGCCTCTCGCTCAAAGGAGATACCTTCCCCCTATCTAAATTTATGAGCCTCTGCTCAAAGGAGATACCTTCCCTCTCGCTCTGGATATGATCCCTCGAAGATCAACTATCTCTACCTCTTGCCGACACGTGGAACTCCTTTCCACCGAAGACCTTCTGTCCTCAATGCTTAGCCTAAGAGACCTCTTCCTTCTATGATCACGTCCACAACAGCTCAAAGCAACCTATACCAAACATAGTCGATCGGTCTAGTACAAGTCTTCCTCTGTCTGTCAGATCTGTCCAACTCTTGAACAAATCAATCCTCTGCACACAAGCCTTCTCAAAGACTTGCCAAATCTGTCCTCGGGTTCTTCTCAAAGAACCAATGCTCCTCTGTCCTCAAGTTCTCTGATAGAACTCTCAAAAATTAGCTCACAAGTCCTCTGCTAGGACCTGTCCAAATCTGCTCACAAGTCCCCACCGAAACCTGTCCAAAACCGCTCACAAGTCCCCACCGAAACCTGTCCAAAACTGCTCACAAGTCCCCACCAGAACCTGTCCAAAACCTCAGCAAGCTCACCAAGAAAAACTTGCTTAGCATGAACCCACAAAGAGAATTGTTAGAGACCCAATGTGATTCATCAACCTCATAGAAGCATAAAGAGAATTGTTAGAGACTCAATATGTTCTATACTTAACTCCCAATCTCAATCTCAACTCAATCTCAATCTCAAAAGAATAAGATAGATGTAGTATGCTTTTCTCAAGAACATGAAACACAACCCAACAATTGCCAACCATGCAATATCTCATATAACAATGATACTCATGTTCTTTCCACAACCAATATCTTTTCTCAACCAATTAGGGCTTTAACAACAATGCTTATAGACAAGGTTTAACCAACATCATTCAACTCAACATTAACCTTGAAGCATTCAACCAATCATCACAAGAAAAGGAAACAAGTAGAAATCCTTTTCCCTCCAAAGATATTTGAACAAAACAGCCACCAACACAATATCACCAAATGCAAAGAATAACTTGCTCAAATCAACTCAATGGAGTAAGCCCAATATCATGAATCAAGTAAAGCAATAACTTGATCAAACAACCTCTATGGAAGCAACTCAACCATCAAACTCAAAACAGCCAACCAAGGGTTCCACCAACTCAATGCAAGTAGCTAGACTCACAAATATAAACCCTAGTGCACAAAGCTTCCACTATCTCAAACCAAAAATTATGCATTCACCAAAAACTCTCCTTAAGGATAACAATGCATAAGTAGTCTTCAACAAACCAGAAAATAGGATTTACACCTAGCCAAAGGATACCTAGTAGAATACCTTTTCACTCCAACCTTATTTCAGAAAACATACACCAATCATACTCATAAGAAGAATGTGCCCATACCTTATTGGAGTAGAAGATAATTGAACCTTCAAGCTGTCACCACACACAACTCTCAAACTTCCAACCAAGTTAGGGTTAGAAACTATACAACAATATACAATAATGAAGATCCAAATTAACACCTTATTTCTCCAACTTAATAACAACCACCACAAGTATAATATACAAACAAAGTAAAACCTCTTTACACCTTATTACTCCACATAAGCATTAAACATCAATAAAATAATGTCAAAGCAAAATATGACAACTTAACCTTATACCTCCATCAATTATATTTGCCAAGTCAACTCAAAATACTCCAAGCAAATAATAAAAGATATACCTTGGCCAACCTTAGTTCTCCAACCTTTGGAGAAAATGAATAACACCACCACCAATGCTAAAGCGCTTTCATTGCTGCTATCCTCGTGCATCACGACCAAGACGAAATTGCCCACAACATGGGTCAAACTTGGCACCTCTGCCCAACGCTTCTTCACTCAACACACCACCACCATTGGAGCACAAGTGCCCAATGAAAAATATAATGTAATCCTATGTGTTGTCTTCCTTCAATCGCCAAGGATTTGAAAACGTAAACATTTTCCTCAAGCCACCACCATCATCATGAGCGCTGTCCAAAAACGTAACTCCCAGAAAACATAGTTCGTAGTCTTATCATATGTCAGAGAAACGCAATCTGCCAAACGAAAAAAAAAAAAAAACCCCCCTCTTACTTTAGAAAATCATCCCCACTTATATAGCCATTTCTCCTTAATTGTTTGACGTCGGCGCTCCTCCAACGATGGCAACACGTCGGCGAATGAATTCTTTATGTGCGTCGCTTAAGGGTTAAAAGACCCTTTAATAATAATTAAAATAATAATAATTATTATTTTATTAATAATAAATTAAACTTAGACCTTTGTCAAAGGTTTGAGTTAATTTAATTATTAATAATAAACATGGACCTTCAAGGTTTTTCAAGAAGTAAAAACCTTTGCATTAAGTTAAGCTTGGTTTTAATAAAAACCCTTAATGAGTCCAAATGGTTTTAAGAAAAACCTTTAACCTTGTCACCATGGTTTTAATAAAAACCCTTTAACATTATGAAGCTTCTCAAGATATTTTTGACATCACACTCTTTTTGATATCAACACAAAAATGCCTTTTGACATCAATGACAACTTATACACTTGAGCAAAGGCAATGTACCCAAAGTACCCAAAATTGCCAACAATCTCCCCCTTTGTCATTGATGGCAAACCTTTACCGAAAACACTTCTCAAGAGCCAAAACTGAAACCAACTGTGCTAACAATTGACCAACTGTGCCCACAACCGAGAATCTTCCTTTGAAGTTTTGCTCCCCCGAACTTGAAGCTTTCCTCTTCACTTTGAAGCTCTCCCCCTTACTCATATCTCTCCCCCTTTGTCATCAATGGCAAAGGGCCACCTTTGGGGCTCGGGACTAAGAATGAGCCTCTTAGCTTAGTCCCTCCCCCACCTCTTGATGAGGTGATTAATTTTGGGGTGGGAGTAAAACTCCCATTAGGCACTGATCATCATCAGCATCTATAACTTCCTTGTCGGGCCTTCTCTTGAACTCTTTGTCCATATTCCTGTTCTTGTCACTGTTCTTGTTCTTGTTCTCATCCCTGTTCTTGTCCATGCCTTGATCCTTGGACCTGATCATGCCACTGTTCCTGTTCCTGTATTCTAGAATTTCAGCTCTACACTGTCTGATTATGTGACCTTCATTGTTGCACTTGAAACACTTGACGTTGTTGTTTCTCCGAGGTAAACCTGATCTTTGAATCCACCAGTTCTGACCAAACCTATTCTGACCAAACCTATTCTGGCCAAACCTGTTCTGACCAAACCTGTTCTGGCCAAACTTGTTATTTGCCTTGCAATAAACTGCCTTGTGCCCAAACTGTTGACAAGAGTAGCAATACCCTTGAAAGAAACTAGCACTTCTGAAACTGTCATTTACCTCCTTCACTTGAGCCATGCAATGTGAAGCCATGTGACCAAACCTGTGACAAGCAAAACATCTGCCTTGAAACTTTCCTTTATTTGACCTCTTGGGTCCTGAAAACTTCTTCTTCTCATTCTGAATTCTATTTTTTGTGCATCTATCATTCAAGGACTCATTTTCTGAAATACTTTCCTCATCAGAACTCTCTTCCTTTTGGAGTCTCTTACTAGACTCTCCAACTTGTTCCTTGTGTGGCTTAACAAAACCAAGGCCTGTTTTATCTGTTGTCTTTCTTTGACCTTTGATGAGTGACTTAACCTTTTTGGAGCTATCTTGAAACCTGTAAAGCTTATCCTTGTACTCTTTAGTTTCCTCTTTCAAAGAAGCCATTTTCTATTCTAACTCACTATACTCAAGAACCTTAGACTCTAACTCATCCTTGAGTTCTTGTGTCTTAGCTATAGAGAAATCAAGATTTTCTATAAGATCATCTCTCTCCATACAACATTCATCTAACTTATCCTTGAGTCTAGCATTCTTCTTTCTTTCCTTTTTCAAAGCACTAAGAGCATTAATAAGTTCACTTTCAAGATCCTTTATTTGTTTGCTTTCTGAATCATCAAAGCCTTTTTCGGATTTCTTATCACTAGAGGTGCTACCTTTTTCAAAAACCATACAAGCATCTTCCTTATAGTTTTCTGAAGCATCCTCATACATACTAGAAACCAAATCATTATTTGTACAATCATCCTCAAGGTGACCAAAATTTCCACATCTAAGACATTTCATGATAATGAATCTATGTTTCGGTTCTTCCTCTTTTTTCGATATGAACAACATCTCATTTTCATCATCACTTGAAGAACTTTCACTATCACTACTAGAACACTTACTTGCTTTGTCTAGGTAGAAACTCTTCTTGTGCTTGTGAGAATACCTCTTTCCTTGATTGTTGTGCTCATATTTGTTCTTCCTGTGATGCTTGTGCTTTTCAGAATCCTTGCTCTTAGAATCCTGTTTATCTTCATCACTTTCATTCTTGGGAACAGTACGATCAGTAGCATAATGACCAAACTTTCCACAATTGAAACATCTTATATTTTTCACGCTTTTGTGCTTTCTAGAGAACTTGCCTTTCTTGCTGTAATATGCCTCTTCATCACTAGAAGACTCATCACTCTCTTGAAGCTATTTACCCTTGGATTTCTTGGTAGCCTTGAAAGCTGCCTCTTTCTTGACATCAACCTTCACTTGAGTTCTCAACTCAAATGTTGCAAGTATACTATGGAGCTCATCCTTTTTCAACTTATCCAAATCTTTAGCTTCCTCAATAGCAAAAATATTTTCACTAAATCTATTAGGAAGAGATCTTAAAATCTTATCACAAACATCATTTTCAGCAAGCTCAAGACCTAAGTCTTTCATGGAGTTAACAACCTCATCCATACGAAGCATGTAGTCACTAATATTTTCATCATCATTCATCTGGAGTTGTTCAAACATACCTTTGAAGTGTCTCAACTTGGCCTTTCAGACATTTGTATCACCTGTATGAACCACCTTCAATCTGTTTCCACATTTCACTAGCTGTCTTGCAGTGAATCACTTTGGTGAGATCTGCTTTCTGTAAGCCTTTTAGGATTGCATTCATTGCTTTTGAATTGCTGTGATGTAGGAGCCTTTCTTCTTTAGTATTAGGACCATGTTCAGGAATAGTGTACTCATCTTCAATCACTTCCCAAACCTCATTCCCAAGTGCCATTAGATGAACCTTCATCCTTGCACTCCAAAGACCAAAATCTGACCCATCAAGAATAGGTGCTGCATTGCCACTTGAATGATCCATTGTGTTCTTTACTAGCTTTTCCTTCAAGTTGTTAAACTTTTCGAAGGCACTCGCTCTGATACCAATTGAAGAACACAAGCTTATACTGAGAGGGGGGGTGAACAGTATAAGACCTCTTTTTACTTTTTCCTTTATACTTCAAAATAGTAAAGCAATATACCCAAAGCAATATCAAAGCAATGCACAATATCATCCACAAAGTGACACCAATTTTAACGTGGTTCACCCGGAATGGCTAGGCTACGTCCACAAAACTTTTCTCTAAAAGTTATCTCAAAGTTCTTTGGGAAATCCTTCCCAATTACAATGTTTATGAGCCTCGGCCCAAAGGAGATACCTTCCCCCAATCAGAATTTATGAGCCTCTCGCTCAAAGGAGATACCTTCCCCTCAATCAGAATTTATGAGCCTCTCGCTCAAAGGAGATACCTTCCCTCTCGCTCTGGAAATGATCCCTCGGAAGATCAACTGTCTCTACCTCTTGCCAGCACGTGGAACTCCTTTCCACCGAAGACCTCCTGTCCTCAATGCTTAGCCTAAGAGACCTCTGCCTTCTATGATCATGTCCACAGTAGCTCAACAACCTGTACCAAACACAGTCAATCGGTCTAGTACAAGTCTTCCTCTGTCTGTCAGATCTGTCCAACTCTTGAACAAATCAATCCTCTGCACACAAGCCTTCTCAAAGACTTGCCAAATCTGTCCTCAGGTTCTTCTCAAAGAACCAATGCTCCTCTCTCCTCAAGTTCTCCGATAGAACTCTCAAAAACCAGCTCACAAGTCCTCTCGCTAGGACCTGTCCAAATCTGCTCACAAGTCCCCACCGAAACCCGTCCAAAACTGCTCACAAGTCCCCACCGAAACTCGTCCAAAACCTGCTCACAAGTCCCCACCGAAACCTCGTCCAAAACCTCAACAAGCTCACCAAGAAAAACTTGCTTAGCATGAACCCACAAAGAGAATTGTTAGAGACCCAATGTGATTCATCAACCTCATAGAAGCATAAAGAGAATTGTTAGAGACTCAATATGTTCTATACTTAACTCCCAATCTCAATCTCAACTCAATCTCAATCTCAAAAGAATAAGATAGATGTAGTATGCTTTTCTCAAGAACATGAAACACAACCCAACAATTGCCAACCATGCAATATCTCATATAACAATGATACTCATGTTCTTTCCACAACCAATATCTTTTCTCAACCAATTAGGGCTTTAACAACAATGCTTATAGACAAGGTTTAACCAACATCATTCAACTCAACATTAACCTTGAAGCATTCAACCAATCATCACAAGAAAAGGAAACAAGTAGAAATCCTTTTCCCTCCAAAGATATTTGAACAAAACAGCCACCAACACAATATCACCAAATGCAAAGAATAACTTGCTCAAATCAACTCAATGGAGTAAGCCCAATATCATGAATCAAGTAAAGCAATAACTTGATCAAACAACCTCTATGGAAGCAACTCAACCATCAAACTCAAAACAGCCAACCAAGGGTTCCACCAACTCAATGCAAGTAGCTAGACTCACAAATATAAACCCTAGTGCACAAAGCTTCCACTATCTCAAACCAAAAATTATGCATTCACCAAAAACTCTCCTTAAGGATAACAATGCATAAGTAGTCTTCAACAAACCAGAAAATAGGATTTACACCTAGCCAAAGGATACCTAGTAGAATACCTTTTCACTCCAACCTTATTTCAGAAAACATACACCAATCATACTCATAAGAAGAATGTGCCCATACCTTATTGGAGTAGAAGATAATTGAACCTTCAAGTTGTCACCACACACAACTCTCAAACTTCCAACCAAGTTAGGGTTAGAAACTATACAACAATATACAATAATGAAGATCCAAATTAACACCTTATTTCTCCAACTTAATAACAACCACCACAAGTATAATATACAAACAAAGTAAAACCTCTTTACACCTTATTACTCCACATAAGCATTAAACATCAATAAAATAATGTCAAAGCAAAATATGACAACTTAACCTTATACCTCCATCAATTATATTTGCCAAGTCAACTCAAAATACTCCAAGCAAATAATAAAAGATATACCTTGGCCAACCTTAGTTCTCCAACCTTTGGAGAAAATGAATAACACCACCACCAATGCTAAAGCGCTTTCATTGCTGCTATCCTCGTGCATCACGACCAAGACGAAATTGCCCACAACATGGGTCAAACTTGGCACCTCCGCCCAACGCTTCTTCACTCAACACACCACCACCATTGGAGCACAAGTGCCCAATGAAAAATATAATGTAATCCTATGTGTTGTCTTCCTTCAATCGCCAAGGATTTGAAAACGTAAACGTTTTCCTCAAGCCACCACCATCATCATGAGCGCTGTCCAAAAACGTAACTCCCAAAAAAACATAGTTCGCAGTCTTATCATATGTCAGAGAAACGCAATCTTTACTTTAGAAAATCATCCCCACTTATATAGCCATTTCTCCTTAATTGTTTGACGTCGGCGCTCCTCCAACGATGGCAACACGTCGGCGAATGAATTCTTTATGTGCGTCGCTTAAGGGTTAAAAGACCCTTTAATAATAATTAAAATAATAATTATTATTATTATTTTATTAATAATAAATTAAACTTAGACCTTTGTCAAAGGTTTGAGTTAATTTAATTATTAATAATAAACATGGACCTTCAAGGTTTTTCAAGAAGTAAAAACCTTTGCATTAAGTTAAGCTTGGTTTTAATAAAAACCCTTAATGAGTCCAAATGGTTTTAAGAAAAACCTTTAACCTTGTCACCATGGTTTTAATAAAAACCCTTTAACATTATGAAGCTTCTCAAGATATTTTTGACATCACACTCTTTTTGATATCAACACAAAAATGCCTTTTGACATCAATGACAACTTATACACTTGAGCAAAGGCAATGTACCCAAAGTACCCAAAATTGCCAAAAATTATATAGATTGATAGCCTCTCGTGATGAGGCCCTTTAAAGGATTATACATGTAAATGCCATCAAACTAATGAAACAAGAAAGCATAAAGAAAGGTTCTATGTTATTCTAATTGTATCAAGAATTACACTACAATATACAAAACATGAATAAAAACATGATGCATTGAACAAATATTGAATTGAAAGCAATAAAGCATCAAAAATATTCAATAGACTTCTAACCACTACAACACGTAAAATGCCTAATTCCTATGGTCAGAGTTTCTCTAAAAGTGCAATTTAACGTATGAAAGAACTAATCTGACTAACCTATGTAGTAAAAAGTAGATTGATTAAGGTGATATCTAACCTATTGCAAATCGCATCTATGAGGGGCGATCTGCACTATAAACCATGACTAACAGCCGCGGTTTGACCTCTCATGTGTTGACCCTTATAATTTGGGGTAGTGGGCTTGACCTCCTTGTCTAAATTGATGTTCAAGGGTTGCCTTTGTCGTCCTCTGATATATTTGGTGGTAAAATCATTGTGAAGGGCCTTCATTCACTCGAACTTGTGTTTCTTGATCCTCCTAGGCACCTAGGGCATCCATGGCTAATTTATTGTTGAATGGATAGCAAAGGGGCTCTCAAATGCACAAGATTATTATGCAATTTGACAGGGCTTCGTTGCTCTCTTGATAAACTAGTTTTCTTGATAATTCGATAGCGCTTTGCTATGCAAATTATCTCTTCTCAGTCCTCTCCTCCCCATTGAAAAATGGGGGTACTTATAGCATGCCCCTAAGGCTAGGGGTGACTTCATGGAGAAGCCAAGATCAAGAAGGTTTGTTAGGTCAGTTGGTATGGAAGCCTTTGGAATATTTCATCCACCAACTACCTCCTTCTAGATCTCTTGGTCGTTCCAACTGATTTGGCTCGGATGGAAGGCCTAACTGAACTCCAGTTCAAACCACAGGCCACAGCTGTGGTCTATACTGGAGACCATAGGTGTCAACCATGGTTCATATTGGAGACCACAGGTCTGGGCTACAGTTTAGACTGCTTAGTCCATAATGCCTAAATTAAGTGGTTAGAACCACTGCTCTATCTTGGAGTCTATCCAAGATCCTTCATATGGTTTTGTAGCATGTCCATATGAGTAGTCGCCCTTAGCATGGTGCATTTTAGGTGTCTATAGATGCCCATTTTGATATGTGTTGTGATATTGAAAAACACTGAGCAAAATAGACCTCCTAAAATGATGTTGAAGGTTCTATGATGATCATTAGTTTGATCAACATTAGATGCCCAAGGTCCAACAAAAGGACGCGCATCCTAGAATCATTGCTTCCAATGTGGGAAGGCTTACATTTGAAAAGTTTGCACTCATCATCAAACATTCGGGTAGCTTTGGTTCTACAATAGGAGTTAGGCCTATATAACCGGTGGATGAGAGCTACAAACAAAATTTCATATTTGCTATTTACCCCAAGCAGAGGGGGAAGCTTATGATAGTTGTTAGCAATGCTTCACAAGGACGAACATAATTTTGACAATATCAAGGAATCTACAATATTCGAGATCTTCTGTTGATTTTTATTATGACATGAAATTATGACTACCCCCATAAGCGACAAGTCGATGAGGGTAATGACAATGTCTAAAGCAATGAAATTGCTTGAAAATAATGAATGATCCTGAATAACTTTATATTTGAGACATTTAACGCCTTGGCTAGGCCTAGTTCAGCTTATGATTGCACCGCTTAGTGGTATTTGCATATCTCTCTCCCATGGAGCAGTCAAGCTATGATAGTCATCTTAGAGAGTCAAGATAATACAAATTCAATAAGATTTGTGTTGAATCATATTGTCGATGATTTGCTGAAAAATGTCATAAAAGAAATGACAATTTTACCCCAAATGTCCTTATTGTGATCTACTCATCTTGTCGGATTGCATGGATCGCAAGTCACTACAACCGCAAAGTTTATAGTATAAATCACTGAATACGAGGTGCATTTGGTTTTTCATTTGTTTATTTTTTTTTGTGTTGAATTTTGTATTTATTGGATTAATCCTAGTGCTTGTAATGTCACCAAATTTGCAATTTTGATAATTTATTTTGATTTTTTCCACTGGGAGCCATTAATTTGCCTTTTTAGACCATCCCATATTGGGTTTTTAGCACATTTTTTACTAATTGTAGATCGCGGGTACGGCCAACAGTTTTCATTGCCAAATTTTGGGGACTGCATGTTAGACCTGTGGGCGAAAAACCCTAGTTTGTAGACCACGGGTGTCAGCTGTGGTCTACAGTGACTAGGAGAACCTATAAATTGAAATTGTATTTGCAATTTGTCATTATTTTCCTGCAACCTTGAGCAATTTGAGAGCTCTAAGAGAGAGAATACATTCCTTGATATGGAATGTTGTCCAACTCAACAACTTGTACACTCATTATTCCCTGATGGTAGATCCTGATCAGCCATCTACTAGATGGGAGTAGGGTGCAGGCAAGGTAACTCGAAACCGAGACCTCACACTTATTAATAGTAAAATAAAACACACTTAATAAATGTGGAAATTGAACCTCATTAAACTATCGGTAATGAACCCCACTAGTTTAGGCTAGATTAGAATTTTAATTTTATGCATGAGTGGTCTAGGAGGGTACCCTAAATGGGTGCCACTCCTAAATCGTAGCTGGTAGTTGTGGTTCCCAGTTAGCAAAATGGGAACCGTAGGTTTCAGTTGTGGCCCCAAATTTGCAAATTGGGGACCGCAATTTGTAGTTGTGGTTCCCAATTTGCAAATTGGGGATCGTAAGTTGCAGTTGTAGGCTGCAATTGCTTGTGTTTTTTTTTGCTCTTTTTTTTTTTAGCACTACTTAGCTAGATTTAGCTTACAGCATGTATTTTTTTGCTTTTTAAAAGTTGACGTCTAGAGCGCTGGATCCTGACTTGATGAAGACTCTCTATGAGGCCTTATCAAATGATGACCGAGCATGGTTTCGAGTTGTCAAGTTTGGTTATGTCATGGATCTACCCACCATTAGGGTAGATCAGGCATATATTACTGCATTGGCCCGACGCTGGAATGCATAGACCAACACATTTCATTTGCATCCTAGTGAGATGACTATCACACTGGAGGATGTCTATAGGATCTTAAGGATCCCTATCGATGGTGAGGCTATCATTTCCTCTACCTATATGGCAAAAGATGTCATATTTGCTGCCATTTTTGATGATTAGAGCACCGACGCACAGGATGATGTAGACCATGGAGGGGTGCACATCGGGGACTGGTACTGGGATGATGACTTCTCTACTCAAGAGGCCTTGTTCATTCACCTCATCATTCAGATTGTCCTTCCAGACTTCTCAAGTATGAGGATTCCTTGGAACATGCTAGCCCCTGCTTGGAGGGTGCTTCAGAGCTCGATAGAGGAGCTATTGCTACTATCATGGAGGAGCACTTTACTATGCCAGCTCTACCAAGAGCTATGCCAGATCATAGAGCAAAGCTATAAGGGCATCAACTGTAGCATTTTTCTATAGATTTAGGGGTGGCAGCATATCCAGATCAAACGTCCTGCTAACCTACCTTTGTGCATCATTACCTTAGATTATGCTTATCAGTGCTACACCACCTACTGTCCTCATGCTGAGGAGGGTGTCCGTAGTAGGGCTCATGTTGGGGATACACAACATTATATCATCAATTTTGTGGCACTTGGGCTAGGGGACATCATTTGGTGCCCCTACATGGATTGTCCTATATGGCCAGAGGTGAAAAAGTGGCTATGATGGGCCCACCAAGATAGATGGCTCATCTAGCATAAGCTAGAGGTGAGAGAGTACCAGTTTTTCTCTCGCATCGTACGATAGTTCGGCATGGTGTAGGACCTACCAGATATGCCCCTCAGATATAGATGAATGGCTCTAGATAGGGATATCCTATTGATAGTTCCACTACCATTAGGGGATGCACCTGATGACTTCTAGGAGTCAAGGGTTGAGACTGCTGGGACCACACCTAACTATGATGGGTGGTGGTCTCTTTTTATATGGCATGGTACCGGGCATCTGGGCTAAGAGCCAATAGAGGTAGCAACAGAGGCAGATCTTGATGGGTGTAGGGTGCACCAGTGTACTAAGGGCATTTGGGGTGTAGAGGCCACCACTGAGGACCTACCAGAGATCGACCCTAAGGAGGATGCTCTAGAGGAGGGTGAGGTCCCTCCTGACAGTGCAAAGGAGTAGCTACTAGCATAGGTTGCTGACTTGTAGATTCATATTGGGTGATTTCATATGCAGTAGCGGGAGTGATATACTACCATCGCCACTTTAGAGGTGAAGGTTACTGATAAGGAGTGGCACCTGGCTAAGGCACAAGGCCAGAGACAGGAGCTCACAACTCAAGCTACTAACACAGAGGCCTAGGTGTAGAGACTACAGACTACCTTAGAATTGGTATAGGCATAGTGGACTACAGTAGAGGCAGAGCTGGATCTCGCTCGAGCAATGAGGAGAGCTACTATGGGGTCTCCTCAGGCTACTATTGGGCCTCCTATGGCACCAGTATTCGGTACACTAGCAACATAGGATTTGACTACTAAGGTGATGCGACTGTATGGTATGGTCATGAAGACCAATGAGATGCATGCAACCTAGCTTGCCCACATTGATTATCTGGTTAGATATATAGAGATGCAAGGGCTGCCAGTTCCTAAGGATCCTTTTGTCGTAGAGTCACAACATACCAAATCTAGGAATTCAGTGTAGTCCACAGCTAGCTCGAGTCATAGGACTCATAGGATTGAGAGGACACATAGGTCCTATAGCACGCATACAACGAGGTTGTAGACCAGGGCTAGATATCTAAGGTAGACATCAAGGACCTCCATCCAGAGGATGAGCCTACTGCAGCTACCAGTTTCCCATGTGTTGGGTGCATTAGGGTTTGGAGGCAGGCAAGATCCACAACAGAATCCACCATAGGTGCCAGGTCATCCAGGAGAGCAAGCTCCAGAGCATAGTCTAGAGGGAGGCTACAAGAGCTCCAGTATAGGAGGAGCAGCTTAGATCTATTTTTTAGCATCTACCTACTACGATTTGATGTACCATTTTGTGCGTAAGGTCGAGGACCTACACAGTTGTAGCCTATGGGTATTTTGTACTTCCTATGTACTCATTTGGACACATATATATATGATATGATATTTCATGGCTCATTATGTGTAAATGTGTATTTATTAATTTTTTATTTTATGTTTATTTGATGCACATGGATGCAATGCATATTTAAATGCTATGTTTATATGATGCAATGTATGGATGTCATGCACTAGATAGCTATTTTTTTTTTATGATGATGATATGCAGTGATCTAGATGATTAGATGTGTGACATATGATGTATGTAGATGGATGCGATGCTTATTTTTTTAACGCATATTTATTTTTGCTTTGTGGGCATGCGTATATTTTATGCATTTTATGATATGCTATGCAATGTATGGTAATACATTATGTACAAAATCATAATATAATGGAAATGAACATGTATGCTTAAATCACTTAAAACATAAGGAATGAATGTAAAATGTGTATATCAATTTTTTAAAATATGACACCACAGAATGTATAACAATCATGCAAAATAATTGATAATTCTCATTACAAGAACTTAATCAATTAATCACCCATATATGAAATGCAGTGAAATTATTTGGTAAAATGCTTAATCAATAATTATGTCATTTCAGACTATATAATCAGTGGCCGTCTAAACATCATTTATGATCTTCATGCGGTATCTATCTTATATATTTGATTCTACTTTGTAAAATGCATTTTGATTAATGAATGACTCGTATTTCTACAGTCTAATGATATTTAATATTTTGTTGCTATTGGAGCACCTTTTTGGGTTTTTCCTTGAGACTCAAACACTCTAGTAGACCTCTCCAAAAATCACATACTAACTATACCAGGCTTATATTGGATAAGCATTTTGCCATGACAGACCCAACTATTCATAATCCCTATGTGCACATGTGATTATTTTTAGATAGATCGTAAGCATACCCCGTATGTTAGTTGGGACTCTTTCAACCTATATGTGAGATAGGGTTCCTCATACGATCATATCATCCTTGTTTTAGATTTTATTAGACTTATACAACTAGAGAATCCTAGGTATGTAGAGCAAGCTCATCTTGCAAATTGATCAGGGCTACCCCTCCAAATGTAGGCAGGATTCTTTCAACCCATTGCTACGTTTGGGGATCACCTAATAGAACTAACCCTCAAATTGCAGGCGAGACACTTCCAACCCATTGATACGATCGGGGATCACTCTATGGCTTTAAAAAGGTGTACAATCTAGGGATTCAAGTTCTCACCCTTCTTACTTGCTCAGATGTAGTGATAAAAATCACTATTAGTCCACGTGTTATCACTTTCTTTGAGCAAGGGATTTTTATAGTGCTTTTGATTCACTATGTCACTTTATGTTTTGAACTTGGAATTTGTATATATTTTTTTTTGCACTTTGTAACTTGGTATTTAACTTTTGTGACTTTGGAATGTATAGGGGAAATTCTTGTCCTTTTACCAAAGTACACCTTTCTAGACCGACTATTTACAAGATAATCAGGTCGTGAGACCCATATCTCTAGAGACCTAAGAATTCTTTCACGGCTTTCATCCTCTCTCGTCTTAGCAGGATTTTATAGTGTTTTGCTTAGTGATGGGATTTTGATATGTCGAGGTACTATCCCAACTAATGACATTTTCTATAATAGCAAAGCAATATTTCTACAATATCTGAAGAACCTACTAGGTATGGTTGAATGATAGGAATACTTAATACACATAGGTCTCCATAACAGGTATCATGTACGAATGCAATGAATTATGATAAATGCAAGGGTGCATAATTGTCATACAAACATGTGACTGTTTGTAAAACTTTGATAAACACACTACACTCTACTATGAAATGCAACAGATGACAAATGCCTAAATGCAATATGATGATGTGAATGTAGATGAAAATGCAAATACAAATGTTTTTGGATTTTAAGCTTTATCAAATTTTTTGGACTTTTATATATTTTTCTTGATTTTTATAGGTTTTTGAGCTTTCATATTTGACCAAACATTAACTACATGTCCTTGGAGATTTTTAGGGTTGACCAAGCAATTTTTAGAAATCCTTGGAGCCTTTTGACTTAACCAAAGGTTTTACAGCCACCTTTGGAACCTTTTAGTTGACCACACTCTTAGCAAGAGGGCGTGGAGCCTTTTGGGATGATCGAGAAGTTATAGGAACTCTCGGAGCCTTTAGGTTGACCAAGCGATTTTTGGAATCCTTGGAGTATTTTGACTTGACCAAAGGTTTTACAGTCGCCTTTGGAACCTTTTAGTTGACTTAACTCTCAGCAAGAGGGCATGGAGCCTTTTGGGATGACCGAGAAGTTATAGGAACTCTCATAGCCTTTGGGTTGACAAAGTGATTTTTGGTAATCCTTGGAGAATTTTCTTGTCAAGCTTCTTAATCAGATAGCTTGGGGCCTTTTGAGATGACCAAGAGGTTTAGAAAAAACCTCTGAGGGCTTTTGGGTTGACTAAAGGGCTTACAAATGCCTTTGGTGCCTTTACTTGACCAAGCTTCTTAATAAGATAGCTTGGGGCATTTTGGGGTGACCGAGCAGTTTAGACAAAACCCTGGGGGCTTTTGGGTTGACCAAAGGGCTTACAGATGCCTTTGGTGCCTTTAATACACTCTTAAGCATAAAACACCTTAATATGGATGATATTGAGAGGTTAAAGCTTGTCCACACCCTCTAGTGATGTTAGGCGATAGGTACCTAGACTAATATTTTCAGATATGATGTAAGGCCCTAGCTAGTTAGCCGTGAATTTGTCTCGCATGTCAGGCAACAAATTCAAGTTCTGTTGGTTTTATTTTAACACAATATCCTCAACTTCAAAGTCTCTCTGGTGGAATTTGATATTGTAAGCTCATTTTAATTGTTCCTAATAAACATGGAGATGCTCAAGGGCATTCATGCGACGTTCATCAAGAAATGTCAATTGATCGAGGTGAGCTTGTCATGAAGTGTTGTCATTGATGAACTCTTTCAATGTGATGTGCAGCATTGGAATTTCCAACTCTAAGGGCATGATGGCCTCAATGCCATATACTAGTAAAAAATGTGTTGCCCCAATGGGCATCCGAATGCTAGTCCTGTAAGCCCATAGTGCAAGGGGTAGTTGTATATGCCAATCCTTGTGGTGTTCTTGCATTATATTTTTCAAGATGGCTACCACAGTATTGTTTGAGGCCTCAGCTTGCCCATTTTCTTGTGGATAATATGGAGTTGCAAAACTATGTTGAATGCGGTATTTAGACATTAAAACCCACATAATTTTGTTCTTAAAAGAAGTTCCATTATCTGAAATGATTTTAGATGGTATCCCAAAATGACATATGATATGCTCGAGAATAAATTCTATGATGTGAGCTCTAATAGTCATTATAAGGGGAATTGCTTCCACCCACTTTGTAAAATACTCAATAGCCATGATAATGAATGTATGTTGACCTGACGATGGAGGGGAAATCTTACCAATCAGATCTAATCCCCACTGATAAAATGGCCAAGTTGCATGAAAGGGTTGTAAGGCTTGTGATGGCAAGTGCATAAGATTATCATGATGCTGGCATTTAGCACATTTCTTGACATACACATTGCAATCCTTTTCCATAGTGGGCCAATAATAACCCATGTGAAGGATGCATTTGACGATAGCCATGCCATTGAAATGGCCATCGCACGTACCATCGTGAGCTTCTAAAATTTCCCAAGATGACTCTTGGGGATCAAGACATCGAAGGAGGACTCCTTCATAACTATGTTGATACAAAATGTCTCCTATCAAGACATACTTAGTCACTTTCTATTTGAATGTGCATCTTGCAGCATGCAACAATCCTTTTGGAATCATACCAAGTTTTAGGAAGTCTTGGATTTGAAAAATCCAGCTTTGACAAGCCTCACCTTCGACTGCTAAGACGGTCTGCTCCCCCTACGTATTTAGCTTTGCAAATGCATACTGGGAAATAACCTTATGGTGAATGGTAGTACCACTCCCCATAGGACTTTGAGAAGTCAATGACTCCTAGGATGCCTGCTTAAGAAAGTCTTCTACTCTACAGATCCAATGAGTTGTTGGTTCCACAACAATAATGTTGACTAAATATTTGTTATTAAAGGCTGCACGCTCTACTACTGGGTGCAAGAGCATTCTAACATGGATGGTAGTAAACTTGAAAGATATATTCTAAGGGATCAAGGACCCCATATATGCCATGGTGTTTTCAAACCTATTTTATGAATGATGGATTGCCTCGATGTCATACCATTCAATTTTAGCCAGATAAGTGGCAACAAGATCTTTGTAGTATTTCAAAATGGGACATTGACACTGAAGGAGCCCCTTAACCTGTTTAACTATGAGCAGAGAATTGCCAAAAAAATTTAGTCTTTTAATACCCATGGCAATGGCTGTGTGGAGGCCCAAAAGTAGGGCTTCGTATTCAGCATTATTGTTGATGCACAAAAATATTAACTTGAATGACAAGGGCATTGGAGCTCCTTGTGGCATGAAAAACACTATTCCTACACCATCCCCCTACTCACACTTCGAATAGTCGAAGAAAAATGTCATATCAGCATTATTTTCTGGTTCCTCAAGTTTGGGAGCTTCAAATATTATGAAGACCACATCATCTAGAAGCTTGATGGTTAGAGGCCTACTGTTGGACAGTGGTGCCTCAGCCAGTTGATCAACTATGAATTGTCCCTTGATGGAATTTTTGCTGATGAATTGCAAATCAAATTCTATCAATAGCATGATCCACTTTGTAGTATGTGTATTATGATATGTCCTGCTCATCATGTACTGCAAAGGATTCTATTTCGATATGACGCATGTTGTATGACTTAGCATGTAATGCTGCAATTTCCTAGTAGTGAACAATACTGCTAAACAAAGTTTTTCAACATATGCATATCCTAACTCATAACTCACCAAGGTGCGACTAATATAATATACGGTTTGCTCTTTGCCTTGCACATTCTTTTGGGCTAACATGGTCCCTAATGCAAAGTCGATTGCCGATATGTATAGTAGAAAAGGCTCATCTAGGCTTGGTGGAGCTAGTACTAGCAACATTGCTAGGTATTACTTAATCTCAGCAAAGGCTACTTGGCAGTCCTTGTCCCAATCAAATGGGACCCCCTTGTGTAGCAATCGATTCATGGGTCGACACTTATCCGATAATTGAGTGATGAATCACTTTATGGATGCTACTTTGCCCTAAAGGCTTCTTAATTATTTGATATTAGTGGGAGGATGTATCTCTAGAGTAGTCATGACCTTTGTTGGGTCTACTTCAATGCCTCGCTTAGAAATGATGAATCCCAAGAGTTTACCTGAAGTTACACCAAATACGCACTTCTTGGGATTCAACCTGACATTTTTCTCTATCAGGCGATCGAAGACCTTCCTTAAGACCTTTGCATGCTCTGCTCATAGCAATGACTTAGCTAGTATGTCATTGATATAATCTTCTAATATTTTATGCATATAGTCATGAAAAATATATGTCATAGCCTGTTGATATGTGGCACCAATATTTTTAAGACCGAATGGCATAACTTTGTAGCAAAATGTCCCCCATGGCGTTATGAACACAATTTTATGCTGATATTTGGGTTTAATCCGAATCTGGTTATATCCAAAAAAATCGTCCATAAAGGAGAGCATTTTGTGACCTATAGTGGCGTCTACCAGAGCATCGATATTTGGCAACGGAAATGAATCTTTGGGTGTTGGCTTGTTGAGATCTCTAAAATTTGTACAAATACAAACCCTTCCATATGGCTTTCCTACGGGCACCATATTGAAAACCCACTCTAGATAGTCGATGGAGATGACGAAATCTACATACAACAACTTTTGAAACTCTTCTTTTACCATTAAGGCTACTATTGGATGCATCTTTCTAATTTTTTGCTTGACTAAATTTTTTGATAGATCTAGCGAAAGGTTATGAGTAACCAATTTTGGATCTAGACCCAGCATGTCTGTGTGTATCGTTCCAAATTTTTCGCACCCTTACCTTCAGGCTAAAGGATCCGCGCCTGGAAGGGGGATGCAGGAAGGATGGGAAAATATCTCAGACTAAGAGGCCCTTTGAAGGTCCTGCCTCTCGAGGGAGGTGTATTAAGGTGATTTTTCGACGGATGGTGGGGTTCACTAGGAAACATTTAGTGGCAGTCTCCATGCCTAGGTTGGGAATGTATTTAATGTGTTCAATTTTATCTTTAAACATTCAAATCCTAGGTTTGGCCAAATGAATCTAAGTTGTTCTATTATGAAAATGCAAATTAAATGAATATAGAAAACATAATTAAACATAAAACACAGAGAATATGCTAGATGAGAAAAGCCATACCTGATTTCGGATGTCTGATGGAGATTCTAATTTTTGAAGCAGTCTAGATCGCCTCTGATTTGACAAGATCATCTAAAATCAGACAAGATCATCTGAGATCTGATGAATTCATCAGATGAATTCGTCAAAGACTTGCAAACAGAGAAATAGATACAAAATATAGAAAATGTAGCTATACTTATAAAGGAAAATGATGTGAAATAATAATAAGGATGTTAATAAGATAATCCTAAATAGAAATGCAAGTAAATTATGATGCTTTAATAGCTAATCATGACTTTATTATGCAATTAAACCACATGGGTGAACTCCAAGATGTAGAATAATAAGAAATAATAATAAAACTGACTAAATGCAGAATAAAATAGCAACAAATTATAGGAAAAGTGCAAACTCTGGGTACTAATTGCCCCCAATGTAGACTGCAGTTGAAATCATCTTGAATTTTGATGGGATCATCCAAGATTGTATAGGATCGTCTGCGACGATCTGAGCTTGCTCCGGCTGAAAATCAATGAGGTCCCTACAAGAAAACTTGGAAAGCACAAATGCAGATGGTAATCCAGGGTATTCTAATGCGTGCAAAGGTCAAGTTATAGGAAAATTCAACCAAGGGACTATCAATGGGGGGTCCTAAGGTTTAAATAGGCTTAGGAGAGAGGTTAGGAGGCTGGGGATCATCCCAATTTGGGAGATCTCCAACGGGGAGGGTCTCTAACGGTGCAGACATGCTTCTGCCTAGATTAGAGATGTCGTTGGAATATAATTTAACTATGCACAAATCAGTTTGGGATGAGATCGTCTGGACATTTTGCTCCAGACAAAATCGTCCGATCTGAGGCTATATCATCTGATCGGAGATGATATCGTCCAACGGTCACAACAAATCTTAAAAATGGTGCGAAAAATGGGGAAAGCTATTTAACAGGCGATTAACGGGTGATTCGGGGTTAAAATTGAATTTTGAATTATTACTAAAGTAATTTTAATTATTTGTTAAGGTTTACTGCGCCAATTTTAGGGTGCTACATTTTGCCCCCTCTTTAGCTAATTTTTTGAAGAAAATGCGTTAAATATGAGTTCTTCTTGATTTACGAGAAAGCAAAAATTATTCCCATTTTTAGGCGACGATTCTTGGTCGAATCGTACGACAACTTACTATGGTGCCCCCTCCGTTTTTTTACCCAAATCGAACGTTTGAGGTAAAAATGCGGAAAAGCAAAATTAAAATGTTGTTGAATAAAATTAAGAAAATAGGAAACAACTCTAATTCATTTTTACTGTTCATTTTCTCTGATGATATTTTTGATGATATGACTTGTTCATATGTTTTTATGATGCTTTAATGTTTTGATTTGTTTGATTAATGATTCATGTAATTATGTCGTTTGGAAATATTATGACTTTATGTCATGCTTTAAAATTTAAATGAAATAATCTGATGTAAACAATTGGTTGTTGTGATGTGATTTGATAAAAAATAAAAGGGACTTCTAACAATAATTTCAAAGGACATTGTCGCTATTATAGACCATTTCATGGAGTCGCCGCTCACTCGGTCGTCAAGCTAATCCTAGTATAGAAATATTGTTAAAATTAAAAGAGTGCTTAAGAGACTGTCTTAAGATTTGGTGTTGTAATGATGGTTTGAGGATTTGTTTTCAAATTTTCATGAAAATATTATGCATGAAATATATTAAAGATGATTTTTTCTAGGCATAAATTCCTAAGTGTGATAAAAATTTTGAATAATTCCCTAGGAATTATACCATCATTGCAAAATTGAAGTTGACATAATGACATGAAATAGAAACAACGTGCGTTGTTGTTAAAGCATAATTGTGTAACATAATGATTTAAGTCACATGTTTTGATGAATTTAAATAAATGGGAAATAAAATTAGTACAATGGTTTGCGCTAGGCATAGAATATTTAGGTATAGACTTATACCATCATCGCGAAATCCAAAGAAGAAATTGATAGTTTTATTGCATGGTTGATTTTTTAATTTTTGAAAATAAACAGATAATATGAAGATGAGGACTTGCACTAGGCATAAAATTCCAATTTAAGTTTTGGAACTATACCATCGTCACGAAAGTCGATAATATATATATGATTTGAGTGTATGTTTTGAAAGAAATTTTGATTTTTTTGAAAATGTATGTAGTTGTCTTTATACTAAACAACTGTTCTCAAATTTATTCCAAACAATTTGCAAAAATATTTCAAAGTATCTTCAAGACAAAATTTAGATTTATAAGGAATCCCATGTGCGTATGTGAGTTCATTACCAATATTGATTTATCATAATGACACACAAAATCTCTCAAATACAAATGTGTGTGCAATTGCTTTGTGCATTTACCAGTTTTGAGCAAGATAATTTGATACAAGTGATTTGAATTAACCAAATAAGTGTTCATTAACCATGATTTAGATGCATATAACCATACCAAACTACTATGTAAGTCGGGTTATCAAGATCTAGCTAATCCATAAGCAGACATAGGTCTGTACAAAAGAAGGTCACTAATGTGACAAACATATCACCTCGCTAGGAGTTACCCAAGGCCAAGCGGGTTGGGCACAAACCACCTGTTATGGGGCTTACCTCACAGTTTTTGAATAATTGAGAATTCCAAGGATTCAAGCTCATCAACCTTTCTTTTCTTTTCAATGGGTAGGGAAAGGGATTTTATTGCTTTTGCTTTTGCTTTTCTCTTTTTCTCTTTTTGTTGTATTTTTGCTTTTGTATTTGAGATAATGTTGAAATAGTGTTGAGATAGTACAAAATTATACTGGAATAATGCTTCTTTTGCTCATAATTTTGTTTGATTTTTCTTTTTCTTTTTCTTCCTATGCTAGGGATACTTGCTCGGATTAGCTGTAGAGCAAGGGATTTTTATTTTGGGTAGGGGTGAGCTTGTCCTTTTTTCAATTCTCAAATATTCTAGACCATGTGCATGATAGGATAGCAGGGGAAACTTTTCGCTCAAGAAACCACTTCTACTATGTAGCATAGCATGGAAATTACAAATGTAATCATTTTATTGTGAAAGAATATGCTTGGTTTAAGTAAATAACAAGATCAATTCTCTATGCTCAAACTTTATTTAATTAAATTTTGTGGACTTTGATATAAGAGAGATTAGTAATCATGCTAGATAAAATCAAGATATTTATTTTTGTGTTTGCAAAAGTGAGGGATTCCAAATAAATGCTAATTTATCCAAGATAATAAGAAAATATAACTACAATACTTTAAGAAGAAATATATACAACAAATATTTTTGAGGAGTTTGATAATTTTGACTCTCTCTTTCTTCTTTTTTTTTTGTTGGTTTGTTTTTGTTTAAATAGTTTTATATATATTTTTAAAATGAGACAACATGCAAAATATGTACAAATGAAATGACTAAATTTTATGCGTAATATCGCTTAAGATGCATAATATTCATAGGTTCTTTTAAATATTTACCATCTAAGGTAGCTAATTTGTATGCTCCCGATTCAAACTTAGCAGTGATGATATATGGTCCAAGCCAGTTGGGCTCAAATTTACCTTTAAGGTCTTTAGTTGCATTAGTATTTTTTTTATTTTCTTTTAAAACAAGGTCGCCGACCTCAAAGGATCGATGACGAACTTTCTTGGCATATGATCTTTTAAGATTGTTTTGGTAGGCATGAAGATGCTCCAAAGCATTGATGCACTTTTCATCTAGGAGTTCCAGCTGACTGAGTCTGCCAGCTCGATATTCATCTCCTACTTCGGTATCTTGAAGTAGTAGAGCCAAAGAAGGAACTTCTAATTCAAAGGGAAAAATAGCTTCAGCACCATAAACCAAGACAAAAGGTGAAGTTCCAGTGGGAGTTTGAACACTAGTTCGATAGGCCCACAAAGCTGGATATAATTGAATGTGCCAGTCGTGGCCAGATTTATTGACCAATATTTTAAGAATTTTGATTAAGGTTTTGTTAGATGCTTCTGCTTGACCATTACCCTGAGGATAATAGGGAGTGGACCAGCGATGTTGAATCTTATATTTTTGGCATAATTTATTAACATCTTTACTTTTGAAACAAGTTCCATTGTCTGAGATGATATTTGCAAGAATTTCAAACCTACAAATAATTTGATTAAAAATAAATTTAGAGACTTGTGTTCTAGTGCAGGAAGCTAAAGGCATAGCTTCAACCCACTTCGTGAAATACTCAGTGGTGGTTATGATGAATTTGTGTCCATCAGATGACACAGGATTAATTTTGCCAATAATGTCTAAGCCCCATTTTGAGAAGGGCCAAGGAGATGAAATAGCCTGTAGCTCTTGTGAAGGCGCATGGACAAGGTCACCATGTTTCTGGAACTTGTCGCAATGGCACACATAATCATGTGCATCATTTTCTATGGTATGCCAAAAGTATCCTATCCTAAGGAGCTTTTTAGCAATGACACTACCACTGAAGTGTCCTCCACAATATCCATCGTGGGCTTCACTTAAAGCTAATTTGGATTCTTCTAGATTCAAACATATTAATAGGATACCTTCAAAAGATCTCCTATATAAAGTATTGCCAATTATTACAAATCGACTTGCTCGTCTACGTAATAACCGACGCTGGTTTCTATTAGAATTGGCAAGGAAAGTCCCATTTTGAAGAAAATCAAATATATTCGTATACCAAGGTTCAGGAGTAGTTTCATTGATTAGAAACACATCCAAAGGTTCTAAACATGACTTATTTGAAGCGATTTCCTAGAGTCGACGAATAATGATGGTAGCATATTCATTGTCTAACTCCAAGGGCAGAAGAGAGACAGCTGCGGCCATAGCGTCAGCCGCATGGTTGCTAGTTTGAGGAATATCTTCCAAAGTAACTTTATCAAACAAGGATAACAATTGTAAAACATATGCTTTATATGGGCACAATTTATCATCTTTGGTCTGATAAACTTCATTAATTTGGTTTATAACAAGTTGAGAATCACCAAAAACTAGCAGATGTTTAATTTTTAGCACCAAGGAAGCTCATAATCCAAGGATTAGAGCTTCATATTCAGCAGTATTATTGGTGCAAGCAAATTTTAATTTGAAGGAAAGAGGAATGATGTGTTTTTACGAAGATATTAAAATAATACCCGCACTAGCCCCACTCATGCATCGGGTTCCATCAAAGTATAAGGACCATTGTTCAATATGGTCTGCCTCTAATTGAAGGCATTCATCAGGAAACTCAATGATGAGGGGATGGGTAGACTCTAAGGGTGTAGCAGCTAATTGATCTGCTATGATTTGACCCTTAATAGACTTCTGTCCTATGAATGTGAGTTCAAACTCACTTAGAGCAAGAACCCACTTTGTTGTATGACCCAATAAATAAGGTCAAATCATAAGATACCGCAAGGGATCATATTTAGCAATGACATATGTTTTTTGACTGAGCATATAATGACATAATTTTTGCATAGAAAATACGACTGCTAGACATATTTTTTCTAATGCTGTGTAGCGGGTTTCATAATTGATTAAATTTTGGCTAATATAATAATTAGCACGCTCTCTTTTCTCATTATCAAGTTGAGCTAGCATAGCTCCTAAAGCAAAATCTGAAGCTAAAATATACAGGATAAACGGGTGATCAGGTCTAGGCGGTGAAAGCATAGGTGGGTTAAGGAGGTATTTTTTGAGAAGTTCAAAAGCTTCCTTACATTCATCATACCAATTAAAAGGGACATCCTTCTTAAGAAGCTTAATAAAGGGACCGGTTTTGTTCGCCAGCTTATCGATGAAGCGACGGATGGCTTGAAGTTTACCTTGTAAACTTTGTAACTCAGATATATTGGTAGGTGCGGGCATATCAGTGATAGCCAAAATCTTGAGAGGGTCGATTTTGATACCACGTAAAGAAACTAAAACCCTTATAATTTATCAGACTTGACTCCGAATATACACTTGGCTGGATTTAATCGAATAAGGTATTCTCTTAATCGATTAAATACTTTTCTCAAATCATCTAAATGATCATCTTCTTTAATAGAGTGAGCTATAATATCATCTACGTAATCATGTAGGATATCATGCATCATGTCATAAAAAATATAAGTCATAGCTCGTTGATATGTTGCACCTGCATTCTTTAAACCAAATGGCATCACTTTCCAACAAAAAGTTCCACAAGGGGTAATAAAGGTTGTTTTAGCCTGATCTTCAGGAGCTATCTTGATATGATTATAGCCAAAAAATCCATCCATTAGGGACATCATTCCACTCCCCGTAGTAAAATAAATGATTTGATCCATGTTTGGAAGAGGAAAATCATCTTTAGGGCATGCAACGTTAATATCTCTAAAGTCTGTGCAAACCCTAACTTTGGTAGCTTCTTTCTTGGTGACTGGAACTACATTTGAGATCCATTTAGCATAATCAATAGCTTGTATAAAAACAACATTCAAGAGTTTTTCTAACTCCCCTTTGACTAGCAAGGCCACTTTGGGATGCATTTTTCTAAGTTTATGTTTAACAAGTTTAGCATCCGGATGGACTACTATATGATGCATGACTACAGAAGGGTCCAGACCTGGCATGTCTTCATATGTCCAAGAAAATACATCTTCATATTCTTTAAGAAATGCAATGTATTCATCTTGTTTTTCTTGACTTAATTCTGATTCAATATTGATTATGTGGGGATTATCTTCGATTCCAATGTTAATTTTAATGACGTTTTCTACTTCCATGTGTAGATCTCTTTCAAAATTAGGTGGGGCGAGTGAGACGCCCAATTCTTGTAATTATTTTAAGGTTAACTTGGAGAATTCATCTTGAGGAGTCGTGGCCTCAAGTTGGGCTATAGTAGGTATAGAACCATCAAAATAAAAACCATTGTGTAACAACTCTTCAACGGAGACATCATGGAAAATATCTCCTTCCAACTCATCATCGGATTCAACAATCATTTCGGGGTAAGCTATGGATAGCATATTGCATGTAAAGGGATTATTCTTTGGACACAAAGAATCTTGTTTATCTAGATAATCTTGATAACATATGAGTTGATCATCACCTTCAAAAGGGAAGGGTTGACCCTTACTAGGAAATAGGCCCACACCACATCGGGCAAGCCATGGTTCTACCTCGATAGGTTCTTTCATACCATTTTGGAAATGTCCCAAGCCTTTCCCTTTATATCCCATTTTAAGCATTATAGGTTTAGCTTTAATATATTCATTAGCAAAATAGCATCGAGCATATCCATCATAATGCATCTTGATGTTTCGGGGTATTCTTCCCCAATCATATCCTTTATAAATAAAAGCACAACTCCCGACTTGGTAAGTACTTCCCATAGGTTGTGGGAGGCCCAAAGTACAAGGAGATGGCGGAAAATTATTTAAAAGAAGTGAATCTTGCATAGAAGCATTTGTTTTTTTTTATATTAAAATTTTAGATAAATCAGGTAAGAGTTCATCAGAAAGAGCATAATATGTAGAAGGATCATTCCCTATATCTTTAGATGTGGAAGGTATGATAGATGTAGATAATGTGGAGGTGTTAATAAATGGGTCTATAGGTTTTTAAATTATAGGGATGGAACATGAAGGATTGGTTGTAGATCTAAGATCTTTTTGAGGTTCTAGTGTGGTTTGTTCAGAAGATTGTTGAGCTATACATGGGGGTGAAATTAATGGAGGATAAATAGATGAATTTTTAGGTGTGTATTTCACACTTTTAGATGAAAAATAAGAATTAGGATGTGTGGATGACATAGCAGGCAAAACTGAACTCCAACGAGGTTCTGCCAAGGCACACATATCAAAGGGTCTAGGATCAACATGAATAATGACCAACTAATTTTTAAATTTGAATTTAACACATTGGTGTAAAGTTGATGGGACAGCCCGCATCGCATTGATCCAAGGGTGACCCAAGAGTATATTGTACGATGCGAGGCAATGTACAATAAACACGATTGTATCTAGGGTTCTAGGACCAACTTGCAAGGGTATAGTAATGACTCCACATGTTTCTTGTGTCTCGTCATTGAAGGCTTTGATAATCATATCCGTTATTTTCATTTCATCACTTCTAAAGCCAAATATTTGGTAAAATTCAAAAGTGCATATGTTTAGAGATGAACCATTATCAATCAAGACTCATTTAACAGCTACATCTCCAATTAGGGTAGTAATATATAAGGGGTTATCCTTATGTAGACTATGTTGTGGTATATCTTTATCTCGAAAGTCAATACAATCGACTTCTCGAGTGATGATAGTATTGGACATGGCTTCAGGTTGAATATTTTGAGTTACCATCATTTGGCTTAATGTGAACATTAATTCATCCCTATGGGTAGGAGAAGATCTTAACAAGTCCAAAAGGGAAATTTTGGGTGTAGTATTGGATAATTGTTCATTAATATTATAAGGAGGTCTTGGTTGAACATTAGACATATGATTCCCTTTATTGGGATTTTTCAAAATAAATGGAGTTGATCCATCATTATGAGTTTGATCCTGTTGAGAATTTTGAGCCTGTTGTCTGGTAACGGCTCCGATGGTACCTACAATGTTATATTGAGGACGTTGAACTAGTCTCGGTTGAGCATTTATAGCTTTTTCATTAGGAAGGAACTGATTAGAAGAGGGTTGAATAGTAACTCTTCTAGGAAATGGTTCTTCTGGAACCATAAAATTTGTGATATGTTGAATATGGTCTGATTCATTTTTAGAACTATTCGATTGATTTGAGGTGATGTCTATTTCACTTTTAGTATCTGATTCCACATCACTAGGATCTGATGTTTGAGTATTATATAAGGGTCTGGTCATGACCATGGATAAAGTTGTGTCAAATTTTTGTAAATCATGATTAGGTAAATGTCCGCTAATAGTTCCTACATATCGGGTAGGAGGAGGGACATTATGATGCTCAATTTGATTGGCCACTTCTTTACCATGTTTTGGTAAAGGATTTTGAAATATATCCAATGATTGATTCTGATTTTGAGGAATGGTCTTTTGAGCATTATTAGGAGCATTTTGTTTAGGTTGGAAGGCTTTCACCTCCATTTCATTATTATCAATCAAGTCTTGTATTTTATGTTTTAATATTTTACAAGAGTTTGTAGAGTTTCTAGGTCCTATATGAAAATCATAATGTAAATCAGCTCTATATTCGGGTATAGTTGGATCAGGTTCCCAGATAGCTGGTAATTAAATCAAACCTCTTTTGAGTAATTGGGGTAGAATAGTTGATAATGGTTGATTAAGTCTAGTAAATTCTCGAGGAGGTTTATCAGGAGGTTTCAATATAAATTTTTCTATTGTCTTCATTGTATTGATATTAGCAACATTTCTGCTATTAGTGACTTCGTCACCTACAACTTGTTTATTTTTATACTGATTTTTGCATGTTTTCTCATCATATTTCTTCCTAATATGGCCTCTCCTAATGAGAACATATTCCACTCTTCGAGCTAAGTATATAGCTTGATCGAAGATGGTCAAGGTAGCAGTTGATAACTCATAGGATATTTGTTCTTGTAAATTATTGATAAAAATATCCAACATTTCCCTATAAGGTAGAACAAAGTGCAGTTTTCCTGTCAACTGCCTCCATATAGCTAAGAAATCAGCAAAACATTCATCTTTGTCTTGTTTTAAGTTGTATAAATATTTAATGGTGACATGCCTCTCGATGTAGGCACTAAATTGATGGACAAAATATTCAGTTTTTTCTACAAAATTTCTCAAAGAATGAGTGGGCAATTGATAGTACCACTCTAATGCCATTCCTCCTAAACTTTTCAGGAACATTTTTAGTAATAGCAAGTCATCATGTGATAGCCTCTCGGGGGAGGTGTATTAAGGTGATTTTTCGATGGATGGTGGGGTTCACCAGGAAATGTTTAGTGGCAGTCTCCATGCCTAGGTTGGGAATGTGTTTAATGTGTTCAATTTTATATTTAAACATTCAAATCCTAGGTTTGTCTAAATGAATATAAGTTTTTCTATTATGAAAATGCAAATTAAATGAATACAAAAAACAAAATTAAACATAAAACATAGAGAATATGCTAGATGAGAAAAGCCATACCTGATTCCGGATGTCTGATGGAGATTCTAATTTTTGAAGCAGTCTAGATCACCTCTGATTTGACAGGATCTTCTGAAATCAGACAAGATCGTCTGAGATCTGACGAATTAGTCGACGAATTAAATCAAAGACACGCAAACGAGAGAAATAGATACAAAATATAGAAAATGTAGCTATACTGATAAAGGAAAATGATGTGAAATAATAATAAGGATGTTAATAAGATAATCTCGAATAGAAATGCAAGTAAATTACGATGATTTAATAGCTAATCATGATTTTATTATGCAATTAAACTACATGGGTGAACTCTAAGATGCAGAATAATAGGAAATAATAATAAAACTGACTAAATGTAGAATAAAATAGTAGCAAAGTATAGGAAAAGCGCAAACTCTGGGCATTGATTGCCCCCAATGCTTACTGCAGTAGAAATCATCCCGAATTTTGATAGGATCATCCAAGATTGTACAGGATCATCTACGACGATCTGAGCTTGCTCCAGCTGAAAATCAATGAGGTCCCTACAAGAAAACTTGGAAAGCACAAATGCAGATGGTAATCCAGGGTATTCTAATGCATGCAAAGGTCAAGTTATAGGAAAATTCAGCCAGGGGACTGTCAAGGGGGGGTCCTAAGGTTTAAATAGGCTTAGGAGAGAGGTTAGGAGGTTAGGGATCATCCCAATTTGAGAGATCTCCAATGGGGAGGGTCTCTAACAGCACAGACATGCTTCTACCTAGATTAGAGACGCCATTGGAATAGAATCTAATTACACACAAATAAATTTGGGATGAGATCATCTAGACATTCTGCTCTAGATGAAATCATCCGATATGAGGCGATATCATCTAATCAAAGACGATATCATCCAACGGTCACAACAAATCCTAAAAATGACACAAAAAATGGGGAAAGTTGTTTAACAAGTGGTTAACAAGCGGTTCGGGGTTAAAATTGAATTTTGAATTATTACTAAAGTAATTTTAATTATTTTTTAAGGTTTACTACGCCAATTTTAGGGTGCTACACTTTGTAAGTCCAAGTAAAGATATCAGGTCTCTCTTTCAGTATAGGGATGATGCTATCATGCTCATCCAAAGTGAGAATCTCTCAAAATCTAACCTTCTTTGGATTGGTGGGATCTTTACTAATTGTAGACACCAAAATAGCACCAATCCGATTATGTGACTACAAACATTGATCGCATTGACACACACAGCCCCAAGGGAAGCCCCTAGAGGTTAAACAGTGGTCCTAACCACTCTCACAATAGTTTTGGAAGGTCAAAAATCAATTTGGCACCTTCAGGAACTTTGCTCAATATCCATCCCACCTAGGGATGAATTCAAACTAGGATTCTCCCCACCCCAGGACGAATTCCAAATTCGCTCCAGGGTGGGGCGAATTGCAGGTTTGATGGGAAAAAAGTCAAATCTTGACAAATGGCAGCTCAGATCCACCACTTAATGCTTCCTTCATTGCATGGGAGTGTGGGTAAGCATTTTCAAGTGTTAGAGGATGTTACAAGGGCAGTCATGAAGTCCCTATTCAAGGAGGAATCTCCTCCCCCCTGGGAAGGCATGATTGCCAAGTGGTGCCTCTGTATGCCCAATTCAAGAGACCTCCAAGTCTATAAATTGGTGAGTTTCCTCACCCCAAAGAAGACAAAAAAAGGAGCATTTTGGAGCAATGAAGTGCTGTCATTTTATTTTCACACCTATTCCCCTTTGAGTTGTGCCTTTCACATCCTTGATCTCTTTTGGAGAAGAGGTCATAGGGTGGTTATTGGAAGCACAAATCTGAAACCAAACCCAAAATTTGGTCACAATATCCCACCCAATTTTTTGAAAATACCCCACAAGAGGTTTTGGGACCCATCCCAAGTGGATTGGTACCAAAATCAGGCCCTAAACGGTGGGCGGCCTGCCCCATGGGCGCCCCCTCCCACACTGTTACAGTCCTAATCGCCCCTCTTCGGAGTGATGGGAAATATGTGATAGATCTGCTTTCTTTCATTTTTGCATTCAGTTCTATGATGCTTAGATAGGTTGTCGTTTAAATTTCACCTTGTTTTGAGCAACTTTGATCATGTTTCCATCTTCGTTCGCCTTCACTAACTTGCAGGTAGCATCATCAAATTACCATTGATATAGGCCAAATTGGGAAAATATGACCATCTGGGTCTTCCCAAAATGCCCCCAATTAGCTAACCCCAAGTTTTCAGGTCTTTTGGAGCTTCCTAGGTAGGACATTTGGGATAGTACCATTTCGGCATTTTATTGCAGGTGAATTCGTCCCTCCCCAGAGCGAATTCAAATCGGTGAGGAATTTCCGGACTATTTTTTTTGTAGTGCCCTCCTGGTGATGTCTTGATGTCCCTGTCAAATTTTTAGAGCATTTGGATTCATTTTAGTCATAGTTTAATTTAGTTTTCTCATTTGCTTATCGTAGGCTTGGGGATTGCATGCTTTATTTCATCCGCAGGTGCTATTGACCGCTCCTTGTTTCTTTGAATGTAGGATCTAGACCTCAGAGGAGTAGAAAAGAGCCAAGACTCATCCAAATGAGTGGTGGTGATGTTTGTTCCACCCATTTTTACATGTGGGCATGTGGAAGAAGGAACGACACACATGGATGTAACTAGAACGCATGTTTAATTCTCCTAGCCCTTGGAAAGGGAGGAAGCGCATTGTAACCGAATCTTGAAACAATATCAATAAAAAGGGCTATCTTATTTATTGGATTTTGTTCAAATTTTTTGATTCGTTCATGCTTTCCCTCTTTTCAAGCACTTTTAATTTGTAGGATTTAGCGTTCATTCTAAGTTCGATTCGCATCGCTTATTTTCTTTCCTTTTTGCTTCCGTATCCTTGTGCTTTCAGTGGTGATCATGGTGGTACCTAGTCCTCTATTTTTTAAGATCAGGGATCTATTTGAAACTTGGTTATTTTTTCTTGCAGGTGTCAAGTTTCATATGATGACTGTTGTTCGTTCCATCAAGGGGCAGATACAGAGCTGTAATTCGTCTTACCCAGGGATGAATGGGAATTCGCCCCACCCTGTGATGAATACAGTCTTGTAATTCATTCCCCCTAGGATGAATTTTTTTTTGTGCAATTTTTAGGCAGAAATTCATAACCGACAGATTTGGGCAGAGAAGAGGTAAGGATTCTGAACTTTCCCTATCAATTTTTGTCTTCAATTTTTTTGTTTCTGGATTACTCGCTTGCTTAGGGAAAGTTTTCCTTTACTACTTTCTTGTTTCCATTTTGCAAAATAAAAAGAACCCCACACACTACGTCACAACATAAACACCAAGGAGTTGGTCGTAAAACCCCAGCCCTTGATCAAGAACGTTCATCACCACCTTGGCTTGAATTTTGCATTCATAAACCCCGATCGCTACTGTTTCTAGACGTAAATCCTGATGAAAGCTGACCGATTGTAGCTGGGGTGATTCCCAGTGCACGAGGATAAGTCTTCTATGGTAGGTGTCAAAAATAGGGTGATCCCCCTTTCGTACCGCCTATGTTCCATGTACCATCTGCTCTCACGTACCTATAGTTTCCCTCACGTAAGGGCGGGTATATAGAGAGGTTGGTATATCGGCCTGGAAATGGTATATCGAAGGGGCAACCATTTGTGGGAGCCATAAGAACCATCATATTGCATTTAAATGTTCTTTACAAAAGCTTTCAAAACAAAATCAAAACACACTAAACCAGGTCTAGGACACACTTTCAATATTTAAACGAGATAATCACTGCTTGTGTGTGTGTGTGATATTTTTTGTTTAGTGTAGCAAAAAAAAAAAATCATAAAAGAGATAAAAACCTACATAGCTTGTAGAGAGATACCACCATGGTGTACACCCGTAGCCAAGCCCAAGCAAGGGCGAAAGCTACGAAGAGTGTACAAGGGGGCACAAGTCACCTTCGCTATAGTCCCAAGGACTTGGCCATTCCGCCTTGGCGGTCGGGCCCACAAGAGAGTCCACATCGTGGCATCTCATAATGGGACTATAGGGGCACCCCTTCGAGGGGCACTCCCATCCAGCATAGACCCTTTTAGGAGGAGTCCTTACATGTGGCACTCAACATAAACGGGAAAGCTCCCTTAGAAGCTCGATACGAGTGGCCACCGTGCGATGAAGCGCTAGAACATAGGGTCCATGAGGCGAGGCCACAGGAGTATGTCATCCCTCCATTGCCCCCTCTCATTGTTAGAAACAACAGGACAAATCCGGAGCACAAAGCTCCTCTGGCAGGGTGAGCCAACTCTACCTGCCCCTTTCACACTTATGAAAGGGAAAATGAGGAAGACCCCTACCTTCCTCAAGAGCAATATACAGCATGGGAGCAATGCGCTTCCACACCTGCTATTTACCAAAATCATCTTTCAAGGCTAGAGCCTCGAGTGAATGCCACTAACCTCGATAGGGGGAAGTGACCTATAGAGATCTCGGATCACCATGATCGAGACAAATATGTAGGAGAGGCATCTAGGCCTCCTAGGCTCAAGATGGTGGAACATATCGACTTGGCAGTCACCAAACATGCCACCCACCAAGCACAGATTACGTAGCTTGAGCAAGATCAATAACAGCTAGAGCATCTATACCGCCTTAGCAAGGAGTGCATTCAGCACCAAATAGATGAGCTACTCCACAACACGGTGCCTGAGAGGCTTCCAACCCCTCACACCCAAAGGGCAGAACCATATGAGAGGCACAATCCCTTGGTACGAGATAGGTCCCCATGACCCTACCAAGTGCTGCCTCCAAGACCTCCTAGACCTGAACGGGAGGCCACTCCCTGGAACAACGACGGGTTCCCTCCGCGGGGACCCACCCATGGTCATAGGTCTCACCCAAAAACTCCTCGAGAAGCCTATGAGGAGTATGAACAAGAAGAGGAGCAGGCTAAAACGCCCTATCAAGGCGGAGGGGCTGCTATCCGGCCACCCCTCCATAGGCCTCAAGTCTCCCACAACCCACAATGGGAGCAAACTAAAGAGGAAGAGATTAAGTCTTACAATGCATATAAAGTGCTTCTAGAGCATTTGGAGTCTATGGAAACCAAAGATTTTGGGCCCCAAAAGCCCACGTTACGCCAACTCCATAGTCATCCTGTGCATCCGTTAGTGCTTGCACCCCCTTACCCTGAACACTTTAAGTTGCCTCAGTTGGCAATCTTCAAGGGTGAGGAGGATGCCCAAGAGCATGTGACAAGGTTCTTGAGCCAATGCTTTGGCATTCAGGACAATGATGCTTTGTTGTTGAGAACCTTTATAACTACATTCATGGGCCCTACCTCGGATTGGTTCACCCAATTACCAAAACACAACATCAGTAACTTGGATCAGTTAGTGGATGCGTTCCTCGAATGCTTCACCTTCAACACCAAGAATAAGGCATCACTAAGTGACCTGGCCAGCCTCAGGCAGTATGGGGAAGAGACTATGGTGGCCTATAGGAATTGGTGGAGGACTCTACTTTCCAAGCTACCCTACCTCCCTCCTATGTTTGACCTGACACAAATGTTCTCAAGAAGTTGTTTGAGATCGATCTCTGTGCTATTGCAGCTACAGCAATATGCCACCTTAGAAGAAGCTCTGGCGCAAGCCAGAATTATCAAAGAGATCAAGATATAGGATGGCGAGATTGCCAAACCTAAGAAGAAAGAATGGAACAAGAACACAAAAATAGGGACTGCGCAACAAAAACCCACTACGGTAAATCAAGTTGCTATAAATGTCCCTAAGCCTACACAAGAAATACATCCTCAAAAGGCTAACTATCAGGCAGTGCCTCCTAATAATTATGAAAGAGAAAACCAGAAGTAGGAGCAAAATCAGCAGTGTCACCCTCGGTGATAGTACACACCTTATACAGAGTCTAGGGACTCCCTATTTGACCGCTTGTCAATGGCGAACTTGATCAACCTTCCAGAAATTCAAACCATAGATCCCAATGTGCCAAAGCCTAAGGGATACCGGGAGGACTTGTATTGTAGGTTCCACAAGCGAAGAGGACATGACCTCAATGCATGCTGGAAGTTCAAGGGTTTGATACAAGACTTAATTGACAACAAGATGTTGGTAGTGGACAACCCTGTAGCACCAAACAACCAACATATGGGAGTCTTCAAAGACCCCTTGCCTACCCATGAGGCGCAGGCAAAACCCCTTCAAGTCAATGAGGTGCAACGTAATTGCCCCATGCAAGGGTATGTAGGAATGATAAGCATAGTGACGAGGAACAAGAGATACCCAGGAGTTGCTCTCAAGGCAGCCACAAGAGAGGTTCCATCGATGTCACAACCTCAACAACACCCTACGCAACTTCCTCCGCCTAGACCCACGGCCATGATTCGGACCAAACTCACTCAGAGTTTGAGGACCACGTCGGCTAGGCTCTCCATATATGAGCTTATACAACAATCAACGCCCCATCGGGAGGCTCTAATGGAGATATTGAAAGCCATCGAGTTGCAGCCCCAGGAAGTGAATTCCTTCAACAACTTTGTGGGGCATGTAAAATGATGCATCGAGCATGTCATCACCTTTTGAGAGGATGAAGTGAAATCGGTATCTGATGACATGGTGGATCCACCCTTGCATGTTATCGCACGGGTCAACGGGATCCCATATAAGAGGGTGTTGGTAGACACTGGCTCGTCTAGTAACATCATTACTACAGTGGCATTGAAACATCTGAAGTTGTCGGCATCTCATATCACGGCCTCCACATATACACTACGAGCATTCAACGATGCAATCTGCTCGACAGTTGGCACAATCGTCCTACCTATTCAAGTAGGACAAAATATGATACCTACATTGTGCCATATTTTGGAGGGTGAGATGGCTTACAACATCTTGCTGGGGCGGCCGTGGATCAGGGACATGAAGTGTGTCCCTTCAATAGCTCATTAGTGTTTGAAATATACATTTGAAGGGGAAGTACATGTAGTCCCGACGGACATGGAACCCTTCAAATATTGCAATGCGGTGTAGCTGATGCCGCAATCGACCCTTCCATCGACGCATTTGGATTTTCAATTAAATCCATCTAGATAGGGTCCGATCCCGCAAGCATCCCCGATGACAAATCCACCAAGACCCCAGTCAGGTACATCTTCAGCGTCAGGTCCTTCACCAAAGATGCCACCTATCATGGCCAAATAGAAGGACAAAGGGAAGAGACCCATGGAGGAGGCACAACCTCTGGAAGAGGCGTTGCCAATAGTATCAACCATCTCTACTAAAGAGATGCCTAGTCAAATGGAAGTGGAAGCTCCTAATTCACCCAACATGGAGTGGATTCAGGAAGAGCTTCCATTCCCTCCCCCTCAATCACCAACAATCACTGTTGAAATGGCCAATACGGGCCTAGGGGAGTATCTAGTGTAGAATGTTGTAGCAACGCCCACACTAGAGTCCATGCAGGACATGGGGAGACCTCGCCTCCCCATCGGTACAATTGTTCCTTTAGGCTACCCACCAAACCAGACCAACTTCGTGTATGGGGGCCTTGATCATGGTATGGAGCCATGCATGCAAGAGGACAAAGATGAAGAGCCCTTTGTAGAAGATGTCAACTATCTATCTAACCCGGACTTCACTCTGAGATATCTTGGCCAATGCAATTGGCATGGATATGGGCTAGGTAGGTATGAGCAAGGAGTGTGTGTCCTTTGCCATCCAAGATACCAAATGCCTTATGACAAGTCAGGAGTAGGGTTCAATCACCCCCTACCCTTAGACATCTTGGTAGAGGACATGCAAGGCCTAGGGATAGGCAACAAGGGTGGATTGGCATCAGATCCTTATGCCAACCCTAACACAATGTATAAGTTGGGGGATTACCTTCCATGGTCAACAAACACCCTTGTTAACCTCAATAACCCTTTCCCTTTGCTAGAGAGGTGAAATTTCAAGGACTCACTTTCAAGGAGGTTATAGATAGTGTCAAGAGGGATCATCAAAGGACAAATCAGAGTATGAACCAACATCATATGACCCCTTCAAATCAGATAGTAATCACTCTCAAGTGATCCCCATGGATGACTATCTGTAGCACCCTAAAATTGGCGCAGTTAAAATTATAATAATTACATTCACCTTAGTAAATAATTTAAAAATCAAATTTAACCTCCCAAACCGCCCGTTAACCGTCGGGTATTCCGTTTCCCCTTTTTTCGCGCCAATTTTAGAGGTTGTTTTGACCGTTTGACGATATCGTCGCCGATCAGACGATATCGCCCCAGATTTGACGATTTCGTCTGGACTAGGACGTCCAGACGATCTTGTCGCAAAACTGAATTTGCATAGTTGGAATCTGTTCCAACGGGTCTCCAATCTGGGCAGAAGCGTGTCTGCGCCGTTGGGACCCTCCCCCGTTGGAGATCTCCCAAATTGGGATGATCTCCAACCTCCCAACAACTCCCCCTAAGCCTATTTAACTTCTAGGATTTTCCCTCCCCAACCCCTGGCTGAATTTATCTGCAAACTGATTCCCTCTACGTCAACACATCCTAATTTTGCTTTTGCACTAGTCCCATAGCCATTTTGTTGTAGGTACATCATTGGTTTTCAGCCGGAGCCAGCACCCATCGTCGTCGATGAACCTGTTCAAATCGGAGGCGATCCTGTCGAATTCGAGGCGATTTCGTACTGATGCGAGACGATCTCGACTGCAGTCTACATCGAGGCAATCAGTGCCTAAAGTTTGCTCTTCTTAACTCTTTCTCCGTCTTTTTATTCTGCAAATTAGACTATTTATTTAGTGTTTATGCTATTTTGCATTTGGTGTTCACCCATTTAGCTTAGAATGCATGTTAAGTTCATGATTTGCCATTAAAGTACAGTAATTTGCATTAATTTCTGTTCTTAAATATTGTTCAGTATTCATATTGCTATTTGGTGTAATTTGCCTCTGTTAGCACAATAGAATTTCTTGTATTTTGCATCTATTTTCTGTCTTGCAGGTCTCTGACGAATTCGTCTGATGAATTCGTCAGATCTCGATGAATCTGTCTCCGATTCTCATTGCGACGATCCTGTCGATTGCAGGCGATTCTGTAGAATCTCGGACGATCCAGACTGCTTCAAACATCAGAATCTTCTTCAGACATCCGGATCAGGTATTCCCCGTTTTCATTCTGTAAAATTCTCTGTTTTCTGCTTTCAAATCTGTCTCTTGTATTCATGGAACTTGCATTTTCATATAGTTTAATTTAGTTTCATTCGGCCAAACCTAGGATGAATGTTTAAGGTTAAAACGAACTCATTAAACACATTCCAAAAACCTAGGCATGGAAACTGCCATTAAATGTTTCCTGGTGAACCCACCATCCGTCGAAAAATCACCAAAATACACCTCCCTTGAGAGGCGGGACCTTCGCAAAGTCCTCTCGTCCGAGGTACCGCATCATCCTTTTCCCATCCTCCTTCCGGGCGCGGATCCTATAGCCTGAAGGTAGGGATGCGAAAAATTTGGAGCGATACATTTTGGTGAACCCGACGTGAATGCATTGTAAACCTTTTGAAAACAAAAACAAAAAATATATATATGTATACAAGAAAAACAAAAACAAAATCATCATTTCAAGTTTGTATGTTTTAGATTCAATTCTAAATAGTAGATGCTAAATATTACTTTTAGAAGTACTAAACAAACCATGAGTTTTTACTCAAATCAATATGAGCCCATCAGTAATGTTGGAAGAATTCAGCCAAATACATTTGTTGATTATGACCAACCTTATCCCTATTCAACATCACCTCCATCACACTTCTCTCATTTTTCATCCATAACCCAACAAGACAATCCCTTTGCCAATCCTCTTCATAACGATATTATCTATTCTCCCATATATCCATATTATGTCTATCAATCCACATATAATCCTCCACCACCTTTTCAATACTCTTCTTTCAATACAACACATCCATTTCAACAAGAAAATACTTATTCTTCCAATTCTACCATGCACTCACCTCCTACATCGCAATCTTCCTATCATCATTCTACCCATAATAAAGAAAGTAGAGGTGAGAAACCATTAGGTCCTTTTATGACGAAATTCCTAAGGCATTTATCAAAAACCTCTCAAAAACCTTCATCACGTAAATTTACTAAGCTCAATCAACCAATGGATATAATTCTCAAGTATTTACTTGACACAAATAAGATTGAACTCCCTTCCATAAGACAACCTTATACCACAACAAATTTTTTTAAACCCGAGCTACATTGTGAATATCATAGAGTAGATGGACATATGACACAAAATTGTAAAGATTTAAGATGTGCAATTCAAGATTTGATTGATAAGGGTCTTTTTAATATAAAGGAATTACAATCTACAACTGATTATAAATCTTCAATAAACAATCAAACTCCTACACAACAAATACCAATAATCAATCAAGACATGGGGATCTCCCAAGAACCCCTATTCAATTATCAACAACAAGAAACCAATCAAATATTGCATGTTAATGTGTCCCATCATGATGATATTATTAATATTGTAACAAAAACTACAAATGAGCAACCTCAAGTTCAATCAACTCAATCCGATATTCAAGATATGGATTCCTCATTTGACCAACCTTCAAAACTATCTTTGGCTCTAGAGAATGATCCAAAATGGAATGTAAGCATAGAAAGCTCATCTTTAGAATCAAAATCTCAATCTGAAATCCACTTTGATAACCAACAACAAGTGATTAATCCTCAAGCAAAGATATCCCTTTTAGAAGTATTACAAATTTATCACAAGGAAATTTTGTTCAAAATACCTAGCCAACAATTTGTTCCTCATCATATTTTCTCTAAGAACATAATTAATGGTGTAAACCCTCTTGAGGTTAACCATATTTCATTCTATGATGAGGATATTCCTTCCTCTACTCCACAAGAAGACCCCTATCTTTACATTATCGGATCTAGTAAAGAAACACCTGTTAAAACTATCATGGTAGATAATGACTCCTCTCTTAATTTATGCACTTATCAATTATTCCAAAAACTCAAAACAAAGGAAGAAGATCTTAATGAATCAAATGTTATTATAAAATCTTTTAACAATGAAATTCAAGAAGCTCAAGGTACTATAATTCTTCCCCTTAATATTGGATCCAAGATCCTGGATACTTTATTCTATGTAGGATATTGTCCTTCACCTTACAACCTACTTCTCCGGAGCCCTTGGATTCATACGATGAGGGTTTTCCCTTCCACTCTTCACCAATGTTTGAAGTTTGAACTTGCAAATAAAATTGTTACCATACATGGTGACCCAACACCATTTGAAGAATATTTAACGATTGAAACATCAAGTTCTATACATTCTCTATTATCACAATTATCTTCTATCCATCACTTTTCTTCATCCATATATGATCATCCTTGTTTACCAAATAACATCCATGCATATCTTTCACATATACTTTCTCCATCTTATCAAGACTTGGAATATAATAATAAGAATGAAGAACCTTTCTTATCCTTCTCGATATTTTATTTTGTAACATGATCAATTTTCCACATATAAAAGTCAAATCTTTTGCTACATTATTCTACATTATAACAAAGCTTTTGTTATCACTACCTTTTATTCATCACCTTTTGTTCTTACCTTCACCTCAACCAGATTATCCTTCAAAACCTCCTTTGATTTTGAAGCAACCTTAGACATGCTATACTCAAATAACCTTGTATAGTGTATATAGATCATCTTGTATATACCACCAATTTCAATTCATAAATTAAAATCAAAATACAAAAAAAAATCAAAATCCTCAAAATCTTCAAAAAAAATACTAATGCAACTAAGGAACTTAAAGGTAAATTTGAGCCCAACTGGCTTGGACCATACATCATTATCGCAAAATTTGAATCAGGAGCATATAAATTATCTACCTTAGATGGTAAAGAACTTAAAGAACCCATGAATATTTTGCATCTTAAACGTTACTATGCATAAATTTGGTCATTTCATCCATGTATATATTTGTTCAAAATTACTATCTTGTATTTCTTTCAATTTATTCAAAAACACCAAAAACATTCATAAATCTCCAAAAATCTTCAAAAACTATCTATTGCATTTATTTAAAGCACTTGTTAAATTTTTTGCTCAAAAACTAAAATCAAAATAAAAATCTAAAAACAACTATATGCTTGACTCTTTCGAAACCAAAACAATATACAGAAGAAAGAGAGAGTCAACATTCTCAAAACTTCTCAAAAGTGTTTATATATATTTTCTTACAATTATTGCAATTATATGTTTCAACTTATTTTGGATAAATTAGCATTTATTTTGAATCCCTCACTTGCACACTCACAACAATAAATATCTTGATTTTATCTGGCATGATTACTAATCTCTCTTATATCAAAGTTCACAAAATTCAATTAAATAAAGTTTGAGCATAGAGAATTGATCTTGTTATTTACTTAAACCAAGCACATCTTTTCACAATAAAATGATTATATTTGTAATTTCCATGTTTTGCTACATAGTAGAACTGATTTCTTGAGTGAAAAGTTTCCCCTGCTATCCTATCATGCACATGGTCTAGAATCTTTGAGAATTGGCAAAAGGACAAGCTCACCCCTACCCAGAATAAAAATCCCTTGCTCTACAGCTAATCCGAGCAAGTATCCCTAGCAAAGAAAAAGAAAAAGAAAAGAAAAAATTCAAGAAAAAGAGAAAAGAAAAATGTTCTTTTATATCATTACAGCAATGTTCCAAGCATTATCAAGCAAAAGAAATACAAAAGAAAAATAAGCAAAGTTCAAAAGAAAGCAAGAAAGCAATAAAATCCCTTTCCCTACCCTTTGAAAAGAAAAGAAGGGTTGATGAGCTTGAATCCTTGGAATTCTCAATTATTCGAAAACCGTGAGGTAAGCCCCATAACAGGTGGTTTGTGCCCAACCTGCTTGGCCTTGGGTAACTCCTAGCGTGGCGATATGTCTGTCACATTAGCGACCTTCTTTTGTACAGACCTATGTCTGCTTATGGATTAGCTAGCTCTTGATAATCCGATCTACATAGTGGTCTAATATGGTTATATGCATCTACATCATGGTTAATGAACACTTATTTGGTTTCTTCAAATCACTTGTATCATAGTATCTTGCTCAAATCTGGTAAATGAACAATGCAATTGCACACACATTTGTATTTGAGAGATTTTGTCTATCATTATGATAAATCAAGATCGGAAATGAATTCACATATGCACATAGGGATTCCTTATAAATCTAACTTTTGTCTTCAAAGTACTTTGAAATATTATTTTTGCAACTTGTTTGGGAATAAATCAAGTACAGTTGTTTACTACAAAGACAACTATATAAATAGAAAAATCAAAAATTTCTTTCAAAATACACAAATCAAATCATATATATCGTGTCGACTTTCGCGACGATGGTATAGTTCCAAAACCAAAATTGGAATTTTATGCCTAGCGCAAGTCCTCATTTTCATATTTCCTGTTCATCAAACATCAATCATGCAATAAAAATAACCTTTTTTTGATTTTCGCGATGATGGTATAAGTCTATACCTACATATTCTATGCCTAGCGCAAACCATTGTAACAATTTTTATTCCCCATTTCTTAAAAATCATGAAAACCATATGACTTAATTCATTATGTTACACAAATTATGCTTTTCAAAAGCAAACACATTTTCACTATTTTTATGTCATTATGTCAACCTTTAAACTTTGCAATGATGGTATAATTCCTAAGGAATTATTCACAAATTTTATCACACTTAGGAATTTATGCCTAGCAAAAATCATTTTAAACATTATTTCATGCACAAATATTTTTCATGAAAATCTGAAAACAAATCATCATCATCACCATCATTTTTTATCATTGCACCAAAGTCTTAAGACAGTCTCTTAAGCACTCTTTTACTTTTAACAATATTTCTATACTGGGATTAGCTTGACGACCGAGTGAGCAGCGACTCCATGAAATGGTCTATAATAGCGACAATGTCCTTTGAAATTATTGTTAGAAGTCTCTTTTTATTTTATTTTTATCACATTTCATCACAAACAACCAATTTGTTACATCAGATTATTTCATTTAAATTTTACAAGCATGACATTTCAACCATAATATTTCCAACGACGTAATTACATGAATCATCAAATCAAATCAATCAAACATAAAAGCATCATAAACATACACATAACACAAGTCATATGATCAAAAAATCATATCATATATCATATATATATATATCAACAATATGTACATCATATCAAAAACAATTAAAAACATTTTAATAATTTTTCTTTTTCGCGTTTTTACCTCAAACGTTCGATTTGGGTAAAAACACGGAGGGGGCACCATAGTAAGCTGTCGTACGATTCGACCAAGAATCGTCGCCTAAAAATGGGTATAATTTTTTGCTTTCTCGTAGATCGAGAAGAACTCATCTTTAACGCATTTTCTTCGAAAAATTCGCTAAAGAGGGGGCAAAATGTAGCACCCTAAAATTGGCGCAGTAAAATTATAATAATTACATTCACCTTAGTAAATAATTTAAAAATCAAATTTAACCTCCCAAACCGCCCGTTAACCGTCGGGTATTCCGTTTCCCCCTTTTTCGTGCCATTTTTAGAGGTTGTTTTGACCGTTTGACGATATCGTCGCCGATCAGACGATATCGCCCCGCATTTGATGATTTCGTCTGGACTAGGACGTCCGGACGATCTTGTCGCAAAACTGAATTTGCATAGTTGGAATCTGTTCCAACGGGTCTCCAATCTGGGCAGAAGCGTGTCTGCGCCGTTGGGACCCTCCCCCGTTGGAGATCTCCCAAATTGGGATGATCTCCAACCTCCCAACAACTCCCCTAAGCCTATTTAACTTCTAGGATTTTCCCTCCCCAACCCCTGGCTGAATTTATCTGCAAACTGATTCCCTCTGCGTCAACACATCCTAATTTTGCTTTTGCACTAGTCCCATAGCCATTTTGTTGTAGGTACATCACTGGTTTTCAGCCGGAGCCAGCACCCATCGTCGTCGATGAACCTCGTTCAAATCGGAGGCGATCCTATCGAATTCGAGGCGATTTCGTACTGATGCGAGATGATCTCGATCGTAGTCTACATCGAGGCAATCGGTGCTCGAAGTTTGCTCTTCTTAACTCTTTCTCCATATTTTTATTCTCCAAATTAGACTATTTATTTAGTGTTTATGCTATTTTGCATTTGGTGTTCACCCATTTAGCTTAGAATGCATGTTAAGTTCATGATTTGCCATTAAAGTACAATAATTTGCATTAATTTCTGTTCTTAAATATTGTTCAGTATTCATATTGCTATTTGGTGTAATTTGCCTCTGTTAGCACAATAGAATTTCTTGTATTTTGCATCTATTTTCTGTCTTGCAGGTCTCTGATGAATTCGTCTGACGAATTCGTCAGATCTCGGATGAATCTGTCAGTCTCAGACGATTCTGTCAGATTGCAGACGATCCTGTCAGATTGTAGGCGATTCTGTAGAATCCTCGATGATCCAGACTGCTTCAAACGTCAGAATCTTCTTCAGACATCCGGATCAGGTATTTTTCATTGGCATTCTGTAAAATTCTCTATTTTCTGCTTTCAAATCTGTCTGCTGTATTCATGGAACTTGCATTTTCATATAGTTTAATTTAGTTTCATTCGGCCAAACCTAGGATGAATGTTTAAGGTTAAAACGAACTCATTAAACACATTCCAAAAACCTAGGCATGGAAACTGCCATTAAATGTTTCCTGGTGAACCCACCATCCATCGAAAAATCACCAAAATACACCTCCCTTGAGAGGCGGGACCTTCGCAAAGTCCTCTCGTCCGAGGTACCGCATCATCCTTTTCCCATCCTCCTTCCGGGCGCGGATCCTATAGCCTGAAGGTAGGGATGCAAAAAATTTGGAGCGATACACTATCAAGAGAGCCTCTTGACAATGTTCCTTCTAGAGGCTCCAATCGAGCCAGTGTCGCATCAAGAGAATCAGGTCCCCCACGGAGAGTGGAACAACCACAATGGGGCCAGATTAATTTGCTCGAACAAGATGAGCCTGTAATGCCCCAAACAATTATCAAAGCCAACGAGGGCTTTCAGATCTCCGATAGTGATTACGAAGATGAGACAAAAATGGCATATCTTAATCACATGCGACAGATGCAGCATCGATACCCCTTGGAGATTAATGACATATTTGAACAAATGAACATAGTGCTAGGGCATGAGTGGTACATAGACCCAACGGGGTGGGACCAAGTGTTGGATCCATTGCTCCAGGTATACGAAGAACATCTTCCACCCTGAGACCCTAGAGTGATATCAGTGCTGAGGGTAGACCCTGTCCTCCTATCAACACATAGGGCCGATCCATTCGTGCCAATCTCTACAGAGCCCGATCCAGAGTGCAGGAGTCATCTAGGTTGTTCGAGTAGCCACATCCATGGTAATGGAGATCAAAATCATATCATCAACATGATCTCCATTGACTTAACCGCCCCCATCCACAATTCGGTTGATCCAACATGGTCATTGCATCTAGACATAGATGCCATAGACTAGGATCACATCAATTCACCTCCATCCCCATTAGAGTACTAGCCTTTTGGTGAGATGCTTCATTTTACCCTAGGGCCAACTCAGGATATCTTCCATGTTGAAGAGGAACCCGAGGTTCCCAACGTATATTTAAAATCAAAAAATGATATCCATTTGATCCCGACTCCACACCAATTGGAATACGGATCCCACATGTCGATCGAGGAGACGACTGACATAGACATCGACTCAGATCCAATGAATCCATAGATTATCAAGCTGGGGGTAAGTTTATCCCCCAAAGAGCAAGCCGACTACATTGCCCTTCTCAAAGAGAAGAAGGAGGTTTTTGCATGGTCATACAGAGACATGCCGAGGCTATATTCGTAGCTAGTCACGCATAATCTAATGCTTGATCCAAAAGTCAAGCCAATTAAGCAAAAACTATGCAAGATGCACCCAAAAATGGCCTTGATGGTCAAAGATGAATTGTAGAAGCTATTGGATGCACAGTTTGATTATCCACCATGGTTGTCCAACATGGTGCACGTCAAAAAGCTTTACAAGAGGATTCGCATATGCATGGATTTTTGATATCTAAACAAAGTGAGTCCTAAGGATGATTTTCCCTTGCCTAGCATCGATGTATTGGTAGACACTACAGTAGGCCATGAAATGCTATCCCTCATGGATGGTTTCTCAGGATACAATCAGATTCGTATCAGTCCCGAGGACCAACTAAAAATGGCGTTCACAATGCCTTGGGGGACATTTTGTTATAAGGTCATGCCTTTTGGCCTTAAAAATGCTGGTGCCACCTACCAACGTGCCATGACGTACATCTTCCATGATTACATGCATAAAACTTTGGAAGATTACATGGATGATTTTTTGGCCAAATCTCTTTTGCACCCAGATCATCTCAATGACTTAAGCAAGATCCTTGATTGCCTCATGGAGCATAAATTCAGACTGAATTCCAAGAAGTGCATCTTTAGCGTCACATTTGGAAAAATATTGGGTTTCATAGTCTCAAAGCGAGGCATTGAGGTGGACCCCAATAAATTCAAGGCAATCCTTGAAATGCTTCCCCCAACTACCATCAAGCAGCTCAGAAGCCTATAGGGAAAGGTCACGTCAATCAAGCACTTCATAGCATAGCTATCTAACAAGTGCCGACCCATGAAAAAATTATTGCACAAGGGGGTAGCATTTCACTGGGATGACGAGTGCCAGTCAGTATTTGATGACATTAAACAATACTTGGCTTCGTCACCAGTATTGGCACCGCTGATACCAGGAGTGTCGTTCTAATTATACATCTCAGCTATTAAGGTGGCACTGGGCGCCATGCTAGCCCAGAAAAATGAACTTCACAAAGAGCAAGCTACTTACTATCTTAGCCGCACCCTGGTCAGTTATGAACTTAACTATGCATACGTTGAGAAACTCTGCTTGGCAGTGGTGTTTGCTACCAAAAATCTATGCCACTACATGTTGAGCAACACTACGTATGTTGTGTCTAAGGATAATCCATTGTGATACATGATGATTTGTACTTATCATAGTAGTCACATGGCAAAATGGATCATGTTGTTGACAAAATTTGACATAGAGTTTATTGGACAAAAATCCATCAAAGGACAGGTCATAGCTGATCAACTAGTAGAGGCTCCTCTTGAAGAAGATCATCCTCTAGTCATAGAACTACCCGATGATGGGGTCTTCCATGTCTCAGAATCATCAGATTCTGATGAGCCTAAGTCACAGGCCGACATAACCCTATTTTTCAATGGTTCTAAATGTGAGCAAGGTGGTGGTGTGGGAATTGTATTCTTCACACCACAAGGGGCTCCAATGCCTCTATCATTTAAATTAGACTTCCCATGCACCAACAATAATGCTGAATACGAAGCCTTGCTCATAGGTCTTCAGACAACAATCACCATGAACATCAAGTGATTAAAAATTTTTGGTGATTCGTTGTTAATTGTCAACCAAATCAAAGGGGTATTCCAATGTAAATGCCCAGTTCTGTAGGCCTACAAAGCCCTTGTGGACAAATTCTTGGCAAATATTGAATGGTACGACATCGAGGCACTCCCTCGGTCATCGAATCATTTTGCAGACACTATGGCCTCCTTGGGGTCACTAATCCCGCAAGATCTTTCTGGTGATATGACAACCATTCAAGTCAAAACACTATCGCAATCCATGATGGAGCGTATAAGCTCTAATTTAATGCTAGGAATCCACATGATCTAGATTGAACCACCTCAGGATAGGTTCTCTCGAATTCATGATTCTCTGAAGCACGCCAACTGGGGGTCCTTGTTCTCCCCTAATCCCCTTAATAGCAACACAATGCTATTCTTACAAGTTCTTTCCCGCTCAGCTTTCGCTAGGGATGAACTTCAAGAGGGATTTGCTATTCATACCATCGAGGCTTCTGATCAGCAGGATTGGTATTCACTCATAAGGGACTACCTCAAGTTAGGTAACCTCCCACTTGGATTGACGCATGTAGCCAAACGAGCATTCAAGAAAAAAGTGGCAAAGCATGTCTTGTTAGGAGACATTTTGTACCATCATAGCTATGAAGGGATCCTCCTTCAATGCTTGGACTAGCAAGAGTCTACTTGGGCGATCGCCCAAGCGCATGATGGTACATGTGGTGGCCACTTCAGTGGTATGGCTATCGCAAAGTGCATTCTTTGCATGGGCTATTATTGGCCATCTTTAGAGCGATATTGTAGCGCATATGTAAGGAAGTACGTGAAGTGTCAACATCATGCTAATTTGATGCACGTACCTTCCCAGGCCTTGCAGCCGATCTAGTCGGCTTGGCCATTTTCATAGTGGGGCTTAGACCTAATTGGAAATATTTCCCCTGCATCGTTAGGCCATCACACGTTCATCATAACGGCCACAAAGTACTTCACCAAGTGGGTGGAAGCAGTTTTGCTTACCTCTACGATAGGAACCCGCATTGCGAAGTTCATTTTGCATAACATCATATGTCGTTTTGGTATTCCAACCAAGATAATCTTGGATAATGGGATGTTATTCAAGAACAAAGATGTGCATGCTTTGACCACAAAGTACAAAATCTAGCACAATTTTTTGACACCCTATTATTCGCAAGCAAATGGGCAAGCAGAGGCGTCAAACAAAACACTAGTCGCCATCCTCAAAAAGACAGTCACAGACAATCATAAATATTGGCACATTCAGATCCCACTTGCCCTGTGGGCTTATCGCACTAGCATTCGGACACCCATTGGGGCAACTCTATTTTTGCTCATGTATGGCTCTGAGGCTATCATGCCTCTCGAGTTGGAGATTCCTTCCCTATGCATTTCAATGCAAGAGTTCATCGATGATGACACTGTACGGCAGGCCCGATTAGACCAGCTTACGTTGCTCAATGAATGACGTGTTAATGCTCTCGAGCATTTACGTATCTATCAAGAGAAACTGAAGAAATCATACAACATGAAAGTTCACCTGAGGGGATTTTAGGTTGGTGACTTGGTCTTAAAAGAGAACCAACAGAACTCTAGCTTGCCGCCCCATCTAAGGGAAAAGTTCATGGCGAACTAGTTAGGTCCCTATGTAATTGACAGTAAAATAGGACCTGGAACATATCGGCTAGCCTCTCTTGATGGAATCAAGGAACTAGAACCCTTGAACATCAGTCATTTATGCCCATTCCATATCTATAAGAGCCACAGCCCAACTAAAAGGCTCCAAGGATTCCCATAATCGCTTGGTCATCCCAAAAAGCTCCAAGGATTCCCCTAATCGCTTGGTCATCCCAAAAATGCCCCAAAGGTGCCCATTACCCCTTTGGTCCAACCAAAAGGCTCCAAGGATTCCCATAATCACTTGGTCATCCCAAAAAGCTCCAAGGATTCCCCTAATCGCTTGGTCATCCCTAAAATGCCCCAAAGGTGCCCATTACCCCTTTGGTCCAAACAAAAGGCTCCAAGGATTCCCATAATCACTTGGTCATCCCAAAAAGCTCCAAGGATTCCCCTAATCGCTTGGTCATCCCCAAAATGCCCCAAAGGTGTCCATTACCCCTTTGGTCAAACCAAAAGGCTCCAAGGGTTCTCATAATCGCTTGGTCATCCCAAAAAGCTCCAAGGATTCCCCTAATCACTTGGTCATCCCCAAAATGCCCCAAAGGTGCCCATTACCCCTTTGGTCATGTTGTGGCTGCTCCACAACACACCCCAAAATTGGGGACCCACCTTTTTTACATGCTTTCCAAGAAAACTGCAGTGGCCCAGATGCTAAAGATCAAAGAAAAATAGCAAAAAAATGAAAAAGTGTCGTGATATCGCGACATGTTGCTCCATCGCGACCAAAAATGAAAAAGTGTCGGGATATCGTGACATGTTTCTCCATCGCGGCCAAAAAAGAAAAAGTGTCACGATATCGCGACATGTTGCTCCATTGCGGCAGAAAATAAAAAAGTGTCGCGATATCGCGACATGTTGCTCCATCGTGGTAGAAAATGAAAAAGTGTCACAATATCACAACATGTTGCTCCATCGTGGTAGAAAGAACAAGAAAATAAAAGTGTCGCGATATCGCGACATGTTGCATTTTTGCGATCGTACAAAGCAAAGAGAAAAGTGTCGTGATATCGCGACATGTTGCGTTTTCGTGACCGTATAGGAAAAAGTGTCGTGATATCGTGACATGTTGCGTTTTCACGATTCAAAGTATAGAGAGAAAGACAAAGTGAAAATGTCGCGATATCACGACATGTCATGAAATCATGGTTCATAAAGGAGAGAGAAATACAAAGTGAAAAATGTCGTGATATCGCGACATGTCATGAAATCGCGGTTCACAGAGGAGAGAGAAAGACAAAGTGAAAAATGTCGTGATATCACGACATGTCATGAAATCGCGGTTCATAGAGGAGAGAAATAAAAAGTGAAAAATGTCATGATATCACGACATGTCATGAAATCGTGGTCAAAGCAGTCAAAACAATGCAAGGAAAAAAGCGTCACGATATCGCAACATGTCAAGTTTTCGCGGTGCATGAAGGCAGACAAGGCTGTTGACATAAAAATGTTGTGATATCGCGACATGTCTCATTTTCGCGGTGCATGAAGGTGGACAAGGTTGTTGATAGAAAAATTTCACGATATCGTGACATGTCTCATTTTCACGGTGCATGAAGGCGGACAAGGCTGTTGACAGAAAAACATCGCGATATCACGATATATCTTGTTTTCATGATACGGGTAGAGGAGCAAAGTTGTAGATATAAAAACGTCACGATATCGCGACATGCTATTTTTTGTCATGATTCATTGTGGGCCATTACAGAATGTGCAGGGAAGTGTTGAACACGTGTCATAGAGGTAGAGGGACTATGATAACATTTCAGGATCATCAGTTATAGTTCGCTGAGGAGACCAAATGTTTCAAACCCGAGCAAAAAGGCCAAAATAGCAAAGAGGTGGGAAGATGAAACAAAGTTACTTGGGAGATGAAGCAAAGCGTCACAGGGTGAAACAGAGAACCGTAAAAGAAATTTTAAAAGCAGAAGCGAAGACAGGCACAGGGGGCAGAACTGTTCAAAGAAGATTGTAGTAATGAAGGCAAGGCCTTAGCACTGGGTTTCTTTGGATATTTTCTTCCACATTGGACTGGTTTTTCTTCTTCATGGACAGGGGTCAAAAAATGCTACAGGCAGAGTTGCAGAGCTGAAGGTGATAGGCCATTTTGGGCCTGCTTTTGGAGCGTTTTTCCTCCACTTTGTCTAGTTTTGTTAAAACCGAAAACATTCTGTTCTTGTAAACTGATACATTATTTTTAATACAGAATTACAGAGAGTTGCATCTCATTGACAAGAAAGGAGTTATTTTCTGCATGCTAGATTTAATGTTCATTTTTCCCCTTTTCAGATCTTTAGGCTTATAGGTGAAGTTTAATGCAAGTTTTCTTGGTTGCTTCATGCGAATGTCTAAATCTGAAAATCACAGTTAAAATCCCAGAAACCAGCACCTAACTTATCTAGATTGTGCGATTTTACAGGTTCAATAGGTTAGGTTGTATGCAGAAAACCTCATTATATTTGGTTTTGTCAAAATAGGAATCATAACACTCTGAATGTACTTTAGTTTCAATTTCTTTGCATTTTATTTTCATTTCTTTAAAATTATCTACATTTTTATTTTCTTGAAAGTTTAACCTTAGTTTAATTTACAGTCATTAAAATAAAATACTTGAAAAACTACCAAAATTGAAAATAAAATAATTTCATCATTGATATTAATTCACACTGAATTCATTCTGATTAAATGAACAATCTTTGCAATTTCAAAATAAAATAAACCACAGTGCCCCTTGTTAACAGTTACTTGCAACCACTAAGGTATTCCAAACGTCCAAATTGAATATTATTTATGCCAAATGCTAATATAGCGAAGACCTTGGAGAAATTATTTATAGGATTTCTTTGCAAGTAGAGGATTTGGAACCTAAATCCTATCGAAGAGTGTGTTTTCACAATTGGGTGAAAATACCACTCAACAGGTCAAACCAAAAGGCTCCAAGGGTTCTCATAATCGCTTGGTCATCCCAAAAATCTCCAAGGATTATCCTAATCACTTGGTAATACCAAAAATGCCCCAAAGGTGCCCATTACCCCTTTGGTCAAACCAAAACGCTCCAAGGATTCCCATAATCGCTTGGTCAAAAATAAGAAAATCCAAAAAAAAAAATAGAAAAATCATCAAAAATAACAAAAATTTGCATCTCATTTCCATGCATGCTCAAAATCACCACAAAGATAAAAAGTTCTCTTTGCATCTCATCTCCATCCTCACAAAAATCAATCCATCAAAAACACAAACATATAGTTGCATTAGGCATCGCATACATACATTGCATATTTGTGGTCATCCAAGTCAGGGCACCATAGCCTATAATTACTTGGCAAAGCCATCTTGTTCCATATTTCTCTACTTTATAATAGTCCACCACAAATAAACACCATTCACATCTTTTCGCCATACCATCGTCAATTGACTTTTAATGTATCAAGAGTTTCTATCATTCAGCTGCCAATAGCTTTTTAGCCAAATACTATACAAATTCAGACAGATTTTATGAAGGTAGAGTTCTACTTGGATCACACCTTGTTATGTAGCATCCCAACACAAATTAAAACACATAAAAATTCCCAAGTTGTGGGAACGAAAGATGAAACCTGCAAAGCGATCCAGGTCACCATAAGCAAAATGGTTATCTTGCTCATCCCCCTGTGTGAATGACCCCAAGAATGCTGAGAGTTGGCAAAAGGACAAGAATCTTCCCTACCCAATTCCCCAAGAATCCCAAGTTCTCAAAAGAAGTTGCAAACATCATAAAAATTTGCAAAAACGTCAAAACTCCAAAACTTTGACATCACAACCAAAGTGCATACATCAAAAAGCACATGCAATAGTGATTCTCATCACTCATTATTCAAATCCCTTGCTCAAAAAAAAAAATATATAATAATAATAACAAAAATAAACAGTGATTTTTTATCACTACAAAAGAGCAAGTATCCCCATACAATTGAAGAAAATAAGGGAGTCGAACTTGAATCCCTAGCATTCAGAAGGTCATAAGATAAACCTCAGTACTGGATTGGTTAATAGCCTATCAGTCACTCATGGCAAACCTCCCGCATGACGATATATCTGTTGCATTAACTTGTGTGTAGATCAATGTTTGCATGTGGATGAGCTAGCTTATGGTATCCTAGATCGCACCACAAATTAATCTGACTAAATACAACAAAGGAATCAGTGGGGCTAATTAGGTGATCCTCAATATAGGTTTGGTGGATAGCCTATCTGGCACTGGCAGTATCCTAATGAATACCATATAAACGAACTCAATTGCACACACAGGGATGTGACATAACTTGGTCAAATACAAGTTGGATTCATACCTTGTTCAAAAGTCTTGTAAGATAAAATACAGTCTTGGCTAGTTAGTTAAAACATCTGAGTCTCAGAAAACCTAACTGCATTCTAAAACCAACTGTGCTATCCTCCATCCTCACTTCACCATTAGAAAATACAAAAAAAAAAAAATCACATGCATACATAAACAGTCATTTACCATAGCACTCACCTAGGACAAAAAGCCATAAGTTCTAAACAGTCTATGGTGCCATCGCCAAAAATCACAAATTCAATTCATTCATATTCATTTGCATATCATATACATTAAAGCAACATTTGCATTCATCATAACACATGCATCCATCAATGTAAATTAACATGCATACATACACATTCATCAATCATTAGGCATAACATCAAATCACGACACATGTGTAACACAAATAAAATCATCTGTATATATAAAAATGCACCAAAACAACTAATAAACCTGCCCGATGAAAGTGCTTTTGCACTTGACATTTCGGGCATGAAAAATGGATGTCAGGGTCACAAATCCTCACTATCCTCCTCCCTAAGAAGGCTACCATAGTCGTACTACTCCACGGGAGGACGGATTGTTGATAATTTCATCCCCAAGCGACGTCACCAAAAGGGTCAAAATCCAACCAAAAATAGCAATAACATTGCCGAACGAAGGCGCCTTGGTGCTTGACATTCTTGGCATCCAAAGCAGGTGTTGGGGCCACAAATTGTCACTATATTACTCCCTAAGAAGTCTATCATAGCCGGAACGCTCCATGGGAGAACGGATTTTTGACAATTTTAGCTCCAAAAAGCGTCGTCGAAAAGGGTTAATACCCACCAAAAACAGGTCGAAATGTCAAAAAAACTGCACACACATGTAACGCTAAACATCTGAAGGCACCATTGCACAAGTCATCTTGGGTCAAGTGACTCATCGCTTTTCTCATGAAGGTCATTCCCTCATCGATTCGTCGCTTGAGCGGGTAGTCACACTTAGTCACCAATCAACAAATACACACCCAGTTAAGGAAAAAGGCATGCATTCAAAGAATCATTGACAAAGACAATCACGCTCCTGCTTGGGGTAGTAAACAAGCAATAATCACAAACTGATCAATCACTTGGCATTCATGAATCATGAACTCTAGGTTCCCACAGACAAAAGGTTGCGCCCTTTGCCTATTCATGACTAGTCAATGTCCAAGATCAAGTAACACCTCACCGAAAAAGGTTAACACTTGAATTGAGTTCCTTCGCTCATTAGAAGCAAGGATTCAAGAATGCATGCCCTTTCCATACTTGGGGCATCAAAAGTTGGTTGGGTTACTGAGAAACCCTAATCATTAGTGCTTTGGTCATCCATTTTTGCTCGGCGCTGTGCCTTGCACAACGTATCCCAAAAAGGGGCATCTGTAGACACCAAAACAACACCAATTCGATTATGTGACTGCAAACACTAATTGCATTGACACACACAGCCCCAAGGGCAGCCCCTAGAGGTTAAACAGTGGTCCTAACCACTCTCACAATAGTTTTGGAAGGTCAAAAATCAATTTGGCACCTTCAAGCACTTTGCTCAATATCCGTCCCACCTAGGGATGAATTCAAACTAGGATTCGCCCCACCCCAGGATGAATTCCAAATTCGCTCCAGGATGGGGTGAATTGCAGGTTTTATAGGAAAAAATTTAAATCTTGACAAATGGTAGCTTAGATCCGCCACTTAACGCTTCCTTCATCGCATAGGAGTGTGGGTAAGCATTTTCAAGCGTTAGAGGATGTTACGAGGGTAGTCATGAAGTTCCTATTCAGGGAGGAATCTCCTCCCCCTTGGGAAGGCATGATTGCCAAGTGGTGCCTTTGCATGCCCAATTCAAGAGACCTCTAGGTCTATAAATTGGTGAGTTTCCTCACCCCAAAGAAGAGAGAAAAAGGAGCATTTTGGAGCAATGAAGTGCTGTCATTTTATTTTCACACCTATTCCCCTTTGAGTTGTGCCTTTCACATCCTTGATATCTTTTGGAGAAGAGGTCATAGGGTGGTTATTGGAAGCACAAATCTGAAACCAAACCTGAAATTTGGTCACAATATCCCACCCAATTTGCCAAAAATACCCCACAAGAGGTTTTGGGACTCATCCCAAGTGGATTGGTACCGAAATCAGGCCCTAAACGGCAGGCGGCCTGCCCCATGGGTGCCCCCTCCCACACTGTTACAGTCCTAATCATCCCTCTTCAGAGTGATGGTAAATCTATGATAGATCTACTTTATTTCATTTTTGCATTCAGTTCTATGATGCTTAGATAGGTTGTCATTTAAATTTCACCTTGTTTTAAGCAACTTTGATCATGTTTCCATCTTCGTTCACCTTCACTAACTTGCAGGTAGCATCATCAAATTCCCATTGATGGAGGCCGAATTAGGAAAATATAACCATCTAGGTCTTCCCAAAATGCCCCCAATTAGCTAACCCCAATTTTGCAGGTCTTTCTAGGCAGGACATTTGGGACAGTACCATTTCAACGTTTTGTTGCAGGTGAATTCGTCCCTCCCCGAAGTGAATTCAAATCAGTGAGGTATTTCTGGACTATTTTTTTTGCAGTGCCATCCTGGTGATGTCTTGATGTCCCTATCAAATTTTTAGAGCATTTGAATTCATTTTAGTCATAGTTTAATTTAGTTTTCTCATTCGCTTATCGTAGGCTTGGGGATTGCATGCTTTATTTCATCCGTAGGTGCTATTGACCGCTCCTTGTTTCTTTGAATGTAGGATCTAGACCTTAGAGGAGTAGCAAGGAGCCAGTACTCATCCACATAAGTTGCGGTGATGTTTGGTCCACCCATTTTTACATGTGGGCACGCGGAAGAAGGAACAACACACATGGATGTGACTAGAACACATGTTTAATGCTCCTAGCCCTTGGAAAGGGAGGAAGCGCATTGTAACCAAATCTTGAAACAATATCAATAAAAAGGGTTGTCTTCTTTATTGGATTTTGTTCAAATTTTTTGATTCGTTCATGCTTTCCCTCTTTTCAAGCACTTTTAATTTTTAGGATTTAGCGTTCATTCTAAGTTCGATTCGCATCGCTTATTTGCTTTCCTTTTTGCTTCTGTATCCTCGTGCTTTCATTGATATCCACATTGAAGGTTTTATCTACTAATATATATGATCCCTCCTCAAGCTAGTGATTTTTAGGAATTATATGGATTTCATCAGCCAGGTTCACATGTTCCTATTGGGAAGCATTCTCGAAATGACAAACATCATGTGTAGCCTGGTGCAAAATGAAACGGTTGTAGCATTTCTTCATTTGGGAAGAAATCTTCAGGCTATACTGGCAAATCAACATGATCCCAACTGATAGTATCCATGTTTAGATGTAGCGGTTTGGATGGATCTACTAGATTATGGAGTGGAGTGGTCAAATTGATGGAGACCATATTGATGGAATGGAATTTATCTCCAGAACCACACTGATAGAACTCTATATTTGAATCATAGCTTCTGTACCCAAGATCTGGTTCAGATGGTATGAGCACAAATGAATCCTCTTTGTGGGATGCCTGCATGACTAGATCATCCCAGTATACTAGCTATAGAATGGTATCTCTTGGCTCAAGGAGCTCCACGTATGTAGGTGAATTGGGAAAGAGTTCCTGATACCTCTCTTTGAGCTCTCTTCTTTCCCTAAGGCTGTGATGGAGATTGATCTCTCGATGCAAACCTATAGCTTTAATAGGTGGGGGACCTCTAGGTGGAGGCCTATTGTGTAAGTGGTGAAGTCCTAGATAGGCCATCTCCATCAAGTCCTCATCATCGTTGTTCAAATATAATCTGTCACTTCCCTCATCTTCTAAAGAGGTATTAGGCAGATGTGGTCCCATGTACCTGATCCTATGATCACTATCATAATTATCTAGATAAATCTGATAGAATGATCATATATACGATACTGCCACATAAATTGGTGCTGCTCCTTCCTCAGAGTTCTTAGTGTTGGGAAGGACTTCCTCCATAACATGCTCTGATTCCCTAGGCAATAGATATTGTAGATACATGAGCCTGGAATTGATCCTCTCATCTACATCACTATGGTCATTATCATGGATGGGCTACTCTATTGTGTCTGTGCATAGTGAGAGATCCGTTGGGTGAGGCTTTAAGTAAGCCTCCTTTGTTTCATCTTTGTAATCACTATCGATTATGGAGCGCTCATTCACCTCTTCCACTTGTTCCATAGGCAGAAGATGGTGTATAAATGCCAGACATAAAAAGGTCGGCCTAATTTCCTCCTCAGATTTATCATCATTTGAGGACTCATCATCTGCATCATAACTAGGTCCACTCATCTCATAGGTGGACTCCTATCCATCATAATCACAAATATCTCCTAATTTGAGATCACCTATAGTGTGGGGGTCATGTCCCTGCATACCAGTATCATTGGTAGCACCACGAATTTGGTTACCTAGGTTATCTCTAGGGTTGTCCTCTAAGGGCCTATCATGGTATGAATCAAGTGACCCTATGGTAACAAACGATACCATCTGGCGAGTCCTGCAATAGCTGGAAGGATCAAGGTGATATGTATTAAAATCCACATCGTCCCCCAGACTCAAGTACATGCGATCTAAGGATGCAACAAGCAAATCATCATGACCTTGTACTTGTAACCCTAACCTGAATCTATCAGTAGCCAACTGATAATGAGATTCAAGCAGAGTACTTTGTCCTTGTTTGAAATGACCAAGGCCATGCCCATGCCAATAATACAACTCAAAAATGTGCATGGCGTATTGCGGGTTGGATAGATAGCTCACTTTCACAGTGAATGGCTCGTCATCATCCTCATCTATAGACATTTTGGTGGGAACTTGATCCATCCCTATGTAGACGAAGTTCTTATGGTTGGGTGGCTCACCCAACGGTACTATAGATCCAATCAAAAATTGATGGGCGTGTGGTCAACCCATCTCTTGCATAGTTTTTAGGATAGGTCCAAAAGTAACATTTTGCACAAGATACTCACCCAACCCCGTTTTGGCCAGATGAATGATCACCTGTGGTGCAGATGACCCTACTGAAGATGTAGGTGAAGCAGGTTGGGGTTCCTCCTTGAATTTGTCTTGAGGTTCTTCCACATCCATGGGAGTGGGAGTCTCATTGGTGACTGATCTAGGCAGATGATTTTCCACTTTCTCACCCAACTTCACCTTTAGCTTCTCGACTTGTTGGTGCATCGTCGATGTAGTTGGCTTTAGAGAAGTTGCAGTTGTGTGATCAGATCTATGTGACACAGATGTCAATGGTTGAGCATGGGCTGGTGGTTTGCCTATTGGGATCTTAACCGACGAGACAAGTTGAATATCCAAGTGCATCATCGAGAGTACAAAACCCCCAAGAAAATCTACTAAGTTCATGAACTTGAATGGTTCTTCGTCGAAGGACACTACATGAACTTGTCCCTCATGAATGTATTTCATGCACTGATGCAAGATAGAGGGTATGCAATGCATTTCACAAATCCAAGGTCTCCTGAGTAGAATGTTGTACTGCATGGCATCCTCTATCACGTGACACATCACAGAGATGGTCTTGAGTCCCACCTAAATAGGTAGAACAATTGTACCAACCGTCAAGCATAGCGCATTTTTAAATGCCATCAACATAAAGGTGGTAGGTACAATGTGTGACTTGGGTAGCTTGAGGTGGCTCAGTGCCTTGGTTGTGATTATGTTGATCGAGGACCCAATGTCAATCAAGACCCTTTTTGAAATGCATGTGGTTAACACATGTGATGATATGCAGCGGTGGGTCAACCATAATAGTAGGAATTATTTTCACTTCATGATCATAAAATTGCATCGTGGGTTCCTGAAACTGTTGTACATGTCCCACAAAATTTATAAATGCATGGGCATCTTGGGACTATATCTCAATGGACCTCAGAATATCCATAAGAGTCTCCCTATGTCTAGGGGACTGCTTAATAAGCTCATATATTGATAACTTCACAGAAGCTGTTTGTAGGTTCTGAACTAGCTTACTGCTTATGGTCACCATCGGTCTAGCTGGTGGGCCTGGCATGTTTTGAGCTGGTCGTTGATCTGATGTAGCTTGTATTCTAATGGGAGCACAAGGTTGATTCAGTTGGTCATACCTCCCTTGTCTAGTAACAATATTGACCATGCTTATGAACCCCTAGGTAGGTGGTTCGATTTGCACTCGATTGACCTGGCTGGCATTGTTACGAGGCACCTTATAATTAGGTAGCAAATTCTTGAAAATCCCCATGTTTCTATTTTCAAGTGCCTATGGGTTGCCTGGTACTACTAGCTCTCCTTTTTCTATCATGTTCTACACACTATGTTTGAAAGACCAACATGTCTCGATGTCATGACCTTTCACTCTATGGAATATGTAGAATAGATTATCTTGATGCCACTTTGATTTTGGCACATTCGGATCTACTAATTTGACCTCAGGTAATCGTATGGCCTTGGCCTCGCACAGTTGATGAAAAATCAAAGTCATCAATTCCATCAAGGGTGTGAACTAGCGAGGTGGACGCTCTTCTTTGTTTTTGCCCTTATAGTTGTTTTTGCGTGTCTCGTAGTGTGTAAGAGGTTGAGCTTGATAATTAGGCTCCTGTTGTCCCTTGTCTTCTCCTTTGAGATTTAGCACTACTTGATTCACATGGGCCTGCTTGTCCTGTTGTTTTGTAGTAATCTTTGGAGGACCCCTCTTTACTGGTTTTTAGCTTTAAGTTGCCTTCTTACAACTTGATGTCCTCAATCACCTTGGCTTGCACCATGGATTCCTTGAATGTGGGGTATTGCTACAGCTAAAACAATAGCGAGATGTGCTTGGCACAACTCCTTGTAAACATTCAGGTCAGTTTGGCCATAGGAATAGGGAATGGTAGCTTTACCATTATTCTACATCATCTCTTTTCATATTTCTCGATGGGCTCATCGTCATGCTGAGCTAGTGCAGCCAAATCAGAAACTTTGACTTATTTCTTGATGCCAAATGAATAGAGTTCAAGAAATACATCGGCCAACTATTTGAAACTAGTAATACTATGTTTCTTCAGTTGGTTGAACCACTCTCGGGCTGGGCTAGAAAGTTTTGTAATGAAAGTGCACAACAATAAGGCATCCTAAATCTCTATCTACAAACACACATCCAAAAAACTCATAACATTCTCTTGTGCATTCTCATCACCCTTGAATTTTTCCAATCGACGCATATCAAAATTCTTGGGATATGGAGGTGTAGGCACCGAGGGGTCTAGAGGTTCGTTGTGTATCTTTCTCAATGTTGACTTTTGCATAGCCATGCCTTGCTTATCTATTGCTTTGACCTTATCGGAAAAAACCTTATACACCTTAGAAGACAAAAAGTCCTCCTTCCTAAGGTTCCATGGAGGCGGTCTACAAAACAACAGGACAAGCAGGCCCATGTGAATGCCTTCTTTGGAGGAGGTGGAGGACATGGCTCTTCCTCCTCAACCTAATAACTCTCAGGGTAGCCCTGATTGTATTTGTCTACATATATGTGCTCATGTTGCCTCTGTCTAAGATCATTAAGTGATGGTAGTCACTCCCTCTATTGGGCACTGGCATGAGTACAAGCGTCTCTTTGCTCCTCATGCATATTTTCTAGGGACACATCCCTTCTATGCACACATTCTCTATGATCCTCAGGAGGGTATAGGCCAGCCCTGGCTAGCCAATCCTCCTGCTCTATGCACTCCTTCTGAGCTAGAATATGCTCTTCAAACATGCAATGCTCATATAATCTCTATAATAAGAGCCTTTATGCTTGAATATTTTCATCTTCAATATGTTGCATCTCTAGGTGAGCATCATCCAATTGATCTTGGAGTAGTTGACGTCTTTGCTCAAACACTAGTTTGTATGATCTATCGATCTGGTCGGCTGTAGGAGGCCTCTGGTGTGTGTGCTCTATGTGAGCTACCTTATGGTTTTGTACCCATCAGATAGATGTGTGGATGGTGGACATGTGACATGAGGGTGCTTAGAATCCTCTCCATGCTATCTAGTGATCTTGATACAACTGTCGCTATGCTCACTCAGAGCACGAGTGGGCAGAGTTGTAGGCTTGTAGCCTAGCTACTCAAGAACACTACCTAGACCATATAGGTTTCTAAACCTCCATCACTTATGTGGTGGTGTTCCATTACCTCCCACCTTTGATATATCAATGGTGATCTTGCGTGGTGATCCATGTGCTAGAGTATGGATGGACCTATGCTCGAAAACGAGCCTATCCTCTTACCCCTAAATGGGTGGATCTCTGACTTGTCTATACTATGATGGTGGAGGGTTAGAACCCCCTATGGACCTAGTACATATGGGAATAAACTTGGTCCCCTGCACCACATATTCCTTGACCAATCCTGTGGATGTGTGTGTAGTGCAGTCTCAGTAATGGCTTTGGGGCAGAGCATCCTCATGCTAAGAAGCTCCACACTTAGTCCTATGCCTAGAGGAGTGTACTAAAGCTCCTCTATCAGGGGTCCACTCAATGGGATCTCCTCATGTCAAGTTGTCACCTCTAATGCTAGTCGAACATCATTGGGTTCGCTCATGTGTATGAGGACTCAACACATACTAATGTGAACTAGTTGGGGGTTGATCATGGCATCGATCCTAGACCTTTGTCGATCACCCCGTGTGTTCGCCATTTGTGTTCTTAACATCTATATGTATTTTATTATGCAGACAATGTAAAAAAATGGTAATTATCTCTTTTAAATGTTTGATTGTGAGCCCTAAATTGTTTGATGTTGTTTTCAGATGTGTTGTATCAATGTTAGAAACTCTTTGCATGTTTTGAAAGATTATTGGATTTTAAACTCATTTAATTTAGCTTTCACCTATATACTCGCACAATCTGAATATGGTAATGACATCCATACTCAACGAAGTAGCATAGGTACTACCAACCCTCACCCAGCACACCATACGTAGTAATACACCCTTCTAAGAAAGAGTGCATGCTATTTTGCATGGATAGGAAAGTTATTGGGTCAGCCTTGGCAATGAGCGGGTACCAATAGTACAATTTCAAATGAGCCAACCAAGTGGTAATAACATCCACTGTTGGTCTCAATCAAACGGGTTGGATGTGAGATCCCAACGCCACTGATGCTTAAATGATACGTGGTGTGTGTGGTTATTTTTATTTTATGAAAATGACAAATGCATCATAGAGCACAATGACCACTTCTACATGATGTACACGAAATGAAAAAGGAATGTTTTACATTTAGAAATAATGCATGCTAATGTCCTGCATCATATTTTTATGATGTAATTATAATGACATGGTCGTTGATTGGACCTCAAGCATACAAATGACACACAATACTTATCAAGGTCACTATATTTAAGGGTAGACTACACTCAGAGGTCCGCTATTCCCAATAATGCCTTCCCACTGAATGGAAATCAAATGCAAATTAGGACTTATTCATTGACTACTAATCTTTTGTTCCTAATTTACAATGATTTGATGATCTTTGGAAAGATACAGAGCAAAAAATTGAATACAGAAGGTGAAATTAGGACCTACCTTAGATCCTGCTCTGTTGCCCACTGATTTCTTAGTTGTCTACTTCTTCCTCTATGAACCGTAGGTCTGACCTATGGGTTGCAGTGGAGACCACAAGTTACAGCCATGGGCCAAAAAATAACCATAGCTAAAAGTTGTGATTAGCACATGTGGACAAAAAAATCCAAGAATAGTTAGAATTCGAGGCTAAAATTATGGGGTGCCATCATGATCACCATATGTGACCACAAAAAAGGCTCACACCTATTGATGTCCTATGGTAATAATTAACAAAAGCATAACATGGATACAAGAACAAGAAATTGACAATAGATGAATCAATAAAACACGCTTTATTCCATTATATTCAAAGTCAAAATCAAATTACAAGTACATCCCTCTTAGGGATAATCATATTGATACAATATTACAATAGGAGTGTGTGATTGTTTCCCTCTTAAGGGTAGGTGTGATCAAAATACCCCTTAGGGTGACACAAACTGCCTTGGGGTAGAGCTAACCCCCTTCTTCGCTATGTGGAAGAATTATGTTATAGGCTCCTTTCTACACTTATCTCCCTACGAACAAGAAACAACAATGCATGATTATATAGATTGATAGCCTCTCGTGATGAGGCCCTTTAAAGTATTATACATGTAAATATCATCAAACTAATGAAACAAGAAAGCATAAAGAAAGGTTCTACGCTATTCTAATTGTATCAAGAATTACACTACAGTATACAAAACATGAATAAAAATATGATGCATTGAACAAATATTGAATTGAAAGCAATAAAGCATCAAAAATATTCAATAGAATTCTAACCACTACAACACATAAAATGCCTAATTCCTACGGTCAGAGTTTCTCTAAAAGTGCAATTTAACCTATGAAAGAACTAATCTAATTAACATATGCATTAAAAATCAGATTGAGTAAGGTGATCTCTAACCTATTGCAAACCATAGCTATGAGGGATGGTCTGCACTATAAACCATGGCTGATATCTACGGTTTAACCTTTGATGTGTTTGCCCTCAGAATTAGGAGTAGTGGGCTTGACCTCCTTATCCGAATTGATGTTCAAGGGTCACCTTTGTCATCCTATGATAGATTTGGTGGTTAAATTGCTATGATGGGCCTTCGTTCACTCGAATTTGCATTTCTTTATCCTCCTAGGCACCTAGGTCATCCATGGCTAATTGATTTTTGAATGGATAGCAAAGGGGCTCTCAAATGCACAAGGTCATTATGTAATTATACAGGGATTCACTGCTCTCTTGATCAACTAGTTTGCTCGACAATTTGATAGCACTTAGCTATGAAAATTATCTCTTCTCAGTCCTCTCCTCCCCATTGAAAAATGGGGGTACTTATAGCATGCCCCTAGGACTAGGGGTGGCTTCATGGAGAAGCCAATATCAAGAAGGTTGGTTAGGTCAGTTCAGATGGAAGCCTTTGGAATATTTCATCCTCCAACTACCTCCTTCTAGATCTCTTGGTTGTTCCAACCAATTTGGCTCTGATGAAAGGCCTAACTGAAATCTAGTTCAAACTGCAGGTTACAGCTGTAGTCTAGACTGGAGACTACAGGTTTCAATTGTGGTTCAAACTAAAGACCACAGGTCTGGGCTGTGGTTCAGACTGCTTAGGCCAAAATGCCTAAATTGAGTGTTTAGAACCACTGCTCTATCTTGGAGTCTATCCAAGATCCTTCATATGGTTTTGTAGCATCTCCATATGAGTAGTCGCCCTTGACATGGTGCGTTTTAGGTGTCTACACTCATATTGTATCACTTTAGCTTAGTGTTTTTTATTTCATAAGGGAATGAAGATGATTTTATCATACCTATGGAGCAGTCCGACCATATTGGTATTTTTTGGGTTTGAAGTGATACATCGTGATTCCAAAATGAATGTTTTTTCCCAAGTAGCCTTATGGTGATTTAATCATCTTACCGAATTACATGGAGTGCAAGTTTTTGCAATTGCTAATTTGATAGAGTAAGTGACTGGATACGAGGCTTACTCTAGAATTTGCTTTTATGTTATTTTTATGTTATTTTGGTCATTATGATGACTAGAAGTCTTCAAAATGTTCTTATTTGAATGTTTTTTTTTCCTTCCCACAGATGGGCTATGGTTGTTGTTGCCTAGGATCTCATTTTCTATCAGGTCCAACGGCCACCAAAGGCCTATCCCTAGCTGCTCTAGTCCTGAGTGGGTAAGAGATGTGAGTCGTTGACATCAGCAGTGGCCAAGGCAATATAAAATTCAACCTAGGGTTTTGTATTTTCACTTTGCCAATTATCAATTTGCTTTCTTGAGCTTTGAGGTGAAAGTGACTTTTGCAATTTGGAGCATTTCTGTGACTTGGAAAATCATGGTTGCACAGAGCAAAGTGCCTTCATGTGGAGGAGTCAAAGCTTCTCGAGTACTCCTTCAAACCTTAACCCTCCTTGTTTATTTTTGTTTTGGGTAAAACTGAACCACATTAAGTAATCGGTAATTGAACCCCATTAATATTTCTAGAAACGAATCAAAACCCGTAGCTAGGCTTAGTTTAGGTTTTCATGTGGTGGGCTTGTCCCCATTTTGTCTTGTTATTTTTGTTATATTTTTTTGGTATTTTTTGGCCTAGGGTCGACGCATCTGCCTTGCTACCTGTTTGCCACTATCAATCAAAGTAGCTAGGAAGGCCTACAACTTGGTCGTTATCACTGGCAGCGGCTGATTTGAATCCCAATGATCAAAAAATTGACCATTGGGGCTTGGCCGCTATCAGCTTTAGTGGCCAATTTCTAGCCATTGTAGGCGACATTGGCCAAGAAAAATTTGTGAAATTTTTGATTTTTTTTTTTATTTTGATTTGTTTGATTAGGTGCAACTCTATTCCTTTACCTAGACTTAGGATAGCCCATCATTATTTGCACCGCTTTCATTTTCATTTGCTCTGGACCTGAAGCTCATGAATACACTTCTGCCCCTCTTGGATGATGATGATTGGGCTTGGATCAAAGCCTGTGGGCTATAATATGTCCCCAGACTACCCACCATTATGGAAAATCATGCCTACCTTACGACTTTGGTCCATCGATGGGACCCTCGGACCAATACCTTCCACTTTCATACTAGTGATATGACCATCATGTCAGAAGATGTGTATAGGATATTTCGGCTCCCCTTTTATGGAGTGGCCATTGTATCTTTGGCCACTAATGATCAGGTTGCTATTTTAACTTGGGTGTTCAAAGGGCACTCTACGAAGGATCTCAAGGACACCAAATCTGGGGGAGTGTCCATCTCGCAGTGGTATGAGGAGGGTATCTTCTTTACAAGGCATGAAGTGTTACTGATGGTCATTAGCAATATCCTGATTCTAGATTGCTTAGGTTTGAGGTTCCTATGGAACCTCTTGGTGATGATTCAGGACTTTTTGGATAGTGAGGAGCCTATCATCTATGCATGGGGCATGTCTTTGTTGGCTTACTGCTATGATGAGTTGTACTACATCTGTCGGTGAGGTTGCATCGACATTGCTTGCATATTGCTTCTATAATTTTAGGAATGGGAGCACATCAAGGTAGATCATCCCATAGGGCTTCCTCCTATGATCATAGTTGTGGATGAGTGGATGTAGTGCTATATCACTAGATGGGATCGAGAGCACGAGCTATGCAAGATTCATCCTCACAATGGGAAGCTTTCCCATTATACTAATACTTTCACTGGGCTATAGGTCGAGGATGTTATGTGGCACCCATACCATGAGTGCTCAGTGTGGGATGATCTGGCCAATTTTACTACTAATATGTGATGTGAGTGATGGTTCCTTGGCCATAAGGTTTGCATCTAGGATAATTTCTTCTACTCTCAGGTTCTTTGTCAGTACAGGATATAATAGGATGTGTCTCATATTCCATTTTTGTACAAGTGCCTCATAGTAGAGAAGGACCTACCTTCATGATAGATTACAGAGCTCTCAGATGAGGAGGATGCCCCAGTAGTTGACCAAGGAGTCATTGGGGGTATTATAGAGGCATACACCCAATGATGGGGGGATCATATGTGGCATGGTATTGGTAGCCTAGGTCATGAGGATGATGGTGGGGGTGATGGCGTAGATCCGACAGGGCATAGAGTTTGAGCCATGACCAAGGTATGGGGCCATATAGTAGAGCAGGTGGTAGTGGAGGAGATAGAGGCTCCTGAGGAGGATGAGGAGGAGCTATATCCTAAGGAGAGAGATTCTCCTTTGATAGCATAGTTGCATGAGGTCGAGGTTGAGCTCCAATTGACCAAGATCCAGGTGCAGCAGTGAGATGCTATCATAGCATAGTGGGATGCCATCATAGAGTAGCTCACAGTGTAAATATAAGATCTACAGGCTACTATCAGGGGTGGTACTACTAGGATGAAGTTTGTTGTCCTTCCTTCTACACCACAAGGGGATCTAGAGATAGATTTAATGGTAGAGATTCTACGCCTATAGTTACTATTAGATGAGTACGAGGAGCATATTTAGGAGCATTTTGGTCACATTACTGCCCTCAAAATGTAGTTTAGGAGGTATGGGCTTGTCCCTAAGAAGGTACCAGGTGCAGGCAGTTCATAGGTTAGTGGGAGCTCTACCTTAGGGTAGTCTTCTGTCCATCCTAGCCAGAGGACCTGGACTCGGATAGAGAGATCAGCAGATTCATACCTTTCGACCCATGACACCACCATTGTCTCTTCAACCACTAATGATCATATTCCTATTTTCACTCATGTCTTTGAAGGGTGATCTGTAGAGACTCTCAAGGAAACCAAATCTAGGGGAGTGTCCATATTGCAGTGGTATGAGGAGGGTGTATTCTCTACAAGGCATGCAGTGTTGCTGATGGTCATCAGCAATATCTTGATTCTAGATTGCTCAAGTTTGAGGTTCCTATGGAACCTCTTGGTGATGGTTCAAGACTTGTTGGATAGTGAGGAGCCTATAATCTATGCATGGGGTAGGTCATTTTGGGATTAGTGCTATGATTATTTGTACCACATCTACTGGCAAGGTCGCATCAAAATTATTTGCATCTTGGTTCTACAGGTTTAGGGATGGGAGCACATCAATGTAGATTTTCCCAAAGGGCTTCCTCTTCTAATCATAGTTATGGAGGAGAAGATGTAGTGCTATGCCGCTATATGGGCTTGAGATCATGAGTTATGCAAGATTTTTCCTCATGCGGGGGAGCTTCCCCATTATACTGCTACTTTCACTAGATTGTAGGTCGAGGATGTTATGTGGTGCCCATACCATGAGTGCTTGATGTGGGATGATCCATCTAGTATTACTGCTAAGACATGGTATGAGCGATGGTTCCTTGGCCACAAGGTTGGCATCTAGGGGTCTTTCTTCTACTCTTGGGTTCTCTATCAGTACAGGATACAGCAGGACATGCCTCTTATTCCATTTTTGTATAGGCACCTCATAGTAGAGAAGGACCTATCCCCATGGTAGATTACAGAGCTCTCAGATGAGGAGGATGCCTTAGCAGTTGACCAAGGAGTCACTGGGAGTATTACAGAGGCATACACTCAGTAGGGGGGAATGGATGTGGCATGGTACCGATAGCCTAGGTCACGAGGATGATGGTAGGGGTGATGGTGTAGATTTGATAGGGTGCAAAGTCTGAGCCAGAATCGAGGTATGGGGCTAGCTAGTATATCAGGTGGTAGTAGAGGAGAAGGAGGCTCTTGAGGAGGATGAGGAGGAGCTAGATCTCGAGGAGAGATATTCTTCTCTAAGAGTATAATTGCATGAGATCAAGGCTGAGCTCCAGTCAACCAAGATCCAGGTGCAATAATGATATGCTACAATAGCACAACTGGATGACACCATAGAGCAACTCATGATATAAATATAGGCTCTATAGGCTACTATCAGGGGTGGTACTACTAGGATGTAGTTTTTTGTCCCTCCTACACCATAGGGGGATATAGAGATAGATTTAGGGGCAAAATTTCTATGCCTATAGTTACTATTGGATGAGTAAAAGGGACAGATTCAGGAGCATGTTGGTCACATTATCGTCCTCCAGACGTAGCTTAGGAGGTATGGGCTTGTCTCTATGGAGGTACCAGGTGTAGGTAGTTCATAGGTCAATGGGCGCTCTACCTCAGGGCAGTCTTCTACCCATCCTAGCCATAGGATCCAGACTCAAACAGAGAGACCAGTAGGTTCACACCTTTCTACCCATGACATTGCCATATGGGGAGGTGGCACTAGGGGAGGTGATACCAGGGGATCAACTCTTGTATTTTATTTATGGTTTTCTTTTGATTCATTTTTGAGGTCATCTTGACCTACTTGAATATAGGCCACAGGCATTTTTTTGTACCTTTATGGACCTGATACACACATTAATATGATATCTTTGCTTTACGACTCATTATGTGTATCATTTATTGCTTATGTTTTTGTTTTATTTTGTTGTATGATGTGATGGATGATGATGAATTGATGTCTATATGTGTTAGGTGATATATGATATTTATGATGATGTGGATTTGAAATAGATGCTAATGTGTGCATATTTGTAGATGTTTATATGATATGATATGATGTATTATGAGTTGATCTAATGATGGATTTATGGTTATATACAAATGGATATTGCTTATATATTTTATAATGTGCTTTATGATGTAATGATGGATTATTGATGACTTATGTATTTATGGATGTAATGTTATTGTTAAATGCATGTTTAATTTTTGCTTTAATTGTATGCATCTAGTCTTATGTGATGGTATGGTATGAATGAACCTGTATGCTTTAATCTCTTAAAACATAAGGAATGCATATGATATTAACAATCTTAATGGGTGATACCATAGAAAGTAAAAAAATAATCATGAATTTAAATAATCACTCATATCATAAGAATTGATTAAGTATTCATATGTGAGATGTAATGGTGTGAAATGTATGTATTTTCTTGATAAGTTTTTGTAAATTAAAAGATATAAAGTAGTCAGTGGCCGTCTATATATTATTTCTAATATATATGCGGTATCTATCCTACTATGTTGATACCCCCTAATTTATAGAATCTTATAAAGAAAATGCCGGTATGATTGATGAGATGATTTGTTGCTATATAATAATTTATAGGGCTTTTGCTTGAGATTCAAACATTCTATTTACCCTATCAATAGCTACGTACTAACCATACTAGAATTTTTAAGAAGCAAGGCTTGCATCATGGACCTATGGATTCATTATCCCTATGTGTGCAAATGAATATATTTAGATAGAACTCAATATTTTCGTTTGATGTTAGGTGGGATTATTTCAGCCCATTGTTAATATCGAGGAACCTCAATTGTTCATCTTATCCTATGTTGGACTCAGTTGGACTATACCACTAGGTGACCTTGGGTTACCTAAAGCTAGCTCATCCACATTCAAACATTGCTCTACACAAATGCATAATGTCTTTGTATTAGACATATTGTCATGCTTTTAGTTCAGTTGTGCTGAGAATTCCAAGGATTCAAGTTCCATTCCCTTATTTTCTTCATTTTGACTCGGGATACTCACTCATGTCTAGTGATGAAAATCAATGTTTATTTTACTAATTTTTTTGTTGACCAAGGGATTCTTGTAGTGATGATAATCACTGTTTATTTTTCTTTTGTTCTTTTGATATTTTGAACTGTGAATTTGGGCGTTGATATTTGACTTTTGATGATTTTGAACTTTGAAATTTGAATTTGGCTTTGTTTCAAGATTTTGTTTATTTTTATGAAAGCAAGGTATATATGCAGTGATGATAATAACTCATTTCTAGGTAGGGCATAACTTGTCCTTTTGCCAATTCTTAGCACCTTTGAACCGGTTGCACAGGGGGATAAGCAAGGATGACCCTTTTCACTTAAGGTAACTTAGAACCCTATATGCAGCTTTCATCTTCCCTTGTCCAGCTAGGATTTTAGTGTTTCAATTAGTGATGGGATTCTGAATATCTGAGGTCTCCATGACTATTCCTTATTCTCTCTACTAATCAATATGGATTTTCACAAAAATTGATAAGACCACTAGATATGGTTGAATAACCATAAAATCTTAGTTTGTTCCTTATAGCAACTTTGATATGGTTGTGTTGAGAAACACAATTACACAGATGAATGAATGGATGATGGTGGATTTTGTTTTGATTTATGATACAAACTATGGTATTACTTGTAATACTATGATCATGCCATATGTGAATGTAATGGAAATGACAATGTAATGCAACTATGTGGATGCAAGATGTGAGATGTACTTGTTTTTGCATTTTTTATTTTATGATGTTTTTGTATTTTTGATTAATGTGACCAAAGGGCTTATTGTGCCTTTGGGGATTTTAATTTTTTTGACCAAGTAGCATGAAATACCCTTGGAGCATTTTTTATTGGAGTTGACCAAGTGATTTGAATACCCTTGGAGCATTTTGATTTGAATTTGACCAAGCGGCTTGGATACCCTTGGAGCATTTTTATTGGATTTTGACCAAGCGGCTTGGATACCCTTGGAGCATTTTGATTGTATTTTGACCAAGTGTCTTGGATACCCTTGGAGCATTTTGATTTAAATTTGACCAAGCATCTTGGATACCCTTGGAGCATTTTGATTAGATTTTGACCAAGCAACTTGGATACCCTTAGAGCTTTTTGATTGGAATTTGACCAAGCGGCTTGGATACCCTTGGAGTATTTGGATTGGATTTTGACCAAGTGTCTTGGATACTCTTGGAGCATTTTGATTTGAATTTGACCAAGAAGCTTGGATACCCTTGGAGCATTGCTATTGGAATTGATCAAGCAATTTGAATACCCTTGGAGCATTTTGATTTGAATTTGACTAAGCGGCTTGGGTACCCTTGGAGCATTTTGATTTCAATTTGACCAAGCGGCTTGGATACCCTTGGAGATTTTTTATTGGAATTTAGTTTTTTTTTTTTTTTTTGTTTTTTTTTTATTTGTTTGTATATTTTATTCTTTGCAATGTTTTGGTGTTTTTTACATATTTGATTTTTTTTTTTGTGTTTTTGTTTTTGTTTTTGTTTTATGTGTAGAATGCCTTCAAGTGAATGATATTGAGAGGTTTAGGCTCTTCAACACCATCCAATGATGTAAGGTGATATGTTCTAGGCCCAACATTTTCTAAAATCATGTAGGGGCCTATCCAATTTACCATAAATTTGTCTCGTAGGTGCGGCATAAATTAGAATTCTATTGATACTCTTTGAGCACAAGATCCCCAATTTTAAAATATCTCAAGTAGACTTTACTATTGTAAGTTCGCATAAGGCAATCTTGGTAAACCTGAATATGCTCTAAAGCATTGACTCGTCGTTCATCAAGAATCATCAACTGATCAAGGCAACCTTACCTCGCGGTATCATCATCTATGAAGTCCTTCAATGCTATGCGAAGAGTTGGAATTTCCAACTCTAGTGGCATGATGGACTCAACACCGTATACAAGTGAAAATGTTGTTTCCCCAATGGGCATCCGTACACAAGTCCTATATGCCCATAGTGCCAAAGGCAACTGTATGTGCCAATCCTTGTGATTTTCATGCACCGTATTCCTAAAGATAGAGACTATTGTTTTTTTTGAGGCTTCTGCTTGCCCATTTGCTTGTGGATAATAAGGAATTAAAAAATTGTGTTGAATATGGCATTTTTTCTTTAAAGCACGCACATTTTTATTCTTGAAATATGGCCTATTATCCGATATTATCTTCGAAGGAACCCCAAAATGACTTATGATATTGTGGAGTATAAACTCCGTAATCCTTGGTCTAGTTTTTGATGTTAGAGGGATTACTTCAACCCATTTAGTGAAGTACTCAATGGCTATTATGATGAATGTGTGTCGACTTTAGGATGAGGATGAGATCTTCCCAATCAAGTCTAGTCCCCACTATGAGAATGACCATGCTACTTGTATGGGTTGCAAGGCTTGTTATGGCAAGTGTGTGAGATTTGCATGATGTTCGAACTTAATGCATTTCTTGATATATTCACAATAGTACTTTTCCATGGTGGGCCAATAGTAACCCATTCTCAAGATGCACTTAACGATTGCCATGCCACTAAAATTTCCTTCACATGTACCATCATGATCTTGTGAAATTTCCCAAGATGCTTCATGGGACTCAAGACAACAGAGTAGTACTCCATCATATCCTTGTCTATAGAGGATTTCTCCTAGCAAGATGTATCTAGTTGCTTTCTATTTGAATGTTTACCTTTCGTTATGCGACAGACCTTGAGGTACTATTTTGATCTTCAAGAAGTATCATATCTAGGAAATCCAATCCTGATAAGCTACGACCTATATGGATAGAATGACATGCTCTTCTTGTGATCTAGCAATTATGAACACTGAGTGGAAATCAACCCTATGATGAATGGTTGTTCCACATTTCATAGGATGTTGAGAGATAAAATATTCCCAAGGGGCTATTTTTAAGAAGTCTCTAGCCTTGAATGACCAATCCTGATTTGGCTCGATTTGGATCATGTTGACTAAATCTAGGTTGTCAATAACCTCATGCTGTATTGCAGAAAATACAAGCACTTTCACATGAATGGTTGTGAAATCAATAGATGGATTCTAATGGATTAAGGATCCCAAAGATGCCATGGTGTCTCCAAATCTATTTTATATATGAGGGATTGCCTTGATGTTATACCATTCCATCCAGGTTAGGTAAGTGTCAACAAGCTCCTTGTAAGCTTTCAGGAGTGGGCACCTACATTGGAACAATTCTTTGACTTGGTTTACTATGAGCAAGGAGTCACCAAAAATATTCAATATTTTAATGCTCATTGCTATGGCTACTTGGAGTCCCAAGATCAATGCCTCATATTTTGTGTTGTTGTTTGTGCATGGGAAGTTTAGCTTGAATGACAAGGGCAATGGAATGCCATACAGTGTGATAAAGACAATCTCTACTCCACCCCCTTGTTCACACTTTGAACGATCAAATAATAATGACATGTCCCTTTCCTTCTCAAGTTCTTCAAGTTTTAGCAGATCTGATAGTGCGAAGACTGCATCATCAGGTAAATCTATGGTGAGAGGATTGCTATCTTGAAGAGGCACCTATGCCAATTGATCTGCTATGACTTGTCCCTTGATGGACTTTTGGCTTATGAACTCTAGTTAAAATTTTGTCAGTAGTATGATCTACTTTGCGATACGCATATTGTGATATGTCTTGCTCATCATGTACTACAAAGGATTTTGTTTTGATATAACATAGGTTGTATGGCTCAACATGTAGTGTCACAAATTTCAAGTTGCAAAGACCATTGCTAAACACAACTTTTTGACATACGCATACCCTAGCTCATAACTCACCAATATGCAACTAATGTAATATACGAATTGCTCTTTGTCTTGTGCATTCTTTTGGGCCAACATGGTACCCAAATCAAAATTAGTAGCTGGTATATATAATAAGAATGGTATGTATGGCCTTGGTGGAGCCAACATTGGTGGCATCGCCAGATAAGTTTTAATCTCTGCAAAGGCTTGTTGGCACTCTCCATCCCAATGAAATGGGACATCCTTGCATAGCAACTGGTTCATGGGATGACACTTATTTGATAATTGTGCAATGAACCTTTTGATGGATGCTATTTTGCCTTGTAGTATTCTTAGTTCCCTAATGTTGATAGGGGTGGCCATTTCTAGTATAGCCTTTACCTTTGTAGGATCAACTTCAATGCCTCTCTTAGAAACTATGAATCCTAAAATCTTACCAAAAGTTACACCAAAAATGTACTTCTTAGGATTCAATCTGATATTGTGCTCAATGAGGTGATTAAAGACTTTTCTAAGGACTTCAGCATGCTCTTACCGCAATAGGGACTTGGCAAGTAAGTCATCCATGTAAAATTCTAAGATCTTATGCATGTAGTCATGGAATATGTATGTCATGGCCCGCTAATATGTGGCACCAACATTCTTGAGATCGAATGGCATAACTTTGTAACAAAATGTTCCCTATGGAGTAATAAAAGTGGTTTTTTGTTGATCCTCAGGTTTAATCCAGATCTGGTTGTATCCAAAAAAACCATCCATTAGGGAGAGCATTTCGTGACCGATGGTTGCATCCATAAGAGCATCTATGTTTGGAAACAGGAATGAATTCTTTGGAGTTGCCCTATTTAAGTATATGAATTTTATGCAGATACAGACTCTTCCATCAGGTTTCCCCATGAGCACCATGTTCAATACCCACTCAGGGTAGTCGATAGGAACTATGAAAATTGCATTCAATAGTTTTTGTAATTCATTCTTTACCATCAAAGTGATGGTGGGATATATTTTTCTCAACTTATTTTTGATTTTTTTTTGGTGTCCAAGGAAAGGTTGTGAACGACTAACTTTGGATCTATCCCAGGCATATCCTTGTAAGTCCAAGAAAACAGATTTAGCCTCTCTTTTAGGAGAGAAATTATGATGGCTTGTTCTTCTAGAGATAGACTTTCTCTGAACTTGAATTTCTTTGGTTTATTAGGATCATTGCTAATGTCTGTATCACTCCAAAATTTTCACACCCTTACCTTCAGGCTATAGGATCCGTGCCCGAAAGGGGGATGTGAAAAGGATGGCGCGGTACCTCGGACTGAGAGGCCTTGCGAAGGTCCCGCCTCTCGGGGGAGGTGTATATTGGTGATTTTTCGACGGATGGTGGGTTCACCAGGAAACATTCAATGGCAGTTTCCACGCCTAGGTTGGGAATGTGTTTTATGTGTTCATTTTAGCCTTAAGCATTCAAATCCTAGGTTTGGCCAAAATGCGTCTAAGCTATTCTATATGAAGATGCAGATTAAATGAATACAAAAAATAGAATTAAGACAAAAAATAGAGAAATTAAAGAATGTTAAAAGAAAAATACCTGATCCGGATGTCTGATGAAGATTCTGATTCTTGAAGCAGTCAAGATCGCCTCTGATTTGATAGGATCATCTGAGATCAGACAAGATCATCTGAGATCTGACGAATTCATCAGACGAATTCGTCAGAGACCTGCAAACAGAGAAATAGGTGCAAAACACAGAAAATGCAACTATTCTAACAGAGGGAAACAGAGTAAAATGACAGCAATAATATCAAACTGAAACTTCAAAATAGAAACATGAATGCATTATGCTAATTTAATCACAATTATGACTTAATTATGCATTTGATCTAGATGGGTGAACTCCAAAATGCAGAATAGCATAAAATACTGAATAAACTAGCTAATTACAGCATAAAACAACAGATTGAAAGATGAAGAAATGCAAACTTTAGGCACTGATTGCCTCAATGTTGACTGCAGTCGAAATCATCTCGCATTGGTATGAAATCATCTCTGATTCGACAGGATCACCTCCGATCTGAACAAGATCGTCCGCGACGATGTAAGCTTGCTCCGGCTGAAAAACACTAAGGTACCTGCAACAAAATTGGTATAGAACTAATGCAAATAGAAATTTAGGATGTTTTAGCGTGTGTGAAGTCAAGTTACAGAGAATTTCAGCCAGGGGGGTGCTAAGGGAAGGGCTTAGGATTAAATAGGCTTAGGAGGGAGGTTAGGAGGTTGGAGATCATCCCTATTTGGGAGATCTCCAACGGGGGAGGGTCTCTAACGACGTAGACACGCTTCTGCCCGGATTAGAGACCCGTTGGAACAGAAGCTAATTGTGAAAAATCAGTTTAGGGACAAGATCGTCTGGACGTCCTAGCCCAGACGAAATCGTCAGATCTGGGGCGATATCGTCTGATCGGTGACGATATCGTCAAACGGTCAAAACAACCTCTAAAAATGGCGCGGGAAAGGGGGAAACGGATTACACGGCGGTTTGGGAGGTTAAAATTTGAATTTAAATTATTTACTAGAGTAAATGTAATTATTAAGATTTCACTGCGCCAATTTTAGGGTGCTACATTTTGCCCCCTCTTTAGCAAATTTTTCGAAGAAAATGCGTTAAAGATGAGTTCTTCTCGATCTACGAGAAAGCAAAAATTATTCCCATTTTTAGGCGACGATTCTTGGTCGAATCGTACGACAGCTTACTATGGTGCCCCCTCCGTGTTTTTACCCAAATCGAACGTTTGAGGTAAAAACGTGAAAAAGCAAAATTTGAAAAATGTTTTTAATTGTGTTTTGAATAAAATTAAGAAAAATAGGGTAAAACCCTAATTCATTTTTACTGTTCATTTTTCCTGGTTTTAGAGCTCTGCAAGCAAAAATGGTGGAGACGGCGCACAGATCGACAGAGGTCCGACGCGGGCTACGGGTAAGAGTCTAAACTTAACTTAGAATGCTTGAATTTGAATTTACATGCTTTTTAGGTGAATTTTGGTTAATTTTTGAGCATCGCGGCCATTTTTGGGCCGTCGACGTCATCGGGACGAAATCGTCCCGATTTCGACGAAATCGTCTCAAGTTCGCCGATTTCGTCTAAGGGCGAAATCGGCGAAAGGGGGACGATTTCATCAAATTAGAGATGATTTCGGCTTGTGAAATCGGAGACGATTATGCTCAAATTTGGGACGATATCATCCAATAGTGGACGATATCATCAGTTGATGAAATTGAACTGAGTTTACTTGCATTTTTAATTAATGATTTTTTATTAATGATTGTTATTGTTTTGTTGTTTATGTTGCAGAGAGGATTGCTAAAGAGTAGAGAATGGAAATACGGGGGGTTGAGAGATGACTTGGCCGCTCTAACATAGGCAGAGCGGGATCAGCTGGCACAGGCCGGCTTACAGCATGTGGCAGAAATGCCACAAGTGTCTACAGACATGGGGCTACTGACAACCCTAGCAGAGAGATGGTATCCGGGTTCTTCCTATTTTTGGCTACCTACAGGGGAGATGACTCCTACTTTGGAGGATGTATGGAGGATTCTGAGAATCCCCATACAAGGATGGTTGATCACTCCTACGGCCAATCAGGGCCATGCTATGATGCGGTTGTGTGGTGACCCGAGCTTCGCCCTGGAGAAGGGCGGAGTAAACATCGAGGCACTGCATCAGATGCCTGGGGCATCTAGACTCACACAAGTTTTGGCTGGAGTGGTTGGTGGACTTTTGCTGTGCCACCAGAGTGGGTGCAGGGTACCATGGATGCTAGCAGATGTGATCTGTGACATGCGGGACCATGGTTATAGATTCTCTTGGGGCAGCTTTGTTCTATGCCGATTGTACAGGATCCTGCATGGGGTCGTGTACAAAGGCGGCCGATGTCTAGTTATGACATCGCTTCTACAGGTTTGGTGCTGGGAGCACATTGCAGTGCGAAGGCCGGTAGGGCTTCCTTTGATAGGGATTGATGGGGAGAGGCCCCGAGTTTTCTACTGGTGGCTCCGGAGAGGGTCACAGTGGCGGATTGACCTACCGATGTCCCGGAGATTGCTGGATGACCTTGTCCTGGACCAGATCACCTAGAGGCCATGGCGAGAGCACCCAGGGTGGGCCGAGGATGGACAGGAGTTAGCTCATGTCAAGTGAGTTTGTTGGCTTCGGATGGAGAGGGGAGAGGTGGAGCTCCACCGCTACGACCGAGTTTTGTGATAGTTCGGTCTACAGTAGGGGATCCCATCTCTCAGGGATTACGAGTTTTCCTGGACTGTCCGAGATAACACCACAGTGAGCGGGGCTCTAGACATGTAGCGCTTCTGGAGTCAAGACTCGGACGATGCCCCCATTCAGCCAGTGGATGGGGACGACACAGGGGTAGCCGATGGCTACGATGCCTGGTATGCAGGCATCCACCCTCCTCGGATGACGAGGGCTCAGGGTCCGATACACGTAGTTGTGCATCGGATAGGGAGGCGATGCCAAGCGGCTATGGAGGTGGCCCAGGGTCGCAATGAGAGAGATCTGAGGAGGCCACAGGCATAGGAGAGGCCATGGCAGTAGGAGAGGAGGGCGGAGAGACCCCCTTCTCCACAGAGAGAGAGGCCACCATCGCCCGACAAGGGCAAGGGTGTCGACACTAGGGAGAGTAGTGAGACAACGACTCTCCGAGCGGAGATAATCCATCTCCAAGCACAGGTGCAGACCCTACAAGAGGAGGTTGCACGACATCGAGCTAAGGTTACATAGCTCAAAGATGAGATTGCACGCCTCAGAGCACGGGGCGGAGGGGCGAGCACTGGGGAGCTGACACGGGCTATTGCCCAAATCACTTTCTATCAGACCTTATACTATCATATGGTGCCAGAGGAGGATAGATTACCACTTTTGACTAACATCGCAAAGCCGATCAGGATCGGGTCATCTAGGACTTCATCCCGATCGACGACTAGGACTCGTAGTACCACTCATACTACGATGGGGCCACCTCGTCCACCTCAGGGCGGGGGAGGAGATGAGGCTGAGAGCTCGAGGGGTTCTCGAGGCTAGCTACTACTAATTGCATTGTACAGATTGACATATAGTATGTATTATTTTTTTTGATAGAGGATTGAGTATGCCGAGGTACAGATTGTGGCATACCAATCCAGTTTTGAGATGATGTATATATTGTTGATATATATATGAGATGAGATATTTTTGATCATATGACTTGTCTTATGTGATTTTTATGATGCTTTTAATGTTTTGATGTGATTGATTTGATGACTGGATTGAGGATTCATGTAATTATGTCGTTGGAAATATTATGGTTTGAATGTCATGCTGTAAAATTTAAATGAAATAATCTGATGTAACAATTGGTTGTTTGTGATGAAATGTGATAAAAGATAAAAAGAGACTTCTAACAATAATTTCAAAGGACATTGTCGCTATTATAGACCATTTCATGGAGTCGCCGCTCACTCGGTCGTCAAGCTAATCCCAAGTATAGAAATATTGTTAAAAAGTAAAAGAGTGCTTAAGAGACTGTCTTAAGACTTTGGTGCAATGGTGCAAATGATGATGATGATGGTTTGTTTTCAGATTTTCATAAAAATAGTATGCATGAAATAATGTTAAAATGATTTTTGCTAGGCATAAATTCCTAAGTGTGATAAAATTTTTGGATAATTCCCTAGGAATTATACCATCATTGCAAAATTGAAAGTTGACATAATGACATGAAATAGTGATAATGTGCATGCTGTTTAAAAGCATAATTTGTGTAACATAATGATTTAAGTCATATGGTTTTCATGATTTTTAAATAAATGGGGAATAAAAATTGTTACAATGGTTTGCGCTAGGCATAGAATATGTAGGTATAGACTTATACCATCATCGCGAAATCCAAAAAGAGATAGTTTTATTGCATGATTGATTTTTGATAAACAAAAAATATGAAGAGGAAGACTTGCGCTAAGCATAAAATTCCAATTTTGGTTTTAGAACTATACCATCGTCGCGAAAGTCGACAATATATATGTATGTTTTGATTGTATGGTTTTGAAAGAAAATTTGATGTTTTCTAGTATGCATGTAGTTGTCTTTATACTAAACAACTGTACTTTAAAGAAGAAAATGAATTTATTCCAAACAATTTGCAAAATGTTTCAAAGTACTTTGAAGACAAAAGTTAGATTTATAAGGAACCCCATGTGCATATGTGAATTCATTTCCAATCTTGATTTATCATAATGATACACAAAATCTCTCAAATATAAAATGTGTGTGCAATTGCTATGTTCATTTACCAGCTTTGAGCAAGGTACTATGATACAAGTGATTTGAATGAACCAAATAAGTGTTCATTAACCATGATTTAGATGCATATAACCATACTAGACTACTATGTAAGTCGGATTATCAAGAGCTAGCTAATCCATAAGCAGACATAGGTCTATACAAAAGAAGGTCGCTAATGTGATAGACATATCGCCACGCTAGGAGTTACCCAAGGCCAAGCAGATTGGGCACAAACCACCTGTTATGGGGCTTACCTCACAGTTTTCGAATAATTGAGAATTCCAGGGATTCAAGCTCATCAACCCTTCTTTTCTTTTCAAAGGGTAGGGAAAGGGATTTTATTGCTTTTGCTTTTTGCTTTCTTTTCTATCTTTTGCTTTTTCTTTTTGTATTTTTGCTTGATAATTGAGATAATGCTTGAAATAAAATAACATTTTTTTTCTTTTTTTCTCTTTTTCTTGAACTTTGCTTTTTCTTTTTGTGCTAGGGATACTTGCTCGGATTAGCTGTAGAGCAAGGGATTTTTATTCTGGGTAGGGGTGAGCTTGTCCTTTTGCCAATTCTCAAAGATTCTAGACCATGTGCATGATAGGATAGCAGGGGAAACTTTTCGCTCAAGAAACCACTTCTACTATGTAGCAAAGCATGGAAATTACAAATATAATCATTTTATTGTGAAAAGATGTGCTTGGTTTAAGTAAATAACAAGATCAATTCTCTCGTGCTCAAACTTTATTTAATTGAATTTTGTGAACTTTGATATAAGAGAGATTAGTAATCATGCCAGATAAAATCAAGATATTTATTTTGTGAGTGTGAAAGTGAGGGATTCCAAATAAATGCTAATTTATCCAAAATAATTTGAAACATATAACTGCAATAATTGTAAGAAAATATATATAAATACTTTTTGAGAAGGTTTGAGAATGTTGACTCTCTCTTTCTTCTTTATGTTGTTTTGGTTTCGAAAGAGTCAAGAATATTGTTGTTTTTATTTTTATTATTTTTGTTTTTGAACACAAAATTAACAAGTGCCATAAATAAATACAACAAATAGTTTTGAAGATTTTGATGATTATGAATGTTTTTGGTGTTTTTGAATTTATAAATTGAAAGAAATACAAAATAGTGATTTTGAAATATTTTAAACAAATATATACAAGGATGAAATGACCAAATTTATACATAGTAACGTTTAAGATGTAAAATATTCATGGGTTCTTTAAGTTCTTTACCATCTAAGGTAGATAATTTGTATGCTCCTGATTCAAATTTAGCAGTGATAATGTATGGTCCAAGCCATTTGGGCTCAAATTTACCTTTAAGGTCCTTAGTTGCATTAGTATTTTTTTTATTTTCTTTTAAAACAAGGTCGCCGATCTCAAAGGATCGATGACGAACTTTTTTAGCATATGATCTTTTAAGCTTGTTTTGGTAGGCACGGAGATGCTCCAAAGCATTGATGCATTTTTCATCTAGGAGTTCCAGCTGACTGAGTCTCGCTAGCTCGATATTCATCTCCTACTTCGGTATCTTGAAGTAGTAGAGCCAAAGAAGGAACTTCTAATTCAAAGGGAAAAATGGCTTCAAGCACCATAAACCAAAACAAAAGGTGAAGTTCCAAGTGGGAGTTCGAACACTAGTTCGATAGGCCCACAAGGCTGGATATAACTGAATGTGCCAGTCATGGCCAGTTTTATTGACCAATATTTTGAGAATTTTGATTAAGGTTTTGTTAGATGCTTCTGCTTGACCATTACCCTGAGGATAATAGGGAGTGGACCAGCGATGTTGAATCTTATATTTTTGGCATAATTTTTTAACATCTTTATTTTTGAAACAAGTTCCATTGTCGGAGATGAGATTTGCAGGAATTTCGAACCTACAAATGATTTGATTAAAAATAAATTTAGAGACTTGGGTGCCAGTGCAGGAAGCTAAAGGCATAGCTTCAACCCACTTCGTGAAATACTCAGTGGCGGTTATGATGAATTTGTGTCCATCAGATGACACGAGATTGATTTTGCCAATAATATCTAAACCCCATTTTGAAAAGGGCCAAGGAGATGAAATAGCCTGTAGTTCTTGTGCAGGCGCATGGACAAGGTCAGCATGTTTTTGGCACTTGTCGCAATGGCGCACATAATCATGTGCATCATTCTCCATGGTAGGCCAAAAGTATCCTATCCTAAGGAGCTTTTTAGCAATGACACTACCACTAAAGTGTCCTCCACAAGATCCATCGTGGGCTTCACTCAAGGCTGATTTGGATTCTTCTAAATTCAAACATCTTAATAGGATACCTTCAAAAGATCTCCTATATAAAGTATTGCCAATTATTACAAATCGACTTGCTCGTCTACGTAATAACCGACGCTGGTTTCTATTAGAATTGGCAGGGAAAGTCCCATTTTGGAGAAAATCAAATATATCCGTATACCAAGGTTCAGGAGTAGTCTCGTTGATTAGAAACACATCCAAAGGTTCTAAGCATGACTTATTTGAAGCGGGTTCCTGGAGTCGACGAATAATGATAGTGGCATATTCGTCATCTAACTCCAAGGGCAAGAGAGATGCAGCTGCGGCCATAGCATCAGCTGCACGGTTGCAAGTTCGAGGAATAGCTTCCAAGGTAACTTGATCAAATAGAGACATTAGTTGTAAAACATAGGCTTTATATGGGCACAATTTATCATCTCTGGTCTGATAAACTTCATTAATTTGGTTTATAACCAATTGAGAATCACCAAAAACTAACAGATGTTTAATTTTTAGCGCCAAGGCAGCTCGTAATCCGAGGATTAGAGCTTCATATTCAGCAGTATTGTTGGTGCAAGCAAATGTTAATTTGAAGGACAGAGGAATAAGATGTTTTTGTGGGGATATTAAAATAATACCCGCACCAGCCCCACTCATGCATCGGGCTCCATCAAAGTATAAGGACCATTGTTCAGTATGGTCTGCCTCTAATTGAAGGCATTCATCAAGAAACTCAATGATGAGGGGATGGGTAGACTCTAAGGGTGCAACAACTAATTGATCTACTATGATTTGACCCTTAACAGACTTTTGTCCTATGAATGTGAGATCAAACTCGCTTAGAGCAAGAACCCACTTGGCTGTGCGACCCGATAAATAAGGTCGACTCATGAGATACCTTAAGGGATCATATTTAGCAATGACATAAGTTTTCTGACTAAGCATATAATGTCATAATTTTTGCGTAGCAAAAATGACTGCTAGACATAGTTTCTCTAATGTTGTATAGCGGGTTTCATAACTGACGAAGGTTCGGCTAATATAATAATTAGCACGTTCTCTCTTCGCATCATCAATCTGAGCTAACATAGCTCCTAAGGCAGAATCTAAAGCTGAAATATACAGGAGAAATGGGCGATCAGGTTTAGGCGATGAAAGCACAGGTGGATTAAGGAGGTATTGTTTGAGAAGTTCAAAAGCTTCTCTACATTCGTCGTCCCAATTAAAAGGGACATCCTTCTTAAGAAGCTTAAGAAAGGGACCAGTTTTGTCCGCCAGCTTATCGATGAAGCGACGGATGGCTTGAAGCTTACCTTGTAAACTTCGTAACTCAGATATATTAGTAGGTGCAGGCATATCAATGATAGCCGCAATCTTGAGAGGGTCGATTTCGATACCACGTAAAGAAACTAAAACCCCTAATAGTTTACCGGACTTAACTCCGAATATGCATTTTGCTGGATTTAATCGAATAAGATATTCTCGTAATCGATTAAAAACTTTTCTCAAATCATCTAAATGATTGTCTTCATTAATAGAGCGAGCTATAATATCATCTACATAATCATGTAGGATATCATGCATCATATCATGAAAAATATAAGTCATAGCTCGTTGATATGTTGCACCTACGTTCTTTAAGCCAAATGGCATCACTTTCCAACAAAAAGTACCCCAGGGGGTAATGAAGGCTATTTTAGCCTGATCTTCAAGAGCTATCCTGATCTGATTATAACCGGAGAATCCATCCATTAAGGACATCATCCCACTCTCGACAGTAAAGTCAATGATTTGATCCATGTTTGGAAGAGGAAAATCATCTTTAGGGCATGCAAGCATTAATATCTCTAAAATCTGTGCAAACCCTAACTTTGGTAGCTTCTTTTTTGGTGACTTGGAACTACATTTGAGATCCATTCAAGCATAATCAATAGCTTGTATAAAAACAACATTCAGGAGTTTTTCTAACTCCCCTTTGACTAGCAGAGCCACTTTGGGATGCATTTTTCTAAGTTTTTGTTTAACAGGTTTAGCATCCGGATGGACCACTAGATGATGCATGACTACATAAGGGTCTAGACCTGGCATATCTTCATATGTCCAAGCGAAGACATCTTCATACTCTTTAAGGAATGCAATGTATTGCTCTTGTTTTTCTTGACTTAATTCTGATCCAATATTGATTATGTGAGGATTATCCTCGGTCCAATGTTAATTTTAATGACGTTTTCTACCTCCATGTGTAGATCTCTTTCAAAGTTAGGTGGGGCGGGTGAAACGCCCAATTCTTGTAATTCTTGTAAGGTTAATTTGGATAATTCATCTTGAGGATTAGCGGTCTCAAGTCTGGGCTATAGTTGGTATAGAACCATCAAAATAAAATCCATTGTGTAACATCTCTTCAACGGAGACATCATGGAAGATATCTCCTTCCAACTCTTCATCGGGGTCGACAATCATTTCAGGGTAAGCTATGGATAGCATGTTACATGTAAATGACTAATTTTTTAGAGGCAAATCAACATGCCTATCCAAATAATCTTGATAACATATGAGGTGATCATCGTCTTCAAAAGGAAAGGGTTGACCCTTACTAGGAAATAGGCCCACACCACAGCGGGCAGGCCACGGTTCTACCTCGAAAGGTTCTTTCATGCCATTTTGGAAAGGTCCCAAGCCTTTCCCTTTATATCCCATTTTAAGCATTATGGGTTTAGCTTTAATATATTCATTGGTAAAATAACACCGAGCGTATCCCTCATGATGAGTTTTGATATTCCGAGGGATTCTTCCCCAATCATATCCTTTATAAATGAAGGCACAACTCCCAACTTGGTAAGTACTTCCCATAGGTTGTGGGAGGCCCAAAGTACGAGGAGATGGCGGCAAGTTATTTAAAAGAATTGAATCTTGCATGAAAGCATTTGTTTTTTCTGATATTAAGGTTGTGGATAAATCTGGTAAAAGTTCATCAGAAAGAGCATAAGATGTAGAAGGATCATTCCCTATATCTGGAGATGTGGAAGGGATGATAGATGTGTCTATAGGTTTTGAAATTATAGGGGTAGAACATGAAGGATTGGTTGTAGATTTAAGATCTTTTTGAGGTTCTAGAGTGGTTTGTTTAGAAGATTGTTGATCTATATAGGAGGATGAAATTAATGGAGGGGAAATAGGTGAAGTTATGGGTGTGTGTTTCACAGTTTTAGATGAAAAATAAGAATTAGGATGTGTGGATGACAGAGCAGGGCAAAATTGCACTCCAACGGGTTCTGCCAAAGCACACATATCAAAGGGTCTAGGGTCACCATGGATAGTGACCAACTGATTTTTAAATTCGAATTTAACACATTGGTGTAAAGTTGATGGGACAGCCCGCATTGCATTGATCCAAGGATGACCCAAGAGTATATTGTACGATGCGGGGCAATGTACAATAAACACGGTGGTATCTAGAGTTCTAGGACCAACTTGCAATGGGATGGTAATAACTCCACACGTTTCTTGTGTTTCGTCATTGAAAGCTTTGATAATCATATCAGTTTTCTTCATTTCATCACTTCTAAAGCCAAATATTTGGTAGAAGTCAAAAGTGCAAATGTTTAGAGATGAGCCATTATCAATCAGGACTCGTTTGATAGCTACATCTCCAATTATAGCAGTAATATATAAGGGATTATCCTTATGTAAACTGTGTTGTGGGATATCTTTATCCCGGAAGTCAATACAATCAACCTCTCGAGTGATGATAGTATTGGCCATAGCTTCAGGTTGAATGTTTTGAGGTACCATCATTTGGCTTAATGTAAGCATCAACTCATCCCTATGGGTGGGAGAAGATCTTAATAAATCCAAAAGGGAAATTCTGGCTGTAGTATTGGATAATTGCTCATTAATATTGTAAGGGGGTTTAGGTTGAACATGGGAAGCATGATTCCCTTTATTGGGATTTTTCAAAACAAATGGAACTGATCCATCATTCTGGTTTGGTTCTTGTTGAGAATTTTGAGCCTGTTGTCGGGTAACGACCCCAATGGTACCTACAATGTTATATTGAGGACGCTGAACTGGTCTTGGTCGAGCGTTTATGGCTTGTTCATTAGGGAGGAATTGATTAGAAGAGGGTCGAGTAGTAACTCTTCTAGGAAATGGTTCTTCTGGAACCATAGCATCTGTGATGGGTTGAATAGGATCTGATTCATTTTCAGAACTATTCGATTGGTTTGAAGTAATGTCTAGTTCACTTTTAGTATCTGATTCTACATCACTAGAATCAGGAGTTTGAATATTATGTAGGGGCCTGGTCGTAACCAGGGATAAGGTTGTGTCAAATATTTGAGGATCAGGATTAAGTAAATGTCCACTAATGGTTCCTACATATCGGGTAGGAGGAGGAACATTATGATGTTCGATTTGATTGGCCACCTCTTTACCATGTCTTGGTAAAGGGTGTTGAAATATGTCTAATGTTTGATTAGCATTTTGATTTTGATTTTGGGGAATGGTCTTTTGAGTATTATTAGGAGCATTTTGTTTAGGTTGGAAGGCTTGCACCTCCATTTCATTATTATCAATCAAATCCTGTATTTTATGTTTCAACCTTTTACAAGCGTTGGTAGAGTGTCCAGGTCCTCTATGGAAATCACAGTGTAAGTCAGCTCTGTATCCGGGTATAGTTGGATCAGGTTCTCGGATAGCTGGTAATTGGATCAAACCTCTTTCGAGTAATTGAGGTAAAATAGTTGATAATGGTTGATTCAATCTAGTAAATTCTCGAGGAGGTTTATCAGGAGGTTTCAATATAAATTTTTCTGTTGTCTTCGTTGCATTGATATTAGCAACATTTTTGCTGTCAGTGACTCCGTCACCGACAACTTGTTTGTTTTTATATTGATTTCTGGATGTTTTCTCATCATCCTTCTTCCTAAGTTGGCCTCTCCTAATGAGGGCATCTTCTACTCTTCGAGCTAAATCTATAGCCTGATCGAAGGTAGTTAAAGTAGCAGATTGATAGCTCATAAGATATTTGTTCTTGCAAATTATTGATAAAAATGTCCAACATTTCCCTATAAGGTAGCACAAAATGCAATTTTCCGTCAACTGCCTCCATCTAGCTAAGAAATCGGCAAAACATTCATCCTTGTCTTGTTTTAAGTTGTATAAATATTTAATGGTTACATGCCTCTCGATGTAGGCACTAAATTGATGGACAAAAGATTCAACTGTTTCTTCAAAATTTCTCAAGGAATGAGTGGGCAATTGATAGTACCACTCTAATGCCATTCCACCTAAACTTTTCGGGAACATTTTTAGTAATAGCAAGTCATCATGTGATATATCATGACATGCTATCCTAAACATGCGAAGATGCTCTATGGGATCTTCGGTTCCTTTATATATAGGCAAGATGGGCATGGGAAAATGCTTAGGGTATGGTTGAGCTACAACTATGGGATCCAAAGGTTGACTACAGATCTCTCGATAATTGTACGAGGGACGATAAGGATCTATCTGGTCCATACGCGAAGCTAACTGTTTCACCATGGCTTCCAGATTACTAGTTTGCCCACCATATTGGTTCGGTAGGGCATTAATATGGGTTTTGTGAGCATATGATGGAGGGACATGAAGATTAGATGCTATGTTGCTATTGTGTAAATTGTTGGTAGGAAAGGTGTTATGAAGGAATTTTGAAGTGGTATTATGATGTATTCCAGATTGTTGAAAATTGGTGTTTGGCTTCGTTTTAGGTTTTTGTTTACTTGAAGCATATTGATCAATAGTTTGGCGAAGTAAAGTAGTGAAGGAAGTTTTCTTTTGTGTGGGAATGATTTTAGGTTGAATAACAGGTTCCTTAGGAGGACGGGTAACCTCGTTGTTTTGACATGTTTTGAATCATAGTGACCATATCTGTATTGGATGGTCCAGCCTTATCACTTTCTTGATCAATGAAAGACAAGGGATTAGTGCGCACATCAAACGCATGTTCCATGGCTGCTTGAGTGTCACTAATTTGCCCTTTATCAATACGAACTGCCACATTAAGAGCGTCAATGTTATCATTGAGAAATTTCTGAAAATGATCTACGTTGTCAAAAGCAATAGTTCCATCTGGAGCTACTCTAGGGGATGAGGGTCCATCCTCTTTAACACTTTCTTCTTGTTCATTATCTTCACCTAAGTCATCTTCTGGGTGATCTAGAGTTTCTCCTTCCGGAATTGGATCTTCAGGAAGGACATTTGGGTCTCTAGTTTTATCTTGTAACCAATCTTCTTCTTCTCCTTCAGTTTGTTTACCATTCCTAAGTTTAGGCATTGTGCCTTAATTTTAGATTTCAGCAAATATATATATATATATATATATATATATATATATGCAACAAGCTTAAGAGGTATATATTAATTATATACCTACTACAATATTTAAAATGAAAGGTTTTTTGGTTTTTGCTATGTTTTTTAGTTTTTCTTTGTTTTTGAAATAATATTGTAAAGATAAACAACACAATAAATGCAAGAAATAATACTGAAAGTAATAATCTAGTTTTCTATAAACAATTTATAAATGTCATTAATGGGTTCGAGTTCTTCAGGAGTCATGAAGTGTTCTTCTTCAAATTGAAAGTTTTCCTTCAAAAATTTAATGAAAAGAGCTATAGTGATATTATCTCGTCTCAGATGCTGGTTGATAGAAGTAAAGCTCGTGGCAATACTCTCGATATAACACAGCTCGAGGAACTCTATTCCATCTTTCCCTATCCGTAAGAACAACCTCTTGGTCTTCTACATGACCTAGGAACTGGTGTACAATGGCTGTGTTCTCGAGGTATTCCTCGAAGGTGAACAATTTTGAAGATACAAGAGCTCTCCTATAAGCTAACCATCTATGGCAGGCTCTCTGAAGTTCATGATAAAAGACTAGTTGATGAGGATCCAGGATTCTATCTAGGACTAGCCTCTTGATTTGTTTAAGTTTTGTTGACCTAGAAGAAATGACACTAAGTCTTCTATCAAGTTCGTCCCACAAGAGTTGATTTCTATCTGTTTTGGGCACACTAAGCATAGAATTGATTTCTATGGCTGCCAATTGGTTTTCAACATTTATAGTAACTGCTAATATTTTCTTAGGAGCTACCATCTAACATGCAACTTATTAATTTGAAATGATTTGAAATGCATCTATGTTTTAGTTGTTTTATTTTTTATTTTTATTTTTTGTTTTCAAAAGGTTTAAAGTGCATTCACGTCGGGTTCACCAAAATGTATCGCTCCAAATTTTTCACACCCTTACCTTCAAGCTATAGGATCCGTGCCCGAAAGGGGGATGTGAAAAGGATGGCACGGTACCTCGGACTGAGAGGCCTTGCGAAGGTCCCGCCTCTCGGGGGAGGTGTATATTGGTGATTTTTCGACGGATGGTGGGTTCACCAGAAACATTCAATGGCGCTTTCCACGCCTAGGTTGGGAATGTGTTTTATGTGTTCGTTTTAGCCTTAAGCATTCAAATCCTAGGTTTGGCCAAAATGCGTCTAAGCTATTCTATATGAAGATGCAGATTAAATGAATACAAAAAATAGAATTAAGACAAAAAATAGAGAAATTAAAGAATGTTAAAAGAAAAATACCTGATCCGGATGTCTGATGAAGATTCTGATTCTTGAAGCAGTCAAGATCGCCTCTGATTTGACAGGATCATCTGAGATCAGACAAGATCATCTGAGATCTGACGAATTCATCAGAGACCTGCAAACAGAGAAATAGGTGCAAAACACAGAAAATGCAACTATTCTAACAGAGGGAAACAGTGTAAAATGACAGCAATAATATCAAACCGAAACTTCAAAATAGAAACATGAATGCATTATGCTAATTTAATCACAATTATGACTTAATTATGCATTTGATCTAGATGGGTGAACTCCAAAATGCAGAATAGCATAAAATACTGAATAAACTAGCTAATTACAACATAAAACAACAGATTGAAAGATGAAGAAATGCAAACTTTAGGCATTGATTGCCTCAATGTTGACTGCAGTCAAAATCATCTCGCATTGGTACGAAATCATCTCTGATTCGACAGGATCGCCTCCGATCTGAACAGGATCGTCCGTGACGATGTAAGCTTGCTTCGGCTGAAAAACACTAAGGTACCTGCAACAAAATTGGTATAGAACTAATGCAGATAGAAATTTAGGATGTTTTAGCATGTGTGAAGTCAAGTTACAGAGAATTTCAGCCAGGGGGTGCTAAGGGAAGGGCTTAGGATTAAATAGGCTTAGGAGGGAGGTTAGGAGGTTGGAGATCATCCCTATTTGGGAGATCTCCAACGGGGGAGGGTCTCTAACGGTGCAGACACGCTTTTGCCCGGATTAGAGACCCCTTGGAACAGAAGCTAATTGTGAAAAATCAGTTTAGGGACAAGATCGTCTGGACGTCCTAGCCTAGACGAAATCGTCAGATCTCGGGGCGATATCGTCTGATCGACGACGATATCGTCAAACGGTCAAAACAACCTCTAAAAATGGTGCGGGAAAGGGGGAAACGGATTACACGGCAGTTTGGGAGGTTAAAATTTGAATTTAAATTATTTACTAGAGTAAATGTAATTATTAAGATTTCACTGCGCCAATTTTAGGGTGCTACAATGTCCACTTCAAAATTTTCTTATATAGCCATATGTGACCCATCCTCCAACTGGTGAGGTGTGGGTATCAAGTAAATGTCATCAGTGAGATTTACAGGCCCTACTGACTCAGGATCTAAACCAACATGGAATACATCATGGGCATAGCCTGGTGCAAAATGAAACGATTGTAAAATCTCTTCATTAGAGAAAATATATGTAGGCTCTATGGGTGATCAGCACGATCCCAATCAATCATATTTGTGTCAAGACACAAAGTTTTATTTAGGTTGGCTAGGTTATGAAGTGGAGTGGTCAAATTAATGGATATTATATTGATGGATAGGATGAAATCTCTAGGACCACATGGGTGAAATCTTATCTTTGAGGTTTCCCTTCCATTCTCACAATGAGGCTCTAGAGGAATGGGAATCTCTAGATTCGGCCCATGAGCTGGGCTGAAAATAGGATCATTGGTTTCTAAGAGTTTCCTAAATTTTGGCAGAGGGGGATTAACCATGCGATGAATGACATTCAAATCAACAAGTCTCCTTAAAAATCACAAGCCAGGATCTATGGTAGGAAGTATCGCTTCTGTTTCCACCAACTTATTGAATTTTCATAAATGGTGAGGCCAAAGATAGGCCATCTCAATCTTATCCTCAAAATCATCATCACTTATCCAGAATCCATTAGCATTAGTGTGTTGCCATAATACAAGGAGCTCATGTCTTGGCTCTAAGTAAGCCATCTCTACTTCATCCTCATATTATTCATCACTTATGAAGAATCCATTTGCATTAGTATGCTACCCCAAGTCATGGGACCATTGCCTTACCCCTAAGTACACTCCCTCTATTGAGTCCTCTGACTCGTAGTCACTTTCATCTGATATGTATCCACTCTCGTTATGTATGGACCAAGTAAATCTTCATAAGTAGCGAGGCCCATGATAGGCCAAGCCCTCTTGTGCTTCATAATTACTTGGCACATATCTATTTTCTTCTTGCTCATCATCCCATGAGTTGTAACCCATTGGGATGGCCTCAATTGTGAGTCTTGGATGCTAAGTCTCAGGTGGCGGTATGCTTACCATGGCCAATTGTGTATTGTACATAAGTCTTGAACTTAGTGTGTGATAAGGAATAAAATCGATGTCTTCTCCTAACCCCAAGCTCAATCTATCTAAGGCTACTGCTATAGAGTCATCTCGACCTTTTATGTGATAGCCTACCCCAAATCTATCAGTGGAAAGCTGGTATTGCAGCTTGAGTGGCCACCTACATCCCTACTCATATATACCAAGACCGTAACCATGCCAATGGTAGCATTTAAAGTATCTTAAAGTGAACTCATGATTAGAGAGGTAATGAACATTAACAATGAATAATTCATCATTATCCTCTTCTTCTTTTGTAGACTTATGGGCATAGTCTAGTCTAGTGTAGACAAAGTTTGTCTGGTTGGGAGGGATTCCAAGTGGAACCACTATTTTTATTGGCAGTCTTAGATCCTTTAGACATCCCATATCTTACACAGACTCTATGATAGGTGTAAAGGTTGTGTTCTACACAAGATACTCTCATATCCCTATGATTTCCAAGTATATAGTTGCATGTGAGGTGGATGACCCCACGGATGACACTGGTGAAGTAGGGTGGTAGTCATTGTCTTTGACTTGGTCTTGATGATCTTATTCCATGGGATTTGGACCCTCTTTAATAGCTATGGTTAGCATTTCCTTGAGTTTGTTTTCCTCAACCATAGGTGCCTTTAGTTTCTAATTTTTTTTTTATTTAGGCATTGATGGTTGATCAGAAGCATTGGCCACTTTATGCGCAAGATGACGTGTTGATTGCACGGCTAGAGATGAAGGTCCTACATACAAGTGGGTAGAAGGAATAACAAATTCTCTTGGAAAATCCACTTGATGAATATACTTGAATGGCTCCTCATCAGCCAACACCATGTAGAATTTGTTATCATGCACATACTTGACACATTGGTGTAAAATTGAAGGAACACATTTCATGTCCCTTATCCAAGGTCTCCCTAGGAGTATGTTGTATTGCATGGCCCCTTCCAAGACATAACACATCATGGGGATGGTCTTATGACCCACCTTGATAGGTAGGACTATCGTTCCCATAGTTTTGCATAAAGCATAATTGAAATATCTTAATGTATAGGTTCCTAGAATGATATTGGACTTGGGTATCTTAAGGTGTTCTATTACCGTTGTTGTGATGATGTTGATTAATGAACTTGTATCGATCAAGACACGCTTAAAATGTAAATCATTCACTGACACCACAATGTTCAGTGGAGGGTCATGTAAGGCTGTAGGTACTATATTAATCTCATAATTGTAGAATCAAATTACAGGTTCATGGCATTCTTGCACTTGTCCCACAAAATGGGTGAATGCATTTGGATCTTGTATTTGGATCTCAATTGACCTTAAAATCTCCATCAAGGTCTCCCTGTTCTTTAGGGATTATTGTATGAGCTCATAAATGGATAGCTTAGCTAGAGTCATTTGTAATTTTTTCTCAAGTCTACTCTGGATAGTTACCACAGGTCGAATTGGTGGACCTAGAAGGTTTTTTTATCCCTACCTCTACCTTGGTACAACTAGGACATTTATGGGAGCTACAAGAGGTTGTGGTTGACCATACCATCTACTCTTGATTGCTATATTGATAATTTTGACCATCCCAAAACATCTATGGGTAGGTATATCAACTCAAACCTGATTGACTTGGGCCCCTTGCCCTCTAGGGGTCTCATGGTTTGGCAGTGGGTTTTTGTAGATGCCCATATCTCTATTTTCAAGGGCCAGTGGGTTGTCCACTTTTAGTTCTCCCACCTCAATCATGTTTTGCACCTGATGTTTGAAACCAACACAAACTTTGATATTATACCTCGATATCATGTGATACAGGTAGAATTGATCTTCCCTATATCATTTTGGCTTGTATGGTTGGGATCTATAAGAGGTATATAATGAAATCTGACATTTCCCACCTCGCTCAACTGATTGAATATTGATTGCATTGATTCTATCAATGGCGTAAAATAACGAAGGGGTTTGTGTTCTTTATTTCAACCATGATTGTTCTTTTTATCATAGTTGACTGGTGGGGGTTGTGCTTGATAATTTTGTGGTTGTTGCACATCCCCATACTTAGGTGCAACCAATGCCACTGGATTGACTAGAGCAGGGTTGACCTGCTTCTACTTATATTTTCCATTCTTGTCTTTTTTGCTCCACTCCTTCTTGGTTTGGATTTTTGTGGTTCCCTCATCTACTTTGGTGTCCTCAATGAGTTTGTATTGTGCCAAAGCTTCCTTATATGAGGGGTATTTTTATAGTTGTAGCAAGAGGGAAATGTATTTGGAACAACTCTTGGTGAACATCTAGATGATTTCTTCTGTGGGAATGGAGAATGATAATTTTATCATGACTTTTCTCCATCTATTCCTGTAATACATTACTGGCTCATCATCACAATGTCTTAAATTGGCCAGGTCTGAGAGATTTAATTTCCTATTAGAACCAAAGGAGAAACACTTTAGAAAAGCATTTACTAGTTGTTCAAAGTTGGATATGCTATGCTTGGGCAATTGGTTGAACCATTGAGTGGTTGTGCCTAAAAATGTCATGATGAATATCCTTAGCATAAGAGCATCATTGTATTTAAGATGAAAATATGTGTTGATGAAATTGGTGACATGCTCTTGTGCATCTTCTTCACCTTTAAACTTCTCTAGCCTAGGCATCTTAAAATGCTTAGGATAGGGAGGGCTAGGAACTTATGGACATAATGGTTGGTTGTGTATTTTTCTCAATGTGGGTTGGCTCCCAACAGCCTCTTATTTCTAAAAGGCTTTCATATTTTTAGTAAGATCACAAAATGCCTTTGAAGCAAGGAGTTATTTCTATTGCAAACCCCCCCGTGGTGATGGTGGAGGTAGCACTCTATTTTTTTGATTTGCTCTATTTTATTCCCTCCTACGAGGGGATCCAAGATATTCCTGATCCTAATTTATTAAGTCTATAATTTCCCCCTGATTGGATTCCATTCATGAATTGGAGGGTTATTTTAGTGTGGGTCACTTTCTTGTCTAGTGTGCCTATTCTGTTGTGAGTCAACTCATTGATATCTATTTGCTTTTTGGTTGCTACGAGCTAGCTACTCAGCTTGCTCCCTTAAGTGTTGCTCATGTTTGCGTAACAACCATTATCTTTGTTTATGATGTTCAAGAGCTTCTACAAGCTCTCGTTACTTATGCAAGGCATTTTATAACCATCACACGTGGTTTACTTGCACAATTATAGAAAACTCGCGCTTATCTAACTTCGTTCTTGTAGTTCTGATTCGCAAATTCCTCAAAGAAGGTTTCTATTGTCTCTTTGCTTTTGCTAGCTAATGTGAATTGTTTAGTATATTTTTGGGCATATCTATGGTCAAAATTTGTATGTTTACTATGGGGTCACCCTGAGGCACCACCAGTTTGATAAGTGGGCTTAGAAGTCACAGCCCGTGAACTTCCATATGCAGAGTTCTCTATGGCTACAATTTTGAGTGGTGGCCTCGGGTGCAACCGATCCAACTCATCCAACTATCTTGTTTTCCATGGATGATACCATGGGGTGCCATTCACTCCAATTAGTTCATATTATAATGGAATCCTTCCTCTTGTTCAAAAGATATCTTTTGTTTTATGTCTATGACTGGATGTGTTTCTAGTTTCCTACCCCTCATAGGATTGATCTGTTCCAAGCATTGCATGTGAATGTTGAGATGTTTCGACTCTTGTGTGTCTTTATGGTGATGAGGGTTTTTTAACCCTCTCTACCCTCCATGAGGATGGATATGGGGAAACCTCATCATCTATGTGTGAATAATGGGGTCTAGAACCCTCTTTATGTCTATGTGAGGAGGAAGCTCTTGAAGCTTCTTCATGTCTTTGAGAAGTTTTTATGCATTTAGAGGAAGCCCTTGAGGTTTCCTCATGTATCATTGATGATGATGGTCATGAGGCCTCTTTGTTTTTATGATATGTAGTTTCATGTTGTTGTTCCCTATTTAGGGTTTCTTGAGGAGATCCCTCAAGGGTTTAATTATCACCTCTTAGACTTGTGAAACTGTGTCTCACAGTCTTTTGAGTAGGTCTTTAAATGATACTATGGATTTTCCTAAGAGTGTGAGTTGCCTTAGATCCCCCTTTAATGTCATATCAAGGGTGTTTACTTTTTTTGACCATTATTTTTGGAAATTTTAGCTTTTGTGTTGAGCAAACAATATCAAGCAAATGTTTATCTTGCTTACGATTTCAAGTGTGCCATAAACTGTTTGTTGTATTTTGATGTTTTGTTGTTTCTTTTTTCTTGCTCTGGATTTGGAATGAGGAGACTCATCCATAGTGATAATCAAGAGCACTCATGCCAAACATGTTTTCCCAAAATATACTAGGGTACACCGCTAAAATCCCAGTGGGAGGTTTGCCTAGCTCTTCCACTTTGAACCAATGAATGTTCCAACAATGGGAGACAATTTGAACAAAAGTAACCTAGTACCACTATGAATAAGTTCTTTAATCCATTTATAGGAGAATCTAGGGGGCAAACCGGTGGAAGGAGATGAATTCCAATGTCATCAGACTAAATTGAGGGTTGGTGATGAAATCCAACTCCCTAATGTTTAAATGATACATGCGTGTGTGGTGTTAATTTTAAGCTTGCATAAATTAAAGTGCATAATATAGTAGAAATGACTCTTTCCTATATTACTAAGTGAAAAATACATTTCAATATTCATAAATATGCATGAAATACTGTGATTTGTATGGGTGCACTTTATTTCGTGCAAATATGACCTCTTGCAAGGCCTCAAAGCAAGCAAACAACATACAATGTCTAGCACGTTGGATCCTAGGGTGAAATTTTCAAGCATAAACCACTTTTCCTAGCAATGCCTAGTGGAAATCTAAAAGAAGATCTAAGATATGCAAAACACCTAATTCTTTCTTCTTTTATTCTTTTAATTCCCAAACAAAAATGTTCTTTAATTTCACTATTTTAGACACACAGAAGCAGACAAAAAGCTATAAAATATTAGAGAATTTGTACCAACCTCTAATCCAGATTATAGAACCAAGGTTTTATCCTCTATTGCACTCCATTTTTGGCCACTATCGACTAGAGCGGCTAGTTTTTGGCCGTTGTTAGCAGGAGTGGCTAAGGCTCTATTGTCCATTGTGGCTCAGAGTGGCTGATTTTTGGCCACTATAGACCAAAGCGGCTAAGCCTACACATAAAAATAAGTTAGTATCTAGGAAATAAAATGAAAAATAAGTGGATGTCCCACCATTATCATCATCTATAGTGACCATGGGGTGCACGGACCGCTCTTACTCTATTTGCAATGTGTTAAACCCAAAATGAAATGAAAGACCATAAAAAAGCATATAACACAGAAGTAACAAAGATAGATCTATTTATTAGTGTTGAAACTTAGTTACATGTCGGTCCCTCTTAGGTATACCTATTTTGATACAATAAGATTACAAGTGGGTAGAATTTCCCCTTGCAAAGGGGTGGTGCGCTATCATAAGCTTCCCAGTTTCGCACATGGTTACAGATGCCTCCTTCTCCAGGTCTGTTTCCTAGAGGGATACTTTTGCTCTCATATGTTGTAGCTTCCATCCAATGAATATGTGGCCCTGTGAGCAATGAAACAACAACATATGCTTAGATGTTCGAGATTGCCTCCCCGGATGAGGTTGTTAGAAATGAATATACTTAAATGAAAGCAAGTGCAAATGAAACTAATGCTATGAATGTGAATGAATGAAATGATGCTATGTCAATGTTATGCTAAATAGAATAATAAAACTAATGTCTAAAACCCTAAGCTAGGTCTACAGGCCACTGTCCAATGATAGCAGCCGCTAAAGTGAATCTCATTCTCTTTGCTTCCAAGCTATGGATCAAAGCTTGTATTTTATATTCTAAAATGGTGATTGATTTTCTCTCCAATTTGTCAAGGCTTCATCATAAACATGATCTCCAATGGAATTTCTCCAGGTCTCAAAGCTCTCCTCAAATTTGGACTTATTTGAATCCTTTGGTGCTCTAGGCTTGCACCTTTTAAAGTGTGTGAAACCCTAAAGTCTATGCTCAAAACCCTAGGATTGAATACCTCATGTGTAGTGAATGTTAGCATGATAAGATTTTTGTATTTTCTATGTTTAAAGACCAGTTAATTGAAGTTTAAATGCAAACTCAAGTCTTCTATGTGAACTTGTCATGAAAGGGAATGCAAATTTACTCCCTCTCACCTTTATTGCATGCAGACTACCAATTCCACCCATGATTGGGCATATATATCGATAAAATGGTTTTTATGGCTTATTTGCTATCATCTATAGTGGCTAAGATCTGGCTACTATCGTCTACAATGGCTAAGGTCTGGCCGCTCTAGGCTTGAGTTACTAAGGTCTAGCCACTCTAGTCTTGAGCGGCTAAGCTTGGATGGGCTTAGAATGCCCCAGATGAGTGGTGAGAACCACTTTTGGTGCTTGGAAAGTCCAAGATTATGTCATATGATCTTATGAATGTGCCTATGTGAGTAGCTCCCCCAAACATGACATGTTTTAGGTGTCTAAAAAATTATGCAGAATATATGCAATATCAAAAATTGTCAATATATGATAATAAAAGTGTTAATTTTTCTTTTCCTCCAAAGATAATGTCTTGTAATATGGTTGGTTTTATTTGTTCTAAAAATAACATTGCTTCTATGCAAGAGAATTATGAATCTTTGTATGATGCCTTTTATGCTAAAAATAATGGTGTTATTAGAAAATGTTGTGATTATCATGCCATGGATGTTGAATGAAGATCCTTAAAAGAGCTTCTCCATTATTTTTAGGATGTCTTAAATCCAACACCTCATGGCACACCCATTTATTTTGATAATATGTATGGTGCATTTAGATTTTCCATTGATTTTAACTCTCCATAAAAAAAATTATCACATAGTTGCATTTTTATTTTCCATTGCATTCACCTGCTTGCTCATATTGCGTTATTGCTTGTCATCCTTGAATGATTGCTTGATATCTAACCAAACACCTTGTATGTTTACCTATCTTAAGTGCATGATTGATTATTCATGACTGCTTGCTCATATAGATTTTTTGAGATCTTGCGACAATGGCATGTGATGATACCTAGTTAGAACATAGCTCACATGCATTGCACTTCTCACTAGGACTCTAATTCCTAGCAAGAACCCCCCTATGAATTCTTTCCTTCCTTTTTCTTTTCTTCTTGTGATCACTTCTCCTTTTCTCAATGTCTTCATTATGTTGAATACTCTTATTTCACAAAGTCTTATTCAAATTTCCAATCTAGGATAGAACTCGCATACTATTTTTATACATATTACACCCCACATGGTATACTTATACATCCTAGCAGGTATTACACTATTCATGATCTTCTATCGGGTCATACTCTCTTTTGACTCAGTAGGCTCAACACCCCATTATAGGATAAGCTCCTTGGTCATTTTTAGTAGACCTCTATAAGCGGGTAATCACCTCATAGTAGTCAATAAGGGAGCAAACACCCATAGCAGGTCAAAACTCCACACACACTTTTTCACATTACTACAAGTGTTATACCTATAGCAGCTCTAGCTATATCGTTAATATGATCTATAGTTTCTGGATACACTAGTTCCTTGCAACCTATGTTAGTATTATACTATGGATCATTCATTCTTATCCCTTTCTGATGATTGACCTTTGGACCTCTTTTCCTATTCTTCTTCTTTTTCATATTCTTCACTCTCTTATTTCCTCTCTTCTTTCTTATTTTCTTTCTTTATATTTTTTTCTCTTGTCTTATTTCATTTTTTCTTCCTCCTTTTCCTTATTGTTCTTTCCTTTTGTATTCATTCATCTTCATGTAGTTTGCATTATGATAGTTTGCATACATAAAAACACTTAAAATAAAATCAAAACATATAAAAATATGCATTAATTATTACACATAGAACACATAAAATCACAATAATATCTACAACTATGTATTACTTATGGGAAAAAGAGTACATCATGTGAGATTGGTGTACCACAATCTAGACTCGATACACTCAACCTAGGGATGCACACCACAATTAAAAATTGGTGCATCATCCTGATCCCTAGCCTATCCTCTCCTAGCTTTGAGAGTGAGCTACCTATGGCCCTCCCTGAGGTAGAGGCAACCTCATCTATGACACCTACTATTGATATGTCATCAACATCCATGATCAGGATCGTGATCTACTCACTGACTAAAGGGATGAAGGAGACTCCATCCTCCACTCTAGAGGAACAACTACATAGTAAGTTATCTCATAAAATGTGTCCCTATAAATATCTACCTCCAACATATCACCTATTCACTGTAGCTCCGCTTGAAGAAGTTGCACCATATATTTTGCTTGGTTTCTCCCAATGATAGCCATCCCCTCAGCCCTAGCATACTGGTGCTCTCCATCCAATTGGATCACCTCTTCCTAAAGCTAGGTTACCTTCACCTATGCTATGTCCCTCTCAACCTACATTTGGGCCATCTATATCTATAGAGAATCTAGCTATACCCATTGCTCCTATATCCCCTAGCTCTAGCCTCCTACCATTACTAATGTGGATGCCTCCCTAGGGTCTCTAACCTATGGCTTCTCTAACTATATGGTAATATATCTCACCCCTATCTCTCTGGTATCTACTATTGGGATGTTCTCCTCTACCACCTAGATATGAACCCATTTTGACCTATATCTTAGAACAATAGGAGCCTACTATGCCCTCTCTATGGCCCTATGAGCTACCTCTCATAATACTCGCTACTTACCCAAGTCCATCACCTGGTGCCTCTATACTGGTATAACAAGGGAGATCCTCTAGGGCACAACTCCTCTATACCATTGCTTGTACCCAATGGCCATTCCTACATCATCTAACCCTAGGTTAATGTAAGGATTATCATCTATGTCTTCATTTGGTGAGGTTTGGCTCACCTCCAACCCCTGCTGGATACTAAGTCACCCTCTGGTACTAGTAGTCCCCTAGGTCTGGGACTCCCTATAAGATACTGAACTACTGTAGGACTCGATCAAACCTGAATACCTCCAGCTCTACCCTCTCCAACCTTAGCCATATAATCCTCCTCACCCTATCAAGATCTATCCTATCCTCTACCTAGCCAAGGTGAAGCCTCCATGGTCATCAGATTAAAATCACCTTCTGAAGTTCATCGATCACTTACATATCTAGTGGTAGATTCCCTATGTAGGCCCTCACAATCCTCTCTAGGGATCTCAACCATTTATATACTGTTGGCCACTTTGATTCAAGCAGTTATCTTGGTAGTGCCTTCGATATTTGCATCGTGATGTGCTCCCAACACCACACCTAGAGCAAATTCATGCAAACTAGTCGTATACATTGCTTATACATGATGTTATACAACAACATGTATAAGTGGTCCAACACAAAAGGACCCCATGTAAATTTAACCTCCTAATATTATGTGTCTGCTACTACTCCCACCAGTGCCCATGGTAATTTTTATCTACTAGTATGGCATGTCAAGATCCTAGACATAATCCCTAAGAGTACAGTGATTAGAGGATCCGCTCCATAACAATCGACTAGGTCATATACTACTATGGTTCTCTCTTGCACCTGGTGGGAAAAACCTTTCAAGAACCACTAAAGAGTGGCCATATACCATCATTCTCCCTAGACCTCTCTTTCCCTAATGGGGATCCTTAAAATCCACCACACATCCTCTAGTGTGACGATCATATCCCCTATTGGTAACCAAAAAGTGGAAGACTTTGGATACCACCTCTCTAATAGGGTGGTCAACATCACCCTATCCATCTCTATATGTGGTATCCCAACCAAATGTTCTAGCCCCACCATTGCTAACCTATCTCTCTCTACTTGTCCTAAAGCATCCAGCTCTACCAAAGCCCCTGATCACCACTCTCAACTCTCAAGAATACCTAGCTATATTCACAAAAATAAAATTTAATCAGTCACGAATAAAATTAAAATAAAATCAATAATTCATTCTAAGCATAAGATGATTATAATTTGAAACTTGCACTTTGGGTCTACTTTTTTTCCTTCTTTTCTTATCTTTTCTTTCTTTATTTATTTTTCTCTTCTTTTCTTTCTTTTCCTAGCTTTTACGAAATTGCATCCCATATTTGGAGTGCACGCCTTCGCTTTTACAAAATCACACCATCCATTTTTTGTGTGCGACTTCATAAAATTATACCCAGTTTCTTCTAGGTGCAATTTCACTGCACTCCACCTAGAGAAAAATCACAACTAGTCCATGAAGTTATGCTTGGGTCAGAGCACAAAATCTGCTAGCTTTCATGGCAAAATTTCCCAAAAATCCATCAAAAGCCTCATTAATTCATGAAAAACGAGATCAAATTATACATGAGGCAAGGAAAAGTGATTCTTACCCGCTCTTGTACCCCAACCTCACCCCTCACAACTACTACTTTATGAACTTGAAGCGTCATCATCTTTTCTCTCCCAGAGCTCTATTTTCTATCCTCTTCATGATGGAAATGAATTAGGATTTTTAACCCTTTTACCTTTTAAATCTTGCTTCTTTTTTACTCCTTTGCTTCGTTTGGTTGTTTCTTTCTCTCTCTCTCTTATTCCACATCAGTTATTTTTATTTTTTATGAAACATTGCTTTTTTCATAAAAACTTGAGAGGGCACCCCAGCCTATAGAGGTATTAATATCCCTAATACCTTGATTTGTTCACAAAATTCAAAGTATCCAGAATAACATTATATGCACACCACCCCTTTCTTCTAAACCAACCATTCCATTTTTGGTTGTTATTGTCTCTTAGTGTGTGTGCTTACATCCTTTCTTTGATACATTTAATAAGCCATAAATGCATCAAAGAGGGGGTAAAATGTAGACACGGAAAATTGACCCACTTTTTGTGGGTAATCTTCCTTGCAACCCCTAAGAGGTCCCTAACCCCTTCCAAGGGCAAGGGAAGACCTCTTTACCCCTCATTTTTATTTTATTTTGTCTTTTAGTGAAATTGCACCCAATTTTCATGAGGTACAATTTCACAGAAGTGATATCGTGCCCCATTAGGACAAGGCATGATTTCACCATTTTAATTTGATTTTTAATTTAATTTAATTTAATTTTCTTTTGGCCCACTTAGACCTAGGTTTAAACCCTCTGGCATGTTTTTACATTGGTTGTGAGTTTATTTTTCCCACCCTTTCACCCCGATTATCATCTATAAAAGGAAGAACAATCTCAATCTTTTGATATAACGATCACGAACTTACTAATGCTTATGCAATATTTGTTTTCTAACATTCACTTACTGCTTTTATTTTGCTCTACTTTCTATGTCTTCTGCAAGCTAACCCAAAGTGCAAATTTTAGATTTTGATTTCATGTTACATGTATTGAATTACTACTTAACTTAGTGGATGCATGATGTGGCTCAGATGGAAAGATTTCCAGTTTGAATACCTCACCTTATTTTGTTGCTTTTGTGCTCTCCATTCAGGTTTCACTTTCTGTGGTTTCATATTTGATTTACGTTTTGTACCTATGATTTTATTTTTTATGTGTCTAAAGTGAAATCATGCCTAGTTTTATCGAGGTATGACTTCGCTAACCCTAATTTAGGGTTTTGACCCATAGAAATGAAATCATTCCCCATTATGACAATGTGACTTCGTTGAAGCGTTATCGTGCATGACTTCATCGAAGAGTTATCATGCCTAATTTTTGTGAGGTGTGATTTTTCCTGAGATCAATCTAGAGGTAATTTCTATTTTTTGATAGTTTGGTTAGCTTCATTACTGCATACTGAACATATTGGCATATTTTGTTTCTATTTTTACTACTTATGCATATTTGTTTTATGATTAATTCTCTAAAGTTCAATTTCTAATTTTGTGTTGAAAGGTCATCTAAGGGACCTAGGGGGCATGACTGTTGCACCTACAAGGACTGTTATATAGTGTCCTAAGTAGGCCCCCTAACGCTAATCATAAATTTTTTAGTGTTTCTTATTTTATTTTGTAGGAATAGGTGTTTTGATATCATTGGGTAAGAAGCATCAAAATCTAGGATCAACCACCAATTAAAGTTAAGTATTCTGATTTATCTTGCTGGTTTTTTATCTAATATAATTTCTATGCATTTATTTTGTATATTTCTACTTTAAAGGTTTTTTGGAATAAACCCTAGGTTAGTGAGAATTCAAAATAAATAATCATATTAGGCTATCTCTTGTATGCTTGCATTCTATTTTAAACTATTGCACTCTATTTTATGCATTTTCTTTTATCTTTCTTAGCTTTGAACTAGAAAGACCAAACTTAGGTATTTTTCTTAAAAATGAACACATCAAACTTTTCTTACATATCCTAAGGACTTGAAGCGAGTCCTAAAACAATTCTAGGTAAACCCATACCCCTAGAACCAAGTTTAGAGAACAAGATACCCTTGTGGTTCACCCCACAAAGGTTCCCTCCTTGTAGATCCAGCCTTTGTTGGGAAGTATATGTGATAGGGCAGTTTTCCCCCTCTACAAGTTCTATGTGTGTAGATATTAGGGTATCATAGAGCAAAGGATCATAAAGATCCAGTTTCTTAATCTAAAGAGATGGAGGTGGCTAAGTAATCCCTCATATAAACAAAGTTGTGGAGACATGAATATCTTATGAAGTACTTCTTCTCCCATTTTGGGATCATTTGCATTTGTAACATTGTATCAAGATTTGGTATCCCTAAGAGGGACAAAATTGTAATTGAATATTCATTTGATCAATAAAATAGAGCATTCCTTCTTGTTATTTCCTTTTATCAAATGATTACATAGTTTATATACTTTCAATTTTTTATCATATTGCAATAGCTTTAGATGTGTGGTTTTTAGAGCTTTACAAGTGGCGATCACAATTAAACCGACCTATTTTGGTGGCTGTTAGTTCATGTTTTTCTATTTTTATTATTGCAGGTATCATCACTCTGAATGATAGTGGCTAACAGTCTTGACTATCAACAACATCAATAACTAGTATCATAGTCACCTTGATTGATAGTGACCAGTAGAAAATTAGCAAATATAGTATTTAGCTTGATTGTTCATCAGATGAGGATTCCATGGTAAGTGGTCTTCTTTGTATTTTCTATTTTTCTATTGATATTCTATCTATGTGAATATAAATTATAGAGCTAAGTAGCAAATATAGTGAAATTTAAGGGTTAATTCATAAATATACCATGTTTTCTACTAGCCACTGCTAGGAACAACAGCTTGTGTTGCTAGCCACCCTAGAATCCAACGGCTAGGATTTCTAATTGCTACTTTGTATACCAACCAAGTATTTTACTTGTTATACATAGTAGTGGCCCCTGTTTAATCTATGTATTTAGATATGTTTGCTTGAGGTCTAATCAAAGGCTATTTGAATGATTAAATTTGCATTTGCATTCTCTAAAATTAAATAGCATTTAATTATGCATTCTCTAAAAATAATGTGTACCTTCTAGGCATATAGAGAAATCATTTGAATTATTCTTGATGCACATTTCTTTCATGCAAATTAAAAATAACACACACACCATTATCCAATGTAAACATCAATGATGTTGGGCTTTCACATCCAACCTACTGATCAAGACCAACGGTGGAAGTCATTACCAATCGGTTGGCTTGTTTGACATTGTATCATTGGGACCCGTTCATGGCCAAGGTTGATTCAAGAACTGTCCTATCCATAGAAAATAGCATGTACTCTTCTTTGGAAGGTATATCATTGCCTATGATGTGCTGGGTGAGAATCGGTAGTGCCTATACTCTCTGATCAATTGTGGATTTCATCTCCATAGTTTGGTGGGTAGACAACTTGGATGTCATTATCGGGTTAATCACTGCAAGTGTATATATGAAAACCCTAAATAATATAAGAGTTACATAAACCATTACAAAATATGATAAGAGTTAGATTGTTTTCACAACAAATAAAAATGCACAAAACAAGTTTTAGGAAACACAAAGAAAACTTAAAAGAGATAATCACATTGTTTACTTTGTTTGTCTTAAAACTTACATAAGAGATAATTCACAAGTTATGGTCAAAATACGGGGCCACCACTCTCGATTCACAACTAAGACGAAAGTTGATGCTCCACTAAACACAAAAAATAATTAAGTTGAGCCTCCCACACAGAATTCTCATGGAGGACATTTAGTTAGAATTAGAGGTGACAACACGACTCATGGGGGTTATCATCAAGAATCCCCAGTTAGAGGACAAAATACAAGATAGTCTCGTGAATTAGGGTGGTTCAAGACCCTTGCCATAACAAAATAGAAATAGGTAAGATTCACCCAATGAGGGGCAATATGAAAGGGGTGCATCAAATCGCATATCCATAAGAGTGTCAAATCCCATTGATAAGGGGAGGTATGTGCTAGATCTCAATACTATTGGGATAAATGGTATGCCTCCTAATTAACCTTGGAGGACTAGTCAACTCAATCAATTAGATCAAGCTCTTGTAATATCATAGCATAGGACTTATATTACCCACTCTTTCTCCAAGAGCATGCATAGTGAAGACACAGAGAGGCATACCTATGCCCAAGGGGAATGCTCAAAATACCCCTAACACAAACATCTTGTTGGACTCGATTCTTGCATCCATAAGATTTTATTTTTACATTGCAAAAATCCATTTGAAACCAACGAGATATTATAGGCTCTGGTCAACCTGCCTCTTCATTCTGTTAAACATGAATATTGCTAAAGGGAAACTACATAATGGGTAAGGAAACTTCAGCAATAATTCTATGATAAAACATTAATTACATGCTCCAGATTAATGTAAAACTATACATATTAAAATGACCAAGAAAAAATAACCAATTGTTATGCCTTATGTAGACCGGTGCCTAGATTCATTGGGCTATTATAGCAATTTAACAACAATTCTGACATGAACAGAGAGAATGGGGAAAAGAAAATTGGTGTTTTTAGATTTATTATAATATCATAATAAAGCTAAAATTTAACCAATGAATGAAACATATGTAATGTATTCAAATAATGTAATCCATTACACAGTGACACATAGTACTAAAACAAAGATATGATAGGAATAAAACTCATAATTTTATTGATTTTATAAAATATTACATGCAGAGTGGGCAAGATGCCTTTTAACTCTATTTTTCTCAAAGAAATAAATTAATACAATGAAGAGAACTCTATTAAAATAATGTAATAGGTATCTCCTACTCTCCTTGTTCCAATTTGGTAATAGTAGAGTCTCTGAATCCTATTCTCAATAGGACAGAAAATAATCTCAGCTTCTTGAGCACTTTCCTATCAAAATCCTACACAAAAAAGGGAAGAATAAGAAATGAGAGAGAAAAATAGACACAGAAGAGGATAAAAAAACACAACTAATAGGGCACTCAATTATACCTCTTAGAAAAAATGCTATTCTCTAATTGCTTGATGCAGAATCTGAACTTGTCTGCTTCCTTTTATAGTTGTTGGTTCTTGATTCTATTATTTCTATTTTATTTATAACCTTACCCTTGTCAGCATATGATTGAACTTCAAAAATTGGTACATCTGGCTTCCACTACCCTTGTTGTTCTGATTGTGCCCTCCTCTTTGACTTTTTCAAATAGTAATTCAATTTAACCGGTGATGATGGTGTTGGGCGAACCTATTTTTCTTCCACTAAGTCTATAGTTGTTTTCCCAACTGTTTCTTTTTGAGCTGCCTTCTCTTGAACTTCCTCCTTTACTATTTTAGAGACTATTTTTGTTGGTTCAGGTTTTCATTGTGATGAACTTACTCCTAGATTTTGACCGTGATTTTCAACTTCTTTTCCTTTTTGGAATTTTTGCAGCTTTTTTATTTTCTTAGTTATTAATCTCCAAACTTTTGTATCAAATGTGGCTACAATCCTCAACATATTCATTTCCTGCAAAATTCTATTTTTCTGTATGGAAATAATGGGCCTATTCCTTTCATATTGAAAGAGCAACATCTCTACAGTATTCACCATACAAGTAGTTTGTCTAATAATTTCTACCTCATCACCTGGTTCACACTCAAATATTTCTATGGTGCACTTGAATACCTCTTCTACATCAAAGGCCTCTAAGCATTGGTCTAAGGATAGACCAATGTCTGCCATTTTTTTGTTGCATCTTTTATCATATTATCCATTTCATTTACAACATCGATCCACCTATCCCGGTTTGGTCCAAATAAGATTACTTTAAAAAACTCAAAACTAAGTTGAATTTTGTTGCCATCATTTGTTATTATCTCTTGTCCCTGCAACTCTTCAAAATGGTCCCTATAAAATCTAGGGTAGGGTGGATGAATTCAAAATCTTCTTCTCTTTCTTGTAGTAATATCAGAATTTCTTGATCAGTTACTCGAATCACCTTTATTTGTCTGAACATCTCAGTAAACCCTCTGGCATTAGCTCTTATTTTCATTGACACGTCTTTCTTCATTGCATTTAGATAATAGACATGATCTTGAATCTTTACCACTTAAGGGGGTTGTGCACTTGAAGTATCTTTTTGGGCCAATTCTTCTTATTGTTTACTTATTAATTCTTTCATCTCTACCTTTTCATTCTCCTATTTTTCTAATTGTTTCCTTAGCTCTGTAATTTTTCCAATGAATTGATCATGGCTTTATTTTGCATTGTCTTGACAAATTTGGCTATTTCACCTTATTTCCCTAGTACTGATGATCCCCCTATTTCATCATTGACTCTGAAGACCAATGGGTCTTGTAGATCAGGAATATTTATCTCTACTATATTTGATACAGGTGCTTCTAATTATGATTCTTCTATAAATTTTTCTCCTATATTTCCCATCCCTGCTATTAACTGTAATTATTTTTTATTTACAGCTGTGAAAGTAGTCTGCTCATCTGTCCTTTCCAACATAACATTAGTAGAGGGAAAAAACATTTTGGGCCTCTTGTTCTTTGTAGTGGTTATCTATGTTTGATTTTTCACCTGGTGACTTCTAAAAAGACCCCCAAATCCACCAATTCTTTTGCTATTCATCTGTATTACTAATGGCATTTTAATCTCCTGCCATTTTATTGTTAGAGATGTAGGGATGGTCATGGGTGCAAATTTCTTCACACTAGTTACAGCTAGTACTCTTTCTGAGATGGTAATTACAGCCTATTCTAGAAGAGAAATTTTATGAGTAGGTGTTGTTACAATCTCCTTCCCTTTGTCTGTACTCAGGTTTTTGGAAGCTTCTTGGGAAGTGCTTGGTGCCACCTCTATTCTGAGATGAGCATATTTGAAAGGCCTAACCTGTTGCTCTACTATGTCTACAGTATTTACAGTGACCTCCATTTGGTCAATATCATGTTCTTCTATAAACTCTAATAGGGGATCTTATTTGATTGCTAGAGCTACTCCTAGAAAAATAGGTGCTACAGATTCTATTGAATTTTCTTTAAGCCTTCTTAATTCTTTAGGGTAATCATAAGTTCATGAACCTATGTGCTACCCATAATTTTTGAAGGGAAATTATCCCATACCCTTTTCAAATATAATCCTTTTTCCATAGCTTCTAATAATATTTCTTCAAAAGCATCTGTACGATGTAGTATTCGAGCATATTCTCTTTTTTCCATCATTTTGTTGTATGTTCCTTTAGGGTCATAAAATCTCCAAGTTATCTCATCAAATCCCATGTTATCTAACTCAAACATTCCTTTGAGCAGGTTAGGGTAACCAACAAATATATAATCCACAAAGTGATAGGGAACACTGAGACAGGGAACGTTTCTATATTTCTTTACCAGCCCCATCTTAGCTTCTTCGGCCACTCGCCTGCATAATTCCAAAGCTCCTAAGGATAATGGGCAATACTTTGGTAACAACTTAGGGGGAATTTTAGCCCCATATAGTCTGATATAATTAAAACCTTTTGTGAAAAATAAATCCCCAATTTCCTTCCCTTTGATTAAAGCTCTTACTCCTAGCCCTAACCTTTTAGAAACCATGCCAATTAAAATATAATGGATTTCTACCATGAAATGATCACAAAACTAGCCAAAGTGAGTTCTTCCTTTGTGTATTCTCTAGAAAATACTTTGGACATAGGGGATTTCAATGGATTTTACTATTTTTTGAGCTTCTTCTTCCAATTGACCCACTATCAGATAGATAAAAATTGAGTATTGAGAAAAATGAGGCATCTCTTGCCTTTGTTAAAAATTTGCCTTTTTAAATTCTACCATTTCTTCATGCATTTGGGTACTCAGTTCTAATTCCCAAACATAAATTGGAGTGTTATGGTCCTGATTGCATTATGCAGCTAAATATAAAGTCAAGTCACTCTACTGAGATCCTGTACTCCTAAGACTATGTTTATCATATCACAAAATCTTGGACCCATGGCCTAAAAGTAGTTTTCCTAATTGGAAATTTATTTTCTATTTTATCATGTGTATCAAATAAAGTTTTAAAAATTCCATGTCTGTGAACATTTGAGATTGGTGTTCGATTACCTTTTGCACAAAAAAGGTGGTATAATTAATCATATTGAAAACTTTCTAGATGTGTTCGACTTTAATAATGAATATCGATCGATTCTTATTGTCTCAAAATGTCCTCATCCTTTCATCAAACACCACTGCAAGCCACACCATTAAATCTAATGAGAATTGAACCTTTGAACACACTAAATTCTTGAGGTTACTATTCCATATGTTATCTCTAGGGAAACCCTTGTACTGTAACCTTTAGGCTTTATGAAATAAGTCAGCCATTATCCATGGAGTCTTGTTATCGTTCTCCATCACACAAGCAAAACTCTTGATACATGCATTTTCAATCTTGTACTGCTACGCTGGATTAGGTTTCTTATTGGCCCCACATTTTGGGTAAAGTTATACATTGTGCTGTCAGGTACAGGCGGTCCATAGATCTCATAGTATGGTGATCGATCTGTGATGAACTTTACCGCTTCTCTAGTGTCTTCGAGCATAAAAATGTCTCCCCATGATGCCATTATACTCATGGTAGCGAATTGGGTCTTTCTGAAATAAAGAAGCTCAAAAATCCTCTTCTCTCTATACTTCTTGTGTATCAATTTCTTCTCTTAGCTCACTAGGGCAGTAATCTTGATTGATTTCATGAGCTCATATACAGGCTGGAAAAATGGGTTCAATAAACTTGCACATTTTATCATCAATACTATGCCACCTATCACTATTTAAAATTGGCCAAAGAAATTTTGCCAACGCATCATTTTATGGAGTTCAGCATTTATGACGAGTAATTGTAGGCCCAAAATGGCCACATACTTAGTAAAGTTTTGACTAAGTGGTAAGACTGATATTCCGCTTTGGAATCAGGTTGATGGTATGAGTCCGCTGGAAGATATTCAATTTTGAAGGTTTGAATACATTCCAAAAAACTCCATTTTGGGTCCGAAATATGATGGGTTTTGAATCCGCAAAATTTTGTAAGAGATGGTGATGTTAGCAATAAAAAGTGTGGATTTGGTTCTTGTCATATGTCCGATTTCGAAAAGTATTTTTGCTTCCCACTCTAGAAGAACCTTCTTGCTTTTCACTCCATATTGAAGAAAGTTTCAAAATCCACAAAAGTCATGAGGAAGTGATGACATCAGCAATAAAATTTTGTGGATTGGCGAACTGGGAAACAAACAAGGATTCTCTTTCCAGAATGAAGATAAGGTGAAAAGGCATAATAATCTAAGTGTTTGACTCTGGAACCGTATTTGCATTATCTTTAAAATCCACATAAGTCACAAGGAGATGATGATTTCAGTGATGAAAAAGTGTGGATTAATGAAGACAAGGTGGAATATAAAATATCCTAGAGCGGATTCAAGGTTTTAATGTTGGAGATCCGGATTGAATACTCTGATGACTGAGGAAACGAGTGGGATGTCTTTCAGCTCACACAAGATTTAATCTGAGTCATCCAATAAGGAGAATCAACGATGGAGGTTGGCCTATCAAATTTTGACTATTTAAAAGGTTTTTGCACCATAACCGTGATGTGCAGCTGGAATATGAAATATCAAAGATTTTCAAGAAGAGCTAACTAGAAGCAGTTAAGATTGATGACATCAAGTTGTTCTCAATAAATATCAATGGGATGCATGATCCAAAAGGTTCTAAATTTTAGTTCTTTTGGTAGATCATCAAGTTACAGAGACCTCGAACGACCATGGTGGATGCCCTTCCAGCATATTTCTCAGATTTTGAATGAATCAGCTAACGCCAGCTAAACTCTTTGTTGAGTTGTTATAGCAAAATTGAATGTATTGTTCCTTGAATATTATGATATGAAAACTATAAAGAGAGATCAAACCCTCAATTTCAAGGATCGGCTCTAGCGTGTTTGCCTATACTACTATAAATATTTCTAAATGATTGAATGCAAGGAGCAATACATTGATCTTCACCTCAAGGCTGTGTTTCTGTGTTGGATGTTAGAGGTTCGGATTTCATAGTTGTATTTCTGTAAATATTTAGATGGTTAGTTTGTGTCGATCATGGATTACTAGTTGTTATGAGTAATTGAAATCTGCTTTGAAGTTTGTTATTTATTATTAGAAGGTGCATTTTTGTAAAATCTAGGTTTTGGTAAATTCTGCTATTTGCATTATCATTTCCTAGATATTGAAATTACTTGCTATAAAATTTCTCTATTATGGTTTAATATCTAAAATGAGCTATCTTGGGATAAAATTTGATCTGGATGTATATCTTTAATATGATTTTTTGGAAGCTTTTTATGGTAATGCAATGTTGTTAACCTATATGTCCATTGATATCTACATTTCTCTAACCTTACCCTTTTCTTACCCTAAACTCCAAGACCTAATTGAGCATAATTGTGTCAATAATCTGCTAAGTTGACAAGAAACCAGCCTACTCTGGAGGTTGGGTCTGAAACCCCTATTTTAGTCCATCTAATGTTGAGTGCTGAGCTATAACTATCGAGTGCAATCCTAAGTAGAAAGTAGGAAGATAGACAGTCGTAGTATCAAGTAAACATGGTGCAATTCAGTGCCCAATAGTTTTTGGCACGCCTGGTGGGATAGTTCACAAGGAACACAAAATCCATATGAAGAATTATTGTTATCTCTACCCAAAGGAATCAATATTTGGTGAATTTTCTTGACCTTGTTAGTAGAGAAAATAAATTTCATCTGGTGACTCCCTGGTCAGACCCTAAAAAAGTATTGTAGACCAGTGCCCTTTTATGTATACCAGGTCCTTCAAGAGGAACAACCCTAATTCTTTATTTCACTATGAGTTACCCCTGAGAAGGTCTGCTGTTATCAAAATTTTAGATCAAGATTTTATTGAATAAGAAGAGCTTCTGGAAGAAAACCCAGTAGTTCCTCCAAGAAGACCTGTAGCCAAAAACATGGCACATAATGTGGCCCCAAATTTACCACTACAAAAGTACCCTAATTGGGACTCAACTCGACTCCTTATTTTAGCCCAAATGGATGCCATTTCTTAGGTTGTATCTAAGGCAACACCCACATATGATGGATTTGGAAAGACAACTTATGAGCACTACCAAGATATCTTGAATATGGAAGCAATCCATAATATAAAATAGAAAAGTATTATTGTCATAATTCTAGCCCTATCATTTCGTGGAAAGATATTACACTGGTTTAGAACCCTAGAAGATAAGTCTATCGATTCATGGCAGTCATTGGCTGAGCCATTCATAGAAGAATTTAATGAATCTGCTGATCCCTTTTCCCTATTGAATTAGTTTACAACTATGCAAAAAACACAACAAGAAACTATCTCTAAATTTAATTTGAGATTTAGCAGAACTTGGAAGAGAATTCCCCTTGAAGCTAGACCAACTACTTATTTGGCTTATATGTATTACATTCGTGCTCTAGAATCAGAGCTAGGTCTGCAAACACAACAATTTGAATTGAAACCTTTCACCAAGTCTATAATGCTACCATCCATGCTGAAAATATCCTGATCAATGTAGGAAGAATTCTCACCAAGACCGTGTTGCCCTACAACTCAAAAAATAGTGGGAGCCGTGAGCAATTTACAAAATACTCCCACATGGATCCTCCCTCTGTACCATCTACATTTCCTAAGATGAATCCTATTCCTGGATCTAAAGCTATGTCCTCCACACCTATTTTCCCCCTCTTACTTCCCAACCTTCTCAAGAATTGTTTGCTATCCTAGACATACAAAATACCATGAAAACTCTGAGTAACAGAATGAATTCAATGGAGAAGAGATATCAAGAAATATCACAACAAAGGAGGTTCACATATATGAACAAAGATCAAAAGCCTGGTCCTAGTAATAGTACCGAGGTTAGGGTGAATGCAGCGTATGAGGATTCAGAATTTTTTGTAGATTCCACTCTTACAAATGTCTGGTGTTTAGTATGTAATGACCCATATGATTCACAATCTTGTGTGATGTATCAACACCATGTTCAACAAGCCATGGATCAAGCTGAAAGAAAATAGAAGGGAAGAGTTAATATGTTATGGCACCCTGATCAGATCATGGTTGGGAAATACTTGGAGGAATAAGGTCACTGTTATGACGAGGTTAGGAAATGAAGCTTTACAAGTAGACCCTCAAAAAATGGGACAATTCTAGGTCCCTTCTCAAAAGAAGGCTGATTTCCCCCCTCAAAAAAATGACACTTTTCCCATTCCCTGATCTAAGGGAAAGGAGAAGACTAAAAATTTCCCCAAGATTCTGGAAAGAGTAATGGAAGGAGATAGGATGAAATATAAGAATGAACAGCAATAAAGGCTCAGGTTCCCCTCTATTACTAAAAGATAAATGTTAGAGGTAACCCAACAATACAAAAGGAGGTATGGTGAGCCAGACAGAGGACTGGAAAGACTATCCCTAACCAAGTCTGAGTATAACATTGTGGAAGAGATGAAAAATATTCCATCAAAATCTAGCCTGTATGATACCCTTTTCATTCCAGACCAAACTGATTTACTTAAAGCTTCCTTCAGTAAAAGTCCCTAGAACAAATTTGCAACCACCATCCTCAGTATGCCCTCAAAAAAGAAAGAAATGACACCTCCTATCCTAAAGAATAAACCTCCTCCCTTTTATATATCCCTAAGAATAGATGTATGGGTAGTCCATAATTGCATGATTGATTCATGAGCATCAACTACAGTTATGCCTAAAGCAGTCTGTGAAGATATGAGTATGGAATATACCCGATCTTGTCCTGGAGTGTTGCAACTAGATGGGACACCTATAAATATGGTTAGAGTTATTAAATATGTACTAATGAGGTTTCACAGAGCCCCTAAGGTGACAATAATGCAAGAAATAGTGATGGTAGATTTAGAATCCTATTTTGGATTGTCTCTCAAGAGAATTTATTGCAAATCTTGGAGGATGTATGTATATGGACTATTCTAGTATGGTGATACCTTTTAAGGGAAAGAGGATAAGGATAACTCCTAAGAAACCAATTGCTTATCATGTTGAGAAAATTGAATAAGACATGTGCAACATTAATCCTATGGAGGAATTTGAGCTAGTAGAAAACATTGAAGAACTACATATTGAAGATGAGTTGCCTTTCAAAGAGGATTATAGTCAATTTGGAACTGGTATGGGCACATATAGCATCACAAATTAATTGGAAAATAAACTCCCTACTATTTCTAATAAATCCCTAAGAAACAATGAAACATGGGTTATGCACTTTGATGGTGCTAAATGTAGAAATTGTGTAGGGGCTGGTGTAGTTCTGCAATCGCAGTCAGAAGGAGTGAAGAATTTTTCTTATAGACTGACATGGTCATGCACCAATAATGTTGTAGAATACGAGGCTTTGTGCCTTGGATTAATGCAAGCTAAAAGAATGGGCATCAATATTTTGAACATATATGGTGATTATGAGTTAATAGTACATCAGGTAAGAAATAAGTGTAATACTAAGCATCATTACTTAAAAGCTTACCAGAACAGATTTTGGGACCTAATGGATTCATTTGATGCTCTGAATCTAGATTTTGTGCATAGATAAGAGAGTCACCTAGGAGATGCATTGGCAACAAAGGGAGCTAATTTTAATCCTCCTATAGATTTTGGAACTAAGAAGATCAAGGGGATTAAAATGGTTTTCAGACCTGCAGTGCCGGATAAGCAAATATTTTGGTAGGTTTTTGAGAGTGATGAACATATTTTGGACTTTATGATAAAAGAAGCATGTTTCACAACTGTCCAAGAAGAATAATTGGAGGAGATAGATCAGTAAGACTTCATCCAGTTGAGAAATAATCACATCCCAAAGGGGTTTGTTACCCTTGAAATTTTATTCGATAATGAAGATAGAAATAAAGTGGGAGCTATGAAGGTTGCTGAGAAGATCTATAAAGAGATAGAAGTCAGAATCAAAAAAAAGTTAAATATTAGGGTCCAATGTTCTATTGAGGAATCAAAAGATATTAAAGCTTTATATTTAAAATACCAAGATATTGTAGCTTTGTCATATGAGTACCTTAAGGTTTATGACAAAAGGATTATCCAGCATACTATTGAGTTAGAGCCTGATGTTAAACCATTCCAACAAAAATAGAGGCTTGTAAATCCAAGGATATAATTCATTATGAGGGAAGAATTTTTGAAGCTGCTAAAGGCTAAGATAATATATCCAATAAAACACTCCACTTTGGTAGCTAATTTGGTAACCGTACGAAAAAAGAATGGAGATATACGCCTATGTGTAGATTTTAGGAATATGAATCAAGCTTCCCTCAAGCATCACTATCCTCTCCCTCAGATCAATTAGATTCTATAAGTAGTAGCTAGACCATAGAGGTTCTCACTATTAGACGATTATTCTGGGTATAACCAAATTTGGGTAAAAGACCAAGATCAATACAAGATAGCATTTACTACAAAGTGGGGAACATTTGCCTATCAGAGGATGCCTTTTGGGCTATCTAATGAAGGAGCTACATTTCATAGGGCCATGGATTATGCCTTTGGTACACTTATAAACAAGGTTATTTTTATTTACCTAGATGACATGACTGTGTTTTCTCATAATAAAAATGATCGTCTATATCATTTGGAACAAGTTTTTAAAAAATGCAGAGAGTTTGGTATTTCTCTAAATCCTAAGAAGTCATTCTTTGCAGTACAGGAGGAAAAAAATGTTAGGGCATGTAGTCTCAAAAGAAGGTATGGCCATAGAATTATATAGGATTAAAGCAATCCTAGATATTCCTTTGCCTACTAATTAGAAGATGTTGCAGTATTTCTTAGTCCAAATCAATTTTGTCAAAAAGTTCATTTTTGATTTTACACAGAAAGTGAGGCCTATATCTGAACTACTCAAGAAGAGGGTAGAATTCAAGTGGACTGAGGTTAGGAAGCAAGATTTTGAAATAATCAAGCAATCCATTTCTACAGCCCTAGTTTTGATAAATTCATATTTTAGCAAATATTTTATCCTCTATGTTTATGGAGTTGAACAAAGTTATTCTTCAGTACTCACTCAAAGGGATTATCAAGGGGATGAAAACCCTGTATTCTTTTGGTGTCAGACTTTGCATGACTATCAGGTAAAATATAATTTTATTGAAAAACAAGTGTTTTCTATGATGAAATCACTTAAGAAGTTCAGATAATATCTGGTGCAGAGAAAAACTCTGGTGTATGTATTTCATCTAGATGTGAGAAGTTTTATTTTACAAGGTGACCTTGAAGATAAAAGGGTTGGTTGGATTACTAAGATCCAGGAATATGATGTGGAAATACACCCCACCAAGCTGGTAATAGGCAGAGCCTTGTGCTAAGGATTGACAAATATTTTAGCTCTGCTCGGAGTAACAGATTGTCAAATGATAGAAGAGGATAAAGTAGAGATTTTCCACACTCTGAATTTTTATTGGATCAAAAAAATGACTAGGTATTTTCAAACTGGTGTATGCCCACCTAATCTGAGTTCTTCTCAAAGAAGGAGGTATAGAATTCATGCTTTGAAATATGCATTATTACCATAAGGGTTATTCAAAATAATCTTGGATGGTGTTCTCCTAAAATGTTTGAGGTAGGACCAACAAAATATAGTCCTAGAAGAATTTCATGGAGGATCATCCTATGGTCATGGCTCAGGCAGAGTTACAGATTTGAAGATAATAAGAGTAGGCTATTATTGGTCTATTGTCTTCAAGGATGCTTTCAAAGTTACTCAGGTTTGTGATAAATGTCAGAGGTATGTTGGAAGAACTAGAAATGTTGCATCTCCTCTAAAGCCTCTTCAAGTTGAAGAACCTTTTCAGCAATGGGGATTAGATTTCATAGGAGTTATAAATCCTAATTCTTCAGTATAACATAAGTTCATCTTGACAGCTACTAATTATCTAACCAGATGGGTAGAGGCTATTCCTACAAAAAGGATAGATCAAGATGTTGTGATCAACTTTATGGAGAGTAATTTCCAGATTTTGAATCCTGAAATCTTTGGTGAGTGATAATGGTCTTGCTTTTATAGGGGCCAAGTATATTGATTTTGCTAGAAATTATGGCATCACTCTCAAAAATACTTCAAATTATTACCCTCAAGGTAATGGAATTGTAGAATATACTAACAAGAACCTGTTGAGGATTTTGAGAAAGTCCCTGGAAGGTAACATGAGGAGTTGGCATCTATTTCTTGACCATGTTCTATGGGTGGACAGGATTACCATTAATAAATCTATCAAAAATTCTCCTTATGCACTGGTATATGGAAAATAAGTAGTATTACCAATCCACTTGGAGATCCCGACACTTAAACTTGTCAATTTCTAAGAGGAAAAGCTGGAGGAAGATCTAATAAAAACCAGATTGACACACTTGCTGCAAATGGAAGAAAACCAAACTCAAGCATATGATCATTTTCAGAAGTATTCATCATACATTAAAGCATGGTTTGATAAAAAATCCAGGTTCAAAAAACTTCAAGTCAGAGACTTAGTTCTCAGGTGGAATGTAGACAGAACAAAGTCAGGTAAACATGAGAAATTTGATTCCTTTTGGGATGGCCCTTTTGAAATAGTGGAAGCTAAAGAATGGTTTCCACCTCAAGATTTACTATATTTGAGTTGTGATTTCATTGTAACATATGTACATAAAAATTTCCCTTCCTTTATACACTTTGTATTTGTTTTATTTTACACTTTGTAATTGGTCCTTTTTCAAAAGGGATTCTTTAAAAAAAAAATTGTTTCAAAAAATGACTAAGTGTTGAGAAGGGCGTGTTAAGGTTCCATTCCGCATATGGTGCCACCTAAAGTTCTCCGAAATGACGTTTTGCCTTCGAATCCACATGGTTAGATTCGTATGGACAATTTCATAGGATGATCCACTAGAAGAAAGATGAGAATGGTAATAATCAAAAAATCCCTCAAATCTTGGAACAAATCAGAGCAGAATCAATTCAAAACCAAATGGCAAGTTCTAAAATGATGCGTGGAGACTAAATATTGCTCTCACATTCAATTCTAAAAAACTCACGCATGAAACAAAGAGTAGCTGAAGGGATGTGATGAGCTGGCAGTGCAATTTCAAAATTCAACCAATGAGGAGGTACAGTGCCACCTTTGCACCACCAAATTGAATAATGAAACGGATTGGAAAGTGTGCCCATAAAGATATCGCATAGTAGCTACATTAATTGCAAAAGATACTTGGGTTCCAAAAAGGGGAAGTAATGAAAAAAATTTGCCAAATTCACTTTGAGGTCCCTTTCTTCTATAGAAAAGTAAAAGAAGTACAATAATACTTGGAAGAATTCACTACAAAAAATTGGGAAAACGAAGCTTGCTACTATCAGAATGGCACCCAAAAAATCATCCACTTAATCAATGAGGATAGCGACAAGATTGTAGGTGCATGCACATCGCACCAATCGAGTCACAGATATAGTGATGGCTAGAGTGGGAAGGACTCGCCTCAGGACCGATTTTGAATTCCCATATTTCAAAGGAAATCCAATGCAGCGGTGAGGGATGATAGCCATAAAATCCTTTTTATTCTCTTACGTTTGTGATTTTGTACATCACTGTCCCTAACTTGTCTCTGCTATGATTCAATTCTATGACCTATAACATAGGACATTTAGAACCCATGAGGGCACTCCCCTATTTTCTATTACAAGAGAGGCATGTTATGAATTATTTTCCATAGGAGTAGGCCCACCATAAAAACCCAAGCCATTTAGCATAGCAGAACTAAATACGACTTACAATAACATGATGGCTATAGACAAAAAAAGAGAGGCACTAGAAAAGTGGCTTCGGTTTAATTTCATAAGTATCAGGAATTAAGTTGAGATGCCTGAGGTCCTGATTCATATTGATGAAATTGCATACCTAGAGTTATTTTCTATGTTGGCCTATATGGAGGGTTTGGACTCTGACAAAATGGTGCACGATTGGCAAATCAACACAACATATTATATGTCTAATGAAAGGATGTACAAAAATGGGGTAAAATAGAGGAGCATCAGAGTAATTTACTTTGATTGGCACCTTTCTTGCTCAAAGGATTCATGAGCAGATGATAGATATGAAGAGAGGTATTGGTACTCCCAGCTTTAGGCACTGCTCGATTCTGGTATGGATGTTTTATGTAGCTATTAGAGATAAAAGACCATGGATTACATCTACGGATAAGACCTATGATGGATAACCCTTGCCATTCTATTATTGGATAGATATTTTGAAAATAAATAGGTCCCATTACAGGTTCAATTTGGAATTTTTGGAACCTGCCCTCAAAATAATGTACAATGAGTGCCCTAGGTTACCTGCTTTAGCTAAGCATATTCTAAGGAGATAATACATTGAGGAGGGAGATTGGTATCTGCTAATAGAGGGCACAGTAGTCAGTTTGTATGGTTTCTTAGAAAAACCCTTTCTTTTACCTCACTTTGTTACAGAAAGACTATTTGCCCTAGAGTATCTAAGACAGGTGGTATACATTGACGCGAGCTTCAATTCTACAAGAAAGAAGTCTCTAATTACTTACCACCCTAAAAATAGTATTCTTGTATCTGAATGGTAGGGCCAACTAATTTAGTAGTATCTTGAAAGATTAGGTCTATTTTATATTCCTCAAATATGGATTTATGATCCCCATGGTATTTTTACTATAAGAAATAAAACTCTCAATGGAGATAAAGCCTATAAATTTGAAAAAATACCTAGGGCTATTTTTGAACAGGGGAGGAATAATGATGAAACTTCTCTTATGGAGTGGAATGTTTCAAATATTGGTCAATTTCCTCCATGGTTGGATTTCTATGAATTGGTAGTAGATTTTGATCCAGAGCATGAGACCATTCATCAGCTTACCAAAGATATTATTGATAAAGTGACAATTGAATCTATCAATTTAAAAGACCTCCCTTCTGAAGAAGATATATCACAGAGATGAAAACCAGTAGAAAATGGGCCATGGGAGGTAAAGAATATTGCGGATTGGTGGCGTATGAGGATTGAAAAAGGAAAACCTTTTCCCAAGTCAAAGTTTGGAATGAATATGGATAAGGAATTTTTTGGAATTTATAATAAAAAAATTGAAACCTGGAAGCCGAGGGATGTCAGGAAAATATTTTTGATAAGTGAAAGACCTTAGAAATATTATGAATCATTACTTTCTCTAACGCATCAAAGGATTCTGACAGAAGAGTTGGAGGTTCCTTTGACCACTTCTAAAATACCAAAGATTTATGAACCCCTATTTGAGCATATGGAAAAGCTTCTCGAGAGGGATAAATTAATAAATGAGACACAATATTTTGAGGAAATAACGGTTAATATCTTGTTAATTGAAGTAATATCCCCACATTTTTTTTTTGTCCCTACAGCTTAATATGAGTTACAACCCATAGCTGAGCAGTCTCTACGTTCAAGGGTAGAACAGGGAAACGAAGGAGGGGAATATTTTGAAGGAGAAAATGCCACTTATCAAATGGTGTATAGAAGGACTAAGAGGGCCCTAGAAATAGAGGAGAAAGAGGTCTCTAAGAAGCATAAAATAGGTCCAAAAGGAATGGATGGAGAAGTAGTTGTTGTTACTACAAAAGGGTTGGTTGACCAAGAACAACAACTAGTAATAAAAGCTAAACAAGAAAACCCTACATCTGTAAGCAAAGGTATGATTTCTAATATCTCCTCTCCTTATCATATTCATGAATCCCTGGAAGAATTTACCTCCTTTTCTGTTCAACATATGGTAAAGTTACCTTCTCCACATTATAGATCTTCTCCTAATCTATCAGTAGCCTTAGAGGTACCAGTTAGTCCTGTATTGTCGCAACCTCCTTCAAACCCACTCTCAACCTCTCAGGTCTCCACTCCCATGTCCACCATTTTCACATATTTACCTCTTTTATTATCATCATAAATGGGACACTATGTTTCAAATTCATCCATTCCATCCCTACCAAAAAAGGGTCAGTCTACCCTTATGTTTTTGATGCCATTATCTCCTTTGGTGGCTGATGTTTCAAGATCTGTTACTAAACCCCAAGAGTAGGAGAGTGCTCATAGCATAATTTATTACTGGGAAGAAAATCTCACCAAGCCTTCTAGCCGAATGGCTATGACCAGGAAAAGTGTGTATGTCTATCCTATCACCAAGCAGAGGATTTCAAGGTCCTTAATTCCACAGGTAAGCAAGCCTAAGAATGAAATGACTACTCAAGATTATAGACCAAAAGAAATTATGGAATATATTGACAAAATACATGCTAAGGATGAATTTGGTATGGCCAAGGCCCATTTAGAAACTTTTTGTGTGAAGACATATATAGCCAAATATAAGGTGAATAAATTAGAACAACAGGTTGAAAGGCTAAAAAAGAATTTCAATGATAAAAAGGAAGTAGAAAAGGCTTTTAGAGAAGAGGTGAAGGGTTGGCAAGAAATTTTTCAAAAGGCTAGTAAGTTGAAAGAACATTTAGAAGAATAGAAGAAGCTGCATAAAAAGCAGGCCAGAGAAATTCAAAATCTGAAACATCAACTTCAGGTTGAGAAGGCCAAATCCTCGAGGTTTTCCAAGGATGATTTAAAAAGAATAAAGCAAGAGTTGCTTTCTAAAATCCAAGGAAAATATTCAGATATTCAACTTATAATTGACTACCTAAAATATGCCAGCCAGTTGCTCTCCACCATTTAGATAGATACATATTGAATCATGGGAAAATTACAGTCTATGGTGATTACAGTAGAACAAATAAACTGGTTGGTTAGTAGCAGGTTTGATGATGCTACTAAACCAATTTCTAATAAAGAGTGGAATCTAGCCATGATAGCTTCAAAGATAGTGTTGAAAATGCACAAAGCAGCATAGAAATCTTGGTTGTTATGTAACAGGATGAATATAAGAGTCAAAGATATCATTGACATAAATAAGGAGATGATTCATGTTGGTTTCAAAGGACTCTGGAAGGAATATCATAGCTTGTTATCTATGGAAGAAGTTTAGTAGAACATAAAAGATATTTTTTAGGATGAAGCTGAGATTGATTCATTAGCAGAACCATTATTACAAGAACAAGCTACCAAATTGATTGTGAACTATACCCATTTCAAATATTTGATGGAATATTTGGTGATTAAGGGGAAGACAACTAATTATGATGATGTTGGAGAGCTACAATATGTTTATAAGCAACTTAAAGAAATGTCAAACCCTTCTAAGGAATTTTGGAAACATGCCCTCCAATATTTGGAATCAATGATTAAATTGTTGGGGAACACCTCTAGTGAGGATAATCAGAATGCACTAACTCTAGAGGAAGAAGAAGAGGAAGATGAAGATGAAGGAGGTGTGGAAGAGTAAGGATAATATTGAGCACTCACATGCCTAGGAGGGCTTCACACTCAAGTCATTTCTATTTCTATTTGTACAAATAAATCATTTTTTGTATGTCTATTTTTACTCTGACAGTTGTTAGAAATAAGCAATAAATGTATGAAGCCTACAGAACATCGGTTTTTGTGTGAATATATTCTTTGAAATAAAGTCTTATAAAGGAAAAAAAATTGTATATAGCTTACAAAGGTAGTAATAATATTGATATTGCAGATACAGTATCTAGTTAAGAAGAAAGGTTTTATGATGTTCTTGGCATGGTTTCTATGTGACCCTCTACCCTCTAGACAAAATTTGTGTTTTCAGAGGGTAGGGTTTGCATGGAAATCATTCTTTAAAACATAATCTCAAAGATAATTCTTGTTTTGACTTCGTATCCCAATGGATAAGACTCTGGATTCGATTGGATTTGCGAGCAAATCCACCTAGGAGATGCCAGAATGTAGGCCAAAAATGGCCACATACTTAGTAAAATTTTGACTAAGTGATAAGACTAATATTCTGCTCTAGAATCAGGTTGATGGTATGAGTCCGCTGGGAGATATTCAATTTTGAAGATTTGAAGACATTTCAAAAAACTCCATTTCAAGTCTGGAATAACGATGGATTTTGAATATGCAAAAGTTTGTAAGATATGGTGACGTCAACAATAAAAAGTGTGGATTTGGTTCTTGTCATATGTCCAATTCTGGAAAGTCTTTTTGCTTCCTGCTCTAGAAGATCCTTCTTGTTTTCTGATCTGGATTGAATAAATTTTCAAAATCCACAAAATTCAAGAGGAAGTGATGATGTCAGTGGTAAAAATATGCATATTGGCGATCAAGAAATGAACAAGGATTCTCTTTTCGGAATGAAGATAAGGTGAAAATGCAGAATAATCTAAGTGTTTGACTCTAGGCCCAGATTTGTATTATCTTTAAAAGCTACAAAATTCATGAGGAGATGATGATTTCAGTGATGAAAAAGTGTAGATTAACGAATACAAGGTGGAAGATAAAATATCCTAGAGTGGATTCAATTTTTTAATGCCATGGTACTGGATTGAAGACTCTGATGACTAAGGAAATTAGTGGGATGGCTTTCAGCTCATGCTGGATTTAATCTGAGTCATCCAATAAGGAGAATCAACGGTGGATGTTGGCCTATCAAATTTTGACTATTTAAAAGGTTTTTGCACCAAAACCATGGTGTGCAGCTGGAAGATGAAATATTGAAGATTTTCAAGAAGAGCTAACCAGAAGCAGTTACAGATCGATGACAACAAATTATTCTCAAGAAAGATCAATGGGATGCATGATCTAAAAGGTTCTAAACTTTAGTTCTTCTGGTAGATCATCAAGTTATAGATATCCCGAACGGCCATGGCAGATGCCCTTCTAGCAGATTTCTTAGATTTTGAATGAATTAGCTAACGCCAGTTAAACTCTTTGCTAAGCTATTGTAACAAGATTGAATGTATTATTTATTGAATATTATGATATGATAACTATAAAGAGAGATAGAACCCTCGATTTCAAGGGTCGACTCTAGCGTGTTTGCCTATACTATAAATATTTTTGAAGGACTGAATGCAAGGAGCAATACATTGATCTTCGCCTCAAGGATGTGTTAGAGGTTCAGAATTCATAGTTGTATTTTTGTAAATACTTAGATGGTTAGTTTGTGTTGATAATATATTACTAGCTATTATGAGTAATTGAAATATGCTTTGAAGTTTGTTATTTGTTATTAGAAGGTGCATTTCTGTAAAATCTGGGTTTTGGTAAATTTTTCTATTTGGATTATCATTTCCTAGATATTAAAATTATTTGCTGTAACATTTCTCTGTTATGCTTTAATATATAAAATGAGCTATCTTAGGATAAAATTTGATCTTGATGTATATCTTTAATATGGTTTTTTAGAATATTTTAATGGTAATGCAATGTTTTTAACCTCTGCAGCTATTAGGTGCAAGCCTAAGTAGAAAGTAGGAAGATAGACAGTCGCAGTATCAAGTAAACTTGGTGTAATTTAGTACCCAATAGTAATGTCCTTCATCCTACGTGCCTTGGGACCCTTTGGTTTGTGCCTTGGGACCCTTTGGTTTGTGTGCCTGTAATCATTAAAACTTCTACTATTTGTCACTGGCACCCTTTTTATCTGATGTGGAACTGGGATGTGTAATGGGGATGGCTTCCATTTTGAATCTCGTGCTACCTCAGCCCCGAACGATAACTAAATATTTGGGATTGATTACATTTTAATTAGGTAGCAATTATCCTAGGGATCTTCACAAGATTCGGTTCTTGATGTGAGTGTCTATCATTATCTCGAGTACCCTTAGCTTCCCTGAGTCAACCACGATCGAGCGCAGCCATCGGATCTACCTTCCATTCTATCACAACCTTGGATCTTTTTAGGACCTGTGGGTTAGTTAACCAAAATAAAATACAATTCGAACCATTTTATTTACCTTTGAAGTGTGTGCCTCCATTGGATTATCTCATGATAGAGCACATTTTTTAGATCTATCAAAAGATGCTCATCAGTTTACCTTTGCTTGTACTTGACTTTGACTTGCTCGCTACTGTTGGATTCCTTTAATATCAATGAAGCACTGTCATCGAATTCATGTGGTTGATTCCTTACTTAAATTTTTGATTCGCATGCTACCATTGTATCTCTAGAGGGGGTTTAGCATAGTCGTTGATGTCTAGGTACCTGTAAGTTTGTTAGCCCACTAGCTTATATATAAACCTTGTAATAATGCAGCGTATTAGTCCACATCTAATCATGATTTATCAAGGTTAACCTAGAGTTTTCAAAACCTTAACAACATTGTATTAAACATGGATTATATCATCCGTTCATGTTTCTATGTGATGGTCATTAGATCATACCATAGTGGAGGTGCGACCATTAGATCTTCTGACTATGTGCAAGGTTTAGCTAAAATAGAAGGGGAATATTATAATGCATTTAATTAATCATTCGATAAAAGAAACCTTTAGATTAACCCTCGATCATTTTTACCGATGCACTATCGTTGGATCAGGGCGGAGATGGGCGTTGCCATCAGATCTTCGGATCATTTTATACCTTTGTTTTACTTTTGGTCATTCACCACCATCAGATCTTCGTGTTGTGGCATGTCCAAGTGTTACCATTAGATCTCTTGCAAGTTGCATACTTTATAGCCAAAAGGGGTGCATTATCACATTTGATTAATCTCGGTTTAAGCCGAAAGGGGGTAATTAGCAATGTGTTATACCCTTACTAATGCATAATTAATTTTTGTCTTTACCTTCGTCTTTCTTGATATATCACCATTAATCATTCATATTTCGATTTAGCGCGACCGTCGGATCTCGATTGATGTCGGCATGATCGTTGATTTTTTTCAACCTACAGGGTTAGTTACCAAGGGGTATATAATTTTAAACTTTGATTAATACAATAGGGGGGATGATTAGCAATATGCTTAGACCCTTGTTAATCTTGTTTTAATGGATTTAATTATTCACATGGGGTTTTTACCCTTTTAATGCATCTTCTATGGGCACGCCACCATTGGATTGGATCTAGATCGAGCGCTACCATCTGATCTTTCCAATTAGATCGATGGTTAAAGGGGGCATATACCCATAGCATTTTAATGTGTGGTCTAGTTAAAACAAGTGCAACCATTGATCTTTGGGTTCGTTTGAGCGCTATCATCCGATCTATCGGATTTGCTCGTTATTTAATTTGAAGTTTTGACCCATGTTGACTCGTTTAATGTTTTGACTCTTTGGAGAGCGTGCAACCATTGGATCGGCTTAAACTCAAGCGCGTCCATCTAATTAGGAAAGTACCATGGTTTTATTAAATTTAATAACTTTTGACCTTAGGTTATAATATTTTTACATACCTTTTAACCTTTAGGCTTCTTTGTGAAAGCGCGTCCATTGGATTCTCTTTTGATGAAGCGTTGTCATTAGATTAATGCAAGTTGCTCGATTTTTAATTAAATGGGGTGCATACCCTTAAGCTTTAATTGAATTTTATGTTATGCTATGTTTTTTGGGATTTAGACTAAGGTTCTAAATTTTCCCTTAACTTTAGAAAACTTTAGGATTTAAAGATTTATCATTTGTTTTAAACCCAAGAGAAACTTTATTCTATGATGGTCGGATTTTGGCTTTAGTAATCTGATTAATAAAATCTTGCCATATCCCTTATTGAAGACAATTGAACTTTATTAAAGGAGGCACACATTATTAACAACTAAGGTTAGACTTTAACAAACAAACCCATAAGAAATTAAATCCTCTCAATTAGATGCAAAAAGGACCAGCAATGCTTGCTTACTTTGATGAAACCAAAAATTTAAATTTAGGGGTTTCAAAGTTTGAGTCAAATTTGGCTCCAACATAGGCTCTGACTAGGACAATGTGTTGAAAACATGAGGCACTTGAGAACCACAGAATCTCCTAGTTTTATTTCAAAAAATGAACAAATGATCAAAACCTATGATTGATAAGCAAAGCTTGAAAAACAAAAACAAGACAATTTTTAATATAATACTTGAAAATTGTATGCAACAAGATATCAAAGTAATAGAGTATAAGAAATTGTGATTCTTTTTATTCAATTTAATACTAAGAGTCATATTTTTAATACCAGAAGAGATTTTTGGTAAATTGTAATGTTTATTTTAGCAAAGTCATAAGATATGTTTAAACTATATTTGTCAAAGCCATTTACTTCATCATGTTTAAGCCATGTGTGTGTTTGTGCATTCATTTTGATTCTTAGATCTTTCAGAACTTTGCCATATTTGAGATAACAGTTAAGCCTAATATATGATTTCACTCTTTAAATATTTTCACCATTCTACAAGGCTCCACTGCCAGTCAAGCGTCTATAGCCTCGGTGGAGTTGCTTCTAATCCCATCTAGTTTTACCCTACTGCCAGTCAAGCGTCTATAGCCTCGATAGAGGTTTTCCAAGATATCTCAGGCAGTGACTCTATTCACTTTATTTTGATTTTCTTTCTCATTTGAGAATTATAATGATATAAGTAAATTGTGCAATGAGTATGCCTGAGTTGAGGATTAGTTTCTAGCTAAAAAAGATGAGTGTACTAATTTTTAGCTCAACTACCTTCTCAAATATAGCTCTGCTCCTTGGACCTTAAAATCTTTTTAAGCATTATTTGTAATGTGAGGCCTTAACATAATGTACTAATTAACATTGATTCCATTCTGTTTTGTATCATATCATATGACTATTGCCTGATCATTCATATTTGAGAAAATGTAAATCTCATCTGAGCTTAAAAATGAAACTCCTTTCTATTATTGCTTTTATTGGAATCAATAGTAATGTATACTCATCAAACTAAGAATACCATGTGAAACAACAAATTTTCAAAAATTTATAGACAAGGAAAAGAAAAACTTATCTAAAAGCAAAAGAAAAAATGCATCACTCTGTTTTTGGGGTTTTTGTTTTTCCATTTTTTATATTATATTTTATTTTTTTTTATTTATTTTCCACCTTCAACAAGGATTATACATTTTGAGGTGTTGGCCATTAATAGGGATAGCCATTATTTCTCCTTGCAAGGTCTGCAACTTGTAAGTATTCTGCCCTATAACATGAGCTATCTGATATGGTCCAATCCATTTAGGTTCAAACTTACCCTTTTCACCATGCTTATCATTTTTAGGATCCCAATAGATGACTATATCTCCTAGAGAAAAAGGAGTACCCTTGGCTTTCTTATTAAACAATTTTATGGTTTTCTGGGTTTGTTCCATCATTCTATTAAGGGTCTCTCTTCTTTGCTCTTCTAACAGGACAATTTGGTCAAGCCTTCTTTGAATGGGATTGGGGTTTTCATGGTCTTGCAATAAGAGGGAAAGTGCCATTTTTTCCATTCTTGAAGGTAGTAGGGCTTTCTCTCCATAAACCATCTCATAGGGGGTTCTTCCTGTGTTTCTTTTAACAGACAACCTATCAGCCCATAAAGCAAATTTAAGTTCACTGTCCCATCCCCTTTTGTTCTTGCCTAATGACATTTTTATTCTTGTTATTACATTCTTATTTGATGACTCAGCAAGACCATTTCCTTGGGGGTAATAATTAGCAGAATGAGATAATTCAATTCCATATTCAACACAAAATTCTACCATTTCATATGACACAAAATATTGAGCATTATCTGTAACCAATTTTTTAGGAACTCCAAACCTGGTCAAGATGTTTTCTTCTAAGAATTTGATGACTGTGGTAGTTGTAGATGTTCTCAAAGGTGCAACTTCCACCCACTTTGTGAAGTAATCTATTGCAGTTATGATCCACTTGTGTTGGCCAGATGAATTAGGCTTGATCTCTCCAATCAGGTCAATACCCCATTGAGCAAAAGGTGCTTCAATGATTACTGGTTTGAGGGGCATGGCTTCCAGATGCTTTTTTCCTACAAAAACCTGATAGTTATGACAATTCCTAACATATTTATATACATATTTAAAAATGGAAGGCCAATAATATCCTGCTCTCATAATTTTATTAGTTGTAGCTCTTGGAGCAAAATGTCCTCCACAGAAACCATCATGAAATTCATTAATTATTTCTGGGACTTCTCTCTCATATAAATAGACTAATAATACTCCATCAGGGTGCTTCCAATATAACACTCCATCTTGTATATAATATTTCTGAGCTTGAAGCTTGACTGACCTCATTCTGTTTGTTGACATATCTCTGGGAAAAGACAGAGTTTGTAAGTATGACAAAATTTCTTCATACCATTTACATTCTTCATTGTTGATTCTTCTGTCATCATTTGTTTCATTTATTGTGACAACATTATTAAATCCTTCCTCCTCTTTGTTGGCCAATAGTTTAGCCATACCTTGCCCTTTGATGGTTTTGACTATTTTGAACTCAACATCATATTGCAGAAGCTTTACCATCCATCTTGTTGGTCTTCCTAATGGCTCTGATTGAGAAAAAATATCTTTTATTGCTATAAAAGGAATACAACAGTAAACCTTATTTGAACCAAATATACCTTTGAAGTGTTCTAGATATTGGATGACTGCGTAAGCATGTTTCTCTAGTAAGGTATATTTAAGATGTGCTCCTTTCAAACCTGAACTCATGAAGGCTATTGGCCTTTCATTATTTTCATCATCCTTCTGTGAAAGAACTGCAACAATAGAATGTTCAGATGCATAGGAGTAGATATTGAAATATTTTGCATAATCTGGACAGCTTAGGGCTGGAGTGGTTGATATGGCTTCTTTGATTTTGTTAAATGCTTCCATATTCTCTACTATCCATTTAATTTCTCCAGTTTTCTTAACCATATCATTTATAGGTTTGGTCATCTCTGCAAAGTTTGGGACAAATATTCTGATAAAATTTATCTTGCCAAAGAATGACCTAACTCCTTTTAAGTTCTTGGGAGGGGGAATTTTGGAAATAGCTTCTATTCTTTCTGGATCAATGCTTATCCCCTTTTCTGAGACTATGTGACCTAACAACTTTCCTTGTGTAGTCCCAAATATGCATTTCTTGGGATTTAAAGAAATTCTGAATTCTTTGCACCGGGAAAAAACTGTAGTCAAGTGTTCTAAATGATCTTCTGGGTTTTTAGAAAATATAGTGATATCATCCAGGTACACCACTACAATCTTGAACATTAATCCTTTAAAAGCAAAGTCCATTGCTCTCTGAAAAGTAGCACCTGCATTCATCAGTCCAAAAGGTATTCTTAAATATTCAAATGTGCCCCATGGTGTAGTGAATGTTGCCTTGTGTCTATCTTCTGGATTTATCTGAATTTGATTGTACCCTAAAAATCCATCTAACAGAGACAATCTAGTTGAGCCAACTACTACTTGCAATAATTGTTCCATGTTAGGTAATGGGTAATTGTCTTTTAAAGAGCTCTTGTTTAAATTTCTAAAATCCACACAGAGTCTAATATCCCCATTCTTTTTTTTGACTGGTACTAAGTTGGATATCCAGGAAGAAAATCTTACCTTTCTGATTATTTTGGAATCCAGTAGCTTTTGTACCTCCTTTTGCATTATTGGGTGCAGAGTTGGATTGTATTTCCTCTATTTCTATCTAAATGGCTTGGAATCCTCTTTCAAGGGTATTATGTGTGTCATTACATCTATTTTGAATGTTTTAAGATCTTCATAAGTCCAAGAAAAATGTTCTTTGTTCTTTTTCAAGAAACTGATATATCCAGATTTTTCTTTAGCAGGTAAGGCCATGTCTACTTTCACTATTTTAGGTTCTTTCATTGAACCAATGTTTATGTCTTCAGATATTACTTCTCTACTTAAGGGTTTATAAGCTTTGTCAAAATCATCAAATAAACTCTCTAGAGAAACCAATCCCTTAGGAATCCTATTAGTTTTCAATTGGATTACTTCTACTGGTTCTCCTATTTGGTCTTTTAGCTTCTCTTCATCCTTTTCATCATAGATTATATCTGCATACTGATTTTGTAAAGTCATAAAATCTTTAATATCTATGTCATCTTGAAAGACCTACAAATAGACTATGTTGTCTGGTACAGATGGTTTATAGACTGAGATAGTTGGGAATCTATCCATATATTCTGTAGTTATCTCTAGGTGATCTAAACCTGAGGTATTTACAGCTAAAATATCTGCAACATGATTTTGTTCTCTTGGAATATAAGAGATATTGAAAGCTAAGAATTTATCAATTTCTTCCAATACTGCATTTCTATATTGCTTAAGCCTAGGATGTTTAGTCTGATATTTTCCCTTGATTTGTTGTATGATAAGTTTTGCATCCCCTATTACAGTCAAGTAATTAATGCCTAGTTCTTTTACTTTCCTTAACCCTAATAGTAAAGCTTCATACTCAGCTACATTGTTTGTGCAAGGAAATTCTAGTCTATAAGGAATACCAAGATAATTTCCTTTTATATCAATCATATTAACACCTGCACCTGCTCTAGATTGGGATTTAGCTCCATCAAAAGACATGGTCCACATTTCTTGAGTCAATACTCTATCTGATTCAGCATCAACCATTTTCATATCCTCTAGATCCATGTTCTTTGCATCTGGTATTTCAACCAGGAATGGGTTGTGCCATATGGAGTAAACTCCCATCCCTTTTTCTTCCATAGAGTTGACTAAGTTTATCATTGTTTCATCGGTTTGAATTAACTCTACGGAGTGCTTGTTAAATGGTTCTATTCGTAAAATTATATTCTCCTTATCTGATATTGGGATTGTAGCATAAGACCAGTCTAGTTGAATTGAACCTCCTAGTTGTTCTGCCCAATGTCTATTGAGTAATAGTGAGAAGAATGGGTCAACATCAACTACTGCAACATCCATGACTATGCCCTTTTTAGGGTGTTGATCCAAGAAAACTAACAATCCAGTTATCACCCCTACACAAGGAATTTGTCTACTATCCATTACAGAAATAGGGGCAGAATCTCTAGTACAGATTAATCCCATTTGATCAGCTATTAATTTAGGCATGATATTGTGTGAAGCTCCACTGTCTAACATGCAATTATGAATCACATATCTCTCCCCTTCATCTGAATTATACCTTAATGACACATAGAAGGGTCTGACAAAAGATGGTGATCTTGTATCATGTTGATTTTGTCTAGCAACATGGCAAGTTGGATCTTCTTTTTGTTCTACTAATCCAAATGCTCTGCAGACTTGTTCTCTGTATTGTTGAACTTTCATAAGTTCTCCAAATGTGATATTAACCTTTTGCTTACTGAGTTTTGACCCAACATCAAATTCTATTTTCTTTATATCCAGTGGTTTATTACTTTCTTCTTTGGGAATCTCTTCCTCTGATTCTATTACTTCAGGAGTAATATTTTTGAGGTTCTTATCAGTTTTCTCTTTACTGACATTTTTATTGGGGAAAGTTTGTTTTCTTGTTTCACTTGTAGAGGCTTTCTCTATCCTATCAGGGACAATTCTATTCCTTAAATTCAAAATATGGGTTGCCTCTAATTCTTCAACCTCTTGAGTAGTGGGGATTAATTTCCCTTGTTTCATCTTATCATATCTTGACTCATGAGATTTCTGCAAGATTTTAGTTCCTTCAATTACTAAAACTTGAGGATGATGATTTGAAGCATATTTATCCATATCTTCTTCAAACAACCTTTCTCTGGATTCATCTTCAACAGACCAACAAGCATTGATTCTTATATCATCTTCTGATTCAGCATGTAAATCTACATTACGTTGATCACTTAAGTGAATTCCACATGCATCAGGGTTATGGGGTGCATCACAAGTAGAGAAAAAATAGGGGAAGCCTTCTGCTACATTAGCAGATGGTATAGGGTTAGGGACATTGTTTTGATCCCTGTCAGAATCTCTGTTTTTCCAATTATTGTTCCCATTACCTCTATTCCTATTTCCTTCTTCAAAACCATTGTTATTTCCCCAATTCTTATTGTAATTTTTCTTAAAAGGAGGACGGTTGTCAACATGTGGTCACTCTATTTGTGAAGATTCACCATTATTTCCATTTCTTTCAATTCTTGCTAACTTGTTATTCATGTTATTGAACATCTCAGTCATTTGACTAGTCAATTTCTCCATAGGATCAATTTTAATTCTTCTTTGTATATCAAAAGCTACTTTTTTAGGCTTTCTATCAGGTAGGTTGACTTCCAAAGAATAAGGCTTCATCTTACCACTGTCAAGCATATTTCTTTCTATATCCATTGCCTTTTCCATACAATCATCAATGGTAGTGGCTTGTTCTTGCCTTAACTCATAGTTAAATTCTCCTTGAAAAGCATTCTTATAAAAACAAATAGATTGAATATCATTAGGCCTAAGGTTGGTAGGGATTTTATTCCTAGTATTTGAAAATCTTATGTTAAAATCACTAACAACCTCATTCTCTTTTTTCTTCATAGTAGCTAGTTCAGTTAACAAAGATTGTTCATTTTTCCTTTCACCATATTTCTTTAGGAACATAACTTCCATTTTGGTGAAGTTTGGGATATCATTGTTAGGAAGGGAATTGAACCACTCTCTAGCATCTTTTTCTAAAGTCTGTAAAAATAGTCTTAAGACTACATCTTCATGTTCAACTTCTAAACTATCCATTGCATACAAGAAACTTTTGATATGATCTTCTCCAGTTACTACACTATTTCCTAAAAATTTAGGGAGGTATTTGTGAGCTTTATTGGGTAAGGCATTTAAATTGATGGGTAATACAAAAGGCCTATATCTGTTAGTTCTCCATAAATGAACATTAGCCTGGGCCATTGCTACTGTAGAATTCGAATTCACAACAGTAATACCTACAGGAATATGAGGTCTGGGTAGCTTGAATATAATCTAATGGATTATCTACCTTTGTATTATTATTTTGAGAATAATCACATGTATCTTCTATAACATAATTTAAATTTTCATCTACAGTGATATCAACAGTAATAGTATTCTAATTTTTCTTTACGTACTTTTTACCACTAGAATTCGATCTACTATTATAAGCGATATTCTTGAAAAGTGGAGTTTTTTGGTTATGTATAAATACCTCTAGATTCTCGAGTTCTAGGAATAGCTCCTTACCGCTTCTCCTGGTATTCGCCAACATGTTCTGTTCTCTCTTTTTTATTTTATCTTCTAGATTCATTCAGTAGAGTCGCCAACACCGAGGTGCAGAAAGAACAACATATACTTTATCAAGAATGCTTGATATTATCACTCATCCTCACAGGAGTCGGTTCTTGGGAAAATTCAAGAAAATCAAGAAACCAAAATTTTCAAGAAGATCAAGAAACGTAAAGAAAATCAAAAATTGAAAAACACGGATAAAATAAAGAACATAGAAAATATAAAAATTAAAACAAAAGTTCTTTATTCTAACTGGCCACTCATTGATTAAAAATAATATCATCGGAGAAAAACTTTTAAGAAGATAATTAAATCTTTCTATCAATCCTCAGCAACAACCCCAAAAAATTATTGGAACCGATTCTTGCATCCATAGGATTCGATTGTCACGCTGCAAAAATCTATTTGAAACCAATGAGCTATTACAGGCTCTGGTCAACCTGCCTCATTGTTATGTTAAACACAAATATTGCTAAAGAAAACTACAGAATGGGTAAGGAAACCCTAACGGTAATTCTATGAATAAAACTTTGATTACACGCTCCAGATTAATATAATACTATATGTATTGAAATGACCAAGCAAGAAAATAACCATTCATTATGCCTTATGTAGACCGGTGCCTAGATTCATTGGGTTGTTATAGCAATTTTAACAACAATTCTGACATGAACAGAGAGAATGGGGAAAAGAAAATTGGCGTTCTTAGAATTATTCGAATATCGTAATAAAACTAAAAGTTAACCAATGAAAGAAATGTATATAATGCATTCAAATAATGTAACCCATTACACAGTGACACACCAAACTGAGACAAAGATATAACAGGAATAAAACTCAGAATTGTATTGATTTCATAAAATATTTACATGCAGAGTGGGCAAGATGCCTTTTAACTCTATTTTTCTCAAAGAAATACATCAATACAATGAAGAGGACTCTGTTCAAATAATGTAACAGGTCTCTCCTACTCTCCTTGTTCCAATATGGTAACAATAGAGTCTCTGAATCCTAGGCTCAATAGGACAGGAAATAATCTCAACTTCTTGAGCACTTTCCTATCAAAATCCTGCACAACAAAGGGAAGAAAGAAGAAATGAGAGAGAAAAATAGACACACAAAGGGGATACAACAACACAACTCTAACAGGGCACTCAAGTATACCTCTTAGCAAAAATGCTATTCTCTAAAATGCTTGATGTAGAATCTGAACCTATCTGCTTCCTTTTATAGCTGTTGGTTCTTGATTCTATTATTTTTGTTTTATTTCTGACCTTACACTTGTCAGCATCTGATTGATCTTCAAAAATTGGTACAGTTGGCTTCCACTACCCTTGTTGTTCTGGTTGTAGCCTCCTCTTTGACTTTTTCAAATAGTAATTCAATTTAACCGGTGATGGTGGTGTTGGGTGAACCTATTTCTTCTTCCACTACTTCTATAATTGTTTTCCCTTCAACTATTTCTTTTGAGCTGCCTTCTCTTGAACTGCCTCTTTTACTATTTTGGAGACTTTTTCTGTTGGTTCAGGTTTCTGTTGTGATGAACTTGCTTCCAGTTGTTGACCGTAAGTTTCAACTCCTTTCCCTTTTTGGCCTTGTTGCAGCTTCTTTATTTGCTCATTTATTAATCTCCAAACTTCTGTGTCAAAGGTGGCAGCAAACCTTAGCATGTTCATTTCCTACAAAAATCCTATTTTTTTGTATGGTAATAATGGACCTGTTTCTTTCATATTGAAAGAGCAACATCTCCATAGTATTCACTAGAGAAGTAGTTTGTTTAATCATTTCTGCTTCATCATCTGATTCACACTCAAATATTTCTATGGTATGCTTGAGTAGCTCTTCTACATCGGAGGCCTCCAAGCATTGGTCTAAGGATAGACCAATGTCTACCATTTTTCTTGTTGCTTCTTCTATCATATTATCCATTTCATTCACAACATTGATCCACCTCTCCCGGTTTTCCCCAAACAGGGCTGCTTTCAAAAACTCAAAATTGAGCTGGATTTTATTGCCATTATTTGTTGTTATCTCCTGACCCTGCAACTCTTCAAAATTATCTCCTATGAAATCGAGGGTAGGATGAATGACTTCAAAGTATTCTTCTCTTTCTTGTATTAATGTCAAAATTTCTTGAGCAGTTACTTGGATCACCCTTATTTGTCTAAACATTTCAGTGAACCCTCTAGCATGAGCTTGTATTTTCATTGACATTTTCTTCTTCATTGTATTTAGATAATAGGCATGATCTTGAATCTTCACCACTGAAGGGGGTTGTGCACTTGAAGTATCCTTTTGTGTCAATTCTTCCTGTTGTTTATTTATTAATGCTTTCATTTCTGCTTTTTCCTTCTCCTCCTTTTTCAATTGTTTCCTTAACTCTGCAATTTTTCCAATGAATTGGTCCATGGCTTGATTTTGCATTGCCTTGACAACTTTGGCCATTTCACCTTCTTTCCCTAGTACTGATGAGCCCCATGTTTCCTCATTGACTCTGAAGACAAGTGGGTCTTGTAGAGCAGGAAGATTTATCTCTGCTATATCTGATACAGGTGCTTCTAATTGTGATTCTTCTATAAACTGTTCTCCTATATTTCCCATCCCTGCTACTAACTGTAATTCTTGTTCATTTGCAGTAGTGAAAGTAGTCTGCTCATCTGTCCTTTCCAACACAACCTTAGTAGAGGGTAAAGATAATCTGGGCCTCTTCTTCTCTACAGTGGTTATCTCTGTTTGATTTTTCACCTGGTGACTTCAGAAAAGACCCCCAAATCCACTAGTTCTTCTGCTATTCATCTGTATCACTGATGGAATTTTAATCTCCTATCCTTTTATGTTTAAAGAGGCAGGGATGGCCATGGGTGCCAATTTCTTCACACTAGTTACAGCTAGTACTCTATCAAAAATGGGAACTACAGCTTGTTCCATGAGTGAAGCCTTCCGAGCAGATGTGGTTACAATTTCCTTTCCTTTACCAGCACTTGGGTTTTGGGAAACTTCTTGGGAAGTGCTTGGTGTTGCTTCTATCCTAAGGTGAGCACTTTTGGGAGGCCTGACCTGTTGCTCTACTATATCCATAGTGTTAACAGTGACCTCCATTTGATCAATACCCTGTTCTTCTATCAACTCTAACAAGGGGTCTTCTTTGATTGCTTGGCCTACTCCTAGAAAAATAGGTGCTACAACATCTACTAAAATTTCTCGAAGCCTTCTTAATTCTGTAGGGTAATCATAGGCTTCATGAACCTATGTGTTGCCCCTGTCTTCGGGAGGGAAATCATCCCATACCCCTTGCAAATCTAATCCTTTTTCCATAGCTTCTAATAAGCTTTCCTCAAAAGTGTCTGTACGATGCATTATTCAAGCATATTCTCTTTTTTCCATCATTCTATTGTATATTCCTTTTGGGTCATAGAATCTCCAAGTTATCTCATCGAATCCCATGTTGTCTAACTCAAACATTCCTTTGAGCAGGGTAGGGTAACCAACAAATATATAATCCCCAAAGCGACAGGGAACACTGAGCCAGGGAACTTTTCCATGTTTCTTTACCAGCCTCATCTTAGCCTCTTCGACCACCTGCCTACATAATTCCAAAGCTGCTAAGGATAATGGGCAATACTTTGGTAACAGCTTAGGGGGAATTTTAGCCCCATATAGTCTGATATAAGTAAAACCTTCTATGAAAAAGAAATCCCCAATTTCCTTCTCTTTGATTAAAGCTCTTACTCCTGGCCCTAACCTTTCAGGAACCATGCTAGTTAAAATCCAATGGATTTCTACCATGAAATGATCACAGAACCAGCCAAAGTGAGTTCGTCCTTCATGTATTCTCTAGAAACTACTTTGGACATAGGGGCTGTCAATGGCTTTTACTCTTTTTGGGCTTCTTCTCCCAATTGACCCGCTATCAGATGGATAAAAATTGAGTATTGAGAAAAATGAGGCATCTCTTGCCTTTGTTCAAAAACTACCTTTTTTAATTCTACCATTTCTTCATGCATTTGGGTACTCAGTTCTAATTCCCAGGCATAAATTGGAGTGTTATGGGCCCGATTGCATTGTGCAGCTAAATATAAAGTCCTTTTAGTCACTCTACTGAGATCGTGTACTCCTAAGACTATGTTTATCATATCACAAAAATCTTGGACCCATGGCCTAAAAGCAGTTTTCCTAATTGGAAATTTCTTTTCTATTTTCTCATGTGTATCAAACAAAGTTTTAAAAACTTCCATGTCTGTGAACATTCGAGATTGGTGTTCGATTACCTTTTGCACCAGAAAGGTGGTATACTTCATCAGATTGAAAACTTTCTGTATGTGTTCGACTTTAATACTGAATACCGATCGATTCTTATTGTCTCGAAATGTCCTCGTCCTTTCATCATACGCCACCGCCAACCACGCCATTAAATCTGAGGAGAAGTGAACCTTCGGACACACCAGCTTCCCGAGGTTACTATTCCATCTATTATCTCTGGGGAAACCCTTGTACTATAACCTCTGGGCTTTATGAAATAAGTCGGCCATTATCCATGGAGTCCTATTATCATTCTCCATCACATGAGCAAAACTCTTGATACATGCATTGTCAATCTCGTACTGCTACGCTAGATTAGGTTTCTTATCGACCCCACATTTTTGGGCAAAGTCATACATTGTGCTGTCAGGTACAGGTGGTCCAGAGATCTCAAAGTATGGTGATCGATCTATGATGAACTTTACCGCTTCTCTGGTGTCTTCGGGTGCAAAAACGTCTCCCCATGATGCCATTGTGCTCATGGTAGTGAGTCGGGTCTTTCTAAAATAACGAAGCTTGAAAATCCTCTTCTCTCTATACTTCTTGTGTATCAATTTCTACTCTTAGCTCACCAGGGTGGTAATCTTGACTGATTTTATGAGCTCATATACAGGGTGGCAAAATGGGTTCGATAAATTCACATGTTTTGTCATCAATACGATGCCACCAACTGCTATTTAAAATTGGCCAAAGAAATTTTGCCAACGCATCCTTTTCTGGAGTTGAGCATTTATGATGGGTAATGTCCTTCATCCTACGTGCCTCGGGGCCCTTTGGTTTGTGTGCCTATAATCATTAAAACTTCTACTATTTGCCATTGGCACCCTTTTTATCTGACGTGGAACTAGGATGTGTAATGGGGATGGCTTCCATTTTGAATCTCATGCCACCTCAGCCCCGAACGATAACTAAATATTTGGGATTGATTACATTTTAATTAGGCAACAATTATCCTAGGGATCTTCACAAGATTTGGTTCTTGATGTGAGTGTCTGCCATTATCTCGGGTACCCTTAGCTTCCCTGAGTCAACCATGATCGAGCGTAGTCATCGGATCTACCTTCCATTCTATCACAACCTTGGATATTTTTAGGACCTATGGGTTAGTTAACCAAAATAAAATATGATTCGAACCATTTGATTTACCTTTGAAGTGTGCGCCATCATTGGATTATCTCATGATAGAGCGCATCCATCGGATCTATCAGAAGATGCCCGTCAGTTTACCTTTGCTTGTACTTGACTTTGACTTGCTCGCTGCCATTGGATTCCTTTAATCTCAATGAAGCGCTACCATCGAATTCACGTGGTTGATTCCTTACTTAAATTTTTGATTCGCGCGCTACCGTCGGATCTCTAGAGGGGGTTTAGCATAGTCGTTGATGTCTAGGGACCTGTACGTTCGTTAGCCCACTAGCTTATATATAAACCTTGTAATAATGCAGCGTATTAGTCCACATCTAATCATGATTTATCAAGGTTAACCTAGAGTTTTCAAAACCTTAACAACATTGTATTAAACATGGATTATATCATCCATTCATGTTTTCGTGCGATGGTCGTAGATCATACCATAGTGGAGGTGTGACTGTATCACTCCAAATTTTTTGCATCCTTACCCTCAGGCTATAGGATCCGCACCCGAAATGGGAATGCGAGAAGGATGGGATAATACCTCAGACTGAGAGGCCCTTTGAAGGTCCCGCATCTCGGGGGAGGGGTATGAAGGTGAATTTTTGACGGATGGTGGGTTCACCAGGAAACTTTTGAGTGGCAGTTTCCACACCTAGGTTGATAGTGAGTTTGATGTGTTCATTTTGTACTTTAATCATTCAACTCATAGGTTTGGCCAAGATGAATCTAAACTATTTGATATGTTAATACAAATTTAGGTGAATACAAAAAATAGGAATGAATACTAAACACAGAGAATATGCTAACTAGAATAGTACATACCTGATTTTGGATCTTTGATGAAGGTTCTGAGTTTTATAGCAGTCCAAATCATCTCAACCTATACGTAATCGTCTAATATTTCATAGCATCATCTTGAATCACAGTCGATCATCTGAGATCAGATGAAATCATCTAAGATCTGATGAATTTGTTAGACGAATTCATCAGAAACCCGCAATCACAAAAACAGATACAAAATACCAAATATGGAACTGCAGAAGCAAAGGAGAATGATAGCAATAACAGTAAACGTGCTTAAACAATAGATTCAAATAACAAACAAGAGAAATTACAATATATTTAATGATTGATTTTAACTTTATCATGCGATTATGCTAATTGAGGTGAACTCCAAGATGCATAAACATAATAACTAAGATAATGTATAAAAAATATGTAAAAAAATGATAAAGAGATGTAAACTCTAGACTCTGATTGCCCCCAATCTAGACTACAATCAGGATCATCTCCAATCGTACGAGATCATCTACGCTCCTCGAAAAGATCATCCAAAATTGTCCAGAATCATTTGCGACGATTCGAGCTAGCTTCGACTGAAAAACAGTAAAGTACTTGCAAGAAAACATGAAATACAAAATGCAAACAAAAGTATGAAGGTGTTCTAAGGAATAAGGAACCAAATTTGTAGGGAAATTCGTCAGCTAGGAGGTTCAGGGGGATAAACTAAGAAAATCCTAGTTTATATAGGATTAGGGAGAGGTTAGGAGGTTGGAGATCATCCCAATCTGGGAGATCTCCAATGGGGGAGACTCTAACTGCACAGACACGCTTTATGCCCAGGTTAGAGAGGTTGTTGGAACAGAAGCTAATTATGAAAATTTAGTTTTGGGATGAAATTTTCTGGACATTCTATTCCAGATGAATTCATCAGATCTGGGATGATTTCATCTAATCTGTGATGATATTGTCCAACGGTCAAAACAAATCCTAATAATGGCACAAAAAATGAGGAAAGCGGGTAACGGGCGGTTAACGGGCGGTTTGAGGTTAAAATTTGAATTTTTATCTTTTTACTAATGTTTAACTGTGTCAATTTTAGGGTGCTACATTTTGCCCCCTCTTTAGCGAATTTTCAGAAGAAAATGTGTTAAAGACGAGTTCTTCCCGTTTTACGAGAAAGCAAAAATGTACTCAATTTTTTAGACGATGATTCTTGGTCGAATCGTACGACTGCTGACTATGGTGCCCCCTCCGTGTTTTTACCCAAATCGAACGTTTGAGGTAAAAATGCAAAAAAGCAAAAAAAATGAAAAAAATGTTGTTGTTTTTAAATAAAATTAAGAAAAATAGGGTAAAACCCTAATTCATTGTTACTATTCATTTTTACTGTTCCAGAGCTCTACAGAGAGAAAAAATGGTGGAGACAGCGCACAGAGCGACAAAGGTCTGGCGCGGGCTACGGGTAAGGATCTAATCCTAGTAGATTAGGTTTGATTTTACTTTGTGCAATTTTTTTTTTTATTTAAATTTTGATTGTTTGGGGCATCACAGCCATTTTTAGGCCGTCAACGACGTCGGGGCAAAATCATCCCTATTTCATCGAAATCGTCGATTTCGTCCGAGGGCGAAATCGGTGAACTAGGGGCGATCTCGTCCAACAAGGGGTGATCCCCATGTTGCAAAATCGAAGATGATTTCATCCTAACGAAGGATAATTTTTCCCAATGTGGGATGATATCATCTTTAAGTTTGATTTAAATGTGTTTAATTTAATTGCAATGATTGGTTTATTAATAAATTTTATTATTTTATTGTTTGTTTTGTAGAAAGGATTACTAAAGATCCAGGAATGGAAATACGATGGGCTGAGAGATGACTTGGCCACTCTCGACCAGGCAGAGCATGACCAACTAGCACAGGTCAGGCTACTGACAGCCCTAGTAGAGAGGTGGTATCCGAGGTCATCCTGCTTTCGGTTATCGACAGGGGAGGTGGCTCCCACTCTAGAGGACATATGGAGGATCATGAGGATCCCCATACAAGGACGGTTGATGATGCCTATAGCCAATCAGGGCCAAGTTATGATGAGATTTACTGGAGACCAAAGCTTCACCCTAGAGAAGGACGAAGTGAACATTGAGTCTCTAAGGCAGATGCCTGGGGCATCTAGGTTGACTCAGGTTTTGGTAGGGGTGGTACGTGGCTTACTGTTGTGCCACTAGAGTGGATGCAGACTACCATGTCTCCTCTCAGATGTGGTCTATGATATGAGATACCACGATTATAGGTTTTCTTGGGGTAATTTTGTGTTATGCCGCTTGTAGAGGATCCTTCATGGGGTCATATACAAGGGAGGTCGATGTCTAGTTTTGACATCGCTACTACAGGTTTGGTGCTGGGAGCACATCATGATACGAAGGCCGGTAGGGCTCCCATTAATAGGTATTGATCGGGAGAGGCCTTGGGTTTTCTATTGGTGGCTACAGAGGGGGTCACAACAATAGATAGATTTTTCAATGTCACAGAGGTTGGTCGACCTCATCCCTGACCAGATCACCTAGAGGTCATGGTAAGAGCACCTCGGGTGGGTAGAGGATGGGTAGGAGCTGGCTCGCATCAGGTGATTCTACTGTCTAAGGATGGAGCGGGGAGAGGTAGAGCTCCACTACTACAATCGGGTTCTATGGCAATTTGGTCTACAGTAGGGGATCCCTTCTCTCAGGGATTATGAGTACTCTCAGACTATTCGAAATAGTACTATGTTGAGTGGGGATCTAGACATGCAGCGGTTCTAGAGTCAAGACACAGATGATGCCCCCATCCAACCGATGGATGGTGATGATGTTGGGGTTATGGATGGATATGATGCCTAGTATGTATGCATCCACCCTCCTTTGATGACGAGGGCATAGGGTCCAATGCACACCGTGGTGCATCGGATGGGGAGGCAGCACCAGGCTGCTATTGAGGTAGCACGAGGTCACGACGGGAGAGAGCAACAACAGTCTCCATAGGAGAGACGCCATAGGATGGGATGGGTGCCATAGAGACCTCAGGAGATAGGGAGGAGAGATATGGGAATCCCTTCTCAATAGGGGGAGAAACCACCATCACTCGATAAGGGCAAGGGTGTCGAGGTAGGGGAGAGTAGTGAGACGGTGGCTCTCCGAGCTAAGGTTGCCCGCCTCTGGGCTTAGGTGTAGATATTATAGGATGAGGCTACATAGCTTAGATCTCAGGGTGGAGGAGCGATCACGTAGGAGTTGACATGGTCTATGGCTCAGATTGCATTCTACCAGGGAGCATACTACCAGATGGTTCTAGAGAGCCAAATATTACTGCTGCTAATCGACATTGCAAGGCCGATTAGGATGGGGTCATCGAGGACATCATCACGATTGATGTTGACGACCCACGACATAGGGCGAACTCCAATGGGGCCTCCTCCTCCACCTCATGGAGGGAGAGGAGATGAGGCTAAGAGCTCAAGGGCTTCTTGAGGCTAGACGCTCACTACACGGACATTGCATTTATTATTATAGATTTTTTGAGAGGATTGAGTATGCCAGGATATTGATTGTGGCATACCAGTCCAATTTTGATATGATGTACATAATTTATTGATATATATGGTCTTTTTGATGATATGACTTGTGTATGATGCTTTAATGTTGAATTGTGATTGATTATTGATGATTCATGTGATTATGTCTTTTTAGAAATATTATAATTTGATGTTATGATGTAACATTTAAATGAAATAATTTGATGTAAACAATTGTTTGTTTTGGTGTGATTTGATGAAAAATAAAAAGGACTTCTAACAATAATTTCAAAGGACATTATCGCTATTATAGACCATTTCATGGAATCGTCGCTCACTCGGTCGTCAAGCTAATCCCAGTATAGAAATATTGCTAAAAGTAAAAGAATGCTTAAGAGACTGTCTTAAGACTTTGTGTTGTGATGATGGGAGTGATGGTTTGTTTTTAGATTTTCATAAAAATATTATGCATGACATATTAAAGAAATATGATTTTTGCTAGGCATAAATTCCTAAGTGTGATAAAAATTTTGAATAAGTCCCTAGGAACTATACCATCATTACAAAATTGAATGTTGACATAATGAAATGAAATAGAATAAGTGTTCGTTCGTTTTAAAGCTCAATTGTGTAACATAATGATGTAAGTCATATGTTTTTATAAATAATAATGAATGGGAAATAAAATTAGAACAATGGTTTGTGCTAGGCATAGAATTATAGGTATAGACTTATACCATCATCGCGAAATCCAAAGAAGAAATTGATATTTTAGTTTTATTGCATGATTTGATTTTTGATTTTGAGATAAACAAAAAATAATAACTTGACTTTATTTACTAGATTTTGTAATATGTTGTTTGAAAGAATTTTTGGATTTTTTGAAAACGATGCATGTAATTGTTTTTATACTAAACAGATGTTCTTGAAATAAGAATAAAATTTATTCCAAAAGAGTTGCAGAAATATTTTAAATTATCTCAAAGACAAATGTAGATTTGTAAGGAACCATCATGTGCATATGTGAGTTCATTGCCGATCTTGATTTATCATAAAGATAGAGAATCTCTCAAATACAAATGTGTGTGCAATTGTATTGTTCGTTCGCCAATTTTGAGCAAGATAATTTGATACAAGTAATTTGAATTAACCAAATGAATGTTCATTAACCATGATTTGTATGCATGTAACCATACCATACTACTATGTAAGCCGGGTTATCAAGGGCTAGCTAATCCATAAGCCGACATAGGTTTGTACAAAAGAAGGTCGCTAATACGACAGACATATCACCACACTAGGGATTACCCAAGGCCAATCAGGTTGGGCACAAACCACCTGTTATGAGGCTTACCTCATAGTTTTTGAATAATTGAGAATTCCAGGGATTCAAGCTCATTCACCCTTCTTTTCTTTTCAAGGGGTAGGGAAAGGGATTTATTGCATTTTGCTTTTGCCTTTGCTTTTGCTTTTTTTTTTTGTATTTTTGCTTGGAATATTGTTGCGATGGTACAAAATGATATTTTTATTTTTCTCATTTTCTTTGACTTTGCTTTTTCTTCCTATACTAGGGATACTTGCTCGGATTGGTTGTAGAGCAAGGGATTTTTATTTTGGGTAGGGGTGAACTTGTCCTTTTGTCAATTCTCAAAGATTCTAGACCATGTGCATGATAGGATAGCAGGGGAAACTTTTCGCTCAAGAAACCACTTTTACTATGTAGCATCATATTGAATTTGCAATGAAATCATTTTAATGTGAAAAGATATATTTGGTTCAATTAAATAACAATATCAGTTCTCTATGCTCAAAACTTTATTTAATTCAATTGTGGACTTTGATATAAGAGAGATTAATAATAAAGAAAAATAAAATCAAGATATTTATTCATGTGAATGTGAAAGTGCGGGTGTCCAAATAAATGCTAATTTGTCCAAAATAATTGAAAATATAACTGCAATACTTCAAGAATTGACAGGTGTGAAAATAAAAGATGTTTTTGAAGATTTTGATGTTTTTATATTTTGATTTTGATTAATGAATTGAGAAGATACACAATGTGATTGTTTTTGAATTTTTTTTTTTTATATGAATGACTAAAATGAAAGAATATGCAAAATAACAATATATACAATGATGAAATGAGCAGATTTTATGCATAATAGCGTTTAAGATGCATAATGTTCATAGGTTCTTTAAGATCTTTACCATATAAGGTAGCTAATCGATATGCTCCCGATCCAAATTTAGTAGTGATGATATACGGTCCAAGCCAGTTGGGCTCGAATTTACCTTTAATATCTTTAGTTGCATTAGTATTTTTTTGATTTTCTTTTAAGACAAGGTCGCTGATCTCAAAGGATCGTTGATGAACTTTGTTGAGGTATGCTCGTTTAAGCTTGTTTTGGTAGGCACGAAGATGCTCCAAAGCATTGATGCGCTTTTCATCTAGGAGTTCTAGCTGACTAAGTCTGCCAGCACGATATTCATCTCCTACTTCAGTATCTTGAAGTAGCAGAGCCAAAGAAGGAACTTCTAATTCAAAGGGAAAAACTGCTTTAGTGCCATAAACCAAAATAAAGGGAGAAGTGCCTGTGGGAGTACAAACGCTAGTTCGATAAGCCCACAAAGTAGGATATAATTGAATATGCCAATCACGGCCAGATTTGTCGACCAGTCTTTTAAGGATTTTGATTAATGTTTTATTAGATGCTTCTGCTTGGCCATTATCCTGAGGATAATAGGGAGTGGACCAACGATGTTGAATTTTATACTTTTGACATAATTTTTTAACATATTTATTTTTAAAACAAGTGCCATTATCTGAGATGAGATTTGCAAGAATTTCAAACCTACAAATAATTTGATTAAAAATAAACTTGGAAACTTGGGTTCCAGTACAAGAAGCTAATGGCATAGCTTCAACCCACTTCATGAAATACTCAGTGGCGATTATGATAAATTTGTGTCCATCAGATGACACAGGGTTGATTTTTCCAATGATGTCTAAGCCCCATTTTGAAAAGGGCCAAGGAGATGAAATAGCCTGCAGCTCTTATGCAGGTGCATGGACAAGGTCGACGTGTTTCTGGCACTTGTCGCAATGTCACACATAATCATGTGCATCATTCTCCATGTTAGGCCAAAAATATCCTATCCTAAGGAGCTTCTTAGCAATGGTGCTACCACTAAAATGCCCCCATAAGATCCATTGTGGGCTTCATTCAAAGCTAATCTAGATTCTTCTAGATTCAAACATCTCAATAAGATGCCTTCAAAATATCTCCTATACAAGGTATTACCAATAATCATGAAGCGAATTTCTCGTCTACGTAATAACATATGCTGGTTGCTATTACAACCTTCAAGAAAGGTTCCATTTTGCAAAAAATTAAATATATCAGTTTACCAATGTTCAGGAGTAGTTTCGTTGATTAGAAACACATCCAAAGGTTCTAAGCATGATTTTATTAAAGCGGGCTCCTGGAGTCGATGAATAATGATGGTAGCATATTCATCATCTAACTTCAATGGAAAAAGAGATGCAGCTGCAACCATAGCATCCGTCACACGATTTCTAGTTCGAGGAATAGCTTCCAAGGTAACTTGAGCAAATAAAGATAATAATTGTAAGACATATGCTTTATATGGGCATAATTTATCATCTCTGGTCTGATAAACATCATTGATTTGTTTTATGACAAGTTGAGAGTCACAAAAAACTAATAGATTTTTGATTTGTAGTGCTAAAGCAGCTCGTAATCCAAGGAGAAGAGCTTCATATTCAGCAGTGTTAGTGTAAACAAATGTTAGTTTGAAGGACAGAGGTATAATATGTTTCTATGGAGATATTAAAATAATACCTACACCAGCCCCACTCATACATCGGGCTCCGTCAAAGTATAGGGACCATTGCTTTGGATGGTCTACCTCTATTTTAAGGCATTCATCAAGAAACTCAATGATGAGGGGATGGGTAGACTCTAAGGGTGCAACAGCTAATTGATCTGCTATGATTTGACCCTTAACATACTTCTGTCCTATAAACGTAAGTTCAAACTCGCTTAGCACAAGAACCCACTTTGTTGTGCAACCAGATAAGTACGATCGACTCATGAGATATCTCAAAGGGTCGAATTTGGCAATAACATACATTTTTTGACTGAGCATATAATGTCATAGTTTTTGTGTAGAAAATACGACTGCTAGACATAACTTCTCTAACATGGTATAGTGAGTTTCATAACTTATTAAGGTCCTGCTAATGTAATAAATAGCACGTTCTTTCTTCTCATCATCAAGCTGAGCTAACATAGCTCCTATGGCAAAATCAAAAGCAAAAATATACAAAATAAATGGTCGATAAGATCTAGGTGGTGAAAGCACCGGTGGTTTAAGGAGATATTGCTTAAGGAGTTCAAATGCTTCCTGACATTCATCATCCCAATGAAAAGAGACATCTTTCTTAAGAAGCTTAACAAAGGGTCTGGTTTTGTCTACCAACTTATCGATGAAGCGACGAATAGCCTGAAGCTTACCTTGTAGACTTCGTAATTCTAATATATTTGTGGGTGTGGGCATATCAATGATAGTCATGATCTTGAGAGGGTCAATTTCAATGCCACGTAAAAAAACTATAACCCCTAATAATTTACCGGACTTAACTCCGAATATACATTTAGCTGGATTCAATCGGATAAGATACTCCCTTAACCGATCAAATACTTTTCTCAAGTCATCTAAATGATCATCTTCTTTGATGGAATGAGCTATAATATCATCTACATAATCATGTAAAATATCATGCATCATATCATGAAAGATATAAGTCATGGCTCGTTGATAAGTTGCACCTACATTCTTTAAACCGAATGGCATAACTTTCCAACAAAATGTTCCCCAAGGGATAATAAATGTTATTTTAGCCTGATCTTCAGGAGCTATCCTGATATGATTATAACTGGAAAATCCATCCATTAGGGATATCATTCCACTCCTAGCAGTAAAATCAATGATCTGATCCATGTTGGGAAGAGGAAAATCATCTTTAGGGCATGCAACATTAATATCTCTGAAGTCTATGCAAACCCTAACTTTAGTGGCTTCTTTCTTAGTTACTAGAACTACATTCGAGATCCATTCATCAAAATCAATGGCTTGTATAAAAATAACATTTAAGAGTTTTTCTAATTCTCCTTTGACTAGTAAGGCCACTTTGGGATGCATTTTTCTAAGTTTATGTTTAACAGGTTTAGCATCCGGATGGACTACTAGGTGATGCATAACTATAGAAGGGTCTAATCCTGGCATATCTTCATATGTCCAAGCAAATATGTCTTCATATTGTTTAATGAATGCAATGTATTTATCTTGTTTTTCTTGACTCAATTTTGATCCAATGTTGATTATGTGGGGGTTATCTTTGGTTCCAATGTTGATTTTTATAACGTTTTCGACTTCCATATACAGATCTCTCTTAAAATTAGATGGGGCAGGTGAAATGCCTAATTCTTGTAATTTTTCCAAGGTTAGCTTGGATAATTCATCTTGAGGAGTTGTGGCCTCAAGATGGGCTATACTAGGTATAGAGCCATCGAAATAAAATTTGTTATGTAACAATTCCTCAATGGAGACATCATAAAATATATCCCCCTCCAACTCGTCGTTGGATTCGACAATCATCTCAGGGTAAGCTATGGATAACATATTACATGTAAGAGGCTTAAAATGCAAGACATCCCATTTATCCAAATAATCTTGGTAACATATGAGATGGTCATCATCTTCAAATGGGAAGGGCTGACCTTTACTAGGAAATAGGCCCACACCACATCGTGCAAGCCATGATTCTACCTCAAAAGGTTCTTTCATACCATTCTAGAAAGGTCCCAAAACTTTCCCTTTATATCCCAATTTAATCATTATGGGCTTAGCTTTAATATACTCATTAGCAAAATAGCATCTAGCATATCCATCACAATGTATCTTGATGTTTCTAGGTATTCTTCCCCAGTCATATCCCTTATAAATAAAAGCACAACTCTCGACTTGGTAGATACTTCCCATAGGTTGTGGGAGTCCCAAAGTATGAGGAGAGGGTGGAAGTTTATTTAAAATAAGGGCATCTTGCATGGCAGTGTTGGTTTCTTCTGATATACAAATTTTAGATAAATCGGGCAAGAGCTCATCAGTAAGAGCATAAGAGGTAGAAGGAAAATTTCTTACATCGTCAGATGTGGAAAGGATGCCTATAGTGGATGTAGATGCTATAGAGATATCAATGGATGAGTCTATAGGTATGGAAGTTATAGGAGTAAAACAAGAAGCATTGGTTGTAGTTTTATGATATTTTCAAGGTCTTAATGTGGTTTGTTTGGAAGATGGTTGAGCTATATGTAAAGGTGTAGTTGATGGGGAAAAAGTAGATGATGTTATAGGTGTGTGTTTCACATGTTTGTTCGATTGATGAGAATTAGGATGTGTGGATGACAGAGCAGGGCAAAATTGAACTTCAACCGGTTTTGCCAAAGCACACATATCAAAGGGTCTAGGATCACCATGAATGGTAACCAACTGATTTTTAAATTTGAATTTAACACACTGATGTAAATTTGAGGGAACAACTCGCATTGCATTGATCCAAGGGCGACCCAAAAGTATATTATACAATGTAGGGCAATGTACAATAAACATGATCGTGTCCAAGGTTCTCGGACCAACTTGCAAGGAGATAGTAATAACTCCACATGTTTCTTGTGTTTCGTCATTGAAGGCTTTTATAATCATATCAGTTATTTTCATTTCATCGCTTCTAAACTCAAATATTTGGTAGAATTCAAAAGTACATATGTTTAAATATGAACCATTATCAATCAAGACTCATTTAACTGCTACATCCCTAATTAGGGCAGTAATATATCTCTATCCCGAAAGTCAATACAATTGACTTCTCGAGTTATGATAGTATTGGACATGGCTTCAGGTTGAATATTTTGTGGTACCATAATTTGGATTAATGTAAGCATTAATTCATCCCTATGGGTAGAAGAAGATCTTAAAATGTCCAAAAGGGAAATTCTAGCTATAGATTTTGATAATTGTTCATTAATATTATAAGGAGGCTTAGGTTGAACATTAGGCGCATGATTCCCTTTATTAGGATTTTTCAAAACAAATGGAACTGATCCATCATTCTGAGTTTGATCCTGTTGAGAGTTTTGAGCCTGTTGCTTGGTAACGGCTCCGATGGTACCTACAATATTATTTTGCAGATGATGAATGGGCCTTGGTCTAGCATTTATGGCTTGTTCATTAGGAAGTAATTGGTGAGAAGATGGTCTAGTAGTGACTCTTCTAGGAAATGGTTCTTCCAGAACCATAGAACTTGTGATAGGTTGAATAGGATCTGATTCATCTTCAGAGCTATTCGATTGATTTGAAGTGATTTCCATGTCACTTTTAGTCTCATATTCGGTATCACTAATGTTAGAGGTCTGAATATTACATAGAGTTCTGGTCATAACCATGGATAAAGTTGTGTCAAATACTTCCACATCATGAGTAGGTGAATGTCCACTAATAGTTCCTACATATCGGGTAGGAGGGGGAACATTATGATGCTCAATTTGATTAGCCACCTCTTTACCATGCTTTGGTAAAGGATGTTGAAATATGTCCAGTGACTGATTGGCATTCTAATTTTGATTTTGAGGGATGTTCTTTTGAGCATTATTAGAAGGATTTTGTTTAGGTTGAAAGGCTTGCACCTCCATCTCATTGTTATCAATCAGGTCTTGTATTTTTTGTTTTAATATTTTACAAGAGTTGGTAGTGTGTCCAGGTCCTCTATGGAAATCATAATGTAAATCAACTCTGTATCCGAGTATAGTTGGACCAGGTTCCCGAATATTTGGTAATTAGATCAATCCTCATGCTAGTAATTACGAGAGAATGGTTGATAAAGGTTGATTTAACCTAGTAAATTCTTGGGATAGTTTATCAGGAGGTTTTAATATGAACTTCTCTATTTTTTTCATAGTATTAACATTGGCAACATTTCTGCTATCAGTGACTCCATCACCCACAACTTGTTTATTTTTATATTTATTTTTGGATGTTTTCTCATCATCTTTCTTTTTAATCTGACCTCTCCTAATAAGAGCATCTTCCACTCTTCGGGCTAAATCTATAGCTTGATTGAAGGTGGTCAAGGTAGCATTTGATAACTCATAAGATAATTGTTCTTATAAATTATTGATAAAGATATCAAGCATTTCTCGATAAGGTAACACAAAGTGTAATTTTCCTATCAACTGCCTCCATCGAGCTAAGAAGTCAATAAAACACTCATCTTTGTATTGTTTTAGGTTGTACAAATATTTAATATTTACATGCATTTCAATATAGGCACTAAATTGATGCACAAAAGACTCGGTGGTCTCTTTGAAATTTCTCAAAGAATGAGTGGGCAATTGATAATACCACTCCAATGCCATCCCTCCTAAACTTTTTGGGAATATTTTTAGTAATAACAAATCATCATGGGATATATCATGGCATGCTATCCTAAACATTCGAAGATGCTCTATGGGATCTTCAATTCCTTTATATATAGGTAGGATAGGCATAGGAAAGTGTTTAGGATATGGTTGTGCTACAACTATAGGATCTAGAGTTTGACTACACATCTCTCGATAATTGTACGAGGGACGGTAGGGATCTATTTGGTCCATGCGGGAGACTAAATTTTTCACCATGGCTTCCAGATTACCAGTTTTCCCCCAATATTGGTTTGATGGTACATTAGTATGGGATTTATGAGCATAGGAAGGCGTGACATAAGGATTAGATGCTATATTGTTGTTATGTAAATGGTTGGTAGGAAGAGTATTATGAAGAAGATTTGTTGTAGCATTATGTTGTATCCCAGATTGTTGGAAATTGGTATTTGGTTTTGTTTTAGGCTTTTTTTGATTTGAGGTATATTGATCAATAGCTTGGTGAAATAGATCAGTGAATGAAGGTTTCTTTTGTGTGGGAATAACCCTAGGCTTAGTAACAGGAACTCTAGGTGGTTGGGTAACATATTGTTGTTGCGTGTTTTGAATTATAGCAGCCATATCCAAATTGGATGGTCCAGCTTGATTACTTTCTTGATCAACAAAGGACAAGGGATTAGTGCGTGTGTGATATATATCTTCTAGGGTTGCTTGAGTGTCACTAATTTGATCTTTGTCCATATGGACTACTCTATTAAGAGTGCCAATATTAGTATTGAGGAACTTCCAAAAATGTTCCATGTTCTCAAAAGTGTGACTCCTTCCTGGAGATATTTTAGGGGATGAGGATCCTTCCTCTCTATCATTTTTCTTTTGTTCATTTCCTATAGCAAATTCTTCTTCTTGTTGGTCGAAGGTTCCTTCTTCCTGAATTGGGTCTTCAGGAAGGACATCTAGGTTATTTTTTGGTTTTCTTAACCAATCTTCTTCTACTTCAGTCTGTTTTTCATTCCTGAGTCTAGTCATTATGTCTAAATTTATATTTTAGCAAATATATATTAATATATTGTTAGTATTACAATGACACTGAGAGGGGGGGTGAATCAGTGTAGCTCTTTAATCTTGAATTTATAGCTCTTAAAATAGAAACAATTAAAACTTATTACAAGATACAACAAGTATAACAAAAGAGCATCACACAACACAAGATTTAACGAGGTTCACCAATGTGGCTACTCCTCAAAAATGACTGCTTGGACTACCATCCAAATCTAGCCTTTGCAAAGCAACAACTTTACAATCAATTTACCAGCACCCACTGGAAGGAGCACCAACCCCTTATTTATCTGCACCAAAAGGAGCACCAATTAAAAGGAGCACCAACCCCATGATTTACCAGCACCTGCTGGAAGGAGCACCAACCCCTGATGCCAAGCTGCAACCTGGACTTGAATTATGAATCTAGAAGATTAACAGAAAGATACCTTCACTTTTACAAGACCCCGACTAGTCTGCTTCACCTTTGCGATCTCTGCGCACTCTGCTCTCTCTGTGAAATCACTTCGCACAATCTGCTACATCATAGTCGAACGATCGTCTTCTCCCTTTTGTGCACTCTGCTTTCTTTGCAAATTTTGCACTTAGCACGATTCGACATGACTTGCACTCTACGCTCTACGACCAAACTTCACACACATCAACACGCATTCGACAATATCTTCAACACACTTCAATTCTCCAAACAACCCTCCTTTTATAACAATATTTTCATGAAGAAAAACTCTAATCTCAGTCGATTGTAAACCCTAATCTTAGTCGGCTACAAACCCTAATCTTCGTCGGCTTCAACTGCCCCTGTAACTCTTATGTTGTTGTTGCCATGAAAACACATGTCACGATATCGCGACACTTTCACCTTCGTACGCTTTCTCTTAGCTTTGGCCCACGAGAATACAACATGTAGCGATATCGTGACACTTTTTCCTCCGTACGCTTTCTCTTAGCTTTGGCCCACAAGAATACATGTGATATCGTGACACTTTTTCCTCCATACGCTTTCTCTTAGCTTTGGCCCGCAAGAATACAACATGTCACGATATCGCGACACTTCTACCTTCTTACTTTCTCTCTCCTCCTTTAGTCACGAAAATACGACATGTCGCGATATCATGACACTTTTTCTCCTTAGCGCTTTATCTTGCCTTCGGGTCGTGAAAACGTGACATGTCGCGATATCGTGACACTTTTTCTCCTTAGCGCTTTTTCTTGCCTTCGGGTCGTGAAAACGTGACATGTCACGATATCGTGACACTTTTTCTCCTTAGCGCTTTCTCTTGCCTTCTGGTCACGAAAATGCGACATGTCGCGATATCACGACACTTTTTCTCCTTAGCGCTTTTTCTTGCCTTCGAGTCATGAAAACGTGACATGTCGCGATATCGCGACACTTTTTCTCCTTAGCGCTTTCTCTTTCCTTTCAAGTCATGAAAATGCGACATGTCATGATATCGTGACACTTTTTCTCTCGGACTCTCTTTCTTGCAATATGTCACGAAATCGTGACACTTTTTCTACTTGCCTCTTTCTCTTCCAACATGTCACGAAATCATGACAGTTTTTCCTACTTGCACTTTCTTTTTGAACATGTCGCGAAATCGTGACAGTTTTTCTTTCTTCTCAACATGTCGCGATATCGTGACACTTTTTCCACTTGCCTTTTTTCTTCCAACATGTCGCGAAATCGTGACAGTTTTTCTTTCTTCTTCTCTCTCTTCCAACATGTCGCGAAATCGTGACAATTTTTCTTTCTTCTTCTCTCTCTTCCAACATGTCGTGAAATCGTGACAGTTTTTCTTGCTTGCTGAATATGTCGCGATATCGTGACACTTTTCTTACTTGTCTTTTTCTTTGATCTTTTGCAAGTGGTCCACTTCGGTCTTCTTGGAAAATCACTGTACATACTCTGAGTAACCTTTGAACTCCTGTCTTATGCATCGACTAGCTTTTGAACTTCCTGTCCACTGCATCAACAGATCTATCTGATTGTGTTGACAACAATGACAATACTTGTTGTTGTACCTTGCTCAACAATCTCCCCCTTTGGAATTGTTGGCAACACATGTGCAATTTCCTGTAACTCTTCTCCCCCTTTGACAATAATACCAAAGGGCTACTCTGCAGACTCCCCCGAGTCCATGCACAACATTCTCGGGCACAATTTATTACACTTAGCAAAAATCATGAACATGAGCAAAAAGATAATCAAATACTTAAATGCTCCCCCTGAGAATGTGATCTCTGTAGCTAGTCAATTCTTGGGAAGTGTGACCACTCCCAATTTATTGCGAAGGTACTCAAAAACTTCCTTGGGCAATGGTTTTGTGAAGATATCTGCTACTTGCTCTGTGGTTGGAACAAAATCCAACTTAACCTCACCTTCCGCAACTTTGTCCTTCAAAAAATGATACCTGATAGCAATGTGTTTTGTGCGTGAATGCATCACCGGATTCTTGGAGATGTTAATGGCACTGGTGTTATCACACTTAACTGATATTGGCTCACTGAAGCTAATACCAAGATCTTTCAGGGTTTGTTTCATCCACAATACCTGCGTACAACATGTTGTTGCTGCAATATATTCTGCCTCTGCTATCGATAGAGAAACTGACTCTTGTTTCTTACTGTGCCATGCGACCAATCTGTCTCCAAGATAGAATGCACCTCCACTGGTACTCTTTCTGTCATCTACACATCCTGCCCAATCTGCATCTGAATACGAAATAAGGGTGAAGTCTTTACCTTTCGGATACCATAACCCATACTCCATAGTACCTTTGAGGTACCGAAGAATCCTCTTCACTACTGTCACATGAGTCTCCTTGGGATTAGCCTAAAATCGTGCTACCATGCATACTGCCTACAAAATATCTGGTCTGGTGGCTATCAGATACAGTAAGCTTCCAATCATAGATCTGTACATGGTTTGATCAATAGTTGGAGATTTGTCATCCTTGCTCAACTTGCAACCTGTTGTCATGGGAGTGCTAACTGGCTTACAATCCTCCATTGTGAACTTTTTTAACATCTCTTTCACATATTTAACTTGAGAAATAAATATGCCCTTCTTATTTTGATTAACTTGCAACCCGAGGAAATACGAAAGTTCACCAATCATTGACATTTCAAATTCTTTCTGCATCTTATTTGCCAAATCTTTACATGACTCATCTTTGTTGCTGCCAAATATGATATCATCTACGTATACAACAAGAACAATAAGATGCCCATTTTCTATTTTGACATACAAATTACTATCCACCATACCTTTCTTAAACCTTTGTTGAGTGAGATAGTTGTCTAGCCTTGCATACCATGCTCGGGGTGCCTGTTTTAAACCATATAATGCTTTCTTCAATTTGCACACCAAGTTGGGATCATCACCAAGTTGGAAACCATCTGGTTGTTCAATATAAACCTCTTCTTCAAGTTTCCCATTCAAAAACGCTGATTTTACATCCATTTGATAAACCTTGAAATTCTTGTAGACTGCTAAAGCCAGAAACATTCTGATTGCCTCTAGTCTAGCTATTGGTGCAAACGTTTCCTCAAAGTCAATGCCTTCAACTTGAGCATAACCCTTGCATACCAATCTTGCTTTGTTTCTGACTACCTGTCCATCTTCATTCAATTTGTTTCGAAAAATCCATTTAGTCCCGATTATATTTTTGTTTGCAGGTCTAGGTACTAACTCCCAAGTTTTGTTTTTCTCAATCTGATCTAATTCTTCATTTATTGCCTTCATCCAGCTCTCATATTTGCTTGCATCAGCAACATTTTTGGGCTCAATGCTGGATAGCAGAGAGTAGTTACTTACTACTCTTCTTCTTGTCTGAACACCAACTTTGGGGTCTCCAATTATTTGCTCTCTAGGATGATTTTTCTGCCAGCTGCCTGTTTTGAATTTCTTATTTTCTTCCACTTTTGAATCATCATCTGAGTCAATTTTTTGTATCTTTTCCATTTCATTTTCCTCATCTCTTTCAATAACCTCTTCATAAATTGGGTAGTTCATTTCATAGCTAATTACTCGTTCTCTACCTTCATCAAATTTAACATCGGCACTGTCCACAATTTTCTTTAGCTTCTTATTGTAGCATTTGTAAGCTTTGCTTTTTGATGAATAACCAACAAAAATACCTTCATCCGCTCTATCTTCAAACTTACCAAGATTATCTTCAGTTCTTTTGATGTAGCACTTGCTGCCAAACACTTTGAGGTATTTTGTTGTTGCCCTTTTTCTGAACCATAACTCATAAGGAGTTTTGCTTTCATGTGTTCTCAGCATGTACCTATTTTGGATATACACCGTAGTATGGACTGCTTCTTTCCAAAACCTATCTGCTAGACTGCTTTCAGCCAGCATAGTCCGTGCCATTTCCTGTACTGTCCTGTTCTTTCTTTCTACCACTCCATTCTGCTGAGGTGTCCTGGCTGCTGAAAACTGTCTCCTAATACCGTATTTTTCATAGTATTCTGTAAACTCCTCTGAAATGAATTCTCCTCCTCTATCTGATCTTAAACATTTGATCCTCTTACCTATTTCATTCTCAACCTGGTTTTTGAAAATCTTGAACATATCAAAAGCTTTTGATTTATGCTTTAAGAAAAATATCCATGTCATTCTGGAATAGTCATCAATGCACAACATAAAATATTTGTCACCATTTATGCTTTGTGTTCTCATGGGTCCACATAAATCAGTGTGTATTAGTTCCAAAGGTTTGCTTGTGTAGTATTCTTTAGTTTTGAATGTGACTCTAGTTTGCTTCCCCTTTTGGCATGAAGCACAAATGTTGTTTGCAGGTTTGCTGATGGTGGGAATATCTCTTATAGCCCTTTTTGAGGTGATTTTTACTAGATTATCAAAACTGATATGACCAAGTCTCTTGTGCCACAACCAATTTTCTTCTTCCTGTCCAATAAAACAAGCTCCTTTTGAAGTCTCTGAGAGCGTGTACAAGTTGCCAGATGTCCTTGATCCAGTTGCTATCAATTTTCCATTGTTTTTTTTTGACTTCACAACCCTGCTTCATAAAAACTACTTCATGACCTTTATCACAAATCTGACTTACGCTCAATAAGTTATGTTTCAACCCATCTACAAACAGGACTTCTTCTGACTTAATTTTTCCATCACTAATTTTGACAGAGCCTTTGCCAACTATCTTAGCTCCATCATTGTTTCCAAACTTTACTGAACCACCTTCATATTTCTGCAACTTCTCAAACTTTTGTTTGTCACCTGTCATATGACTGGAGCATCCACTATCAAGTATCCATGGTACATATTTATTCTGTGCTCTAAATGTTGTTTGTACTATTAAGGATTCCTTTTCTTCCTTAAGTCGCTCCTTTTCTTTCCACTCCATTTTGATAGTAGATTTGAGCTCTTGTTTAGCCTTTCCCTTATCAATAGCTTGTGCTTGTTTTTCGAGAAGATTTCTATTTTGTCTCATCCTGTTTGGTTGAATTTTTCTTCCCTGAAATTGATTTGAAGCAAATGTACTTCTACAGTTTCTTGCAATGTGCCCAAAATTGTGACAGTTATAACATTCTATTGTATAATTCATCAAAGGAGAGAAAGCATTTCTACTGGTGAAATTCCTTGGTCTTACATTAAATTTGCAGTCTGAGATTTTATGTCCATAGCCATTGCATTTAAAACAGAAACCAGAAAAGGGATAATTGAACCTGGGTGATGGTCTTTGCCATGTTGTCGTAGGAGCCCTAGGTCTTCTTCTTCTTTGATGAGTGACATTGGTGAATCCATCATTGTCAATTTTCCTTTCGTGCCTGGCATTATTGCTTTCTGTTGCATGAGATGTTTTTCCTTGATCAACCTATTTCTTATCTTCATTCTTTATGGATTCTACATTTTGGCCTTTGATCCATTAGATGATTCTCCTTCGACGAAACCCAGACCAAATTTGATGCCTCGAGGCCTTTGGTCATTTATGATCTTATCCAGCTTCATAGAACTTTCTTCACGTTTGTGATAGCAACTGATTTTCTTATTCATCTCTTCTAGCTGCATTCTTAACCCAACAATCTCTTCTTCTAGCTTGCTGCAATGATCTATTTTCATGGTTATTTGCACTTCCAGATCTTCAAAGATTTTCTTGGATTCTTCTATCTATACTTTCAAACTGGATATGATTTCATTTGCATCCTCAAGCCTTTTTGAAAGTTTCTTATTCTTTTTCTTCTCTATTTTCCACTCTTCAAGTGCAGAGATCAACTCACCTTCTAGATCTACTTCAGCCTCGGGGTTTTCACCACATACTTCAGAGTTCACTCCTTCTTCCTTTTCTTCTTCAAATGCCATGAAAAGAGCTTCACCTGTTTCCTCTTCAGAATCCTCACCTGAGCTATCTTCTGATGAACTGGCATTCCTGGAGATGAAACTTTTCTTCTTGAAGTTGCCTTTTCTGAAATTCATTTTCTTCTTCCAGTCACTTCTTTCTTGGTGCGATCCTTCATCATTTTTGTTCTTCTCATTAAGTGGACATTTAGTCACAAAATGCCCAATGCCTCCATAGTTGAAACATTTAAGTGGTAGCTTTCCTCTATATTTTCCTTTTCCCCTTTTTAGTTTTCTGACAAAGTTTGCTTCCATTTCATCTGATGTCTCTTCTTCCTCGGACTCTTGTTTCGCATTTTTATTTTTGAGGGCTTTAAAAGCCGCTTCTCTATCTATGGGTTTAGATCTTCCTATCCTCATCTCATATGCAGTCAAGGAACCATACATCTCATCTATACTAAAATAATTTAGATTTTTAGCTTCTTCTATCATTGAGACTTTAGAATCAAACCTTTGAGGAAGAGATCTTAATACCTTTTTCACGATGGCAGAGTCGTCGATATCCTCATCGAGTCCTCTGATCGCATTAATGATTCCATTAACTCTTAGCATATATGCCTCAATGTTTTCATCGTCATTCATTTTTAATGCTTCGAACTGAGCTCGATGTGTCTGTAACTTGGCCTCCTTGATCTTATCATTTCCTTCATGAAAACTCCTCAGTTTGTCCCATATCTCTTTTGCCATTTTACAGCTCACGATCTTTACTAGTTCACTGTCTGCTACTCCGCTCATGAGAGCATTCATTGCTTTTGAATTATTGTCAAACAATTTTATTTCATCAGCCTCTTCTGGAGGAGTGATGGGTATTTTGTATCCACTAACTACTGAATCCCAGATGTCGTATCCCAAAGCACAGAGATATGTCTGCATCCTAATTTTCTAGAACGCGTAATTAGATCCATCAAACAATGGTGCTTTGTTTGATGAGAAGCCTTCACCACCTGCCATTGTGTTACTTCCAAGATCACCCTAGCCGGTTAAGCTTGTACAGGAACTTAGCTCTGATACCAATTGTTAGTCTTACAATGACACTGAGAGGGGGGTGAATCAGTGTAGCTCTTTAATCTTGAATTTATAACTCTTAAAATAGAAATAATTAAACCTTATAACAAGATACAACAAGTATAACAAAAGAGCATCACACAACACAAGATTTAACGAGGTTCACCAATGTGGCTACTCCTCAAAAATGACTGCTTGGACTACCATCCAAATCCAGCCTTTGCAAAGCACCAACTTTACAATCAATTTACCACCCGGAAGGAGCACCAACCCCATTTATCTACACCAATAGAAAGGAGCACCAACCCCTTATTTATCCACAAAAAAGAGCACCAACCCCCGATTTACCAACACCTACTGGAAGGAGCACCAACCCTTGATGCCAAGCTACAACCTGGACTTCAATTATGAATCTAGAAGATTAACAAAAAATACCTTCACTTTTACAAGACCCTGACTAATCTACTTCACCTTTGCGATCTCTGCACACTCTGCTCTCTCTGCAAAATCACTTCACACACTCTGCTTCATCACAATCGACCACTGATCATCTTCTCCCTTTTTGCACTCTGCTTCCTTTGCAAATTTTACACTTAGCACGATTCGACACGACTTGCTCTCTACGCACTACGACCGAACTTCACACATATCACACATTCGATGATATCTTCAACACACTTCAATTCTCCAAACAACCCTCCTTTTATAACAATATTTTCATGAAGAAAAAATCTAATCTTAGTCGTTGTAAACCCTAATCTTAGTCAGCTGTAAACCCTAATCTTAGTCAGCTACAAACCCTAATCTTCTCGGCTTACATCGGTCTTCATCGGCTTCAACTGCCCCTATAACTCTTCTATTGTTGTTGTCACAAAAACAACATGTCACGATATCGTGACACTTTCGCCTTCATATGCTTTCTCTTAGCTTTGGCCCATGAGAATACAACATGTAGCGATATCGTGACACTTTTTCCTCCGTACGCTTTCTCTTAGCTTTGGCCCATGAGAATACAACATGTAGCGATATCGCGACACTTTTTCCTCCATACGCTTTCTCTTAGCTTTGGCCCACGAAAATACAACATGTCGCGATATCGCGACACTTCTGCCTTCTTACTTTCTCTCTCCTCCTTTAGTCACGAAAATGCGACATGTCGCGATATCACGACACTTTTTCTCCTTACACTTTATCTTGCCTTCTAGTCGTGAAAAGCGACATGTCGCGATATCGTGACACTTTTTCTCCTTAGCGCTTTTTCTTGCCTTCGGGTCACGAAAACGCGACATGTCACGATATCGCGACACTTTTTCTCCTTAGCGCTTTTTCTTGCCTTCGGGTCACGAAAACGTGACATGTCGCGATATCGCGACACTTTTTCTCCTTAGCGCTTTTTCTTGCCTTCGGGTCGCGAAAACGCGACATGTCGCGATATCGTGACACTTTTTCTCCTTAGCGCTTTCTCTTGCCTTCGGTCACGAAAACGCGACATGTCACGATATCACGACACTTTTTCTCTTGGACTCTCTTTCTTGCAATATGTCACGAAATCGTGACACTTTTTCTACTTGCCTCTTTCTCTTCCAACATGTCACGAAATCGCGACACTTTTTCTACTTGCACTTTCTTTTCGAACATGTCACGAAATCGTGACAGTTTTTCTTTCTTCTCAACATGTCGCGATATCGTGACACTTTTTCCACTTGTTTTTTTCTTCCAACATGTCACGAAATCGTGACAGTTTTTCTTTCTTCTTCTCTCTCTTCCAACATGTCGTGAAATCGTGACAGTTTTTCTTTCTTCTTCTCTCTCTTCCAACATGTCATGAAATCATGATAGTTTTTCTTGCCTGCTAAATATGTCGCGATATCGTGACACTTTTCTTACTTGTCTTTTTCTTTGATCTTTTGCAAGTGGTCCACTTCGGTCTTCTTGGAAAATCACTGTACATACTCTGAGTAACCTTTGAACTCCTATCTTCTGCATCTGACTAGCTTTTGAACTTCCTGTCCACTGCATCAATAGATCTATCTGACTGTGTTGACAACAATGACAATACTATTGTTGTACCTTGCTCAACAATCTCCCCCTTTGGAATTGTTGGCAACACATGTGCAATTTCCTGTAACTCTTCTCCCCCTTTGACAATAATACCAAAGGGCTACTGCAGACTCCCCCGAGTCCATGCACAACATTCTCAGGCACAATTTATTACACTTAGCAAAAATCATGAACATGAGCAAAAAGATAATCAAATACTTAAATGCTCCCCTGAGAATGTGATCTCTGTAGCTAGTCAATTCTTGGGAAGTGTGACCACTCCCAATTTATTGTGAAGGTACTCAAAAACTTCCTTGGGCAATGGTTTTGTGAAGATATCTGCTACTTGCTCTGTGGTTGGAACAAAATCCAACTTAACCTCACCTTCCGCAACTTTGTCCTTCAAAAAATGATACCTGATAGCAATGTGTTTTGTGCGTGAATGCATCACCGGATTCTTGGAGATGTTAATGGCACTGGTGTTATCACACTTAACTGATATTGGCTCACTGAAGCTAATACCAAGATCTTTCAGGGTTTGTTTCATCCATAATACCTATGTACAACATGTTGTTGCTGCAATATATTCTGCCTCTGCTGTCGATAGAGAAACTGACTCTTGTTTCTTACTGTGCCATGCGACCAATCTGTCTCCAAGATAGAATGCACCTCCACTTGTACTCTTTCTGTCATCTACACATCCTGCCCAATCTGCATCTGAATACGAAATAAGGGTGAAGTCTTTACCTTTCGGATACCATAACCCATACTCCATAGTACCTTTGAGGTACCGAAGAATCCTCTTCATTGTTGTCACATGAGTCTCCTTGGGATTAGCCTGAAATCGTGCTACCATGCATACTGCCTACAAAATATCTGGTCTGGTGGTTGTCAGATACAGTAAGCTTCCAATCATAGATCTGTACATGGTTTGATCAACAGTTGGAGATTTGTCATCCTTGCTCAACTTGCAACCTGTTGTCATGGGAGTGCTAACTGGCTTACAATCCTCCATTGTGAACTTTTTTAACATCTCTTTCACATATTTAACTTGAGAAATAAATATGCCCTTCTTATTTTGATTAACTTGCAACCCGAGGAAATACGAAAGTTCACCAATCATTGACATTTCAAATTCTTTCTGCATCTTATTTGCCAAATCTTTACACGACTCATCTTTGTTGCTGCCAAATATGATATCATCTACGTATACAACAAGAACAATAAGATGCCCATTTTCTATTTTGACATACAAATTACTATCCACCATACCTTTCTTAAACCTTTGTTGAGTGAGATAGTTGTCTAGCCTTGCATACCATGCTCGGGGTGCCTATTTTAAACCATATAATGCTTTCTTCAATTTGCACACCAAGTTGGGATCATCACCAAGTTGGAAACCATCTGGTTGTTCAATATAAACCTCTTCTTCAAGTTTCCCATTCAAAAACGCTGATTTTACATCCATTTGATAAACCTTGAAATTCTTGTAGACTGCTAAAGCCAGAAACATTCTAATTGCCTCTAGTCTAGCTACTGGTGCAAACGTTTCCTCAAAGTCAATGCCTTCAACTTGAGCATAACCCTTGCATACCAATCTTGCTTTGTTTCTGACTACCTATCCATCTTCATTCAATTTGTTTCGAAAAATCCATTTAGTCCCGATTATATTTTTGTTTGCAGGTCTAGGTACTAACTCCCAAGTTTTGTTTTTCTCAATCTGATCTAATTCTTCATTTATTGCCTTCATCCAGCTCTCATCTTTGCTTGCATCAACAACATTTTTGGGCTCAATGTTGGATAGCAGAGAGTAGTTACTTACTACTCTTCTTCTTGTCTGAACACCAACTTTGGGGTCTCCAATTATTTGCTCTCTAGGATGATTTTTCTACGCATTGCTCTGTTTTGAATTTCTTATTTTCTTCCACTTCTGAATCATCATCTGAGTCAATTTTTTGTATCTTTTCCATTTCATTTTCCTCATCTCTTTCAATAACCTCTTCATAAATTGGGTAGTTCATTTCATAGCTAATTACTCGTTCTCTACCTTCATCAAATTTAACATCGGCACTATCCACAATTTTCTTTAGCTTCTTATTGTAGCATTTGTAAGCTTTGCTTTTTGATGAATAACCAACAAAAATACCTTCATCCGCTCTATCTTCAAACTTACCAAGATTATCTTCAGTTCTTTTGATGTAGCACTTGCTGCCAAACACTTTGAGGTATTTTGTTGTTGCCCTTTTTCTGAACCATAACTCATAAGGAGTTTTGCTTTCATGTGTTCTCAGCATGTACCTATTTTGGATATACACCGCAGTATGGACTGCTTCTTTCCAAAACCTATCTGCTAGACTGCTTTCAGCCAGCATAGTCTGTGCCATTTCCTGCATTGTCCTGTTCTTTCTTTCTACCACTCCATTCTGCTGAGGTGTCCTGGCTGCTGAAAACTGTCTCCTAATACCGTATTTTTCACAGTATTCTGTAAACTCCTCTGAAATGAATTCTCCTCCTCTATCTGATCTTAAACATTTGATCCTCTTACCTGTTTCATTCTCAACCTGGTTTTTGAAAATCTTGAACATATCAAAAGCTTCTGATTTATGCTTTAAGAAAAATATCCATGTCATTCTGGAATAGTCATCAATGCACAACATAAAATATTTGTCACCATTTATGCTTTGTGTTCTCATGGGTCCACATAAATCAGTGTGTATTAGTTCCAAAGGTTTGCTTGTGTAGTATTCTTTAGTTTTGAATGTGACTCTAGTTTGCTTCCCCTTTTGGCATGAAGCACAAATGTTGTTTGCAGGTTTGTTGATGGTGGGAATATCTCTTACAACCCTTTTTGAGGTGATTTTTACTAGATTATCAAAACTGATATGACCAAGTCTCTTGTGCCACAACCAATTTTCTTCTTCCTGTCCAATAAAACAAGCTCCTTTTGAAGTCTCTGAGAGCGTGTACAGGTTGCCAGATGTCCTTGATCCAGTTGCTATCAATTTTCCACTGTTTGTTTTTCTGACTTCACAACCCTGCTTCATAAAAACTACTTCATGACCTTTATCACAAATCTGACTTACGCTCAATAAGTTATGTTTCAACCCATCTACAAACAGGACTTCTTCTGACTTAATTTTTCCATCACTAATTTTGACAGAGCCTTTGCCAACTATCTTAGCTCCATCATTGTTTCCAAACTTTATTGAACCACCTTCATATTTTTGCAACTTCTCAAACTTTTGTTTGTCACCTGTCATATGACTGGAGCATCCACTATCAAGTATCCATGGTACATATTTATTCTGTGCTCTAAATGTTGTTTGTACTATTAAGGATTCCTTTTCTTCCTTAAGTCGCTCCTTTTCTTTCCACTCCATTTTGATAGTAGATTTGAGCTCTTGTTTAGCCTTTCCCTTATCAATAGCTTGTGCTTGTTTTTCGGGAAGTTTTCTATTTTGTCTCATCCTGTTTGGTTGAATTTTTCTTCCCTGAAATTGATTTGAAGCAAATGTACTTCTACAGTTTCTTGCAATGTGCCCAAAATTGTGACAGTTATAACATTCTACTGTATAATTCATCAAAGGAGAGAAAGCATTTCTACTGGTGAAATTCCTTGGTCTTACATTATATTTGCAGTCTGAGATTTTATGTCCATAGCCATTGCATTTAAAACAGAAACCAGAAAAGGGATAATTGAACCTGGGTGATGGTCTTTGCCATGTTGCCGTAGGAGCCCTAGGTCTTCTTCTTCTTTGATGAGTGACATTGGTGAATCCATCATTGTCAATTTTCCTTTCGTGCCTGGCATTATTGCTTTCTGTTGCATGAGATGTTTTTCCTTGATCAACCTGTTTCTTATCTTCATTCTTTATGGATTCTACATTTTTGGCCTTTGATCCATTAGATGATTCTCCTTCGATGAAACCCAGACCAAATTTGATGCCTGCAGGCCTTTGGTCATTTATGATCTTATCCAGCTTCATAGAACTTTCTTCACGTTTGTGATAGCAACTGATTTTCTTATTCATCTCTTCTAGCTGCATTCTTAACCCAACAATCTCTTCTTCTAGCTTGTTGCAATGATCTATTTTCATGGTTATTTGCACTTCCAGATCTTCAGAGATTTTCTTGGATTCTTCTATCTGTACTTTCAAACTGGATATGATTTCATTTGCATCCTCAAGCCTTTTTGAAAGTTTCTTATTCTTTTTCTTCTCTATTTTCCACTCTTCAAGTGCAGAGATCAACTCACCTTCTAGATCTACTTCAGCCTCAGGGTTTTCACCACATACTTCAGAGTTCACTCCTTCTTCCTTTTCTTCTTCAAATGCCATGAAAAGAGCTTCACCTGTTTCCTCTTCAGAATCCTCACCGAGCTATCTTCTGATGAACTGGCATTCCTGGAGATGAAACTTTTCTTCTTGAAGTTGCCTTTTCTGAAATTCATTTTCTTCTTCCAGTCACTTCTTTCTTGGTGCGATCCTTCATCATTTTTGTTCTTCTCATTAAGTGGACATTTAGTCGCAAAATGCCCAATGCCTCCATAGTTGAAACATTTAAGCGGTAGCTTTCCTCTGTATTTTCCTTTTCCCCTTTTTAGTTTTCTAACAAAGTTTGCTTCCATTTCATCTGATGTCTCTTCTTCCTCGGACTCTTGTTTCATGTTTTTATTTTTGAGGGCTTTAAAAGCCGCTTCTCTATCTGTGGGTTTAGATCTTCCTATCCTCATCTCATATGCAGTCAAGGAACCATACATCTCATCTATACTAAAATAATTTAGATTTTTAGCTTCTTCTATCGCTGAGACTTTAGAATCAAACCTTTGAGGAAGAGATCTTAATACCTTTTTCACGACGGTAGAGTCATCGATATCCTCGTCGAGTCCTCTGATCGCATTAATGATTCCATTAACTCTCAGCATATATGCCTCAATGTTTTCATCGTCATTCATTTTTAATGCTTCGAACTGAGCTCGATGTGTCTGTAACTTGGCCTCCTTGATCTTATCATTTCCTTCATGAAAACTCCTCAGTTTGTCCCATATCTCTTTTGCCATTTTACAGCTCATGATCTTTACTAGTTCACTATCTGCTACTCCGCTCATGAGAGCATTCATTGCTTTTGAATTATTGTCAAACAGTTTTATTTCGTCAGCCTCTTCTAGAGGAGTGATGGGTATTGTGTATCCACTAACTACTGAATCCCAGATGTCGTATCCCAAAGCACAGAGATATGTCTGCATCCTGATTCTCTAGAATGCGTAATTAGATCCATCAAACAATGGTGCTTTGTTTGATGAGAAGCCTTCACCACCTGCCATTGTGTTACTTCCAAGATCACCCTAGCCGGTTAAGCTTGTACAGGAACTTAGCTCTGATACCAATTGTTAGTCTTACAATGACACTGAGAGGGGGGTGAATCAGTGTAGCTCTTTAATCTTGAATTTACAGCTCTTAAAATAGAAATAATGAAACCTTATAAATAGATATAGCAAGTATAACAAAAGAGCATCACACAACACAAGATTTAACGAGGTTCACCAATGTGGCTACTCCTCAAAAATGACTGCTTGGACTACCATCCAAATCTAGCCTTTGCAAAGCAACAACTTTACAATCAATTTACCAGCACCCACTGGAAGGAGCACCAACCCCTTATTTATCTACACCAACAAAAAGGAGCACCAACCCCTGATTTACCAGCACCTACTGGAAGGAGCACCAACCCCTGATGCCAAGCTACAACCTGGACTTCAATTATGAATCTAGAAGATTAACAGAAAGATACCTTCACTTTTACAAGACCCCGACTAGTCTACTTCACCTTTGCAATCTCTGCACACTCTACTCTCTCTATGAAATCACTTCGCACAATCTACTGCATCACAGTCAAACGATCATCTTCTCCCTTTTACGCACTCTACTTCCTTTGCAAATTTCACACTTAGCATGATTCGACATGACTTGCACTCTACGCACTATGACCAAACTTCGCACATATCAACACATGCATTCAACTATATATTCAACACACTTCAATTCTCCAAACAACCCTCCTTTTATAACAATATTTTCATGAAGAAAAACCCTAATCTTAGTCGATTGTAAACCCTAATCTTAGTCGGCTACAAACCCTAATCTTCATCGGCTTACATCGGTCTTCGTCGGCTTCAACTGCCCCTATAACTCTTCTGTTTTTTCAAAACACACATGTCGCGATATCGCGACACTTTCACCTTCGTATGCTTTCTCTTAGCTTTGGCCCATGAGAATACAACATGTAGCGATATCGTGACACTTTTTCCTCCATACGCTTTCTCTTAGCTTTGGCCCACGAGAATACAACATGTAGCGATATCACGACACTTTTTCCTCCATACGCTTTCTCTTAGCTTTGGCCCATGAAAATACATGTCGCGATATCGCGACACTTCTTCCTTCTTACTTTCTCTCCTCCTTTAGTCGCGAAAATGCGACATGTCGCGATATCGTGACACTTTTTCTCCTTAGCACTTTATCTTGCCTTTGGGTCATGAAAACGTGACATGTCGTGATATCGTGACACTTTTTCTCCTTAGCACTTTTTCTTGCCTTCGGGTCGCAAAAACGTGACATGTCACGATATCGCGACACTTTTTCTCCTTAGCGCTTTCTCTTGCCTTCGGGTCGCGAAAACGTGACATGTCGCGATATCGCGACACTTTTTCTCCTTAGCGCTTTCTCTTGCCTTCGGTCACGAAAATGCGACATGTCGCGATATCACGACACTTTTTCTCTCGGACTCTCTTTCTTGCAATATGTCATGAAATCGTGACACTTTTTCTACTTGCCTCTTTCTCTTCCAACATGTCACGAAATCGCGACAGTTTTTCCTGCTTGCACTTTCTTTTCGAACATGTCACGAAATCGTGACAGTTTTTCTTTCTTCTCAACATGTCGCGATATCGTGACACTTTTTCCACTTGCCTTTTTTTCTTCCAACATGTCACAAAATCGTGACAGTTTTTCTTTCTTCTTCTCTCTCTTCCAACATGTCACGAAATCGCGACAGTTTTTCTTTCTTCTTCTCTCTCTTCCAACATGTCGCGAAATCGTGATAGTTTTTCTTGCCTGCTGAATATGTCGCGATATCGCGACACTTTTCTTACTTGTCTTTTTCTTTGATCTTTTGCAAGTGGTCCACTTCGGTCTTCTTGGAAAATCACTTTACATACTCTGAGTAACCTTTGAACTCCTGTCTTCTGCATCTGACTAGCTTTTGAACTTCCTGTCCACTGCATCAACAGATCTATCTGATCGTGTTGACAACAATGACAATACTGTTGTTGTACCTTGCTCAACAATTTGCAACAAATTTTGGGAGGTATATATTTTAACTATATACCTACTATAATGCTTAAAAGAAAATTTTTTGATTTTTGTTATTGATGAGCACCAGAAATGCTCATATTTTGTACATACTTCTTGGATCAATATGCGACTGTATAAGAATGCACCAACTAAATGGGAGCGCCTCCCTGTAGTCAAAATGCACCACTGATTCTTTGCTTGTTGACCAGACTCAAAGAACGTGAATGACGGTAGCTAGTGCAGTTCCAACTTTGCGTCATGCAGAGCTAAATTGGAGATATCACCAACGTATCAAAACATCTTACGGATGCCAAGCAAAGCACGAGTCGAAATGAACACGTCGCCATAAAAACAAAATGCCAAACGTCGATTGCATTCGCCAGACTATTCTAATTTAGTCTAGGAAGAATCGACTGTTGTAACCACTTCTGTAACAGAAGTTCTACAGGTGTGTTATATAAACACATGCCGATCATTCTGAAAATATATAGCGATATAGAAAATATAGAGCGATATATAGAAGGAATTAATAAAGATCCATTTTAGAGTTACATTGTAATGCGTTGATAAATATATTACGATTACTGGAAGTTCTAAAGCGCGTGTTCGATCGGGAAGAAGCTGCTGGAGCTTGGGCCCACTCCAAGCCAGTATTTTTTCCCCATTTCCTTTTTTGTTTAGTTATTTTAATTAGTTTATTGCTTTCATAGGAATGTTCATTAATTTACTAGTTCCAGTATTTATAGTAGGTTTATTTCCAAGAATGTGCATTTGATTTATTTCTGTAGATTTATTTTTGTTCTTCTTACGTAATTTATTGAGGAGTGCGGGAATGATTGACAACCATCTAAAAAACACCCCCCAATGTAGGATTAGCAGACCCACCTCTAGTGGTATTCTAGTAACCTAATTCTGACTCTTCGCAAGTTTACAAAGCTCCCTGGGTTGATAATTAAATGCACGGGCATGTGACAAAAGTAGGAAACCATTCACCTTGTTTGGCCCGTGACATTTTGGCACCATTGCTAGGGAAGCGTCTTAATTAGATTACTTGAAATACCCTAAAACCTTCTATCTGACGTTGTATGAGTTCTTCAAGAAGAAGAGGACCTGACGGTCGCTTTATAAGAACTAATCCATCAAGACCTGAGTCAGTCGAGCATTTTGGATTTGAGCTAGACCCGTTCGACCTACCAGCAGTCCATTGGAGTGAGGAACCACACTTTGTGAAAAGTTTCACCTCATCCTATCAACAAGGGGATGAACAAATTGTCACAAATCCCCTGTTTAATAGGACTCCTCTAGAGGAAGCCCTGTTGTTGAAGGCTGTGGAGGATCAGACGATCTCACCAGACAACCTTAGAGCATTGACTCAGAAAGTTCTAAACGATTGAAAGGCCATAAACGCTGCATTAGAAACCACATTTCCTAAAAAAATGGTAGATAACGATGAAGTCTCATCTATCTTTAGTTTCCCAATAGAGGAGGGAGTAGGAGATACCAAAATGAAAAACATATCCCCTGCTCACCTCCCGTCATTCAGAGGACACCCGACTGAGGACCCTGACCTATTTTTATTCAAATTTTATGTTTTTTGCAGGTTTGTGGATTACAAATCAAATGCGTAGAATTTGAAATTATTTCCTTCTACATTAGATGATGCAGCTCTGTGATGGTTCATTGGTCTGGGAGACAAACACATCACCACCTGGGACCAGATGAAGACGCTCTTTTTAGAGCAATATCAAGATTTTGAGAGAGCAAGAGACTCCAGGGAGGAGGTCCTGAGCATGACACAAAGAGAAGATGAGTCTTTCAAGGAGTATTGGGAGATATTCACCTTTAATATTCAACAGTACCCTCACTCGAAGCTATCCGATAAGTCCCTCAAAAGCATCTTCTTGAAGGTACTTACCAATGAGTCATTGGAGGCTCTCAACATGATCTTTGGAGGTGATGTCTATCAGCATGCTATGGACGACATCTAGCAATTATGTCAGAACTACTCGAGAATGCGAGGCAAAGTCACCCCCAGGACCATGAAGGCGATTGCTTCAGTCACCAAAATAGAGATAGGCAACATGTTGGAGGATTTGAAGAGTGAAATGCTTTCATCTCTAGCATTGCAGATGGATACGCTGCTGTTAGAAAATAAGAAACAAGAAAATGACGTAGCATTAGCCTATTTTTGCCCAAAATGCAGAGGAAGGCATGCAAAGAATGCATGCCCAGAAAACAAGGTCATAGTATGCGCAGTTTGTAGGGTAAATCATAAAATTTGATTGTGCCCACAACTGCCCAGTAACCAAGAAGCGACTGAGAGCACAGAGGCCTATTTCATAGGCAATAGGAAGAGTTGGCCATAGCCCCCCATGGATAATATACCAACTGGAATGCCAACATATGGGGGAGCGTCATACATGCACCAAGGACTCCCTCAACCACCTAATGTGGGGTGGTGGGGACCGTCACCCTGGATGAACGCACCCCCAATAGCATTCCCAAATCAGCAGCCATGGATGCCATATCCATATCCTGGGTAGCAATGGAGAGGCCACAATGCATGGAATCAAACTCCACAGAACGTAGCTCCTGCTCACATCCAATAGAACTTACCAGCATTTCCAACAGCGAGACCTACATAGCTACCAGCACAACCAACAACAAACTCGAACAACAGAGTAAATCAGCCAGCATACAACATAGAAGGTGAGATGTACCATATGTACAATATTCAGCTTAGATCAGGTAGACAGCTAGGAGTAGAGACTCTGCCTCTGGTAGAAGAGGAGGAAGAAACAGTAGAGATACCTCCACTAGTAGAAGAGGAGGCAAAAATATAGGAGACACCTCTGGTAGAATAAGGAAAAGCACTTGAGAGAGTGGAGGGTCCATTTCCTAGCCGGCTACAAGAACAAAGAAAAACAACACAGTCAAAATTTGACATCTTATCGAGCTTGAAGAATCTCACGATGACAATCCCATTATTTCAAGAAATTTGAGATGTCCCCATTTACACCAAGGCAATTAGAGAAATGTTTCTAAGGAGACCGAGATGAAAAGTTACCCAAACTATCAACGTCGTGGGTAAACTGGCAGATCTAATGATGGGTAGAACACATCATTCAAAGTATGCAGACCCAGGCAACCCAGTGCTGACCATAAAAATTGGAGGACATTCCCTGTCCAACACACTGGTTGACCTTGGGGCAGCCATCAACGTGATGCCTCAAGATACCATGCAGAGGCTATGGCTCACAAACCTAAAGCCAACCAAGACAGTGCTGTAGTTAGCCAATCGATCAATCGTGTCGTTGAAAGGAATGCTGGAAGATGTGATCGTAATAGTCAGCGCATGGGAATATCTAGCTGACTTTCTAGTTTTGCAAACCAAGACCAGGATGGGTGATTACCCACGCATTTTGGGGAGGCCATGGCTGGCAACAGCTGACGCCTACATCAACTGCCAGAATGAGCTAATGACCATCTCCAATGGGCAAAACATCAAAAGGCTGACCATTTCATCGCCAGCTCAGTCTATGGACTCGACAGAAGAACCCAGGATCACCGAGCATGAAACTACGGAGTTGTCCATAATCCAGTCGGTGATGACCTTGGAGGAGGTGGCAGAAGAGGATGAGGATGGTGCTATCATGGAGTTTCTCCATGGATAATCATCCACCCCCGCACTTGGATCTCCGTTGACTGGCACCCAAGATCAGCACATCCAAAAAATACATGTTGGGCCAGGGATAGCATTAAACATCAACAGTAGGTTGATGCCCACACAGCTAGAAAAATTGGAAGAGCTTCTGGTAAAACACCAGTAAGAATTTGGATGGGACTACATAGATATGCATGACATCAGCCTAAAAATATGTACCCATCGAATTTACTTAGATGACCAGGAAACTCCTAGTCGACAGCCACAAAGAAGGATGAACCCAGTAATGAAAGACATTGTCAGAGAAGAACTGCACAAGATTTTGGCTGCTGAATTCATATATCTAATTTTTGATAGTGAATGGGTATCACCATTAGTGGTGGTCCCCAAAAAGAATAGGAAATGGCAGATCTGTGTGGACTACCGGGCGTTGAACAAGGCGACTAAGAAAGACCACTTCCCGCACTCGTTCATCGATCAGGTCTTGGACACACTCTCAGGAATAAAATACTTCTCCTTTCTGGATGGTTTTAGTGGTTACAACCAGATCCAGATAGGGGAATAAGATCAAGATAAAACAACGTTCAGCTATCCATGGGGAACGTTTGCCTATAAGGTATTGCCTTTTGGACTGTGCAACGCACTAGCCACATTTCAAAGGGCGGTGCTTAGCATATTCTCTGATATGATAGGATATGGGGTGGAAGTATACATGGACGACTTCACTACCTATGGAGAAACCTTCGAGGAGGCAATGACAAATCTGGAAAGAGTGCTCAATAGGAGCAAGGAAAATCATTTGTCCCTAAGTAATGAAAAATGTTTTATGATGATGTAGGAAGGCAATGTGTTGGGACACCACCTCTCTGCAGAAGGGATAAAAGTAGACAAGAAGAAGATCGAGGTCATAAGAGACCTACCTATCCCAAGAACATAGGAGGTAAGAATTTTCCTTGGTTCAGCCGGGTACTACCAGTGATTTATCGCCAAATTTAGCAAGACTACCAAACCACTGCACACTTTACTTTCTAAGGATGTAGAGTTCAATTGGACGAGAGATTACAAAGAAGTGTTCCAATTGTTGAAAGAAAAATTGATATCTGCACTGATCTTGAGAGGACCGAATTGGGCCATACCGTTCCATATTTACTATGATGCATCTAACGGTGTGATCGGAGCAGTCCTTGGGTAGAAATATGGCAAAGAATTCTACACCATCTATTATGTTAGTAAAAACTTGGCGGGAGCGAAGCTCAACTATACAGTGATAGAAAAAGAATTCCTCGTAGTTGTCCATGCAATAAACAAATTTTGTCACTATATAACGGGATACAAGGTCTTCATCCATACGGACCACGTGGCTATCAAGTATCTGATGAGCAAGCCGGCCATTGGTGGTAGAATTATCAGATGGCTATTGCTATTACAAGAATTCAACATCACTATAGTCGATAAACCAGGCAAGTACAATGTCATGGTAGATTTTCTATCCAGATTGATACCAGTAGATCATCAAGCAGTGGAAGACCAATTTTTGGATGAACATATGTTCACTATCAGTGAACAAACCTTGTGGTATGCAGACATAGCCAATTACTTGGCCATCGGAAGGACCTCACCTGCTCTCTCCTATCGAGAAAAGCAAGCGGTCATAGAGAAGAGTGCATCATTCCTTTGGATGGATGGTCTCCTATTTAAAATAGGATGGGACCAAATTATAAGAAGATGCATAGTAGAATAGGAGTTTTCAGAAGTGCTTAAGGCATGTCACGATGAGCCATGCGAAGGACACTTTGCAGGGAAGCGAACTGCCTACAAAATCTTGCAAGCTAGGTATTTTTGGCCCACTCTGTTCAAGGACGTGGCAGCATATACCAACAAGTGTGACGAGTGCCAGAGGATGGGTAGACCAACCCACCAAGATGAAATGCCCCTGCAGCCCCAGGTACATCTGGAACCTTTTGATAAATGGGGCATGGATTTCATGGGACCATTTAATCCACCTTCGATGTGAAGGAGGTTTATTTTGGTCTACACGAATTATGTCACCAAATGGGTGGAAGTGCAGGCATTAAGGGACTCAAAGGAAATAACGGTCATCGACTTCTTATTTGCTCATAGTTTCACACGATTTGGGGTTCCTCGGGAGATAAAAATAGATCAAGGGCCCCAATTCACCTCCAAATTGATTGAGGAGCTGATGAAGCAGTATAGAGTTCAGCACAACAAAACCATGCCCTACCATATGTAGGTGAACAGGCAAGTAAAAGTAACAAACAGGGAGATAGAAAACATCTTGACCAAAACCATGCAGCAACACAAGAAATATTGGGCCACACGGTTGCTAGAGGTAGTTTGGGCATACAACACCACGTGGAAATCCACCACAAGATTCACACCTTTCCAACTGGTCTATGGAAAAAATACGATGATGCCCAGCAAGTTCAAAATCAAAACTTTGAGGATAGCTTTAGAATTAAATTTGAGCTTGGATGAAGCTCAAAAATAGAGGATTCGCCAGCTAGATCAGCTGGACAAAATTCGACTAGATGCTTTGCAGAGGACAGAGATTATATAGAAGTAGAGAAAGAAGTGGCATGATAACCACATCAAGCTGAAGAAGTTCCAGCTAGGGGAATGGGTACTATTGTATGATTCCCAGTTCTAGGAAAGGAAGGGAAAACTTATGCAGAGGTGGATGGGACCCTATGAAGTGGTAGAGCTCATTAGGAACAGGGTTGTGCGTGTTAAGACAATTGACGGCAGCAACACCATGTTCACAGTCAATGGCCACCGACTACGCCCCTATAATACGTTCAAAACATTTCAGGTGGAATCTAGAGTAGACATGGGGGAGACCCCATATTGCTATATCTGGACCGAACTCTCACAGGTGAAATGGTGGGCACAAAAGTGCTCACCCAATTTGTTTAGTTAGTTATAGTTTTTTTTAATGTGTGTTTTTTTTTAGGAATGACGCCCACATGCAAGCTACAGGCATCCTAATCCAGGGCCTAATAGGCATGGAACGCATCTCACTGCCTTTATTTTCATTTCTTTTTTGGTTGTTTTTTTATAGGTGGAGGACCTGACAGCATGAGGGATAGGTATCTGGGAAAACAGGCCTGATTCGGCTTAGCATTCCGACACCGACTCGTAGATAGAATCTGGGTAGCATGAAAAAAATCGAGAAGGTTTGATCACCCTTCTTCCAGTCAAATCGCCAAGTCCAGAAGCAAGCGCCTTACCACAATCAGAATGTTCCAAGGCAAGAGGAAGGTGCCTTACTACAGTCAAAAGGCACCCGTCTAGAAGAAGGTGCCTTACTGTAGTCAGAAGGCGCCCATCCAAAAGAAGGCACCTTACTACAGTCAAAAGGTGCCCATCCAAAATAAGGTGCCCTTACTGCATCCAGAAGAAGGTGCTAAGGCAAGAAGAAGGTGCCTTATCGTAGTCAAAAGGTGCCCATCCAGAAGAAGGCACCTTACCACAGTCAGAAGGTGCCCATCCAGAAGAGGCGCCTTACTGCAGTTAGAAGGCACCCATCCAAAAAAAAAAAATATATATATATATATATATATATATATATATATATATATATATATATATATATATAGGTGCCTTCCATGGCAGGAAGGCACCATAAAAAAAAAAACTAGTCGAATACGTGCCTTCCAACATCAGGAAGGCGCATTCATCCAGCCGAATACGCCTTCCAACATCAGGAAGGCGCATCCATCAAGACGAACGCCTTCCAACATCGGGAAGGCACAAACCAGAAGGAGGCACCCCCACATTGGGAAGATGCATGCAGTCGAAAAGCGCCTCCCACCAATCAGAAGGCATCAGAAGGCACCTTCGTTCGAAGATGAGCACTGACAACACCGAAAGGCACTACATGGACACCATCCACATGGGGAAGGTACCAAAGAACACCTACCACATGCAGCATTTACATCGACCGGATGCCTCAAGCGAAACAAAGCATCGCATGAATAAGCATCATCAAATACCCCTCCCTCGTGTCACAAGTCAGCAAATCAGCAGCTGCCATGACAACTGGAATGCCGAATCAGGTACATGCATATTAAATCAAATCTTTTATATAATTTTTTATAAATACACAATACTAAAAAAATACAGTTGGCATAAAGATCGTACCCCCCATAGTTAGAAATGTGTGCCAATGAGAGGGTGCCTTCCATAATTTCTAGGGTTAGGCATCTTTTCTATAAGAAGGCACCTTCCTACAGAAGGAAGGACAGAAAAATATATAGCACCAAAAGGTGCCATGGGAGGAAGGTCCAAGAACCACACGATCAAGAAGAATAAACCCAGTGATACTGATGGAATCAGAGGGGCAGTGAGGACCCAATTCGAAGTCGAGGGGTGGCTCGAATACTGCACCCTAGTCAGTCAGGGCCAGGATGTGGAGGCATCTAGAGAATTCACCACCTCTTTGAGGGGCGATGTGGCCCAAGTACAAGGAGTGGAAATTCCAGTCACCCCTGAGTTCATCTCATAGGCGATTGGATTGCCTCTCACGGGGGAATGTGCATACAAGGGCGGAGTGCTAAAGCTATATACCAAAATACTACTGCCATGAGGGAATGTGCAAATAGAAAGTGAGGGGTTACTCAAAAGCAGTCTCCCCATGGATATACGAAATATGTTTGAGCATATTGCTTGATTCTTCACATGCACAGGGAAGTATACACATCTGAACATTAATCATGTGCACTTCCTCAATCACCTAGTGCATGGGAGGAAAATAAATATACCTTTCTACCTGGTGACTACTTTGAAGGATGAAGCGGCTCGGTACCAGAAGGGGGCATCGTCCGCCTTAGCCCACCATGGGCTGATATTGGCATTGGTCCGCCATGCAGAAGCACAGAGATAGAATCGTGACGTAGGGGGAGAAGGTGACCAAATAGAGCAACACAATGCGGTTGCCAAACTAGGGCAAGGTGAAGCATCCCCCGTAGAGGAGATTACAAACATCAAGAAATTGGCACTGCCCTATTTTCTAGGAAGGGCAGAACAGTCATCCATTCCCGGAGACATAGAGGATAGAGGGCATTCCCCAGTGCCCGATTATGAGGAGGAAGGAGCGCCACTCGCTGGTGGTGAGTAAAAACTAGTTCCCAGAAGAAAATGTCTACAGTGATTCCTCTCGCTAGAGGAATAACAAAGTGACACAGAGATAAACGTCGTTATCCAAACCCTTCACAAATTAACGAACCAGAGCCCACAGAATGAGGAAACTTCTAGGAGCAACAACTAGATCAATGCAGCCTTGGAGGAGGTGCTCAACTAGAAAATTGATTGCTGGATGGCACAACATATTCTAGAGGATTGCCAGAACCAGCATCAAAAGGAATTGGAGGAAAAGGATAGAAGAATTGATCAGCTCGAGAAGCTGGTCCAACAGATGCAGGAGGAAAATCAAATACTTCAGGGCAAAAGAATAGCAATACAGGAGGCGTCCACACAGATGGATTGGGTAGAAGTAGTGCCGATGAACTCTCCCACATCCATCGAACGAGTATTCTCTTTTGGGGAGATTCGATCGGACGCCCGACATAGCAGCCTGGAGATAGTGGAGGATTCCTCTATTTTTAGGGGTGACAATGAAAGAAGTCCTATGATGCCCCCTGTCATTGTCCTGAGTGACACAGAGTAGGACGAAGGCCTCCAATAGCAGATATGACCAAAGGATACGGAGGACCTCCCCAGGCCTAAAGAGGTAAAAGAGCTTGAGGGGTCGACACCTGGAAGATAGGAGAATGAAGGATCACCCCCGGAGATAGTGGCACAGTATATTCTTTGGAGTGAAGAGCAGTCCCCAAAGGAGAAAGAAGAGACCCCTGTTCGAGCCGCCACATTTTTTCAGAGGCCAAGGCAAAGAGGCCCAGTATGGCTCGACAGAAGGTGAAGGTGACCTTCACCGAGTCAGAAGAGGACGAATGGGATATGCAGCCGTTTTTTGAAAGGCAAAAATATTTTGAGAAGCTGCGCAAAGATATGAAAGCAGCCAAGGCAGCCAAGAAGGCATCCTCGAGGATAAAAGGATATTTTGGCATCTATGTCAATCCGACAAAAGATAGCCAGTTTTGGGACATCTATGGTTCATCCCGAGGGTGGCCTTCCATGATGAGGAGGTACTTGGAATGGTGGGGAGTATATGGCCCACAATTGGAGGCTACTGCAATTGCAAAAGAAAATTTAGGGCTTACCCCTGAAGTGGCTGCATTATACAAGGCCCAAGTAATACCTTCTAGAGAGGATAACTCAGATATCCCTCTAGCAGAGGTCAAACCTCCAGACATTGTCTGAATGCAAGTGCCTCCCTGCAGTCGAAAGGTGCCAAACCAAAGATAGTGCCTCCCTGCAGTCAAAATATGCCAACTGAATATTAGTGCCTCCCTACAGTTAGAAGGCACCAACTGAATGGGAGCGCCTCCTTGCAATTGGAAGACACCACTAATTCTTTGCCCATTGACTAGACTCGAAGGACATGGATGACGGTAGCTGGTGCAGTTCCAGCTCTATGTCATGCAGAGCTAAATTAGAGATAGCACTAACGTATCAAAACGTCTTATGGATGCCAAGCAAAGCATGAGTCAAAACGAACATGCCGCCATCAAAATAGAATGCCAGACGTCGATTGCATTCACCAGACTATTCTAATTTAGTCTGGGAAGAATCGACTGTTGTAACCAATTCTGTAACATAATTTTTGCGGGTGTGTTATATAAACACGTAGATTGTTCTGAAAATATATAGCGATATAGAAAATATAGAGTGATATATAGAAGGAATTAATAAAGATCCATTTTAGAGTTACATTGTAATGCGTTGATAAATATATTACGATTCTAAGAAGTTCTAAAGCGCGTGTTCGATCGGGAAGAAGCTGCTGGAGCTCAGGCCCACTCCAAGCTAGTATTTCTTCCCCATTTCCTTTTCTGTTCATTTATTTTAATTAGTTTATTGCTTTCATAGGAATGTTAATTAATTTACTAGTTCCAGTATTTACAGTAGGTTTATTTCCAGGAATGTGCATTTGATTTATTTCTGTAGATTTATTTTTGTTCTTCTTACGTAATTTATTGAGGAGTGCGGGAATGATTGACAACCATCTCAAGAACACCCCCCAACATAGGATTAGCAGACCCACCTCCAGTGGTATTGTAGTAACCTAATTTTGACTCTTCGCAAGTTTACAAAGCTCCCTGGGTTGATAATTAAATGCACGGGCATGTGACAAAAGTAGGAAACCATTCACCTTGTTTGGCCCGCAACAGTTATGATTTTGTTTTGTTTTTATTTTATTTTATTTATTGATTTTTTTTTTGTTTTTTTATGCTTATAAAGACAACAAACATCACACTGAATGCAGGAAATAACAATAATAAAATAATAGCTTAGTTTTATATAAATAGTTTATAAATATCATTGATAGGATCAAGTTCATCGGGAGTCATGAAATGCTCCTCTTCAAATTGGAAATGGTTTTTTAGAAATTTGATAAAGTGTGCTATGGTGATATTATCTGTTTCATACCCTGACTGGTAGAAATAAAGTTCATGGCAATACTCTCGATATAACACAGCTCTAGGAACTCTATTCCATATTTTTCTATCCGTAAAAATAACCTCTTGATCCTCTATATGAGATAGAAATATATGTACTACAACTACATTCTCAAGATATTCCTCAAAGGTGTACAGCTCTGAAGACACATGGGCTCTTTTATATGCGAACCACCTATGGAAATCTCTCTAAAGTTCATGATATAAGGTCACTTGATCAGGATCCAAGATTCTATCTAGGACAAACCTCTTAATTTGCCTAAGTTCTATTGCCCTAGATCCAATGATACCCAATCTCCTATCAAGTTCATCCCACAAAGGTTGAACCCTATTTGTTTGAGGTACTCTAAGCATTGAAGTAATTTCTATAGTTGCTAATTGATTCTCAACATTAATTGTGACAGCTCATCTTTTATTATAATCTACCATCTAAATATGATATGCAATCTTTGATTCTAAATGCATTTATGTTTTGTTTTTTTTTTATTGTTTTCAAAAGGTTTTTAGTTTTCACGTAGGGTTCACCAAAATGTATCGCTCCAATTTTTTTGCATCCTTACCCTCAGGCTATAGGATCTACGCCCGAAAGGGGAATGCGAGAAGGATGGGACAATACCTCGGACTAAGAGGCCCTTTGAAGGTCCCACCTCTCGAGGGAGGGGTATAAAGGTGAATTTTCAACGGATGGTGGGTTCACCAGGAAACTTTTGAGTGGCAGTTTCCACACCTAGGTTGATAGTGAGTTTGATGTGTTCATTTTGTACTTTAATAATTCAACTCCTAGGTTTGGCCAAGATGAATCTAAACTATTCTATATGCTAATACAGATTTAGGTGAATACAAAAAATAGGAATGAATGCTAAACACAGAGAATATGCTAACTAGAACAGTACATACCTGATTTCGGATGTTTGATGAAGGTTCCAAGTTTTGTAGTAGTCCAAATTGTCTCAACCTGTATGTAATCATCTGATATTTCATAGCATCATCTCGAATCACAGTTGATCATCTGAGATCAGATGAAATCGTCTAAGATCTGACAAATTCGTCTAACGAATTTGTCAGAAACCTATAATCACAAAAACAGATACAAAATACCAAATATTCAACTACAAAAGCAAAGGAGAATGATAGCAATAACAGCAAACGTGCTTAAACAATGGATTCAAATAACAAACAAGAGAAATTGCAATAGATTTAATGATTGATTTTAACTTTATCATGCGGTTATGCTAAATGAGGTGAACTCCAAGATGCATAAACATAATAACTAAGATAATGTATAAAAAAAATGCAAAAAAGTGATAAAGAGATGCAAACTCTAGACTCTGATTGCCCCCAATCTGGACTACAGTTAGGATCATCTCCAATCATATGAGATTGTATGCGCTCCTTGACAAGATCGTCTGAAATCGTTCGAAATCGTTTGCAATGAAACGAGCTAGCTTCGACTGAAAAATAGTAAAGTACCTGCAAGAAAACATGAAATACAAAATGCAAACAAAAGTATGAAGGTGTTCTAAGGAATAAGGAACCAAATTTATATGGAAATCCATCAGCTAGGAGGTTCAGGGGGATAAACTGAGAAAATCCCAATTTATATAGGATTAGGGAGAGGTTAGGAGGTTGGAGATCATCCCAATATGGAAGATCTCCAATAGGGGAGACTCTAACTACGCAGACACACTTTCTGCCCAGGTTAGAGAGGTTGTTGGAATAGGAAGCTAATTATGAAAATTTGGTTTTGGGACGAAATCGTCTGGACGTTCTGTTCCAGACGAATTCATCAGATCTGGGATGATTTCGTCTAATCTGTGATGATATTGTCCAACGGTAAAAATAAATCCTAAAAATGGCATGGAAAATAAGGAAAGTGGGTAATGAGCGGTTAACGGGCGGTTTGAGGTTAAAATTTGAATTTTTATCTTTTTACTAAGGTTTAACTGTGCCAATTTTAGGGTGCTACAGATGACCATTAGATCTTTCGACTATGTGCAAGGTTTAACTAAAATAGAAGGGGAATATTATAATGCATTTAATTAATCATTCAATAAAAGAAACCTTTAGATTAACCCTCGATCATTTTTACCGATGCGCTTTCGTTGGATCGGGGTGGAGATGGGCACTATCGTCAAATATTCAAATTGTTTTATACCTTTGTTTTACTTGTGGTCATTCACCACTATCAAATATTCATGTTGTGGCATGTCCAAGCACTACCATTAGATCTCCTATGAGTTGCATACTTTATAACAAAAAGGGGCACGTCATCACATTTGATTAATCTCAATTTAAGCTGAAAGGGGGTAATTAGCAACATGTTATACCATTACTAATGCATAATTAATTTGTCTTACCTACATCTTTCCTGATATATAACCATTTACTCATTTGGATTTCGATTTAGCATGACCGTCAGATCTCGACTGATGTCGATGCGATCGTTGATTTTTTTAAACCTATGGGGTTAGTTACCAAGGGGTATATAATTTTAAACCTTGATAATCTATAAGGGGGAATGATTAGCAACGTGCTTAGATCCTTGTTAATCACATTTTAATGGATTTAATTATTCACATGGGGTTTTTACCTTTTTAATGCATCTTCTATGGGTGCACCACCGTTGGATTGGATCTAGATCGAGTGTTGTCGTCTGATATTTCCAATTAGATCGATGGTTAAAGGGGGTGTATACCCATAGCATTTTAATGTGTGGTCTAGTTAAAACAAGTGCAACCATTGATCTTTGGGTTTGTTTGAGCGCTATCGTCCAATCTGTCAAATGTGCTCGTTATTTAATTTGAATTTTTGACCCATGTTGACTCATTTAATGTTTTGACTCTTTGGAGAGCGCATAGTCATTAGATAAACTCAAGCACTTCCATCCAGATTAGTGGAATTGCATGGAATTTATTAAATTTAATCATTTTTGACATTAGGTTATAATCTTTTTAAACCTTTTAACTTTTGGGTTCTTCTTGAAAGCACGTCCATTGGATTGGGCCTTGATGATGTGCTATCATTAGATCAAATCTAAGTTGCTCAATTTTTAATTAATGCGGTACATACCCTTATGCTTTTCAAGTTTTAGACCAAGGTGTTTAATTAATTTTTCCCCTTTATTTTGAATACCTTAAGACTTATAGGTTTATCATTTGATTTAGGCCCAAGGGAAACTTTATTCTATGATGGTCAGATTTTGGCTTTAGTAATATGATTAATAAAATATTGCCATAACCCTTATTAAGATATTTGAGCATTAAAGGAGGCACACATGATTAACAACCAATGTTAGACTTCAGCAAACAAACCCATTAGAAATTAAATCCTCTTAATTAGATGCAGTAAGGACCAACCATGCTTGCTTACTTTGATGAAACAAAAAAATAAAATTTGGGGGTTTCAAAGTTTGAGTCAAATTTAGATCCAACACATCCCATCCACACATGCAGGCATAGAATAAAGACCTCAAAAAAATATCAATGCAACTTATGTTGATAGAGGAAAGAGCATAGTGGATCAATCCATTAGAAATCATACCACTAGAGCTCTATGCACAGAGCTAAGAAGACAAATAATCCTACACATTTTATCTTGTAGATAAAACACATAGGCTTTGTTCATACAAAAGGAAACAAATAATCCAATATCAATTGGAGGATTTGTGAGTGTAGCATGAGCTGCTTGAATAGCAGGACACATAATAACAAATTTTGCTTTAATAGCATATGTATGAGCACCGCTTAATGGAGCAATGCATGCTCGATCATAAGGATTAGGAAGAGAGAGGATAGGTTATCTCAAGCTAACCTACCTCCCACCAGTGAATACAAGGAGCAATGTAACACTATACATGTTATATCACACCCAGATCTATACCCTAAGCAAGTCGAGCACCACATTCATTGTACTTCCCAGTATGCTTCAATGCAACAACAATGTCAAACACTAAATCAGCCTGAGCAGAGTCACTACAAGGAATCAAAGAGGGATGGCCAGGATCAATAATATCCTAAATATTCTTATGTATATGTGGACAATGAGAATAATCATCCATCTTGATCTCAAAGAAATTTACTTTCGTTTGCACCCTAGAGGTCACTTAAAGAAGAAGAAATCATATCTTCTCAATCTTACAAAGTTCTTGTTAAAAAATAAATTCCTTTTGAGAAACAGGGTATGACTTACCAAAATCCTACTCTAAGTAAGATTCATAATCAGTCTTTGTGTCCCTTAGTCCCTAGTCTGGCATATCTCGATCATTTTGAGATGCCTAAGCTGGACAAATTCTGAGGTGATGACGACATGGAAGAACATGCGACTAGTTTTATGAATTGGTGCTTTCATATTCAGAATAGTGATGTCCTACTACTAAGGACTTTTTTTATCATCCTTTTATGCCCAACCCTAGAATGGTACAACTAGATACCAAGGCACAACATTACCAAATTTGAACAACTTGTGAATGTCTTTCTTGAATTCTTCTCATTTGGCATCAAGAAAAATACCAATCTGACTTATCTGGCTACTTTAGAGTAGTATGATGATGAGCCAGTCAATGGATATACTCACTTGGATATTCGACCTGCGTCTCCTATTAAACATACAGTGAATAAATCAAATTTAGTGCATGTCAATCCTTCTACGACGGCATCGCAACCAATCCCTAGTACAATGATTGCTTCTAAAAGACCTACAACATCAACAAAACTAAGGGATGATCATAAGCTAAAGGTAATTTTAGGTGAAAAGGAGCCTAGGGTGATCCCAAATGTAGCAATCATAGAAATTCTAAATCTTATGGTGGAGAAAATTTTGCATAAAGTAATCGAAGAGATACCTCAACCTGCCTCATATGTGTCATCAACTGTGTCATCTAAAATGTAGATGATGATTCATTTAGGTAACCCTGGGTTAGTTGAATATCTTATGCAAAATGTAACTTTCACACCTATAATAGAGTATTCGCAAGACATGGGGAGGCCTCAAGCCCCCTATTTTCCTATTGGAATGGTGGTACCACTAGGGGTGCCACCCAATCATACTAATTTCATCTATGGGGGCTTGGATCACGTCACATATCACTTGCCCATGGAGGATGATGATGATGAACCATTCGTTGCTAATATTCATTATCTATCCAACTCAAAGTTCACCCTTAGGTATTTTGAACGTCACAATTGGTATGGTTATGGGCTAGGTTTATTTGAAAAAGGACGTAGAACTCTCTATCAATCACAATACCAATTATTGACTGATAGTTTTGGCCTTGTATATCACATTTAAGGGCAAGATGAATTATTAGCAACATCCTTAGATCATCTAAATCTAGGCTTGGTGAAGGATGTTGATTGGAATCCTTACCATCCCAACCCTTCACACTCATGGAGGGGTAACTGGTCTGTGACCATGGTTACCATAGAACCACCCTTGGTCTATCATGAGAACATTTCTATTGAGGTCAACTTAGAAAGCATCCCAATGATTTACTAGGTTATTATAAATAATGAGTATGCTGATAATGTTGGCATTGAACCTCATAACCCTAGCATAAATGAAGAGTCCGATTTAGAATCCATTTCTAAAGAATATGATTTAGGGTATAATTATGAAGAAGATGATGGTGAATACTTCTCAGATGATGATGAATATGAAGATGAAATGGAGATAGCCTACCTAGGGCCTCAAAATCTATGCTATCTTAGGAAGCCTGTGGACATGGAGAAAATTTATCATGCAGTCTTCCCAAGTCCTCATATTCAGAGGAGATATGTCACATAGCTTTCCGTAGTCCTTTAAACTTAAGGAAATTGCTTCCTTCAAAATATCCAATTGTTTTGTCTATTCCTAGAGTATACCTAATTATTCCTATACTACTTAAGCCACATCTAGAGCATGGGGGACAACCCAAAAATAATGAATTTCATCCATGTGGTCCAAGATATTTTTTTCCATACATTAACATGATATCCATAAATTGGACCATTCCACTCCATAACACATTATACCCTTCAAAACCTTTGCACCTCTATCATGAGGCCATTGACTTTGATTGCATTAATTCACCCTCAGAGCCTGAAGATTTCTTCCCTAATGAATAAATGCTACAACCGTTCTATTTTGCACCAAGTTGTGTACATGATGTCTATCATGCTGATGTTGATACTGATTTGGTAGAACCTTTAAACCCAGTAGATAACATCCATTTGATCCCTAAACCTCACCATATTATGGAGGGATTGCATATTTCAATAGAGGAAACTTTCAAAGTGGATATCAATGAATATTCCACCCATTCAAATAAATTTAAATTTAGAGAAATCTTATCTCTATAGGAACAAGCCATAATCATTCCTCTATTAAAAGAGAGACATGATCCCTCTGCTTGGACTTATAAGAATGTGTCGGGTATGGATCTAAAATTGGTGATCCACAATCTTTCACTAGAATCCACCAAGAAACCAATCAAGCAAAAACTCAATAAAATGCATCCAACTATCACCTTGATAATTAAATATGAACTACAAAATCTATTGGATTTAGAGTTCATAATTCCCATCGACTATCCAAAATGGGTATCAAACATGGTACCCGTAGGAAAATCTGATGGAAGAATTCGTATATGCATGGATTTTAGGGACCTCAATAAGGCAACACCCAAGGATTCATTTTCATTACCTAATATCGATGCTCATGTAGACACAACTATAAGTCACAAAATGCTCTCACTCATGGATGGTTTTTTTTGTTACAACCAGATTCAGATTAAACCTGAATATCAGTACAATACCACTTTCACCACTCCATGGGGAACATTTTGCTATAAATATATTCCATTTGGCCTCAAAAATGCTAGTGCCACATATCAACGGTCTATGACATACATTTTTCATTACTATAAGCATAAAATCTTAGAGGATTATATTGATGACTTACTAGCCAAGTCATTACTACATGAAGAGCACACTGAGGTCCTTAGAAAAGTATTTGATCGCCTGATTGAGCACAATGTCAGATTGAATCCCAAGAAATATGTCTTTGGTGTAACTTCAGGAAAACTCTTGGGATTCCTTATTTCTAAACAAGGGATCAAAGTAGACCCAACGAAGTTCAAGGCTATATTAGAAATGTATCCCCCGATAAACATCAAATTATTAAAAATCTTGTAGGGCAAGGTAGCATCCATAAAGCACTTGATAATGCATTTATCATATAAGTATCAACCCATGAATCGACTGCTACACAAAGGGGTCCCATTTAACTAGGATGAAGACTACCAAAAATCCTTTGTTAAGATCAAATAGTACCTGGTATAACCACTAGTATTAGCTCCACCTAGACTAGATGTGCCATTTTTTCTATACATATCTAACATAGACTTTGCACTGGAAACCATCCTAGCCCTAAACAATGTGCAAGACAAAGAGCAGGTGATATGTTACATTAGTAGAACCCTGGTTAGTTACAAGCTATGATATGCATACGTAGAAAATATATGCTTAGCAGTGGTCTTTGCAACTAAGAAGTTGCACCAATATATACTAATTCATATGACATATATCATATCGAAACAAAATCCTTTACAGTATATGATGAGAAAGAAATATCATAACACATGTACTACAAATTGGATCATGCTATTGATAAAATTTGACCTAGAATTCATCAGTTAAAAATCAATCAAGGGATAAGTCATAGCTAATCAACTGGTAGAGGCACTTCTTCAGGATCATAAGCCTCTAGTCATAGAACTTCTCAATTATGTAGTCTTTGCATTGTTGGAGTCACCATAACCTAAGGAACTGGATAATAAAGCTAATATGTCTTTGTTCTTCAATGGGTTAAAGTATGAGCAAGGGGGTGGTATAGGGATTGTATTTTTTACACCACAAGGTGCTCCAATGCCCTTGTCATTTAAACTCAACTTTCCTTACACAATAACAACATTGAAATGAGGCCCTAATCTTGGGTCTCCAAACAATGCTCATCATGAATATCAGAAAGTTAAATATATTTGGTGATTCCCTTCTCATATCTAATCAAGCTGAGGGAATTTATCAGTGCAATTTTCCCATATTAAAAGCATACAAGGAAATTATGGACACTTACTTAGTCCAAATAGAGTGGTATGATATTGAGGCAATCCCTTGAATGTCCAAAATATTTGTAGACACTATGGCATCTTTGGGATGCTTAATCCCTCATAATCTATCTACTAACTTCACTACCATCCAGGTAAAAATACTATCATAATCCACAATATGACATGAGGCTCAAGAAAATCATGAATCAATACACATGATTCATATAGAAACAAATCATGATTGGTTCTATAGAGTGAGAGACTTTCTAAAAAATGTGCCCTAGGGGTCTTTAAACTCGCAGGTTTCTATAGAGAATGATGCCAGTATTCTCCATAAGGTTGTTTCCCAATCTGCATTTGTACAAGATGAATTACAGATGGAACACATCATCTATTTAGCCAAAGTTGTTGCTTATAAAGATTGGTTATCACAATTACATGATTTCCTTAATCTTAGAGTAATTCTACAAGGATTTTCACATGCTGCAAAAAGAGCATTCAAATAAAAATGACTACATATATCTTGTTAGGAGACATCCTATATCATCATAGCTACAATGGAATTCTCCTGGATTACCTTGAGCTCCAAGAATCATCTTGGGCGATTTCACAAACTCATGATGGTACGTATTGTGGTCATTTCAATGGCATGACCATCATCAAGTGCATCCTTCAAATGGGTTACTATTGGCCCACCATGGAGAATGATTGCATAGTGTATATCAAGAAATGTATTAAATGCCAGTATCATGCTAATCTTATACACCTACCATTGTAGGCCTTACGGCCCATTCAAGCACCTTGGCCATTTTCTTAGTAGGGTTTGGATCTAACTGGTAAGATCTCTTCCTCATATTCAGATTGATACATGTTTATCATAATGACCAATAAGTATTCACCAAGTGGGTGGAGGCAATCCCTTTAACTATAATAATAGGAGCACGTGTTGCAAATTTCATACTCCATAATATAATATGTCATTTTGGGATACCATCCAAATTAATTTTGGATAATGGAACTTCATTCAAAAATAAAATTGTTAGGGCTTTAACGTCCAAATATAATATTCAACACTATTTTTCAACTCCATATTATTTGTAGGCTAATGGACAAGTAGAGGCTTTGAATAAAATAGTGGTAGCTATTTTAAATAATATTGTTCAAGAAAATCATAAATATTAGCACATTCAACTGCATATTTTAGTATGGGCTTACAAGACTAGCATACGAACACCCTCTAGGACAACACCGTTCTCACTAGTATATGGTACTGAGGCCATCATGCCCTTGGAATTGGAAATTCCAACATTGCACATCGTATTGAAAGAGTTCATCGATGATGACACTGCATAGCAAGCTCACCTAGTTCAATTGACACTTCTTGATGAACTTCGAGTGAATGCTCTTGAGCATCTCCAAGTTTACCAAGAGTGACTAAAATGAGCTTACAATAATAAAGTCCACCTAAGAGACTTTAAATTTGGTGATCTTGTGATAAAAAAAAACCAACGAGATAAATTTACGGCCAACTGGTTAGGTCCATTCATTATTTTAAAAAATATTGGACCTGGTACCTATCACCTAACATCACCAGAAGGTTTTGAATAGCTTGAACCTCTCAACATCCTTCACCTAAAGGCATTTCATACATAAAATAAAAAAATAAAAAACATTTGCAAAGCACTCAAAATAAAATAAAAAAACAATTTAAAACATCAAAAATCCAAATAAATCAAAAGCATTGCAAAACATCAAAAATATAAAACATGTATATTTGCATTTACATTTTACACATACATTCATTTAATTGCATTACACTTGCATTAGGATAGGTCATGTTTACAATCTTACAAATGACACCATGTCTGTATGCTAATCATTCATTCTTACATCATCAACATCCACCATCCCTTGTGAGTAATTGTGTTTTTTAACACAAACCCTTCCTATTGCTATGAGAAATATAGAAAGCTATCTTCACTTTTGGAGATGAGATCTAGATTTTATATTACCTCGCATATATCAAAATTCTATCATAATTTAAACATTAATGATCCTAGTTGGAACAAGAAAAGATGAACACTACAAAGTGGTCCTATTACCTTAAGCAAAAGGTTTTCACTTTATCATATTATGATGTGCATGGTATAGGATGCTAATCATTGGCAAAAGTACAAGCTCCCCCCTACACAAGAAATCCCTTACTGTCACAAAATAAGCAAATTCCCAAATCAAAAGCAAATCCCTAAAAAAAAGAGAAAACAAAATACAAAATAAATAGTGATTTTCATCACTAAGCATGAGAAATTATCTCAATAAATCAAAATAAAATAATGGGGTGAAGATCTTGAATCCTTGGAGTGGTCATTATTCTAAGACATTGAGTGATCCCCATTATAGCAATGGGTTGAATGAATCTCGCTTTGTAATAGGGTAGTTCTAAGCAATTTATAAATGAGCTAGCTTTAGGTGGCCTGAATTACCTGGTAGTCTAGTCCAACTACATCCAAAATTAATATCAGGATGAGCATATGGTGATCCTCATTATAAAAATGGGCTGAATGAATCCCATTTGGCAATGAGGTAGTTTTATGTCTCATATAACATATTCATTTGCACACACATGGATAATATCTTGGTCTTCATAACAAAAAATTTTATCTTTCAAGAGTCTTCTGTAGTCATTATACAACTTTTGATTAGATCAACTAGGGTGTTTGAATCTCATGAAAAACCTCAAAAATCCCCTATAGCAACAAATCATCTCATCAATCATACACAATTTTCCTTATGAAATTTTGTTTATTAAGGGGTATTCATGAAATAGGATAGATACCGGATGGATATCAACAATGATATTTAGACAACCACAGACTATTTTGTGCATATCTTTTAATTTACAGAAACCTATAAGGAAAAACCATACATATCACATCATCTCATATCACATATGGATGCTAAAATGATTAATTATTATGATAAGAGTTACTATTTTTATTTATGATTTTATACATTCAGTGGTTTCGTCCATTAGTTTGTAATACATATTAGATGCATTCCTTATGTTTTAAGTGATTAAAGCATACAAGTTTATCTGCATTAGATCATTTGCATGTAATTAATGCATTACATCACATATCATTTATCATATCATATCACATAGACTAAATGCATAAACAATTGAAACAAATTAAACATACATTTAACATTCATCATTGTATCCATATATGCATACATGGTAGCGCATCTACACATATAGATCATAGCATCTAATCATACATATATCATCTAGCTAGTGCATTTTGTTAGTACATAGCATACATGCAGCATAATCAAATCAAAGAATCATATAATTATTGCATTCATAACTGCACCACCCAAACATAGAGCAACAACAAAAAACACATAATGAGAAATAAGATAATATCATATATATATATATGTGTGTGTGTGTGTGTGTGTGTGTGTGTGTGTGTGTGTGTGTCATAAGTACATGGAGGTACAAAATATCCGTAGGCTGCAATAGTATATATCCTCAGACCTTACACTAAAAAAAAAGGTACATGCCAAATTATAGCATATCAAATAGGGTCTGCACCCTCGGAGTTACCTCCATATTTAACTCCTTATATGCGAGGATATCTAGAATTGGTACCCACTAATCTCTTAGATTGGGCACCTATATTATGGCTAGGGTGCATTGAGGACTATCCAAACTCACTCCATCGACTTCTGTGTGATCCTGATATAGTAGACCACGTAGGCAGAGTACCACCTAGCATGGCCACCTATCCCTCTAGCTACCTAATATATGCACCATCAGATTTGTGCCCAACATCATACTAGCTGATCAAACCCTACAATCTAGCCACCTACACTTACAATGCTACTAAATCTTCTACAACAAGAATATCTATTGTAGCCTATCCTACTACAACCTAGCTTAAAGCAATAGGATAAGCCCCTAGCTGTGTCCAGATAGCATCCCTCTTTGTAGTCCTAGCATCCAATTGATCCTGTAGAATATCCCTCTATGTAATGATATTCTCTAGAGTGGTAGTAGTTGAATACACCTACACCTATAGAGTAGTCCTATCCTATTTGTATCCCCACCATTGTCTTTACCTTTCCTACAATTGACTCTACACTATAGCAAGAGAAGTATCCCACTCTACGATCTGCATTTGTGTTATATGTAGTTGTGCTTGTAGATTGTGTACCTAAGCTCACAGTTGAGATACCTCATCATCTAGGTCATCCTCATCCTCCTCATCATCATGTAGCTCCTCCACCTACTGTGCAGCCTATCCCCATGCCTCATCTACCCTACGATGCACTCATCATCCATCATCTCTACCTGTTCGTGATATGGCCTCAACACCATATCTAGCCTTGCCTAGGCTACCACCACCCTACCATAGTTGAGTCATCCACCAGGTGTCGTACTCACCCATTTTCCCTATATTTTCTACCCACCTAACCTTGTGCCCAATAACCCGTATATCATGCCTTGTTTGGGCCAAGTACCTATCTGCCTCCTCCCAATCTAGGTAATACAAGTATATCCTCCACATAATCTAGCTAGCTTGTAGCCCTATCAGTGATCTCATATAATGATCAAGATCCCCAGCATGAGATCTGCTTTGGCGTATCTCTGAATCCCATGGCCATTATGCACCATAGCACTATGCCACTACAGCTACTAAAATAATCTCAATAGGCGATCCACTAGGCCTATCTATTTGTATGTACTCCCATCCCCAAACCTATAGAAATAGGCTACACCCAACTCCAACTCACTCCCACCTAATAATCTGGTATAACTAATTATAGATTTGGGCCAGTAGCGCACTCTCCCATGCCATAATTAGTGGTGTAGTGTATCTAGAAAGTCATGTACCATCACCAAGAGGTTCCAAGGGAACCTCACACTTGAAGTGTCTAGTAAGAACACATTATAGATAATGTGCATAAGAACAACCTGGTATTATGAGAAGACATTCTCCCTAAACCAATAGATAACTAGAACCCCACCATGCTCAATATCACCTAGTGCCTCAATGTGTCTATCTCCAAAAACCCTTTGAAGGACTACCGCTCTATCTGTAGTCATCGAAGAGGTGATAGCCTGATCATTGATCGAGATCCTAAAATTATGGTGATGTCCTCTAGTATCACCATCATCTCATTTGCCAAGAGATGGAAATTGTTAGTTCTCGAATCTCATTGATGGACTAGAGCTATCAGGAAGGCCTAATCCAACATAATCATCAACAATTGGATGACATAACTAAGGCCAATCACCCCAAACCAATCCTAGTCTACCCAATCCATCTGGGATAGGAGATCAAGCAAAAAATTATGCTCTCGCACTTGTTTTATCAAGGTCTAAATGTGTAATTCAAACAAAGAATAAGTAAATCCTTTGCTAAATAAAAAATAAAAAAATTTACAAATTTTACTAAGGTTTCTTAGTCGCTCATGTTGACAATAGTTGCCATAGCCGCTACTGACATCGATAGTGGCTAGAACCAACGGTCAATTTTATTACCATTGGGGTTTGAACCTAGCCACCCACAGTGAAAGCAACCCCTATTTGGTAGATTGGGAGCCACCATCATTGACATTGACTATGGGAAATACCCCACATGAGTTCATTTACCACCCCATAAATACCCCAAAATTAAAACCCACCCTTCTAAGCTATTCTAAATGCTAAATCTAGCTAAGGTGAGGTTCATTACCCATATTTTAGTGAAGTTTATTTGCACTCATTACTTAGTGAGGCTCATTTTATTAATGCATAAATTCACTAAAGAGTTCTGGAGATTCTACCTTAGGAGCTTTGTCTCTGCCACTAGTAGAGGCCTCAAGCTGATCTTCCATAGTGGTAAAGGGTAAGTTTGGCAAGCGTTTTGTATTCGGTTTTTCTTTCTCTCCTTTAGAGCTCATTGTTCACTAAAGCCAGCTGGAAATAATGAAGAATAAAAACTCTAGTTTTACTTTTATATTTTCCATGTTCCCCTGGACATTGACGTTTACTATGGGTGCATATTAGGACAATCTTAGCTATTGACATCGACAACAATTAACGAAATTGCAAAAACCAACCTTGACTTTTGATAGTAGCTATGAAGCTGTAATAAATGCTCCCAATTTCTCACCATGAGGAGCCTCAAAATGGACATTAATGCATATCTACTAGTCCAACATCTTCAAAAACCATCAAAATTACAAAAAAATCAAATTTTAAGTGTGCCTCATATCCAGTTGTTTACATTATACACTTGGCGGTTGCAATGACTTACACTCCATGCAATCCATCAAGATGAGTAAATTACCATAAGGCTATTTGAAACAAATTATTCATGGACAAATTGAAATGTTTGCACTTCAATCTCAAAGAAGGCCTTGGCGGTTGGACTGCCCCATGGGAACGAGGTGTTCATTTTATTTCTTCTATTAAATTTTATTAGATCATCGAACATAGTGATTTAGCACTAGCTTAAATGGAATTGCTATCATCTTGATTTCCTAAGAAGGCCATTATGGCTAGACTGCTTTGTAGGATAGAGATGTACAATTACTATTAATGGTTGAAATCATAGTTGTAATAGGACCTACCCACACAACAAATGCAATCATCTTGAATTGTCCAAATCAATCATATTGGTCAAGCGCCTCATCACTTTCATCAGTTGTCCTTTTCTCATTGACTCATTGCTTTAGGGGTTAGTCATAATAACAACATTCATAATAAAAATCAATAATTGAACACTTGATCATGTAAATTGTGTTCGTCTTACAAATCATTGCTAACAATTATCATAAGTTACCCTTCTATTTGGAAAAAAACATACATAATGAACTAAATCTTTGGCAATCTATTTTTGATCATTTTTTCTCGAATAATCCATACCAATTTCATGTATATAATGTCCAAATATTTACTCAAAGCTAAGCCTTTCATCCCATTGGAAGAAATGATTCTAAGATGTGTGCCCTTTCTATGATTAAGGCATCTAATGTTGACCAAATCAATGAACACCAATTAACCTATATTATGAATTTAGGTGATCCATTTTTGCTCAGTGTCATGTTTTTCCACATAATGCATACCAAAATGGGCATTTTTTGACACCTAAAATATGTCATGTTTAGTAAACTACTCATATGGGCACCTTTGCAAACCATATGAATGAGCATGGACCTTTCCAAGACCCAACAGTGATTCTAATCAATAATTTAGGGTATTCTATTCTAATCACTCATTTAGGATATTCTAGGCCTATGCAACCTTAGTTTTTGATGCCAACAATAGCTAAATCCTAGCCACTGATTATCAAAGTGGCTAAGCACTAGTTGTGGCTATCGATAGCGGTTAAGGGTAGCCATGCCCCTAGCTACACTGAGTGAGAGCGGCTAGCCCTGTAACTAACTCAAGCTCCATGAGCTGAGAAAAATCAACTGTAACTAACCAATTTGCAATGGTTCTTGAGTGGTTTGAGTTGCAAAGCTTTTGGAAGATTCTTACTAACTGATCAGGCCAATCGATTCTTGATCTTGGCTTCCTTGAGAAGCCAAGGATAATATTTGGGAAGTCTATAATATGCCTCCCAAAATTGAAGAGAACATATTATTGAATCTCAAATTGACTACCGTAAAGCCCTATCATATTGGAGAGCCATTTTGCAACCCTTGAGGAGTAGTGAAATGTTATCCAATTGGAGAATGACCACTGTGCATACTTTCATGGAGCTTCCATAGTATTTAAGAATATATCTGCTTTCTTCCATAAATTCATTGCAAATTCACAACAATCCACAACCAAATATGTGTTTGATACATAGGCAACCCTTGACCATCAATTTATCAAGGAAATTGAGCATAATCGAGCCATATTCAAGATGTGGAACATATTTCTTGCGATCATTGTTTCAACAATAGCCCACAGGTTTAACTGTCGATGTCAACATCAGCTAGTAGAGCCAGCTGCTATGAGCAATAGCGACCAAGGTTTGACATGTTGTTTTCCTTAATTTAGACATATATTTCCTATTTTTATCATGTATTTAGATTTATCTAGCATGTATTAGTCATCTTTACTATATTTCCATGGTTCATTATCAATTTCATAGCCATCTTTGCTTTCCTTCACATGCTTTTATACATTAGGTTCTTTATGCTTCATTTGCAAGTTTACATGTATCTTTAGTCTCCTTTTATATTTCAAGCATTATTTCATGCTTTATTATCAATATTTTAGGCATATTTAAACACATTTATGCTTGGATTTACAATTTGCATTAAAAAATACACAAGCCTCATTTCGAGAGGCCTCATATGTTGCTAGTCTTTCTTGAAATTCTTTGTGTAGATCTCAGGGCATCATAGAGCAAAGGATCATCAAGATCTAGTTTCTAAATATAAAGATATGGAGGTGGCTAATTAATCCCTCATGTAAACAAAGTGGTGGAGACATGAAGACCTTGTGAAGCGCATATTCCTCTATTTTGGGATCATTTACGTTTTTAACATTGTATCAAGGTTTGGTATCCCTAAGAAGGACAAATTGTAATTGAATATTCATTTTATTAATAAATGAGAGCATTCCTTCTTGTTATTTCCTTTTGTAAAATGATTACATAGATTATATGCTTTCAATTATTTTTCATGTTGCAATAGCTTTATATGTGTGGTTTTTAGAGCTTTACAGGATTAGATAAAAAAATTAAGGAATGGTAGAACTGTGAAGTTGTTGGAACATGTATGTTCAAAATGGTAAAAATGGGAAATATTTAAAATAATATTAAAAAAACAATAATGTTTTTTTTAATATTTTACATAAAAAGGACTCTTTATAGGTTATTGAAGAGAAAATTCAATCTCAAGAAATGTTAGAAGATATAGTCAAACAAGAAAAATCTTTACTAAGTGAATTTCAATCAATTTTGGCTAAGGAGGAAACCTTTTGGAGGTAAAAATTGAGAGCCTTGTGGTTGAAAGGTGGTGATAGAAAATTTAAGTTTTTTATTTATCTATCTTAAGATATAGAAGCACTGATAGAATTAGAGATATTATTAAAAATGATGGAAGTGGTATAATAAATGAAGAAAAAAATAGAGGTGAAATAATGAGTTTCTTTACATAATTATTTTCAAATAAGAATGATAAAGAAGAAGAGGTTGTAAGTTACATATTAAGTAATATCCCAATCTTGGTATAATATGAGATGAATGAAGCTCTAGAGAAACCCTTCTTAGAGGATGAAGTTAAAGAGGTTTTTTTCAATATGCAAAAAGATAAGTCCCTGAGTCTATGATTTTCCAAATAGTTTCTTCTAGTCTTTTTTGCACATAGTTCATGGTGACATTGTGGAAGTAGTTAGAGAATTTAAATTTTATTTAGCATTTTAAGAGAATGGAACTCCACATTTTTGGTTGTCATTCCAAAAATTTAAGGTACAAAGGATTTTAAATACTTTTAGCCAATTAGTCTATGCAATACTATTTATAAAATTTTAACAAAACTTTTGGCTTATAGACTACAAAGAATTCTTCCAAGAATTATTTCTAATTAGCAAGGGGGATATGTGTAGGGTAGACAAATTCTAGATGGCATTATCTCAATCCATGAATCTATCCACTCAATTGAAAAAAGAGGTTTCATAGGGATGATTTTCAAACTAGATATGAATAAGTTCTATTACCAAAGTTTCGTGGTCTTTTCTAGATAAAGTTTTAGAAAAGTTTGGTTTCCACATTTAATGGAGATCTTGAATCCAATTATGCATTTCTTCTACTATGTTTTTCGTTATTATTAATGGCTTACCTATAGTTGTTTTCCAATTGAAAGAAGGATAATACAATGGGATCCCCTATCCCCTTATCTATTTATTCTTATGGTATAAGCACTAGGAAGAGCTTTAAATGCAACAAAAAATACTACAATCATCAAAATTGTTAAGCTGGCCTCAACTGTAGATGTTGTTACTCATTAATAGTTTATTTATGACACTATCATAGTGGGTCAAGCTTTTGTTAAGAAAATCAAAAGAGATTAATAAGATCTTGGAATCTTATGAGAAGGATTATGTGAATGCAAAATCGAACAACACCAAACAATGGAATATAAAATTAAATAAACAATGCAACACGCAACATTACACAATGAAATAGACTTTTATTATAATGCTAGTGGATCTTCAATATTATGATAAAATGTGCTCAAAATATGGGTTTACAAAGCTTTGTATGCTTGATACAATGATTACAAGACACTAGGGTTCTACAAAAACCTAGTAAACAAATATTGGTGGTGTCTTCACATTCAATATGATCCCAAAAATGTGGTGAGTGGTATTTAGTATCCTATACAGGACCACTTGATCTTTAGCGGTTGCCAATGAGTTTGATTTCTAAACCTGCAAACAACAAACAACAACAAGTCAAATATATCTGCAAGGGATCCACTATGTGAGGCCCTAAATAAGAAAGTTACTAATTCTAGTTGTAGAAATGAAGCTATAAATAAATCTAAGAATACAAATACTTGTAATAAATAAATTACATTGTCACACTAATTCACTATTCTCTGTTCTTCATGGTTGTTGCAATATTTGGTACGTAGATGCCCTAGCGACACCCGAGGGATCGTTGGACTGCATAATTAGGGCTATGAACACCCGTGAGCACTTGGTTATAGGATGAGGTACCTAGAGGTTCTTGGTGATAGTATGAGGTGCCTAGAGGTGCTCAAGGATTAACAAGAAATTCATAGAGGCACTCCGAATATTGGAGCAGAATCTACAGAAGTAGATCTGGTTCATGCAAGGTGGGATATGGTGGATGCAGAGGCGTGATGAGTGATGGAAGATGGAAAAGGTAAAGAAATTTATGATTTCTTAAGGATTCCAAAAGCTCTAGGGATTCAATATTTAGGCCCACTTCAGGTTGAGTCATCGAAATGACTCCTCTTTACGATCTCTCCTAGGGCATGTTAGGGTTTCAACGATACAATTTGTGTGGTCAAGATTAAAACATGATGGAGGGTGGAGATTAAATTTGGGTATGTGGCATGGATTAAGGTAGATGAATGGCTAGGATTAAATCATGATGGATGGTTGGGATTAATTCATATATATATATATATATATATTTATTTATTTATTTATTTATAAATAAAATATATATAAATAAAATATTATTATTTGAATATATATTAAATATATATATATAAATAATGGATAAATGTGGTGGGAAGGTATGGATGAATGAAAAGTGGCTAGATTTTTGTGTCTATAGATACCTCTTTTTGTACCATGTTGTGTGAAACATAATGTGGTGCAAAAATACAAGACACCTAGTTTTGGCCTGATGTAGAAGTAACTTTTTCTTGTTGGAATGCAAAGATGAACTTGAAGACAAAAGAATTTTTATTGTGTAGCTTACCCCCTCAATTGGTGAATGAGTGATAGATGCATCTCACGAGCCAATTGATATATTTGTGCAAATTATTGTGTGAATTGTGGATGATATAAATGATGTAAATGTGATACCATTTTTACCCCAATGGTGGAAGGGGGTTGTTGAAAAATGTAAGTGATTGATTCTATTTTTGCCCTAATAGAGAAAGGGGTTTTTTCCAAGTGTAGATGCCATGATCATGTAAGATGTATTCCATTTTGGGAAAATTAAAGTCAAATGTGGTTACCCCAATTTTGGGGTGATTCTTTGCTATTGAAGAATTTATCGTATGACATCATTGAAATTCAAAGTGATGAAGATGCAATAAGAAAAGGAGTCAACTTCGGAGGGCCGACTAGTGACTGTCAATAAATTCCTACAATTGGAACCAATCACCCTAGCTAGGGCCAGTTGCCATGATGATTGTCAATGTAAAAAGAAATTATGATATATGATGTTTTCCGTGTTTTAGGCCCCACGAACAAGGCCATCAATGATAGTTGTAGAGCAAATTGGTCTTGGCATAGTTTCACTCAAAAGGTGAAGTACCAAAATTGATTTTATTTTTTGATCAATGAGATATTGGATGATGAATATGTCCAAGTTTCCCTATGGTTATGTATTCATCTTACCAAAAATTATGGATGCAAATCACTGCAATCACCAAGGAGATAGAATAGACCACTAGATACGAGGTTCACTTGAAATTTGTGAACTTGGAAAAATGTGCAAATGTAATTATTAATGAATGGAAATGGTGTGAAAATGAATAATTGATGATGAGAATGATGATTATGGTCGTTTTGTGAAAATTTGGACCATTTTGAAGCATTTTGGAGATTGATAAGCAATTTTGTGCCTTTTGGGTGTAAATGAAAATAATGCATCCAAATTAGTTGGAACCTTCACAAAACATGTTATTATGATGAAATTGATGCATGGATACAATTTGAAATGATTTTGTGGAGGTAAGCTATCCTTTTGGATCGATTTTTGTCCTTTTTCAATTCTAACACCAAACATCGATGGGCGCTTATTGCTTGCACAAACTTCGGTGGGCGCTTATTGCTTGCTCAAACACCCACTAGAGTTTGGCATATTCTAGATACAGTGAGGCACTTCAATGCACCAAGAAGTGCCCATGGGCATTTTAGTGCACCTAAAATAGCTAAACAAGGCGTGTAGAGAGGAAATCAAGCTCGTTTGTATATTCGTAAATTTTAGAAGCTACATCTAAGGGAGTGGAGTTAAGTGAGTGGTTGGTGAGATATAGAAGTGATGGTGGTAGAGGGAGTAGATGTAGGAGCAGGTGTGCACTTTTCCAAGGTAAGTGCTTTTGATACTCTCTTTTTTTTAAATAATGCAATGTATTTGACATTAATGCTTTGTGTTGTGTTACAACTAAAGATTTTGGAGGCTCGACATTGGTTCTCACCTCTCATCCTTAGGGTGATAAAGGCACTACAAGAGGATGAGTGGGATTTTTTGGAGCCTTTTGGGCTGGTTGGGGTAGCCAAGATAGATGTGGTGAGGGCAGATGAGAGGTATCTCTCTACCTTAGTAGAGATATGGGATCTAGATAGGGGAACAGTTTAGATCTGTACTAGAGAGGTGACTATGATACTTGAGGATGTATATCACATCCTCAAGTTGCCATTGGAGGGCTTGCATGTCAAGGTTAGATACAACAAGAAACATGAGTTGATATGCATGGTCAGAGATAGGTGGGAGGATGTGGAGGTGATGGGTGGAGGGATTACATACTTTTCTATGTATGTGGATAAGAATTTGGATGCCCTACCCACATTGGTGATGTTTATGTTGGCCAACATAGTGGCCTCAAATAGTACTAGCTATCGGTTCCCATGGAACCTTATCAGGTTGGTGTACAACATGCTAGCTACACCATAGGTGCATGCATGGGATCCTACTTTATTGGTGCAGTTGTATTGGGAACTATATGAGTTGAGGAGGTAGAATCACCAGGGACTAGGTTGTAGTTTACTACTATAATTTTGGGGTTGGTAACACTTTAGTGTGGCTCAACCTATGGGTTTATTGGCTAGGGGATGGGATAGGGAGTAGCCCTATGCAATGAGGTGGCTAATGGTAGAGGAGGTGCAACCGAGTCATCATGTTTATATGAGTGAGTGGTACAGGAATTTATGGGTTAGATTGATAGTGGCTTAGGTGGTATGGAGGCCATAGCAAGGTACCATATGGATATGTTATGGGGATCATATGCGATAGGTGTGACAGGCTAGATGGATGGTTGGGAGGCATGTAAAGGAGGCAGATATGATCCAGTTCTCATGACTTCTACGGTAGTTTAGACTGAGGCAAGGATTTTTGAGGTGCTAGCACTCTATAGGGATCATCAAGATGAGATAGTCTACCATGTACTGAGACATGGAGGACCACACTTGAGGATGATGAGGATATGGATCTCCTTGATTTTGATGATGTAGGGACTACAAATGAGTATGATGCATGGTTCGTGACTCAGCTACCATGGGTATCGAGTCTGGTAGTGGATGGGAGGAATGAGGCTAAGGAATCATATGAGGCTTCTAAGCATCAAAGGCATCTTTGAGCTAGTAGCCGAAGGAGGTAGACTAGGAGGATAGCAGATAAGGCTCTAAATATTATAGGAGATGGAGGATAGGGAGGAGGTCCTGGATGAACCTCTTGGTCAGAGTGAGGATGATTAGGCAAGGCTAGAGAAGTTGGTAGCAGAGTGATATGCTATGACAGTGGCTCGAGATACAAATATAGCTCAGTTGTGAGATAGGGAGGTATATTAGGAGGTAGATATATCTCGATTATGGATGGATCTAGAGGTACAATCAATAGTAGGTGGAGGTGAGGATAGGATTGTGAGGCTCCAGGTGGAGTTGTTAGAGGGGCATCATAGGTAGAGACATGATGTACATCACCTTTGGGCTTGGTAAGGATATATTTGGGCATTGGAGGATTGGTTGATGGAGCATAATATTAGGCTTCTAGAACCACCCTCCTCATCCATATCTAGGTCAGCTAGGCCTATTGAGTCTAGGTATAGTTCTAGGTCTATATATCCTTCAAGGTCACAGGGGTCTTCTCATAGGTGTTATCTAGTTCTTAGATGCACTTTTTGTATATGAGCCTTGGTGCTCCATTGTATATAGCCTTTGGGTAATAATTATATATGTGATATTTATATATATATGCATGGCTTTTACTTTTATGTTATGCTTTTGTGTGAATGTTTTTGTATGGATGCATGTGTATGGATTATTAATGCAAATGTATATGGATGATTAATGCAAGTGGAATGTGTATGAATGTAAGTGTATATGGATGATTAATGCAAGTGTATGAATGCAAATGTTCTATCGATCATTCATAGTTTATATTTTGCTTTGGCCATTGATAGCATTGTTGTTTAATCAGGGGCACCAATCTGGTGGTAGGTGGGGTGACAAGACTCATGACATGGATGTTGACATGGAAAAATATATGGATGTTGATATGGAAGAAGATATAGATATTGATATGGAAGAAGACTATTTTACAAAGACTCAAATATACTAGTGGTATCAAACAAACTGACTAAATATTGCTTAGTTTCTTCTAAGACCAAATGTGTGTGCAATGAATTCATTTACCGAATCATGAGCATGAAAATGACTCAAGGTAATCAAGAACCAATGTGTGTGCAAGTGAGTTCATTAACTCATCTTGAGTAAATTAGGTGTGACCTATTTTTATGAGACCAATAAGCTAGCTTATCCTTATGTGCAAATAGAGGTATCTTTAAAAGACATGTGTCACCATGCATGAGCATACTCCACTACCAGTCAAGCGTCTATAGATCCTGTGGATACTAGCTCCATAGTCCAAGGATTTGACCTTTAGGCTTTGGGGATGACTACTTAACCATCTAACTAGAAATGTAGTACTATCCTTATAGCTTGAGGATCAGTGTTGTATGATGTATAAAAGTTTTAGATTTTTTAGGAGGTTTTACCCACTCTTTGATAATGGTGAAAACCACTATTTTGTGGACTATGTTGCATTATGGGATAAGCAAGGAATACCATTTTCACTTTGAGGTACAACCCAAATATGATGTTATCCCTCTTTGACACAAGATATTTTTAATATGTGAAATTGTATTGGGTTCAAGAATGTTTAGAATCAATTCCCAGAACTCAAGATTTTCTTAGTGAAAAATGTGTCTTGGCTCTAAAGAAAACTTGACATGTATTTGTGGTTTGCTTAAAAAATTAGGAGTGGATGAGTGACCAAAAACACCTAGGATTTATAGAAATGTGGCTTTGCAAATGACAATTTTGACTTTATGGAATGGTGTAATGAAATGAATTTGAAGGTGTCCCTGATTAAGGCAACAAGACTTTATTTGACCAATTTATATCTAAACTGAATAAATGATCCCTAATATAAAATATGAAATGTGTGAAAATTATGGTGCGAATGCAATGTATGAAATGTAATTTTATGAAATAAAATGAGTTTTATGCAAATGTGTGAAATGTAAGGTGAAAAATGCAATGTATGGAATGCAATATGTGAAATGAGATGTGTGCAATACAATGTTGTTTTTGCATAATAGCCATGTATATATACATATATATAAATTATATTATGCATAGAATTATCTCAAGTGTATAACATTAAGTGGTTCAGGTTCTTCAACTCCGTCTAGAATAGCAAGCCTATAAGTACCTTTACTCACTTTTTGAGTAACAATATATGGACCTAACCAATTAGCTATAAATTTATCATGAAGATGCGGTAATGCATTGGTGTTTTGTTTATTCTCTTTAAGAATAAGATCTCCTACTTGGAATTCATGTAGATGAACTTTAGCATTGTAAGAAAATTTAAGGCAGATTTGATATACTCATAAATTTTCTAAAGCCTTGACTCGCCTTTCATCAAGAAGTGTGAGTTGGTCAAGACTTGCTTATCTAGCAGTATCATCATCTATGAATTATTGCAATGAAATTCACAATGAGGGGATCTTAATCTCAAGAGGTATGATTGCTTTGGATCCATAGACCAATGAAAATGGTGTTGCCCCAGTAGGCATGCAGATGCTTGTTCGATAATCCCCTAATGCCAAGGGAATTTGTGTATGTCAATCTCTATGGTTTTCTTTAACAAGTTTCTTGAGAATAGCAATTAAGGTCTTATTGGTAGCCTCAACTTTTCCATTTTCTTGTGGGTAATAAGGAGTCGAGAAACTATGTTGGATGTTATATTTCTTGCAAAGTGCTCAAACATCCTTTTTATTGAAAGACTTACCATTATCTGAGATGATTTTTTAGGGGATACCAAAATGACAAATAATATGATGAAGTATAAACTCCACAATTCTAGGTCCTATCGTACTAGTTAGAGGAATTACCTTGACCCACTTTATGAAGCATTCTATGGCTGTGATGATGAATGTATGTTGTCCCAAGGAAGAAGGTAATATTTTGATGTAGGAGCATCCGATGACAACCGAACAATCTTGCATCATCCAGAGTTTTTCTAGGTGTTTTGTTTTTGACAAGGTAGAATTTGGTCGCGATATCGCGACATTGCGATATCACGACGTCGTAAAATCATGACGTGAAATGGAAGGCAAGGCAGGGAAGCGGGGAGGTCACGATATCATGATGTCACAAAATCATGACAAGAAATGGAAGTCAAGGCAGGGAAGCGGGGAGGTCGCAACATCACGATATCGTGACGTCGCAAAATCACAACAAGAAATGGAAGTCAAGGCAAGGAAGATGGGGGGTCACGATATCGCAACAAGAAGTGGAAGTCAAGGTAGGGAAGTGGGGAGGTCGCGATATCATGAAATCATGACACAAGATTGAAGTCAAGGTAGGGAATCGGGGGGGTCATGATATCACGATGTCGCGATATCGCGACGTCACAAAATCGTGACAAGAAGTGGAAATCAAGGCAGGGAAGCAGGGAGGTCGCGATATCGTGACGTCACAAAATTGTGACATGAGATTGAAGTCAAGGTAGGGAAGCAGGGAGGTCACAATATCACGACATCGTGATATCATGATGTCATGAAATTGTGACATGAAATGGAAGTCAAGGCAGGGAAGCGGGAAGGTCATGATATCGCGACGTCGCGATATCACAACATCGCAAAATCATGACATCAATTTGAAATCAAGGCTCAAAGGCAGGGAGGTCACGATATCATGACCTGTCGCGATATCATGACCTATCACGATATCGAGACCTGTCGTGATATCGTGACCTGTCACGATATCGTGACTAGAAGAAAGCAAATAAGAAATGAACATGCGGACGGCCACGTGCATGGAAAAAGAGGCAACAGTTCAGAAGAACAGTCTGACAAAATGGTGGTTGCAGGTCAAGGGCCTCTTTAATGCATGCATTCATGGTGGAGGAGGTAGTTGCCCATTTATGGAAAGAAAATTGAAAATGCAATCGGGGAAGCTGAATTTGCAGGTTTTTGTAATGAATTCTACCAGGTGGGTCATTAATGGCCTAGAGGGTCGAGACCTCGATAAAAACTTAGTTTTTGTAATAGATCGGGGTGGTGGATTGGAGAACGCACTGAGAGTGTAGTTTGAGGAAACCAAGCCAAGCGCTGGTTGTGGTAAATCCTATGGGCTACATTTGTAAAGAGATTCACAGTTAATGAATAAAAAAAATTGTTGGATTTTTGTTTTCCCATCCGCCATCAGTGGTATCAGAGCCAGAAGTTCTTGAGTGTGTAACAGATCACCGGACGTGAGGCAGTTACACTAGGATCTATGGAAGGGCTTGTGAGAGAGTGAGCAGAATGCCTCCAAGAAGAAACCCTGTTGGTGGGAGAGGCGTGGCGGTAGCGAAAGATGTTCGAGTTTTGCAGAGGCAAGTTCAAGCCCTGCAAGAAGAGCTACTTAGAGGGCGCAAGCCCAGAAGGGAAGAAGGAAGTGAAGACGAAGTGGATGAAGAAGAAAACTAGTTTGAGGAAGAAGAAGAAGCAGTAGATCCTACACAAGCCAGACTATACAAAGCCATATCCCATATTGGGAAGAGGCCGAAGATGGAGGTTGCCACATATTTTGGGAACCTTGATCCGGAGGAATTGATCGACTGGATCAACGATCTGGAAGAATACTTTGAGTATGAAGAAGTTGAAGATCCTGAGAGGGTCAGATTTGCCAAGACCAAGCTGAAGGGTCATGCCAGCATATGGTGGAAGGGAGTGCAGCTGGAGCAAAATAGAAGAGGAAAAGAATGGATAACAAAATGGGCATGAATGGTGGAGAAGCTAAAGAGGTAGTTCATCCCAGGTGATTACAAACTGGATCTACTAAGAAAAATGCAGAGTTTGAGACAGATGAACAAAACTTTCCAAGAGTACATAGAGGAGTTTTATAAGATCTCTATTAGAACTGGACATTTAGAGGCAAGCAAGGAGAATGTGGCCCGTTATATCAATGGGTTGAGACCCAGTATCCAGGAAGAGTTGAGCCTAGTTCGGGTGAGCACCATTGAAGATGCTTACCAGTTTGCTCTGAAGGTTGAAGAGAAACTGAACATAAGGTTTGAGGGCAAGCAAAGAGGAAGAGGTCATGGAGGAAAGACTGGTGGAAGAAAAGATGAAGGAAAAGAGGAGAAGAAAGAAGAAGTTAGTAGCAGCCGGGATCAAAGGAAGATGAGGAACCTAGATCCAAAGGCCAAAATAACTATCCAAGAGGAAGAGGTAGATCTAGACGAGGAAACAGAGGAGTGTTTCATGGAACCTGTTTCCACTATGGTAAAGGACATATGATGTATGAGTGTCCTGAACGCCAAGAGAGGACGAACAAGAGACCTGAGGGTCCTGCCAGAGCTGCTGTAGCAGGTGAAGATGCTGAATCAGAACACTCTGAGGAGGCAGAGAGAGGAGAAGTCATGGTCGCAAGGAGAGCCATGCTGATTGAGGAAGACAATCCAGAGTAGAGGAGAAACATGTTCCACACAAGGTGCAAAAGTGCAAGTAAAGTCTGTAATGTTATTATAGACAATGGAAGTACTGATAACTTAGTCTCCGAGGAAATGGTCACTAAGTTGTAGCTAGAAAGGAGGAGACACCCGCATCCATACCGGATTGCATGGTTGCGGAAGGACCACAGAGCATGGGTCCGTGAACAGTGCTTAGTCACGTTCAATATTGGGAGATACCAAGATGAAGTCCTATGTGATGTTTTTCCCATGGATGCTTGCCATTTGCTATTAGGAAGGCCATGGCAGTTTGATCGGAGTGTAGTGCATGATGGTCATGCAAATACGTACTCCTTGATGAAATATGGAGTGTGCCATAAGTTAAAGCCATTATAAGTAGTGGACGAGAAGGTGTGCAGCAGTGCCAAAATTTGTCTGGTAGAAGGCAAAAAAAAATTTTGCCAGGAGACGGGGTTCAAGTGGGCTGTAGAGGCGGGTGCACGTTTGGAGGTGTTACAAAAGACGCGGACCGAATAGCACAGAAGTGAAGGTCACTTCTCCATTTACCCCGGGTGTCTGATGTAGGAGCATCCGACGGCAACAGAGCAATCTTGCATCATCCAGAGTTTTTCTAGGTGTTTTGTTTTTGACAAGGCAGAAGTTGGTCACGATATCATGACATCACGAAATCGCGACAAGAAATGGAAGTCAAGGCAGGGAAGCGAGGAGGTCGTGATATCGCGACGTGCGACGTCGTGAAATCACGATAAGAAATGGAAGTCAAGGCAGGGAAGCGGGGGGGTTGTGATATCGTGACATCACAAAATCATGACAAGAAGTGGAAGTCAAGGCAAGGAAGTGGGGAGGTCATGATATCACGACGTCGTGATATCACGATGTCGCGATATCGTGACGTCACGAAATCGTGACATGAGATTGAAGTCAAGGCAGGGAAGCAGGGGGTCGTAATATCATGACGTCACGATATCGCGACATCATGAAATCATGACAAGAAGTGGAAGTCAAGGTAGGGAAGTGAGGAAGTCACGACGTCGCGATATCATGACGTCACAAAATCGTGACATGAGATTGAAGTCAAGGCAGGGAAGCAGGGAGGTCACAATATTGTGATGTCACGATATTACAACGTCATAAAATTGAGACATGAAATGGAAGTCAAGGCAGGGAAGCGGGGAGGTCACGATATCGCGACATCATGAAATCATGACATGAATTTGAAATCAAGGCTCAAAGGCAGGGAGGTCACGATATCATGACCTATCGTGATATCGCGACCAGAAGAAAGCAAATAAGAAATGAACACGCAGACGGCCATGCGCACAGAAAAAGAGGCAACAGTTCAAAAGAACAGTCTAAAAAAATGGTAGTTGTAGTTCAAGGGCATCTTTAATGCTTGCATTCATGGCGGATCGGGGCAGTTTCCCATTTATGGAAAGAAAATTGAAAACATGGCTGGGAAAGCTGAATTTGCAGGTTTTTGTAATGAATTCTGCTAGGTGGGTCATTAATGGCCTAGAGGGTTGAGACCTTGATAAAAACTTAGTTTTTGTAATAGATCGAGGTGGTGGATTGGAGAACGCACTTAGAGTGTAGTTTGAGGAAACCAAGTCGAGCGCTGGTTGTTGTAAAGCCTGCGGGCTGCATTTGTAAAGAGATTCACAGTTAATGAATGAAAATTTTGGATTTGTGTGATTGCATTTTCCCGTCCGCCATCAGATTTTATCAATTAAATATAGACCCCATTGTGAAAAGGGCTAAAGTCTTTGAATAGGTTTTAATGCTTGTGATGGTACATGAGTTAAATTAGCATGTTATTCCTAATCAAGAGGGTGTTTATCATTTTATTAGGAAGTTATTTTGGATGGGTTCTACCATTCTTCTTTAGAATATCTTAAATGAAAGGAACAATCAAATTTTTAATCAAGAAAGTAATGATATTCACTATATCTATAAAATACCATTACCAACTTAGTTAAATCAGTCCATCAGCTCCTTAATCACCCCCAAAAATCCCACCAAAGATGGGATCAAGTGATGCAAATATTGAAGATTAACTCTTATAAGAGCAATCAGCTTAAAGGGAATATGAGTAATTGCAAGATGGATAGAACAAGGAATTGGCAACCTCCTCCTAAGGATTTTGGAAAATTTAATATTGATGGAGCCTCTAGAGGGAACCCTAGAAAAGCTAGTGTGAGAGAAATTGGTAGACTTTCATATGGCTCCTTGGTTTTTACTTTTGTTGAGAATTTGGGTATTCTATCCAATAACCTTGTTGAGGGGTATGGTATCCTTAGAGGCCTTCAAGAGGCTACTAAGATTGAATCGGAAAATGTTCTAGTCGATTCTGAATCTCAACTCATGATTAATATTTTGAAGACTTCTTCTAATAATCATAAGGTTTATTGGAGAATAAAAGGAATTATTGAGAAGATTCAGTTAATCTAGTTGGAATTTTTAAAATTTGATTACAATCATGTGGTCAGATATCATAACAATAGTGTTTATGCTTTAGCTAATTGGGCTTAGGACAAATGTGATCTTACTTACTATGACCACCCTCCTATATGGTGGGCTTCACAAATAAGGGAAGCTCTTATTTCTATCATTTCTTTGGATGGCTCTAGTTTTGGAGGTACCTAGTTTCTTCTTGCTTTATTTTTTCTTCTCTTTGGTTCGGTCAGGGTATTTTAGTTCCCTAGCTCAAACTAATATTTCTTTTGTTTTCTCTATTGATTCTTGCCTTAAAATTATTTTGGTCTATAAATGTCATTGTTGTGTTCTATTTTTTCTTTTCTATTTATGTGTGTGTGTGTTTTTTTTTGTTTTTGTGTTGTTTTTTGTTGTTCTTGTGTTTTTGTTGTTTTGTGTTTTTTGTTATTTTTCTTGTAATTTTGTTGTTCTTGTGCTTGTGTTAATTGGTGTTTTGTGTTTTGGTGTGTAAATGTTTTCTATATTTTTATTTTTCTTTGTTGTCTATTGTTGGTTGTTTTTTTTTATTTTATTTTTTTAGGTTTTGGTTGTTTTTGTTTTTCATGTTTTTGTTGGTTGTTTCTTTGTAGCATTCTGTTATTTTTTGTTATGTTTGTTTTCTGTTATGTTGTTCTTGTATTTTTTTTTTGTGGTTTGTGTTGTGTTTTTTTATCTTATTGTGTGTGTGTTTGGTTGTGCTTTATCTTTTTGACACACTCAAGGAGCATGATTTTTTTGTTATTTTTTTTTTAATCTTTTTGTGTGTTTGTGTTTGTGTTTATGTGTTCTTGTTTTTTGTTGTTTCAATTTTTCTCCTTGAGTATGTCAAAGGTGGTAGGCTAGGTGTAATCCCTAGGCAATTTTGGTGAAAGATATATCCCTGCATTCTTGGGTCTTACCTAAAAGTGGCATCCCTTATAGGATGTTTTCCACACAAAAAAATAGCATGTTCTTGACATTGCTTATAATGTTTGATGTATGTGCAATAATATCGTTCCATTGTGGAACAATAACAACCCATGCAAAGAATACACTTTGTGATGGCCATTCCACTAAAATGACCACCACAAGTACCGTCATGATCTTCTATTATGGCTCTTTGTGCCTTAGTAGACTCGAGACAATGAAGGAGGATTCCATCATAACCACATCTATAGAATAAATCCCCTAAGAGAGTAAAATGAGCTACCTTTTTCTTGAAAGTTCATTTATCAATCCATGATATATCTGATGAGAGTGTTCCAAACTTGAGAAAGGCTATAATTTGGTTTTACCAAGGCTCACATGGCTCTAAATAGATAAATCAAACATCCTTTTCATACTTAGATTCAGCATGGACAATTGCAAATTTAGAGATCATTTGCATTGGTATTCTCCAGTTACCTATTTTACAAGTTGAGAATCACCAAATATCCTAATACACTTAATGCCCATAGCTATAGCTTCTTGAATACCTAAGATTAAGGCTCCATACTCTATGTTTTTATTTGTTCATTGGAAGTCTAGCTTGTATGATAAGGAGATAGGCACCCCTTGGGGTGTATGAAACACGACTCCAACACCTTGACATTTTTCACACTTAGAACCATAAAATAATAGTGTGATATCGATATCTTCCTCCAAAATGACATATTATTATTCGGTGAGAAAGAATATCGAAATCTGGGAGCTCAATAATCAAGGGATGACCACTAGGTAGTGGAGCTTCTACAAGTTTATCGGCTATGACCTGATATTTAATGGATTTTTGACTTATGAATTCAAGATCAAATTTAGTAAGAAGCATTATCCATTTAGTGGTATGGGTATTATTGTAAGTGCGAGATATCATATAACGTAGAGGATTTTCTCTAGCTATGACATATGTTGTGTAACTAAGCATATAATATCTAATGTTCTTAGTGGTAAAGACCACTGCTAATCACAAATTTTCCATATAAGTATATCTAGTTTCATAGCTTACCAATGTTCGACTAATGTAATAGATAACTTCCTCTTGATTTTTTTCATTCTTTTGTGCAAGCATTGTCCCTAATGCAAATTCCATTTCTAAAACATAAATATGATATGGGACCCCTGAACGAGGAGGAGCTAAGAATGGTGGAGAAACCAGGTATTGCTTAATATCATCAAAGGATTTTTGACATTCATCTGTCCATGAAAATGGCACCCTCTTTTGTAATAGGTGATTGAATGGTCTGCATTTGTCATAAAGTTATGAAATGAAATGATGTATTGATTGAATATATCCTTGTAAACTATGTAATTTCTTTAAGTTTGTTGGGGGAGGCATCTCCATGATGACCTTGACTTTGTTTGGGTCCACCTCAATGCCTCTTTTGGAGATAATGAACCTTAGTAGTTTTCTAGAGGTAACACCAAATACATATTTCTTGGGGTTCAACCTTATATTATGCTCTAGAAGTCGATCAAAGGATTTTTCCAATACACCAATATGCTCTTGTCAAGTTTTGAATTTTCCAAGAGATCATCCACATAATATTCGATGATATTATACATGTAATCATGGAATATGTATGTCATCGCATGTTGATAAGTAGCACCTACATTTTTAAGGCCAAAATACATCAGCTTGTAACAAAAAGTTCCCCAGGGTGTAGTGAATATTGTTTTGTATTGATCATCAAGATTTATTTGAATTTGGTTGTATCTTGAAAAATTGTCCATGAGCATTTTATGGCCAGTGCAAGTGTCGATAAGAGTATCAATGTTTGGAAGAGGAAAATCATCCTTAGAACATGCTTTATTTAGATCTCAAAAAATAGTGCAAATGTGTATCACCCCGTTAGACTTACGAATGGGTATCATGTTTGAGAGCCACTCAGGATAATCGATAGGAACTATAAAGTTCATGTCTAAAATATTTGAATCTCTTCCTTCACCAAGAGGGCAATAGTAGGATGCATCCTTCTATGTTTTTTCTTGACCAACTTAGCATTAGATTTTAAAGTGAGATTGTGGACAACCAAATTAGAATCAATATCAGCATGTCTTTATAGGACCATGTAAAAATTCTCTTTGTCCTCTTGAGGAGAGCAATTAATTGCTCTTTTTCATATTTAGATAAGCTTTTTCCAAGTTTGACAATTTGGGAATTATCAGCATCTAAACTAAGATCCACATAGATAGTGTCTTCAGTAGACATGTGAGAACCTCCCTCAAGTTGATGAGGAATTGGAATTAGATGAATGTTATTTATGAGGTCATCAAACTCTTCTAACTCAACATTATATATATCTACATAGAAAACATCAGGATATGATGGTGAAGATGAGGTGAAGGTGGGGGTGATAGAGGAATGTAGTTGGCTGAAGCCCTTAACAATTCCTCATATAGGACAAACTTGAAAAAGGATAAAGGTGAGGAAATACGGTCCATATCAATAAGGCTTATGTCAATATGAATTGGTTTTTCCATATTATATGGATTACGGAGGGGGGTGAATAAGTTAGTAGGATTAATGTTGACTTACAAGGAAAATGGATGCTTGGAAAGGGAAAATGGATGGGTGGATCCTATTTGGCTAGAACTAATGCTAGAACTCTATTAAACCTAGACAACAACAACCAAAACAAATAAATACCATGTACATGAAAAATAAGTTTTTTGTTTATGTTTTTTATTTTTTTATTTTTTTAATGTTTTTGAATTTTTTATTTTATGTACATATATTACAAGAAAAATGGTTGGTGAGATATATTAATGACATAGAGGTGGTGGTTCACCGATTGGATTGGCTCACTCTTGTGGAAGAAGCAAGTGAAATATGGATTGATGGATCGAGAACGTTTCGAGGTAAAACTCATCATGTTTGATGTGTGGAATGATGGGATCTGATTCCTCTTCAGATTCATCAGAGATAATTGATATGAGGTAAAATTCTTCATAGATCTCATCTTCAAAGTCATCTATGTGATGGATATATTCTCCTGAATTCAAATTTAATATTTGAAAATCTTGTTCAAGATAAGAAGTGGATGAAAGTGGATGATAACCTAAACTTGAATGGTCATGTGTTTCTCAATATGAAACATCGATAATCTCATGCACTCATTGTTCATGTCATCCTAGGACATGTACTTGCCAATTAATAACGTGGATATACCAAGATGGAAAACCCAACATATGTTGTATATTGGTTGGTGTGGGTGTTTTAGGTTCATCTGGGGTAACTAAATTGGATGATAAATCAAGTCATCCATACACAAAATTAATGCTATTAGGCACTGAATCCATATTTATACCACTCCTATAGATAAGGGTGGTTCATGTGGGCAATCATAATCCTTAGCAATTTGAATATTGAGTGGTGTTACTATGATGTATTGGACCACATATTCACCAATACTAGGATTAGTGAGGTGGAGATTGACTTGGGATGATGTGGATGGAACTGATTCATGGTTGGCTGATGGTATCTCATAATCCATCATTTTGAATTGTGAGACATTGGTTGATGTGGATAGAGATGGATTTGGTTGAGTAGATGATGAAATGGCTGATGAAGTGAGGAATAGATGACTAGAAGGTAACATGGACTCATAGGGGTTTGAGATAAGATTGCAATACTTAAACATTTCAACATCTGTTGGTATGCAATGTACTTATCCCTTTGAAGAACACAAGCTTATACTGAGAGGGGGGGTGAACAGTATAAGACCTCTTTTTACTTTTTCCTTTATACTTCAAAATAGTAAAGCAATATACCCAAAGCAATATCAAAGCAATGCACAAAATCATCCACAAAGTGACACCAATTTTAACGTGGTTCACCCAGAATGCCTGGGCTACGTCCACAAAACTTTTCTCTAAAAGTTATCTCAAAGTTCTTTGGGAAACCTTCCCAATTACAATGTTTATGAGCCTCGGCTCAAAGGAGATACCTTCCCCCAATCTGAATTTATGAGCCTCTGCTCAAAGGAGATACCTTCCCCCAATCTGAATTTATGAGCCTCTGCCCAAAGGAGAAACCTTCCCCCAATCTGAATTTATGAGCCTCTGCTCAAAGGAGATACCTTCCCCTCTGCTCTGGATATGATCCCTCAGAAGATCAACTGTCTCTACCTCTTGCCAGCATGTGGAACTCCTTTCCACCGAAGACCTCCTGTCCTCAATGCTTAGCCTAAGAGACCTCTGCCTTCTATGATCACGTCCACAATAGCTCAACAACCTGTACCAAACACAGTCAGTCGGTCTAGTACAAGTCTTCCTCTGTCTGTCAGATCTGTCCAACTCTTGAACAAATCAATCCTCTATCCACAAGCCTTCTCAAAGACTTGCCAAATCTGTCCTCAGGTTCTCTGATAGAACCAATGTACCTCTGTCCTCAAGTTCTCTGATAGAACTATCAATCTCAGCTCACAAGTCCTCTGCTAGGACCTGTCCAAATCTGCTCACAAGTCCCCACCGAAACCTGTCCAAAACCTGCTCACAAGTCCCCAACGAACCTGTTCAAAACCTGCTCACAAGTCCCCAACGAAACCTGTCCAAAACAGCTCACAAGTTCACCAAGAAAAACTTGCTTAGCATGAACCCACAAAGAGAATTGTTAGAGACCCAATGTGATTCATCAACCTCATAGAAGCATAAAGAGAATTGTTAGAGACTCAATATGTTCTATACTTAACTCCCAATCTCAATCTCAAATCTCATAGAAACATAAAAAGAATTGTTAGAGACTCAATATGTTCTATATTTAACTCTCAATATCAATCTTCAACTCAATCTCAAATATCATAGAAACATAAAGAGAATTGTTAGAGACTCAATATGATCTATACTTAACTCCCAATATCAATCTCAACTCAATCTCAATCTCAAAAGAATAAGATAGATGTAGTATGCTTTTCTCAAGAACATGAAACACAACCCAACAATTGCCAAACATGCAATATCTCATATAACAATGCTACTCATGTTCTTTCCACAACCAATATCTTTTCTCAACCAATTAGGGCTTTAACAACAATGCTTATAGACAAGGTTTAACCAACATCATTCAACTCAACATTAACCTTGAAGCATTCAACCAATCATCACAAGAAAAGGAAACAAGTAGAAATCCTTTTCCCTCCAAAGATATTTGAACAAAACAGCCACCAACACAATATCACCAAATGCAAAGAATAACTTGCTCAAATCAACTCAATGGAGTAAGCCCAATATCATGAATCAAGTAAAGCAATAACTTGATCAAACAACCTCTATGGAAGCAACTCAACCATCAAACTCAAAACAGCCAACCAAGGGTTCCACCAACTCAATGCAAGTAGCTTGACTCACAAATACAAACCCTAGTGCACAAAGCTTCCACTATCTCAAACCAAAAATTATGCATTCATCAAAAACTCTCCTTAAGGATAACAATGCATAAGTAGTCTTCAACAAACCAGAAAATAGGATTTACACCCAATCAAAGAAAACCTAGTTGAAAACCTTTTCACTCCAACCTTATTTCAGAAAACATACACCAATCATACTCATAAGAAGAATGTGCCCATACCTTATTGGAGTAGAAGAAACTTGATCCTTAAAGTTGTCACCACACACAACCCTCAAACTTCCAACCAAGTTAGGGTTAGAACCAAGATAAATGAGCATATATAAAAACTTTCCTTAGTACACCTTTTAGCTTCTCTTCTTTTGAAAACAACCACCAAAGAAGTCAAAAACACAACAACCAAAACTTACACCTTATATCTCCATTTTAAACTTTAGCATAGCAAAAGACTAATCTCAAAAATACAACCAAAGAAATATCCCCTTATTTCTCCTATGTCTTTTAAACAATGCTAAACAATGCCAAAAATTATATCAAGAAATTAATCACACCTTAGAATGGCTGCCCTTGAAGAATCCAAAAATCGCGGAATGGCTGCCCTTGACGAATCCAAAAATCGTGGAATGGCTGCCTTTGACGAATCCAAAAAACATGGCACAAAATACGTTTTAACAAAAACGTGACTTAATCCATGCACAGCTCCCTCCGTGGGAATCGAAACGCAGACCTCCGCCTACGCAAAGCCCAAACGCAGCCTATGCTGCCACTAGCCCACAAGGGGCTAACGAAGTCTAAGACAGACTTCCTACCACTTCAACGAACAAGCACTTCGTAAGTTTTTCAAACGCGAGCTCTCTTCTTCCGTGGCGTCAACAGAGCATCGATCGCAGCCAAAAATTAATGCATTCAAAATTCTCAAGAGGAGTTAAACCTTAGGATCCTTCCCATATTTATAGTCCAATCGTGGACTTTAGAACACGTCGACGACAGAGAAACGTAATTTTGAATTTAATCGAAATTGCTTTCTAAAGGGTTTAAAAACCCTTAATTAATTTTAATAAATTAAGAATAAAAAAGGTTTAAAAACCTTTAAATATTTTTAATAAATTAAAAATAATTTCTCCCTTAATTAATTAAATAATTAATTAATTAAAACCTTGAAGGGTTTTAAATAATAATTAAATAATAAAGAGAACCTCCATTGGTTTTAATAAAAACCATTTAACTTGGTTTTAATAAAAACCCTATCCAAAAACCTTATCCAATGGAATCTCTTCGGATTCTCTTAAGAAGATTCTCTTGGAATCTTTCACCTTTGAAGCCAACACATCCTCTTAACATTAATGCCATTTCCTTTTGACATCAATGACAACTCATAGACAAGGAGCTAGGATCTCAAACCCAAAATTGCCAACAATCTCCCCCTTTGTCATTGATGGCAAACCATGCTTCTCAACAACAAAAAACTCAACATAAACAGCTCCCCCTGTCTTGAGGCTCTCCCCCTTACTCAAATCTCTCCCCCTTTGTCATCAATGGCAAAGGGTCACCTTTGGGGCTCGGGACTAAGAATGAGCCTCTTAGCTTAGTCCCTCCCCCACCTCCTGATGAGGTGATTAATTCTGGGGTGGGAGTAAAACTCCCATTAGGCACTGATCATCATCAGCGTCTATAACTTCCTTGTCGGGCCTTCTCTTGAACTCTTTGTCCATATTCCTATTCTTGTCACTGTTCTTGTTCTTGTTCTCATCCCTGTTCTTGTCCATGCCTTGATCCTTGGACCTCATCATGCCACTGTTCCTGTTCTTGTATTCTAGAATTTCAGCTCTACACTGTTTAGCTATGTGACCTTTATTGTTGCACTTATAACAAGTAACAATGTTATTTCTCTATGGTAAACCTGATCTTTGAATCCACCAGTTCTGACCAAACCTATTTTGGCCAACCCTGTTCTGACCAAACCTGTTCTGGCCAAACCTGTTCTGACCAAATTTGTTCCTGTTATTTGCCTTGCAATAAACTGCCTTGTGCCCAAACTGTTGACAAGAGTAGCAATACCCTTGAAAGTAACTAGCACTTCTGAAACTGTCATTTACCTTCTTCACTTGAGCCATGCAATGTGAAGCCATGTGACCAAACCTGTGACAAGCAAAACATCTGCCTTGAAACTTTCCTTTATTTGACCTCTTGGGTCCTAAAAAATTCTTCTTCTTCTCATTCTGAATTCTGTTTTCTATTTCTGTGCATCTATCATTCAAGGACTCATGATCTGAAATACTTTCCTCATCAGAACTCTCTTCCTTTTGGAGTCTCTTACTAGACTCTTCAACTTGTTCCTTGTGTGACTTAACAAAACCAAGGCCTATTTTATCTGTTGTCTTTCTTTGACCTTTGATGAGTGACTTAACCTTTTTGGAGCTATCTTGAAACCTCGTAAAGCTTATCCTTGTACTCTTTAGTTTCCTCTTTCAAAGAAGCCATTTTCTGTTCTAACTCACTATACTCAAGAACCTTAGACTCTAACTCATCCTTGAGTTCTTGTGTCTTAGCTATAGAGAAATCAAGATTTTCAATAAGATCATCTCTCTCCATACAACATTCATCTAACTTATCCTTGAGTCTAGCATTCTTCTTTCTTTCCTTTTTCAAAGCACTAAGAGCACTAATAAGTTCACTTTCAAGATCCTTTATTTGATTTCCTTTTGAATCATCAAAGCCTTTTTCAGATTTCTTATCACTAGAGGTGCTACCCTTTTCAAAAACCATACATGCATCTTCCTTATAGTTTTCTGAAGCATCCTCATACATACTAGAAACCAAATCATTATTTGTGCAATCATCCTCAAGGTGACCAAAATTTCCACATCTAAGACATTTCATGATAATGAATCTATGTTTCGGTTCTTCCTCTTTTTTTGATATGAACAACATCTCATTTTCATTATCACTTGAAGAACTTTCACTATCACTACTAGAACACTTACTTGCTTTGTCTAGGTAGAAACTCTTCTTGTGCTTGTGAGAATACCTCTTTCCTTGATTGTTGTGCTCATCTTTGATTTTAAGATTTGTATTGGCCTCTTCTAGTTGTTTCTTCAATGAAACAATCTCTTCTTCTTGTTTGCAGCAAACAGTCTCTTTCTCATTGATCTGAGACCTGAGAGTTTCTTCACTCCTTTTGGACTCTTCTATTTGTAGCTTCAGATTGCTAACAACTTTGTTAGATTCCTCTTCATGTTTGTTGCATATATCGACTTTATTACTCATTTCTTCTGTCTGCATTCTTAAACCGTCAATTTCTTTTTCTAGCTTACTGCAATACTCTGTTTTCCTGGTTAATTGCATTTCGAGATCTTCAAAAATTTTCTTGTATTCTTCTATTTGTACTTTCAAACTGGTGATTATATCTTCTGCATCCTCAACCTTTTTACTCAGAGCTGAAATTAGTTTATGTTTCCAATTTGCTTCTGCATCACTTCCTTCTTCATCACATTCCTGTTCTGAATCTGTTTCTTCACCAATTTTGAATGGATCATCTTCATCTTCACTGCTACTAAACCCATGGCAATGACGTTCATTATGACCGAGTTGACCACAAACAAAACATTCTCTACCTTGTGAGCAATCAATTGCAAAGTGACCGGTCTTCCCACATCTGGTGCAAAACTTTATTAATCCGGCCTGTTCTCCACTGTTTGATTCATCTCTTGAATCTATTTCCATTCTTCTTCCCAAAATAGCAACATTGAGTTCATCTTCATTTTCTTTCATGACCATGTGTGTTTTCTTCTTCTTGTGTCTTATGGTTTTGCTTTTGCCTTTCCTTGCCATTTGTGTTCTTGTAAGATCTTCCTTCAAGTTGTTAAACTTTTCGAAGGCACCGGCTCTGATACCAATTGAAGAACACAAGCTTATACTGAGAGGGGGGGTGAACAGTATAAGACCTCTTTTTACTTTTTCCTTTATACTTCAAAATAGTAAAGCAATATACCCAAAGCAATATCAAAGCAATGCACAAAATCATCCACAAAGTGACACCAATTTTAACGTGGTTCACCCTGAATGGCTGGGCTACGTCCACAAAACTTTTCTCTAAAAGTTATCTCAAAGTTCTTTGGGAAACCTTCCCAATTACAATGTTTATGAGCCTCGGCTCAAAGGAGATACCTTCCCCCAATCTGAATTTATGAGCCTCTGCTCAAAGGAGATACCTTCCCCCAATCTAAATTTATGAGCCTCTGCCCAAAGGAGAAACCTTCCCCCAATCTAAATTTATGAGCCTCTGCTCAAAGGAGATACCTTCCCCTATGTTCAAAGGATATACCTTCCCCTCTGCTCTGGATATGATCCCTCAGAAGATCAACTGTCTCTACCTCTTGCCAGCATGTGGAACTCCTTTCCACCGAAGACCTCCTATCCTCAATGCTTAGCCTAAGAGACCTCTACCTTCTATGATCACGTCCACAACAGCTCAGCAACCTGTACCAAACATAGTCAGTCGGTCTAGTACAAGTCTTCCTCTGTCTCGTCAGATCTGTCCAACTCTTGAACAAATCAATCCTCTATCCACAAGCCTTCTCAAAGACTTGCCAAATCTATCCTCAGGTTCTCTGATAGAACCAATGTACCTCTGTCCTCAAGTTCTCTGATAGAACTATCAATCTCAGCTCACAAGTCCTCTGCTAGGACCTGTCCAAATCTGCTCACAAGTCCCCACCGAAACCTGTCCAAAACCTGCTCACAAGTCCCCAACGGAACCTGTTCAAAACCTGCTCACAAGTCCCCAACGGAACCTGTCCAAAATAGCTCACAAGTTCACCAAGAAAAACTTGCTTAGCATGAACCCACAAAGAGAATTGTTAGAGACCCAATGTGATTCATCAACCTCATAGAAGCATAAAGAGAATTGTTAGAGACTCAATATGTTCTATACTTAACTCCCAATCTCAATCTCAAATCTCATAGAAACATAAAGAGAATTGTTAGAGACTCAATATGTTCTATATTTAACTCTCAATATCAATCTTCAACTCAATCTCAAATCTCATAGAAACATAAAGAGAATTGTTAGAGACTCAATATGATCTATACTTGACTCCCAATATCAATCTCAACTCAATCTCAATCTCAAAAGAATAAGATAGATGTAGTATGCTTTTCTCAAGAACATGAAACACAACCCAACAATTGCCAAACATGCAATATCTCATATAACAATGCTACTCATGTTCTTTCCACAACCAATATCTTTTCTCAACCAATTAGGGCTTTAACAACAATGCTTATAGACAAGGTTTAACCAACATCATTCAACTCAACATTAACCTTGAAGCATTCAACCAATCATCACAAGAAAAGGAAACAAGTAGAAATCCTTTTCCCTCCAAAGATATTTGAACAAAACAACCACCAACACAATATCACCAAATGCAAAGAATAACTTGCTCAAATCAACTCAATGGAGTAAGCCCAATATCATGAATCAAGTAAAGCAATAACTTGATCAAACAACCTCTATGGAAGCAACTCAACCATCAAACTCAAAACAGCCAACCAAGGGTTCCACCAACTCAATGCAAGTAGCTTGACTCACAAATACAAACCCTAGTGCACAAAGCTTCCACTATCTCAAACCAAAAATTATGCATTCATCAAAAACTCTCCTTAAGGATAACAATGCATAAGTAGTCTTCAACAAACCAGAAAATAGGATTTACACCCAATCAAAGAAAACCTAGTTGAAAACCTTTTCACTCCAACCTTATTTCAGAAAACATACACCAATCATACTCATAAGAAGAATGTGCCCATACCTTATTGGAGTAGAAGAAACTTGATCCTTAAAGTTGTCACCACACACAACCCTCAAACTTCCAACCAAGTTAGGGTTAGAACCAAGATAAATGAGCATATAAAAACTTTCCTTAGTACACCTTTTAGCTTCTCTTCTTTTGAAAACAACCACCAAAGAAGTCAAAAACACAACAACCAAAACTTACACCTTATATCTCCATTTTAAACTTTAGCATAGCAAAAGACTAATCTCAAAAATACAACCAAAGAAATATCCCCTTATTTCTCCTATGTCTTTTAAACAATGCTAAACAATGCCAAAAATTATATCAAGAAATTAATCACACCTTAGAATGGCTGCCCTTGAAGAATCCAAAAATCGCGGAATGGCTGCCCTTGACGAATCCGAAAATCGCGGAATGGCTGCCTTTGACGAATCCAAAAAACGTGGCACAAAATACGTTTTAACAAAAACGTGACTTAATCCATGCACAGCTCCCTCCGCGGGAATCGAAACGCAGACCTCCGCCTACGCAAAGCCCAAATGCAGCCTATGCTGCCACTAGCCCACAAGGGGCTAACGAAGTCTAAGACAGACTTCCTACCACTTCAACGAACAAGCACTTCGTAAGTTTTTCAAACGCGAGCTCTCTTCTTCCGCGGCGTCAACAGAGCATCGATCGCAGCCAAAAATTAATGCATTCAAAATTCTCAAGAGGAGTTAAACCTTAGGATCCTTCCCATATTTATAGTCCAATCGTGGACTTTAGAACACGTCGACGGCAGAGAAACGTAATTTCGAATTTAATCGAAATTGCTTTCTAAAGGGTTTAAAAACCCTTAATTAATTTTAATAAATTAAGAATAAAAAAGGTTTAAAAACCTTTAAATATTTTTAATAAATTAAAAATAATTTCTCCCTTAATTAATTAAATAATTAATTAATTAAAACCTTGAAGGGTTTTAAATAATAATTAAATAATAAAGAGAACCTCCATTGGTTTTAATAAAAACCATTTAACTTGGTTTTAATAAAAACCCTATCCAAAAACCTTATCCAATGGAATCTCTCCGGATTCTCTTAAGAAGATTCTCTTGGAATCTTTCACCTTTGAAGCCAACACATCCTCTTAACATTAATGCCATTTCCTTTTGACATCAATGACAACTCATAGACAAGGAGCTAGGATCTCAAACCCAAAATTGCCAACACCCTTATGTACGTATTTCAAGCATTGATGTAATATGGAGGGAAAACATCTCATTTCTCTCATCCAAGGTCATCCAAGGAGTACATTATATGCCATGGACCCTTCCAATATGTGGAACATAGTATGAAATATTTTGACCCCCACTTTTATGGGAAAAACAATAGTGCCAACTATGGAGCAGAGAGTATAGTTAATGCTTTCAAGGTGAATGAAGATTTGGTGATGTGGTCTGGTGGAAGCTTGAGATGTTGAAGGGTATATTTGGTGATGATTTTTATGGAGGAATTGGTGCCAATTAAAATTCTTTTGAAAGGCTTCCTATCAATTTTAGTCATGATATGTAATGAAGGGTCCACTAATTTAGACGATATTGGTTTGATCTCAAAATTGTAGAATGTGATGGAAGACTCCATACATGTTTGAATATTACCCATAAAATTATTTAAATGCATTAGTGTCTTGAGATTGAAGTTCAATAGATTTTATAATATCCATTAATACTTCATGATATGGAGGATATTGTTTAATTAGATCATATATGGATAGTTTGGCTGAAGCTATTTTTAAGCTTGTGGTTAACTGACTACTCAATAAGATGATTAGTCTAGATGGACGATTGGAAGGATGAATGGGTTGAGATGGATGGGACAAAATATGGATTATCTAGGAGATATTGGTAGAAAATTGGATGGGATATGATGATGTGGTAGGTTGAGACACACTTACCTATGGAGGTATGGGTGGTTGAATAGACTATTGCTAAACATTTTATTGATTGGAATGTTGTTGTTGACCTCGAGTTACTACATGAATAGCACCCATAAAACCTGGGTACTATTGAACATGATTAACCTAATTATGAGTCTTGGTATTTGATCCTCCTATTATTGGTTGTGCTTTGTCATGATGAGAAAGTGGTGTTTGAAAGATCCTAAGATTTTGATTCTATTGAGCTAGAGTACTGTCAAGCTTGATAGCCCCCAAATCAATAAGGTCTTGCACTCTATCTTTGAATTGATACCATTTTTTGATGCCATACCCATTTTATCTATGATAAGGACAAAACAAATGCTCCCTATAGTGTTTACCATGTTTAGCGAGATCATCAGGTCTGACCTTAGGTAAGGGAAGTTGATTTGTGTCATATAACCTACATAAAATGGAGGTATAATATTCAGCCAATGGGGTATATTGATGGGGTTATCAAACATATAGTCGATGTGGTTGGTTTTATATAACTAGCATTGTGTTTTGGCTTGATTGAGTAGTTGAGGGAACCGTATGATAATTAATTTATCATGGTTGTTGTTGCATGGGTTTTTGTTGAGCCATTACTAGCTGAATCATAACCACTTGATTTACTTGGTTAGATGAATTGATTGGATTAGCCTGATTGGATTTGGTTTGGCTAGAATAATTTCCTTTATATTGACCCTTTTTTTGCCATTATTTTTTCTTCAGCTTAAGCAATCCTTGGATTTTTATCTCCTCAATTGTGCTAGCCTAGGCAAGAGCTTCATAAAATGATCTATGTTGTTGTAATTTCAATAACCAAGAGATGGGTTTTACACAACTCTTAGCGAACAATCAGGTTAGATCTTTCGTTGGTAGGACAAATGGCAATTTGGTTATAATGACCCTCCAACAGTTACCAAAGTCATAAAAAAAATCATCATCACATTGTTTTAGATCATAAATATCGAATAATGAGACTTTATTTCTTATATTGAGGGAGAATATTTCAAGCAATTGGTCAACCAATTTCTCAAAAGTATAAATACTATGGTTGGGTAAATGGTTGTACCATTCTACTGCATCTCCCCCTAATGTTTGAGGAAAGTTTCTAAGCATTAGAGTGTCATTGCTTTGAATTCTAAAGCAGGAATGAACAAATGATCTCATGTGATCTTTAGGGTTCTTAGTCCCTTTAAATTTATCAAACTTCGATATTGTGAAATTTATCAAATATGGAGATGATGGTACCAAAGGATGAATTGGTTGATTGATCAATTGATTTAAGGTAGGCTTATGGTTTATCATACTAGGAGTATGTTTTATCAAACTATCAATTTGTTATTACATATCCTGGATTCGAATGTACTCCGCAGGAATGTGGAAACCCTGAATCACTTGATGATTTTGTAATGGTGAGATGGAAATATGTTGAGGTGTAATAAGGTGATGATGACTTGGTGGAGTGTATTGGTTTTTATGATAATGGGGTTGATGAAATAATGATGGTGAATGAAGATATGAAGATAATGTATGAGGGATTTGGATAGGTTGGCTAATGTAAATAGGATAGGTACGGGTTAGTGGCAATGTTGGAATGGAAACCATAGAGGATTGTGGTGCCCAATATGGACCTTGGCTAACAAAAATGGGTTGAGTGGAAATAGGTTGAGGCTTAGGGTTTATCACCTAAACTTGTTGTTGAGTGTTTTGTCTCTTATTAAGCAATTTTTTGAAATGCTCCCAAGTTTTATGTATTTCCCTATCAGTGGTTTATGGAATGGATGTGGATGAGATTTATGAGATAGGTGGGGGGTAAGTTGCAATGGGAATTATAACTTTATGGGAGACACTATATGGTATGGACACGAGCACTTGTGAAGCAACATTAACATGTGCTTCATACAAGGGGTTATCATAGACTAAGATATATGAGGATGGGATGGATGTGCTTTGGACACATGATGATTGGGGTATGGACAAATGTTGAGGAGGTGTATCAGATACCTCAAAAAGAGGATTATTGTACACCTGGGTAAATCTTGAAGGCTGAGAAGAGATAAGTTCCTACTATAAAGAAGGATTATGTGTAGGTGAGTTGGGGACTGACTCTAAGACAGTGGATTTCAAAAGATCTTCCACTTGTGCCATATCTATATGGGTGATGTGGTGGTCAATAGTTGGTGAAGATGATTCTATTTTAGGTATGGTAATACGAAATGATGTGGATGACACAGTGTGTGAGGGACCTGCAGACAAATATGAATGACTTACCTATATCACACTAGGGTGATTTATCATGGAAGTGGTGGTGGAAGGTGATGATGAACACTCCATTGCTAAAGTGATTTGATTGGTGGATATTTGATTCATTATTTTAGCTTGATTTCTTGTTAATACCATAAACTAATGAACCAAATATAAAATGTGCTAAAAATAAAATACAAAATGACAAACTCACAAAATCAAACAGGAAATCCAATCCTATGTTTATGCAATAAAGTGTGTCTTTACCTGGTTCTTTGATTATATCGTGTTAATATTTATCATTTTTTTGGTTTTGTGTGTTTTAATGCACTAATATAAATTAAAATAGGTGAACACTATGGTTTGGATGGGTAACAAGATTCTTACTGGTGATTAAATCCTACAAGTTTTCTTAGGGGTGTTCTAAGGTGTCTAAGTGTGAAGATTGATGGATGGAGATGAAACCCACTATCACCAGATCTCAAGCAATGGTTGGTGATGAAATCCAACATATTATATTTAAAATAATATGTGTAGTGTGTGATTCCTTTTAATATTTCTAGTTTGTTATGGTGTACATACAATATCAAAAATAACTAATTTCACTAGTCTAAATTAGAAGCCAACATAAGAAATATTGATTTTTCCAAAAGAAGTAGAGTACACCGCTTAAGAACGCTCTCTAAATAGAGGAGGGTTCGTTTACTCTTCCACTTTGAATCACCAAATTTAGAGGTACTATATAATAATATTGTTCCTACTTAGACTAGCAAAAGGAGAAATCCTAACCATAAAATGTAGACTATTTTATGCAATTTACAATTCATATGCAAACATAATGCAAAATTTTAAGTGCGACACACCAAAAAATAATGGAATTTTGAAATGTGAAATTTGTGATTAAATGTGGATGCAAATAATTATTCTGATTCCTAGAAATGTAGATTAAAATGCTTCATTTTGATAGATTATTAATGTTGTTATTTTTAATACCAAATCTGTAAAAACATAAAAATATGTAAAATAGAGAAGTTAGGGTTTTAAGGTAGACTTACAGATAAGCCTATTTATGAGGCCTGGAAATGCCTCAATCATAACATGTTTTGAACACTGAAATTGCCTACAAACTCTTATGTTTAATCTAATATGCTAGTTAAGTTAATTCAATATGTTGTGTATTAACTATTTGCATGATAAATGTATCTGAAATACTATATTCTGATTTTTACAGCTTTTTGCATAAGTTTTATGTTGTTTTGTTATGACTTGCTAAATGAGATATGCTTAGGTTGATAGCAGCATTTCACTAATCATGTTTTGATATGTCTCAAGCATTTATTTTACCTAAATCGGCAACAGTGCAAGCAAACTATTACTGTGCAGCAAAACTAGTTTTTCCCATGTAAATTCCAGCCAGTTGCCAATGAATGGCAAGGCATGGAATTCACATATGGAAAGAGATGAAGACCATTGGAATCTGATCCTGAGAAATAACCCACATGAGAAATGTAGAGGAAATCATTTAAAGAGCACACATTTGTTCATTCCGAAGTCTCTTCGAAATGAACAGATATCTTCGGAATGAGAAAACACAGTGTCTTCGAAATGAGCGGATCTTCGGAATGAGAATTGCAGTATCTTCGGAATGAGCCACTTATCTTCGAAATGAAAATAGAATGTGCTTTTTGACTTGTTGACCGATTTTTGATGCTGGAAAAAGGGAAATAAATATTGAAAAGGGTAAGGGAAAATATCTCAGATCTGACTTTGTCGTCCTTGCCGACCAAAGCCACCATTTATGGAAAGATCAAGTTTGATCTTCTTCTAGGATAAAACCAGGAATTGTTGCAGCATAATAGGATTAGATCTTTTGAGATATTCTCAGCTTGTTAGTAGATCTTAGGACATCTATAAATATGGCTCCCATTCAGGTTGAGCTAGTAGGAGGTAGAGGATAGAGAAAGCAGAGAGTAGAGAAATATAAAATAGGCAATAATCAGGAAAGTGACTGTTACAGTTCTGTAACAGGTTTTTAGCAGAATTATTGTAATCATGTTCTTGAATCAATAAAGTGTACTATTTCTATTTCATATTGCTTGTAAATGAGTGTGAGTAAGATCTAGAGAGAGAGAGACTCATACCTTCTTCTCGGACAAGGAGGTCGGCCACTTCCAGACCTAGGAGGAGGACTAACAAGTAGGTTTTTATTCTGATTTTGTCTGTAGCATAATGAGTTGTAGAACTTGTCATTTCATTCCTTTGTAAACAACTAATGATATTTGCAATCTTAGCTTATTTTATGTTTTGTGATTAATGGTTTGGTTGTAATCTCCACTTTCAACAAAGCTTTCAATTTATTGCAGACTGTCATTTCCAGAATTTACTATTTTCTAGTAATTTCTTGCATTTTGTGTTTTGTTGTCAACCCTTGCACAGAAGATTGACAACCTTCTGTTACAGAGCCTTGATAGGGTTTCATTTCCATGCTATAATTAGGTTTCCATTGCTACAAAAGTAAATAGATTTCCTTTCTGCAATTATAATCAGACTTCTAATTCTGCAACTATTATTTCTGCAACATAATTAGGTCTCATTCTGCAATTGTAATTAGGATTTCATTTCTGTAGTTAATGATTAGTTTCCATTTTTGCAACTTAGATTAAGGTTTAATTTATGCAATTTAGAGATAGGAATGTCCTAAATCCCCCACACAATCGGTTTCACCAATAAGACCTGTTGCTCTAGATTGACCTAAGTTATAACCCTGTTCACCCCTTCTTTCGTAGATAGCCTTGTACACTGCCCTGGATTGACAAATTCATTGAGAATTAATGATGTGTATAACGACTACGCATCATTTTGGCATCGTTGTCGGGGAATTGTGTTGCTAGAAGGTGACAACAGTCCAATAGCTGTTAATTAGACTGAGCTGTGAAGATTCAGGATAAAATCTGAATAGAACAACTGGTTAAAGTAACAACTATTGACCTATAATTTATGTCATTTAAGAGTAAACATGAATGAGTAAGTCTAGGGATGAAAAAGGTAGAATTACCCAAAAGGATCCCTGGCTTGTTCCATTAAGGAGATCTTCACGCCTAAGGGGTGAATCACCCGTGTTTGAATTACCAGAAATATTGAAAGAAAAATCACCAGTCTCACCATCATTAGAACATTCTGAGAAAGGAAAATCACCAGTCTCACCATCATTAGAACATCCTAAGAAAGAAGAATCATCGGACTCATCATCAACAGAGGATCTTGGACCTCTTGAGAGAGAAATTTGGATAGGTTTAAGCTAAGGAACCAGAAACTATGGCAGAGGGAGGCAATCTAGATAGAGATGGCCAACATGGCTATGTCCATAATGAAGGAGATGATCGGGATATGCCCCAACCTTCCAGAACATTTGAATATCCTATCCGTTTGAATCCAACACAAAACTCTCCCATGAAAACCATTTCACCTTCAGTACTTCCAACCTTTCGAGGTGTTGTATCTAAAGATCCTGATCAGTTTTTGTTTGAATTCAAGGTAGTGTGTCAAACCTATGACTATGTAAATGACAATCAGAAACTTAAGGTCTTTCCCTCAACACTCAAGGACTCAGCATTACGCTGGTTCATGAGCTTAGAGCCAAATTCCATCCGAACTTGGGATCAAATGGAAACTGTGTTTTTAGACAAATATCAGGAGTATTGTCGTGTAAGGAACAGGAAAGATGAGTTATTCAGGATTAAACAAGAAGATGATGAAACATTAGAAGACTATCTTGATAGGTTCTCCTTTGTTCAAAGGAGATGTGGACTTGTAGAACCAGAGTTATGTAAAACCATCTTTTTGAGAGGATTACAAGATGAATCCAGAGAAGTATTGGATTTGATGGGAAAAGGGGATGTAAATACTCTTAGTAATGAGGAAATTGTGGGTCTCTGTAGAAATTACTCTCGCAATAAGCAGGGAAGAAGAAAAAAGAGTACAAATGGCACTGATGTGAAGGACCTAATAGAGGAACTTGCAAATTTTAAAACTGATATTCTAGTGCAATTAAACACAACTTTGGGGGAAATGTCTGCAAAAGCAAAAACCATAGAACCTTTGGCAATTTATTGCCCAAGATGTAGAAATAAACATGCTTTGCAGGAATGTCCTTTGAATAAAACATCTATCTCAGCCATTTGTAGTATCTGTTCAAAGAAGCATTCAACCGATAAATGCCACCTGCTACCACAACTCAAAACCGTGTTAGAAAATCAGACTGAGGAACTCAACTATGTTGGACCAAAACAAGGGGGAAATTTCTCTCAATACCAAAATCCCCCTCATTTTCCTACAAATTGGGGGCATAATCCCTGGACTATGCCTTGGGGACAATCAGAACCACCCCAACGTCCTTGGAATTATCCTCAATGGACAAATTCCCAAGAATGGCCACAAACAAATTGGAGTAATTCAGCCTGGAATCAGAATCAAAACAACCCATCATGGAATCAAAACAACCCATCATGGAATCAAAACAACCCATCCTAGAATCAGAATCAGACTAATCCACATTGGATGCAAAATCAACCACAGTGGAATCAACAATACCAGTCCTATCCAAGGCAACAAAGAAATCAAGGTCAAAATCAGCATTTGCTGCCTGCACCTAATCAAAATTTTCAAGAAAAATAGAACCAACCACAACAAACACAATAGGTGAAACAACCTCAACTTCCAGCTCAATCAGTCACTAATCCAAACAACATGAGACAGGCATCTCCTGTCTATGTGGCTGAAGTCGAAGAAAATGTTGAAATAAATGTTATTGATTGTAGTAACATCCAACTTCGTTCAAGAAAAGTTGTACCTGAACCTGTTTCAAATAAAAGCAAGGAAAATGAAGAGCAAGAACCTTTGGAACCAGTTAGAGTTAAACCAACAATAGAGAAAGAAGAAGAAAAAATAGAACCACAGGCAGAACAATTACCTTCATCAAGGATAATTCCATATCCTGAAAGATTCAATACCATAGCAAAAAATTCTGAGTCAGACCTGGTCAAGGAACTTAAAAAGTTAACTATATCATTGCCCTTATTGCAAGCCATTAAGGATATACCAATGATTAAAAGTACTATCCGAGATTTGTGCATTAAAAGAGCAGGAAGAAAAAAGAAAGCATTTCCCAAGACTGTTCAGGTTGAAGGAAAGATAGCTGATCTCTTGTCTGGAAAACTAGTACCTCCAAAGTATAGTGACCCAGGAAGTCCAATTATCACAGTTACCATAGGTTCAGTACCAATATCAAATGTCTTAGTAGATCTAGGAGCTGCAATAAATGTCATGACCAAGGATATAATGAAACAATTACAGCTCAAACATCTCAGCCCCACATTTACAGTTTTAGAAATGGCTGATAGGTCAATTGCAAAACCTGAAGGTATCATTGAAGATGTTCCTATAGAAGTTTCTTCTTGGGAATTCCCTATAGATTTTTTGGTTTTACAACCAAGAAATTCAGCACATGGATATCCCATCATTTTGGGAAGACCTTGGCTTGCAACTGCAGTAGCCTTCATAGACTGTAGATCTGGAAAAATGACTATTTCAAATGGTATTGATCTAAAACAGATCTCTCTGTATCCTCCTGCAAGACCCTCCAACAATTTTTTAGGTCAGTTATGGTTTCCTGATTCAGATGAAGAATCAGAGGAGGTTATTTCCACACTAGCCACCTTGGTAGTAAGAGAACACACAGAAGACCTCCAAGACACAGAAAATTTAGAAAATGAAACTATCCTAATGAATGTTCTGCAGGAACAAGGGTTAGAAGAGGAAGCAGTAAATATCCAGCAATTGTTAAGGAATGAGGAGAACCAAAACTTTGAAGGTGAACCATCTGTACTATCACAAGAAAACTCTGTTTCACTACCACATGGGTGGCACCATCACCTGATTTTTCCTTCTCACTGTTCCATACAGGATATGCTTCCATCAAGAAATAATGAAACAGAAACTTCTTATTTCCTTCCATCTCAGTAGTGTCCTCTTAACTCCCTAATCACCAAGTATGAAGAAGTGAATTCAGTCCTTCCAAATACAAAACAAATAGAAGTCCAGCCAGGGCAAATTTTTGAACATTTACAGACTGGCTTACTAGGGAAGAGGAAGAAAAATTGATAGTTGTCTTGCGAAAGCATGTTCATGCTTTTGCTTGGGACTATAAAGATATGTCAGGAGTTCACCCTGATATATGCACCCACAGAATTTATACTGAAGAAGTCAAGCCAGTAAGACAACCCCAGAGAAGACCGAATCCTGCCCTAAGGGATATTGTAAAGGAAGAAATTGAAAAACTTCTGGAGGTAGGATTCATTTACCCAATTTTTGATAGCCAGTGGGTCTCTCCATTGGTTATAGTTCCTAAGAAAAATGGAAAAATGAGAGTATGTGTAGACTATAGAGAGCTGAATAAAGTGACATACAAAGACCATTTTCCATTACCTTTCATAGATCAGGTGTTAGATACCCTTGCTGGAAAGAAATACTTTTGTTTTCTTGATGGATTTAGTGGATATAATCAAATTCAGATTGCACCTGAAGATCAAGAGAAAACAACCTTTACCTGTCCATGGGGAACATTTGCCTATAGGGTTTTACCTTTTGGTTTGTGTAATGCCCCAACAACATTTCAATGAGCAGTTTTAGCAATTTTTTCTGATCTGACTACCAACAGTGTTGAGATATACATGGATGATTTCACAGTATGTGGACAGACTTTTGACTTTACATTAGAAAACCTTGACAAAGTTTTAACTCGTTGTGAAACATACCAGTTTATCCTTGAATCCAGAAAAATGTTTTATGATGATGAAGGAAGGAATAGTTCTTGGTCATCACATCTCTCTTCAAGGGATCCAAGTTGATCCAAAGAAGGTGGAAATTATCAAGAACCTTCTTCCTCCTAAAACTCAGACTGATGTCAGAAGCTTCCTAGGACACATTGGTTTTTACCGTAGGTTTATTCCCAGCTTTAGCACAATAGCCAATCCCATGTTTGCCCTATTGACTAAAGATTCTGAATTTTCCTGGACTGCAAGGTGTCAGGAATCATTTGAAGCTCTGAAAGAGAAATTAGTAACTCCACCTATGTTAAGAGGACCTAATTGGACATTACCATTTCACATACAGGCTGATGCTTCCAATACAGCAATTGGAGCAGCATTAGGACAAATTGACAATGGTGAACACTATGCCATCTACTACATTAGCAAGAATTTGATAGGAGCTGAGAAAAATTATACCACAACTGAGAAAGAATTCTTGGCAGTAATTTATGCCATCAACAAATTCAGGCATTACATCACAAGTTATCAAATATTTATTCACACAGATCACACAACCATTAAGTATTTGATGAATAAGCCTATGGTAAGTGCAAGAATTATTCGTTGGTTACTGTTGCTGCAAGAATTTGATATCACTATAATCAACAAACCAGGAAAAGCTAATGTTGTAGCAGATTTCTTGTCCAGATTACAGAACACAGATGAAGGGGAATTAGTTGAAGACACCTTTCCTGATGAAAAATTATTTGCTATATCAGTCCAATCACCTTGGTTTGCAGATATAGCCAATTACTTGGTCACAGGGAAAGTTCCTCCACATTTCACTTCAAAACAGAAAAAACAATTGATCAAACAGAGTTCTTCTTTTGAATGGATCAAGGGTATACTTTTTAAGTGCAGTCCCGACCATGTGTTACGTAGGTGCATCCGAAAGGATGAGGTGTATGATATCCTTAGGGCTTGTCATGATGAACCCTCAGGTGGACACTACTCTGTAAAAAGCACAATTAGGAAAATCTTAGGGACAGGATATTATTGGCCATCTCTTCACAAGGATGTGAAAAAGTACATCGGGCATTGTGATGCATGCCAAAGAATGGGGAAACCCACTCATACAAATGAAATGCCACTACAGCCTCAATTGGTTTTAGAGCCATTTGAGAGGTGGGGGCTTGATTTTGTAGGACCTATTGATCCACCTTCTCAAGGAAAGGTGCATATTCTAGTATGCACTGATTACTTGACAAAGTGGGTAGAGGTGCGTGCTTTCAAACATGCTCATGAAGAGAAGGTCGCTGATTTCTTGTATACTCAGATTTTTCAGAGATTTGGAGCTCCCCGGTCTATCACCACAGACCAAGGACCCCAATTTGCATCTAAAGTCATTGAGGCATTTACAGAATTATATGAAATCAAACATAGAAAATCATCACCTTATCACCCACAAGCAAATGGCCAAGTTGAGGTAACAAACAGGGAACTAGAACGAATCTTAACAAAAATAGTAGCTTTTCATAGGAGAAACTGGCTAGATAAATTACCTGAAGCAAGTGTGGGCTTACAATACTACTTGGAAATCCACTACCTGGATTCACACCTTATGAACTAGTCTTTGGTAAAAATCCCCTCTTACCTATTGAATTTGAGCTACTAACACTACGCACAACATTGGAAATTGGAATTGAATTGTCACAGGCACAGAAAGATAGGATTCTATAGCTGAATGCATTGGATGAACTTAGGTTGGATGCTCTACACCAAACTAAAGTAATTCAAGAGCAGAGGAAGATGTGGCATGACAGTCACATTCAGTAGAGGAAACTTCAACAAGGAGATTGGGCTTTATTGTTTGATTCTCGCTATGAGGACTTCCTTGGAAAGCTGAGAACTAGATGGCTTGGACCTTACCGGATTGAAGAGGTATTTGACAATGGAGCAGCTCATTTATCTCCTATTGATGGGTCACAGAGAAAGTTGGTAGTGAATGGACATCGCCTCAGGGTGTACCATACACCTCTGACTAAAGAGGAATTCTTGCAAGTAGCTTGACAGTTTGGATACACAACAGGTGGAAGAAATTTCCTCTTCCACTTCAAAACAATCAGCATGATCATGGATTTCAAGAAAAAATAGAAAAATACAAAAAAATCAAAAAAAGTAGAAAACAAAAAGATGAATAAATTTTGATTATGAATTCCTTCATGGGCATGATTTCAGGGAAATCATGAATTCCTTCATGGGCATAGTCAGAATCAAGAAAAAAAAAGAGAGAAAAGGAGAGGTAAAAAAAAAAAAAAAGAAAAAAGAAAAAAAAAGAGAGAAAAATGAATAACTCAGCAGTGAAAACCTTTTCCAAGGCACTACTGGGTTGGTATGCATGAAAACCAGTTTTCTGGCATGCATAACCTTGAAAATTTCTGAACCATCATTGTACAAATTCACCAACTACACTTGTTTTGAAATATTGCAGAAAATCTCAGCAGAACATCAACAAAGGCAGTCATTCTTCAAAAACTTGCATTAACTTGTTTTAATCAGGTATATATTTCTTACATTTCTTCATTGTAAATGATTGGTATATAGTATATAACAATTAACCATTAGCATAAAAGGTATCCATAAGAGTTGGCATACTTAAAACATGTTTTGAGAATGAGAATATTGATTTCTGCCTAATCTTCGGAACAAGAATGCCAAAAATAGTGCCTGCTATCTTCTTCAGATTAATTGTTGTATTGTCTTCGGATTGAAATTGTCTTTGGAATGACAGCAGAATGAATGTTGCACTTTGTCTTTGGAATGAAGCTTTGTCTTCGGAATGACGATTTGTCTTCACAATGAAGCATCATCTTCGGAATGAAGATTTGTCTTCAGAATGAAGCATCATCTTCGGAATGAAGCATTTGTCTTCGAATGAAGAATTTGTCTTCAAATGAAGTTCTTCTTTAATGACGATTTACCTTCGCAATGCAGCCTGATCTTCGAAAGAGGATTTATCTTCGAAATGAGGATTTATCTTCGAAAAGAGGATTTGTCTTCGGAATGAGGATTTATCTTCGGAATGAAGATTTGACTTCGCAAAGAAGCATGATCTTCGGAATGAAGACTTGTCTTCGGAATGAAATCATAATCTTCGGAATGAGGTTTTGTTTTTGCAATAGATCATAATCTTCGAAAAGAGCATTCAATATAACATCTCCACGTGGCATCCAAGGAAGAAAAGAAATACGATCAAATAAAAATTCTTTTGGCTGCATACGATAAATGAACACGTGTCAGTTAGGATATGGTTTGTTTTTGCACCCATTTAGAAAGTACCAGAATCACGGAGGACGTGACCAACAGTATGCCACCATTTTTTTGATGCTAATAAACATGCACGTGAGAGTCCGCGAGAAAAATAGAAAAACTAAAAATGAGTAAGGTGGATCTGACGGCAAGGACATCTACGCAACCATTGATGGACATGTGTTCGAAGCAAAAATAGAAACATGTGCCACCCTTCTTTTCGAAGACATATTTGCTAACGCAAAATGACTACGAGGTACAGTGCTCAGATTACGGTTCATTCCGAAGAACAAAAATAGGGCAATTGAAAACTTGGAACCAAACCCTGCAAATCTGCAAACACCAGAAACCAGAGATCCAAAAAAGGAATAGCAGCAGAAGTGAGCAGTTTGTAACGTACCAAGACAGGAAAATGGGGCAAAAAATAAAAATGGAACCAGCGGATACCACCCACCTCCGAGAAAATCCAAAAGTGCTGCAAATTTTTGAAGATGGAGGGCTTATGCCATTTTTGGATAAGTTTAATGGGTCCTCTGAAGATTTGGTCAGCATGTTCACCCACACATTCAGAAACAACCGGGCACACATTAACGACATGACCATTGAGGTAACCCCAAAGTTTTGAGTCAAATTACTAAGCTGCCATTAGAAGGTCTTCCAATTTCTAGGTCCGGCAAAAATACATTGGTAAATATAGTTAATCAATTTTTGGAAGAAAACGATAGGAACAAAAACAATAACACATGAAAAAAAGAAAAACAGGAAGGAAAGAACAAAAATGCATTAAAAGAAAAAATGTCCGATTTATGTCAAATTGCTAATTTTTAGTCCAATTCACACGCAGATTTTACAGTCTTATTCTAAGGAGAAATACCTCGATGGCAAGGTCATGAGGATTAGCTCGAGTCTCCCATATAAATTAGACACCACTCAGATTTCCTGGAAGCATATTTTGACAACCCTATTGAGCAGAAAAATCTCCTATGTGAACTATTTTTACATAGCTTCTTTATTCAAGAAGAAGTAGAATTTCATCCTCAAATCTACATTGGAGATGTTCAATTGAGGGCATTCATGTCCACCTTGTAGAATCAGTTTTATTAGGACCAGGAGAAAAGGCAGAATAAAGAGATTGAAACAAGAGCTGAATTGTTAGTCAGAGCAATTCAGCCAAATCACCCAATTATCACAAGACAACACTTCACCATGATGAACAGGGATGATGTAAAGAGAATGTACTTGACAAACTTGAGGGACTATGTGAACAGATTCCAAAATTTTTGTAATGACAATTTTGTGCCAGCATTATCAGTCTATAGAAACAGATGGGCTGAACTTTCCATGTCTTTACAGAAAAGAGAACCCATCTCCCCCATCAACTTAGAATGGTCCAGAAGAAGGGCAGAAGGAGTAATACAGTTGATTGAAATCATGCAACATCATTGGATAGGTCTCAGATTTAGGCCTCCAACCATCATCACTCCAGTTCCATTCTACTTTGAAGAAGATGCCCAACCTGATGAACAGTTTGAAGAATGGCTCAGGAACCTTCAGGAGAACAGGGGGTATTATATAGGCAAGAAGTTGTTCTACAGGTCATGGAATTTGACCATGGACATATGTGATTCCATAGCCCAACAGAATGCATGAGGACATGCATCAATATAAGTTGGGGGGAAAATGATGAGGCCTGGAAATGCCTCAATCATAACATGTTTTGAACACTGAAATTGCCTACAAACTCTTATGTTTAATCTAATATGCTAGTTAAGTTAATTCAATATGTTGTGTATTAACTATTTGCATGATAAATGTATCTGAAATACTATATTCTGATTTTTACAGCTTTTTGCATAAGTTTTATGTTGTTTTGTTATGACTTGCTAAATGAGATATGCTTAGGTTGATAGCAGAATTTCACTAATCATGTTTTGATATGTCTCAAGCATTTATTTTACCTAAATCTGGCAACAGTGCAAGCAAACTATTACTATGCAACAAAAACTAGTTTTTCCCATGTAAATTCCAGCCAGCTGCCAATGAATGGCAAGGCATGGAATTCACATATGGAAAGAGATGAAGACCATTGGAATCTGATCCTGAGAAATAACCCACATGAGAAATGCAGAGGAAATCATTTAAAGAGCACACATTTGTTCATTCCGAAGTCTCTTCGAAATGAACAGATATCTTCGAAATGAGAAAACACAATGTCTTCGAAATGAGCGGATCTTCGGAATGAGAATTGCAGTATCTTTGAAATGAGCCACTTATCTTCGAAATGAAAACAGAATGTGCTTTTTGACTTGTTGACCGATTTCTGACGCTGGAAAAAGGGAAATAAAGATTGAAAAGGGTAAGGGAAAATATCTCCCATCTGACTTTGCCGTCCTTGCCGACCAAAGCCACCATTTATGGAAAGATCAAGTTTGATCTTCTTCTAGGATAAAACCAGGAATTGTTGCAACATAATAGGATTAGATCTTTTGAGATATTCTCAGCTTGTTAGTAGATCTTAGGACATCTATAAATATGGCTCCCATTCAGGTTGAGCTAGTAGGAGGTAGAGAGATAGAGAAAGCAGAGAGTAGAGAAATATAAAATAGGCAATAATTAGGAAAGTGATTGTTATAGTTCTGTAATAGGTTTTTAGCAGAATTATTGTAATCATGTTCTTGAATCAATAAAGTGTACTATTTCTATTTCATATTGCTTGTAAATGAGTGTGAGTAAGATCTAGAGAGAGAGAGACTCATACCTTCTTCTGGACAAGGAGGTCGGCCACTTCCAGACCTAGGAGGAGGACTAACAACGAGGTTTTTATTCTGATTTTGTTACAGCGAGAATGAGTTGTAGAACTTGTCATTTCATTCCTTTGTAAACAACTAATGATATTTGCAATCTTAGCTTATTTTATGTTTTGTGATTAATGGTTTGGTTGTAATCTCCACTTTCAGCAAAGCTTTCAATTTATTGCAGACTGTCATTTCCAGAATTTACTATTTTTCTATAATTTCTTGCATTTTATGTTTTGTTGTCAACCCCTGCATAGAAGATTGACAACCTTCTGTTACAGAGCCTTGACAGGGTTTCATTTCCATGCTATAATTAGGTTTCCATTGCTGCAAAAGTAAATAGATTTCCTTTCTGCAATTATAATCAGACTTCTAATTCTGCAACTATTATTTCTGCAACATAATTAGGTCTCATTCTGCAATTGTAATTAGGATTTCATTTCTGTAGTTAATGATTAGTTTCCATTTCTGCAACTTAGATTAAGGTTTAATTTATGCAATTTAGAGATAGGAATGTCCTAAATCCCCCACACAATCGGTTTCACCAATAAGACCTGTTGCTCTAGATTGACCTAAGTTATAACCCTGTTCACCCCTTCTTCCACAGATAGCCTTGTACACTGCCCTGGATTGACAAATTCATTGAGAATTAATGATGTGTATAACGACTACGCATCACCTATGTATTGTTCCTCATCTTTTTGAAATGTACCTGGGTGCTTCCTTAATGTCCCACAAGCACCATAGGGAATTTATGCACCTTCTACAACTTCTACAACTCCTCAAAAATTGGTTCTACAAAATTTGTGCGACCCATTTTTCTAAAAAACCTGCAAGATATAAGACAAAAAGTAGTGAATTAATGATAATATAATTAGCATAAAAAACCCATTGTGGATCCCATCATGATCGTCATTTGTGAATGCAAAATCGAACAACACCAAAAAATGGACTATAAAATTAAATAAGCAATGTGACACACAAAATTACACAATGAAATAGGCTTTCATTATAACACCGGTGGATCTTCAATTTTACAAATATACCCCAAATATGGGGTTACAAAGCTTATTATGCTTGATACAATTATTACAAGACACTAGGGTGCTATGAAATCCTAGTAAGAAAATATTGGTGGTGTCTTCGCATTCAATTTGATCCCAACAGTGTGGTGAGTGGAATTTAGTATCTGATACAGGACCACTCGAGCTTCAACAGCTGTGATTTCTAAACCTGCAAACAACAAACAATAACATAAGGTCAATAAAAAATTTTAGGGCTCCACTATGTGAGGCCCTTAGTAAGAAAGTTACTAACCCTAGTTGCATAAATAAAGCTATAAATATATCTAAGAATAAAAATACTTGCAATAAATAAATTACCTTATCATGCTAACTCGTTGTTCTTTGTTCTTCATCATTGTTGTAGGATTTGGTACACAGATGCCCTAGTGACACATGAGGGATCGTTGGACTATAGAATTAGGGTTGTGAACACCTGTGGATGCTTGGTAATGGTAGGGAGCACCCAGAGGCACTCGGTGATGGCAAGATGTATCCAAAGGTGCTTGAGAATTAATAGGAGACACTCGAATGTGCTCAAGGGATTGGAGCAAAATCTACAAAAGTAGATTTGGTTCGTGTGATATGGGCAATGGCGGATGCAGATGCGACAATGAGTGATGGAAGATAGCAAAAGGTAAGGAGACTTAGGACTTCTTAGGGATTCCAAAAGCTCCATGGAATCAGTATTCAGGCCCATTTAGGGGTTGAGTCATAGAAATGACTCCTCTTTATAATCTCTCCTAGGGCATGTTAGGGTTTCAATGACACAATTTGTGTGATCAAGATTAAAACATGATTGAGGGTGGAGATTAAATATTGGTGTATGGCATGGATTACGGTAGATGAATGGTTAGGATTAAATCATGATGGATGGATTGGATTAATTCATATATATATAATATAAAATATTAATATTTGAATATATATTAAACAAATATATATATAATTGATAAATGTGGCGGGAAGTTATGGATGAACGACAAGTGGCTATATTTTGGTGTGTACGTATTCAAACCAAAATATATCAATACTCTAATTGAAAGACAATAAATTTTTTTAAGGGTTTTTAATTGTAGCATTGATAACTTTCTAGCCACCTATCTTGGTATGCCACTCTTTAAAGGTAAGATAAAAGAGGATTTATGGAATCCAATCCTAGATAGATTTCAAAAGAAACTAGTAGGGTGGAAAGGAGTTTTGTTGAGCCAAGCAGGTAAGCTTTAGCCGGTTAAATCTACTTTACAAAGTTTGTCGATCTATTTTTTTATCTATTTTCAAAATCATTGCAAAGGTTGTAGAAAAATAGAACATATTCAATGTAGATTTATATGGATAGGAATAGAAGTGAAATAGAGAATACACTTAGTTTCCTAGGATAAAGTCTACACTTCTATGAAATATGGAGGTTTGGGGCTAAAAAAAATGAAGAATCTTAATAGATTTATTTTAAGTAAAGTGAGATGGAGGCTAATTCAATATAAAGATTCTCTTTAGAAAATAAATATTAAGGCTAAATACTTGAACTATAATAATTTTTTTATGAGATGTGAAAATCCCCCAACAAGATCTACCTTTTAGAATATCATAATGAAAATCAGGCCTATGTTATGAAAGGACCTTAAATGGAGAGTGGAAAATGTAGATCAAATTGAGTTTTGGGATAGTGGAAAATATTTTATCTCCTTTGATAACTTAGTTGTCATTATAGAACCCTTGGTAAGTTTGTATGGAAGGAATTTTGGTATCCCAAAGTGTGGACTACATTGATATGGACAAAAACTTCAAGAGATGGAAAAATATTTCTTTACAATCCAATAAGCAAAAAAGTCAGCAAGCTATGATGAAACTCAACAGTCTATTACAACTTTGTCATTTAAGTAAATCCTTCCACCATGATATCCTCACTTGGGATTTTAACTCTTTTGAAATTTACTCAGTTAAATTAGAATATGAAATTTTATCTTCTCCTTCTAGTATGAATTTTATAGCCTCTATAATTTTGTTGAAGCATTTGACTCCTAAATTATCATTTGATTCCTAGAATGGTTTCATAATTATTAACCAATTGATGTCTAATATTTGTTGTTACAGGTTTTCTTTTTGCTATATTTTGTAGTTTTGGGAGATATTTGTTATGTTTAATGAGATTTTTGAGATCCTTTATTTCATATAGAGGTTTATGATTTTTGAGGTGTCAATGAAGATTCAGATTTGTTGTGGATGGAAGATCTCTAGCAAATATTGAAATGCAAAATTTGCCCATAGTTTTAGTTATGCAATTGTTTAGTTGTCTATATGTCCTTCTGTTTATCCATGTTTCTATCTAATTCATACCAAAGAGGTAGTCTATGTAGTAAAAATAGTCAATTGAGAGTGATCAATCCATTGAGAAGTAGGGGAAAGTTGAGGTGGAAATGATTGTTCTGCATAAGAAAATATTTTAGATATAAAATGATGTAGAGTGTTGAGTCAATAGAGGAATCAACTAGGTTTTACTCCATTTTAAATTTACAATAAATTGGAATTGATATTAATCATCTAGAGAGGACTTGAATAATATTATGAATAGTATAAAATATTAGTTGGTTGCTCTTTTCTAATATTGGGATGCTATAGATGAATTGCTTTGGTCTAAAAGAAAAAGGAGGAGCGATAAATATTCTAGCCCTATTTTGGGTGCTTTTTATTCTGAGTCTATTGTAGATGCTTTTATATAGATTTTTTTTGTCTAGGCCATTAATTGAATTATTATAAGAAGAGTTAAATGAAGTAATGGTATAGTTTTTAGATACAACATTTTGGCTGTTTTTTATTTTGTTTGTCTCATGATGAAATTATGTGTTCATATTTGTCTAAGAGACTTTGGTTGTAAAAAAGGGTTGGGGCCTTTTAAAAAACCCTTTATTTTCATCCTTTAATAAAAATCAAAAATCAAAAGAAGGTCCTAGTGATCATGAACATAGTGAGAGAAAAGAGGAAGCATTTAAACTATTCTTCATGTTGGTGGAATCATATATACTTTCCTACATCAAAGAGAAAATTGATCCTATTGATGTATAGACTAAATTCAAAGACATATATGGAAAATTAAATGCTAGTGAAGTTAATAAAATAGAAATTAATCTCTTCAATCTCAAAATTTTAGATTTTGGTAATGTCAAAGACTATATATCTCACTTCAAAGCTCTAAAAGCTGATCTAGCTATGACAAGAGGCACGATAAAAAATAATGAAGATTTTGTAAATTCTATTACTTTCAATCATTCTCCTCATTTTTATATATTTGCATTAATTTTTATGTAAATTCTATGACTATAAAAGAACTATAACCTATATCTCTTGAAGAAATTTTCAAGCTTCTAATCTATTATGAAGTGGAAATGAAAAATTGTGGAGCTCTTTCTCATATAGAAGCTTATCCAAAAGACTTCAATCAATTGAATCTAAGGTTAAGGTGACTAAGGATAAGTATAAGATTTCAAAAAAGTCAAACATTTATGAGTATTTTAAAAGAGGATATTCCATCAAGAATTGCATTATAAGAATAAAGAATATTTAGATAAACTTATTTAGTGTTGGACATATTCTTTCTAATGATGAATGTGAGTGCAAATGAGGAACATTAGAGGTATGATAGAGCATCCATTATGGGGATAAGGCATTACTTATAACACTTTTGTTGGAAATTTTGAGTATATTATTGTCATTGATGTCAAAGGATTAATGATGACATTGGTTGTCATTTATGTCAAGGAAAATAAAGGTTTAATGGTTTTACCATGGTGGCACTTGCAAAAGAAATAGGAAGATATTTTATGGTGGCAAAGACTATATCCAAAGAAAAGGCCCAAAGGAGAAGAGGAAATTATAATATTTAAATCTATGCAGATTTAAATAATTATAATAATTAAAAATTAAAAGGGCCCAAAGGTTAAAATTTAAATTATAATATTTAAATCTACTTTAGATTTAAATTATTATAATAATTTTAAAAGGTTTAATGTTGGGCACCAATGTTGAAATTTAAAATTCCTCCCCAAGCATCGACGTGAAGGATCATAAGGCCAAATACAGATTTATAACATAAATTTTAGTGCAAAGAATGGATGGTTGATTGTTATGCGAAAATCCCATATATTGCATGTGCAAAATTTGTGAGAGAGTATTTACGGACAAAGGGACAACGCCTTTTCAAAGATCAAGTTCAAGATAAAGTAGAGGGATAGTGAAAATAAATCCCATCTGGGCAGCTAGCCTAGACAACAACTACCTTAGCATTAAGTCATAGCAGTAGGGAGGTCTCGGGTTCGAGATGCAGTGAAGGCAGAAGGGTTAACATTTTTGTTTGAAAAGTGTTTTTGCATTGAAGATAGGAATAAAGGAGAGTGCATGTGGTTTTGGTTTCATGTGGGTGTCTATCCCATGTGGTGGCCTATTTAAGGTTAGGGCATGGGCCAGAAAGCAACACCGGTTAGAATCATAAGAGCAACAATAAGGAGACAATGATTTTTATGAATAAATTAATCGCCAAGGCTAAGGTATGCTTGCTTAGGGAGTCATAAGGTGTTTTTTTTATTATTTTTTATTTTTGAATTAAAAATGGCAGTGTGGAGTAGTTGAGGTTGGTTGAATTAAAAAGGATTTTTGCCTAGTGCCATGTGTGGTGTGTTAAGTAAATGATGTTATGGTCTTGTTGAAGAATTGAGGTGCATTGAAATATTTTATTTTAAGTAGGAGGTATAAGGTGTATAAGGAATTTATGTGTGTAATTTGTGTGTTGATTGGATTGAATTTTATTTTGCAAGATTAGGAGTAATAAGGTGTGATAAGTTGCTTGATATTTTATTATAACTCTTGCATTGTGAAAGGAAGTTATGAAAGGTTTTTTTGGATATTAATGCTTCATATTTGAGGATAAAAGAAGAGTGATTGAATATCAAATTCAGATTTCATTGAGCATTTTTTAAGGTGAAAATTCATGTGGATGTTTTGAGAAAGTATCTTGCAATCTAACCCTTGAAGTGGCATTAGAAAAATTAGTTGCTTTTGAGACAGGTTTTGAAGACATGTCTCTATAAGAGCAAATTAAGAGGTATGGTTACATCACTCCTTGCTTAAAGTGTTTTGTTGAAGTGAATATTTTGGAACATAAGGTGGAGAGAAAAGGATTGTTTGATAAGCATTGTTGGAAATATTTGAGTTAGAATTTGTGCTTCATTGTTGAATGTTTTGGAAACATTTGGGATAGAATTTGAGAATAATTTGTGCTTCTATTGTTGAAAGAGTTTGAGAAATTTGTGCTATATATTGTGAACTACTTGTGCTAGGGTTGTAGACAATTTAGTGCATATTTGTGAAACCTTTTGAAAATTGGTCTGAAAGATATTGAAAGCAATTGTGAAAGTGTTTGAGATCAATTTTGTGAGGTAAATTGTGCATTAGTGTGATTGATATTTGAGAGAAATTTTGCAAGAAATATAAATCAATTTTGTGAAGCAAGTTATACAGTGTTTTGATTTGAAAGAGTTTTTGCAAGAGAGAGAGATTGGATTAGTTGAACGCAATATTTGTGAATGCGAAGAACATATTGGGTTTTTGATAGTGCATATAATTCTCTATTTGTTCCAGAGGTTAAACGAATTCTAGGTAGAATATGTCTGAATTGCCTAGTTGAAGAAAGTATTTCTAAAAGAGATTTAAGCATTTGTTTGTATGCAAAATTTGGAAATATTTGAGCAGGTTTTGTGAGCAGCCTTGAAGGCAGATTTGAGCAAGTCTTTTGAGAAGGCTTGAAGGCAATTTTGAGCAAGTCTTTTGAGAAGGTTTGAAGGCAGATTTGAGCAAGTCTTTGAGAATGCTTGAGGGAAAATTTGAGCAAGTCTTTGAGAAGGCTTGAGGGCATATTTGAGAAAGTCTTTGGGAAGGCTTGAGGGCATATTTGAACAAGTATTGAGAGTAGACTTGGGATAGAGTTTGGTATAGATTTGTAAGAAGAGTTAGAGTAGATTTGTGCTATACTTGGGATAGAGTTTGGTGTAGATTTGTGAGTAGAGTTAGAGAAGATTTGTGCTAGACTTGGGACAAAGTTTGGTGTATATTTGAGATAGATTTGAGAGTAGTATTTGGAGGTGATAGAGAAAAGAGTAAAGAGGTCTCCAATGGGTAGAGGTCCATCAACCAATGTAGTGGAGAAATAGGTCTCCTATGGAGAGAGATCCACCATCTAGAGCAATGTGGGTAGAAGTCTTCTAGTCAACCAAAGTAGAGGGGATAGAGTTCTATAGATAGATATCATGAACCAGAGCAAAGGGGAAATAGTTCTCCTATGGAGTGATATCTATGAACCAATTGGGTAGATAGAGTTCTTCTATAGAGAGAGATCCATGAACCAATTGAGGAGAGATTTCTCCTGTATCAAGTTCCACAAACCAAACCTAGGGGATAGAGTTCTCTTGTGGAGAGACATGAACCAGAGCAAGGGATAGAGTTATCCTGTGGAGAGAGATACACAAATAAAAGTATAGGATATTGGTATCTCCTTTGGACAAAGGTCCATAAATATTGTAATAGGGAATTGATTCCCAAGATATTTATTGAGAAAATTTAGAAGAAATATTTTCTCCATGGAGTAGCCCACATTGGGTGAACCACGTTAAATTTATTGTTATTGATTTATGCATTGCTTTGATTATTGCTATTGATATTGTCATTGATAATATTGGATAATATTGTTTGGGAAATAAAAGTGAAAATTGATCTTATACTGCTCACCCCCCCCTCTCAGTATAAGCCTATGTTCTTCAACCTTCTCTCCTTGGCCCTCTCACCTTATATTATGGGGGATGTTGAAATTTTTATAATATATTTTTGTTTAGGCTAATGCCATAAGTGTGATGAGGTGCTACAAGCACCATTCATGTAGCCTATAGGCATGTTTTTATGTAAACCTATGGGCATTATTTATTTATGTAAGCTACAAGTATCTTCTTGTAATACTATGGTCCCTTTATTATTTTCCCCTTGGTGGTATTTTTTAATCCATATTTATGGATAACCTTACTTAAAAGAATGATTGATTATTATTTTACTATAATCGTACCCTCAAGATTAAGTTTATTTTGGTTTGAGGTTAGCCTCTAATTGGGGATGTCGTATCACTATATACCTCTTAATGAGGATCCATTTATATCATACGTGTGAATAAATTATGATATATTCGGGTTCCCATGGGCACCCACCTTATATTTCTTTGTATTGTCTCCTTTCATTTATTTATATCATTTATTGTTGCTATCTTCAAAATTACTTTTTTTATTTTTACCGTATGATCGTGGTGAATGCATGTTTTGGAAGGTTTCTAGAAAATATTGTAAATTTGAACATAGAATACATAGGAAAGTAGTAAAAAAGCACTAGTAGGAGGTGTCTTATACTTTAGGAAACTTAATGGTATTCTATTATATTATCTCATAGATTTAGAAGTTACGAAAGTATGGAAACTTTATTGGTCATTCCATAACCCATAAACTCTTATGCATTGAATATTTTTGTACCACAATGGAGATAAATTCAAATAAACGTGAGAAATTTGGAAGATCATGAAGGACCTATGGATCATCTAATCCACGATGTCTTACCTTTCAAATTAAGGATAAGAGGAGTCATGAGGCTAAGTCTGTGTTTTATGAATTCAAGTTAGAGAACACCTACATTTCTCCATAATATTTTCCTTTGAAACCTTAATCTTAATCTGATCCTATCCTAATTATAAATGCATAAACCAATACAAAAAAAAATTCCTATAAACAATATAATTTATTTTTTTCAATGGTGAATGTAAAAGAGAAGTTTCTTTCAAGGCAAGGGTTCAAGAAGATAGTAAAATCAAATAAGTCCTAATACAACTATATGTGATTCTATTTTTATGAGATGCAATATTATAGATAGTCCCTTAATGTTATTGATAATGAATTATTCCTTATTTTTCCTTTTATCCTTTAATGGATAAAATTAAAAATATAGAACAATATAAGTGTGCAGACCCAGGGAAAATGGGGGCTTAGGTCTGAGGATAATTGCTCATATAAATTTAGCTTTACTAGCTAAGTAGGCGTGGCATCTCATTTCTGGTGAAGAAAATGAATGGACAACTGTCATCAAATGAAAGTATCTTCAAAATATGGAATTTCTAAGTGACTCAAAAACAATTAGAGGTTTTGCTTTTTGGAAAGCAATTCTTAATTGTAAGGAAATCATCAAAAAAGGTTTAATATTGGTTTTAGGCAATGGTGAGAGGATAAATTGCTGGAATGACAGGTGGGCTAAGGACGAACCACTGATGTAATATCCTAACTTAGCCCAAATCAAAGATATCACAAAAGAACTCATTGGCAGAAAAGTATCTGATTATATGGTTGAGGACAGAGGTAGAATGAAGTGGAAACAAATAAGAATTTAGGGATTTCAAGAAGAATCAAATTATCTTTGTAACATTATCGGGTAATAGTTTATCCCCATGAGACCCAAGGAATATCAAGTGACCTGGGCTCCTACAAAAAATGGGCAGTTCATTGTTAAATCAGCTTACAAGCTTCTGCTTGATGACGAAGATTTTCTCCTCCAAAAGGACTTAGTTTGGATAAAAAAATTAATTCTAAAAATTGTAATATTTTCATGGTTGGTTATCCAAGGAAGAATTATAACCATTGATAATATGATGTGTAAAGGTATTTGTATCACTAATCACTGTTATCAATGCAGGGCTAATTGGGAGACCATTTATCACATTTTCCTTGAGTGCCATTTTTCCTTGACTATCCTAAGTGGGGTTTTTTAGGCCTTCAATATTTCATGGGTTAAACCAGCCACCGTACTTGATTTCTTCGTCCAGTGGACTTACCCATTTTCAAGCCAAAGACTTAGATACATGTGGAAAATTTGTCTCAATCACTATCTTTGGAAGGTGTGGTTAGAAAGGAACCATAGAGTTTTTAATGAGTCTATCCATGATCATCAAACTATCATTGCCAGGATCCTATCCTTTGCCAATGAGAATGTGAACCTTATCCATTTTGATAGTTGTAAACCTCATCTACAGGAGACCACGATTGCTCAATATTTAAGCTTAACCTTGTTAGATGTGTCTGTGCCTAGGGTAGTCAACCCCAGACCCAATGTTAAGTGGTCTCCACTTCCTACGGGTTGGTTCAAGCTTAATTTTGATGGAGAATCTAAGGATAATTTTGGCAGGGCAAGCGTTGGTGGCATTGTGCGAGATCATAATGGGAATATGGTGCTTGCATTTTTTGAATATTTGGGAATAAGGATGAAAAATGAAGTTGAAGCTAGAGCTATGTGGAGAGGCCTTAAAATGACTCAAGACTTAGAAGGCAATTTGATCGTAGAAGGAGACTCTATGCATGTTATAAATCTCCTCAATAATTGGAAAACACCTCCTTGGAGGATTAAAACAATTGTTGAAGAGACTAGGATCCTTTTCCAGGGAATATAGGACAGAAAATCCCAACATGTCTTTCGGGAAGCTAACAAAATTGTTGATAAGCTGGCCAATTTGGGTGTCGATGGTGACAGACTTTTCAAATGGGAACATGGTGTCCTGAGCGAAGTAGAGGATCTTATTCAACAAGAATTCCAAGAATGATAGTTGAATTTACCAATAGGTAAGGAACTGTAAGTTCGAAGGCTAGGAGTATTCCCGTCTCTTTTTTGAATTGGACTCACAATAAAAATTATTTGAGCTGTTAGTCTTCGTGGATGCTGCTTGGAAATACCACAAAGACTAATGGGGATAGTCACATGTCAAATAACATGTCTCCTAGTCATCTTAGTAATTTGAGGTTGGTTGATAATCATAGGGAAGGAAAGAAATGACAATATAAGACTTCGAACCAAAGCCACGTGGACCACCAGATAGCCACTGCCATAAATCTAGCCAGCAGGTTCACTTCTCCAAGGCTGATTGGCCAAGATAGTATGTGGTACCAAAGCATGTCATATACGAAAGAAAGCAATTACCAAAGAATTATTAAGAGTAACTATCAATACAAAGCTTGTGGGAGTTTTTTTCAGTACTCTGCTATGTGTGTTTGCAGCTTTTTGTTTCTCCATTGTCTCAAGGAAGGGATCCATGTCTGTTTCTTTTTTGTAATTATGATGCATGTGTGTTTTCTCTTGGTATACCCAAAATGTTGTATGGGAAGTTTCTTTTTGATAATAGGTGATGTGCCTTACTAGATGTAATGGCTTTGGCGGCATGTAGATTTTACATATATAGGATCCTTAGTAAGGATATGTTCATCAACAGCCCTAGGCTGATTTTTGTAAAAGGTTTTGGGTCAACCTGTAAAACCCGGTATTAATGCTATAGTATCTTATCTACCAAAAAAAAAAGATAATAACCCTATTGAAAATAATAGAAATGATAACTAGAACTTAAAACCTAATATTTGTCTCAATGCTAGAAGTGTTGGTCAGATGTAGAAGCATTATTAGTGCTAATAATATCTAGTGGTACTTCTAATTATGACTCGTTTTATGTATTTATGATATAAGTGCTATTGGTCCATAGAAGCACTATCAATGCACAATTTGGTGGTGTTTTTATTGAGGAATCTTACATTTTAGAAACCTATACAAGAAATGAAGAACTTATGGAGTTAGAAAAAAAGGGGTCTACCCAGATTAATGGGAATTTATGGCTTACTTGATCAACATTAGACCCCTGTATAAAATATAAAAATAAATATATACAAAAGGATATAATGATTATTATAATCTCAATGGAAAACATGTCACTAGGGAGTGATAGTATCATCGATGATTTTTCTATTTTGTGGTACTTTTACTTTTAGTGGATGACTATGACTATAGAATTATAGTTTTTGTTGTAGTAGAAACAAAAATTAATAGTTCCACTAAAATTACAATTTGGTAGTGCTCCTACCTATACATACAATAAAATAAGTCTTTATACAAAAGAAATTTTGGACTCCAAATAATTTAATGAGGATCCCTGAGGTGGGGGTTCGAGGGTCTTAATGGAGATAATAGGACGATATAGTTGATAATAAAATATGGAACTATGATGAAATAAAAACATTATGATAAATAGATAAACCATTTAATAAACAAGTAGGGTTAGTATGCAATGATAAAAATTAAATAAAATTATAAAAATAAATATAATGACAAGCTATAGGATGAGAGGGTATAACCAGCTGGGTACAAGTAATCTTATAGTATCAAGATCCTTGGTGATGTCCCCTTGTTATGATGAGATAGATGAGAATTTTCTATTGCTTGATATTATTGAGAGATCCATTGATAATATTCATAGATATTTATTATTGTAAGATATTCATGGATTGGTCTCCCCCAAGGGATAGATTTATAGCAAGCCATGACTCCATGGATAACCTATTGGAGTATGGTTGTCTGGAGTTGATGGGACTAACTGAAGGTATATTTTTAAAAGGGATCAACATACAATTAAGGATGAAAAAATAGTAAGAGAAAATTTTGGGGCTTTGTATCATCATTCAAGTTGTACTTGAGGAAGTGGATTTAGTAGGTAGTTTGGTAGTTGCTAGTTGCATACCGTTATTTTTTTATGGCTGATAGTCAATAGCATTGATAGTGCTAATGTCCTAAAATTATTTTCCAAATGACTATTATTGGGTAGATTGGATGGAAAATGGTGAAAATCTAAATATTTTACAAAAGCACCATAAGTAAGTAGAAATGCCACCAACATTACTACATTAGTTTCAATGCTTTGCTTTTGGAGCAATAAATGCTCCTAGATTGATCTTTAATATAATTGACTTGATATGTATGCTTTATTGGTTAGCTAATAAATATTTTGATAATTTTTGGATATTTTGATGATGAACACAAAATTAGGAGCCTATAGTTGACCATTTTTTAGGCATTTATTAAATGATAAATATGTCAAAAATTGACCTTCATGCCCAAATATTGAGATAGACATATTTGATGTTGCTTAAGATTTATGATGTAATATGACTGATGTTTTTGATTTATTGATTACTAATGATATTAAATTTTGGATTTTCAACAATGTTAAACATTATCATACCCTAATGTTCCCACTTGAGTTTTAGAGAAATCAAGTTTGCCTAAGAAAACTCAATTTGATCATAATACACACTAGTGTGGTGATGCAAGATTGGGATAGATGTTTGATTTTGGAAGTTATTATGATTATTATATTTTTGTATTTCTTTTAGATTTTGGTGGATGAAATGACTTGTATTAGGTTATAAATATTTAAGTTGGATTAGGCTTTTATGATGATATTCATAATGATAATGTGTTTTAGGACTTAGTCGATAATTATAGTAGGATAATGATGTTATTTGAGGTAGAAAAGTTTAGACATGAAAGAGTGTTATATGGATTGTTAATTTTATATTTTTATGTTTAGAAATACAATATAGGTATATACAAAAATGATTTTCCCAATGGGAATTTAGATAATGCTATAAGACATTGCAATGAATTAAGATATATATAGATAAATATTTTCCAAGAGGGATGTTTAACTATGATACAAATAATTATTTTCCCAAGGGGACTTTAGATAATGTCATAAGGAATCACTATAATACAAGCTATGTATAGATAAATATTTGTCCAAGGGGAATTTAGATAATGTTGTGAGGTATTTCTATGATATAGATAAAATATTTATCCATGGGGATATTAGATAATGTTGTGATGCATTGCTATGATACAATATATATACAAATAAAGATTTATCTAGGGGGACTTTAGCTATGGTATAGATAAATATTTTTCCAAAGGATACTTTAGATATTGTTGTGAGGCATTGCTATGATACAAGATAAATACAAATAAATATTTTCCCAAGGGGAATTTAGCTATGATACAAATAAAATATTTTTTGAGTACTTTAGCTATAAATTATATAAAATATATCCCTAGGGGGACTTTAGATAATGCCATAAGGAATTGCTACGGTATAAGATAAATATATAAATTTTGATACCCCTAGAAAAATGTTTTTTTTTTAATTTACATGGTGGAATCAGTAGCCGCAAAAAATTCGGGCAGGTTGTCCAGCTTTTTATGGCTGCCATAGTATTCTGTGTTGTCCGCACCAGAAGCCACCACACAAATCTTCGCGTAGTCCGCATCTATAACCACCATGCCACAATCATTTTAAAACTTTTACACCACTTGAAAGCACCAGGAAAGGGACAAGCGTTCAGTCCAGCGAGGCCCGAGATTTGAACCTTGGACCTCCGCCCCCTTATGGGGTTTGGATGAACCAATTGGTCTACACCTCGTACCTCCCCCTATAAAAATGTTAAAGGATAATTTTATTGATTTATTTGAAAGCTATAAAATAGATTTACCTCAAAATTAATTTTTATAATAAATTTATAGGTTCACCAAATGGAAATAGACTTTCCTCTAGACAGCTATCATAGAGGACTTCTACTAATGGATTTGCATTTAAACAAGTTCCTAAAGGACTTTTATCATCCCTACAAATAAATGTCATACAAGATTTTTGATGATTGAATCACCTTTAAATAAATGTCTAATGGAATTATTTCTTTACTATAGATAAATGCATATAGGACTAATGCTAATGGATTTACCTTCAAACAAATGTGTAAATGAATACTACCTTGTATGTATATAAATTTCATACAACTGATGGATTTACCTTTAAAACAACATCTAAATAATTTCTACTTTGCCTGTAGATAAGTTTAATACGAGACTTCTAATTGATAGATTTACCTTTAAACAAATGTCTAAATGAATTATACCTTGCATGATACAAATGTCATATATGACTCCTCCTGATGGATTTTACTTTAAATACATGTCTAAATGACTTATTTTTTCTATAGACATATGTTATATAGTATTTCTGATTGATAGATTTACCTTTAAATAAATGTCTAAAGGACTTCTTCTTTACCTATAGATAAATTTTATACAACACTTATGATTGGTAGATTTAAATTTAAATAATGTCTAAATGAATTCTACTTTACCTATAAACAAATGTCATATAGAAATTTTGATTCATATATTTGTATTTAAACAATTGTCTAAAGGACTTCTACTGAGGGATTTGAATTTAGAAAAATATTTAAAGGATTTCTACTTTGAATATAGATAAATGTCACATGGGATTTATATATGATTGATTTAACTTTATAAATATGTATAAAAATAAATTTATTTGCCTATAGATAAAATTTCTTATAGGAATTATGTTAATGAATTTTTTTTAAACAAATGTCTAAAGAAATTTTTCCTTGCTTGTAGACAAATGTCATATAGGAATTCTAATGATAGTTTTACCTTTGAAAAAATGTCTAAAGGACTTATACCTTACCTATAAAAAAATATCATATTATTTACCTTTAAAAAATATCTAAAGAGTTTTTTCCTTAATTGTAGACAAATCTCATACATGAATTTGAATTGTAGATTTTCCTCATTAACAAACATTATAGAGGTCTTATGAGATATGCTAAACTGTAATGATTTACCTCTAGATAAATATTATATATCTCTTTTTGATGTGATTTATGTGACAATGTGTTAGAAATAGATTATATTCCATCATTTGGGTTATGTAAATGTATCTTCCAAGGTACATACTTAGGACATTATATTACTTTAGGGGGAGTTATCTAGTTACTTCATGCAATGTAATAAATGCACAAGTGTCAATTTGCAAGTTGTAAATGTGCAAGGTGTCACTTGTACAACTAGATAGAGTGTTGGCTAAGTATCCTATTTTTTCTATATAAGTAAGGCCTCATTGTTAGATAGATATAGAAAAGGGAAAGTCGGTAACACAATAGCTTAGAGCATCTTCATAGGTAGTACAGTTCTATGTGGATCACCATCCAATGGTGATGGGTGTAATGTAGTCTAGTAGCTTTATTAATGGAGTGTTCACTTCCTCTATAGCTACATTGTATTCATTTATATCATTTTTGTTTATTGCATATCTCAGTCATCTAGTTGATTTAATTTATTTTATATTATTCTACATCTCATGATTGTTATCTCCCTTTGCATATTATATCAAAATCTAGTAGTGGTATCAGAGCTAAAATAGATCTAGTCTATGCAGGTCTATAGGAAAATCACCATCATTATTGAGCCTAAGTGTTTTGTCAACCTGACGCACCATTGGACCAATCACTGTCAAAATATATCAAAAGAATCTAGGTGGTAGAATTAGAGAGAGTCACAAGTGAGGACTAAACAAAATCTCAGTTCTAGAAAATACTGAGATTACATTTGATTAGAGTCTTTCCATAGAGTTATAGAAAAACATTGTGAAGACCAGGAATCAACATTCAATCCACTATATTTATATATCATCTAGTGAAGATATAGGATATCTGGAATTTGCTAATTGCTTCCCAAAGTGTTTTTTATTATGAATAATTAATTCTCATAGGATTGGTACTCCTCCTATGATAGAAATCTAGGAGACTCCAACTTCATTTCCTAAAGTTTAGTGTGCCCTCATAGAGCAGAGATTAGTTCCTTGTGTAGGAGAAGAACACTATGGAAGAAGACTTCTGAAGAAGAGGTGTGGTGAAGCTAGGAGACTAAAGATCTCCATTGTAAATTAAATAATAGGCCATAGAAGCTTTAATACAAAAAGGCCATAGTAGCCTTGAAGAATAGGCCATAGAAGTCTTGATACAAAAATGCCATAGTAGCCTTGAAGAAAAGGCCATAAAATCCTCGAAGCAGAAGCCATAGAAGTCTTGACACTGAAAATACCACAAAAGCCTTGATATTGAAAAGGCCATATAAGCCTTGATACTAAAAAGGCCATAGAAGCCTTGATACTAAAATAGGCCACAAAAGCCTTGATCCTAAAGAATAATTTGAAAGGAATATCTAATTCAAAAGTAGATTAAGATATTTTTGTTGTAGGAAAAGAAGATTCGATGAATTGATAAACTTCCAACAAGAAATTTAGGAAGAGTATCTTCTTCATAATCAATTTAGCACTTGAAGCAAAATATATTAGAAGATATCATTGAAGGACTTCTAGAATTGGAAGACAAAAAAGGACTAGGAGAGTCCTGCTCGAATCTAGAAGTAGCAAAATCACATATCCAGGAGCAGATCACACCGCCAGAACTTCTAGGAGTAGAATATTGAAGAGGTATCAAGGGAATATTGGTAGAAGCTACAAGATCAAATACCTTGGAAAGGTTTCATTGAGCATCCAAAAAAATTTAGGAGAGATTGACTAAATAAATTATCAAATGAGAACTCACTAGATAAATCCACTACCAAGGAGAAGCCCCTGATAGTGAAGGACTTGGGACAATTGTCGCCATCCGAAAACAAGCCCAAGAGAAGGATAATTTGGCAAGGAGTGCTAAATATTAGAAGAAGAATCTAGTGAAAGACCTCAAGATATTTATAATATTGAGAATAATATCCTGCTTTAAGTTAAAATTTTGACAAGAAGACTTGAAGACAAAAGAAGATCATCAAATCTAGGATATTTGAAGATTACCTTTGATAGCAAGAAGACACCACTTCAGAGATAGAGACTTATCCATATCTATAACAAAATGAGGATATCACAAGAGGAGAAAAAACCACAAAATCTTAGGCTCATGAAATAAATTTCAAGACCATAATTTTGTGAAGAAGGGTTGTTCAAAATATTCTACAAAGAGCTGCAAAGTCCTACTCGAAGGAGAAACTTGGAGATCTTAGACACCAAGATCCACATCCTCTACATAAGTGGAAAAATGAGCTACATAAGGTTATAAAAATATATGCAACTACTGGTTCTAACTAACTCATTAATTATACTACTTATCAAATTCATTAGAGCACCTTATTTGGATTAAAGTTGCATGAAGAATAAGTAAATTACCATCTTCAAAAATGAAAAAGAAAAAAGGTTCTTTTTAAGATTCATTTGTACATTAATTAGGAGTTGATTAGATTTCATAACTATATCTATCAACTACCTATCATCTACTTTGGAAATAGAAAATAAGACCAAGCCCTATAATATCAGTTATAATGAATTTGCAGAATAAATCTTGAAGATTCATTTTAGGTTATTCTTGATTAGTTATAGTAAATTGATTAAGTGCATTATATTGAGATTTGATTGGAGTGATAATGTGAAATTGTTAGTGCATTAAAAAGATATTCTATTATATTTATTTGCACTATTATACTACTCTCAAAAGAAATTAGTTTTATGCTCTTGAAGGCACACAATTTGATTTGTATCAAGTGTCTAAAGAAACTATTGAAGCACAAAAATCTACAATTCATAGTGGCCAAAAGAAGCCACCCAAAAAGGTTAGAATCCTCCAAAACTTTTAGAATAACACAACTAACCAAAAACAAAAATAGAAGCTTCAAATATTGATATTTGGTGAGTCTCAAATCCAAAGCATTACAAGATTGGATGCAAGAAAAGAAAATGTAAAAAATTGCATAAACTAAAAAGCTTCTATATACTGTAATATAAGCTTGGATTTATTATCAAAGTGTCCAAGAAAAAATAGGAAGGTGTCTACTCATAAAATACAACCTTTAAACTCTTGTATTGCAGGAGAAAAATCTACCATAAAACCAGAATTTCAGATCTGAAATAAGAGTGCAAAAGAAGGTGCATCAAAGGAGGTTTATGTACAATCTATAGTACATTTTATTACACTAATTTAATATGGGTTTTTACAGCCCAAGAGAATATTTGAATGTTTCTCCAAAAGGCACAATATATACAGGAAAAAGTAGCCAAGAAAGGCCAAATGTAAGCACTCTTCTTCCCAAGCAATAGGAGCCACTCAAAGGGCTCATCTTGGATGGATGAACTTGCAAAAACAAAGCCCACAAGAGGCTATCATCAAATATATATTTACATAGATAAAAGAGTGCACATATGCCAAAATTATATGGAAAACATCCCCATCTATCAACATGGGATGTACAACATCTACACTGCAAATAGAAGGCATCTACTTCTACCAACGTGAGACGGATAGCATTCACATCTATAAACGTGAGACAGAAAACATATACACTACAAATATGCACATGAATTAATATGTTTAAGGTATAGAAGATAAAAAACAAAGGATCTACATTTGAAACCTTAAACTTGGTGAAGATCATCCAACAAAGGAAGCATCAGAATCGCTATTCAAGATCCATAGTGTCTCATCAATCCACCTGTAGAAGATAAGTTTGCTTGCTGCTCAAGAAACATAGCAAAGCAAATAAATGGAATACAAAAGGACTTAAGGAGTTATAATAATATCCTTGGAATGCATTATAGTGAAGGAATTCATATAGAGAGTGTGAATGCCACTTGGTATCAATATTCTAAGGTGCATATGTTACAAGAACGTTGACTCTCAACACTCAAGTATACGTTACAAGAACTTTGACTCTCAATGCTCAAGAATACATGGTGACACTTGTTATTCTCCTCAAGTCCCACATGAGTTATAAGATGTTACAAAGTGACTAGAGGTATTAAACGAGAAATAGTTACAAATAAGGAGTGCTCATACATAATGGATGTGACACATGTCACAAGGCTTGAGTTTACTCCTCCAATAAAAGGTGCCCAAAGTCCAAATATCACAATAGAGTGAAACAAAATCAAAGCCAATCAATCACATCCTAGAAGGAAGGAATAAGGAGCATTTAAGTCTCTTGGTCTTGGAGGTCAAACCTTCCAATTTTAGCAGCGTCTACATTCCAGCATTGAATACAAGCATCCTCATTGATTCCAATGCCCAAGGGAACTTTAACATCACTAATATATTCAGCCAAAGTGTTGAATAGAAAGGATATTAGCATAAAAAAGGTAAGGTTTAAATCCCACTTTATTATTGCTTTCAATTTTGGATATATAAGGGTTATAAACTAAGGTTGAAAATTTAGTATTTTGAAATAAAAAGCTATAAGGGATAACTTACCAAATTAAAATAATATTTGCATCTCAACCTAGGAGAAATAAGGAATTCGACTTGGATTAATTCCTTTAATATTTTACAAATATTATTAATTTTCTAATTTTCCATATCTGGGAATGATAAGGGTTACAACATCAAACCAAGTCTTTGGAAATTAGAAATTAAAACCTAAGAGTTATAAAAAGAGGTTATTAAATATTTTTTTGTTAAAATTAAAAATTTCTATTTTTCTTGTCTCTAAATTTCTCAAAAAGGGACAAAAGGAATCCAACATTAAAACCTCTTAAAATTTGGAAAAGTGCTTAGTTAATTAGGAGAAATAAGGTGTTAGAAAATTTAATTTTTAACCGTACAAAATCAATCATAAATTGAACTTTATTTTACAAAAGCACTATATCATATTCTAAAAACATTAGGGAGTCATAAGGCATCCCACAAAACTTGATCAATGGTTGTCAAGTTGGGAAGATATAAGATTTATTCAAAATCTAAATTAGGTGTTCATACTCTCATTACTAGGGAGACATAAGGAAGCCTACAAACCTAAAATATTACTAAAGGTTTCATAAAGTAAAGCTTATATACTTAAATTAGGGTTTGCATATCCTATATAGGGAGCTATAAAGTAGACTATCCTATCTCAAATAATTCAGGTTATACAAATGGCTACTAGCATGATAAGTGGAATAAGGAAAATACCAATATGAATTAAAAAACCTGATGGATTACAATTATGTAAAGGGAAAATAAAAGGAAAAACCAATACAATGTGAAATAAGTTCTGAAATTGATAGCTATGATGATTTATTTAATGAATATAATGATCAAAAACAAGAAAATAATGATCAAAAAGTCTTTCTACAAAAATAGAAATATGGAATAGCTTCAATCATGCACATGTGGTTAGAAGGGCTTATCAAGGAGATAGACAAACATGATATTCCTAATATAAACTACAAAATTGCCAGATCATCCTTATTGTGCACTCATTGCAATCAATATGGTCATGAAAATCAATTGTTGGAGTTTTCATCCATGCAAATATTGTTATGGAAAAAATCAGTCATATTTCTCCTATCACTTCAAACATAGATACTATAAATAATATGAAAGAAGATTACTTCAAAAAATAAACTTTTATCTTCAAGAAATTATTCCAGATGGATCTACTAGCATTGAGTTCAAGGTTGATACTTATGAAGCATAGAGAAATAGGTCTTACAAAGGTACAAATGAAGGACTAAGGGTCAATTAAGATCCACTTAAGGCTTGCACTATCATGAGAGCAATGGTCCATCAAAGATGCCTGGCATCAAGGAACAAAGAATGGAAAGATACAAGAAGCCATGACATGAAGATTGAAGCAATAGGAAAAGAACCATATCAAGACTGCATCGAACAAACCAAAGCCCATGAAGAATATGAAGATCCATATTGAAGACTAAAAGTCTTCAATACCCAAATAATGTAATACGGGGGGTGTTAGAAATAGATTATATTCCATCATTTGGGTTATGTAAATATATCTTCCAAGTTACATACTTAGGACATTAGATTACTTTAGGGGGAAGTTATCTAGTTACTTCATGCAATGTAATAAATGCACAAGTATCAATGTGCAAGTTGTAAATGTGCAATATGTCACTTGTACAACTAGATAGAGTGTTGGCCAAGTATCATATTTTACCTATATAAGGAAGGCCTCATTTTTAGATAGATATAGAATAGGGAGAGTCAATGACACAATATCTTAGAGCATCTTCATAGGTAGTACAATTCTATGTAGATCACCATCCAGTAGTGATGGGTGCAATGTAGTCCAATAGCTTTATTAATGGAGTGTTCACTTCCTCCATATCTACATTGTATTCATTTATATCATTTATGTTTATTGCATATCTTATTCATATAGCAGATTTACTTTCTTTCATATTATTTTGCATCTCATGATTGTTATCTCCCTTTGCATATTATATCAAAAGCTAACACAATGGATTTTTCCACTAATTACAGTTGAAACCTTGGGAAGAGCAATTTTAGTGGCTACTAGAGAAGATAAATTGAATAGAATTAATCCAGTTTCAAATTTAAATATGGTTTCACATCAATAGTTCATAGGTGGTACGATTATTGTCACAAAATCTTATATTCCCCAAGTAAAGGTATAAGAAACATATTGGGTATTTATGATAATATTGCTGGACAAAGGGAGAATTTCTAAAAAGTAAGATTTTCTTTATCAATACTCCCATTTTAAGATAAAACAATATTGTAAGGATATTTGTTTGTGAGATTGGAAATTTTCCTACTACCTACCTTGGAATACCTCTTTTCATTGGAAGAATGAAAGAGGACATGTGGAATCCGATAGTTGAAATATTTGCTAAAAAACTTATAGGTTGGAAGGGTACACTTCTTATACACATAGGTAACGTTCAATTGGTCAAGTCTACTCTCCAAAGCATTTCAATATACTTTGTGTTCTTTTTTAAATGCCTAGGAAATTTTGAGAAAGAATTGAACAAATTCAAAGGAACTTCCTATGGATTGGAATGGAGGAGAAGAAAATAATAGCTCTTGTTGCTTGGGATAATTTTTGTTCTAGAAAGGAGGTGGGAGGCCTAGGATTTAGGAAATTAAAACAAATGAACAAAGCTCTCATGGGAAAGTAGGGGTGGAAAATAGTTATAGATGAAAAAGTAGGATGGATTCATATCTTGAAAGAAAAGTATATGAGAAATGACAATTAATTTTTTTGTAGAAGAGAATGTAATAAAATGATCTTTCTTCTAGAATAATCTTCAAAAAACTAAATATCTTCTTCAAGAGGGATTAATATGGTAGATTGGAAATGAAAGAAAAGTAAAATTTTGGAGAGATAGATGGATCAAAAATATCCCTTTGTGTGAAGACCCTGAATTTGTGAAACTAGAACAAAACATTTATCATCAATATGGACAATGGATTCATAATTTTATCATTGCAAATACTAATAAAAAATATGGAAACATATATATGTTGAGGATATGAATAATAAGAAATGACAAGAAAATATAAGCAATAAAGAAATTGAATACCATATTGCAAGTATATTTTCTAAATAAAGGAATACTAGAAGATTCTCCAATTTAGAAATGTAGGAAAGAGAGGAAGTACTCTGTAAAATATTGATACTCTCTTGGAATATGTAGGATTGGGATGGCTACTGGTAAGCAATATCTAGCTAAAACATCTAACTTTAAAAGTGGTTTTCTTCTCTTGGATTGTAGTTCAAAACAAATTTCTCACAATAGACAATTTGCTTAAGAGAGGTCTATAGATCCCTAATAGATGTCCATTATGCAAAAGGGATTGGGAGGTATGACATTTATTTTTTGGATTTTTATTTTTAAATTTTAACAACATCCTTGATAAATTTTGTAGAGCATGGGTCTTGCCACAAAAATCTATTATCGATATATACTTAAGTTTAAAATCACCTTTTAGGAGCAAAAGACTAAGTACTTTATGGAATGTTTTTACCCCACTTTATGTGGGGTATTTGGAAAGAACAAAACAATAGATTTTTTAAAGAACGCAAGAAATATGTGATTACAAGGATCATGATTTACAATTTTGTGAAGGACAACATTATGATAATCAATTTCAAGGACTCGTGGGAAGATGATGATGAAAAAGTTATTAAAATTAGTTGGGGGTTGGATTCTTGTAGTAATTAGCCATTAATTTCTTCCAAGCTTAAAATACTTCAAACAAAATGGGAGCCTCCATCACAGGGTTGGTTAAAATTGAATTTTTATGGTGCTTCAAAAGGGAATCTAGGTATAGCTGGTGTTGGTGGTATTTTTTGGAATGAAATAGAATAAGTGGTATTATTGTATGCTAAGAATATTAAAATTTAATTTATAATAATTTTTCTAAAACTAGAGCTTTGTTCCTAGGCATTACGTTGATTCATAGAATTGGAGTTAAAAATATCATCATAGGAGGAGATTCATTAAAAATTATGAACCTTATCAAGGGTAATCAATATTCAATTTGGGATATAAACGATATGATCTAGAAGGTTAGACTGCAAATTAGAAATTTGGAAAATATACAAATTGTACATATCTATTGAGAAGGCAATAGGGTTGTAGATTGGGTAGCCAATTGTGGAATTCAAAATGAATGACATGTAAATATTGGAAGATAATTTTCCATAAGAAGTTATAGAAATTAGAAATAATGAATTTCAAATTGTGGTTATTTTATATAAGGATTAGGAAAAGGGATTCACAAATGCAGGATAGTAGAGAATGTATTGTTAAGTATTTGTCTCAATGTTGTGTTTCAAGTGTTAAGTTTTTTACTAAGTTGGTTTTCTATAGTATAAGATGATATAGGTTATATGGGTTGTATTTTCAAATTGGTGACTCACTTTACGTCACATTTTGTGCTTTGTATCAAAGTATTGTATTTTTTTTATGACAATGTAAAAGAGTTGGGACCCTTTCAAAAACCTCTTCCTCCAACATAATAAAAAAATAATATCTTCATCCAACTTATGCAATAAGTAGTTGTAAGGCAGCTCATTTTCAATCCTAATCACCTTCTCATCTTTAGGCACATTCATATGGGTATAATTTCTTAGGTACCCATCTCCTAACAACTTATGTATCCATTGTTTGGATAGCAACATATCAAAGTACAGGAGGAGTTCAACAACTATCATTTTCTACATCACTATGAACATCGGATGTCTACCTATAGTCATGATTAGGTCTTTAAGGACTCCCACTACATTTACCATTGTCCTATCTATTTATATTGGGTACTTAGCCATTTTGGTATAAGATAGACCCATTTCTTCATAAACCACTTTAAGCATTACTATTATTATTGCTCCATAATCACTATATAACTCCTTACTATATAGTATTTAATTTTCAAAGTCACATAAAATGGGGATGGCTTTAGCATATTGGGATTTGGAACATTCAATATATTAGCCACTTGGACTTGAATATCTATTGGATGTTTAGCTATCAAATTCTATTGCTCATCTATACTGGCCTTAGCAAGTTCAAGTTGATTACCCCTAGCATAACTCCACTCTTGAACTTTCAAAGCCTCTTGGAGTAAATATTGCTAATCGAGTAGAGAAAATGCATTTACATTAATTATTTTAGCACTTTTCATTTTTATTTCTTCTAAAATTTTGAACTTAAATTCGACAAAGGTACTCTCACTTCATGTTGTAAATTTTGTATATTATCTTGTGGTTGTTACATGACATTTGCTGGTGAGGGGTATTTTAGTCACCGCTCAGCATCTTTTTGAAGCTAACCTCTTTCCTTATTGCTATCCTTTTTTTGTAGGCTTGTTCATCCTTCCTTTATTTCTCTTATCTATCTTCTTATTTTCCTTTATCTATTTGTCTATCTCTATTGGTCTGTGATTCTCCTTTTTCCTTTTGAAGTGCATTCATGGGATCCTTTTCTATACTTCCATTTTTATTTTATTTTTACATTGTGCTACTATAGGCCCTTTGTATTTTAAATATAATGATGTTATCCATCTCCTAAGCATCGTTGTACCCTTATTAGCTTTAGTCTATTTCTTATTTTGTTGTTCCTTGCTTTCCTCTTACCCAAGTTTCAACCCCTTATTAATTAGTGCATAAGGCATTGTCTCCTAATGTTGGCACTTCATCTATATCTATAGCATTAAAATTGGTCATAATGGCATTTTTAGGGTTGGGTGAGGTAGAAATTAATTGTTCAAGTATGATTGTGGGAACGTAGGTTGACTTTTTAGGAAGACCAATTAAATTAAGATGGTACTTTTCAAGCTTAGCATTGTTGATTATATTGGATAATTTGTGAATATTCGGTGGCTCCGGTGTGCTCTATAGGATCATGCCTATCATTGCATGGAAGAAACCATTTCAAATCAACCTTTGAACTGGAATCACTATACATTTATGAGTTTAACTTATTTCTTGGTTAACACTTTATCAAGGCACATAGTCTTTTGTAATATTACAGGTTACCAATTTTATGGTTGTTACCACTGTTTTCTTTTAGAATTGTTCTAAATTACCAAAAAAAATATCACTTTTAACATCTCACTCATTGCAAAATCATTTTTCAATTCATTGTTTGAGTTGGATGGAGTAAGGAGAACTAGAAGATGTAGTTGGAAAGCTACAATGTATTATGTGCTCTGGCTAGGATGATTAATAATGTATGGAAATGGAGATGGATTAGTAGTGGCATTTAGCTAATGATTAGGGATGGATTAAATGGTGGGTGTAGAACTAAGTGTGGACGTGTTTTGGGTAATATGGTCATCATAATCCATTGACAAATTAGGAGGTAGTTTTTCTACCCTAATTAGCATGTCTTCTCCCTAGGCTACCTTTTCAAAATCTAGAGCTACTTTATGATGATTAAAATTAAATTTCATCAAATCTAGATCAGACTGTAAACCCTTGATGTAATAAGATAATGTTTGTTCTTCATTTGTCCAAACATTTTACAGGATTAAACTTAAGGTTCTCAAGAATCTAGTATTAAAACTATGTATATTTTCTTGAGTGTGCCTTTGTATTGTGTTTAGTTAAACTAGAATAGATTAACCATTTATCATACTACCAAATCTATGCACAAAAGGTTCTACAATTGATTCCCAGGTTGAAATAAAAATATTTACTAATCCTCCATACCATAAGAAAGCCTTATTATGAAAAAGAAGATTAGAAAATGTACCAATATATCTTCTTCTTGGATGTGATGGATCAAATTAAATCTTGATAACTCATTGAGGTGATCCAGTGTCATCGTGTTCCCATTTCCATCAAAGGTAGGCAATGCTTTCATAGTTGTTTAGGAAATGTGAGAATAAGCCACTAAATTTATTTCCTTGGTAGGTCTAGTTAGGGAGTCAATTTTGTGGCATAGAATATGCCCTAGGATTATTCCATTGAGGAGGAGGTTGACCATATTGCTAATGCGTAGAAGAATAATGGTACATCACATAACCACGAGGTGGGTATGGAGGGTATAGAGGATATGGGTATGGAGGATAATAAGATGAGGGATAATGACGTGGTAAATTTATAACCCATGGTTTATTTTGAGGAGTTCATATTATTGGATGTAGAGGAGGATAATGTAGGCCTTGTTGTGGGACTTGTTTATTTTAAGGAGGCAGACCTTGCACATTTTATTATGTCTGACTCTGGAGGCAATGTTATCCCTTGGGTGTTTTCTTAGGATACCTATGACAACATTTGCCTAGTCAAAACTTTCACATTTTGACAAGTCTTTGGTTCTAGTTTTTCTCTAAAGATCCTAATTTTAGATTTGTATATTGACCCAAGTGAAAATAAAAATAGATCATATGCTAAAACAAACATAGAATAAAAATTGCAAGCAAAAAAATGAACAACAGATAAAAGGACTCAATATTTTTAGAAAAACATATATTTATTCAAAGGAACTCCCTAATATCCTATGTTACATACATGCAACTCTCTTTTTATAATAACAAAGTGGAAGGGTTCTAATTTTCCCACCCAAGCAATCTTCTAGAATTTTTCAAGGCTTACTAGTCTTCTAGAATCTTCTAGGTCATACCAAAAAATATGAAGTCTCCAAAAAAGGGTTTCTATGAACTTTCTAGAAGATTCTATTACTAAACTAAGAAAATCATGCAGCACCTGCACAAATAAACTCTCACTTGATGCAAAAAAATTTGAAATCTTTATCCCAATCTCATTGCTATAAAATTGGTGTTTTTGAGGTGTGACAACCTTAGTAAGTGCATCTATTGCATTCTCTTGGGTTTTCAATTTTATCAGGTTGATCATTCCACTCTCCATAATATCATGCAAAAAATGATATTTCACTGCAATGTATTTTGTCCTTTCATGGAATGATGAAGAATATGCAAGTGTTATTGCACTTTGGCTATCACATTTTATTTCAACATATTCTTGGTTCAAATGCAAATCTTTGCACAACCTCATCAACCAAATAGCTTCTTTTGCATCATCAATGGTAACAATATATTCTACCTCAGCACTTGACAAAGTAATTTTATTTTTACTCCTTTAGCTCACAACACTACCATACAAAGTGAAGACATATCCTCTTATTGACTTACAGTTGTCCAAGTCATCTGCCCAATCTGCGTCTACATGTCCCTGCAAAAAAAACTCTTATTCTTCTTGGTTTGATAACATAAAACATGATCTTTTGTACCCTATAAATATCTAAAACTTATTTTTACAACAGTCTAGTTTTTCTTTCTAGGATTGAACAAATATTTGTTGACCATACCAACAACATGAGCAATATAAGACCTGGTACATACCATTGCATACATCAATGATCCCATAGCCTCTACATATGGAATTTTCTTCATCCTCTCCTTTTCTTCATTTTTAGTTGGACACATTTTTGCAGATAATTTAACTCCATGTTGCATAGGATTTTTGGAAGGTTTACTCTACTGCATTTAAAATTCTTTAAAATTTGGTTAATATAATCCTTTTAGGAAATCCATAATTGTTTGCTCTTGTGATCTCTAACAATATCAATGCTTGAGCAATGGCGTGCCTAACCCAAGTCCTTCATATTAAAGTTCTTTGATAATAACTCCATAGTGTTTGAAATCAATTGTTTATTATTTCCAATCAGGAGTATTTCATCCACATACAAACTAGAATTATAAAGCTTTTACTTTCTATTTTATAATACACACATGGATCTATAGGATTACAAAAAAATCCAATCTGCAACACATAACCTTCAAAATTTTGGTATCATTCTCTAGGAGACTGCTTCAATCCATAGAGGGATTTCTTCAACCTACAAACAACACCTGCACCTCCTACTTAAAAATATTTATACTGCTACATGTATATTTCCTCCTTCAAATATCCATGCAGGAATGCAATTTTTATATCCATTTGTTCAACTTCTAAATCAAAAGCAACAATATATGCAAGCAAAATCCTAATAGAAGATAACTTCACAATGGGAGCATATATTTTATGAAAATTGATACTTGGGATCTGAGAGAACCCTTTTGCAACCAACCTATCCTTGTGTCTTTTCCACAGACCCATCAGGCCTTAACTTCTTTTTTAACACTCATTTGTTGCCTACTATATTTCTCCAATCAAGTTGTTGAACTAAATCCCATGAATGGTTCTTCTTCATTGAATTCATTTCTTCCTTAATGGCCTTCTTCCAATGATTTATTTGAAATATTCATAGCATCTTCAAATGTGAGAGGATCATCACAAGAATCTATAAATCCACATAAATAATCCTGAAACATATTGGGAAGATGTCTCTCCCTCTTAGTTCTTCTAGACTACTCCTATGATTCTTGAACCTCTTCTTTGCAAGGTAGATAATTAGATTGCATAATTTTTTTTGCACCTCTTCAGGCACATAATAAAGCAAGTCTTCACCAAGTCTTTGTAGACTGGAAACTCTATCTGAAATATCAAAAAGATATTGTTTCTTGAGGATGATAGAGCTGAGCATGTGCTTCACTTGAAGGTTGACCTATCATAGTATATTAATGCACCACTAACCTTTTATTTCAATTATTGCAATTCATTTTGAATATCTCCAGCCTTCTTAATTTCTTTGAAAATCACATCTATGCTAAAAACAATTCTATGTTCATTCGAAATCCACAATTTATATCCTTTTGTTCCAACAACTTCTCCATAACCAACAAGAATGGATTTCTTGGATTTTTCATCCAACTTTTTTCTATTTTCAGCAAGAATGTGCATAAAGGTCTCACAACCAAAGACCCTCAGGTGAGAGATTGATGGTTTTCTCCCACTCCAAGCCTTTTTCGGTGTCTTGTCATTCAAAGTAGTGCACGATGATAAATTAACCAAACAACTGGCAGTTGAAATTGCTTCAACTTAAAATCCTTTACTGATCTTTGCATATGATAACATGCTCCTCATATTTTACAATAGTGTTCTATTTATTCTCTCTACTACTTCATTCTGCTGAGGAGAATAAGGTGTAGTCTTTTGTCTAGAGATGCCTTTTTTTTAGTAGAACAATATTCTCCTCAATTGTCACTGCACAATATCTTAAGTTGTATGTTTTTCTACCTTTCTACATTAGCAAAAAACCTTTTAAAATGATCAAGGATGTCACTATTTTTCTTCAAAATTATAGTCCATACTTTTCTGCAATGTTCATCAATAAAAGTGATAAAATATAGTGCACCACCAATAGATGGAGTACCCATAGGACCACAAATTTTTGTATGAACAATATCCAAAATAGATTTAGCTCTATGTGGTGATAAGAGAAGATTACCCTTTTTTGTTTGCCCATCACACAAGATTCATAAAAGCTAAGAGTTTTGAAGTTGATATCCTTGAGGTCATACACCATGCCTTTGCTGACCAACTACTTCAAGCTAGTTTCTCCCAAATGGTCAAGTATTTTGTGCCAAAGAAGACAATCTCCAACATCTACTTCATCATTTTTCTCAGCTGCATTAGCTTCTTTTACAGAGAAAACATTGCAATGAATTTTCTCACAAGGGCTGACATCTAGTTTAAACAAAGTGTCTTTCTTCTTTCCTTTTGTAAGCACCAATGCACCTCTGGTGAGCTTGCATCCTTCATCTAAGAAGGTAATTGTTACTCCTTTTTTCAGTCAATTATCCAACTAAGAGAAGATTTCTTATCAACTAAAGTGTGTATCTAACATTTTGCAAATACTTGACTTTTCCACTTGAATCCTTCATAGGAATTGTACCTTATTCTACATTACAAATGGTATTATCACCCATATAAAATTTTGCACCACTTACCTCTTTATAATTGACAAACCACTCATAGTGTGGTGTCATGTGGAAAGAATCTCTTGAATCTATAATCCAATCTTTAGGACATCCTTCAATTTACAGACAGGAAGAAGCAAGAAACATTGAGGATTTTTCATATACAACTTTATCAACTATTTTCTTTTGTTATCTTTTCATTCTTCTTCTTCAAAAAGGAACAATAAAAATTGATATACCCATTTTTGTGATAGTAGTAGCATTCCACATTGCTAAAAATTTTCTTTCCTATGCTAGATGATCTACCTCTGACTCTAGACTTGCTTCTCCCACTGGATCTACCTTTTCCTCTTTCCTTTGAGCATCCATGTGCCAGATAGACCTCTATAATGGATGTTTCACTAGCATATATCCTTCTTGTCTCATAATTCAACAAGTGGTTAACCATTGACTCCATCTGCAACTTATCAAAAGTAACACTTAAAGTAGTGATAAGATTCTCCCTTGAGTCCAACATGTTGATTAACAGTGCTAGACATTGATCTTCATCACTCCATAGACATTGATCTGCATCACTTCATTTATCACCAATGGAGTTTAGTTGCTTCATTAGTATATTAAAATAATTCAAGTGGTCTGAGAACTTACCATTCTCCTTCATCTTGAGATTTATCAGCTTCTTCCACAATATTAACTTGTTCACTATTGCCTTGGAAGCGTAGATGCTCTCCAACTTTTTCCATATATCTTGAGTATATTGTGCTTTTTTCACATTTAAAACCATAGAGTCTGCTAAACTTAGTCTAATAAGGGCCATTGCTTTTCTATCCATCTTATTAAACTCCTCTTGTGCCATCCCAATGGGCTTTCTAGTAACTGTAACCCACAAGTCCCTTTCCACTAGTAAGTCATGTAGCACAGGGGTTCAGTATTCCTAGTGGGGAGGTAATTTTCAAGGGCTCGGAATGATCAATTTACTATTCCCAATCGATGGAACAAATCGTACAATTGTACAGTCTTCACAACTATCAATTTGCGACAACAAAATAGCTTGTACGGATCCCAAATTGTACCATTGTATGATCCCAAATCATACAGTGACAAAGCTTGTACAATTTTACACTCATCGAATCCTTCATATTTAGTTTTTCAAGCTACCGTACACATTTTTGTAACTAAATTGTTCGATTTACCATTACTGCCAAATCGGGTAAGTTTTCCTCAATCGCATAAACTACCAAATCGGGTAAGTTTCTTTTGTACGATTTGTAAGAGCTCTAGTGTACGATTTGTAAAAAAAAAAAGTACAATAGGGTACCAAATTGGATATTTTTCTGTGCCAATATCTCTCAGCTAAGTTTTATAAAGTTCTAACATGGCAATTAATCCATTTCTACCAACATGCAAGTTCCATTATCAGGGTTTGAGAGAGTTCTCTCCAATGGTAATATCCAAAAACCGTACAATAGTCTTCAAGATGTCCTTCTTGATATCATATACATAATATATTATTCATTAGGTTAACACCAATGTTGGTTTAATCCAATTCTTCCAAGCCATGCATTAAGTATCAACAACAACCATAAAGAAATACATGCAACAAATATAAACTACAAAACATCATTCTACCATTCCATGATCATACTGTACATGAGAGTAAACTATGAATTGTGATTCTTCTTCATTACTTGTCAATAATAACATACAATCACTAAAAGGTAATCAACAATCATAGGTATGCATCAATACTTTGTACTATTCATACTAGAACATAGCCAAAACTCACAAGCATTAATCAAACTATCAAAATTGAGGGGGCCTTATATAACATTGCCCAGGCCATTCCAAAGTGGTTCTTGAGGCAATTAGTTATTCACAACTACCCATGCATAAAAAAACTTATAATTATACCTTTTACTAAGTCTAAAAATCATTTATCAAATTCATGCGCAATTACAACTCAAATTGCATTTCATTGCATATTGTACGGTTTGCCCTTCAATTTGTATGGTTTACCTCATGCTTGTATGGTTTTCTCCTACTTGTATGGTTTACCAAAACTTGTCAAAATTATCAAAACTGGGCAAATCCTCTTGTCACTTCTTCTTTTGGGAGGTGGATTTGATGCCTACATCTGCTCTTCCCTTTACTTTGGTCGGTGTCCTCACCGACTCGTATTTCTATTTCCACTGAGCCTCGTAATATCTAACTACGGCTTCTAGGTATTACACTTGGGTGTGAATAATTATACATTGATTATGCAACTTGGTTGTATAGTTACCCATTTCTATTGCTTTCATACCATGCTAATTGGCTATCTCTTTGGTAGTCTTCAGGAGTTCCCTTAATTGTTGTTCATGCTCAGTAGCACTCTTCTTCATCTTCTCCTGCAAATGTGCCTCTGTATGAGCTACTACTTCTAACTCTTCATTCTTATCTACAATGGTCTTCATATGGTGATTAATATCAGTCTCCAAAGCACGAATAATCTCCTCCTTAACATTCAGTTGTGTTTGCTTTTCCAAGACCATACCATTGTATCGTTTATTGTCATGTGTGAGCTCTTCTATCTTCTTATCATGTATTGCTAGTTGCTCATATTTTGTGGCCAACTGTGTTCTCATGTGTTCATCCTTTTACTCTGAGTTGATCTTTCAACTCCTTGATCCTATATTTTGTTGTTTGTGAGACCTATCGCTTCTCCTCTTCAAGTAAACTAATTATGGCCTCAAAATTAGTCCTGTTACTTAGTAGTTCTTCCTCAAATTTCTTTAGTTTCTCTTTTGTCTTAGCCTTACTCTTTTGCAATTCTTTCTCCATTGCAACCATTTCCTTTCAAGTTGCCTTTGTCTCTTATTTCTAAGCTTCCTTGAGCTGATAGATATGCTCCAATCCTATGCTCAACCACTCTATCCAATATGTTAGGAATTTCAACTTCCTCATATTGATAACCAAGCCTGAGGTGATCTTCTTATGTTCCAACTCCGCTATGTTCATGGGACAAGTCATATAATTGGCTCTATCTAGATACAGCCTTGGATGCTTCCTATAATTGGTTCTCACTAAGTTTGGCAAGTCGTCTCTTCCTAACATCGTTGTTACCTCTTCCCTAGGTAACTTCTATGGGTGTTGTACATGAATATCTACAATTTTCCTTGTACGCTCCTCACTGCTCACTCATTCTGTTATATTTTCCAACTCGATAAACACTTGTTCTTCCCATAGCTTCAAATCTCCCATGCATCCAATATGAAACTGTAATTTGGTGCTAGCCATAGCATTGCCTACCTGAGAGAATAAATGTTCCACCTGGTCTTCTACTCTTTTTGCATCCTCATCCATTTCAATATTTGATAACTGTGGTACCTCCAAAAGGTAACTTTTTTGTATCCTTTGTAGTTCTTCCTCTGTAGGAGTTTGTTCTTCCTCTTCTTCCAAGTGGTGACCAAAGCTTCCCCCAAACTCCATTAGTGCTCTCTATGTGTTTATCTTTTTCTCTGATGGAGTCTGTTCCATAGTCCTCTCCACCTCCACCTCTTATTGCACATTCACAATATCTTGATGAGATTGCTATTATTCTATAAATTCTTGGGTTTATTTTTGTTTAGTTAAGCACACCCATTGTTCTTCTATCACCTACTCTTCATCCAGATTCTGTTGGGTTTCCATTGTTGTGACTTTTTCAACAATAAGATCTTCTTGTTCTTGTTCTTGTTCTTGTGCATCACTTTTATAATTTTGATTCGTACCTCCTCCCATCATGAATTTAGGCTTACTCTTCTCTCTTGACTCTTCGTCTGAGGCTTCCACTATCACCTTGGCTTTCTCTTTTTCCTCCTGAGTAGTGGCTACTACTTGTATTATTTGCCTCACTTTTGTATCATCCAAAATTTTTAAAGAGTCCAAATTTTCAAAATCATCATGTTGGAAAATATGTGGAGATTCCACTATCTCCTCTACTTCTAACCAATTCCAATCTTGTAAATACAGCGTCTTTGAGCCTGACTGACATTCTTCTCACTGATTCTTCTATATAGGATTGGCTTGTTTTTTTGGAACGGGATTATTTGCCATTATTTCCTATTTTATTCTTGTTCTTACTCGTATTGGGTTGGATTGCCTCCCCAAAATTTCCTCCCTTTCCTAAACTGACTTTGTCCATCGTAAAATGGTTTGCTTCCCCACCTCAATATTCCTAGATTCTGTCAAACCTAGAAAGTGGATTCCCATATTTGTAACAACATTTAATAACAATACAATAGCATGGAAATTCATCCCAAAATTCTTAGGCCTTTTATTAGTACATCATACATATTTTTCTCTAGATAGGTACCCCAATCATATCAGATTCCTTTGGTGATACCTTCCACATACTGAGCCATCTAGATTGGCATCTTCATAGCTCATATTTCCCTTGATAGTTGAGCCATCATAGTAATCATGGCACATGGACAATATTTCCCTATCAGCTAGTTCCATTTAATTCCTCGAGTCCCTACACCCGAGATCTTCGCTTTAATCAGTGATTTCACATTGGTAAGTTAATTTATGATGTGATGTGTCTCAATCGGATCAAGCAACTTCTTAACTACATTTGTGTCATATGCAGGTAACCCAAATATTTTCTTGAACAACTCTGTCGTGACTTTTATCTTCATCGATCGCCTGCCCACATTAACATAGGCAAGTCTGGTTGCCAAATTATATGCCTGAACCATCTATAACAAATAGTTATAGAATAAGGTCTTCTGGTGTGGTGGCACTTGTGCTATTACAGCTATACCAACCTTTTCAAACTCTTTTCTCCAGGGGTGGTCATTGTTATCTTTGTTGCTCCACCACTTCCTACATGTATCTCCTCCATGTTGTACGAATTATATCTTTGTTATATCAACCTATATCTCCTCGGGTTCACTACTCAAATCCTCCTCTAGATTTGGGTAATGGACTTCACTACGCAAATCCCTACTTAGGATTATTTCTTGTGCCATTTCTTCCTTTCAAAATCTTGGTGGTGTCCTTCTCCAATCATCCCTTTAATACCTCTACCCTCTCCACAGCTTGTATCCTCCTCTCCTCCAAGGACGAGTACCATGCCAACTGCAGGACTAAAAATTTCACCTTTGGTATTTTTGCGGATGTAACTCTCTCTCGTGCAAGGATCCTGGTGACCGTTCCACTCTACTGGTTGCAATTCTTCTTAACCGATATCTAAACTCTTCCACTGAAATCATTTTTCCAAAATTCCTTCGATTAGCTTTGCTACTTGGACATCACATATTATTCAATTAGAAGTGCCCTAAAAATTGTATAATCTACTGTAAGTCGTATAGTACATCCTTCAACTTATTCCTGTACGGTTTCCAGTTCAATAGCCACCTCCAGATCGTACAATCTCCTCAACTGCTTCAACTGTTCAATCTTTTGCAAATTGTACATCTGCTACACCAAAATGTATAGGGGATGTATCAATACATACAATATCCCTATCTACCTACTCCCCTCATCGAATCCATACACTTTCGTACGATTTTCTCAAAAAACTTAAATCAGCCCCAAAATTGCCTAAAATCGCATAATGTTTCCCTGAGATCGTACAATCTGCCCTCCAAATTATACAACACATCCTTTGAAACATTTTTCACCTGAAACGTATTTTTCACTTCTCCTCCATGATTTCTCATCGATCCAGTTTCTAAAATGTCATGATTATCTTTTTAGTGTCATTTTGGAGCAATTCTACAATTTTTCATTACTTGGCACAATTTACCTCCATAAATAAATAAAAATTGGTTGTAATGAAGGGTTGTACGATCTTCTCCTTTGTTTCCACTACCTTCTCCAATTTTTTTTTGGCCACTTTTATCAAATTAGGGTTTGTAATATCTTTTCTCCTATAATTGTTTTACTTCGGCTCCAATATGCAACTTCTTTGAACCTTGGTGTACATTTTTCCACAATCTGGTTCGTGCTTGGATGCCTTCTACTGCAAACCCTTGTTTTCCTTTACTCAAATTCAAAATTTACTTTTAATGGATTCGAAAACCTTGATTTTCTCTTTCGGTTTGATTTTCTTGAATGCAAAATGTATCCTTGGTGCAAATTTAGAAATGGGTCATGCAATCTTATAGTTCACTGATGAATTTCAACACCCATGCAGTATATTTTGTTTAGTTGCATGCTTTTCACCTTAGTTCTAAAAATTTTGAATTTTTCCTTGTTCGATTTGCAAAATTGCTAAAATTATCCCTTTATTTAAACTGCTATCAAACCCTAACCGTTCAGATTTTAAAATTATACCACTTTGCATATCTTTTTGTCTTCCTTGCTTGGATGATCGATAACTCATCGCTTTCCCCATGCGATTTTATATTTTCTTGCTCTTTTTTGATAACACATCATTCCACACATGCAAACATTAAATGCGGCAATTGAAAATCGTACTACACCTAAAATCATACACTGTACGATCTAAATCGTACGACATGCTTCCTTGTACGATTTTGCATGTACTTTTTCCATTTTTATTTTTTTTTTAACTTTAAAATTGACTTGTACGATCTATTACTTAGAGAAATTTTTCCATTTTCTCTCTCTTGAAGAGGTCACTATTTTTTATTTTCAACCCACTTCCTTAATTGTGTCCCGAGAGATTTTCACAACTAAGGCATTTTTTCTTTTTTTTTTTTTTTTTTCTCTTTTTTTTTCTCTTTTTTTTCTCATTTCCTAACCTATTTACACTTACCATTGTGGGAATCGCACAATGACATTCACTTGTACGATCCCATATGATTCTTCTCTTAGAGGTTCAACCGTGACATTCCGAGTGATTATGTCATCTGGTGTCATTTGCTCTCTAGGGTGATTCATCTCCACTTGTGATGTTATTGAGTTCTTTGGATTTCCACTACCATGTGTATAATTTGGAATTGTACAATTGCAAGCTGAAGTATCTTCATATGGTGTCCTTTTCTCTTGTCGTGCAGGTGATTGATCCCTTGGTAACGGTGTCCTGACTATTCTGCTATCATTTGAGTGACTTCTCCGCCTATCTCCTCAGATCAATTCTGGCTCCAAACTTAGTGATCAAATCCTTTATTGTCCCTCATTTCTTTCATCTACAAAATATACTCTTCCTCTACCAGCAAGACCTCTACCGCATGAGTGTCTTCCTCATCCTATTCCTCTTGACATCGGGCTTCTCTACACCAGTGGTGATTCCTTCCTTCCTTGGAGTAATACTCTGCCACCTACCACTCCTTGAGGTCCTCATCGAATTAGGGGTGGTCTTCCCAATGGATACTGCCCTATAGGATTTATTAAGATCCCTCTCATCCTTGGTATACCTTGTAGATTCCTTGTCTAGTTCAAACATGCTAAGGGTGCATCTCCCGACCATATAAGAGTAGGGGGTCGAAACCTTCCTCGTCCTCTTCTTCCTCTAATTGTAACATCACCTTGACCTCATTCATTCCATGATCGAATACCTCCTCCCATTCTTTGCTAAAGCCTTAAGGGTCCTTGTCTATTCCTTCCTCCCATTTCTTGGTTATCATGAGTTATCTCTACTAACTCAATATTGGCTAGTGGACTTCTACTTCATATTACGCTTGGTGATAATTATCGCAGTGCTCTGATTCTACGATCTACACATACTAAGCGATGTCTCCATATTTTTTCTTCGAAGCATCTTTATGGATATGAGGTTGCAAAGATCTCTCTATATGTGTCAAAAAAAATTGTCTCAAAACTTGAGTTGTTTTGATTATCTTCTCTTTGTTCTGGCTAATCTTCTAGAAGATTCATCAATCTCTCCAATCTCCTTATTTCTCTCCTTTGTCTTCTTAATTATCGATAGGCTATTGTATATGCTTGCGAATCAAGGTTGGTTTGATGCTCCTGTGATCTCCCTAGTTGTCGATGTGTTGTTATACATGCTAGGGGATCATGGTCATCCTGAGGATTCTGGGATCTCCTCGGGAAATCATCGTCATCACTGCTTTATGTGCTAGGTTTCCTTACTATCCAAGGAATTCCTTCATCACTAAAGTCACTCAAATCCACCCGTGCATTACCTTATAATTCAGGTGATGTGGTTACTTCCTCAATATCTCGCCAAAGCATCTCTACATCTTCATTCATCATTGATGGATCACTTGGTGGTACTTGTGAACTTGTGCTTACACCATTATTTCTTATACCACTCCTTGGAGTTATCCCCTCATTATCCTCAGCTTCCCCTTCTAGTTCCTATAGCCTAGCTATTCTTTTTTCATCTAGCATTCGTATTGTGCTATCCAATTCCTGGACGGTTTGTTCTCTCAACCTTGCATTATGACCTCGCAACATCTGATATTCCTTTTATAGTTTTTGGGACTACGGTCACATTCTCTGTTGTAATATCCCTATATGAGGTAATGGAGTAAGTCTAGCCAATTCTTCATTAATGTTCTCATTCCTATTCTCTTCTTGAACTTCTATTTCAAAAGTGTCCACTCTATCTTCATATTGTATTGTTAACCATATCTTTCTTCGCCCTTTTACTTGTTGAGGTAGTTCTCTACGCTCCATGAAGAACACAAGCTTATACTAAGAGGGGGTGAACAATATAAGATCACTTTTTACTTTTCTTTTCCAATAAATATTATGCAATGTAATCAATGGCAATATCAATAGCAGTAACCAAAGCAATGCACAAATCATCACACACAATAGAGATACCAATTTAACGTGGTTCACCCAATGTGGGCTACTCCACGGAGAAAATATTTTACTAATATTTTCTCAATAAATCTCTTAGGAATCATTTCCCTATTACAATGTTTATGGATATTTGTCTAAAAGAGACACCAATACCCTAATCAAGTTTGTGGATATCTATCCACAGGAGAACTCCTTTTTCCTCTACTTTGGATGATGATATTCTAGAAGAATTATTGTCCCCACTACTTTGGCTGATGGATCTCTATCCACTAAAGACACTTGTCCTCACTGCCCTGGCTAATGGATCTTTATCCACTGGAGACTATCGTCCTCTATACTCTATCACCTCCAAATCTCTATCTCAAATTTGTACTAAACACAGTCCTTCAATCTAGCATAAATCTACTCAATCTTTGTCTCTGGTCTGGCACAAACCTGTCCTCAAATATGCACGAAACTTTATCCTCAATATTTGTCCTCTAATATGCACTAAACATAGTCCTTCGGTCTAGCACAAATTTTTCCTTAATATCTATCCTCAAGCCTTAACACAAAGCTTGAATCAATCTCAAATCAACTCTACTAGATTTGTCCCAAACCTTAACTCAAGGTTTGAACAAATAAATCAATCAATTCTGCTCACAAGTCTTCTCAAAGACTTATCTCATATCTGCCTTGTAAGCTTCCACAAAATCTCACACTAATATATCCACAAGTCCTCTCTAGAACTTGTCCAAATCTACTCAACAAATCCTCACTAGAACTTGTACAAATCTGCTCAATAAGTCCTCACTAGAACTTATCCAAATCTTCTCTCAATCTGTATTATAAGCTTCCACAAAAGCTCACACAAATCTGTCCACAAGTCTTCTCAAAGACTTACCTCAAATCTGCTCAACAAGTCCACACTAGAACTTGTCAAATCTCATAGAAACATAAATATAATTTTTAGAAACTCAATATGCTTCACATTCACTTTAATACTCAATTACTTTCAATCACTCTTAGAAACATATAGAGAATTGTTAGAGACTCAATATGATTCACATTCACCTTAACACTAAATCACTTTCAATCGCTCTCTTAGAAACATATAGAGAATTGTTAGAGACTCAATATGCTTCACATTCATAAGACTCTCAATCACTTTCTCAACTCAATTCATAATATAGAATAATTTTTTTTATGGAACTTGAACAATCACTTCATACATCCACTTGACTAGGCTCAACCAACTCTACTCAATCAATCACTCAATGAAATAATCCTTGCTCACAAACCCTAGTTCAAGTATATGAACACTCACTCAAAATGTTTCCAACAATTCTTATCAACCAATCTCACATAACAATGATACTCATGTTCTTTTCAAACCCTAGTTCAAGTTCTTTACTTAACCAATGGCTTCAACAACAATGCTTATCAAACAAGGTTTTAACAACAACTCTTTATTCCAAAAAACCACTCTCAACAATGCTAATCAAACAAGATCTCTTATAGCATTAACACTCTTTCAGAAAAACCTTCATCAATAAGTCTCAACCAAAACTCACAAAGGAAAACTTAACCAATTTCTTTTCACTCCAAACTTGTTTTCAGAAAAACTCAATCAATCAATTATTTCAGCCAATGAAGAATGTGCCCATACCTTTTTCTTGATGAAGAATAGTCTTTAAAACTTGTCTCAAGTATAACCACTTTCCTTACCAAACACCAAGATTATATGACAAAAACATCATTCTAACTCTTCTTCAAAACTTTTCTTCAATACAAAAGTTAGCACTTAATTACTCCTTATAATCTCCAACTTGAAATAAATAATATTCAACATTCTTCAATTTTAAAATATAAAACTCAACCTTCCTTATAACTCCTTAGCCTCTAAAATTCCAACTCATAAATTAAAGCTTTGCACTTCCTTTTAACTCCGCTAATAACTTACACACCAAATAGCATGTAAAGTACTTTAATTAAAATTACTTTAGAAAAGTAAAAACATTTTTTTCCCTTTAAATTTTTGTAGGCCAAGACAACCAAATTAAATCACATACCTCAATGCACTCAAAAGGACCTTGGTGGGATTTGAACCTGTTGAGAAGCAACACACCCCCACTGAAAAATGAGATTTCATCCTCTTGAAAACTCTGAAATTCCATTTTTGCAGCAGGGACCCTCTTGATAATTTTCAGGTTTTAAATCCAAATTTGCTTGCCTCCTTTTTAAAGTTGTGTTTTTTCTTGCATTCCATCTGTGTTATCCAAGAATTCACTTTTTACATGCTAGAATCATTCATGCACAAATAAAATCATGCACCGGTACCGAGAAAAATCCAGAAAACAGTTGCATAAATTCATGAAAAATCAAACTTTCCATTTTTGGTAGTGTCGCGATATCGCGACACTTCCATTTTCGAAAATGTCACGATATCGCGACGGGTAAATCAAAAAGCAGCTAAGTCTTTTAAGTGTAGCGAAATCGTGACACTTTCCATTTTTGGAAGTGTCGCGATATCATGACGTTTCCATTTTTGGAAAGTGTCGCAAAATCGCTGCCGGCCGGAGGAGAGAGAAATAAAACGTACGGAGGGTCGCAAAATTGTGACATGTCGCATTTTCGTGGCAGGAGAGAGAAAGTGGGCTGCAGAATGAAAAATCGGCTAAGTCGCAAATGTGTCGCAAAATCGCGGTCAATGCATGCAGGTACGGGAACTGTCGCGATATCGCGACATGTTCTATTTTCGCGACTGTAAAGGAGAAAAAGTGGCTAAGTCCAAAAGGTGCAGCGCGTCGCTAACATGTCGCAGAATCGCGACATGCTTGAGAAAGTTGTACGACAGCTGGCAGGAGGCGCGATTTCACGACATGTCGCATTTTCGTGGTCGACAGGGGAAGAAGCAGCGCAGCGCTGGGGACGTCGCGATTTCGCGACATGTCACGAAATCGCGACATGTCGCAGAATCGCGACATGTCGCGAAATCGTGACATGTCACGAAATCGCGACATGTAGAATCGCGACAGGAGAGAGAAAGTCCTAAGTTGACCAGAAGTGCATTTCGGTGGGAAACAGAAGGCATCCTGGGGTAGCGACACGTGTCAAAGCGTGAGGCAGACGAACAGAAGCCAACATGCAAGCTTGCTTTAGGGTTTTTAACCTGATTTAATCTGTTTTAACCTTTAAAGCTTGGATTTAATTTTTATTAAAGTGCTAATATAATCTTTTTGTCTTTCATGCAGGATTCCATCTGGCACTTACGGGACAACCGGGAAAGGCCATAAAGGCAAAGTTAAAGTGCGGGTTTAGTCAAGGACCGCCATGCTAGAAGAGAAGATACCGGTGAGGGCATTCAATGACAAATTTATTGCAGAATTAATAGCATGAAGACCATTTCAACTTAGGGATGGCTTTACGGAGATCAGATCTGAGAGAGGTGGTGACTCATCCGGCTCACCAGCAGAATTAATGGAGGCATTTATTTGCAGCTGCGGATGAATGCAAGTGGCTTTAGATTTTATCTTCTCCATTTATGGCAGTTGAATCCCCAGATTTGCAGAAGGGTTAAGTTCTATTTGGACTTTGATTTTAAATGGATTTTTATTGTAAAACTCGGGTCCTAGGGTTTAAGTGTGATAATATTTGCAGTTATGAGAAGAAGATATTTCTGAAAAGATCAGGGTCTGTCCTGAGTCTATAAATACTTCTTCTCAATGTAATCGCGGGAGGCGGAGACTTAGAAATAAAAGGCTTATAAGCAATTTCTTGCAAATTTTGTGAAATCCTTTGTTTCTGGACTTGGAGTTGATGTGCTTTAGCTTTTTTGTGATAGCATGGCCAGGAGCCTAATCTTTTGCAGAGTGTGATAAGTGTATCTTCTTTTGTTATCCATTCCATTTAAAGTTTATTAGATATATGCTGTGAATCTGCCATTATCAAGTTTAAATATTCTGTTAGGCTTCAGTTGTTCTCTTGTCTGCTAGGGGAAATTGCAGATTTGAGGTTAAGTTTGTTCTAATTGCTCTGTATTCATCAGTGTGAGCTAGGTCGCCGATGAAAGATACCGCTTTAACCAACTGCCCTTGGATTTATAATTTTCTCCTAGATCTGTTTCACTCTGCCTTGTGCTCTTAGTTGAAAGTGATCTTAGACTGACTAGACACTTTCTTCTTTGATTTGTTCTGTTGTGAAGCTGATAGCATAGATAAGATTGATAGTTTAAGTTTTACAGTTTAAAGTCTGATAAGCTTCTCTTTCTGCCCTACCCTACCCTCTCTTTGTTTTCGATGAATGATCCATTTTTACTTTCTTTATTTGTCTTTTATTTGAATCTGCTGACCCATGAGAGCTAGATCAAGAATTCAAGTTAAATCTGATAAACAACTTTTGCAACTAATGAACAAGTTCAGGAACCCCCGTAAGGTAACAGAGCAGTCCATATTGAAATCTATTCCAGAAGTGGAAAAGAGTGAATTGTCATTCGACCCAACTCTGTAACTCGCACCTTGGATAACCAGCTAGATCCTAAAGCGAGTGGGATCCGTCTCGTGGGTGTCTCCGACGGCTTCCTGCCCATCCTTTCGTGGGGTGCGTATGAAAGCCGAACCAACAAAACCCTCATTGGTTCTCCCCCAAGCGCTTTTGTTGTTCTAGCACCCACCGCTTGGGCTGTGTGGCTCCACAAGATCCAAAAGGCACTTCAGTGCCTTTACCTTCTCCCCATGTTCGGCGCAAAAGACAAACGCAGACCTTCTTCCAAAAAATTGGTGTGCGCGGGTTTTGAACCTACCTCAACTATCACACCGACGTCTTACGTAGTCTTTGGCTACCAACTAAGCTACAAGTACTTCGTGTCTTTTTCAAAGGATGCCAAACTCGTCTTTTTCCCTTGTTCGAGTTTCACATACAAAATTTCCTTCTCTTTTCATGAGCCAACACAAGTCGCATGGATAATTTCAAATGCCAATATTTTGGCATATTTATACATAGGGTTTTGCTTCCTTCAACGTCAGCACATTTCGAATTTCCAATTCGAATTTAATTTGGAAAGTTAAAATTAAATATTAAATAAATATTTAATTAACTTTAGCACCCAACATTAATAAATTAAATTTTTAATCAATAATTAAAAACTTTAATTTAAACTAGATCTGTAGTAAAGTTAATTTTCAATATTAAATAAATATTTATATTAACCTTAATACTTATCAATATTTAAATTAAAATTTTAATCAGAGATTAAAATATTTTAATTTAAATTAACATGTGGTTCTTTTCAAATTTATCCTTGATCTCATTTAACTTGATCTTCATTTTATGAGCTCTTCTAATGTCCTCAAAAAATTACGAACATTGCTCAACAATGCTTTTGACATCAATGACAATAACATTCTTCAAAATTTCCAACACTCCACCTGGGAATACATCATGTTCATGTTTACTTGGGGTGCTTCTTGCCTTTCCCTATTTTTGGGTAACAATACTATCTCCTGATATCCTCTTTCATTTGGAGGAATCCACTCTTCATCTTCCTCTATTACTTGTTCGGTCCCATCTGCAAATATGACATGCACTTGTAATCTTCTTCTTTCTTCGGGTCGAGGTGCCAACTCTTGTTGTTCTATAGTTGGTCTTGTTTCCTCCCCTTCTGAAAATTAGTATGTGAGTCCCATGTTAGGCTCTTTCTTTGATGGATATTGCTGACCTTGAGTCCTCTGTTGAGCTTCTGATCGTCTTCTTCATTCAATCTCTTTCGAAGAAATGAATAAGCATTGTACTTTGTAAGGCTTCAACTTTAAACCATTCACAGTGTCAGGTACCTCAATCCCATTCAATTTTTACAACTTGATCACTCCATTATTCCTTACTTCTACCACTTTATAGGTACCAAGCCATAAATTCTTCAACTTATCGGGCTTGATTTCCCGCTTTCCATTAAACTTTAGAACCAAGTCACTCGGACTAAGTTCTAACTTCCTCAAGTGTTTTTCATGCCACAACTTTCTTCTTTTTTGGGCTACCTCAATTACCCATTGTGCCATGACTCTTCTTTCACCCAAATTAATCAGTGTTGTCAGTCACTCTTCCAAAATTTCTTGATCACCCAAGTGATGCTCCACTGCGACTCTCAAACTTGGTATTAGGAATTCAACTAGCGCCACTGCCTCTTGTCCATACATCCACTGGAAAGGTGTATGCTCCATTTTCCATTTTTTAAAAAGTTGTTCGGTATGCCCACAAAATAGATGGTAACCTTTCCTCCCAATCTGCTCCTTCTATTCCACAGGTTTTGTACAAATTAGATACGAGGACTTTATTTGTTGCTTTCGCCTGCCAATTTGCTCTAGGATAGTATGGACTAGACAATGAATGCAAAATCCTGAATTTCGTTGTCAACGTCTTGATGATATCATTTACAAAGTGTCCTCCTCGGTAACTCATTATCTGTAGTGGAATGTCAAATCTTCTAATTACCTACTCATACAAAAATCTTGTTGTACTTTTGACTGAGTTGTCAGATAATGCTCTCGCTTCGACCCACTTCATCAAGTATTTTTTTTCTACCACAATGTACATGCACTTCCTTCTTTGAGATGTTTTCAATGGTCCAACAAAGTCCAATCCCCATATTTCAAATAATTCCTGGGGTTGTGATGGATGCAATGGCATAAAGTCCCTCTTTACTGGCTTCCCTATCCTTTGATAAGTGTTGCATGCTTTTACATATTCTTTTGCATCATTATATAGTGTGGGCCACCATAATCCTGATAGTAATATTTTCCTAGCGGTTGCATCTGGTCTCATGTGCCCTCCTGCGAAGCCTTCATGAGCTTCTTTCAATATCACTTTGACTTCTTCCTCAATCACACATCTTTGTAAGATACCATCACTTCCCATCTTATACAGCAATCCTGCTATTAGTTGGAAGGGTGTTGACTTCATAATCACTTTTTTTTCTTGGTTGTCGTAATTTCTTGTGGTAACTCTCTTGTAGAAAGGTACTGGTCAATCAACTTGTACCATGACAAAACAACATTGATGTCAAATAACGACGCATCAAGAAATTCATCCGAAAGCCCTGTTCATGTAGGCTCTCCTGATCGAATCTGATACAACCGATCTACAATTACATGCTTCTTACCAAGTCTTACTAATACTCGGAATACGAACTCTTGTAGGGTGATGAGCTACCTATTGAACCATCCTTGTATCATCGGTTTGTTTATCAAGTACAACAAAGCTTGGTGATTTACGTAAAAAGCAAAGGGATTAGCCACTAGGTAATGCCTAAACTTTTGAACTGCATATACCATTTCCAAGGCTTCTCTTTTTGTTGTACTATAGTTTCTCTTCGCCCTTGAAAATAGGTGACTAGCAAAGAAAATAGGCTAATCCAGCCTGAATTGTCCTTGTGCCAAGGCACATCCGATTGCAAAATTTGAAGCATCAATATGGACATGGAATTCCTTATCCCAATTTTGGAACACCAAAATCGGGCTACTGAAAAGCTTGACCTTCAACTCCTCAAAGGCTCCTTGATGCTTCTATGTCCATCTGAAAGGAACATTCTTCTTTGTCAATGAATCCAATGGATAAGACACGTGCATAATTCCTGATAAACCTTCAATAATACCCTATCGATCCAAGGAATGTTTTAAGTGAACTCACATCATATGGTTCTTCCATGAGAAATATCACACGGATCTTATCATGATCTATTTTTAATCCCTCACTGCACACTATGTGTCCTAACAACTTTCCATACGATAGCATCAGGTAACACTTTCCAAAATTTAATGAGATATGTGCATTTCTACACCTACTCATACATTCACTAAGGGTAGGAAGATGCTCCTTGATCTTACCATAAATAGACCAATCATACATAAATGCTTTTAAATTCCCTATTGCCAACTGATCAAATATATACAATATGATGTGCTAAAATGTAGCTAGGGCATTACAGAGTCTGAATGGCATTCGATTGTATGCATAGATGCCATTCTACACAATAAATGTGGTCTTCAGCTTATCCTCCTCGACTATACTTATTTGGTTGTAACCCAAAAATCCATCCAAAAATGAATAGATCTCATGTCCTACGACTTCCTCCAGGATGGAATCTGTGAAGGGAATGGGGAAGGGGTCCTTAATAGTCACTGTGTCTAGACATCGAAAGTCCACACATATTCTGATTTTGTCCACTTCCTTCTTCAAGGTGACCACTATAGGTGATACCCTCTCATTGGTCGTAACCCTAAAGATGATTCCTGCCTCCAACATCTTTTCTATATCTACGTTCACTAATGCAGCATATTTTGGGTTCATTCTATATGGTCTCCTCCTTACTAGTTGTGCTCAAAACATTAGTGTAATATTATGGACACATAACTTAGGTGATACTCCCTTCAAGTCCTTGTATGTCCATTAAAATATGTCCTTATATTCCAATAATATCTTAAAAGTTGTTGCTTTTAGCACAAGGTTCCAATCATCACCACGGTGAATCATTTAAGGTTCATCCTCCATCCCTAGATTGATTTCCACTATCTGAGGTCTTTCATATTTGATATTCTTCGGCTCACTTGCTGCTTTCTCCATATTATTTGGGTGTGTCGGTCTTGCATCAATTTTCACATATCCTACTATATATTCTGCAAAACTTTTTGGAAACATCCATTTCTCTTCCACCTCCTTCTTAGGTTCCTGGATGACTTTGGTTTCGTATTGCTTTTCCTTGATATCCTTTGATTGAATATAGAGGCAGTTGGACTGAAAAATTTTGTACTCTTAATTTGCCAATAAAGAATTTCGTTATCATATCTAGCTTCATCTTCACTACATTCATCCAGGTACAACATTCCTTCTCTATCTGGTTCATATCCTTCATCTCTTGAGGAATTTTCTGATTCGTCGGTCATGGCTACATCCTCACTAACCTTTTGACTAGTTAGAGTAATCATATATTTGTGTTGTTCCTTCTTGAAAGTGATCTTATTTTTTACCCAATTTTGATTAACTTTGGCTACACGTAGCCATCCTCTTCCCAATAGAGCATCGTATGCAGGCTTCTTCATAGTAATCACAATGAAATCCAAGACGAACTCTTGGTCAACTGTCACTACTTATGCTGTCAAGACTCCCTTTATCTCGATATCATACTCATCAGCACCATATAATCGAAAACTTGATGCCCATAGAGATGGAGTGCCCGGTTCTAGCCAAGTCCTTTCAGGTAGCACATTGACGCTGGATCCTTTGTCCACAATAAATTGTGTCAATTTGTGCCCTAGGATATCCATATGAACTAATGCAGGTTTCTTTCCCACATCAATCATCAATATGGTAGGGTCCATGAATTGGTCTTTTTGTTTATTTTCCTGAATTGGCTAACTTTGCACTTCCATCATCTTATGAGGTTGTATCTCTTCCACCATCGCTTTTTGTAATAATGGGATAGCTTCCAACAGGTTAGCCACTTTGATCTCTACTGTGGTGTCTAAAACCTATGCTGCCAGACTCTACATAATTGCCTTCTCTTCTTATGGATTTTTCAGTTCCTTTTCTGCTATTCACTTGTTTAGTGTTTTGTGCTTCATCTTGTAATACTTTCTTTGCTACTTGCCAGCGTTGCTTTTCTTTTGCTAGCTCAGGATACTTATTATTTTTAGCCTGATTCCTTGTCATGGCTAAAACTTCTTGGGTTTCCTATTTAACTTGAGGAACCTCAATAGCTAAATAATTTACATTTTACGGGTTACTAGAACTCGTCTGCTTGGGATAATTTGCTTCCTTATGGTTACCTGGACCACACCACCTACACATGTGTGTAGTGTTCGCTTGTTGCATTTCTTGTATCTGAGATGAAGGACATTTTTTTGCAAAATGCCCCCATTCTTGGTAATTGTGATATTGTATGATCGACCTCCCTTCCGAATCATACTACAAATGACTTTGTCCTCCTTGTTATTTGCCCTGGTTCGGCCTTCCATCTCACTAGTTATTTCTATAATCGTCACTTGTTGCTTGTTTCCCGCTTCCTAGGGTCTTTGGTTTTTCTTCCTACTCCTGGATTGTCAAGACCTGTGGATGTACTCTTGCATTATACGGACATAGCATCACCTTGTGTCCCATCACGTTGCATATATGACAGTAATCATTATGTGGATAATTTACATTTGTATGACCTTCAGTTTTGCATTCAATGCACCAAATGTCATTCTTGTCAAACTTGCTTCTTTGTTATTTCATGATCTTATCGAATTTCTGACGAAATGATGCTACTGTTCTTTGTATAGTATCATCTTCTCCACTACCTGAATCATTGGACTTGGGATGAGATAATATTCTTATGTACATCTGCTTTTATTCACTTTTGAAATTCTTTGCATGCTTTACAACTTCCTCATACGTTTTTGATGGCACTGCCTTCATTATTTTTCTTATATTTCAGTATCAATCCATCTACAAACCACTACTTCACCAATACATCTACCAAAGGCATCTGCATCTTATCTACTAATTATTTTAGTTTGTGGTTGTATGATTTTACATCTTCATCAGGTTTTTTCTTTGTCCTACAAATTTTAGTGACAATGTCTCCATCATCCTTCAAAGGGTGAAATTCTTCAATGAATTTCTCCTTCACTTGATTCCAAGTCCGAAAATCTGTTGTATTTTCCCTTTTTAGATACCAATCCATCGCCAATCCTCTCAAGGTAGCAGGAAATAAATTCACCCAGTCATCTGGCTGGTCTACGCCATTTGACATCCAAATGGTTATACAAATTCCTATATGTATTGTGGGGTCTTCCTTAACCTCACCTATAAAAGGTGGACATCTCTATTTGGCTGCCTTGTTAGCCATCTTCGAAGAATCATCCTCGTCACTTGAGGTATCTCGTGAAATCTCTAACTGGTTCCTCCTTGAGGTTGTTTTACTACACCCGTCGTCAGAATTTTCTATCTGAGGTATCTTATTCTATCCTACCAATCGTTTACCAAACTCACGTGTGTCTTCACTTCGTGACTTCCTTCGCTGATGTGGGGGAGATGGTCTTCGTCCTTCTTCCTGAGACCTCGCGCCCTGTTTCCCTGGTGCCTAACTCCCATCATTTGCACTCCCTTGCAACCCTTCCATCGCTTTCTCAGGTGTCACCATCCACTATCCTTCCTCATGCACTGCTTCTATATCAACTCGCTCCTCTACATTAGGTGGTTCTTGTACCTCCTCTTCTGTCTCTATCAATAGCACCTCAAAATATCCTTCTTCAGTTGCCCAAACTTGTTCTATTTTTTGTTCATATGTACTATGGTTTGAGTTACTTGCATTCTCTCTTTGAGAAATTCTCATGCTCCTTCTTACTGTAATTTTCACTCGTAATTTTTATCTCATACGCCTTTGCACACAGGTGTTTGTTATTCACCTCCAGTTTTGTAATATTCTTACTTGTCAATTTGATCCGTTTTAACAAAAATGTCAAGTTCGATAAGGCAACGGTACCAAATGTATTATAGGGGTGAAGTATTCCCAAAGGGAAGGTGATTTTCAAGGTCTTAGAATTATCAATTTACTATTCCCAATCGATGAACCAAATCATACAATCTTTACAACTATCAATTTGTGACAACAAAACAACTTGTATGGATATCAAATTGTACCACTTTACCATCCCAAATCATACAATGATAGGGATTGTACTATTTTACACTCATCCAATCCTTCATATTCAGTTTTGCAAGCTGCCATACACAGTTTTGTAACTAAATTGTTCGATTTCCCAATACTGCCAAATCGGGTAAGTTTTCTTCAATCGCATAAACTACCAAATCGGGTAAGTTTCTTTTGTACGATTTGTAAGAGCTCTGGTGTACGATTTGTATGAAAAAAAGTACAAAAAGGTGCCAAATTGGATATTCTTCTGTGCCAATCTATCTCAACTAAGTTTTGTAAAGTTCTAACATGGTAATTAATCCATTTCTACCAACATGCAAGTTCCATCATCAGGGTTTGAGAGAGTTCTCTCCAATGGCAATATCCAAAAATCATACAACAATCTTCAAGATGTCCTTCTTGATATCATATTCATCACATATCATTCATCAGGTTCACATCAGTGCTACTTTAATCCAATTATTCCATAGCCATGCATTAATTATCAACAACAACCATAAAGAAGTACATGCAACAAAGATAAACTACAAAACATAATTCTACCATTCTAGGATCGTACAGCACGTGAGAGTAAACTATGAATTGTGATTCTTCTTCATTACTTTTCAACAATGTCATACAATCACTAAAAGGTACTAAAAAATCATAGGTATGCATCAATACTTCATACTATTCAAACCAGAACATAGCCAAAACTCACAAGCATTAACTAGACTATCAAAATTGAAAAGGGACCTTATATAACATTGACCAGGTCATTCCAAAGCGGCTCCTGAGGCAATTTGTTATTCACAACTGCCCATGCATAACGGAATGCATAATTATGCATTTTACTAAGTCTAAACACATCATTTATCAAATTCATGCACAATTACAACTCAAATTGCATTTTCCTTGCATTTCATTGCACATTGTACAGTTTGCCCTTCAGTTTGTACGGTTTACCTCCTGCTTGTACGGTTGGCTCCTACTTGTACGGTTTACTAAAACTTGTCAAAATTGGGCAAATCCTCTTGTCACTTCTTCTAGGAGGTGGATTTGTTGCCTACAAGTCCTCAATTTTTATCTTCCACAATGTGAAGTTCGATCCATTGAACTTCTCAATCTCTAGTTTACTACTCATTTTCTACATATAGTTATTTTCTCCCACTCAAACTGTGAATCAATGCACTAGCCCTTAGAAGCACTCCAAAATAAAGACACAACAACCAATGTTGTAGAGAGAGAGACCACAATTCACTACCAAAGAATATACACTACCTCTCTTCTACTATAGCGCTCTAATACCATGAAAAAAATAGAGCATATGCTAAAACAAACACAATAAAAACTGCAAGCAAAAACATGAATAACAAATAAAAGGACTCAATATTTTAGAAAAAATGTATATTTATTTAGAGGAACTCCCCAGTATCCTATGTTACATACATGCAACTCTCTTTTTATAATCACAAAATGAGAGGATTTTCTAATTTTCCCACCCAAACAATCTTCTAGAATTTTCCAAGGCTTACTAGTCTTCTGGAATCTTCCAAGTCATACCAAAAAACATGAAGTCTCCAAAAAGGGATTTTTGTGAACTTTCTAGAAGATTTCGTCACTAAACAGGAAAATCATGCAACACCTGCACATTATAACACCAAGGAAATGTTGGAAGTATTTAACAAACTAGATCCAGGTGGGCTTTACATTGCATAAGTGTTTGTGGGAGGGATGTTTTTGGCATTAAAGGTAGGGGTGGATTCATGTTTCTAACATAGTATTGGCTTCCAAACAGTGGGTTTTTCAAGAAGTTGGTTATATCGACAGGTATACCATAGAAGTGTTTTGTGTTTTCTAAGGTTGGACCTGTATTAGAGCTAGTTTGATTCACTAAAGTAGATAGTAACACATTTGTTGGCCTAAGAAACCATTTTTTGAGGGTGTGAAAATTTGAATGATAGGGTTAGCCATTGGGATTTTCCCTTTTGAGGGAATGGGATTCGACACTACAATCTCCTCAAATTTGTTGTTTGGATGCACCAACACGACAGTTTATTCCTTTCATTTCTCCTTTGCATTTCTTTGATGGTACGCAATAATCTGCATCGATTGATGTTTTGCCCTTGTTTTTTGTCTTCAAGTGCATGTTCATAAGCTTGCACATATGGACCTACATAGACAAATTTTGGAGGTTAAAATTTATTTTTCCTAGTAAATCGCTTCTTATATTCAAAACCAATCACTCTTCAAATATGATGGAGACATTTTACTATTTTTGGAAGGAAACATTCGTTGAATTGAGTGAATAGCTTTCACATTTGTATTTTGGCAAAATGGATTAGAATTTGCTTTAATGCTTTATATCCATGATAGATGTATTATTTGAGTTTAGATTATAGGTTTTATAGTGCTCTGATGTTGTACATGTCTATAAAAAATTCAAAATTATGGAGTTCATATCAGAGTTGCCATTTACACAATACCTACAAAATTTAAACATTAATAATAAAAATGGCAAGTTTTTAAGGTCAATTTGAGATTAGGCCTAATGAATCAAGTCTCTAGTCTTAGCAAATCATTTTGGATACAACTTTTGAAAATGTAGGAAACTTGGATTAAGTCACTTGCAATTTGGAAAGAATCACTACTAGGAACTTAGAAAATATTTTGGTTGATCAACTCAAATGGAGTGAATCGCTTCCTTTTACTAGACTTAGCAAAAATTCACTCAATCTTGAGCCAAATTGTTTCATTTGTGATAAATGCAATTTCAACATAAAAATCAAGGAAATTTTGGCTAAATTAGACAAGATTTAAGGAAAATGAGGGTTAGTCCCACTGGGCATGCCACAAACTATGTTGAATCGAGGAATTGTCATGACTTCTAATGCACTTGTGCCCTTCTAGTTTCAACAAAGTTAGAAGGGAATGTCAATGGCTCCTGCCCACCTCTAGATTTAGGTTGGCTCCCACTATGCTTGCATGATACTCCTACACTACCCTACACTGATTGTATGAAAAGTAAAGTGCAAAAAGTAAACATGTATGAAAGATTAAGGGTGTGAGTGATTCAATTAAAATACAAGTTGAAATTGTAGTGAAGAAGTTGTATGTGATCAATCAACACTATGAGAATTTGAATAGCATCAATGTTCTCTCATTCAATAAATATGAAATTGATAAGTGAATGACAATGTGGGAAAAAATACAATGCCTCAATCATCTACACTTAGTGAACCAAGAGGGCAATGTCATTGATGGAATGCATAAGGACTTGTCAATTTCTTACAATCTCGTGAGTTCAAACGACAAAGTGGGTTTTACAATGTAGCTCTAAACTCATGGACAAAAGATGAATACAATGGAGCCCTAGGGTCTTATTTATAGTAAGAGTTTACCTTCGAGTTACTGGGGTGAGAAATAATTACTCTTAGTAAAAGTAAAGATTTGGGGGCATCTTTAGCAAAACAATGCACCACCAAATGTTGCATGCCTCTAATTATACCTCTAACAAGATTAGAATGCTTCTAAAATAACTTAGTGCACCACTATATGCCAAAATATCACTCCCAAAAGATTTTGCTCAAGATCCATGCCTTCATTTTTATCCCTTTGTGGCTTGTCGAGTGATTCATTCTAGTTAGCGAGTGAATTGGTTGTTTTTGCAAGAGAATCATTTTTTGCGCCTAAGCAATTCATCCCTTGGACTCAATCGGGTCACTTTGCAACTGAATCACTTTTGAGTCAATCGACAATTTATGCAAGTGAATTGGTACTGAGCCAATCAAGACTTGTGCTAGACTTAGACAACTTTTGAAGGGTTTTATGATGCATCTACTAGATTTCATTTTTTCATGTTGCTTCATCCTGAGGTAGTGTGAAGGCACTACAAAAGCATAAAAGGATGAAAATGAAAGCGAGAAACATAGAAATTATGGTTGCCCTTGAGCAGCATAAATAATCACTATATTATCTATGGATGAAGATCACATCACTTTGATACAATGGATGGTGGGGGTACTTATACCAATATCAAAACTCTAATCACATAAATGAGTTTAGCCTAAGTCGATATAACAAGAGGGCTTAAGATTAATTACAAGTTATAGGTGGATTTAACCTTAACAATGTTAATTGTGGTTCATAGGGATTACATAATAAAATAATACATTAAACTAAATATATTTGTAATGATTACCCATAGTCCTATACAAGATTATGTCATACAGTCCCATTGGCTTAAGTCAAACTACATGTTCAACACCCCCTCACAAATTGAACTAAGATGCCAAGTAAAAGAAAACATTAGTCACAATGATATCTCCCACTCCCACTCCCCCCCATAATGGATGCTCTATTGGCCCTTTATAGTTGAGTAAGGTCCTAAATCCCCCCTCATCATCTAGAAGACGACCACCCATCTTCAGAACTTAACTCCAATCCTTTCCAATTTCAACATTGGTTATCCTTGTAATATCCACAAATGGTCTTCAACTTCTTTGACGGCTTAGACTATCCCTTGGGCCCTTGAATCTTAGTTTCCGTAGGTTTAAATTCCTTTGCATGTGCTTGTCCTTGTGAAGTACCACCACAGTTCATCATTATCTAAAAATGAAACTAGAAGAGGGTGTTTTTAAGCACATAGGAATCACAAGAACCATGAGTTTTAACATCTGAAAAGGAGAGATTAGATTCATATATTCTTATATCATCTCTTTGCCTCCAGAAAATGCAATATCTACTCTCAATGCCTTGAATCTTACAATGTAGTCCTTAACGTTATAAAACTCTTCCAATTTAAGCGAATAAAGCTATAATTCCAAACAACTTACTTCAATTGCATTTACTTTTCCAAATAGCTCATGCAATTTTGAGCATGCCTTGATATATTCATTCTCTTCCTTGATATGAAAATGCAAAATTATGGTTCAATCAACAAGGAGAATAGACCAAGAGATTCTTCTTGCTTATGTTGGTGAGTTTCTTCATCAAGGGTTGCTACTTTCTCCTCTTGAAAGGTGCATTACATAAATTACTATGTAGTAAACTAGTCATTTGAGTTAACCATATGCTATAATTTTTTTCGGTTGAGGTAACATAGGCTTGAGGATCCATCTTACACAATTTGGCCCCTAACACTATAACAGGACTTTGAACAAGTGTCATCAATGCAAAGAGCTTGAAAAAACATACAATTTGAAAAAAAATGCTCAAAACACTTTTGTATGCAAATGTTATGGCCTCTAGAAGTTTTGTCGTAACAAACCTCAAAAATGTAAATATTAAAGCCCCAAACCTTATAGATGTAATACCAAATCGCAAGCAACCACTTGGCGTTCTCTAATGTGCTCGTTTCCTCCACTTTTTTTTGCCACATTAGCACCTCTAAACTGTTGACTTGTCACCACTTGATGTTTTCTCATTGGTTGGATGGGTATAAAATGTTAAAATTTGATCATTCATGGCATTGGAAACATCCACAACTATCGTAGATCCACCTTTGTTTGAAAAGAGGCTAAAAGTGGAGGGATTTGAACCTTTGTTTGGAAAAGGCTTGAAAAGCATTGGAGGGATTCAAACAATGGTCTCTCCTGCGCTAAGCGCAACACACTAGCCATCTTCCCCCCTTTGCTATTAGCAAGGGAGTTGCATTCTCTTCTACACGTCTCCCATCAATGACAAAAGAAAAGGGTAGCATGTGATTTGAATATGCGACATTACTTCCTTGAAAATGTCCCACGACCCATCTTACCACTACCCGTGTTGTTTTGCCTCTAACCCATAGTGCATACTGCCACGCTACAAAATGGACTTTTCCTCGCAGACACAAATACCCAAAAAACATCGTATCCTTCAAAACCTTCCTTACGACAATTTGAACCTGTGCATTCTATCACAAAATGCCTTGATACACTATCATAGTCCCAATGGCATCCATTTTTGTTGGGTGAAAGTACATCTCTTCTCCATGAAGAAGGGTATTACATGCTCTTTTTCGAAAGGGCGCCAAGCTAGATCCATAAAAGCATGCCAAAATGCATTATTTGAATTTGAATGTAAAGGCCTAACTTTTAATTAATTTAAAAATACAAGTCTTTAAAAAAACAAAAAAAAAAAAAAGGTGGATAGGCACACCCCAATAGGTAGTCACACTAACTCAGTTTGAGTTAGGAAGCGGTTATTCAAAACAACAAAAACAGGGTTAAACCCGTCACCAACCACATCACCAAATGCATGCATTAAATCATGTCAATCATGGGGGTATGCTCACAAGGTGAATGCCCCTCACCCTCCATATGTTGCCAACCGGTATTAGAAGGAATGGAAATGAGCCACCCATCCTCCCTAGGCGTGCGAACATTATCACCTGTATCAGAGCCATCAATGCCATCAAATACACCCCAGCCCACCACATTAGCTGGAGCGACTGGGCACGTGGGAATGGGATCTCCCCAACCAACAACTGGGTTTGGCTCCACCTGGCAAACCTCCCTGCCACTGCCATGATGAGATCCCATTCACACTTAATGTTGTTTGAATTTCACACTTAATGTTTGAAAAACTGACATCTCTCCAATTAGACCATCTGTGTTTTTCAAAGGTTTTCAGCAACATAAGACCATAATCTTTTCAAATTTGAATTCTTTAATTGTTTTTTTGAAGACGCAAAGCATTTTTTTCTCCAATACTTTTGGAAATGCAAGAATAGGGTAAAAACTCCTCTTTGCCTCTTATGCAAAAATGACTTATAAGACTTTGAGGAGGAATTCATCCAATGATTCAAAAAAAGATTGGAGACTCCTAATAGTATTTTTGCAATGACCAAGTGAGGTAGCTCCATACCCACTCTAATACCATCTTGGAATTTACACCTATTTCCACAAACAGAAACAATTCATTCACTGAAATCTTATAAATAAAGCATAAAAGGATGAAAAGGAAAGCGAGAGACAAAACTTATAGGTGCCACTAAGCCCCATAAATAATCATTGTTTTATCCATAGATAAGGATCACAACACTCTGATACAATTTAGTTCAGCCTTGCTCATTTTCTGGTATTAAGCTTGCAATTTAATTCAAAATTCCAAACTCAAAAAAATTGTACTAAACAAGTGTCTATCTTGTATAAATAGACCCTCTTAGCATCAAGTAAAGGATCTTTCTTTGATTTTCTAAAATCTAAGTCCCTCTTCAACTATCATAGTTTTAGAACATGCATGAATCTCAGTCTGGGAGTGCTTGAAATCCATCGAAAAAATAATATCATATCCCAGGATTTCTCTTTTCTACTGAATGCCTTTAATATTGATTGAGCTTATTTGTATGCTTTTCTACTCCATCTCAGCATGATCCCACATTCTTGGAACTTAATTATATATGCAGTTGTTTATTTTCATTGTTCTTAAAGAACTTTCATATGGAGCTTTCACAGAAATTGCTAACAAGTATAAGCTGACAGGCAGCATTATTTTGCTTTATTTTGCAAGCTCCCTCGATGAAGAAAACAATGAATAATATAATATATGGCACAGAAATCTATGGCAACAGTTCCCATCAGTTCCAGCTTATTTCTGAACACAACACGAGATCCATGTGCCAATTTGCGAAGAGAATCAGAAACATATACTGTACTGGAATTTGAAATTATGCTGCAACTGGTGTTTGCTTCTTGCTGGTCTTGATACCTTTAATAGCTGCAGATAAAGCAAAATTTATCTTTAGCATGTATGACATTGATTAGTGTCTCCTTGTCAAATCCTTCTACACAGTCTGTGAGACAAATGCTGTGGTTATGAATTCTGGGAATTTAAGGGGGTTTGCAAATTTATAACTATCAAGCACATACCTTCAGCATAGTCTTTTGCTCCAAAAACTGCAGAGCCTGCCACCAGAGCATTAGCTCCAGCTTCAATAACCTAACACAGGAAACAATTTGCAATCAGCAATTGCAGTGACAAGGAGAAAGTGAATACGTCTTGCAAATAATGTAATAATTATAATGCATACCTTGTATGCATTTGAAGGAGTAACACCACCATCCACTTCAATCCATGGGTTCACTCCCTGAAAATTAACAAGCTAGTTTTAAATTTTTGAGTCAAAAAAGGTAGCCTAATAATGCCATCCACCAGTACAAATAGAGGTAATTTTGTTTCCATACCCGCTCTAGACACATTCTCCTTAGGTCTGAGATTTTCTTCACTTGACTTTCTATAAAGCTTTGCCCACCAAAGCCAGGATTGACTGACATGATTAAGACCAAGTCTACCACTGTCCATATTAACAACCACATTATATCATCAATCTTCTCTAATTCTGAAATATATAGCTTATCCATTATTAGAATCTAGAAAAGAATCACATGTTCATCTGTAACTCAAGCTACACATATAATAAGAAATGTTACAGTATGGATTGTCAACACACAAATGGCACTCCCCCAGCCTGTAAAAAGATGCGTATACCAGCCATATGCACTCTATTCATTGAGGAAACAAATAGCATAGTCCAATAAAAAAGATACGAATACATTATTATAAGCTACTCATCACTGTCGTAGGTGGAAAAGCAACTAGCACACACTACTGCATGGCTTCAAAGATGAATGGATATGAGAGAAAAGCATGAAGGTAAGCTGAAAATAAAAACTTTGTTGGAACCAAGTTCTTCACCTAGCTTCAATATACAAAGCTCAGAAAAAGAACATCTGGGAAATGTCCAATGTCAAAATGTATAATTAAGATGGATCAAATTCACCAACCTCTTGAAATAGCCCCTGTTCTCAATTAGAAACTATTGACCAGTTTCTAAATGAAACAAGAAGATGGATTCATGAAAGAGAGGAAAATGCACATGAAAATTTTGTTCAAGATTTCAATGACAACACAACACAAAGATGGGGCACAATAGTACTGTCAAGAAAGGTTCAACCCCGAAGCATAAAATTTAGTCAAGGGTTGCATCAACCTCAATATACTTTTCAAAGGGAACATGTACATTATTAAAAGTGTAAAACCACTGGACTGAATCTTAAATGAAACAAAAAGATGAATAAATCCCAAAAAGCCATCAGAGAGGGGAGTTATTTAACTTGCCATGAAGATTAATGATAAACAGAGTGCATGTGATGGTTAAAAAGGGGGGTGAAGTTTCAATCCTCAGAACATCTTACCCTTAGGGTTACTAATCCACTCAATTAGAATGTAGTTTCATTTCGTGAGGATTATTGTTCACCTAAGCATTGGGCAAGGTTTTGATAAGGTTATTATGATTCTTTTGTGAAAGGGTGATGTTCTAACCCCATTTTAATGCTAATACCTTAATTTCTCCTTGATTCCTCATTTTAATGCTAATACCCTAATTGAACTTAAGCCCTTAGACCATCCCAAAGATTTTAAAATTTTAAGTGAAAAGAGTTGAGTATCAATGTCAACTATTATGCGTGCGAGGGCACCTGCCAGTCTTCAAAAATGATAGTCATTTCGATAAAAAATGAAATTTGGAGTAAAATTACTTAAATATGATTGTCAATCATCAGATTTGGGAGGGCTGTCTTCCTATAATGCTTACAAAATTGATGGCCATTTCCAAAAGAATTGTCCTAAGCTTGCCTTAAATAAAATGCCTAGGTCATTAGGGCCTATTTCTATATCAATATTTCATGAATTTAATCCATAAGGTCGGAATTTTATCAAACTCAAAAACAAATAGAATAAATTCAATTAAATTGCTAGTTTGTGGAACAAATTTAGTCACCATCTAAAGTGGGTGATTTCAGCAATGAATGTTTGGGTGATTTATGTGGGCATAAGTTAGAAATGTGTTAGCTTAAATTCCAAGTTCCATTATAACTGGGATTTTTTTTTTCTATTCAATTTATTAATATATTTGCTTATTTTAACATCTCAATTCATGTTAAGCTTCATCAAAATTTCTCCATGTTGAATTCCGTTCAAACTTTAAGCTTGACAAACTTGAAATCCAACACAAAACTTGCGACAAAGGGGACAATTAGAGAGAATAACTTCTAGAAGATTTCAAGGGAATTAGAGAGTGCTCTTTATGAAGACTTCGAGCATTCTAACCACTATCAAGATAGCGTCGAGGAAAAAAATGTGAAGATAGCATTATGAAAGGATCAGAAGATAAAATCGGAATCGGATCAGAATCGGCATGAGAAAAGAATCGGGAAAAATCAGGAATTGGCAAAAAAGGGGGAAAATTGGCAAAAAATTGACAAATTTTAGTTGAAAAAACTGAAGAAAATGCAATTTTTCATTGAAAAAAAGCTTTTTTCATGCATATCACAATTTTTTTGGAAAAAAAATGGCAAAAATCTGGAAAAATCGGCCAGGCTTTGAATCGGGAAAAATCAGCTCGAATCAGGAATTTTTGCAGATTTTCTCAACTATGGACTCATCATTCTATAACGGAGCAGAAGCAAGATACAATCAGCCAAGAGCATGATCATCTCAAACAACAGGATAAGAAAGAGGTTTTGACCCCTCTAGATGGAACATTTATCGGTTCACTTCAGGAAATCAATCTGTGGTGGAGCAACAGGTTGAAGGAGAGGAATTAACACCGTTGAATTATAGAAATTACCCCCTAAAATGATCATAGCTCTCAATATGGGATGGACAATGCAGGAAAAAAAAAACCTTTGCTGGTTCAGTCTGATATAGAAATTTATTTCAGAACATTGGAAAGCAATCTGGTAATGTACATAGAATGCTTCATCTGTCACAAACTAAAATAGAAGATATAGGAAAAGCCATGACAAGCGTTTTAGAAATGTTAGTTTACCCCTTGTTTGAAGAATATTTGGACAAGGTAATATTTTCTTAAGCTAGTCAGAGTGAGCCTTACCTCATCTCTTGTGATAAGGAACCTTTAAAGACTGCTAGAACAAATAATATCTAGAATGGGGAATTGGGGGAGAGAAAATAAAAGGACCCTAATTTTGCCAAAAATCTACCAAAGGAAAACAAAGAAACTGTCTCAAGCCATGTAAACATGCTGCTTTATCATTGGAATATGAGGGTCATAGATAACGTAGTCTCAAAATGTTTTGAACCTCTACAGGACATATTGATTTTTTGTTGAAGCAAGAGGTTGAGTGGGATGAAGCTAGACCTTTCTTTGAGGTTTGTTTGGCCTGATGCAATTTAGTCTCTGATCATCAAAATGGTAAAGGGGGCTCTATTATTTCGGTTGATAATGTTTGGAAAATATTGTTATAGAATCTGGTACGTCCCCTTATAGAACAGTTACATGGATTGCTTTGCTCATTAGAAAAAAAGTAATGCTTAGTTTGGTGTTGCATCTGTTTGTTCATACCTTGACATACCCTGCTTTGGGACAGGGCTGCTAACAATTTAAGGATTACCCATGGATTATTTAAAGGGTTATTAATATGATAGGAGATAAAGAGGACAAGTTGGGAGGTCTTCCCTGTGCATGAAGAGGCGATGAACAGTTTGATTGGTGAAAGGTGAAATTAATATTGCATATAAATGATCTCTTGTGGGAAAGCAAGAAAGACAGTAAAGACATTTGGTTCACTTGATGTAACTAGCAGAGAACAAAGAGCAAGATGTATAAAGTGTTGGTTAAGAGAATGTTTTTGAGTAGTTAAGGAAATAACTCGGTAAGAGTTCTTCCTACACAATTAGAAACTGAATTGAATACTCCTTCACAATTAGCAACTCTCATTGTGAGACAAAACATACTTTTGGAAGATTATATAAGCTTAATGTGATCCAAGTGCAGAAAGGGTAGCCCTATGCACACATTGAATGAAGATGACAGCGTTATCCTTCAGAATTGGCAGGTGCACTACCTGCCAGTGCCAATGTCATCCTTCAATGTTGGTGCTAGAACCAATTGACAACATGAGCACCATACTTAATCATTAGTGCCAACACCAGGTGCTAGTGTCAACACCAATCCTCATCACTACTACTAGCAACAACTACCAATGCCATTACTCATCTCCAAATGTCAACTTCATCATCAGAATTCAACTAGTTCATAACCATTATGAGGTGCCAAGGGCTCCAGCTATTGGCATCAGTGTTGGTGCCAAGAGCAACTAGCGTTGCTTTCAACCATAGTTGGAAAACTACATGTGATGCCCTCTATCTAATAATTTTTTTCTTGTTTTTTTTAAAACCAGAATGATGCCAAAAAGAAAAGAACAATGTACCACACCAATGTAACTAATAAAATAAACCGTACAATAACCCTGGAGCTGTATTTTATTGATAAAATCTGCTGGAATACATCAATAGAGTAATAATAATATGGAACTAACTAGAAGTAAAGCACCTGGTAGAAGATCTTTCCCAAAATCAGAACTGATGCTGCTGTATAATGCTGCTCCAGCCGCCCCTCAAATCAGTCTACCCATAGAAAAGAGAATGTTTTTAGCTCAATGATGCAATCCCTAGATGAGATTGCCCACAAGAAACCAAAAGGGTTCTGTCCTCTGATCTCTGGATCCAAGGGTTTTCGTCCCTGAATCGGTAGATGAGTGCTGCCTGGAGTAGCCACCCTCTCTAGGTCTGAAAAATGTGATATAAGCATAGAATGAATCTCTCAAAGGTTGGGCAGCCTCTATTTATTCATTGACATGCTCCAAACCCTAGGCGCCTAGCTCAAGTGTCAATAGAAATGAATAGAGATTATTTTTACTTGATATGACACTAATATCACTTAGGACATGTCAAATTTAATGTTAATAATCAAGTACCACATAACATGGCACTAGTGTAATAACATTAAATTGCCTAAGTAGCCAATAAACCCTGACCCCTCATCAGTAAATCAGTCATAGCTGGAGAACCACTCGCCCGAAAGACCTAAAATAAAGCATTATGAACAGCTGACTCACACCCAAATCCAATGACAAGATGCATGACATGGTCCTATCCCCGGAAGCCCTCCAAAAGCCCCTAAGAAATAGGAACAAGTTTTCCCCAAGGCACTTATAATGAACATGTACACTTAAAAATCTCCAAGGGCATGAACAATGTCAATAGTAAAAAGGTCCCTTAGGGTAAATCCCCCATGAGGAAACTAATGGTGAGGGTCCCGCCTCCAACCAACCTCCTAAAATTTAGGAAATGCTCCTAAAATATAGGAAATGGTCCAAAACCAAAAATACTAGGGACAAATAAATGAAACCAATCCTCACCAATATATACTTCTCTAGCAATCACCCCTCACCCACCGAGAAGTATAGAAATGGGCTCGTGGGTCCCACACATGCTGACTCAGTGAAAAGGGGACATTACAAGTCTGCCCTTCCCAGAATTGCTTGCCCACAAGCAATGTAATGCCGGATGTTCAAGTATCTTTGGCCCCTCCCAAGTAGCATCCTCTGTGGGTAGGCCCCTCCAACGGACCAAGTACTCCGTGATGGTTTTGTTCCTCAATCTCTTCTCCCGTGTGTCAATAATGGCATTTGGGTCCAATACAAGTTTCCCTTCATCATCAAGGGGCAGCAGATCAACTGATAGCAAGACACATGGAAAACATTGTGAATCTGACTCCCTATTGGCAATTCGAACTCATAGGCCACCTCACCAACTCTTCTCAATACTTTGTAAGGTCCATAGAAGCGAGGTTTGAGCTTTTCAGCCCCACTTCATTTCATGGAAGTCTGCCTATAAGGTTGCAGGCATAGAAAGACCATATCTCCCACCTCAAATGATCTCTCAATGCGGTGTCGGTCTGCATAAAATTTCTGCTGATTTTGTGCCCACTGCAAATGGTCTCTAAGTGACCTCAAAATGTCTCTGCTATGCTCCACAAAGTCACCAGCTGCTGGTACATGGCTGTCAGTGAACACTAAATCAATGAAGGTAGGTGCATTGTATCCATATATCCATATAGTGCCATAAATGGTGTCATGCCAATGGACATGTGGTAAGTGGTATTATAACAATGCTCTCCAAGGTGCAACCACTTAACCCAAGTTGTTTGTTGATCTGTGACATAGTTCCTTAAGTACCCTTCGGCCCACTTATTAACTATCTCCATCTGTCCATCAGTCTAGGGATGATAGCTGGTACTAGGAGTGAGCTCGGTGCCAGTCAAACGAAATAACTCCTGCCAAAAGGAGCTGAGGAATCTATTGTCCCTGTCACTAACAATGGTCTTGGGCAAGCCATGTAGCCGAAATATCTCTCTAAAAAACAGGTCAGCCACCTATGGTGCTCTGAACTCCGTAGGGATGGCAAAGAAATGGGCATATTTAGTTAACCAATCCACTACCACAAAAATGCAGTTCTTGCCATTCACTTTAGGAAGACCTGTGATAAAATCCATGGATATACTTTCCCATTTCTAGCTGGGAATGGGCAAGGGCTGTAGTAAACCTGTTGGGGAAGTGTGCTCTGCTTTATTCTGTTGGCAAGTAGTGCACTCTCTAACATGTCTAAGAACATCCTCCTTGAGGCCCTTCCAAGAGAACCTCTCTCTCAATTGCCTATAAGTTTTGTAGAAGCCTAGGTGGCCAGCTATGGGTGCATCATGCAAAGCCCTCATAATCTTCTCCTTCATTTTGGACTCAAGTACAAGGAGTATTATGTTCTTATACAGTATAAGGCCATCTGCCACAACATACCTGTGATCCTTCACACTCCCATCCAATACGCTAGTAGCAAAGGCATTCTTGGCATATTCGGCCATGATAGAAGCCTTCCAATCAGCAGCAATAGAAGAAATGGTGTAGAAAGTAGGCATATGGGAAAGAGCATCAGCAACCACATTCTTCTTACCCTTCACGTACTCAATATCGAAATCATAAGCTTGAAGCTTACTTACCCACTTCTATTGCTGATCATTTAAATCATGTTGGCCCAGGAAGAATTTCAAACTATTGTGGTCTGTCCTCACCACAAATCTGCCACAAACTAAGTATTGCCTGAACTTAGCCAAAGCATGCATAATGGCAAGCATTTCCTTGTCATATAGATAGAAAATGTCCTCTCCGTAGGATTTAATTTTCTGCTCTCAAATGCTATGGGTTGGCCCTTTTGCATCAGCACAGCTTCAATCCCCTCACCTAAAGCGTCACACTCTACAACAAATGGTAGTGAGAAATCGGGAATGGCAAGTACAAGGCATGAGCACATCACATGCTTGAGCTTCTCAAAAGCTCTTTGAGCTGCGTCACTCCATATGAAGGCTCCTTTCTTTGTCATTTCAGTCAGGGGTGCTACCAACTATGAAAACCCCCTAATGAATCTTTGATAGTAATTGCATAGGCCTAAGAAGCCTCTTAAATGGGTCAACGTAGTAGGGGCTGGCCATTCTTGAATAGCCTAGATCTTTTGCTGATCCACCTGAACGCCTTTAGCACCAATGATGTGGCCCAAGTATAGGATCTTTGTAACTCCAAATTCACACTTGGATTCTTTTGCAAAGAAGACCTGCTGCTGCAATATCTCGAGGATTGTATCCAAGTGTCTCAAGTGGTCCTCCCAAGTTTTACTATAGATCAAAATGTCATCAAAGAATACCAAAACAAATTTCCTCAACTGGGCACTAAATACTTGGTTCATGGTTGATTGGAAAGTGGCTGGTGCATTCGTTAGCCCGAATGGCATGACCATGAACTCATAGAGTCCACAATGACACCTGACGGCTGTCTTGTGCACGTCCTCACGCACATGGACTTGGTGAAAGCCAAACTTTAAATCTTTTTTGAAAAGTAGACGGCTCCATGCAACTCATCGATAAGCTCATCAATCCTGGGAATGGGATACCTATTCTTGATTGTTTTCTTGTTCAAGGCCCGGTAATCTATGCACATCCTCATCGTACCATCCTTCTTCTTTACAAGCACTACCGATGAAGCAAATGGACTAGAACTAGGTCTGATGTGACCCATCTCCAGAAGTTCTTTTATAGCCTTCTCTATTTCCTCTTTATATATCCGTGGATGGCAGTAGGGGGTGATCATGATGGGCTTAGAGCCCGGCTCCAACTCTATGATGTGTTGGAATCCCCTATTCAATGGCAACCCTATAGGCATATCACCGAACACAACACTATGCCTATCCAAGATAGTCTGAATGTCAACATGATAAGTGCGGTGCTCATCTGAAGGTACAATAGGCATGCCTTTTATCATAAAGCAACTGGCTGCCCATAAAGCTTCTCCCTTACAGAAAATCCTCTCCATCCTCTTGGTTGTAACTATCTGTGGCGAGTCTTCATGTATGCCCTTAAGTACCATGTCTCTCCCCTATGACTTGAACTTCAGCTCCATGGACTGATAATTCTGGGAAAATTCCCCAAGGGAATGCAGCCATTGTATACCCAGAACCATGTGTGCTCCACCCAATCCAACAACATAGAAGTCATCACATACAATATAATCACCCAAAGATAGCTTGAGTTGTCGAATTACCTTGATGCATGGGATAGTGAAACCATCAGCAACAGTCACATTGAACCCCGAGAAGTCCTCCGCCTTCAACCTCCTCTTAGCCACAAGGCCCTCATCAATAAAATTGTGGGTAGCCCCACTATCAATGAGCACAATAATCCACTGTCCGGATAACTCTCCACAAACCCTGAAAGGATGATATCGTGGTGCTCCTGAAAGAGTTGCAAGCGTACCTTCTCTAGTGTCAATATTACCCTCCGACAATTGCTCAGGCTCATATTCAGCAATCTGCTCCTTTGTTGCCTATTGTTGTTCTAATTCATCAGTTTCATAACCAGCCTCCTCATCAGATACTACCTCAATGTAATGGACTTGGCCCTTGCCAAGGCATCTATGACCCGGCTCCCAATGCTCCTTGCACATAAAGCACAACTTTTTTCTTCTAAGTTCATTTCTAGTTTGCTCATCAATCTTTTTTGTCACAGTGGGTGTAGTGGGTGGAGGTGTAGCTCTTTGAGGGTGCAAATTAAACCTACTGCCATGTTGTCCTCTCTGAAAAGTCCCTCTCTACTGCCCGGTAGTAGGTGCTCTAGGCTGAGATGAAAATCTGCTCCTAAGCATAGAAGGCTCAAGTGTCAACGCCCTCTTAATAGCATCCTGTAGTGATGAGGGTGCAAAGGCCTTAACTAGACCTTTGAGGGGCTCGAATAAACCCTCAATAAAGAGAAAAGTGATTCTCCTTTCCGATACATTGGGTACCATGAGCGCAACTCGCTGAAATTCAGTAACATATGACTCCACTGAAGTCTGTTGTCTGATTCTAGCAAGCTCCCTGAAGTACTCTTCATCCTTCCGCTCAAAGCAGTCCAACAGTCTCTGGCTGAAATCATCGAATGTCTGCACAAGGCTATGCCCCTGAGTAATCAAACCGTGGTGCCACCAGTCATAGGCAACACCCTCCAAATGCAATGTAGCGAACTGTATGGCATCCTCTTCCATCATAGGGCTGAGTGTAAAGTAGGGCATCCGCTTGGGCATGGTTGTAACTCCATAAAGGGTGTGTCTAACTCCTCTAAAGTAATTGTCTCAGAATCTGATCTTTCATCCCTTTGTATAAACATGGGGCTTAATGGGTTTTAGAATGGGACCTGTTTGGTTAACCGTCAGTCGGTTATGTCCAGTTGAGCTTTCCCTCTCTGAATGTATTAATAGGAATAGGGTCTAAATTTTACAAAGGAATGGCGGAATGCATATTACTCTAAAGCAGTAACATTTGTGTTATTAACTCTGTCATTCTCTTTTGACTTTTCTGAACCCCTATCGGAGTATTCTAAAATAGATCTACACTTTCCTCATCGTCAAAGTTCTCTCATTTCTATCCATGGTTCACAGGCTGGCAGGGAATCCTGGATCTAATACCATTTTGATGCCCTCTATTCTAAAATAGATCTACGCTTTTTTACTTTTTTTATTTTATTTAAACCAAAATGATGCCAAAAAGAAAAGAACAATGTACCACACCAATGTAACTAACAAAATAAACTGTACAATAACCTTGGAGCTGTATTTTATTGATAAAATATGTTGGAATACATCAATAGAGTAATAATAATATGGAACTAACTAGAAGTAAAGCACCTGGTAGAAGATCTTTCCCAAAATCAGAACTGATGCTGTTGTATAATGCTGCTCCACGCCCCTCAAATCTGTTAGTTACAACTTAAAATTTTACCTGCAAGCAGAAAACACAATGACATAGAAAATTATAGTAACATAGAGATTTTACGTGGAAACCTGCAATGTGCAGGAAAAACCACAGGGCAATGGCAACTTCTTTATTTTATTGATTTCAGCAAACTTTACATTCACACAACTTGTTTACATGCAAGGGGTCGTTCCCCTTTTATAGATAAATGAAGGCTTCGAAAACTGTTTGTTTCCTCTCCCAAAGGAAGACTCTGAAAACTGTTCGTTTCATCTTCCGAAGCTACACATCTGGCGGCTACCCGTCTGGAGCTAGACGTCTAGAACTACCTGTCTAGAAGTCTGGAACTACCCGTCTAGACGTCTAGAGCTAGACGTTTGCAGCTACCCGTCTGGAAGTCTGTAGCTACCCATCTAGACGTCTGCAGCTACCTTTTGCTGAAGAACATTAGAGATCTGGATAGTGACTTCATCTCCTAACATTCTCCCACTTGAAGTCAGTATACAGGAATTCTTTGTCTATGTTTTTCCATCCAGTGCCAATTGCCCAATGCTGCCCTTATTACATTTTCAGCAAGCCCAGAGAAGTTTTGCACCACTCAAACTTCTCTGTCTTGACCGGCTTTGTAAGCATATCTACAAGATTCACTTCAATATCGATTTTCTGCAACAGGATCCTACCTTCTTTCACCACATTTCTTATAAAATGGTACTTAACATCAATATGTTTCATACGATCATGGAATGTTGGGTTTTTCAATAACTGAATAGCACTTTGGCTATCACAATGCAACATAATTTTCTCCTGCATTATCTTGAAGTCACCCAACAATCGCTCAAGCCAAATTGCCTCTTTGCTGGCCTGAGTCACTACAATATATTCTACTTCAGTGGTTGATAAAGCCACCACAGACTGGAACTTAGAAGTCCAACTCACAGCTCCACCAGCAAGAGTGAAAGTATATCCTGTAGTGGACTTTCTCCCATCTCTATCTCCACCATAATCAGAATCCACAAAACCTATAACTTGCAAATTATCCAATCCGTAGTAAATAGCAACATCTGAAGTGCCTCTTAAATATCTAAGTATCCACTTCACTACATTCCAATGCTCCTTACCAGGATTTGCCATGTGCCGGCTGACAACTCCCATTACTTGGGCAATATCCGGTTTGGTGCTCACCATGGCATACATGAGGCTTCCTACTACTGATGAATATGGTACACAAGACATGCTTGTCTTCTCTGCTTCTGTTCTAGGACACTGATTGGAAGACAATTTTAAGTGTGAAAGAAGTTGGGCACTGTTGGTTACGAATCTGCCATGAGGAAAGGATTTTGGGTTAATGCGCCCAGATTCGCCCTCCAGCATGAAAGGCCGAAAGGAAGAGATGCCTTCCGTGCCAATCTCCGGAGAAGGCCGGCTCCTTTTGGGGGGTTTTTATGTTCAAGCTAAGAGTGCAGGAAAGAGATAAATGAACAGAAAGAATTTACAAATGTACTTGGAGTTGGTGGGGGGGAACTAACAGTACGGCAACCAGCAATCACCAATACTTACTGCATTATAAATACAAAGCATGACTGAGAACTGCAAAATCTAAGTGTACTTTCTGTACTAAGCAATATACGCACAGCTACAATGGTCCCCTAGCAAACATTCTCCCTACAAGGAGAACTAACAGCACGACAATGCATCAATCACCACTACGTACGGAAACTCAAAACAGAAGTAACTAAGAGATGTCAGAACCAGGTATATGTGTCATGCAGAGATTTTAACCGCACAGCTACAATGGCCCCCTAGCAAACATTCTCCCTACAAGGAGAACTAACAGCATGGCAGCGCATCAATCACCACTACGGACAACAACGTAACACACAACTGATGGAACTGCTACCACATCTAGTCTATGAAGTTCAGAAGTGCTTGACCATCAAATGCTAAAATTAACAAGCCATGGCACAAACAATGCTAAAGGCGCCTGATCACCAAATGCTGAAACGAATCAACGAGCCGTGACATAGGGAAGCGTAAAGCATAAGCATAAAGAAATAAAAGCAGCAGAACAGAACCAGGCATACAAATTATATTTATAAGCAGAAGCACGGTTACATTGGTTCCCTAACAGACATTCCCCTTCCACCCTTTACAATGAAATCATGGTGGGTTTATATAGCCCGAGTCCCTCCCGTTACATTAATGGGCACAAGGTCCCAGTCAAACAATAGCTGACAAAAGCGGCGAAAGAGCTGCAAATGCTGACCTTTTGTCGGACCGGACTGTACCCGCAGCATGGTCTTCCTGGAAGCTGGACAGCTAGGTGGCGGTGTGCTGGGCAGAACTTCTTCTCGGCAGGAATGCGGGTAGCTGGAGCAGGTAGAACCTCAGATCAGCTTTAAATGAGGCCACTGGCATAGGTAGTGCAGCCCATGCTCGTCCTTTTGCTCGGCACGTCTTAGCTCAAATCCCGAAGCTGGACACTTGTCAGATAATGGATGATGTTGTTTGACACGTGTCTGCCTTGAAAGGCAGTTCATCCAACTTCGCCTGGGATCAGAGCGTCTCGGGTTGCGCGGGCAGAGAATAGCGCAGTCGGGAAGGCCTTCATGCCTTGGGTGTATTTCTGAGTTTGTTTCCCTACTGTGCACCTGTCAAGGGCGCACTCCGACTTCGCTGCGAAGTCGGACTGCGCACAGGTGAAAACTGGTATCTGCCGCCGTACGGACTTTGCTCCAGCATTTATCATTCTTCTGTCAGCCTGCCAGTCTGCCAGTTACAAGGTGCGCCCAGAAAGAGGGGCGAAGTCGGACTTCGCACCAAAACTGGGCGAAGTGCGGACTTCGCACCAAAACTGGGCGAAGTGCGAACTTCGCACCAACACTTAGCCAATTTTCAGGTAACTGCTGTCAAATCTGAAATTCAACTGAGGGGCTCCAAGAAAAGGGGGGGAAGAAAGAGAATGTAGGAAAGAAAGAGAAAGGGAGAGAAGAAGAAAGGAAAATAGAGGAAGAGGGAAAAAGGAGAGCAGCACTGTTACAAAATTGAAAACATTGCACCTCGTGCAAAATGTGGCAACATTTCTGGCGGCTCGCGGGGTGTCGAGCTCGCCTCGGCGCAAAGAATCCATGCCTTCATCCATTGGGTGCAAAGGAACTTGCTTCCCCTGCCTTCTGCTTGCTCTAGTCTGTTCTCCTCGCGGCAACATCGTTCTTCGATTCACTTTTGTCGCTTGCCCCCTCGGAATCACCTTCCGAAGGCTCTACGACTTTTGCTTCGTCTCGCGAGATGCGGTTGTATGCGGCCTCGGGCTTGGCCCCAGTGCTTCGCTTCGAACGGCCGGCGGTCGGTAACTTCTTCTAATGCTGCGTGGAAAGCGGCGACCACGTGCGTGTCGATGGTGAGGTATCTTTTCCCCAGCTCCTGGAAGTAGGAGCTGATCTTGCAACATTTGGACACCATCTGGGTGACCTGACTTTCCTGAATTGGCTCAGTCCAGCTATCAATTTCAGCTGTATCTGCCTCAAAGGACTGCCAATTCTTTTTCACCTGATCTAGGGTGAGAAATTCACCATTCTCAACAAAGTCGGGGCACCCTAGTTCAGAAAGAGCGTGAAAGGGAGCCATACAAATGTCTCTTTCATGTTCGAATGCGTCTAACATTCGTCTGGCAACTCTCACCTCTTCTACTTTTTTAAAATATTTATGCAAGGTTACCCTTGCATCCGCCCATTCTGCAACGAATGAGGACATGGGGGGAGAATTGGAGGCCATCGCGCTCGCGCTCCCGAAGATTTATCGCCGGGTCCAGCCATTGCTTCGCTCGGCGCTCGGCCTCCTCTCGCCACGAGCTTTCCCCAGGCGGAAACTTCTTGAATTCTGGATGCGAAATCCAGAACTGACATCGCCTTATAGGTGTGGGGCTTGCATCCCCGCAGCAAACCAACCCACATCTCCTTAACTTTCTTCTTTGAAAAGACCGTCGCTTGAGATGCTCTCTGCAGATTGCGACTGCGCCTGTTTCAAAGACTCTTGGAGCTGAGAAATCTGCTCCAAGGCTGCTCGCTTTCGGTTGCGGCTTGTTGTCGAGAAGCAGCCAGTGGGCTTTTAATTCATCTATTTCTTGTCGCGCCGCTTCCAGCTGCTCAGTGGACCTAGACAGGTCCTCTTAAAGCTGTCTTGTCTTATCCTGCAACCCGAAAAGCTCTTCCTGTTCCTCCAGACTTTTGACAAGGAGATTGTCAACTTTACGAATGATTCCCTGAATCTCGTATTGCTTGTCAATGTCGTCAAAGCTCTTCTCCTTTGTCTGGAGCTCGTAGTCCGCCCTGGTCATTTTCCGGAGAGGCTTCTTCACTTTTGGGATTATCTTCTCTGTTGTAAGCACTCTCCCCTCAAAGTTAAACTTGGTGCGCTTTATCGGGGCGGCTATCTCTTCAGGTCTCCGCCGCTTCAGATTTTGGAGGAAAGAGATAGGGTACTCTACGCCTCTCGTTGCCGCGAGGCAAGTCGTCCGTATTCGGAGGTCGTCCATGAAGTCTGGTTCCCCCAGCCTAGGGTTCTGCTGAGACGTCTCTCCTGCGGGAATGGGATCAGGAGGAACCGGATGGACTTTGGAAGGATCGGCCGCTTCTGGGGGCGACCGGGAAGTGGAGATGGGAGCGGTTGATGCTGAAAGGGTTTGAAGCGGCTGGGGTGGTGGATGTAACGGTGAATGCACGGCTTCAGCACTAACTTCGAGCGAAGGGTTTGGGGTTTGACTCAGAGATAGAGAAACGTTGGGGTTCTGAGCAAACTGATCAAAAGAATGGGGGCCGCTAGAAGGGTGTGGAGACGGGGAGGAAGATGTGGCCATAACTTGCTCGGATTGAGCGGGAGATGGAGTGGGGGTAGGACTAGATGAGACCAAAGAGAATGGGGCAGCAAACGTACCTGCGGGCTCCGCTTGAGCCGACGCTGGATGGATGTCTGCGCTTCTGGTTCCGGCGGCTGGCTCGGGACTGCCCGAGAACCGTCCTCGGAGCGGCTAAACGCGGCCGCGGCTCTGCGACCGGTCGTCTGCACCTGTCGGACTAGGTCCCCCGATTTTCTCAACTCTCTTCCTCTTCTTCTCTTCGGAACAATGGTCGGATCGGGGGAAGGAGATGAAGCAGTGCGACGAGCAATCGATGTTCCCACGGTAAACTTGTACCGGGGTTTGACTTGCAGAAGGTCTGCCGCAACCGGTCTGCTCTCTGGCGGCGCTGGCCTCTTTTGTGCCTGAGGAATCACATCGGGCGTTGCCTTGACTAATTTCTTCGCCTTTTCAGGCGCCGCCTTGGAAGCCATGGGCTGCATTGGGTCCACCTGGATGTCTGCTGGGCTTGCACTGGCAGTTGCCGAAGTGTACAACTGTTGGGAGGAAGGCCCTCCTTTATAACCCTCAAAGGGACCTCGGGGAACGTATTCTTGATATGCGAACGGCCGCCAGCTGTCATGGTGCTGGTCGTATAGGACTGAAAAGTCGTCATCAACGGCCAGATTTCTCCTGGTGGATTTGTCGTGCTGCGTGCGGCATCTCATCTTCCAGCATTCAATAATCTTTTCTTTAGGCCAGTTAAGGCCTGCTATCTTGGAGAGGAATTTTTTAAACCCTGGAGATGAGAACTGGTGGTCCGGGTTTCGCTTGGGGTCATATGCTACCTCCTCGCAGTAAAAATCCTGCCAGGGAGGAGAAGCTTCCATCAATTCAATTTCCCAGTCAAGGTCCACATGGACCACATCGCATCTGTCTTCAGTTATATCTGCCCGGGGGCAGAGATGTGTGAACTTTCCCCTTATCCCATACGGGTCGTACTTCCAGCGCTGCGGCACATGAGAACCCGGGCCAATCCGGGAAAACTCCTGCTCGAGGTAGACATGCTGTCCTACCTCAGAAATCTCAACATTCGCCCAGGAAAGAGGATATTGAAAAATTTGGCCTCTTTTCTTTCCTAGGCCGAACTCTTCCTCAACATAGTCCATCTGTCGGGCAACCTCCATCCCAAACTGATGCTCTGTGCACCGGTAGGGCAGCAAATGAGGTTTGCCCTTGAATCCGTAGATTCTGACCACAATCCCCTGCGTCAGTCTAAAAACGTCCCCGAGCTTCCGACTCAGCAAAGAGTTCGTCATTTCTCGCGGGGGGCGAGGAATTTCGCCCTCGTCGAAGATCGACATGACCAATCCCGGAAAGTTGAAGTTAAACTTGTAGTAGGACCCTTTCCGGTATAGGTCATCCGTCCGGTCATAGACGGGCTGTGGCTCTCCCTTCTCGTTGACCTTCTTCAGGTTCGGGATCGGCATCCGGGAGTGCAAATGATACGGACAAAGCCAAGCTAGAACAAAACTGAACCGAAATTCGGTGGGCTGCTTCTTCTGGATCTTGACCAGGCTAGAGTGGATGGCGTATGCCAGCCAGTCTGCCCAGTCGAAAAATATGGGACGCTTTCCACTTCTCTGCGTCGCTGGTTCGTAGGATTCTCCACACCTGCCAGCGCTAGCTGGTACGGCTGTACCAGCTCATCAGAGTCGCAGCCGAGGATCCATGCCAAAATGGTGTATTAAATATTTGCTCTGAAACCTCACCAAGGGCATGGGGCCGGTTGGCCACTGTCCAGCTGCAAGCGGGGCGTTCCATCAAAGAAGAGGATAGGAGATGGGTCCCCCTGGGGGTGGTCCATCAAGACTTAGAAAAGCTCAAGAGGGAGGACTGCATCTAATTGGGATCCTGGGTGGATTTTGCCTGTCTTGCGTCCAGGGGATTTTTTGGCTACTTGCCTTTGGCAACTGCGTAACTAATGGGCTGATCTTTGGCAAGAGATTTGTTTTGTGATGTAAAAGGGTTCGGGCCCTTTCAAAATCCCGTTTTTACCCTAATCAAAAAAAAAAAACTTGGAGATCCAGAAAGCTGAAATTCTAATAGATTTTCATGAAAAGAATTCAATTACAATTCTTGATAATCAAAACAAACAAAATACAGCATACTAAATATCTCAATGAGTTTTGCTTTTTTTATCTACGTTTTCCCCACATGACCAAGTTTTGCCAAATTCCTGGCAATTTTTTGGAGTGTCAAATTTCCTACGACAAAATGGGAACTCACGAGAAATCATACAGTTTTCCATCATTACTTTCAACAATAAGCTACCATCAAGACACGACCACCAAATTGATAGGACATCACAAGTTCTTGACATAAACGCCATAAGGTATACACACTAGCAACCAATACCAATAGGACATCACATCAACATAAGTCATCACTACGATGCCAATGCCAACCATTAACAAACCTCAATACCAGTCGGCAGTTGTGGTGCCACCATCCACCACCGTCGCAAGCTCCTATCCTCAAGCACCAATTCCCAATTCAAGCTCCAATGCCCATCTCAGAGCCAATGACCAATAGTAGTGCCAGCATCCATCCCAATCACCAACTCATACAATCAATACCAAGCTTTAGTGCCATTTATCAACAATAAGAACACACTTCCACAAGAGGCATCCACACACCACATGGTGCACATCCGACTTCCAAATGGCACATAATATCTAAAATTCTACAAAAAGACCAGACAAAACACACATGTAGAAGACCAGGTGTCAACCACCTATCGATGACAGCTTTTATTTTGATCGGACCTTTAAAGTCAACAACTTCTTAATCAAAGACCTTATTTGCATGACTTAAGAAAGGAGAAAGAAATACCGTATATTTCCATGCTGCTGTGAACACAGATTTGTCCTTCCATTGGATCAAATCTTGATGGAAAAAAATGAAGGAAGCAATAAATTATTTCAAAGATATTTTATCAAAATTTGGATAGGATAAGGAGGCTTAGAGTGAGCTTTCGTGAAACTTTTCATTAACAATCATGTGAAGACAATGAAGTCTTGATGAGGAAGATGTTGGTGGAGGAGCTACATGAAGTAATTTTTTCTTTCCACCATATACCAAGGCACCCAATCCTAATCCATATCCTACAATTTTCTTTCAAACATTTTGTGATATGTTGATCTTAAATGAAAAAGGTGATTTTTTACGTGGAAAGCAAATCCTTGATGGTATAATCATTGCACAAGAGACCATACATTCTATTCAGCCCATGAATAACCGACTAGGCTTGTAAATTTGATACGAGCAAAGCATATGATAGGGTTTGTTGGACTTTTCTATATGATATTCTCAAAAAATGAAAAAAAATACGGTTTCGATCTTGGCTAGTGTGAATGGATTCAATGTTGTTATGGCACTCTTGAATATTCTATTTTGATCAACGGATCCCCTAGTGGATACTTTAAGTCATACTATGGACTCTGCCAAGGACCATCTATCTCTTTGTCGCTTCATTAATTTTATTGATGCATGGGGCAAAGCTCCATCAAAGGCAAAAGTGGAAAGAAAAATCAAAGGTATTCAAGTTGCAACAAATGGTCCCTTCAAATATCATCTCCAATTTGTTAATAACACTCTTCTTTTAGGTTATCCTTCAGTCAGCGAGGCCATGGAAGTTAAATCAATCCTATCATACTATAAGAAGGCTCTTGGACAATTGCTTGATACAACAAAACCAAGTATCTTTTTTAACAACACTTCCGTTGATTTCAAATGGATTATTATGGAGATTTTAAGGTATAAAGTTGAAAATTTGCCATCAATATATCTACGTATTCCCTTGTTAGATAAAAGAAAGAATTTTTGGGACCCAATTTTGGATAGAATGGCATCTTAATTGGCTGGTTGGAAAGGTAAGTTCTTAACCATGAATGGAAGACTATGACTCAAAAGCTTCATTGCAATTTATCTTTATATATATGATGTCATTTTCAAGATTACCAAAAAGTGAGCCCTTCAAATTCAAAGTCTTTGGGAAAGATGTGAAAAATATAAGCTTATTCTTTGTCAGCAGGATAGGGTTTATAGAGGAAAGAATATTGCAGAAGCAAGCTTAAAAGCTTTATGAGTTTGGTATTAGGGGCAAAACTTAGCTAAAAATTATTGGGCAAAATGTTGCTTGAAAAATATATAGGCTTTGTTGATGCAATATAATTGTTAAATAAATGAACCTCCCTAGGGGATCAACAACATGGAATTGCATATCCAAGAGTTTGAAATTAAACATAAGGGGGATTTTGCAAATTTCTGGTCTAATGCTTGGTAGAACCCTTATCCTCTTATTTCTGATCCAAAATGGAAACCATTGGTGCAGCCCTTTTTGGCTTAGCAACAATTCCAGATCTTTGATTTCTATTTGCAACCTGATTGAAGGAGAGGGCCTCAAACAAGTAGCAAAGGAGTTCCAAATGATGCTTCATGAGTTCTCTTTTCCGTTTTTTTCATAAAAGGATCGGTTGGTTTGGAATCAATCAAAAGATGGTAGATAATCAATTTTGGATATAAGGATTTGGAGTAATCAAAACTCCCTACTCCCAAGGATTTCTCCTAGAAGAATATTTGATCATTTAAGGCCTCTACATTCCTTTGGTTAGCAATTCAAAGTAAAATTCTTATGGGTGATAATTTGCAAAAAAGAGGATATCATGGACCATTTAGGTGTGCTTTGTGTGATGAAGATCTAGAACATCAAATTGTTTACTTCTTCGTTGTCCTTTTGCTTCCACTATTTGTGGTTGCTTTTTCAAGAAAACAAGAATCTATCAGATTGTTGCATTGACATAGGAAGAGTTGATGAAATGTTGGACTAGTTGTTTTAAAGCTAAAACATTAAGCATTTTGTGGAGGATAGGTCTTACCATTACACGCTGGAATCTCTAGCTTGAAAGGAATAACAGAATTTTCAAAAGCAATTTTCATAATCATATCCAAATATTTCTTAGTGTTACCTCCCTTACGAAGTGTTCCCAGGCATGGCGCTCATCATTAGAATTCTCAAGTGTGGAACAAGATGTTCTAGCCTCTTGGTTACAGGATTTGGATATACATGCAGGGGTGATCTAAGACAATGGAGTTGCACAAGTGATCTGCATCAATCTATTGTAAATGAAATGAAATGAAATGAAAGATTTTAATTACGTCCGCGAGACCCAAAACATGGCCTATGGGACCTCCAGAAATTGATTGTCCAGAAATTGAGTTCATCAAACTTAATTTTAATGATGCTTCCGAAGGAAACCTTGGGAAAGCTGACGAAGGTGCTGCTTTTTATAACAATAAGGGCTATATTCCCCTCATCTACTCACAATCATAAGAAACTTCAACAAACAATTATTTTGAGGCTAGGGAACTTCTCATAGGAATCAAAACTACCAGTGAAAAAGGATGGAGATATATTCGGCTTAAGGGGATTCACTTATTATTGTTAATGTTATCAAGAAAAATGGATGTAAAGATTGGATCAATAATAGCATTATTTGGATGTTCATCAATTATTGACATAGGTAGTATTTTGAAAATACCAGAATATCTATAGAGAAGGACAATAGGTAGTAGATAATTTAGTCAATTACAATGTTGATCTCTGTCTTTTTGAGATTCAAAATTTAAAAGGTAATTGGTCAAGTGAGATTCTATATCTGAATGAAAATGATCGCAATGTTGATCTCTGTTTTTTGAGATTCAAATTGTAAAAGGTAATTGGTCGAGTGAGATTCTATATCTGACTGAAAATGATAAAGAATTTGACAGCGGAAAAGTAGCGGTTCAAGAGAACTCAGGAATATCTTTGATAGAAAGGTGAGCTGGAAATGATTCATGGAAAGGTTGCTTAGATATGGTCTAATTAAACTAATAACAAAAATAACATTTTGATCCTTTTGACGTGCCCCTGAATAAGGGTCACATATAGCTTACTAAAAATATATTTACTATATAATTATTTCAAATACAAATTAAATTACTAATACATAATTAAAATAACTTTTTACTTCAATGAATATTTATTTAAACTAAAATTTAAATTAAAACTGAGTGATTTAGATTCAAGGCATTGTGAAGCAATGGTAAATGCGATACAATTGTGATGAACACTTATATGATAAAGTGGCCATGATAATACAGTTTGTTTTAAAACCCGAATGCTATAGTTTATTGAAATACGAGGTGGGGCCAGTTTTAACCCCATATAAACAATTTAAAAATATTAATGGTGCCAGTTTTAACCTCATGTTAAACAAATAAAAAAAAATGTGATTTTAGATTCAAAACTCTTATCATGTTATCATATATATTTACTAAAATAAAACAAATATAAATAAATAAGAAACTCTTTGAAACTACATATTAACCAAAGTTAGGTCTATATTCTAATAAATGAATTATTTGTCTTCAATTTTTTACTTCATATTATTAGCACCATGGGAATATCATTGCCACCCATGGTGAGAAAAGGACACAAAGAAAGAGAGAAGGGACAAGCAAACAATGCAGGCAATTAGTCTATACTAGGCAGACATCCTTGGAAAAAATAAAAGATGTAGTCTGAACTTGGAAGTGCTGTGTTAAGCAAAAATGACAGAATCATAATATTCCAGACATGAGTTTAGACTTTCAAGCATGCTAAATTCTTCCTGTACCAAGCAGAACTTCCAGCAGCAGTCACAAACTAGAGTATATTAACATGAGTTTAGACTCTCAAGCATGCCGAATTCCTCCTGTACCAAGCAGGAATTCGAGCAGCACTCACAAATTAGAGTATGTTGATGACATGCAGATAGTGTCCTGCAGATGAGGGGTAGTGCAGGAATGGAAGCAGGAGATGAATGAAAGGGGTAGTGCAGGAATGGAAGCAGGAGATGAATGAAAGCATTGTTCTTCATATGGTGGCAGTGTGCTTTTCTATTTTTGCCCCTAACGTTGACCAAGATTGAAAATGATTTTGCTTAGCAAATCATTAAATTCCAAACATCAAAGATGAAAATCCTCAACCCAAATTGATCTTTTATTATTATTTTGTTTAAAAAATGCAAATATTTTTCATATTGAGAGAGAGAGAGAGAGATGAAAAACCTGGTTCAAAATGCAGGAAAAATCCAGATCAGAGAAAACCTGGACCAGGTTCATCAAGCGTCTAACTATGATACACTGACCCTTGGTGCAACATTGGAAAAAGAGTTGTTACAACTTTCCAAAAGAAATCTTCATAACCCAAACACTCTATCATATCCACGATGAAGTCTGATTTTATCCTATCATAGGCTTTGTCAAAATCAATCTTTAAGAAGAGAACTTTTTACTTGATTCATTAGTCCATTCAATTTCTCCATATGATATAATCATATTCTAACATGCCCTTAAATAAACCCCATTTGCAGGGAACTACAAAGTATTTTTGGGGAGAAGAAAAATTAAGAGACATTAAGCAAAATAAATGGGCATTAACCACCAGCCATTTTTCATTTTCTGCCTTTAAGACAAGTAAGATAAGACCTTCATCGACTGGATCACCCACCGCTCCTTTTTTCTTTTTGTAGATTCTTGATACTGTTGGCCACGGATCCGCCACCTGGGAAGGACTTGGTGTGTCAATGCGCCCTAGACCCGCAGACCAACATTGAAAGGACGGGAGGAAGGGATGCCCCCCGTGCCGATCTCCGGAGAAGGCCGGCTCCTTTCCTAACCTACTTGGGGGTTTTTAGATAAGAGTGCAGGAAAGAGATTAAAAAAAAGGGGGTAAAGGGAACTGGAAAGAGATTGAAAAAGATAAGGGAACAAGAAAGGGATGTAAATATCATGCGTTTCGGGTGGGGGGAGAACAAGCAACACGATCGCAAATTTGCATCCGAACCAACAACAATTAAAACAAAGCATGTAACAGAAATTGCAGCTGTTATTCTACCCTATGTATCCTTCTGTTTAGTATTCCAGATCCAAATAATCACCAATGCCCAAATCCAGAATTCAGAATTCAGACAGACAAAAATATAAATGGACATGAAGCAGAAATACTTAGCAGAAGGCATCATAAAAGATAGAGACAAGAAGCAGAGCCAAGGATGCTTTGAATTAATTAGAAGGTGGTCCGTCACAGCAGAGTCCTCTAGCAATATGTCCCCCCTCCACCCTTGTACAATGAAATGAGGCTGCTATTTATAGCGCAATTTTCCCCCCGATTACATTTTGGGCACAGAATCCCAGACCTGACAAAAGCTGCAAAAGCTGACAAAAGCGGCAACGGCTGATGTTGACCTATGCGGGTAAGGAATGTACTTGCAGCAAGGTCCACCTGAAAACGTGGCAGCTCCGTGGAAATCCGGTAGGTGGGAAGTTGAGTCAGTTTGAATGGGGGCAGATGCGGTACAATCTGTCGGTTCACGCTCATCTGTCCGGTACCCTAGCGGCACACCTTCTGTCACATCTTGACTCTGATCCCAAGACCGGACACCTGTCAGCATCTGATGGAGGGGGGAAGAACCGAGCTTAGAAGCTCAGCCTTTGTATTTTTATCCCGCCCGACACTTAGAATATTTCAGCAGCATTTTCCTGTCTTTCCGCCCTATTGCGCACAAATTGATGAGCGGAGTCGGGAGGATGAGCGCAGTCAGGCGGATGAGCGCAGTCGGGCGGGGCCCGACACTTAGAATATTTTAGCAGCATTTTCCTGTCTTTCCGCCCTATTGCGCACAAATTGATGAGCGCAGTCGGGCGGGGCCCGACACTTAGAATATTTTAGCAGCATTTTCCTGTCTTTCCGCCCTATTGCGCACAAATTGATGAGCGCAGTCGGGAGGATGAGCGACAGTCGGGCGGGCCCAACACTTAGTCAATTTTCTGGCCCGAAATTGAGCTTCCTGGTCCTGCTTCCCAGGGCCATAACTTTTGATCCGCTGACCCGATCGCCTATTATAATATATCGTCGGAAAGCTAGCGAAAAGATCCGCAATGATAAAATATCCAAAGCTCATTTCATCCATTTTATCGCCCCCGTTTATGGCCCGCGAAAACCTAACACCTCCGCATGCTCCTTGCCGCCTTAAAGCTCCATACTTAGGCCAAAGTTTATCAAAAAATAATGTGGCAAAAATGCCAACATTCCTGGCGGCTCGCGGGGCATTGAGCTCGCCTCAATGTGAGGACCCAGGCCTTTATCCATTGGGCAACAGAGTCACCCTCGCCGTCCTCTTGATACTCACTGCCGGCAACAACCTCTTTCTCAAACCCTTGGCACCCATGGCCCTCTTGGAACACTAAAAAAAAAAACACTGCACAAACTAAACTAAGAAAACAACTAAAACTTTGCATACTAGCCGGCTTATTTATATTATTTACACAAAAGTTTGCGGCATGATTGGCATGCCGCCAACACAAATCTAGCTTTGGTTGCCTATCCGGTGAACCTGCAGTGTCCGGACCAGATCTGATTGTACTTCGGTTGATCTTTGAAGTCCGGCTGGCCTCCCAAAGTTTGCCAGGTCGCGAACATGGTGCAACGTGGCAGGTTATCATTCATGTCGGTACCCATACAATTGATGAACAATGTGGCAAGGAGATTTGCCATACAGGAGCCCTCTTCGGGTACCGGTTGCGGTGATGGTTGGAGCCAATACCACCACTCTAGAGAGTCCACCACCTGTGGGCTCTCGAGCACGAGTTCCTCCAACTCCTTGATGCGATAGCAGGAGCTTTCCGGCGATAGGCCTTTTGCCGGGGTCTCCTCAGGATCAACCTCCTGGTGAGGCATGCCTATTGGGCTTTGGCTGAATGCTTGCGTGCTATGCCCTGGGACACAAAAAGGGTGCAAAAATGTGCCCTCTTTGTGTTCAGAATTTGCCACTGGATTTTGTTCCTCCTCTTGGCCCGTCTCCTGATGGAAACTGCAAGCAACCATATTATTCATCATTTGGGCGGTGTTTGCATATTCCCACTATTGACTTTGGACGAGATCTTCCTCTCGAGCTCCACACAGCTGCATTCTAGGGCTTTGCATAGTATGAGGGATTTGCCTTGGTGATTTTGCCAGATGAAGGCAAGCCAGAGATTCACCAACTCGGGCTTCCATATTTTAGCTCAGTCAGAGTCGCCAGGTGATTTTGCCAGATGAAGGCAAGCCAGAGATTCACCAAACTCGGGCTTCCTGAAAATATGGAGACTGTAGGTGAACATTCATTTCTCCGCTTGTGAGGTCAAGGCTGCTCACCAAACCTTGATTCCTCCGGGGTGTCTTCTATTAGCTTAAAAAAAAGGGCGCCTGCGATCAAGAAATCTGGATCTTCAGCTCAACTCGAGTCGCCAGGTGATTTTGCCAGATGAAGGCAAGCCGGAGATTCACCAAACTCAGGCTTCCTTAAAATATGGAGACTGTTCGTCCCACCGGGCGTGCCAGAAACTGTTGGCCACGGATCCGCCACCTGGGAAGGACTTGGTGTGTCAATGCGCCCTAGACCCGCAGACCAACATTGAAAGGACGGGAGGAAGGGATGCCCCCCGTGCCGATCTCCGGAGAAGGCCGGCTCCTTTCCTAACCTACTTGGGGGTTTTTAGATAAGAGTGCAGGAAAGAGATTAAAAAAAGGGGGTAAAGGGAACTGGAAAGAGATTGAAAAAGATAAGGGAACAAGAAAGAGATGTAAATATCATGCGTTTCGGGTGGGGGGAGAACAAGCAACACGATCGCAAATTTGCATCCGAACCAACAACAATTAAAACAAAGCATGTAACAGAAACTGCAATTGTTATTCTACCCTATGTATCCTTCTGTTTAGTATTCCAGATCCAAATAATCACCAATGCCCAAATCCAGAATTCAGAATTCAGACAGACAGAAATATAAATGGACATGAAGCAGAAATACTTAGCAAAAGGCATCATAAAAGACAGAGACAAGAAGCAGAGCCAAGGATGCTTTGAATTAATTAGAAGGTGGTCCGTCACAACAGAGTCCTCTAGCAATATGTCCCCCCTCCACCCCTTGTACAATGAAATGAGGCTGCTATTTATAGCGCAATTTTCCCCCCGATTACATTTTGGGCACAGAATCCCAGACCTGACAAAAGCTGCAAAAGCTGACAAAAGCGGCTGATGTTGACCTATGCGGGCAAGGAATGTACTTGCAGCAAGGTCCACCTGAAAACGTGGCAGCTCCGTGGAAATCCGGTAGGTGGGAAGTTGAGTCAGTTTGAATGGGGGCAGATGCGGTACAATCTGTCAGTTCACGCTCATCTGTCCGGTACCCTAGTGGCACACCTTCTGTCACATCTTGACTCTGATCCCAAGACCGGACACCTGTCAGCATCTGATGGAGGGGGGAAGAACCGAGCTTAGAAGCTCAGCCTTTGTATTTTTATCCCGCCCAACACTTAGAATATTTCAGCAGCATTTTCCTGTCTTTCCGCCCTATTGCGCACAAATTGATGAGCGCAGTCGGGCGAGGCCCGACACTTAGAATATTTTAGCAGCATTTTCCTGTCTTTCCGCCCTATTGCGCACAAATTGATGAGCGCAGTCGGGCGGATGAGCGCAGTCGGGCGGGGCCCGACACTTAGAATATTTTAGCAGCATTTTCCTGTCTTTCTGCCCTATTGCGCACAAATTGATGAGCGCAGTCGGGCGGGCCCAACACTTAGTCAATTTTCTGGCCTGAAATTGAGCTTCCTGGTCCTGCTTCCCGGGGCCATAACTTTTGATCCGCTGACCCGATCGCCTATTATAATATATCGTCGGAAAGCTAGCGAAAAGATCTGCAATGATAAAATATCCAAAGCTCATTTCATCCATTTTATCGCCCCCGTTTATGGCCCGCGAAAACCTAACACCTCCGCATGCTCCTTGCCGCCTTAAAGCTCCATACTTAGGCCAAAGTTTATCAAAAAATAATGTGGCAAAAATGCCAACAAATACCAGTATTGAAAAAATTGTATAAGTAATGAAAACTGCATTTTTTTAAGCCCAGACTATCTCTATATAGTAAATTTGTGATCTACTTGTGAGTAGCCACCAACATTTTCAAAAAAGAAACTTGTACATCAAAAAAATCATATGGGCAAAATTTTATATTTAACTTTCAAAAAATGAGCCGAAGCAATACAAGAATATGATGTTATTCGCAAAATTATATTTATTACAATTAATTGTTGACTAATCAGAAACCAATTATTTGTGGGCTTCGTGATAAATTGCTGATCATGACTTTTCAACTTGATTCGACACATTCTAAGCAGTGTAGGCCACTATTGGCCACATCATAATAACGCCCAAGGCAGCTTTTCACTCATCTAATTACAGTGCATACAGTTCTCACCATTTTATTGCCTTGAGTGGCTCAATAAAGGGTTGGACTCATTAGGCGAAGACTTAATTCTTCTAGCAAGCATCTTTGGCAAAAATATGTAAGAGGCATTAAGCAAAGTAATTGAGCATCAGCCACCAGCCATTTTTCATTTTGTGCCTTTAGGACAAGTTTGATTAAACCTTCTTTGACTGCCTCACCCATCACTCCTTTCTTATATATTTGTAACACCAATATCAAAAAATTCACAAAAAAACCTGAAAATTGCAATTTTTCAGCTGACTACTTCTATATGATAAATTAGTACAATTGTAATTTATCTGTGAGGCCAATTTGCACCCAAAAAAATCTCAATATTTTCATAAAATCAGAACATTATATTTAACTTTCAAAAGATAACGCCCAAGGAGTAGGGGAGGAAAGCAATACAAGAATCTGATGTTATTTGAAAAGTCTTATTTTTTTTTTTTTTCTTAAATCTTTCTGATTTTTTACAAGTAATTGCAAATCCATCCTTTTTGGGGCCTCACAAAAATTGTTGATCACGCTTTTATCATCTTTCTTTGACACATTTTTAAGTAGTGTGTGCCGTTAACAGGCCACATCAGAATGAGTCCTAAAGCAGCTTTTCACTCATCTAATTATTGTGTATACAATTGTCAAAGTTCTATTGCCTTGAATGGCTCAATAAAGGGCAGAACATATTAGGCCAGGACAGATTATCCACTATTTAGGCATACCCACTGGTCTTTCTGTGCCTGGCATTGATCAGTGGAGGTGGCTACTGGAAATGTTTAGAAGTAGGATATAGATATCATATTTGGGAGAACTTCCTAATTGAGGAAAGGTAAATGATGACCAAATTCTTGAAATGCGCACCTTTTACTCAACTGTTGGTGTGATGCAGATATACATGCAAAGAAATATATACTTATATCTCTATATATACTTGAGAAATAAATATAATATAGATGGAGATAAAAGAACAGGTAATGGAGTATAAATAGTTTACATGGGATACATGGAGTATGATTGTGACCCGCCAAAGCAGCTATTAATAAGTAAACTCTATTAGATGGGTTCCTAACAAGTTCCCTTTCGATAATGTTTTGTCTCCAAAGGATAGGAAGTTAAGGATGAAAATATGTAATAGATGATTGTCCTATGAAGTTTCTTCCTTTGTTAAACTTTTCCATTCAATCCAATATGTCTAGAATGCAAGATCATTATATGTTTCTAGAATACCCTCAGGATCTAGAATGAGACTGCATTCTTCATCTAGAATAGGAAGCTTTGTTTAGATTGGTGAATGCAGGCCAACTTTTTCTTGAAGGCATCATGAAGTTGTTTATTATTTAGAAGATTCAAGGCATATGCAACTTGACTATTGTTTTTTAAAGGACCATAATAATTTGGAGAAAATTCTCTTTATGCATGATGCCGATCTTCTCTTTGCTTCATACAATTTAACACCACTTCAAAAGATATTTTGAGAATCTAGACAAGCTCCTATGATCCGTCCAAAAAGTTTTCATATTGCAAAACTTTTTGCCTTCCCTGAACTTTTGAGTTTTGTGATCATACAGAACTGTGAAGGTTGTCATTTTAGCATATATATCATAGACAGTGTTGTACCACAATTTAGCCAAACACGATCAGTTAAGCCACTGATTTTGTTTGTTGTCAAAGAAACATTGAATATACCCTTTAAAACACTTATTTATCACCTCAATTTGTCCATCAGTTTGAGGAAAGTATGAAGAACTCAGTGGGATACTCAGTGAGTGATATCCCTGTTTGTGGAAATAACAACTTCCAAACTACTTGCTAACAAAGGATATCACAATTAATAACAATCCCACACCATGCAGTCAATAAACATTGTTTATGTATGCCTTTCTGAGCACAATTTTATCATACTTATAAATGAGCATATTTCATAAAATGATCTGCCACAACAATAACTAAATCCTTGACTTCTTTAACTGGTAAATCATCAATAAAATATATTGAAATTTCCTCTCAGGTTCTGTAAGTTCACCTCTAATCTTAGATTTAAGTATTCCAGTATAGGAATCAACGAACTGATTTCTTGAGGTGATTGTCGAGCCGCTAATATTTCCCATTTTAATGTGTATTCATCAACATTTTTTATCATAGACCGGTTAACTGATTTAAATAATCCATTACAAGTGGCTCACAACTTACTAGAAAGACACCAATAAATCTAACCGATACAAGGACAGAACTTACTGGCTAATCTTCAGAACTTACTGGCCAATCTTTATCATTGTGATGTAAGGTATCAATGTTTTTATTTGCAAATTTGACCCTTCTAAATCCTATACCAATTTCATTATAACTATGCTACCCTATGCCTTCCAAAGAACCCACTCTTAAGTTTGTCTACTTAACCTTTTTCTTATCAAATTCATAAAAGAGATTGTTACTTAATCAGTTGTAAGTTATTTATAAACTTCCAAGCTCTTTTCTACGGATGCAAGAGCAAGTATAAATGGACCCTGGAGCAGAAAGATAGAGAGGCAATGCCATTCATAAGTTAATAAGCAATGTACTTATCCTGTCCAAAGCAGAGAGAACCCGAATGGAGGGGGCACATGGTGCTCACTTTGGTGTCACTCCTAGCATTTAGTTCAAACAACTGCTGGTACTAGGAATTCACAATCTAAGAGAGCCCTGATCTCAATGCAAAACAAGATTACCTCATTTAGTCCAAGAGCAGGGGCATGGAGTGCTTTAATAGTAAAAATCAGAGGAGCATTGCTTCATAAACCCATCACCAAGTACAAATGGCACAGTAGCATCAAAAAAGGGCTTAGACCCACCAAGAATTGACACAGGCTAGAAAAAAGAGGTAATCAGCCTGGAAGGCTTAGACATCTCCTGCACTGTCCTATGCTAAAAAGTAGTGACTTCCCATAGAAAAAGAGCCAATTAGAGAATGGTGTGCCACTGATAAGCATAAACTTGTACTACAAATGATGAACAAAATGCTTTACTAAGTGGAGAATGGCGAACTGCTCTCATCGCTTAGGTTGATAAAGTATTGAAACTTGTGAGGCAATTTCCAGAGGCTAATCTGCTCAAAATGAAGTTACATGTACTACGTCTCATTTGGAGAGAGAGGATATGAAGCTCTGGTAGATTATTTTTAATCTATGATATTAAGACCCCGTACTACAGAATTTGGCCTAAATATGTTATTACCCCGTGGCTGAAGATCAGTGAGTTAATCAATACCAGGCTATTTTGAAAACACGGCTGGCATTTACCCCATAAGTGTTTTGGTTTGTTATCCATCACAGTATGGCTATTAATAACAGTGTCCAAACTGTGTGGATCAATGATGCTCACATGATCTATTGGCAAGAAGAAAAAGTGCATCATTTATTCTTGCAGTGCAGACTGGCAATGATATTTGAGGATTATGAGAGGCTGATGGATTTTTTGTTGGACCATTTTTACTGGAAAGGTTAATACTTGTTGACACACTTGTGATTCAGGAATGCAAAGAGGACAGTTTGAGCATTATTAGGCTTGTTTGTATCTCTCATCTTTTGAGATTGAAATTCAAAGCAACCTCTTGTAGAAATATTTGAAACTTGCATCTTGGAGACATGGAGGTTATGTGCATTTTTATCTCATCACACTGTCTCCAAAACGGATATCTTTTGAATAGATGTCAACTCTCAAGGCATTAGTACCAAATCTGGCATATCACCTCTCCATGCCTATGTCAGAAGAGGGTCTGTATTTCTCCTGAAGTGCCATTTATTGTACTCATGAGGGTATGGTTGTTATTTTAGGATATAATATATGATGCATACTTTAAGGAAGAAAAGAAAAGTTCTCATAGAAAGATCTAACAAATCTTACCATCAAGCACATACTCTATACAACTTAATGGAGTTGCCGGGTTCAGAACCACTCCAGCTTTAGCTCCAAGGCCCTTTATCTGAAGTTCAAAGAAAAAAAAACATATACACAATTATTATATTCTCAATTTTTAAATTGATGACAAAATGTTAAAGCCACAATTGTGTGTTCAATATCCATTTGTATAAAAAAGGGAAATGCCTAGCCCCCTTTTTCCCTTTTTGCCTGAAGGGCATATCTAAATGTAAGTAATCAACTACAAAATGCTACAAGATTATAAGTTATTGATTTTAGGAATGTTCACCCATGAAATTTCACTAGGAATCAACCCAAACAAATCTGAAGAGTCTAAACTCTATATGCAAAAGTTTAAATGATGAACATAGTTATGACAATAAAGGTTTTACAGTATGATTATAAAAACCATAATATTTTTGCAGTATGATTAACATAGATGAGGTTGTGCAGACCAATTTCGCTTGCTTTGATATTATGGTTTACATTGTCTTCCAGGACAGTAAAGTTTTACTTTTAAACCAAGACTTTACAAGTTATTTACATAGCTTAACATTTGCAAAATGAAGACATTGATGTGAGCATTCATGATCGTAGAAAACCTATATCAAAATTGACCTATGTTCCATATGGACTTGTTCTAGGATTTGGGGGCCGTCTCGGAGACACCTCACGACGTCCTGAAAAGGTGTCCCACTGACCCGAGACATGACCCGCCGTCTCAAAAAGCTGTCCTGTTGTCCGTGTCCCAAAATTTTATGGAAAATAGAAATTGATCTAATATCACTACTCATCACACAAGAAATGCCACTAAAGTCATTACATCCTATTGTTAGGTATGAAGACAGTATACAGCAAGCAGGTCAGCTAGACGTCTGACCTGCTAGACGTCTGGGTCAGACGTATAGGCAACAAGCTAGACGTCTGACCTGCTAGACGTCTAGGCCAGACGTTTGGGCTGGCAGACGTCTAGGCCTGACGTTTGGGCTGGCAGACGTCTAGGCCTGACGTTTGGGCTTCCAGACGTCTAGGCCTGACGTTTGGGCTTCCAGACGTCTAGGCCTGACGTTTGGGCTTCCAGACGTCTAGGCTGGCAAACGTTTGGGCCTGATGTCTGGGCTGCCAGACGTCTAGGCTGGCAGACGTCTGGGCCTGACGTCTAGGGCTGGCAGACGTCTGGGCCTGACGTCTGGGCAGCCAGACGTCTAGGGCAGGTAGACGTCCAGCCTGACGTCAAGCCAAGTAGACGTCATAGGAGCGGACGTCTAGGTAGACGACAGGAATGCGGAAGACGAACAGTCTTGGGAGCGGAAACGAACAGTCTTTTGGAGGCTTCCGTTGGAAGAGGAAACGAACAGTTTGGAGTCTTCCTTCCCTCTATAAAAGGGACTTGATCCCTTGCATATGGATAGGTTGTTGAAAACGTTGAAAGACGTGGATGTAAATTTTGCTGAAAATAATAAAAGAGAAGTTGCCATTGCCCCGTGGTTTTTCCTGCACATTGCAGGTTTCCACGTAAATCTCCGTGTCACTTGTGTTACTGTTTCCGTGTTCTATATTTTTGTTATTGTGCTTCCTCTTGTAGGTGATAAATCTTGAAGTTTTTCCTAACATCTGGTATCAGAGCTAAGGTTTTGTGCGAGTGGGAGCTGCAACAATGACAAAAGGTGTAACCAAGTTCGAGATTGAGAAATTTGATGGCAGGAACTTCGCTCTATGGAAGATGAAGGTGGAGGATTTGTTGGTTCAGAATGACCAAGCTCAAGCCTTGGAAGGGGTCGCGAGTAAACCGAGCAAGCATGAAAGATGAGGAGTGGGTAACGCTTGACATGAAGGCGGTTTCTACAATCCGTCTCGCCTAGCGGACTCCGTCTTGTTCAATGTAGCTGAAGAGAAGACCGCGGAAGCCCTTTGGCAAAAGCTTGAAAAGTTGTATGAAACAAAATCAGCAACTAACAAGGTTTTTCTGAAAAAGCAGCTTTATAGCTTGAGGATGAAGGAAAGTTCATCCGTGGTAGATCATTTGAATGAGTTTAATACTCTGATCAGTAAACCGGTTTCGGTTAATGTGAAGATGGAGGATGAAGATAGGGCTATCACCCTACTTTGTTCCCTCCCGGACACTTGGGATCATATGGTGATGACCATCAGTAATTCATCATCGGGAACTCTCAAATTTGATGATGTGGTAGCCGCTTTGTTGGCAGAAGAGTTGAGGCGAAAAACGTCTCTGGAACCCTCAACCAATGAAGCCCTATCTGTGAGAGGTCGATCGTTCGAGGGGAGTAAACAAGGTAGAAAGCAGTCCAGATCTAAGTCTAAAGGACGTAAGCAGAAAGGGAAGTGCTGGCATTGTGGGAAGCCAGGACACTCCAAGAAGGACTGTTGGCAATTAAAGAATGGTGAAAAGCAAAATCAGCCATCAGCTGAGGCCAGTGCAGCAGATTCAGGAGAGACGGCAACATGTGAAGCCTTCTGTATCAGTAACAACAGATCAGTTTTATATACCTGGGTTTTGGACTCAAGTGCATCCTTCCACATGTCTCCCCACAGAGACTGGTTTGACAAATATCAGCCATACTGTGGTGGAAAGGTCTATTTGGGTGATGATCATCCTTTAGAAATTGTGGGAAGAGGGGATATAAGGATCAGGTCGGACGATGGTAGAGAAAGGATGTTATGTGATGTGCGACATGTGCCCGATTTGAGGAAGAATTTGCTCTCAATCAAAATGATGGATAAGCTAGGGTATTCTGTCACCTTCAGTAACAACTACCGCAAGATTACCGGAGGAGCTCTTGTAGTAGCAAAGGGAGAATCTTATGGGACCTTATACCGTTTATGCGGTGATACGGTGACAAACCATGCAGCAGCAGCAACTTCTCTTCAGGATGCAGTAATGCTATGGCATCAACGCCTAGGCCATATGAGTGAAAAAGGCCTGAAAATTCTGCATGACAGAGGTATGCTTTCTGGGATTAAGTCTTGTAATTTAGACTTATGTGAGCACTGTATTTTTGGTAAACAGAAGAGGGTTCGGTTTACTGCAAGTCCTGGTAAGAGTTCTGATTTTCTGCAACTTATACATTCGGATATATTTGGACCTGTCCCCACTCAGTCCTTGAATGGCGCCATCTATTTTCTGACTTTTATAGATGATTATTCTAGGAGAGTGTGGGTTTACTTTCTGAAGAAGAAGTCGGAAGCTTTGCAGAAATTTAAGGAGTTCAAAGCACGGGTAGAAAAGAGTTTGGGCAAGTCAATTTTGTGTCTCAGGTCAGATAATGGGGGTGAATATTGCTCCAAGGAATTTGATAAATTTTGTATGCAGGAAGGTATTAAGCACCAAAGACCGTACCATACACTCCACAACAAAATGGTGTGGCTGAGCGGATGAATCGCACAATCATGGAACGTGCAAGAAGCATGCTTAGCGCAGCCATGTTGGAGAAAAGTTCTGGGCGGAGGCTGTTAATACAATTGTTTATCTTATTAACAGGTCACCTACAACTGCATTGGATGGACAGATTCCGGAGGAGGTTTGGTGTTGTAAGCCAGTTGATTACTCTCATTTGCGCACCTTTGGCTGTGACGCGTTTGCCCATGTACCCAAAGAAAAAGGTCCAAGCTTGACCCGAAGTCAAGCAAATGTGTTTTTCTCGGCTATGGAGATATAGTGAAGGGGTATAGACTGTGGGATCCTACTGCCCACAAGGTAATTATTAGCCGGGATGTAATTGTTGATGAAAAATCCATGCAAAGGAAGGAGGTACAGCAAAATCCTAATGTTGTACCTGTTGAAGTAGAATTTAGTGAAGATGAACATGCTGAAGTTTTTGATCAGCATGTAGAACAAGTAGAACAGGAAGTAGAGCAGCCACAACGGTCACAAGACCAAGAGCCAAACCGACAGATCATTGGGTTAGAAGATCTACACGTCCACAAAAGTGTCCGGAAAGGTATTCTCATGTGTATCAGTCCTCTTTTGCTTTGTTAACTGATGATGGTGAACCTAGTTCATTTCAGGAAGCTAGAGAGTCTGAAAATGCAGGAAAGTGGAGGAAATCCATGGAGGAGGAAATCGAGGCACTTCGAAAGAATAAAACTTGGGAACTTGTGGATCTCCCACCTGGAAGAAAGACTGTTGGAAACAAGTGGGTGTACAAAGTGAAGAAGAACAACGATGGGCTGTTGGAACGCTATAAAGCTCGCTTGGTGGCAAAGGGCTATGTGCAGAAGTCAGGTGTTGACTTTAATGAAATTTTCTCTCCAGTTGTGAAGATGACTACTATTAGAGTTCTACTTGCACTTGTAGCTGCACAGGATTTGGAACTGGAGCAGCTTGATGTAAAGACTGCTTTCTTGCATGGTGATCTCGAGGAAGAGATATATATGGATCAGCCTGAGGGCTATGAAGAAAGAGGCAAAGAGCATTTGGTTTGCAGACTGAAGAAATCACTGTACGGGTTGAAACAGGCGCCAAGGATGTGGTACAGGAAATTTGACACCTTCATGAAGAGCCAAGGTTTCAACAGGAGTGAAGCTGACCATTGTGCATACTATAAGAGGTTTGATGATGGCAGTTTTATTATTTTGTTGTTGTATGTTGATGATATGTTGGTTGCAGGCCCCAACATGAAGAAAATCATTGATCTTAAGGCTCAGTTGGCTAGGACATTTGAAATGAAGGATTTAGGAGCAGCAAACCAAATTTTAGGGATGAAGATACACAGGGACAGAAAAGGAAGAAAGATCTGGTTAAGTCAAAAGTCATATGTGGAAAAGATTCTGCAACGCTTCAATATGCAGAATGCTAAACCAGTTAGTACCCCACTTCTTCCACACTTAAAGTTGTCTTCCAACCAGTGTCCTAGAACGGAAGCAGAGAAGACAAGCATGTCTCGTGTACCGTATTCATCAGCAGTAGGAAGCCTCATGTATGCCATGGTGAGCACCAGACCGGATATTGCCCAAGCAGTGGGAGTAGTCAGCCGGTACATGGCAAATCCTGGTAAGGAGCATTGGAATGCGGTGAAGTGGATATTCAGATATTTAAGAGCCACTTCAGATGTTGCCATTTACTTTGGATCGGCAGATTTGCAAGTTACAGGTTTTGTGGATTCTGATTATGGTGGAGATAGAGATGGGAGAAAATCCACTACAGGATATACCTTCACTCTTGTTGGAGGAGCGGTGAGTTGGGCTTCTAAGTTGCAGTATGTTGTGGCTTTATCAACCATTGAAGCAGAATACATTGCAGCAACTCATGCCAGCAAAGAGGCAATTTGGCTAGAGCGATTGTTGGGTGACTTCAAGGTAATGCAGGAGAAAATTACGCTGCATTGTGATAGCCAGAGTGCTATTCAGCTAGTGAAGAATCCAACATTCCATGATCGCACGAAACACATTGATGTCAAGTACCACTTTATCAGAAATGTGGTGGAAGAAGGTAGGATCCTGTTGCAGAAAATCGACACTGAAGTGAATCCTGCAGATATGCTTACAAAGTCGGTCAAGGTAGAGAAGTTTGAATGGTGCAGAACTTCTCTGGGCTTGCTGAAAAAGTAACAAGGGCAGCATTGGGCAATTGGCACTGGATGAAAATTTTTGAGCAGAAGAATTCCCGAATACTGACTTCAAGTGGGAGAATGTTAGGTATGAAGACAATATACAGGAAGCAGGTCAGCTAGACGTCTGACCTGCTAGACGTCTGGGTCAGACGTCTAGGCACAGCCGGACGTTTGACTGGCGGACGTCTAGGCTGACGTCCGGGCTGCCGGACGTCTAGGCGGCACGTCCGGCCCGACGTCTGGCGGCAGACGTCCAGCCGACGTCAAGCCAAGTAGACGTCAAGAAGTGGACGTCTAGGTAGACGACAAGAATGCGGAAGACGAACAGTCTTGGGAGCGGAAACGAACAGTCTTTTGGAGGCTTCCGTTGGAAGAGGAAACGAACAGTTTGGAGTCTTCCTTCTGCTCTATAAAAGGGACTTGACCCCTTGCATATGTGAAGATAGTTGTTGAAAACGTTGAAAGACGTGGATGTAAATTTTGCTGAAAATAATAAAAGAGAAGTTGCCATTGCCCCGTGGTTTTTCCTGCACATTGCAGGTTTCCACGTAAATCTCTGTGTCACTTGTGTTATTGTTTCCGTGTTCTATATTTTTGTTATTGTGCTTCCTCTTGCAGGTGATAAATCTTGGAGTTTTTCCTAACACCTATTAAAATAAAGTTGGTACTGAAAATGAAAGGTTATGTGGGGATCTGTATCTTTATATCATTATCCACTTTTGGCATACTGTTGAGGCCACATGCATAGTAGTGTGTCCTGATTCAGTGGTGTTTTATAAATAACCTTTTGAAGTTGTAAAGTTGAAATATAACAGGAATTAAGTTTATCTTAGTTTTTGTTTTTGAAAAATTCAAATGCTGTTTTCAGGCTTGCTCCTACAACAACCAGTGATGATTTAAATGTCTGAAAATATAATCAGAAACATTACGTTGAGAAGAATTTATGGATATCCAAAATATATCACACTAACAAAATTACAATTGCAACATGGATGATGATAAAAGAAGCAACTGCTTCAAAACAAATGAAAAATCCTCCCAAATTAAAGATTTAAGAAGGAATGGAACCTAAAAAAGCAAGTTGCTGTAAAACCTAGTAGAAGTCATATGTTCCCTAATCATACTCAACCTCATGACATGAAGTTTGTCACTGATGAGTGTTAATCATAGAGAAACAATTTGGAACATAAATCCAGAAGCAAGCAGCACCTGGAACTTAAGAGAAACACAACCATGTTTCTAGAACTAACCATGCCACTGCCCACCCACAAATTTAAAAAAAGGTCCTGAAAATTCATGATTAGAAAATAATCTACCAAATCCTTCAGATTTACATAGCAAAAACATGAGTTTTGTGATTGTTTTTACAAATGCATATATGTTGTTCTTGACTCTTTCAAAAATGAGGAACCAAAGCTATAAAAAGTATGAGGTATATTCATTTTGTGGGTCTTACCAAACAATCCCTAAATATTATGTATTCAGTAACAAGGATGAATCATGGAAGATTTGGATACCTTTTCCTAATTTTGATAAACAAGAGCAAGTTTCTATTAAACTATAATAAATAGAAGATATATATTTCAGTTTATTCTAAATGAATACCCAATACCCTCAACCACATAATTGTTCTTGAATATTTCCTTGACGAAGAGACACATATCCACAAAACCGAAACTTCAAAACTAAAGAAAAAGAAGAAAAAGTTTAATTACACATAAAGGAACTTGGCTAGAATGTTATCAAATGGCATTAGCTCAACCGGTTTATTCTTTAACTTGCAAGGAGGAGACCCAGGTTCATATCTTGCCAAGCAAAACATCCATAATTGCCAAACTGTTGTAATATCACTTGTGGTCATCATGTAATATGGGTGGGGGCCGTTTCAATCCCATATAACCATTTTAAAAAAAAAATACTTGGCTAGAAAGTTCAGACTTGAATGAAACTCAAATGTGGCACATTGCAGACTGACAGAATGTCAAGATCTAATCTGTTGCGTGATTGATGTATCTTTAATGTTTGTAAAACGTTAATGCTGTGTTGCACATGAAATGAAAAACTCTTGAGTATATTCGATCTAAATACTCGTACCTTCACACATTAGCATGCAACTGAATGACAAGATCTTTCTAGGAAAAAACAGTTACATGTGGAAGTGTCCCCATTGATGGAGAATGCATTTGCCCATTCCTATCAAAAATGGTGGTGTAGGGGTATCCAGTAAACATTTATAGACTATCTCATGGCTGGTGTGTCTAATCAGCCACGTTTTTCCTCACTTGGCACTACAGTCTATCTGAGGACCAATCAGATGCTGTATGCTGTTTACCAAACCTCGTAGAATGCCATGTCCTCCAAGATTCTCAGCATTAAAAAATTGAATTAAAATAAATAAATAAGTTTAATCCCTCATCCTAATGTCTAATTAAGTATAAAAACCAAATATCATGCTTGCCTGTATCATTTCTGAGAAGCAGCAACAAAAAAACAGAAGAGAGAAAAACCACCAATAACAGGTAAAAGAAAATCAAGTAAAAGGAAAAAGACAGAAAGGACACCATTTTGGAGAGGAAGTCAAAAACAAAAGATAACAAGGATACCTTACACAATGCCAGAAAGAGTATGTGTACAAATTATAAAGTTTTCTTTGCTTCTATTATTAAGAGTTTTTAAGTTGTTTCTTCCCAAGTTGAGAGTTTGAAAAGCAACACATAGTACTAGATTCTAGAAGTGAGGTGTAAAGCATCAAGGCAGCCAGGGTGAAGAAACAGATGTGTCATCTCAGACTTCCCAAGATCAAAACTAAAGGTGAAATTAATTCCCAAAGCTTATTATTTGTAACCAAACGAAAATTGACAAAGCAAAAACAGTGTCAGTCCAGGGTTCTAGACACATCATTTCTGTGACAACAAAAGAGAGGCAACACATTTTTTCTATCAATGGCAAAGGGGTTAAAACATGTTAAAAAAGAATCTTGTACTAGGGGATATATTCTGTAAGCCACAAGTAGCAGTTGAGCAAAAACATAAGAAAGTAAAAATAAAGGTTTTTAACCAAAAAAAATTCCTATCTGCATTTGTAGGAAACAATCCCACTTATAGACAAAAAACTCAAGTTGAGTGTCTAGTGAAAGATTGGTGGTGTTTCTGGTTCTGGTACTTGGATCCTTGTTGGAGACAGTTCTATTACTTTTTAGAAGAGGTATTATTACATACATTATGAACTTGACATTCAAGCATTTGGAAATTTCAGTGGCGACAACCTTTTCCACATCGCTTGTTCTCCATTCCAAGGAGATGATTAGCAATCATTATGTTGTATTAGGTAGCTGCAATCTCATAGTTGTTCCCAGTTCAAAGGTGCTCCAGAAAGGAGAAATTGAATCATGCTGGGTGATTCGGATTTCAGACACAGGCTATTCATGCCTGTTGTAAACATTTGCAGCATTCAGAAATGTTTCAAAAGTACGCAGATAATGCCAGCTACACATTTCCAAATTCCAGATTTCCAATCAACTGTAAACATAATGGAACCATTCCCTGCATGCTGATGTCGATTTTACAAGATAAAAGCAAATTTAAATTTTGGAAAAAAAAATAAAAAAGAACCAGAGAGGCCACAAACCGTGAACAATGAAAAGTCACACTCAAGAGGGTATTTGACCACACATCATTCTATAATCCATTGTTTGTGAATAATGGTTTGCAGGTGAGACAACATTTCTAGCAGTGAACAAAGGCTTTGTTCTGCAGCATCAAAGGAGGGTATTTGTATTTTTCAAAAGCAAAAAGGAGAATTTTCATAACTCCCTTCTAGGCATGCATTTTAACCTATGACATTTGAAAATGGAATTGCTATCTCTATATACTGTGTAACACTGGGTATGGCACTGACATGCTACATTGTTAGTGGCTATTCACCCTTTGTTTAGTCCTGACTCATTAGGCAACTCTTGTCACTCAGCCACCACCCATGTCCTAAAGTTACTTCAGCGTCTTGGCACCACCATGCAGCAAAATCTCCCTTGCCATCTGATAATATCTATTATCAGCAATCAAGTTGTTTTAGAACACGTCCAAAGCATCGCATCTCCTAACCGTGACCCCTCAGGACTTGGAGGTTTTTGACAAGTTGGTCTGGACTTTGTCCCTTGTCACAACCGCATCCAAAGCCCTGTCAACCTCTCGATCTCTTTGACAAGGACTTGGCTTGTTGTCACATAGATAAATTATTATAAATAGGATCCAAACTCCCATTTGAGGTGTTTGAAGCAGCATTTTCCTCCCTGAGGAAGAGCCATGAACCAGTCTTCCCAAGAGAGGTAAGATCCACAAATCAAGTCACTATTAGTGCACAAAATACTCAATTTGAACTTTTCTTGGATCACTCAGGCACCCACCTCAAAAAGTCATTTTATTTGGTTTGGCCCCTATTTTCAATATGATGACATCATCCTTTAACCATAAACCCTTCTATAAATAACATTAGACATTCTTACCTTACCTTTATCTTGCAATTAATTGGTCATCACAGCAATTCCTTGTTTCCATCAAATCACAGGTTGCATCACCTATCATTTTTCTTTCTTCTATAATCCTCTCCAAGATCCAACTATTTTTGTGCTCTTCTCCAACACTCTGTTGCCACAAGTGTTGCATTTCTGCTACATTAGGGTGTCTCATTCCAATCTTGCACCCCCATCACCAAGGATTTGGACTACTACATCCAAATGCCTCCATGTTGTTAGTTAGGGATTCTTCAACAGCCTTCTTCCTTTGTTTTTGCTTCCATCCTAATGCTATGATGAAGTGCTTCAGATAGACAAATGAGTGGAAGCAATTCTTGGAGCTGCAAGATATCCATTTAATGTTAACAACATTGGCATCCATGAATCTGCCTACAGGAGGAGACGCTAGCAGTCAAAGACTAGCTCACTTCTCCAATCTACCAGGATTTCAATAGACCACCTTCCCCCTTCCAATCTAGAACTTTGTAAAAGTCCCGAAGAAAATATCCTTAAGACCAAGGAATCATAAGAGAAATTTCATAAGAGCAGGAGAGATGCCAATATTTCTTCCAACTTCATGTAAAAGTCACTTGCTATCATTTTGGAAGAACAGAGTATGGCAAACTGTAATGACTCTTTTCCAGCAAGATAAAGGGATCAGGATGTAAGAAGACACTGATACCAGCCACTTCCATGAGAAAATGAAAACATAGAAGTCCACAAACTATCAGACAAAATGGAATTAGCAAACCCAAGAGTGGTCTAAGTAATGTGTTGAAGGGAAAGGTCACTAAAGAACATATATCAATACAAAAAGCAGAATTTTTTATATCAATACTCCAGTTGAAAGGCAGCCAAAAATTCAAGACAATGATTCTCTTAATAGAGCTCTTTTAAGTAAAATGGGATGGAGGCTAATTCAAGACAATGATTCTCTTTGGGCAAAAATTATTAAGGCTAAATACTTGGACTGTAATAATTTGTTTGTGAGATGTGAAAATCCTCCAACAGGCTCTGCCTTTTGGAATAGCATAATCAAAATCAGGCCTATGTTATGGAAGGGCCTTAGATGGAGAGTGGGAAATGGAGATCAAATTGAGTTTTGGGAAGATACTTGGTTAGTGGACAAACCTCTCATCTCTTTTGATGACTTGGTTATCATTAAAGAACCCTTGGTAAGGTTGTATGGAAGAAAAGTTAAGGACTACATTGAGATGGATAACAACTTCAAGAGATGGAAAATTCTTTCTTTACAATCAAATGAGCAGATAACTCAGCAAGTTATGATGAAACTCAACAGTCTTTTACAGATTTATCATTTAAGTCAATCCTTCCACCATGATGTCCTCATTTGGGCTTTTAACTCTTCTAGAATTTACTCGGTTAAATCAGGATATGAAAGTTTATCTTCTCCTTCTGGTATGGATTTTCCAGCCTCTAGAATTTGGTTGAAGCATTTGACTCCTAAAATCTTCTTTTTCTCTTGGTTAGTTGTGCAGAACAAGATTCTAACTATTGATAATTTGAGGAAAAGAGGTTTCCATTTCCCAAATATGTGTGTGTTATGTAAGTCCAATGAAGAGTCAGTGGATCAGAGGTTTCCATTTTCCAGTTGTTGTTAAGGACTTTATCTTTATGTTGGGTTAGTCCAGACAGTTTTGCTGAGCTCTTTGAACAATGGCATTCCCCCTTTCTTAGTAGCAGGCTGACAGTTTTATGGAAGATGTTATTACCTCATTTCATTTGGGGTTTGGTTAGAGAGAAATAATAGAATCTTTAAGGAAGTTTTCAGGAATAAGATGACTACTTTCCACAGAATAAAATCAGCTGTTAAAGACAACTTTTCCATTGTAGAAGATCTTGAAGGCGGGGACTATGTTTAGGAGGCTAGGATAGCCTCTTTGTGGGATCTTACACCTCTTCATAATCAAGAAATAGATCCAAAAATTATTTCTAGAAAAAATACCTTTTGGTGTTCCCCTAGATTTGGTTGGCTTAAACTTAATTTTGATGGTGCCGCAAAAGGCAACCCAGGCAAGGCAGGAGGAGGTGGAATTATAAGGGACCACTTGGGACAGATTGTTGTTGCCTATGCGGAACCTTATAAGATCCAGACTAACCACTTTGCGGAAACCAGAACTTCGTATACAGGCATCAAATTAATTAAAGAATTGAATATTAAGAAAATCATTGTTGAGGGTGATTCTATGAACATTCTAAACTGACTACAGAACAGGAATGCAGCCAGTTGGAACATCAGGGAAATCATTGAGGATGCTAAGATTAGTCTATCCTCTCTTAAGGGAGTGGAAATTAATCATATTTATAGGGAAGGCAATGGGGCAGCCAACTGGTTAGCAAATAAGGGAGTTGAGAGTCCTCATCTGATTGTCTGGAGGGAAGATCTTCCTAATGCCTTGAACTCTAATATTAATAAGGAGAAATATCATGTTGTTGATGAATTGTAAAACTAATCATGGGAAGAATAGTATTAGATCCCATAATGGTTTCAAAGTTATTAGCCAGTCGATGTCCGGCCTTTGTTGTTACAGGTGTCAATGGAGATTCAGTTTCGTTGTTGTGGATGGAGGATCTCTAGCAAAGATTGGAATGTGAAAGCTGTCCATTTTTTCAGTTATGCAGTTGTTCAGTTGTCTATATGTCCTTGTGTTTGGCCGTGTTTTTGTCCAATTCATACCAAAGAGGTAGTCTATGAAGAAAAAATAGTCAATTGAGGGTGATCAATCCATTGAGAAGTAGAGGAAAGCCGAGGTGGAAACCACTGTTCGGCATAAGGAAAAAATTTAGATGTTAGAGGATGTGAAGAGTGTTGAGCCAACAGGGGAATCAACTAACTTCAACTCCATTTCAAAGTTGCAAGAAATTGAAATTGAGATTAATCATCTAGAGAGGACTTGAATAATATTGTGGACAATATGAAAGATCGTTTGGATGTTCTCTGCTAAGATTGGGATGCTGCAGATGCGTTGCTTTGGCCCAAATGAACAAGGGGGAGGGCTAAATCTTCTAGCCCTGTTTTGGGTGCTTTTTTTCTGTGTCTGTTGTAGATACTTTTATATAGCTTTTTTGTCTAGCACTCTAGGTCGTTAATTGTAGTAGTATAAGCAGAGTTAAATGAAGCAATGCTGCAGATTCTAGATCCAGCATTTTGGTTGTTTGTTGTTTTGTTTATCTCATGGTGTAATTACATGTTCATATTTGTCCAGAAGACTTTGATTGTAAAAAAGGGTTGGGGCCCTTTAAAAGACCTCTTCTTTTCATCCTGTAATAAAAAAAAAGAACATATATCCCAAACAAATGGACTTAGGATTTTTCCAGTCAAAGCAGTTACATTTAAGGCATGGGTCCCAATTCAAGAAGTCATATATGATGATAATATAGAGCAAACAAATGACATAGATACTTAGTACGACGTGGCATTTTCCTCACACAACCCGAGGCACATAAACCATCAAGATTTTGGTGATAAAAGGAATTATCAGTTTGATATTTGTTTGTTCCTCAGAAAATGACTTCATAGAGGGAAGTGAATCAAACTCCTTTTGACAAAGATAAGTTGCAAATTTCTCTGGTGCTTGCAATCCAAGTTAAGAGGATGGCCAAGAAAATTTACAAGGTGATCCAGTTCAAAAATTTAAAAAAACTTCTCTTATATTCCCAAGTGATTTACCCTAGTACTACTGATTTATGAAGTCAATCATCCAACTGAAGTCAAGGCCAGGGGACAAACTCCATGGAATTCCACATAGCATAGTTGAACAGATTTAGTAAGAAATGTGACCGGTTTATACTCCTGAATAATTGCAGTCAGTTGGTTAGTACTTATTAGCCACGGGGTATATAATTGATCCCCTAGAAGAGAGGGCACTAGCTATTATAATCAGAACATTCTATTTTATTGTGATAATTTATAAATAAATCTCTACTCATTATTCTATTTGCATTCTCATCAAGTAAACTGCCACCAAAGTTGCTATGCTAGTTGCTTCTTAGTGTGATGCATGTATCTTTATATAGCTGACTGATGTATGATTTCTGAACATACTCTCATTATTTCACCAAAGACCTAATAGCAGGTATCCCTTAAGGAAAACATTCAGGAAAGAGATGGAGTTTTTATGATAATTGCATATGTTGGCAGCCATTCTGTTATCTACTAGCAGAACTACTAGTGAGATTTGAAAAAATAATCTGTTCAAAGCTTTCAACTTTTCCAGGACCACATGCAATATGTTCAGAGCATTCAACTTTTCCGGGGACCACATGCTTGACAACATCCACAGAGTTGTTGCATGATATGTCAATACCAACGGATGTGATCTTCTGACTCTGTTGATGCAAAAGATATGGAATCTACAGCTCATCCTTGAAAAGGCATCCATTCTCATCACCTATAAGTAGTTTTCTATCAGATTTATGCTTTGTCTTCAAGTATTGAAAATAAATTCAACAATACACCTCCATGTACCACCCACTGTACCTGTCCTCCAATTCTAGCCTCTCTAGCCTTACTCCTCAAATCTTCTAAGTCAAGATTTCAAATCTTCTGTTACTGCTTGCATTGCATCATGAAAAGGATCAAGCACCTTGCTTGTTAAAGTTTGAGCAGAACTTGCTGTTTTCTTCTTCTCTTGCCTTTAGCAATCATACAGTCCACCCTCTAAGGAACTTTGTTAGGCACTTTCTGGCTATCTCACACAAATGATCCATCTTTCATCTCCATTGAAGATCACACTATTTAGGCAGACAACTTGGCATATGAATGTCACCACTGTATGAACGCATGAATGCAGGTATGTATTGCCACGTCATGTAAATGTATATAGTTGTATTGTAGAGCTTGTCGTAAGTGTTGTCATCAAATAATGTTCTGTCGCATGTGTGTAATTGACGACATATATGTTTGTATCAAATATTGTGTAAACTTATGGGGTATTTTAATGTTACATGTATAATGGCAGTTTGATAGTAGTTGAGCTGTTGCCAACCTCCTTCCAGTCCCGTGATACCTATACGTACACATCTACCTTCTTAGAGGAGGATGTTAGAATATGAATAGAGTGGAGGTATGATCGTTATCTATGTTGCAGCCTATGTGGGGATGTAGTGCAGTTGATTGTAATTGAAAGATACATGCTATGTATGCAGTATATTCACATGTATCTGTAAGTTATTCCATTGTGTAACTCTGTTTATTCGTATATAATGGAATTATATTATAGTATGTTGCATTCTATTTTTACACTCTAGACACCAAACTCTCTCAATGGCAGTATACACATTGTCCCAAATCCAACCAAATAACTAGCCTAGTTGCATATAGGTTTAGTTTGATTACAAAGAGGCATGGATGTTATTATAGTTCAGACAAAAGCATACTTAAGTCTGCATGTTCATGCAAAGTTATTCTTGTTTCTACCTGATTTTGCATCAGAAGTGAAAAATCCAACTAAAGCAGAGGTAGAAGCATCAGCGCTTGTTGCAATTGAACCTGATCATGCCCCAGTGGCACAGTTGAATTTTTCTTACCTACAAGTAAGAGAATTGAAAGGAAGTTAGACTAATGCGGAACAACTTCCTACTTAATCTTTAGAGGAAAGTAGTGCAAAAACAGGCCTAGACTTTCAATTCAACAAGCAAAATCACATATATCTCACACAGGAAGCAACATATACCTTGGGAAACCCTTTTGGGAAAAACCCAGCAATCAAGGAGCACTCAAAAATTGTATTATTCAGTAATCAGCAATCTGCTTTTTACAATACAATTCCCACACAAGTATCCACTTCTTCAGTCCTATTTATCAACAAAGCTGGAAATAGACCTGCAGTAATGCAGCTGTCCTACAGTGACACAGTGCTGGAAATAGACCTGCAGTATTGCAGCTGTCCTGCAGTGCACAGTGCTGGAAATAGACCTGCAGTAATGCAGCTGTCCTGCAGTGACACAGTGCTGGAAATAGACCTGCAGTAATGCAACTGTCCTGCAGTGCACAGTGCTGGAAATAGACCTGCAGTAACGCAGCTGTCCTGTAGTAAAACCATGGTCTAGTTCACCAGTTTTTCTTCCTTTATATATACTCTTAACATAAGACATGAGACAGTTAATGTTTGAAAGGTGTATGACACCTATTCCCAACATTCTCCCACTTGTCATATACCTTACAAGAGCAAAAGAGAAACACCAACAAAAGAGTGAACTAATTGGTAAGGGCAGAAATGCCCATTCCCTTGCAGCACCATCTGAACTTCTCAGTGCTCACAGGCTTTGTCAGAGCATCTGCAACATTTACTGAAGTATCCACCTTCTCAAGCATAACCTTCCTATCCTCCACCATGTCACGAACAAAATGATACTGCACATCAATGTGCTTTGTCCGCGCATGAAATGTAGGGTTCTTTGCCAAGGCGATAGCACTCTGACTGTCACAGTTAATTTTTACTGCTCCTTGACTCAGCCCAACATCCGAACACAATTTCCGAAGCCAAACTGCCTCCTTACTGGCATGAGTAGCTGCCATATACTCTGCCTCTGTAGTGGATAAAGCGACTACAGCCTGCCGCTTGCTCATCCAACTAATTGCACCACCAAATAGGCTAAACACATAGCCACTGGTTGACCTCCTACTGTCAACATCTCCTGCCCAATCTGAGTCCACAAATCCTTGTATGTCTAGCTGCTTGTTGTGAAATTTCTTGGCTGTCAAGGATCCCTGATAACAAATAGAGTAATCAGAAGTACCTTGAAGATATCTGAAAACCCTCTTCACTGCTGCCCAGTGATCCTTTCCAGGATTTGCCATAAACCGGCTCAAGACTCCCATTGCTTGGGCAATGTCCGGTCTGGTGCAGACCATAGCATACATGAGGCTCCCAACCGCACTAGCATAGGGTACATGACTCATGTCCTCCATTTCTCCAGGTGTAGGACACTGCTCAACAGAAATTTTTGTTCCCACAGAAATAGGGACACTCACTGGTTTGCAATTCTTCATGTTAAAACGCTGCAAAACAGAGTCAACATACTTTCTTTGACTTAACCAAAGTTTTTTGTTGGCTCTATCTCTTCTAATCTCCATCCCTAGGATAAACTTAGCAGCTCCTAAATCCTTCATTTCAAACTGTAGTGAAAGCTGAGATTTCAAGACCTTAATGATATCCTTATTGTTACCAATTAGCAGCATGTCATCCACATACAAAATGATAACAATAAAATGACCACCCTCCTGCTTATAATAAACACAGTGATCTGATTTGGATCTAACAAATCCCAACCTCAAAACATAAGAATCAAATTTCTTATACCACATTCTAGGAGACTGTTTAAGACCATAAAGAGATTTCTTTAACTTGCAAACTAAGTTTTCCTTACCCTTTTCCACATAGTGTTCCGGCTGTTTCATGTAGATCTCTTCCTCCAAGTCTCCATGCAAGAAAGTTGTCTTTACATCCATTTGCTCAACCTCAAGATTAAATGCAACAACAACAGATAAAAGGAATCTAATGGATGTAAGCTTTGCAACTGGAGAAAAGATCTCACCAAAATCTATTCCCTCCACTTGGGAATATCCCTTAGCAACCAGCCTTGCTTTATACTTATCTACCTTGCCCTTAGAACTGAATTTCTTCTTGAAAACCCATTTGCAGCCAACAGGTTTCCTTCCCTTAGGCAACTGAACTAGGTCCCATGTGCCATTCTTCTTTAGAGCTGCCATCTCCTCATCCATGGCCATCTTCCAAGACTCACTGTCATTCATCTCCATTGCCTCCTTCACAGTTCTAGGCTCATCAATGTTAGTAGATAAAGCAAAAATACAATTTAAACCAGGTGGGCTATACCTATTTGGTTGCTTTCTTGGTCGTGTGGACCTCCTAACCCAATGGGGTTGAGGTTGAGGCTCCTGATCCTCATCGGACTCGTCGTGACTATCCGAAAGATACTCCTCATTAGGCCCATCATGAGCATCATGCTCATCATCATCATCATGGACACCATCATCTCCATGTGCAATTTCTTTGCTTGTTTCTGGTTCAAATTGCACAACTTGTTTTGATGTTTTACTTTGCTCCTCCTTTGAAGAATCCTTGATCTCCCTAAAGATCACATCTCGGCTCCAAACAACCTTCTCTGTGATTGGGTTCCAAAGCTTGTATCCTTTTATCCCATCGTCGTAGCCAATGAGGATACATTTCTCCGCTTTGTAATCAAGTTTCGATCTCTTTACCTTAGGCACATGCACATATGCCTCGCAGCCAAACACTCTAAGGTGTCTCAATGAGGGCTTTTTGCCCGTCCAAACCCCCATAGGGGTTTCATCAACAAGAGCTGATGTAGGAGACCTGTTAATCAGGTAACATGTTGTACTAACTGCTTCAGCCCAAAACTTCTGTTCTAGACCAGCACTGCTTAGCATACTCCTAGCCCTCTCCATCAGTGTCCTGTTCATCCTTTCGGCAACTCCATTTTGTTGAGGTGTATAAGGAGTTGTCTTACACCGCTTAATTCCATGCTCCTTGCAAAAACTGTCAAATTCTTTGCTACAAAACTCTCCTCCATTGTCTGTTCTAAGAGACTTAATCTTTCTTCCTGTTTGGTTCTCAACAAGAGCTTTGAACTCTTTGAACTTAGCAAACACTTCAGATTTTCTTCTTAGAAAATAAATCCATGTCATCTGTGAATGATCATCAATGAAAGATACATAATACAATGATTTAGATAATGAAGGTACATCAATTGGACCACATACATCACTATGCACTAAATCAAGTAAATCCATGCATCTATGAGAGCTCGAGTAGAATTTAACTGATTTCTGTTTTCCATTAAGACAATGTTCACAAAACTCGAAATCAAAGGAAACATCATTTATCCCCTCAACGAGGTTTTTACTCACCAAGGTTTTAAGACCTTTGTCACCAATGTGACCAAGCCTATAATGCCACAACATAGTCTTATCCGTCGGTAAGCTGCTATCTGGAACTGATGTATTGTTGCATGCAATCGTCTTAGCATCAAGACGAAACAGTGTCCCATCACGTACTCCTTTAGCAAGCACTATTGATCCGCGAACCATAGTGACTCCTTTGTTAAAGATCACTTGCACACCCAAGTCATTCAGGCTACTCACAAAAATGAGGTTTCGTGCCAAACCAGGAATATGCAAGACATTGGTCAAGGTCTTGGTCATGCCATTTGAGAGTTGTAAAGAAACTCTCCCTCTACCAACAACCTTAAGGGACGAGTTGTCCCCCAAGTACACACTCCCACTGTCACCGTCCTGGTACTCCGTGAAGTACTCTCGATGTGGAGTCATATGGTATGATGCTCCTGAATCAATCAGCCAAATGCCATCCCTAATGTGAGTGGAAAAGGCAGCCACGAATGCATCTCCTGCATCCTCCCGAGAAGACTTAGAATCGGAATCCTCATCGGATTCATGCTTGTTCTTATGCTTCTTCTCCTTGCAATCTTTCTTCACATGCCCCTTCTTCCCACAATTCCAACATTTGATCTTTGTTAGAGTGGGAGTCTTGGATCTTCCCTTGGACTTGGACTGGCCAACTATCTTCTTCCCCTTGTTCCTTTCTTTGGATCTGCCACGAACAACCAACACATCCTTGACGTCTTCCGTGGTTTTCCTCCGCATCTCTTCTGAAAGCAAGGTAGAGACTATCTCCTCCATCTTCAACTTGGTACTAGTGGAGTTGATAGCCATTACTATGTTGTCCCAAGAATCAGGTAACGAACATAGTAAAGTGATACACTGGTCCTCCTCGTCCATTTTTACTTCGATGGATCTTAGCTGCGAAATGATAATGTTGAATTCGTTCAAGTGTGTTGCTACGGAATCTCCATCCCCCATCCTTAGGGAATACAATTTCTTCCTCAAGAACAATTTGTTCACAAGGGATTTGGCTTGGTAGATTGAAGCCAACCTATCCCACAAGATTTTCGTAGTAGGGCACTCACTTACATTCAAGAGCACAGAGTCGGCCAAGCATAACCGAATGAGGCTTTGTGCCTTCCTATCCATCACTGTCCACCCTGAGGCCTTTTTTGGCTCTCCATAACAGTCTTTGCAATGGTCGTATTTCAGCTGTTGTTACATGTCACAGCAGCCTGAAAAGTCAAATTGAGAAGGGGGAAAAAAATGCAGGAAGAGACAATGGTATCGATGTCATGTGTAGAAAGAGCTCTATGAGCTAATTATGTTGTACACATCTCCACTTAATAGTTGCACGCACAAAGAGTTTATTTGTCCTCAGCTTGTGCATTTCTCAGCAGTATAGATCATTTTTTCCAATGGTTTTTATTTGATAATTCCTAAGTAAAGATGGTAGTTTGAGAAGAGGATTCAGATGGTTAAATATGCTGGTTTCCTCGGCCTGTTAAGTTGGTATTATTGGATGATTTATCTCCAGAAAGCCAATTTTGGGAGGCTTTTATTATCTAAGGGTCCTAGAGGTTGTATGTGGCTATTGTATCTCTTTTGAGGACTCTTTCAAAGTCTAATATAACTTTGCCAATTTCTATTTTAAGTATTATGCTGAAAACATGGATGTAACTTTTGTTTTTTGATTGACAAATCTTTAAAAGTATATTATATAGAAAGAATCTTTCTTCTTCTATTTCCATCAATGGACAACCCCCTGAATCTCCTGTTTTTCACAAGATGGAGTAAGAAGGAGAAGGTACTAAGGGCAAACCTTATGTCCCTGTAAAGTTATGATGCAAGTATCAAACCACCTAAGAGCTACTGCAAAACTTAGTAATAGAACTGGATGATGCCAATCTTAAAAAGTGAAGACTCGTCATGAATGTTTAATTGGGTTTAATTGGGTCTATTAGTTACTGTGTAAGCCAACAAGTCACATACCCCAAGGTCTATCCAGGATTGCAATGCATCTATTTATTTATTAATAGAATCAGAGTTCATTTATTATCCTGTTCAATAATGGGCGTTACTTAGTGATGTGATAATGGGTGGAAAGTTACTTGGAGAATAGGCTCTTCTGCTTCAAAGAAAGGAGCCAGGCACAGATCTGTTTGCAATATTATTATCAATGTTATTCCAAACTATTAAATACAATATGTCCTCAGGGTATAGAGAACTGGTCTAGTAATAACATAAAAAATTAAAATTAGACACTCTTTTAGCAAGAATTATCTGATTGAGATTCCAAAATAATGAGAACATGGATTGTACGAAGAAGCTTCACTTATAGTTTTATGTCTTCTATGGTTTTTGAACATTACTCACAAGTGATTCCCATTTTCTATAAATTAACTAGAAAGAATCTGAAAAACTTAAATTAAATTAAATTAAAAAAAATAATTCTTAGGAACAGCTCCATGGTCTCATAGACCAAAAGTGCTATCTCAGCTGAATTGAATGTCTCGCGCTAAATAATGCTAAAGCATAGTTCTATATACCTACTCAATGACTATTTCAACTACCATTGCCTCCCTTTGGCCATCACAAGAAAACAGGCTTTCCCATCATTGTCGCACAACTGAGTTTACTGGGAACTGTGAACTCAAGACAGCATTGACCAATTACATTAGTTCGAAGTTTGAACCACTTCACTATTCCTGACCCAATGCTAACATGAATTGCAGGGGATTCATTCCACGTGCACTCCAACAGTTATAGATCCTAAAACTCATCAACTAAGAAAGCATTTTCAACTGCCAATAATTTTGCAGACTGTTTTGAGCTGTACTCACATAACTTAAGGTATTACAATATAATCTTACCTGATTCAGAGTTCGGTGCAAATGGATAGTTGAAGACTGCTCACAGTGGACACTAACAATATCTGCACCAGCTTTGACAAAATCCGGTACACGTTGCTCTGGTTCAACAATCATCTAAAAAGAAGTGATGCAGAATAGCAATAAATCAACCAATGCATTTCCATTCAAGCACATAAAATCCATACACGTATACGATTGAAGATGTGTCTAGCCTAGCTACCAAATAACCACCTTTTGTCCTGCAACTAATATGTTAAGACTAAACCATCCAGCCACTGCATTTTAATAATTGATAGACCAAACACTGAGAAAGCAGTCATATAACAAATTAAATCAAATTATACCAGATGCACATCCAAAGGCAAATCAGTCACAGGTCGTAATGCAGCAACCACTAGAGGTCCAATGGTAATATTTGGTACAAAGCGCCCATCCATAACATCCACATGAATCCAATCACAGCCTGCCAACTCCACTGCTTTGACCTATAAAAAAGCAAAGTTGAACCATGCTCAAATATTAGGTCCAAATGTTTCACAAAAGATCAAAGATTTGCTCCTAGATAATTTCATGCAATGAAAATGCTGAATTTATTATTTAACATGTTCTATAGAAAATCTTAAAAAATGGGACTTTTGCCTTTCAAAAGCTTACGGAACCACTTGTAATTGTGTATAATTTGATACCCATAGATTAATGTATGTGAAACTCGATATAATTCAAAATAGTTATAAGTAAAGGCCAAAACATTATTGTCATATAATTTAAAATGTTATCTTTGTAATTAATGAAATTTTCAATCCATTACTTAAGGAAGGATAATTTGAATGCGATGCCTGATAAGACTTAAATGTGGTTGAAAGAACAGAAGAGCTGCAACAATGCCGGTTTTGATTCTGTTGTCCGATGTTGATGCTTGGACCTGGTTTTTGGACAAGGGATCATGCCACCCGACGCATTATACTTTGCATGCCCGGATCCGGTAGGCATTGTAACTATTTGGAGTTTTTTTGTAGTTATTTATCTTAAGATCTTTTGCTTCTTCCATTGTTGGTTTCCTCTACTTTTGTTTTTGTTTTTATGGTCTGTCCATGAATTTAACAAAGGAAAGTGAGCCAAGAAATAAAATCTCTGAGATATTGGCGAGGGTTTTCTCTTTTGGCTCAGATTAGGGTTTGGTCACCTCCAAAGCCATGTAATGGCAATGGCGGCAGGGATATCCCTCCCCTTCCCCCCAAACGCTCCTTCCGAGATGTTACCATGACGACTGCCTCCACACTCACGAATGCTGACCATGGTTCATTTTCCTTGTTCTCACTACCTTCTCTGTTCAACCAGTCAAAACTAGAAAATATGACCAAAGCTTTGAAGGCAAGGAGGCCACAATAGTCCCAACCAAGTAACAAAGGCTCCTTTGTTCCTAAGTTGGATGATGCTCCAGTGGTGGAGATTCCTCTAGACTATATTCAAAGCCCGATCCTCACCCTAACTGAGAGAGCTCTTGCTTGCAAATTTGTGGGTATTTGGCCTAGCCCAACAACCATTCAAAGATGGATCACCTCTTCTTGGGGATCTAAAATATCTAGCTATGAATTCATGATGGCAGGGAGAGGGTATTTCATAGTTATTTTTTCCTGCACAGAGGAAAGAGATGCAATATTTCAAGGTCCCTGGTTCCTTGGATCAAGCCCTCTTTACGTGACCCCCTGGTCAGTCAGTTTCGACCCACAAGTGGAAGAACCAAAAGAAGTCTCAATTTGGGTAAACTGCCATTTTTACCCCTACATTTATAGAATAAACTAACTCTTGAGATGATAGGTAACTCTATTGGCACATTTGTAGACTGGGCTCCTCCAAAGGCCAATAATGCAACTTGTGCTAGGCTATGTGTTCAAGTCAATCTGAAAAAAGGGCTTCTTGAAAACATAGGTATCAAAGTCTTGGATTGGATCCATACCCAACCACTAGATTATGAGCACATTCCCTTTAAATGTATTACTTGTCATCAATATGGTCATTTCTCAAGGAATTGTCCCACTAAGGTACAACAAGAGACAAATCAAGAATTCCAAACAGTAAGAAGAAAACAACAAAGAAGATCTAGAAGTAGAAGGAGGCCTCAACCACAGCCAAAAAGACAAAACAATAATAAGTTCTCTATTTTATCACAAAATGAGGAAGAGGAACATCCAAGGCCATCTAAAAAAGGGGAAGATCCATCAGATCCTAAATCAAAAGACGAAGTGGAGGAAACTTAGGCTACCAAAGAAAACCTTTAGGAAGAGGAGATTGAAGAAATAGAAGAGACTCAATTAGTAGCAACAATGATTCCAAGAGGCACCCCAACCACCAGATCTTCTACTAGAGGGAGGAAATTTAATCAAGAGGTAAGAACAAAACAAGCAAATATAGAGATTCAAAAGAAAGCACAAACAACCTTAGACTTCAGCAAGGCTAAGAAGCCACTTAAGAAATGAAGGTTCTATCATGAAATGGAAGGGGATTGGGTAGTCCCCTGAAAAAAAACTACCTAAGTCAATTAATAGCCCAACAAAAGCCAATGGCTATCTACATTTAAGAAGCTAAATTGAAAGAGCAATTAGCAAGAATAGAATGGAAAAATATATAGAGATCCTCAGACCTAGAAGCAATAGATTCGTCAAGTGCCTCGGGGGGGCTTCTCCTTGCATGGGATCCACAGGCCTTGATATGTATTAATAAAACAAGACACTCAAATTAGATAGCAACTTCTTTCTCCTCTCCACAGGGACAGACTTGGACCATAGTTAGTTTTTATGGATCAAATAACTTAGTCTTAATACAAGAGGCTTGGAAAAGTCTTCAGCATTGGATTCATCAAGAAAGACCCCCAAATTATCAAGGGAGTTGAATGTGACTTTAGCCCAATGGGATAAAAAAGGAGGCATTCCCTCAAAAGACCCTTCTAAGGACCTATTTCTGCAAATTATAACAGAGCAGAAACTTTAAGACATAATGCCCAAAAATGTCGCAGGACTAAACGCTTGTCCCTTTCCTGGTGCTTTCAGCGTCGTAAAATGTTTAAAATGATTGTGGCATGGTGGTTATAGGGGCGGACTGAGCGAAGATCTGTGTGGCGGCTTCGGGCGGACAGCGCAGAATACTCTGGCGGCCATAAAATTCGGACAGCCTGCCAGGATTCGTGGGGGCTACCGATCCCACCATGTAAATTCAAAAAAAATAAATAAATAAGTAATCCTTAGAAATGGAAAATTTACATCGACAAAAAGAAGAGTTGGGGTTAAATTCATTGTAGAAATATTAGATACATTACTGATACAAGAAGATATACTATCCAGGTTTCCACTTGTATCAAGAGGCATAATTCAAAGTTCGATCTCAAATCATAAGCCTATCTATTTGGATACGTGCAATAGTGCTCTTGGAAAAAGGAAGATTCCTTTCAAATACAATACAGAATGGATGGAGCATGGATGGGTCAACGGATCAAAAGTTATGGCCCCGGGAAGCTGAACCAGGAAACCCAGTTTTGGGGAGAAGTCCGACTTCGCGAGAAGTCCGACTTCGCCCAGTTTTGGGGAGAAGTCCGACTTCGCGAGAAGTCCGACTTCGCGAGAAGTCCGACTTCGCCCAGTTTTGGGGAGAAGTCCGACTTCGCGAGAAGTCCGACTTCGCCCAGTTTTGGGGAGAAGTCCGTTCGGCGGCAGAAATCAGCTTTCACCTGTGCGCAACCCGACTTCGCAGCGAAGTCGGAGTGCGCCCTCTGACAGGTGCGCAGTAGGGAAATAAACTCAGAAATGCACCCAAGGCATGAAGGCCTTCCCGACTGCATTGTTTTCTGCCTGCGCAACCCGATGGCGCTCGGATCCCGGGCGAAGTTGGATAGATCGCCTTTCAAGGCAGACACGTGTCAAGCAGCATCATCCAACAAGTGTCCAACTTTGGGATCCGAGCCAAGACATGTCGAGCAAAAGGACAAGCATGGGCCGCACTACTTATGCCAGCTGCCTCAATTAATGCTGATGTGAGTTTCCACCTACCTCAGCTACCCGCATTCCTGTCAATATAAAGTTCTACCCAACGCGCTGCCACGTGGTTGTTCAATTTTCAGGGGGACCATGTCGAGAGTACAGTCCAGCCCGACAGAAGTCAGCACCAGCAGTTCCGCGGCTGCTTTTGTCAGCTAATGTTTGACTGGGACTTTGTGCCCATTAATGTAACGAGAGGGACTCGGGCTATAAATACCCACCACATTTTCATTGTAAAGTGGTGGAAGGGGAATGTTTGTTAGGGAACCATTGTAACCGTGCTTCTGCTTATAAATAAAAAGTATATGCCTGGCTCTGTTCTACTGCTTTTATTTTTTATGCTGCCTCTACTTTACATGTCTGCTTTACGTTTTCCTGTGTCACGGCTCGTTGATTCGTTTCAGCATTTGGTGGTCAGGTACACCTGAGGCATTGCTTGTGTCATGGCTTGTTGATTCACTTCGGCATTTGGTGGCCAAGCACTCTTGAACTTAATTGATTAGAGGATACATAGAATAAATGTGGTAGCAGTTCCTTCAGTTGTGTGTTACGTTGCTGTCCATAGTGGTGATTGATGCATTGCCGTGCTGTTAGTTCTCCTTGTAGGGAGAATGTTTGCTAGGGGACCATTGTAGCTGTGCGTATAAATTCTCTGGATAACACATATACTTGGATCTGACATTTCTTAGTTGCTTTCTGTTTAAGTTACCGTACGTAGTGGTGATTGATGCATTGTCGTGCTGTTAGTTCTCCTTGTAGGGAGAATGTTTGCTAGGGAGCCATTGTAGCTGTGCGTACCCTGCTTTATACAGAAAGTATACTTAGGCTTTGCAGTTCCTGGTTATGCTTTGTATTCATAATGCAGTAAGTAGCGGTGATTGATGTGTTGTTGTACTGTTAGTTCCCCCCACCCAACTCCAATCACATTTGTAAATTCTTTCCGCATTTTTATCTCTTTCCTGCACCCTCATCTCAAACCATAAAAACCCACAGGAGCCGGCCTTCTCCGGAGATTGGCACGGAAGGCATTCCTTCCTTCCGGCCTTTCAATGTTGGTTTGCGGGTCCAGGGCGCAATAGCAACAAATCCTTTCCTCATGGCGGATTCGTGACCAACAGTTTTTGGCACGCCCGGTGGGACCCGGAGTCCCACATTTGGAAGATCTCAAGCTCGTCCTCACTCGGGCTGACAGTTTCTTTCCGAATACTCGGTGGGACAAGGAAGTTTCTCACCCCCAAACGAGATCGAAGCACTGGTGCTCACTTCATTGCCTGTTCAAAATGAGAGCACCTGGCGACTCTGCACGTTCATATTCTCTGAGTCCGAAAGACCGGTCCTGACGCCTTCATTCAAACGAGAAGGTGGCGAGCGAGGAACCCGGGAAACCAGCTCGACTTTACGAAATTAATACCAACACTCCAGGCGAGCGCGTTAGGTCGGGCTGATTACCAAGCTCGCATAGACGAACCGGTGAGGTGAGACGATCGGTCTCCATATTTTAAGGAAGCCCGAGTTGGTGAATCTTTGGCTTGCCTTCATCTTGCAAAATCACCTGGCGACTCTGACTGAGCTGAAGATCCAGATTTCTTGATCGCAGCGCCCTTTTTTTAAGCTAATAGAAGACACCCCGGAGGAATCAAGGTTTGGTGAGCAGCCTTGACCTCACAAGCGGAGAAATGAATGTTCACCTACAGTCTCCACCGTGGTGGTATTGGCTCCAACCATCACCGCAACCGGTACCCGAAGAGGGCTCTCGTCTGAAAAATCTCCTTGCCACATCATTCATCAATTGTACGGGTACCAGCATGAAGGACAATCTGCCACGTTGCACCATGTTCGCAACCTGGCAAACTTTGGGAGGCCAGTCGAACTTCAAAGATCATCTGAAGTACAATCAGATCTGGTCCGGACACTGCAGGTTCACCGGATAGGCAACCAAAGCTAGATTTGTGTTGGCGGCATGCCAATAATGCCGCAAAATTTTGTATAAATAATCCGGCTAGTATTCAAAGTTTTAGTTGTTTCCTTAATTCAGTCTGTGCAGTGTTTTCTTTTTAAGTTTTCCGACAGAAGCAGAGTGCCGTGGGTGCCAAGGGTTTCAGAAAGAGGTTGCTGCTGGCAGTGAGTATCAAGAGTACAGCGAGGGTGACTCCGTTGCCCAATGGATAAAGGCCTGGGTCCTCACATCGAGGCGAGCTCAATGCCCCGCAAGCCGCCAGAAATGTTGGCAATTTTGCCACATTAAAATTTTGGCTTAAGTATGGAGCTTTCAAGCGGCAAAGAGCATGCTGAGGTGTTCGGGTTTTCGCAGGCCATAAACAGGGGCGATAAAATGGACAAAATGAGCTCTGGATATTTTATCATTGCAGATCTTCTCGCCAACTTTCCGACGATATATCATAATAGGCGATCGGGTCAGTGGATCAAAAGTTATGGCCCCGGGAAGCTGAACCAGGAAACCCAGTTTTGGTGAGAAGTCCGACTTCGCGAGAAGTCCGACTTCGCCCAGTTTTGGGGAGAAGTCCGACTTCGCCCAGTTTTGGGGAGAAGTCCGACTTCGCCCAGTTTTCGCGAGAAGTCCGACTTCGCCCAGTTTTCGCGAGAAGTCCGACTTCGCCCAGTTGCGGCAAATATTTGAGAGATGTCGTGAATTCGGTATCTCCATAAACCCGAAGAAGTCTGTCTTTGCGGTAAAAGAAGGAAAGCTACTGGGGCATGTCATCTCCGAGAAAGGCCTAGCCATAGACCCTGATAGAGCAGAGGCCCTCCTCCGCTTGCCCGCCCCAGTCGACAAGAAAGGGCTGCAGTCCTTTTTCGGCCAAATCAATTTCGTGCGGAAGTTCATACCGGACTTCGCACAGGTAATCAAGCCCATGGCCGAACTGCTGAAAAAGAACGTTGAATTCTTATGGACTGATGAAAGGGGGCAGGCCTTCGAGGAAATCAAGGCCCGAATTGCACAGGCTCCGATGTTGATAAACCCGGACTACTCCAAGGACTTCATCCTGTATGCGATGGGAGAACCCGAGAGTTACGCCGCAGTCCTGACCCAAAAGGGAGACGATGGCAAAGAGCGCCCCATAGCGTTTCTGAGCCAAGTAATCCAGCCGCATGAAGAAAAGCACAACTTTATAGAGCGGCAAGTTCACGCGGTCATGAAGTCTCTCCAAAAGTTCAGGCACTTTGTCTCCTAGAGCCGAACCACTATTTTTGTGATACACCCGGACGTTCGAAGCTTCATCATACAAGGAGAGCCGGGTCACAAGAGAGCAGGATGGATTGCTAAAATCCAGGAGTTCGACATCGAAGTGCGGCCAACCAAGCTTATCAGAGGCCAAGCCTTGTGCCAGGAGCTGACCCAAAGCGCAGCAGCCCAGATATTCGCCTGTAAGTGGGAGGATCCAACAACAAACACCAACCTAGCCAACTCCTTACCCGAGGAGTGCGACTGGACAGATGACTTGGTGAAATATTTCTGCACCGGGAGATGTCCAGACCACCTGAATGCCTCACAAAGAAGGAGGTTTCGGCTAGGTGCACTAAAATACAATCTTCGCCCCGAGGGGCTGTACTTCAAGAATATTGACGGCATCATGTTACGGTGCGTCAAGAAAGCAGACCAACCCAGGATCCTCGGAGAATTTCACTCCGGGATGCCTGGGGGTCACCATTCTGCAAGGCCAATGGCCTTGAAAATAATCAGAGTTGGGTACTACTGGCCCACTCTATTTACAGACACGCATGCGGTCTGTACGAAGTGTGATCAATGCCAGAGATTTGCTGGCAGAAACAGAAAAGCACCCCTGCCCCTTCAACCGATCCAAGCCGAGACTCCGTTTCAGCAATGGGGTCTGGACTTTATCGGGGTGATTACGCCGAACTCTGCAGCGGGGCACAAGTTCATTCTTACCGCCACCGACTACTTCACACGGTGGGCAGAGGCGATCCCTACAAAGAATGCGGACCAGGAGACGGTCATTAGGTTCCTCGAGAGCCTCATTACCCGCTTCGGTGTCCCTGAGTCGATAGTAACGGACAATGGTCCGGGGTTCGCAGGCGCTGTACTCACGGAGTACACCAGCAAATACGGCATTTATCACAAAATGTCTTCCAATTACTACCCACAGGGGAACGGTCTCACTGAGTCCACCAACAAAATCTGTTGAAAATCATCAGGACGGTAGAAAAAAATAAGAGGACCTGGCACCTTCTCCTGGATCGGGCGCTGTGGGCGGACAAGATATCTTTCAAAAAGTCAATCAGGACGTCCCCCTATGCACTCGTATACGGCAAGGAAGCAGTCCTGCCAATGCACAAAGAAATTCCCGCTCTCTGGATGCTTGATGAAGAAAGAGGCAGCGGGGATCCAGTAGAGGACAGACTTTGCCAGTTACTGCAGTTAGAGGAAGACAGAGAAAAAGCTTACCAGGCCTTCACCAAGCACGCTGAAGCAACCCAAGGCTGGTTTGCAAAAGGCGCCACCGCCCGAGTTTTCAAAACCGGGGACCTGGTGCTAAAGTGGGACTCACTAAAGGCGAAGCCGGGCAACCACGGAAAGTTTGACGCCCTCTGGGAGGGCCCTTATCAGATTGCCCGGGTAAATCAGTTCAATTCATTTGTGCTCCGGGACATGGAGGGACAACTTCTCCCCATTCCCGTCAACGGGTTCCACTTAAAAATTTACCACCACTGAAGGCACCCGAATGGGTCCTTCCTTGTACAGATTTCCCTTCTGCTTTTTTCAGTTTTCGGAATGTAAATATTTCAGTTTTTTGGTTTTGATTTTTCAAATAGCCCAAGTAATCCGAAGGCAAAACCCCGACTTCGCAGCGAAGTCGGGTAGCGCTCCTTGAACGGTGCGAAGTCCGAAAGAAGGTAGCTGAAAAAGGGGAAAAATTGGCTAAGTATGGGTGCGCAACCCGACTTCGCAGCGAAGTCGGGCTGCGCCCTCTCCAAAGGGCGCAGTTGGGTAACAAACGACCAGAAGAAACCAAGTGTCAGACTGCGCAGGCGAACCCGGGCGAAGTCGGATTGCGCCCGTTTTTCGGGCGAAGTCCGAGTGCGCTCCCATTATCGGGCGCACCCTGGATGATCCGGCGCGAGAAGCCGAAAACGGCTAAGTGTAAAATCCGAAGTGCGCCCATCTTCCGGGCGAAGTCGGAGTGCGCCCATTTTCCGGGCGAAGTCCGAGTGCGCCCTGTTTTTTGGGCGAAGTCCGAATAACCTACCACGGAGAGCTTGAAAATTTCTAAGTGTGGGCCCAGGGCGAAGTTCGGCAACGCGAAGTTGGGCATATGGGCTTTAAAGTTTCCCTTGTAAAGTGTGCCCAGACAGCGGCGATGACATCATCAACGACACAACGTCCAAGGAGGTTTAATGATTGCACGGCTTTCAAGAACGATGCATTAAAAAAGCAAGGTGCGCCTTGGACCAACGGCTATTGGGGTGCGCTTTCCAAAAATAAACCCATACCCAGCCGCCAAAAAATCATAATGCCTCCACCAACTTCAAGTCGACCACCCTAACTCCCTCCCTCACGCCATTAATGTTCCAGTCGTTGTCTACAAAAAGGACCCTAGCGCAACCAGAAAATTCAAATTGTTCAAGCTGGCTCCCTGACTGCAAGGAATAAAGCTGACAATTCAGAAGCTGAAATTCTCTGTAATTCCCGACACTGCCGTTTCAGAAAGATGGACAAAGGGAAAGCGCCCGTACAGGCGCAATCAAGTGAAGAACGGCGCGAAGCTGAGGAATCACCGGAGTCAAGCGCCCATGAGAGCGGAGCGCCTCAGAAGGACCAGAAAAGAAAATCCCGGACGAAGAGGCGCGTAGTTGGGCAGACTCCACCGCCGCCAATTAATCGCCTGGCCGGATACAAAGACGGCTCTGTCTCCATCAGCCTCACCAAACTGCGGTTGAACATTGCGAAATGGGTAGACAAGGTTTCGCCCTCCCACCACCTCGGAGCTGCATACAAGTCGAACCTGTATTGGTTCTTGTGCCCGCCTACTCACTGGTGCCCGGAGCTGGTTGAAGCAATTGCAGAATATTACAAACCAGCTGCCCGGCAAGTCTGCGACAACAAAGGAAAAGTGTTGTTCACCCTCTTCCGAGAGAGCGTCCAGCCAGCATTCGCCCCAGGGCTTCAGTATGAGCCTGGCGCAATTGTCAGAAGGGTAAATCTGGACGAGCAGACCGGCAGATTTGCGCAGACAAAGCGGATGAGAGAGTTTCTGGACTCAGAGCTGAAGACTCCGCTGGCAGCCGGACAGTGGCCAACTGGCCCCATACCCCTGGAAAAATTTGAAAATAAGTACATCTACATCATCCTGGCGTGGGTCCTTGGCTGTGACTCTGACAAAGTGGTACGGCCGTACCAGCTGGCGATGGCAGAGTGTCTCCTGCACGGGGAGTTCTACGACTCCACGGCGCAGAAGAGCGGAAAGCGCCCTATCTTCTTCGACTGGGCGGACTGGCTGGCATATGCGATACATTCCAGCCTGGTTAGACTGCAGCAGAAGCAGTCAACGGATTTCCGGTTTTGCTCCTACCTCACATGGCTGTGCCTATATCACATGCATTACCGGATGAACGTCCCTGACCTGCAGAAAGTGAACGAAAAAGGAGAGCCGCTCCCCGTGTACGAATGGACTGAGGTTCTGTACAGGAAGGGCTCGTTCTATGAATTCAATATCCAATTTCTGTGCCAGGTCATGGGGTTGTTCAACCGTGGCGCGTGTCGCCCACCGGCAGCCCTGACAAAGTACCTGTGGAGTAAGGAGTACGGGGACACTTTCCGGCTAACTCAGGGCATCATAGTCAGAATCTACGGGTTCAAGGGGAAGCCGTGCTTGCTGCCCTACTTCTGCACTGACCATCAGTTCGGGATGGAAATTGCGCGGCAGATGGACTACGTTGAAGAGGAATTCGGCCAGGGGAAAAAGAGAGGTCATATTTTTCAATATCCCATGACCTGGGCGAATACCCAAGTGTTCGAAATCGGGCAGCACGTCTACCTCGAGCGAGAACTCATTGAAATGGGCCTGATAATGCTGCCGCAGCGCTGGAAGTACGACCCAATTGGGGTCAGGGGAAAATTCATGCACATCTGTCCCCGAGCTGAAATCATGCGAGAAAGAAGAAACAGGACAGGTGCAGACCTCCACTGGCGCATTGACTTGATGCAATCATGGCCACCATGGCATGATTTTTACTGCGAAGAGGTGACTTACGATCCAGAGCGAAACCCGGATCATCGGATGGAGTCGGCTGGCTTCAAAAGATTCCTCGCTAAGGTGGCGCCCCTCAACTGGCATAAAGACAAAATCACTGAATGCTGGAAGATGAGGTGTCGCATGCAGCACGATAAATCCAACCGGAGGAATCTAGCTGTCGATGATGAATTTTCTGCCCTATATGACCAGTACGTCGACACGTGGCAGCCCTTCGAATTCCGCAATTGCGTTCCCCGAGGCGCAAAGATAAGGTATAAAAGTAGGCCCACCCCCCAGCTATCGTCAACACCTGCGACTTCCAGCGCAACTCCGACAAGCAGCCAAGTGGGCTCGATGCAGCCTGTAGCTCTTGAGGTTATGCCCGAAAAGGCGCAAAGTTCAGAAAAGTCCACCACCGAGGTGGCCCCTCCAGCAGAACAAGTATGCGCGCTGCCGGCTAGCAAACCGAGTGCGGCAGGCATTCTTCCAGCCAGACCCAGGTACAAGTTTACCGTGGGAACATCAGCAACTGCCGCCCCGATATTGTCTCTCTCCTCTGAACCAGCCGCAGTACCAGAAGAAAGGAGGAGGAAGAAAGTTGAAAGAACCAAGCGATCTAGAGAACCTGTACAGCAATCAGCCGCGGAACAAACTAGTGCAGCAGCTCCAGAGGTTGTCTCTTTGGACAGCCCTGAACCAGCCGCAGATACCCGAGCTGCAAGCACCCCTCCAACGGCGGCTCAGGCGGAGCCCGCAGGTACGTCCACTGTTTCTCTTCCCCAAGTCCAAGTCAGCCCTGCAAAAGCCCCATCTCCCACCTCATCAGGGCAAGCCGTAGCCGCGTCTTCCGCTTCCCAAGCTACCCAGCCGTCTAGCGGCCTGCATTCATTCGACCAGTTTGCTCAGGATCCTAACGCTTTCCAATCACTGAGCCAAACCCTAGAGCCCTCTCCCGCAGCCAGTGCTGAAGCTGCGCCTTCATCACCGCGCTCCTCACCCCAGCCGTCCGAAGCCTTGCCGGCACCATCCACTCAGACTCCTGTTAACCCTAGGACCGGGTCGCCCTTGAAGGCTGACACCCCCTCTGGAATCCCGCCTACTTCGCTGTTCGCAGGGAAAATGCCGCAACAGGACCAGACGTTGGAGGACCTCGACTTCATGAATATCGCAGAGGACCAGCCTCTGGCAGTACAAGCCGCGGGAGGTTCCACCTCCTTTCTTCAAGGTGTCAAGCGCAGAAGGGCCGAGGAGATAGCTGCCCCGGTAAAACGCACGAAATTTGACCTAGACCGGAGAGTGCTCACAACAGAGAAGTTGATCCCGAAGGTGAAGAAGCCTCTCCGGGAGATGACCGAGGCAGACTATGAGCATCAGAGGAAGGAGAAAAGCTTTGACGACATCAACGAGGAATACGAAATTCGTGGTATTCGTTGTAGGACTGACAATCTCCTCGTCAAACATCTCGAGACCCAGGAGGCGTTGTACCAGTTGCAGAACAACACAAGGCAGCTTGAGGAAGACCTAGCTAGGGCTACTGCGCAGCTGGGGTCAGCCCAGCAGGAAATAGAAGAACTTAAAGCCCAGCTGGCCACCGCTCAGCAGGAGGCCGCAGAGCAGAAACAGACAGCCGAACAGCTGTCAGAAGAAAGAAGAGCGGCGCTGGAACAAGTTTCGCAGCTCCAAGATCAGCTGAAACAGGCGCAGTCGCAGCTTGCAGAGAAAGCATCACAAGCGACGGCCTTTTCAAAGAGCAAAGCCAAGGAGATGCGGGCTGGACTGCTACAAGGTTGCAAGCCCAACCTTGTTAAATCATTATCAGTTCTGGACTTCGTGTCCAGGATTGAAGAAGTATCTGCCCAGGGAAAGCCTGTGGTAGAGGAAGTCGAACACCAGGCGAGGCAACGGCTGGACCTCGCTATAAAACTTGAAGAGTTTGAGCGCGAAGGCTTCCAAATTGCCCCTATGTCCCAACTCGCCTCAGAGTGGGCAGATGCAAGGGTAACCTTGCATACTTATTTTGACAGAAGAGAGAGGATCAGAACTGCCAGGAAGGCGTTGGACGCCCTAGAGCATGAAAGGAACATTCTCCTGGCCCCCTTTCACATTCTGTCCGAACACGGGTGCCCGAGCTACATCAAGGATGGAAGGTTCCTGACCCTTGAACAGGTGAAGCAGAATTGGCTGTCCTTTGAGACAGATACAGCAGAAGTTGACAGTTGGGCAGAGCCAATTCAAGAAGCTCAAGTCACCCAGATGGTGTCAAAATACTGTAAAATCAACTCCTCCCTGAAGGAGTTGGGAAGAAGATATAACACCATCGACCTGCACGCGGTCGCTGCATTCCACGCAGCATTAAGAGAGATCAGCGACCTCGCACCCTTCCAAGCAGCAGTCTGGGACCAAGCCGAGGCTGCATACCAACGCATCAGCGAGTGGGAGGCTGACAGTGGAGAACATTCAGACTCAGAAGGGGAAACCGAGGAGGCAACTGGTGAAAGTGAACCTGAAGAAGAACAGTTGCCTGGAAGGAAGCGGTTAGAGCAGCAAAAGGCAAGGGAAGGAAGTTCCTCTGCACCCAATGGATGAAGGCATGGTTCTTTGTGTCGAGGCGAACTCGACACCCCGCGAGCCGCCAGGAATGTTGCCACATTTTGCACGGGGTGCCATGTTTTCCGTTTTTTTAAGTGATCTGCTCTGTTCCTTCCCTCCTTTTTTCCCATTCTTCATTTCTCCCTTTTCCTCCTCTTCCTTGCAGCTTCATTCCTCCCTTTTCTTCCCCCAGTAAAGTTTCCAGCAAGTGTCCCCTGAAAATGGCTAAGTGTCAGGGCGCACCCCGACTTCGCAGCGAAGTCGGAGTGCGCCCTCTAGTTGGAGCGCAGTAGGGACAGTGCGAAGTGCGACAAAACAGGAAAATGAGCGAAATGACTAAGTGCTGGGGCGCAACCCGACTTCGCAGCAAAGTCGGGGTGCGCCCTTCTTCCTGGGCGCACTAGGAAAGCAGTGCAGCAGAAAAATGACTAAGTGTTGGGGCGCACCCCGACTTCGCAGCGAAGTCGGAGTGCGCCCGCCTCTTAGTGCGCAGTCCGAACAGCAAAGGAGACAGCAAGTGCCGGTGCGCAACCCGACTTCGCAACGAAGTCGGGGTGCGCCCTCTGACCGGTGCGCAGTTGGGGAAGCAAGACCATAAAATGACTAAGGCAAGTTGACCTTTCCAACTGCGTTGTTTTCTACCTGCGCAACCCAACAGCGCTCAAATACCGGGCGAAGTTGGATAAACTGCCTTTCAAGGCAGACACGTGTCATTCATCAGCATCCGACAAGTGTCCAACTTCGGGAATCGAGCCAAGACATGATTGGGAAAAGGACAAAGCATGGGCTGCACTATCGGCGCCAACTGCCACCATTTAAGTTGATGTCAAGTGCCATCTGCCGCACCTACCCGCATTCCTGCTGACCAAAGGTTTGACCCGACATACCGCCACGTAGCTGTACAGCCTTCAAGGAGACCATGCCGCAAGAGCAGTCCTGCCCGACAGAAGTCAACATCAGCAGCTCCTCAGCCGCTCGTGTCAGCTACTGTCTTGTTTGGGACTTTGTGTCCGAGAATGTAATCGGGGGGAACTTGGGCTATAAATAGCCCACTCATTTTCATTATAAAGGATGGAAGGGGAATATATTGCTAGGGAACAATTGTAGCTGTGCGTTTGCCTCTAATACAAGCACATACTTGGCTCTGCTCACTGTCCTTTTTCTTGTATGCTACCTCTCCTTGTCATTTATGCCTCATGTTTCTTGTATCATTGCTTACTGTTGTACTGAACTCTGGACTCTGGTATTTGGTGGTCAAGTATTCCTGGAATGCATAGATAGAGGATACATAGGATTAATGATAGCTGTAGTTTCAATGTGTGCTTTGTAAAGGAATGTTGTTAGTAGTGGTGATTGATTCGTTGTCGTGCTGCTTATTCCCCCCACCAACTCCAATCATATTTGGAATCCCTTTCTGTACTTTTATCTCTTTCCCTGCACTCTTAACCTAAAACACAAAAACCCCCACAAGAAGTCGGCCTTCTCCGGAGATTGGCACGGAAGGCATTCCTTCCTTCCGGCCTTTCAATCTGGTGGGCGAATCTGGGTGCAATAACAACAAATCCTTTCCTCATGGCAGATTCGTAACCAACAGAAACAATATCACATCTATTATTGCGGTTTAGGAGCAGTTAAAAGCTGGATTGAAACAACCCAACAGCTCAAATCAGCACTATTAGGAACCTTCAACTCAAAAAATTGCCTAACCAATTGGGGCCAAATGTACAAATGAGGACTAAAGGACAAGCACCTTATCAAGCAGATATAGTATTCATTGCCAATATTCATCATTGTTAGCTTTTGATGCCACATACATTGGGAGATACCAATCACAAGATGTAGAAAGAAATAAAATAGATCTACGAGATGACTAAAATATGCTATAAATAGAAATGGCAAAAATATTACAATAGTAGCTATGGAGGAAATGAGCACTCCATAATATATGCTACTACTCCATGAGGGAGCTCTGAGCTTATAGCTCACACACACTACCCTACTGCCTATCTACCACACACTGACTGTGATGCTGCTCTATGATGATTTATAATGATCTACATCTATGGCCATTATATAGGAAGATAAGTTCCTTGGCCAACACTCTATCTAGTTGTACAAGTGGACACCTTGCACATTACAGCTTGCACATTGACACTTGTGCATTTATTACATTGCATGAAGTAACTAGATAACTTCCCCCTAAAGTAACCTAATGTCCTAAGTATGTACCAAGGAAGGTACATTTACATGACCCAAATAATGTAATATGCTCTATTTCTAACACCCCCTGTATTACAATATTTGGGTATTGAAGACTTTAGTCTTCAATGTGGATCTTCTTCCATCTGATAGCTTTGAATTGGATCTTCATCTTCGAAATGATCTTTGGATTCTTCAGATTCACCATTGTTGTCTTCTATCCATCCACCTTCGTTGGTCTCCTTGCACGTATCTTTGTTTGGTTCTGAGTATTGATGGCTCAGTAGAGCATGGTGCACTTGTCCTCTCATCTTCTTGATTTTGATTCTTCTATGCTTGGATCTGTGTTGTATTGGTTCTTCATTTTCATCAACTTGTTCCTTTGGAAATATGTTAGTATCATTTTGAAATATCATAGTATCTTGTGAAATTTCCATTGAATCTAAGATGTATGTATTTCCATGGATAGACCCTGTTGCTTTAATTTCACCTTGATTCATGATGAGACATGTATTGATTCCATCCATATATCCAAATTTGATCATATAATTATCTTCTACCAACTTGCTTACTGAAATGAGATTGAATGTTAATCCAGGAACATACAATACATTTTTCAGTAGAAGATTTGGAAATGATTTGCTAGGTGTTACATATCCATATCCATGTATAGGATAAGTTTGGCTATCCACAATTCTTAGTCTGTAGCCATTGGTATCTTCAAGACAGTCGAACCATTGTATATTTCCTATCATATGATGACTTGCTCCAGAGTCAATGTACCACATATTTTCATGTTTTATAGACTGGTTTCTATTGAAGCAAATTCCACATTCATTATATGCCATTTTGAAGAGATGAGATAGGATTTTCTTCTGATAGAAGTTTATAAGCTTGATTTGATAAAACCTATATTAATCCTTGATTCTTGTGGACTTCCTTATGTCTCCCTAGTAATGAGAATGAGTACTCATAAGGATTTTTAGGTTTTGTAGATAGCTTATATATTGCTAATGGATTTGCAACTTGATAAACAATAGAATCTGATATTACCAAGTTTAGTAGAATGCCTTATGACTCCCTAGTATGTTTTGGACAAGATATGAAGTGCTTTTGTAAGATATAGTTCAATCTTGGTTGATTTTGTAAAGTTATGTAAAATGCTAAAAATCAACTTCTATTGTCCTTATTGCTCCTATTGAACTAAGCACTTTTTCTAGATTTCAAGAGGTTTTAATGTTGGATCTTTTGTCTCTATTTGAGAGGAATTTGAGACAAGTAAATATTATAATTTCCAACCTTTATATGATTTTGATAAACCTCTTATAATGGCCCTTTGAGATTTGATTTCAATTTTTCTAATTTCCAATAAATCAATTTGTAGTAGTAGACCTTATGACTCCCAACTTTGGAAAATTAGAAAAGATAATAATATTTGCAAAGTATTTAAATGATTCAACCTAAGTAGAAGGCCTTATATCTCCTAGGTTAATTTGCAAATAGTATTCTGATTTTTAGGTAAGTTATCTCCTATGTCTTTTGCTTTCTCAACCTTAAAAATAATCCTTAAAAATATAACCTTATATCTCCTATGTCTAAAAGCAATATTAATGAGATATTTTTCTTACCTTAGCCCTCTTGACTTCACACTTGAATGGCGCTGATTTTGACTAAAATATGACAGTCCTCTATGTACCCTTTCTGTGGTGCTTGACTTGATGAGGTTGAGTAAACAAGTGTGGTATGGCTATCGGGCTTCCTCTTTGATGCTTGGAGAGTAGATGTTGGTCCTTTTAATGGAGTCTTAAATGCTCCTATGCTCTCCTTCTTCCACGTTGCGGATTGACTGGACTGTGCTTGCTCTTCACACACTTTGTGGATGTCAGACATGAATGCTATCCCTTCGCTCTCTACGTTGCATATATGGGCAGTCTTTTGTGGACAAGTGGCACTCTTGTAGCTTGGTAACGTTGCCTCCTCTTCTTGTAACGTTGTTGCACCAGCCGTTACTCCTACGTAACGTATCCTTCTTGTTTGAGCGCTCTCAATGTTCGTTTCTTGAGCGTTAGAGAAATGATAGCCGTGAGGGAATAATGTGCCAAGTGGCACTCAGCCCTTTTGCATGGAGTTTCCTACGTAACGCCTCCAAGAAGGAGATTATAACTCCTTCGAATGTCTTTCTCCTTAGCTTGCATCAATTTCTTGAATAGCAAGCAACATATTTTCTTCTATAGGTAATCCGTGAGCCACCTTGGAGCTTTGGATGAGGATGAGGTAGCTCTCTTGCTACCCTTTGTTGATGCTACTCCCAACGTAGCATCCACTTTCCTTTTATGCACTTATACCTTCATTGTGCTCCCTATTCACGATGATAGAGGTGAAGCTTGATGCTTCTGAATGCTGAAATGTGCTCTATCTTTTATTTTACATAGATAGCTTCTTCTTCCTTGCTATGATTTACATAAACATTCATGATAGATTTACTTTGGCTCCTTTTGCTTACGTAAATAGCCTTTGAAGGCTTGCTGTCATTTATGTAAAACTTCCTTGTCTGCAGGTTCAATCTTGGAGAGAATGCCCTTTCGGTGTTGGAGAACGCTCAATCCTTTGGCCCTTCCTTTGGCTGCCTTTTTCCCTGTACTTGTTGTGCCTATTGTGGCACCTTTAAATCTGCTCCTTTCCCTACGTTTGATGTATTGTAGAAGTGCAACACCATGTAACCTTTACATGTATATAGAACCTTTTTATTGCACCTTTTCCTTGCACTCTTTTGCAAGTCTGAAATTCTTATTCTTGTAGCAGATTGATGAGTGCAAAATGAGGGTTTTAAGGATGTCTCTTTGGCTAGACTCCTTACCCTTTTGCTTGGATGATTGATGGTGAATCCAAGCCTTGTAAATGTTTTAGAATAGAAGCTTTCTTTTAGTTGCACTAACCCTAAGTGCTTTGGATTTGAGACTCACCAAGTCTCAATCTTAGAAGCTTCTTTTTGGTTAGTTTCTTTTTATTTTTCCTTTGCTTGTACTAACCAATTTCGGTGGCTTCTATTGGCCACTATGAGTTGCAGGTTTCTGTGCTTTAAAAGTGTCTTTAGACACTTGATCCAAACTAGATTTTGTAGCCTTTATTTCAAAGCACAAAACTAATTTCTTTTGAGAGTAATAATAGTGCAAATAAATCTAACAAATTATACTTTTAATGCACTAACATATTACACCTTATCACTCCAATCTACTCTCAAGAAAATGCACTTAATCAATTCACTGCAACTAATCAAGAATAATCTCAAATGAACCTTCAAGATTTATTCTGTAAATTTCTTACAAGCAAGATATTAGGAGATAGTCTTCTTTTGCTTTCCAAAGTAGATAATAGGCTAGTTGATAGATATTTAAAATTCTGAAATCTAATCAACTCCTAATGTGCAAATGAACCTTAAAAAGAACCTTTCTTTTTGCACACTTGAAGACTGTAATACAAATCTCCTTTTTGCAACTTTAATCAGGATGAAGGTGCTTTAATAAATCTGATAAGTAATTCACCTAATGAATCTACTTGCACCGATAGTTGCTTACCTTTCTTTAAACGCTTTTGTAGCTCCTTTTCTGCTTCTGTAGAGGATGTAGATCTTGGTGCCTAAGAACACCAAGTTGTTGCCTTGAATAGGATCTTGCAGCTCTTTGTAGACTATTTTGAATAGTTCCTTCTTCACCAATTTGATGGTCTCGAACTTTCTTTCACGAGCCTAGGATTTGGTGACTTTGATCTCCTCTTGTAATCTCCTCCTTCTGCTGTAGATTTGGAGAAGTTTGTATCTCTGAAGCAATGACCTCTTTCTATAGGAGGCAATCTTCAAATCTCCTGGATTTGATAAGCATCTTCTACCTTCAAGTCTTCTTGTCAAATTTTGACTTCAAGCAGGATCTTCTCCTTAAGATTTTGAATGTCTTGAGGTCTTCACTGGATTCTTCTTCTGCTCGAATTTGGCACTCCTTGCCAAATTATCCTCCTCTTGGGCTTGTTGTTGGATGGCAATAATTGTCCCAAGTCCTTCACTATCAGGGGCTTCTCCTTGGTAGTGGATTTCTCTAGTGAGTTCTCCTTTGAGTATTTCTTCAGCAAGGCTCTCCTAGCCTTTTAATGGATGCTCATCGAGACCTCGTCAAGGTCTTTGATCTTGCAGCTTCTGGTCTTCCTAGAGACCTTATCTTCAACCTTTTGCTTCTGGAAGTGTTGGCGTTGAGATCTTCTCCTGGATCTCTGATTTTGCTGCTTCTGGATACGAGCAGGACTCTCCTAGTCCTTCTTCTTCCTAGCCTGGAAGTTCTTCAATGAGATCTCCTCCTGATCTCTTTTGCTTCTGGTACTGGATTGATTTTGAAGAGGCTTTTCTTCCTAACTTTCTTGTAGGAAGCTTTCCCGACTTATTGGATCACCTTTACCTACAACAAAAATATTAGTACTAAAATATTCTTCTGAATTAGATCCTTTCCTCTAGAATCTTCTTCAAGATAAAAGGCATCTAAGGCCTATTTCAATATCAAGGCTTCTATGGTATGTTCTTCAATATCAAGGCTTCTATGGCCTTTTCTTCTGGATCAAGGCTTCTATGGCCTTTTCTTCTTGTGAAGTTCTTCAATCTATCAATGGAGATCTCCTGTCTCCAGACTTCACCACGATTCTTTTCCAGAAGATTCTTTTGAAGTATTCTCCTTTCTGCAGCAACTAATCTCTGCATTATGAAGGCACTCTGTGTGGCACGTGAGTCTTGGAGCAAAATGGAAATAAGAAATATTATTCATTAACCTTACGAAACTTAGAAATTACAATGCTTAAATAGGGTTGATTTAACAACCTTAGGGAATATAGGAGAAGTTAGGAAATGAAGAAAAATAGGGAGGAAAGGAGGAAGGGAAATTGATGTCGAATGCCTTTCCGCCCATGCCGTCCAATCTGCCCAGTCAGTTGCCATCCAAGGAGGTAAAAGGGTAAGGTCCAAAGCTTACCGTTGTAAACATATTTTTTACCTTTTTATACTGCTTTAATTTCCAACATTCTCCCCCTAAAAGTTGAGAGGACTGACTATACAGTCTCTCAGCTTTATATATTGAGCTTTAGCTATACCTTTGGTGAAGATGTCTACAATATTATCCAAAGTGTTACAATATTGAAGCTCAACTATCTGTTGTTCCACCATATCTCGAATGAAGTGATACTTCATATCGAAATGCTTTGATCTGCTATGGTGGACTGGATTGTATGCCAACTGAATGGCACTTATGTTATCACAATACGGTCGAGTTGGACCACTTTGACTTTATCCAATCTCTTCAAGAACTTTTCTCAACCATAGGGCTTGAGTACTAGCATGTGTGATGGCTATATACTCAGCCTCAGTCGATGACAATGCTACAACAGTTTGTTTCTTGGAACTCCATGTAATTAGTCCTGATCCTAGACTAAAACAATTTCCTAATGTAGATTTCCTGTCATCTATATTGCTGCCCCAATCACTGTCACTGAAGCCAACTAATTTCACAGAATTACATTTTTGGTAATGGATTCCAAAATCCAATGTACCTTTTACATATCTTAAGATTCTTTTAGTTGCTTGTAGATGCAGCTCATATGGACTAGCCATAAACCTTGAAACTAGAGAAACAACATATTGAATATCGGGCCTTGTGTTGGTGAGAAACATCAGACTCCCAACCATGCTTCGTAAGTGGTCATGTCAACCTTGTGATGCTCCATCGTCCTTGCTCAATTGGATCCCATGTCCAGTTGGAGTTGCAACTGATTTGCACTGCTCCATGGCAAATTTCTTGAACATGTCTCGAGCATACTTATGTTGACATATGAAGATCCCTTTATTTGATTGATGCACTTCCATCCCTAGGAAGTATCGCATTAAACCAAGATCTTTCATCTCGAACTGTTTCACCATGGAGTTTTTGAACTCCATATTCATTTTATTGTTACTACCCATAAATATTAGATTATTCACATACAAACAAACTATGAGAATGTCTACTCCATACTTTAGGTAGTACAGAGTTGGTTCACTTTTGCTTCTTGTGAATCCATACTCGCTGAAATAGCCATCAATGTGTGAGTACCAAGCTCTTGGTGCTTGCTTGAGGCCATAAAGTGCTTTCTTCAATTTGTAAACAAGGTTCTCCTTTCCCTGTTCTTGAAAATCTTAAGGTTGTTGAACATAAATCTCTTCTGTCAAGTATCCGTTCAGAAAAGCACTTTTCACATCCATGTGTTGAACATTCCATCCTTTATGGGCTGCTAAGGAAAGAACTGATCTGATTGTTTCTTGTCGTGCAACAGAAGCAAAGGTTTCCTCATAGTCAATGCCAAATTTCTGAGTAAAACCTTTTGCTACTAGTCTCGCCTTATGCCTCTCAATACTTCCATCAGCATTGTACTTGGTCTTGTAGACCCATTTACACCCAACACATTTTTTTCCTTTGGGTAGCTTTACTAGCTCCCATGTATCATTATTGTTTATAGAGGTTATTTCCTCTTTCATGGCTTCTTGCCATACATTTTGAGTACATGCCTTCTCATAGCTAGTCGGTTCTAGCTATGTACTAGCCAATAAAGCATAATTGACTAAATCTCCCCTAGGATCATGGGAGTCATCATCTCCATACAATTGCAAATTTTCAAGTTGCTGCAAAATTGTATTCATCTCACTAGCTTGGCTTCTAGTGAATCTTCTCTGGAAATTCTGATCCAACATTTGAAAATATGGATGATGTTGTAATGTTCTTTTGCCTCTCGATGGAGAGTCTTTGTCAATGTCCATCGGTGAAGAACTTACCGATCTCCTTGGAGTGGCGGTTGAAGTACTTGATGTAGTACTCCTGTATGGGCTTGGAGGGGGTGGTGTGCCTTTGCTTTTCTTTGGAGACACCTGTTGTACCTGTGAAGAACTTACATCTTGGGACTCATCATCAACAAAAATTCTTTGATGACCCTATTCTCCCCCTTCATCAAAAATTACATCCCTGGAGAGTATAACTTTATGAGTCTTGGGATTGTAGAGTCTATATGCCTTTGTAGACTCACAATACCCTACAAATATACAAGCTTGACTTTTTGGATCAAGCTTCTTCCTTTTCTCATCAGGAATGTGTGCATATGCTAAAGAACCAAACACTTTGAAGTGCTTTACATTAGGTTTCTTTCCGTACCACCCCTCATAAGGAGTGACACCATCTAAACTAGAAGTAGGACTTCTATTTAGAATATATACACTCGGTTCTTACAGCCTCTGCCTAGTACATATGAGTTAGATGCTTAGTCTGAAGCATCGATCTCGCCATTTCAACTATTGTGCGGTTCTTTCTCTCGGCCACACCGTTCTGTTGTGGGGTATAGGCAGTGGTGAATTGCCTTTTAATCCCACTTGCTTTACAATATTTCAAGAATGCTTTTGAGGAGTATTCACCTACTCGATCTGTCCTAAGACATTTTACATAATTCCCACTTTGATTCTCTACATTGTTTCTAAAATCTATGAAGCAATCAAAATCTTCATCTTTATGTTTCAAAAAATAAATCCAGCACATTCTAGAGAAGTCGTCTATGAAAGTGAGAAAATAAGAATAGTTTCCGAGACTCTGTGTTTGCATTGGTCCACAAATGTCTGAATGTACTAACTGAAGTGGATAGCTGGCTCTCCACGCTTGTCCTTTTGGAAACTTCGACCTTGAGTGCTTTCCCAAAGCACATCCTTCACAGACCTCCTTTTGTTCATTGATTTTGGGAAGTCCTGTCACCATAGCTTGAGAAGTTAGAAGTTTCAAGCTAGCGGAATTAAGGTGACCATATCGCAAGTGCCAAAGCACACTTGGATTTGTTATAGCTACATTTGCAATTTGAGCTCCTCATGGCTCATCAAATTTGAGAGGGAATAACCTGTTCTTGGTCATGGGGACCTGTGTGATGACACGATTACAATTATTTTTTATCAAAAATGATACATTGACCTTCATCAAATACAAGCTTGTAAATATTTTCCATCATTTATCCAACGCTTGGCAGATTGTGTTGGAGCTTTGGAGTGTAATAGATGTCATGCACTTTCTTTAGTCCTTCTTTGGTTGGAACCTCCATGGCTCCAATACCCTCTACTTGCAATGTCTTATCATCCCCTAATTTGATTTGGGATTTATAAGTGGACTCTAGAGTAGCAAATAAATGTTCTTTGCCACTCATGTGGTTTGAACAACCAGTATCCAGAATCCATGTGTCATTTAGATTTTGTTTTGATTGTCCATATGAAAGAAAAATATTAGAGGTATCTGTTGGTCACGAATCCGCCATGAGGAAAGGATTTTGTCGTTATTGCGCCTTGGACCCGCGAACCAACATTGAAAGGCCGAAAGGAAGGGATGCCTTCCGTGCCAATCTCCGGAGAAGGCCGGCTCCTTGCGGGGGTTAGTAAGATGAGAGTGCAGGACAGAGATAAAAATGCGGAAAGGATTTACAAATGTGAGTGGAGTTGGGTGGGGGGAACTAACAATGACAAAGAACACGTCAATCACCGATACTTACTGCATCATAAATACAAAGCATAACCAGAAACTGCAAAACCTAAGTATGCTCTCTGTATAAAGCAGTGTACGCACAGCTACAATGGCTCCCTAGCAAACATTCTACATTCTCCCTACAAGGAGAACTAACAGCACGGCAGCGCATCAATCACCACTACGGACAGCAACAGAAAGCAACCAAGAGATGTCAGATCCGAGTATGTGTGTTATGCAGAGAATTTATACGCACAGCTACAATGGTCCCCTAGCAAACATTCTCCCTACAAGGAGAACTAACAGCACGGCAACGCATCAATCACCACTACGGACAGCAACGTAACACACAACTGAAGGAACTGCTACCACATTTATTCTATGTATCCTCTAATCGATTAAGTTCAAGGGTACTTGGCCACCAAATGCCGAAGTGAATCAACAAGCCATGACACAAGCAATGCTTCAGGTATACCTGACCACCAAATGCTGAAACGAATCAACGAGCAGTGACACAGGAAAACGTAAAGCAGACATGTAAAGGAGAGGCAGCATAAAAAATAAAAACAGTAGAACAGAGCCAGGCATATACTTTATATTTATAAGCAGAAGCACGGTTACAGTAGTTCCCTAACAAACATTCCCCTTCCACCACTTTACAATGAAAACATGGTGGGTATTTATAGCCCAAAGTCCCCCCCGTTACATTAATGGGCACAAAGTCCCAGTCAAACATTAGCTGACAAAAGCAGCGCAGAACTGCTGATGCTGACATCTGTCGGGCTGGACTGTACTCTCGGCATGGTCTCCCTGAAGGTTGAACGGCCACGTGGCAGCGCGTTGGGTAGAACTTTATATTGACAAGAATGCGGGTAGCTCAGGCAGGTGGAAACTCACATCAGCATTAAATGAGGCAGCTGGCATAAGTAATGCAGCCCATGCTTGTCCTTTTGCTCGGCACGTCTTGGCTCAGATCCCGGAGCTGGACACTTGTCGGATGATGCTGCTTGACACGTGTCTGCCTTGAAAGGCAGTTTATCCAACTTCTCCCGGGATATGAGCGTCATTGGGTTGCGCAGGCAGAAAACAGCGCAGTCGGGAAGGTCTTCATGCCTTAGTCAAATTCTGAGTTTGTTTCCCATACTGCGCACCTGTCAAAGGGCGCACTCCGACTTCGCTGCGAAGTCGGACTGCGCACAGGTGAAAGCTGATTTCTGCCGCCGTACGGACTTCGCCCTGGAAAGGGGGAGCAGTTCGGGCTTCGCGCGAAGTACGAACTTCGCCCCATCACTTAGTCATTTTTCCTGCCAGCCTGCCAGCCTGCTACAAGGTGCGCCCAGAAAGAAGGGCGAAGTTGGACTTCGCACCAAAACTGGGCGAAGTACGAACTTCGCACCAAAACTGGGCGAAGTCGGACCGACTTCACACAAAAAACTGGGTTTCCTGGTTCTGCTTCCCGGGGCCATAACTTTTGATCCGCTGACCCGATCGCCTATTATAATATATCGTTGGAAAGCTGGCAAGAAGATCTCGCAATAATAAAATATCCGGGGCTCATTTTGTCCATTTTATCGCCCCCGCTTATGGCCCGCGAAAACCCGAACACCTCAGCATGCTCTTTGCCGCTTGAAAGCTCCATACTTAGGCCAAAATTTATCAAAAATTTTAATGTGGCAAAATTGCCAACAGTATCATCTTCTTCTCCATAATTACCATATTGACTACTGCTGCCTTGTGAAGATTTTGACCAGCAGTCGCGAGAGAAGTGACTTGGCTTGCCACAGTTGAAACAAGTTGATTTTGACTTGTCACTTCCTCGCCCTTGATTTCCACTTTGTCCTTGATTTCCTCCTCGATTTTGATTTCCACCTCTTTGCTTATTGCCTCCTCTGTATGAGTTGCCTCCTCTGTTGGAATTGCCTCCTCTGTTCTGGTTGCCTCCTCTGTTTTGATTGCCTCCTCTGTAGTTGCCTCTGCCTCTACCTCTTTGCTTGCCTCTGCCTTGACCTCTTCCCCGTCCTCTTCCATTGTTTTCATTGGAAGTGAAGGCCTTATCATCGCCTTCGTAGTTGGTTGAAGGAGTTTCAGGAAACCTCTCTTCATGTGACATTAACGATCCGATTAATGCATCGAATGTTAAAAGGGAAATATCTTTGGATTCTTCTATAATTATGGCAATATGGTTCCATTTTTGTGTAAGTGTTCGCAACACTTTTGTTACAATTGTCTCAGGCTTCATTTCTTCGCCTAGTGTAACCATTTTATCCACAATTGCTTTTACTCTAACACAATAATCATCGACTTTTTCATCATCTTTCATTCGGAGATTTTCAAAATCTCTCTTCAGTGTTTGAAGCCTTACCTACTTCACTTGATTACTACCCTGGAATCCATCACTCAATGCTTTCCATGCAGCTTGTACAGTTGTACAAGCGGCGATTCTAGGGAATATGCTTTTCTCCAATGCAGCTTGGAGATGAGAAAAAGCAGAAGAGTTGCTCTTTTCTCTTCTTTTCATGTTTTCTTGTCTGCGGCACTTAGTGTTGTCCAATCTGAGGGTTTTGTGTAGCCCTCTTCTATTATGTCCCACAAACCTCTTCCTATGAGCAAGGTCTTCATCTTTATAGACCAATACTCATAGTCATAACCGTTAAATTCTGGTATAGGTAAGCTATTGTGTGAGGCCATAGTTACCAAAAAACTCTCTTTATTTCACGGTTACAATAAAGTACTTTTTTGTTTGAAAGAAGGAAAGAAGAAGAAGGAAGAAAGAAGAGATTACAAATTTAAGTCAAATCTGAATTGTTCTACTCTATCATTCACTGCTTATTCCTCTTGATGTGGGGATGCTATCTCTTGATTCACAAAATTATCTGCTACTTCTTCTTCGTCGTCACTTATCAATATTATTTCCGGTGATTCTGGTTCTAATATTTCCACTGAAATATTGTAGTGTGTATACTTTGATTCTTGTGGTGCAGCTTGTACGGATTTCGATTGTTCAAATTGACTCTTGAATGAGTTGTCTTCAAAGTCTGCCTCGTACCCTGAGTCAGGATGCCTTTGATGTGCTATCACTGCATTTTGAAGTTGGCTAAACACAATGTTGAGCCCATAACCTCTTACTTTTTCATCAAACCTCTCTACACCTTCTCTTGCTAAAATTGCACATAAGGCATGATAACAACCATTTGGTCTTATCATCAATGCCTATTTACAATTTTACAATTTGATCCTTGGTATCTTTTACAAAAAAAACTAAGCCTCTTAGGCTTATTACACAAGAGTTCTACAGTTTGTGATTCCTTGAATCAAGTAAAAAAATAAGTATGTACCCTTTGATTACAATAATTGTCTCTTAGACAATATTTTCCTTTCTTTTATAATATTAAAAAACTATATTACTATTTAATAAATTAAAAAATAATTGCCCTAAAAAAATTTTTAAAGAAGCAATTATATTTAATATATTAAATATAATATAAGTAGTTTTAATAATATAAAAAAAATTAAAAGAACTTATATAAAACAAAATTTATGGTCTACAGGAATCGAACCCACGACCTCTTGGCATCAACAAATCGCACTAACCAACTCGGCCACCACTGCCGATGAGAACCAAAGGGAATGAATACAATTTTATGTTGTTTCGGATCCGATTTTTAATAAAAAAAAATTTCAAAGCTTTTTCCGTCGCTGGGTTTCGAACCCGCGACCTACAGGAAGGCGGGCGCCTTACGGCTGGCTCCTCGAGCCAGTCGAGCTGCGTGGCTCGACGGGAAGGCAAGGGAAGCTTGCCTTCCTTGTTCTTCTCACGGCCGCGCCGAAAGAAAAAAAAATTTGGGACTTTTAGTCCCACATCGACCATGCGAGAGTGTTTGAGGTGTTTAAAACCCTCAACGCTCGCATAGTCACTTGATTTGCCTTCGGGCAATCAGTGATTGCCCTTTTGCCTCCTTTAGCCTGTCGCCTGTCGCCACGTTGCTTGTCGCCTCCTACCACGTAACCCTTCGTCCGCCACAATGTCGGTTCTCCATCTGCCACATAATCGGATCTGTGTTGGTTTTGTGTCGTCCGGTCTACGTCGACCTTGCTCTCCTCTCGCCATGTGGCGCTCTCCAGTTGGTTTCTCCTAGGTTGCTCCTCCTCCTCGCGTGCTCGTTGTGCGGGCCTTCTCCAGACCTCGCCTCGGTTCGCGATTCGCGGGCCTTCTTCGACCTCGCCTCGGATCACGTGCTGCAGGCCCCACTTGACCTCGCCTGCCTCGGTGCTCGTGCTGCTGGTTCCTCCACCTCGATCTTCGGGCCCTCTCCGGCCTTGGCTCTGATACCAAATGTGGCACGTGAGTCTTGGAGTAAAATGGAAATAAGAAATATTATTCGTTAACCTTACGAAACTTAGAAATTACAATGCTTAGATAGGGTTGATTTAACAACCTTAGGGAATATAGGAGAAGTTAGGAAATGAAGAAAAATAGGGAGGAAAGGAGGAAGGGAAATTGATGTCGAATGCCTTGCCGCCCATGCCGTCCAATCTACCCAGTCAGCTGCCATCCAAGGAGGTAAAAGGGTAAGGTCCAAAGCTTACCGTTGTAAACAATTTTTTTACCTTTTTATACTGCTTTAATTTCCAACACTCCGACCTTCGGGCAACGAAGTTGAGGTCTCCTAGCTTTCTGTTGTAGGAGGTATCCCAATCATCTGAGTATTAATTCCCTGAAATAAAAGAAACTTTCAGGTAAGTATTTCCAGATCTCTTAGCTTCACTAGTTGATTCATCAACCTAGTGGATCAATGTTGAGTCCTAGTCTTCACGAGTTTTCCTTCAATTCTGTGGAAAGACTCTACCCCTATGCAATCTCAGTATTTCTGAAACTGAGATTTCAGTCCTCACTTGTAACTCTCCCTAATTCTACCACCTAGACTCTTCTGAGAAATTTTGACAGTGACTGGTCCAATAGCTCGTCAGGTTCTCAAAAAACTCAAGATCAAAAGTAGTGGTGGTTTCCCTATAGACCTACTGTGGCTTGATCTACCGTAGCTATGATACTACTGTTAGCTTTTGATGCCACATACATTGGGAGATACCAATCACAAGATGCAGAAAGAAATAAAATAGATCTGCGAGATGACTGAAATATGCTATAAATAGAAATGGCAAAAATATTACAATAGTAGCTATGGAGAAAATGAGCACTCCATAATATATGCTACTGCTCCATGAGGGAACTCTGAGCTTATATCTCACACACACTACCCTACTGCCTATCTACCACACACTGACTGTGATGTTGCTCTATAATAATTTATAATAATCTACATCTATGGCTATTATATAGGAAGATAAGTTCCTTCGCCAACACTCTATCTGGTTGTACAAGTAGACACCTTGCACATTACAGCTTGCACATTGACACTTGTGCATTTATTACATTGCATGAAGTAACTAGATAACTTCCCCCTAAAGTAACCTAAAGTCCTAAGTATGTACCAAGGAAGGTACATTTACATGACCCAAATAATGTAATATTCTTTATTTCTAACAATCACTTGGCACATATGGAAGGACAGAAACTAGATAAAGTTTTATAACAAAAGAACCAATTTTCAAGTATTAACCAATAGAGTATTAAGGGAGATAGCCTTGAACATAGTAGAGAAAATTGGAATCGGGTAGTAAATCGGCTGGTTTAAAAATTGGCAATGAATCGGAATCGGCAAAAAATTGGGCAATGAATCAGGAAAAAAAAAACCAAAGAAAACGAAATTTTATTTTGATTTTTTTTTTCATGCATATTACAATGAATTAACATTATGCAAATCAAATATTGCAATAAAAACAACAATTCAAATCAAGACATCATACAAGGCTCAAGCTTTAAGTACACATGAAAGTGACAAAGCACATCCTATATTGCTTGTAATATGAAAAGGTACAAAGTTACAAGTAACGAGAAGGAAAAAAAGGTTTCATTTTTTATATGCCTGCACATGGAAACAAGTAACAACAAAGTTACAAACACTTGAAAAAAAGAAAAAAAAACTAAACCCTAAACTAAAAGGTTTAGGGTTTAGGGTTTAAAATTGAAACATTGACAACTGAAATATGGGCTTGCATACATAGTTATCAGGCAGCAATATTTACTTAAAATGAGGAAAAGTACCCTAAACCCCAAACCCTAGGGCCTAGACTAGGGTTTACGGTTTAAACTTCAAGTTCAAAGTTCAAAGTTTCAAATTCAAACACTAAAAGCTGAAAAATGGGCTTGCATACATAGTTACCAGGCAGCAATATTTACTTATTTACTTAAAAAGAGAAGGAAAAAAAAAACAAACCCTAAACCCAAAGGGTTTAAACTTCAAAGTTTCAAACATTAACAGTTCAAAAATGGTCTTGCATACGTAGTTATCAGGCAGCAATATTTACTTAAAAAAGAAAAAAACAAAAACAAAAACAAAACCGTAAACTAGGGTTTCAAATTTAGGGTTTAAACTTTAAACTTCAAAGTTTAAACATTAACAGCTGAAAAATGGGCTTGCATAAAAAACCCTAAATCGGCCACAGCTTGAAAAAAGAATATTATTAAAAATAAAATAAAAAATGCAGAATTTTTGTCAATTTTTTCCAAAAATTGGCAAAAAATCGCCGTTGCGGCAATGAGTCGGCAATGTAATGATACGATGCAGATTGACTCGTTTGCCGAATGAATCGCGATTCTGCCGATTTTTTCGTGATTTTCTCAACTATGGTTTTGAACACTAAAGCTATATATCATAAATAACAAGACAATAGGAGATTAAGAAAAAAGGACATACAATTGTTACACCAAATGGATCTCCAAAATCTCCTGAATTCTAGGCCACAGGTTAGATCAATTAACCTCTAGAGATAAAGTTCCCTGCACTTTTCTTTGATGAAGCCTCTAAATCAAACCCAAGTCGTGCAACCGCTAGTGGTGTGATACTAGTGGCACCACACAATGAAATGCTTCAGTTCAAAATCAATTTGGGGAAAACAACCAATAATGTTGCAGAATTGATAGGCTGTGAAATGGGACAAAAATTGGCTCAGGAACAAGGCATTAAACAACTCCATGTGTATGGTGATTCGATACTTGTGATCTCTGCCCTATCTAAGGGGAAGGATTTCTCATCAGTCCAACTACAAATAGTTCAAAGAAGACTAAGAGAATTGGAGCAAAAGTTTGAATATATACAATACTCCCACATTGGAAGGAGGCATAATATGGTGGTTGATCGCCTTGAAAATGAGGCCATAAACATAGCCTATTTGCATCTCAGAGTAATAAGAAAAAAGAAAAGCAAATAACATGAGTGGCAAAAATGATAGGAAGCATATGGCGATTTTGGAGCCTTCGAAGATTTCAATGCCACTAGGCCTTTTGGTGTTTCAAGTTTTCTCGGTGATTATGGTACCCTTTGCATCTCTGGCACCCTTGGTATACCATTGCACTTTTTGGAGTTTTTGAATTTGCTTTGTTGCCTGTTCCTCCTTTTGGACAGAAATCTTGTGACCTCCAAGCTGCTTGTTGGATAATTGTTCTTTGCAAATTTGATTATCAATATATAACTCCTTTTCTTTTTCAAAAAAAAAAAAGTATGTGAAACTCAACAAAGACTATTTCAATAGTTCACTGCATGCTCCATGCCAATAGAATTTGATGTTGACTAACCACAAAATTAAATTTTGTAAATAGAAAGTAATTAATAGGTAATTTGAAAATAAAAAATTCAGCTTTTCCAAACTAACAGAAAAAAAACAAATCTCATGTTGTTATAAGTCACAGCAGAAGCCAGTTCACCAGACCTTAAAGAATTCTTGTAATATTATTACTTTTCAATAATCTTTTCTTAAAAGTGTAAACTTTTTTGCATCTTGAAATAAATCTACTAAACAACATAATGATATCATTTAACTAGCTGCCTCAACAAGAAGGCAAGATACACTAGTTAAACGCAACCTTTGTTTCAGCAAATAAAAAATCTGTACTTTGAAATAGTAACAATGTCTTGATTCAAGCTCTTACTTTAAACTTTAAAGCATTTGAATCTAAAATGCCCATGCACATATCCTGGAATATGATATTCTAAAAATACAATCTAAAATGCCCATGCACATATCCTGGAATATGACATTCTAAAAATACAGTGCTTCCAAAGTATCTCCTGTTTATAAGTTAATAGTTACCTCAAACTATTATGTGCTACATTCAGTCTCTGAAAAATAAACTAACATTCTTTGATTTTTTTTTTCTTTCAGTGGGTTATATGGGATTGAAACGGGCCTCTCTCATATTACATTATGACCGTATAGTGATGCTATGACAACTCAACAATTATGCATGTACCGCTTGGCAAGATTCGTACCGGAATCTAACCAGTTAAACTAATGCCATTTGATAACTATTGGTGTAAACTTTAATTTGTTATAAAATAAAACTACAAGAAACATGTTTTGGACACTGCAGAAGGAAAACAAAAAAAAAGTCTATTGCAGAATCTAACCCTATGTCCAGATATTGTCCCTTGAAAACTGCATAATATTTTTATGAAAAAAATATAATAGCAACTTTGTTCATTACCGTTTCACATTGGGAGGCAACTTCTTTGCTTAGAAAAGACTAGGGAAAATAAAGCAAACCTGTTCACCCAGCTTAGAAAAATTTGCCGAAAGAATAGAAGGAGAGACGATGATATCGGTTTTGGAGAATTTATCAACCCGTGAAGATGCCTTCACTGTCATGCAAGTCTTCCTGCACAAAGTTGTCAAAGCCAACGTAAGAAATGGTTTGTGTTTCTTAAAACAGACAGCTGACCCTATGATTAACTGAAAATATGGTCTAATTAAAGTCCAAGATGCAAGTATAATATTCTAACATGTTCTTGTTTTTGAGGATATTGGAGTTGAGTGGTCCCTGATGAGAACGAAACTTTGTAATCTGTGAAATATAAAATATTAGCATGAAAAATAGCAACAAGCATTCTCTGTCAACAGAGGTAAAAGCTTTTGTTCTAAGCTGCAAGCTTACTGCAGTGGTAAGGGTTTTGGCCTCTCTTTGGGGAGGTCCAAGGTTCAAACCCCACTCAGTATGAGGGGACCAGGACCCCTCATAAAAATCTGTGTAAACTCGTTGAAAAAAAAAAGCCTTTGTTCTAACTTAAGATGGTCAAACTTGGAGTTACTTTCAAGAAAGACTTCAAACGTATATTGTATAATATTGTAACTTTGCTCATGCTTATACTTAATAGATTTGTATATTAGTTTGAGAAGCATTAGATCACAGCCAATCCATCTTTTCTTGTGTCTTCACTATTTTCTGTTCTGATTTACGGTTTCAGCATTCATTTATACTTAATGCATCTCTTGTTAGGACACATGAAGTGTAAAGGTCAATCACCCTTAGAAATGAATGTTTTGCAGAGCAATACATTTCATTATGTTTTGTGGAGCTTTACATTTCAATATTACCAGCTTTTAAAAAAACGAACACTGTTAAAGACTTTCACTATTTCAATTTTTTAGAGACAGTCACGGTTGTGTATCATGATCGCTGAATATCAAATCCTAAATCATTTGATTCGCATGGGTTATAGATAGACATATTGGAAGCATAATGGGTGACCCAAGCACAAATTGATCCCTAGGGAACACTGGGAAAAATGACCATTTGAGAGATTAAACTTGGGATTTGACCACCAATGAGTTTTATGATGATGTAAACATGTTGTAAAGGTCCATGGTATGTTGTGATGCAGCGATGAATCATAGCACACCAACCATGGAGCTGAACCATGCAAAGACCAATGACCTAAGGTTGACCCAAGAGACCCAAACTAGCTGTTGGAGGATTGCCAAAGCATGTTCAGCCACCAATAGGAGACATGATACCTCAATGGACTTCTATTGGATTTTGTGGCAAAGCCATAGGTGGAATGGACAACCTCCAATAGCTCCTTCCTCCAGCCATTTGTAGGCATAACAGGAAGTCATATCACCACATGAAACTTGATCCATGGGATTTCCTTATGAAAAACGCTTTCCAACAACATATTACCATATGGTTCGGATGAAAATTGGCCCCAAAACAAACTAGAAAGCCTCTGAAATAACCCAAAAAGAGCAACCCTACTGCTGGCAAGGAAATATCCTCAAACTGGTGGAGAACCCCTAAGAATGAAAAAGATTGCTTTGAAAAGCAGCACAGAGCTCTCATTCTTCAGCAAACCAGAAGGATTGGACCCTAGGGCCTGGAAATTGGCAATTTGAATTTGAAGCATTTCAAAGATGCCAAAGCATCAAGGTGGCGTCCAAACACCATCAAGGAAATGGAAATATGAAAGCATGACATAATTCATTCGGGGAAATAAATTTATGAACGAAAAAGCAAAACCAATCATGAAGAAGGCGATTCTTGGCCATAGAGCAGAGGAGAGAAGAACAAAAGTTCAGACCATGGTATAAGGCTATAAGCATCACAAGAACTTTGTAAATATCTCCACTCCGAAGGAATGTATAAAAATACTCCAGAAATCACCATGAGCTTCACACTCTCTCTTTGCATAGTGGGAAAAACTAGCAATCAGGAATTCAATTTTGCAACACAAAGGATACCATAGTCTGTCTAAAGGCATAATAGCAAGGAGAAGCAAGGAAACCACTGAGAGAACATTGCAGAAGGTCCTCAAATCATTCATGATGCATATATATCTAATGGCAAGAGCCAATAATCCGTGTAACTCTTCATTTTCATGAGTTCAGATGAAGTGTAGTCTTTGCTCCAAAGAGTTTTATGCCCCATAGGGTTGCTCCTCATTAAATGATCTGTATCAAGCTCTTTGTATGATTGTTTCACTTTGCTCTGGTGTCATCCATTGTTCTTTACCTTATACAGGATACATGGGGATACATGGGGTTTTCACTAAGTCTAGTGCCTAGTTTCTTAGGGCTCCAATTTAGACAACTTTCCAATTTAGACAACTTCTAAAATAATCCAAACTTCATATAAAGATCTGCTTGCTGAATTCTTGGAGAGAATTTAGGATCCTCATTAGTGGCATCATTTTCTTTTCTTTTTTTTGTTTTTCTTTTTAATGGGTTATATGGGATTGAAACGGGCCCCACCGGTATTACATAATGACCACAGTGGTAATACAATAGCTTGGCAATTATGTATACGTTGTTTGGCAAGATTTTAACCTAGATCTCCTCCTTGAAAGTCAAGGATTTTACCAGTTGGGCTAATGCCATTTTATAGTGGCATCCTTTTATATGTATATATAAAAACAAAAAGAAAAAACACTTTTACCTTTTTATTTGAGCATATGACCTGGTCAGACTATTATTCTTCTGTGCTAATTAAATTTTAGAATGTAAATGAGGAATAATTTCAAAGGCACTTGACCAATCCATGGTGAGCTTCTATTAAAAATGTCCATCATAGTATGATATGTTAGAGATGTAATTTTACGTTCTCGTTTAGTGAAGATGTCCTAGTCTACTGTACTTAGTTTTTATTTTATGTAGGTGGAGATTTATAGTCTTTTTAGTTATGTTGTTGAATCGAATGTCATCTAAATACTAGATCCAAAACATATTTGGTTTCCATGTACCAGTGCCAATCTAGGGAGTTCATCATTTATGACATCAGCCATGGGAAATAGCATACACATCATCATATTGGCTTACTTAGCATCTTGCTTGGTTTTCTTTAGGAACTTTATCATTTGTAAAAATCCCTGTGGCCCAAGCACATGCATCAAAACCTTTCTTAGTCTCCACCCTATATGTTTTCATCACAAACTTTATATTGCAAATGACTTCCATACAGCAAATGTCTATCTAATATCTATACCACTTGAGATTAAATAGATTTCAAAACTGATCCATATTTTCAGCTAAGCTTTGAATTCTTGATTATTGCATTAGGCATTACCAATGTCTCTAAAGTGCATGCAACCTATTTTTATTCATGCATTTGTTATTGTAAGGGACCAATAGATCTGTTATATGAAATGCATAAAGGATTTAATATATATTATATGTTATATAGAATAAAGATGAATGGATGCCCTCTCCACTAAATGCTAGAGGGGTTTATATATAATCCTAAGGGTATAACTTGGAAAGTCGTAGCCCCTCCTATATAAGGTAATAATATGAATATAAAGATATAATAATGTAGGGATTCGGTTCAGTAAACTTCCTCCCTTCTCGAACAGCTTCAAACCTGAGCCATTACTGGAAGTCTTTAAATTGGGATAAATAGCTTCTTTTGCAATCTGGTTCCTTAGTTGTTTCCATTGAAAACTTGTTAACAAAAGACTAAGTCTTCACCAGAATACAAGAAAATATATATATATATATAGGGAGAATATCTCCTCATTCAATTGGGAATAATCCATCCCAAATCAACCTTTAGAGACGTTATATTTTAATATGAATTTCATCATAAATTGTTTCAGTCTCACATTTGAGTATAGCTTTGAGAATTTTGAAAATATATTTGTTTCCTATAAGGACCAAAAACCTGTTGTCTTTCCAAAAGGCATGGGATTTCATCAATTAATGGTCAATAATAACAGCTCTCATGATTAGGATGTCTATCACGTTCACTTTTTTGGATGCTTTCTAGGAACATCTTGAGAGCAACCATCCCTCATTTCAGGTGTATTGTCAATGATCTTAATAATGGTTGCAATTGTATCAGCAGTAGCAACATTCTTATCTACATGCTGAACCTCACTTGTTGAAGTTCCTTTATCACTACTGTAAATTTCAATCCTTATTCAAAATTTTGACTTACATGAGGAAGACTTGATTATGATTCTTCAAATGAGTGATTTGTTCATTCTTACCAAACAAAATCTTGCAATGGCTTCCTGTGAATTTGGTGTTTTTTCATGAAAATTTTATTTTGCATTGTTTAAGCTTTATTTCAATCCTTTTACTGTATGGATATTATCATCTTATTTTTTGATTTAGAACATTAATGATCCAATTTCCCGTTCTAGACTTTCATTATTTGGCACTCTCTTAGACCAGTGCCTAAGATAAGCTTTTCGAATTTGGCCTAAATTAGATATTTTGTTAATTCAGAATCAAGGATGTTCCACCATCTCATTGCCTCAGTTGTAATATAAAACTCTATTAATTACCTCAGAGACATAATCTTACTTATAGGTAATCCACCAAACATTTGCATCTTCCTTTCTTAAAACTTCAAATAGTCGCACCATAATATGTTAATATCTTTTATATTTTTTGAATCTTGGGTCACATCTATTCATGTCTTGCACCTACTCAACTTTTAGATAGTGTCATCTTGGTTCTCAAAATATACGTTTTGATGTTTGAAGGTACACCCTTTCATACGTCAGGTGACACCCCTTGGCATCTCAAATCACATCTTTCACTCTCGAGTAGCACCATCTCACTCTTAGGTCACACCGTTTCACCACCTTTCAAGTATATGGTTGTACCCTTTTGACTAGATGAAGAAGTGAGAAAACTTTTATGAAACCAAAAGAATTGTTGATGCCCCTATTCTTTAGATTCCTAACCCATAGGGACAATTCATCATTTGTACAAATGTCATCATTGAGTGTTTTAGGACTCAACAAGGAAGGGTTATTGCCTATGAATCCTATAAATAGAAAGATTATGAGTAGAATTGTGCCACTCGTCATATAAAATTGGCAGCGATATTTCTTGCTCTAAAAATGTGGGATCACTAACTGATGGGACGAATTACGGACAAATCATCAATCTGAAATATATTTTACCCATCCTACATTGACTGCGAGAAAAAGGAGATCGTTAGAATTCCTTTCAGAGTATGAGTTTGATATCCCTTCTATCAAAGGGAAGGAAAAAAAACCAGTTGATGCCTCAAGTAGGAGAAAGCAAATTAATAATCTAATGGCAGCTTGTCGATTAGTTAATCTAATGGCAGGCGCTAATCTCCAAAAGAGAAGCAATTTGCGATGGAGCAAAGCCATGCACACCGTCGATTTTGCAATCTATAGCGGGTGCTCGTTCCAAATGGAAAAGGTTCATCAAGAGTTTTGAAGCCACACCGGCCATCCGATCTCATTGATCAACAACAAGCGCCGATTTGCAACGTTGAAAGCCACAAAAAGTCCTCAAACCAGCACGAGTGATCAATCTTTGATGAACAGCAGACGTCGTTTCCTAGCAAAGAAGTCAAAAAGAGGTTTTCAAAAACGCGTGAGTTGTTGATTGCTCATCCAACGGCCCGCGCCATTTCATAAGGCTGCCAAAGGAGTTGTTAGAGAAGGATCTCGCCACTGGTTAAGGCCTGGACACATGGTAGACATATTGGCGACCCGCAGAAGAAGTAGTTGTCCCATCAAGGTTCGCGTCCAAATAAGATCCGTCATTGATCTTGGGTAGAAACAAGATCCAATGGTCCACGGTGTTTCAAAGGAAATGTTAAAACATTTGGATCATAAAAGTTACGCGAGTCGTCCGATCGTAATGATTAATGGCTCGCATCATCTCCTAGAGCCTTTTTGGCAATAACTAAAAGTGACCCCGCCATTGGTTAGAGTGTAAGAGCCATTTTGGCAATAACTAAAAATGGCCCCTCCATTGGTAACATCTATGCACGATCTCCCACAGAAAGTAGTTGAGTTCATAAAGGCAACAATGACAGAAAAGCCCCATGTACACCTACCTACACCACTCCAACACGGCATTCCAAGAAAGCAGTTGGTATCTTAAAGACAGTAGCAGTGGAAGCTCTAATTCCAGAGACCTCAAAGTCCAGCAACATTAATTGTAAATGGATCCCACGCTCATTTTGTGGGGAATCTCTAGTAAAAGTGGTTGGTGATAGTGGTGGAAGCTCCAGATCCAAAGACCTTGAGCCCATCAGCATTGAATGTCGGCCCATTCCTCACTCAGTTTTTGGAGGAAAATTTTGTGTTGCTTGTATAGTTTTTGAGGCAAAGAAACCCTAGTTTTTGCTTATAAATAGGAGTTTCAATTGCATTATAAGGCATTGGAAATCGCTTGCTCATGCCTAATATATGGCCTTGTGTGTATTTCCTTTCACTTTTCTTCTATGTATCTAGACTCAAACCTTGAGTCATTTTGTTAATGGCATTCGAGCCTCTTTTGATCTAGCATCTCTATAAAAGAAAGATTATAATAAATATATGAAGTTGTGGCTAATTTCGCTCTGCCCTGCTTCTTATATGCATCTCTTGTGTGTGAATGTTGATGTTAGATTAGAACCGTGTTCATTTCTCTAGTTGTGTTCATTTCATTCCAGTTATACACAGAAGAATCTTTTGAACTTGGCGCATCGCCTCCGTTAGATTAGGGTTTTATTTTCTGCAATTTCTCTCCCTTTTCCTTTGATATATATAAGTAGTTTAGGAAACAGTGTGCTAAGAAGCTGGCCTTAGAAAAATCTCGGAGGGCGCCTTGTGAGTCACATCCCACACTCACAGAGCTTCCCAATTGTGTTGCTTTACGCGAGGTGCAAGTGGTGGGTGCATCTAGCTACTGCAATAGATGACCACAACATTCTAAGTGACCAATAGTTTGTCTAGCACGCCCAGTGGGACAAATCTAATCTGAGCTTCGCCCCATGAATGATTGAGCTTGATTTCACGAAGAAATACAAAAGGAATACTAAAGAAGAACTCAACAAACAGCCATCGTGCACGCACAATAATTTGTTTGGCACGCCCGATGGGATGAATTTAAAACATTCGCCCCATAAAGAAGTACTAAAATACCTAATTAATATTATGGTGAAAATCTCAATCTCTTTGCTTATTGAAGCACAAACATTCACCTTGGCGACTCCACTGAGAACAAGGGGCCCAAGAATTTATGAGTGCAAGACCTGCTACTAGGTCCTTTGCAAAAGCAAATCCACAAGCGCTAGTGTAGTCCCTAAACCAAAGATCCAAAAATAAGAGCCCAACATCAGAACATGGTTGTGAATCAAAACCAAGCTCCAAGGAGATATCCGGTCTAGAATGATAGAGGTCCCCAGCAACCACCTATTCCTCCTACTACATGGGACCCTATCCCAGCCTTAGTGCTCAAATCGTTACCTTACTTCACCAGCGAAGATGCAACCATGCCTACAGAGCAATTGCATCACATGGTGAGCCTATGCGTGGTGCACAACATCGAAGACCAAAATGTAGCCCTCAATCTATTAACAGCATCTTTTAGAGGAAAGACGCAAGAATGGTATCTATGCCTTGCCTTACATTCACTCGAAATCTAGGACCAACTTTCAAACCTGTTGGTTGATAGATTCAGAGAGAAAGCAGATGGCGTCTCTCCTAGAGTAGCTGACAACTATCAAGATAGTGCCCATGGAAATGAAACTTGGTATAGAATCCCTGATGAAATCCGCCCTCTTCTAGGTATGGCATTTATTTATTATTTGAAAGATATCAATTCTGAATCAGCCATGATGATCAAGTCTAGAGGAGTAACTCTCTGTCGGCAGCCCATGGGATAGCTATTCAAGTCGAAAATGATTTAATTCATATAAGAAGACTAGCCGCCAAGCCCCCTATGCCATTGTTTCCGAGCATTTAACCTCCCTATCAACCACCTCCAGCAGTCCATCCTACTCCTACAATAAACCTCGTAAAGGCTCAGACTTATCTCTCTACTCCTGAATACCCCTCTACAAGTCCTTACTCCTCCACCGAGCTAGATGAGATGAAGAACTTGCTGAGAACAATCTCTAATGAGGTCATGGCCTTTAGAAGGCAGCAGAATGCATAGTGGTTTCAATATCAGAATAATCCGAGACCTCCCTTTCAGCAAAATAGCCAAGGCTACGAACCTCCTCTAGATGGCCAAAGGTATCAAGGATCTAATTTCCATCCTAATAAGAATTCAGGCCAGCCCCAAAGCTCCAATTAGTAGATTGTGCCTTTACAACTTCCATTGCAGCAAAGTCCCCCTAACCTTGTTAAGGATATAGTCACCACGCAGAACAATTACGTGTAAGATTCCAATGCATGGTATTGCCCGTACCCCGATGCCTACTCTCCTAATACTTATCCTGAAAGCAATCCTCAGCAGATCGTAGGGGTGCCAAATGAAGTTGTACATATCCAGCCATCTACTTCTTACTCAGGAGTAGATTCAAAACCCTCATGCCCAATTACAAAGCTCTCTCCCAAGGACCAGCTCCACCCAACCCAAGCAAACTCTGATAACTTGGGACAAGGAAGAAGTATATGTTGTCTAATGGAGCAGGTACTTCAATGCCTAGCAGGCCACAAATCCAATTGGACTACATGACAAGGGCCAAGAGGAAGGCTATAGAGGAGCAACGGAAAGCTAATTGAGCAGGTCTCAATGCCCAAAGTAGGCCAACTGATCCAAGAAAAGGCATTTCCCCTACGGCCACACCTGATCAGAATGTGCAAAACCTCTCCGTGGCCGCTAAGAGGAATGTCCCTAAAGCTCCAAGGCAACACGCACTAATCCCCAAACCAGCTAGAGCTCCCCAGCCTACTATAGAGAGGCCCAAGCCTCAATGGGTATTGAGCACAACTTAAAGGATCCAATCTATCGGACCATCTAACGTGGTAGACCATTTGAAGAAATCTATTGTAACCATGCCTCTCTAGGATGTTTTGTTTATGCTTGAGCAAATGAAGTACTTGGAGGAAGCCTTGGAGAGACAAAAGGCACTGGGTAAGCAAAAGTCGCCCACATTCTTGCAAAATTCCAGCCCTGAGGTAAACCGAGCCAAACCTGTGCATTCTACCTAACTCTAATCTACAGTCATAAGTTGATTCATAATTGCATGGTGGATTCTGAGTCATGTACTTTGGTCATGCCCAGAAAGGTAGCAAATGCATTAAAGCTAGCATCTGAACCAATTAATAAAGGGGTAGTTCAATTAGACGAAACTCCTAATCAAATCTTTGGACTGGTTCGAAACCTTTCCCTCATGCTACAGGCTTGCTCTAATCTCATAGTCCATCAGGATATACCAGTGATTGAACTCCCAACTACTTTTGGTGTTTGCTTGTCAAGGGACTTCACTGCTAAGATAGAAGGCTACTTGTCTCCGGATTGGATGCACATGTTACTCATAACCAGATATGGGACTAAGCTGAAGATTCCATCAGATCCCCTCCATATCCATCATGTAGAGCATGTGCCTTCGATCAAGCTAAATGCTGAACAGACCTGCATTGTAGAGGAAGGACAATCTAAATCAGACTTATATGTTGGTGAAGTCCGCTCCTCTGTTGATCAAATGGACTAGTGGGCAGCTGAGATGCGGGATTCAGACCCTATGAGGTCTTCGAGCAAACTGGTTTGGGGACCTATTTGATTCAAGAGAAGAATCCCTTCGTCCTCGAGATCATGAAAGCAAAAGAAGACCTGAACGACATGTGGAAGCTATACTTTGACAGTGCTAAAATCAAAAGACGAGTTGGTGCTAGTGTCTGTTTGATTTCACCTAGAGGAAAGATACTACAGTCCTACAAATTGCAGTTCAACTACTCAAACAATGTCATCGAGTATAAGGCATCAAGCTATTGCAAGTCTTTGGTGACACCAAGTTGGTAATCAAGCAAATAAGATCTCAATGTTTAGCAGAGAACAGACTAATGAAGTCTTATAAACACAGGGTCCAGGACCTAATTGAAGTTTTGATGCCATTAACTCTAAAGTCTTCCCGAGGAATCAAAACGTGGATGTTGACTGTATGGCAGTTATCGGATCACAGTTCAACCTTGTGAGTGATTTGATACAAAATCAGCAACACATGAAGTTAGTAGTGAGGCCAATCATTCCTGACAATGATGTACATGCCAGGTGTTTGACAATGATGAACATATTGTTCATTTTATTCAGTAGGCAGCTGAATTTTCAAAGGAGCTAAGCCCCAAGATCGATGAACCATATGAAGATCAGATAATACAACTAAAGACCAACAAGCTTCCCAAGGGGCTAGTTTCATTAGAGTCCTTGTTTAGTCCGGATGACCAATTCAAAGGCAAGAAAGGGATGACCGCAGAAAGAGAGGACTATCAAGAGATAGAACTTGCCCCAAGGCAAACATTGAAGATAGGCAGAGTGTCTACTCAAGGGGAAAAGGAATCTTTGATCCACCTCTGCCAAAAGTATGATGGAGTGATATCTTGGAGCTATGAAGACCTAAAAGTGTAAAACAAAGACATCATCCAGCATACGATAGAATTAGCTCCCAAAGCTAAACCTATGAGGTAGAAGAAAAGGCCTGTTAACACAAAGATCAAGCCTCTTATGAAAAGGGAGCTATCTCAATTGATTGAGTCAAGGATTATATATCCCCTTAAGCACACCATAAGGAAGAATGGTGAAATCAAGTTGTATTGATTTTAGAGACCTAAACAAGGCCTCGCTGAAATATCATTACCCTTTGCTCTCCATGGACCAGATCCTCCAGACTGTTACTGTTTCTGAAAGATTATTTCTGTTGGATGGATTCTCTGGCTACAATCAAGAGTGGGTAAAGGACATGGATTTGCACAAGACGGCTTTCACCACCAAATGGGGAACCTTTGCATATCAACGGATGGCCTTTTGGCCTATCAAATGTTGGTGCAGTATTTCAAAGGGCCATAGGCAAGACCTAATCAATGAAATCATCCTGGTCTATCTAGATGACTTGACTATCTTCTCCAAGCAGAAGGAAGATCACTTTGCACATCTAGAGTAGGTTTTCAAACGATGCCAGGAGTTTGGTGTGTGCCTAAATCCCAAGAAATGCATTTTTTGTGTGCCTCAAAGCAAATTATTGGGCCACATTGTATCGGAAGAAGGTGGTGCCATCAACCCTCATAGAGTTGAGGCCATTGCCAATCTCTCATTGGCCTAGCATAAGGAAGCTCTCTAGTCTTTCTTTGGGCAAATAAACTTCGTCAGGAGGTTAATATCAGATTTTGTGGGCATTGTCAGGCCCATGACTCATGCTAAAGAAAGGTCAGCCATTCAAATGGACCAAAGAAGGGAAGAAGGCTTTTGAAGAAATAAAGAAGGCCATAGCAGAGGCTTTGGTGCTAGCGAACCAAGACTTCAACAAGGATTTCATCCTCTATGCATACGGGGGAGAGTTCAGCATTGCAACCTGCTTACCCAAAAAGATGATGGTCAACAAGAGCACCCAATCGCCTGCTTCAGTCAAACCTTGAAGGGTTATGAGGAGAGATACAACTTTGTTGAAAAACAAGTGTATGCCCCGATTAAAAGCTTGAAGAAATTCAAACACTTGGTCTCTAACAATAAGATCATTGCTTATGTTATCCACTCCAGCATAAAGGAATATATAATGGGTGGAGAAATCAGTGAGAAAAGAGCAAGATGGATAACCAAGATCCTAGAGTACGATATAGAGATCAAGCCTACGAAACTGACAGGGGAAGAACCTTGTGCCAAAAACTGGTTGAAGACATTGCTAAGGAGGAAGTGGACAAGGACTTGTGCTTAGTCAATTCGAATGGAGAGGTGCTAGACTGGGTGGAAGAGAGGATTGGATAAATGTAGACTGGTAAGTACCCATCTAGCCTAGACAAGGCTCAAAGGAGGGCATTCAGATTGCAGAATGCCCATTATGTTTTAATTGAAGATGCTCTATTATGGAGGAACTTTGATGGTATCCTCTTGAGGTGTGTTAGAATGGAACAAACTCAACCTCTGCTTCAAGAATTTCATCAAGGATTCTTAGGGGTGCATTTCTCAGCTCAAACCACTACCACAAAGATCATGAGAGTTGGATACTATTGGCCCACCATGTTTTCAGATGCTCACCAATGGGTGAGAAAATGTGATAGGTGCAAGTTCTTCATAGGAAGGAAGAAGAATGCACCCATGCCTTTGAAATCCATAACAATAGATGAGTCATTCTCCCAATGGGGATTGGATTTCATTGGCATGATAAATCCACCATCAAGTGAAGGCCACAAATGGATTCTTACTGCCACAAATTATTTCACCAGATAGATAGAAGCAATCCCACTAAAGGAAACCACTAAGAGGGTGATAAACGATTTTTTGGAGATCATAACCAGATTTGGTATCTCAAATACTGTTATCACAGACAATGCAAAAGCATTTACCGGGGCCAAAATCACTCAGTTCACCCTCCAATATGGCATATATCTAAAGGCTTCCTCGAACTACTATCCTCAAGGGAACGGTTTAGCAGAGTCCACCAACAAGAACCTAATTAGGATTCTAAAGAGGATAGGTTCAGAAAATTGGAGGAAATGGCCCCTCCATATCAGAAGAGCTTTATGGCCAAATAGGATTACTCCAAAGAAGGCTACAAGTTGTTCGCCCTACACTCTAATCTATGGCAAGGAGGCAAGATTGCCTGTCTCCGTAAAATTGCCAATATTACAATTACTTCATCAGTTGGAACTCCAAGAGAATGATACCATGACCGTGAGGATGGGAGAGTAGTTCAAACTCGAAGAGCAAAGGGTAGCAACTAGAGAATGGTTGCTAAGGTATCAGGGAGAGCTTAAGAGATGGTTTGGTAAGAAAGCAACCCCTCAAAGCTTCAAATTTGGTGACCAGCTACTCAAATGGGATGAAAACTGAAGCAAACTAGGGTGCCATACTAAATTCAATGCCATTTGGAAAGGCCCCTACATCATAGCCACCTGCAAGGAGGGAAATTCATTCGAACTTTTGACATTTTATGGTGATAAATTATGAATCCCAGTCAATGGGACCTATTTGAAGAAATATCCATAAGCTCTAATAATAAAAAAAATATGATGAATATATATATTTAATGCTTAAAATATTAAGTTTGTTTTGTAATAGGTTTTGCGAAGCTACGGAGTTGCGAGGGTAATCCGCACCGTTGAATGCCATAGGTTGATCAAAATCAATGACCCACATTATTCCGAAGGTGCTAAATAGAGACCTTTCTTCCAAAATAGCGTGGATCGTTCCAAAATGTCAAAAAGAGACCCGAGGCCAAAGTAGCGCGAGTCATCCAATCATGAAGGGTGTGTGGTTTGCTCAATCCTGAGTAAATGAAGAAAAGCTCCAGGGCTAGGTTTGTGCAAATGTAATGAGCTGCCCTGTTCTGGTTTGGTGTTTTTTGTAATGTCCCTTTTTTAGGAACAGCAAACCCTTACTACGAAAATGCAGAAATTAAGTACAGCAAGGAAATAACTCAGAAATTGCTCATAAAATAACACAAGTATGAGGAGAAATCAGCCAGTATCATATATTAAATATTGCCAAACCAATATAACAGCTGGAATGGACAAATGGGTCCTCAAGGAACTCAAAATGCAGATACAAACTCCCACAAGTGGGACGAACTAACCCCAAGGCTGAACAGATGCAAAAACTCCTCAAAAATGACCCCAAATACAAGCATAGGGTTTGGGGCTGCCAACAGATCTGAAACACATGACACAAATGCTCCCAAAAATGCCACGAACTCCTCAAAGATGCCTCTTTTTGTATTTTTGATATTTTAGGGCAATAACACCTGCAATGATATTGCCAAGACCCCAACCATGCACCTCCAATGCACTATGGGAATGAGGGAGATTCCCTTAATATAATCAATATGATTAGAGCAATCCAACAACCAATGTGGACCATTTCAAATATGTTAGACTAGGTCCATAGGCTGACCCAAGCTCTTGAAGGTGTCCAGTTTAAACATATTTTCAGGGAAGGAAACAGGTCTGTGGATTTCTTAGCTACCCTGGGCCTCGCACAGGAGAACATTTCAGTTTGACGGGATAATTTTCCAGTTGGACTATTGCAGATAGATAATGATACAAGAAGAAGATAGCTTGAAATCAGTGGGAGCTGAAGGATGACAACATGGTTAATGGAGTTGGCCCTAGTGGGACTAAAAATCGATATACGTTTCCTTTATTCCAGTGGTCTGTGTTCTAGTTTTTGGTTTCTGTTTCTCTTCCTTTTCGGTTTTCTGGTTAGTTTTGTTTGGCAAGGGCGCTTGCTCTCCCCTGCGTGGGGATTGAGCTGCCCTTTGCTGTTTCAGTTCATTAGTGTTTGTTCCTGTTCCTTTTTGTTTGATGGAGCTAGCTGGGAGCTGGCAGTGTTCAGGGATCCCGGTTTCTATTGGGGCCTGCGAGTCCCGTTTATGCGTGTAAAAGAGGGTTGGATCCATTTTGTTAAAGGTTTGGGGTCCTTTTAAAACCCCTTTCTAGTGTAACTGTTGGTTGAGATACAAAACTCATAGCTTCTGGAAATTTTAGGAAGTATCAAACCTTATCCAACTTCATTTACAAATCTAAAAATTTGTTATAGGAAAACTTTTCGAATTTCCTAGAAACTTATTAGAAGATAAATCTCTTTTCCAGTAATGAAACAATTTGATTGTTGTAGTACCTAATTTTGTGAATTGGAATACTACAAGAAAGGCATTGTTTATCTTTCTCTGTGAATCTGAGTTCTCTATACAGAGAATTTCATATCAAAGTCACTTGATATTTGGATATAGATTTACTTATTTTTGTGTTGTTAGATCTAACTGACATCTTATGTGAGTGATCATGATGCACCTTTATAGTTTCATTCTGTCTCTTTCTATTGAGGAGAAACTTATATATTTGAATATTTTAAAAATTATGTAGTTTAAGAGTATGTTTTATTAAGTATTTGATTATACTGAGTAAGAATTTACTATTATTATAGCAGTCTTCAACAAAAGATACTGTGTGTTTTTTTTGTGTCTCATGTAAAGACATCCCCTTTGCCGTGCCTTCGAGTTTGGAAGTTGTTTTCTAACTACATTTGCCTCTGTTTTTCCTCATTCCGTCATTCCAGACGTTGGTGGAACCTAGCTATGTACACAATATCATTTCACAAGCCATAGGTGGCTTCAGTATCATCGGCGTAATGAAGATGGCCAGAAGACTTCGCTGGCTTTACGGGGCAACCTGCTTCTCTATTCTTCAAAACATTTCCATCATGCAAGTAACAAGGTTATTCATAATGGACAAGTAAATCACAATAACTTAATCTTCAATTTGTTACAAAATGCAATCTTATAAAACTGTTTTCACCATCTACAAAACTAAGAGTGCATTTTCATATAGCCCGTAAAGCTTAAGTTACAAATAACAATATTGCAAAAGCTGGGGTCATTGCGACACAGTATTATGTTTAAAATTTAATTTTTAAAATGTATCTCCAAAGGAAGGTTAAGTAAATCTGGCTAAAAGCTCAGAATTCCTGCAAAATACACATATACATTTACAGGAAGAAACAGGGTATGGCAGGATAAGACTCCAAAAGCTGGCATAACCTGTCTGGTGCGCATTACCACCACGAATGGTATCCACCTTCTCTTTCCTATTAGCTTAAAAAAGACAAGAAACTCAAGCACTGTGAAGTGCGCAATGCTTTCTCTTCTAGGTAAAATTCTACTCTAACAAAAAAAAAAAAAAATGAAAATTAGCTTCAAATTGAGAATTCACCGAAATTCTCTAAAAAGCATGCATAATCTTAAGACAATGACAAAACTTTCTAACTTTTTAGCCTAAGCTATAGAGTTGAGGATAGTAGCCAAGATTTATATTCTTCCTAAAAGCATATTTCTCTTTACGTATTCAGACGTACTAATTATTACAAATCCAATTGCATATTTGCGGTAATGGAATCCACATGTGCTGTGCAGATGTGGCAGACGATTGCAGTTAATATTTTCTCAAGTTGTCCGGTGCAGAAATCCAAATGCAGCATTGAACAATCAATACGATTGATATTTCATTAAACAATTTAGAGTCGGGAATGTTTGAATATAAGATTACAACTTACTTAATATTATTTGATTTCATCTGAAGAAAGCCGATTCGAATGTATAAATAAATAAAAACCTAGTATGGACGGCCCTGCTAAAATAAAAATCAACGTGGAATCCAAATACACCAAAGTACCTGGGATATGTTGTGAATTGAAGGGTTGAGAAGGATCTGTTAAGCTTCTTCCGACAAAGAGGGGCTCGGGGGATACTCGCAGCAGCACGTGTATTGCGAGAGCCCAGTATGGTGGCGTTTGTTGCCGCTGTGGCACACATGGACGACATGGTTGGGAATTGAACTCTGGACGTCGCCCTAACGAAAGGCTCACGAATAAAAAATTAAAAACCAGGATAGTATCTGCGAGAACGTCAAGAGGGTCAAGTAATGGATAATTGGATTATGTGCCGAATAATAGAGCAGCTGACGCGTGTTTGGACTATAATTTTTCTAAAACTTTATCTACACGACTATTTTTTAAGTAATGCCAACTGGTGGCTGGGACATCCTCAAGGGATAGTAAAAAGATTTCTTTGAGCCAAAATTATTAAAATGTAAAATTATCAACGTCAAATACCAATACCTATATTAATTGGTTCGACCAAACTTCAAGGTGGTCTATGCAGCACAGGGGAATTGCTAACACAAATCAGCAGAGAAGGAACAACCTTCTCAAAGATATTAAAGATTATATGATATGATTTGAGTAATTTTATTTCCATATTTGAGGTTCCATAAACCATATTTGGGTCTTGCGGACGTAATTAAAATCTTTCATTTCATTTCAAGGTTTAAACCATGGGCTTTGTCGGGCTGCTGGCATGGTAGTTATAGGGGTAAACAGCACAAAAATCTTTGTGACGTTCTACTATACAACACAAAATACTATGACAGCAATAAATATTGGATAACCTACCCGGACTCGTGACTTTATTGGATAACCTACCTGGACTCGTGACAGTTACCGATTCTACTGTAAATCCAAAAAAAATTAGATTTTGTTTGGTAGTGTAAACTTTCAGCCTTACTGATCTTTCAATTGGGTGGGCACTTTTTTCGAACAGGGACACGAGGCTGTATACCTCATCTCCATAATTTTGGTGGAAAAATATATAATATTAAAAAAAACACACCTATAAAATTCGCCTACCATTAGGTGTCCATCCTAGGCAAGTTGACGCCATGGAATCCATGAGATTTTGTTTGGTAGTGCAAGCTGGCTGGTCTTTCAATTGGGTGGGCACTTTGTTTCGAGCAGGGACGAGAGGCTATAGACCTCATCTCCATCATTTTGGTGGAGAAATGAAATGATTTTAATTAAATAAATAAATAATTATTTAATAAAAAAATAAGTATCATAAATAAATATTTTATATTTAATGGATATGGATAAACATTTAGACAAATAAGTTATATATTTACGGATATATTTTATTAATAAGTTACAAAAGAGATTGAAAAGGTCTTATTTTTTTATATAAACTTTTTTACAAAATCATAAAAGATAAAGAAAACAAGGTGTAAGTCTATCTGAACTATTAACAATCATAAAGAACCAAATTAAAGCACTTAATAAAGAAACATACAAACTACACCACCAATTACAAGAATAACTAGATAGCAGTTTACTTTACATTCGTAACAGTTTAACACATATAGACTGGGTCACTCATAATAGTGAGCCTTCGACAAACCTACAGCGCCATTTCCATTACGATAAACATGCTTCAACTGAAGGTTGCGACAAGACTACAGGATCTCTTTTGTCCCCACAACCATATATGTAATGCTCCAACCAACTGTATGTCTTCCTTTTAGAATATTTATAATGTTTAGAAAGTCCTCTTCCATAATAATGTTTTTATAACGTCCTTCTTTGATTAACTTAGCCCCTATGAAAAAGGCCCGAGCCTCAAAGAAATTGTTGGACTAGATGGATAGAGGTTCAGTTGAGGCTTGCACAACCATCCCCCTATAATCCCTAATAACTCCACCCGCACCAGCACACCCTAGGTTCCCTTTCACAACACCATCTACATTCAATTTGATCCACCAATTGGAGGAGTTTCTCAATTAACTTCCAACCTCAAAGACCTCAACAGATTCACATAGATTAAAAGCTTCAAATTACAGCGAACAACAATGGCTTCCTCGAGTCTACTTTCAACTACCTCAGGAAAGGATAAGGTCTGAGAGTTCACAACAACATTGAGAATACAAAAAGCAACCACAAAAGCCTCTCTTTTCCCATTTTCAAAAGCCTTGAATAAGTTTCATATATTAAATAAAGGTTTTGTTGATTTACCTTTCATGCACACCCTGCGAAGAGTAAACAAGAAACACAAGTAACAAATTAAGTGGGAATAAATCCCTCTCACTTTAGGATCTTACTAGTTATCCAAGGTGTGAGTTATAGGGTTGGGTCGAACATCCTCGCTCTTTTCCACTTCTGGAATAGTTTTAGTGACCACATGTTTTACCTACAAGGGGATTCAACCTCTGTTTATCATTGTTTGATGGTGGTTTGTGTTGTTCATCTATTAGTTTTGCATTTGTAAATAGATCTAGCTCTTTGAATTTCAATAGATTAAAAGAATAAAGAATTTTAAGAAACATAAAAATGGATCTCTTTAGAAATAAAAACAAAGAGGGTAAGGTAGGGCAGAAAAGAAGGATGAAATCTTACAATTTTAATTGTTAATTATTCTTTCAACTTGGCATACTATTATGTTTTCCAATTGTAACCAATAGAATAATAAACTATCCAACTTTCTAAGATCAATTTATTACCTAGCAAGGGGTGAAACAAGTTTATGAAATAGACCAAACACTTTCAAGATAGTTTAACCACTCTAAAGTTTCAATCTTGTTGGGATGTTTTTGCTAGTAGCTCAGCTCATGCAACAAAACCAAAGTCAATAGAAAAAGAACAAAGTTTCAGAATTATTAAACCTCAATTAAGCTCTTCACATAACATCAACAATATGCCGAAATAAATCAAACTCATAACAATTATTATCACACACATTTTGATGAAAAAAGAATAAGGAAATGATAACTATTCAAACTTGAGAAGCAGATTAAGCACCTTGCTACACCACTTCAGAGCAACAACACCACAAAAGATCCTATGTCGACAACAAACAGATTTTTCAAAAAAACAATTTTACATAAAACCTTTCTATTATAAATTCTTGTATACATTTTTTACATTCAATGGGAGAATTTATAGACTCAAGACATACCCTAATATTTTCAAAATTATTTAGCTCCCACTCAAGCAAAAATAATTTAAAATCCCACTATAGGGCTTTGCACAATTAAAAAACACATTTTAATAGATTCTTGTTCAACTCCAACCACTTTAGAAATCTGCTTGAGTATCCTGCCATAAATGGAGAAGATATGATCGAATATTATCTTCATTAAATGGAGATTGTGTGCAGACATTTTCACTTTCCAACCAGTTGTAGCCATATCACATTAGTTCTTCATCTGCAAAATATGAGTGGATCATTAACTTCTCGTGCCTTATATCCTCGCACATTTCCCTTTGCTTGGTTAGCATCAAAATTCCCTGACCACCATTACTTTTGCCATTATTGTTATCATTAAATGCAGCCACCAGCAAATTTCTAAAAAAATTTAAAAAGGGCAAAGATTAGAACATTATCCTTAGTATTAATTTTATTAATTTAATTTTCATAAGGTTTTAACCTTTTAATTATTTAATTTTCAAATTTTTATTATTTTCTAAGTTTTCTAGTAAAATATTTTCTAGGATTTAAATCCATGCTTTCTCAGGATTGAATCATCGCTCATTGCCAGACTTCCTTTTAAGATTGTTGGGAATTATTTTCTAATGCATAGCTCCATTTCCATTTGCCAGAATTATTTCCAATTGTTGGGGCTTTGTTTTCTCATTTTTTAGGCCTTATTTCCATGCGCAAAGTTCACTTTTAGATTGTCGGGCCTTATTTCCATGGGCAGAGCTTTCTTCCAATTTGCATGGTTGTACTTCCATGGGTGGAGCTTTGGGTTCCTCACTTTATTGCCAATGTCTCATTTTCTCGACCAAGTGCATGGGCGACACTTTGGGATGGTGACTTCTTCAATGGAGTCCTATTTTCATCGTCCAAGAGCACGGTCAGGGGCGGGGTTTCGAAATGCTTGCTTTTTCGATAAAATCTCATTTTGTTGCCCTAGATTTTCCTTCATTGAGAGCAAACGAAACTTTAGGACTTCACTTTCCCAAATAATGCTTCATTTTCCCGCCCTTGCTTTCTTCCTTTGTAAAGTGGGTGGAACTTTGGGACTTCAATTTTCCCAATAATGCTCCATTTCTTTGTCCTTCTCACTTAGACAAATTTTCTTTTCTTCAAGGTAGATGGAACTTTGAGACTCCACTTTTTTCGATAATGCTCCATTTCTCTGCCCTCTCTTTCAACAATTAGTAAATTTTCAATAAATTGTACAATGATTACAATGACTTTGCCCCTTTGTATTGTGTTCTTTTAAAGAATTGTGAAGGATTTTGATTGCTTGGAAATGAATTTTGACATTGGAAAAAAATATGAATTGCTCGGAAGAAGCCTATTTCACGCGGTGTAAAAATATGACAATAAATGAAAGTTTCTGGAATTCATAAAAAAATTTCAAGTGTCTAAATAAGCGAAATGGATATCTAAATCTATAAAAAAACTCAAAAATTCACTTCGTCTCAAGAGTTATTGCATTAAGAATTCTATTAGCTGTAATTAGAAACTGTTATTTCTTGAAAGTAAATCATGTCTAAAACCTTAAAAAAAAATTATCACTACAAAGAGGAGCTCAAGATCTTTCATCTAGAATTTGAATCACCTCAAACAAATTCCTCTGTCAAAAGATATGGTGATTTCAAATTTGAAGAAAATTAGGGCAAAGTGACAAAATTCAAAGAACCCTAAAAATTAATTTAATCTTTTTTGGACCTTAGAAAAACCATTGAAAATTAAAATTCCTGAGACATTTAATTTAAAATAATGTCATTGATGCATAAATATTCCAAAAAATCCAATTCAAATGAATGTTCCATGTAAGAGTTCTTGACACCTTAACGCAAGCAATTTTAAAAAACGGTGTGAGCAAAATTTTTTTGGAATTAAAAAAAAAAAACTTCAAAGGGTCCCCTCGGAAATAAAAATTAATTATTTTCAAATGATCAAAATTTTTATTTTGAGTGGGGGTGTGTTGCTTCTCAACAAATAACGACGTCTACGGGGAAATAGTGGCACTATTTGGAACCTATAACTCCAGTTTTAAAATAATTTAAATCATGCACAACACCCTACCGCAAGGATTTTTAAAATATTTTAATTATTATCTACCAGTCCGTCAAAATTTTCGAGGGACATACTAGGTTGAATCACTCAAAGAAAACTCTGGTGTGTGATTGCAGTGTATAAATCCTTCCTCCAAAGAAAGCCATGGCTTAGAATTCTTACTAAGGATTAATCAGGTTGTTTGGATTGCACAAGGTTATTCGAGTAGAGCTTCATTGCTAGGACAAAGTTACTCTTAGCTTTCCAAGACCTTGGTTCACAACCATGGGGCATCCATAGCCCTGGTGAACATGTCTAAAATTCCTCTTTCAAAAATCCTGGCTATCTCCTTTTATTACGAAACTCTCTCTTTCTTATCTCTTCCTTTTTTAAAACTTTTTTAGCAATAGATAGATAACCGAGAAGTCTAACTGTAGGTTCAAAAGTTGCATTTGCCTTGATGTTTTATTAACCAAGCAACCAATCAACTCACCCTTTTAGCTCAGGTACCGATAGCTTCTTTGGAGTAATTAAAATATTTTTTTGAATCAAAGTTTTCCTCTCATGTCCAAATTTTCTTGGATTCTTTGGGAGTTCTTAAGCTAAACATCATAACAATTATTTTATGATTAAAATAATTACAACGGGTAAGGTACAAAATCTAAACTATCTCTCTACTATCATTCTAGATAACAAACATTACCACTAACTCCCTGCTCAGAACATCTCTTTATCAAATCACCCTTCTTTAAACTTCGAAATTGAGACAAAGACCCAAAAGAGGAAAGAAAAGAGAAACAAATAAAACCAGGAGCAACTTAATATCGATAAAATAAATTAAACATGCTCTACTTCATTTTTTTCTTATTTACAATATATAAATATGTACAAAGACCCCTATGATCACTCAAATGATGCAGCAGATGGAATAGTGGAGAAATAATGTTTCAGATATTGACCATTGATAGGTAAGTTCACAAAATTACCTTCCATATTTTTTAGATGAAATGCATTATTAACCAAAAATTTTACGATTTGGTATGGCCCGATTGTAGGCAGCAAATCCACCTCCTAGAAGAAGAAAAAGTGATTTGCTAGATTTTGACAGTTTTGGGAATGATTTGCTCAAGTTTTGTAAAACCGTACAATTGGAGCAAATCGTATAGTGGAAGGAAAAATCGTACAACTGGATTGGCAAACCATACAAAGCAGTAGCAAATCATACAAGGTGCATCGAAATTCACTCAGATCAAAGGAAATGTAATTTCGGGATGAAATGTCGCATGGATTTGCTAAACTAAGGTGTAAACTTAGGAAAATGTCAAAATAATGTATTCAATTGTATATGGGTAGTTGTGAATAACAGATTGTCTTAGGAACCACTTTGGAACAGCTTGGGCAACATTATATAAGGCACCATTTTCAAATTTGTAGGCCTGGCTACTAGTTTACTGGTTATTAGTTGCTAGAATAGAGAGATAGACATATTTTTGAGTTATTGCAATTACCTTAAGAGATTTTTCCACATTGTAATAGAATTGATAGCCATTAATGAGAATAACAGATGTTGTGGATGACAGTGTACAATCTTGTTGTGAATGGATAATGCATTATGGATTAACATTGTGTAATTGAGTTTCTATCTTACTATTATATGTTAGTTTTAGGCATTGTTGCAGCTTGTTGAGAAGATTGTCACTAGTGAATCATGGGGAATTATTTAGGAGCATGATGATGTTGGCAAGGATGTGATGAAGCGTACTGTATGATTTCTGGACGGAATTACTTGTATGGAATCTCTCACCAACCCGGTTTGGATTTTTTTCTTGTGGAAGGGATTGTCTTGTTTAGGCTGTTAAACCTTTACAAAACATCCCATAGAGAGATTGGAGTAGAAGAGCATAGAAAGTAACACCTTGTTGTACCTTTAGTTTGTACATATCGTACATCGTACAAATCGTACAAAATATTTTTACCCGATTTGGTAAAATAGGTGATTGGCAGGAACTTACCCGATTTGGCAGTTTTGGTGAATTGGCTTGAACGATTACAAAACTGTGTATGACAGCTTACAAAATAACATCTATCAGTTTTTTTGAGTGCAAGATCATACCATCTTGGACACTGTACGATTTGAGATTGTATAGTGTATGTAATTAAGGTCTGTACAAGGAATTGACAGTTCATACGAGGGTAGTTCGGGTGATTAGAATACTGTCCGATTTGGTAATTGAGATAGGCTCAACCTAGGAATCATTATTACCTCTGGAAAACACCTCCCCACCGGGAATAATCCATCACTGTATTACATTTTGGCATCGATGTCGTAGTTGGATGAATCCATTGATCGATTAGGTAGCGCAAAACTGTGTTACATTTTGGCACCGTTGTTGTAGTTGGACAAATCCATTGATCGATTAGGTAGTGCCAAACTGTGTTACATTTTGGCGTCGTTGCCTTATCGAATCTAACATTCTTGTTAAAATGGGTTGAATTTGATTGAAAACTAGAGGTGATTTTTTATGACGGACACTAGTACACAAAGGCGTGGGAGAAGGGAACCACAAGACAACATTCTAGTAAGAAGGAGCACAAGGATTGCTCAAAGAGGAAACACGAGTAACTCAGATCAGAGTACACACGGACCAATAATAAATCAAGTTTGGACATCCGAAGAAGGAGACTTTGAGGCGTTGTTGATTGAGACAAAAGACGAGGAGGAAGAACCACCAAACGTAGAGGAGACGGGTGACAAAGAGAAAGTGCACGACGATGGAGAGTGGATGGTAAGACCTAAGGAAGCGGAAGTAGGGTTGTGAGAGGGTGTAGAGTATGGGAGTCAGGCACCAGGGCAACATGATGTGGGGACTCAGGAGGATAGATCAAGATCATCTCCATTACATCAGCGAAGAAGGTCGTAGAGTGAGGACACACGAGAATTTGGTCACCAAGTGGTGGGACAAAATAAGATACCTCGAATTGACTCTTCTGACGACAACGGGAGTAAGACACCCCAAGGAAAAATCCGATAGAGATTCTATGGGACACCTCAAGTGAGAGTGATGACTCTCCTAAGATGGCTAACAGAGCAGCCAAACAAATATGTCCATCGTTTTCAGGTGAGGGTAAGGAAGACCCCACATGACATATTGGAACTTGCATAACCATTTGGAGGGAAAATGGTGTAAAGAGGAAGGTTGACACTCCTCACAGTAATAAAAGATGCAGAATATGGTATGACATGGAAGATGTTGATATGGAGGATTTTTTTATGGAAGACGTTGTTATGGAAGATGTTTCCCAAATAGAACAACCCATCATACACTCAAACTTTCCTAAGGAAGAATGAGATTGTACGATTTTGCAAGAGGGCACTATACGTTGGTTGGATGAAATCATACAATGGGTAGAGATTATACGATTTCAAGTCAAATTGCACAATGTGAGATCATATAATAAGAAATCGTGTAAAAGGAAATTGTATAAGATGAAATCGTACAGAGTAGAACCGTAAAAAGTGTAACGTCAGTGGTTAAGATAGGGTAAAAGGGAGTCGATGTTGAGCTGTTTAAGGAGGTTGAGTAAAGAAACCCAAAATGCTAATGAAGGAAAAAATTTGACTTTGACAGTGAAGGTCTTAGCATTTTTTCTGTTGAGGTTTCTAAACACGTGAGGGACATTGTCCCTCGACCCTACAAGGGACGTTGTCCCTTGACCCTGCAAGGGGGTTCCCACCCCCTTGACCCCCATCATAGGTGGAGAGGGGCGTTACCCATCATGTTGATGATGTTGTTCATCTTGAGCATGTTTAAGGCCACATGGTGGTGTAAGCTACATAATGAAGAGATACCAGTTGTAGCAGACCTTTGGAATCGTCGAAAGCCAAAGGAGCCTGACAAGCCATAATAGTATAGTTTTTAGAAGTGGGGTGAAAGCCAAAAAGGGCAGCCCCTTATGCAACAAAAAAAGAGAAAAAGAAAAATTGAAAAAAAAGAGAGATAAATAAAAATGAAAAATAAAATAAATTTGTGCCTTAGTCGTGAAAATCCCTTGGGACGCAATTAGGAATGGCGAGGTTGAAAACCGAAAACGACGGCCTCTCCAGAGAAAAAGAAAGCAAAATTTTCTCTAAGTAATGAAATCGTACAGATAAAAAGTAAAAGATGGAAATCACACAAAAGAGAGTTGTACAAAGCAATATTGACATGCAAATCGTACATAATGTTGTACGGTATGATTTAGATTGTACAGTGTACGATTTGCCAAATAACCAATTAATGCGACATGCGAAAAAGCAGCGATTGGATAGACAAAAAATTTTAAACCAACTACTAAGTTGGCAGTCATCTAGTAGGGGAGATGGAAAAAGCATGCAACATGGCATTTTTTTAAATTCTTTTGACAGTTAGGGTTTTTTTAGGGTTTTTGAAAACTTGCTTTAAAAGGAAAGTTAATTGACCATTTTTTAAATCACCAAGCAGAATTCAAAATTTTTAGGAGATTGAAGGGGAAAAGCGTACATTTGATAAAGGAAGACTACATGGGCAATAAATATTCACCAGTACTTTGAATTTGCAGACCCATTGTTAAATTTGTACCAGGGAGTTCTTTTCAGCTTCAAGGAATTAACCCGAGAAAGAGGAATTGGGGTTTTTATCCACAAAAAGGGGGAATTCAATTTTTTTTAAAGAAATATTATAGTAACAGATGTCAGAATACATCATTGTATAGATTTAGGACTGTGAAATTGTTGTTGGGGTTGGAGGAAGCAGAAATTGGTGGTTGGATTAGGGAAATTGCAAGAGCATGGAAGATTGAAACCCTAAGAACTAAAAAATATGGCAAAAAGCGAGCAGGGAAACGTGAGGAGAGAAAAGTACAGTTCGTACAATCGTACATTACAGCCAGAATTTTGTCAAATTGAAGAAAATTGTGCCAGGAGGGAAGGAGTGAAAGATTGGTTGAGATAAAGCATTGAGGAGTAGATCGAGACAATCCGACAATTGGGTCGGTGGTAGATTTGGCAAAGGAGACAAAAATCTCAATATTTTGCATCAGTGAGGGTTAGATAAGTCGTATTGTATGATCTGGGGGTCGATTGTACAATTTCCAAGAAGAAAAGTGTCATCTAAGTGGGTTTCTTTTTCCATTTTGGCAGTTTTAAGAGATTGTAAGGAATTGTACAGAATCGTACAAATTTTAAAGGGGAGGGCAGCCAGCAAGTATCATAGTATGGAGTACTGGCATGGCACCCTGTACGATTTTAGGTTGTAGTTGTACGATTTGAAGGAGATTTGACCGTTTGAAGATTGACGGGGTGAAGGGAAGAACTGCCAAATAGTGTACGATCTAGAAGTGATGGAGGAAAACCCTACAAGGGACTTAGAACTATACATTGTACACTTTTACAAGAGTGTGTACAATTTTTGGTACGTTTCTAATTGCGTAGAAGGAGGTTGAGTTAATCGGTGAGATGTTGGAGGAATGATCTCAACAAAAGAATTTGGATGTCGATTGAGGTGGATTACAACAAATAGGGTGGCGAGATCACTAGGTCCGCTACACGAGAGAGAGGTATACTCACGGTAGCACCCTGGGCATTAGTTTCAGGCTCGCAAAAGGCATGGTAATCATTAGTGGAGGAGAGGAGGATGTAGGTTGTGGAGGATACAAAGCCATTGGCGGCCACACCTGGATAGAACACCACTGAGACATAAAGAGGGAAGGATGGCCCAAGAAGCTACCTCATGGAGGGAGTTGAGGAGTGAAGTACATGTGCAAGAACAAGAAGAACACCTGAGTAGTGGACAGGAGGAATGCCAGGTGGAATTGTCAAACATCACATTTGTACAACATGGAGCGAAAGCATGCATGAAATGGTGGAGTGATGATAAGAACAGGTCTCATCCCTGGAGGAAGACATTCAAAAATGTGCAAGTGTCAGTCAATAGGTAGATCCCACCATTTCATTAGACATTCTTCCAAAACTATCTTTTACACATAGTTCATGCATATAATGCAACAACTCGGACAACCTACATCAATGTGGGCAAGAGGTCAGTGAAGGTGGAAGTTTCGACAAAGGCATTTTGAAGAACATTTGGGTTACTGATGGAAGGTATGGATATAGTCAAGAAATTGGTAGACCAAATAGAAGCACACCGCCTGGTTACCACCATGATCACTATCAAATCGATGATAGACGTAAAGATTTCTGGCGTAGGAATGTGTGGAATAAAGCAGAGCCAGTTGCAAGGAGACAATTGGGCATGTACAATGAACACAGTCATGGCTCGATTATCAGGTGATACAAGGGCGACAGAGATGCCAATGTGGATGGCACAGTACATAGAAGGTATCACCCAAGGAATTCCATATGATTGGGGTACCTTTCTAGAGAGAAGGATGCATGAGGCATTGAAAAAAATACTGAAGAACTTTGGGATGGCCATTTAGCCAATTGGATTGCTAATGATGTAGTCACAGAAGCAAGAATGCAATTCATAGGGTTGACGTTGCCTAGAGAAATCAGGCTAGACCAACCGACGATATTGAGATGGATAAATTTTGTACCCATAGCGAAGAGTACTTCGAAGAAACCATGCACAAGGAGTGCACAACACATGAGTGAATCTCAGGGATATACCTCTACGAAGGAGGATGCTGATATACATCATCGGAAGAAGCGTTATAGAAGTTTGGAGCCAGAACTAGAACAACAAGTACCTGCATAACTGTAGTAGGAGCAACCTCTCATTCAGGAAATGGAGAATAGCCCAATACAAATAAGGACTAGAAGGCAACAAGAAATAATGACAAGTAAACCAGTTTCGAAAGTACAAGGGAAGGAATAGTCAGATTCAGAAGCGACGAAACTGGATGAATTATATTGGACAGAGGCAGAGAAGATAGTGCAATCTTTGAACATCTTCAAAAACTTTGAGAAGATGGATGCCTCTGATTTCTTTAAAGGAATTGAGGTAGGGTACGATGGAGTAGCCACTACCCAGGATGAAGCAGGAATTGGACCAAGTACCGCAGAAGATGAGCCCAAGAAGAAGACTCGTTACAAAATTGTAATAGGAGGCTCTAGTAAGAAAGATGTCTCGAAGAATGTCGAAGTGCCACAAGAAAAATAAGCACTTATTACTCAACCGGAACTAGCTCGAGAAAATATAGAGGAGCAACATGGGGCTCAACCGAAGCAAAAAAGGCTCAAGAACAAGTTGAGCAGCAACAATCTCAGAAGGAGATCATAAACATTATGGATAGCGAGGGGGAGGAGAAAACAGTGAAACAATCCCCACCTCGGGAAAATATAGATACCGAGAGAGTACTTAGCGAGCTTGGAGGAAGCTCTAGCCACCTTAGGGAAGAAGAAGACTTAAGAACTCCTACAAAAGAAGAACGGTGGGAAATGTAATCCAGTTATCTCCTAGAAATACCATAGTTTCAGAGAATCACAACGAAAGAGGAGGCACGTGGAATAGAGGATAAGGTGGAACACTTATTTACTTAGTTAGGCCATGTGATGAATAGTGCCATAATGGAATTTTGTATTGGCCACATGGGAGAACTAAAGCTATGGGAGCAACAAGTATCTCTTGAGTTAGAAAGGATAACAGAATGGGTGAATAGTATGGAGCGCATAAGGAAGATAGTGAATATCGATGCACAACATCCATGGAGGTTACCCAAGGAAGAGGTAACAATGATGTTAGGAAGAGAAGACTTTCCAGAAGGGATGGTCACGAATTATAGGAAGGACCCAAGGATATATTTGGATCGAGTGAGTCATCCAACCTGCCCTATCAATACGACAAAAGTTGAATATAGGAGGGTCGCCATAGGAGTATCCATTACCCTACAAAAGTTGAAATTACTAACACACTGGATAGAGTGGTTGAGAATTGGGTTGGAAGAAATCCATCGGCTCAAGGAGACACAGGAGGAAGATACCACAACCACTCAAAAGAAATTGGCCGTAATGGAAGACGAATTACAGAAAAGCAAAACTACGATAGAAGAGAAAATAAAGAAGCTGGAGGATGATTTGTTAGGCCTCAGAGCAGAGTCTGAAGCCAAAGTTACCACACTTGAAGAGGAAAAGCGATAGATTTTTTAGATGGTATAGGACAATATTAAGGAGTTGGAGGCACAACTCAAAGCGAAGGATGAACAGATGACAGCTCAGTTGGCCAAAAAGAGTGAGCAAATGGCTACACAAGCCAAGCATATAGAAGATCTGACAAGGGATAGCAAGAAGTTGAATGAGATGGTCTTGGAGAAGCAAGCTCAAGTAAGGATCAAAGAAGACCAGGTTCGAGCTTTAGAAGCTAATATCAAACACTACTTGGAGACCATTATAGAGAAGAATGAGGAACTCCAGGCGGCTAGCCGAGCAGAAGCTCACTAGCAGGAGAAATTGATGAAGAGTACCTCCAAATGGAAAAAACAAATGATGGACTTCATGAAAGCTACCGAGGAGAAGGCTAACCTTCATGGAGCCAAAGCCGTCAAAATGGGGAGCTATGCAGCCAAGCTAAGAAATGAATGAGAAATGTACAAGACACAAGTCAAGGACTTGGAGGCTGAATTAGCTAGACTGGAAGCCCAATAGAAGAAGTAGAACGATTCATCGAGGACATCGACTAAAGTAAAGGGGAGGACAAATATAGGTAGTAAATCCACATCCCAGAAGAAGAAAAAGTGATTTGCTAGATTTTGACAGTTTTGAGAAGGATTTGCTCAAGTTTTGTAAAATCATACAGTCGGAGCAAATCATACAGTGGAAGGTAAAATCATACAAATGGATTTGCAAACCGTACAGAGCAGTAGCAAATCATACATGGCGCACCGAAATTCACTCAGATGCAAAGGAAATGTAATTTCGGGATGAAATGTCACATGGATTTGCCAAACTAAGGTGTAAACTTAGGAAAATGTCAAAATAATGTATTCAGTTGTATATGGGCAGTTGTGAATAATGGATTGTCTTAAGAACCGCTTTGGAACGGCCTAGGAAACGTTATATAAGGCCCCGTTTTCAAATTTGTAGGCCTGGCTACTAGTTTATTGGTTATTAGTTGCTAGAATAGAGAGATAGACATATTTTTTAGTTATTGCAATTACCTTAAGAGAGTTTTCCACATTGTAATTGAATTGACAACCATTAATGATAATAAAAAACATTGTGGATGACAGTGTATGATCTTGTTGTGAATGGATAATACATTGTGGATTAACATTGTGTAATTGAGTTTCTATCTTACTATTATATGCTAGTTTTAGGCATTGTTGCAACTTGTTGAGAATATTGTCACTGGTGAATCATGGGGAATGATTTAGGAGCATGATGACATTGGAAAGGACATGGTGAAGCATACTGTATGATTTTTGGATGTAATTACTTGTATGGAATCTCTCACCAGCCCGGTTTGGATGTTTTGCTTATGGAAGAGATTGTTTTGTTTAGGATGTTAAAAATTTACAAAACATCCCAAAGAGAGATTGGAGCAAAAGAGCATAGAAAGTAACACCTTGTTATACCTTTAGTTCGTATATATCGTACATCGTACAAATCGTACAAAAGATTGTTACCCGATTTGGTAAAATAGGCGATTGGCAGGAACTTACCCGATTTGGCAGTTTTGGTGAATTGGCTTGAACGATTACAAAACTATGTATGACAGCCTACAAAACAACATCTGTTAGTTTTTATGAGTGCAATATCTTACCATATTGGACACTGTATGATTTGAGATCATACAATGTATGTAATTAAGGTGCGTACAAGGAATTGACAGTTCATATGAGGGTAGTTCGGGTGATTAGAATACTGTCTGATTTGGTAATTAATATGGACTCGACCTAGGAATAATTATTACCTTTGGAAAACACCTCCCCACTGGGAATAATCCACTGCTGTGTTACACCGATCAACAAAGGCTGCAACTTGGTGTGTTTACCTTTCTTTTTGTGGGCTTTGTCCCACAGTAGCACCAAATTTGCAAGTTTGAAGACCTTCACATTTGCTCTTTTGTCAAACCAACATGACTGTATCTTAATGTCAACTAAAATGTTCTAAGATATAAAGTCGCTCATTCTACAAATTAATTAAGTCTATTATATGGGCTCTTGCATCTGCATGATCATTGAAATAATCTAGAGCAAACTAGTAAGTAGGCAATTTCAAAGAAATAGGAACAATAGGCTGAGTGCCATACAATAAGCAAATGGAGAAGTTTTAAGAGCTTCTTTATGTCTTATTCTATTAGCCCAAAATGCATACTTTAATGTATGCCATTATCTGCGTTTGTCTTTAGCAGAATTTTTAATGGCATTTATCAAATTCTTTTTATGAATTCAGCCAGTCCATTTCCTTAGGAATAATAGTTGGATTAAAATTTGAGGACTATACCCTTCTGGTATGCCCACTCTACAAATTCCAATGACTAAAATATTGGTCCATTATCATAAACTAAATTTAAAGGAACTCTAAACCTGGTTATGACATTTGATTCCATAAACTCAATCACCTCTCGAGTTGTACTCCTCATTATGGTTGTTGCTTCAGCCCATTGTGTGTAGTAATCAATGGTCGTTAAAATATACTTATAGCCCTACTAATGAATTTGAGTTCATCACTTTTACAAAATCAAGTCCCCATTGAATGAAAGGTTTGTCTATTAGAATAGGTTGCAATGGTAGAGCTCAATTAGCCTGCTTGGCTGTAAATATATGACACTAGTGACAAGTTTTCACATGATGATGTTCATATTTAAACAATGTAGGCCAGTAGTAGCCTGCTATCAATATTTTGTGCATAGTAGTTGAACCTGAAGGATGCCATGAAAACTATACATTACTTCGTTCACCTCATCCTGAGCAATACATCTTAAAAATATGCCAGCATAGTTTTCTCTATATAAATTACCCCCTTTGAAAAGAAAATGAGCATATTTTAACTTTAGTGCTCTTATCTGAGTTTTGTTCAGATGGGGTGGATAGTTTCCAAATTTTAATAAATGTTTGATGTCTCCATACCAATCATCCAATATGGACTCCAACTGGTTAATTTTTTCCTTTGTAGGTATTTCGGTGATATGTTGAGATAGACCAAGTCCTTTGATTAATTTAGCAGGTCGAATTTCTAGGTCAAATTCTTGTAATTTCGTAACCCAATTGCCTCTTAGATCTCCTAGCTCATTTTGACTTAATAAATGCTTAATAGTTGGATCAGGGACTATGGAATGGACTTTGCTCAGAATGTAATGCCTAATTTGTTTAACAACTCTCATTAAGGCATAGGCTTGTTTATCCAAGCAAGAATAATTTGATTCGACACCCTTAAAATTGGTACTTTTGAAGGCAATGGGGTTCTCCTCAGTTTCCCTTTGTTGAGTTAAAACTATAGCAAGTGTATGGTCAAAAGTGAAAGAATACAAGTAAAAATATGCATTAAAATATAGACTTATTAAAACTAGGGCTTGTATAATGATAAATTTGATCTTTTGAAATGCTACTTTGGCTTCTGTTGACCAGATAATTTGAGTAATTTCATTTAGCATATCATTTAGTGGTTTGATAATTTCAAGAAAGCCAGAAATAAATTTCTTGACAAATTTGATCTTCTCAAAAAATGATTTCAACTCCTTCTTAGAATTGGGAAAAGGTATCTTTGATATGGCTTCAGCTCTCTCAGGATCTACAGAAATACCATCTCTAGTTATTAAGTGGCCAAGGATTTTTATTTCAGTTACACCACAAACACATTTCTTTGGGTTCAAATAAATGTTGAATTCTTTATATTTGTCAAAAATGGACTCCAAATACCCATGTGTTGTAGGTGAGTTGGAGAGGAGAGGGCAATCCTCCAAGGGAGGTCCCAGGTTCAAATCTCCACCCTACCAAAAAGCTGAATTGGGTATCCAAAATCCAATTGATAATGTTGGTGCGAGCAGGGTTGGGTGCGACTCTTGGGTGACTTTGACGGTGTAGAACCCCCTATTCGTGGTCTCTCAGACCAAGGCGGCTCCACAAAGGGTTTTTCACTTAAAAAAAAAAAAATGGACTCCAAATGCTTGACATGATCAAATCGAGATTTAGAGAAAACTGTCAAGTAATCCATGTATACAATGATACACTTACCCATGAGACCTTCGAAGGCATGATCCATTGCACGTTGGAAGATGGATCCAACGTTTATCAATCCAAACGACATTCTTTTGTAAGTGAAGGTCCCCCATTTGGTTGAGAAGGCAATTTTCATTATGTCCTCTCTATCTACAAAAATCTGGTTGTACCCAAAAAATCCATCCAAGAAATATATCATCTTTGAGCCATTTAATATCTACAATACATCATCCATGGAAGGCAAAGGATAATTATCCTTTTTAGAAGCCTTGTTCAAGTTTCTAAAATCTACGCAAAGGTGAATTTCCCCATTCTTCTTTCTAACTAGCACTAAATTAGCTACCCAGGTAGCTAATAAGTAAAATTATGGCAACACTCAACAATTTTTCTACCTCCTTTAGAATGATAGGTTCCAACAAGGCATTAACATGTCTTTGTTTCTATCTGAAGGGTTTACAAAACTCCTTCAAGGGTATAGTATGCGTAAAAACCTTTGGATTAAAAATATTCAATTCCTTTTAAGACCATGCCATAACATCCTTAGACCTATGAAGCAATTTGGCGAGGTTTTTATTTATTATGGGGTCACAAGATATAGCCAATTGAATGTACTTGGAATCCTCTTCAGTCCCTACATTCAGTTTCTCAATCTCATTCCTTGTACCAATAGAATTTCTAGAATTTCTACCATCCCCCTAAGAATTCCATTGTTTTTCAACTTCATTATTCCTTATTCATCATTGAAATATTCAAGCATAGTGTCCATTTGACCATCGTCAATTATAGTTTTTTCAAATGCATTTGTATTTTGTAAAAAATCTGCAATTTGTTGGTCATCAAAAAATACTTGAAATGTATCTATGTTATCCGAAATAGAAAGATAAGGAATTAATTCTATTGATTTTTTTTCCATTTAAATTCCTCTAAGGATTTAAAATTTGTGGTTGATGAAGCCAAAATATTTGTGTGTGAATTTTTCTCCTTGGGAATATGCATAAGATTGAAAGCATTAAATTCTTCCATGAGATCCCAAGCTCGGAGTTTGTATCATTTTAGGTAAGAAGACTTGCATTGAAACTTACCTCTAACTTGATTAGCAACCAACTTTGAGTCTATAAAAACTTGGATATTTTTCAAATTTTTTTCTAAAGCAAATTTCAACCCCAGTATTAGTACCTCAGACTGGGTCAAATTATTTGTACAAGGAAATTACAAGTATAAGATATAACATGTGTCTAATTGTGAGACCCTTTGAGAACTTCCCACATACCAGAACCTTGTTTGGATCTAGCTCCGTCAATTTGAAATGTGCAAACATCATTTTTGTGAGTAGTCAAAACTTTAACTAGTTTCACCTTCTATACAATTATCAAATTATAAACCCCAATATCTACATCAACAAAATTAATAGCCTCATTTTTGACATTATATTCAGTTATCATGTGTTTATATCGAGGTTCTCTATCAATCCTTAACTGATTTGCCACACCTTTCCAAGGTAACCACATGTGCGAAAAGTCCATGGCCAGATACCCATTCAAATATTTTGACCAATATCTGCTTAGAAGCATTCCATATCCCATAGGGATATCTACCACCTGAATTTCAATTTTTTGTTGTGCCTTTGGCTCAGATGCTAACTGGATGTATACCTTGAAGTTCACCAATCACCTTAAACACAATTTTATCCAACTGAATGACTCTCCTCTAAGAATTCACAGGTGTTAATCCCAATTGTTGGTAAATAGATAGACACATGACATTAGCTGAAGCATTAGAATCCACCAAATAGTTATGCAATTTTTTCCCAAATATGCAAACTGTTAGCAAGAAAGATGGAACTTCAAATTTTTCTTTATAGATTGCCATATCGGTATTTACCATTTTCTTCCCCTTTTCTTGAGGTTTGGTAGAGGGTCCAATGTAAGTTTTAATCAAGTTATCTCTCTGTTCAGTGATCTGAGCAAGCTCATGGAGGGTGATGTTAGCCTTAATTTTCTTCATATCCTCCACTATATTATATCCTTTGTTGAGTGGAGCAACAAATCCATCCTATGTTTTTGGATCTCCCCCTTTGGGTGGAGGTGGATTATTATTTATAGAAGGATTAGGTGGATTACTGTGAGGGTTGTTAGGAGGTGTAGATATAGTGTTGGGCTCTAGATTTATATTCCTGAGATTGTAATTATCTCTTATGAACTGTTGAAAAGTTTGCACTTCATCCATAGGCATCTCCACAACATTTTTTGACTCATTTAGAAAAGTGAATGAATCCAAAAATATAGCAGCACTATGTTTGGATGAACCAAAACCATTAACGTTTCTTTGATTCTCAGAAAAACTCAGCTCATCGAACAAAGCTTCAAAATTATTGTAAAAATATAGATAATTTAATTCCTATGTTGGGATGTTCTATGAATCCTACACCAGTTTGGTAAAGCCATGTCACAAATATTCACTTCAGGTCCCTTGCCTTTGTTGTAATCCTTATTAGCTTTAAAAGAAGGTTTGGAGAATCTGTTTTGTTGGTAAGAAAACTTGTTAGAACTTTCTCCTCCTGATACTTGTCTCTTAAAACTCAAAAAGTTTTTTTGCTAGTTTTTGGACCATCCTTGAAACTTCTTCAACTCCTACTTTATTAGATTTTTTCTCTATATTCTGCACATGCTCAACATTTGTTAAAGTTAATGGATTTTCCTTAGGTGAAGCTTGACATGTTGGCATTATCATCTGATGCGGAATGAGACTTAAAATATGTGTGTTTTATGCAACAAAGGGTATCACATGACTATTCAAAGGTTGAGGTCCCAATTACCTTTCAAGAGTCAAAGCTTCCTTATAAGCCTTTATCAGGTTTGTGATGTTGGTCTCTCTTGAGAAAATTAGAGGTCACTGGATCGAAGGCATTCTTATAAATTTCTAAGGCCAAATTTGCACATGGGATGTAATGACTAGTTATTCTGCCATAAGCCTTTTGGAATCTCACATGGAAAGACCTAACGGTTTAAGTGAATTCTCTCTTTACACTAAAAAATCAATCACTTGATCGAATTGGGACACAAAAACTTTCTCTAAATCATCCTAGCTGATGATAAAGTCATTCGTAAGATTCAAAAACCAGTTATACACTCCCTCCTGAAGAGTGAATGGGAATAATCTATAGGCCACATCTTCATATTGCACATTTAACAATTTTAGAGCATTTTTGAAGGCTACCAAATACTTTTTTGTTGTTCTGATTCCATCATCCATGTAGGTGGGAAATATCTCTCTAGATTCTTGGGTAAATCATGAGCTACACCAGGGATATTCAAAGCAGTGGAGACCAACCAATTGGCCATGATTTTCTGATTAATGGCAGGATTTTGAGTCACAATTGGAGGAACCATTGATGGAGATAAAACTATGCTAGACAAAGATTTATCTCTCTTGAGATTGTTCCTCCTTAGGGTTTCCAATTCAAAAACAATGAGCTCTCCAACTCTTGGGTGGGATCTGGTCACTCTATAGGAAGAATATAGCCTGACTAATTATTTTAACAAACACCAAACACAGGTTCAAAGCCCTCCTTCTAGCACTAAAACAATGTTGATTCATCTTTCATGCACACCCTACGAAGAGTAAACAAGAAACACAAGTACCACATAATGGAAATAAATTCCTCTCACTTTAGGATCTTATTGGTTATCCAAGGTGTCAGTTATAAGGTTAGATCGAACATCCTCACTCTTTTGTACTTTTAGAATAGTTTTAGTGACCACCTGTTTTACCTGCAAGGGGGTTCAACCTCCGTTCGTTGTTGTTTGATGGTGGTTTGTGTTGTTCATCTATCAGTTTTATATTTGTAAATAGATCTAGCTCTTTGAATTTTAATAGATTAAAAAAATAAAGAATTTTAAGAAACATAAAAATAGATCTCTTTAGAAATAAAAACAGAGAGGGTAAGGTAGGGTAGAAAAGAAGGGTGAAATATTACAATTTCAATTGTTAATTATTATTTCAACTTGGCATTTTGTTATGTTTTCCAATTGTAACCAATAGAATAATAAATTGTTTGGATTTCTAAGATCAATTTATTACCTAGCAAGGGGTGAAACATGTTAATGAAACAAACCAAAAAATTTCAAGATAGTTTAATCACTCTAAAGTTTCAATCTTGCTGGGATATTTTTGCTAGTAGCTCAGCTCACGCTGCAAAACCAGAGCTAGTAGGGAAAGAACTGAGTTTCAGAATGATTAAACCTCAATTAAGCTCTCCACATGACATCGACAACATGTCAAAATAAATCAAACTCATAATAATTATTATCACATACAAATGAAAACAAGAATAATGAAATGAGCACCATTCAAACTCAAAAAGTGGATTAAGCACCTAGATACGCCACCTCAAAGTAAGAACACAACAAAATATCCTATGTCAACAATAGACAAATTTTCTAGAAAAATAGTTTTATAGAAAACCTTTCTATTATAAATTCTTGCATCCGTTCTTTACATTCAATGGCGATATTTATAGACTTAGGATATGCCTTGATCTTTTGAAAACATCTAGCTTCCAATCAAGCAAAAACAATTTAAAATCCCACTATAGGGCTTTGTACAATAAAATAATATATTTTAATAGAGTCATTTTCAACTCCAACCACTTTGGAAATCTGCCTGAGTATCATACCATAAATGGAGAAGATACGATATGATCTTATATTTATCAAATAGAGACTGTGTGCAGACGTTTTCAATTTCCAACCAGTGGTAGCTGTTGACACTTTTTGTCACATTATACAAGGGGTAGAAGAATAGTAGAATTTTTGTATAATATTTCTTTGTTGAAAGTTTTTCTTTTATTTTAAGTTACAACAATTTTGACCCTCCCTATCGCCCCTTTTATAAAATGAAGAAGAAAGAGCTTCGCTACCAAACAAGCCAAGGAAAATGGCTTCGTCGAAAGAAAAGGAGGAGAATGTGAAAAGAGCTTCGGGCCCGAAACACTTCAAATCACTACTTCGGGCGAAAACCTTGCGAAGTAATTTCGTCGAAGAAAGTACAAAGATAACGCTTCGCACCCGAAGCATTTTCAGCAGCCGCTTCGGGCGAAAGTTTTGCGAAGCAGCATCCAAACGACTTCGTCGAAGGAGGAGAGCATAATCCAAAATCAGCTAAGGTAAGGAAACTACTTCGGGCCCGAAGTATTTCCAACACCTACTTCGGCCAGTTTTCACCCGAAGCAGTGGTGCCCGAAGCAAAATGACAATGTGTCGAAAACAGAAGAGTGCTTCGGGAGGATATTCCCCGAACCACAGTTTTGAGAAGGAGTCGGGCCGAAACATTTTTCATCCGAAGCAGTTTCGCCAGCAAAGGACAAAGAACCCCATTTCAAAGATGGAGCCCGCTCGGCACTCGACATCCCCGAAGTAGTTTCTACGAAGCATTATTTTGCGAAGAACAAATCAAGGAAGATCTACTTCGGCCCAAGGCTTCGACGAGGCGGAGATGTAGCGAAGCACTTTTTGGGCCCACGTTCCAAGGCGGGCAGCTTCCCAAGGTGATCGAAGGCCCCTTATAAATACCTCCTTTCTTGCCCGATAAGCCCGCTGACCATTTTTGGCAAACGAAAGGGACGTAACAGTCCTCGAAGTAAAACACGGCGGGCGTAACGATCACTCAAGCACAGCATCCAGAAGCCAGGGACACTCGGGCGGTGCATTAAATGAACATTTCCATGGTTGACCCAGTCGCAGTTGCCAGTTTCGACAACCGATTTGAAAGCTCAGTCGCAGCAGCAACGAGGCACCGATTTCTCAGGGCCCGAGGGTGTACTTCACCATTTTTTAATAATGACTCAGAGGGTCGGGTCCTCTATAAAAACCCAGGCATGTAATGTAAAAAGGGGGGGAACTTTCTGCTAGAAAGCTGTTGTAACTTGATGTCCTGCGTTTAATACTAAAGATCTTTTGTGCTCTATTTCTCTCTTTTATGCTGCCTTCTGTGCTTAATTCTTTTGTCTTTTCTCGTTCGCATACTGAGACTCTGAATCCTGAATCCGGTGTGCGATCGGGGACTGAACCCCTAAAATTTGCCCTGAAGGATACATAGGAGAGGAAAAATGCCTTGTCGCTTTCTTTTATGCTTCCTGGTGGATTGAGGTTTCTGTTATTCCCTTATCTCAATCGTTGTTACTATGAACCCTGAATTCCAGCGAGAGAGAAAGGAGAACCCTACGAACCCGTCCAGAGGATACATAGGAAGTTCGGCATTTCATTTCCTTCATGCTATTCTTGGTATTTCCTGCTGCTATTCGAGTTGTTAGCGAGTAATCGTGCTTCCTGTTCTCTCCCACCTTAAATCATCATCTTCTAACCCTTACTCTTTTTATTTTCTTTCTCTAACCCTTACCCTGTTTATTTCTTTCCTGCACTCTTGTCTCAAACCCCAAAAGTAGATTAGTATAGGAGTCGGCCTTTCTCCGGAGATCGGCACGAGGGGCATCTCTTCCCCTCGGCCTTTCAATGTTGGTCGTAGGTCCAAGGCGCGCAAACCCACCGAAAGTCCTTTCCTGTGTGGATTTGATGACCAAAAATTTTTGGCACGCCCGGTGGGACCCAAGGTCCCATATTTGAGAAAATTTCTAGCCCGTCTTCACCGGAGCCAGTAGTTCTAACAAGTTCCCGGTGAGATCCGGTCAGTCTCATCTTCTGAGTAGTAGTGAGAATCGATGCCCTCATTACCAAAAGACTCTTAGCATCTGGCGACTCTATTTTAACTGAGAATCTCTGAAGTCGTGGAGACCAGTACCTAAACCTGGTTTTCGTAACCAGGAGCCCCCATGTTTTGAGAAGGTCCGAGTTCGGTGAATCTCTGGCCTGTCTTCATCTGATAAAATCACCTGGCGACTCGATTGAGCTGAAGATCCAGATTTCTTGGTCGTAGGCGCCTTTCAAATCTGAAAGAAGATATCCCGGAGGAATCAAGGTTCGATGAGCAGCCTTGACCTCACAAGCGGAGAAAGAATGTTCATCTGGCGACTCCGACTTAGCGGCGATAACCGTGATCTCTGCAGACCGTTGCTATAATGGCAGGGGTAAGTTTTCCCAGTTGGGATGACCGAGGCCCCTTGAATCTTCAAAGCTACCACAAGATTCTCGAGATCGCCTTGAAGGCATTGACAATATATGATGGCACCACGGGAATGGCCCGAGAGCACCTTGAAGTTGTTGTTGCTTTAGCGTTCCTCTACGACATAATCCATGAAGATGTCATGGTCCGACTTCTAGCTGCGTCCCTGGAAGGGAGGGCGCTGCGGTGGTATAGACTGCTCGGGTCTAAAAGCGTCTGTTCATGGGATGACTTGGCGGGAGCACTATTCGAAACATTTGATGGCTCTCAGGATCCCTTCCAACTTTTGACGTACTTCTCCACCATCAAGAAAACACCCTTGGAGAGCGTCACGGACTTCAATGTCCGATTCTGCAGAACTTGGAAGAAAGTTCCAGGGGAGATTCAACCAACGCCCGCCCAAGCCCACCTCTACTATGTTCGGGCTTTTCACCCGGACATAGGCCTCCTCTTGTTGCGATCAGGCGAACAAAGATTCCCTCAGATTTTTGAGGAAGCAGTACGAGCGGAGCAGTTTCTATCAGGAAAGTGGCAGTGGGGAGAAGCCCCATCACTTTCTTCGATAATCGCTTCTCCTGTCTGCCCAACGCAGTATTCTTCATGGCAAGACTCCTCATGCGAGCAGAAGCCCGAGATGCGATCATGTGGAGCTCAAGAGGCGGATCCCATCCAAGTCCAACCATGGCAATTTGCGAGCTTTGCCCCGATGATGAACAATATGGGTGCTTGCAATCTCCATCGGAGGACAGGCCAAGAAGAGAAACAAGCTCAAGTGGTAGCGCTTGAGAACGAAGAGGGGACATTTTTGCACCCTTTTTGTATCCCAGAGCATGGCACGCAGGTGTTCAGCCAGAATCCATCAGGCTTACCTCAAGAGGCTGAACCTGAGGAGATCATAGAAGTTTGCTCTTTGCCGGAAGAGCCCTATTACAGCATCAAGGAGATGGAAGAACTTGTACCCAGTCCACAGTTACTGAACTCTTCGGTATTCTGGTTCCAGCCATCACTACAACCATTACCCCAAGAAGGTCCTCACGTGGCGAACTGCTTCGCCACATCCTGCATCAGCAGCGCAGATACTAGCAGGAGCGACGAACTATTGTATTGCTTTCTGTTCGCAGCATGGAGAACTTCGGGGAGGAGCCATCCGGACTTCAAGAATCAATTGAAGTTCAATCGATCTGGTCCGGGCACTGCAGATTCATCGGATAAGTATCCGAAGCTGAGTTTGTGGTGGCGGCATGCCTATTATGCCGCAAGCCTGTGTGAATATTGTAAAAAGTTTCGCTATTAAATAAAGTGCTGCTCAGAAACTCAGGTTGAGTTTTACCTCGGCAGCTATATACAAAAAAAAAAAAAACTCCTTTGGGAACTTGGCTTGCGAAGTAGTGGATGCGAAGTGGTTCGCAGTGAAGTACGATTGGTCGAGCAAGGTTTCGACTAAGGTATGAAAGATGTTCGCTTAAGAAAAGTTCGAGCGAGCTGCTTTTAAAAGAGGGAAACAAGCTTCGCGAGCAGCCTCGCGCAGGAGGAATCACATCGGGCCCGAAGCATAAAGGATTAGCTGGCATGAAAGGTTCGTCACGAAGTATGTCAGCTCCGATTTCGGCTTCGCTGACCCAAAAGATGCACAAGGCAAAAGCATTTATTGCTCGCCTAGAGGAACGTGTCGATAGCCGCCTTCAATAGGCATCCAAAATAGGCGAGTTAAATAAAAGGGCGTCGGGTACATCCTCAGGGGACTCGGCTGAGAGAAAAGTCTGCCCCCAGGTACTAGGTGGCAGACGGTTGCGTTCCCAGAATAGCCACAATCATCACAGCGCATGGCCCTGTGTACTACGCCACCGTATGGCCAACCCGATGATCTCTCAAGTGAGAAGTGCAGCATTAATTATGGCACATGCCATAAATGTGGGTAGTTGTCTTTGGCGGTTATATAACGCAGACTCCAAGTAGCCAAAGGATTACTCGCTCAACGACTCATACAGACCCTATTGCCAATCTGCAAACTTTTCCACTTCGCACTCTAAAGCTTCGACGCCAATTTTCTCCATACTGCAAACTCCGTAGCCCTAAGCATCAACGATGGAAAGTTCCAAGGAGAAGGGAAAAGGGGTAGAAGTAGTAGCCCCCGAGAAACCAAAGGTAAAAGGCCATGGAAAAAGGCCGAAGCCAAGGCCCGTTGATTCGGGTCTCCACCCAGATAAATGCGTCTTGGAAGAAAGGGAGGATTTCGAGGACGAGCAACCCCTAGAACCACCAGTCGACAGGTGGGAAAGAATCAGGGATACGGAGGCTGTCGAAGAGCGTAGCTGAACTCAGGAGCACCGTTGAGCTCATGAGGAGCAGGCTTCCGACAGAGAGCATGCGAGCTGCAACCTACTACTCCCAGATATATTGGTATCTGACGCCCCCTACTCACCATTGTCCTGAGCTGATCAATGCCATCGCGTAGAATTACCAGCCCGCCACCAGACAGGTGTTAGACACATCTGGTCGGAAGTTATTTTCAATTTTGAAAGAAGATGTGCAGGCAGCTTTTGCGCCACAGCAGGGTCCACCCGAGGGATGTATAGTTCGCAACATTGTTTTAAGCGAACAAACGGAGAGGTTCACGTCTGCTGGCTACATGGTCAAATTTTTGCAGCAAAGCCTCAAAAGCGGGCTCCCTTCGGGAAAATTGCCCCAAATGCCCCTTCCCTTGGAGGCTTTTAAAAATGCCGACCTCTTCTCCATCATTGCATGGGTGGCAGGCCTATCTACCGACGCTTCGGTATATCCATGGCAGGTGTCCCTGGCCGAGTGCATTTCCAGAGGAGAGTTCAATGCCCCCGATACTTCGAGACCCAGCACCAACCCAGTCTTTGTCGACTGGGCAGAATGGGTGGCCAGGGGCTTACATGCGCAACTCACCAGCATGAAGAATGCTGGGACCAACCAGCGCTTCGGGCCCTGCTCCTTTCTTGTTTGGCTATTTTTCTTTCATGTTCATAATAGTTTTCCTCATATTGCCATTACGGCAAGCGGCGAGGATGGAAGTCCTTTGCCAGTATATCAGTGGACTCCCCTACTGTTGACATCGGAGTCCTACTATCCCTTTAATCAGCAATTCTTGGGACCCGCCATGTGTATGTTAACAGGGTCCTCCCCGCGAGTCCCCCTCGGCTTGAGAAACAAAGTAGTCCGGGAGAAGAGGGGAGACATTTTTTGACTAACGTAGGGGCTGGTGATTCGCATCTTCGGCTTCATAGGGAAGCCCTTCTTACTGCCAGTTTACCCCTCCGAGTATCAATTCACGATGGAAGTCACGAGGCAGAGTGATGCAACTAATGCCATCTACGGCAAGGGTCAGAAATGGGCCCACACTTGTGACTTCCCTCTCAGGATAGGAGTTATCGAAGTGTTCGCCCTGAATCAGAACGTCTTCTTGGAAGAAAAGCTTGCCAAGTTCGGCCTGCTCCAAATTCCCCAACAATGGCTCTATGATCCTTTGGGAGTGATGAGGGACCACATACGGGTCAAGAGCTTCCATGTTTGCCCCTATCCCAAAATTGTGAAACAAAGAAATAATCCTCGGGGAAAGGATTTGGAGTGGCATCTGGAGAGGATGGAATCCTTACCTCCCTGGCATGAATTCTACCCAATGGAGGTCGCATATGACCCAGATCGGCATTCACTCCCGAGCCCCAACTCCACCTTCGGAAGAAAGCGAAAGATGACTTGAAGGAGGGAGTAAAATATTGGGACGCGGCTCAACTGAGAGAATGGTGGATAATGAGGGTCCACCGGCAGAAAACGAACTCTTATGGATTCTTGGCAACGGACAGGGACTTCGCAGAAATCTATGAAGCCAACGCTGGAAAGTGGAAGCCTTCGTCCTTCGCCACCCTCATCCCTCCAGCTATCCCAGGCTCGGGCGAAAGCCCAAAAAGAGATGATACTGCTTCGGGAAAGGAAACGGCCCAAGTTACACCTCCAAGATCACCTCAGGGGCCTGTAGGTGGCCACGACTCGAGCACTGAAGGGTCAGAACAGCCGCTGGTGAGGAGGAAAAGGAAAAAACAAGAACAGACCCTGGTGCCCCCAAAACACCCAAAGCGACCTCGCACAGGACTTGTAGGCCCCTCCACTGGGCAACCGATATCAGACCCATCCAAAGCAAATGTCGAGGTCGCAGCCCTATCGAGTGCCAAAACCAAGAAAAAACAAGATGCGGCTGCATCGAAAGTCACCACTGCCACAAAGCCAGGAGGGCACGCAGGTACGCATTCTTCATCCCTTGCCCTAGTCTCACACATTTTTGCCGAAACTCCAGCTGAGAGTTCTCACCAGTCTCCCCTGCATAGCCCATCACCCCCTCACACGTCACCTATTGTTGGTCCGGCCTCATCCCATGATTATGACGAGGGTAAGACCATTGACCCTACTTCGCCCTTCCACACTGTCGTTCCCCTGGTCACTAGCAGAAGCAGGGGTCCCACTTCAATGCCGAGTCCCACCACGTCTGTCGTCGAGCCTTCTGGTGAGGCATCCCCCCCACATTCTTTATATTTGTTTACTCCCTCGGTTGGAGATCTAGCCTTGTCTAAATCAGAGATGTCCTTAATTAAGGACCGCCCCCTTGTCGAGAAGCTATTGCAAGCATGGCAAAACACTGAGCAAATACTAAGGGAGGCAAGGAAAAGAAGAGGGCGCTCGACGACATCAGTTGAAAAATGCGTCATTTTTTATTTAGAGGCCGAAAAGGTGCATAAAATCAAGAAGGTCCCCAAGGTACAAAAGCCTCTGGATGAAATGACTCCAGTGGACTACGATTATCAAGAGACACCTAAGGACCTGGAACACCTGAATGTTGACAATGAATCGGCCTCTATGCATGTCCGAATCGAGACTTTTCGGGCACATGCAACCATTGCTAACCAGCGCAGGTTTGAAGCGAGAGGCCGCCAATGTCAAGCTAGAGGAAAACCTGGCAAAGGTCCGCTCCAAGTTAGCAGAGGCTGAGGAGCAATGTAGATTGATGAAGAAGGAGACGCTCGACCTAAAATAGCAGGTTCAACAGCTCCAGTCTATAGCCGAGAGTCAAGCGCAGAAGCAGGCCGAGAGTGATCTGAAGGCCAAAGAGCTGGAGGATAAAATCGCACAGATGCAAGCTCCACTGTATGCAAAAGAGGGTCCAACACTGTTTGATAGGGACAGAATTAAGGAGATTCATGCGCACCTGCTAAAAAATTTCTGGTCTCGGTGCGCTAGTGCTTTTTCAATTTTGACGTATGTCACCGAAGCACAACAGGCCATTGCCAAGGGAGGACCAGTCATCGACGAGGTCACGCAGAAAGCCAGGAGTCGACTCAAGCTAGCGTTCGACGTCCAGAATGCTAGATATCAGGACCTGCAGGTCACTGCAATGACCCGGACAGCTAGGGACTGGTCCACGGCCCAGGCCACAGTTCGTGCTTTTTTCTCCAAGGTGCGAAAAGCTCAGAAAGCCAGAAGCCTCCAGGACATTTTTGACAATGAGCAGCATGCCACAATGAATTATTTTCAAGATCTTTCTTCCTTGGGTTTCCCGAGTTTCACGGACGATGACGAAAATCTTCTCAGCAAGGATGACCTCAAACCAATCTGGCTGCGGTTCGAGAACGATGTCTCGGAGATCGATGGATGGGAAGAACCAATCGCAGAAGGGCAGGTGACAGATTTCATCCTCAGATACTGTAAGATCATGGCTTGCCTCGATGACCTATTCACCAGGGCCAAGAATGCTGACGTTGGGCAAATCAATCGATTTCATGACTTGGTCAAAGCGCTGCAAGATCGAGAGCCATTCCAAAAGAGTGCCTGGACCCATGTCCGAAGAACGATGAAGCGCATCCGTGACCGCCTCGAACCATCGCCACAGCCAGAGGCCACGCCGGAGGAAGAAGAAGAAGAAGAAGAGGAACAAGAAGAGGGACAGACCATAGAAGCAGAATCTGGGGGAAACCGGTGACTCCGCAGCCCAATGGATCAGGGCTAAAGGGTTCTTTTGCCGAGGCGAGCTCGTCACCCCGCGAGCCGCCAAGAATGTTGACACTTTTTGTCACATTATACAAGGGGTAGAAGAATAGTAGAATTTTTGTATAATATTTCTTTGTTGAAAGTTTTTCTTTTATTTTAAGTTACAGCAATTTTGACCCTCCCTATCGCCCCTTTTATAAAATGAAGAAGAAAGAGCTTCGCTACCAAACAAGCCAAGGAAAATGGCTTCGCCGAAAGAAAAGGAGGAGAATGTGAAAAGAGCTTCGGGACCCGAAGCACTTCAAATCACTACTTCGGGCGAAAACCTTGCGAAGTAATTTCGTCGAAGAAAGTACAAAGATAACGCTTCGCACCCGAAGCATTTTCAGCAGCCGCTTCGGGCGGAAGTTTTGCGAAGCAGCATCCAAACGACTTCGCCGAAGGAGGAGAGCATAATCCAAAATCAGCTAAGGTAAGGAAACTACTTCGGGCCCGAAGTATTTCCAACACCTACTTCGGCCAATTTTCACCCGAAGCAGTGGTGCCCGAAGCAAAATGACAATGTGTCGAAAACAGAAGAGTGCTTCGGGAGGATATTCCCCGAACCACAGTTTTGAGAAGGAGTCGGGCCGAAACATTTTTCATCCGAAGCAGTTTCGCCAGCAAAGGACAAAGAACCCCATTTCAAAGATGGAGCCCGCTCGGCACTCGACATCCCCGAAGTAGTTTCTGCGAAGCATTATTTTGCGAAGAACAAATCAAGGAAGATCTACTTCGGCCCAAGGCTTCGACGAGGCGGAGATGTAGCGAAGCACTTTTCGGGCCCACGTTCCAAGGCGGGCAGCTTCCCAAGGTGATCGAAGGCCCCTTATAAATACCTCCTTTCTTGCCCGATAAGCCCGTTGACCATTTTTGGCAAACGAAAGGGACGTAACAATCCTCGAAGTAAAACACGGTGGGCGTAACGATCACTCAAGCACAGCATCCGGAAGCCAGGGACACTCGGGCGGTGCATTAAATGAACATTTCCATGGTTGACCCAGTCGCAGTTGCCAGTTTCGGCAACCGATTTGAAAGCTCAGTCGCAGCAGCAGCGAGGCGCCGATTTCTCAGGGCCCGAGGGTGTACTTCACCATTTTTTAATAATGACTCAGAGGGTCGGGTCCTCTATAAAAACCCAGGCATGTAATGTAAAAAGGGGGGAACTTTCTGCTAGAAAGCTGCTGTAACTTGATGTCCTGCGTTTAATACTAAAGATCTTTTGTGCTCTATTTCTCTCTTTTATGCTGCCTTCTGTGCTTAATTCTTTTGTCTTTTCTCGTTCGCATACTGAGACTCTGAATCCTGAATTCGGTGTGCGATCGGGGACTGAACCCCTAAAATTCGCCCTGAAGGATACATAGGAGAGGAAAAACGCCTTGTCGCTTTCTTTTATGCTTGCCTGGTGGATTGAGGTTTCTGTTATTCCCTTATCTCAATCGTTGTTACTCCGAACCACTGAATTCTAGCGAGAGAGAAAGGAGAACCCTGCGAACCCATCCGGAGGATACATAGGAAGTTCGGCATTTCATTTCCTTCATGCTATTCTTGGTATTTCCTGCTGCTATTCGAGTTGTTAGCGAGTAATCGTGCTTCCTGTTCTCTCCCACCTTAAATCATCATCTTCTAACCCTTACTCTTTTTATTTCTTTCTCTAACCCTTACCCTGTTTATTTCTTTCCTGCACTCTTGTCTCAAACCCCAAAAGTAGATTAGTATAGGAGCCGGCCTTTCTCCGGAGATCGGCACGAGGGGCATCTCTTCCCCTCGGCCTTTCAATGTTGGTCGCAGGTCCAGGGCGTGCAAACCCACCGAAAGTCCTTTCCTGTGCGGATTTGATGACCAACAATAGCCATGTCCCATTAATTCTTCATCTGCAAAATCTGAGTGGATCATTGACTTCTCGCGTCTTCTATCCTTGCACGATCCCCTTTGCTTGGTTAGCATCAAAATTCCTCACCATTACTTATGCCATTACTTTTGTCATTAAATGCGACCACCAACAAATTTATGCAAAAATTTAAAAAGTACAAAGGTTAGAACATTAGGCTTAAAATTAATTTTATTTTATTAAGGTTTTAACCTTTTAATTATTTAGTTTTTAAATTTTTATTATTTTTTAAGATTTTTGGTAAAATATTTTCCAAGATTTAAATCCATGCTTTGTCAAGATTGAATCATCGCTCATTGCCAAATTTCCTTTTCAGATTGTCAGGAATTATTTTCTAATGCCAGAGCTCCATTTCCATTTGCCAGAATTATTTCCAATTTTTGGGGCTTTGTTTTCCTATTTTTTAGGCCTTATTTCTATGGATGAAGTTCACTTTTAGATTTTAATAGGCGAGCTTTATTCTAATTTGTATGGTTGTACTTCCATGGGCGAATCTTTGGGATTTAGGGATGCTTGTTTTTTTGACAAAATTCCAATTTGCCGCCCTAGCTTTTCCTTTGTTGAGAGCGGGCATAACTTTGGGACTTCACTTTCCCCCATAATGCTTCATTTCTCTGTCCTTGCTTTCTTCCTTTATAAAGTGGGCAAAACTTTGTGACTTCACTTTTCCCGATAATGCTCCATTTCTCTGTCCTTCTCACTTAGATAATTTTTCTTTTCCTCAAGGTGGGTGGAATTTTGATACTTCACTTTTCCCGATAATGCTCCATTTCTTTGCTGTCTCTTTCAACACTTAGTAAAATTTTCAAATATTGCATATTGATTCCAATGAATCTACCTCTTTGTATTTTGCACTTTTAAAGGCTTGTGAAGGATTCTTAATGCTCAGAAATAAATTTTAACATTGGAAAACAAATCTACTCAAGCCCATTTCACATGGTGTAAAAATACGACAAAAATTGAAACTGCCTATAATTCATCAAAAATTATCAGGTGTCTAAATGAGCCAAATGGGTATCTGAATCTATCAAAAACACTTGAAAATTCACTTCGGATCGAGAGTTATTGCATTAAAAATTTCATTGGATGCAATTAGGAATTGCTATTTCTAGAAAAAAATCACGTTTGAAACCTTGAAAATTTGGTATCACTACAAAGAGGAGCTCAAGATCTTTCATCCATAATTTGAATCACCTCAAACAGATTCCTTTGTCAAATGATATGGTGATTGCAAATTTGAAGTAAATTAGGGCAAAGTAATAAAATTCAAAGAACCCTAAAAATTGATTTTAATCTTTTTTGGACCTTAGGAAAACCATTAAAAATTAAAACTCTTGAGATATTTAATCTAAAATAATATGATTGATGCATGAATATTCCAAAAAATGCAATTCAAATGAATGTTCTAAGCAAACATTTTTGACACCTTGATGCAAGCAATTTTATAAAATGATGTGAGCATTTTTTTTGGGAATTAAAACAAAAAAAACTTCGAAAGGGTCCCCTCAAAAATAAAAATTAATTATTTTCAAAGGATAAATTTTTTTATTTTCAATGGGGTATGTTGCTTCTCAACAAGTTTCAATTCAAATTTAAAAGTTTAATGGATTTGAAGCATGTATTGAAAATAAAATGTAGGTTTGAGGGAGGTTCAAATATTATAAGGTATAATACTAACACACGATTCATTAAATTATATTGAATCAAGGTTTCAATTCACATTTAAGAGTTTAATGGATTTGAAGCATGTATTGAAAAGAAAATGTAGGTTTGAGGGAGGTTCATATATTATAAGGTATAATACTAACACACGATTCATTAAATTAGATTGAATCAAGGTTTCAATTCACATTTAAGAGTTTAATGGATTTGAAGCATGTATTGAAAATAAAATGTAGGTTTGAAGGAGATTCAAATATTATAAGGTATAATATTAACACATGATTCATTAAATTATATTGAATCAAGGTTTCAATTCACATTTAAAAGTTCAAAGGATTTGAAGCATGTATTGAAAAGAAAATGTAGGTTTGAGGGAGGTTCAAATATTATAAGGTATAATACTAACACATGATTCATTAAATACTATGGTAATATGGATTTTTTTTACAATATTATACAATCAACTGAGAAAGTAAATAAATATTTTATACTTAAAAAAAAAAAAGTTGATGAAATATTGGATAGAGATCTAGGTTCAAAACTTGGGGACATGTTTGTTTACAAAGGTAGTAGTTTGCTTTGAATCCTCTGAGTGCATGCCAAATCGACGATGATGGTATGAATCTTGAGAGATCAGTGGTCCTCTTCATATCGGGTTATAAAATAATGAGGTGGTATAGGTTTGTTGGGAGCAGACCTTGTGGTTTGAACCTTGCACTTGGTAGTTACTAAAAATAGTGTGGATGTAACCAACTCCCCTATATATATATATATATATATATATAAAGATTAAAAATTTAAAAAAGTAAATCATCTTGTATTATGTTAAGGATTGGCCTTGCAATTGTTTGTCGAAATTTATAGATTGGAAAGAACAATAGATTTTTTAGAAACAATCCTAAAATTATGTAAGTTTAAAATCATATTATTGTCTCTCTTGCAAAATATTTGTAAGTATTGCTTATCATAAGAAGTTTTAAGTGTGAAAAAAAATGTGTTAATATTTTCGGTATATGATTTAAATATACATGTAAAATGTCATTTGTGACAATGAAGTTAACACAAAATACATGTGTTTATAAAAGTAGAAATGTCCAAATGGATTTATCATAACTAATTTTTAAGGCCTTTGTAAATGAAATTGAAGAAAGCTTCCAAAGATGGTGTTTTTAGAATAATGAAGGTAAATTTTTTTTTTTTTTTTTTTTTAAAGCGAAAAACCCCTTGTGGGGCTGCCTTGGTCTGAGAGACCACAAACAGGGGGTTCTACACTGTCAAAGTCACATGGGAGTCGCACCCGACCCTGCCCACACCAACATTATCAATTGGATTTTGGGTACCCAATTCAGCTTTTTGGTAGGGTGGAGATTCGAACCTGGGACCTCCCTTGGAGGATTTCTCTCTCCTCTCCAACTCACCTACAACACCTGGGTAAAAACTAATTTATAGTGGAAAACACCCCTTTGGAGGTGCCACTTTCAATAGGTTGGGCATAGGATGAATGGAGCCTTGTCGGTCTCTACCAGCACATAGGACATTCCTAACTATACCATATATCTGCAAGATGGAGACAAGGGGAATGGAACCTGGGTCGGCCTCTACCAACACCCAGGGCATTTACCACTGCACCACAACAAGCAGATTAAAATTCTCTTTAATTACTCAAAAGTATATGGAAATTCAACTAACATTTATGCAAAGGCTAGAACACTTCTCACTCTTCATATAAGGATCAAAATTACCATTAAAAAAAGATGAAAATATATTTCAATTAAGGAGGATTTATAAGCTTTTATTAATGTTATAAAGAAAATAAATGTGGGAATCAATTAAAAAATATTTTAAATATTTTATCCATTAACTATGAGGTACTATCATGCAATTTGTGGTCCCCCTCATGCTGGGTCACCAACAATGAGGTGGTATAGGCTTGTTGGGAGCAGCTCCTATGGTTTGAACCCTACACTTGGCAATTACTAAAAATAGTGTGGATGTAACTAACTCCCCTATGTATCCAAAAAACTATGAGGCAGTATCTTGGAAATTCCAATATATCTATGGAAAAGAAAATATATTAGCAAATAATTTAACCAATCATGGTATTGATCTTCTTAACAAAATTTAAATTTTAGAAAATAATTAATTGATATTTTTGAAAATTATATCAAAAAGTTGTTTGAGGAAAAGGGTTTAATAAGTTGGGACATAATTTTCAAGGGTTTTAGATAAAATTGCAGGGAAAATATAAAGGAAGGGGCCTATTGGCCCTAGTGGGTAGTAGGAATATTTCAACTTGGATAATTACAATAAGGAAAAAATATAGTTGGAGGAAATGTAGTGGATTCAAAATGTAGTAGATAATCATTTTTTACAAGCCACTCAAAGCAAGGGAAAAAGCAATAAGCACTTTCAATTTACAGTACAAAAAGAGATAGGAGATCATAGTCTACCATAAAAACAAGGCCAAGGGTTGAAGAGAACTAGGAATAAAATACATAGAGTAAACCAAATAAGAGAAGTTGAAGTAGGAAGACATGGTCTAGGACTTGAGCAAAACTGATCCAAGGACATACCACCAAAAGGGGTTGATTATACCAATACCAAATATGAAGAAGGAGTTAGGGGAGTGACCTCCAAAAATGAATTTTAGGGATGCCCTTTGTGGGGAACAACCCTATCCAAATGCAATAAATAACTTGAGGGTATCACAAAGACATTTGAGGATGCCTAAGATATATCCCAAGAAAACTAAGATGGGATGTTTAAAGGTGAAAGATGGTTCCCCAATAGTGAAGGTGGACATGGAGGACATCTAGAATGGAATAGAATTCGTGGAGAGGAGAGGGTTAATAAGTTAAATTATAGGGTTCAAATTGATCCTATCAACATTTAATTGTGGGCTACTAGACAATGATGAATAAAATGTGAGATACAAATCTCTGCTTACCCCAATGCTTATATCCTTGTTATTTTTGCTACTAAAAAATATAGAGAGAGGGACCATGGTTTTTTGGAATGGCAAGTCTCTCTATGAAACCTTGGCATACTAAATTCAAAGTGGAGGAATAAAAGCCATCCACAAGACTAGTTTAGTTGAGACATTTTGGCCTGCCAACAAAATTTTGGAATATAGTACTATTTACGACAATCGAAAATACTCTAGGAACATTCATGATGATTATTGATAGTACATATAGATTTGAATAAATTATTTATGCTTGGATATTATTTATGCTCGGATATGTGTCTTAATAGGCTTTAACAAACCTCTCCCAAAAATATCACACTATAGTTTGGGAAGGAAACATGGGAGTAAGAGGTTGATTATGAGAACATACCTTTCCCCTAGAAAATCTGCCATGAATATGGCCATTTACAAAGAGACTACAAAAGAAATCAACAATGAAGAATCATACAATGGTGTCAAACAATATGTTTGGTAATATCTTCATTGATGATCTTTTGGTGGATGATGATTAGGATACTATGGAGACAAAATTCCTAGAGATATAATTCCATGGTGGAAGAAAGGAATTTGTGCCATAAGAGGTAAACATCACCCCTAACACTAACCCAACCTTGCAGAGCAACAAACAAGGAGTAAGCCACTCAACAATAGACTACCAAGTGAAAAACAAGGGGGAAAATAAGAATGAGAGTAACAATCTCTTAAAGGTAAGAACAACAAAGAACCTAGAACCTGAGGAAGACCTCAATAGATCCACCAATAACAGCTTGGTGTTGTACACACATATTCTAGGGTTGGATGTTATTCTAGAATCTAGAGGGGTGAGCCAAGAGATAAGTAAGAAGATGAAAAAGGATGTTAATTAAAATGTAGGACACAAAACCAACCAACACCATGTGGAAAAAGGAGGAGAAAAACTAATAGTGGAAGGTAAATTCAATGCCCTTACCCACATATTTAACCCCCAATACTTATGAATATTATTGGAATATTAGAGGACTTAAGGGGAGTCCCTCAAAATAGAATTAAAATAGAAGAATGATACAAAAAAATTTACCACAACTCCTCTTCCTTTAGGAGATAGAATCGATGGAGACAATTGTAAAGAAAGTATGGCCTATTAGAAGAGTGAAATCCTTCAGCTCCTATAGGGTATATAGAGGCATTGCATGATTTTGGGACCCTAAAGAGGTAGTTATCCACCAAGTGGTGGGTAGATAGGATCTCCTAGAAGTAGTAGCATAGAGCAAGCAATCAGACCAAGTTTTGCTCTACATTAATGTCTATCCACCTACTAACTTAGAGGAGAAAAAAAGATAGTGGAATAACATAAACTATATTATTACCAAATTTCTTGAAGCATGGGCCCTGGTAGGAGGAGATTTCAATATCGTTATTTCCTTAAAAGATAAGCTAGGAGGAAATAGTACCTTAGACATGAGCATGAACCTCATGAAGGAATACATTAGAAACCTTCACCTTATGGATGTTACACTAGAAAATGGCCTGATGACTTGATCTAACAGAAAGTAAGGTTTTGCCTACATTCTATAAAGATTAGATAAATTCCTGCTATCAGATAATTTTTCGATTCATGGACTCATTCCTAGAGTAAAGATCCTAAATAATGCAGGTTCATCATCATTGGCCGATCATGATTGAACTATAAAAGTCCAAGGCCAGACACTCACCATTTAGATTCCAAGTTATGTGGTTTAGAGATAACTCTTTTAGGACCAAAGTGCAACAATAGGGGTAGGAAGATAAACATCGACATGGAACTAAAATGTACTGATCTATGAGAAGGCTTTAGTATATCAAATACAAGATAAGGACCAAGAACTAGGAAGAGTTTGGATATGTTAAGAAGAAAAGTTGGAAGTGATATCCCAAATTGAATATTTGAATGAACAAATCCACATGGATGGCCTCATGAAGGATCTAAGTATGGTAGAGATCAGACTTATATTCCAATTAGAAGAATGGAAAAAAAGGGAAGAGATATTATGGGAGTAGAAATCTAGGATTCAATGGGTTTAGGAGGTGGATTAGAATACAAGATTTTTTTGCAAATCCCTTCTAGCCCATACATCAGATAACTTAATCCCCTCCCTGAGATAAAAAGCAAGAGATTTTATCCACACATGGGAAGGTATGAGGTCTATTATGACAAACTATTTTGTATGTTTATTCACAACAAAATCTCTAGATATTAAAGCCCAATCAAAAATGTTACATGAGATACCTACACTAATATGTTACATACCTGACACTTTTTTTTTAATAAGTTACATACCTAACACTTGTAACACATTGGGGCATATGTTATTGTAAATAAGTAGACCATATATCTAGTTAGAAGTGAGCCACATATTAAGTTGGGAGACTGTTTGTCATAACATCATGTATATAATTGTTTTGTCATAGAATATCTTTGTCGTCATAGATTTATGAATTTTATTGTTGATATTGAAAATGTAACTATCATAAATTATTAACCTGGTCAAATAAAAGGGAAGAGGAGGTGAGCTAGAGAAGGTCAATAGATTTATAGAATAGGGTCAAGGATGGGATGCTAGGGAAAATAGTCGAAGAAGATCAATGGATTTCTAGAATAGGGTCAAGGACGAGGTGCTAAGGCATGGAGCTGAAGGAGATCAGCGGATTCAACAAAAGAGTCCATCAAGGAGTTCATGAAGATTTGGATGGGTCAAATTTATGTGGTGTCTGAGGTATTTTACTTTGCTTTGGATCTGTGTTAGGGCCTTAGTAGCATGGAGGTCATTTTTTTATTCCATAGGGTTGTGGAGAACTCTTTGGATGAGTTGCCCAATTTTGTTTTTAACCTATTTGGTCTTACTTCGGAGGGCTACTATTTTTACCCACGGATTCCTATAATTTAAATCCTACTAAAATACTCTTAGATAATGCATTTTTTATTGGTATTTCTATGATGAGCTCTCAGAATCTACGAGGGTTTTCATGCCCGATAACAAATAGGAAGATGACTCAAACATACATGGCCTCTTAAAATTTCCATGTCAATTTGCAAACATCCTCTACAATCAGATCTATAGGAAACTCATTTTTGGGTATCTTAGGTAAAATAGAAAGAGTATCAAAACTGACCTTCAACAACATTCGACCAAGACTACTCGTCAGTTTATAAAGTCACAAAACTTGTGAAAATCTATTTATACCAAAGGTTACAAGTTTCAGGTTTCTCAATTTTAGTTCAATGAAATGACTATACGATTAGGGGGAACAATTGAGATTTTCTAGGTAACAAAAATCATTGAGGCTCATAGAGTATGAATGAATAAAGCTCTCCACAACCAGAAAGGGAGTTTCAAAATTGTAGATCAATAGTCTTGACGATACACCTCCATGAGATACCTTATATTTGAAAGAAAATGCTCAAGTTGTATAGTGTTGAGACAAGATGGGAAGATTCAAAGAATGGCTTCGGCTACACACAATGACCATTTATTTCTCATACAATGGGTTATAAGAGAGTGTAAATGTACAAGAGGTTGTTTAGTAGGTAAAGCTTAGGTTGATGTGGGATACACTGCTTTGTGAAGGGAAGAAGAGGCATATTAAAGGTTGGTTGGCACAGTTTGTTAGCGATTTGTAAGTGGTTTAAAGATTTGGTTTATATTGCAAATGGACAATTTTTTTATGCAAAGGAAAGATTTTAGTGGCACATGGGTTTCTACTGATATAGGAAGGGATATGTCTCTTGCTCTACATAAAATGCAATGATATGGTAAAATAGGTGGTTCCTTTCTCGATGTGGATTTTTGAAACTAATATTCTAGAAGTTTACCCCATGCTTGGAATCTCTAAAGATTATAGAAGAAACATGGGAACTTTTTAATTAATCATAAAGGTCATGTAGGATTGAACTATTTATTGGAATGCAGTTTGAATAGCAGAAGTGTGGGTTTGTAAAAGTTTTTGGAACAAGCGATTATATCAGTTATAGAATCTAAGGTAGATTTTAGTCTGGATAGACAAATAGGATTGGGAACTTTGAAGACCACTCAATAAAATTGGTCATTGGGTACTTCAAGAACTCCATGGATGTGGTTATTTATTCTCTAGAAAATATTTGAAAGTTATGGTAAAAAGCGTGCAATGAATTCAGTCTTAAACATCAAACATGGTCATTTGCATAGGTTCTCTGTGGAAAGATGGTAAATCTATATGAGAAGAATGACATGATATTTATAAACATCAAATATCTCATGTGTCGAGTTCAGACAGTAAAACACCAGATTGGGAGGAGTCCAAAATATGCAATAGTTCAACATGAAAAGTGCTTGCGTAAATAATAGAGGATTATTTCTTTGCCCACTTTATGTTCCAACTTCCATGTGGTAAAGTTTGAAGGCTATGAGCTACAACAAAAAGTTTATGACTATTGGTCTTTGGTAGGTAATTTAAAGGATGGAATCCAAGAATTCAAGTGAATCATGTTAACCTGGGAGCAAATATATGGTAGTAAAAAATGTTGCAATCTCTTGTTCAGTTTTGGTGATGTTCACAAATGTATTGAAGTTTACTAGAAAACTAGAAAGTAAGAAATAAAAAGGAATTGGATTTCATCATAACTCTTAGGAAAAGCTCGTTTATCAAATTTGGAAGGGTAATAATAATGAAGGTTTTCCTTGGCATCCAATTCAGCTAAAATTTACAGCACATAAGGTGGTTTTCATGGTTTATATTACCTACCTTGGGCCTAGACAATTTGGCATGGCCTTACTCAGTCAACATTGTCAAGAGTTGGAACTTAAATATCGAGGAGATATTTTTTTTCCTAGATGGAAGATTAATCTTTGGACCTATTTTTTGGTTTTTGTTCATCTCATATTCATTAATTTAGGCTCTTGTAGTGTGCTTCTGAGTCTATACTATTAGGCATCTTATACATAAAATCAGATAACAAGGAGGTAAAATACTGGTCCCTTTGGGAACTAGGAAGCTAGGACCCCACATCCTCAGATACCTTAAGAACAAGAGGTGTAAGAGAGTACCATTTTCAGATTCTTATAAATTAGGTGGTCCAATCCAGGTAGTGTAGGGATTTAATTTCATGTAAAAAATAGAGGCTTGCTTTACAGTCCACTTTGAGTTTCAATTTTTTCTTAAAAAACATAGAAGGAAAAGTGTTGCAATAATAAGTGTAGCAAAAGAACTAAGCACCAAATAAACATGAAATATAGAGAAATAAATATTGCCAAAAATTGCTTCTTTTCTATTGATTTCTTTTGATACAATGTTTACAACTTTTGAATTACCCCAAGTGTGTTTGGGAGCAATGTTACAATATCTCTTCTCTGTATGGTACAATATTTTTTGATAAAGGAATGGGGTCTTCCAGATCTTCAACAAGGTATAGTGCTCTTCAATCTTCCGCTACAACTTCAAAAAGGTGAGTGGGCTTTGGTATCCAGCACGAGACCACTCTAGCTCCAGCAACTCCTGCAATATACCTGTCTTCTACACACATGAAATTCCAAAGGGGGTTAGTAGCACCTACAAATTTAAATGAAAGGATGATGCTATCAAAAAACCCTGCCTATGGAAAGCATGTAAGATAAAAGACAGAAACAAATAAAAATCCAGTGCCTTGCCAAATTATGATTTTTACTGATCGGGTTCCTATGTTGTGACTCGAATCTGGTAAACCATGGGTGTGCGGTGAGGGGCTGGTGAACCACACACCTACAGTAGGAAAACTATTCGGCTACAATTTTGATTGTGAAACTGTGGACCAGTGGTTTGGTCTGAATGATAGATCACCTCAAAAAATGGGCCTTCAAGCTCTAGTGATGGATTTCTCCTAAGATGCGTGCAGAGATCTAGGTCTATTCTAGATAGCTTGGCAGTGTCAATGTTCAACTCTCTTAATTTGGTGGGGTGAAGGTGCCTTTATAGGCCCCTTAGGGTTTTGGAGGGAAATGAGAGGTGGCAAGCCTAGACTGCCAAGTGGTAATCCTGGGCTACCAAATGGAGGGGAAGTTACAGTGAGTCACCCAGTGTGCCTCACTTAACTGGGGTGATGTGGTTGCAAGTGGAGTGATGTGTGGAGGGTTACCCCATGTGAAGGGACAAAGGGGACAAGGGTGGATGAGATGTGGCAAGGATGTGGTAGTGAGGTGGCTAGGACACATGTCTAGTGGGTAGGCAGGGTATCCTAGGCTGATTTTCTAGATTTAATAAATCTGGAAAATAGGATAATGGTGCAGGATTTATATGCCTAAGTCTAAACTTAGGCATATAACTTTATTATGCAGGATTTGATGTGGGGTGCTAAATGTGGTGTTGTGGGTGACCAATTTTTGGTGTCTACAGATGCCCCTTTTTGTACCATGTTGTGTGAAACACGATGCGGTGCAAAAACCAATGACACCTATCTTTATTGGATGGATGGACTCAACTCTTCTCGATGCACAAGAATGAATGATTTTTGAAATTTTTGATGATATTTTGATTTGTTTGCTTACCCCCTCAATTGGCGAATGGGTAAAGGATGAAACCCACGAGCCAATTGACCAATATTTTTTTGGATGATTGAGGTGAGGTGGATGATTGAATATGATGTGATGCAAATGTATGACATTGATTCAACTTGATGCCCCAAGTTTGGGATTGTTTGTGTCTTGCAAATTTACCTTTGGTTTCGATGAGGCACAATATTTGTGGTAAAATCTTCGACCACTTTTGGAGTTCTTTTTCCACTGTGACTTTCACAAATTCCTTCCAAATGATGGGTTCAAGGAATGAGTCATTCGAGAATTTGATACTCCAGTGATTTTTGATTACACCATGATTTGATTTGTTTTCCGCTTTTGACCCAACGGAAGGGGTTTAAGGATAACCTTTTGCAAATTTGACTTGACTCAACTAAGGTCCAAGATTTAGGGTCTAGTTGATTTAATGCCATAGTGATGATGATGAATGAGTGTCCTTATTGTGGGTTACCCATCCTACCGGATTGCATGGATTGCTAGTCACTGCAACCACCAGGTTTCTAGGGTAAACGACTAGATACAAGGTTCACTAAATGATTTATGTTGATGATGATGATTGATAATGTGGATGATGTTGTTTTTTTTTTGAAATATTGTGTGGATTGGTTTTTTTTTCCCGTAAACCACGGATATGTGATTTGGCATGCTCCATAAAATATGGATGCACATTTTGCATCATAAACTATGGATTTGCAGTTTTACGTACACTCCAAAACATGGGTGCATGGTTTTCACCATGGAAAGTGGCTATTTAAAGGTGCATGGGTCATTTTCATTTCATTATTTTCATTGACAACTATAAAATTTGCTCTGGTGTTTTTGAGGATGAGTGAGATGGAGGTCGATGAGGGTAGTAGTTGTGGTGCGGGTGCGGGTGCGGGAGGTGGTGGCTCAACTAGAGTGAAAGTCGATGTCCGCTACGCCAAGGTAGGTGTTCTAAACTCTTAGTTTAGGTTTTATTTATTTTATTGCTTGTTTTTTTTTTACAACCACTAAGAGGGGTTTTTTTTTTTTTTTTCACAACCACTAAGAGGGGCTAGAATTTTTTTTTTTTCACAACCACTAAGAGGGCTGAATTTTTTTTTAACAGAGGGTTTTTTTTTTAAATTGAATTTTTTTTTTTTTTTTGAGATGCAATATTGTAAAATAAAAATGCTATGTTTTTTTTTTTTTTTGAAATGCAATTTATTCTAAAATGCAATGTTTTTTTTTTGTTCTTTAAATGTGATTTTTTCTTTGTTTGTGTTGCAGGTTAAGCTCATTACCGCTAGACATCGATGGCCTCACACTATTTCAAAAGTGTGGAAGGCTCTCACAATAGATGATTGGAAGTTCCTTGAGGTTATGGGCTTGGATGGGTGCGGACTGATTGAGATAGTCCGAGCAGATGAGGCACTTTTATCCACACTCATCGAGAGATGGGACCTAGATAGGGGTTCATTTTAGCTCCCAATAGGGGAGCTTACTATTACTCTAGAGGATGTATACCACATATTTCGAGTGCCTATCGAGGGTCCACCAGTGAGGGTGGGCCACGACAAGCAGGAGGCTCTCAGACCTATCTATGATGATCTCTGGGATGTGGATTGTAGTAAGGGAGGCATCCCTTACCTTGAATTATTCAAGGGCAAGAAGATGGCCATAGTTCTAACTTTTTGATGTACATTCTAGGCAACATGGTGTTGCCTAATAGCATGGGATCGAGGATCCCGTGGAACTAGGTTCCTATTATTTTGTAGTTGATTTTTGATCCATAGAGATTGGCATGGGCTCCCACTCTCTTATGCCAATTATACAGTGAGCTTTATGAGGTGAAGAGGTGAGAGTGGAAGGGACTTAGTTGCAGCTTGTTACTTCAGATTTGGTCTTGGGAGCATATTAGAGTGGGTCATCCCAAGGGGCTACCTTGTACATGTGATCCTCTACTTCCTTGTGCCTTTCGATGGTGGGTTAGTGAGGAGGCTTCTCCCACACGCCTGATGCTACTACATACAGAGATAGTCTTAGTGGCTTGACTAGGGATGATATTTTTTGGTGATCATGGAGAGGCATGGCTTGGGCTAGAGATGTTGTGGAGCTTCATCGGGTTAGACGGGGGAGATGGATGATGGGTAGTCATACGCAAGAGATGGAGTACATCTAGTTCTCATAGGTTTTGAGGTAGTTTGGATTAGTCTAGGGAGTTCCAGATGCTCCCATGATATACAAGAGGTGGGGTGATGAGTTAGGCCTACCCTTAACTCCAAAATTTTAGACTATGGATGATGCGGGTGATGATGCTATAGTGGAGATTTTTGATGTGGATGATGTAGGTACTACTACTGACTATGATGCTTGGTTTGTAGAGTAGTCTCCATGGAGGCCAAGCTAGGTAGTGGATGATGCTATCAGTAGGGATGAGCCTGATAATGGTGAGAAGGCTCTTAGGTAGTCGAAGCACCATCGGGGTAGTGGTGGTAGGAGGGAGTCTATCATTGGCACATAATAGATAGATGTTGACCCTGGGCTTGGGGGAGATGGTGATGATGAGGGCCATGATGCAGAGCATGATGTAGCTTAGGATGTAGGTTAGGATATTGACTTAGGTGATGATGGAGATGATGGAGGTCAGGGCAAGGATGCTCCTCCTCGCCACACAAAGGAGGAGTGGGGGGTACTTCAGGTAGAGTGGGATAGCCTAGATGAGGAGGTGACAAAGCTGAAGGGTGAGGTGATCTTGCTTTAGGGTAAGGTGACCCAACTATAGGGTGAGGTGGATGAGTTATGGAGTAGATCAAGTGAGAGTGATGCTATTGTAGCTCAAGATGCAGAGATCATGAGGTTACAGAGTGAGTTGGATGGACTACGAGCTAGGCCAATAGTGGTGATGACTGCTACATCATTGCATCTCTCAAAGCTAAGATATATCAGTGGATAGCACGTGAGGGTCAAGATTTAGATTTTTCTTGGAGGTAGGCTTGGTACATGGTATCCCTTGAGGATACTTTGCACTAGCACCAAATTCTATTACCTTTAACCTTCTTCTTCAATATCAAGATCCAGTAGGTGAACTGAGTCCAGGCCAGGCAGCTCTAGGTCTCATCGACCATCTAGCTCACATGCTCCCTAGGGTCATCAACACATGGGCCTCCTAGGGGTCATGGGGGTGCTAGCTAGTAGCACCTTATTACCTCTTTTTGTAGTTTTTCATTTTTGCTATGAGCCTCAGTGCTCTGATGTATACAACCTACGAGTATTTTGTACTCATGCAATTGATATATATATATATACATGGATTTTATTATGATTTGTGTTGTGCACTTTTTTTTATTGTATGTATGGATGCATATGGAATGATGTGATATGTAATGTAATGATGATTAATGCTTATGTTCTAATGATGATTTGGTAGCTTTAGACTTAGCTTGATCAACATTGTTCTTATTGTTTAATCAGGGGCATAGATAGATGATATTGGTATGGATATTATAATGTGTAATAAAATGATATGGCATGATTTAATGGATTTTTCTAGGGTGTTTTTACAAAGACTCAAACATTCTAGTGATTCAAACAAACCCATTTATATATTTCATAGATCTTCTTTATGCAAGGGTTATCCTAGTGTTTTCAAATTTCTCAAGGACCAACTTTGTGTGCAATGATAGTTCATTTCCTATTATGAGCTAGGTCAAACTAATCAATTGTAACTTATGCCAATAAGCTAGCTCATCCGAGAGTGGCCTTAGGTCTATACAAAATAAGGTCGCTAATGTAACAGATATGGTACCACGCATAAGGATACCTCATTTCCAGGTGGGATTCATTCAGCCCATTATTGTAATGAGGATCACCCCATAATTTTTGAGACACTAAGAGTTCCAAGGATTCAAGCTCCTTCCCTTCTTTTATTGCATTTAATTTTTGGGGGATTGCTCATTTTGTGATGGAGCAATGGATTTTATTGCTTACACTTGCTCATTTTGAGGAAGAGCAAGGGGATTTTTATTTCTTTGAGACGTTTTTTTCTCTATTTTTTTTGGAGGAAGGGTGAATAGGGGAACTTATTGCTTTGAGATACTTTTTGAGATACTTGCTCACTTTGAGGAAGAGCAAGGGATTTTTTTTTTTTTTTTTTGGGATACTTGCTCGATTTGAGGAAGAGCAAGGGATTTTTTTTTGAATGAAGGTGGAGCTTGTCCTTTTGTCAACTCTGTAGTACTCTAGACCATGCACATAATTGGATGAATAGGGGAAACCTTTCACTTATGGCAATAGCAACTTTTGACTTCATTATTTCCAAGACTCACAATATTTTATTATGTGTTTTATTGTGTTTGGTCCAAGAGGAATCTGATTGACCAGGAATGACCTATTGCATCTAAAGATTGTTTAACTTTGAATCAAGTTTGTTCAAAACACTAGGACTGGTTGAGTGATTGAAAACATTGGAAATTGCTTAATGGTTGATGTGGTTTTGCGATGTTTGTGATACTTTCGATTCAATATTTTGAAAATTAAAAGATACACAGAAAATAGCCAGTGGTCGCATAATTGTTATTGCTAACAATTATACGGTATCTATCCTACTTCATGTGAGTCCCTTAATTAGGAAAATATTATAGGGAAAGTTGCATATTATTGTGGAGTAATGGATTGTTAAGTGGTGTAGGATGCCCCTGATTAAGGCAACAAGACATGGTGGATTAGCAATCATCCAAATTAACCAAAGGATGCAATGCAAAGAATTGTATAAACAAAATGCCTAAAGTGTATGTATGACATGCATGGATGGATTTGTGAGATGCAAAATGAAATATTTTTGATATTTTTGCTTTTTTTTAGCCATGTATATGTACATATATATAAACTGCACTATGCATAAAATACCTTTAGATGTATTATGTTCAATGGCTCAAGTTCCAATATTCCTTCCAAGTTGGCAAGTCTATACGTTCCTGGACCCACTTTCTATTTGAAAATGTATGGACCTAACCAATTAGCCATGAATTTATCTCTCAAGTGTGGCAATGCATTGGTATTTTGTTGATTCTCTTTAAGGATGAGATCTCCCACTTGAAATTCATGAGGATGGACTTTTGCATTGTAAGCACGTTTGATGCGATCTTGATATACTCGTAGATGTTCCAAGGCATTGATACACCTTTCATCAAGGAGTGTTAATTGGTCAAGATGTGCTTGTCTAGTTGTGTCATCATCCATGAATTCTTGCAATGTAACTCATAAAGAAGGGATCTCTAGCTCAAGAGGTATGATTGCTTCGTGCCATAGACTAATGAAAAAGGTGTTGCCCCCATTGGCATTCTGATGCTTGTTCGATAAGCCCATAGTGCCAAGGGGAGTTGAGTGTGCCAATATCTATGATTTTCTTTGACAAGTTTCTTGAGAATGGCTATCACTATCTTGTTGGTCGCTTCGGCTTGTCCATTTGCCTATGGGTAGTAAGGAGTCGAGAAACTATGTTGGATATTGTACTTGTTGCATAAGGCTCGAACATCCTTGTTCTTAAATGACTTGCCATTGTCTAAAATGATCTTGGAAGGAATCCCAAAATGATAGATAATATGCTGAAGTATAAACTCCGCTATTCGAGGTCCAGTCATAGTGGTCATTGGAATTGCTTTGACCCATTTGGTGAAGTATTCCATGGTAGTTATGATGAATTTATGTTGTCCTGAAGAGGTAGGTGAAATTTTACCAATCAAATCTAGGTCCCATTGTGAAAAGGGCCAAAGGCTTTGAATGGGTTGTAAATCTTGTGATGGTACATGAGTCAAATTGGTGTGATGTTGGTATTTTTGATATTTCTTAACATATTGACAACAATCACTTTCCATGGTGGGCCAATAATAACCCATGCACAAAATATACTTTGCAATGGCCATTCCACTAAAGTGGCCACCACAAGTACCATCATGGGCTTCAATTATAGCTCGTTGTGCCTCAACGAGATCTAGACATCGAAGTAGGACTCCATCATAGCCATGTCTATACAACATGTCCCCCAAGAGAGTAAAATGAGCTACTTTTTGTTTGAATATTCTTTTTGTAGTTCATGTCATTTCTATTGGGAGGGTCCCAAACTTGAGAAAGTCTCTTATCTCATCAAGGTAAGAATTGTAGGGTTCCGCATGGACCAAATTAACACTCTTCTCACCTTCAGACTCTGCTCATTTGATTGTTGACTTGGACACTATTGTTATGATAAGTGGTTGGACTTCTCCATGTTCATTATTAGGAATCAAGGATCCCAAAGAAGCCATTGCATCCACAAATCTATTAGTCAAATGAGGCAAGTTACTAATTTCATACCAGTCAAATTTCTCTAGCAACTTCATTGCTACTTCGTGATACTGTTTCAAGACTGGTTCCTTGCATTGATATTCTCCTTTCACTTGATAAATGACAAGTTGAGAATCACCAAAGATGCTTAGTCATTTAATGCCCATAGCTATAGCTGATTGAAGCCCCAATATTAGGGCTTCATACTCTACATTATTGTTTGTGCATGGGAAGTCGAGTTTGAATGATAAAGGAATCAAAATTCCTTTAGGTGTGTAAAACATGACTCCAACACCTTGTCCTCTTTCACACTTTGATCCATCAAAGAACATTGTCATGTCAATATCATCCTCAGGAGGGACTAACTCTTCTTGTTCATTGACAGAAAATATCGAATCATCTGGAAGCTCAATGATAAGTGGTTTATCATTTGGTAATGGAGCTTCTGCAAGTTGATCGGCTATCACCTGACCTTTGATGGATTTTTGACTGATGAACTTGAGATCAAATTCTATTAAAAGCATTATCCATTTTGTGGTACGGGTGTTGTTGTATGTGTGAGTCATCATGTATCATAGAGGGTTCTCTCTAGCTATGACATAGGTAGTGTTACTTAGCATGTAATGTCTGAGTTTCTTAGTGGTGAAAACCACTGCTAAGCACAAATTTTTGACATAAGCATATCTTGTCTCGTAACTTACCAATGTTCGACTAATGTAATAAATGGCTTGCTCCTTATGATTCTCATTTTTCTGAGCAAGCATTGTCCCTAGTGCAAAATCTATTGCAGAGACATAAAGGTGAAAAGGGACTCCTGAATGAGGTAGCGTAAGAACTGGTGGTGAAGCCAGATACTTCTTTATGTCATCAAATACCTCTTGAAATTCAGTTGTCCAGGAGAATGTCACCCCCTTCTATAGCAAGTGATTGAAAGGCCTACATTTATCTGAGAGTTGTGCAATGAATCATCGGATAGATTGAATCTTTCCTTGTAAACTACACAACTCTCTCAAGTTTGTTGGAGGTGGCATCTCGATAATGGCCTTGACCTTATCAGGGTCCACTTCAATGCCTCACTTGGAGATAATGAATCCTAGAAGTTTTCCTTGATGTGATACCAAATACACACTTCTTAGGATTCAACCTTACCTTATGTTCAAGCAATCGATCAAATACTTTCTCTAGGACTTCAATATGCTCAAGACATATTTTTGATTTGGCAATCAGATCATCCACATAATCCTCAATGATTTTATGCATATAATCATGGAATATGTACATCATGGCACGTTGATATGTAGCTCCTACATTTTTAAGGCCAAAAGGCATCACCCTATAACAAAATGTCCCCCAAGGTGTGGTAAATGTCATCTTGTGTTGGTCCTCAGGATTAATTCAAATCTGATTGTATCCTGAGAAACCATCCATTAGTGAAAGCATTTCATGGCCTACGTAGGAGTCTACTAATTGATCGATGTTAGGTAGAGGAAAATCATCCTTGGGGTATGCTTTATTTAGATCTCAAAATCAGTGCATACATGTACCCCCCATTCAGCTTACAAATGGGTACCATGTTAGAGAGCCACTCTGGATAATCAATTGGGACTATGAAATTCACATCCAATAGTTTTTGTAGCTCTTCTTTGATAATTAATGCAATGGTTGGATGAAGTTTCCTAAGTTTTTGCTTGAAAGGCTTAGCATCTGGTGCTAAGGTAAGGTTGTGGACCACCAAGTTGGGGTCAAGGCTAGGCATGTCTTTGTATGACCATGCAAAAATATCTTTCTTTCTTGTCAAGACGTCGATCATACGCTCTTTCTCCTCTATAAATAAATATTTTGTAATTTTAATGATTTGTGGATTATTCGCATCTTGGCTAAGGTTCACATCAATAGATTCTTTAATCAACATATGGGAACCTTCCTCTAGATGATGTGGAGTTGGGATGAGATGGATATCATCCTCCACATGCTCAAATGACTCAAAGGTCTCCCCCTCTACTTTAATTTGAAAAACTGAGGCAGAGGAAGATGAAGGTTGCTATGGAATGTAAGCATTTGAAGCTCACAATAACTCTTTAGATAGGATAAACTCGATGATGGATGGTAAGGATGAAATCCTATCCATGGTGATAAGGCTAGCATCGACCTGAATCAGCTTCACCAAATCATATGGGTTATGGAGTGGGGTGAACAAGTCAACAGAGATCATATTGACTTGGTGGAAATGAGGTGGCTATGATTCAAGGAGTGATGACTCACTCTCTCTAGGTTGCAACTGACCTAAGGTGGATGAATGGTAGTGTTGTGGGAGTGGCCAAGGTGGTGGTGGTGGATCTAGCTCAGGGTGCTCATGCTCCTTGTTGAAGTGAAATATGGTGTGATCTATGGGAAACATCTTTGTATAACACTCATCTCTCTCGATGGGTTCAGTAGGAACCACATCATCTTGGGGACCATCAAATATTCAAATGATCCAATCTAAATTTGCTTCCATCTATCAAAATTCCCCAAAATCTTCATCGAAGATATAATCCCCAAAATCTTCATCGAAGATGTAATCATATGGCATGTGATCAATCATGAATGTATGTAATACAATATCTGAAAAGGCCTCATGTAGATGAGGTGCAAATTCAGGGTCTAGGTACTCATCATCAGTATCATCACAATCATCACACTCATCGCTCTCCTCATCCTCTTCTTCATACTCAAGAGTGAGTCATTGGAAGGTTTGGTTGAAGGAAGAGTTTGAGGTAGAAGGTCTATACCCTAGACCAGAGTGGTCATGTGCTTCTCTATATTTAGGCTCAAAAATGTGATGTGGACCCTGCTCATGTCATCCAAGTCCATATCCCTACTAGTTGACCCTACAAAAATATCATAAAGGGAAATCTGGGTTGGATAGATAATCTAAATTTGCATTAAATTCTTGCAAGGGTTCCTCATTAGGAGGAGGTGGATCGGATGAAGAATCCACTCTCCCATATATGAAATTGATCCTATCTGATTGGGAACCCATTATGTACACTGCACCTATGGCTAAAGGTGGGTCGCATGGGTGACCATAGTCTCTGACTGACTCAATAGGTGGTGTAACTGTGACACTCTCAATGATGTACTCACCAATGCTTGGATTGGTGAGATGTACTACAACTTGGGATGGTTGGGATGATGATGGCTCAATGGATGAGGAGGGTACTTCTAGGGTGGCTTGTGGTTCAGGTGGAGGTGATGGCTCCTCTCGGATAGGTGACCCTATCTATGAGACTATGGGTGGTGATGTTTGAGATGGATTAGATTTGATGGGGTTGTTAGTTGATGGAGTGGGTTGAGCTATGAATATGAATGGTGTTTGTGAAGTGGGTGGTGTGGCTGATGGAGTTGATGATTGGTTAGCAGGATGATCAGGTGTGGTGGAAAAATGAAATGTGGTGGAGGAGGGTTGACTAGAGTTGACACTTTTAGATGCAAAAGTAGGATCAACTATCGATAATTCCTCTGAGATGGGGGATTTTGATGAAGTGATGTTAGTGGGAGTGGTTCAGATGATGAGTGGTTGAATGGATAGATGGGTTGATGGAAGCAGTGGCTCATAAGGATTTGAGATCAAGTTGTAGTATTTAAAAGGCTCTATGTCTGCTTGGATGCAATGTACTTTGCCCTCATGTACATACTTTAGACATTGGTGCAATGTCGAGGGCACACACTTCATCTCCCTGATCCAGGGATATCCAAGAAGTATGTTGTATTGCATCACCCCTTCCAATATGTGGAAGAGGACATGTATAGTTTTCACCCCCATGGTGATAGGAAGAACTACGTTCCCCATAGTTGAGCATAAAGCATCATTAAAGACCCTTAAGGTGAAGGTGGATGATGTAATGTGGGATGATGGTAGGTTAAGGTGTTTGATGGTGGGAGTGGTAATGAGGTTGATGGAGGAGCCGATGTCAATAAGGACTCTCTTGAATGGCTTCCTATCAATATGAGTGACTATGTGCAATGGAGGATCTGGTAAATCTGATGAAACATTCTTCTCCTCGAAGTCATAAAATGCTATCGAGGGCTCCATGCATTTTTGTACACTCCCCACAAAGGAGTTGAAGGCATTAGGATCTTCTGATTGTACTTGGATGGATTTTAGAATTTCCATCAATACCTCTCGATGTGGGGGTGACTATTGTATCAGCTCATAGATTGATAGTTTTGTCGATGCCATTTTCAAACTTTGGGTTAACCGACTACCTAGGGTGATAGTTGGATGAGATGGATTACTTGGATTATGAAAGGGTGGAGGTGGAATGGATGGCCCTAGTTGTATGGGGACACTTGGTTGTGTTGTGGGAGCTTGGGTTGTGTGATTTGCTTGTCTCTGCCCATGGGTGACCACACTGATAGCCCCTACAAAACCTTGGTGTAGTTGAGACACATAGTTGACTTGGTTGGGAGGAACTGTAGAAGTTGATGCTCCCATTGCTTGTTGATTTACCTCATGGTGAGGCAAAGGTGTCTGATATATACCAAGGTTCTGATTATATTGGGCTAGTGGGTTGTCGACTTTGATCTTTCTTACTTCTAATAAGTCTTGCACAATACCCTTAAACCCATGGCAAGTTTTGATGTCATGTCCTTTTTGTCGATGATAGATGCAGTATAAGTGCTCTCTATAGGCCTTTGATTTTGGCTTGCTAGGGTCTTCGGGTTTAATCTTCGATAATGTGAAAAGTTGTGCCGCATACAACTTCTGAAAGATAGATGAGTAGGGCTCTTGCAATGGTGTGTAATTGTATCTAGGCCTAAAGTGATGTTGTTGCCTTTCTGTAGGTTGCGTTTGATTTTGTACCTATTATGGGGGTGGAACCACTTGATAATTCAATTGTTGTGGTTGTTGTTGTTGTTGTTGGGGTTGTTGGATCTGAACTTGGGCTTGTTGATTTGACTGTGAAGGTTGGCCCAAGACTATCTGATTAACCTGAGTAGCCTTGGATTGGTCATGGTTATTCCCATTTTGGTTCTTGTTTTGCCACTCTTTTTTCTTAGGCTTGATCTCACCCTCTTGGATCTTTATTTCCTCTATCACTCTAGCTTGGGTGAGTGCCTCATCGAATGTCCTATACTACTACAACTGTAGCAACAAAGAGATGGGCTTGGCACAACTCTTCATGAACATTCTTGTTATTTCTGACATGGGGAGGGAGAATGGCAATTTGATCATAATCACCCTCCAACGGTTGCCAAAATCATGGATCGATTCATCATCGTATTGCTTCAGACTAAGCAGATCGATCAATGTGGTTTTCTTTTGGACATTTAGGGTGAATCGCTCCAAGAATTGGTCCGCAAGCTGCTCAAAGGTGTAAACACTCTGATGCGGTAGGTGGTTGTACCAATCCTAGGCTTCTCCCCCAAGTGTCTGAGGAAAGGTGTGTAGCATGAGTGCATCATTATTTTTGATCCTGAAACACACGTTTACAAATCTTATCACATGCTCTCGAGGGTCCTCATCCCCCTTAAATGTATCAAGCTTTGACATCTAAAAATCCATTGGATAAGGTAATGTAGGCACCGAAGCATGGATCGAGTGATTGAGTAGCTGCCTTAATGTTGGCTTTTGATATTGCAAACCTAGTGTCTGCATGGCAAGGCTATCAATATAGTTCTATAGGAACTAGAACTTAGGATCCTCCATAGGGTTAAAACCCTAGTTTACTTGATACTACTGGTAATAAGGTGCATTGTAGGTGGATTATGGATGATGGGGGATGTTAGGCTAAAATGCATGATGGTATGATGGTTGATGAAGGTTCTAATATGGATGAGGTGATGGGGGTATGATAGCATGTTGACCTGATGAGTTAGCATACATGTGATGTGGTGGATTAGTTGCTATGGTAGTGGTTGGGGGATGCAATACCCAAGATGGATCTTGGATAAAGGTATGGGTTTGGTGAGAGGTAGATGGTGGGTTCTGCTCAATCCTCTATGAATGTTGATTAGGGTCAGGATTAATGCTATGGTTAGCATTATCCAAAATCATTTGTTGTAGCTACAAGAAAGCCTACTGCATAGCAATCATAGATGATGTGGGTACAGTCACATATGAAGTGGATGGTTGGGTTGGTTGTGAGACAACCATGGTAGTGGATGTGAGTGGAGGGTAGGTAGCAAAAGGCATTGCCATCAAATGAGGGGTGATATGATGTATGGGGCCCATAGGGGTGATAGATGGAATGGATGTGGGGATCTACGAAGTGACCTGAGTTATCACTTCATAAAGGGGGTTGGTGCAAGTGATGTTCTATTGAGGCAATGTGGTGGGTGGTTGGCTAGATGATGATGGGTGGCTAGCCAGGGTAGCAATAGTCAAATCAAAAAGTGGATTTGTAAAGATTTATCCAGACTATTGCGGGTGTGTGAAGGTGGATTCTTGATGCAATGATGGTATGGTGTGAGATGGGATGGTAAGTGATGGTAATGATGGAAAAACCATTCTAGCTACATTCAGGTACATCCTAATGATGTCCATGTCTACAAGTGTGACATGACCATCCATTGGTGTGGGTGGCTCACTCCTAGGAGTCTCAAGAATAGTGGTATGGGTAGCCCTATGCATGATATCTCTATATAAAATAGGGGCACTACTAGAGGGCCCTACATTTAAGTCTTGGGACACATTAGGGACTACACTAACTTGCCCTACCACCGAAGTGTTAGGGACCTGACTAGCCTGAGGTGGATCCATGGGGAGAGACAACTGACTCTAAACTAAGGCTAACTTTTTAGCTTGACTATGGGTTGTTACCATACGCTAATATGTGATGATGTATGAAATGCAAGTGATAGTGTGTGAATGTGTGAGATAGCACAATGCAAAACAACACTCAAAGCAAACAAACAAGCAATTTTTCCTAAGTTCTCGCAAGTTTTGATTTGATTTTTTTATTTTTTAAGTTTTTTTTTTTTTGAAGGTTTTGAAAAAGAAAAATTCATGTGCAAAATGTTTTCCCTAAGATGAATCTAGGATTTCACCTGTATACTCATAGCTCGACAATCGATGATGAAGTTCGATCATGTAAACCCACCAAAGTATGGAGATGAAGCCCATACCTGATCAAGGAGCACAGGTCCTACCAGTCCTCACCCAATACTCACTTGGTCAATGTTATACCCTCCGAAGAGGAATACATGCAAATTTTCCAAGCTACATTGGATCTTGGAGCCGACCTTGGCCAAAAATGGGGTAATAATGTTGGTGGTTGGTGATGAAGTCCAACCTGGTGGTGATGAAATCTAGTCATTTGCCAACATTTATGTGAGTGTGTGAGGTTTGTTCAATTTATTGTGTGATGCAACTAAGATGCAATTCTATTTTATGCCTACATGCAGGAAAATAGGAAATAAAAATAGCAGACAGAATCAAATCAGGGGTAAATGTTGATTTCAAGCAAGATTTTGCCAAATTCTACTGTTAGGGCCAACCGTAAGTCAGTGGTTGGTTCTGGTAAACCATGGATGCATGGTTTGCCAACCACATGTGCATTTGGGAGATCCCAACCATGGATGTGTGGTTCCAACTATGCATAGAATAGGGCAAATCAGGCTTGATCCCTAAAAAATATGCCCAAGTTATTTCTAACTCGGCTATGCAGAATGATCTATTTCCTACAATGATAAATGCAGATCCTCTTATTTTTTTTATGTTTGGATGAATGCAGAATATAAGATACCTATCCTAGGACCTAAATGCAAAAGAACACATAGGAAAGACCTCTAATTTATCCTAGATGCATGCTAAAACCAAAAAAAAGAAAAAGGGATAGGGGTACAAACCTCTTATCCTTTCTTGCTCCCTCCAATATACTTCCACCTAGGTCCATGGTTCCATAGTGCATAACCGCATGCATGTATTCTCCAAATGCTCAACCATAGATGCATGTTCTTTTTTTTTCTCCACTGCATGGTTCCTCAGATCTCAACATAGATGCATGATTTCAGAATAGAGGTGAATAAATAGGTCTCGAATCTATCAATCCGAGATCGAATCTTTGCACACTCAATCTCAAAACCTGTAAATCATAGAAAACACAAGATCAATAACTAAATAAAGCAAGGTAAAACAAAATAGGACCCTTAGGGGGTCCCACCATGATCACCATTTTTTATAGCAAAATAAACACAAAATAAAAAAGAAATATAATTGCCAAAATTGCTTTTATATTAATGCTTTGATACAATATTACAACTTTTGAATTACCCCAAGTATTGGGAGTAATGTTACAATTTATCTCTATATTGGTACAATTTTTCATAAATAATGAGGGGGTCTTCCAAATCTTCAAGATAATGTGTTCTTCATTCTCCAACTACAACTCCAAGAGGTGAGTGGGCTTTGGTATCCAATATGGGACCACTCTAACTCCAATAACTTCTCCAAAATACCTTGTCATCTACACACATAAAACCAAAGGGGATTAGTAGCACCTACAAATTTAACTATAAAATGATGCTACAAAACCTTAAATACAATCATATAATATAAAAACAGAAACAAATAAACAATCTAGCCTTGCAAAATTAAATTCTTACTGATCATGTTCCTATCTTGCTCTCAACTCTATAAACTATGGATGTGCGATGAATAGTGAACATGCACACTACGGTGGGGAAACCTACTAATTGTGATTTCGACTATAAAACCATGGACCAACGATTTGGGATGAATGGCAGAATACCTCAAAAAATGGACCTCTAAACTTCGAGATCTGATTTCTCCTCGAGATGCATGTAGAAGTCTGATCCTATTTTGGTAGCCTAGTGATGTCAATGTTCAGCTCCCTTAATTTGGTGGGGTGAAGGTGCCTTTATAGGCCCCTTAGGGTTTTGGAGGGAAATGAGAGGTGGCAAGCCTGGATTGCCAAGTGGTAATCTTGGGCTACCAAATGGAGGGGGCAGTTATAGTGAGTCACCTAGTGTGCCTCACTTAACTGGGGTGATGTGGCTGCAAGTGGAGTGATATGTGGAGGGTTGCCCCATGTGAAGGGACAAAGGGGACAAGGGTGTATGAGATGTGGCAAGGTGGGGTAGTGAGGTGGCTAGGACACATGTCTAGTGGGTAGGTAGGGTATCCTAGGCTAATTTTCTAGATTTAATAAATCTGGAAAATAGGATAATGTGCAGGATTTATATGCCTAAGTCTAAACTTAGGCATATAACTTTATTATGCAGGATTTTATGTGGGGTGGCAAATGTGGATTTGTGGATGACCAATTTTTGGTGTCTACAATAAGTATTATGAATAATTATCTTTGGGTTTGATCATTTAAAGGATGAAGTTCAAAAATCCATGAAAATATTAGGCACAAAGGAAAAGATATTTTGTTTGATAGTTTTACAGTAGCCAAAGTTTGTTGAAGTATGCTGGAGATAACTCGTTGCAGCAATTAATTGAAGATCTCAGCTAACACATCGACAGTAAATATCCATAGGCAGCTGGATTAACAGTGGGTAGAGACAAGGGGAGGATATGGTTGATCAGGTTGACTACTCTTCAGATCCAGTGGTAGGAATCTCTATTTTCCCTTCGGAAGAATTTTTGAAAAACAAGTGGAAGTCAGAGAGGGAGTCTTTTAATTGGGTCGAAGACCTCTCTAGTCAGAATGAAGAGAGGAAGACAGTAGAGACACCTTTCTTTCCAGAGACCACTTCACAGAAGGTTATGTCTTCAAGTGCTTATTCCTTAAAAAACTATAATGCAGACCATCCAATTAGTTCATATGCATTAGTAGACAGTCCTCAGATGGGGAGAGCTCCTGGCCAGAGGATTTGCTATTCAGATTTAAATTTACACTCTAACAACATGCCTATAGAGTTAATACCACACCCTATGGATTGTTGCTTTGCTGATGGTGATTTAGGCTTTATGGAAGTGAGGTCCTGGGAGGTGTATTCAAAGAGAAGATCCCAGGAGCATGCTGGAGGAGAGTCTGGATCTTTTGCTGGTACAGGCTTCTATGAAGGGAATATGGAAAGAGGGGAGCTGTTAGGTTTTAGTAAGGAGATGAATATTTCAACTTCTAATAACACAACCTCCACAAAGAAAAAGGAAAAAAAGTGTGTTAAGATCAGAGAGGGTCGAGTTAATTTGGTCTTAGGTGAAGATATTCTGCTGGATAGAGTTCTGGAAATGGAAGGTAAAACACTAACTGGGAGGTTCTATGGTAGATTATTCTCAAATAAATCACTTTCTCAGTGGGTGGAGAGGGTGTGGAGACCGGTATTGGGATATTCTCCTACCTTTCAAGTATTGGTCAGAGGATGGTTAGCCTTCTCCTTTAGATCGAAGGAGGATACAGATAAAATACTACAGAGTAGGTGGTATTGGGGTTCTTATGCTCTATCCTTGAAATGGTGGTCTCCATGTTTTGACCCAAGAAGGGAGTCAAAAGCAATTCAACCCATTTGGATCAAGTTGCCGGGATTGCCTTTGGAGCTGTGGACTTCTAAGATTTTTATGGAAATTGGTAACTGTTCAGGTAAATGGGTGGATTTGGATCAAGCTTGCTTGAGTGGTTCTTCTCGTTCTATTACTAGAATCCTGGTGGATATGGATCTGCGGGAGGGTCTTCCAGAGTCTATAGAGATAGAGATAGGAAAGTGGCATTATGTTCAAAGTCTGGACTATGTGAAGATACCCTTTCGATGTTTACGATGTCATGTATATGGTCATCTGGTGGAAGAATGTGGTTTAAAATTCTCAGAAAGGAAGTGGAGAAGAAAACAGGATGTAAATCACACTTATAGGGTGAGAGTGGACGGATCAGTTAGTAATGTGGAGGAAGAAAAAAGAAATCAGGATTGTGGGTCAAGAAACTCCATGGAAGGCAATGCTGGTATGGAGGAAGGTCATAACATTATATTAGAAGATATACATCTATCAAAGGTTGGGGATAGGGGATTTGGTAAGGGACTAAACAATGGACAGTCTGATGATCTGTTTGAATCAGCACACATAAGGGAGGAGGGACCCACTCATGGGTTGGAGAATTTTTCTCTACCACACATCATATCTCTTGGTCCTTTGAACCACTCTTCTAACCCAAAGCAGACTCTTGGGGAGGTGACAATCACCACCTCTAAGCCCTCGCCTATGGAGGAAGGAAGTCAAAAGTACCTCTCAAAGGGAACAAGCATAGTTCAGGATGACTTACCAAAATTACCTACAAGTCGCCCTCCAAACTTTTCTAAAATAGCTCCACTTTCAAGGACTACTACTCTTTTGTCATCCTCCCTTGCTAGTGGAGTGAGTTGTAAGGGATCTCAAAAATTAGCATTGTTCCCTGAGGAGAATGGAATAGTAGGAGGGCTTAGCCCGGATGTTGGCTCCATTCCAGTTCTAGGGAGGAAATCAAATATCCAATGGGCTAAGGACAAATCTCTGAGGGAGGTTAAGAGTGGAAAACAAAAGTCTATTGTAGGGGCACTTAGAGCATGCCATACCCCAAATTTGGTAAATTAATGTTAATCCTTTCTCATAATATCCAGGGTTTGGGCAGTAACTCTAAAAAGACTGCCCTTCGTAGGTTAGTGCAGATACATCAACCTGACATTTTGATGCTTCAAGAGACTATGGGTGCAGGTTCAAAAATTGAAGGTCTACTTCATTCCTTTTTAAAAGAGTGGGAACTTCTCTCTTTGGATTCGGAGGGTAGATCTGGAGGACTGGTATTGGGTTGGAAAAAGAGGGCTTTCCGGCTCATCAATTCAGTTAATTTTACCTCCGGATTAGGGGTTGAACTCTTCTCACTGGAGCTAGGGAAATCCTTGGTGGTAGCCAACATCTATGGGCCTTATGAGAACAAAAGGCAGTATTGGGAGGCACTCTTAGAAAATGATTTTCTGCAGCAGGGGAATATTATAGTAGGGGGTGATTTAAATTTTACTTTGAATAGAGCTGAGGTTTGGGGGACTGCAGCTAGATGTGACCCTCAAGCTGGTTTTTTTAAACATATATTTGAAGAGGCAGAGCTGGTGGATGTGGAGCCTATCAAAATTATCCCTACTTGGCGTAATAATAGGGTGGGAGAGGATTATGTGGCAAAAAGGTTGGATAGATTTTATGTCTCTAGGTACTCTTTTGATGGTTGGTGAGAGAATTAGATCTTGGGTGGAAACAGGAGGAATCTCAGATCATTGTCCTATCCTTCTTCAAGTTGGAAATCCAGATAGGAAACCTCCTAGTCCTTTCAAGTTTAATCCAACTTGGTTGAAGGATAAGGATTTCCAATCACTGGTTAAAGAAGAATGGAGGCCCTTTGATGCAAATCTAGGAAGTTCAACATGCTTTCAATTTGCAAGAAGTATGAGAAAAGTAAAAAATGTTGCTTCAAAGTGGGCTTTCAATAAGTCTAGACAGCAAAGGCAAGAACTTACTCTTTTAGAGAGGCAAATTGCTGATCTTTATGAGGTAGTGAATGAGGATGGTTTCTCAGAGGAATCCAAAGAAGTCATAAGAGTTTTGGAAGAGAAAAAAAGTAATATTTTGTTAGATCAGGAGGCAAAATGGAGGCTTAAGAGTAGAGCTATATGGATGGATCTAGGGGATGAAAATACTAAATTCTTTCACAATTATGCCAATCATAGAAGGAATATAAATACTATTTGGGAAATGCCCAAAGGAGATGGGACAAAATCTAGGTCTTTCACAGATCTTGCAGCTCTAGGCAAGAAGCACTTTAAAAATTTGTTTAAAGAACCTGAGAGGTTAAACTTGGCTGAGATCCTTAAATTCACCACTTTCTTCCCTAGCTTTGGTGATAATGCTATAAATGAGATGCTTCTTGAGAGAGTTTCCATAGACGAATTAAAAAAAGTGCTTTCCACTTTTCAAAAGAACAAAAGTCCTGGGCTCGATGGTTGGGGGTTGAGTTTTTTTGGGTTTCTTTGAGCTGATAGGGGAAGATCTTCTAAGAGTGGTGGAAGAAACTAAAGCAATAGGGAAGATTCCAACAGATATCAATTTGACCTTTATTGTTTTGATTCCCAAGAAGGATACTCCTAAATATTTTGATGATTTCAGACCTATTTCTTTGTGCAACTGCCTATACAAAATTATCGCCAAAGTCATTGCTTCAAGGATTAAAACTGTTTTTTCAGACTCCATCTCTAGTGAGCAATTTGGGTTTCTTAATGGGAGGCAGATCCATGATGCTGTGGGAGTGGCTCAAGAAGGCTTGCACACAATAAAGACAAGGAGACTTCCTGCAGTAGTGGTAAAATTGGACCTCTCCAAAGCTTATGATAGAGTCAGCTGGCTATATTTGAGGATCATGCTTCTTCACATAGGTTTCAATCTCCAAGCAGTTAATTGGATTATGGGATGTTTGAACTCTGTGTCCTTTGTTGTTCTTATTAATGGCTCGGCTTCTAGCTTCTTTTCCTCAGAGCATGGTCTAAGACAAGGCTGTCCTTTATCTCCTATTTTGTTTCTTTTGGTGGCAGAAGGCTTGAGTAGGGCTATTAGGGAAGCTAGAAGATTGGGTTTGATTAAAGGGATCAAAATGGGTACATCACTCTTTTTAATGCACCTCTTATTTGTGGATGATGTGTTGTTGTTTTGTGATGGTACTCTCAGGGATGTTAATAAGTTCCAAGAAATATTAAGGAGCTATTGTATTGCTACTGGTATGGAAGTTAATTTGGAGAAGTCCACCATGTCTTGTTTTGGTCTCTCAGGTGAAGAGGAAAGTCTTTTTCAGAGGATTCTTTCCTTTTCCAAGATAGAGTTTCAAGCAGGTATTAAGTATCTGGGGTTCTATTTGAAGCCAAATGACTATGGCATTAGGGACTAGGATTGGCTAGTGGATAAGATAGATAAAAGGATTTCTTTATGGTGCAACAGGTGGCTGTCAATTGGGGGTAGACTAACTCTTGTAAAATCAGTATTGGAGGCTATTCCTATCTACTGGCATGGGATGGCTTTCATACCAGTAGGGGTGCTGGAAAAAATCAGGAAAAGGTGTTTTAGATTCCTATGGACCGGGAAAAGAGATAAAGCGAGAATAGTATTAGCAAAATGGAAGCTTTTAGCAAAACCTAAGGAAGAGGGAGGTTGGGGTTTAAAGAATATCCACCATTTCGGTAAAGCCTTGGCTGCTAGGAGTTTATGGAGATTGATAACACAAGAAAATCTCTGGAGCAAAGTACTTAAGACTAAATATATTGAACCTCTTTCATTGGAGGAGTGGATAAGGAAACCAGATAAGTCATTCAGCAAGGCATCCATCTTTTGGAAAGCGACAGTTCAGGCCTTTCCACTTATAGGTAATTGGCTTGCTTGGAAAGTTGGTAATGGTACTAAGGTGAGGATTGGAGCTGACCCATGGGTTGGATGTGGAAATGAGTATAGACTTCCAGAAGATCTTATATTAGCTATGCAAGATGCTGGTTTTTGTACTCTCTCACAGGTAGTGGACCATGAGGCTACTTCTTTGTGGCAGCAAGGTTGGAAGAGTGCCTATCAACTGGGTTTAGAAGGAAGGAATGGGGAGTTATGGAATGCCTATGTAAGAGTACTCATAACCAGCCATGTTAGGATCAACATGGATAAGGAGGATGAACTAGTATGGACTAAAAATCCTTTGAAGGGTGCATATTCAGCAAAGATGGGTTATAAAGACTTGTTTGCACAAGACATGCAGGAAGAACCAAGATGGTGGTGGAAACCTATTTGGAAGGTAAGGGTACCTTTAAAAACTAAAACCTTTATGTGGTTGGCCCTTAATAATAAAGTCTTAACTTGGGATGTATTAATGAAGAGGGGGTTTCAAGGACCTGGGAGGTGTACTCTTTGTCATATGGAGTCTAAAACTATCAATCATTTAGTGGTTGGTTGTGCCTTTACTAAGACTGTGTGGAAGGAATTAGAGGTAATTATTGGAAGCTCAGGTAATTGGCAAGGGAACACTTTGGAAGAGTGTCTAAAGAAGTGGTTTGACAAGAGTGAACTGAAGGCCTTTAGAGCTCTTCCATTTGTGGTGGCATGGGGAATATGGTTAGCTAGGAATTCAAATATCTTCCAAGATACAGTGATGCCAACCTTTCAAGTGGCTATCCAGATACGTTCATTGATTGCTGGCCTTATGAAACCATTCTTACCTAAAAGCCCAAGAGTGATAAAAAATGCCTGTGTTAATAAATCAGTTCCTTGGGGATATTTTGATGGGGCTTGTCAAGGTATTCCCCCTTTGTGTGGGGTAGGAGGAATCCTCTATTTTCAAGATTCTCATTTCATAAAGTTCAAGGCTTGCTTGGGTGTGGGCACCAATAACTATGCTGAAATATTTGCTTTGAAGTTGCTGTTGAAAACAACACTAGATCAAAATGTTCAGCAGCTCCAAGTTTTGGGTGATTCTATGGTGGTCATCAATTGGATGAAGGATCAGTTCAAAATGGAGAACATAACTCTGCGGCCTATATTAGAACAGGTGAATCTCATGGCGGGTGTTTTCAGCCACATCACTTACCAACATGTAAATAGAGAACACAATTCTCTTGTGGATGCTATGTCAAAGGAAGGATTGTTGATGGCTCAGGGGAGTTGGAAGTGGAGTGAAATTAAGGATGGTATGACTGTCCGTGAGGCAGTGATTTCAATTTATGATGTATAATAATAATAATAATAATAAAAATAAAAATAAAATGGTGCCTTTTTCTTTTTGCTGTGTTCTCTGCCATATGACAGCTGCTGTTTGGCCCATTATTTGGGCACTTTTTACTGTAGAGTTTTCTTAGTTTGATGATGCTAGATTCTTAAAAAAATTATTTGATGGAGCAGTTAAACTGTTTTTGATTATCTTTGTAAGCCTTGGGCAACTATACTTTGTAATCTTCTTTTCTCAATTGGAATAGAAATTATGATTTTTTTCGTGGAAAAAAAACTATCATAAATTAGGTAAGTTAGGAATATTGTCATAGTAGGATGTCATAGAATATTGTCATAATATGGTAGAAAATATTCTTGTAAATGTTATAAAATGGGAAGGATGTAACTCTCATGGGCTAGAGAAGAATTTGCATATTTTATAAGGAGGTTTCCCCCTTGAAGTGGCCTACGATAGAAATGTCTCTTGTCCCGAATTCCTACAATTATTGTTATTTATGTTTCCATATTTCAATCATTGAATGCTTCTATTATTTGATATGCAATATTAGTGTTGCTTTTATCAATACTCTTATTATTATAGTTAGAATTATCTTTGGCACTGAATTTCTTATCTCAATACAACTCCACACTAAGAATTTTGAGGTGAAATATTTGCATGAGAGGAAGAGGTTCATTGCAAGTGGTATTAAGGAAGAGATAAGGACTGAGGTTCAAATTATTAAACCAACCACTTATATGATAGCTATAGGATTACCTAAACTTGTAGAAAACAAATGGAATGCTTAGAGGAAATCTCCTAGACCTTCTACATTTCCAAATAGAACTTTTGCATCCACCAATAGTAATGCTCCATGAGCCCCAACAATTAATAGGTTAATGCTAGAGGATATGGACAAGTGTAGATCCAAGGGAATTTGCTATAACTATGATGAAAAATGGGCCATGGGACATAAATGCACAACCCAACGCCTCTACCTCTTGGATATGTTCAATACTTTAGCTTTTTATATAGATAGAGGGGAATATTTTGTGGATTTAGTGGATGTAGAACCTCTAATCAATAGTCAAGAAGAAGAGACCCTTATCATTTCTTTGAATTCCATCATAAGAATATCCACACCATAGTGCATGACAATCCAAGGATTTCTCAAAGAGCACAAATTTTTGGTCCTATTGGACTATAGTAGCACTGATAATTTTATTAATCCCAATGTTGCAAAATGGGCAAATTGCTTCATTTATGGTCGTGAATAAGTCTAAGTGAAAATTTTTAATGGAGATATCATGACTTGTATGGGGGAGGTTCTAAAATGCTCATTTATCTGTTAGTGACTATCACTATCAGAATAATTTCTATGTAATCCCATGGGGTGGAGTAGACATTGCATTAGGTTGGATTTGGTTACAAACATTGGGAATAGTGTCCTATAATTTTTTAGAACTTTGGATGCAATTCATTATCAATAATAGAACTCACATAATTTAGGGTGTAAAAACTAGCAATCTCAATATTGTAACATCCCATCGAATGTACAAACTAATTAAGAAGGGTCATCAGGTAGTTATGGGAATATTTTGCTAGATGCAATTGTGTGTTATCCAAGATTAGTAGATGTCATAAAAATTATCAATTATGTTAACCAAGAATTAAATAGGTCTTTCTCAAACCCAAATGGTTACCACCTAGCTGATTGGAAGATCATAGAATCGATTTAATTTCTACGAGTCAAAATCTAAATATTAGACCATATAAGTACCCCTATCACTAGAAGAATGAGATTGAGCACTTGTTAAAGGAATTATTGGATGCAAGATTCATCTATCCAAGCACAAGCCCTATTTTAGCTCCCACATTATTAGTCAAAAATAAGGATGGGTCATGGAGATTGTGTATGGAATTTTATGAACTTATTCATATCACCATCAAAGAAAGTTTTCCATTCTAGTGATTTATGATTTGTTGGATGAGTTGCACGATGCTTAATACTATATTTGGGTTTACAAGGATGACATCCCCAAAATAGCTTTCAAGACCCACGAGGAGCATTATGAGTTTTTGGTTATGCCCTTTGGCCTAAACCAATGTACCATCAAATTTCCAAGGATTGATGAATAACGTTTTAAAACCCTACCTATGGAAGTTTGCATTATTTTTTTATGATATATTGATCTATAGCAAGATATGAGAAGAACACTTACAACATGTTGACTAGGTTTAGAAGCTCCTACAACAAAATTAGTTGTATTTCAAGCAATTTAAATGCACCTTTGGGGTAATAAAAGTAGAATATTTGGGGCACATCATGGCCAGAGATGGTATCTGAGTAGATCCCACAAATATTGAGGCCATGAAAGAGTGGCACAAATCCAAAATATTTAAGAGTCTTTGAGAATTTCTTAGATTTATAGGTGTTGGATCTTGTAAAATCCAACTATAGACATAAAATCCCAACCACTTGTCACCCATCCTAACCATCCCAGCCAATTGTACTCCATCCTACCACCCACTTGTCCACCACACACCTTTCCTACCTTCAAAAGACCCACTTTAGCCCTTTCCTGCCACTTTTCGACCCCTTTGGACTTATTTATATTTATTTTATATTATTATATTTAATATAATATTTTATTATTATATTTTAATATTTTTGTTATAAAATTATATTTAAGCCCAATTAACCTCAGCCATCTGATTTTAGTCTAATCTCAGCCATCCATATTCATTAATCCATGCGACACTTAAAGTGCAATCAGCCTTAGGATTTGATTTAATCTTAGCCACACAATCAAAAGTGTTAAGCTAAAACCCTAGGTCAAATTATAAATAGGAGAATTTACAAATGCTCAACCCCTAGAATGTTCTTGCCCTTGGAGAGATTGTTGAAGAAGTCCTTGTGAAGAAGAAGGTTGTAGAGCCCTAAAGATCCCATCAATCGAATCTACTTGTGAGAGCAGACTCAAATCCTAGCTTGCCATAGGACTTCCATCATTCTAGCCACTTTCCCATCTATTCTCTATCATCACCATTGTTTCCCATCCGTCGCATCCTTCGTACTCCCATGATCTACTTTTGTAGATTAAACCCTCACCCGTAGGCACCTTCTAGAGCTTTCTAGGCTCACTGTAGAGCCTGCCAAGCGCTTGCTAGAGCCTGCCATATCATGCAAGCACATTCTAGAGCCTACCAAACTCGTGCTAGATCCTGTCAAGTGCTCGACGGTGCTTGCCATCATCATCAACGCAAACCAGAGCTTGTCGCATCAAATCATCAGGTGTTGTTGGGGCACCCTACCACCAAATGAAGCAATGGATCATCACCATCAACAACAAGGTAAATATTTATTTTGTTATTATCTGGTGTTGTCTATTTCTACACTTTTTTTTTACATAGATCTAGGGTTTTTAGTCTACATCTCTAAGGTTTCACACTGTGGAACCCTCATTTTGTTTACTAACAACCTTGTTGTTTGCTATGTGTGTAGGGTTGAATAACATCAATAAAGAGATCATTGTATAGCTGCTAAAGTTGGGGTAGCCCAAAATAGGATATCTCACAAGACCACTCACTCTTCTAGGAGTGAAGCACAGTTGAAGACACTCATATTTGTATAGCTAGTTTTTGAGAGAACCCTAGAAAACTATATCTATTGTACCAAATCAACTCTGTCAAGCATAAATAATTATAATGAGTTTTTTAGCTCCCCCCATTTATTGAAATATATTCTATTTAGTGCAATTATTTCTCTCTTTGAGTTGATTCCTTTATTACTTTCATAGTGTCACATTTTTAGCTCTACAAATGGCGATCAACTTACGAAATCTCCACTACCTAGTGATCATCCTTTGATTATAGAGCTCCCAAATGATTCAGTATTTTCTATCACTAAATTAGAAGAAGATGTCATTCTAGAGGAAGAAGTTGATATCACCTTATTATTTTATGGATCTAAGTGTGAGAAAGGTCAAGGTGTTGGAGTTGTATTTCATACACCCCAAGGGATTCCCATCCCTTTATCATTAAAGCTAGACTTTTCATGCACAAACAACACCACAGAGTATGAAGCCCGAATATTAGGTCTTCAATAAACTATAGCTATGGGAATTAAGTGTATCACGATATTTGGTGATTCTCAACTTGTTAAATAAGTAACAGGAGAATACCAATGCAAAGAACCTACCATTAAGCTTGATCATGAAGTGGCAATGAAATTGCTCTCAACATTTGAATGTTATGAAATCAATAACTTACCTGGTTTGACTAATATATTTGTAGATACGATGGCTTATCTTGGATCAATGATTTTGAAAGATTACTTAGGAGAGGTACAACCCCTTATAATCTCCACAATATCTAAAGCAACCATTATCCGTACTAATCCTAAAGATGAAAAAGACATTTGCTTTATCCATTTGGAACCATATGAGTCTTAGTCAAGCAACATAGTGGCCTTTCTAAAATTTGGATCACTCCCATCTGATATGTCTCGATCTGCCAAATGCTATTTCAAGCAAAAAGTAGCCCGTTTTGTTCTCCTGGGAGACATGTTGTATAAATGTGGTTATGATGGAATCCTTCTTCATTGTATCAAAAATAGTGAGGCTCAAAGAGCCATAGAGGAGGTCCATGATGGTACTTGTGGTGGTCATTTTAGTGTAATGGCCATTGAAAAGCGTCTGTTATGCATAGGATATTATTGGCCCATAATGGAATGCAACTATTGCAACTATGTCAAAAATTGTAAACAATGTCAAGAACACACCAATTTAACTCATGTACCATCATAGGCTTTACAACCTATACAAAGCCTTTGGCCATTTTCACAATGGGGCCTAGATCTAATTGGCAAAATTTCACCTCCTTCTTCAGGACAACATACATTCATCATCACAACCATTGAATACTTCACAAAGTGGGTTGAGACCATTTCGTTAACTAGTACGACAGGAGCTCGAGTAGTGGATTTCATACTCCACCATATCATATGTCATTTTGGTATTCCTTCTAAAATAATTTTTGATAACGATAAGTATTTCAAAAAAAAGGATGTTCGATCACTTTACGAGAAATATAACATCTAAAATAGTTTCTTGACTCCTTATTACTCACAAGCAAATGGATAAGCTAAAGGTACCAACAAGACCTTGATTGATATTCTCAAGAAACAAGTTAATGAAAATCATAAATATTGGCATATAAAAATTCCTTTAGCACTTTGGGCTTATTGAAAAAGCATCTAAATGCCAACAGGAGCAACACCATTTTCCTTGGTCTATGGAGCTGAAGCTATCATACCTCTTGAGCTAGAGATTCCCTCATTGCGAATTTCTTTGCAAGAATTCATAGATGATGACACCTCTAGACAAGCACATCTTGAACAACTCACACTTCTTGATGAGAGGCGAGTCAATGCACTAGAACACCTATGAGTTTATCAAGATCGCCTCAAGTGTGCTTACAATGCCAAAGTCCATCTTCATGAATTTTGGGTAGGGGATCTTGTACTTAAAGAGAACCAACAAAACACCAATTCTTTGCCACACCTTCATGACAAATTCATGGCTAATTGGTTAGGTCCATACATAATCACTCAAAAAGTGGATAATGGTACATATAGACTTGCCATTTTAGAGGGAATAGAGGAACCATAACAACTTAATGTTATCCATTTAAAGGTATTTTATTGTTAATATGATGTTATATGTATATATATACATGGCTAAAAAAAAAAATCATTCACATAGGCATGTTCCCATTGCATACATATAGCATTTTCATATAGGTATTTTAGCATGCATTTTTCACATTGCATTCATGCATACTGCATTTTTCACAATTGCATTTGCATCCATTTCAAACACATTCCACTGCATTTTACATCCCAAATACATGCCATTGCATTGTTTAATCTTGCATATTGCATTCATCCCATCCCACGTTCAATGATCATTTATAGTAGTGATGATATGGCCAAATAAAAGAGTCAAGTTTCCATAATTAGGGGTACCTATTTAGGAGCATTTATGCAACCCCATCCAATAATCGCATTTGTCTAAAGTTACAATAAGCCAAAATTTTCAGTCACTCAGCCACTACTAGTGTGTTTAGCAACCTCCAGAAAGATGTCCAATTTTATTTAGGACCAAAAATACTTTTTCACATTAAGAAAGTCTTGAGTCTTGTCAAAGGATTTTAAAAGAAATCTTGCACCAACCACACTTATTCACATATTAAAAACATTTTGAGTCAAATAGGGATAACACCATACTTGGGTGGCACCTTGAAGTGAAAAGGGTATTCCTCACTTGTCCTATCATGCAACATAGTCCAAAATAAAAAATAGTGGTTTTCACCACTATCATAGTTGCTCTCCAAATACAAACAAAAAATATAGAGTAGTAAGGATAGGATCACATTCTCATCACACTTTGGTTGAGAACTCTATTCCTCAAGGATCTATCCAAAGTTAAAAAATTCTATACACACCACATATCTCTAAAGATGTAAGGATCGTACTACATTCCCCTTAGAAAGTTATGTAGTCATCCCCAAGGTCTAAAGATTAGATCATTGGACTATGGAGTGAGTCTCCACTAGGGCTATAGACGCTTGATTGGCAATGGAGTAAGCTCATGCAGGGCGACATGTCTCTCTTCCAAAAATTGAAACCTATGACTACACATACGGATAATCAAACTTCTTGGTCCTCTCCATAATAGGTCATGCCTAATTTACTCATAATGAGATAATGAACTTCACATGCACACACATTAGTGCTTGATTGTATAGAGTCATTTTCATGCTCAAGATTTGGTACATGAAATTCACTTGCACACACATTGGTCCTAAAGAAAGGTAGACAACCTTTAGTGAGTTTAGTTGATAACACTAGTCTGTTTGAGTCTTTGAAAATCCTACAGTATTCTATATCAACATCCATATCTTCTTATATATCAACATCCATATCTTCTTCCATATCAACATCCATATCTTATTCCATATTAGCATCCATGTCTTCATCAGGGATCAACCACATAAATCCACAAAGATCGGTGCCCCCGATTGCAAAACAATGAACAAAAATGGCCAACAAAATTCTGAACTAAAAATGATCATTCGAACATCATGCATTCCTCTCATATAGTTTACATTCATATACATGTCATTTAGCTTACATTAATCATCCATAACACTATGCATACACATCATGGTTAGCTTGCATTAATCATCCATAACACTATGCATATAAATCATGGTTAGCTTGCATCAATCATCCATAAAACATTTTCATTCAACATACATTGCATACACATAAAAAGCATTCACACAAAGGATAACATAAATATATAAAAAACCATGTATATATATATGTATCGAAAATATCATATGTACAATGAACACCATAAATGTTACAATGGAGCACCAGGGCTCATATACAAAAGTGTATCTAAGCACTAAGCTACTATCTATGAGTGGACCCCTAAGACCTAGTAGGAGCCCAAGCCCTATAACTCTGCATAGATGTCATGTGCCTTGATGCCTTAGTCCTAGAGGAATATGGAGAATACATCAAAGGAATATGATTATCTATACACACATCCTCCAAGGAGTGTGCATAGGCCTCACTATCACATAGTGTAGCACCCTAAAATTGGCGTAGTAAACCTTAGCAAATAATTAAAATTACCTTAGTAATAATTCAAATTCAAATTTTAACCCCGAACCCGCTTGTTAAACCGCTTTCCTCGTTTTCCGTGCCATTTTTAGGATTTGTTGTGACCGTTGGACGATATCGTCGCCGATCAGACGATATCGCCTCAGATCGGACGAATTCGTCTGGAGCAGAACGTCCAGACGATTTCGTCCCAAAACTGATTTTTCATAATTAGCTTCTGTTTCAACGGCGTCTCTAACCGGGGCAAAAGCGTGTCTGCACGGTTAGAGACCTCCCCCATTGGAGATCTCCCAAATTGGGATGATCTCCAACCTCCTAACCTCCTTCCTATGCCTATTTAATCTTAGGCCCTCCCCTTGACATTCCCCTGGCTGAATTTTCTACACTTCGAGTTTTACATGCATTAGAATGTCTTAGACTACTATTTGCCTTTGTCCCTTTTCAAGTTTTCTTGCAGGAACTTTGTTATTCTTTAGCCGGAGCAAGCTCAGATCATCGTAGATGATCTTGTACAATCTCGGATGATCACGCCCCAATTCGAGATGATTTCGACTGTAGTCAACATTGGGGGCAATTAGTGCCCAGAGTTTGCACTTTTCTCTTTTCGTCTATTATTTCATTCTGCATTTAGATCAGTTTATTGTTATTTTTTATTATTCTGCATCTTGGAGTTCACCCATATAGCTTAAGTACATGATAAGATCATAATTTGTCATTAGAATACTATAATTTACTTGAATTTCTATTCGTAATTATCATTTTAGTATCTATATTATCATTTTACATCATTTTCCTCTATTAGTATTGCTGCATTTTCTATATTCTATGTCTATTTCTCTGATTGCAGGTCTCTGACGAATTCGTCAGATCTCAGATGATCCTGTCAGATCAGAGGCGATCTTGACTGCTTCAAAAATTAGAACCTCCATCAGACATCCGGATCAGGTATGGCTTTTTTCTAATCTAGTATATTTCCTATATTTTCTATTTAATTCTATTTTCTGTATTCATTTAAATCTGCATTTCATAATAGAATAGTTTAGATTCATTTGGCCAAACCTAGGATTTGAATGATTAAAGGTAAAAATGAACACATCAAACACATTCCCAACCTAGGCGTGGAGACTGCCACTAAAAGTTTCCTGGTGAACCCCACCATCCGTCAAAAAATCACCTTAATACACCTCCCCCGAGAGGCGGGACCTTCAAAGGGCCTCTCAGTCCGAGGTATTGTCCCATCCTTTTCACATCCCCCTTCCGGGCACGGATCCTATAGCCTGAAGGTAAGGGTGCAAAAAATTTGGAGCGATACATTTTGGTGAACCCGACGTGAAACTAAAACCTTTTGAAAACAAAAAACATAGATGCATTTAAAATCATTAGAAAACTACTAAGTTGCATATCATGTTTAGATGGTAGCTCCTAAGAAAAGACTAGTTGTCACTATAAATGTTGAAAACCAATTAGTAGCCATAGAAATTAATTCTTTGCTTAGAATAGCTCAAACATATAGAATCCAACTTTTGTGGGACGAACTTGATAGGAGACTAGGTATCATTTCATCTAGATCAACAGAACTTAGGCAAATCAAGAGGTTTGCCCTAGATAGAATCCTGGATCCTCATCAACTCATTTTTTATCATGAACTTCAGAGAGCTTGCCATAGGTGGTTAGCTTATAGGAGAGCTCTTGTGTCTTCAGAATTGTTCACCTTCGAGGAATACCTCGAGAACGCAACTGTTATACACCAATTCCTAGGTCGTGTAGAAGACCAAGAGGTCGTTCTTACGGATAGGGAAAGGTGGAGGAGAGTTCCTAGAGCTGTGTTATATCGAGAGTATTGCCACGAACTTTATTTCTACCAACCAGAGTCTGAGACAGATAATATCACTATAGCACTTTTTGTCAAATTCTTGAAAGAAAATTTTCAATTTGAAGAAGAACATTTCATGACTCCTGAAGAACTTGAGCCCGTTAATGATATTTATAAATTGTTTATAGAAAACTAGATCATTGCTTTCATTATTATTATTTCTTGCATTTAGTGTGTTGTTTGTTATCTTTATAATATTGTTATAAAAACAAAAAAAAAACAAGAAAAACCAAAAACATAACAAAACCAAAACATTTTATTTTAAATACTATAGTAGGTATATAATTAAAATATATACCTCTTAAGCTTGTTGCATATATATATATATATATATATATATAAAATTTCTGAAATCTAAACTTAAGCACAATGCCTAGACTTAGGAATGGTAAACAAACTGAAGAAGAAGAAGAAGAAGATTGGCTAGGAAACAAAACAAAAAACCCAAATGTCCTTCCCGAGGATTCAATTCCGGAAGGAGGAACTCTAGAACAGCCAGAAGATGAGCTTGTTGTAGATGAACAAGAAGAAAATGTTAAAGAGGAAGGATCCTCATCCCCTAGAATGGCTCCAGACGGAACTGTTGCTTTTGATAATATAGATCATTTCTGGAAATTTCTCAGTAATAACATTGGTGCTCTTAATATGGCAGTTCGTATTGATAGAGGACAAATTAGTGACACTCAAGCAGCCATGGAACATATGTTTAACATGCACACTAATCCTTTGTCTTTTGTCGATCAAGAAAGTGATAAAGCTGGACCATCCAATATAGATATGGTCACTATGATTCAGAACATGCAAAAACAACAGGTTACCCAACCCCCTAAGGAACCTGTTATTGAGCCTAAAATCATTCCCACACAAAAGAGACCTTCATTCACTGCTTTATTTTGCCAAACTATTGATCAATATGCTTCAAATCGACAAAAACCTAAAATGAAGCCAAACACCAATTTTCAACAATCGAGGATACAACATAATACAACTTCAAAACTTCTTCATAACACCCTTCCTACCAACAATTTACACAATAGCAATATAGCATCTAATCTTCATGTCCCTCCATCATATGCTCACAAATCCCATATTAATACCCTACCGAACCAATATGGTGGGCAAACCAGTGATCTGGAAGCCATGGTGAAACAGTTAGCTTCCCGCATGGACCAGATAGATCCCTACCGTCCCTCGTATAATTATCGAGAGATGTGTAGTCAGCCTTTGGATCCCATAGTTGTAGCACAACCATACCCTAAGCACTTTCCCATGCCCGTCCTGCCTATATATAAAGGAACTGAAGATCCCATAGAGCATCTTCGCATGTTTAGGATAGCATGTCATGATATATCACATGATGACTTGCTATTACTAAAAATGTTCCCAAAAAGTTTAGGAGGAATGGCATTAGAGTGGTACTATCAATTGCCCACTCATTCTTTGAGGAATTTTGAAGAAACAACTGAATCTTTTGTCCATCAATTTAGTGCCTACATCGAGAGACACGTGACCATTAAAGATTTATACAACTTAAAACAAGACAAAGATGAATGTTTTGCTGATTTCTTAGCTAGATGGAGGCAATTGATAGGAAAACTGCACTTTGTGCTACCTTATAGGGAAATGTTGGACATTTTTATTAATAATTTGCAAGAACAAATATCCTATGAATTATCAACTGCTACCTTAACCACCTTCGATCAAGCTATAGACTTAGCTCGAAGGGTGGAAGATGCTCTCATTAGAAGAGGTCAGCTCAAAAAGAAAGATGATGAGAAAACATCCAGAAATCAATATAAAAACAAACAAGTTGTAGGTGACGGAGTCACTGATAGTAGAAACATTGCTAATGTTAATACTACGAAAACAACGGAGAAGTTTATATTAAAACCTCCCGATAAACCACCTCGAGAGTTTACTAGATTGAATCAACCATTATCAACTATTCTACCCCAATTACTCGAAAGAGGTTTGATTCAATTACCGACTATCCGGGAACCTGATCCAACTATACCCGGATACAGAGCTGATTTACATTGTGATTTTCATAGAGGACCTGGACATGCTACAAACTCTTGCAAAATATTAAAACATAAAATACAAGACTTGATTGATAATAATGAAATGGAGGTGCAAGCCTTTCAACCTAAACAAAATCCTCCTAATAATACTCAAAAGAACATTCCCCAAAATCAGAATCAAAATGCTAATCAATCATTAGATATATTTCAACATCCTTTACCAAAACATGGTAAAGAGGTGGCCAATCAAATTGAGCATCATAATGTCCCTCCTCCTACCCGATATGTAGGAACTATTAGCGGACATTTACCTAATCATGATTTACAAAAATTTGACACAACTTTATCCATGGTTACGTCCAGGCCCCTATATAATACTCAAACACCGGATCCTAGTGATGTAGAATCGGATACTGAAAGTGAAATAGACATCACCTCAAATCAATCGAATAGTTCTGAAGATGAATCAGATCCTATTCAACCTATCACAGATTCTATGGTTTCGGAAGAACCATTTCCTAGAAGAGTTACTACTCGACCCTCTTCTAATCAGTTCCTTCCTAATGAACAAGCCATAAACGCTAGACCGAGACCAATTCAGCGTCTTCAATATAACATTGTAGGTACCATCGGAGTTGTTACCAGACAACGAGGCTCACAATTCTCAACAGGATCAAACTCAGAATGATGGATCAGCTCCATTTATTTTGAAAAATCCCAATAAAGGGAATCATATGTCTAATGTTCAACCAAAACCTCCTTACAATATTAATGAACAATTATCCAATACTACAGCCAGAATTTCCCTTTTGGACTTGTTAAGATCTTCTCCTACCCATAGGGATGAATTAATGCTCACATTAAGCCAAATGATGGTACCTCAAAATATTCAACTCGAAGCCATGTCCAATACTATCATCACTCGAGAAGTCGATTGTATTGACTTTCGAGATAAAGATATCCCACAACATAGTTTACATAAGGATAACCCCTTATATATTACTGCCCTAATAGGAGATGTAGCAGTCAAAAGGGTCTTGATTGATAATGGTTCATCTCTAAACATTTGCACTTTTGACTTCTACCAAAGATTTGGGTTTAGAAGTGATGAAATGAAGAAAACTGACATGATCATAAAAGCTTTCAATGATGAAACACAAGAAACGTGTGGAGTTATCACCATCCCATTGCAAGTTGGTCCGAGAACCTTAGACACGACCGTGTTTATTGTACATTGCCCCGCATCATACAATATACTCTTGGGTCATCCTTGGATCAATGCAATGCGGGCTGTCCCATCAACTTTACACCAATGTGTTAAATTCGAATTTAAAAATCAGTTGGTCACTATCCATGGTGATCCTAGACCCTTTGATATGTGTGCTTTGGCAGAACCTGTTGGAGTTCAATTTTGCCCTGCTCTGTCATCCACACATCCTAATTCTTATTTTTCATCTAAACGTGTGAAACACACACCCATAACTTCATCTATTTCTCCTCCATTAATTTCACCCTCATATATAGCTCAACAATCTTCTAAACAAACCACACTAGAACCTCAAAAAGATCTTAAATCCACAACCAATCCTTCATGTTCCATCCCTATAATTTCAAAACCTATAGACCCATTTATTAACACCTCCACATTATCTACATCTATCATACCTTCCACATCTAAAGATATAGGGAATGATCCTTCTACCTCTTATGCTCTTTATGATGAACTCTTACCTGATTTATCTAAAATTCTTATATCAAAAAAAACAAATGCTTCTATGCAAGATTCCATTATCTTAAGTAATTTGCCACCTTCTCCTCATACCTTGGGCCTCCCACAACCTATGGGAAGTATCTACCAAGTCGGGAGTTGTGCTTTTATTTATAAAGGATATGATTGGGGAAGAATACCCCGAAACATCAAGACGCATTGTGATGGATATGCTCGATGCTATTTTGCTAATGAATATATTAAAGCTAAACCCATAATGCTTAAATTGGGATATAAAGGGAAAGGCTTGGGACCTCTCCAAGATGGTATGAAAGAACCCTTTGAGGTAGAACCATGGCCCGCCCGATGTGGTGTGGGCCTATTTCCTAGTAAGGGTCAACCCTTCCCTTTTGAAGATGATGATCAACTCATATGTTATCAAGATTATCTAGATAAACAAGATTCTTTGTATCCCAAGAATAATTCTTCTACCTGCAATATGCTATCCATAGCCTATCCTGAAATGATTGTCGAATCCGACGATGAGTTGGAAGGAGATATTTTCCATGATGTCTCCGTTGAAGAGTTGTTACACAATGGTTTTTATTTTGATGGTTCTATACCTAGTATAGCCCAGCTTGAGGCCTCGACTCCTCAAAATGAATTATCCAAGAAAGTTCGTCATCGATCCTTTGAGGTCGACGACCTTGTTTTAAAAGAAAATCAAAAAAATACTAATGCAACTAAAGACCTTAAAGGTAAATTTGAACCCAACTGGCTTGGACCATATATTATCACTGCTAAATTTGAATCGGGAGCATACAAATTAGCTACCTTAGATGGTAAATATTTAAAAGAACCTATGAATATTATGCATCTTAAGCGATATTACGCATAAAATTTGGTCATTTCATCATTTGTATATATTTTGCATGTTGTCTCATTTTAAAAATGTATAAAACTATTTAAACAAAAACAAACAACAATATTATTGACTCTTTCAAAACCAAAAAAAAAAAAAAATAGAGAAGAAAGAGAGAGTCAAAATTATCAAACTCCTCAAAAATATTTGTTGTATATATTTCTTCTTAAAGTATTGCAGTTATATTTTCAAATTATTTTGGATAAATTAGCATTTATTTGGAATCTCTCACTTTTGCAAACACAAAAATAAATATCTTGATTTTATCCGGCATGATTACTAATCTCTCTTATATCAAAGTCCACAAAATTCAATTAAATAAAGTTTGAGCACGAGAGAATTGATCTTGTTATTTACTTAAACCAAGCATATCCTTTCACAATAAAATGATTATATTTGTAATGTCCATGCTATGCTACATAGTAGAAGTGGTTTCTTGAGCGAAAAGTTTCCCCTGCTATCCTATCATGCACATGGTCTAGAATCTTTGAGAATTGACAAAAGGACAAGCTCACCCCTACCCAGAATAAAAATCCCTTGCTCTACGGCTAATCCGAGCAAGTATCCCTAGAATAGGAAGCAAAAGAAAAAGAAAAATCAAGCAAAATCATGAGAAAAAGAAGCATTATTTCAGAATCATTTTGTACTCTCTTAGCACTATTTCAGCATTATCTCAAATATCAAAGCAAAAGATACGAAAAAGAAAAATACAAAAAAAAAAAAGAAAAGAAAAAGAAAGCAAAGAAAGCAAAACAAGCAAAAGCAAAAGCAATAAAATCCCTTTCCCTACCCATTGAAAAGAAAAGAAGGGTTGATGAGCTTGAATCCCTGGAATTCTCAATTATTCAAAAACTGTGAGGTAAGCCCCATAACAGATGGTTTGTGCCCAACCCGCTTGGCCTTGGGTAACTCCTAGCGTGGTGATATGTCTGTCACATTAGCGACCTTCTTTTGTATAGACCTATGTCTGCTTATGGATTAGCTAGCTCTTGATAACCCGACTTACATAGTAGTCTGGTACGGTTATATGCATCTAAATCATGGTTAATGAACACTTATTTGGTTAATTCAAATCACTTGTATCAAATTATCTTGCTCAAAACTGGTAAATGCACAAAGCAATTGCACACACATTTGTATTTGAGAGATTTTGTGTATCATTATGATAAATCAAGATCGGAAATGAACTCACATACGCACATGGGATTCCTTATAAATCTAACTTTTGTCTTTAAGATACTTTGAAATATTTTTGCAAATTGTCTGGAATAATTTCATTTTCTTATCTGAGAACAAGTTGTTTAGTATAAAGACAACTACATGCATTATCAAAAAAATCAAAATCATTTTCAAAAAACATGCAATAAAGTTACATTTATATATAACTTTTTGACTTTCGCGATGATGGTATAGTTCCAAAACCAAAATTGGAATTTTATGCCTAGCGCAAGTCCTCATCTTTATATTTTCTATTTATTTTCAAAAATTAAAAATCAACCATGCAATAAAACTATTATTTTCTTCTTTGGATTTCGCGATGATGGTATAAGTTTATACCTAAATATTCTATGCCTAGCGCAAACCATTGTACTAATTTTATTTCCCATTTATTTAAAATCATAAACACATATGACTTAAATCATTATGTTACACAATTATGCTTTAAAACAACGCACATTGTTACTATTTCATGTCATTATGTCAAACTTCAATTTTGCAATGATGGTATAATTCCTAGGGAATTATTCAAAAAATTTATCACACTTAGGAATTTATGCCTAGCAAAAATCATTTAAAAAAAAAATATTTCATGCATAATATTTTCATAGAAATCTGAAAACAAATCACCATCATCATCATCATTTGCATCATCACAACAAAGTCTTAAGACAGTCTCTTAAGCACTCTTTTACTTTTAGCAATATTTCTATACCGGGATTAGCTTGACGACCTAGCGAGCGGCGACTCCATGAAATGGTCTATAATAGTGACAATGTCCTTTGAAATTATTGTTAAAAGTCCCTTTTATTTTTTATCAAATTATCCCACAAACAACCAATTTGTTTACATCAGATTATTTCATTTAAATTTTAAAAGCATGACATTCAAACCATAATATTTCCAAACGACATAATTACATGAATCATCAAATCAATCACATCAAAACATTAAAGCATCATACAAACACATAAGACAAGTCATATGATCAAAAATATCTCATCTATATATATATCAACAATATATACATCATCTCAAAACTGGATCGGTATGCCACAATCTGTACCTCGGCATACTCAATCCTCTATCAAAAATAATAAACACTATGTATCAATCTGTGCAGTGCAGTCTGTAGCAGCTAGCCTCGAGAACCCCTCGAGCTCTCAGCCTCATCTCCTCCCCCTCCCCGAGGTGGACGAGGTGGCCCCATCATAGTCCGTGTGGTGCTATGAGTCCTGGACTCTGATCGTGATGATGTCCTCGATGACCTCATCATGATAGGCTCCGCAATGGGGGCTAGCAATGGTAACCTCTGCTCCTCTGGCACCATATGGTGGTATAGCATCTGATAGAATGTGATCTGGGCAATAGCCCATGCTAGGTCCCGAGTGCTCGCCCTCCGCTCCATGCTCTGAGGCGTGCGACCTCATCTCTGAGCTGTGTGGCCTCCTCTCGGTGTCGTGCAGCCTCATCCTGCAAGGACTGCACCTGAGCCTGGAGACGGACAGTCTCCGCCCGAAGAGTAGCCATCTCGCTACTCTCTCCTACCTCGACACCCTTGCCCTTATCGGGCGATGGTGGCCTCTCTCTCCATGGAGAAGGGGGTCTCTCCTCCCTCCTCTCCCACTGCCATGGCCTCTGCTGAGCCTGTGGCCTCCTCTGCTCTCTCCCACCGTGACCCTGTGCCACCTCAATGGCCGCCTGGCGCCGCCTCCCCATCCGATGCACAACTACGTGAATCGGACCCTGAGCCCTCATCATCCGAGGAGGGCGGATGCCTACATACCAGGCATCATAGCCATCAACAACCCCTACGTCATCCCCATCCACTGGCTGAATGGGGGCATCATCTGCATCCTCACTCTAGAAGCACTGCATATCTGGAGCCCCGCTGACTGTAGTGTTATCCCGGATGGTCCAGGAAAACTCGTAGTCTCTGAGAGATGGGATCCCCTGCTGTAGACCGAACTGCCTCAAAACTTGGTCATAGCGATGGAGCTCCACCTCTCTCCTCTCCATCCTCAGCCAAAAAGTTCGCCTAACGTGAGCCAGCTCCTGTCCATCCTCGGCCCACCCTGGATGATCTCTCCAAGGCCTCCAGGTGATCTGGTCGGAGACAAGGTCGTCAAGTAGTCTTCGGGACATTGGCAGATCTATCCGTCGTTGTGACCCTCTTTGGAGCCACCAGTAGAAAACTCGGGGCCTCTCCCCATCAATCCCTATCAGTGGGAGCCCTACCGGCCTTCGCACCATGATGTGCTCCCAGCACCAAACCTACAGTAGTGATGTCATGACCAGACATCGGCCGCCCTTGTATACGACCCCATGCAGGATCCTATACAATCGGCATAGTACAAAGCTCCCCCAAGCAAACCTGTACCCGTGGTCTCTCATGTCGTAGACCACATCTGTTAGTAGCCATGGTAGTCTGCATCCACTCTGATGGCATAGCAGCAGACCACCTACCACCCCAGCCAAAACCTGTGTCAGTCTAGATGCCCCAGGCATCTGGCATAGTGACTCGATGTTCACTCCGCCCTTCTCCAGGGCGAAGCTCGGATCTCTGCACAGTCGCATCATCACGTGGCCCTGATTGGCCATGGGAGTTATTAGTCATCCTTGTATGGGGATCCTCAAAATCCTCCATACATCCTCCAATGTGGGAGTCATCTCCCCTATCGATAACCGGAAACAAGAAGAACCCGGATACCACCTCTCTGCTAGGGCTCGTCAATAGCCCCATATCAGTAGAAACCTCGTGGCATATCCGCCACATGCTGCAAGCCGACTTGAGCCAACTGATCTCGCTCTACCTGAGATAGAGTGGCCAAGTCATCCCTCAACTCACTGTATTTCCATTCTCGGCTCTTTAGTAATCCTCTCTGCAACATAAACAACAAAACAATAAAAATCATTAATAAAACAATGATTAAAAATGCAAGTAAAACAAGTTCAATTTCATACAAATGATGATATCGTCCACTATTGGATGATATCATCCAAAATTTGAGCAAATTCGTCTCCGATTTCGCAAGAGGGAATCGTCCCTTATTGTACGAAATCGTCCCCATATCGTCGATTTCGCCCTTGGACGAAATCGGCGATATCGAGACGATTTCGACGAAATTGAGACGATTTCGTCCCGATGACGTCGACGGCCCAAAAATGGCCGCGATGCTCAAAAATCATTCAAAATTAATCTAAAAAGCATGAAATTCAAAATTAAAGCATTCTAAATTAAGTTTGGACCCTTACCCGTAGCCCGCGTCGGACCTCTGTCGATCTGTGCACTGGTCTCGACCATCTTGTCTACGAGCTCTAGAAACCAGGAAAATGAACAATAAAAATGAATTAGGGTTTCTCCCTATTTTTCTTAATTTTATTCAAAAACAATTAAAAACATTTTTAAATTTTTTTGCTTTTTCGCGTTTTTACCTCAAACGTTCGATTTGGGTAAAAACACGGAGGGGGCACCATAGTAAGCTGTCGTACGATTCGACCTAGAATCGTCGCCTAAAAATGGGAATAAATTTTTGCTTTCTCGTAGATCGAGAAGAACTCATCTTTAACGCATTTTCTTTGAAAAATTTGCTAAAGAGGGGGCAAAATGTAGCACCCTAAAATTGGCGCAGTAAACCTTAGCAAATAATTAAAATTACCTTAGTAATAATTCAAATTCAAATTTTAACCCCGAACCGCTTGTTAAACCGCTTTCCTCGTTTTTCGTGCCATTTTTAGGATTTGTTGTGACCGTTGGACGATATCGTCGCCGATCAGACGATATCGCCTCAGATCGGATGAATTCGTCCTGGAGCGAACGTCCAGACGATTTCGTCCCAAAACTGATTTTTCATAATTAGCTTCTGTTTCAACGACGTCTCTAACCGGGGCAAAAGCGTGTCTGCACGGTTAGAGACTTCCCCCATTGGAGATCTCCCAAATTGGGATGATCTCCAACCTCCTAACCTCCTTCCTATGCCTATTTAATCTTAGGCCCTCCCCTTGACATTCCCCTGGCTGAATTTTACTGCACTTCGAGTTTTACATGCATTAGAATGTCTTAGACTACTATTTGCCTTTGTCCCTTTTCAAGTTTTCTTGCAGGAACTCTGTTATTCTTCAGTCGGAGCAAGCTCAGATCATCGCAGATGATCTTGTACAATCTCGGATGATCACGCCCCAATTCGAGATGATTTCACACTCTATAGATGATTTCGACTGTAGTCAACATTGGGGGCAATTAGTGCCCAGAGTTTGCACTTTTCTCTTCTCATCTGTTATTTCATTCTGCATTTAGATCATTTTATTGTTATTTTTTGCTATTCTGCATCTTGGAGTTCACCCATATAGCTTAAGTGCATGATAAGATCATAATTTGTCATTAGAATACTATAATTTACTTGAATTTCTATTTGTAATTATCGTTTTAGCATCTATATTGTCATTTTACATCATTTTCCTCTCGTTAGTATTGCTGCATTTTCTGTGTTCTGTGTCTATTTCTCTCGATTGCGGGTCTCGACTGAATTCGTCAGATCTCAGATGATCCTGTCTGATTTCAGACGATCCTGTCAGATCAGAGGCGATCTGGATTGCTTCAAAAATTAGAACCTCCATCAGACATCCGGATCAGGTATGGCTTTTTTCTAATCTAGTATATTTTCTGTATTTTCTGTTTAATTCTATTTTTTGTATTCATTTAAATCTGCATTTCATAATAGAACAGTTTAGATTCATTTGGCCAAACCTAGGATTTGAATGATTAAAGGTAAAACTGAACACATCAAACACATTCCCAACCTAGGCGTGGAGACTGCCACTAAACGTTTCCTGGTGAACCCCACCATCCATCGAAAAATCACCTTAATACCCCTCCCCCGAGAGGCGGGACCTTCAAAGGGCCTCTCAGTCCGAGGTATTGTCCCATCCTTTTCGCATCCCCCTTTCGGGCACGGATCCTATAGCCTGAAGGTAAGGGTGCAAAAAATTTGGAGCGATACACATAGCCATCATAGGTCAATATGATGACATCGATCCCTAATTAAAATATCTTCCTGAAGCCTCATGACCATATCTTAATCACCAATCTCAGGTGTCGACCGCTCTGCCTCCATGTGAGATATAGTAGCCAAGGCCTCCCTATGAAACTTAAGCATAGTCTCCCACTCCTTGCAAAGCTGCTCCACCTCAGCCTATAGCCTAGCCACCTTAGAGATCTCCCCCATATCCTCATCATAATCCCCCTCCTCATCTGTCACCTCTATCTTAGGTGAACGCTAGGTTGCTTACCTCGACCACCTCCAACTCGTTGATCACTGAGGCCTTATCCACTTTGAAGTCATTCTCGACCCTGTAGCTATAGCCTCCCTGCCACCCACCACCTTGGGTACCCATACTGGTTGGGCACCAAACCAGGCTACATACTCTGGAGTCACCTTGATATCATCTACATTGGGGACCTCCAGTCGCTCATCATCCTCTATTGCCACCCACCATGGCTCTGCACATGGAAGCACCACCTCATCTCACCGACATCGATACAACACAAGCTCATTTGGCACATCTTGAGGTAAGCCAAACGACCTCAACACCTACGAGTATTAAAAGTACTCCACCTCGTCATCCCTTCTCCCAACTAACCACAGAGCCTGCCTCACCTAACGTAGCTTCTCCCCATCACCATCCCATCAACCTCCTCACCATAGCCTCCATATCACATCATCCCGAGTCAACCCTGACCACATATCTCGATACCATTGGCTGGTATGCACCTCTTGACTTGACTGCACCTCCTTCACAACTGACCATCACCTAGCATAGGGCTCCCTCATCTGCCATGCCTGACATGATAACCCCTCCAGTCGAGCTACACTAAAATGCTCCCAATCCAAGCATTGCATGAGGAAGTTGCACCCAATACCCTTCCTCCTTCTCTGTGTCACCTCATAAAGCTCCCAGTGTAGCTACACCAATAATGTAGGAGCCCATGCATATTCCCTAGGGTCAATGAGTAGATCACTCACCGACCCCAATAGGTTCCAAGGGAACCTACATACAATGCTATTAGGTAGCACTATGTTCGCTAACATGAACATAATCAAGGATGGGAGCACATCCAACTCCTTTGCCTTGTACATGCTCAAATAGCATATACCTCCATATCCCATTCATGCCTCTCGCCATCGCTCCCCAAAAATATTATCCATATCAACCTTCTTATCATGCCCAAACACCACCTTCTACCCTTCTCCTAGCACCTTGAGGATGCGGTATACATCCAAAAGGGTGATAGTAGCCTCCCCAATTGATGGCTGGAAGGTCCCCCTATCAGAATCCCATCTCTCTATCAATGATGAGAGATACCCCTTATCCGTCTTGACAACATCCAACCTAGCCACCCCCTCCAAACCCACCCTACCCAAAAGCTCCCAATCACCATCCGTGAACTTCTTCCTCATCCCGAGAACAAGAGGAAAGAAGCGATGATGAGGCTCTATAGCCCTCATCTGCAACAACAAACATTTTTTATTTTGTTAATACTATTTAAAAAAAAAAGAACTTTTACACAAAAGACAAAGTGTTTTTAAACATTACTGAAGCAAATTGTGCCTTGGCCCCACCAGCAACATTCGATACCTTCATCGCCATAGCTTATATACCAATTTACACTACCCTCACCCATATCACTAATCCACTCCACTCCTTAGGCACAACTTCTCAAAGTTTAAAACGTACAAATGAGCCTCACAATTCACCCAGAAAGCTATTTATAGCTTTACTTAACACATTTAGGTACATGCTAGTGCCTACAGTCCATAGGCACACCTGTGCACCTATTGGTGCACCCAGACGCACTTGGGTGCCTATGGGATGCTACAGGCATAGCTAGGCACCTGGTGCCAAAATGCATGAAGATAAAATTGAGAAAAAATAGTAGCTTACCTCCTACAAATTTCACCAAATTTCATCCACACATCATGCACATAATGAATCCAGGTTTTGTGAACACATAAATTGTTTTGCATACATAATTTTCAGGAACAAACCAAATCTTCAAAAAGCACAAAACCTGGCTTATCCCCATGAGACCCAAGGAATATTAAGTGACCTGGGATCCTACGGAAAATGGGAAGTTCACTGTTAAATCAGCTTACAAGCTTCTGCTTGATGATGAGGATTTTGTCCTCCAAGAGGACTTAGTTTGGATAAAAAATTTAATTCCAAAAATTGTACTCTTTTCATGATTGGTTATCCAAGGAAGAATTCTAACAATTGATAATATGATGCATAAAGGTATTTGTATCACTAATCATTGTTATCTATGCAGGGCTAATTAGGAGACCATTTATCACATTTTCCTTGAGTGACCTTTTTCCTTGACTATCATAAGTGGGGTTTTTCAGGCCTTCAATATTTCATGGGTTAAACCAGCCATCGTTCTTGATTTGTTCATCCAGTGGCCTTGCCACTTTTCAAGCCAAAGACTTAGATACATGTGGAAAATTTGTCTCAATCACTATCTTTGGCAGGTGTGGTTAGAAAGGAACCATAGAGTATTTAATGAGTCTATCCATGATCATCAAAATATCATTTCCAGGATCCTATCCTTTGCCAACGAGAATGTGAACCTTATCCCTTTTGATAGTTGTAAACCTCATATGTAGGAGACCATGATTGCTCAATATTTAAGATTAACCTTGTTAGATGAGTCTGTGCCTAGGGTAGTCAATCTCAAAGCCAATTTTAAGTGGTATCCACCTCCTGCGGGTTGGTTTAAGCTTAATTTTTATGGAGTAGCTAAGGAAAATATTGGCAGAGCAGGCGCTGGTGGCATTGTGCGAGATCATAATGGGAATATGATGCTTGCATTTTCTAAATATTTGGGAACAAGGATAAACAATGAAGCTGAAGCTAGAGCAATGTGGAGAGGCCTTCAAATGACTCAAGACTTAGAAGGCAATTTGATCATAGAAGGAGACTCTATACATGTTATAAATATCCTCAATAATTGGAAAACACCTCCTTGGAGGATTAAAACAATTGTTGAAGAGGCTAGGATCCTTTTACAAGGAAGACAAGACATAAAAGCCCAACATGTCTTTCGGGAAGCTAAAAAATTGCTGATAAGCTAGCCAATTTAGGTGTCGATGGACAGACTTTTCAAATGGGAACACGGTGTCCAGAGTGAAGTAGAGGAGCTTATTCAACAAGAATACCAAGAATGATAGACAAATTTACCAATAGGGAAGGCACTGTAAGTTCGAAGGCTAGGAGTATTCCCGTCTCTTTTTTGAATTAGACTCACAATAAAAATTATCTGAGTTGTCAGTCTTTGTGGATGATGCTTGGAAATACCACAAAGACTAATGGGGACAGTCACATGTCAGATAACATGGCTCCTAGTCATCTTAGTAATTTGAGGTTGGTTTGTAATCACAGGGAAGGAAAGAAACGATAATATAAGACTTCGAACCAAAGCCACGTGGACCACCAGATAGCCACCGCCATAAATCTAGCTAGCAGGTTCACTTATCCAAGGTTGATTGGCCAAGATAGTATGTGGTACCAAAGCATGTCATATACGAAAGAAAGCAATTACCAAAGAATTATTAAGAGTAATTGTCAATATAGATCTTGTGGGAGTTTTTTTAGTACTCTGCTATGTGTGTCTGTAGCTTTTTGTTTCTTCATTGTCTCAAGGAAGGGATCCGTGTCTGTTTGTTTTTTGTAATTATGATGCATGTGTGTTTTCTCGGGGTATACCCAAAATGTTGTATGGGATTTTTTTTTTGATAACAGGCTATGTGCCTTATCGGATGTAATGGCTTTGGCGGCATGCATATTTTACATATATAGGATCCTTAGTAAGGATATGTTCATCAACAACCCTGGGATGATTTTTGTTAAAGGTTTTGGGTCAACCTGTAAAACCCGATATTAATGCTATAGTATCTTATTTACCAAAAAAAAAATTGCACAAACCCAGTTACAAAATGCATCAAATAAATCCAAATTTTTGCAAAACTAACATTCAGCCACTCTGCATCATATTCTTCATCATCCCAAGCAATTTCATGAAAATTGGAGTTGATTTGACCAATAAATCTCTCATGAACCACTAAAAGAAGCACAAAATACAAAGCAAACATCAATCAACTCCACATTTAGTGAAATCACAACATTCATTCATCCAACATTCTTCCATCACCATCTTTCAATCCATCAATCATTTCATACAACATTTGTCCAGTTCATCGACAAATTCAAGCGAACCTCATATCTAGTGGTCTATTCTATCTCCTTGACGATTGCAGTGATTTGCATCCATGTAATTTGGTAAGATGAAAAAACCACCATAAGGACACTTCACCATGATCATCATAACTTATTGCATTTTTTGAATTCACAATCACATTAGGTACTTAAAAATTTGGAGTGAAACCTTACCAAGAACATTTTGCATAACTACTGTCAATGATGGCCTAGTTCGTGAGGCTTAAAACATGAACAAAAACTCAAATTTTATCATTTTTCTTCAAAAACCTAATGATAGGCACTAGCTAGGATGATTGGTTCCAATTGTGGAAATTATCAGAACAATCACTAGAAATCCATCCATGGTTATTTTTTTTATATGCATCATCATACTTGTATATCAGTGGCATCAAAGAGCGCACTATTCAACCACATCGAATCATCCCAAAATTTAGGGCAACCTAAATTTGATCTTGATCCTCTCACAATGGGATACATCTTACATGATCATGACATCTACACTTGAAAAAACCCCCTTTCCACTATTGGGGCAAAAATAGTATCACATTTTACATAATTCATATCATCCACAATCACATGGTATTTTACACCAACCCCATTTCCACCGTTGGGGAAAAAATGGTATCACATTTTACATCATTCATATCATCCACAATCACATGGTATTTTACACCAAACCCCTTTCCACCGTTGGGGAAAAAATGGTACCACATCATTCATCATTTGCGCAAATTTTTTAATTGTCTCGTGAGATACATCTGCAACTCATTCACCAATTGAGGGGGTAAGCTACACAAAAATCCAACAAAAAAAAAAAATCTTTATTTTTTTGTCTTCAACATTGAGTGCTCAAATCCAACAATAGAGAGAAGCTGCTTATGCTCCCATATCCCAAGCTGGTGTCTTGTATTTTTGCACCATATTGTGTTTCACGCAACATGGTACAAAAAGGGGCATCTGTAGACACCAAATCCCATCCACTTGTCACCCATCCTAACCATCCCAACCACTTGTCTTCCATCCTACCACACACTTGTCCACCACACACTTTTCCTGCGTTCAAAAGGCCCACTTTAGCCCTTTCCTGCCACTTTTTGACCCCTTTGGACTTAATTTATATTTATTTTATATTATTTATATTTAATATAATATTTTATTATTATATTTTAATATATTTGTTATAAAATATATATTTAAACTCAATTAACCTCAGCCATCCAATTTTAGTCTAATCTCAGCCATCCATATTCATCAATCCATGCCACACTTGTGCAATCTCAAAATTAGGATTTGATTTAATCTTAGCCACATGATCAAAAGTGTTAAGCTAAAACCCTAAGAAAATCCTAGGTCAAATTATAAATAGGAGCATTTGAAAATGCTCAACCCCTGGAATGTTCTCACCCTTGGAGAGATTGTTGAAGAAGCCCTTGTGAAGCAGAAGGTTGTAGAGCCCTAAAGATCCCATCGGTCGAATCTACTTGTGAGAGTAGACTCAAACCCTAGCTTGCCATAGGACTTCCATCATTGCAACCACTTCCCCATCCATTCTCTATTGTCACCATTATCGTCCATTTATCACATCCTTCATCCTTTTGCGATCTGCTTCTACATATTAAACCCTCACCCACAGTCACCTTCCAAAGCTTGCTAGGCTCACTGTAGAGCCTACCAAGCACTTGCCAAAGCCTGCAATATCCCGTAGGCACATTCCAGAGCCTACCAAACTTGCACCAGATCCTGTCAAGCACCTGTCGATGCCTACCATCATCATCAACGCAAAACAGAGCTTATCGCATCAAATCATCAGGTGTCGTTGGGACACCCTGCCACCAAATATACAATGAAGCAAAGGATCATCACCATCAACAACAAGGTAAATATTTATTTTGTTATTATTTGGTGTTGTTTATTTCTACACATTATGTTTATATAGATCTAGGGTTTTTAGTTTGCATCTCTAAGGGTTCACACTGTGGAACCTTCATTTTATTTACTAATAACATTGTTGTTTGATGTGTGTGTAGGATTGAATAACATCAATCAAGAGATCATTGTATAGCTACTGAAGCTGGAGTGACCCAGAATTATATATCTCACAAGCCCACTCACTCTGTTGGGAGCAAAGTGTAGTTGAATACACTAATATTTGTATAGCTAGGGTTTCGGAGAACCCTAGAAAATTGTATCTATTGTATCAAATCAACTCTATCAAGGCAGAATAATTGTAACAAGGATTTTTTCAACTCCCCCCCATTTATTGAAATATATTCAATTTTGTGCAATTATTTATCTCTTTGAGTTGATTCCTTTATTACTTTCATAGTGTCACGTTTTTAGCTCTACAACAAGACACCTATTTTAAACTTCTAAATAGCCCATTGGTCCATTGGTCTCTAACAAGCTTAATCCAATTTATTATAAATTTTTGTCTATAAGATTCCTTTCTTAAGTATTATTGATAGTCTAGATTCCCTTTTCTATTCCAAGAATCTCTAAGCTCAATTGGTTCACTAGATTTCCTATGTGTAAATTCAAATCTATCCCTTTGTCCCACCTAGCACACCCATACCTAAAACATCGATCATATTTACTGATCATCCATAACCTACATTAATACACATGTAAGTGGATCAAAGTCATCAATGATCCCCTATATATGAATAAATCCTCCTCTTTGACTTGTCAAGCACGTATTTACTTATAAGCTATCCATATTCCATCACCATCTATGACCCTCATTCATTCTTTTGTCAAAATAAAATGATATAAAAAAACATATGGAGAAAGAAAAAAGCATGATGCATCGCTTATAGTTTTTACGATCTAGATTTTACTTTTGTCAACATTGATGATTGAGATCCATTACCAAAAATCAACATGTGCAATTTAGACACATGTAAAGCATCAACGATTAAGATTAAGAAACACCATAAAACATCAGCAAATCAAGTCTATTTATAAGATAATATGGAGGGACAAATATTGCATAGTATATAGAATAAAAACCTTACACAAGTTGACAAATGATTTTAGAGGCACGTGTCGATCATCGAAGTAAAGTGTTTGAACAAACAAAATCAACCCTACTCATAACTAGGATGAACAAGATTTATGTCAAAAAATATAGGTTGCATATCAAGCTTTCGATGACTAAGATTAAAATTCAAGAATATGTGGGTGGTTAGGATTGAATGACATAAAAAGACGAAAGACTTAATAAATTAATAAAGAACATTCCAAATACATTAAAGGCTATGATTTTCACATCATATACAATAGAAAATCGAGATTTTTTATATCCTATAATCCAAAGAAGACCATGTATAAAAAAAAGAAAAAATGTTAGACATACTCAATCCTTTTGACAAACATCAATGAATCATATTTGTCGATAAGATAGCATGCACGAACAAGATCACACATTGAATAAGACAAAATATCCGATAATTTTATGGATGAATCTAAATATATGTGTCGAGCATAAAAGCCAAACACTTTAACAACCTAGATTTAATCTTGAGATAACTTAGACGAACAAGATTTAACATAGAAGAAAATACATCTAAAAGTCAAAACTTTCAAAATTCCTAATGGCTACGTCTAATCAAGGTTCTCCATGTGCCCATCACAATAGGATAGATTGATTTACACCAACGATTTAATTTTAATCTTAAGCAACAATCTCCATGTGTAAAACAAAGGGATCCAATCCATCAAAATGAACCTTCAACACCTGTTTTAAAAGTTGAGATTCATCCATGGGATAACATAAAATATGAAGAATAAGCCAAAAATTCAATATATGTAGTCTATCAGATGACGTAGATGACAAAAATTAGCCAGGTAGAGCATCAAATTTTAATCTAATTTGTAAGCTGAATCATCGATGAACCATATTTGATCCTAAAGCATAATGGATGACAACGATTCAATTTAGAAAAGAAATATGAAAGGAAAATGGTTAAAAAAGCTTTCGCATTTCAACATTAAGATCAATATAAAAAGCTCTTGATATTTAGGATTCAAGGTTGAAGGAATACAAACAAATGAGATTTATTAACATTAAATACAAATGATTCAATGGAGAATTTTCCAAGTGCAACAACAACAATTATTTTATCTTCAAACATCTCCCATGAAAAGGATTAAGAAACGGATGGCTAAGTGATTTTACAAGTGTTTCAACAACCAAGGTTAGAATCTAAGGAGTCATGAATGATGTATATTTAATGATAAAAGAATACAAAAGCCTTAAGATCCAATCAATATGCCATGATATACATCAACGCACAAGATTTAATTCTTGAAATATGCCAATGATCAAGATTGACTCAAGAAGATTTACGCCTTGAGCTATAATTGATAAGAAAATATAGCATGCTATCCAATGATCCTAGAAATGTATCAATGGTCAAAATAAATCTATAGCTAGATAATTAGTAGATATAATTAATCCAGAAGTTAGTTCATAAAAAAAGTTTTTTAGGATGCATCGTTGGTTCAGATTTGGCATTCGTGAAGTCTTGACGATCAGGATTAATTTACAAAAAGTTGGCACGTAGGTCAAAAATGCAAAGAAAATTTGAAATCCTTGGACAAGATCATGTTAATAAAATTACCACATGATTCAATATCCCTTGGAGTAATTTAGATCGTAATGGCTATTAACATTGACGATCTACATCAAATAACTAATAAAGAAATTACTTTAGCTCAATAGTTTAAATGATTATAGACAACAAGGTGAAAACCATAGGGTGGAGCAGGATGACAATGTAGTTGGAAATATTTATGATTAAGCATGTGAAAGCATCGACCCCATTACTATAAATCTACACATAATATATTGTATGCCTTCTATACTGATAATTTGCATCCTATAATGATAATTTGCATAAGGATTTCTACAGAGATTAGTGTTGAATTTATTGTGCAAGTGCTATTATGTGAGTTGTAGAGTTTAAATTCACTAAGAGCTATTATGGCTTCTTTAGGCACTGTAGAAGACATCAAGAAGTTGATAGAGGGTAGGCCATTTAAGAAAATTCCTAGGAAGCCAATTATTGGAGATGTCAAAATTGTGTAAAAATCCGATGCAAACAAGAAGCTCACTCTTGAGCAATAATGGGAGCTAGAGCACACAATTATATATAGATTTATGAAGATCAAAGAGAATTACCAACACCACCTGGCTTTACTAAGAATATTGTTCAAGAAGGCTCAAAGCACACAAAATGAGGATTTTCCATTTGTTAACTGATGGAAGTCTAATTTGGGTAAGATAATATGCGCAAAAGTATACTATTCAGCCAACCTCTTTTCCTAGTTTGTGGTAGCATATGATCCCAACATTAGAGCTTTCTAGAATAACAATGGTAGACTAAATTTTAGAATCATAATCAGTGCTTTTAGAAAAATATTCTATCTCCACCCTGCAACAATGACCATTGACCTAAAAGTGCTAGCTAGGGAATCACACCATATAACAAGGATGTTGGCTTATACAAAACTTTTTAGGTATGACCAATCATTTTCATATAAGTTTTCTTAAAATAAATATATGCTGCAAGCATGGGCAATGGACTACATCATCATGATAAATATAGCATTAGGGATCAAATACTTGGCACTAGTTAGTAGGGAGGTTATATACATTTTGTTATAGTGAAGGGTCACATCCCAATGTACAAATGGGAGGAGTTCATTTGCAATAAGATGCATGAAAAATTTACGGTATTGAAAATAACAATTAAATAAGATATAAGATCAAATGTCCCCATTTTCATATTATTCCATATTCATCCATCTCTTGATAGGACACCTATCTCCACAAAATATTGAGTCCTAGAGAGGATTGTAGGCCCCGTGAAGTATAAGATAGATTACCTTGGATTCATGAAGGTAAATATAGTTACACACAATTATTTGATCAATTTTTACCATCAATTCATCAAATCCTCTATGGATATCTTCTTGCTAGGATAGGCCCTCGAATAGCAAATTTTTTACATGGAAGCCATGTAGGTGATTATTTTTTATCTAATGAGTTCACTTACATCATAATTTATGGCTCAAAAGTACCACTTAAGGCCTTGTCAAAATTTTATCTAGTATCTATTATTACCCTGGAGATAATTAGATAGATAGTAGAAGAGGTAAAAGTGAGATTTATGAAGAGCCTGGGAAAAATCCCTTGGCTTGATGTACCTTGCAAAGTAGACCATTATATCTAAAAGGGATATCAAAGTATGTTATAGGCCATGTGGAAGATGGATGAATTTGGCTTCTCAAAAATCACTTATAGGTCATATGACCTCGAAGGTCATTATAAACTAATAATATAGAAGGTGAAGTCATATGTACCAGTCATACTAGATTTAACCCTTTTAAGGATGAACTCAAACATGTTAAAAAAAATAGACTACCCATAGAGCTAATATGGAGGAAGTACCCAATTGGGATTAGAGTAAACACATAAATTGAACATGTTGGAATTTATCCATCACAACTAGTACTACTAAGGAGTGATACAGTTAAAAAAGTTGCCCCAAATGTTCTAGTATTGTCACCTTAAGATCTTGAAGATCTCATTTTTATGATAGTTGATCATGGACCTACCCAAGTGGAAATTAGGGCTTAAATTGTTAGTTTGGAGAGAGCAGCATTGGAAAATATTGAGCCCACTAAATAGGTTCCTAGGGAGGTTTTTGAGTCTAGCATAGACAAAGAAATTATCCTAGCTCCTTTTGCACAAACTCCATAGATTGTCCCAACCTCTACTCAAATAGAACTATCATATGAGAGAAAGTTGCAATTAGCATTACATCAACCTATGTTTATGCCAAGTACCTAGTCATAAACAATAAAGATATTAAGCTATCACCATAAGTGCAAAAGATAATTTAGGTAGGTGAGGGCTTGGCCAATTTACTCAAGGATTATCAAATAAAACTGCCAAGTCCCACCAAATCCCCTGAGCACAAAAAAGCCAATCTTAATGAATCCTCATCAGAAGCCCTAACAAGTCTCACTTTAGTAAGAGCAGATGAAATTAGGACTTATGATCATATTGATGATCAATTACTAGAAGTAGGTTCGAAGGGGTAGGATGTCTAATAAATAGTAATAAAGCCAAACACTTAGGTCTCAAAAGTCCCTCTTGTAATTATGGATGTTACTATACCAATAGGAAACATGGGGTCAATTCAAGTAGATAAACAAATATGAGACACACATGTACAAACTAAAGATCCCCTAGCCCTAATCAAAATGATTACTCATACTCAAGTACAGGAAATAGAGACTTTATGCAAAAATAATCAAGTTTTGTTGATAGAAAGAGAACAATTGTTAGAAAAAATAAAATATCTTGAGGAGCAAAGATCAATACCATCCCCTAAGGCTAAAATCTAGAGTATTGATTGCTCTACTTTTATTATGAAATGTAAGAAGCAAATGTATGATGGATTATAGAGTGAGCTAAACACATTACTTAGAATATTAAAGAATATCAACACTGTTATGGTCTTAGTGGAAAGTATAAAGATTATCCTTGAACAAATAGATAACATGGTATCATAGATACACCACATATTTTAGCATTTTGAAGAAAACTATGAGGAGGTGCATCAACAATAAGTTACAACTCAGGATGGTACAACTTTTGATTGCAGTCAAGAGTTTATGAAAGTTTTAATGTACTTAAAGGAAAGGACAAAATGAGAAAAATTCATCAAATAAATATAATATTGAGAGGAAGAAATAAATGAAAAGGTTGGCCAAGTGGGACTATTACTAGAAGAATGTAGAGGTGTGTCAAAATATAAAGACTTCATTTTCCATAAAATCTAAAATTTTGATTGAGATGATGATAATGAGCTAGAATTAGCAAAAAAAACAACAGTCTCACTCAAATGACATATTATTTGTTTATATTTTTTCTAGAAAATAAATCTCTAACAGAAATTCAAAAGAATAAGACCCTGTAGGCCCTTCATGTAATAAGATTCACTGTATTTTTGTGATGAAATCTAGGTCGAGATTAGCAACCTAATAAAAATAACTCAGGGTAAGTCCAACAGACAAGACAAGGTAAAAAGTATTATGAAAAACACTATTCAAGTGTTAAAGGGCAAGCTAGAGCCCATCACAAAGAAGGGAATATCCAAAAAATAAGGATCAAGAAAAGATGAAATAAATCCCAATGACTAAAATGGAGCCAAATGTGGGACCAAAATTTAGCACAATTTTAGCCCACTAGAAAATCTTGAGGTGGAAAAACAACCAAATGTCAAATTCAGGTTAAAATAGTTCAAGACAATTGTAATCCAATTATAATCCATAAAAATCAATGACACAAATGCAATTAGATATAAGGACAAGATGAAGGTAGTTACAACTAAATTTGACATCCTCAAGCTATAAAAAGGAGTTACATCAATTGAAGGAGCATCAAGTCTTGCATTGCCAATTGTGCCAAAGGTATTCTTGAGTGCCCTTGTCTTGTTAGTTGTATTCTCTTTGTGTCTTATCTCCCATAGCCATATCTTCTTCTTATTTGTAATTGTGTAGGTCTTGCTGAGGAAGCATTCGGTCTATTGAGATTATTTTCAGTAGTTGAATTGAAAGTCAAGAGGTTCTTTGTTACCACATTAGAATGGAGGATTTAAGGATTCTTGTTACATTCTTTGAGTGAGAATTATGATTGTATTCAATAAGAGAGATCTGAGCTATTTTGAGACAGACTCCTTGTAAAAGTATTTTATCCTTATTATATATCTTGCTTCCTCCTCTGAGCATTTTCTTGTCCAATTATGTGTGTGTTTCACATTTGCATGTTACATCATTTGAATGTGTGAATGACATGTTATCTCACTGGTGAATTTCAATTATGTTTGTTACATCATTTGAATTAATATAATTGACCCATTATTTTTCTATATTATTTAATTGTTTAAAACCCTACTACAATTGATAATGGATAAGACACTTATTTACTAATAGGAGTATCTTAATGGGTATTGTGAATCTTGGTCAAATCTTGAATGTACTACATTTTATTTAAATATCTGGTTGAGCATAAATTATTAAAGCATAAATTAGTTTAGGTTTTCCTTACCTAACTTAATTTTTAGAGGTTTTTGTGTTTCTGAGTTGAAGAGGTCGATCCACTAGAGTCCACAATACTAATTGGATCAAAAACATTTAGTGATATGACAATCTATAAGGGACGCTAAAATTTTCCTCAATAGTTTTTGGCACTATTGTTTGGGAACAAAATACTTTTTTACAATATTTACCAAGATTTAAAAATCTTTTAGTGACAACATACACTAATAATCTTTAGCATTATTACCAAGAAAACAAGTCTATTTGTTTTATTTCTAGTTCTAATTTTTAAAGTTTAAAGTAAATGGTTGGTTCTTAAGGTTTTTAAATTTTTTTTGCCATTCTCTAAAAATTTTGTGACAATTGAGAGATATTAAGCTTAGCAATCTTGGCTATTGCATCTTGAGTGGATCCTATTCTTTCTTGCACACCTATGCCAATGAATTCAATACAATCCAGAATTTAAATTCCAAGAATGGATAAAGAAATTGGATCTAACATCTACAAGAAGAAGCAATAAATAATTGTAGCCATACATGCCAAACCTAGAGGTATTTTCAAATATTATAGTAATCATATAATTCTAGTTCATTGTATTTTTGTTTCTAGTACCAATTCAAGTTCAAGCTAGTCATCCCCTATTATTAATCAACCAGTAGCAAATATGTTAGCTCCCAATGCTAATTCCAATGCCAATAGATAGAGGAATAATAGGTATAGACCTTTTACCTTACCTAAAAATCTAAACCCCCACCCTAGTAAAGCTAGTAATTTTTTGCCTAGATTTGAAGGTAATATTATTGTTACTGGTAAAGATCATATCAAATATTTTCTCAGTGCTATTGATAATATTGAAGTTGGCAAGGAAAATATGGTCCTTAGGTCATTCTTTCAAACCCTAGACAAAGATTCTTGTCAATGGTTTAATAGTCTTCCAAACAACTCCATCCCTGATTTCTAAACTATGGAGCAATTATTTCTTAGAAAATATGGAGAGACGAAGAATGAGTAGTCCTTATTAACGAAGTTGGCTACTACAAAAAAAGGAAAATGAGTTTGTAGAAGATTTCAACAAGAGATTCACTAAAATAAAAAATAATATTCCAATAGGATTGAGGTCTAATGATGATCAATCCATCTGCTTTTATAAGAATGCCTTCCCTGAAGATTTTAATTATGTATTAAGGTAAAGAACAAAAAATACCATTGATGAATGCATGGATATGGCTATTCAAATAAAAATGAATATGATCAATAGTGGTAAAATAAAAACATATTATTTTAATATTAGTTTACCAGAAAAAAATCCTAAGAAATTAGAATTCTTTGATCTCAAGAAAACATAACAAGATCCAATCAACAAAATGGCTAGTCAATTGAATGAAATGTTCACTACTCTAAATAACATATTAGCTAGAATGAAGAGAGGGAAAGAGAAAAATTTTGAGTCTACATAGTTTTAGAATAAGAAAAAACAACAAGGTGATACTAGGCTTCCATTCAAGAGAAATTTTAATTGAAATTGGAACCATAATGACACTGAAGAAGGAAGAAAAAAATAGAATGGAAATAATAATTGGAAAAAGAAAGAAGTAGAAAAAGATCTGAATTTTATTCCCAATATGATCCCATCCAATAACATAGCCTCATATTATCCTTTTTATTGTTCTTCCTATGATGCCCCTCATAACTCTATTGATTGTGACATATATCTAAGTATGTATTCCTTTGTTGATTTAAATTTTGAATGTGAAGAATATAAAAGGATTAATTTGTGTTGGAGTCAATAAGATGAAGTTAGAGAAGTTGAATTTGAAAAAAAAACTTGATCTTTGTGCCAAAAATATTCAATAAAAATATGTAGTCTTTGAGGAAGCATAAGTCTTAGATAAGCCTTCTAACACCAAATTTGATAGAATGAAACAAGATAAACTTGTTCGAATAGCAGAAGAGGTAGAAGCTTTAGAAAAAATTCATGCTATTAACCTCAAGAACAAAATAGTGGAAGATAAATCTGAAAAAATACCTATAAATAGAAATAGTGATCAAAATAAGTCTACCTTAGAGGAAATAACTATTGGGATAGTCACTGAAAATTAATTTAATCAGATAAAACAATAGGTTATCCCAAAGGAATCAGATACAAAAGCTATTCAAAAACAACAAAGTGAAATTCTTAACTAAGAATTTGGAAATAAAAATGATGATAGAAAGTATCAATTTAATTTAGGCCTAAAAATTACCAAAAAAAAGGTTAACATCACTTTTGGGGAGTTAATGACTATTCCCAAATATAGAGATCAAGTTTGTAAAGCTTTTAAGTTAGTAGATTGGTCAAATAGCCAACCAAAAAGCCCTATAGGTCTAGAACATAAAGTTGTTAGGGCTCCTTCCTCGGTAAAACCATTTTACATATCTTTAAGGTATACATCAGGATATGGTAATCAATATGTTATTCATAATTGTATGCTTGATAGTGGTGCTTCCATGAATATAAGGTCAAAACAAGTAGTTGATCAGTTAGGCTTGACTTATAAAAAAGAACACCCTCTGATTTCTATAATGGATAACAAAAGAGTACCATATTTCAACATCATTATCGAGTTGCCTTTCTATTTAGAACAATACTTGAAGAAAGATATAATAATGGATGTTGCAGTACTAGATGTAGACCCCTTATTTTCTATATTATTGTCTAGGCATTGGGTTGAACATTTAGGAGGCACAATCTAATTAGATTGGGCATATACCACTATCCTAATGCAAGGTAAATAAAAGGCCATCCTAAAGAGATTACCCTTTAACAAATATTCTATCAAATTAAGGGGATCTAATGATAATATGGTCAATGTGATGAATTCTATTAAAGAGAGAGAATTAGGGGTATACTCCATTTGGGATTCACATTTTTTGATTGAAGTACCTGATGCCAAAGATATGGACCAAAAATTAAAAATCAAAGCTGATGCCAAAATTGATAGGATTTTGACTAATGAATTATGGACTATGATTTTTGATGGTGCTAAATCATAAAAAAGAGCAGGTGTTGGGGTAATATTGACTAACATTAATGACAATTATCTTGGTATGCCATATAGACTAGAGTTTTCTTGCACAAATAATGTTGTAGAAAATGAATATTTATTGCTAGGATTTATAAAATCCAAATAATTAGGTATTAACTACCTAATAGGAAGTGGGAATGTAGAATTGATAATACAACATACAAAAGGGAAGTATAAAACTACACACCCTAGATTAAAGTAATACAAGCAGGCCATCCAAGATGAAATTGATAAATTCTTGGCTTTTAATCTGCAATATATTCTCAGAGCACAAAATCATAATGCAAATTTGTTGTCTATAAATGCTTTTGGAGAAAATATCTTAGAAATAGACACTTGGTTTATGGATAGGTTTTCAAATATATCTGTTTATAAGCCATCTATCCTATATAATGTTGTATATTTACAATTATTTCATGATGATATACACATTAATGATTTTATGACTCTCCAAAATGAATTCTCTAATATTATATGTGATGAAATAGATGAGGAAAAATTGAAAGATATTATTAGATAACCTACAAAAGTCATACAACTAAAGAAATAAAATCCTTGGAGGTTTTATGTCTTTATAAAACTTATTTTATAATTTTTATAGGGCTTACAAACCACTCTTCCAAGAGTCTGAAGCATAAGATGTCAATATTGGGACAGAGGATGAGCCAAAATTTGTGAAAGTTAATAAAGCTTTATTAGAAGAAGAAAAAAACAATATATCAGTTTCCTAAAGAAGAATAAGGATGTTTTTACCTAGTGCTATGATGACTTAAGGACATTTTTTTTTTTTGGTACATAAAAGTCTTCATTAATTATCGGGTTTTGCAGGTTAACCCAAAACCTATTACAATATCCAACCTTCTGCTGAGATTGTAGATCCTAGTCATCCTTGAAACTTTCTTACCAGAAATTGTGATGAATCCCCTACAACACCTTACTAACAAAGCACACCCATACCTAAATATAATCGTAAACATTACTTACATTGACAGGAATTGAAGTTTGGAACATTGCACTTGTGAAACCTGTTGCTTGCCCATTTCCTATTCTCTGTCGGAATATTCCAAGGCTTACACCCTATTACCTTCATTTCCAATTTGGTATGATTTAGAGGGAAACCCCATAGTTATTACCAGCTCCATGGGAAAAGAACAACCATTCATATTTCTCCTTAACGGGTAGGTTTCTTTTCATGACTAATAATGTTTTCCACTTCACGTGGCACACCTTGTGTCCATGTCACCAAACTACCAAAATCAACACCTATGTTGGCTAATTTGTCAGCTAACCTATTGGCCTCATGGTACATGTGACGAGCCCTCCTATTCTGTCTTGCTACAAAAAGGATCCTCACTTCATGGATGACTCCCTCGATTCTCCATGGAGGTTTTTTGCCATTGGTTAACAGGTTGATGATGTTCATAGAATCACCTTCAATCATCAAGTTACCTTGAGTTGCTTGGGCTACTTGCAACCCTCTCCAAAGGGCTCTAGCTTTTTCTTCGTTATTAGTTCTGATTCCCAATGGTTCAGTGAAGGCCTTGACCAGATTTCCTTGATGATCCCTGATTATTCCTCCAGCTCCAGCTCTTCTCGGGTTCTCCTTGGCTGCACCATAAAAATTTAGTTTAAACCAACCCTGGGGGGTGGCTCCCAAGAAATCCCATTTTTGGGATTGGGCAAAGGAATGGAAGGTTTGTCCTCAATACCTAAGGCCTGAGCTAATTGTTTTTATTGGGGAAGAATTGAGTGGTTCTCATCCACTAAGGTGCTAAGGTTTTCTTTCACAAAGACAATAATCCTGTTGAGGATGGTTTTTGGGTTGTGAATGGTTCCTTAAAGGCTCTATGGTTCCTTTATAGCCAAATATGCTAGAGAAAATGATGCCAACAAATTTTCCATAGGTAAAGTTTTAGGCTAACAAAGGGTTGAGGCCATTGATGGAATACTTTGGATATAAGAGCAGGCTTAACCCATGAGGTCCTAAAGGCTTGGAAAAGTTCATCCAGGATGGACTCCGCTATCGAATACTCCAAAAACAAGTGTTGGGTTATCTCCCATCCTGACTTGCACATGTAGCAACGGTTAGTAATAACCATACCTTTGGATAACATATTGTCCATAGTGAGGATTTTTCCTTGAATCACCAGCCATGAAAAAAAGGATATTTTAGGAATTAAGCCTTTGATCCAAATCAAACTCGGTTGAAATTGTTGACCTTCCACATTGAGAAGAAAATTATAGGCAAACTTAACTGTGAAGTCAGCACTTTCAGTCTCAGCACAAATAATGTGATCTTCATCCTCTCCAGAGGGAATAATTTGCTGAGTTAAAATGTTATAAAGCTCTTCAGACTCCACTTCAAAACTCTGTACTTTGATGTGTTTCCACCTGTTGATATTTATATCCTGCCACATATAATTTGCAACCTTCTTCCCAATATGCTGCTCCATATGCTCTTGAATCCTAGCCAAACGAGGAATCTGGGATAACTCCTCAGCTCTCACCTATCGATCCTTCCAAAAGTCTATTGTTTGCCCATTTCCTAGAATCCATCTAAGACATTTCTTGACAAGATCCCTGCTCATGAGGATTGCCTTCCAAAAAGTAGACCCCCTGCTTGCTAAGTTGTCATTAAGGAAGTTCACACCTTGGAGGTATTTCCTCCTAACTATGGTAGTCCATTAATTATCGACCTTAGTTAATAACCGCGACGCTTGTTTGGCTAACAGAGCTGTATTGAGATGAGCAACTCTCCTCAATCCTAAACCCCCATCAGCTTTAGGTTTACAAACCTTGTTCCAACCTACTAAATGGATCCTTTATTATCCTCAGTCCCTGACCAAAGAATTTTTTTTGAAGCTGCTCAATTTTGTGATACACCTTGCTGGGAGCTCTAAAGACTGATAGGAAGTAAACGGGTATACTTAGAAGTGAAGCCATAGTTAAAAATTCTTTGCCTGCTTGAGATAACAGATGTCCTTTCCAACCTGCTAGCTTTTTTTGGATCCTCTCCAGAACTATGTTCCACATTTATCCTCCAGGTTTCCCCATAAATAGGGGAAGACATAAATAGGAGGTGGGAAGGGATGCAATCTGACATTCCATGATCCTTGCTATTATGTTTTGCCTAGGAATGGGGGTATTGATGAAATAAAGTTTTCTCTTATCAAAATTCACTTTTTGTCCAACCACTTCTTCATACATTATGAGACTATTTTTAATCCTTCTTGCCTCAACCACAGAAGCCAAAGTTAGTAGCCATGTATCATCAAAAAATTGCTAATGTGTCATCGGGGTAGTTAGCGATGTGGCCTTGATACCTGATATGAGTCCAGCTACCGCTGCTGCCTTAATGGTTCTTCCCAAGGCCTCAACTACAATGATGAAAAACATAGGACTTATGGGATATCCTTGTATTAGACCATATTTTCTTTGAAAAAAACCTACAGTAGACCCATTAACCAAAACTAAAAAACAAGGCTTAGAAATACACTCTCTTATTAACTTGACCCATTTCATGTTGAAGCCAAATTTTAATAAAACTGCCTCTAGGAATTCCCAATTTATCCTGTCATAAGCTTTGTTCATGTCTAACTTTAAAGCCATGACTACTTTTTTGGTCTAAGTGGCTGTATGAAGAGCCTCATGAACAGTAATAACTCCATCTAAGATTGATCTTCCTTGTACAAAACTTCCTTGTATTGGATCAATGATAACCGGTAGAACTTTCTTCAAACGGTTGGCTAAAACTTTGGACATAATTTTATAGGATTTATTACATAGGCTAATCGGCCTAAAGTCAACCATAGTCTTGGGGTTGGGGCCTTTAGGGCAAAGCAATGAAAGTTGAATTGAAACCCCTTGGAATATGATTTGAACTTTGGAACTCCTTGATTGTAGCAATAACTTCTGCTCCAACAATATCCCAACAAACTTGGAAAAACCACGATGAAAACCCATCCGGCCCAGGAGCTTTGTCAGGATCCATGTTAAACAAAGCCTCCTTGATCTCTTCATATGAAAAAACTATTGTAAGAGACTTGTTAATCATTTCATCAATGAGTTGTGGAATGAATTGAAGGAGAGAGTCCTTTGCTTGGGCATTACAGGCCCGTTCTTCACCCAATAATGAACTAAAAAAATTAATAGCCTCGTCCCTGATCTCTTGAATGTTTTGAGTTGAGTATCCATCCACCTTAGTTAAATTTCTAATATTATTGTTGCTTCTATTGCTCAATGTGGTAACATGGACAAATTTTGAATTAGAGTCCCCTTCCTTTAGCCATAATGCCCTTGATTTTTGACTCCAATACATCTCTTCACAAGCTAAAATATTATAAAACTCACAAAGGGTTTCCTTCTCTTTAGTCCTTGTCACCTCATCATAGGTTCCATTTTGGATTTTGCTTTCTATTATTCTTAGTTTTTCCCCCACTACTCTCTTATTCTCAAAAATATTTCCAAAGACTTCTTTATTCCATATTCTAAGGTTGTTTTTCACCATCTTAAGTTTTTGAGATAGTTTGAAGGAAGCACTTCCCTGGATAGGTTGCTGCCACCATTCCTCTATTCGTTTCTTGAAGTCCGGATGTTTAACCCACATTGATAGAAATCTGAATGGGTTTTTAAAGGAGTTAGCCTGAAATGCCTCCCATAGAATAAGATTATGGTCTGAAGCGCATTTAGGAAGGGCTTGTAACGCTGAATCACCAAACATTGTTGTAGCTTCCTTGGATAAAAAAAACCTGTCCAACCTTTCTTGAATCAGCTGACTCCCTATCCTCTTATTACTCCATGTAAATTTAGCTCCTTCTAGTATTACATCCATCAATTCATTTGTGTTAATGAATTCATTGAAGTCCTCCATGCTCCTTGAGGGTAACCTAGACCCTCCCTTCTTATCAGATGGGTAAAGGGGGGTATTTAAATCTCCCCCAATCACCCAAGGAATGTCTTTAAAAGCTTGGCTCAAATGCCCCAAAAACTCCCACAGTTCAGACCGCCCTTGGACAGAGGTGGGGGCATAAACATTTGACATAATCCAATTCTTATTAGTATCAAAATCATGAAATAATATGCTTAAGACTCTTTCATTTGCCTTAATAATACTTCCTTCTATTTTAATAGGATCCCATAAGATCATGAGGCCCCTAGATGCTCCTCTCGCTTGTTGAAAGGCCACTTACCCTTGCTTCCAAATCCTTCTAGCTATAAGTGCTGATTGTGCCACATCTATTTTGGTTTCTTGAAGAAAAATGATAGTAGGATTCCAATCCTTCCTTATATACTTCACCATCCTTTGTTTTGGTGGGCCGTTTAGGCCTTTCACATTCCATGAGAGAACCTTCATTTAGACTGTATGATATTTTTTCCCCGCCCCCTTCCTTGATCCAAAGGGGGTTTATCAATTTTGCTATTATCCTGGCCAGGAATAGCTTGCTGTAACAATGTTCTTTGCTTTTTGTTTGCAATTTCTTCATTGATTCTCATTCTATAGTGCTCTTCCTGTAGATATTCTCCCTTTCTTTCTTTCACTTCCATAATTTATCGAAAGCTTGGTAGTGCTTCTAGTCTATTTTGGACTGAAATGAGGGGGCATATACTATGATAGTCTAGGGCTTGAACCTTATTCCTCATTTTGGGGGTTTTCAATTCCCTATTCATCCTCAACCTTGTTTTGGTTCACCTATCTTATCTGGTTCCTAAACAGGGGGCTTTCCTTCAAGGAACATTTTACCATTGGGCTCATCTGATAAGGGATAATTTTCTCCAATACTGGAATAGGAGCTACATTTCTGTCTCTTGTTTCCACAACTTCAACTCTTGACTCTATTTTTTCCATGTTTAAACTGAAATGACCTAGAAATTTTTCTTCATTTTGAGCATAGCTTTTGGGGCTTTTTGTCATAGCTGTGGATGGTCCCGATTTGGATGGGGAGTCTAGGGTTTTAGGAAACTTGACACTGATGGTATCATCCTTACTATTTTCTTTTTCAACTTCTAGATTTGCTAGGATATCAAACATGTTCAAGCTGGGATATTTATTACATACCTTATGATTTTTGCCTCCCTCATTATGTTGCTTTCCTTTCTCCTGGATTTTTGCCAGTTCTATGTTGGCTTGGTCAGCATGGTTATTCTTAAATTGTATGTATCCTTCCAAGTTAAGACGCGGTCCTTTAAACTTTGGGATGTTATGACTCATATTATTTCTCTTCAAGTAGAAGTAAAACCCTTTAGGTAAAAACAAAAAAAATTCAATCATACTCTACATCCAGCCATGCATAAATAAGTACAAAAATTACTAGATGCCAAAATAATAAGGAAAGTAAGATTCTCTTTCTGGATTGCCAATTTAGTCTTAATCAAGAATAAGAATGATGACATCAGACTCTGTGTTGATTTTAGAAATCTAGATAAGAGTTATCTCAAGGACAATTACCCACTCCCCAATATGGAGTAATTACTTCAAGTAGTAGTTGGAGCATCTAGAATGTCCTTGTTGGATGTTTTCTTAGGCTATAGTCAAATTTTGGTCAATCCAAAAGATAGATATAAGAAAATATTTACAAAACCTTGGGGAACCTTTAAATATCTCATAATACCTTTTGGATTAATGAATGTTGGAGCAATGTTTTAGAAGGTCATGGATTTTGCCTTCAAAGACTTTATGTTTGAAATAGTGGTGGTCTATCTTGATGACCTTGAAGTGTTTTTTGAGTCTCCTAAAGACCACTTCATGCACTTGAAAATTGTGTTTGATAGGTGCAAAGAGTTTGGAACATCCTTAAATCCAAAGAAGTGTATATTTGGAGCTACATAGGGCAAGTTGTTTGGGCATGTTATTTATAAAGAAGGTATAAGGATTGACCCCCAAAGAATAGAAGCAATATCCAAAATTTCTACTCCCAAGAATTTAAAAGGGGTACGTTCATTATTTGGCAAGATCAAATTTGTTAGAAGGTTTATTCCTAAGTTTTCTAAGATTACTAATCCCCTCAACGATATGATCAAGAAAGAGAGGGAGATAAAATGGACTAAAGAGAACACCAATGCTTTCCAAATAATAAAAGAGGCAATCACTCAAGCCTTGGTGTTGACTCATCCTAATTACTCTAGAACTTTCAACATATTTTCATTTGCTTTTGAACATACTATTGTTGTAGTGTTATCTCAGAAGGATGAGGAAAATAATGAAAGACCAATTGCCTTCATGTGTGGGTTTGAAGGGTGCTTAGTTAAAATACATGTAGACACCAAAACCTAACCCTTCATAAAACCCATCCATCCCACAAATTTGCATAGTAAAATTATATGCCTAAGTCTAAACTTAGGTGTATATTTCCTGCACATTAATCTATTTTCTAGATTTTGTAAAATTTGGAAAATATATCCTAGGATACCCTATCTCTACAATAGGAAACCCATCCATATCAAAAAATCCATATTCCAAGTCATCCACCTAGAAAAACAATCACATTGAGGAGTGGGCCAACACATAGCCTAAGATTACCATTTGAAATTTATGATCTAATACAACAATCCCCACCACATCATGAGGCACTTATGGAAATTCTTAAATCCAATCATTTAGACTTCATGCAATGGTAAAGTGCCTTCACTTCTCAAAGCCAACCACTCAATCCCTCATCAACACCTACACCCACTCCATCAACCCCACTCTAAGAATCATCATAAAAAACACCCATTCAGGAGGCTCTTCCCATAGTTGATCATGCCTCTATGTCCCAAACCATGCTTCTTCATCCACCTCATTTCATTTTCCCATCACACCTCATCATACAATAATTCAACCCTCATCATCATTAGATTTGGTCCCATCACATCATCCACATAATCAAATTTCCATCTATCCAACCTTCACATAGGGAGGAAGCTTCCACATCATAGAGTCAACCACATCACTCCTCATCAACACCAACAATCATTCATCATTCTTCTTTATATATCAATCCAATTCAATGTTGGCAATTTTGGGTACATTGCCTTTGCTCAAGTGTATAAGTTGTCATTGATGTCAAAAGGCATTTTTGTGTTGATATAAAAAAGAGTGTGATGTCAAAAATATCTTGAGAAGCTTCATAATGTTAAAGGGTTTTTATTAAAACCATGGTGACAAGGTTAAAGGTTTTTCTTAAAACCATTTGGACTCATTAAAGGTTTTTATTAAAACCAAGCTTAACTTAATGCAAAGGTTTTTACTTCTTGAAAAACCTTGAAGGTCCATGTTTATTATTAATAATTAAATTAACTCAAACCTTTGACAAGGGTCTAAGTTTAATTTATTATTAATAAAATAATAATAATTATTTTAATTATTATTAAAGGGTCTTTTAACCCTTAAGCGACGGATATAAAGATTTCTTTCGCCGATGTGTTGCCATCATTGGAGGAGCGCCGACGTCAAACAATTAAGGAGAAATGGCTATATAAGTGGGGATGATTTTCTAAAGTGATGGTAACTCCGAGTATTGCAAATCGTAGCTTTGTGATCTTCGAGAAAGCATTGTATTTCATTGAGAGTTGATTATCGATATTGAGTTGCCCAAGTAATTTCTTGCATTTTCAGTTTGCGCTTTGACATCCGACAGATTGCGCTTCGCCTACAATTGTTGGGACTGCACTCGAATTACGTTTTCAGTTTGCACTTTGACATCCGATAGTTTGCTTTCACCTACGATTGATTGGATTGCACGAAGGATAACAGTTTTCTATTTGCACTGTGTGGATGATTATTTTTGTTGCCCAGTAAGTTACGTTTTGGACAGCGCTCACCAGTTTGCATGTGGCTTGAGGAAGACATTTACGTTTTCCATATTCTTGGCGTCAAAGGAAGATAAAATATAGGGCAACACTATATTTATTCATTGGGCACTTGTGACCCAACGACGGTGGCGTTTTAGTGAAGGCACTAGAAGGCAGAGGTGCCGAGTTCAATTCTCTTCATTGGTACTTTTCTTTTGGTCGCGGTGTGCAAAGGATAGTGGCTGTGAATGCGCTGGAGGTATAAGGTTAAGGTATCATATTTGCTTTGACATTGTTTTATTTATGCTTAATGTTTATGTGGAGTAATAAGATGTAAAGAGGTTTTACTTTGTATGAATATTATACTTCTGGTGGTTTTTATTAAGTTGGAGAAATAAGGTGTTAATTTGGATCTTTATTCTTGTATATTGTTGTATAGTTGCTAACTCTAATTGGTGGCAAATTGAGAGTTAGTGTTGTGACAGATTTTGAGTTCTCCTTATTCATCAAAGTAAAGGTATGGGCAACTTCTTCCATGTATGTTGTTGATGGTATATTTTTTGAAATTGAGTTTGGAGTGAAAAGGTTGTCTACTAGGTATTTTTGGTGTAAATCCTATTTTATGGATATTGAAGATTGTTTATGCATTAAAATCATTGATGAGTTTTTGGGTGAATGCATAATTCTGGTTGAGGAAGAGGAAGCATTTTTTGCACTAGGGTTTATGTTAGTAAGTCTTGCTACTTGCATTGAGATGATGAAACCCTTAGTTGGCTGTTTTGATATTGATGGTCGAGTTGCTTCCATAGAGGTTGTTTTGATCAAGTTAGTGCTTTACTTGATACATGATATTGGGCTTACTCCATTGAGTTGATTTGAGCAAGTTATTCTTTGCATTTGGTGATATTGTGTTGGTGGCTATTTTGTTCAAATATCCTTGGAGGGAAAAGGATTTCTACTTGTTTCCTTTTCTTGTGATGAGTGGTTGAATGCTTCAAGGTTGATGTTGATTTGAATGGTGTTGGTTGACTAAACCTTGTTTGATGAGCATTGTTGTTGAAACCCTAATTGTTGGTAAAAAGAATATGAGTATCATTGTTATATGAGATATTGCATGGTTGACAATTATTGGGTTGTGTTTCATATTCTTGAGAAAAACATACTACATCTATATTATTATTTTGATATTGAGATTGGGAGTTAAGTATAGAACATATTGGGTTTCTAACAATTCTCTTTATGTTTCTATGAGATTTGAGATTGAGATTGGGAGTTAAGTATAGAACATATTGAGTCTCTAACAATTCTCTTTATGCTTCTATGAGGGTTATGAATCACATTGGGTCTCTAACAATTCTCTTTGTGGGTTCATTCTAAGTAAGTTTTTCTTGGTGAGCTTGCTGAGGTTTTGGAAAGGTTTCGGTGGGGACTTGTGAGTAGGTTTTGGACAGGTTCCAGTGGGGACTTGTGAGTAGATTTGAACAGGTCCTAGCAGAGGACTTGAGAGCTGAGTTTGATATTTCTATTAGAGAACTTAAGGACAGAGGTGCATTGGTTCTTTGAGAAGAACCTGAGGACAGATTTGGCAAGTCTTTGAGAAGGCTTGTGTGCAGAGGATTGATTTGTTCAAGTGTTGGACAGATCCGACAGATAGAGGAAGACTTGTACTAGATCGACTGACTATGTTTTGTACAGGTTGCTGAGTTGTTGTGGACGTGATCATAGAAGGCATAGGTCTCTTAGGCTAAGCATTGAGGACAGGAGGTCTTCGATGGAAAGGAGTTCCACGTGCTAGCAAGAGGTAGAGGCAGTTGATCTTCTGAGGGATCATTTCTAGAGTAGAGGGGAAGGTATCTCCTTTGAGAAAAGGCTCATAAATTTAGATTGGGGGAAGGTATCTCCTTTGGGCCGAGGCTCATAAAAATTGTAATTGGGAAGGTTTCCCAAAGAACTTTGAGATAACTTTTAGAGAAAAGTTTTGTGGACGTAGCCCAGGATTTTTGGGTGAACCACGTTAAAATTGGTGTCACTTTGTGGATGATATTGTGCATTGTTTTGATATTGCTTTGGGTATATTGCTTTACTATTTTGAAGTATAAAGGAAAAAGTAAAAAGAGGTCTTATACAGTTCACCCCCCCTCTCAGTATAAGCTTGTGTTCTTCAATTGGTATAAGAGCGGGTGCCTTTGAAAAGTTTAACGACTTGAAGGAAAAGCTAGTAAAGAACACAATGGATCATTCAAGTGGCAATGCAAGCACCTATTCTTGATGGGTCTGATTTTGGTCTTTGGAGTGCAAGGATGAAGGTTCATCTAATGTCACTTGGGAATGAGGTTTGGGAAGTGATTGAAGATGAGTACACTATTCCTAAACATGGTCCTTATACTAAAGAAGACAGGCTCCTACATCACAACAATTCAAAAGCAATGAATGCAATCTTGAAAGGCTTACAAAAAGTAGATCTCACCAAAGTGATTCACTGCAAGACAGCTAGTGAAATGTGGAAACAGTTGAAGGTGGTTCATACAGGTGATGCAAATGTCCGAAAGGCCAAGTTGAGACACTTCAAAGGTATGTTTGAACAACTCCAAATGAATGATGATGAAAATATTAGTGACTACATGCTTCGTATGGATGAGGTTGTCAACTCCATGAAAGACTTAGGTCTTGAGCTTGCTAAAAATGATGTTTGTGATAAGATTTTAAGATCTTTTCCTAATAGATTTAGTGAAAATATTTTTGCTATTGAGGAAGCTAAAGATTTGGATAAGTTGAAAAAGGATGAGCTCCATAGTATACTTGCAGCATTTGAGTTGAGAACTCAAGTGAAGGTTGATGTCAAGAAAGAGGCAGTTTTCAAGGCTACCAAGAAATCCAATAGTAAACAACTTCAAGAGAGTGATGAGTCTTCTAGCGATGAAGAGGCATATTACAGCAATAAAGGCAAGTTCTCTAGAAAGCACAAAAGTATGAAAAATGTAAGATGTTTCAATTGTGGAAAGTTTGGTCATTATGCTACTAACTGTACTGTTGCCAAGGATGAAAGTGATGAAGATAAACATGATTGTAAGAGCAAGGATTCTGAAAAGCACAAGCATCACAGGAAAAACAAATATGAGCAAAGAAATCAAGGAAAGAGGTACTCTCACAAGCACAAGAAGAGTTTCTACCTAGACAAGGCAAGTAAGTGTTCTAGTAGTGATAGTGAAAGTTCTTCAAGTGATAATGAAAATGAGATGTTGTTCATATCAAAAAAGAGGAAGAACCAAAACATAGATTCATTATCATGAAATGTCTTAGATGTGGAAATTTTGGTCACCTTGAGGATGATTGCACAAATAATGATTTGGTTTCTAGTATGTATGAGGATGCTTCATAAAACTATAAGGAAGATGCATGTATGGTTTTTGAAAAGGGTAGCACCTCTAGTGATAAGAAATTTGAAAAAGGCTTTGATGATTCAAAAAGCAAACATATAGAGGAAGGTGAAGTAGATCTTAAAGGTGAACTTATTAGTGCTCTTAGTGCTTTGAAAAAGGAAAGAAAGAAGAATGCTAGACTCAAGGATAAGTTAGATGAATGTTGTATGGAGAGAGATGATATTATAGAAAGTCTTGACTTCTCTATAGCTAAGACACAAGATGAATGTTGTATGGAGAGAGATGATATTATAGAAAGTCTTGACTTCTCTATAGCTAAGACACAAGAAATCAAGGATGAGTTAGAATCTAAGGTTCTTGAGTATAGTGAGTTAGAACAGAAAATGGCTTCTTTGAAAGAGGAAACTAAAGAGTACAAGGATAAGCTTTACAGGTTTCAAGATAGCTCCAAAAAGGTTAAGTCACTCATCAAAGGTCAAAGAAAGACAACAGATAAAACAAGCCTTGGTTTTGTTAAGCCTCATAAGGAACAAGTTGGAGATTCTAGTAAGAGACTCCAAAAGGAAGAGAGTTCTGATGAGGAAAGTATTTCAGATCATGAGTCCTTGAATGATAGATGCACAAAAATAGAAAACATAATTCATAATGAGAAGAATTTTTCAGAGCCTAAGAGGTTAAATAAAGGAAAGTTTCAAGGCAGATGTTTTTCTTGTCACAGGTTTGGTCACATAGCTTCACATTGCATGGCTAAAGTGAAGAAGGTAAATGCCAGTTTCAGAAGTGCTAGTTACTTTCAAGGGTATTGCTACTCTTGTCAATAGTTTGGGCACAAGGCAGTTTATTACAAGTCAAACAACAGGAACAGGTTTGATCAGAACAGGTTTGGCCAGAATAGGTTTGGTCAGAACAGGTTTGGTTAGAACAGGTTTGGCCAAAACAGGTTTGGTCAGAATAGGTTTGGTCAGAACAGGTTTGGTCATAACTGGTGGATTCAAAGAATAGGTATGCCTAAGAGAAATAACATTGTTACTTGTTATAAGTGCAACAATGAAGGTCACACAACCAAAAAGTGTAGAGCTGAAATTCTAGAATACAGGAACAGGAACAGTGGCATGATCAGGTCCAAGGATCAAGGCATGGATAAGAACAGGGATGAGAACAAGAACAAGAATAGTGACAAGAACAAGAATATGAACAAAGAGTTCAAGATAAGGCCCGACAAGGAAATTATAGACGCTGATGATGATCAGTGCCTAATGGGAGTTTTAATCCCACCCCAGAATTAATCACCTCATCAGGAGGTGGGGGAGGGACTAAGCTAAGAGACTCATTCTTAGTCCCAAGCCCCAAAGGTGGCCCTTTGCCATTGATGACAAATGGGGAGAGATATGAGTAAGAGGGAGAGCTTCAAAGTAAAAAGGAAAGCTTCAAGTCAGGGGGAGCAAAACTTCAAAGGAAGATTCTCAGTTGTGGGCACAGTTGGTTTCAGTTTTGGCTTTTGAGAAGTGTTTTCAGTAAAGGTTTGCCATCAATGACAAAGGGGGATATTGTTGGCAATTTTGGGTACTTTGGGTACATTGCCTTTGCTCAAGTATATAAGTTGTCATTGATGTCAAAAGGCATTTTTGTGTTGATATCAAAAAGAGTGTGATGTCAAAAATATCTTGAGAAGCTTCATAATGTTAAAGGGTTTTTATTAAAACCATGGTGACAAGGTTAAAGGTTTTTCTTAAAACCATTTGGACTCATTAAAGGTTTTTATTAAAACCAAGCTTAACTTAATGCAAAGGTTTTACTTCTTGAAAAACCTTAAGGTCCATGTTTATTATTAATAATTAAATTAACTCAAACCTTTGACAAGGGTCTAAGTTTAATTTATTATTAATAAAATAATAATATATTATTTTAATTATTATTAAAGGGTCTTTCAACCCTTAAGCGACGGATATAAAGATTTCTTTCACCGATATGTTGCCATCATTGGAGGAGCACCGATGTCAAACGATTAAGGAGAAATGGCTATATAAGTGGGGATGATTTTCCAAAGTGATGGTAACTCCGAGTATTGCAAATCGTAGCTTTGTGATCTTCGAGAAAGCATTGTATTTCATTGAGAGTTGATTATCGATATTGAGTTGCCCAAGTAATTTCTTGCATTTTCAGTTTGTGCTTTGACATCCGACAGATTGCGCTTCGCCTACAATTTTTGGGATCGCACTCGAATTACGTTTCGGTTTGCACTTTGACATCCTGACCGTTTGCTTTCACCTACGATTGATTGGCATTGCACGAAGGATAACGGTTTCTGTTTGCACTTGTGTGGATGATTATTTTTGTTACCCGATTAAGTTACGTTTTGGACAGCGCTCACCAGTTTGCATGTGGCTTGAGGAAGACATTTACGTTTTCTAGATTCTTGGCGTCAAAGGAAGATAAAATATAGGGCAACACTATATTTCTTCATTGGGCACTTGTGACCCAACGACGGTGGCGTTTTAGTGAAGGCGCTAGAAGGCAGAGGTGCCGAGTTCGATTCTCTTCATTGGTACTTTTCTTTTGGTCGCGGTGTGCAAAGGATAGTGGTTGTGAATGCGCTGGAGGTATAAGGTTAAGGTATCATATTTGTCTTTGACATTGTTTTATTTATGCTTAATGTTTATGTGGAGTAATAAGGTGTAAAGAGGTTTTACTTTGTATGTATATTGTACTTTGGTGGTCTTTACTAAGTTGGAGAAATAAGGTGTTAATTTGGATCTTTATTATTGTGTATTGTTGTATAGTTGCTAACTCTAATTGGTGGCAAATTGAGAGTTAGTGTTGTGACAGATTTTGAGTTCTCCTTCTTCATCAAAGTAAAGGTATGGGCAACTTCTTCCATGTATGTTGTTGATGGTATATTTTCTGAAATTGAGTTTGGAGTGAAAAGGTTGTCTACTAGGTATTTTTGGTGTAAATCCTATTTTATGGATATTGAAGATTGTTTATGCATTAAAATCATTGATGAGTTTTTGGGTGAATGCATAATTCTGGTTGAGGAAGAGGAAGCATTTTTGCACTAGGGTTTATGTTAGTAAGTCTTGCTACTTGCATTGAGATGATGAAACCCTTAGTTGGCTATTTTGATATTGATGGTTGAGTTGCTTCCATAGAGGTTGTTTTGATCAAGTTAGTGCTTTACTTGATACATGATATTGGGCTTACTCCATTGAGTTGATTTGAGCAAGTTATTCTTTGCATTTGGTGATATTGTGTTGGTGGCTATTTTGTTCAAATATCCTTGGAGGGAAAAGGATTTCTACTTGTTTCCTTTTCTTGTGATGATTGGTTGAATGCTTCAAGGTTGATGTTGAGTTGAATGGTGTTGGTTGACTAAACCTTGTTTGATGAGCATTGTTGTTGAAACCCTAATTGTTGGTAAAAAGAATATGAGTATCATTGTTATATGAGATATTGCATGGTTGGCAATTGTTGGGTTGTGTTTCATATTCTTGAGAAAAACATACTACATCTATATTATTCTTTTGAGATTTGATATTGAGATTGGGAGTTAAGTATAGAACATATTGGGTCTCTAACAATTCTCTTTATGTTTCTATGAGATTTGAGATTGAGATTGGGAGTTAAGTATAGAACATATTGAGTCTCTAACAATTCTCTTTATGCTTCTATGAGGTTTATGAATCACATTGGGTCTCTAACAATTCTCTTTGTGGGTTCATTCTAAGCAAGTTTTTCTTGGTGAGCTTGCTGAGGTTTTGGACAGGTTTCGGTGGGGACTTGTGAGTAGGTTTTGGACAGGTTCCGGTGGGGACTTGTGAGTAGATTTGGACAGGTCCTAGCAGAGGACTTGTGAGCTGAGTTTTTGATAGTTCTATTAGAGAACTTGAGGACAGAGGTGCATTGGTTCTTTGAGAAGAACCTGAGGACAGATTTGGCAAGTCTTTGAGAAGGCTTGTGTGCGAGAGGATTGATTTGTTCATAGAGTTGGACAGATCCGACAGATAGAGGAAGACTTGTACTAGATCGACTGACTATGTTTTGTACAGGTTGCTGAGCTGTTGTGGACATGATCATAGAAGGCATAGGTCTCTTAGGCTAAGCATTGAGGACAGGAGGTCTTCGATGGAAAGGAGTTCCACGTGCTAGCAAGAGGTAGAGGCAGTTGATCTTCTGAGGGATCATTTCTAGAGTAGAGGGGAAGGTATCTCCTTTGAGAAGAGGCTCATAAATTTAGATTGGGGGAAGGTATCTCCTTTGGGCCGAGGCTCATAAAAATTGTAATTGGGAAGGTTTCCCAAAGAACTTTGAGATAACTTTTAGAGAAAAGTTTTGTGGACGTAGCCCAGGATTTTTGGGTGAACCACGTTAAAATTGGTGTCACTTTGTGGATGATATTGTGCATTGTTTTGATATTGCTTTGGGTATATTGCTTTACTATTTTGAAGTATAAAGGAAAAAGTAAAAAGAGGTCTTATACTGTTCACCCCCCTCTCAGTATAAGCTTGTGTTCTTCAATTGGTATAAGAGCGGGTGCCTTTGAAAAGTTTAACAACTTGAAGGAAAAGCTAGTAAAGAACACAATGGATCATTCAAGTGGCAATGCAGCACCTATTCTTGATGGGTCAGATTTTGGTCTTTGGAGTGCAAGGATGAAGGTTCATCTAATGGCACTTGGGAATGAGGTTTGGGAAGTGATTGAAGATGAGTACACTATTCCTAAACATGGTCCTTATACTAAAGAAGAAAGGCTCCTACATCACAACAATTCAAAAGCAATGAATGCAATCTTGAAAGGCTTACAAAAAGTAGATCTCACCAAAGTGATTCACTGCAAGACAACTAGTGAAATGTGGAATCAGTTGAAGGTGGTTCATACAGGTGATACAAATGTCCGAAAGGCCAAGTTGAGACACTTCAAAGGTATGTTTGAACAACTCAAGATGAATGATGATGAAAATATTAGTGACTACATGCTTCGTATGGATGAGGTTGTTAACTCCATGAAAGACTTAGGTCTTGAGCTTGCTAAAAATGATGTTTGTGATAAGATTTTAAGATCTCTTCCTAATAGATTTAGTGAAAATATTTTTGCTATTGAGGAAGCTAAAGATTTGGATAAGTTGAAAAAGGATGAGCTCCATAGTATACTTGCGGCATTTGAGTTGAGAACTCAAGTGAAGGTTGATGTCAAGAAAGAGGCAGCTTTCAAGGCTACCAAGAAATCCAAAGGTAAACAACTTCAAGAGAGTGATGAGTCTTCTAGTGATGAAGAGGCATATTACAGCAAGAAAGGCAAGTTCTCTAGAAAGCACAAAAGTATGAAAAATGTAAGATGTTTCAATTGTGGAAAGTTTGGTCATTATGCTACTAATCTGTATCATTGCCAAGGATGAAAGTGATGAAGATAAACATGATTGTAAGAGCAAGGATTCTGAAAAGCACAAGCATCACAGGAAAAACAAATATGAGCACAGAAATCAAGGAAAGAGGTATTCTCACAAGCACAAGAAGAGTTTCTACCTAGACAAAGCAAGTAAGTGTTCTAGTAGTGATAGTGAAAGTTCTTCAAGTGATAATGAAAATGAGATGTTGTTCATATCAGAAAAAGAGGAAGAACCAAAACATAGATTCATTATCATGAAATGTCTTAGATGTGGAAATTTTGGTCACCTTGAGGATGATTGCACAAATAATGATTTGATTTCTAGTATGTATGAGGATGCTTCAGAAAACTATAAGGAAGATGCATGTATGGTTTTTGAAAAGGGTAGCACCTCTAGTGATAAGAAATCTGAAAAAGGCTTTGATGATTCAAAAAGCAAACATATAGAGGAAGGTGAAGTAGATCTTAAAGGTGAACTTATTAGTGCTCTTAGTGCTTTGAAAAAGGAAAGAAAGAAGAATGCTAGACTCAAGGATAAGTTGGATGAATGTTGTATGGAGAGAGATGATCTTATAGAAAGTCTTGACTTCTCTATAATTATAGAAAGTCTTGACTTCTCTATAGCTAAGACACAAGAACTCAAGGATGAGTTAGAGTCTAAGGTTCTTGAGTATAGTGAGTTAGAACAGAAAATGGCTTCTTTGAAAGAGGAAACTAAAGGGTACAAGGATAAGCTTCACAAGGTTTCAAGATAGCTCCAAAAAGGTTAAGTCACTCATCAAAGGTCAAAGAAAGACAACGAGATAAAACAAGCCTTGGTTTTGTTAAGCCACACAAGGAACAAGTTGGAGAGTCTAGTAAGAGACTCCAAAAGGAAGAGAGTTACGATGAGGAAAGTATTTCAGATCATGAGTCCTTGAATGATAGATGCACAAAAATAGAAAACATAATTCATAATGAGAAGAAGTTTTCAGAGCCTAAGAGGTTAAATAAAGGAAAGTTTCAAGGCAGATGTTTTTCTTGTCACAGGTTTGGTCACATAGCTTCACATTGCATGGCTAAAGTGAAGAAGGTAAATGACAGTTTTCGAAGTGGTAATTACTTTCAAGGGTATTGCTACTCTTGTCAATAGTTTGGGCACAAGGCAGTTTATTACAAGGCAAACAACAGGAACAGGTTTGATCAGAACAGGTTTGGCCAGAATAGGTTTGGTCAGAACAGGTTTGGTTAGAACAGGTTTGGCCAGAACAGGTTTGGTCAGAATAGGTTTGGTCAGAACAGGTTTGGTCATAACTGGTGGATTCAAAGAATAGGTATGCCTAAAAGAAATAACATTGTTACTTGTTATAAGTGCAACAATGAAGGTCACACAACCAAAAAGTGTAGAGCTGAAATTCTAGAATACGAGAACAGAGAACAGTGGCATGATCAGGTCCAAGGATCAAGGCATGGATAAGAACAGGGATGAGAACAAGGACAAGAATAGTGACAAGAACAAGAATATGGACAAAGAGTTCAAGAGAAGGCCCGACAAGGAAGTTATAGACGCCGATGATGATCAGTGCCTAATGGGAGTTTTACTCCCACCCCAGAATTAATCACCTCATCGGGAGGTGGGGGAGGGACTAAGCTAAGAGGCTAATTCTTAGTCCCGAGCCCCAAAGGTGGCCCTTTGCCATTGATGACAAAGGGGGAGAGATATGAGTAAGGGGGAGAGCTTCAAAGTGAAGAGGAAAGCTTCAAGTCGGGGGGAGCAAAACTTCAAAGGAAGATTCTCGGTTGTTGGCACAGATTGGTTTCGGTTTTGGCTCTTGAGAAGTGTTTTCAATAAAGGTTTGCCATCAATGACAAAGGGGGAGATTGTTGGCAATTTTGGGTACTTTGGGTACATTGCCTTTGCTCAAATGTATAAGTTGTCATTGATGTCAAAAGGCATTTTTGTGTTGATATCAAAAGAGTGTGATGTCAAGAATATCTTGAGAAGCTTCATAATGTTAAAGGGTTTTTATTAAAACCATGGTGACAAGGTTAAAGGTTTTTCTTAAAACCATTTGGACTCATTAAGGGTTTTTATTAAAACCAAGCTTAACTTAATGCAGCGAAGGTCCATGTTTATTATTAATAATTAAATTAACTCAAACCTTTGACAAGGGTCTAAGTTTAATTTATTATTAATAAAATAATAATATATTATTTTAATTATTATTAAAGGGTCTTTCAACCCTTAAGCGACGGATATAAAGATTTCTTTCGCCGATATGATGCCATCGTTGGAGGAGCGCCGACGTCAAACATTTATGGAGAAATGGCTATATAAGTGGGGATGATTTTCCAAAGTGATGGTAACTCCGAGTAATGAAAATTGTAGCTTTGTGATCTTCGATAAAGCATTGTATTTCATTGAGAGTTGATTATCGATTTTGAGTTTTCCCAAGTAATTTCTTGCATTTTCGCTTTGTGCTTTGACATCCGACGATTGCGCTTCGCCTACAATTTTTGGGACTGCACTCGAATTACGTTTCGGTTTGCGCTTTGACATCCTGACCTTTATGCTTTCACCTACGATTGATTGGCAATTGCACGAAGGATAACGGTTTTCTGTTTGCACTCGTGTGAGATGATAATTTTGCTTGCACCGATGAATTACGTTTTGGACAGCGCTCACCAGTTTGCATGTGACTTGTGGAAGACATTTACGTTTTCCAGTTTCTTGGCATCAAAGGAAGATAAAATAGAGGGCAACGCTATATTTCTTCATTGGGCACTTGTGACCCAACGACGGAGGCGTTTTAGCGAAGGCGCTAGAAGGCGAGAGGTGCCGAGTTCGATTCTCTTCATTGGGAATTTTCTTTTGGTCGCGGTGTGCAAAGGATAGTGGTTGTGAATGCGCGGGAGGTATAAGGTTAAGGTATCATATTTGTTTTTGACATTGTTTTATTGATGTTTAATGTTTATGTGGAGTAATAAGGTGTAAAGAGGTTTTACTTTGTATGTATATTGTACTTTGGTGGTTTTTACTAAGTTGGAGAAATAAGGTGTTATTTTGGATCTTTATTATTGTGTATTATTGTTTAGTTGCTAACTCTAATTAGTGGCAAATTGAGAGTTAGTGTTGTGACAGATTTTGAGTTCTCCTTCTTCATCAAAGTAAAGGTATGGGCAACTTCTTCCATGTATGTTGTTGATGGTATATTTTCTGAAATTGAGTTTGGAGTGAAAAGGTTGTCTACTAGGTATCTTTGGTGTAAATCTTATTTTCTGGATATTGAAGATTGTTTATGCATTAAAATCATTGATGAGTTTTTGGGTGAATGCATAATTCTGGTTGAGGAAGAGGAAGCATTTTTTGCACTAGGGTTTATGTTAGTAAGTCTTGCTACTTGCATTGAGATGATGAAACCCTTAGTTGGCTATTTTGATATTGATGGATGAGTTGCTTTCATAGAGGTTGTTGTTGATCAAGTTAGTGCTTTACTTGATACATGATATTGGGCTTACTCCATTGAGTTGATTTGAACAAGTTATTATTTGCAATTGGTGATATTGTGTTGGTGGCTGTTTTGTTCAAATATCCTTGGAGGGAAAAGGATTTCTACTTGTTTCCTTTTCTTGTGATGATTGGTTAATGCTTCAAGGTTGATGTTGAGTTGAATGGTGTTGGTGGTCTAAACCTTGTTTGATGAGCATTGTTGTTGAAACCCTAATTGTTGGTAAAAAGAATATGAGTATCATTGTTATATGAGATATTGCATAGTTGGCAATTGTTGGGTTGTGTTTCATATTCTTGAGAAAAGCATACTACATCTATATTATTCTTTTGAGATTGAGATTGAGTTGAGATTGAGATTGGGAGTTAAGTATAGAACATATTGGGTCTCTAACAATTCTCTTTATGTTTCTATGAGATTTGAGATTGAGATTGGGAGTTAAGTATAGAACATATTGAGTCTCTAACAATTCTCTTTATGCTTCTATGAGGTTTATGAATCACATTGGGTCTCTAACAATTCTCTTTGTGGGTTCATGCTAAGCAAGTTTTTCTTGGTGAGCTTGCCGAGGTTTTGGAAAGGTCGGGGGACTTGTGAGAGGTTTTGGACAGGTTCCGGTGGGGACTTGTGAGCAGATTTGGACAGGTCCTAGCAGAGGACTTGTGAGCTGAGTTTTTGAGAGTTCTATCAGAGAACTTGAGGACAGAGGTGCATTGGTTCTTTGAGAAGAACCTGAGGACAGATTTGGCAAGTCTTTGAGAAGGCTTGTGTGCAGAGGATTGATTTGTTCATAGAGTTGGACAGATCTGACAGATAGAGGAAGACTTGTACTAGATCGACCGACTATGTTTGGTATAGTTGCTTGAGCTGTTGTGGACGTGATCATAGAAGGCAGAGGTCTCTTAGGCTAAGCATTGAGGACGAGGAGGTCTTCGGTGGAAAGGAGTTCCACGTGCTGGCAAGAGGTAGAGGCAGTTGATCTTCCGAGGGATCATTTCCAGAGCAGAGGGGAAGGTATCTCCTTTGAGAAGAGGCTCATAAATTTAGATTGGGGGAAGGTGTCTCCTTTGAGCCGAGGCTCATAAACATTGTAATTGGGAAGGTTTCCCAAAGAACTTTGAGATAACTTTTAGAGAAAAGTTTTGTGGACGTAGCCCAGGATTTTTGGGTGAACCACGTTAAAATTGGTGTCACTTTGTGGATGATATTGTGCATTGCTTTGATATTGCTTTGGGTATATTGCTTTACTATTTTGAAGTATAAAGGAATAAGTAAAAAGAGGTCTTATACTGTTCACCCCCCTCTCAAGTATAAGCTTGTGTTCTTCAATTGGTATCGGAGCGGGTGCCTTCGAAAAGTTTAACGACTTGAAGGAAAAGCTAGTAAAGAACACAATGGATCATTCAAGTGGCAATGCAGCACCTATTCTTGATGGGTCAGATTTTGGTCTTTGGAGTGCAAGGATGAAGGTTCATCTAATGGCACTTGGGAATGAGGTTTGGGAAGTGATTGAAGATGAGTACACTATTCCTGAACATGGTCCTTATACTAAAGAAGAAAGACTCCTACATCACAACAATTCAAAAGCAATGAATGCAATCTTGAAAGGCTTACAGAAAGTAGATCTCACCAAAGTGATTCACCGCAAGACAGACTAGTGAAATGTGGAATCAGTTGAAGGTGGTTCATACAGGTGATACAAATGTCCGAAAGGCCAAGTTGAGACACTTCAAAGGTATGTTTGAACAACTCAAGATGAATGATGATGAAAATATTAGTGACTACATGCTTCGTATGGATGAGGTTGTTAACTCCATGAAAGACTTAGGTCTTGAGCTTGCTGAAAATGATGTTTGTGATAAGATTTTAAGATCTCTTCCTAATAGATTTAGTGAAAATATTTTTGCTATTGAGGAAGCTAAAGATTTGGATAAGTTGAAAAAGGATGAGCTCCATAGTATACTTGCAGCATTTGAGTTGAGAACTCAAGTGAAGGTTGATGTCAAGAAGGAGGCGACTTTCAAGGCTACCAAGAAATCCAAAGGTAAACAACTTCAAGAGAGTGATGAGTCTTCTAGTGATGAAGAGGCATATTACAGAAAGAAAGGCAAGTTCTCTAGAAAGCACAAAAATATGAAAAATGTAAGATGTTTCAATTGTGGAAAGTTTGGTCATTATGCTACTGACTATACTGTTGCCAAGGATGAAAGTGATGAAGATAAACATGATTGTAAGAGCAAGGATTCTGAAAAGCACAAGCATCATAGGAAAAACAAATATGAGCACAGCAATCAAGGAAAGAGGTATTCTCACAAGCACAAGAAGAGTTTCTACCTAGACAAAGCAAGTAAGTGTTCTAGTGGTGATAGTGAAAGTTCTTCAAGTGATAATGAAAATGAGATGTTGTTCATATCAGAAAAAGAGGAAGAACCAAAACATAGATTCATTATCATGAAATGTCTTAGATGTGGAAATTTTGGTCACCTTGAGGATGATTGCACAAATAATGATTTGATTTCTAGTATGTATGAGGATGCTTCAGAAAACTATAAGGAAGATGCATGTATGGTTTTTGAAAAGGGTAGCACCTCTAGTGATAAGAAATCTGAAAAAGGCTTTGATGATTCTAAAAGCAAACATATAGAGGAAGGTGAAGTAGATCTTAAAGGTGAACTTATTAGTGCTCTTAGTGCTTTGAAAAAGGAAAGAAAGAAGAATGCTAGACTCAAGGATAAGTTGGATGAATGTTGTATGGAGAGAGATGATCTTATAGAGCACAGGATTATAGAAAGTCTTGACTTCTCTATAGCTAAGACACAAGAACTCAAGGATGAGTTAGAGTCTAAGGTTCTTGAGTATAGTGAGTTAGAACAGAAAATGGCTTCTTTGAAAGAGGAAACTAAAGGGTACAAGGATAAGCTTCACAGGTTTCAAGATAGCTCCAAAAAGGTTAAGTCTCTCATCAAAGGTCAAAGAAAGACAACAGATAAAACAAGCCTTGGTTTTGTTAAGCCTCACAAGGAACAAGTTGGAGAGTCTAGTAAGAGACTCCAAAAGGAAGAGAGTTCTGATGAGGAAAGTATTTCAGATCATGAGTCATTGAATGATAGATGCACAAAAATAGAAAACAGAATTCAGAATGAGAAGAAGAATTTTCGAGCCTAAGAGGTCAAATAAAGGAAAGTTTCAAGGCAGATGTTTTGCTTGTCACGGGTTTGGTCACATAGCTTCACATTGCATGGCTCAAGTGAAGAAGGTAAATGACAGTTTCGAGGTGGTAATTTCTTTCAAGGGTATTGCTACTCTTGTCAATAGTTTGGGCACAAGGCGAATTTATTGCAAGGCAAATATCGAGAACAGGTATGATCGTAACGAGTTTGGCTAGAATAGGTTTGGTCGAACAGGTTTGGTTAGAACGAGTTTGGTCGAAACGAGTTTGGTCAGAATAGGTTTGGTCGGAACATGTTTGGTCATAACTCGGTGGATTCAAAGAACAGGTATGCCTAAAAAAAATAACATTTTTACTTGTTATAAGTGCAACAATGAAGGTCACACAGCCAAATAGTGTAGAGCTGAAATTCTAGAATACAGGAACAGGAACAGTGGCATGATCAGGTCCAAGGATCAAGGCATGGATAAGAAAAGGGATGAGAACAAGGACAAGAATAGTGACAAGAACAAGAATATGGACAAAGAGTTCAAGAGAAGGCCCGACAAGGAAGTTATAGACGCCGATGATGATCGGTGCCTAATGGGAGTTTTACTCCCACCCCAGAATTAATCACCTCATCGGGAGGTGGGGGAGGGACTAAGCTAAGAGGCTAATTCTTAGTCCCGAGCCCCAAAGGTGGCCCTTTGCCATTGATGACAAAGGGGGAGAGATATGAGTAAGGGGGAGAGCTTCAAAGTGAAGAGGAAAGCTTCAAGTCAGGGGGAGCAAAACTTCAAAGGAAGATTCTCAGTTGTGGGCACAGTTGGTTTCAATTTTGGCTCTTGAGAAGTGTTTTCAGTAAAGGTTTGCCATCAATGACAAAGGGGGAGATTGTTGGCAATTTTGGGTACTTTGGGTACATTGCCCTTGCTCAAATGTATAAGTTGTCATTGATGTCAAAAGGCATTTTTGTGTTGATATCAAAAGAGTGTGATGTCAAGAATATCTTGAGAAGCTTCATTATGTTAAAGGGTTTTTATTAAAACCATGGTGACAAGGTTAAAGGTTTTTCTTAAAACCATTTGGACTCATTAAGGGTTTTTATTAAAACCAAGCTTAACTTAATGCATTTGAAGGTCCATGTTTATTATTAATAATTAAATTAACTCAAACCTTTGTCAAAGGTCCAAGTTTAATTTATTATTAATAAAATAATAATAATTATTTTAATTATTATTAAAGGGTCTTTCAACCCTTAAGCGACGGAAGTATAAAGAATTCTTTCGCCGATATGATGCCATCGTTGGAGGAGCGCCGACGTCAAACAATTATGGAGAAATGGCTATATAAGTGGGGATGTTTTTCCAAAGTGATGGTACCTCCGAGTATTTGAAAATCGTAGCTTTGTGATCTTCGATTGATAGCTTTGTATCTTGCGACTTGAGAGTTGCATTATCGATATTGAGTTTTCTCAAGTAATTTCTTGCATTTTCGGTTTGTGCTTTGACATCCTGACGATTGCGCCTTCGCCTACAATTTTTGGGACCGCATCTTGAATTACGTTTTCAGTTTGGGCTTTGACATCCTTACCTTTATGCTTTCACCTACGATGGATTGGCAATTGCACGAAGGATAACGTTTTCTGTTTGCACTTGTGTGAGATGATTATTTTTGCTTGCCCGATGAAGTTACGTTTTGGACAGCGCTCACCAGTTTGCATGTGGCTTGTGGAAGACATTTACGTTTTCTAGATTCTTGGCGTCAAAGGAAGATAAAAGAGAGGGCAATGTTGTATTTCTTCGTTGGGCACTTGTGACCCAACGACGGTGGCGTTTTAGCGAAGGCGCTAGAAGGCGAGAGGTGCCGAGTTCGATTCTCTTCGTTGGGAATTTTCTTTTGGTCGCGGTGTGCAAAGGATAGTGGTCGTGAATGCGCTGGAGGTATAAGGTTAAGGTATCATATTTGTTTTTGACATTGTTTTATTGATGTTTAATGTTTATGTGGAGTAATAAGGTGTAAAGAGGTTTTACTTTGTATGTATATTGTACTTTGGTGGTTTTTACTAAGTTGGAGAAATAAGGTGTTAATTTGGATCTTTATTATTGTGTATTATTGTATAGTTGCTAACTCTAATTAGTGGCAAATTGAGAGTTAGTGTTGTGACAGATTTTGAGTTCTCCTTCTTCATCAAAGTAAAGGTATGGGCAACTTCTTCCATGTATGTTGTTGATGGTATATTTTCTGAAATTGAGTTTGGAGTGAAAAGGTTGTCTACTAGGTATCTTTGGTGTAAATCTTATTTTCTGGATATTGAAGATTGTTTATGCATTAAAATCATTGATGAGTGTTTGGGTGAATGCATAATTCTGGTTGAGGAAGAGGAAGCATTTTTGCACTAGGGTTTATGTTAGTAAGTCTTGCTACTTGCATTGAGATGATGAAACCCTTAGTTGGCTATTTTGATATTGATGGATGAGTTGCTTCCATAGAGGTTGTTGTTGATCAAGTTAGTGCTTTACTTGATACATGATATTGGGCTTACTCCATTGAGTTGATTTGAACAAGTTATTCTTTGCAATTGGTGATATTGTGTTGGTGGCTATTTTGTTCAAATATCCTTGGAGGGAAAAGGATTTCTACTTGTTTCCTTTTCTTGTGATGATTGGTTAATGCTTCAAGGTTGATGTTGAGTTGAATGGTGTTGGTGGTCTAAACCTTGTTTGATGAGCATTGTTGTTGAAACCCTAATTGTTGGTAAAAAGAATATGAGTATCATTGTTATATGAGATATTGCATAGTTGGCAATTGTTGGGTTGTGTTTCATATTCTTGAGAAAAGCATACTACATCTATATTATTCTTTTGTGATTGAGTTGAGATTGAGATTGGGAGTTAAGTATAGAACATATTGGGTCTCTAACAATTCTCTTTATGTTTCTATGAGATTTGAGATTGAGATTGGGAGTTAAGTATAGAACATATTGAGTCTCTAACAATTCTCTTTATGCTTCTATGAGGTTTATGAATCACATTGGGTCTCTAACAATTCTCTTTGTGGGTTCATGCTAAGCAAGTTTTTCTTGGTGAGCTTGCTGAGGTTTTGGAAAGGTTCTGGTGGGGACTTGTGAGCAGGTTTTGGACAGGTTCCGGTGGGGACTTGTGAGCAGATTTGGACAGGTCCTAGCAGAGGACTTGTGAGCTGAGTTTTTGAGAGTTCTATCAGAGAACTTGAGGACAGAGGTGCATTGGTTCTTTGAGAAGAACCTGAGGACAGATTTGGCAAGTCTTTGAGAAGGCTTGTGTGCAGAGGATTGATTTGTTCATAGAGTTGGACAGATCTGACAGATAGAGGAAGACTTGTACTAGATCGACTGACTATGTTTGGTACAGGTAGCTGAGCTGTTGTGGACGTGATCATAGAAGGCAGAGGTCTCTTAGGCTAAGCATTGAGGACAGGAGGTCTTCGGTGGAAAGGAGTTCCACGTGCTGGCAAGAGGGAGAGGCAGTTGATCTTCTGAGGGATCATTTCCAGAGTAGAGGGGAAGGTATCTCCTTTGAGCAGAGGCTCATAAATTCAGATTGGGGGAAGGTGTCTCCTTTGGGCCGAGGCTCATAAACATTGTAATTGGGAAGGTTTCCCAAAGAACTTTGAGATAACTTTTAGAGAAAAGTTTTGTGGACGTAGCCCAAGATTTCCGGGTGAACCACGTTAAAATTGGTGTCACTTTGTGGATGATTTTGTGCATTGCTTTGATATTGCTTTGGGTATATTGCTTTACTATTTTGAAGTATAAAGGAATAAGTAAAAAGAGGTCTTATACTGTTCACCCCCCTCTCAATATAAGCTTGTGTTCTTCAATTGGTATCAGAGCGGGTGCCTTCGAAAAGTTTAACAACTTGAAGGAAAAGCTAGTAAAGAACACAATGGATCATTCAAGTGGCAATGCAACACCTATTCTTGATGGGTCAGATTTTGGTCTTTGGAGTGCAAGGATGAAGGTTCATCTAATGGCACTTGGGAATGAGGTTTGGGAAGTGATTGAAGATGAGTACACTATTCCTGAACATGGTCCTTATACTAAAGAAGAAAGACTCCTACATCACAACAATTCAAAAGCAATGAATGCAATCCTGAAAGGCTTACAGAAAGTAGATCTCACCAAAGTGATTCACTGCAAGACAGACTAGTGAAATGTGGAATCAGTTGAAGGTGGTTCATACAGGTGATACAAATGTCCGAAAGGCCAAGTTGAGACACTTCAAAGGTATGTTTGAACAACTCAAGATGAATGATGATGAAAATATTAGTGACTACATGCTTCGTATGGATGAGGTTGTTAACTCCATGAAAGACTTAGGTCTTGAGCTTGCTGAAAATGATGTTTGTGATAAGATTTTAAGATCTCTTCCTAATAGATTTAGTGAAAATATTTTTGCTATTGAGGAAGCTAAAGATTTGGATAAGTTGAAAAAGGATGAGCTCCATAGTATACTTGCAACATTTGAGTTGAGAACTCAAGTGAAGGTTGATGTCAAGAAGGAGGCGACTTTCAAGGCTACCAAGAAATCCAAGGGTAAACAACTTCAAGAGAGTGATGAGTCTTCTAGTGATGAAGAGGCATATTACAGACAGAAAGGCAAGTTCTCTAGAAAGCACAAAAGTATGAAAAACGTAAGATGTTTCAATTGTGGAAAGTTTGGTCATTATGCTACTGACTCGTCATTGTTGCCAAGGATGAAAGTGATGAAGATAAACAGGATTGTAAGAGCAAGGATTCTGAAAAGCACAAGCATCATAGGAAAAACAAAGATGAGCACAGCAATCAAGGAAAGAGGTATTCTCACAAGCACAAGAAGAGTTTCTACCTAGACAAAGCAAGTAAGTGTTCTAGTAGTGATAGTGAAAGTTCTTCAAGTGATAATGAAAATGAGATGTTGTTCATATCAGAAAAAGAGGAAGAACCAAAACATAGATTCATTATCATGAAATGTCTTAGATGTGGAAATTTTGGTCACCTTGAGGATGATTGCACAAATAATGATTTGATTTCTAGTATGTATGAGGATGCTTCAGAAAACTATAAGGAAGATGCATGTATGGTTTTTGAAAAGGGTAGCACCTCTAGTGATAAGAAATCTGAAAAAGGCTTTGATGATTCAAAAAGCAAACATATAGAGGAAGGTGAAGTAGATCTTAAAGGTGAACTTATTAGTGCTCTTAGTGCTTTGAAAAAGGAAAGAAAGAAGAATGCTAGACTCAAGGATAAGTTGGATGAATGTTGTATGGAGAGAGATGATCTTATAGAAAGTCTTTTGACTTCTCTATAGCTAAGACACAAGAACTCAAGGATGAGTTAGAGTCTAAGGTTCTTGAGTATAGTGAGTTAGAACAGAAAATGGCTTCTTTGAAAGAGGAAACTAAAGGGTACAAGGATAAGCTTCACGGGTTTCAAGATAGCTCCAAAAAGGTTAAGTCTCTCATCAAAGGTCAAAGAAAGACAACGAGATAAAACAGGCCTTGGTTTTGTTAAGCCTCACAAGGAACAAGTTGGAGAGTCTAGTAAGAGACTCCAAAAGGAAGAGAGTTCTGATGAGGAAAGTATTTCAGATCATGAGTCCTTGAATGATAGATGCACAAAAATAGAAAACAGAATTCAGAATGAGAAGAAGTTTTCAGAGCCTAAGAGGTCAAATAAAGGAAAGTTTCAAGGCAGATGTTTTGCTTGTCACAGGTTTGGTCACATAGCTTCACATTGCATGGCTCAAGTGAAGAAGGTAAATGACAGTTTCAAAGGTGGTAATTTCTTTCAAGGGTATTGCTACTCTTGTCAATAGTTTGGGCACAAGGCAGTTTATTGCAAGGCAAATATCAAGAACAGGTATGATCAAAAGTTTGGCCGAATAGGTTTGGTCGAAACGAGTTTGGTCAGAACAGGTTTGGTCAGAATAGGTTTGGTCAGAACAGGTTTGGTCAGAACTGGTGGATTCAAAGAACAGGTATGCCTAAAAGAAATAACATTGTTACTTGTTATAAGTGCAACAATGAAGGTCACACAACCAAAAAGTGTAGAGCTGAAATTCTAGAATACAGGAACAGGAACAGTGGCATGATCAGGTCCAAGGATCAAGGCATGGATAAGAACAGGGATGAGAACAAGAACAAGAATAGTGACAAGAACAGGAATATGGACAAAGAGTTCAAGAGAAGGCCCGACAAGGAAGTTATAGACGCCGATGATGATCAGTGCCTAATGGGAGTTTTACTCCCACCCCAGAATTAATCACCTCATCGGGAGGTGGGGGAGGGACTAAGCTAAGAGGCTAATTCTTAGTCCCGAGCCCCAAAGGTGGCCCTTTGCCATTGATGACAAAGGGGGAGAGATATGAGTAAGGGAGAGAGCTTCAAAGTGAAGAGGGAAGCTTCAAGTCAGGGGGAGCAAAACTTCAAAGGTAGATTCTCAAGTTGTTGGCACAGATTGGTTTCAGTTTTGGCTCTTGAGAAGTGTTTTCAGTAAAGGTTTGCCATCAATGACAAAGGGGGAGATTGTTGGCAATTTTGGGTACTTTGGGTACATTGCCTTTGCTCAAGTGTATAAGTTGTCATTGATGTCAAAAGGCATTTTTGTGTTGATATCAAAAAGAGTGTGATGTCAAGAATATCTTGAGAAGCTTCATAATGTTAAAGGGTTTTTATTAAAACCATGGTGACAAGGTTAAAGGTTTTTCTTAAAACCATTTGGACTCATTAAGGGTTTTTATTAAAACCAAGCTTAACTTAATGCAAAGTTTTATTGAAACCTTGAAGGTACATGTTTATTATTAATAATTAAATTTACTCAAACCTTTGTCAAGGGTCCAAGTTTAATTTATTATTAATAAAATAATAATATATTATTTTAATTATTATTATAGGGTCTTTCAACCCTTAAGCGACGGAATAAAAAAGAATTCTTTCGCCGATATGATGCCATCGTTGGAGGAGCGCCGACGTCAAACATTTAAGGAGAAATGGCTATATAAGTGGGGATGATTTTCTAAAGTGATGGTAACTCCGAGTATTGAAAATCGTAGCTTTGTGATCTTCGAGAAAGCATTGTATTTCATTGAGAGTTGATTATCGATATTGAGTTGCCCAAGTAATTTCTTGCATTTTCAGTTTGTGCTTTGACATCCGACAGATTGCGCTTCGCCTACAATTTTTGGGACTGCACTCGAATTACGTTTTCAGTTTGCACTTTGACATCCTTACTTTTATGCTTTCACCTACGATTGATTGGATTGCACGAAGGATAACAATTTTCTGTTTGCACTTGTGTGGATGATTATTTATGTTGCCCGATGAAGTTACGTTTTGGACAGCGCTCACCGGTTTGCATGTGGCTTGTGGAAGACATTTACGTTTTCTAGATTCTTGGCATCAAAGGAAGATAAAAGAGAGGGCAACATTGTATTTCTTCATTGGGCACTTGTGACCCAACGACGGTGGCGTTTAAGCGAAAGCGCTAGAAGGCAGAGGTGCCGAGTTCGATTCTCTTCATTGGAAATTTTCTTTTGGTCGCGGTGTGCAAAGGATAGTGGTCGTGAATGCTGCGGGAGGTATAAGGTTAAGGTATCATATTTGCTTTGACATTGTTTTATTGATGTTTAATGTTTATGTGGAGTAATAAGGTGTAAAGAGGTTTTACTTTGTATGTATATTATACTTTGGTGGTTTTTACTAAGTTGGAGAAATAAGGTGTTAATTTGGATCTTTATTATTGTATATTATTGTATAGTTGCTAACTCTAATTGGTGGCAAATTGAGAGTTAGTGTTGTGACAGATTTTGAGTTCTCCTTCTTCATCAAAGTAAAGGTATGGGCAACTTCTTCCATGTATGTTGTTGATGGTATATTTTCTGAAATTGAGTTTGGAGTGAAAAGGTTGTCTACTAGGTATCTTTGGTGTAAATCCTATTTTCTGGATATTGAAGATTGTTTATGCATTAAAATCATTGATGAGTTTTTGGGTGAATGCATAATTGGAAGCATTTTTTGCACTAGGGTTTATGTTAGTAAGTCTTGCTACTTGCATTGAGATGATGAAACCCTTAGTTGGCTATTTTGATATTGATGGTTGAGTTGCTTCCATAGAGGTTGTTTTTGATCAAGTTAGTGCTTTACTTGATACATGATATTGGGCTTACTCCATTGAGTTGATTTGAACAAGTTATTCTTTGCATTTGGTGATATTGTGTTGGTGGCTATTTTGTTCAAATATCCTTGGAGGGAAAAGGATTTCTACTTGTTTCCTTTTCTTGTGATGATTGGTTGAATGCTTCAAGGTTGATGTTGAGTTGAATGGTGTTGGTTGACTAAACCTTGTTTGATGAGCATTGTTGTTGAAACCCTAATTGTTGGTAAAAAGAATATGAGTATCATTGTTATATGAGATATTGCATAGTTGGCAATTGTTGGGTTGTGTTTCATATTCTTGAGAAAAGCATACTACATCTATATTATTCTTTTGAGTATTGGAGTTGAGATTGAGATTGGGAGTTAAGTATAGAACATATTGGGTCTCTAACAATTCTCTTTATGTTTCTATGAGATTTGAGATTGAGATTGGGAGTTAAGTATAGAACATATTGAGTCTCTAACAATTCTCTTTATGCTTCTATGAGGTTTATGAATCACATTGGGTCTCTAACAATTCTCTTTGTGGGTTCATGCTAAGCAAGTTTTTCTTGGTGAGCTTGCTGAGGTTTTGGACAGGTTTCGGTGGGGACTTGTGAGCAGGTTTTGGACAGGTTCCGGTGGGGACTTGTGAGCAGATTTGGACAGGTCCTAGCAGAGGACTTGTGAGCTGAGTTTTTGAGAGTTCTATCAGAGAACTTGAGGACAGAGGTGCATTGGTTCTTTGAGAAGAACCTGAGGACAGATTTGGCAAGTCTTTGAGAAGGCTTGTGTGCAGAGGATTGATTTGTTCAAGAGTTGGACAGATCTGACAGACAGAGGAAGACTTGTACTAGATCGACTGACTATGTTTGGTACAGAGTAGCTGAGCTGCTGTGGACGTGATCATAGAAGGCAGAGGTCTCTTAGGCTAAGCATTGAGGACAGGAGGTCTTCGATGGAAAGGAGTTCCACGTGCTGGCAAGAGGTAGAGGCAGTTGATCTTCGAGGGATCATTTCCAGAGTAGAGGGGAAGGTATCTCCTTTGAGCAGAGGCTCATAAATTCAGATTGGGGGAAGGTGTCTCCTTTGGGCCGAGGCTCATAAACATTGTAATTGGGAAGGTTTCCCAAAGAACTTTGAGATAACTTTTAGAGAAAAGTTTTGTGGACGTAGCCCAGGAATTCTGGGTGAACCACGTTAAAATTGGTGTCACTTTGTGGATGATATTGTGCATTGTTTTGATATTGCTTTGGGTATATTGCTTTACTATTTTGAAGTATAAAGGAAAAAGTAAAAAGAGGTCTTATACTTGTTCACCCCCCTCTCGAGTATAAGCTTGTGTTCTTCAATTGGTATCGGAGCGGGTGCCTTCGAAAAGTTTAACAACTTGAAGGAAAAGCTAGTAAAGAACACAATGGATCATTCAAGTGGCAATGCAACACCTATTCTTGATGGGTCAGATTTTGGTCTTTGGAGTGCAAGGATGAAGGTTCATCTAATGGCACTTGGGAATGAGGTTTGGGAAGTGATTGAAGATGAGTACACTATTCCTGAACATGGTCCTTATACTAAAGAAGAAAGGCTCCTACATCACAACAATTCAAAAGCAATGAATGCAATCTTGAAAGGCTTACAGAAAGTAGATCTCACCAAAGTGATTCACTGCAAGACAACTAGTGAAATGTGGAATCAGTTGAAGGTGGTTCATACAGGTGATACAAATGTCAGAAAGGCCAAGTTGAGACACTTCAAAGGTATGTTTGAACAACTCAAGATGAATGATGATGAAAATATTAGTGACTACATGCTTCGTATGGATGAGGTTGTTAACTCCATGAAAGACTTAGGTCTTGAGCTTGCTGAAAATGATGTTTGTGATAAGATTTTAAGATCTCTTCCTAATAGATTTAGTGAAAATATTTCTGCTATTGAGGAAGCTAAAGATTTGGATAAGTTGAAAAAGGATGAGCTCCATAGTATACTTGCAACATTTGAGTTGAGAACTCAAGTGAAGGTTGATGTCAAGAAAGAGGCAACTTTCAAGGCTACCAAGAAATCCAAGGGTAAACAACTTCAAGAGAGTGATGAGTCTTCTAGTGATGAAGAGGCATATTACAGCAAGAAAGGCAAGTTCTCTAGAAAGCACAAAAGTATGAAAAATGTAAGATGTTTCAATTGTGGAAAGTTTGGTCATTATGCTACTAATCTATCATTATTGCCAAGGATGAAAGTGATGAAGATAAACAAGACTGTAAGAGCAAGGATTCGAAAAGCACAAGCATCATAGGAAAAACAAAGATGAGCACAACAATCAAGGAAAGAGGTATTCTCACAAGCACAAGAAGAGTTTCTACCTAGACAAAGCAAGTAAGTGTTCTAGTAGTGATAGTGAAAGTTCTTCAAGTGATAATGAAAATGAGATGTTGTTCATATCAGAAAAAGAGGAAGAACCAAAACATAGATTCATTATCATGAAATGTCTTAGATGTGGAAATTTTGGTCACCTTGAGGATGATTGCACAAATAATGATTTGGTTTCTAGTATGTATGAGGATGCTTCAGAAAACTATAAGGAAGATGCATGTATGGTTTTTGAAAAGGGTAGCACCTCTAGTGATAAGAAATCTGAAAAAGGCTTTGATGATTCAAAAAGCAAACATATAGAGGAAGGTGAAGTAGATCTTAAAGGTGAACTTATTAGTGCTCTTAGTGCTTTGAAAAAGGAAAGAAAGAAGAATGCTAGACTCAAGGATAAGTTAGATGAATGTTGTATGGAGAGAGATGATAGAGACCTTATAGAAAGTCTTGACTTCTCTATAGCTAAGACACAAGAACTCAAGGATGAGTTAGAGTCTAAGGTTCTTGAGTATAGTGAGTTAGAACAGAAAATGGCTTCTTTGAAAGAGGAAACTAAAGAGTACAAGGATAAGCTTCACGAGGTTTCAAGATAGCTCCAAAAAGGTTAAGTCTCTCATCAAAGGTCAAAGAAAGACAACAGATAAAACAAGCCTTGGTTTTGTTAAGCCTCACAAGGAACAAGTTGGAGAGTCTAGTAAGAGACTCCAAAAGGAAGAGAGTTCTGATGAGGAAAGTATTTCAGATCATGAGTCCTTGAATGATAGATGCACAAAAATAGAAAACAGAATTCAGAATGAGAAGAAGTTTTCAAGACCCAAGAGGTCAAATAAAGGAAAGTTTCAAGGCGAGATGTTTTGCTTGTCACGAGTTTGGTCACATAGCTTCACATTGCATGGCTCAAGTGAAGAAGGTAAATGACAGTTTCGAAGTGGTAATTACTTTCAAGGGTATTGCTACTCTTGTCAACAGTTTGGGCACAAGGCAGTTTATTGCAAGGCAAATATCGAGAACAGTATGATCGAAAGTGGCAATAGGTTTGGTCGGAACAGTTTGGTCAAACAGTTTGCCGAACAGTTTGGTCAAAATAGGTTTGGTCAGAACAGTTTGGTCAGAACTGGTGGATTCAAAGAACAGGTATGCCTAAAAGAAATAACATTGTTACTTGTTATAAGTGCAACAATGAAGGTCACACAACCAGAAAGTGTAGAGCTGAAATTCTAGAATACAAGAACGGGAACAGTGGCATGATCAGGTCCAAGGATCAAGGCATGGATAAGAACAGGGATGAGAACAAGAACAAGAACAGTGACAAGAATAGGAATATGGACAAAGAGTTCAAGAGAAGGCCCGACAAGGAAGTTATAGACGCTGATGATGATCGGTGCCTAATGGGAGTTTTACTCCCACCCCAGAATTAATCACCTCATCGGGAGGTGGGGGAGGGACTAAGCTAAGAGGCTCATTCTTAGTCCCGAGCCCCAAAGGTGGCCCTTTGCCATTGATGACAAAGGGGGAGAGATATGAGTAAGGGGGAGAGCTTCAAAGTGAAGAGGAAAGCTTCAAGTCGGGGGAGCAAAACTTCAAAGGAAGATTCTCGGTTGTGGGCACAGATTGGTTTCGGTTTTGGCTCTTGAGAAGTGTTTTCGATAAAGGTTTGCCATCAATGACAAAGGGGGAGATTGTTGGCAATTTTGGGTACTTTGGGTACATTGCCTTTGCTCAAGTGTATAAGTTGTCATTGATGTCAAAAGGCATTTTTGTGTTGATATCAAAAAGAGTGTGATGTCAAGAATATCTTGAGAAGCTTCATAATGTTAAAGGGTTTTTATTAAAACCATGGTGACAAGGTTAAAGGTTTTTCTTAAAACCATTTGGACTCATTAAGGGTTTTTATTAAAACCAAGCTTAACTTAATGCAAAGGTTTTACTTCTTGAAAAACCTTGAAGGTCCATGTTTATTATTAATAATTAAATTAACTCAAACCTTTGACAAGGGTCTAAGTTTAATTTATTATTAATAAAATAATAATATATTATTTTAATTATTATTAAAGGGTCTTTCAACCCTTAAGCGACGCAGATAAAGAATTCTTTCGCCGATGTGTTGCCATCGTTGGAGGAGCGCCGACGTCAAACATTTAAGGAGAAATGGCTATATAAGTGGGGATGATTTTCTAAAGTGATGGTAACTCCGAGTATTGAAAATCGTAGCTCTGTGATCTTCGATGAAAGCGTTGTATTTCATTGAGAGTTGATTATCGATATTGAGTTGCCCAAGTAATTTCTTGCATTTTCGGTTTGCGCTTTGACATCCGACAGATTGCGCTTCGCCTACAATTGTTGGGACCGCATCTCGAATTACGTTTCGGTTTGCGCTTTGACATCCTGACATTTTGCTTTCACCTACGATTGATTGGAATTGCACGAAGGATAACAGTTTCTGTTTGCATTTGTGTGAGATGATTATTTATGTTGCCCGATGAAGTTACGTTTTGGACAGCGCTCACCAGTTTGCATGTGGCTTGAGGAAGACATTTACGTTTTCTAGATTCTTGGCATCAAAGGAAGATAAAATATAGGGCAACATTGTATTTCTTCATTGGGCACTTGTGACCCAACGACGGTGGCGTTTTAGCGAAGGCGCTAGAAGGCAGAGGTGCCGAGTTCGATTCTCTTCATTGGTAATTTTCTTTTGGTCGCGGTGTGCAAAGGATAGTGGCTATGAATGCGCTGGAGGTATAAGGTTAAGGTATCATATTTGCTTTGACATTATTTTATTGATGCTTAATGTTTATGTGGAGTAATAAGGTGTAAAGAGGTTTTACTTTGTATGTATATTATACTTTGGTGGTTTTTATTAAGTTGGAGAAATAAGGTGTTAATTTGGATCTTTATTATTGTGTATTATTGTATAGTTGCTAACTCTAATTGGTGGCAAATTGAGAGTTAGTGTTGTGACAGATTTTGAGTTCTCCTTCTTCATCAAAGTAAAGGTATGGGCAACTTCTTCCATGTATATTGTTGATGGTATATTTTCTGAAATTGAGTTTGGAGTGAAAAGGTTGTCTACTAGGTATTTTTGGTGTAAATCTTATTTTCTGGATATTGAAGATTGTTTATGCATTAAAATCATTGATGAGTTTTTGGGTGAATGCATAATTCTGGTTGAGGAAGAGGAAGCATTTTTTGCACTAGGGTTTATGTTAGTAAGTCTTGCTACTTGCATTGAGATGATGAAACCCTTAGTTGGCTGTTTTGATATTGATGGTTGAGTTGCTTCCATAGAGGTTGTTGTTGATCAAGTTAGTGCTTTACTTGATACATGATATTGGGCTTACTCCATTGAGTTGATTTGAGCAAGTTATTCTTTGCATTTGGTGATATTGTGTTGGTGGCTGTTTTGTTCAAATATCCTTGGAGGGAAAAGGATTTCTACTTGTTTCCTTTTCTTGTGATGATTGGTTGAATGCTTCAAGGTTGATGTTGAGTTGAATGGTGTTGGTTGACTAAACCTTGTTTGATGAGCATTGTTGTTGAAACCCTAATTGTTGGTAAAAAGAATATGAGTATCATTGTTATATGAGATATTGCATGGTTGGCAATTGTTGGGTTGTGTTTCATATTCTTGAGAAAAGCATACTACATCTATATTATTCTTTTGAGATTGAGATTGAGTTGAGATTGAGATTGGGAGTTAAGTATAGAACATATTGGGTCTCTAACAATTCTCTTTATGTTTCTATGAGATTTGAGATTGAGATTGGGAGTTAAGTATAGAACATATTGAGTCTCTAACAATTCTCTTTATGCTTCTATGAGGTTTATGAATCACATTGGGTCTCTAACAATTCTCTTTGTGGGTTCATGCTAAGCAAGTTTTTCTTGGTGAGCTTGCCGAGGTTTTGGACAGGTTTCGGTGGGGACTTGTGAGAGGTTTTGGACAGGTTCCGGTGGGGACTTGTGAGCAGATTTGGACAGGTCCTAGCGAGAGGACTTGTGAGCTGAGTTTTTGAGAGTTCTATCAGAGAACTTGAGGACAGAGGTGCATTGGTTCTTTGAGAAGAACCTGAGGACAGATTTGGCAAGTCTTTGAGAAGGCTTGTGTGCAGAGGATTGATTTGTTCAAGAGTTGGACAGATCTGACAGATAGAGGAAGACTTGTACTAGATCGACTGACTGTGTTTGGTACAGGTAGCTGAGCTGCTGTGGACGTGATCATAGAAGGCAGAGGTCTCTTAGGCTAAGCATTGAGGACAGGAGGTCTTCGGTGGAAAGGAGTTCCACGTGCTGGCAAGAGGTAGAGGCAGTTGATCTTCTGAGGGATCATTTCCAGAGTAGAGGGGAAGGTATCTCCTTTGAGCAGAGGCTCATAAATTTAGATTGGGGGAAGGTATCTCCTTTGGGCCGAGGCTCATAAACATTGTAATTGGGAAGGTTTCCCAAAGAACTTTGAGATAACTTTTAGAGAAAAGTTTTGTGGACGTAGCCCAAGATTTCTGGGTGAACCACGTTAAAATTGGTGTTACTTTGTGGATGATATTGTGCATTGTTTTGATATTGCTTTGGGTATATTGCTTTACTATTTTGAAGTATAAAGGAAAAAGTAAAAATAAGTCTTATACTTGTTCACCCCCCCTCTCAAGTATAAGCTTGTGTTCTTCAATTGGTATCGGAGCGGGTGCCTTCGAAAAGTTTAACAACTTGAAGGAAAAGCTAGTAAAGAACACAATGGATCATTCAAGTGGCAATGCAAGACCTATTCTTGATGGGTCAGATTTTGGTCTTTGGAGTGCAAGGATGAAGGTTCATCTAATGGCACTTGGGAATGAGGTTTGGGAAGTGATTGAAGATGAGTACACTATTCCTGAACATGGTCCTTATACTAAAGAAGAAAGGCTCCTACATCACAACAATTCAAAAGCAATGAATGCAATCCTGAAAGGCTTACAGAAAGTAGATCTCACCAAAGTGATTCACTGCAAGACAACTAGTGAAATGTGGAATCAGATGAAGGTGGTTCATACAGGTGATACAAATGTCAGAAAGGCCAAGTTGAGACACTTCAAAGGTATGTTTGAACAACTCAAGATGAATGATGATGAAAATATTAGTGACTACATGCTTCGTATGGATGAGGTTGTTAACTCCATGAAAGACTTAGGTCTTGAGCTTGCTGAAAATGATGTTTGTGATAAGATTTTAAGATCTCTTCCTAATAGATTTAGTGAAAATATTTTTGCTATTGAGGAAGCTAAAGATTTGGATAAGTTGAAAAAGGATGAGCTCCATAGTATACTTGCAGCATTTGAGTTGAGAACTCAAGTGAAGGTTGATGTCAAGAAAGAGGCAACTTTCAAGGCTACCAAGAAATCCAAGGGTAAACAACTTCAAGAGAGTGATGAGTCTTCTAGTGATGAAGAGGCATATTACAGACAGAAAGGCAAGTTCTCTAGAAAGCACAAAAGTATGAAAAATGTAAGATGTTTCAATTGTGGAAAGTTTGGTCATTATGCTACTAATCTGTACTGTTGCCAAGGATGAAAGTGATGAAGATAAACAGGATTCTAAGAGCAAGGATTCTGAAAAGCACAAGCATCACAGGAAAAACAAAGATGAGCACAGCAATCAAGGAAAGAGGTATTCTCACAAGCACAAGAAGAGTTTCTACCTAGACAAAGCAAGTAAGTGTTCTAGTAGTGATAGTGAAAGTTCTTCAAGTGATAATGAAAATGAGATGTTGTTCATATCAGAAAAAGAGGAAGAACCAAAACATAGATTCATTATCATGAAATGTCTTAGATGTGGAAATTTTGGTCACCTTGAGGATGATTGCACAAATAATGATTTGGTTTCTAGTATGTATGAGGATGCTTCAGAAAACTATAAGGAAGATGCATGTATGGTTTTTGAAAAGGGTAGCACCTCTAGTGATAAGAAATCTGAAAAAGGCTTTGATGATTCAAAAAGCAAACATATAGAGGAAGGTGAAGTAGATCTTAAAGGTGAACTTATTAGTGCTCTTAGTGCTTTGAAAAAGGAAAGAAAGAAGAATGCTAGACTCAAGGATAAGTTAGATGAATGTTGTATGGAGAGAGATGATCTAATAGAAAGTCTTGACTTCTCTATAGCTAAGACACAAGAACTCAAGGATGAGTTAGAGTCTAAGGTTCTTGAGTATAGTGAGTTAGAACAGAAAATGGCTTCTTTGAAAGAGGAAACTAAAGAGTACAAGGATAAGCTTCACGAGTTTCAAGATAGCTCCAAAAAGGTTAAGTCACTCATCAAAGGTCAAAGAAAGACAATAGATAAAACAAGCCTTGGTTTTGTTAAGCCTCACAAGGAACAAGTTGGAGAGTCTAGTAAGAGACTCCAAAAGGAAGAGAGTTCTGATGAGGAAAGTATTTCAGATCATGAGTCCTTGAATGATAGATGCACAGAAATAGAAAACAGAATTCAGAATGAGAAGAAGTTTTCGAGCCTAAGAGGTCAAATAAAGGAAAGTTTCAAGGCAAATGTTTTGCTTGTCACGAGGTTTGGTCACATAGCTTCACATTGCATGGCTCAAGTGAAGAAGGTAAATGACGAGTTTCGAAGTGGTAGTTACTTTCAAGGGTATTGCTACTCTTGTCAATAGTTTGGGCACAAGGCAGTTTATTGCAAGGCAAATAACAGGAACAGGTTTGATCAGAACAGGTTTGGTCAGAATAGGTTTGGTCAGAACAGGTTTGGTTAGAACAAGTTTGGCCAAAACAGGTTTGGTCAGAATAGGTTTGGTCAGAACAAGTTTGGTCAGAACTGGTGGATTCAAAGAACAGGTATGCCTAAAAGAAATAACATTGTTACTTGTTATAAGTGCAACAATGAAGGTCACACAGCCAAATAGTGTAGAGCTAAAATTCTAGAATATAAGAACAGGAACAGTGGCATGATCAAGTCCAAGGATCAAGGCATGGATAAGAACAGGGATGAGAACAAGAACAAGAATAGTGACAAGAACAGGAATATGGACAAAGAGTTCAAGAGAAGGCCCGACAAGGAAGTTATAGACGCCGATGATGATCGGTGCCTAATGGGAGTTTTACTCCCACCCCAGAATTAATCACCTCATCGGGAGGTGGGGGAGGGACTAAGCTAAGAGGCTCATTCTTAGTCCCGAGCCCCAAAGGTGGCCCTTTGCCATTGATGACAAAGGGGGAGAGATATGAGTAAGGGGGAGAGCTTCAAAGTGAAGAGGAAAGCTTCAAGTCGGGGGAGCAAAACTTCAAAGGAAGATTCTCGAGTTGTGGGCACAGATTGGTTTCGATTTTGGCTCTTGAGAAGTGTTTTCGATAAAGGTTTGCCATCAATGACAAAGGGGGAGATTGTTGGCAATTTTGGGTACTTTGGGTACATTGCCTTTGCTCAAGTGTATAAGTTGTCATTGATGTCAAAAGGCATTTTTGTGTTGATATCAAAAAGAGTGTGATGTCAAAAATATCTTGAGAAGCTTCATAATGTTAAAGGGTTTTTATTAAAACCATGGTGACAAGGTTAAAGGTTTTTCTTAAAACCATTTGGACTCATTAAGGGTTTTTATTAAAACCAAGCTTAACTTAATGCAAAGGTTTTTACTTCTTGAAAAACCTTGAAGGTCCATGTTTATTATTAATAATTAAATTAACTCAAACCTTTGACAAGGGTCTAAGTTTAATTTATTATTAATAAAATAATAATTATTATTATTTTAATTATTATTAAAGGGTCTTTCAACCCTTAAGCGACGGAGATAAAGATTTCTTTCGCCGATGTGTTGCCATCGTTGGAGGAGCGCCGACGTCAAACAGTTAAGGAGAAATGGCTATATAAGTGGGGATGATTTTCTAAAGTGATGGTAACTCCGAGTATTGAAAATCGTAGCTTTGTGATCTTCGAGAAAGCATTGTATTTCATTGAGAGTTGATTATCGATATTGAGTTGCCCAAGTAATTTCTTGCATTTTCAGTTTGCGCTTTGACATCCGACAGATTGCGCTTCACCTACAATTGTTGGGACTGCACTCGAATTACGTTTTCGGTTTGCGCTTTGACATCTGACAGTTTGCTTTCACCTACGATTGATTGGATTGCACGAAGGATAACAGTTTTCTGTTTGCACTATGTGGATGATTATTTATGTTGCCCAGTAAGTTACGTTTTGGACAGCGCTCACCAGTTTGCATGTGGCTTGAGGAAGACATTTACGTTTTCCAGATTCTTGGCATCAAAGGAAGATAAAATATAGGGCAACACTGTATTTCTTCATTGGGCACTTGTGACCCAACGACGGTGGCGTTTTAGCGAAGGCGCTAGAAGGCAGAGGTGCCGAGTTCGATTCTCTTCATTGGTAATTTTCTTTTGGTCACGGTGTGCAAAGGATAGTGGCTATGAATGCACTGGAGGTATAAGGTTAAGTTATCATATTTGCTTTGACATTGTTTTATTGATGCTTAATGTTTATGTGGAGTAATAAGGTGTAAAGAGGTTTTACTTTGTATGTATATTATACTTCTAGTGGTTTTTATTAAGTTGGAGAAATAAGGTGTTAATTTGGATCTTTATTATTGTATATTATTGTATAGTTGCTAACTCTAATTGGTGGCAAATTGAGAGTTAGTGTTGTGACAGATTTTGAGTTCTCCTTCTTCATCAAAGTAAAGGTATGGGCAACTTCTTCCATGTATATTGTTGATGGTATATTTTCTGAAATTGAGTTTGGAGTGAAAAGGTTGTCTACTAGGTATTTTTGGTGTAAATCCTATTTTCTGGATATTGAAGATTGTTTATGCATTAAAATCATTGATGAGTTTTTGGGTGAATGCATAATTCTGGTTGAGGAAGAGGAAGCATTTTTTGCACTAGGGTTTATGTTAGTAAGTCTTGCTACTTGCATTGAGATGATGAAACCCTTAGTTGGCTGTTTTGATATTGATGGTTGAGTTGCTTCCATAGAGGTTGTTTTGATCAAGTTAGTGCTTTACTTGATACATGATATTGGGCTTACTCCATTGAGTTGATTTGAGCAAGTTATTCTTTGCATTTGGTGATATTGTGTTGGTGGCTGTTTTGTTCAAATATCCTTGGAGGGAAAAGGATTTCTACTTGTTTCCTTTTCTTGTGATGATTGGTTGAATGCTTCAAGGTTGATGTTGAGTTGAATGGTGTTGGTTGACTAAACCTTGTTTGATGAGCATTGTTGTTGAAACCCTAATTGTTGGTAAAAAGAATATGAGTATCATTGTTATATGAGATATTGCATGGTTGGCAATTGTTGGGTTGTGTTTCATATTCTTGAGAAAAGCATACTACATCTATCTTATTATTTTGATTGATATTGAGATTGGGAGTTAAGTATAGAACATATTGGGTCTCTAACAATTCTCTTTATGTTTCTATGAGATTTGAGATTGAGATTGGGAGTTAAGTATAGAACATATTGAGTCTCTAACAATTCTCTTTATGCTTCTATGAGGTTTATGAATCACATTGGGTCTCTAACAATTCTCTTTGTGGGTTCATGCTAAGCAAGTTTTTCTTGGTGAGCTTGTTGAGGTTTTGGACAGGTTTCGGTGGGGACTTGTGAGAGGTTTTGGACAGGTTCCAGTGGGGACTTGTGAGAAGATTTGGACAGGTCCTAGCAGAGGACTTGTGAGCTGAGTTTTTGATAGTTCTATCAGAGAACTTGAGGACAGAGGTGCATTGGTTCTTTGAGAAGAACCTGAGGACAGATTTGGCAAGTCTTTGAGAAGGCTTGTGTGCAGAGGATTGATTTGTTCAAGAGTTGGACAGATCTGACAGATAGAGGAAGACTTGTACTAGATCGACTGACTATGTTTGGTATAGGTTGCTTGAGCTGCTGTGGACGTGATCATAGAAGGCAGAGGTCTCTTAGGCTAAGCATTGAGGACAGGAGGTCTTCGATGGAAAGGAGTTCCACGTGCTGATTCAGAGTAGAGGGGAAGGTATCTCCTTTGAGCAGAGGCTCATAAATTCAGATTGGGGGAAGGTATCTCCTTTGGGCCGAGGCTCATAAACATTGTAATTGGGAAGGTTTCCCAAAGAACTTTGAGATAACTTTTAGAGAAAAGTTTTGTGGACGTAGCCCAGGAATTTTGGGTGAACCACGTTAAAATTGGTGTCACTTTGTGGATGATATTGTGCATTGTTTTGATATTGCTTTGGGTATATTGCTTTACTATTTTGAAGTATAAAGGAAAAAGTAAAAGAGGTCTTATACTTATTCACCCCCCCTCTAAGTATAAGCTTGTGTTCTTCAATTGGTATCAGAGCGGGTGCCTTCGAAAAGTTTAACAACTTGAAGGAAAAGCTAGTAAAGAACACAATGGATCATTCAAGTGGCAATGCAACACCTATTCTTGATGGGTCAGATTTTGGTCTTTGGAGTGCAAGGATGAAGGTTCATCTAATGGCACTTGGGAATGAGGTTTGGGAAGTGATTGAAGATGAGTACACTATTCCTGAACATGGTCCTAATACTAAAGAAGAAAGGCTCCTACATCACAACAATTCAAAAGCAATGAATGCAATCCCGAAAGGCTTACAGAAAGGAGATCTCACCAAAGTGATTCACCGCAAGACAGACTAGTGAAATGTGGAATCGAGTTGAAGGTGGTTCATACAGGTGATACAAATGTCCGAAAGGCCAAGTTGAGACACTTCAAAGGTATGTTTGAACAACTCAAGATGAATGATGATGAAAATATTAGTGACTACATGCTTCGTATGGATGAGGTTGTTAACTCCATGAAAGACTTAGGTCTTGAGCTTGCTGAAAATGATGTTTGTGATAAGATTTTAAGATCTCTTCCTAATAGATTTAGTGAAAATATTTTTGCTATTGAGGAAGCTAAAGATTTGGATAAGTTGAAAAAGGATGAGCTCCATAGTATACTTGCAGCATTTGAGTTGAGAACTCAAGTGAAGGTTGATGTCAAGAAAGAGGCAACTTTCAAGGCTACCAAGAAATCCAAGGGTAAACAACTTCAAGAGAGTGATGAGTCTTCTAGTGATGAAGAGGCATATTACAGACAGAAAGGCAAGTTCTCTAGAAAGCACAAAAGTATGAAAAATGTAAGATGTTTCAATTGTGGAAAGTTTGGTCATTATGCTACTAATCTGTCATGTTGCCAAGGATGAAAGTGATGAAGATAAACAGGATTGTAAGAGCAAGGATTCGAAAAGCACAAGCATCACAGGAAAAACAAAGATGAGCACAGCAATCAAGGAAAGAGGTACTCTCACAAGCACAAGAAGAGTTTCTACCTAGACAAGGCAAGTAAGTGTTCTAGTAGTGATAGTGAAAGTTCTTCAAGTGATAATGAAAATGAGATGTTGTTCATATCAGAAAAAGAGGAAGAACCAAAACATAGATTCATTATCATGAAATGTCTTAGATGTGGAAATTTTGGTCACCTTGAGGATGATTGCACAAATAATGATTTGGTTTCTAGTATGTATGAGGATGCTTCAGAAAACTATAAGGAAGATGCATGTATGGTTTTTGAAAAGGGTAGCACCTCTAGTGATAAGAAATCTGAAAAAGGCTTTGATGATTCAAAAAGCAAACATATAGAGGAAGGTGAAGTAGATCTTAAAGGTGAACTTATTAGTGCTCTTAGTGCTTTGAAAAAGGAAAGAAAGAAGAATGCTAGACTCAAGGATAAGTTAGATGAATGTTGTATGGAGAGAGATGATCTTATAGAAAGTCTTAACTTCTCTATAGCTAAGACACAAGAACTCAAGGATGAGTTAGAATCTAAGGTTCTTGAGTATAGTGAGTTAGAACAGAAAATGGCTTCTTTGAAAGAGGAAACTAAAGAGTACAAGGATAAGCTTCACGAGGTTTCAAGATAGCTCCAAAAAGGTTAAGTCACTCATCAAAGGTCAAAGAAAGACAACGAGATAAAATAGGCCTTGGTTTTGTTAAGCCTCACAAGGAACAAGTTGGAGAGTCTAGTAAGAGACTCCAAAAGGAAGAGAGTTTCGATGAGGAAAGTATTTCAGATCATGAGTCCTTGAATGATAGATGCACAGAAATAGAAAACAGAATTCAGAATGAGAAGAAGTTTTCAAAGCCTAAGAGGTCAAATAAAGGAAAGTTTCAAGGCAAATGTTTTGCTTGTCACAAGTTTGGTCACATAGCTTCACATTGCATGGCTCAAGTGAAGAAGGTAAATGACGATTTCAGAAGTGCTAGTTACTTTCAAGGGTATTGCTACTCTTGTCAATAGTTTGGGCACAAGGCGATTTATTGCAAGGCAAATAACGAGAACAGGTTTGATCAAAACAGGTTTGGTTAGAATAGGTTTGGTCAGAACAGGTTTGGTCAGAACAGGTTTGGCCAGAACAGGTTTGGTCAGAATAGGTTTGGTCAGAACAGGTTTGGTCAGAACTGGTGGATTCAAAGAATAGGTATGCCTAAAAGAAATAACATTGTTACTTGTTATAAGTGCAACAATGAAGGTCACACAACCAGATAGTGTAGAGCTGAAATTCCAGAATACAGGAACAAGAACAGTGGCATGATCAGGTCCAAGGATCAAGGCATGGATAAGAACAGGGATGAGAACAAGAACAAGAACAGTGACAAGAACAGGAATATGGACAAAGAGTTCAAGAGAAGGCCCGACAAGGAAGTTATAGACGCTGATGATGATCAGTGCCTAATGGGAGTTTTACTCCCACCCCAGAATTAATCACCTCATCGGGAGGTGGGGGAGGGACTAAGCTAAGAGGCTCATTCTTAGTCCCGAGCCCCAAAGGTGGCCCTTTGCCATTGATGACAAAGGGGGAGAGATATGAGTAAGGGGGAGAGCTTCAAAGTGAAGAGGAAAGCTTCAAGTCGGGGGGAGCAAAACTTCAAAGGAAGATTCTCGGTTGTGGGCACAGTTGGTCGATTGTTAGCATCAGTTGGTTTCAGTTTTGGCTCTTGAGAAGTGTTTTCGGTAAAGGTTTGCCATCAATGACAAAGGGGGAGATTGTTGGCAATTTTGGGTACTTTGGGTACATTGCCTTTGCTCAAGTGTATAAGTTGTCATTGATGTCAAAAGGCATTTTTGTGTTGATATCAAAAAGAGTGTGATGTCAAAAATATCTTGAGAAGCTTCATAATGTTAAAGGGTTTTTATTAAAACCATGGTGACAAGGTTAAAGGTTTTTCTTAAAACCATTTGGACTCATTAAGGGTTTTTATTAAAACCAAGCTTAACTTAATGCAAAGGTTTTTACTTCTTGAAAAACCTTGAAGGTCCATGTTTATTATTAATAATTAAATTAACTCAAACCTTTGACAAGGGTCTAAGTTTAATTTATTATTAATAAAATAATAATTATTATTATTTTAATTATTATTAAAGGGTCTTTCAACCCTTAAGCGACGGAGATAAAGATTTCTTTCGCCGATGTGTTGCCATCGTTGGAGGAGCGCCGACGTCAAACAATTAAGGAGAAATGGCTATATAAGTGGGGATGATTTTCTAAAGTGATGGTAACTCCGAGTAATGAAAATCGTAGCTCTGTGATCTTCGAGAAAGCGTTGTATTTCATTGAGAGTTGATTATCGATATTGAGTTGCCCAAGTAATTTCTTGCATTTTCAGTTTGCGCTTTGACATCCGACAGATTGCGCTTCACCTACAATTGTTGGGACTGCACTCGAATTACGTTTTCAGTTTGCGCTTTGACATCCGACAGTTTGCTTTCACCTACGATTGATTGGATTGCACGAAGGATAACAGTTTTCTGTTTGCACTGTGTGGATGATTATTTATGTTGCCTAGTAAGTTACGTTTTGGACAGCGCTCACCAGTTTGCATGTGGCTTGAGGAAGACATTTACGTTTTCTAGATTCTTGGCATCAAAGGAAGATAAAATATAGGGCAACACTGTATTTCTTCATTGGGCACTTGTGACCCAACGACGGTGGCGTTTTAGCGAAGGCGCTAGAAGGCAGAGGTGCCGAGTTCGATTCTCTTCATTGGTAATTTTCTTTTGGTCACGATGTGCAAAGGATAGTGGTTGTGAATGCATTGGAGGTATAAGGTTAAGGTATCATATTTGCTTTGACATTGTTTTATTGATGCTTAATGTTTATGTGGAGTAATAAGGTGTAAAGAGGTTTTACTTTGTATGTATATTATACTTCGGTGGTTTTTATTAAGTTGGAGAAATAAGGTGTTAATTTGGATCTTTATTATTGTATATTGTTGTATAGTTGCTAACTCTAATTGGTGGCAAATTGAGAGTTAGTGTTGTGACAGATTTTGAGTTCTCCTTCTTCATCAAAGTAAAGGTATGGGCAACTTCTTCCATGTATATTGTTGATGGTATATTTTCTGAAATTGAGTTTGGAGTGAAAAGGTTGTCTACTAGGTATTTTTGGTGTAAATCCTATTTTATGGATATTGAAGATTGTTTATGCATTAAAATCATTGATGAGTTTTTGGGTGAATGCATAATTCTGGTTGAGGAAGAGGAAGCATTTTTTGCACTAGGGTTTATGTTAGTAAGTCTTGCTACTTGCATTGAGATGATGAAACCCTTAGTTGGCTGTTTTGATATTGATGGTTGAGTTGCTTCCATAGAGGTTGTTTTGATCAAGTTAGTGCTTTACTTGATACATGATATTGGGCTTACTCCATTGAGTTGATTTGAGCAAGTTATTCTTTGCATTTGGTGATATTGTGTTGGTGGCTATTTTGTTCAAATATCCTTGGAGGGAAAAGGATTTCTACTTGTTTCCTTTTCTTGTGATGATTGGTTGAATGCTTCAAGGTTGATGTTGAGTTGAATGGTGTTGGTTGACTAAACCTTGTTTGATGAGCATTGTTGTTGAAACCCTAATTGTTGGTAAAAAGAATATGAGTATCATTGTTATATGAGATATTGCATGGTTGGCAATTGTTGGGTTGTGTTTCATATTCTTGAGAAAAGCATACTACATCTATCTTATTATTTTAGATTGATATTGAGATTGGGAGTTAAGTATAGAACATATTGGGTCTCTAACAATTCTCTTTATGTTTCTATGAGATTTGAGATTGAGATTGGGAGTTAAGTATAGAACATATTGAGTCTCTAACAATTCTCTTTATGCTTCTATGAGGTTTATGAATCACATTGGGTCTCTAACAATTCTCTTTGTGGGTTCATGCTAAGCAAGTTTTTCTTGGTGAGCTTGTTGAGGTTTTGGACAGGTTTCGGTGGGGACTTGTGAGTAGGTTTTGGACAGGTTCCAGTGGGGACTTGTGAGTAGATTTGGACAGGTCCTAGCAGAGGACTTGTGAGCTGAGTTTTTGATAGTTCTATCAGAGAACTTGAGGACAGAGGTGCATTGGTTCTTTGAGAAGAACCTGAGGATAGATTTGGCAAGTCTTTGAGAAGGCTTGTATGCGGAGGATTGATTTGTTCAAGAGTTGGACAGATCCGACGGATAGAGGAAGACTTGTACTAGACCGACCGACTGTGTTTGGTACAGAGTTGCCTGAGCTGTTGTGGACGTGATCATAGAAGGCAGAGGTCTCTTAGGCTAAGCATTGAGGACAGGAGGTCTTCGGTGGAAAGGAGTTCCACGTGCTGGCAAGAGGTAGAGGCAATTGATCTTCTGAGGGATCATTTCCAGAGTAGAGGGGAAGGTATCTCCTTTGAGCAGAGGCTCATAAATTTAGATTGGGGGAAGGTATCTCCTTTGGGCCGAGGCTCATAAACATTGTAATTGGGAAGGTTTCCCAAAGAACTTTGAGATAACTTTTAGAGAAAAGTTTTGTGGACGTAGCCCAAGAATTTTGGGTGAACCACGTTAAAATTGGTGTCACTTTGTGGATGATATTGTGCATTGTTTTGATATTGCTTTGGGTATATTGCTTTACTATTTTGAAGTATAAAGGAAAAAGTAAAAAGAGGTCTTATACTGTTCACCCCCCCTCTCAAGTATAAGCTTGTGTTCTTCAATTGGTATCAGAGCGGGTGCCTTCGAAAAGTTTAACAGCTTGAAGGAAAAGCTAGTAAAGAACACAATGGATCATTCAAGTGGCAATGCAAGACCTATTCTTGATGGGTCAGATTTTGGTCTTTGGAGTGCAAGGATGAAGGTTCATCTAATGGCACTTGGGAATGAGGTTTGGGAAGTGATTGAAGATGAGTACACTATTCCTGAACATGGTCCTAATACTAAAGAAGAAAGGCTCCTACATCACAACAATTCAAAAGCAATGAATGCAATCCCGAAAGGCTTACAGAAAGTAGATCTCACCAAAGTGATTCACCGCAAGACAGACTAGTGAAATGTGGAATCAGTTGAAGGTGGTTCATACAGGTGATACAAATGTCCGAAAGGCCAAGTTGAGACACTTCAAAGGTATGTTTGAACAACTCAAGATGAATGATGATGAAAATATTAGTGACTACATGCTTCGTATGGATGAGGTTGTTAACTCCATGAAAGACTTAGGTCTTGAGCTTGCTGAAAATGATGTTTGTGATAAGATTTTAAGATCTCTTCCTAATAGATTTAGTGAAAATATTTTTGCTATTGAGGAAGCTAAAGATTTGGATAAGTTGAAAAAGGATGAGCTCCATAGTATACTTGCAGCATTTGAGTTGAGAACTCAAGTGAAGGTTGATGTCAAGAAAGAGGCGACTTTCAAGGCTACCAAGAAATCCAAGGGTAAACAACTTCAAGAGAGTGATGAGTCTTCTAGTGATGAAGAGGCATATTACAGACAGAAAGGCAAGTTCTCTAGAAAGCACAAAAGTATGAAAAATGTAAGATGTTTCAATTGTGGAAAGTTTGGTCATTATGCTACTAACTGTACTGTTGCCAAGGATGAAAGTGATGAAGATAAACAGGATTGTAAGAGCAAGGATTCTGAAAAGCACAAGCATCACAGGAAAAACAAATATGAGCAAAGCAATCAAGGAAAGAGGTACTCTCACAAGCACAAGAAGAGTTTCTACCTAGACAAGGCAAGTAAGTGTTCTAGTAGTGATAGTGAAAGTTCTTCAAGTGATAATGAAAATGAGATGTTGTTCATATCGGAAAAAGAGGAAGAACCAAAACATAGATTCATTATCATGAAATGTCTTAGATGTGGAAATTTTGGTCACCTTGAGGATGATTGCACAAATAATGATTTGGTTTCTAGTATGTATGAGGATGCTTCAGAAAACTATAAGGAAGATGCATGTATGGTTTTTGAAAAGGGTAGCACCTCTAGTGATAAGAAATCTGAAAAAGGCTTTGATGATTCAAAAAGCAAACATATAGAGGAAGGTGAAGTAGATCTTAAAGGTGAACTTATTAGTGCTCTTAGTGCTTTGAAAAAGGAAAGAAAGAAGAATGCTAGACTCAAGGATAAGTTAGATGAATGTTGTATGGAGAGAGATGATCTTATAAATTATAGAAAGTCTTGACTTCTCTATAGCTAAGACACAAGAACTCAAGGATGAGTTAGAGTCTAAGGTTCTTGAGTATAGTGAGTTAGAACAAAAAATGGCTTCTTTGAAAGAGGAAACTAAAGAGTACAAGGATAAGCTTCACAGGTTTCAAGATAGCTCCAAAAAGGTTAAGTCACTCATCAAAGGTCAAAGAAAGACAACAGATAAAACAGGCCTTGGTTTTGTTAAGCCTCACAAGGAACAAGTTGGAGAGTCTAGTAAGAGACTCCAAAAGGAAGAGAGTTCTGATGAGGAAAGTATTTCAGATCATGAGTCCTTGAATGATAGATGCACAAAAATAGAAAACATAATTCAGAATGAGAAGAAGTTTTTAGAGCCTAAGAGGTCAAATAAAGGAAAGTTTCAAGGCATATGTTTTGCTTGTCATAGGTTTGGTCACATAGCTTCACATTGCATGGATCAAGTGAAGAAGGTAAATGACGATTTCAGAAGTGCTAGTTACTTTCAAGGGTATTGCTACTCTTGTCAATAGTTTGGGCACAAGGCAGTTTATTGCAAGGCAAATAATAGGAACAGGTTTGATCAGAACAGGTTTGGCCAGAATAGGTTTGGTCAGAACAGGTTTGGTCAGAACAGGTTTGGCCAGAACAGGTTTGGTCAGAATAGGTTTGGTCAAAACAGGTTTGGTCAGAACTGGTGGATTCAAAGAACAGGTATGCCTAAAAGAAATAACATTGTTACTTGTTATAAGTGCAACAATGAAGGTCACACAACCAAAAAGTGTAGAGCTGAAATTCTAGAATACAAGAACAGGAACAGTGGCATGATCAGGTCCAAGGATCAAGGCATGGATAAGAACAGGGATGAGAACAAGAACAAGAATAGTGACAAGAACAGGAATATGGACAAAGAGTTCAAGAGAAGGCCCGACAAGGAAGTTATAGACGCTGATGATGATCAGTGCCTAATGGGAGTTTTACTCCCACCCCAGAATTAATCACCTCATCAGGAGGTGGGGGAGGGACTAAGCTAAGAGGCTCATTCTTAGTCCCGAGCCCCAAAGGTGGCCCTTTGCCATTGATGACAAAGGGGGAGAGATATGAGTAAGGGGGAGAGCTTCAAAGTGAAGAGGAAAGCTTCAAGTCGGGGGAGCAAAACTTCAAAGGAAGATTCTCGGTTGTGGGCACGATTGGTCAGTTGTTAGCACGGTTGGTTTCAGTTTTGGCTCTTGAGAAGTGTTTTCAGTAAAGGTTTGCCATCAATGACAAAGGGGGAGATTGTTGGCAATTTTGGGTACTTTGGGTACATTGCCTTTGCTCAAGTGTATAAGTTGTCATTGATGTCAAAAGGCATTTTTGTGTTGATATCAAAAAGAGTGTGATGTCAAAAATATCTTGAGAAGCTTCATAATGTTAAAGGGTTTTTATTAAAACCATGGTGACAAGGTTAAAGGTTTTTCTTAAAACCATTTGGACTCATTAAGGGTTTTTATTAAAACCAAGCTTAACTTAATGCAAAGGTTTTTACTTCTTGAAAAACCTTGAAGGTCCATGTTTATTATTAATAATTAAATTAACTCAAACCTTTGACAAGGGTCTAAGTTTAATTTATTATTAATAAAATAATAATATTATTATTTTAATTATTATTAAAGGGTCTTTCAACCCTTAAGCGACGGAGATAAAGATTTCTTTCGCCGATGTGTTGCCATCATTGGAGGAGCGCCGACGTCAAACAGTTAAGGAGAAATGGCTATATAAGTGGGGATGATTTTCTAAAGTGATGGTAACTCCGAGTAATGAAAATTGTAGCTCTATGATCTTCGAGAAAGCGTTGTATTTCATTGAGAGTTGATTATCGATATTGAGTTGCCCAAGTAATTTCTTGCGTATTCAGTTTGTGCTTTGACATCTGACAGATTGCGCTTCACCTACAATTGTTGGGACTGCACTTGAATTACATTTTTAGTTTGCACTTTGACATCCGACAATTTGCTTTCACCTACGATTGATTGGATTGCACGAAGGATAATAGTTTTCTGTTTGCACTGTGTGGATGATTATTTTTGTTGCCCAGTAAGTTACGTTTTGGACAACGCTCACCAGTTTGCATGTGGCTTGAGGAAGACATTTACGTTTTCTAGATTCTTGGCGTCAAAGGAAGATAAAATATAGGGCAACACTATATTTCTTCATTGGGCACTTGTGACCCAACGACGGTGGCATTTTAGCGAAGGCGCTAGAAGGTAGAGGTGCCGAGTTCGATTCTCTTCATTGGTAATTTTCTTTTGGTCATGGTGTGCAAAGGATAGTGGCTGTGAATGCGCTGGAGGTATAAGGTTAAGGTATCATATTTGCTTTGACATTGTTTTATTGATGCTTAATGTTTATGTGGAGTAATAAGGTGTAAAGAGGTTTTACTTTGTATGTATATTATACTTCTAGTGGTTTTTATTAAGTTGGAGAAATAAGGTGTTAATTTGGATCTTTATTATTGTATATTGTTGTATAGTTGCTAACTCTAATTGGTGGCAAATTGAGAGTTAGTGTTGTGACAGATTTTGAGTTCTCCTTCTTCATCAAAGTAAAGGTATGGGCAACTTCTTCCATGTATATTGTTGATGGTATATTTTCTGAAATTGAGTTTGGAGTGAAAAGGTTGTCTACTAGGTATTTTTGGTGTAAATCCTATTTTCTGGATATTGAAGATTGTTTATGCATTAAAATCATTGATGAGTTTTTGGGTGAATGCATAATTCTGGTTGAGGAAGAGGAAGCATTTTTTGCACTAGGGTTTATGTTAGTAAGTCTTGCTACTTGCATTGAGATGATGAAACCCTTAGTTGGCTGTTTTGATATTGATGGTTGAGTTGCTTCCATAGAGGTTGTTTTGATCAAGTTAGTGCTTTACTTGATACATGATATTGGGCTTACTCCATTGAGTTGATTTGAGCAAGTTATTCTTTGCATTTGGTGATATTGTGTTGGTGGCTGTTTTGTTCAAATATCCTTGGAGGGAAAAGGATTTCTACTTGTTTCCTTTTCTTGTGATGATTGGTTGAATGCTTCAAGGTTGATGTTGAGTTGAATGGTGTTGGTTGACTAAACCTTGTTTGATGAGCATTGTTGTTGAAACCCTAATTGTTGGTAAAAAGAATATGAGTATCATTGTTATATGAGATATTGCATGGTTGGCAATTGTTGGGTTGTGTTTCATATTCTTGAGAAAAGCATACTACATCTATCTTATTCTTTTGAGATTGAGATTGAGTTGAGATTGAGATTGGGAGTTAAGTATAGAACATATTGGGTCTCTAACAATTCTCTTTATGTTTCTATGAGATTTGAGATTGAGATTGGGAGTTAAGTATAGAACATATTGAGTCTCTAACAATTCTCTTTATGCTTCTATGAGGTTTATGAATCACATTGGGTCTCTAACAATTCTCTTTGTGGGTTCATGCTAAGCAAGTTTTTCTTGGTGAGCTTGCTGAGGTTTTGGACAGGTTCCGGTGGGGACTTGTGAGTAGGTTTTGGATAGGTTCCGGTGGGGACTTGTGAGCAGATTTGGACAGGTCCTAGCAGAGGACTTGTGAGCTGAGTTTTGATAGTTCTATCAGAGAACTTGAGGACAGAGGTGCATTGGTTCTTTGAGAAGAACCCGAGGATAGATTTGGCAAGTCTTTGAGAAGGCTTGTGTGCAGAGGATTGATTTGTTCAAGTGTTGGACAGATCTGACGGATAGAGGAAGACTTGTACTAGACCGATTGACTGTGTTTGGTATAGGTTGCTGAGCTACTGTGGACGTGATCATAGAAGGCAGAGGTCTCTTAGGCTAAGCATTGAGGATAGGAGGTCTTCGATGGAAAGGAGTTCCACGTGCTGGCAAGAGGTAGAGGTAGTTGATCTTCTGAGGGATCATTTCCAGAGCAAGAGGGAAGGTATCTCCTTTGAGCAGAGGCTCATAAATTTAGATTGGGGGAAGGTATCTCCTTTGGGCCGAGGCTCATAAACATTGTAATTGGGAAGGTTTCCCAAAGAACTTTGAGATAACTTTTAGAGAAAAGTTTTGTGGACGTAGCCTGAGCTTTCGGGTGAACCACTTTAAAATTGGTGTCACTTTGTGGATGATATTGTGCATTGTTTTGATATTGCTTTGGGTATATTGCTTTACTATTTTGAAGTATAAAGGAAAAAGTAAAAAGAGGTATTATACTGTTCACCCCCCCTCTCAGTATAAGCTTGTGTTCTTCATTCAACCAACACCCATCATAAAACCACCTTGTCCTAAGCCTCAAATTGCTAGTCATACCACTCAATCGGATCCTCATCTGATTTTACCATATTAGCCACAAACCACCATTGAAGCCTCCACCTTGGCTCCCAAATCATCCACATTCGTACCCACCCAAGTTGTAGTCCATATCGCCAACCCAAGCATTGGTGAGTACATAATCTAGAACATCACAATCCCACCTAGCATAGAAAAAGTTAGAGATTATGGTCACCCATGTGATACACATTTAGCTATAGGTGTGGTATATAACATAGGTTCACCTCCAAAAAAGATAAATTTTATATATGGAGGAGTTAATTTTGGGTCCAATCCACCTCCTACCGATGAACCCCAACAACAATTTTATACCAATATAGAATATCTATCCAATATAGATTTCCAAATACAATATTTTTGATGGGTTAACTGGTAAGGATATGGTATAGGATGATATGAGTAGGGTATTCATAATATATTTGAACCGCACTATCAAGAAGTGCACGATCACTTTGGTTTTGGATATAGACCACAATTCTCTACATCATTCTTTGAGGAAATATTTCAGCAACTTACTTTAAACCCCAACAAGGGGGATGATGAGGATAGTGATGATAGTGACAATGAATACATAGACCTTGAGTTCACACCTATTTTATATGAGGTTTTTTCAAAAATACGACCACACATTACTATGATAAACTCCATTTTTTATGACGACTCTGAGAAAGACTTTTATGAGGAATTTGATGTACTCTCGATTACCTCTGACAACTCCAAAGAAGAGTCAATCCCTATTGCACCTTTCACTTATGAATATGAGTTCTACCTTAGAATATTTTCTATCCATTGACCCATCTTTCACATTCTCCTTCCACTAGAGCAAGCCAAGCCACCCATCAAATCACCATGATCACCTTGGCCCACCTTATGTGAACTATATACATATATACATGGTAAAAATAACAAAAAATAATTCATATCACATTCTATTCTTCTATTCATGCATTCATAACTTATTCATATTCCACGATCATTTCCTTGAACATTGCATTTACATATTTCATCATTTGCATTCATACATGTTACTTGCCTTATTGGTTGTCATTCGGTTAAGTTTGGATAATTAATAGTCTGCTATGCCTTATTGCCTTAATTAGGGACATCTTCATCCTAGTACTGGTCTCATTCCAAAATCCACCACAAAAAATATGATGAATCAGAGCAATAAATCCCAAGGCACCTTATCTCTTTGGTAGTCTTTGGTTTGAGGAATCTCTAGGTGTTTTTAGGTACTCAATCACTCCCAGTGTGTAAATAAACCTTCATTTAAAGTTAAACATTTCTTAGGTGCTTCAAGTTAAGCCTGGCTCCATATGATTTCCTCTTGGACCACGTACACTATCATGAATTAATTAAATTATGATATCTTGGAACTATGAACTCATGAGTAGCTATTACCATAGAGTGAATAGTTTTACCTACTCATCCTATCATGCGTATGTCAGAAGGTTGATAATTGACAAAAGGATAAGCTCTCCCTCCTCCTTCCTAAAACAAATCCCTTTGCTCCTCTAAAAAATGAGCAAGTTTCCCCCCAAAAAAGAAGAAGAAGAAGCAATAAAATCCCCTTGCTCCTCTCTAAAATGAGCAAGTCCCAAAAGCAATAAATTCCCTTGCTCCTCTCCAAAAAGAGTAATCCCCCAAAAAAAGAAAAAAATCAAATAAAATCCCTTGCTATCCTTAAAAATGAGCAAGTATACCCCCCCAAAAAAGAGGGTAAAGAGCTTGAATCCCTGGAATTCTTAGTTTTTGACAACCATGGGGTAATCTCCATCACAAAAAATGGGCTATAGATGTTATCCTTGTAGTGGAGTAGCCTTACAAGTGGTGACACATTTGTCACATTAGTGACCTTCTTTTGTACAGATCTATGTCAGCTTATGGATGAGCTAGCTTATTGATATAAGTTATAATTGATTAGTGTACCCATGCTCATGATTGGAAGTGAGAATTTAAAGCACACACAATTGGTCCTTAAGAGATTTGACTCCACTAAGGCATCCTTAGTATTTTAAGGATTTTTGAGATTAATAGATGAGTTTGTTTAAGGTCACTAGGATATTTGAGTCTTTGGAAAACAACTCTAGATCCTTTATCTCTAAGATAAACAAAGTCATAAGTGAGCTTCCATTCCATACCACCATTGCATGGTCACACATGTATCATAGTCCATTTCATCTTGTAGCATTTGGTCAAACTAATTCTACTGTATTGGTACCCATAATTAAGCAACAAAGACAAAGTTTGCTAAGTAACAGTCCATAATATTCTCGAACGATAATCAATTAAGCATAAATCATTATCATCTAATATGCATTTCATCTACATTCTACTCATTCCATCACATGTTCAACCATGAGGTTTTAAGGTTTCACCCTTTGCCTCACTCTATCAAAATTCAAAAGGCTCCAAAGGATATGCCCCTTTGGTCAATTCAATTCAAAAGGCTCCAAAGAATATTCTCCTTTGATCAATTCAATTCAAAATTTTCCAAAGGAGATGCCCCTTTGGTAAATTTAGTTCAAAATGGTCTAAAGGAGACGACCCTTTGGTCAATTCAATTTAAAATACTCCAAAGGAGATGCTGCTTTGGTTAATTTAATTTAAAAAGCTCCAAAGGAGATGCCCCTTTGGTCAATTCAACTCAAAATTCTCTAAAGGAGATGCCCCTTTGGTCAATTCAATTTAAAATGCTCTAAAGGAAAAAAATCCTTTAGTCACTTTCAATTCAAAAGGCTCCAAAGATACCAAACCCCTTTGGTCAACATCTAGAATAATTTTGTCTTTCTTGTAATAGCTTAGGTTTTGCTTTTTGATCGTAGATTAGCTATCTTGGATTCTCAAGTGAACCTTGTATCTAGTAATTTACTCTAGCCACCTAGCGGTTGCAACGATTGGTTATCCATACAATCCATGAGGATGGGTAAATCATCATAAATACACTTATTAAACAATACCCCAAAACATCACAAAATACTCAAAAACTTCACAAAATCACCAAATCAATCCATCCATGCATTTCACATATCATACCATTTCATCTTATCCAAAATTAGATCAATTTTGTAACTCAAATTTGGAATGCGACTGGATCCAATAAAATTTTCTTAAAGCTATCATAAAGCCCTCTTCGTAGGGTTAGAAAAGTGGAAACCTTTCATAAAACACAAACTAGTATGCATCATGCTGCTAAGCAAGTTTGACATACGATGATTGCAATTGAGGTATAGAAATAATTTCCACCTCTAACGATTCTAGTATCATACACATACCCATATTGGTTGGTCTATTTACCACATTGCAAGTGCTCATCATTCTTCCAAAAGCAAAATTTCAACAACACAACCCACTTCAAACTTGGGCAATCAACTTGATCATAATTATCAATAATTGCATCCACCAAATCATCCCTCCATCATTCAAAATTTTTCAAGTGACTTGTGGATTTCATCTATTTCATATTTCACCCATTTTTCACTTGAGGGGGTAAGCCAAAATAAAAAAATTCCAAAAGTTATTTAGTCTTCGCGTTGAGGTACCAAAGTACATTTATCCATCCAATAAATCTAGGTGTCTTTTGTTTTTGCATCGCATTGTGTTTTGCATAATGCAGTATAAAAAAAGGCATATATAGACACCAAAATATAACCCTTCATAAAACTCATCCATCCCATAAATTTGCATAGTAAAATTATATGCCTAAGTCTAACCTTAGGTGTATATTTCCTACACATTAATCTATTTTATAGATTTTGTAAAATCTAGAAAATATCCCTAGGATACCCTATCTCTCCCCTTTGATATGCGTCCTAGCCACCACTATCCCTACCATTACCACATATTACACATATCACTCCAATCTCACCTACCCACATGCCACATCTTCTCAGTTAAGTGAGACACTCTAAGTGACTCACTATAACTACCCAATATAGGTGGTTGTCCAATCCCTGCCACTTGGTAGCCCTACCTTGCCACCTTTACTCACCCCTCTCATCTCCCAAAAATCTATAAAAGAACCATCATTTCATGAGCAAGAGAGGATAAAAAACATCATACCATCATACTGCCCAAATCATAATAGGAGAACGCCAACATTCCTGAAGATCGAGCCATCGAAGTAGAGGAATGCCATCCTGAGCCTTCTGCTATTAAATCCCAAATGTAGTGTTGAGGGTGTACAATGATAAAAGCACCATTGAGGATCCCAAAATTGGCCTCAAGGGTCTCAAATGTGGTGTTGAGGGTACGTAATTCCAAATATGATGTTGAGGTTTCCAACCTTGGTGCTAAGGGTCTCAAACGTGGTGTTGAGGGTGCACAATCCCAAACACGGTGCTAAGGGTACCTACCTTAGTGCTGAGGGTCTCAAATATGGTGTTGAGGGTGTGTAGTCCCAAAACAATGTTGAGGGTCCCAACCTCGATGTTGAGGGTTTGTAACACAATCCTACATTTTCTCAAGAATAGATTCAGCCATCAATAGACACATATCAAACAAGTAAATCAATAAGGTGTTTTATTTTACTATTTTCTATCTTTTGCATATAATTTTCTATTTTATAAGAATTTAATTTTAATTTTTTAATAGTTTTATTTTATGTCAAAAGGGGTATCACATCGTGGAGGCCATTCATATGCTATTAACTCTCTTCTTGGCAGGATATGTGTGCAGGTAACCAGTTCTTGAGCAACTTTTGAAGCAAGGATGACCTGCAAGGATATTCAAGCACATCTAATCAACTAATTGTAGCAGAGAAGAGCATTTGAAACCACCTTCCATTTGAAATTGCAAAATGGGCTTGTTGGAACCAATTCTTGCATCCATAGGATTTTATTATCACGCTATAATAATTTTTTTGAAACCAACGAGCTATTACAGGCTCTGGTCAACCTGCCTCTTTGTTTTGATAAACATGAATATTGCTAAAAGAAAACTACAGAATGGGTGAGGAAACCCTAGCGGTAATTATGTGATAAATCATTGATTACGCGCTCTAGATTAATATAAAACTATACGTATTAAAATTACCAAGAAAGAAAATAACCAATTATTATGCCTTATGTAGACTGGTGTCTAGATTCATTGGGATGTTATAGTAATTTAACAATAATTTTGACATGAACGGAGAGAATGGGGAAATAAAATTTGCACTCTTAGACTTATTCGAATATCATAATAAAACTAAAAGTTAAACAATGAAATAAATGTATATAATGTATTCAAATAATGTAATTTATGCCCCAACTTCAATTCAAGGGAGAGCTCTACTATGGGAGTACTTAGGCAATCTGAGTGAAATCTTCCATAATGTCCCCTGGATTCTGGTTGGGGATTTTAACACTCCTCTTTACCCTTCAGACAAAATGGGTGGAAATGGACCACCTATCAGGAGCATGGATGAGTTCAATGAATTTGTGAACTCCAACATGTTGATGGATGTAAAACTTAGAGGAGCAAATTATACCTAGAGAAATCGACGGATAGGGTGTCATCTCATTCAAGAAAGGCTTGATAGATTTTTCCTATCAAAGGAGACTACAACTTTGTTTGGTGATTCTACCCTGCAAGCCCTTCCTAAAATTACCTCTCATCATAATCCCATTTTTTTGGAGATCCTTAAATCTTTGTCCTTCAAGAAACCTTTTAAATTTCAATCTATGTGGATCAAACATTCCAGTTTCAGAGATAACTTAAGTCAGTGGTGGCAGAAGCCTGTCAGGGGTAGTGCAACTTTTAAACTTGTTGGAAAATTAAAGTTTGTTAAGGAAAAGCTTCGAACTTGGAACAAAGAGGTCTTTGGGAACCTCTTTGAAAATAAAAAATAGGTTGTTGAAAGTTTGAACATAATTGATTAGAGGATCCAACATGGTGATACTGATGAAACTACTAGGCAGGAGGAATGAACAAAACTAGCATATTTTCATAACATTTTGGCCTGTGAGGAAATCTATTGGAGGAAAAAATCAAGGGTTCTTTGGTTGAAATATGGAGATTCAAATTCTAAGTTTTTTCACGTCACCAATCTTAGAAACAAAAGAAATAACAAGATAATTTAAAAAAAAAAAGCAAATGGTTCTATTACTCAAGACTTAATAGAAATCAGAAAGGAGGCAGCAACTTATTTCAATTCTATCCTTGGTTAGGAATCGCAGTGCAATGAGGAGGTCAAAGATATTCTCTTACAATAAATTCCTAGCATAATAAATGAGGATATAAACCTTAAGATTCTAGCTCCATTTTTTTATGAGGAAATTAAGGAAGCCTTGTTTAGCATGGAGCTAGACAAAGCCCCGTGACCCGATGGCTTTCTGCCTCATTTCTATCAAGATTTTTGGGACATTGTAAGTGAGGATGTAATTTTTGCTGTCAGAGAATTCCAAGCAAGAAATAATATCCCAAAATGTATCAACTCTACTTTTATTTCTCTAATTCCTAATAAGCAAACCCCTAAATCTATGGCTAACTTCAAGCCAATCAGTATGTGCAATGTTTCTTACAAGATCCTAACTAAAGCCATTGCAAATAGAATGAGAGATATTCTGCCCCACATCATAGATCCATGCTAGGGAAGCTCTATCCAGGGTAGGTCAATCTTGGAAGGAGTTATCATAGTTCATGAAGCTCTGCACTCTGCTCATAAGACTAACAGGTCTATTTTTACCCTCAAGCTTGATATGAAAAAAACATTTGACAAGCTAAATTGGGACTTTCTAATTGATTTCTTCCTTAAGTTTGGTTTTCCCAACCAATGGGTTAATTTGATCAAATAATGTATTTCTAAAGCATGGCTCTCGATTCTAGTTAATGGAACAACTGCTGGTTACTTTCAAAGTCACAGAGGAATTCGGCAAGGGGACCCTATCAGCCCTATGTTATTCATCATTGTGGCAGAAGATTTAGGCAGAACCATAAAAAATGCTTGCAATTCAAGGCTAATATCGGGAATCAAGGAAACATCTCTCACTAGGGTTGTTTCTCACCAATAATTTGTCGATGATACCCTTATATTGACTAAGGCATTAGTGGTTGAGGCTAAAATAATTAAATACATCCTGCAACTCTATGAGGACACTGCTGGTCAGAAAGTTAATTTAAGTAAAAGCAAGTTATATTTCTTGAAAACCCCCATTCATAGGTAAGGAAGGATTGCAAAAATTTTAGGGTGTGATATAGAAAACCTCCCCACTTTGTATCTTAGTCTCCCTCTTTTCATTGTTTCTTCAAGAGAGTCAATGTGGGACAAGGTTATTGAAAGAATTCAAAAAAAACTTATTGGATGGAAAGGTCATCTTCTATCTCAAGCAGGAAAGTTGACCCTCACTAAGGCCTCTCTTCAGAGCATTCCAGTCTATTTCCTCTCCATTTTCAAAGCCCTTGTGAAGGTTTTTCAAAATATTGAGAAACTCCAAAAAGAATTTTTATGGACTGGATTAGAGGAGAAAAAAAGGATACACCTTGTAGGATGGACCAAAGTGTGCAGACCCAGAGAATATGGGGGCTTAGGTTTGAGGAGAATTGCTCATATAAATTTAGATTTACTAGCTAGGCAGGCATGGCGTCTCATTTTTGGTGAAGAAAATGAATGGAAAACTATCATCAAATGAAAGTATCTTCAAAATATGGAATTTCTAAGTAACTCAGTTCCAATCAGAGGTTCTGATTTTTGGAAAACAATTCTTAATTGTAAGGAAATCATCAAAAAAGGTTTAAGATGGGTTTTAGGAAATGGTGAGAAAATAAATTGCTGGAATGATAGGTGGGCTGAGGATGAACCACTGACACAATATCCTAACTTAGCTCGAATCAGAGATATCATAGAATAACTCATTGGTAGAAAAGTCTCCGATTATATGGTTGAGGATAGAGGTAGAATGAAGTGGAAAAAAATAAGAATTCAGGGATTTCAAGTAGAATCAAATGATCTTTGTAACATTCTCGGGCAACAGTTTATCCCCATGAGATCCAAGGAAGATGAAGTGACCTGGGCTCCTATAGAAAATGGGCAGTTCATTGTTAAATCAGCTTACAAGCTTCTACTTAATGACGAGGATTTTTTCCTCCAAAAGGACTTAGTTTGGATAAAAAATTTAATTCCAAAAATTGTAGTCTTTTCATGGTTGGTTATCCAAGGAAGAATTCTAACCATTGATAATATGATGCATAAAGGTATTTGTATCACTAATCATTGTTATCTATGCAAGGCTAATTGGGAGACCATTTATCACATTTTCCTTGAGTGCCCTTTTTCCTTGACTGTCCTAAGTGGGGTTTTTCAGGCCTTCAATATTTCATGGGTTAAACCAACCATCGTACTTGATTTTTTTGTCAAGTGGCCTTACCCCTTTTCAAGCCAAAGACTTAGATACATGTGGAAAATTTGTCTCAATCACTATCTTTGGCAGGTGTGGTTAGAAAGGAACCATAGAGTCTTTAATGAGTCTATCCATGATCATCAAACTATCATTTACATGATCCTATCCTTTGTAAATGAGAATGTGAACCGTATCCCTTTTGACAGTTGTAAACCTCATTTGAAAGAGATCATGATTGCTCAATATTTAAGGTTAATCTTGTTATATGAGTTTGTGCCTAGGGTAGTCAACCCCAGAGACAATGTTAAGTGGTCTCCACCTCCTACGGGTTGGTTTAAGCTTAATTTTGATGGAGCAGCTAAGGAAAATCCTTACAAAGTAGGTGCTGGTGGCATTGTGTGAGATCATAATGGGAATATGATGCTTGCGTTTCTAAATATTTGGGAACAAGGATGAACAACGAAGCTGAAGCTAGAGCTATGTGGAGAGGCCTTCAAATGACTCAAGACTTAGAAGGAAATTTGATCGTAGAAGGAGAATCTATGCATGTTATAAATCTCCTCAATAATTGGAAAACACCTCCTTGGAGGATTAAAACAATTGTTGAAGAGGCTAGGATCCTTTTCCAGGGAAGACAGGACAAAAAATCCCAACATGTCTTTCAGGAAGCTAACAAAATTGCTGATAAGCTGGCCAATTTGGGTGTCAATGGTGATAGACTTTTCAAATGGGAACACGGTGTCCCGAGTGAAGTAGAGGAGCTTATTCAACAAGAATTCCAAGAATTATAGTCAAATTTACCAACAAGGAAGGCATTGTAAGTTTAAATGCTAGGAGTATTCCCATATTTTTTTTGAATTGGACTCATAATAAAAATTATCTGAGCTGTCAGTCTTTGTGGATGCTACTTGGAAATACCACAAAGACTAATGGGGACAGTCACATGTTAGATAACATGGCTCCTAGGCATCTTAGTTATTTGAGTTTGGTTGATAATCACACTGAAGGAAAGAAACGACAATATAAGACTTTGAACCAAAGCCACGTGGACCACCATATAGCCATCGCCATAAATCTAGCCAGCAGGTTCACTTCTCCAAGGCTGATTGGCCAAGATAGTATGTGGTACCAAAGCATGTCATATACGAAAGAAAGCAATTACCAAATAATTATTAAGAGTAACTATCAATACAGAGCTTGTGGGATTTTTTTTTAGTACTCTACTATGTGTGTCTAAAAATTTTGTTTCTCCATTGTCTCAAGGAAGGGATCCATGTCTGTTTATTTTTTGTAATTATGATGCATGTGTGTTTTCTCGGGGTATACCCAAAATGTTGTATGGGAATTTTCTTTTTGATAATAGGCTATGTACCTTACCGGATGTAATGGCTTTGGCGACATGTAGATTTTACATATATATGATCCTTAGTAAGGATATGTTCATCAACAACCCTGGGCTAATTTTTGTAAAAGGTTTTGGGTCAACCTATAAAACTCGGTATTAATGCTATAGTATCTTATCTACCAAAAATAATATAATCCATTATACAGTGACACACAGTACTGAGACAGAGATATAACAGGAATGAAACTCATAATTGTATTGATTTAATAAAATATTACATGCAGATTGGGCAGGATGCCTTTTAACTATGTTTTTATCAAAGAAATACATCAATACAATGAAGAAGACTCTATTAAAATAATGTAACATGTCTCTCATGCTCTCCTTGTTCCAATTTGGTAACAGTAGAGTCTCTGAATCTCAGGCTGAATAGGACATGAAATAATCTCAGCTTCTTGAAAAATTTCCTATTAAAATACTGCATAGTAAAGGGAATAAAGAAGAATGAATGAGAAAAATAGACACAAAAGGGAGATACAACAACACAAATATAATGGGCACTCAAGTATACCTCTTAGAAAGATGCTATTTTCTAATTGCTTGATGTTGAATCTAAACCTGTCTGCTTCCTTTTATAGCTATTGGTTCTTGATTCTGTTATTTTTGGTTCATTTCTAGCCTTACACTTGTCCTCTTCTAATCTGATCTTCAAAATTGATACAAATGGCTTCCACTATCTTTTTTTATTTGGTCTGCACTTTTTATTTTGATCTTTTCAAAAAGTAGCTCACTTTAACCAGTGATGGTGGTGTTTGGAGAGTCTATTTTCTCTTCCACTACTTCCTCTTCAACTATTTCCTCTTGAACTGTCTCCTTTTGAGTATTCAACTTTCTAACTACTTCAGAGACTTTATCTATTGGCATAGGTCCTTGTTGTGTTGAACTCACTTCTAGATTTTGATTGTAAGTTTCAACCTCTTTCCATTTTTGACCTTGTTACAACATCTTTATTTGTTGACTTATTAATCCCCAAAATTTTGTGTCAAAGGTGGCAAAAAACCTTAGCATGTTCATTTCTTGCAAAATTATATTTTTATGTATGGTAATAATGGACGTGTTTCTTTTATATTGAATGAGCAACATCTCCACAGTATTCACTAGAAAGGTAGATTGTCTAGTCATTTATGACTCATCATCTGATTCACATTCAAATTTTTCTATTGTATGCCTGAGTAGCTCTTCTACACTAGGGGCTTCCAAGCATTGGTCTAAAGATAGACCAATGTATTCCATTTTACCTATTTCATATTCTATCAAATTATCCATTTTAGTTACAACATTGATCCACATTTCCTGGTTTACCCCAAACAAAGTTGCTTTAAAGAACCCAAAATTGAACTAGATTCTACTACCATTATTTGTTATTATTTCTTGACCCTGCAACTCTTCAAAATTGTCTCCTATTAAATCAAGGGTAGGATGAATGACTTCAAAATCTCATTCTTTCTCCTGTATCAATATCTGAATTTCTTGAGTAGTTATTTGAATCACCCTAATCTTCCTAAATATCTCGGTGAACCCTCTAGCATGAGCTTGTATTTTCATTGTCATTTGTTTCTTAATTGTATTCAAATAATAGGCATGGTCCTAAATCCTTACCACTGAAGGGGCTGTGTATTGGGAGTACCTTTTCATGCCAATTCTTCCTGTTGTTTGTTGATTAATGCTTTCATTTCAGATTTTTCCTTCTCCTCTTTTTTTAATTATTTTCTTAGATCTATAATTTTCTAAATTAATTGGTCCATGGCTTGATTTTGCATTGCTTTGATAACTTTGACCATTTCACCTTCTTTTCCTAGTATTGATGAGCCCTTGATCTCTTCATTGTCTCTGAAGACAAGTGGGTCTTGTAGGGCAGGAAGATGTATTTCTGCTATATCTAACACAAATGTTTCTAATGGTAATTCACCTGTAAGTTGTTCTCCTATACTTCCCATTTCTGCCACTACCTACAATTCATATTCATTTGCAGTAGTAAAAGTAGTCTGCTCATTTGTCCTTTCCAATAAAACCTGTGTGGAAGGTAAGGACGATCTTGGTTTCTTATTTTTTGTAGCAATTATATCTGTTTGATTCTTCACTTGGTGGCTTCAAAAGAGACCCAAAAATCCACCAATTCTTCTCATATTAATCTATATTACTGGTGGAACTTTAACCTCTTGTCCTTTTATTTTTAGAGAGGCAGGGATGGCCATGGTTGCCAATTTATTCACACTTATCACAACTAATACTCTATCAAAAATATGAATTATGGTTTGTTCTGGGAGGGAAGATTTTGAGCAAGGGTGATTGCAATTTCTTTCCCTTTGGATCTATTTGAGCTTTTGGAAACTTCTTGGGAAGTGCTTGGTGCTACCTCTATTCTGATATGATCATCTACGAGAGGCCTGACCTATTGTTCAATTATATCTATAGTATTTATAGTGACCTCCATTTGATCAATACCCTGTTCTTCTATCAACTCTAATAAGGGGTCTTCCTTGATTGCTTGAGCTGCTCCTGGTAAAATAGGTGCTACAGATTCTATTGAAGTTTCTCAAAGCCTTCTCAATTCGGTGGGGTAATCATAGGCTTCATGAATCTGTGTGCTACCTCTGTATTTAGGAGGAAAATCATTCCACACAACCTACAAATATGTCCCTTTTTCCATAGCTTCCAACAACCTTTCTTCGTAAGCATATTTTTGATGCTTTACTCGAGCATATTCTCATTTTTCCATCATCTTGTTGTATATTCCTTTTGGGTCATAAAACCTCCAAGTTATCTCATCAAAACCCATAGTGTCTAACTCAAACATTCCTTTGAGCAGTGTAGGGTAGCCTAAAAATATATAATCTCCAAATTGACAAGGAACTTTGAGCCAGGGGACTTTACGATGTTTCTTTACTAGTCTCATCTTAGCTTCTTCGACCACTTGCCTACATAACTCCAGAGCTATTAAGGACAATGGACAATACATTGGTAATAGCTTAGGGGGAATTTTGTCCCAACAAAGTCTGATGTAGGTGAACCCTTTTGAGAAAAAGAAATTCCCAATATCCTTTTCTTTGATAAAAGCCCTCACTCCTAGTCCTAATATCTTAGGAAGCACTCCAGTTAAAAGCCAATGGATCTCTACCATAAAATGGTCACAAAACCAGCCCATGTGAGTTCGTCCTTCATGTATTCTCCAAAAAATAGTTTGGAAATAGGGGCTATTAACGACCTCTACTCTTTTTCGAGCTTCTTCTCCTAATTGTACCACTATCAGGTGGATGAAAAATGAGTATTGAGAAAAATAGGGCATCTCTTACCTTTGTTCAAAAAGAGTTTTTTTCAATTCTACCATTTACTCATGCATTTGGTTACTTAATTCTAGTCCCCAATCATAAATTGGGGTGTTATATGCCTAATTGCATTGTGCAGCTAAATATAAAACCCTTTTATTCACTATACTGATATCCTATACTTCTAAGACTATGTTTATCATATCATAGAAATCCTAGACCCATGGCTTAAAAATAGTCTTCCTAATTGGGAATCTATCAAATATTTTTTCATTTATATCAAATAAGGATTTAAAAACTTCTATCATGTGAACATTCGATATTGGTGTTAAATTACCTTTGGCACCAAAAAGGTGGTAAACTCTGTCAAATTAAAGACTTCCCTAATGTGCTCTACTTTGATGCTGAATATTGGCCGATTCTTATTGTCTCTAAATGTTCTAGTTCTTTCATCATATGACACTACCAGCCACACCATTAAATCTAAGAAGAAGTAAACATTTGGGAATATCAACTTCTCGAGGTTACTATTCCATCTATTGCTCCTGGGAAAACCCTTGTATTGTAATATTCGGGCTTTATGAAAAATATCAGCCATTATCCATGGGGTCCTACTATCATTCTCCATTACGTGAGCAAAACTCTTGATACATGCATTGTTGATCTCATACTATTGTTATGGAGTTGGTATTTTATTAGCTCTATATTTTTGAGTGAACTTGTACATCGTGCTGTCGTGTACAGGTAGCCCAGAGATCTCAGACTATGGTGACCGGTATGTGATGAACTTCACTTCTTCTCTAGTGTCTTTAGGTGCAAAAATATATTCCCATGATGCAATTATGTTTAGGATAGCGAGTCTAGTCCCTCTAAAAATAGGAAAGCTAAAAAATCTTCTCCTATTTGTACTTCTTACGTATTAATTTTTTGCTCTTAGATCACCAGGGTGGTAAAATTGACTGATTTAGTGAGCTCAAATACTGGGTGGTGAAATGAGTTTGATATATTTGGCATATTTTGTCATTAATACGATGTTACCAACCACATTTTTAAAATGGGCCAAAAGAAATTTGCCAACACATTTCTTTTGAGATGGAGCCTTGGCGGGTAGAGCCTGTCATCCTATGTGTCTCTGGATCCTTTGGTTTGCGTATCTACAATCATTTGAAACTTCACTATTGGTTTTTGAAGCTTATTATTTTTTGATATGGAGTCATGAAAAATGATAGGGATGACCTCCATTTTGATCCTCATGCTACCTTGGCCCCGAATGATAATTAAATCTTAGGGATCGATTACCTTTTTAGTTGGCAACAATCATCCTAGGGATATCCATAAAATTTTATTTTTGATGTGAGTGCCCATTATTATATTGGGTATGCTAAATTCCATTGAGCAACCATGATCGAGTGTAGCCATTGGATCAATGTTTTATTTATCGTTGCCTTGGATATTTTATAACCTGTGAGTTAGTTAACTAAAAAAAACATGCCTCGAACCTTCTTTGCTTAATATTGACTCATCAAAATAAAGGTGACAATTAATAACATGTTAGGGCCCTTGTTAAATGTGATTAAAATTTAATTAATCAAGAGCTGATTTAAGATTACCATTTGATTTACCTTTGAAGCGTGTGCCACTGTTGGATCACTTCAAGATGGAGCACATCCATTGGATTCATCAGAAGATGCTTGTCAGATTAGCCCTGCTTGTATTATATTATTTTGAATTTGACTTGCTTGCCACCGTTAGATCCTCTTAATATCAATGGAGCACTACTATCAGATTCACGTGGTTGATTTATTACTTAAGTCTTTGATTTGTGCAATACCGTCAGATCCTGAGGAGGGTTAACACATCCATTGATGTCTAAGAACCTACATGATTTTTAGTCTACTAATTTATATAAACTTGTGCCAGGTTAATCAGATTAATCATGTTTATAAGGTTGAAAACTCCTGGTTAGTGATGCTTAGACCCAAAGTTAATACAATGTGTTAAAATAATGTAATCCATTTATCCTGGTTAATCTAGTGATTAAAACCTTAATAATATTGTATTAAACACAGGCATTCATATAATCGGATCATCTCTCTACACACTCACCGTTAGATCATACCATGATGGGGGCATGATCGTTGGATTCCCCGTATATGCACAAGGTTTAGAAAAATGGAAGGGGGGAGATTATCCATGTATTAACCTTATAAAACTTGATTAAGGGCTTTTCTTAGCCTTGATAATGCATTTAATCAATTATTTTACCGAAAACCTTGTGAGTTAACCTTTGATCAGTTTTTACAATGCGCATCGTTGGATTAAATTTTTGATCAAGCACCATCATATTATTTATTCGATCCTTCATCGGGGTGTTTTATTGTGTTTGGGCGCATTCGTTCGATTTGTCTTCAATAGAGCACAACCGTCAGGTTTCCTACAACCTGTATACTTGATAGCCGAAAATGATGCACCATTATATTTGATTAATCCTGGTTATGGCGAAAGGGGGTAATTAGCAACGTATTATACCATTACTAAATGCGTAATTACTCTTGGATTTTGGCACTGCCATCGGATCTCAATTGTAGTTGGCATGACCATTGATCTCGATCAACCTGCGGGGTTAGTTACCAAGGGGCAAATGATTTTAAATTTTGATTAAGTTGGAAAGGAGGAAATTATCTGATGTGTTAGACCCTCACTAATCTCATTTAATAGATTTAATTAATCTCATGGGTCTTTTACCTTTTTGATGCACCTTTGTGAGAGTGCCACCATCGGATCAGATTTTGATCAAGCGCTGTCATCGAATTCATCTGATTAGCTTGATGTTTATGGGGGCGCATACCCCTCATTGTTTTAATAATGTTTCTTTCCAAAATTTTAAACCTTAATTCTTTTGACCACATCTTTTAAAAGCGTTGATTAATTAAATCAAGCGCATCCATTGGATTTTCCTTTGTTGAAGCACTATCGTTAGATTTCACAAAGTAAAACATCATTTAATCCAAATCACCGCTTCTACACTTAGGCTATTCATGATATTTAAAATTTAACCTCGCCACTAGGAGCACTGTCGTCAGATTTAGACCTTGGTGGAACGCTACCGTTAGATCTGCATGGTTAAGGGGCGCATGAATTAAACAAATGCAAACCTTAGGTTTAGACATTTTCCATGAATATTTGACCAGATAAATTAATCGTTGATTTCTTTATTAATACACATCCATACGATTTAGGAGGATTTGGGTGCAACCTTATATTTAACTCAAAGATGCTTGAATTTTAATGAAAGGGAGTGCATACCCTTAAGCCTTAATAATTTTTTTGACATTACTTATGCTTCTCGGGCTTTAGACCAAGGTATTTGATTAATTTTACTCTTTACTTTTGAATACCTTGGGATTTAGAGATTCATCATTTGATTTAAGTCCAAGGGAGACTTTATTTATTTGGAAGACTAAACCTTGTATTTCAATGGTCGGATTTCATTTAAAGGGACTGACTTTGGCAACCCTAAAATATATCAATTCTTCAAAGGTGCACATGACAACAATGTTTAAGATTGAACTCATGGAAAACCAACTTCTCTAATAAGATGCAAAGTGACTAGCTATGCTTGCTTATTTTTATGAAACCAAAAATTTAAATTTGGGGGTTTCAAAATATGAGTCAAATTTGGCTCCAACATAGGATTTGACTGGGACAATGTGTTGAAAACATGAGGCACTTGAGAACCACAGAATCTCTTGGTTTTATTTATAATTTGGATACAAATTCAAATCATCAATACTGATAACAAAACTTAAAAATAACAAAATATTACAATTTTAAAACTGAAAAACTGTATAAGTGACAGGACATCAGAGTTAGAGAGTATTGAAAAATTGCAATTTCCTTTTATTCACTTTTTGGAAAAATAGGGCGAAAATTTTAGAAACAGATGAGCTTTTGTTATATATTGTAATGCTTGTTCTAGCTAAGCTATAAGATATGATTACACAAAATTTGTCAAAAATCTTTTGCTCCATCATGTTTAAGCCCATGTGTATGTTTGTGCATTTATTTTGTTTTTTAAGTCTTTCAAAACTTTGCCATATCTGAGCAAAATAGTTAAGCTTAATATGTGATTTCACTTTTAAATTTTTTTGCCATTCTACAGGGATCCATTACCAGTCAAGCGTCTGTAGCCCCGATGGAGTTGCTTCTAATCCCATATGGTTTTACCCTACTGCCAGCCAAGAGTCTACAAACTTGGTAGAGGTTTTCTAAGATAGTTTAGGTAGTGACTCAATTTTACTTTATTGTAATTTTTCTTCCTTGTCAGAGAAGTATTTGATATAAGCAAATTGTGTAAAGAGTATGCCTGAGTTGAGGATTAGTTTCTAGCTAAAAGGATGAGTGTAATGATTTTTAGCTTAACCACCCTCTTAAAGATAACTTGGTTCTTTGGACCTTTGAAGTAACTTTAAGTATCATTTGTAATGTGAGGCTTTTGACATGATGTCTCAATCGGCTCTGTTTTTATTTTGTTTTATCTCATATAAGATAACCATTGCATAAACACTCATATTTGAAATATTGTAAATCTCATCATAGTCTAAAATAAATCTCTTATTTTCTTATTGCTTTTGGTGGAATCAACAATAATGTATACTCATCAAAATAAGAATATCATGTGTACAACAACTCGAAATTATGCTAACAACAAAAGGAAAGCTTATTTAGTACAGTAAAAATAACAAAATACATCACTCTATTTTTTGGGTTTTTGTTTTTCCACTTACTTTTTCTCTCTCTTTTTTTATATTCACCTTCAATAGGGGTTGTACATTTTGAGGTGTTGGTCATTAATAGGGATATCTATCATTTCTCCATGCAAGGTCTGCAATTTGTATGTATTCTGCCCAATAACATGGGCTATCTAGTATGGACCAATCCATTTAGGTTCAAATTTACCCTTTTCACCATGCTTATCATTTTTAGGATCCCAATAGATGACTATATATCCTTGATAAAAAGGAGTACCCTTGGATTTCTTATTAAATAATTTCATAGTTTTTTAGGTTTGTTCCATCATTCTATTAAGGGTCTCTCTTCTTTGCTCTTCTAGCAGGACAATTTGGTCAAGCCTTATCTGTATGGGATTGGGGTCTTCATGGTCTTGTAATAAGAGGGAAAGTGCCAATTTTTCTATTCTTAAAGGTAATAAGGCTTTCTCTCCATAAACCATCTCATAGGGGGTTATTTCGGTGTTTCTTTTAATAGACAACCTATCAACCCATAGAGAAAATTTAAGTTCACTGTCCCACCCTCTTTTGTTCTTTCCTAATGACCTTTTTATTCTAGTTATTATATTCTTATTTGATGACTCAGCTAGACCATTTCCTAGCAGATTGAGATAATTTAATTCCATATTCAGCATAAAACTCTACCATTTTATATGAAACAAAATACTGTGCATTATCTGTAACCAACTTTTGAGGAACTCCAATCATGGTCAGAATTTTCTCTTCTAAGAATTTGATGACAGTGGTAGTAGTGGATGTTCTCAGGGGTGCAAATCCTACCCACTTTGTAAAGTAATCTGTTGCAGTTATGATCCACTTGTGTTGACCAGATGAATTAGGTTTGATCTCTCCAATTAAATCAATGCCCCATTGGGTGAATGGTGCTTCAATGATTATTAGCTTGAGGGGCATGGCTGCCAGCTATTTCTTTCCTGCAAAAACCTTGTAGTTATGACCGTTTCTAACATATTTATATACATATTTGAAAATGGAAGGCCAATAAAATCTTGCTCTCATAATTTTATTAGTTGTAGCTCTTGGAGCAAAATGTCCTCCACAAAAACCATCATGGAATTCATTGATTATTTCTAGGACTTCACTTTCATATAAATAGACTAATAATACTCCATAAGGGTGTTTCCAGTATAGCACACCATCCTATTGTAGCACCCTAAAATTGGCGCAGTTAAAACCTTAATAAAAAGATAAAAATTTGAATTTTAACCCCAAAACCGCCCGTTACCCGTTCCCCTTTCTTTCTGTGCCATTTTTAGGATTTTTTTGACCGTTGGACGATATCGTCGACGATTAGACAAAATCATCCCAGATCGAACGAATTCATTTGGAACAGAACATCCAAAAAATTTCATCCCAAAACTAAATTTTCATAATTAGCTTCTGTTTCAACAGCTTTTATAACTTGGGCAGAAAGCGTGTCTACGTGGTTAGAGTCTCCCCCATTGGATATCTCCCAAATTGGGGTGATCTCCAACCTCCTAACCTATCCCTAAATCCTATATAAACTTAGGATTTTTCTTGACTTCCCCTTGGCTGATTTTCCTTGCAACTTTAGTTTTTTGTGCACTATAACACCTTCACACCATCATTTGCATTGTGTATTTCAAGTTTTTCTTATAGGGATTTTATTATTTTTTAGCTAGAGCAAGCTCGGATCGTCGCAGGTGATTCCAGACGATTTTGGACGATCCTATCGCAGACCGACGATGATCTCATATGATTGGAGGTGATCTTGACTGTAGTCCATATTGGGGGCAATCAGAGCCCGAAGTTTACATTTCTTTATCTTCTTTCTTCATTTCCTTATGCATTAATTTAGTTTATTCTATTTTTGCATTCTGGAGTTCACCTCATTTAGCATAGATGCATGATAAAGTTAAAATAAATTATTAAATCAATGCATTTCCTTTAATTGTTATCTGGATTTATCATTTAGGCAAGTTTACTGTTATTTCTATCATTTCCCCTTGCTTTTGCAGTTGCATTTTTGGTTTTTGGTATTTGTTTATGTGATTGCAGGTTTTTGATGAATTCATCTAATGAATTTGTCAGGTCGACGATGATCTCATCTGATCTCAGATGACCGACTATGATCTGAGACAATTCTATGCAATTGCAGACGATTATGTAAGATTTGAGATGATCTGGAATTCATTATATGTCAGAATATAAGATGATCTGACTGTGATCTAAAATTTATTTCTATAGGTCAAAATTTGAGATAGATCATATTACTATAGCACACTTTGTCAATTTTTTGAAAAACCATTTCCAATTTGAAGAGGAGCATTTCATGACTCCTGATGAACTTGATCCTATCAATGACATCCATAAACTATTTATAGAAAACTAAGTCATTTATGTTATTATTGTTATTCCTTTTGCAACTAGAATGCTATTTGTTATCTTTATAATAATATTATAAAAAAAAAAACAAAACAAAATATAACATAAATTAAAACATTTTCTTTTAAGTATTATAGTAGATATATAATTAAAATATATACCTCCCAAACTTGTGGCATATATATATATATATATAAATATATATTTGCTAAAATCTAAGTTTAAGCATAATGACTAGACTTAGGAATGGAAAAAAGATTGAAGTAGAAGAAGATTGGTTAGGAAAACCATTAAATAACCCAGATGTCCTTCCTGAAGACCCAATTCAGGAAGAAGGAACCCTATACCAACAAGAAGAAGAGTTTGCTATAGGAAATGAACAAAAAGAAACTGTTAGAGAGGAAGGATCCTCATCCCCTAAAATGTCTTCGGGAGGAGCTATTACTTTTGAGAACATGGAACATTTCTGGAAGTTCCTCAATACTAATATTGGTGCTCTTAATAGAGCAGTCCATATGGACAAGGATCAAATTAGTGATGCTTAAGCAACCCTAGAAGAAATATATCACACACGCACTAATCCCTTATCCTTCGTTGATCAAGAAAGTGATCAAGCTGGACCATCCAATTTGGATATGGCCGTTATGATCCAGAACATGCAACAACAACAGGTTACCCAACCACCTAGAGTGCTCGTTACCAAGCCTAGAGTTATTTCCACACAAAAGAAACCTTCATTCACTGCTCTATTTTGCCAAGCTATTGATCAACATACCTCAAATCAACAAAAGCCAAAAACAAAACCAAACACCAATTTCCAACAATCTGGAATACAACATAATGCTACTACAAATCTTCTTCATAATACTCTCCTTACCAACCATTTGCATAATAGCAATATAGCATCTAATCCTTACGTCACGCCATCATACACTCACATACCACTGAACAAATATGGTGGAAAAACTAGTAATTTGGAAGCCATGGTGAAACAGTTAGTCTCCCGCATGGACCAGATAGATCCCTACCATCCCTCGTACAATTATTGAGAGATGTGTAGTCAGCCCTTAGATCCTATAGTCATAGCACAACTGTATCCTAAACACTTTCTTATGCCTGTCCTACCTATATACAAAGGAACCAAAGATCCCATAGAGCATCTTCATATTTTTAGGATAGCATGTCATGATATATCACATGATGACTTGTTATTACTAAAAATGTTCCTAAAAAGTTTAGGAGGAATGACATTAGAGTGGTATTATCAATTACCCACTCATTCTTTGAGGAATTTCAAAGAAAAAGCCGAGTCTTTTGTTCATCAATTTAGTGCCTACATCGAAAGGCATGTAACCATTAAAGATTTGTACAACTTAAAACAAGACAAAGATGAATGTTTTGCTGATTTCCTAGCTCGGTGGAGACAATTGATAGGAAAATTGCACTTTGTGTTACCTTATCGAGAAATGTTGGATATCTTTATCAATAATTTACAAGAACAACTATCCTATGATTTATCAACTGCTACCTTGACCACCTTCGATCAAGCTATAGACTTAGCTCGAAGAGTGGAATATGCTCTCATTAGGAGAGGTCAGCTTAAAAATAAAGACAATGAGAAAACATCCAAAAATCAATATAAGAATAAACAAGTTGTGGGTGATGGAGTCACTGATAGCAGAAACATTGCTAATGTTAATGCTGTGAAAACAACAGAGAAGTTTATACTGAAACCTCCTGATAAACCACCTCGAGAATTTACTAGGTTAAATCAACCTCTATCAACCATTCTACCACAATTATTAGAACGAGGTTTGATCCAATTACCAAATATCCGGGAACCTGATCCAACTATACCCGAATACAGAGCTGATTTACATTGTGATTTCCATAGAGGACCTGGACACTCTACCAACTCTTGTAAAATATTAAAACATAAAATACAAGACTTAATTGATAACAATGAGATGGAGGTGCAAGCCTTTCAACCTAAGAAAAATCCTCCTAATAATACTCAAAAGAACACTCCTCAAAATCAGAATCAGAATGCCAATCAATCATTGGACATATTTCAACATCCTTTACCAAAGCATGGTAAAGAGGTGGCTAATAAAATTGAACATCATAATGTTCCCCCTCCTACCCGATATGTAGGAACTATTAGTGGGCACTTACCTACTCATGATTTGGAAATATTTGACACAACTTTATCCATGGTTACAACCATACCTCTATATAACATTCAGACACTTGATATTAGTGATACAGAATACGAGACTGAAAGTGACATGGAAATCACATCAAATCAATCGAATAGATCTAAATATGAATCAGAACCTATTCTCCCCATCACAAGTTCTATGGTTCCAGAAGAACCATTTCCAAGAAGAGTCACTACTCGACCATCGTCTCACCAATTACTTTATAATGAGTAAGCCATAAATGCCAGAACAAGACCCATTCATCATCCATAAAATAATATTGTAGGTACCATCGGAGCTGTTACTAGACAACATGCTCAAAATTCTAAACAAGATCAAACTCAGAACGATGGATCAACTCCATTTGTTTTGAAATTTCCTAATAAAGGGAATCATGCACCTAATGTTCAACCTAAACCTCCTTATAATATTAATGAACAATTATCAAATACTACAGCTAGAATTTCCCTTTTGGACCTTTTAAGATCTTCTCCTACATATAGGGATGAATTAATGCTCACATTAAGCCAAATGATGGTACCACAAAATATTCAACCTGAAGCCATGGCCAATACTATCATAACTCAAGAAGTTGATTGTATTGACTTTTGGGATAGATATATACCGCAACATAGTTTACATAAGGACAACCCCTTATATATTACTGCCCTAATTGGAGATGTAGCAGTTAAACGAGTCTTGATTGATAATGGTTCATCTTTAAACATTTGCACTTTTGACTTCTACCAAATATTTGGGTTTAGAAGTGACGAAATGAAAAGAACTGATATGATCATAAAAGCCTTCAATGATGAAACACAAGAAACATGTGGAGTTATTACTATCCCATTGCAAGTTGGTCCAAGAACCTTAGACATGACCATGTTCATTGTACATTGCCCTACATCGTACAATATACTCCTGGGTCACCCTTGGATCAATGCGATGCGAGATGTTCCCTCAACTTTACATCAGTGTGTTAAATTCGAATTTAAAAATTAGTTGGTTATCATTCATGGTGATCCCAGACCCTTTGATATGTGTGCTTTGGCAGAACCTGTTGGAGTTCAATTTTGCCCTGCACTATCATCCACACATCTTAATTCTCATCATCCATATAAACATGTGAAACACACACCCATAACATCATCTAACTTTTCTCCATCAACTCCACCTCTACATATAGTTCAACCATCTTCCAAACAAACCATATTAGGACCTCAAAAAGATCCTAAACCCACAACCAATGCTGTTTGTTTTACTCCTATAACTTCCATACCTATAGACCCGTCCATAGACATCTCTACAACATCTACACCTACCAGAGGCATATTTTACGAATCCAAAGATGTAGGAAATGTTCCTTCTACCTCTTACGCTCTTATTGATGAGCTATTACCCGATTTATCTAAAATTATTATATCAAAAAAAATAAACGCTGCTACGCAAGATTCCCTTATTTTAAATAATTTGCCACCCTCTCCTCGTACCTTGGGCCTCCCACAACCTATGGGAAGTATTTACCAAGTTGGGAGTTGCACTTTTATTTATAAGGGATATGACTGGGGTAGAATACCCAGAAACATCAAGGTTCATTATGATGGATATGCTTGATGTTATTTTACTAATGAGTATATTAAAGCTAAGCCTATAATGCTTAAATTGGGATATAAAGGGAAAGGTTTGGGACCTCTCCAAAATGGTATGAAAGAACCTTTTGAGGTAGAACCATGGCCTGCCTAATGTGGTGTGGGCATATTTCCTAGTAAGGGTCAGCCCTTCCCATTTGAGGATGATGACCATCTCATATGTTACCAAGATTATTTGGATAAACGTGATGCCTTGCATTTAATGAATAAGCCCTTTACATGTAATATGCTATCTACAGCTTACCCTGAGATGATCGTTGAATTCAACGATGAGTTGGAGGGAGATATCTTCCATGATGTCTCCGTTGAGGAATTATTACATAACGGATTTTCTTTCGATGGCTCTATACCTAGTATAGCCCAACTTGAGGCCACGACTCCTCAAGATGAATTATCCAAGCTAACCTTGAAATAATTACAAGAATTGGGTGTTTCGTCTGCCCCACCTAATTTTGAGAGAGATCTACACATGGAAGTAGAAAACATCATAAAAATTAACATTGGAACCAAATATAATCCTCACATAATCAACATTGGATCAAAATTGAGTCAAGACAAACAAGATAAATACATTGCATTTCTTAAGGAATATGAAGATGTATTTGCTTGGACATATGAAGATATACCAGGATTAGACCCTTCTGTAGTTATGCATCACCTAGTAGTCCATTCGGATGCTAAACCTGTTAAACAAAAACTTAGAAAAATGCATCCTAAAGTGGCCTTACTAGTCAAAGGGGAGTTAGAAAAACTCTGGAAGGTTATTTTTATACAAGTCATTGATTATGCTGAATGGATCTCGAATGTAGTTCCAGTAACTATGAAAGAAGCTACCAAAGTTAGGGTTTGCACAGACTTTAGAGATATTAATGCTGCATGCCCTAAAGATGATTTTCCTCTTCCCAAAATGGATCAGATCATTGATTTTACTATTGGGAGTGGAATGATATCCTTAATGGATGGATTTTTTGGTTATAATCAGATCAGGATAGCTCCTGAAGATCAGGCTAAAACAACCTTTATTACCCCTTGGGGGACATTTTGTTGGAAAGTGATGCCATTCTGTTTGAAGAATGCAGGTGCAACATATCAACGAGCCATGACTTATATCTTTCATGATATGATGCATGATATTCTACATGATTATGTAGATGATATTATAGCTCGTTCCATCAAAGAATATGATCATTTAGATGACTTGAGAAAAGTATTTGATCGATTAAGGGAATATCTTATCCGACTGAATCCAACCAAATGTATATTCGAAGTTAAGTCCGGTAAATTATTGGGGGTTATAGTTTCTTTACGTGGCATTGAAATTGACCCTCTCAAGATCATGGCTATCACTGATATGCTCACACCCATAAATATATCTGAATTACAGATTCTACAAGGTAAGCTTCAAGCTATTCATCACTTCATCGATAAGTTGGTGGACAAAACAGGACCCTTTCTTAAGCTTCTTAAGAAATATGTCTCTTTTCATTGGGACGACAAATTTTAAGAAGCATTTTAACTCCTCAAACAATATCTCCTTAACCCACCTGTGCTTTCGCCACCTAGACCTGATCGCACATTTATCTTGTATATTTATGCTTCAGATCTTGCCTTAGGAGCTATGTTAGCTCAACTTGACGATGAGAAGAAAGAACATGCTAATTATTATATCAGTAGAACATTAATCAGTTATGAAACCCGCTACACAACATTAGAGAAATTATGTCTAGCAGTCATATTTTCTACACAGAAACTATGCCATTATATGCTCAGTCAGAAAACATATGTTATTGCTAAATCCGATCCTTTGCGGTATCTCATGAGTCGACTGTACTTATATGGTCTCATCGCAAAGTGGGTTCTTGTGCTAAGCGAGTTCAAACTCATTTTTATAGGACAAAAGTCTATTAAGGGTCAAATCATAGCAGATCAATTAGCTGCTGCACCCTCATCATTGAGTTTCCTGATGAATGCCTTAAATTAGAGGCAGACCATCCAGAGCAATGGTCCCTATACTTTGATAGAGCCTGATGCATGAGTGGGGCTGGTGCAGGTATTATTTTAATATCTCCATAGAAACATCTTATGTCTCTATCATTTAAATTAAAGTTTGCTTGTACTAATAACACTGCTGAATATGAGGCTCTAATCCTTGGATTACGGGTTGCCTTGGCACCAAAAATTAAAAATCTATTGGTTTTTGGTGATTCTCAACTTGTCATAAATCAAATCAATGATGTTTATCAGACTGGAGATGATAAATTACGTCCATATAAAGCATATGTCTTACAATTAATATCTTTATTTGATCAAGTTACCTTGGAAGCTATTTCTAGAACTAGCAACTGTGTGGCTGACGCTATGGCTGTAGCTGCATCTCTTTTGCCCTTGGAGTTAGATGATGAATATGCTACCATCATTATTTGTTGAATCTAGGAAACCACTTCAAATAAATCATCCTTATAACCTTTGGATGTGTTCCTAATCAACAAAACTACTCCTGAACCTTGGTACACTGTTATATTCAATTTTCTTCAAAATGGGACCTTCCATGAAGGTTGTAATAGCAACCAGTGCCGGTTATTACATAGACAAGAAAGTCACTTTGTAATTATGGGCAATACGCTATATAGGAGATCTTTTGAAGGCATCCTACTGAGATGTTTGAATTTAGACTAATATAGATCAGCTTTGAGTGAAGCCCATGATGGATCTTGTGGGGGACACTTTAGTGGTAGCACCATTGCTAAGAAGCTCCTTAGGATAGGATATTTTTGGCCCACCATGGAGAATGATGCACATGATTATGTGCGCCATTGCGACAAGTGCCATAAACACGCTGACCTTGTCCATGCCCCTGCACAAGAATTGCAGGCTATTTCATCTCCTTGGCCCTTTTCAAAATGGGGCTTAGACATCATTGGAAAAATCAACCCTATGTCATTTGATGGACACAAATTCATCATAACCACCACCAAGTATTTCACGAAGTGGGTTGAAGCTACGCCCTTAGATTCTTGCACTGGAACCCAAGTTTCCAAGTTTATTTTTAATCAAATTATTTGTAGGTTCAGAATTCCTACAAATCTCATCTCAGATAATGGAACTTGTTTCAAAAATAAAGATGTCAAGAAATTATGCCAAAAATATAAAATTCAACATCATTGGTCCACTCCCTATTATCCTCAGGGTAATGGCCAAGAAGAAGCATCTAATAAAACATTAATTAAAATCCTCAAAAGACTGGTCCACAAATATGGTCGAGATTGGTACATCCAACTATATCCTACTTTGTGGGCTTATCAAACTAGTGTTCATACTCCCACGGGCACTTCACCTTTTGTTTTGGTTTATGGCGATGAAGCAGTTTTTCCTTTTGAATTAGAAGTTCCTTCTTTGGCTCTACTACTTCAAGATAATGAAGTAGGAGATGAATATCGTGCTAGTAGATTTAGTCAGCTGGAAATCCTAGATGAGAAGCGCATCAATGCTTTGGAACATCTTCATGCCTACCAAAACAAGCTCAAGCGAGCATACCTCAAGAAAGTTCATCATCGATCCTTTGAGATCGACGACCTTGTCTTAAAAGAAAATAAAAAAAATACTAATGCAACTAAAGATCTTAAAGGTAAATTCGAGCCCAATTGGCTTGGACCGTATATCATCACTGCTAAATTTGGCTCGAGAGCATACAAATTAGCTACCTTAGATGGTAAAGATCTTAAAGAACCTATGAAAATTATGCATCTTAAATGCTATTATGCATAAATCTAGTCATTTCATCATTGTATATATTGTTATTTTGCATATTGTTTCATTTTAGTCATTCATATAAAAATTTCAAAAACAATCACATTGTGTTTCTTTCAATTCATAAATTAAAATCAAAACATAAAAAAATCAAAATCATCAAAATCTTAAAAAAAAACATCTTTTATTTTCACACCTATCAATTCTTGAAGTATTGCAGTCATATTTTCAGTTATTTTGGATAAATTAGCATTTAGTTGGAATCTCGCACTTTCACACTCATATGAATACATATCTTGATTTTATTTGGTATGATTATTAATATCTCTTATATCAAAGTCCACAGTTGAATTAAATAAAGTTTTGAGCATAGAGAATTGATCTTGTTATTTACTTGAACCAAGTATATCTCTTCACATTAAAATGATTTCATTGCAAATTCGATATGATGCTACATAGTAGAAATAGTTTCTTGAGCGAAAATTTTCCCCTGCTATCCTATCATGCACATGGTTTAGAATATTTGAGAATTGACAAAAGGACAAGCTCACCCCCACCCAGAATAAAAATCCCTTGCTCTACAGCCAATCCGAGCAAGTATCCCTAGTATAGGAAGAAAAAGAAAAGTCAAAGAAAATGAGAAAAAAAATATTATTTTGTACCATCGCAGCAATATTTCAGCATTATCTCAGTTTCAAGCAAAAATACAAAAAAAAAGAGAGAAAAAGCAAAAGCAAAAAGCAATAAAATCCTTTTCCCTACCCCTTGAAAAGAAAAGAAGGATGAATGAGCTTGAATCCCTGGAATTCTTAATTATTCGAAAACTGTGAGGTAAGCCCCATAACAAGTGGTTTGTGCCCAACCCACTTGGCCTTGGGTAATCCCTAGCATGGTGATATGTTTGTCACATTAGCGACCTTATTTTGTATAGACCTATGTCTGCTTATGGATCAGCTAGCTCTTGATGACCCGACTTACATAGTAGTCTGGTACGGTTACATGCATATAAATCATGGTCAACGAACACTTATTTGGTTAATTCAAATTACTTGTATCAAATTATCTTGCTCAAAATTGGTGAATGAACAATGCAATTGCACACACATTTGCATTTGAGAGATTTTTGTATCATTATGATAGATCAAGATTGGAAATGAACTCACCTCTGCACATGGGGTTCCTTATAAATCTACATTTTGTCTTTGAGATAATTTAAAATATTTCTGCAACTCTTTTTGGAATAATTTCATCTTCTTATTTAAGAACATCTGTTTACTATAAAAATAATTACATACATTGTTTTCAAAAATCCAAATTTGTTTTCAAACAACATATTAAAAAATCTAGCAATAAAGTCACGTTTATATATTTTTTCTGTTTATCTCAAAATCAAAAATCAATCATGCAATAAAACTAAAATATCAATTTCTTCTTTGGATTTCGTGATGATGGTATAAGTCTATACCTATAATTCTATGCCTAGCGCAAACCATTATTCTAATTTTATTTTCCCATTCATTTTAATTCATAAAAACATATGGCTTACATCATTATGTTACACAATTGTGCTTTAAAAAGAACGAACATTTTTTCTATTTCATTTCATTATGTCAACATTTCATTTTGCAACGATGGTATAATTCCTAAGGAATTGTTCAAAACTTTATCACACTTAAGAATTTTATGCGTAGCAAAAAAAAAAAAATCATATTTTTAATATTTCATGCATAATATTTTCATGGAAATATGAAAATAAATCATCACCATCATCATTTTCATCATCACAACACAAAGTCTTAAGACAGTCTCTTAAGCACTCTTTTAATTTTAGCAATATTTCTATACTGGGATTAGCTTGACGACCTAGTGAGCGGTGACTCCATGAAATGGTCTATAACAACGACAATGTCCTTTGAAATTATTGTTAGAAGTCTCTTTATTTGCATCACATCACACCACAAAACAACCAATTTGTTTACATCAGATTATTTCATTTAAATTTTAGAGCATGACATAAAATTATACTATTTCCAAACGATATAATTACATGAATAAAAAATCCAAAATTGAAGCATCATAAAACATGTGGACAAGTCATATCACAAAAATATCATATATATATCAAAAATATCTGTACATCATATTTCAATTGGATTGTATGCCACAATCTATACCTTGGCATACTCAATCCTCTCAAAAATATATATAATCTAGTTTATAGCAGCTAGTATCGAGAAGCCCTCGAGCTCTCAACCTCATCTCCTCTCCCACCCTAAGGTGGAGGAGGTGGTCCCATAGAGGTCCGTGCTATGTCTCGGGTCTTTGCTGTCGATCGTGAGGATGTCCTTAACGATCCCACCTTGATTGGTTCTGTGATATCAGCTGGTAGCTGTAACCTCTGGCCCTCTGGAACCAGCTAGAAGTATACTCCCTGATAGAACACGGTCTGTGCCATAGACCGTGCAAACTCCTGCATGCTCGCCCCTCTACTTTGAGCCTTGAGCCATGTAGCCTCATATTACAGTGTCTACACCTGAGCTTAAAGGCAGGAAACTTCAGCCTAGAGAGCCGCCATCTCATTGCTCTACCCTACCTCGACACCCTTACCCTTATCGAGCGATGGTGGCATCTCCCCTTGCTGGGAAGGGAATCCCTCTTCCCTCCTTCCTATCTGCTATGGTCTCTATAGAGCCTATGGCATCCTCTAGCATCTCTCCTATGGAGACCATTGTTGCTCTCTCCCTCGACGACCCCATGCTGCCTCAATGGCAGCCTGGCATCGCCTCCCCATCCGTCGCATAACCGCGTACATCGGACCCTATGCCCTCATCATCCAAGGAGGGTGAATGCCTGCATACCAGGCATCGTATCCATCAGTGACCCCAGTGTCATCCCCATCCACTGGCTGGATGGGGGCATCATCTGTGTCTTGGCTCTAAAATCACTATATATTCGGAGCCTCGCTCAGTGTGGTATTATCCCAGACAGTCTAGGAGTACTCGTAGTCCCTGAGAGATGGGATCCCCTGTTGTAGACCGAACTATCACAAAACTTGATCATAGCGATGGAGCTCTACCTCTTCCTACTCCATCCTCAGCCAGCAGACTCTCCTGATGCAAGCCAACTCCTATCCATCCTCTCCCCACATTGGATGCTCTCTCCATGGCCTCCAGGTGATCTGGTCAGGGATGAGGTCGTCTAGCAACCTTTGAGACATCGATAGATCTATCCATCGCTGTGACCCTCTTTGGAGCCACCAATAGAAAACTCGAGGCCTCTCTTAGTCAACCCCTATCAGTAGGAGTCTTACCGGCCTCCTCACTGTGATGTGCTCCCAGCACCATACATGTAGTAGCGATGTCAAAACCAAAAATCAGCCTCCCTTGTATATGACCCCATGCAGGATCCTATACAGCCGATACAGTATAAAGCTACCCCATGCAAATCTGTACCTATGGTCTCTCATGTCATAGACCACATCTGACGGGAGCCATGGTAATCTGCACCCGCTCTAGTGGCATAGCAGTAGGCCACCCACTACCCCTACCAAAACTTGAGTCAACCTAGATGTCCTAGGCATATTCCTTAGAGACTCGATGTTCACTCTACCCTTCTCCAGGGTGAAGCTTAGGTCTCCGCATAGCCTCATCATAGCCTGGCCCTGATTGGCCGCAAGAGTCATGAACCATCCCTATATGGGGATCCTCAAGATCCTCCATACATCCTCTAGTGTGGGAGCCATCTCCCCTATCGGTAACTGGAAGCAGGACGACCCTAGAAACTATCTCTCTGCTAGGGCTGTTAGTAGCCCCATATCTATCAGTATTTGTGGCATCTCTACCACATGCTGTAGTTCGACCTCTGCCAGTCGGTCTCGCTCCGCCTGGTCGAGCATGGCCACATCATCCCTCAGCCCCCTATATTTCCACTCTCAAATTTTTAGTAATCCCCTCTACAAAATAAACAATCAAACAATAAAAATCATCAATAGATAATCATTAAAATCAGTTAAATCAATTTAATATTCTAAAAAATAATGATGATATCATCCACCATTGGTCGATATCGTCCTAAATTGGGTCAAATAGTCCTTGGTAGGATGAAATCATCTCTGATTTCACAACTTGGGGATCGCCCCTTGTTGGATGGGATCACCCCTATTTCACCAATTTTGCCCCAAGACGAAATCGACGATATAGGGACGATTTCAACGAAATTGGGACGATTTCGTCCCGTCGTCGTCGACGACCTAAAAACGGCCGCGATGCCCCAAAATAGTCCAAATTTAAATCACAAAATTACTCAAATCAAATTAAAAACATAATTCACTAGGTTTAGATCCTTACCCATAGCCCACACCGGACCTTTGTCGATCTATGTGTGGTTTTGACCATTTTGTCTGCAGAGCTCTAAAAACAATGAAAATGAACAGTAAAAATGAATTAGGGTTTTACCCTATTTTTCATAATTTTATTTAAAAACAAACAAAATTTTTTAAATATTTTTTTGGTTTTTCGTGCTTTTACCTCAAACTTTCGAATTGGGTAAAAACACGGAGGGGGCACCATAGTAAACAGTTGTACGATTCGACCTAGAATCATCGTCTAGAAAATGGAGTAAATTTTTGCTTTCTTATAAAACGGGAAGAACTCGTCTTTAATGCATTTTCTTCAAAAAATTTGCTAAATAGGGGGCAAAATGTAGCACCCTAAAATTGGTGCAGTTAAAACCTTAATAAAAAGATAAAAATTTGAATTTTAACCCCAAAACCGCCCGTTACCCGCTCCCCTTGTTTTCCGTGCCATTTTTAGAAATTTTTTTGACCATTGGACGATATCGTCGATGATTAGACGAAATCATCCCAGATCGAACGAATTCGTCTGGAATAGAACGTCCAGACGATTTCGTCCCAAAACTGAATTTTCATAATTATCTTCTGTTTCAAAAGCTTCTCTAACTTGGGCAGAAAGCGTGTCTGCGCGGTTAGATTCTCCCCCATTGGAGATCTCCAAAATTGGGGTGATCTCCAACCTCATAACCTCTCCCTAAATCCTATATAAACTTAGGATTTTTCTTGAATTTCCCCTGGCTTATTTTCCCTACAAATTTAGTTTTTCGTGCACTAGAACACCTTCACACCATCGTTTGCATTATGTATTTCAAGTTTTTCTTGTAGGAATTTTATTGTTTTTTAGCTGGAGCAAGCTCGGATCGTCATAGACGATTCCAGACGATTTCAGATGATCCTGTCACAGAGCGAAGACGATATTGTATGATTGGAGGTAATCTCAACTGTAGTCCAGATTGGGGGCAATCAGAGCTTGGAGTTTGCATTTCTTTATCTTCTCTCTTCATTTCCTTATGCATTAATTTAGTTTATTCTATTTATGCATTCTGGATTTCACCTCATTTAGCATAGATGCATGATAAAGTTAAAATAAATTATTAAATCAATGCATTTCATTTAATTGTTATCTGGATTTATCATTTAGGCAAGTTTACTATTATTTATATCATTTCCCCTTGCTTTTGCAGTTGCATTTTTGGTTTTTGGTATCTGTTTTTGTGATTGCAGGTTTCTGATGAATTCGTATGACGAATTTGTTAGGTCGACGATGATATCGTCTGATCTCAGATGATCGACTATGATCTAAGACAATTCTATGCAATTGTAGACAATTATATAAGATTTGAGATGATCTAGAATTCTACAAACCTCAGAATCTTCATCAGACATCCAGAATTAGGTACATTATGTCTTATTTAGCACACTTTCTATGTTTAGCACTTATTCATGTTTTCTGTATCCATATAAATCAGCATTGGCATATAGAATAGCTTAGATTCATCTTGGCCAAACCTAGGAATTGAATGATTGAATATAAAAATGAACACATCAAACCCATTCTCAACCTAGGTGTGGAAACTGCCACTCAAAGTTTCCTAGTGAACCCCACCATCCGTAAAAAATTCACCCTTATACCCCCTCCCCAAGAGGCACAACCTTCAAAGGGCCTCTCAGTCCGAGGTATTATCCCATCCTTCTCGCATCCCCTTTCGGGCATGGATCCTATAGCCTGAAGGTAAGGATACAAAATTTTTGGAGGGATACACCTATATATAATATTTTTGGGCTTGAAGCTTGATTGACCTCATTCTGTTTACTGGCATATCTTTAGGGAATGAAAGGGTTTGTAGGTATAACAAGATTTATTCACATTCTTTGCATTTAGTATTATTTATTCTTCTAACATAATATGCCTCATCTATTGTGAGAACATTTTCAAATCCTTCTTCTTATTTGTTAGCCAACAGTTTAGCCAAACCTTGTCCTTTGACAGTTTTAACTATTTTGAATTTAGGATCATACTATAGAAGCTTTACCATCCATATTGTTGGTCTTCCTAATGGCTCTGATTGAGAAAAAATATATTTTATTGCTATAAAAGGGATGCAGTAGTAAACCTTATTTGATCCAAATATACATCTGAAGTGTTCTAAAGATTGGATGACTGCATAAGTATGTTTTTCTAGCAAGGTGTATTTGAGATGTGCTCCTTTCAGGCATGAACTCATGAAGGCTATTGGCCTTTTATTATTTTTATCATCTTTCTGTGAAAGAACTACAATAATGGAGTGTTCAGATCCATAAGAATAGACATTAAAATATTTTGCATAATTAGGGCAAATTAGGGCTGGAGTGGTTGATATGGCTTCTTTGATCTTGTTAAATGCTTCCATATTTTCTACTGTCCATTTTATTTCTCTAGTTTTCTTAACCATGTCATTTATGGGTTTGGTCATCTCTACAAAATTTGGGACAAATATTCTAATATAGTTTATCTTGCCAAAGAATGACCTGAAACTTTTTAAATTTCTAGGAGGGGGAATTTGGAGTTAGCTTCAATTCTTTCTGGGTCAATGCTTATTCCTTTTTCTAAAACTATATGCCCTAAAAAATTTCCTTGTGTTGTATCAAATATGCATTTATTGGGATTTAAAAAAATTCTAAATTCCTTAAACTGAGCAAAAAATGTAGTTAAGTGTTCTAGATGTTATTTTGGATTTTTAGAAAATACTGTTATATCATCCAGGTAGACAACTACTATTTTGAACATTAAGCCTTTGAAAGCAAAATCCATTACCTTATGAAAAGTAGCACCTGTATTCATCAACCCAAAAGACATTCTTAAATATTCAAATGTGCCCCAAGGTGTAGTGAATGTTGTTTTATGTCTATCTTCTAGATTTATCTGTATTTGATTGTACCTTGAAAATCCATCTAACAGAGACAATCTAGTGGATCCAACTAATGCTTGCAATAATTATTCCATTTTGAGTAATGGGTAATTGTATTTTAATGAACTCTTGTTTAAATTTCTAAAATCTATGTAGAGTCTAATATCCCCATTATTTTTTCTTACTGGTACTAAATTGGATATCCATGAAGAAAATCTTACCTTTCTAATTATTTTGGAATCCAAGTAACTTTTGTACCTCCTTTTGCATTATTGGGTGCAGAGTTGGGTTGTACTTCCTTTTTTTTTGTCTAAAAGGCTTAGAATCTTATTTTAGGGGTATTATGTGTGTCATTACATCTATTTTGAAAGTTTTAAGGTCTTCATAAGTCCAAGCAAAATGTTCTTTGTTCTTTTTCAAGAAACTGATATATCCGAATTTTTCTTTAGTAGGTAAGGCCATGTCTAATTTCACTATTCTAGGTTCTTTCATTGAACCAATGTTAACGTCTTCAGATATTACCTCTCAGATTAAAGGCTTATAAGATTTGTCAAAATCATCAAATAGACTCTCTAGAGAAACTAATCCTTTGGGTATTTTATTTGTTTTCAACTGGATTACTTCTACTGGCTCTCCTATTTGGTCTTTTAGCTTATTTTCATCCTTTTCATCACATATCACATATGCATATTGATTTTGCAGAGTCATAAAATCCTTAATATCTATATCATCCTGAAAGACCTATAGATAGACTATGTTATTTGGTACAAAAGGCTTATAGACTAAGATAGTTGGGAATCTATCTATATATTCTATAGTTATCTCTAGGTGGTCTAGGCCTGAGGTATTTATAGCTAAAAGATCTATAACATGATTTTTTTCTCTAGGAATATATGAGATATTGAAAGCTAAGAATTTATCAATTTCTTCCAATACTGCATTCTTATAATGCTTAAGCCTAGGGTGCTTGTTCTGATATTTACCTTTGATCTACTATATAATAAGCTCTACATTCCCTGTTATAGTCAAATAGTTAATGCCTAGTTTTTTTTCTTTCCTTAACCCTAGTAGTAAAGCTTCATACTCAGCTATATTGTTTGTGTAAGAGAATTCTAGTCTGTAAGGAATACCAAGGTAATTTCCTTTTATATCAGTTAAATTAACACCTACACCTACTCCATATTGAGATTTAGCTCCATCAAAAGACATGGTCCACATTTCTTGGGTTAATAATCTATCTGATTCAGCGTCTACTATTTTCATAACTTCTGGATCCATGTTATTTGTTTCTGGTACTTCCACCAGGAATGGGTTGTGCCATATGGAGTAAAATCCCATCCCTTTTTCTTCCATAGAGTTTACTAAGTTTATCATTATTTCATCAGTTTGAGTTAACTCTACGAAGTGCTTGTTAGATGGTTCTCTTCATAAAATTATATTCTCCTTATCTGATATTGGGATTGTAGCATAGGACCAGTCCAATTGAATTGAACCTCCTAGTTATTTTGCCCAATGTCTACTGAGTAATAGTGAGAAGAATGGATCAAAATAAACAAGTGCAACATCCATGAATATGCCCTTTTTGGGGTGTTGATCTAAGAAAACCAATAATCCAGTTATCACCCCTACACAAGGAATTTGTATGCTGTTCATTATAGAAACATGGGTATAATCTCTAGTCTAGATTAATCCCATTTGATCAACTATTAGTTTGGGCATGATATTGTGTGAGGCTCCACTATCTAACATGTAGTTATGGATGACATATATTTATCCTTCATGTGAGTTGTACCTTAATGATACATAAAAGGGTCTGACAAAGGATGGTGATCTTGTATCATGTTGATTTTGTTTAGCAGCATGGCAAGTTGGGTCTTCTTTTTGTTCCACTAATCCAAATGCTCTGCAGACTTGTTCTCTATACTATTGAACTTTCATAAGTTATCCAAATGTGATTAACCTTTTGCTTACTGAGTTCTGACCCAACATCAAATTCTATATTCTTTATATCTAGTGGTTTATTACTTTCTTCTTTGGGAATATCTTCCTATGATTCTATTACTTTAGGAGTAATATTTTTGAGGATTCTATCAATTTTTTCTTTACTGATATTATTATTGGTGAAAGTTTGTTTTCTTGTTTCAATTTTAGAGGTTTTCTCTATTCTTTCAGGTACTGTTCTATTCCTTAAATTCAAAATATGGGTAGCTTCTAATTCTTTAACTTCTTGAGCAGTGGGGATTAATTTCCCTTGCTTCATCTTATAATATTGTGACTCATGTGATTTTTGCAAGATTTTAGTTCCTTCAACTACTAAAGTTTGAGGATGATGATTTGAAGCATACTTGTCCATATCTTCTTCAAACATCATTTCCCTGGACCCATCTTCCACAGACCAACAAGAATTTATCCTTATATCCTCTTCAGATTCAACATGTAAATCTACATTGCGTTGGTCACTTAGGTGAATTCCACATGCATCAGGGTTATGAGGTGCATCACAAGTAGAGAAAAATAGGGAAAGCCTTATGCTATATCGAAAATTGATATGGGGTTAGGAATACTATTCTGATCTCTATCAGGTTCTCAATTTTTCCAGTTATTGTTCCCATTACTTCTACTCGTATTTCCTTCTTCAGAACCATTGTTTTTTCTCCAATTACTAGTGAAATTTTTCTGAAAGGGAGGATGTTTGTCAACATGAGGTCACTCTATTTGTGAATATTCACCATTATTTCTATTATTTATTTCAATTCTTGCTAACCTATTACTTATGTTATTGAACATATCAATCGTTTGACTGGTCAATTTTTCCATTAGATCAATTTCGGTTCTTCTTTGTATATCAAATGCCACTCTTTTAGGTTTTCTCTTAGGTAGGTTGACTTCTAAAGAGTAAGGTTTCATCTTACCACTGTCAAGCATATTTATTTCTATATCCAATACCTTTTTCATACAACCATCAATGGTGGTGGCTTGTTCTTGCCTCAGCTCATAGTTAAACTCTCCTTGAAAGGTATTCTTATAAAAACAAATAGACCGAATATCACTAGGTCTAAGGTTGGCAGTGATTTTGTTACTAGTATTTTAGAATATTATGTTGAAGTCACTAAAAACCTCATTCTCTGTTTTCTTCATAGTGGCTAACTAACTCAACAATTATTGTTCATTTTTTCTTTCACCATATTTCTTTAGAAACACAGTTTCCATTTTGGTGAAGTTTGAGATATCATTATTTGGAAGGGAATTGAACCACTCTCTAGCATATTTTTCTAAAGTTTGTAAAAATAGTATCAATACTACGTCTTCATGTTCAACTTCCAGACTATCCATTGCATACAAGAAACTTTTGATAGGATCTTCTCCAGTTATTGCACTATTTACCAAGAATTTTGGAAGGTATTTGTGAATTTTACTGGGTAAAGCATTTAAATTGATGGGTAACACAAAAGGCCTATGTCTATTAGTCTTCCATAAATGAACATTAGCCTGGGCCATTGTTACTATGGGATTTGAATTTACAATAGCAATACTTACAGGAATATGGTTCTAAGTAGCCTAAATGTAATCTAATGGATTTTTAACCTCAGTATTAATTGAGAAATAAAAATAATCACATGTATCTTCTATAACAGAATTCAAATGTTCATCTACAGTGATACCAACAATAATAGTATTTTGATTTTTCTTTACGTGCTTTTTAACACTAGAAATTGATCTACTATTATAAGAAGTACTCTTGAAAAGTGGAGTTTTTTGATTATGTATAAATACCTCTGGATTCTCAAGTTTCAGGAATAGCTCCTTGTCGCTTCTCCTGGTGTTCACTAGCACATTCTGCTCTTTTTTTTTATCTTCTGGGTTCGTACAAACATAGTCGCCAACACTGAGGTGCAGAAAGAATAGTGTATACTTTATCGATAATGCTTTATATTATCACTCATCCTCACGGGAGTCGATTCTTGGGATAATTCAAGAAAATCAAGAAACATATGAATTTTCAAGAAAACAAAGAAATGTAAAGAAAATCAAATTGAAAATCATGTGTGAAATAAATAATGTAAAAACATAAAAATTAAAACGAAAGCTCTTTATTCTGACTGGTCACCCTTTGATTAAAAATAATGTCATTTAGAGAAATTTTTTAAGAAGATAATTAAATATTTCTATCAAGTCCTCCCTGGAAACGACACCAAAAAGTTTTTGGAACCGATTATTGCATCCATAGGATTCGATTGTCATGATACAAAAATATATTTGAAACCAATGAGCTATTACAGACTCTGGCCAACCTACCTCTTTGTTTTGATAAACATGAATATTACTAAAAGAAAACTACAGAATGGGTAAGGAAACCCCAACAGTAATTATGTGATAAATCATTGATTACACACTCCAGATTAATATAACACTATACGTATTAAAATGACCAAGCAAGAAAATAACCAATTATTATGCCTTATGTAGACCGATGCCTAGATTCATTGGGCTTTTATAGCAATTTAACAACAATTTCGACATGAGCAAAGAGAATGGGGGAAAGAAAATTGGTGCTCTTAGACTTATTCGAATATCATAATAAAACTAAAAGTTAACCAACTAAAGAAACGTATATAATGTATTCAAATAATGTAATCCATTATACAGTGACACACAGTACTGAGACAAAGATATAACAAGAATGAAACTCAAAATCGTATTGATTTCATAAAATATTACATGCAAAGTGGGCAGGATGCCTTTTAACTCTATTTTTCTCAAAGAAATACATCAATACAATGAAGAAGACTCTGTTCAAATAATGTAATAGGTCTCTCCTACTCTCCTTGTTCCAATATGGTAACAATAGAGTATCTGAATCTTAGGCTCAATAGGACAGGAAATAATCTCAACTTCTTGAACACTTTCCTATCAAAATATTGCACAGTAAAGGGAAGAAAGAAGAATAAATGAGAAAAATAGACACAAAAGGAAGATACAACAACACAAATCTAATGGGAAATCAAGTATACCTCTTAGTAAGATACTATTCTCTAATTTCTTAATGTTGAATCTGAACCTATCTGCTTCCTTTTATAGTTGTTGGTTCTTGATTCCATTATTTTTGGTTCATTTTTGGACTTACAATTGTTCTCTTCTGAGTTGATCTTCAAAACTGGTACAGTTGGCTTCCACTATATTTTTATTTTTGGTCTGCACTCTTTCTTTTGACCTTTTCAAAAAGTATCTCACTTTAACTAGTGATGGTGGTGTTTGGAGAGTCTATTTTCTCTTCCACTACTTCCCCTACAACTGTTTCCTCTTGAACTATCTCCTTTTGAGCATTTGAATTTTTAACTACTTCAGAGACTTTCTCTATTGGTACAGGTCCTTGTTGTGTTGAACTCACTTCCAGCTGTTGATTGTAAATTTCAACCTCTTTCCCTTTTTGACCTTGTTGCAGCCTCTTTATTTGTTCACTTATTAATCCCCAAACTTCTATGTCAAAGGTGGCAGCAAACCTTAGCATGTTCATTTCTTGTAAAATTCTATTTTATGTATGGTAAGAATGGACCTATTTATTTTATATTGAAGGAGAAACATCTCCATAGTATTCACCAAAAAGGTAGATTGTCTAGTCATTTTTGACTCATCATATGATTCACATTCAAATTTTTCTATTGTATGCCTGAGTAGCTCTTCTACACTAGGGGCTTCCAAGAATTGGTCTAAAGATAGACCAATGTCTACCATTTTACCTGTTGCATCTTCTATCAGATTATCCATTTTAATTATTACATTGATCCACATTTCCCGGTTTGCCCCAAACATGGCTGCTTTTAAGAACTCAAAATTGAACTGGATTCTACTGCCATTATTTGTTATTATTTCTTTACCCTACAACTCTTCAAAATTGTCTCCTATTAATTCAAGGGTAGGATGAATGAATTCAAAATCTCCTTCTTTCTCCTGTATCAATATCTGCATTTCTCGAGCAGTTATTTGAATCACCCTAATCTGCCTAAATATCTCTGTGAACCCTCTAGCATGAGCTTGTATTTTCATTATCATTTGTTTCTTCATTGTATTTAGATAATAGGCATGGTCTTGAATCCTTACCACTAAAGGGGTTGTGTATTGGGAGTATCTTTTCGTGCCAATTATTCCTATTTTTTATTGATTAATGCTTTCATTTCAGATTTTTCCTTCTCTTTTTAATTGTTTCCTTAGCTCTACAATTTTCTTAATTAATTGGTCCATGGCTTAATTTTGCATTGCCTTGACAACTTTGACCATTTCACCTTATTTTCCTAGTACTGATGAGCCCCCGGTATCCTCATTGACTTTGAAGACAAGTGGGTCTTGTAGGGCAGGAAGATGTATTTCTGCTATATCTGACACAAATGTTTCTAATGGTGATTCACATGTAAGTTGTTCTCCTATACTTCCCATTTCTGCCACTACCAGTAATTCCTATTCATTTGTAGTAGTAAAAGTAGTATGCTCATATATAATTTCCAATAAAACCTCTATGGAAGGTAAGAACAATCTTGGTTTCAAATTTTCTACAACAATTATCTCTGTTTGATTCTTCACTTGGTGGCTTCGAAAGAGACCCCCAAATCCTCCAGTTCTTCTCATATTCATTTGTATTACTGGTGGAACTTTAACCTCTTGTAATTTTATTTTTAAAGAGGCAGGGATGGCCATGGGTGCCAATTTATTCACACTTGTCACAACTAATACTCTATCAGAAATAAGAATTATGGTTTGTTTTGGGAGGGAATATTTTTGAGCAGGGGTGGTTACAATTTCTTTTCCTTTAGTTATATTTGAGCTTTTGAAAACTTCTTAGGAAGTGCTTGGTGCTACCTCTATTCTGATATGATCATATATGGGAGGCCTGACCTATTATTCAATTATATCTATAGTATTTATAGTGACCTCCATTTGATCAATACCCTATTCTTCTATAAAATCTAATAAGAGGTATTCCTTGATTGCTTGAGCTATTCCTAGAAAAATAGGTGCTATAGATTCTACTGAAGTTTCTCGAAGCCTTCTCAATTTGGTGGGGTAATCATAGGCTTCATGAATTTGTGTGCTACCTCTGTATTTAGGAGGGAAATAATTCCACACAACCTGCAAATATATCCCTTTTTCCATAGCTTCCAACAACCTTTCTTTGTAAGCATATTTTCGATGCTTTACTCGAGCATATTCTCATTTTTCCATCATCTTGTTGTATATTCCTTTTGGGTCATAAAACCTCCAAGTTATCTCATAAAAAAATATAGTGTCTAACTCAAACATTCCTTTGAGTAGTGTAGGGTAGCCTACAAATATATAATCTCCAAATCGACAAGGAACGTTGAGCCAGGGGACTTTACCATGTTTCTTTACTAGTATCATCTTAGCTTCTTTGACCACTTGCCTGCATAACTCTAGAGCTATTAAGAATAATGAATAATATATTGGTAATAACTTAGGGGGAATTTTGGCCCTATAGAGCCTGATGTAGGTGAACCCTTTTGAGAAAAAGAAATCCCCAATCTCCTTTTATTTGATAAAATCCCTCACACTTGGCCCTAATCTCTCAGGAAGCACTCTAGTTAAAAGACAATGGATCTCTACCATAAAATGGTCACAAAACTAGCCCATGTGAGTCCGTCCTTCATGTATTCTCTAAAAATTGGTTTGGACATAGGGGCTGTTAATGACCTCTACTATTTTTAGGGCCTCTTCTCCCAAATGTCCTACTATCAGGTGGATGAAAAATGAGTATTTAGAAAAATAGGGCATCTCTTTCCTTTGTTCAAAAATGGCCTTTTTCAATTCTACCATTTCCTCATGCATTTGGTTACTCAATTCTAGTTCCCAAGCATAAATTGGGGTGTTATACGCCTGATTGCATTGTGCAGCTAAATATAAAACCCTTTTATTCACTATACTGAGATCTTGTACTCCTAATACTATTTATCATATCACAAAAATCATGGACCCATGGCTTAAGAATAGTCTTCCTAATTGGGAATCTATCAACTATTTTTTCATTTGTATCAAACAAGGATTTAAAAAATTCTAATCCTATAAACATTCGAGATTGGTGTTCAATTACCTTTGGCACAAAAAGGGTGGTAAACTCTATCAAATTGAAGACTTCCCTGATGTGCTCGAATTTGATGCTAAATATTGGTCGATTCTTATTGTATCAAAATATTCTAGTTCTTTTGTCATATGCCACTGCCAACCATACCAATAAATCTAAGGAGAAGTAAACCTTCAGGCATAGCAAATTCTTGAGGTTACTATTCCATCTATTGCTCTTGGGGAAACCCTTGTATTATAATCTCTAGGCTTTATGAAAAAGATCAATCATTATCCATGGGATCCTGCTATCATTCTCCATTACATGAGCAAAAATATTGATACATGCATTATCAATCTCATCATGTTGTGCTGGAGTCGGTCTCTTATCAGCTCCACATTTTGAGCAAACTCGTACATCATGTTTCTAGGTACAAGCGGCCCGAAGATCTCAGAGTATGGTGACTAGTCTATGATGAACTTCACTGCTTCTCTAGTGTCTTCAGATGCAAAAAATGTCTCTCCATGATGCCATTGTGTTTAGGATAGCAAGTCTAGTCCCTCTAAAAATAGGAAAGCTCAAAAATATTCTCCTCTTTGTACTTCTTGCATATTAATTTTTTTACTCTTAGATCACCAGTGTGGTAAACTTGACTGATTTAGTGAGCTCAAATACTGGGTGGTGAAATGAGTTTGATATATTTGGCATATTTTGTCATTAATACGGTGTTACCAACCACCTTTTTAAAATGGGCCAAAAGAAATTTACCAACACATTTATTTCGAGGTGGAGCCTTGATGGCGGGTAGAGTCTATCATCCTATGTGTCTCTGGGTCCTTTGGTTTACGTATCTGCAATCGTTTAAAACTTTGCTATTAGTTTTTGAAGCTTCTTATTTTTTGACGTGGAGTCGTGATGAGTGATAGGGATGACCCCCATTTTGATCCTCGTGCCACCTTGGCCCCGAACGATAATTAAATATTAGGGATCGATTACATTTTTAGTTGGCAAAAATCATCCTAGGGATCTCCATAAGATTTGGTTTTTGATGTGAGTGCCCATCATTATCTTGGGTACCCTAAATTCCCTTGAGCAACCGTGATCGAGCGCAGTCGTTGGATCAATCTTTTGTTTATCGCTGCCTTGGATATTTTATAACCTGTGGGTTAGTTAACCAAAAAAAACATGCCTCGAACCTTCTTTTCTTAATATTGACTCATAAAAATAAATGTGACAATTAATAATGTGTTAGGTCCCTTGTTAAATGTGGTTAAAATTAATTAATCAAGAGCCGATTTAAGTTTACCATTTGATTTACCTTTGAAGCGTGTGCCACCATTGGATCACTTCGGGATGGAGCACGTCCATTGGATCCATTAGAAGATGCCTGTTGGATTATCCCTTCTTGTATTCTATTGTGTAGACTTTGAATTTCTCACCGCCATTGGATCCTCTTAATCTCAATGGAGCGTTGTTGTTGGATTCATGTGGTTGATTTATTACTTAAGTCTTTGATTTGTGTGCTACCGTCAGATCCTGAGGAGGGTTAACGCAGTCATTGATGTCTAAGTGTAGACACTAAATTGCATCCATTCATCCACATTCCTAGCCATCCCACCTTCCACTTGTCCTCCATCCCCATTTCCTGCCTTCAAAAGGCCCATTTTCCCTTTCCTGCCTTCAAAAAGGCCCATTTTCCCCTTTCCCACCAAAATAGGACTTATTTTAATATATATTATATTATTTTAATATTTTATATAATATTTAATTTATTTAATATTATATTATATAATTATAAGTTCATTTAACCTCCACCGTTCGATCAGATTAAATCCCTACCATCCATCCCACTCAATCCATGCCACTTCCATCATTTAATCTTAGCCCTAGGATATGAATTAATCTTAGCCACATGATCAAAAGTGTAAATTTAATAACCCTAAATTAAAATCTAAAGCTAAGTTATAAATACAAGCCCCTCATATTTCCCAAAGGGGGGCTAAAGTACTAAAAGAATGGAATGTTGAAGAATCTTGAGGTCTCTCTACTGAAGAATACCTTGAGCACCTTTAGCATACCCTAGGATAGATTCCAACCAGCCCCATTCATTCCGTCACTGTAGTTCGCTTGTCCACTGCCACCCAAAAAATCACCGCACTATTTTTTGCATCCATTAGGGTTTAATAAATTAGCCTGGTCAAGTCACATCTACTGTAGAGCAAGGTAAATCAATTCTATGAGTTTTTATTGTTAAATTTGCAAATCTGTAAGTGCTGCTTTCTATTTCTTTCAATTAGGGTTTTTAATCATTATTTGAGGGTCTCACTCTATGGAGACCTCTCATGTGGTACTAACTCCTTAATTATTTCTATCACTTGCAAGTCTGCAGAGCATCAGGCTATTAGAGCCATAGTGGCCCGAATTCAGATATTCAAATCCCACTCACCCTGTTGGGATCAAAGGCACAATATTTGAAAGACATTATTTTATTTTATTGCTAGGGTTTCAGAGAACCCTAACCCATTGTAATATTGTATCAAAATACTCTTGGAGAGTAGCATTGTATCAAAAAGTTCACTTGGCTTTCCCCCATTATCAATATTAAAATTAGAACATTTTGTGCAATATTTGTCTCTTTGTGTATTTACTTGTAATTTTATTTTTAGTGTCACGTCTTTGCATCTACAAAAAACGATCATGATGGGACCCCAAAAAGGTTTCACTATTTGATATATCTACCTTGCTAATTTACTATTATTGCTGTTTGTTGCAGATTTTTTAGAAAATGTAAAAGTCACCACATTCGTCGCTAGGGTTTCTGAAGCATTCTGCAACAGTTCCAGAGATCGCGCAGGTGCTATTCCATGTTATGTAGGTGTCCTTCCGCATTACGTAGGTGTTATTATGCATTACACAAGTGCTATCCTATGCCTGCACAGGTGCTCGACTGCGCTTGGCATTAATTTAAAGTAGAGCTAAGGCTTCCAAGTGAGTTTTGTAACCCTAGTTGGTCATTTAACAATTTACGTATTCTATTTTTTGCTGCTGTTTTTTGCTATTTCTAGGTTTAACATTAAGTAATCTAAGAAATAATCTACAATAAATCATATCTAGGGTTTGTGTGTGTTTCAATATTTTAAATTCATTTCTTGTCCTAAATTCGTAGATCTAGGTGATTGTTTGCATTGTTGAGTGCATGTGAAGCAGAAAGACATCCTAGATTTTGTATTTTAGGGTTAAAGATCGCTTAAATTTCATGTATCTAAATAGGAACAACATTTGGACACTTAAAGTAATCCTGCCCTAGGTTGGACCCTTTGGCAGAGAGGTGGACAAACCCTTCGATGCTCTTTTGATATCTTCGGGTATCATTTGTAGGCAGGGATTTTAAGGGTGTACTCTGCATTATTTGGATGAAATTTACGTCTTTGTGTTGGATTCTAATTTATATTAGTGAAATTAGTCATATTTAACATTGTCTGCACACCATAAAGAACAAGAAACATAAAATTAACATCACACACTGCACGATCCACTTTTTAACAATAGTAGTTGGATTTCATCACCAACTATTGCTTGAGGTTTGGTGATGGTGGCATTCATCTCCATCCATCAAATCTCTGCCCTTAAACACCATAGGATTACCTTCTAGAAAACTTGGTGGAGGTCATTACCAACAAGAATCTCGCAACCCTATCCAGCTATAGATTTTTCCTTTATTTCATTTAACAAATATTAGGTAACATCAAATACACCAACCACATAATTTTAAAAAGGAACCACACCTTAATGAAGAAAATAATACGGAATGAGGTAAGCCACACAAGGTGAAACCTAGGACTGATTGTTTTATTTTATCTTTAAATTCCTGTACAAGTTTTTATAGTTGGTTTTATTTTGATAAGCTTTAAATATTTTTTTTTGGTAGATAAGATACTATAGCATTAATACCGGGTTTTACAGGTTGACCCAAAACCTTTTACAAAAATCAGCCCAGGGCTGTTGATGAACATATCCTTACTAAGGATCCTATATATGTAAAATCTATATGCCACTAAAGCCATTACAGCCAGTAAGGCACATAGTCTGTTATCAAAAAGAAACTTCCCATACAAAATTTTGGGTATACCTCGAGAAAACACACATGCATCATAATTAAAAAAAGAAACAGACACGGATCCCTTCCTTGAGATAATGGAGAAACAAAAAGTTGTAGACACACATAGCAGAGTACTGAAAAAACTCCCACAAGCTATGTATTGATAGTTACTCTTAATAATTCTTTAGTAATTTCTTTCTTCCATATATGACATGCTTTGGTACCACATACTATCTTGGCCAATCAGCCTTGGAGAAGTGAACCTGCTGGCTAGATTTATGGCGGTGGCTATCTGGTGGTCCATGTGGCTTTGGTTCGAAGTCTTATATTGCCATTTCTTTCCTTTCCTATGATTATCAACCAACCTCAAATTACTAATATGACTAGAAGCCATGTTATCTGACATATGACTATCCCCATTAGTCTTTGTGGTATTTCCAAGTAGCATCTACGAAGACTGACAGCTCAGATAATTTTTATTCTGAGTCCAATTCAAACAAAAGACGGTAATACTCCTAGCCTTCAAACTTATAGTGCCTTCCCTATTGGTAAATTTGACTATCATTCTTGGCATTCTTGTTGAATAAGCTTCTATACTTCACTCAGGACACCATGTTCCTATTTGAAAAGTCCATCACCATCAACACCCAAATTGGCCAGCTTATCAGCAATTTTGTTAGCTTCTCGAAAGACAAGGGCTTTTTTGTCCTGTCTTCCTTGGAAAAGGATCCTAGCCTCTTCAACAATTGTTTTAATACTCCAAGGAGGTGTTTTCCAATTATTGAGGAGATTTATAACATGCATAGAGTCTCCTTCTACAATAAAATTGCCTTCTAAGTATTGAGTCATTTGAAGGCCTCTCCACATAGCTCTAGCTTCAACTTCTTTGTTCGTCCTTGTTCCCAAATATTCAGAAAATGCAAGCATCATATTCCCATTATGATCTCACACAATGCTACCAGCACCTACTCTAACAAGATTTTCCTTAGCCACTCCATCAAAATTAAGCTTAAACCAACCCGTAGGAGGTGGGGACCACTTAACATTGGCTCTGGGGTTGACTACCCTAGGCACAGACTCATCTAACAAGGTTAAACTTAAATATTGAAAAATCATGGTCTCCTGCAGATGAGGTTTACAACTATCAAAAGGGATAAGGTTTACATTCTTGTTCACAAAGGATATGATCCTGACAATGATAGTTTGATGATCATGGATAGACTCATTAAAGACTCTATGGTTCCTTTATAACCACACTTGCCAAAGATAGTGATTGAGACAAATTTTCCACATGTATCTAAGTCTTTGGCTTGAAAAGGGGTAAGGCCACTGGACAAAAAAATCAAGTACGATGGCTGGTTTAACCCATGAAATATTGAAGGCCTAAAAAACCCCACTTAGGATAGTCAAGGAAAAAGGGCACTCAAGGAAAATGTGATAAATGGTCTCCCAATTAGCCCTACACAGATAACAATGATTAGTGATACAAATACCTTTACGCATCATATTATCAATGGTTAGAATTCTTCCTTGGATAACTAGCCATGAAAAGACTACAATTTTTGGAATTAATTTTTTTATCCAAACTAAGTCCTTTTGGAGGACAAAATCCTCGTCATCAAGTAGAAGCTTGTAAGCTAATTTAACAGTGAATTGCCCATTTTCTATAGGAGCCCAGGTCACTTGATCTTCCTTGGGTCTCATGGGGATAAAATGTTGCCCAAGAATGTTACAAAGATCATTTGATTCCGCTTGAAATCCCTGAATTCTTATTTGTTTCCACTTCATTCTACCTTTGTCCTCAACCATATAATCATAGAATTTTCTACCAATGAGTTCTTCTGTGATATCTTTGATTTGGGCTAAGTTAGGATATTGCGTCAGTGGTTCGTCCTTAGCCCACCTGTCATTCCAGCAATTTATCCTCTCACCATTGTCTAAAACCCATCTTAAACCTTTTTTGATGATTTCCTTACAATTAAGAATTACTTTCCAAAAAGCAAAACCTCTGATTGGAACTGAGTCACTTAGAAATTCCATATTTTGAAGATACTTTCATTTGATGATAGCTGCCCATTCATTTTCTTCACCAGAAATGATACACCACGCTTGCTTAGCTAGTAAAGCTAAATTTATATGAGCAATTATCCTCAAACCTAAGCCCCCATTTTCTTTGGGTCTGCACACTTTGGTCCATCCTACAAGGTGTATCCTTTTTTTCTCCTCTGATCCAGTCCATAAAAATTCTTTTTAGATTTTCTCAATTTTTTGGAAAAACTTCACAGGGGATTTGAAAATGGAGAGGAAATAGACTGGAATGCTCTAAAGAGAGGCCTTAGTGAGGGTCAACTTTCCTGCTTGAGATAGAAGATGACCTTTCCATCCAACAATTTTTTTTGAATTCTTTCAATAACCCTGTCCCACATTGACTCTCTCAGAGAACCAATGAAAATAAGGAGACCAAGATATGAAGTGGGGAGGTTTGCTATATCACACCCTAAAATTTCTACAATCCTTACTTACCTCTGAATGGGGGTGTTCAAGAAATATAACTTGCTTTTACTGAAATTAACTTTCTGACCAGCAACATCCTCGTAGAGTTGCAGGATGTATTTAATTATTTTGGCCTCAATCACTGATGCCTTAGTCAATATAAGGGTATCATCGACGAATTATTGGTGATAAATAGCCCTAGTGAGAGATGTTGCCATGATTCATGATATTAGCCTTGAACTACAAGCATTTTTTATGGTTCTGCCTAAATCTTCTGCCATAATGATGAATAACATGGGGCTGATAGGGTCCCCCTGTCGAATTCCTCTATGACTTTGAAAGTAACCAGCAGTTGTTCCATTAAATAGAATCGAGAACCATGCTTTAGAAATAAATTATTTGATCAAATTAACCCATTGGTGGTGAAAACCAAACTTAAGGAGGACATCAATCAGAAAGTCCCAATTTAGCCTGTCAAATGCTTTGTTCATATCAAGATTGAGGGCAAAAATAGACCTGTTATTCTTATGAGCAGAGTGCAGAGCTTCATGAACTGTGATAACTCCATCCAATATTGACCTGCCCTGGATAGAGCTTCCCTAGCATGGATCTATGATGCGGGGAAGAATATCTCTCATTCTATTTGCAATGGCTTTAGTTAGGATCTTGTAAGAAACATTGCACAAACTGATTGGCCTAAAGTCAGCCATAGATTCAGGGGTTTGCTTCTTAGGAATTAGAGAAATAAAAGTAGAGTTGATACCTTTTGGGATATGATTGCTTGCTTGGAATTCTCTAACAACAAAAATTACATCCTCACTTATGATGTCCCAAAAAGCTTGATAGAAATGACAGGGAAAGTCGTCGGGTCCTGGGCCTTTGTCTGGCTCCATGCTAAAAAAGGCTTCCTTAATTTCCTCATTAGAAAAGGGAGCTAGAAGCTTAAGGTTTATATCCTCATTTATTATGCTAGAAATGGATTGCAAGAGAATATATTTGGCCTCCTCATTGCACTGCAATTCTTGACCAAGGATAGAATTGAAATAAGTTACTGCCTCCTTTCTAATTTTTGTTAAGTCTTGAGTAATAGAACCATCTACATTTTTTAAAAAATTTATCTTGTTATTTCTTCTATTTCTAAGCATGGTGACATGAAAAATATTGGAACTTGAATCTCCATAATTCAACCAAAGAGCCCTTTATTTTTGCCTCCAATAGATTTCCTCACAGGCCAAAATGTTATGAAACTCTGCTAGTTTTGTTCATTCCTCCTGCCTAGTAGTTTTATTAGCATCACCATGTTGGATCCTCTGATCAATTATCTTCAAAATTTCAACAACCTATTTTTTATTTTCAAAGAGGTTCCCAAAGACCTCTTTGTTCCAAGTTCAAAGCTTTTCCTTAACAAACTTTAATTTGCCAGCAAGTTTTAAAAGCTGCACTACCCCTGACAGGCTGCTGCCACCACTGACTTAAGTTATCTCTGAAACTTGAATGTTTGATCCACATAGATTAAAATCTAAAAGGTTTCTTGAAGGACAGAGAGTTAGGGATATCCAACAAAATGGGATTATGATCAGAGGTAATTTTAGGAAGGGCTTGTAGGGTAGAATCATCAAACAAAGTTATAGCCTCCTTTGATAGAAAAAACCTATCAAGCCTTTCTTGAATGAGATGACACCCTATCCATCGATTGCTCTAGGTATAATTTGCTCCTCTAAGTTTTATATCCATCAACATGTTGGAGTTCACAAAGTAATTGAACTCATCCATGCTCCTGATAGGTGGTCCATTTCCACCCATTTTGTCTGAAGGGTAAAGAGGAGTGTTAAAATTCCTAGCCAGAATCTAGGGGACATTATGGAAGATTTCACTCAAATTGCCTAAGTACTCCCACAATAGAACTCTCCCTTGAATTTAAGTCGGGGCATAAATATTTGAAAGGATCCATGACATGTTGTTTATTTCCTTAAATAAAACACTAAGAACCCTGTCATCTTTCTTAATAATGGTGCCTTCTACTATCCGGGGATCCCACAAAGTCATAAGGCATCCAGATGCTCCTCTGGCTAATTTGCAAACCATATCCCCTTGATTCCAATTTTTTTTTGCTATTTTTTTTGACTGAATCTCATCAATTTTTGTTTCTTGCAACATGATAATAGTTGGATTCACTTGATTTCTTATTGCACCGGATTCCCTGTGTTTGGGCAGGCCATTGAGGCCTCTCACATTCCATGAGAGGAACTTCATTTAGATTGTTTGGGATTTCTTCCTCTTCCCCTCCCTTGAGGAGGTTTTCCTAATTTGTTGTCTTCAAAACCGAAAATAACCTTTTGAAACAAGGTTCTTTGTTTTCCATTGGCAATGTCATTATCAGTTTTAATTTTTTGATGCTCAACATTTGATATTCTACCTCTTCTTTTTTCACAGCCAAAATCTATAGGAGACTTCACGGTGCTCCTAGATGCATTAGGGTTTGGATTTGGGATGCCCAATGGGCTTGAAGTATTTTCAACATTGAGGCTTAAGGATCCTGAATTGGATGTGGATTCTAGAGATCGTGCATTAGGGTTTGGATTTGTGATGCCGATGGGGCTTACAGTAATTTTAGAATTAGAGTTTGAGGATCCTGACTTGGATGGGGATTCGAGAGAGTAAAAAATGTTAGTCTGAAGGTGTTGGGCTTCCATATCTTCTGATAATACTCCTACTCCCATATTGGATAGAATTGAAAATTTATTTGAAACTAGAGGATTGGAACTTACCTAAGTATTTTGGTTGCCAAAAACCTGTTGTTTTCCTTTGTCTTGCTGGGACCCTTCATCGTCTCTTTTCTTTTTTTTGTAGACATAGTTTGCCTGATTGAAATTGCCTCTGCCAGGGAAACTCCTTAAATTTCCTCTGTCTAGCATTCCCTGCTTCTTTTTTTCTCTATTCATTGCCAGGTTAGGGCACTGATTGCATAGATGTCCTTAATTTTTACATTCAACATAGAATTCTGATCTGTTATCGTATTATATCGACTGTTTTATATTGTATTCTCCATACTCTAGCTCCACAAACCTTGGCAATTCATTATTCAAATTAGCATTTATGCAGATTCGTGCATGAGTCATCCTTGTCCTGGCCAAGGTCGCATGGTCAATGGAGATCAGGTCCCCTATAGTTCTGGCTATGCCCTGCAGCCAATATTCATTGAAGAAATGGGTAGTTAGACTTGAGAGATGAACCCAAATAGGGGTAATGTTAATGTTTTGCTTTTCAAGGTCAAAATATTCACCCCATTGTCTGAGAAAAAGGCTCCTTTTGCCTAGAAACTAAGGACCTCTTGTTAAAATGTGGTTAGCATCCTTCATATTGTTAAAATGGATAATGAATAACCCTTGAGTTAGAGCTACCAACTACAAGATGCCTACCATTCACCATTTACCCATCGCCTAAGCCCTGATAGTCTCCATGTCCGGCCTACCTCCCAAAAACTTGCCTACTAGGGAGAATTCTTCCATTAAAAGAAAAGGGCTCATGGAACTTGTCGGGGTTGAAATTTTATTATTTACTGGAACTAGGGACGGAAGAGAGAGAACCTCCTTTCTTTTTCCTCTAAGAGTCTCAGAAAAAGACAACCACTTCTTGGGCCCCACATTGTCCTTCGTATCTTTTTTGTCGGGGTCTTTCTGAGGAGGGTCGGGCCCCCATGTGATGCCCACCTCCAAATTTGCTATAGCCTGATTGCATTCCTCTGGATCCTCGCTTGATCCATGCTCGAGGTTCCCACCTGCCCCTTCCATACCTGCTCTACCTCTACCACCTTGGCTGAGATTCTTGCCCAAAAAATTCAAACCCTCACTCCTGCCGCACCCGCTAAACCTCAGCTCACTCATTCCTCTTGTTGAAGGAGAACCTTTTTATAATATTTAAATATTGGGTTTAAGTACTTTATGGTATTAACAAGACACCAAAATAAAGTAATAAACCAAAATAGCTTAATGGAAAATACATTTAACTTAGCTTTACGTTAACCATTTCATCATTTCATCATTAACATGGCTCAACCTTAGCCATTTCATCATTTCATCATTAACATGGCTTAACCTTAGCCATTTTATCATTTCATCATTAACATGGCTTAACCTTAGCCATTTCATTGGCTCAACCTTAGCCATTTCATCATTTTATCATTAACATGGCTCAACCTTAGCCATTTCATCATTAATATGGCTCAACCTTATCCATTTCATCATTGCATCATTAACATGGCTCAACCTTGGCCATTTCATCATTTTATCATTAACATGGCTCAAACTTAGCCATTTCATCATTTTATCATTAACATGGCTCAACCTTAGCCATTTTATCATTAACATGGCTTAACCTTAGCCATTTCATCATTGCATCATTAACATGACTCAACCTTGGCCATTTCATCATTAACATGGCTTAAACTTAGTCATTTCATCATTAACATGGCTCAACCTTAGCCATTTCATCATTGCATCATTAACATGGCTCAACCTTGGCCATTTCATCATTAAAATGGCTTAACCTTAGCAATTTCATCATTTTATCATTAACATGGCTCAACCTTAGCCATTTCATCATTTCATCATTAACATGGCTCAACCTTAGCCATTTCATCATTAACATGGCTTAACCTTAGTCATTTTATCATTTCATCATTAACATGGCTTAACCTTAGCCATTTCATTGGCTCAACCTTAGCCATTTCATCATTTTATCATTAACATAGCTCAACCTTGGCCATTTCATCATTAAAATGGCTCAACCTTAGCCATTTCATCATTAAAATGGCTCAACCTTGGCAATTTCATCATTAACACGGCTCAACCTTAGCCATTTCATCATTAAAATGGCTCAACCTTGGCAATTTCATCATTAACATGGCTCAACCTTAGCCATTTCATAATTTACATGGCTTAACCAATATCCCTTTCATCACTAACATGGCTTACACAATAGCCATTCCTATAGAACCAAAAAGTTAGGAGCTCAAAATATAATCTCTGATATTCATTAGCCTTGAAAGGTTTGAAAATATATTGCTTAAATACATAAACTAATAACCAATACTTAGAAATCTTAGGAGAAATATTAGTGAGGAAGGAAAATAGGGAGGAAAGGAAAAAAGGAATTTGGAGTCAAACTCTTCCTACCGTCCATGCTGTCCAATCCTGCTAACTCGGTTTCCGTCCAAGGAGATAAAAGGGTAAGGTCCAAAGCTTACAGTTGTAAAATAAATTTTTACCATTTTACCATTTTAACTTCCAACATTCTCCCCCTTAAAGTTGAGAGGACTGACTATACAGTCTCTCAGCTTTATATATTGAGCTTTAGCCATGCCTTTGGTGAAGATATCTGCAATGTTATCCAAAGTGCTACAATATTTAAGCTCAACTATCTGCTACTCCACCATGTCTCAAATGAAGTGATACTTCATATCGAAATGCTTTGATCTGCTATGGTGGTATTGATTGTATGCCAACTAAATGGCACTTATGTTATCACAATACAGTTGAGTTGGACCACTTTGACTTTCTCCAATCTCTTCAAGGACTTTTCTCAACCATAGGGCTTGAGTACTAGCATGTGTGATGGCTATATACTCAGCCGTAGTAGATGAAAATGCTACAATAGTTTATTTATTGGAACTCCAAATGATTAGTCCCAACCCTAGACTAAAACAGTTCCCTGATGTAGATTTCCTATCATCTATATTGCTGCCCCAATCACTATCACTAAAGCCAACTAATTTCATAGAATTACATTTGTGGTAATGTATTCCAAAATCCAATGTACCTTTTACATATCTTAAGATTCTTTTAGTTGCTTGTAGATGCAACTCAGATGGACTTGCCATAAACCTTGAAACTAGAGAAACAACATATTGAATATCGGGCCTTGTGTTGGTAAGAAACATCAGAATCCCAACCATGCTCCTGTAAGTGGTCATGTCAACCTTTGGTAATCTGTCGTCCTTTCTCAATTGGATTCCATGTCCAGTTGGAGTTGCAATTAATTTGCACTTATCCATGGAAAATTTCTTGATCATGTCTCAAGTATACTTGTGTTGACATATGAAGATCCCCTTATTTGATTGATGCACTTCCATGCCTAGGAAGTATCACATTAAACCAAGATCTTTCATCTCAAACTGCTTCATCATGGAGTTTTTGAACTCCATATTCATTTTAGTGTTACTACCCATAAATATTAGATCATCCACATACAAAAAAACTATGAGAATGTCTACACCATGCTTTAGGTAGTACAGAGTTGGTTCACTTTTGCTTCTAGTGAATCCATACTCGTTGAAATAGCCATCAATGCGTGAGTACCAAGCTCTTGGTGCTTGCTTGAGGCCATAAAGTGCTTTTTTCAATTTATAAAAAAGGTTCTCCTTTCCTTGTTCTTGAAAGCCTTGATGTTGTTGAACATAAACCTCCTCTATCAAGTATCCATTCAGAAAAGCACTTTTCACATCCACGTGTTGAATGTTCCATCCTTTGTGGGTAGCTAAGGAAAGAACTGATTTGATTGTCTCTTGTCATGCAATAGGAGCAAAAGTTTCCTCATAGTCAATGCCAAATTTTTGAGTAAAACTTTTTGCTACTAATATCACCTTGTGCCTCTCAATGCTTCCATCAACATTGTATTTGGTCTTGTAGAACCATTTACATCCAACACATTTTTCCTTTGGGTAGCTTTACTAGCTCCCATGTATCATTATTTTTTATAGAGGTTATTTCCTCTTCCATGGCTTCTTACCATACATTTTTAGTACAAGCCTTCTCATAGCTAGCTGGTTCTAGCTGTGCACTAGCCAATAAAGCATAATTAACTACATTTTTCTTAGGATCTTGGGAGTTATCATCCCCATACAATTGCAAATTTTTAAGTTGCTGTAAAACTGTATTCATTTCACTAGCTTGGCTTCTAGTGAATCTTCTCTGGAAATTTCGATCCAACATTTGAAAGGATGGATGATGTTGTAAAGTTATTTTGCCTCTTGATGGAGATTCACTGTCAATGTCCATCGATGAAGAACTTACTGATCTCTGTGGAGAAGGACTTGGAGTGGTGGTTGAAGTACTTGATGTAGTACTCTTGCTTGGGCTTGGAGGGGGTGGTGTGCCTTTGATTTTCTTGGGAGACACCTACTGTGCCTACTTTACCTATGAAGAATTTACATCTTGCGACTTATCATCAACATAAATTCTTTGATGACCACATTCTCCCCCTTTATCAAAAATTACATCCATGGAAAGTACAATTTTATGAGTCTTGGGATTGTAGAGTCTATATAATTTTGTAGACTCACAATACCCTACAAATATACAAGCTTGAATTTTGGGATCAAGATTCTTCTTTTTCTCATCAGGAATGTGCACATATTCTAAAGAACCAAATTTTTTGAAATGCTTTACATTGGGTTTCTTTCCATACCACCCATCATAAGGAGTGATGCCATCTAAACTAGAAGTTGGACTTCTATTTAGAATGTATACACTGGTTCTTACAACATCAACCCAGTACATATTAGTTAGATGCTTAGTTTGAAGCATCGTTCTCGCCATATCAACTATGGTGCGGTTCTTTCTCTTTGCCACACCATTTTGTTGTGGGGTATAGATAGTGGTGAATTGCCTTTTGATCCCAATTGCTTTACAATATTTCAAGAATTATTTTAAGGAGTACTCACCTCCTCGATCTGTCCTAAGACATTTTACAAAATATTCACTTTGTTTCTCTACATTGTTTCTGAAATATATGAAGCAATAAAAAGCTTAATCTTTATGTTTCAAGAAATAAATCCAGCACATTCTAGAGAAATCATCTATGAAAGTGAGAAAATAGAAATTGTTTCCAATACTCTTTGTCTGCATTGGACCACAAATTTTCGAATGCACTAACTGAAGTGGATAGCTAGCTCTCCATGCTTATCCTTTTGGAAAATTAGACCCTGAGTGCTTTCCCAAAGCACATCCTTCACAGACCTCCTTTTATTTGTTTATTTTGGGAAGTCCTATCACCATAGCTTGAGAAGTTAATAGTTTCAAGCTAGTAGAATTAAGGTGACCATATCGCAAGTGCCAAAGTACACTTGGATTAGTTATAGCTACATTTGCAAGTTGAGCTCCCACTGTCTCATCAAATTTGAGAGGGAATAACCTATTCTTGGTCATTGAGACCTGTGTGATGACACAATTACAATTGTTTTTATCAAGAATGATACATTTTCCTTCATCAAAAACAAGTTTGTAATTATTCTCCATCATTTACCCAATGCTTAGTAGATTGTGTTGGAGCTTTGGAGTGTAGTAGATGTCATTCACTTTCTTTAGGACTTATTTTTTTGGAACCTCCATGGCTCCAATGCCTTCGACTTGCAAAGCTTTATCATCCCCTAACTTGATGTGGGATTTATAAGTGGAATCTAGAGTAGCAAATAGATTTTCTTTGCCACTCATATGGTTTGAGCAACCAGTATCCAAAATCCATGTGTCATTTAGATTTTGTTCTGATTGTCCATATGAAAGAAAAATATTAGAGGTATCATCTTCTTCACCATAATTTCCATATTGACTGCTGCTGCCTTGAGAAGATTTTGACTAGCAGTCATTTGCAAAGTGACTTGGCTTGCCATAGTTAAAACAAGCTATTTTATACTTGTCACTTCCTCGTCCTTGATTTCCACTTTGTCTTGGATTTCCTCCTCGATTTTTGTTTCCACCTCTGTTCTAATTGCCTCCTCTATTGGAGTTGCCTCCTCTGTTCTAATTGCCTCCTCTGTAGTTGCCTCTACCTCTACCTATTTTTTGGTCTCTACCTTGACCTCTTCCACATCCTCTTCCAGTATTTTTATTGGATTTGAAGGCCTTATCATCGCCTCCATAGCTGGTTGAAGGATATTCCTATAATATCTCTTCATGAGACATTAACGACCCAATTAATGCATCAAATATTAAAGTGGAAAGATCTTTTGGCTCTTCTATGATTATGGCTGTGATTCCATATTTGAAGAAGTGTTCGTAACACTTTCTTTACAATTATTTTAGGCTTAATTTCTTCACCAAGAGTAACCATTTTATCAACTACTGCTTTCACTCTGACACAATAATCACCTACTTTTTCATCTTCTTTCATTATGAGATTTTCAAAATCTCATTTTAGTGTTTGAAGCCTCACTTGCTTCACTTGATCACTTCCCTGGAATATGTCTTTCAAAGCTTTCCATGCATCTTGTGCAGTTATACAAGCGGCTATTCTAGGGAATATACTCTTCTCCAATGCTGCTTGGAGATGATAAAGAGTAGAGGAGTTGCTCTTTTGTGCTTATTTATTTGTTTTATTATCTATGACACTTAATGTTTTCTAGTCTATGGGTTAGGTGTAACCCTCTTCCACTATGTCCCATAAACCTTTCCCTATGATTAAGGTCTTCATTTTGATAGACCAATACTCGTAATCATATCTGTTGAATTCTTAAATTGGTAGATTGTTATGTGAGGCCATAGTTACTAAAACACTCTTTTTATTTCTTGATTACAATAAAGCACTCTACTTTTTCAAATAAGGAAGAAGGAAGAAGGAAGAAAGAAGAAGAAAGAAGAGATTACAAATTTAAGTCAAATCTGACTTGATTCACTCTTTCATTGATTGCTTGTTCCTCTTGTTGTGGCGCTGCTATTTCTTGATTCACGAAATTATCTACTACTTGTTCTTCATCGTCACTGATCAATATTATCTCAGGTGATTCTGGTTCTAGAATTTCTACTGAATTATTGTAATGAGTATATTCAGATTCTTGTGGTGCAACTTCTATGGATTCAAATTGCTCAAATTGACTCCCAAAGGAGTTATCTTCAGAGTCTGCCTCGTACCCTGAGTCTGGATGCCTCTGGTGTGCTATTACTATGTTCTACAACTGAGTAAACACAGTATGAAGCCCATAAGCTCATAATTTTTCATGAAAGCTTTCAACATTATCTCTTACCAAAAGTGCACAAAGTGCATGATAACATCCTGTGGAGCGAATCATGAATTTTGCCCTTCAATTTGCCTCTTTTTACAAATTCCTAGTCTTTAATGTTTTGCCTCTCTCAGACTTTTACAAAGAAATTGTCACAGTTTTCCACCTTTGAGTCCTCTTACATAAATTGCCTCTTAGGCAATGTTCTTTTTCTCCTTTTATTGTACTAAAAAAGATATCTATATTTCTATTTAATAAAAAATATAATTGCTTTATATTTTTTTTTTTTTTTAAATTATTATTTTAATTTATTAAATATAATATAAATTATTCTTTTTAATATATAAAAAAAACTTTAGAAAGAAAAAAAACTTTTTTTAATTTTTTTTTCAAGCCTGTAGGAGTCAAACTCGTGACTCCTCTCACTAAACAAAGCCTTCTTACCAACTTGGCTTTCACCACCTATGGGACTCAAGCACCATACACCTATATTTCTAAGCTTTTGGGGTAAGTGTACCAAAAAAAAAAATTAAAACCTTCGTCGTCGCTAGGTTTCGAACCCGCGACCTGCTGGGGGCGAGTGCCTTAAGGCTATCTCCTTAAGCCAGTAAAGTTATGTGGCCCAAAGAGGATGCAAGGGAGGCTTGCATCCTTTGTTTTGTCAAGGCTTGCACAAAAAAAAAAAAAAAACTTGTGCTTTTATCCCACATTCATTGTGAAAAGGGGAAATAACACTATATAATCAAAGAGATGCACAAATATTATCGATTGCTTTCGGGAAATCGATGACTGTCCTTTTGCTAAATTCCTTAGAAAATATCCTCATGCCACATCACCCTGGTTTCTCATTTGTCTGTCACATCACCTGCCACATCGCATTATGTCCAGTCAGCTCTCCTTTGGTCCATTTGTCCACGTGTCTGCCTTGCTGTCTGCTCACCATGTGTTTGCCTCTGGTTTGCATTCCTCCAAGTCACCTATCAGTCATTTGGGGTATTATGCCTGGTGTTCTCTGGTTAGTTGGTCAACCTCAAACTATGTGCTCTCTATGGGCATCCTCTCGACCTCACCTCAGTTTGCGCTCTATGGGCCCTCTCGACCTCCTTGAGATTCATGCCTTGCCTGTCAGCCTCCTCAGGCCTCCTCAAGATATGTTCTTAGCTTACTTTGAACCCCTAGACACCCTCCATTTTGATACCATATATATAACCAAAAATTTAGTAGCTCAAAATATAATCTATGATATTCATTAGCCTTGAAATGTTCGAAAAAACATTGCTTAAATACATAAACTAATAACCAATACTTAGAAAGCTTGGGAGAAATATTAGGGAGGAAGGAAAATAGGGAGGAAAGGAAAAAAAGAATTTGGATTCAAACTCTTCCTGCTGTCAAATCCTGTTGACTCGGTTGCCATCCAAGGAGGTAAAAGGGTAAGGTCCAAAGCTTACAGTTGTAAAACAAATTTTTACCATTTTACCATTTTAACTTCCAAAAATTCCATCATTATGTAATAGGTGGATTTGATGTGTTTTCCATTAAGCTGTTTTGAATTATTACTTTTGTTTGATTTTGAGTTAGTACCATAACATAAGTAAATCAAATAAAAATAAAAAGGAATACATTTTAAATAATAATGAATGAGGTAATCCACACAAGGTAAAACCTATGACATTGTATTTTCTTTTACGTTTAAAATTCCTACACAAGATTGTTTGGTTTGGTTTTATTTGGATTTAATTGCATATCTTTTGTTTATGCACTTCATAGTTCAAGCTAGAATGCAAAAGAAAACAAGTAACTTAAATTGTGTAATGGAAAACATATCCCACTCCCTGGTCAATTTGGTGGATGATAAATTTCAAAAGGCTCCAAAGGTCTTAACCCCTTTGGTCACATCGATTTAAAAAGGCTCCAAATGTCTTAACCCCTTTGGTCACACATCAATTTCAAAAGGCTCCAAAGGTCTCAACCCCTTTGGTCACACATCAATTTCAAAAGGCTCCAAAGGTCTTAACCCCTTTTCTCACACATCAATTTCAAAAGGCTCCAAAGGTCTTAACCCCTTTGGTCACATCAATTTCAAAAGGCTCCAAAGGTCTTAACCCCTTTGGTCACACATCAATTTCAAAAGGCTCCAAAGGTCTTAACCCCTTTGGTCACACATCAATTTAAAAGGCTCCAAAGGTCTTAACCCCTTTGGTCACACATCAATTTCAAAAGGCTCCAAAGGTCTCAATCCCTTTGGTCATATCAAATTTTCAAAAGGTCCCAGGTACGCAACTCCTTTGGTCATAAGCTTACTATGTTAGTGGGAGTAGAAAAACCCGAGCTGATGAACATCATACACTTGAAAGCGTTCCATGCTTATTGTGATTACTATATATGTACATACATGGCTAAAAAAAAAAAATCAAAACAACAAAATCAAATTGCATTTTCATAAGCATGCATACATATAGACATTTGCAAATACATACACATTCGCATTCATAAGCATTTTTCACATGCATTTCATTTTCACTTGCATTCATACATCTAGATTCATACATTCATAATTGCACATTTCATATACATTCCACTATAGTCATTCATAATTGCATTCATCCCATCCCATGTTCGAATGATCTAGCATAGTAATGATGATATGGCCACAAATACAAAGTCAAGTTATAACAATTGGGGATACCTAGTTTAAAGAAATCATGCAACCCTCGCAAAATCCATATGTCAAACCACATCCCGTGTCAAAAATCATAAAGCCTATATTTTCAATCACTCAGCCATTACTAGTGTAGCAAGCAACATCCAAATTTATATCTGATTTTATTTAGGACCAACAACACACTTTACACACTAAGAAAGTCTTGAGCATTATCAATTGATTCCAAATACAATCTTGAACCAATCACATTCCATCACATCTTAAAAACATTATGAGCCAAGGAGGGTTAGTACCATACTTGGGTAGTACCTTGAGGTGAAAAGGAGATATCCCTCGCTTGTCCCATCACACAACATAGTCCAAAGCAAAAATAATGGTTTTCACCACTACCTCAATTACTATTCAAACATAAGCATAAAAAAATAGAGGAGTAAGGATAGGGTCAAAATTCTCATCACACTTCGATTGAGAATCCGATTCCCCAAAGCTCTATACAAAATTAACAAATAAAATCCCAAACACCCTTGATCCCTCAAGTCGTAAGGATTCATACTTCATGTCCCTAACACGGATGGGTAGTCATCCCCAAGGCCTAAAATATCAAATCCCATTGGACTATGGAGTGAATATTCACCGGGGCTATAGATGCCTGGTTGACAGTGGAGTAAGCTCATGCGGGGCGACATGTCTCCTTGGCAAACATGAAGACCTCTGACTGCACATAAGGACAGGCTAGATTTAGGTCATCTCCATAATAGGTCATGCCCAATTTACTCATAGTGGGTCAATGAGCTTCACATGCACACACATTGGTTCTTGATTAGATAGGGTCATTGTCACACTCAATATTTGGTAATTGAACCTCACTTGCACACACATTGGTCCTAAAGAAAGTTAGACAACCCAAGTGAGTTTGATTGATAATACTAGTATGTTTGAGTTTTTGAAAATGCTACAATACTCATTCCATATCAACATCCATATCTTCTTCCATATCAACATCCATATCTTCTTCCATATCAACATCCATATCTTCTTCCATATCAACATTCATGCTTGCGTCATATGTCAAGTTGCATAAAGTCATTAAAATTGGGTACCCCTGATTACAAAACAATGGACATCAAACATGGCCAATAAAATTTTTTAACTATAAAAAGATCATTCGAACACCATGCATCCCTCTCATATAGCTTAGGTTCATTACACATTTACTTGCATCAATAATACATAATTTAGCTTGCATGAATCATCCATATAAGCATTAGGCACATACATCATTTAGCTTACATTAATCATCCATAAGGTATTCCATAAAAATATTTTCATTAAACATTCATTGCATTCACATTAACACGTTAACACAAAATCATAACACAAACATAAAAGCCATGTATGTATATATATCAAACTCACATATGCAAAGATCACTAGAAAGTTCAAACATCATCACAACTTGGGGGTGTTCAAGGTTTCACACCTTTCCCCCAATCAAGAAAGCAACATCACAACTAGGGGGTGCTCAAGGTTTCACACCTTTCCCCTAATAAATCAACATCACAACTAGAACTTGGGGGTGTTCAAGGTTTCACACCTTCCCCACACTTGCAATAAACAATTCAATCATTCAATCACATCACATCATCAACACGTCAATTGCTAGGTTCAAAAGACTACATTCTTTTGTCAAATGTTGCGCCCTTTGCCTTGCATTCACATCATTCAAATTGCAAAAATCCCTTCATCTATTGGGGAAAAAATAGATCACATTTACGTTCTTTTATCATTATCCATTCATAAGTGAACCTTGTATTTAGTGGTTTATCCTATAAACCTGGCGGTTGCAACGACTAGTTATCCATGCAATCTGGTAGGATGGATAGACTACCATAAGGACACTTTCATCATCAAAAAACCCCTTTATCTATTAAGGGCAATGAACATACACTTTTTCATCTTTCATCATCAAAAACCCCTTTATCTGTTAAGGGCAATGAATAGATACTTTTTCATCTTACATCATCAAAAACCCCTTTATCTGTTAAGGGCAATGAACATACAATTTTTTATCTTACATCATCAAAAACCCCTTTATTTGTTAAGGGCAAAGAATAGATACTTTTTCATATTTCATCATCAAAAACCCCTTTATCTGTTAAGGGCAATGAACAGACACTTTTTCATCTTACATCATCAAAACCCCTTTATTTGTTAAGGGAAATGAATAGACACCTTTTAATATTACATCATAAAAAACCCCATTATCTATTAAGGGCAAATAACAAATACAAATCATGTTATTTTCATTCATTTCTCAAAAATCCCTTCATCTATTGGGGCAAAAATAGATCACATTTGCATTCCTATCAAGTGAACCTTGTATTTAGTGGTTTATCCTATAAACCTGGTGGTTGCAGTGACTGGTTATCCATGCAATCCGGTAGGATGGATAGACTACCATAAGGACACTTTCATCATCAAAAAAACCCCTTTATCTATTAAGGGAAATGAACAGACACTTTTTCATATTTCATCATCCAAAACCCCTTTATCTGTTAAGGGCAATGAACAGAAACTTTTTCATCTTACATCATAAAAAATCCCTTTATCTGTTAAGGGCAATGAACAAACACTTTTTCATCTTACATAATCAAAAACCCCTTTATCTGTTAAGGGTAAAGAACAGATACAAATCATGTTATTTTCATTCATTTCTCAAAAATCCCTTCATCTATTGGGGTAAAAATAGATCACATTTGCATTCCTATCAAGTGAACCTTGTATTTAGTGGTTTATCCTATAAACCTAGTGGTTGCAGTGACTGGTTATCCATGCAATCCAGTAGGATGGATAGACTACCATAAGGACACTTTCATCATCAAAAAAACCCCTTTATCTGTTAAGGGCAATGAACACACACTTTTTCATATTTCATCATCAAAAACCACTTTATATGTTAAGGGAAATGAATAGACATTTTTTCATCTTACATCATCAAAAAACCCTTTATCTGTTAAGGGCAATGAACATACACTTTTTCATCTTACATCATCAAAAACCCCTTTATATGTTAAGGGAAAATAACAGATAAAAATCATGTTATTTTCATTCATTTCTCAAAAATCCCTTCATCTATTGGGGAAAAAATAGATCACATTTGCATTCCTATCAAGTGAACCTTGTATTTAGTGGTTTATCCTATAAACTTGGTGATTGCAGTGACTGGTTATCCATGCAATCCGGTAGGATGGATAGACTACCATAAAGACACTTTCATCATCAAAAACCCCTTTATCTGTTAAGGGTAAAGAATAGACATAATCACTTCATTTTCACATCATCAAAACCCCCTTTATCTATTAAGGGTAAAGAACAGATACAAATAATTTTATTTCATCACATTTTCACATCATCAAAATCCCCTTTCTTCAACCGTTAGGGAAAAAACGGTATCTCATCAATCATCCTTTATCAAAAATCATGGTATTATACACCAACCCCCTTTATTCAACCGTTGGGGTATAAATAGTATCTCATCAATCATCATTCTTAAAAAATCATGGTATTATACATCAACCCCCTTTCTTCAATCGTTGGGGCAAAAATGGTATCTCATCAGTTGGCTCTAAGTGAACCTCATATCCAATAAATTATTCTATAAACTTGGTGGTTGCAACGATAGTAATCCATGCAATTTGGTAACATGAATAGTTTATAATAAGGACACTTAATCATGATCATCACCAATTATCTCATTGCCAAGAATCATAATCATATCAGTAACCTCAAATTCTAAGTGAAACACTACCAAGAAGAATTCACCAAATAGGAATCATTGACATCCTTTTCCATGGGACGCAAAATCATGGATAACTAATATCAATCACTCATTCATCTGACTATAGTCACAAAGCAGACAAGATCGCTAGGTTTTATTGGTTCCATTATGGAATTGATGAAGAATCTTCTATAGTCAATGGCCAGCCCTGCGGTGACTCAGTCATTATGCATTTTTATATCTTGCATACTCAATGACGCTTGTGAGGCATATTTTTCAACAGCATTGAATCACCCCAAAATTTGGGACAACCATGTTGATTTTGATTTCCCATTATGGGATACATATTACATGATCATGGTTCATACACCAACCCCATTTTCTTCAATTGTTGGGGCAAAAATGGTATCAAATCATCAGTCATCATTCTTCAAGCATCATGGTTCACACACCAACCCCATTTTCTTCAATCATTGGGGAAAAAATGGTATCAAATCATCAATCATCATTCTTCAAGCATCATGGTATTATACACCAACCCCCTTTCTGCAACTATTGGGGCAAAAATAGTATCACATCACATCATCATTCATCCTTCATCCATCGTTTGCACAAAATCCATGCTTTTTCAATTGGCTCATGAGAATTTTCTCATTCGCCAATTGAGGGGGTAAGCTATGAAATGAAATCTAAAAATTCTTCATTCTTTTTGTCTTCAATGCCAATGTGCAATTCCAATGAGAGAAGAGGTTTTGGTTACCCATAGCCCATGTAGGTATCTCATATTTTTGCACCATATTGTGTTTCACGCAACATGGTACACAAAGGGGTATCTGTAGACACCAAATTACAACCATTCATCCACCTTCCTAGTCATCCCACCTTCCACTTGTCCTCCATCCCCCTTTCTCGCCTTCAAAAGGCCCATTTTCTCTTTCCCACCTTCAAAAAGGCCCATTTTCCCCTTTCCCACCAAAATAGGACTTATTTTAATATTTTATTTATTTAATATTATATTATATAATTATAAGTTCATTTAAACTCCACCGTTTGATCAGATTAAATACCTACCATCCATCCCACTCAATCCATGCCACTTCCATCATTTAATATTAGCCCTAGGATATGACTTAATCTTAGCCACACGATCAAAAGTGTAAAGTTAAGAACCCTAAGTTAAACCCTAAAGCTAAGTTATAAATACAAGCCCCTCATATTGCCCAAAGGGGGGCTAAAATACTAAAAGAATGGAATGTTGAAGAATCTTGAGGCCTCTCTGCTGAAGAATACCCTAAGAACCTTTAGCATACCCTAGGATAGATTCCAACCAGCCCCATTCATTCCGTCACTGTAGTTCACTCATCCGCCGCCACCCAAAAAATCGTTGCACTATTTTTTGCATCTATTAGGGTTTAATCAATCAGCCCAGTAAAGTCACATCTAGTGTAGAGCAAGGTAAATCACTTCTATGAGTTTTTATTATTAAATATACATATCTGTAAGTGCTGCTTTCTATTTATTTTAATTAGGGTTTTTAATCATTATTTGAGGATCTCACTCTGTGGAGCCCTCTCATGTGCTACTAAATCCTTAATTATTTTTGTCACTTGTAGGTCTGCAGATCATCAGGCTATTAGAGCCAGAGTGGCCCGACTTCAGATATTCAAAGCCCACTCACCCTGTTGGGATAAAAGGTGCAATTTTTGGAAGACACTATTTTATTTTATTGCTAGGGTTTCGAAGAACCCTAGCCCATTGTAATATTGTATCAAAATAATCTTGGAGAGTAGCATTGTATCAAAGAGTTCACTTGGGTTCCCCCCATTGTCAATATTAAAATTGGAACATTTTGTGCAATATTTGTCTCTTTGTGTATTTACTTGTAATTTCATTTTTAGTGTCACGTCTTTGCATCTACACTAAAACCTGCATGATTGTTAGTCTACTACTTTATATAAACCTGTGCCAGGTTAATCATGTTTATAAGGTTGAAAACTCTTGGTTAGTGAAGCTTAGACCCGAAGTTAATACAATGCGTTAAAATAATATAATCCATTTATCCTAGTTAATCTAGTGATTAAAACCTTAATAGCATTGTATTAAACACATGTATTCGTATAATCAGATCATCCCTCTACACACTCACTGTTAGATCATACCATGATGGGGACGCGATCATTGGATTCCTTGTATATGCACAAGGTTTAGCAAAATGGAAGGGGGGAGATTATCCATGTATCAACCTTATAAAACTTGATTAAGGGCTTTTCTTAGCCTTGATAATGCATTTAATCAATTATTTTATCGAAAACCTTGTGATTTAACCTTTGATTGGTTTTTACAACTTGCATCATCGGATTAAATTTTTGATCAAGCACCACTATTCAATTTCTTCGATCCTTCATTGGGGTGTTTTATTGTGTTTGGGTTCATCTATCCGATTTGTCTTCAATAGAGTGCAACCGTCGGATTTCTTGCAACCTACATACTTGATAGCCAAAAAGGATGCATCATTATATTTGATTAATCTTGGTTATGGAAAAAGGGAGTAATTAGCAACATATTATACCCTTACTAAATGCATAATTAATCTTGGCTTTACTTTGTTTTCCCGACATCATAGCATTTCTTCGTTTGGATTTCGATTTCGGTGCTACCGTTGGATATTGATTATTAGTGGCATGGTCGTTGATATCGATCAACCTACAGGGTTAGTTACTAAGGGGCACATGATTTTAAATTTTGATTAAGCCAGAAAGGGGGAAATTATCTGATGTGTTAGACCCTCACTAATATCATTTAATAGATTTAATTTATCTCATGGGTCTTTTACATTTTTGATGCACCTTTGTGAGGGTGCCACCGTCGGATCATATTTTGATCAAGCACTGTCGTTGGATTCATATGATTAGCCTGATGTTTATGGGGGCACATACCCATCAAGGTTTTAATAATGTTTCTTTCCTAATTTTTAAACCTTAATTATTTTGACCACATATTTTAAAAGCGTTGATTAATTAAATCAAGTGCATCCGTTGAATTTTCCTTTGTTGAAGCACTATCGTTAGATTTCACAAAGTAAAACATCATTTAATCCAAATCATCGCTTCTACACTTAGGCTATTCATGATATTTAAAATTTATCCTCACCACTAGGAGCACTACCATTGGATTTAGACCTCGGTGGAACACTACCATTAGATCTATATGGTTAAGGGGCACATGAATTAAACAAATGCAAACCTTAGGTTTAGATATTTTCCATGAATATTTGACCAGATCAATTATTCATTGATTACTTTATTAACACACATCTGTCCGATTTGGGAGGATTTGGGTGCAACCTTAGATTTAACTCAAATATGCTTGAATTTTAATGAAAGGGGGTGCATACCCTTAAGCCTTAGAATTTTTTTGACATTACTTATGCTTTTCGGGCTTTAGACCAAGGTATTTGATTAATTTTTCTCTTTACTTTTGAATACCTTAGGATTTAGAGATTCATCATTTGATTTAAGTCCAAGGGAGACTTTATTTATTTGGAAGACTAAACCTTGTATTTCAATGGTCAAATTTCATTTAAAGGGACTGACTTTGGCAAACCAAAAATATATCAATTATTTAAAGGTGCAAATGACAACAATGTTTAAGATTGAACTCAAGGAAAACCAAATTCTCTAATAAGGTGCAAAGTAATTAGCTATGCTTGCTTATTTTGATGAAACCAAAAATTTAAATTTGGGGGTTTCAAAATATGAGTTAAATTTGGCTCCAACATGGCTTCTCCCCATTTTTCCTATTGTAATTTCAAAGAGCAAGTAAAGCATTGTAATCAGACCCTTACACAATCAGGGTAAATCATTGTAAAAAGAAGACTAAGGCTCTGTTGTATTCAATTACAAAGTCATTTTTATTCCAATCGCTTGCCTCTTTATTGTCATTTGATTGGTTTTGTCTTCATTTTCTTATAATACACAATAATAGAAAAGTAAACTTATGCTCTCATTAGGACACTAGACTATTTCAAAAGCATTTTTGGATCAAATAAGGTTATGGATTCTATTCCATATATTTCTATCAAAGATGTTTTTACTCAACCTGAACCATCAAGAAATTATACCAGATGGGTGGTCAAACTATTGTAGTATGATGTTGAATTTAAAGCAATTCCAATTGTGAAAGGATAGGGGTTAGAAAAGTATATGGAAAATAGAGAAGGAGATCTTATGAATACCAACATGATTCCTAATGAAGAGCATGAGGCTAGGATGACCAATAACTTAGACTACAAATGGTATGATGACATTACCTTTTACCTTCAGAATCTATCCTTTCCAAGTGATATACCCAAGAGCAAGAAGAGGTTAGTTAAATAGTTATCTTAGAGGTACCACCTCCATGAGGCTATAATGTATTGGAATCATCCTGATGGTTTACTGCTATCATGTGACTTTTAAAGAGAAAATTACTCAACTTTTAGAAGAATATCTTTTTTTTTAAGCGAAAAATCCCTTGCAATGCCGTCTTGATCTAAGAGACCACGAACAGGGGGTTCTACACCATCAAAGTCACATGGGAGTCGCACCCAACACTACTCGCACCAACATTATCAATTGGATTTTGGGTACCCAATTCAGATTTTTGGTAGGGTGGAGATTCGAACTTGGGACCTCCCTTGGAGGATTGCCCTCTCCTCTCCAACTCACCTACAACACCTGGGTAACTTTTAGAAGAATATCATTCTATATTTTATGGAGGTCATTTTGCACCAAAATCTATAAATCACAAAATATTGAGATCTAGTTACTACTGGCCTTCCATATTCAAAGATGTTTCCATATGGTGTACTACTATCATGTGAATTTGGAAGATAAATTCCTCAAATTTTAGAAGAATATCATTCTAGATTTTATGGAGGCCATTTTGCACTAAAAATCTATAGCTCACAAAATATTGAGAGTTGGTTGCTACTAGCCTTTCAGGTTCAAATATGTTTATCAATATGAGTCAAATTTGGCTCCAACATGGCTTCTCCCCATTTTTCCTATTGTACTTTCAAAGAGCAAGTAAAGCATTGTAATCAGACCCTTACACAATCAGGGTAAATCATTGTAAAAAGAAGACTAAGGCTCTGTTGTATTCAATTACAAAGTCATTTTTATTCCAATCGCTTGCCTCTTTATTGTCATTTGATTGGTTTTGTCTTTATTTTCTTATAATACACAATAATAGAAAAGTAAACTTATGCTCTCATTAGGACACTAGACTATTTCAAAAGCATTTTTGGATCAAATAAGGTTATGGATTCTATTCCATATATTTCTATCAAAGATGTTTTTACTCAACCTGAACCATCAAGAAATTATACCAGATGGGTGGTCAAACTATTGTAGTATGATGTTGAATTTAAAGCAATTCCAATTGTGAAAGGATAGGGGTTAGAAAAGTATATGGAAAATAGAGAAGGAGATCTTATGAATACCAACATGATTCCTAATGAAGAGCATGAGGCTAGGATGACCAATAACTTAGACTACAAATGGTATGATGACATTACCTTTTACCTTCAGAATCTATCCTTTCCAAGTGATATACCCAAGAGCAAGAAGAGGTTAGTTAAATAGTTATCTTAGAGGTACCACCTCCATGAGGCTATAATGTATTGGAATCATCCTGATGGTTTACTGCTATCATGTGACTTTTAAAGAGAAAATTACTCAACTTTTAGAAGAATATATATTTTTTTAAGCGAAAAATCCCTTGCAAGGCCGCCTTGATCTAAGAGACCACGAACAGGGGGTTCTACACCATCAAAGTCACATGGGAGTCGCACCCAACACTACTCGCACCAACATTATCAATTGGATTTTGGGTACCCAATTCAGATTTTTGGTAGGGTGGAGATTCGAACCTGGGACCTCCCTTGGAGGATTGCCCTCTCCTCTCCAACTCACCTACAACACCTGGGTAACTTTTAGAAGAATATCATTCTATATTTTATGGAGGTCATTTTGCACCAAAATCTATAAATCATAAAATATTGAGATCTAGTTACTACTGGCCTTCCATATTCAAAGATGTTTCCATATGGTGTACTACTATCATGTGACTTTGGAAGATAAATTCCTCAAATTTTAGAAGAATATCATTCTAGATTTTATGGAGGCCATTTTGCACTAAAAATATATAGCTCACAAAATATTGAGAGTTGGTTGCTACTAGCCTTTCAGGTTCAAATATGTTTATCAATTCATAGAAAGTTGTTATAAATGTTAAATCTTTGTCAGAAAGAAAAAATTTGCCTACCATACCCCTGAAGCTAATAGTAGTTGATGCTCCTTTTACTCAGTGAGGTATGGATATTATTGTAGATATAAATCCAAATTCATTTGGAGGTAATAGGTGGATAATAACTACTACATATTACTTTACTAAGTGGGTAGAAGTAGATCCTATTAAAAATCAACAAGAAAATTAGTCATCAAGTTTATCGAAGAAATGTCTTGAAAAGGTTTGGAGCTCCAAAGAAAATAGTTACTAATAATGGTACTTATTTTCCTTCATTTGAAATGATCTTGTTTTGTGCAAAGTATGGCATAGAAATCTCTCATTCTTCTAACTACTATACCTAAGGCAATGGTTTGGCAGAATCCTCAAATAAGAATTTGATTATCAAAATAATGAAAATATTGGGTAAGAACAAGAGGAGTCGGCATTATGAATTAAAATTTTCTCTTTGGACTGACATAATTTCTATTAAAAAGAGTATTTGTAAATATACTTATGAACTTGTGTATGGAGAAAATGCCCTATTGTTTCCTCAACTAGAAAGCCATGCTCTGTAGTTTCTTCTATCAGGTCATCAATATCTTGATACTCTTCAAAGAATATTATATCAAATAGTTCAACTTAAAGAGGACAAGAAGGATGAACTTTTTAGAATAAGTGAATAGTCTTAGAAATTTGCATAGAAATTCAACAAGAAAGTGAGAGGAAAACCTTTCCAAGATGGAGACATAGTGCTTTATTAGGATACAAATAATGATGAGCCTAAAAAGAAAGAAAAGTTAGAATCTAAATGGATTGGCCCTAATTATATTGTCCATACAGTCGGGAAATACACATACAGGTTGTAGACCTTGGATGGTATAGAGTTCTCAATTCCTATCAATGGCCAGCACTTGAAGGTCTACCACTCTATTCCAAGGCCCAAATACGCATAATATTTTTTACCCAAAAAATAATGTGTGCATGTGTGTGTATGTTTTCATTTTGTGGTTGTTTCATAGGTTAAAGTTATTTAGGTAGAGTGTCATAGGTCAAAGTGGTTAACCAAATATTTTGGTGTCCTAAGATGCATTCAAATTAGTTTTTTGCACCTATCCCAGTCGAAGCTAGTATTGGATGTAAAATCTAGCATCCTTGTTTTAAACTTCCAAATAACCTATTGGTCCATTGGTCTCTAACAAGCTTAATCCAATTTATTGCAATTTTTATCTACAATATTATCCTCTTAAGTCTTATTGATAATCTAGATTCTCTTTTCTACACCAAGAATCTCTAAGCTCAATTAGTTCTCTAGATTCCCAATGTATAAATTTGAATCTATCCCTTTGTCCCACCTAGCGTGTCCATACCTAAAACATCAATCATATTATTAATCATCCATGACCCACATTATCCATCATAAGCCAATCAAAGCCATCAATGATCCCCCATATGTGAATAAATCCTCCCCTTTGACTTGTCAAGTGTGTCTTTACTTATAAGTCATCCATATTCCATAACCATCTACGACTCCCATTCATTCTTTTATCACCAGTCAATCTTGGTCATTGTTAGTCTTTATATAAAAGTAACCTCACTTGAGGCATTAATGACTAAACTTTATTGATGCAAAGGATTCATGGTGGATTCAATCAAAGGTTTCACATGGAATAATCAACGACCTGCATTGATCCAACTATGTGCATAAACAACTTTGATTTAGTCAAAATTAGATTGTGCTTGTTCAAAATTGGTCATAGCCACATCTAGGGTCAACTACGATCCACATGTAATTAATAAAGTAGCCAACAATAGTTCATAATAAACTAGATAGAATCAATGGTTTATGATGATATGATGAGAAATGATCTATGGTATTAGCTAATGCCATATCATCAATTCACCAACAAAATTTTCCATCACAACATCAACAGACTGTAAAATTTCAAATAAAGCGCTTCCAATGACCAAGATTTTTTAGTAAGTCATTATGAATTGATTAGCTTACATATCTAACAAACATGATTGCTTTTATCAAAATCCAATGATATTAAAAAAATACCACGTGGAGCAAGGAAAAAGCATGACACCTTGCTTATAGTTTCTACAGTGTAGATTTTACTTTAGTCAACATGGATGATTGAGATTTATTACCAAAAATCAACACATGCAATTTAGACACATGTAAACAACCAACACTTGTGATTAAAAAGCACCATAAAACATCAATAGCACAAGTTTGTTTATAAGACAGTATGGATGGATAAATATTACATAGTATACAAAACAAAACCTTAGACAAGCCAACAAATGATTTTAGATGTATGTGTTGATCATTGAAGCAAAGCGTTTGAATGAATAATATCAACCCTACTCATAAATTGAATGAACATGATTTAATGTAGAAAAATATAGACTTCATATCAAGCTTTTAATGACCAAGATTAAAATTTAAGAAGATGTGGGTGGTTAGGACCAAATGACATAAAAAGGTGAATGAATTAATGATTTAATAAAGAATATTCTAAATACATCAAAGGCTATTATTTTATCATCAGATGTAACATATGATCGAGATTCATCAGATCCTATAATCTAGAGAAGTCCACATGTTAAAAAAAGCAAAAATGTTAGGCATACTTGATCCTTCTGACAAACATAAATAACTCATATTTATTGATAAGATAGCATGGATAGATGAGATCACATAAAAAATAAGATAAGATATGCAAGAAGTCAATGTATGAATCTAAAGACACATGTTGAGCATCAAATCCAAATGCTTTAACAACCTAGATTTAATCTTGAGATAACTTAAATGAAAAAAATTTAAAGTAGAAGAAAATAGGTCTAAAGTCAAAACTTTCAAAATTTGTAACAACTACAACTAATCAAGGTTCTCCATGTGCTCGTCACAGTAGGATGGCTTGATTCACACCAATGATTTAAATTTAATATTAATAAATAATATTTGTGTGTCAGAATAGAGGGACCAAATACATCAAAATGAACCTTTAACGATTGTTTTAAAGGTTGAGGTTCAACCATGGGATAACAAGAATGGTGAAGAATAAGTTAAAAATTCAATACAGGTAGTCTGTCAGATGATGTGGATGACAAACATTAGCCAAGACAAGAATCAAATTTTAATATTATTTGTAAGTTGAATCATTGACAAACCATATTTTATCCTAAAGCATAATGGACGATAGAGATTTCATTTAGAAAAGAAATATGAAAGGAGAATGGCTAATCGAGCTTACATGTGTCAACACTTGGAATGATCGATCAATCTAAAAAGCTATCAGTAGTTAGGATTCGAAGTAAAATAAATGCGAATGGATGGGATTGATCAATATAAAATATAAATGGTTCAACAAAGAATTTTCCAAGCACATCAACAACCATAATTTTATCTTCAAGCATCTTTGATGGCTAGGATTGAGAGATGAATGGCTAAGTGATTTTATGAGAGTTTTAATGGCTAGGATTGAAATCTGAGGAGTCATGAATGATGCAAATTTAATGAAAAAGTAAAAAAAATTCCCATGATTTTATAACTATGCCATGATATACATCAATGCATAGGATATTTATCTTGAAATATACCAACGGTCATGATCGAATCAAGAAGACTTATCTCCTAAGCTATGATTGGTAAAAAAGGTAGCACACTAGCTAACAATCCTAAAAATATATCAGTGGTCATAATCGATATATAGCTAGATAATCAGTAGACACAATTAATCCAAAATTTATCTCATGAAACAAAGTTTTTAAGGATACATTGATGGTTTAGAATTGGCATTCATGAAGCCTCAATGATCAAGATTAATTCATAAAAAGCTGGCACACAGGTTGTCAAATGCAAATAAAATTTAAAATCCTTGGACAATATCACATTAATAAATTAGCATACAATTCAATATCCCTCGAAGTAAATCAATGGTTAGATTAGAATGTTTATTAACATCAATGTTCCAAAGAAAATAACTATTAAAGAAACTAGTATAGCTAAATAATTTAAACTATTATAGACAAGGTGGCAACCATAGGGTGGACGAGGATGATAACATAATTGGAAATATTTATGATTAAGCATGCAAAAATTCTAGCCCCATTACTATAAATCTGCACATAATATATCATCCGCCTCCTATAATGATAATTCACATAAGGGTTTCTAGAGAGATTAGTGTTGAATTTACTATGCAAGTGCAACTGTGTGAGCTACAGAGTTTAAATTCACTAAGAGCTAATATGGCTTATTTAGGCACTATAGTAGACATCAAGAAGTTGATAAAGGGTAGGTCTTATAAGATAATGCTCGAGAAGACAATTACTCGAGATGTCAAAATTGTGTAAAAATCCGATGTAGACAAGAAGCTCACTCCTAAGCAACAGTGGGGGCTAGAGCATGCATTTATCTATAAATTCATGAATATTGAAGAGAATTACTAGTGCCACCTAGATTTACTAAGAAGATTGTTAAAGAAGGATCAAAGATCTCAAAATGAGGATTTTCCATTTGGTAATTGGTGGAAGTCTAATTTGGAAAATATAATGTGCCCAAAACTATACTATTCAGCCAACCTCTTATCCTGGTTCATGGTAGCATATAATCCTAAAATTAGAGATTTTAGGAATAACATTGGTAGACTAAATTTTAGAATCAAAATCAATTATTTTAGGAAATTATTCTACCTCCACCCCACAACAATGACCATCAACCTAAAAGTGCTAGCCAAGGAATTACACTATATAACAAGGATGTTGGCTTATACAATTTTTTTTAGGTATGACCAATTATTTTCTTATGAGTTTTCTTTGAATAAATATATGCTGCAAGCATGGACATTGAACTATGTCAACATGATAAATATAAAATTAGGAGTTGAATACTTGACACTAGTCAATAGGGAGGTTATCTACATTTTGTTACAGTGCAATAGGAAGGGTCACATCTCAATATACAAATGGGAGGAGTTCATTTCAAACAAGATGTGTGAAGAATTTATGACATTGAAAAAAACGATTGAAGAAGATATAGATCAAATTCCCCATTTTCATATTATTCCATATTCATCCATATCTTGATAGGACATCTATCTCCACAAAGGATTGAGTCATGTGGAGGAGTGTAGTCTCCTTGATGTATAAGATAGATTGCCTTGGATTCATGAAGGTAAATCTAGCTACACATAATTCTTTGGTCAATTTTTGCCATCAATTCATCAAATACTCTATGGATATCTTCCTACTAGGATACACCATGGAATAGCAATTTTTTTGCATGAAATCCATGTAGGTGATTATTTTTTGACTAATGAATTCACTTACATCAAAATTTATGGCTCAAAATTAACCCCTAAGGCCTTACCAAAATTTTGTTTGACATTTATTATTTCCCTAGAGATAATTAGATAGATAGTAGAAGAGGCAAAAGTGAAAAATTATAAAGAGGCTAGGAAAAATCCCTTGGCTTGATGTACCTTGTAAAGTAGGTCATTACATATACAAGGGATATCAGAGTGTGTTATAGGCCATGTGGAAGATGGATGAATTTAGCTTCTCAAAAATCACTTGGAGGCCATATGATTTTGAAGGTCATTATCAACTAATAATATAGAAGGTGAAGTCATATGTATTGGTCATACATAGACCAGACCCTTCTAAGGATGAACTCAGACATACTTTGAAAAAAAAATTGCCCATAGAGCCAATATGGAGTAAGTACCCATCTAGGATTAGAGCAAACACACATTGAACATGTTGGAGATTATCCATCACAACTAGTACTACTAAGGAATGCTATAGTTGAAAAACATGTCTTAAATGTTCTAGTATTATCATCTCAACATCTTGAAGATCCTATTTTGGCAATAGTTGATGAGGGACCTATCCAAGTGGAAATTAGGGTATAATTTATTAGTCTGAAGAGAGTAGTATTGGAAATTCCAAATCTTGCTAAATAGGTTCCTAGGGAGGCTTTTGAGTCTAGCACATGCAAATAAATTATTCCAACTCCTTTTGCATAGATTTTATAGATTATCCAAATCTATGCTCAAATGGAACTACCATATGAGAGCAAGCTGTAATTAACATTACATCGACCCATGTTTATACCTAAGTTCCTGGTCGTAAACAATAAAGAGATCAAGTTATCACCATATGTGCAAAAGAGAATTTAGAAAGTTGTGGACCTGGCCAATTTACTTAGGGATCATCAAAGAAAACTACCAAGGACCACCAAATTCCCTAAGCACAAAAAACCAGGCTTAGTGAATCCTCATCAAAAGCCCTAACAAGTCTTACTTTAGTAAGGATAAATGAAGTATGGACTTATGATCCTATTGATGATCAACATCTAGAAGTAGTTTCCAAAGGGGAGGATGTCTAATCCATAGTGATAGAGCCAAACACTCAGATCTCAAAAGTCCCTCCTGTAATTGTGGATGCTACTATACCAGTAGGAAATATGGGTCTAGTTCAAGTAGATAAACAACTTGGACATATATATGTATAGATTAAAGATGATCTATTGGCCCTATCAAAATATTTTCTTAGAATCAAGTACAGACAATATAGGCTCTATGAAAAATAATCAAGTTATATTTATAGAAAGAGAACAATTTTTAGTAAAAATAAAAGAGCTTGAGGAGAAGAGATCAATCCCATCCCCTAGACTAAAATCCAGAGTATTGATTTCTTTACTTTTATTATGAAATATAAGAAGTAAGTGTATGATGGATTACAGAGTGAGATAAAAGCATTAGGTAGAATATTCAAGAATATCAACACCATTATGGTCTTAGTGGAAAGTATAAAGATTATCCTTGAACAAAAAGATAATACAGTAACACATATACACCACATATTTCAGTGGTTTATAGAAAACTATTAGGATATGCATTAACAGAAAGTTACAACTTAGGATGGTACAACTTTTGACTGAAATCAAGAGTTTATGAAAGTTTTAATTTATCTAAAGGAAATGCCAAAATGAGATAAATTCATCAAAGAAATGGAATCTTGGGAGGAAGAAGTCAATAAAAAATTGGGCCAAGTGGGACTGTCATTGGAAGAATGCAGAGGCGTGTCAAATTTTTAAGACTTCATTTTCCATAAAATTTTGACTATGATGAGGATAATGAGCTAGAATTAGCAAAATAAATTAATAGTCTCACTCATATGGCAAATTATTTATTTATATTTTATCTAGAAAGTAAATCTTTGATATAAAGTCAAAAGAATAAGGTCTTGCAGACACTTCATGTAATAAGATTCACTATGTATTTTTGTGATGAAATTTGGACCTAGATTAACAACCTAATAAAAATGAGTCAGGGTAAGTCCAATAGACAAGACAAAGGATAAAGTATTGAGAAAATCACTATTCAAGCGTCAAAGGGTGCGTTGGACCCCACCACAAAGAAGAGAATATCTAGAAAATGAGAAGGGTTAGGAAAAGATGAAATAAAGCCCAATGACTAAAATGGAGCCAAATGTGGGGCCAAAATTTAGCACAATTGTAGCCCATTAGAAAATATTGAGGTAGAAAGACAACTAGATGTTAAATTCAAGATAAAATAGTTCAAAACAACTATAATCCAATTATAAGCCATAAAAGAATCAATGACATAGATGCAACCAGATGTAAGGACAAGATGAAGGTAGTTACAACTAGATTTGGCATGGCTATAAAAAGGAGTTACATCAGTTGAAGGAGCATCAAATTTTGCATTGCCAATTGTGCCAAAGGTATTCTTGAGTTTCCTTGTCTTGTTAATTGTATTCTCTTTGTGTGTTATCTCCCATAACCATCTCTTATTCTTATTTGTAATTGTGTAGGTCTTGCTCATGAAGCATTCAATCTATTGAGATCATTTTCAGTAGTTGAATTGAAAGTCAAGAGGCCCTATGCTACCACATTAGAATGGAGGGTTTAAGGATTATTTTTACATTATTCGAATGATAATTATGATTGTATTCAATAGGATATATTTAAGTCTTTTTAAGACATACTACTTGTAAAAGTATTTTATCATTATTATATATCTCGCTTCCTCCTCTGAGCATTTGCTTGTCCAATTATGTGTGTTTCACATTTGCATGCTACATCATTTGAATGTGTGAATGATGTGTTCTCTTAGTGGTGAATTATCAATTTTATTTGTTACATCATTTGAATGAATATAATTGATCTAATTTTTTTATGTTTGTCTCATTTAATTGTTTAAAATCCTGCTACAACTGATAATGGATAAGACACATGTCTACTGATAGGAATATAATTAATGGATATTGTGAATCTTGGTCAAATATTGAATGTACTACATTTTATTTAAATATCTGGTTTAGCACAAATGATTAAAGCATAGCTCTATTTAGGATTTCCTTACCTAAATCAATATTTAGAGGTTTTTGTTTTTCATAGTTGAAGAGGTAGATCCACTAGAGTCCATAGTATTGATTGGATTAGAAAAATTCAATGGCATGACAATCTATAAGGGATATTGAAATTTTTCCTAATAATAGGTTATAACCAAAATTTTGTTAAGGACAACATGAAGATAGTGACCCATTTGACAACTATGCTTAGGAAGGTGTAGAGGGGGAAAATGCCCTACTATGTATGATTATTGGCTAGATTCGCAAGAGAGAGCCAAGGTGACCACATGGGTATGTTGTTATGTACACTCAATATAAAAGAGGGGGGAAGGATTCACCAGGAATAGTTTAAGGACTCACTCCAAGTCCTCTAGTTTTCAAGGATGTTGGATGTATTCGATTCAAGATAATAACCTATAATTGGCCTTTCTAGATCTATGCTATGAAAGATAAAGGACAATGCAAAAATATAGTATTCAAGAAGACAAGAGCTAACGATATAATGATTCTTTATTTGAATGCTTTTCTAATCCTAGGGTTTCAAGAATGAAAATCTTCAAGCAAGGGCTCAAGAGAAGATGCATAAACAATATGTTAGAAATTTGAGCAAGTTTTGTTGTCATTGATGTCAAGAAGTTAATGTCCAAGTTTCATTGTCATTAATGTCATCAGGTGGTTTTTCCAAAAGGCAAGGAAATGATTAAAAGAAATAGGATATAATATTTATTTTAAATATTATATGCCTAAAAGAGGCCTAAAATATTGAAGACCCAAGGAAGGAGGAGCAAGTTTAAAAAGAAATAATAATATTATAATATTTAATATTATAATATTTTGAGCAAAAGGATGAGGTGAAGAAAACGAGGTCCAAGGAATTATTAAAATAATATTTCCTTGAAAAAACCCATTGAGAAGTTTTTAAAGGATTTAATTTAATTTATTTAAATTAAAATATTTTAACCTATGGTTAAAATTTTAATTTAAATAAACCAAAGGCGCCAAAGTTCTAAAAGATTTTTAAATTTAAATTTGAAATTCAAAATTCAAATTTGGGCTAACGAGTTAAGTGCAAAGGAAAACATGTATAAAAAGGGGAAAACAATTTTTATTTTAACCCCTCACCTATACTATCGAATGCTATGCTATGCTAATGAAATATATGATTTTTCATGCACTGCTTTGCTAAGTGAGAAGAGAAATTTCATAGCTTTAAATTTTTTAAGAGGCAATCATTGGTTTAAGTGCAAGTAATGCAATCAAAGGGTTCCATAGCGCTAGGTAGCATAGTCGATGGCCAAGGACTTTCTAAGGTGCTCACAAAACAAAGGTTGTGGTTTCAAATCCCTACACGACTTGTTTTGAGAGGGAGGAAGTCATTTTTATTTGATCATCGAATCTTGCAGAGGTATAAGGGGGTGTGCGTGAACTAAGGTTCACATGTGGGTGTGTAGCCCAATGGTAGCCTAGCCTTGGGCTAAGGTGCTCGACGAAAATTGGTCATGAGTTCGAGTTTGGATGCAGCCAAGTCATGCACAATATTTTTAGACATGGGCCAAAGACTAAGGTAAGCATTATTATTTTTATTTAATTTCACCGAAGTTTGGAGGTGTAATTTTTTAAAGGCCACGTGATATTTTTGCATATTTAAATGCATAGGGAGTTATAAGGTTAATTAAAAATTATTTTATATTTTTGTTGCTTAGAAAAATAAATAAAGGTTTGGATGTTATTTTGAAAGTTTGGAGTTATAAGGGTTAATAAAAGAATTTGATTTTTATATGTTGGATGTTATTTTGAAAGGTTGGATTTTATAAGGTGTTAGTAAAGGAACTTGATTTTTGAATATTATTTTGAAAGGTTGAAGTTTATAAGGAGTTAGTAAAGGAAGTTGATTTTTGAATATTATTTTGAAAGTTTGGAGATTATAAGGTAAACTAGAGATTTGATATTTTTTTATGGTGAAATAATTATTGGGAAGAATATTTGTGTGAATATTTTGAGATAGGTTGTTGCTACCTAACCTTGAAATTGGCAAAGAGAATTTGATTGTGATTAAGATAAGTTTTGAAGATATATCTCCATCAAAACAAAAGGTATGGGCACATCTTCCTTATGAGTGAAATATTGTTGGATTGAATATTGTGAAATGCAAAGATGGAGTCAATAGGATTGTTTGATAAGAATTGTTGGAAATGTTTGAGTGAGTGTTCATGTACATGATTTGTGGATGTTGAAAGAACATGAGTATCATTGTTATGTGAGATTGAAAACTATCTTGAACTAGGATTTGTGAAAGAACATGAGTATCATTGTTATGTGAGATTGAGAACTATCTTGAACTAGGATTTGTGAAAGAACATGAGTATCATTGTTATGTGAGATTGAGAACTATCTTGAACTAGGGTTTGATATGTGATATTGAGAACTATATTGAACTAGGGTTTGTGAAAGAACATGAGTATCATTAATATGTGATATTGAGAACTATCTTGAACTAGGATTTGTGAAAAAACATGAGTATCATTATTATGTGAGATTGAGAACTATCTTGAACTAGGGTTTGTGAAAGAACATGAGTATCATTGTTATGTAACATTGGAATAATATTGAGTCAAGGTTTGATTTCCATAGTGTGAGTTGTTGGAAGTATAGTGAAACACTTGGTTAGGGTTTGTAAGCAAGTTGTGTTTAATTGAGTGGATGTTTGAGTGATATTTATTAAGCATTATTGATTGAAAGTTGGAGTGATAGTTCAAAAAAATTATACTTTATTTTTGAATTGATTTGAAAGAGTTTGAAAGTGAAAGAGTGTTTTGTTGAGTACAACACATTGTGAGTGTGAAACATATTGAGTCTTTGATCATTCTCTATATGTTTATGTGGTTAAACAAGATTCTAAGTGAAACTTGTTTATGTGATTGAAGAGGTTTTCTGAAAGATATTAAGTTGAGTTTTTTAAGCAAGTATTGCAACTATATGAGTAAGCTTTTGTGAACGCTTGTGAGAAGATTTGAGTAAGTCCTAGAGGGGGATTAAGTATATATTTGAGGTAAGTCTTGGTGAAGACTTGTAGATTATATTTGAGATAAGTCTTGGTGAAGACTTGTTGAGCAGATTGAGCAAGTTATTGAGAGGACTTGTTGGACATATTTAAGGTAAGTCCTAGTGAAGACTTGTAGAGTATATTTGAGATAAGTTTTGGTGAAGACTTGTTGAGCATATTGAGCAAGTTATTGAGAGGACTTGGTGGATAGATTTGAGGTAAGTCTTGGTGAAGACTTGTTGAACAGATTGGACAAGTTCTAGAGAGAACTTGTGGATATATTTGAGGTAAGTATTTGAGAAGACTTGAGAGTAGAGTTGATTGATTGATTTGTTCAAGCTTTGAGTTAAGGCTTGAGGCAAATCTAAGTAGAGTTGATTTATGATTGACCAAGCTTTGTGTTAAGGCTTGAGGATATATTTGAGGATAGATATTGGTGCAAATTTGAGGGTAAATTTGTACTAGATCATAGATAGACTTATGAGTAGATTTATGCTATATAGAGGACAATGTTTAGTGTAGATTTGAGATAGAGATAGAGCAGAGCTAAGACCAAGATTTGGAGGTTACATAATAGAGGATAATAGTATCCAATGGATAGTTATCCATTATCCAGAGCAGTGAGGACAAAGGTATTCTAAGTGAGGACAGAGGTATTCTGTGGAGAGAGATCCACAATCCAGTGTAGTGGAGGTAGTAGTCTTCTAGAAGATCACTGACCATAGTAGAGGAGAAAGAGTTCTCCTATGGATAGAGATTCATGAACCAGTACAAGATAAATATTTCTCATATGGATAGATATCCATGAACCATCATAGGATAAAGAGTTATCCTATGGATAGATATCCATGAACCAACAAAGGATAAAGAGTTCTCCTATGGATATATATCCACGAACCAATAGAGGAGAAAGAGTTCTCCTATGGATAGATATCCACGAACCATAAAAGGGAAAAGAGTTCTCCTATGGATTGGTGTCCATGAAATTTATTAGAGGATTGGTGTATCCTTTGGAAAAATGTCCATAAACATTGTAATAAGGAAGGATTCCCAAGAGATTTGTTGAGAAAATTTTAGTGAAATATTTTCTCTGTGGAGTAGCCCACATTGGGTGAACCATATTAAATTGGTGTCTCTATTGTGTGTGATGATTTGTGCATTGATTTTATTACTGCTATTTATATTGCCATTGATATATTGGATAATATTTTTTAAGAAAGAAAAGTAAAAGTTGGTCTTATACTGTTCACCCCCCTCTTAGTATAAGCTTGTGTTCTTCACAATATTAATCCTAAATGCACACTATATATTGTTTTCCTTTCAATACCTAAAACTAAAGTAGATGTATTATTTTAATATCAGATCTAGGGTTTGTAATAAAAATAAAAAACACCCAATAAACAACCTAAACACTAATTAGGGCACTTATCTTATCCGATGGTTGATCCTTGCTTTTATTATTTTATTCAATGATATCAACAATTCTTGTTTTTGCAAGATAACTTGGTAAACACTTGAAAAATATGATTAGCATTAGGAGGCTTGCTTAGGCCATTGTATGATAATATTTGGAGGTGTAGCAGTCAATCCCCCTAGGTATTTTTAGTTGACATTGAAAATAGAAGCAAAAGTTGACCTTTGCAAAATGAACAAGCATAACATAATATAGCAAAACATAATGATAAATATTAACATAAAGTACAATAATATATCCTAAATATAGCCTAGAATATAGATCTAGGGTTTGGAGATAGTAACTTTCCCCCAAACATGGTCTAGGTGAAATCATGCACCATAATAGATGATTGTGATTTCATAGACTAATGAAATCATGCCCCATAGAGATCGGGCATGATTTCGTAAAATCTATGAAAAAAATAAGATAATGATATGATAACTCAATTATGTCATACAAAAAATTAGTGCATGCATTAAAGATGTGAAAATACTTGGTAGATAATGCATAAGTAGACATAAGGGTTAAGACCTCCCGAATAGTCAATCTCTCCTTAGGGATCCAACACAAATCCACCAAAGCAAATAACAACAAAAAATGATCTAATGCAGTAGAACATAGATCACACTCCATAATTGTAAGTTAGATTGCTTTTAGAAGAAGGATGCAAATCACTTAGAGAGCACTTTATAAATCATTTGAAGAAAATAGCTTATGTGAGATTGGTATTCCAAATAATCACTTGAAACAAAATTTCAAACCCTCCTCATATAGCAGATTTGAAAGTGAAATGGGTAGGAAAAACCAAGGAGAGCTGATGCCAAACATGCCAACTTCAAAAATTAGGGTTTCCTTGTGATAAAACCCTAAAATGTGAAATCATGCCCTGTCAAGGTTGATCATGATTTTGTATTACAAAATTGCTCCTCGCAAAAGTGGACCGCGATTTCGTAACTACTGGACCCCTATGCAGTTTTAATGCAATTTGAAGGGTCAAATAGAGTCAGAATAGGATAAATCATATACCATTAGAAATATCTTTTCAAGACCAATATAAAAGTGGAATATTTGAGGGGAAAGGAGAATATTTTGTAGGGGAAAAGTTGGATCAAATATGACCCAACTATTTCCAAGAGAAAACAAGGGATCTAGGGAAAATTGCTCACCTTAGTGGGTCAATTTTTTGTGTCTACATTTTCCCCCTATTTGATGCATTTAAGGCCAAGTAAATACATCAAAGAAATATGTAGACTCCTATGGGTAAGAAGAAAACAAACATAGAGAATGGGTGGCCAGGTTTGGACAAAGGGGTGGTGTAAAAGGGGTATCACGAAGGACACTCTAGACTAATACACATAGAGCGAGATATTACTACCATTAATGCCTCTATGATTAGGGTGTCCCCTCAAATTTTGAAAGGAATGAGAATTCCTTAAGAAACTAAAAAAGGACCAAAAACATAGAAGAAACATAGAAAGCAAAGCAAACAAACAAGCAAACATAGCAAAGAGTACTGGGTATAATATGAATCTAATGTAACTAGCATGAAATACAATCTATCTAAGATGAAATGCATGTATGAATAGAAGAAAGGAAAAAAAATGAAGAAGGGAAGAGGAAGAAGAAGAAGAAGAATAAGAAGAATAAGAACATATCCCAAGAAGGTCAACAAAAAAAATGAGAGAAGCTGATAAAGAACCCTGAATGAAGGGTGTTTTGCCCAAAAGGATGGTCTAGATGTGGAATGAAAACCTGCTATGGGTGTAGTACTGGCTAATATGGATAGATGGGAAAAATATGGAGTGTAACCCACTATGGATAATTTCTCAAATGATCAAATGATAGAGTGTAACCCTCTATGGATGATTGCTCACTAGTGACTACTATGGGGTGATTATCCACTAGGATGTATATTGAGATCTATTGAAATGGTCAAGGAGCTTATCCTATAATGGGGTGTAGAGCCCATTGAGTCAAAATAAGTGTAACCCAATAGGGGTGATATGTTATTGCTGATGTGTATGATGTATTAGCAAGTACTACCTGATAGGGGTGTGTAAAAATATATAGACCAAGTAATATGAGCATAATACAATGTGAGTGTGTGCATGTTCTAGAAGAAAAGAGAGGAAGAAAATGAGGAGCAACAAACTGTGTGTGTGTACCTCCATCTTGAAGTTTCAGCTATTTAAAAATAAAGAGGGAGGAAATGTGCAAACACAGGAGGGAAGAATGTATATCCTTATCTGAACAAGGAAAAATAAAGGAGAAATAAGAATCATGCAAAGGACAAGAACATACCAAAAGAGGATTGCATTTCTTGAATTTGGAGAGAAATGATGAGCATTGTAAAAAACTTTCAAATTCAAGGGACACAAGAATAAGAGAGAAGAGAAGAAAATATCAAAGAAATATGAGAAGAGAAGAAGGGATGAAAATTCATGGGCCCTAGGTTGGAGCTTCGCTAGGCATCAGGACTCTAGTGAGAGTGAAATACATGTAAGCTACTACCTAACTAGGTATTATCACATGCCATTGTTACGAATCCCCAAAAAGCTATTTGAAAAAGCAATCATGAGCAAGAATTAATGCAATTATGACAAGCAATCATGCAAAGTATGATAGGCAATCATGCAAAGTATGACAGGCAATAATGCAAAGTATGACATGCAATCATGTAATATGAGAAGGCAAGCAAATGAGGTATGATATAAGCTAAATATAAAATGTAATGCAAATGATGGATCAAGCATAATATCTTTTTAAATGTATAATATTCATAGGTTATTTAAGTTATTTACCATCTAGAGAAGCCAAACGATAGGCACCTGAGCCAAACTTGTTACTTGGTCATTATGACAAAGGGCCCTAACCAATTAGTCTGAAACTTACCTTGAATATTAGCACAAGTATTAGTGTTATTCTAATTTTCCTTGAGGACAACATCCCTATCATATCCCGCCTTGGAAGAACTATCTTAGGAGTTTATTTATGTATTGATAGTTGCTTTCAATACTTGATATATATGCAATATGGATTTTTATTTTGAAAAATGATGTGGTGGTGCATTACTTGACTTCAGGAGCAAGTATTCTCGTAGGTGGAAATTGACCACCAGATATGAGAAGAGAAATGATGATTATGGAAACTCACCCAGGTAAGTATATGTATTTTAAGGACTTATGTTCACATCATTGGACCATGATGTTATTACAAGTGTCCTTTATGATGGGCAGTGATAACTAAGAATATATTAAAATACCCGCTCACTTAAGGATAAAATAATGATGTGGAACATTGACTATGCATCAACTGCTTGTGTTTACCATATGTTTATTATATGTTTGATTATACATTAAGTTTTGTGGAAGAAATTAGTGCTCTTGGATATTACTTTGGAATTTTCAAATTAAGTGATTATGCTTGGTTTGCATCTTACCAAATTACTTTAGAGAAATTTGGAATACATTTGAGAAGTTTTATAAAGTTTTGTAAACTTTATTGTGACTTTGTGAAATATTGAATTGGACAATTCTTAATTTACAAAAAGAGATCTATTTTTTTGAACATGCTTATTTAATCTAATTACATTTAGTTTGGAAAGAAATTAGGTATATTTGTTTTTACAAAACTTGTCCAATTTTTATTGGACCAAAATAAAAGGGAGTATTTTCTTATTTTAAGGGATTATCCATTCCTCCACATGGCTGCTTCATGATGGTTAAAATTAAGAAATATTATTTTCCTTATCTCTAACAATCTTAAGTTTGTATTCACCCTATTCCCTAATAGTATTAACTTTGCAGTTGCCCAAGGAAGGGGGAGGCACAAGACAAAAAAAGTACTCCTATATTATCCCTTGGATCTCTTTCATATTAAAATATTAATTTTACTATTTGTTTCACATAGGAGAGTAAGGAAATAATTAATTAAATAATGGGAAAGCATCTTTTCTTGTCAACAAGAAAATATTAAAATTGAGGAAAGGGTTTAGAATTAGAGGGGGGAAGACTGGGAGGAAAAGAAAGCAGGGAGGTTTTGGAAGCAAAAAAATTCAAAACCTATTGGAGCTCTATGTGGGAGCTTTCCACTTCTATTTTCATTTATATTGACATTAATGTATAGTATTTGGATTGTTTGATTTTTATTTTTTTACTTTGGAAGTAGCAATTTGAATGGTGAATATGGTTTTTACTTTGATGCTTAAAGTCAACCTCAGTTAAAATAATTTGAAGCCTTTTCCTTTTTTTGACCATGTATTTTTTTTTTTTGGTAGATAAGATACTATAGCATTAATACCAGGTTTTATAGGTTGACCCAAAACCTTTTACAAAAATCAGCCTAGGGTTGTTGATGAACATGTCCTTACTAAGGATCCTATATATGTAAAATATACATACTGCCAAAGCCATTACATCCGGTAAGGCACATAGCATGTTATCAAAAAGAAAATTTCCATATAAAATTTTGGGTATACCCCGAGAAAACACACCTACATAATAATTACAAAAAAAAAAGAAACAGACACAGATCCCTTCCTTGAAATAGTGGAGAAATAAAAAGCTGCAGACACACATAGTAGAGTACTGAAAAAACTCCCACAAGTTTTGTATTGACAGTTACTCTTAATAATTCTTTGGTAATTGTTTTATTTCGTATATGACATGCTTTGGGACCACATCCCGTCTTGGCCAATCAGCCTTGGAGAAGTGAACCTGCTAGCTAGATTTATGGCGGTGGCTATCTGGTGGTCCACATGGCTCTAGTTCGAAGTCTTATATTGTTGTTTCTTTCCTACCCTATGATTATCAACCAATATCAAATTACTAAGATGACTAGGAGCCATGTTATCTGACATGTGACTGTCCCCATTAGTCTTTGTGGTATTTCCAAGAAGCATCCATGAAGATTGACAGTTCGGATAATTTTTATTGTGAGTCCATTTCAAAAAATATGCGGGAATACTCCTAGCCTTCGAACTTATAGTGCCTTACCTGTTGGTAAATTTGACTATCATTCTTGGAATTCTTGTTGAATAAGCTCCTCTACTTCACTTGGGACACCATGTTCCCATTTTAAAATTCTGTCACCATCGACACCCAAATTGGCCAGCTTATTAGCAATCTTGTTAGCTTCTCGAAAGACATGTTGGGATTTTCTATCCTGTCTTCCCTATAAAAGGATCCTAGCCTCTTCAACAATTGTTTTAATCCTCCAAGGAGGTATTTTCCAATTATTGAGGAGATTTATAACATGCATAGAGTCTCCTTCTACGATCAAATTTCCTTCTAAGTCTTGAGTCATTTGAAGGCCTCTCCACATAGCTCTAGCTTCAGATTCGTTGTTCATCCTTATTCCCAAATATTCAGAAAATGCAAGCATCATATTCCCATTATGATCTCACACAATGCCACTAGCACCTACTCTACTAGGATTTTCCTTAGCCACTCCATCAAAATTAAGCTTAAACCAACCCGTAGGAGGTGGGGACCACTTAACATTGGCTCTAGGGTTGACTACCCTAGGCACAGACTCATCTAACAAGGTTAAACTTAAATATTGAGAAATCATGGTCTCCTGCAGATGAGGTTTACGACTATCAAAAGGGATAAGGTTTACATTCTCGTTGGCAAAGGATAGGATCCTGACAATGATAGTTTGATGATCATTGATAGACTCATTAAAGACTCTATGGTTCCTTTATAACCACACTTGCCAAAGATAGTGATTGAGACAAATTTTCCACATGTATTTAAGTCTTTGGCTTGAAAAGGGGTAAGGCCACTGGATGAACAAATCAAGTATGGTGGCTGGTTTAACCCAGGAAATATTGAAGGTCTGAAAAACCCCACTTAGGACAATCAAGGAAAAAGGACACTCAAGGAAAATGTGATAAATGGTCTCCCAATTAGCCCTGCATAGATAACAGTGATTAGTAATACAAATACCTTTATGCATCATATTATCAATGGTTAGAATTCTTCCTTAAATAACCAACCATGAAAAGATTGCAATTTTTGGAATTAAATTTTTTATCCAAACTAAGTCCTTTTGGAGGACAAAATCCTCATCATCAAGCAGAAGCTTATAAGATGATTTAATAGTGAACTTCCTATTTTTCGTAGGATCCCAAGTCACTTGATATTCCTTGGGTCTCATGGGGATAAATTGTTGCCCGAGAATATTACAATAAAGTTATTTGAAACATAAAGGGATCTACAAATTTGGTCTTCATACTAATATATACGCTACACTGATGATATTAATTGAACCCTTCCTTATTGTAGCACTCGTATTGGATTGATTTCTCCTTGGTATATCCGAATACTGCCAGTATTTATTAAGTGGGTAAGTTTTGTTTTCTTTTATACTCTAAGTGGACTGTAGTTGACCTCAGTATGTGACACTAGAAATTTGATTAGTGTAGTCGCTCGGTTATAAAATCCTTTCTTTAGAAAGGGAAATATGAACCTTTCCATGTATCACATTAGCATAGTTTCATATCAAATCTAATTTCCCTTTTATATGTTATTATCGTGTTGTGTTTTAAAATAAGAACAATACTTGGCAGAGTATATATCATTGTATTGAGATGTCATTAGTTCCCTGTTAGTCAATTGAAAATAGAATGTTGTCATTTTGAGTATGGTGGATAACATGCTCACCTTCATAAGCAATGAATCAATGTTTTTCATCCTTGTAAGTCTCTATACGCTATCTGAAGTGACGTTCATCACCCATCGAAGCTTTACATAATGATGTGGGAGTTATGAGCCTTCCATTGTTGCTAGATTCTTATTGGTAGTATTCTCTATTTCAACCCTATAGATCACTGTCACAGAGCGAAACTATAGGTTATAACCTTTTTTGTTTATATGGATTTTGATTAAAATTGAATGTTCTATGTTACAGATCTTTCATGTTATAACCTATGATTCAAGATATCTTAGTCTGCTTATGTTTACCTCCACCCGAGATCTTGTCCACTGCTTCCTCTAGAGACCTATGAAGTGAGTTTAATATATTGATTCACATAAAACCTCCAACCATACTTAATATTCAAGCCTCCTAAATTTATCAAAAAAGCATCAGAGAGTTTTTACTCACAGAGACCTCTTGTGAGTTAGATGTATTTATAAATAATTAACCCAAAGACCTTAGAAAAATTACTATTTCCTACCCCATCGATACGTAGCATAGTCATCTGGTATCAATGTAGAGGTAAAAGAAGATTGTTTTAATCCCATATGGATCATGCACAATAATTATATCCCTTTATAAACACCCACACTAATAATAAAATAGCCAAGCATTGAGCACTTGGCTTGGCTACTAACTCGACCTTCATTGACCATGTTTGATCACCTTTATTGCTTTTAACTTAAATGTCATCCTTTGATTCATTGGTTTAGTTGAGTTGTCTGATTTGTAAATTTACCTCTATTTGGTGTTAACCATGTTGATCCACTTTGCGTCAATGACTATGTGTTGACTCTTTGTCTATTAGTCTTGTATATTCTAAAATGAGTTTTAAGTGTATGAAAATGGATGACTAGTAAAATTATTTTGGAAAGCAATGAAATTTAATCCCCAATCAAATTGGGTACTAAATGAATACAGTGGATGTTAATAAAGGTAATTAGTTTTGAAAATGGATTGATTTAAGGACTTTTGTATAATCTAGGAAATTTTTTTATAAGCTATGATGGAAATATGAATATTTCTTTATTATTATAAATATGTATGTGATTTTCCTCTTTGTAGTTAAATTGTATGGTTTTTTTTTATCAGTTAAATGTAAATTTAAATGGGTTTTTATCAAGGGTTCCAAAAACTGATTACAACAACATCCAAGATCACTGAAAAAACTTAAGGATACAACAAAAATCCTTCCTCGAAGGATGCAAACTACATAAATCCTAAAAACTACCCACACAACAAGTGGGACCAGCACATACAAGGAAAATAAGAAAGGGCCAACCTACCCAAAATCGTCTACGCAAAGCACAACACAAGAGAAAAAATTTAAAACTAAAATAGGGCCATCCCACCTAGGGCATCCTTACAACATGAAGGATGGAGAATAGGATTAGGGCTATCCCACCCAAATAAAATGTTTAAATAAAAATTAAAGTAGGGATGACCCATGCAAAATTATTTGAAAAATAAAAAATGAGATACAAAAGCACTTAAAGCAGGAAAAAACAAAACAATCCCACCTAAAGGATGGAACAATTGAAATAGGGCCATCCCACCCTACACTAAAATTTAAAATTAAAATTCAAAATAAATCATTCCCACTGAGGACATCTTGGGATGCAGACCAGGAAGCAACAACAAGTATGCAGCAACACGGTCTAAAAACCAGTAAAAATCTAGAGAAGTCACAACAACAGGATAGGAAATCCCAATGCAGTAAGGATAACCAACCAGAATCCAAAGGAGACAGAGAGAAAATTAGTATAGAACCATGAGCCATGAGAAAGAGGTGGGGAGGTCCTAGGAAACTTCAACAAAAGGAGCCATGAAGCATGAGCTGCAAAAAATAAGCATAGGGTCTCCCTCAAGACCAAAAAAGTAGTAAGAACTCCAAAGCAACCTCCAACACCACCGATAAGCAGCTTCAGGGATCCAAAAGAGGATGACCAGTAGGAAAACAACAACAATCAGCACAAAGGCCCATCCCCAAGCCATGAAAAATGTTGAGAACCCACCACCAAGCCTACATCCAGAAACCCAAAGAGCAACACCACATGAATAAGCACAAGGTCCCATACCAAGCCAAAAATAAATTGTGAAGAGCTGCTCATGAAGCCAAACTCCCAAGCCACAAAGAACTGAACCAAAAGAACCTTCAATCATCAACTCCAAATAGGACCCTACGAAAAATGGGATAGGGCAACAAATGCCAAGGAAAAGAAATAGTAAAGGAACTTAGGACTCCCAGGGAAAGACCTAAAAAAAACCTAGGGATGTCCCAAAAAATCCTAGGGATATCCTAGTTCATAAGCACCAAAAGAAAACCCTACCAAAAGGTATGGAAAGGGGAAGACAAATGGGTAAGTGACCTCCCACCCCAAGAATATCATCTACAACACCATACAACCAAGGAGGAAGGGCAAAAGGAATACCAAGGAACTAGGATAGAACCCAAGGATGTCCCAAAAAACCCCAGGGACATCCTATATCATAGGCACAAGAAACAACCCCAACAAAAGGTATGGAAAGGGGCAGAAAAATGGGTAAGTGACCTCCCACTCCAAGGAGATCGTATGCTACACTAGCTAGATGAGGAAAAGGGTAAATAAAGTGCTAGGAAATTGTGACAGGACCAGGTATGGGCTGTAGGGAAGTAGAGAAGGACTTCCCTAAATTGTATGGTTTTGTATAGCTTGGAAATTTGTCTTGGTAAATAACTTTATCTTGAATTCAAATATATAGAAGAATTGAATGAGCATTTGAACCTATAGACTTTTTTTTGACATTACTACAATAAATAATCATTTATTCTATGTTTATGCTAAAAATGGTAAATGAACCTAAGTAAATAGGAAGAATGAATGAAGATTTTCTAATTTTAGAAGAATGGGTGTGGAGTCCATTCTTGGAGGAGGTATGGGACTCCTCCATGGTTTTGTGTTAACTAGAATGATTTACATTTGTAATATATGGAATTAAAAGAATATTCTTTTTGGAAATGAGTATTATATATAGGATGGATGTAGAGATTCATGCCTAGATAAAATTATTGGAATGTGCTTCTTATATTGATTGGATAATGAAATATAATATGATGTATGTTGATGCATGGTTGCAAGCAATTGAGAAAAGCATGTGTTGCTTGAATTGCATTTTGTACATGTGTATCATGAGTTGTCTTGATTTTTTACAGTTACCATCATCACGCATGCAATGGAAAATCAAAGAACTAGAGAAGATCTAAACAATACCATTGAAGAATTCTATAATATTTATAAATTTAAGGCTTACTCTGCGAAGCTTATTGTAAATGAATGAGTATTGATTAATCAATAATGATTTTGTAATATTGGACAAAGCTTCTTGTATCTTAAAAATGGGTGATTGAATAATGTAGTCTTTACCTTGTGAGGTAATGGTTTATGTATAGTATTCTGAGGAATTGGGTCTAATTTTAATAAATGGTAGTTATTTCTTACTATTTCTTCTTATGAGTTGTAATTCTTGGATGTGGTGAATGATTTTAAAGTATTTGTTGTCTAAATTTCATTATATTTGATTAGTATGGAATAAATCTTGCTAAAATTTTTATTAGGAATAATAAATGTCAAATTGGTGTACATATTAATAAAGGGAGATAATTAATAAAGTACCAAATAAATGATACATTTTGGTTAAAGACCATGAATAATAATAAGATCCAATAAAACTTATAAATGAGAGGGGAAGATAATTGTGCTCAATATGGTTATTCCAAGACTTATGTAAGTGTAGATACCTAAAATGCGTCATGTCGATGGCGACTACTCATATGGACATGCTACAAGACCATATGGAATATCTTGGACAAAATCCAAGATAGAGCAATGGTTCTAACCACTCAAGTTGGGCTCCTTGGCCTGAACCACAACACAAACCTACGGTCTATAGGTTGAACCACGATTGAGGCCTGCAGTTTGCAGTCTAGACCATAGCTGTAACCTACGGTCTTAACTAAAGTTCAGTTGGCTTTCATCCGAGCCAAATCAGTTTGAACGAATATTTGTTCTAGAAAAATATGATTAGAGGACAGAATCTTCCAATACAACTATCCTAACCATCCCTTATTGATAGTGGCTTCTCCATGAATCCACCCCTAGCCATGGGACATCCTTTAAGTACCCCTGAGAATTAATACAGAGCATATAGAGCATTTTGATAGTGAAGCACTGTCAAAATATTGTATCAAGCAAGCATTGGAGTTTAGATAAGCAAAGCCCTATTGAATTATGGACTCACTTGAGTGCATAGAGAGAGCCTTGTTGCCATCCCCATTGTCAATTTGTCAATCATCATGAATAATTAGGCCATGGATGCCCTAAGGATCTAGGAGAGCTAAGAAATGCTAATTTGGACAAACGAAGGCCCTATTCAACGATTCAACTGCTAAACCTGTTAGAGGATACCAAAGGTGACCCTTGAACATCAATTGGACAAGGAGGTCAAGCCCAAAACCCTTGAATTTGGAGGGAAAACCACTTGGTTGCTCACCGTAGCTTTCAACCATGGTTTACAGTGCAAACCACTCATCATAGCTATAGTTTGCAACAGGTGACATATCTCTTTACTGTTTTATTTCTAGTATGCTTAATTAGATTACATTTAGCATTTTAATGGTTTAGTTAGGATTTTAGAGACTTCTGACCGACATAATTAGTGTTTTTACTAACTTGTCCTCATTATGGTAGTTTAGACATTAATGGTTTCTTTTCATGTTATAGTGCTTCATTTCAAGTAATTGATTCCATAGATTGATAACTGTATTTCTTGTTCACATATTTCCATCAATATTCATAGGATTTACACATGTTTAGCATAGTTTATGCACTTTATTGATTTTATGTCACTATGCTATTCTCATGCTATTTGTATTTAAAGGGCCTCATCATGAGAGGTTTCCTATGCTTTTGAAATTATTGTTGTTGTTTCTTGATCATAGGAGACAAGTTTTAAAGGAGCTACAATCATCCGTTTCCTTCCTCAATGTGAAGAAGAGGGTTGAATCCACCCTAGAGCAATTCATTTCATCTTGAAGGGCACTTTAAAATCACACCTACCCTTGAGAGGGAAATAAAAATACCTCCTATTGTAACAATTGTATCAAGATGATTATCCCTAAGAGGGATGTACTTGTAATTTGAGTTTGACATTGAAATATAATGGAATAAAGCATCTTTTATTGATCATTTAATTGTCAATTTATTGTTCTTGTATGCATCTTGTATTGTTTTTATCAATTCTTGCAATAGGATACATTAGGTGTGAAATTTTTTGGTGGTTACAAGAGGTGATCATGGAGGAACTCCACAATTCATGCGATCTAACTGTTGTTTCTTGATTTTTGAGATTGTAGGTACATACCGCAGCTATCAGCTATGGGCCAAAAATTGAACCATAGGTACAACATGCGGTTTATAGTGTAGATCATAGACTAGACCTACAATTTACACCTAATAACATAGACAACAGAAAGCAGAGTGCAGACCAACTCAGGACCTGAGGTAGGCCCTATTTTCCACTCTCTATTTCTTTTTACCTCTCTATATTTTTATAGAATGCTTATTTCAAATGCAACTAGGAAAATCAAACTAAAAAAGGGGAAATCAATCATGCCCTAGTTCATTTTAAATCTACATTTGTAGGAAGGTGCTGCTAGGAACAACGGATCTCTGATTGCAATCCACCTTAGAATCCAACGTGCTTGATAAAAATTGTTTGTTTAGTGTGCATGTGTGAGGCCCAAGTAGTGGCCACTATCATCATAATATGCATTGTCTAAAAGAGCATCTAGAATAGCTTGCATTTTCTAAATTTGAAACGTTCTTTCATTTGCATAGCATATAGAAAATGAGCATGAGTGCTATATGATGCATTTATTTTATGTACAATAAAATGAACCACACACACCATGTCTCACTTAAACACTAGTGAGTTGGGCTTGACATCCAAACACTAGTAGGGTTTAGTTAAGGAGGGCGTAATTTCCATCTGCTGGCCCAAATCCTACAAACCCTTTGTTACTAGACCAATACCGGATCCAAGAACCTTTCATACCCTAGAAAATTTGCATGTATTCTCTTCGGAGGGTATAACACTGATTGGGGAAAACGGGTGAGGATCTGGGAGGACCTGTGCTCCTTGTTTGGGTGTGGAATTTCATCACCACATAGGAGATTTACACGGCCTAGAAGTCACATCCAGGTTGTTGAGCTATGAGAATACAGGTGAAAGCCAATTTAAACTAAGAATATCATTCAAAACTTTTCAAAACATGATAAGGAGTTCTATACTGATACAAAAAATTATTGAAACAACATCAAACAATCTAGGGCTCACTTTTAAAAATTAATACGAGATAAACACCATTGTATACCTTGTTTTCTTAATAAAGAATAAATATAGACACTAGGTGCACCATGGTGGAGACACACGATGGTTGGTAAAGGCACAAGCCTAAAGCCCATGACCAAGCCCTAATCAAATTAAAATTAGTACATGTCGAATCCTCACCCACATGCACTTCCTAAACGTCATTCGAAAAGCATTAGAGGAGATAATTTGACAAGGGGGGAACCTATTGAGCATACTCCCAATAGAGGAGCTTCTATGCATTCCTCTAGACATAGAATAGAGCATGGAGTCTCTCATCATGAGGGCATTCCTCTCAAAAGCCATTACCAGGATTACATTGCACGTGCATCCATAGGATCAGCTGAAGAGTATGTTATACAGGGATACAAATTGATACCCCTACATCATAGGTCTTTAGGAGGATTTGTGGCTCAATATTTAGAGTACAAACATAATCGAGACCCACCCATTCAGGGGCATGTATATAGGGTCACCACTGAGCATAGGACTATGTAGAATCCCACACATGGTGAACATCAAAAGATCACTATTGATATGGCTAAGGTGGGAGCCAATGGCACACCACCGCATGAGCGGTAGAGATCCAAATAGTTAGATGGATTAGGTAGCATCCTTGAGCGGCTAGGCTATAAGCCTTTGGCTCCACCCACAATGCTATGAGTGAGCGTAGTGGAGGTTCTATTAGGACTGCTAGAGAACATGAAGAGTATTCTAAGCACCCCCATGTGATACATCCACCATCCATGCATGCTGGCATAGAGCACAAAGTTCAACAGGATGCTCATGCCATATTTAAAGACAAGGGAAAAAGCATCAAAAATCAGTTAGATGGGTACAAAACTGATAAGGATGCTCACACAGAGCATGCATACTAGAGGTCTATCACAACCAATGATCTTTATAGATCACATAGACTGGTATATGAGTAGCAATGATAGCTCCTCCAAGATAAATTGGAGGATGCTCACCTAGAGAGGCATCACATTGAAGAAGAGAATATTTAATCATAGAGGCTCATCAAAAAAAGACTATACAAGCAGTGCCTATAGGAAGAACACATCCTTTCCCAAAAGGAGTGCATAGAGCAGGATGATAGGCTAGCCAAGACTGGTCTATATACTCATGTTGATAATAGAGAGCACATTTAGAGAAAGGCTTTTTCACAAGTCGATGTGCAGCAGGAGCGTAGAGATGCTCATAATCATATTAGTGCCCAAAAAAGAGAACAACCACCACTATTCAAACATGAGGGACAATAGCTATATGAGGAAGAAGATGGAGCGAGAAACAATCAAGAATATCTTGAAGAATCCCTAGTCAAGGAGGAGGAGGATCAATGACCTCCATCTTGACATAGGAAGAATGTACCTTCGATACCACTCTCACATCAGCTTAGGGAGGAAGACTTCTTATCCTCAGAGGCTTATAAAGACCTAGATGAGAAGGTAAAATCGATTGAGAGGCAAGGTGCAACACTTCAAAATATGACATTAAGAAATATTCATAATGAGCCTTTGGACCCCTCGATACCTACTCCAACTTACCCTGAGATTTTCATTATACCTAGGTTAGATAAATTTAAAGGTGATGAATATGCACAAGAGCATGTCACAGGGTTTTTGGATGCTTGTTTCCAAATTGCTAGTAATAATACCTTGATTTTGCACACATTTGTTATGACCCTTTTAGGCCCAGCCCGAGAGTGGTTCAATCAAAAAAATAGGCACAAAATTACCAATTTTGAGCAATTGGATAATGCTTTTATTGAATGCTTTTATTTTGGCATCAAGGAATAGGCTAACCTTTCTAACTTGGCTATGCTAGCTCAGCGTGATGATGATCCAATTGAACAATACGAAAAGAGGTGGAGAATATTGATGGCAAAGTGTAGCACCCTAAAATTGGCGCAGTAAAATTATAAAAATTATATTCACCTTAGTAAATAATTTCAAATTCAAATTTAACCTCCCAAACCGCCCGTTAACCGTCGGGTATTCCGTTTCCCCTTTTTCTGCGCCAATTTTAGAGGTTGTTTTGACCGTTTGACGATATCGTCGCCGATCAGACGATATCGCCCCATATTGGACGATTTCGTCTGGACTAGGACGTCCAGACGATCTTGTCGCAAAACTAAATTTGCAAAGTTGGAATCTATTCCAACGGGTCTCCAATCTGGGCAGAAGCGTGTCTGCGCCGTTGGGACCCTCCCCCCATTGGAGATCTCCCAAATTGGGATGATCTCCAACCTCCCAACAACTCCCCTAAGCCTATTTAATCTCTAGGATTTTCCCTCCCCAACCCCTGGCTGAAATTATCTATAAATTGACTCCCTCTACGTTAAAACATCCTGATCTTGCATTTGCATTAGTCCCATACTAATTTTGTTGCAGGTACATCATTATTTTTCAATCGGAGCCAGCACCCATCGTCGTCGATGAACCTGTCCAGATCGGAGGCGATCCTATCAAATTCGAGGCGATTTCGTATTCGATGCGAGACGATCTCGACTGTAGTCCACATCGAGGCAATCAGTGCCTCGAAGTTTGCTTTTCTCATCTTTTTCCCTGTCATTTTATGCTACAAATTAGATCATTTATTCGGTTTTTATATTATTTTGCATTTGGAGTTCACCCATTTAGCCTAGATTGCATACTAAGATCATATTTTGCCATTAAAGTACAGTAATTTGCTTGAATTTCTGTTCTTAAATATTGTTCAGTATTCGTACTACTATTTGGTATAATTTGCCTCTGTTTGCATAGTAGGACTTCTTGTATTTTGCATCTATTTTCTGTCTTGCAGGTCTCTGACGAATTCGTTTGACGAATTTGTCAGATTTCAGACGATTATGTCAGATTGCAGGTGATTCCGTCGAATTCCAGACGATCCAGACTGCTTCAAACGTCAGAATCTTCTTCAGACATCCGGATCAGGTATTCTTCATTTGCATCCTGTAAATTCTCTGTTTTCTGCTTTTAAATCTATTTTTTGTATTCATTGAACTTGCATTTTCATATAGATTAATCTAGTTTCATTCGGCCAAACCTAGGATGAATGCTTAAGGTTAAAACGAACTCATCAAACACATTCCAAAACCTAGGCGTGGAAACTACCGCTAAATGTTTCCTGGTGAACCCACCATCCGTCGAAAAATCATCAAAATGCACCTCCCTTGAGAGGCGGGACCTTCGCAAAGTCCTCTCAGTCCGAGGTACCGCGCCATCCTTTTCCCATCCTCCTTCCGGGCACGGATCCTATAGCCTGAAGGTAGGGATGCGAAAAATTTGGAGCGATACATTTTGGTGAACCCGACGTGAATGCATTATAAACCTTTTGAAAACAAAAACAAAAATATATATATGTATACAAGAAAAACAAAAACAAAATCATTTCAAGTTTATATGTTTTAGATTCAATTCTAAATAGTAGATGCTAAATATTACTTTTAGAAGTACTAAAGAAACCATGAGTTTTTACTCAAATCAATATGAGCCCATTAGTAATGTTGGAAGAATTCAGCCAAATACATTTGTTGATTATGACCAACCTTATCCCTATTCAACATCACCTCCATCACACTTCTCTCATTTTTCATCCTTACCCCAACAAGACAATCCCTTTGCCAATCCTCTTCATAACGATATTATCTATTCTCCCATATATCCATATTATGTCTATCAATCCACATATAATCCTCCTCCACCTTTTCAATACTCTTCTTTCAATACAACACATCCATTTCAACAAGAAAATACTTATTCTTCCAATTCTACCATGCACTCACCTCCTACATCGCAATCTTCCTATCATCATTCTACCCATAATAAAGAAAGTAGAGGTGAGAAACCATTAGGCCCTTTTATGACGAAATTCCTAAGGCATTTATCAAAAACCTCTCAAAAACCTTCATCACGTAAATTTACAAAGCTCAATCAACCAATGGATATAATTCTCAAGTATTTACTTGACACAAATAAGATTGAACTCCCTTCCATAAGACAACCTGATACCACAACAGATTGGTTTAAACCTGAGCTACATTGTGAATATCATAGAGTAGATGGACATATGACACAAAATTGTAAAGATTTAAGATGTGCAATTCAAGATTTGATTGATAAGGGTCTTTTTAATATAAAGGAATTACAATCTACAACTCGATTATAAATCTCCAAGTAAACAATCAAACTCCTACACAACAAATACCAATAATCAATCAAGACATGGGGATCTCCCAAGAACCCCTATTCAATTATCAACAACAAGAAACCAATCAAATATTGCATGTTAATGTGTCCCATCATGATGATATTATTAATATTGTAACAAAAACTACAAATGAGCAACCTCAAGTTCAATCAACTCAATCCGATATTCAAGATATGGATTCCTCATTTGACCAACCTTCAAAACTATATTTGGCTCTAGAGAATGATCCAAAATGGAATGTAAGCATAGAAAGCTCATCTTTAGAATCAAAATCTCAATCTGAAATCCACTTTGATAACCAACAACAAGTGATTAATCCTCAAGCAAAGATATCCCTTTTAGAAGTATTACAAATTTATCACAAGGAAATTTTGTTCAAAATACCTAGCCAACAATTTGTTCCTCATCATATTTTCTCTAAGAACATAATTAATGGTGTAAACCCTCTTGAGGTTAACCATATTTCATTCTATGATGAGGATATTCCTTCCTCTACTCCACAAGAAGACTCCTATCTTTACATTACAGGATCTAGTAAAGAAACACTTGTTAGAACTATCATGGTAGATAATGGCTCCTCTCTTAATTTATGCACTTATCAATTATTCCAAAAGCTCAAAACAAAGGAAGAAGATCTTAATGAATCAAATGTTATTATAAAATCTTTTAACAATGAAATTCAAGAAGCTCAAGGTACTATAATTCTTCCCCTTAATATTGGATCCAAGATCCTGGATACTTTATTCTATGTAGGATATTGTCCTTCACCTTACAACCTACTTCTTAGAAGTCCTTGGATTCATACGATGAGGGTTGTCCCTTCCACTCTTCACCAATGTTTGAAGTTTGAAATTGCAAATAAAATTGTTACCATACATGGTGACCCAACACCATTTGAAGAATATTTAACGGTTGAAACATCAAGTTCTATACATTCTCTATTGTCACAATTATCTTCTATCCATCACTTTTCTTCATCCATATATGATCATCCTTGTTTACCAAATAACACCCATGCATATCTTTCACATATACTTTCTCCATCTTATCAAAACTTGGAATATAGTGATAAGAATGAAGAACTTTCTTATCCTTCTTACATTTTATTTTGTAACATGATCAATTTTACACATATAAAAGTCAAATCTTTTGCTACATTATTCTACATTATAACAAAGCTTTTGTTATCACTACCTTTTATTCATCACCTTCTATTCTTACCTTCACCTCAACCAGATTATCCTTCAAAACCTCCTTTGATTTTGAAGCAACCTTAGACATGCTATACTCAAATAACCTTGTATAGTGTATATAGATCATCTTGTATATACCACCAATTTCAATTCATAAATTAAAATCAAAATACAAAAAAAATCAAAATCCTCAAAATCTTCAAAAAAATACTAATGCAACTAAGGACCTTAAAGGTAAATTTGAGCCCAACTGGCTTGGACCATACATCATTACTGCTAAATTTGAATCAGGAGCATACAAATTGTCTACCTTAGATGGTAAAGAACTTAAAGAACCCATGAATATTTTACATCTTAAACGTTACTATGCATAAAATGTGATTATTTCATTCTTGTACATACATATTTATTTTGCATATTTCAAAACCATTATCTTGTTTTCTTTTAAATTTATAAAATATAAAAATCCAAAAACATCAAAAACATTCATAATCACCAAAATTTTCAAAACTATTTGTTGCATTTATTTATGGCACTTGTTAGCTTTTGTTTTTCACAAACAAAAATCAAAACAAAAATAATGATAAAAACAGCAATATGCTTGACTCTTTCGAAACCCAAAACAAAATAATGAAGAAAGAGAGAGTCAAACATTCTCAAAAACTTCTCAAAAATTTCTTATATATTTTCTTACAATTATTGCAGTTATATGTTTCAAATTATTCTGGATAAATTAGCATTTATTTGGAATCCCTCACTTGCACACTCACAAAAATAAATATCTTGATTTTATTTGGCATGATTACTAATCTCTCTTATATCAAAGTCCACAAAATTCAAATTAAATAAAGTTTGAGCATAGAGAATTGATCTTGTTATTTACTTAAACCAAGCACATCTTTCACAATAAAATGATTATATTTGTAATTTCCATGTTTTGCTACATAGTAGAAGTGATTTCTTGAGTGAAAAGTTTCCCCTGCTATCCTATCATGCACATGGTCTAGAATCTTTGAGAATTGGCAAAAGGACAAGCTCACCCCTACCCAAAATAAAAATCCCTTGCTCTACAGCTAATCCGAGCAAGTATCCCTAGTATAGAACAAAAAAAACAAAAGCAAAGTTCAAGAAAAAGAAAGAGAAAATAAAAATGTTATTTTGAATCATCACAGCAATATTTCAAGCATTATCTCAAAAATCAAGAAAAAATACAAAAAGAAAAAGAAGCAAAGTTCAGAAGAAAAGCAAAAGAAAGCAGAAAGCAAAAGCAATAAAATCCCTTTCCCTACCCTTTGAAAAGAAAAGAAGGGTTGATGAGCTTGAATCCCTGGAATTCTCAATTATTCGAAAACTGTGAGGTAAGCCCCATAACAGGTGGTTTGTGCCCAACCTGCTTGGCCTTGGGTAACTCCTAGCGTGGCGATATGTCCGTCACATTAGCGACCTTCTTTTGTATAGACCTATGTCCGCTTATGGATTAGCTAGCTCTTGATAATCCGACCTACATAGTAGTCTAATATGGTTATATGCATCTACATCATGGTTAATGAACACTTATTTGGTTTCTTCAAATCACTTGTATCATAGTATCTTGCTCAAAACTCGGTAAATGAACATAGCAATTGCACACACATTTGTATTTGAGAGATTTTGTGTATCATTATGATAAATCAAGATCGGAACTGAATTCACATATGCACATGGGATTCCTTATAAATCTAACTTTTGTCTTTAAAATAATTTGAAATATTATTTTTGCAACTTGTTTGGAATAAATCAAGTACAGTTGTTTATCACAAAGACAACTATATAACAAAAAAAATCAAAAATTTCTTTCAAACTATACAATCAAAACATATACATATATATCTGATTGACTTTCGCGACGATGGTATAGTTTCAAAACCAAAATTGGAATTGAATGCCTAGCGCAAGCCCTCCTTTTCATATTTTCTGTTCATCAAAAATCAACCTTGCAATAAAACTATCTTTTTTTGGATTTTCGCGATGATGGTATAAGTCTATACCTACATATTCTATGCCTAGCGCAAACCATTGTAACAATTTTTATTCCCCATTTATCAAAAAATCATAAAAACCATATGACTTCATTTTATGTTACACAAATTATGCCTTTTCAAAAGCAAACCCATTTTTTTTCACTATTTTCTGTCATTATGTCAACCTTCAACTTTGCAATGATGGTATAATTCCTAAGGAATTATTCAAAAATCTTATCACACTTAGGAATTTATGCCTAGTAAAAATCATTTTAAACATTATTTCATGCACAAATATTTTTCATGAAAATCTGAAAACAAACCAACCATCATCATCACCAGTTGCACTATTGCACCAAAGTCTTAAGACAGTCTCTTAAGCACTCTTTTACTTTTAACAATATTTCTATAAATGGGATTAGCTTGACGACCGAGTGAGCAGCGACTCCATGAAATGGTCTATAATAGCGACAATGTCCTTTGAAATTTTGTTAGAAGTCTCTTTTTATCTTTTATTTCATCTCATCACAAACAATCAATTTGTTACATCAGATTATTTCATTTAAAATTTTATAGCATGACATTCCAATTATAATATTTTTAACGACATAATTACATGAATTATCAAATCAATCAATCAAACATAAAAGCATCATAAACATACTCAAAACATAAGTCATATGATCAAAAATATCTCCTATATATATCACAAATATATGTACATCACATCAGCTAGACTGGTATGCCACAATCTATATCTTGGCATACTCAATCAAATACCCTCTATGTAGTGTCTCGAGAGCCCCTCGAGCTCTCAGCCTCATCTCCTCCCCCCTGAGGTGGAGGAGGTGGCCCCATCGCAGTCCGTGTGGTGCCGTGAGTCCGGGATGCAGATCATGATGATGTCCTAGATGACCCCATCACGACAGGCTCTGCAATGTGTGCTGGTAATGGCACCCTCTGCTCCGCTGGCACCGCCTGGTAGTATAGAGCCTGATAGAAAGTGATCTGGGTGATAGCACGTGCTAAATCTCGAGTGCTCGCTCCTCCGCCTCGAGCTCTGAGCCGTGTAGCCTCCTCCTGTAGTGTCTGCACTTGAGCCCGCAAGCGGGCAACCTCAGCTCGGAGAGTCGCTGTCTCGTTGCTCTCCCTAGTGTCCACGCCCTTGCCCTTATCGGGCGATGGTGGTCTCTCTCTCTGTGGAGATGGGGGTCTCTCCTCCCTCCTCTCCCACTGTCGTGGCCTCTCCTGTGCCTGTGGCCTCCTCTGCTCCCTCCCGCCGTGACCCCGGGCCGCCTCTATCACCGCCTGGCGCCGCCTCCCTATCCGACGCACAACCGCGTGGATCGGACCCTGTGCCCTCATCATCCGAGGAGGGCGGATGCCTACGTACCAGGCATCGTAGCCATCGGCTACCCCTGCATCGTCCCCATCCACTGGCTGGATGGGGGCATCGTCCGCGTCCTGGCTCCAGAACCGCTGCATGTCGGGAGCCCCGCTAACCGTAGTGTTATCCCGGACAGTCCGAGAAAACTCGTAATCCCTCAGAGATGGGATCCCCTGCTGTAGACCGAACTATCTCAAAACTCGGTCATAGCGGTGGAGCTCCACCTCTCCTCTCTCCATCCGTAGCCAGCAGACTCGCCTGATGCGAGCCAGCTCCTGTCCGTCCTCGGCCCACCCTGGGTGCCCTCTCCATGGTCTCCAGGTGATCTGGTCCGGGACCAAGTCATCTAGTAGCCTCCGGGACATCGGTAGGTCGATCCGCCGTTGTGACCCTCTTCGGAGCCACCAGTAGAAGACTCGGGGCCTCTCCCCGTCTATCCCTATCAGTGGAAGCCCTATCGGCCTTCGCACTGCAATGTGCTCCCAGCACCAAACCTGTAGGAGCGATGTCATCACCAGACATCGGCCGCCCTTGTACACGACCCCATACAGGATCCTGTACAATCGACATAGCACAAAACTGCCCCAGCAAAACCTGTACCCATGATCCCGCATATCGCAGATCACATCTGCGAGCATCCATGGCACCCTGCACCCGCTTTGGTGGCACAGCAGAAGTCCACCAACTACTCCAGCTAGCACCCGTGTGAGTCTAGATGCCCCAGGCATCTGGCGTAGTGCCTCGATATTAACTCCGCCCTTCTCCAGGGTGAAGCTCGGGTCACCGCATAGCCGTCCCATAGCATGGCCCTGATTGGCCATAGGAGTGATCATCCGCCCTTGTATGGGGATTCTCAGAATCCTCCATACATCCTCTAGTGTGGGAGCCATCTCCCCTATCGGTAGCCAGAAACAGGAAGACCCCGGATACCATCTCTCTGCTAGGGCTGTTAGAAGCCCCATATCTGTGGACACTTGTGGCATCTCCGCCACATGCTGCAAGCCGGCCTGTGCCAGCAGATCTCGCTCTGCCTATGTCAGAGTGACCAAGTCATCTCTCAATCCTCCATACTTCCATTCTCTGCTCTTTAGCAAACCTCTCTGCAACATAAACAACAAAACAATAAACAATCATTAATAACAATTCCAGTAATTAATAATGCAACTTAAAAAGATCAATTTCATGTAATTGATGATATCGCCCACTATTGGATGATATCGTCCCAAATTTGAGCATAATCGTCTCCGATTTCGCCTGTCGAAATCGTCTCTAAATTGATGAAATCGTCCCCCTTTCGTCGATTTCGCCCTTGGGCGAAATTGACGAAATTGAGACGATTTCGTCGAAATCGGGACGATTTCGTCCCGACGACGTCGACGGCCAAAAACGGCCGCGATGCTCAAAATTCACCTAAAAATCTACCTACAAAGCATGTAAATTCAAATTAAATCAGTCTAAGTTGAGTCTAGACCCTTACCCGTAGACCACGCCGGACCTCTGCTGATCTGTGCGTCGTCTCCACCATTTTTTTTGCTTCAGAGCTCTAAAAATAGTAAAAATGAACAGTAACAATGAATTAGGGTTTTACCCTATTTTTCTTAATTTTATTCAAAATAATTCAAAAATAATTTTGCTTTTCACGTTTTTACCTCAAACGTTCGATTTGGGTAAAAACACGGAGGGGGCACCATAGTAAGCTATCGTACGATTCGACCAAGAATCGTCGCCTAAAAATGGGTATAATTTTTTGCTTTCTCGTAGATCGAGAAGAACTCATCTTTAACGCATTTTCTTCGGAAAATTCGCTAAAGAGGGGGCAAAATGTAGCACCCTAAAATTGGCGCAGTAAAATTATAAAAATTATATTCACCTTAGTAAATAATTTCAAATTCAAATTTAACCTCCCAAACCGCCTGTTAACCGTCGGGTATTCCGTTTCCCCTTTTTTCGTGCCAATTTTAGAGGTTGTTTTGACCGTTTGACGATATCGTCGTCGATCAGACGATATCGCCCCATATTTGACGATTTCGTCTGGACTAGGACGTCCAGACGATCTTGTCGCAAAACTGAATTTGCAAAGTTGGAATCTGTTCCAACGGGTCTCCAATCTAGGCGGAAGCGTGTCTGCGCCGTTGGGACCCTCCCCCCGTTGGAGATCTCCCAAATTGGGATGATCTCCAACCTCCCAACAACTCCCCTAAGCCTATTTAATCTCTAGGATTTTCCCTCCCCAACCCCTGGCTGAAATTATCTATAAATTGACTCCCTCTACGTTAAAACATCCTGATCTTGCATTTGCATTAGTCCCATACTAATTTTGTTGTAGGTACATCATTATTTTTCAACCGGAGCCAGCACCCATCGTCGCCGACGAACTCGTCCAGATCGGAGGCGATCCTGTCAAATTTGAGGCAATTTCGTATTGATGCGAGACGATCTCGACTGCAGTCCACATCGAGGCAATCAGTGCTTGAAGTTTGCTTTTCTCATCTTTTTCCCTATCATTTTATGCTACAAATTAGATCATTTATTCGGTTTTTATATTATTTTGCATTTGGAGTTCACCCATTTAGCCTAGATTGCATACTAAGATCATATTTTGCCATTAAAGTACAGTAATTTGCTTGAATTTCTGTTCTTAAATATTGTTCAGTATTCGTACTACTATTTGGTATAATTTGCCTCTGTTTGCACAGTAGGACTTCTTGTATTTTGCATCTGTTTTCTGTCTTGCAGGTCTCTGACGAATTCGTCTGACGAATTCGTCAGATTTCAGACGATTCTATCAGATTGCAGGCGATTTCGTCGAATTCCAGACGATCCAGACTGCTTCAAACGTCAGAATCTTCTTCAGACATCCGGATCAGGTATTCTTCATTTGCATCCTATAAATTCTCTATTTTTTGCTTTTAAATCTATTTTTTGTATTCATTGAACTTGCATTTTCATATAGATTAATCTAGTTTCATTCGGCCAAACCTAGGATGAATGCTTAAGGTTAAAACGAACTCATCAAACACATTCCAAAACCTAGGCGTGGAAAACGCCGCTAAATGTTTCCTGGTGAACCCACCATCCATCGAAAAATCATCAAAATGCACCTCCCTTGAGAGGCGGGACCTTCGCAAAGTCCTCTCAGTCCGAGGTACCGCGCCATCCTTTTCCCATCCTCCTTCCGGGCACGGATCCTATAGCCTGAAGGTAGGGATGCAAAAAATTTGGAGCGATACACAAAGCTACCATTCCCTATTCTTGCTATGGAATTAACTCGAATGTTCACCAAGAGTTGTTCCAAGCACATCTCGCTACTATTGCAACTATAGCAGTATCCAACGTTCGAGGAGGCTTTGGCACAAGCCAAGGTGATCGAAGACATCAAGTTGTAGGAAGGTAATTTGAAGCTTAAGAACAAGAAATATGGGCCTAATAAAAGCTCCAAAAAGTAAAGGGACAAGTAGGTACACATAAAATAGATAGTGCTAAACCTATAGAGAGAGGATAAAGGGCAGAAAAAGCAGAATTATCAGGCCCAACCTCCTCCTACACAGTACAAAAAGTGCAATAAAAATTATAAGGGTAAAAAAAAATAACAACACCCACCTCGCCAATTCACACCTCTAACAAAATCATTGAATTCAATATTCCTCTAGTTATGCGAGGCTAAGGTGATCAAAATACCCAATGTTAAGCTAGTCAATCCGAATCAGCCCAAGTCGAAGGGATATCAAGATGATTTGTTTTGCATCTACCATCGAGTGAAGGGCCAAAACATTGAGGTATGTTGGTACCTCAAGAATATTGTGAAAAACATGATTGAGAAGGGTGAGCTTGTAATACCAAGTTATCCACAGGTACCTAACAACCAGAACATGGGGATTTACAAAAATTTGCTACCAAACCATGAGGCATCGTGCAACAACGTTGGCTAGGTCAACCAAGTGCATGTTGAACTGCCTACCCAAGGGTTCATAGGCATGGTGAATGTTGTTACAAGACATGGGAGATATGAGTAGCTGAATCAACCACGTGCTCCCATAATAATACAAGCCACACTGAATCAACAACCAACACAAAATATTCTAGGCCCACCAACAAGACCGGTGGTGACCATACTGAATAGGTTAGTCCAAAACCTGTAGACAGATCTTGCGAAGTTGTCTATAAATGAACTAATATAGTAGTCCCCTAGGCATAGGGAGACTCTTGTGGAAATCCTAAGGTCCATCGAAGTATAGTCTTAGGATGCACAAGCATTTATCAATTTTGTGGTACATATACAACAATGCCAGGAGCCCATAATCTAGTTTTATGATCATGAAATTAAGATGGTTCCTACAGATATGGCTGAACCACCATTGCATATCATTTTGTGCGTTAATCACATACCATTCAAGACGGTCTTGATAGACACTGGTTTGTCGATCAAAATAATAAATGAACAAGGCATTGAATCATCTAAAGCTACCAAAATCACACATTGTGCCCACCACTTTCAAGTTGAGAGCATTTAATGACGCCCTATGCTCGACGATTGGCACAATTATCCTACCTGTGCAGGTAGGCCTAAAGACTATCTTTGTGATGTGTCATGTGATCGAGGAGGCCATGCAATACATCCTACTCGAGAGGCCTTGGATTCATGAAATGTGTTGTGTTCCCTCTATATTACACCAATGTGTAAAATATCTACATGAGGTACGGGTTCACGTAGTGTCATCAGATGAAGAACCTTTTAAGTTCATGAACCTAGCAAATTTTCTTGGGGGTTTCATACTCCCATCAATGTACCTAGAAATCTAACTTGCATCACTGATTAAAAACCTAAGAGGTAAACCAAAAGTATGTGCCCAACCATCGATAACTGTGTCATATAGATCTGAGTGCACTACTGCTACTTCGTTGAAATCGATTGCATCAGTGATGCTTTGGGATGACAGGAAGTTAAAGGTAAATATGGGCAAAAAATAGAAGAAGAAAACACCTGAACCAATCGCTAAGGAGGCTTCCATACCCATGGAAGTGGAGGAATCCCAAGATATAGCCAAGAAGGTACCTTAGCCTGCCTCACCTGCATCGTTAGAAGGGTCATCTACACCATGGATGATGGTACATATCACCAACACCAGATTGGGTGAGTACATCATGTAGAATGTGACCTTCAGACTACTTTTGGAGACTGTGCAAGAGATGGTCTGACCGTTCGCTCATCATTATCCAGTTGGATCGGTGGTTCCATTAGGAGATCCACCTAATCAGACTAATTTCATCTATGTTGGGCTAGATTAGCTTTCAATGTGAGAGCCCATGGATGAAGATAGTGATGAACCTTTCATTGTAAATGTTCATTATTTATCCAACCCAAAGTAATCCATGCATATTTTTGAGTTGCATCACTGGCATGTGTACGAGCTTGGTCTATTTGAATAAGGGCGTAGAACTCTGTTCGAGACACGTTATAAGCTAGCAACTGATATGTTTAGATTGGGGTTACAAATTCAAGGACAAGATGACTTGCTTGTAGCATCCTTAGATCGCTTGTACCTGAGTCTGGGGGATTATGTGGACTTAAACCCATATCATCCTAATCTTTCCAAATTTTGGAGGACTCACCCAATGGTATCTTTCATCACTGTTAAGCCATTTGAAGAACATCATGAAGGGCTCATAGAGCAGACTGATGTAGATCAAAACCCTAGAGGCAACCTGGGTTATCAAATCTGTAGCATAGCGAATGACACAGGTGTGTAGGGGCATGACCCCATAGTTTTAGATGGTCTTGAGTCAGGAGATCTCTACAATGATGATGGAGAGGAGTCCACCTCTAAGATAAGTGGACCAAGTTATGATGTCGATAGTGAATCATAAAATGATGATCAATCTGAGGAGGAAGCTGAGGGGGGATATTTATGGCCTTTGTATGTGCATCACATGCTACCTATAGAGTCGGTATATGTTACCAAAGAGATCCTTCCCAACATTGATCATTCGAGGGAAGAATCAGAGCTAGATTTATTGGTAATGTCACACTTGCAGTATAATTATCTAGTTTTCCAGATAGTGATGATAGAAATCAAGAAGTCATATTCATGGGGCCGCACTTGCCAGAGTGCCCCATAGGAGTAGGAGTGAATGATGGGTTCTGGTTTTCTGATAGTGATGAAGAATATGAGTTAGAGAGGGCCTACCTTGGTCCTCATTATTTGCGTTACCATAATCAACCCATCGATATAGATGAGGTCTATCATCAGTTACGTGTTGGTCCTCATCTAAGAGCAAGATAGTTAAACCTGGATCAAATTTATCGATTGGTTAATCCCCTTCCATTGACCTACATGGAGCTTCGTGAGCCAACTGATCCTATTTTGTAGCCAATACATAGAGAGGATATAGTAGTTCGCAGCCCTCACAGAGAATACCCCTTTGTGCCTGTTCCATTAGAGCTAGATCGTGGGTATAAGGACTACATTGATTATGTAGAAGTTGGTCGAGATCAATTCCATTCCATAAATATGGTCTCCATTGATTTGACCACTCCACTTCGCAATCTAGTAGATCCATCCAAACCGTTGTATCTTAACAAAGATGCTATCAACTGGGATCGTGATGATTCACCTGTAGAGCCTGAAGATTTTTTACCTAATGAAGAAATGTTACAACCATTTAATTTTGTGCCAGGATATGCATATGATGTTTATCATGCCAAAAATGCTTCCAATATGGAACCTATCAACCTGACTGATGACATCCATTTGATCCCTACATATCATAAGCTTGAGGAGGGATCACATATGTCAGTAGAGGAGACATTTGAGGTGGATATGAGTAATGATTATTCCAATGCAAAGAAAGTTAAATTTTGAGAGAGTCTCACTCCAGGAGAGGGCCACCCTCATCCCTCTGCTAAAAGAGAGACCAAATATGTTTTCTTGGATGTATAAGGATATGCCAGGTCTAGACTCAAAATTTGTTACGCATAACTTTCACTAGATCTGATGAAGAATCCAGTTAAGAAAAATCTTAGAAAGATGCATCCGAAAGTAGCCCTAATGGTGAAATATGAGCTAAAAAAGTTGTTGGATGTAGAATTTGTAATCTCCATTGACTATCCAGAATGGGTGTCCAATATGGCACTCATGGGAAAACCTGATGGAAGAATATGTATCTACATATATTTTAGAGACCTAAATAAGGCAACACCCAAAGTTTCATTTTTTTTCCCAATATTGATGCTCTCGTAGATGCAACTGTAGGTCACAAAATGCTCTCCTTAATGGATGATTTTTTTGGTTACAATAAAATTTGGATTAAACTCGAATACCAACATAAAACTATGTTTATAATGCCATGGGGAATTTTTTGCTATAAAGTTATGCCATTTGGCCTCAAAAATACTGGTGCCACATATCAGCGGGCCATGACATACATTTTTCATGACTATATGCATAAAATTATAGAATATTATATTGATGACTTGTTGGCCAAGTCATTATTGTGAGAAGAGCATGCAGAGGTCTTAAGGAAGGCCTTCAACTACCTGATAGAGCACAATGTCAGGCTGAATCCTAAGAAGTGCATATTTGGTGTAACTTTTGGAAAACTACTAGGATTCATCATATCTAAGTGAGGCATCAAAGTTGACCTAGTTAAGGTCAAGGCTATCTTGGAAATGCATCTTCCCACCAATATTAAAGAGTTAAGGAGCCTTCAGGGCAAGGTAGCATTGATAAAGCTATTCATCGCTCAGTTATTAGATAAAAGTTGACCCATTAATTGACTGCTACATAATGGAGTCCCATTAAACTAGGATGAGGACTATCAAGTAGCCATTGCTAAAATAAAGCAATACCTGGCGACGTCACCAGTGCTAGCTCCACCAAGGCCAAAAGTGCCTTTTCTACTATATATATATCAACAACTGACTTTGCAATAGGAACCATGTCAACCCAAAAGAACATGCAAGGAAAATAAAAGGCCATATATTACATTAGTCAAACCTTGGTGAGCTATGATCTTGGGTATGCATATGTGGACTACAAAGAAATTATGACACTATATGTTAAGTCATACGACATATGTTATATCCAAACAAAATCCTTTGCAATACATGATGAGTAAGACATATCATTATACACGTACTACGAAGTGGATCATTCTACTGACAGAATTTGATCTAGAATTCATAAGCCAGAAGTCCATTAAGGGACAAGTCATAGTGGATCAATTAGTTGAGGCACCACTATCAAACAATAGGCCTCTGACCATAGAGCTTCCAGATGATGCAGTCTTCATCATAAATGAAGCTCTCAAACTTGAAGAACCATAGAACAATGCTAATATGACTCTGTTCTTTGATGGTTCAAAGTGTAAGCAAGGGAGTGGTGCAGGAATAGTGTTTTTCATGCCGTAAGGAGATCCTATGCCTTTGTCATTTAAACTAGAATTTCCATGTACCAACAACAATGCTAAGTATGAAGCCCTACTGCTAGGCCTCCACACAGCCATTTCCATGAATATTAAAATATTAAACATATTTGGTGATTCCTTGCTCATAGTAAATCAAGTTAAGGGAATCTTCCAGTGTCAGTGTCCCGTATTGAAAGCTTATAAGGATATTGTTGCAATATATCTGGATAAATTGGAATGGTACAACATCGAGGCAATATCTCGATTATAAAATAGGTTCGTAGACACCATGGCCTCTTTGGGATCCTTAATACCTAAGAATCCATCTATTTATTCCACTACCATTCATGTTAAAAAACTTTCACACCCAGTAGTGGAACGTGAAGCCTTTGATAATAGAATGTCAGTCAACATGATCAGCATAGAACCAAAAGCTGAATGGTTCTGTAGAGTTGAAGAATTTCTGAAGAAGGCACCCTGGCGGTCATTAACCTCTCAGAGTCTAAAGGGGAGTGGTACCACCATTCACCATAAGGTTTTTTCCTAGTCTACATTTTCAAAAGTAAATACGCAAGGGAAGCAAGTCATCTTAGCAGTCGAAGCTGAGGCTTATCAAAATTGGATGTCGTAAATCCATGATTTCCTAAATATTGGTGCAATCCCAGAGGGATTACCACGTGCTGTGAAATGCACATTTAAATAGAAAGCAACTAAATATGTCTTAATAGGATATATATTGTATTGACAAGGCTATTATGGAGTTCTCCTTCATTGCTTAGAGCCCCAAGAGACATCATGGATGATTTCATAGGCTCATGATGGTACGTGTGGTGGCCATTTTAGCAATATGGCCATCATCAAGCACATACTTTGAATGGGCTACTATTTGCCCACTATGGAGGAGTGTAATGTGTATGTCAAGAAATGCATCAAATGCTAGCATCATGCTAATATTATGCACTTACTATCACAAGCCGTACAACCCATCCAAGCAGCTTGGCTATTTGCTCAGTGGGGACTAGATCTTATAGGTAAGATCTCTCCTCTATCATCAGGCCAACATACATTTATAATCATGAGTATTTCACAAAGTGGGTGGAAGTAATACCCTTAACATTGACAACTAGAGATCGTATAGAAGAGTTTATACTGGAGCATATCATAAGGTGTTTTAGGATTCCATCCAAAATAATATCGGATAATGAAACATCATTCAAGAACAAAATTGTGAGAGCTTTGACATCTAAATATAGAATCAAACACAATTTTGTGACTCCATACTATCCATAAGCAAATGGGCAGGCTGAATCTTCAAATAATATAGTGGTGACCATATTAAAAAATATTGTCTAAGAAAACCATAAAGATTGGCATATTCAGCTGCCCCTTGCGTTATGAGCTTACAGGACTAGTATTCGAATGACCACTGGGGAAACACCGTTATCACTAGTATATGATGCTGAGGCCATTATACCCTTGGAATTGGAAATTCCAACATTGTGCATCACATTGAAAGAGTTCATCGATGACGACACCATGTGATAAGCTCGACTGGATCAATTGAAGCTGTTGGATGAACATCGCGTGAATGCCCTGAAGCATCTTTGTGTTTATCACGAGCGACTAAAATGAGCTTAAAATATCAAATTCCACAAGATATACTTTGAAGTTGGGGATCTTGTCTTGAAAGAGAACCAATAGAACTCTAATTTGCCACCAGATATGTGAGACAAATTCATTGCTAATTGGCTATGACCCTACATCATATCTAAAAATATTGGTTCGGGTACTTATCACCTAACATTACTAGGAGGTGTTGAAGAGCCTGAACCTCTCAACATCATCCATATTAAGGTGTTTTATGCTTGAAGAGAATAGTAAAAGGCTCTGAGTGTTTGCTTATAACCGCTTGATCATTCTAAAAGTTTCCAAACACTCACATAAGTAGTTTGGTCAATCAAAAAGCTCTAAAGGAATCTATAAGCACTTTGGTAAAATCCAAAAATGCTCCAAGGGTTCCTAAAATTGCTTGGTTATGTCAGTCAAAGGATTTGAGGGTTTGCTTATAACTTCTCGGTCATCCTAAAAGGCTCCAAGCTCGTCTGTGGATAGTTTGGTCAATCAAAAGGCACCAAGAGTTTCTAAAAAATTGCTTGGTCAACCCAAAATATCCAAGGATTCTTAAAAGATCACTTGGTCATCCCAAAAATTTCCAAAGGTGCTCATAAACCCTTTGATCAAACCCAAAAGTCTCTGAGGGTTTTGCTTAAAATCACTCAGTCATCCTAAAAATCTCCAAGGATTTTGCTAAAAAATCGCTTGGTCAATCTAAATGTGCCAATGACATTTCCTCGTTGTTTGGTCACTCCTAAAGGATTTAGAGGCATGTACTCACTACTTGGTTAGATATGAGTCTCAAAACTCATAAAAATTATAAAATCAACAAAATCCAAAAAAAATGGTAAAGCATAAAATCCAAAAAACATTTGCATTTGCGTTTGAATTTTGCATTTTTATTTTGCATTCACACGTTCATCCACTGCATTATTGCATTGCATATAGGCATTTATCATCTGTTGTATTTCGTAGTAGGAGGGATTATGTTTTTCAGTCTTACAAATGATGCCACGCTTGTGTTTAAATCATGCATCTCTGCATTTATCATAATCCATCATTCATGTGAGTAATTATGTTTTTCAACACAACCCATTTTGTTGCTATGGAGATATACTAGGGTTTTCCAGTCATTCAACCATACCTAGAGGTCTTATCAAGAGTTGGTAGAAATCTTGCTTTGCTTTTGTAGCTAAGGTTCAATTAGTATAGCCCTTAGTATATCAGAATCCTATCACTAATCAACAAATTAAACAATCCTAACAAGGACTAGGGGAAGATGAAAGTCGCAAAGTAGGACCGGGTATCCTAAGGCAAAAAGAGTTATTCTTGCTTATCCCTCTATGCGGATGATATGGGAAATGTTGGCAGTTGGCAAAAGGACAAGTTAGTTCCCTATTCAAAATCCCTTGCTTACGATAAAATGAGAAATATCCTAGAGTGATATCCCACATCATCCTCAAGATTGATATCATAGATCGACTTCCTAGATTGATATCCCATATTGATATCATAAGATCGATATTCTCAATCGATATACCAAAAATAGTTTTCCAAAGTAAATCCCCCAAAGGAAAGTTTTCGAAGAAAATTATCACATGTGCATTCCGAAAAGTGAAGATCAAATGAAGATTAGAAAATAGGCTCAAATCAAGTTCAAAGTGAAGATCATAAATCAAAGTTTGAATGGAGATCAAATGAAGATCAGAAATCCAGTTCGAAGAGATATCAAATGAAGATCCAGAGACAGTTCAAAGTCAAATATGGAATCGACTCCCTTGCTTCACCACATATGAGCAAGTATCCTAAAATTGAAGGATAAAAAGGAATGAGCTTGAATCCCTAGAATTATCAGCACTACTATACCTTACGCATGACGATATGTCTGAAACACTTGCATCTCGATCGTGGGAAGACCAATTTTTGAATGTGGAAGAGCTAGCTTTAGGTGTCTTGCATTACCTAGTAGCTTAGTACAACTAAAATCTAAACTTGGGATTGGATAAGACATTTGTGGAACCCCTATATTAGCAATGGGTTGAAAGAATCCCGCCTAATATTGGGGAATGCTCGTGTCTTATCTTAATATAATCACGTGCACACACAGGGATAATGAACTGTTAGGGCCTATCTTAGCAAAAGCCTTGCACTTAAGAAGTCTAGTGTGGTTAGTATACAACTTTTGATAAGTCTACTAGGGTGTTTGAGTCTCATGGAAAATCTTAAAAATATCTCTAATAGCAGCAACATAACAAATATCGCAAACCATATAAAATCATCAAATTGCAAAGTATCGAATCCGTGATACACCATTACAATGAGTACAAATTTTTCAAGATATAGGATAGATACCGGATGGATATTAGAAAGAATATTTAGATGGCAACTGACTATATTGTGCATATTTTTCAAATTTGCAAAAGAAAATAGAATGATACATTATATCATTCGCATCATAACATCGCATACCATTGCATTTCATATATGGGTGATTAATTGATTAAATTATTATTATGAGGATTTCCAATTACATTCATGATTTGTATACATTCTGTGGTGTCATCCATTTGATTGATAAACATATTGCATTCATTCCTTATGTTTTGAAGTGATTAAAGCATACAGGTTTATTTACATTAGATTACCATCATGTAAATAATGCATTACGTACATTGCATTAGCATATTGTGTCATCATCATAAATTAAATGCATGCAATAAAGCAAAATCAAATATGCATTTAAGTAAATATTGTATTCATATGCATCTATCATCATAAATCGCACATATAAGCATCTAGATCACTGCATATCATTATCATCATAAAATTAAATAGCTATCTAGTGCATGTCATCCATACATCATATCATATAGCATCAAATTAACATAAGCATTGCATCCATGTGCATAACATAAACATAAAATTAAAAATACACAAAGACACATAATGAGCCATAAATGATCAATATCTCATATATATATATATGTGTGTGTGTATATATATATGTGTGTGTGTGTGTGTGTGTGTATATATAGATATATATGTGTGTGTGTGTGTGTGTCCAAAGAGTACATCAGGAGTACAAAAATACTCGTAGGCTACAATCGTGTAGGTCATAGACCTTACACAAAAATGATACATATACAAAAATGTAGCCTAGATCTGATAGAGCCCTAGATCTGGCTTGCTCCTCCTAAATTGGAGCTCTCACCGCCTCCCTCATCCCTATGCTCTGGAGCCTACTCTGTAGTAAGCTCTAGTGCCTGTTGTGTACCCTACTGAGGGCCCTATGTGCCACCTAATCCAAAATCCTAGCACACGAGATACTAGTATGTCTATGTAGCTAGACCTATGACTAGAGGTCACACCTGTCTCCCTGGACCTGGTATGGGAGATGCCTCCATGTGTGCTAGAGGACATATGTGCTCTATTTATCCTATGAGTTTGCTAGCTGGAGCTTGTTGTGGACTGTCTAGTAGTCCTAGACCTAGTCCTATGATACCCCATAACATGTGAATCCTCTGGGACCTATCCACCAATCAACCTAATTTTGCCCTCCAATTGGTCTATGTGGGTGACCCTACCTGTATGTATATCATTGCCCTCATCCATGAGGGTCTGCAAGCACTGGATCTCTAACATCGGGTCATGACCACTGGGTAACAATGATAGTGGTGCAGTTGGAGGTCCCATGATAGCCTGGGAGGATGAAGGATCCCCCATTTGTGCCATAAGAAAGTCATGCTCTGCAATAGCCTCACCTCATTGTGCTAGTTCCACATTGCGTGCCCTAGTGAGCTCATAGACCTGAGTCTCTACCATTGTAGCTTGTTCTATCAAAATTGTGATCTACTCCTGAGCCTCTGCTAGCTACTTGTCCCTATGAGCTAGCTTCACCTCTATAAAGGTGATAGAAGTATCCCGTTGTAGCTACTAAGTTTACAACATCCTAACATTACTATAAAGGTCTATGATATGAGCAAGGAGCTATCCTACCTTGCTATTAGGAGGCACCTCACCCTCCTCATATCCCTTAGCCTCCTCCTCAACCTCTACCTATGGAGCCTCCTCTATAGTGACCTCTATGCCCCATCTACCCTCAGTCCACTGGCATACCCTGTGCTCATCTGGATCGACCTCTGCCTCTGCCTAGTTGTCTACCCTACCTAGAGGCCCTGATCCCTACCACTTTAGTAGGAACCACCATGTTTCATATGCAGGGCTGGTCCTGGCCCTGTCGTCTCTAGACTCCTAGAAATTGTTAGCCTCATATCCAAGTGTTGTAGGCTATATCCATGGTAGGTGCATCTACATGACTAAATTCTTGTATACAAAAGGAATCTCTGGGATGTCCTACCCTAGGCCAAACTACCGTAGGATGTGAGAGTAGAACAGGTACTCCCTAACCTCCACCTTATGTATGAGTAGCCACCTATCCTGATGAACCTATCATAGTTGCTCACCTTCCTCTGGCTAGTCTAGGAAATCCATGTAGGAGTGCCACTCAATGTCATCCAACTCGAGCACTACAATCATGCAATGTAATAATCTACATCACTAGCATGAGTACTGCTCTAGAATCCATCCTCCTTCTGAGGCTAGCATGTGGTGTAGCACTGATGTTGATCATCAATCATAGTAATGTAAAGGGAAAGATCTATGTGACACTTGATCCTAATAATGCCAAACCTAGATCTATAGCAGCAGGTTGCAACTGATGCCATGATGACTTTGAATAGTGATATGGTACAACTCCTGGTAGATCTGGCATAATAGGGTGCTCCCCTAAGCTAGAAGCAGTAATTGGGTAGTGGAGCTCTAAACAACTCTCCTAAAACTATCCAGGATTTTCCAGGATATCCTCACACTTGAGGAGTTTGGAAGAACAATATGTACCACCAGGTGTATAAATATCATCTCTCACACAGATAAGATGCACTGGCCCTACTAGTATATGATATGGACTCCTCCATGGTCGATCATGTGTTGAGCCTCCTGGCTCCGGTCACCAAAGATAGAATAAAAGAATGCCCCCTTACTTTGGGAGGAGGAAGAGGTGATGGCCTCACCATAAATAGGGATCCTAAATATCTGATAGATGTCCTCGAGAGTGATGATCATCTCTCCCATAGGCAGGTGAAAAGTGTTGGTCTGTGCATTCCAGCATCCAGCCAATGCAGTAAGGTAGGCCTGATATACCCGAATAGTGTGTAGATCTAGAATGTACCCAAAGTCGATAGCTCCAAACCATGTCTACTCTCCAGGAGTGAGCTGTCTATGGATATTATTATGAGGTCTGGCTCGCAATATCTAGAGGTCAACCTTTGAAATAAAAGCATTGTATAAGAGAAAATCTAACTAAAAAAAAACAAAAATAGATAAAAAATGATGTTAAAAATATCAAAAATATTTAAAAACTGATAAAAAGATAAAAACATGTCAAAAAGAATTTAGAAAAAAAAAATTAATTAGGCAAGTCAGAATTGCATTAAATGATATTAATTGCCTATTAAACCTTAGAAAAATTAAAAAAATTGATAATTTTTTCTAAAGTCAGCGAACCGCGGGTCAACCCTATGGTTCGCATGCGGTCAAAATTTGATCGTTGGAATTTGAATTCCAACTGAAGCTGATAGCTGTGGTCCCCAATATGAAAATTGGGAACCATAGCTTCCAGCTACGGTCTAGGAGGAATACCCATTTTGGGTCCCTTCCTAGCCTCGCTGACCAAAAAAATTAAAAACTAATCTAACCTAATCTAATGTGAGGTTCATTACCAACTGTTTAATGAAATTCATTAACCCATTAATTAATGTGGTTTATTTTAGTTGGTATTGATTGCGAGGACTTATTTTTGAGTTACCTTGCCCACTCTGTAGCCTCCGTTAGTCGATGGTTATCCAAGATCCGCCATCAGGGTATAGGTGTGAGGTTTGGTCAAGTTTTAAGCAGTGTTCCGGATCAAGGAATGTCTTCTACCTCTCAGATCTCACAATTGCAGTTGCTTTAAAGGAAATAATAAAAAATTCAAATGGAAAATACTATTTATAGGTCCTCCTAATTTTGACGGACTACAACTGACACCCACGGTCCCAAAATTAGGGTTTTCTGCCTGCGGGTCTGACCTACGATTCCCCAAAATTTGAAAACTTCAATCACAGACTGTACTCGCGATTCGTAACTAGCAATAAATGCACTCAAACCCCACTGTGGGAAGGTATAAAATGAAAAATTAATGACTCCTAACGGATCAAATTTTAAAAAGAGCAATCAATATTGTAAATTTGGTGATGTTCAAAGCACTAGGATCGATCAATAAATCATAAATTAACAAAACAAATCAAATAATTGAAAACCAAATGCACCTCGTATTTAGTAATTTACCCAATACACTTAGCGGTTGCAGCGACTTGTGATCCATGCAATCCGGCAAGATGAGTAAATTACCATAAGGACATTTGGGGCAAAAATTCTCATCATTGATCTGATATGTGTAGCAACCCCAGGACGCATGCACCGCTCTTTTTATGCTACTTGTAATGTATTAAAAACCCAAAATGAAATGGAAGACAATGAAAAGCATATAACACAAAAATAAAAAATATGGATCTCTTTATTTGTATTAAAACCTAGTTGCATGTCGGTACCTCTTAGGGATACCCTTTTCCATACAATAAGGTTACAAATAGGCAAAGAGTGCCCCTTTCACAAAGAGGTGGTGCGCTTTCAAAAGCTTCCCAGTTTTGCACATGCAAATGTATGAGGGCTTATAGATACTTCCTTCTATAAGCCTATTTTATAGAGGGATCCCTTTTGCTCTTGTATGTTGCAGATTTCATCTGATGAACTTGTGGCCCTATAAGCAATGAAACAACAACACACGCTTAGATGTCCGAGAATACCTACTCGTATGAGGTTATTAGCAATGAATATAAAAAATGAAAGTAAGTGCAAATTATACCAATTCTATGAATGCAAATGAATGAAATGATGCTATGCTAATGATATGCTAAAATAATGAATGTCTAAAACCCTAATATAAGCCTGCGGGCCACTGTCTAAGACAGCAGTCGCTAAAGTGACTCTCGTTCTCTTTGCTCCAAAGATATGGACCAAAGCTTGTATCCAATGTTTGAAATAATGGTTGCTATGCTCTCCAATTTATTAGGGCTTCGTCATACATGTGATCTCCAAGGGAACTCTCCAAGTCTCAAAATATCTCCTCAATGATATGTCCTGATAAATTTGGGATAAATTGTCTGGATAAGATCTCTCCTAGTGTTCTTAGGCCTGCACCTTTTATAGTGTGAAATCCTAGGTCTATGTCCAAGCCCTAGGAATGAATTCCTCATGCATAGTGAGAGTTAGCATGAAAATATTTTGTATTTTCTATGTTTAAAGACCAATTAAATAAAGTCTAAATGCAAACTCAAGTCTCCCATGTGAACTAGTCATAAAAAAGAATGCAAAGTTACTCCCGCTCACCTTTATTGCATGTAGAATGCCACTTTCGCCTATGATTAGGCTTTTTTGTTAGCAAAAATGCTTTTAGGATTTAGCCACTGTCATTTGTAGTGGCTAAGATCTGGTCATTGTCATCTGTAGCGGCTAAGGTCTGGTCACTATAGGCTTGAGCGGCTAAGATCTGGTAACTCTTGGCTTGAGCGGCTAGGCTTGGATGGGTTAAAATTCCCCAAATGAGTGGTGAGAACCACTATTGATGCTTGGACAGTCCAATATTATGTCATATAATATTATGAATGTGTCTATGTGAGTAGATTTCATAAAAATGACATGTTTTAGGTGTCTACATATGCCCATTTTTACAATGCGCTATGTGGAAGACATAATGTTGAGCAAAAACGTAGACTGATATGTCTGTAGGGTGTATGGTGATCAATGGTCTGATCAACGCCGGATGGCCCAATCATGCAATATGGCATGCATCCTTTGAATCATTGCCTCAAAGTTTGAAGGACTTAACTCAGTGGCTTGGGCATGTTAAATTGTACTCATTCCTCAAATTCAATCGGGTAGCTTCAACTACTACAATAGTTTTGACCGGTAGGAGAGCTACAATTGAATATGTCATGTTTGCTTATATTCCTAGCAAACTAGGGAAATTTATGATTTTTGTATACAATGATTCGTATGAAGAACACATTTTTGTTATGATCGAGTGATATTTTGTTGATTTGTGTAGCACCCTAAAATTGGCGCAGTAAAACCTTAAATAATTACAATTACTCTAGTAAATATTCAAATTCAAATTTCAACCCCCAAAACCGCTCCCAAACCGTCGTTTAACCCGTTTCCTCCTTTCCCACGCCATTTTTAGAGTTTGTTTTGACCGTTTGACGATATCTTCGCCGATCAGACGATATCGCCTCAGATCGGACGATTTCATCTGGACTAGGACGTCCAGACGATCTTGTCCCAAAACTAATTTTTCTCAATTAGCCTCTGTTCCAACGGCGTCTCTAATCCGGGCAGAAGCGTGTCTGCGCCGTTAGAGACCCTCCCCATTGGAGATCTCCCAAATTGGGATGATCTCCAACCTCCTAACCTCCCTCCTAAGCCTATTTAAACTTAGGACTCCCCCTTGGCATCCCCCTGGCTGAAATTTCCTGTAACTTGACTTTACACGCACTAAAACATCCTGAATTACCATCTGCACTTGTCCTATCCAAATTTTGTTGTAGGAACCTTGTCATTCTTCAGTCGGAGCAAGCTCAGTTCGTCGTGGACGATCCTGTTCAATTCGAGACGATTTCATACCAATTCGAGATGATCTCGACTGCAATCAACATTGGGGGCAATCAGTGCCCAGAGTTTGCATTTTTCTCTTCTCATCTGCTATTTTATTTTGCATCTAGTCAGTTTATTTATTATTTTTTGCTATTCTGCATCTTGGAGTTCACCCATGTAGTTTAATTGCATAATAAGGTCATGATTAGCTATTAAAGTGTTGCAACTTACTTGCATTTCTATTCGGGATTATCTGTTAACATCCTTATTATCATTTTACATCATTATCCTCTATTAGCATTGCTGCATTTTTTGTATTTTGTGTCTATTTCTCTGTTTGTAGGTCTCTGGAAAATTCGTCTGACGAATTCGTCAGATCTCAGACGATCCAGCAGGTCGGAGACGATCCCATCAAATTCTAGATGATCCTATCTGCTTCAAGAATCAGAACCTCCATCAGACATCCGGATCAGGTATGGCTCTGTAATTTAGCTTTTTCTCTCTGTTTTCTATTCAAATCTATTTGTTGTATTTCATTTAGTCTGCATTTTCATAATAGAACAACTTAGATTCATTTGGCCAAACCTAGGACTCGAATGTTTAAAGATAAAACTGAACACATTAAACACATTCCCAACCTAGGCGTGGAAACTGCCATTCAAACGTTCCCTGGTGAACCCACCATCCATCAAAAAATCACCATAATACACCTCCCTCGAGAGGCGGGACCTTCGCAAGGCCTCTCAGTCTGAGGTACCGCGCCATCCTTTTCCCATCCTCCTTCCGGGCACGGATCCTATAGCCTGAAGGTAAGGATGCAAAAAATTTGGAGCGATACATTTTGGTGAACCCGACGTGAATAACATAGGCACCTTTTGAAAACAAAAAAAAAACAAAAAAATATAAATATATATGTATACAAAAAAAAAATAATAACAAAATCATCATTTCAAGTTTGTATGTTTTAGATTCAATTCTAAATAGTAGATACTAAATATTACTTTTAGAAGTACTAAAGAAACCATGAGTTTTTACTCAAATCAATATGAGCCCATCAGTAATGTTGGAAGAATTCAGCCAAATACATTTGTTGATTATGACCAACCTCATCCCTATTCAACACCACCTCCATCACACTTTTCTCATTTTTCATCCTTACCCCAACAGGACAATCCCTTTGCCAATCCTCTTCATAACGATATTATCTATTCTCCCATATATCCATATTATGTCTATCAATCCACATACAATCCTCCTCCACCCTTTCAATATTCTTCTTTCAATACAACACATCCATTTCAACAAGAAAATACTTATTCTTCCAATTCTACCATGCACTCACCTCATACTTCACAATCTTCCTATCATCATTCTACCCATAATAAAGAAAGTAGAGGTGAGAAACCATTAGGTCCTTTTATGACTGAATTCCTAAGGCACGTATCAAAAACCTCTCGAAAACCTTCATCACGTAAATTTACTAAGCTCAATCAACCAATGGATATAATTCTCAAGTATTTACTTGACACAAATAAGATTGAACTCCCTTCCATAAGACAACTTGATACCACAATAGATTGGTTTAAACCCGAGCTACATTGTGAATATCATAGAGTAGATGGACATATGACACAAAAATGTAAAGATTTAAGATGTGCAATTCAAGATTTGATTGATGAGGGTCTTTTTAATATAAAGGAATTACAATCTACAACTGATTATAAATCTCCATTAAACAATCAAACTCCTACACAACAAATACCAATAATCAATCAAGACATGGGGATCTCCCAAGAACCCCTATTCAATTATCAACAACAAGAAACCAATCAAATATTGCATGTTAATGTGTCCCATCATGATGATATTATTAATATTGTAACAGAAACTACAAATGAGCAACCTCAAGTTCAATCAACTCAATCTGATATTCAAGATATGGATTCCTCATTTGACCAACCTTCAAAACTATCTTTGGCTCTAGAGAATGATCCAAAATGGAATGTAAGCATAGAAAGCTCATCTTTAGAATCAAAATCTCAATCTGAAATCCACTTTGATAGCCAACAACAAGTGATTAATCCTCAAGCAAAGATATCCCTTTTAGAAGTATTACAAAGTTCTCATAAGGAAACTTTGTTCAAGATACCTAGCCAACAATTTGTTCCTCATCATATTTTCTCTAAGAACATAATTAATGGTGTAAACCCTCTTGAGGTTAACCATATTTCATTCTATGATGAGGATATTCCTTCCTCTACTCCACAAGAAGACTCCTATCTTTACATTACAGGATCTAGTAAAGAAACACCTGTTAAAACTATCATGGTAGATAATGGCTCCTCTCTTAATTTATGCACTTATCAATTATTCCAAAAACTCAAAACAAAGGAAGAAGATCTTAATGAATCAAATGTTATTATAAAATATTTTAACAATGAAATTCAAGAAGCTCAAGGTACTATAATTCTTCCCCTTAATATTGGATCCAAGATCCTGGATACTTTGTTTTATGTAGCATATTGCCCTTCACCTTACAACCTATTGGATTCATACGATGAGGGTTGTCCCTTCCACTCTTCACCAATGTTTGAAGTTTGAAATTGCAAATAAAATTGTTACCATACATGGTGACCCAACACCATTTGAAGAATATTTAACGGTTGAAACATCAAGTTCTATACATTCTCTATTGTCACAATTATCTTCTATCCATCACTTTTCTTCATCCATATATGATCATCCTTGTTTACCAAATAACACCCATGCATATCTTTCACATATGCTCCCTCCATCTTATCAAGACTTGGAAGATAGTGATAAGAATGAAGAACCTTCTCTCCTTCTCTCACATTTTATTTTGTAACATGATCAATTTTACACATATAAAAGTCAAATCTTTTGCTACATTATTCTACATTATAACAAAGCTTTTGTTATCGCTACCTTTTATTCATCACCTTTTGTTCTTACCTTCAACACAACCAAATTATCCTTCAAAACCTCCTTTGATTTTGAAGCAACCTTAGACATGCTATACTCAAATAACCTTGTATAGTGTATATAGATCATCTTGTATATACCACCAATTCCATCATCTAAAAATTCATATAAAAATAAAAAATTTCAAAAAAACAATCACATTGTATTTCTTTCAATTCATCAATTAAAATCAAAATACAAAAACATCAAAATCATCAAAATCTTCAAAAACATCTTTTATTTTGTACTTCTCAAACTGTGAAGTATTGCAGTTATATTTTCAGTTATTTTGGATAAATTAGCATTTATTTGGAATCCCCCACTATCACAAACACAAAAATAAATATCTTGATTTTTATCTGGCATGATTACTAATCTCTCTTATATCAAAGTCCACAAAATTCAATTAAATAAAGTTTGAGCATAGAGAATTGATCTTGTTATTTACTTAAACCAAGCATATCCTTTCACAATAAAATGATTATATTTGTAATGTCCATGCTATGCTACATAGTAGAAGTGGTTTCTTGAGCGAAAAGTTTCCCCTGCTATCCTATCATGCACATGGTCTAGAATCTTTGAGAATTGGCAAAAGGACAAGCTCACCCCTACCCAGAATAAAAATCCCTTGCTCTACAACTAATCCGAGCAAGTATCCCTAGCATAGGAAGAAAAGCAAAGTTCAAGAAAAAGAGAAAAAAAAAATGTTATTTTATATCATTACAACAATGTTTCAAGCATTATCTCAAAAAATCAAGCAAAAATACAAAAGAAATACAAAAGAAAAGCAAAAGAAAGCAAAAGCAAAAGCAATAAAATCCCTCTCCCTACCCTTTGAAAAGAAAAGAAGGGTTGATGAGCTTGAATCCCTGGAATTCTCAATTATTCAAAAACTGTGAGGTAAGCCCCATAACAGGTGGTTTGTGCCCAACCTCGCTTGGCCTTGGGTAACTCCTAGCGTGGCGATATGTCCGTCACATTAGCGACCTTCTTTTGTACAAACCTATGTCTGCTTATGGATTAGCTAGCTCTTGATAATCCGACTTACATAGTAGTCTCGGTATGGTTATATGCATCTAAATCATGGTTAATGAACACTTATTTGGTTCATTCAAATCACTTGTATCAAATTATCTTGCTCAAAACTGGTAAATGAACATAGCAATTGCACACACATTTGTATTTGAGAGATTTTGTGTATCATTATGATAAATCAAGATTGGAAATGAACTCACATATGCACATGGGATTCCTTATAAATCTAACTTTTGTCTTTAAGATACTTTGAAATATCTTTGCAAATTGTCTGGAATAATTTCATTTTTCTCCTTTCTCGCATAAAGACAACTACATGCATAATCAAAAATCAAAATTTCTTTCAAACCATACAATAAAAACACACACACACATATATATATATATATATTGTCGACTTTCGCGACGATGGTATAGTTCCAAAACTAAAATTGGAATTTTATGACTAGCGCAAGTCCTCATCTTCATATTTTCTGTTTATTTTCAAAAATTAAAAATCAACCATACAATAAAACTATTATATCAACTTCTTTTGGATTTCGCGATGATGGTATAAGTCTATACCTACATATTCTATGCCTAGCGCAAACCATTGTACCAATTTTTATTTCCCCATTTATTTAAAAATCATAAAAACCATATGACTTAAATCATTATGTTATACAATTATGTTTTTAAACAAGCATGCACATTATCACTATTTCATGTCATTATGTCAATATGCAAATTTGCAATGATGGTATAATTCCTAAGGAATTATCCAAAAATTTTATCACACTTAGGAATTTATGCCTAGCAAAAATCATTTTAAAATATTTCATGCATAATATTTTCATGAAAAGTCTGAAAACAAAATCATCATCATCATCATTTGCATCATCACACCAAAGTCTTAAGACAGTCTCTTAAGCACTCTTTTACTTTTAGCAATATTTCTATACTGGGATTAGCTTGACGACCGAGTGAGCGGCGACTCCATGAAATGGTCTATAACAACGACAATGTCCTTTGAAATTATTGTTAAAAGTCCCTTTTATTTTTTATCAAATTATCATCACAACAACCAATTTGTTACATCAGATTATTTCATTTAAATTTTTAAAGCATGACATTTCAACCATAATATTTTCCAACGACATAATTACATGAATCATCAAATCAATCACACTTCAAACATTAAAGCATCATACAAACGCATAAGACAAGTCATATGATCAAAAAATATCTCATCTATATATATATATCAAATATATGTACATCATATCAAAAATAGATTGGTATGCCACAATCTACATCTTGGCATACTCAATCCTCTCAATCATATATCCTCTATGCAATGTCTCGAGAACCCCTCGAGCTCTCAGCCTCATCTCCTCCCCCGCCTTGAGGTGGACGAGGTGGCCCCATCGCAGTATGTGTGGTACTACGAGTCCTAGTCGTCGATCGAGATGAAGTCCTCGATGACCCAATCTTGATCGGGTTGGCAATGCCATCCGGCAATTGCACCCTCCGACCCTCCAGCACCATCCTGGAAGTAGATACCTTGGTAGAATGCGGTCTGAGCAATTGACCGTGCTAGCTCCTGAGTGCTCACTCCTTTGATCCATGCTCTGAGGCATGCAACCTCATCTCTGAGATGTGTAGCCTCCGCTAGGTGTCGTGCAGCCTCCTACAAAGTCTACACCTATTCTTGGATACGGACAATATCCGCCTAGAGAGTAGCCATATCACTACTCTCTCCTGTGTCCACACCCTTGCCCTTATCAGGCGATGGTGGTCTCTCTCTCTATGGAGAAGGGGGTCTCTCCTCCCTCCTCTCCCGCTGCCGTGGCCTCTGCTGAGCCTGTGGCCTCCTCTGCTCTCTCCCATCGTGACCCTGTGCTACCTCAATGGCTGCCTGGCGCCGCCTCCCCATCCGATGCACAACTGCATGAATCGAGACCCTGAGCCCTCGTCATCCGAGGAGGGTGGATGCCTATGTACCAGGCATCGTAGCCATCGGCTACCCCAGCGTCATCCCCATCCACTGGCTGAATGGGGGCATCATCTACGTCCTGACTCCAGAATCATTGCATATCTGGAGCCCCACTAACTATAGTGTTATCCCGGATAGTCTGGGAAAACTCGTAGTCTCTCAGAGATGGGATCCCCTATTGTAGACCGAACTGCCTCAAAACTCGGTCATACCGGTGGAGCTCCACCTCTCCCCTCTCCATCCTCAGCCAGTAGACTCGCCTGATGCGAGCCAGCTCCTGTCCATCCTCGGCCCACCCTGGATGATCTCTCCAAGGCCTCCAGGTGATCTGGTCGGAGACAAGGTCATCTAGTAGTCTCCGGGACGCTGGCAGATCTATCCGCCACTGTGCCCCTCTCCAGAGCCACCAGTAGAAAACTCGGGGCCTCTCCCCATCAATCCCTATCAGTGGGAGCCCTACCGGCCTTCGCACCGCAATGTGCTCCCAGCACCAAACCTGCAGTAGTGATGTCATAACCAGACATCGATCGCCCTTGTATACGACCCCATGAAGGATCCTATACAACCGATAGAGTACAAAGCTCCCCCAAGCAAACCTGTATCCGTGGTCTCTCATGTCGTAGACCACATCTGTCAGAACCCATGGTACCCTGCATCCACTCTGGTGGCACAGTAGAAGACCACCTACCACCCTAGCCAAAACCCGTGTGAGTCTAGATGCCCCAGGCATCTGGCGTAGCGACTCGATATTCACTTCGCCCTTCTCCAGGGTGAAGCTCGGATCGCCACATAGTCGCATCATCGCGTGGCCCTGATTGGCCATGGGAGTGATCAGCCGTCCTTGTATGGGGATCCTCAAAATCCTCCATACATCCTCCAGTGTGGGAGTCATCTCCCCTGTCGGTAACCAGAAATAGGAAGAACCCGGATACCACCTCTCTGCTAGGGCTGTCAATAGCCCCATATCTGTAGAAACCTGTGGCATCTCTGCCACATGCTGTAAGCCGACCTGAGCCAGCTGATCTCGCTCTGCTTGAGACAGGGTGGCCAAGTCATCCCTTAGTCCGTCGTATTTCCATTCTTTGCTCTTTAGTAATCCTCTCTGCAAAATAAACAAAATCAACAATAAAAATCATTAATAAATCATTAATTAAAAATGCAAGTCAAAATAAGTTCAATTTTATAAATGATGATATCGTCCACAATTGGACGATATCGTCCCCAATTTGAGCAAATTCGTCTCCGATTTTGCATGAGGAAATCGTCCCTTATTGGACGAAATCGTCCCCATATCGCCGATTTCGCCCTTAGACGAAATCGACGATATCGAGACGATTTCGGTGAAATCGAGACGATTTCGTCTCGACGACGTCGACGGCCCAAAAATGGCCGCGATGCTCAAAAATCAATCAAATTTAATCTAAAAAGCATGAAATTCTAAAGTAAAGCATTCTAAACTAAGTTTAGACCCTTACCCGTAGCCCGCGTCGGACCTCTGTTGATCTGTGCGCTGTCTCGACCATCTTGTCTCCAGAGCTCTAAAAACTAGGAAAATGAACAGTAACAATGAATTAGGGTTTTACCCTATTTTTCTTAATTTTATTCAAAAACACTTAACAACTTTTTTTAAAATTTTGCTTTTCCACGTTTTTACCTCAAACGTTCGATTTGGGTAAAAACACGGAGGGGGCACCATAGTAAGTTGTCGTACGATTCGACCTAGAATCGTCGCCTAAAAATGGGAATATTTTTTGCTTTCTCGTAGATCGAGAAGAACTCATCTTTAACGCATTTTCTTTGAAAAATTCGCTAAAGAGGGGGCAAAATGTAGCACCCTAAAATTGGCGCAGTAAAACCTTAAATAATTACAATTACTCTAGTAAATATTCAAATTCAAATTTCAACCCCCAAAACCGCTCCCAAACCGCCGTTTAACCCGTTTCCTCCTTTCCCGCGCCATTTTTAGAGTTTGTTTTGACCGTTTGACGATATCGTCGCCGATCAGACGATATCGCCTTAGATCGGATGATTTCGTCTGGACTAGGACGTCCAGACGATCTTGTCCCAAAACTAATTTTTCTCAATTAGCCTCTGTTCCAACGGCGTCTCTAATCCGGGCGAAGCGTGTCTGCGCCGTTAGAGACCCTCCCCATTGGAGATCTCCCAAATTGGGATGATCTCCAACCTCCTAACCTCCCTCCTAAGCCTATTTAAACTTAGGACTCCCCCTTGGCATCCCCCTGGCTGAAATTTCCTGTAACTTGACTTTACACGCACTAAAACATCCTGAATTACCATCTGCACTTGTCCTATCCAAATTTTGTTGCAGGAACCTTGTCATTCTTCAGCCGGAGCAAGCTCAGTTCATCATGGATGATCCTGTTCAATTCGAGATGATTTCGTACCAATTCGAGATGATCTCGACTGCAATCAACATTGGGGGCAATCAGTGCCCAGAGTTTGCATTTTTCTCTTCTCATCTGTTGTTTTATTCTGCATCTAGTTAGTTTATTTATTATTTTCTGCTATTCTGCATCTTGGAGTTCACCCATGTAGTTTAATTGCATAATAAGGTCATGATTAGCTATTAAAGTGTTGCAACTTACTTGCATTTCTATTCGGGATTATCTGTTAACATCCTTATTGTCATTTTACATCATTATCCTCTATTAGCATTGTTGCATTTTTTGTATTTTGTGTCTATTTCTCTGTTTGTAGGTCTCTGACGAATTCGTCTGATGAATTCGTCAGATCTCAGACGATCCTGCAGGTCGGAGACGATCCCGTCAAATTCCAGACGATCCTATCTGCTTCAAGAATCAGAACCTCCATCAGACATCCGGATCAGGTATGGCTCTGTAATTTAGCTTTTTCTCTCTATTTTCTATTCAAATATGTTTGTTGTATTTCATTTAGTCTGCATTTTCATAATAGAACAACTTAGATTCATTTGGCCAAACCTAGGACTCGAATGTTTAAAGATAAAACTGAACACATTAAACACATTCCCAACCTAGGCATGGAAACTGCCATTCAAACGTTTCCTGGTGAACCCACCATCCATCGAAAAATCACCATAATACACCTCCCCCGAGAGGCGGGACCTTCGCAAGGCCTCTCAGTCCGAGGTACCGCGCCATCCTTTTCCCATCCTCCTTCCGGGCATGGATCCTATAGCCTGAAGGTAAGGATGCAAAAAATTTGGAGCGATACAATTTGATTATGATTATGTTGAAGTTTTGAACTACTTCCTCACATAATGGATTGGTGAAGAAATGACAATGAATGAAGCAACAAGTCTTTTGACAAATATGACAAATATGGTTCCTTTATAGCATTTGTTGCTTTTAATGGACAATCCCACATCCAAGTGTGATTCCAATTGTTTATGATAATCATCCATTCCTATCCTGAGGAGCGGTCCAGCTATCAATAGCCTTCTTAGGGAGTTAGGATGAGTGATTCTATTTATGTTCATATTGTATCACTTTGGCGTAATATTTTTGGTATCATAGGAAAATTAGGATGATCATTTTGCACCCATGGAGTAGTTCGACCATCTTGGTCTTCTTCGATATTGAAGGGTGGCACATCGTAATTCCAAAATGAAATGTTTTTGCCCCAAGTGGCCTTATGGTAACCTACTCATCTCATCAAATTGCATGGAGTGTGAATCACTGCAATCACCGAGTGGATAGAGTAAGTAACTGGATATGAGGACTGCTTGAGATTATGCTTATATGCAATTTTTTTGTTATTTTTATCATTAATATGACTTCAATTCATAAAAATGTGTTTATTTAATGTTTTTGTTATCCCCCATGGAATGAATTTTCTTGTTTTTATCTATGGAGCAGGCTGCTGTCAGGTCCAGTGGCCTCTGAGTCTCTACCTATGGCTGTTGTTGCCTTGAGCAACCTCATAGTTTGGGCCACTAATGCCAGCAATAGCCAAGGCATAATTTGAAAACATATAAAATGCACTTTTAGAGTTTTGACCTATCACTTTCATTTGCTGTCAATTCACTTTTTAGAGCTCTGGTGAGATAATGACAATTGCAATTTTTAAAGTTACCTGCATCGAGGACATGGCTGCACAGGGTGAGGCATCAGCTATTGGAGGAGCCAGAGCTCCTCAGGTATTATTTAAAACCCTAACCTCTTTTCATTTTTTGGGTAAAACTGAACCTCACTAAGTAACTACTAAATGAACCTCACTAAACCTGTTGGTAATGAATGGAATCCATAGCTAGGCTTAGTATAGGTTTTTAAGTGGTGGGTTGGTCCCCATTTTTGGTTTTTTTCAAATTTTTTTGTACTTTACGGCCTAGGGTTCATGGGTTTTCCGTGTTACATTTCAAATGCTGTCACTCAGAGTGGTAGAAATTTGGCCGCTATCGCTTAGAGTGGCTAAGTTTGAACCCCAACGATCAAAAATTTGATCATTTGGCTTTGTTCGCTGTTGTCTCCAACGACCAGATTCTAGCCATTGTAGGTGACAACGGCTAAACCCCTTAGCCAATTTTGCATAAATTTTTGCTTTTTATTGGATTTTTTGAGATAGTTTAATATATTTTTTTGGAATTTTGAACTACTCTTTAGCATGTGTTGCACACCTAGGTGCATTTTTTATGTTTTATTAGGATTTATGCCTTAGATGCACTGTAGTTATGTTTCATCTTTATTTTGGTTTTCTTATATCCTTACTGCTCGAGCTCGAGACCCGAGGCTCATGAATGACCTTCTACCTCTTCTGGATGACACGAACTAGAGGTGGCTTAAAGCTCGTAGGCTCCAGTATGTTACTAGACTACCTCATATTATATCAAATTAGGCTTACCTTATGGCTTTGGTCCATTGTTGGGACCCTCGGACTAATACCTTCCACCTCCCAACCAACGAGATGACCATTACATCGGAGGATGTGTACAGGATCTTTCGGATCCCTTTTGATGGAGTGGTGATTGTTTCTTTAGCCACTAATGATCAGGTGGTTGTCTTCACTCGGGTGTTTGAAGGGTAATTTGAGGATGCTCTCAAGGATACCAAGTTTGGGGGAGTGTCTATCATCTGTTGGTACTAGGAGCATGTTTTCATAGTGAGGCATGCAGTTTTATAGGCTTGAGGTTCCCTTGGAACCTCCTTGTGATGGTTCAAGACCTGATGGACAGTGAGGCACCCATCATATATGCATGGGCTAGGTCTCTATTAGCTCAGTGTTATGATGAGTTGTACCACATCTATCTAAGGGGTCATGTCAACATCGCCTATAGTTGGCTTTTGCAGATATAGGGATGGGAGCACATTAGGGTAGATCACCTTAAGGGGATTCCTATTAATATCATAGCTATGGATAGGTGGACGCAATGCTATGGTGCTAGATGGGCTAGAGGGAGTGAGGAGTATAAGAGTTACACTTTTGTAGGGGAGTTGCCTCATTATACTAATACTTTCACTGGAATATGAGCTGTAGATGTTATATGGTGCCTGTATCTTGAGTGTCCTGCTTGGGATGACCCTAACAACTTTACTATTAGGATACGACATGAGTGATGGATTGTCGACCATAATATCAGCATCCAATAGTAATTCTACTCTTAGGTTCTTCATTAGTACAAGTTGCAGTAAGATGTGCCATTAGTACCATTTATGTATAGGTGCATCGGAGCAGAGAGAGACCTCCCTCCCTGACAGGTTACAAAGTTAGATGATGAGGAGGATGCCCTAGCTATTGATCCTAGAGTGGGTGGGGGTAGTTACATATGCATTTGCATGGTGGTGGGGTGACCTGATGTGTCATGGTGAGGACAATCTGGGCCAAGAGTATGATGGAAAATATGGAGCAGATCCATCGGGGCATAGGGTTCATGCTAGGACTGCGACGTGGGGCTAGTAGGCAGAGTAGGTGGTAGTGGGGGAGTAGGAGGTTATTGAGGAGGTGGAAGAGGAGATGGATCTTGAGGAGAGATATTCTCCTCTTAGGACACAACTACATGATGTGGAGCTCAAGCTCTAGTTGACCAATATATAGGTACAACAGTGTGACACCATCATAGCTTAGTGGGATACCACTATAGCGCAACTTTCAAACCAAATATAGGCTTTGTAGGTCACTATGGGAGGATCTACCTGGATGAAGGTTGTTGTTGCTTCTCCTACTCTTGAGGGTCCTTAAAGGGTAGCTTTCAAGGATGAGATCAGTTATTTACAGGGTTTTTTGGATGAGAGTGATGTACAGATTACTGAGGACGCAACCCATATTGCCACTCTCTCGAGGTAGATCAGGACGCTAGGAGCCATAGGTGGTTCATAGGTTAGTAGGAGTTCTACCATAGGGTAGTATTCCATTTTGCTTGGTCATGGGGCATGGACTTGTATTGAGAGACCAATAGGGTCTAGCTCACACCATTCTCCCAGAGATCTATCCATAGTGTTGTAGGGAGTGCATGCCCATCATTTGATTGATGTTTCACTTGGTTTTGATTCATTTTTGAGGTTAGCTAACCTATATGACTATAGCCCATGGGTATTTTTATATATCCATGTACTTGACATACATGCTTTTATGATATATTTGCATTATGACTCATTACGTGTATAATTTATTGCTCATGTTTTTGTTGTTATTTTGTTTTATGATGCGATGTGATGATGGTATTATGATTAATTGATGTATATGTTAGATGATAGATGATATTGTAGATGCTTATATGGATGTGTAGATGCTTATATGATTTTATGGTATGATGTGATGTATTTTGATGATGAATGATGAATTCATGATTGTATGCAAATGGATTTTGCCTATATGTTTTATGATGTGCTTTATGATGTAATTATGGGTGATTTGGTTTTTATGTTTATGGATGCAATGTTATTGTTAAATGCATGTTTAATTTTGCTTTAATTGTATGCATATAACTTATGTGATGGGATGGTATAAATGAACCTGTATGCTCTAATCACTTAAAACATTGACATTGACAATCTTAATGGGTGATACCATAGAAAGTAAAAAATAATCATGCATTTAAATAATCACTCTTATCATAAGAATTTATTAAGTATTCATATGTGAGATGTAATGGTGTGAAATATATTTTCTTAATAAGTTTCTATAAATTAAAATATATAAAGTAGTCAGTTGTCGTATATATACTATTTATAATATATATGCAGTATATGTCCTACTATGTTGATACCCCCTAATTTAAGGGATCTTATAAAGAAAGTGATGGTGTGAATGATGATATGATTTTTTTCTATGTAAGAATTTTTGGGGCTTTTCAGAGATTCAAACACTCTAGTTACCCTATCAATGATCGTGTACTGATCATTTAAGGCTTTTGAAAATTAGGCTTTCATAATGGTCCTAGATACTCATTCTCCCTATGTGTGCAAATGAATATATTTAGATAGAACCCATGCATTTCCTTTGATGTCAGGTGAGATTCTTTCAACCCATTGCTAATATCGGGGATCCTCAAGTGTTCATCTCATCCTTATGTTGGACTTAGTTGGACTATACCACTAGGCAGTTTTGAGTTACCTAAGCTAGCTCATCCACATTCAAACATTGGTATATACAAATGCGAGGAGCTTTTGTGATAGACATATCATCATGCATAAGGATTTCTCCTTCCAATTTTGTGCAATGCTAAGAATTCCAGGGATTCAAGTTCTATTCCATTTTTTTCTTCATTCAGTTGGGATACTTGCTCATACTTAGTGATGAAAATCACTATTTATTTTGATTGATTTTTTTTTTCTATTGAGCAAGGGATTTTTGTAGTGATGATAATCACTGTTTGTTTTGATTTTGATATTTTGAACTATGACTTGGGGTGTTGATGTGTTACCTTTGAAGAATTTGAACTTTCAATGTGAGATTTGAATTTGGCTTTGTTTCGAGATTTCACTTGTTTTATGAAAGCAAGGGATGTATGTAGTGATGATAATCACTAATTTTTGGATAGGGCAAAACTTGTACTTTTGCCAATTCTCAACACCTTTAAACCGGTTGCACAAGGGGATAAGCAAGGAATTTCATTTTTTCTTTGGTAACCTAGATCACTTTGTAGTTTTCATCTTCCTGTGTACCAACTAGACTTTAGTATTGTAATTAGTGGTGGGATCCTGAAATATGCTAGGCTTTGTCACCACTAGACCTTATTCTCTACTAACCAAGATGTTTTTCTACAAAAGGTGATAAGATCACTAGGTGTGGTTGAATAACCAAAAAAACCTTAGTATATTATGTATAGCAACAAATAATGGTTGTGTTGAAAACATAATTACACACATGTGTTGATGGAGGTATGGATTTGAATGATTTGTGGGACAAACTGTGGCATCACTTTTAAGGCTCTTATGACATATGCAATTGTAATTATTTTTAAAATGCAATACAATTATGTGGATGCAAGATATGAGATGCAATTGTTTTTGTATGTTTGATTTTATGTTGTTTTTGTGTTTTTGTTTAATTTGACCAAAGGGCTTATTATGCCTTTGGGGATTTTTGATTTTTGACCAAGTAACATGAAGTACCCTTGGAGCTTTTTGATTTTGACCAAGTAGCATGAAGTACCCTTGGAGATTTTTTATTTTGACCAAGTAGCATGAAGTACCCTTGGAGATTTTTGATTTGGAGTTGACCAAGCAATTTTAATACCCTTGGAGAATTTTGATTGGCGTTGACCAAAAGATGTAAATACCCTTGGAGTGTTTTTTATTGGAGTTGACCAAGTGGTTTGAATACCCTCAGAGCATTTTGATTTGATTTTTACCAAGCGGCTTGGATGTCCTTGGAGTATTTTTGATTGAATTTGACCAAGCGACTTGAATACCCTTGGAGCATTTTGACTTGATTTTGACCAAGCAACTTGGATACCCTTGGAGCCTTTGATTGTATTTGAAATTTTATGTTTTTATGATTTGTTTGTATTTTTGACATATTTGAATTTTTTTGTTTTTTTGACATATTTGAATGTTTTTGTGTTTTTGACATATTTGAATGTTTTTGTGTTTTTGACATATTTGAATGTTTTTGTGTTTTTGACATATTTGAATGTTTTTGTGTTTTTGACATATTTGAATGTTTTTTTGTTTTATGTGTAGAATGCCTTCAAGTGAATGATATTGAGAGGTTCAAGCTCTTCAAAACTATCTAATGATATAAGGTGATATGCTTCAGGCCCAACTCTCTGTGAAATCATGTACGTGCCTATCCAATTTGCCATGAACTTGTCTCGCAGGTGCGGTGATAGATTCAAATTCTACTGGTTTTCTTTGAGCACTAGATCTCCAACCTTGAATTCCCTTAAGTGGAATTTACTATTGTAAGCTCACGCAAGACAATATTGGTAAACATGAAGATGCTCTAAAACATTGACTCAGTGTTCATCAAGAAGCATCAACTGATCAAGGCGGCCTTATCGTGTGGCATCATCATCTATGAAGTCCTTTAATGCTATGCGTAGAGTTGGAATTTCCAACTCTAGTGGTATGATGGCCTCAGTGCCATATACTAGTGAAAATAGTGTTGCCCCAATGGGCATCCGTATACTAGTCCTGTATGCCCATAGTGCAAGAGGCAATTGCATGTGCCAATCCTTGTGATTGTCTTGCACCGTATTCGTCAAGATGGAGACTATTGTTTTTCTTGAGGCTTATGCTTGCCCATTTACCTATGGATAATAAGGTGAAAAACTGTGCTGAATATGGTATTTTTTCATTAAAGCACACACATTTTTATTCTTGAAATATGGCCCATTATCCGATATTATCTTCGAAGGGACTCCAAAATGACTTATGATATTGTGGAGTATAAACTCTGTAATCCTTGGTCCAGTTATCGATGTTAAGGGGATAGATTCGACCCATTTAGTGAAGTATTATGTGGTTGTTATGATGAATGTGTGTCGTCCTGAGGATAGGGGTGAGATCTTCCCAATCAAGTCTAGTCCCCACTACGAGAATGGCCATGATGCCTGGATGGGTTTCAAGGCTTGCGATGGTAAGTGCATTAGATTTGTATGATGCTGACACTTAATGCATTTATTGACATACTTGTAGAAGTACTTTTCCATGGTGGGCTAATAGTAACCCATTATTAAGATGCACTTAACAATGGATATGCCACTGAAGTGACCGCCACACGTGCCATCGGGAGCTTGCAAAATTTTTGAGGATGCTTCCTAGGACTCAAGAAAATGGAGTAATACTCCATCATATCCTCGTCTATAGAGGATTTATCCTAGCAAGATGTATCTTGTTGATTTTTGTTTGAACTTTCACCTTTTAGTATGTGATAAAACTTAAGGTACTATTCCAAGTTTTAGGAAGTCCTACAATTGGGAAAGCCAATCCTGATAAGCCATGACTTCTATAGAAAAGATGGCTTGATTTTCCTACATTCTCGAGCTGGTGAACATGGATTGAGGAACAAATCTATGGTGTATGGTTGTGCCACACTCCATAGGTCCTTGGGAGATAAAATACCCCCAAGGTGCCATTTGCAAGAAATATCTAGCCATGAAGTACCAATCCTGATTTGGTTCGATGTTGATCATGTTGACTAATTCTTGATTTTCAAAATCTTCATGACATATTGCTGAGTGCAAAATCACTTTCACATGAATGGATGTAAAATTTGTAGATGGATTATGAGGGATTAAAGATCCCAAAGAGGCCATGGTGTCTGTAAATATATTTGATGTACGAGGGATTGCTTCGATGTCGTACCTATCCAGCCAGGCTAGGTAGGTGTCAACAAGTTCCTTGTAAGTTTTTAAGAGTCGGCACCTGCATTGAAATAGTCCTTTGACCTGGTTTACTATGAGCAAGGAGTCACCAAATATACTCAATATTTTAATGCCCATTGCTATGACTGTTTGGAGTCCCAAGATCAATGCTTCATATTCTGTATTATTGTTTGTGCAAGGGAAGTCTAGTTTTAATGATAAAGGTAATGGAGTGCCCTACGGTGTGATAAAGACAATCCCTGCTATACCCCCTTGTTCACACTTTGAGCCGTCAAAGAACAATGACATGTCTCTTTCTTTCTTAGGTTATTCAAGTTTTGGCATATCTGATAATTCAAAGACCACATCATCGAGCAATTATATGGTGAGAGGCTTGTCATCCTAAAGAGGCACTTCTGCTAATTGATCTGCTATAACTTGTCCCTTGATGGAATTTTGGCTTATGAAATCTAAATCAAATTCTGTCAATAGCATGATCCATTTTGTGGTACGTGTATTGTGATATGTCTTGATCATCATGTACTGCAAAGGATTTTGTTTTGATATGACGTAGGTCGTATGGCTCAACATGTAGTATCACAACTTTTGAGTTGCAAAGACCACTACTAAATACAACTTTTCAACATACGCATATCCTAGCTCATAACTCACCAAGGTGCAGCTAATGTAATATATGGTTTGTTTTTATCTTGTGCATTATTCTGGGCTAACATGTTGCCCAATGTGAAATCAGTAGCCGATATATACAGTAAAAATAGTATGTCTGGCCTTGGTGGAGCCAACACTAGTGGCATTTCCATGTAAGTTTTGATCTCTACAAAGGCTTTATGACATTCTTCGTCCCAATGAAAGGGGACTATTGAAAATTTTGTCACATTGCCTAGAGGGGTAGTAAAATCAAATTTTTGTAAAGTTTTTCTTTTAACTTCTTAAATTTGTTCCCTTGTTTTTTAGAAACAACATTTTCAAGCATTGCAGTAATTTTGGCTTTCATCACCATCCCCCTTGTACATAGAATGAATATGAAAAGAGCTTTGCACCCAAAGCATTTTAAGCAGCTACTTCGGGTGAGAGTTTTGTGAAGCGGCATTCGAGCAATCCATAAGAACAACTTCACCAAAGAAGGAAAGTCTACATCACGATCTGAGTTTTCTAAGGTGAGAAAACTACTTCAGGACTGAAGCATTTCAAGCAGCTACTTCGGGAAAAAATCTTGTGAAGCAGAAGTTGAAAGAACGCAAACATTGAAAAGTACTTCACCAAAAAACCGTTGAAGCACCCTCTTCGGGCCTCCCCACTAGCGAACCATTTCTAATTTGCCTAAAGTTGTCACGAAGCATCTACTTTGACTAGCTTTCGTGTGAAGCACTTTCACCCGAAATGGTAGCGGCCGTAAAGAACGAAACATTTTTCGAAGGCAAGTATGCACTTCGGCCAAAAAACCCCCGAACCACAGTTTTGAGGGAGGATCATGGTGAAGCATTTTGAAGACTCACCAAAAAAGCATCCACTTCGGGTGGAGAACCTTAGTGAAGCAGTCTCAGCACGTCTTTCTAGTGAAGCAGTGAGAAATGAAGAGCCCACCTTGAGGAGGAATACCTGCTTCGGCACTCAGCACCCCAGAAGCTATCTTGTGAAGCTCCACCATGCGAAGTGCAAACCAAGAAGGAAGATCTGCTTCAGCTCAAATCCATTGTGAAGCGGAATTGCAAATAGAAATCTAGCGAAGTGCTTCAAGGGCACACACTCCAAGTCGGGTATTTTTTCGAGGCAATCAAGTGCCTCATAAATGCATTTTTACGTGCCCGATAAAATTGCTGCCCATTTTTGGCAATTGGAAATGAGGTATCAGTTCCTAAATGAGAGCCCAGTGAGCATGGTGGCCACTCAAGCACTGCACCCAGAGGCCAAGGATGTTCAGACGGCTCATTAATGCATGTTTCCCTGGCTGACCCGACCATAGTTTCTAGTTTTGATAAAAGATTTGAGAGCTCAGTCATGAGAGCTGTGAGGATTGACTTCTTAGATTTTTGAGGATGTACTCCTCCATTTTGTACATTGATGGCCCAGAGGGTTGGGTCTTCTATAAAAACCTAGGCATTGTAATAAAAAGGGGGGGAAACTTTCTGCTAAGAAAACTGCTAGAACTTGAATCCCTATGATTAATACTAAAGAGATTTGAGCCTAATTTCTCTCTTGTATGCTACCTTCTATGTTTATTTCTTTATCTCTTTCTTCATTTGCATACTGTAATTCTACATTCTAGATTAGGTGTGCGATTGGGGACAGAACCCTAAAATTTTCTTGAAGGATACATAGGAGAGGAAAACACTGTATTAGTTCTATTGTATGCTGCATGTGGATCGTGTTTCTGTTATATTCACTCTATCCTAATCACTGTAACTTTGAACTCTAAATTTTTATGAAAGAGGAGGGTAATCCTGGAACTCATCCAGAGGATACATAGGAAAGCTAATATCATATTATTTTCATTTTATTCTTGGTGTTTCTTGCTACTGTTTCAAGCTATTGGCCAACGATCGTGCTTCTGGTTCTTTCCCACTCTAAATTATCAACATCTCCTCCCTTACCCCTTTTTATTTCTTTCTTGCACCCTTATTCTATTTATTTCTTTCCCGCACCCTTATCTTAAACACCGAAGTAGTTTAGTATAGGAGCTGGCCTTTCTCTAGAGATTGGCATGAGGGGCATATCTTCTCTTCGGAATTTCATTGTTGGTCCAGGTCTAGGGCGCGTACACTTTCCCAAATCCTTTCTTGGGAAGATTTGATGACCAATAGTTTTTGGCACACCCGGTGGGACTCAATAAATCTCACCTTATGAGTGGTAGTGAGAGTCGATGCTTATCTCATTGCCAAAAGACTCTTAGCATCTGGAAACTCTGTTCAACTTGAAAATATTTAAGTCATAGAGATCGATACCTAAGTTTGTGCCTTCATGTAAACAATATGGAGAGTTAGGAATAGAGGAGAGGAAACTGAGTTCTTTGAGCTTGATATTGATGCCTTCGAGGAACATTCTAGATTGGTCACCCCTGAGTCACTATTGCGTGGAACATCCTCGCAAGAGGCCACTGTTGACAATCAAGGATTAACTTCAGATAGTACAATAGCTATCTTTCATCCTAATCCTCCCAACTCACCAAAGCATCCTAGTGCCTCCATTAACATTAGTCGTCCTATTAGCAACCAAGGAAGAGCTTTGGGAATTCCTATTTATCAAAATCTAGGAGCAAATATGGCACAGTAACAACAACAACAACAACAACAAATGTAGCAGTAGCAGCAGTAATCGCCACCCAGATTGTTCCCAACATGGAATTATTTGGGACTGGTAAATTTAGCGGGACAAGGGCAAGTTTTTCCTTCTACTATAAAGAAAATCCCAACATTCGATGGAACTGGGAAGACTGCTCTGGAGCACATTCAGGACATAGTTTCTCTAGCGGTAATTCATGACATCATAGAGGAGTGAGTTATGGTAAAGCTTCTAGTTCTATCTCTTAGAGGGAAGCTCCTCTACTAGTATAGATCTTTACCACCTGGTACTATAACGGTATGGGACCATTTAGCTAGATAGTTGATGAGAAGCTTCAACGAGTTCACCGATCCATCCTATCTTCTGCATCAGTTCATAATGATTCAGAGACATCCACAAGAAGAGATTGCCGATTTCAATGTTAGGTTCACTCAAACCTAGAAAAGGATACCAGTTGGACTTCGACCAAATGAAGAAGCTACAACATACTATTTTCTTTAGGATTTCAACCCTGACATCAACGTCATGGTGAGGTATTCGAACATTAATACCTTCCTCGAGTTATACAAGTTAGCCTAGAGAGCAAAGATGGATCTAATAGCTATGGGCAAGCTTCCCCAAAGGATTTTGATGCCCATAATTCCAAATTTCCCTCAATCCTAGTATGTAAGCGTAGCCGCTTCACAGATCTCTGTAACCCCTGCATACTTGATCTCATCTTGGAACCTGAATCCCATTGTATCACAGATTGCTACTCCACAAATCCATTTTCCTATGTTCCCAATTTCACAGCCCACTATCTCTTCGACATTCCCTGTATTGCTAGCACCACCTCAACACCTCACCTTACCTCCAATACCAACAATGGCTCCATTGCCACCTATCCCTAAAATCGATGATATGCAAGCCAAAATACTGCAAGAAGTTCAGTCTTTGAACTCGACAGTGCAGAACCTGTCTAATGACATGACCATTATGAAGAAGAAACAAGCACAACAATAGTTTATACTAAGGAGATATTATCCTACACCTGCACTTACCAAAGATCAAGCAGTCCAAAAAGGGAGAGCATCGACAAGAAATGCCATAATTGATGAAGCTCCGAGCACTTTCGACTACATACATTGGTGCTCCACATGTAATGACCCTCACGAAGAGAATACCTGCATGCTGCACCAACACTACGTGGAATATACATGAAGAAGTCATGGTGTACTCCAGTTGGATGGTACCCCCATGAAGACTATAGGAGTGATTAAGGATATTCCTATTCGACTACACAAGATGCCTCAAATCACAGTTATACAAGAGGTGGTGGTCGTCGACTTGGAGCCATATTTCAGTATGTGCTTGTTGAGGGAATTTATTGCGAAGCTAGGAGGATATCTATCTATGGATTACTCGCACTTGGAGATTCCATTCAAAGGAAAGAAGGTAAAAATCTACAATGAGAAGCCTTCTACCTTCCTGGTACAGAAGTGAAAACACGAGATTCCGGAAACAAAAAGGAAAGACTAAACGAAATCGTATTAAAAGGAAGGAACACAAATGAATGAACACAAGATATAAGAACAATATGAAATGTAGCCCTTTTTTTATTGATATTCTTTTCAATTCGTGTTACAATACGTCTCCTTCCTTTTTAGGGGATAGGAGCGTTAGATATTGTTCTCTACAACTTGTCTCTGAATTCCTTCTTCCGCGTGCCCACATATAAAATGGGCGAACCAAAACGTTGTCGCCGCTTGCATTGACAAAGGTCGATTCCTCGCTGCTCCTTCAATAGACCTGAAATCTGTGTTCAAAGAAACAAACAAAGAATCAGTAGCACCTGTGTATGAAAAATAAAAGATAAATCTAACTATAGCTGAAATGAATCTAAATGCACTAAAAACTTGATAAATGCATAAACATGAAACTAGCTAAAATACTATAAATGAAGTAAAGCGGGGAGGTGCCCGAAGGCAAACCACCCGCGGATAAAACCTTGCTTCGACACCAATCCGCTTGAGATGGGTCCGAAACCTGATGTGATGTGTTGTCGTCAAATTGATAGAATATTGTGGTCAAAATATTGGGGTTTGGGCGCAAATCGCAAGTAAGTGAATTAACAGCACTTCGTTGCTCAGAATGCTCCTGCTCGGTGTATCTTTTGGGTGAGGAAACTCAACATTTTATAGACCCAAGGGGTCTCTTTGAATTAACATGCAAAAGTGTTTCTTTGCATGAATGCTTTTGTTTGTGAAGAGAAGACTTCTTCTTGATCAAGGGCTTCTTAACTGCCTCTGTGCATGTCTTTGTGTGTTTTAGAAAAGCTCACTTGCACTCCCATGCAATGAAGGGATAACTAAGTGGCAAATCTGAGTTGTCTTAAAAAGCTTACTCTCATTCCCATGCAGTGAAGGGAAAGTCAATTGGCAGATATGAGTTGTCAAAAGAACTCACTCGCACTCCTATGTCATGCAAGAAGAGCTAAGTGGCAGTTCTGAGTTGTTTATATGCCAAGATTTGACTTTTTGCCGGTCAAACCGGCATTCGTCCCACCCGGAGCGAGCGCTAATAATCGTCCCCGGGTGAGACGAGTATAAATCCATACTCGTCCCTGGGTAGGACGAGTACAAATTCGCACTCGTCCCCGGGTGGGACGAATAAGCAATAAAGTGTCTAAAAGGTGCCAAATTGGTTTTTGACTTGCAAAATTGCTTGTGTAAGTGGTTAGAACCACTGTTTAACCTCTGGGGGCTACCCTAGGGGCTGTGTGTGTTAATGTGATCAGTGTTTGTAGTCACATAATCGGATTGGTGCTGTTTTGGTGTCTATAGATGCCCCTTTTTGGGAAGCGTTGTGCATGGCACAGCGTCGAGCAAAAATAGATAACCAAAGCACTAATGATTAGGGTTTCTTAGTAACCTAACCAACTCTTGATGCCCCAAGTATGGAAAGGGCATGCATTCTTGAATCCTTGCTTCTGACGAGCTAAGGAATTTGATTTCAAGTATTAACCTATTTTGGTGAGGTGTGACTTGAGCTTGGACATTGATCAGTCATGAATAGGCAAAGGGCGCAACCTTTTATCCACGGGGGAACCTTGTGTTCATGCTTCGGGAATGCCAAGTGTTTGATCAATTTTGTGATTATTGCTTGTTTGCTGCCCCAAGCAGGAGCGTGATTGTCTTTGTCAATGATTCTTTGAATGCATGCTATTGCCGTGATTGGGTGTGTGTTTGTTGATTGGTGACTTAAGTGTGACTACCCCCTCAAGCGACGAATCGATGAAGGAATGACTGACATGAGAAAAGCGACGAGTCGCTTGACCCAAGATGACTTAAGTGAGGGTGCCTTCAGATGTTTGTCCGTTGAATGCGCGAGCAATTTCTCGATTGTTTTGACCTATTTTTGGTGGGTGTGAACCCATTTTGGGATGCCATTTGGGGGTAACATTGGCGAAAATCCGTCTTCCCGTGGAGCGGTCCGGCTATGGTAGCCTTCTTGGGGAGTAGGATAACGACAAGGTAGACCCCGACATCAATTTTCTTATGCGAAGAGGTTAAGTGCAAGAGCACTTTTGTCCGGCAATTTTTAGTGTTTTTGTTGGCATTTGTCATTTTTATATTTTGGTTGTTTTGTTGTGTTTGTTTGTTTTTTTTTTTTTTTTTTTTGTGGCGTGTTTTTATGTATGTGTTTGATGTATGCAGAGGCGATTATGAATGTGATGTTTCTAATTTGTATGATGTATGGATAGGGAATGAATGAAATGAGGTGTTGATGATGTGTCGATGCACCATAGACTGTACAAGATTTGACTGACTTGCTATACTAATGGGATGACTTTGTGAAATGACTTTGCATGTGAAAACTTTGTTTTTGTATTTTGCATATATTTTGATGGTGATGTACGGAATAAAATGTGACAGTTGTTTTTAAAATGTAGTTAAGCTTTTCTTAGATTCAGATATTTTAACTAACTAGCCAAGACTGTACATTTATCTCGCAAGACTTTTGAACAAGGTATAAATTCGACTTGAATTTAACCAAGTTATTTCACATCCCCTGTGTGTGCAATTGAGTTCGTTTATGTGTTATTCATCAGGATACCACCAGTTACAGATGGGCTTTCAACCGAACCTGTCTTGAGGATCACCTAATTAGCTCCACTAACTCCTTGATTGTGTTTGGTTAGATTAATCTGCGATGCTATCTAGGATACCATAAGCTAGCTCATCCACATGCAAACATTGATCTATACACAAGTTAATGTGACAGATATATCGTCATGCGGGAGGTTTACTATCAGTGACTGATAGGCTATCAACCAAACCGATACTGAAGCTTGCCTCATGACCTGTCGAAATGCTGAGAATTCCAGGGATTCAAGTTCGACTCCCTGCTTTTCTTCAATTGTATTGGGATACTTGCTCTTTATAGTGATAAGATCACTGTTTATTTTTGTTTTATTGATTTTTTTTTTTTTTGAGCAAGGGATTTGAATATGGAGTGATGAGAATCACTATTGTTTGTGCCTTTTGATGTGTGCACTGTAGGATGTCAATTTTTAATGTTTTGACGTTTTGCAAATTTTTGATGTTTTGCAACTTTTGAGAACTTGGGATTCATGGGGAATTGGGTAGGGAGGATGCTTGTCCTTTTGCCAACTCTCGGCATTCCTAGGGTCATTCGCACGGGGGATAAGCAAGATAGCCGTTTCGCTTATGGTGACCTGGGATTACGGTGCAAGTTTCATCTTTCGTTCACACAACTTAGGAATTATTTTATGTGTATTAATTTGTGTTGGGATGCTACGTAACAAGGTGTGATCCAAGTAAAACTTTCCCGTGTAAAATCTGTTTAACTATGTACAGTTTTTGGCTAGAAATTTAAAGACATCTGAATGACGAAAACCCTATATACATTAGGAGACAACTGACTATGCTAAAATAAAAAGGTGATATGCTGGATGTATGCATTTATGGAAATGGATTTGAGGTGGAAATGATGGAATTGCCAAGTAATGACAGCCTATGGTGCTTTTGACTTGTATGACCTATCGAAGTATGCAAGGGATGGATGCAATGTTTAATGCAACCTATATTTTTGTATTTTGATTTTTATGAAAATGCATGCAAATGTTTTGGTGATTTCATTTTTTTTTTATGAGAATGTATGGAAAATGCAAATGTTTTTGTGATTTTGTTTTTTTATGAGAATGCATGTAATTGAAATGCAATTGTTTTTGTGATTTTTGATTTTTTTTTTTTTAGTATGCATGGAATTGAAATGCAATTGTTTTTGTAATTTTGATGTGTTATGAGAATGCATGGAATTGAAATGCAAATGTTTTTGTGATTTTGATTTTTGTGTTGTTTTTGTTGATTTTTGAATACTTATGTTGACCAAGCAATTATGGTAACTCTTGGAGCTTTTGGGTTGACCAAGCGATTGTGGTAATCCTTGGAGCTTTTGTGTTGACCAAGAGTTTATAGATACCTTTGGAGCATTTAGGGTTTGACCAAGCGATTATGATAATCCTTGGAGCTTTTAGGATGACCAAGTGATTGTGATAATCCTTGGAGCTTTTTTGGGATGACCAAGCGATTGCGATAATCCTTGGAGCTTTTTGGGATGACCAAGAGATTGCGATAATCCTTGGAGCTTTTGGGATGACCAAGATTACGATAATCCTTGGAGCTTTTTGGGATGACCAAGAGATTGCGATAATCCTTGGAGCTTTTTGGGATGACCAAGAGATTGCGATAATCCTTGGAGCTTTTTGGGATGACCAAGAGATTGCGATAATCCTTGGAGCTTTTGGATGACCAAGGATTGCATAATCCTTGAGATTTAAGAGCGATAATCCTTTGGAGCTTTTGGGATGACCAAGCGATTGCGATAATCCTTGGAGCTTTTTGGGATGACCAAGCGATTGCGATAATCCTTGGAGCTTTTTGGGATGACCAAGAGATTGCGATAATCCTTGGAGCTTTTTGGGATGACCAAGCGATTGCGATAATCCTTGGAGCTTTTGGGATGACCAAGAGATTGCGATAATCCTTGGAGCTTTTGGGATGACCAAGAGATTGCGATAATCCTTGGAGCTTTTGGGATGACCAAGAGATTGCGATAATCCTTGGAGCTTTTGGTATGACCAAGAAGATTCGATAATCCTGGAGCGTTTGGTTTGACCAAAGGGTTTATGGACACCTTTGGAGCTTTGGTTTGACCAAAGGGTTTATGGACACCTTTGGAGCTTTTGGTGTAACCCATTGGCTCTTCAGGGAATAGAGGTACCCCCAGCGTGATGATCTTTGTGCACCGGATCGGCTCTCGTAGGAATTGGCACGAATGGATCGGCCTTATGCACGGATAGGAGGGCAAGGTCTGCCTTCGGCACCGATGGTGCTATGATATCTCCGGGTGGAAGGTGCTCGCGATCTTCCCAAAGGAGTGGGATCAACATGTGATGCCGGTGGGCTGGGTCTATGCGCCACTCATGCCCTAGTCTTATGCCTAGTTGGGCCATTAGTTCGTCATGGGTGACAGGGTGATTGTGCCGTCGTGCATGATTGAGATAAGCCATCTCAGTTTCATCTTCGTAATCATTGTCAGTGATCCAAAGGCCCTCGTTGGCCTCGATAGTTGTCTGCGACATGTTAAGCTCTTCTTGTTCGAGCAGATTGACATGGTCCTGATGGGGTTGTTCCGTGCTTTGCGGGGGGACCTGATTTTCTGGCAATGGCACGGGCTCGATGGGAGCCTCCAAAGGGAGTAATGTTAGGAGAATTTTGTGATGCTCATCCATGGGGACCACCTGTGAATTAGTGCTGTCAGACTCGAACGGGTCCCATGGCACTATTGCATATGCTGACTCGTCTTTGGCGAGAGAGTCAGGCTTATCAGAATCTGGTGATTCTAAGATATGGAAGACCTCATCATCAGGTAGCTCTACAACCAGGGGTTGATCCTCTTTGAGAGGAGTTTCACGTGAGTTGGGCTTTTGTGGCCCCAAAATCTTGGTCTCTACTGACTCTAAGTGCTTGGGCAGTGCATTGCTTGTATCGAGGGATTTGAGCTCCTCCTGTTTGATTTGTTCCCGTTGCAAGTTGTGGGAAACTTGATGCCTTGAGAGGGATGACTGAATAGCACCCCCCATGCTTTGGTATTTCATTTTAGTCCACTCTTTTTCTAGCTCAGGTTCCTCAGAGGCTTCTTGAAGAATTTTTGGGGGTGGTCCATGAACCCGGGTGGGCGCTCGAAGAAGGCACCCGTCATTGGTCTTAGGATTGGCCTCCCGCTCAAGTCTAGGAGGCGTCGAGGGCAACGTTTGATAAGGTCGTAGAGACCTGTCTTGCACCCAATTGTGTTTCTCATAATGTTTTGTCTTATGCATGCGAGGGGTTGGAGTCTTCGCCTGCATAGTGTGTTGTAACAACTCATCCTCCTGGCGCTGAAGGCACTCTTGATTTAAAAGATATTGTTGCTCTAACTGTTGTTGTTCCAGCTCAAGTATCGTGAGTTGCATCCGACGTGCAATATGCTTGGCAGATTCTAAGATAGTTGGTCCTGTCGTCTCATGTCTAGAAGGCCTAGATGCCTCTCCTAGATATCTATCTCGGTCATGGTGATCCGAGATCTCTATAGGTCGCCTCCCTCTGTTGGGGGTAGCGGCATTCCCTTGAGGCTTTGGCCTCAATAGGTAATCCTGAAAGCTAGCAATTGCGGAGGCGTGTTGCTCCTGCGATGTATATTGTTCTTGAGGAAGGTAAGGGTTTTCCTCGTGCTCTCTTTTGTAAGTGAAAGAGGAACGGGAAGAGTTGGCTCGCCCCACCTGAGGAGCCTTGTGCTCTGTATTTGTCCTTGTAGTCCTGACAACTAGAGGGGGTGAAGGAGGGATAGTGTAATCATGTGGTTCCTCCCGTCGAACCCTATGTTGACCTAGTGCTTCATTGCGTGGTGACCACTCATAGCGAGCATCTAAGGGAGCTCTCCTACGGATGTACCCCTCATGGGAGGGTGCGTGTTGGGTGCTATGCTGAACAGGAGTGCCCCTAGAAGAGGTGCCCCTATAGTCCCTTTCCGTTAAGGTGTGTAGGGGACTGCCTTGTGTGTTAGGTCGCCAAGGTGGTATGACCAAATCTTGGGGACTATAACGGAGGTGACTCGTGCCTCCTTGGACATTCCCCACAACATTCGCCCGTGATTGGGCTTGGCTGCGAGTGAGCACCATGACGATGTCTCTCTAAAAACCCTAAAAATTGAAATGAGTCAGATGGGGCCCAAAATTGGTGTGCGCATCCCTCTTATAGTAGATAAGACAAAAATGAAGTTTCAAGTCCTAACTCTAAATACATTAGGAGATATTGACATCCGAACAGCTCAAAAAGCGCAAAAAATTATGTGACCAATTTTAAAACCTAATTTTTGGGCACTAGATGATGGAATTTGGCCAAAAACTGATTTTTGGAAAAAAAAATTTAAAAATATCCCAACTAACTCCCTGTAAAATTTCAACGTCAATCGGAGCTACGGTTGAGAAGTTATGGCCGGCAAGATGCACTAAAATTTAGGGAAAAATATAAGATTTCCCATATTTTGTTGGATGGTCCTGCATCACTTATGGGCACCTTCGGGGTGCTTTTGGGTTGACCAAAGGGTTCATGGACACCTTTGGGGCATTTTGGAGTGACCAAGCGATTGCGGGAATCCTTGGAGCTTTTTGGAGCGAGTGACAAAATGCGTAGATTTTTATCTTTGTTTATGATTTTTTTGATTTTTGATTTTTTTTGTCTAAACAGAAAATAGCATACACACACAAGCAATGATTATCTCTTTTAAAGATTAATAGTGTGCCCTAAATCTGGTTTAGTGTGTTTTTGTTGTTTGTTTTGTTTTTTGAAGATTTTTGTGAAACGTTTAAATGCAAGTATGAAGGCTCTTATGACTCCCAATATGGTCGCCCCTTCAATATACCATTGCCGGACCGATATACCAACCTCTCTATATACCCGCCCTTACGTGAGGGAGACTATAGGTACGTGAGAGCAGATGATACGTGGAACATAGGCGGTACGGAAGGGGAATCGCTCTGTTTATGACACCTACCATAGAAGACTTATCCTCGCGTGCTGGGAATCACCCCAAGCTACACTCGGTCAGCTTTCGTCAGGATTTACGTCTAGCAACAGTCGCGATCGAGGTAATGGATGCAATATATCAAGCCAAAGTGATAATGGAATCCACCTTTGGTCTTGTTCAAGGGTTGGGGTTTTACGACCAACGCCTTGGTTTAAAATGCCTCGTGATGTGTGGGGTTCGTTTTAATTGTGCAAAATTGAAACAGGCAAACGAAAAGAAATCTTTCCCTAAGCCATACAAACTGAAAACCAGAAAACAGAAAAATAGAAATTTGACAAAAGCTGTAAAAACCCCTACCTCTTCTCTGCCTAACAGGATGTCTCTGATTTGCTCTAAAAATTGCACAAAATTATAATCGTCCCTGGGTGGAGCGAATAACAGACCGTAATCGTCCCAGGGTGGAACGAATAGTTTATTCGTCCCGGGGTGAGACGAGTACCAATTATGTAATCGTCACGTGGAGAGACGAATAACAGTCCGAGGTTAAAAAATAGGTACCTGTAAAAACAAGCAATTTTAGATCAGTAAATTAACCTAAAAAAATAGAGGACAGTCGTCCCACCGTGATCGCCATTGAAAACACGAGATTCCGGAAACAAAAAGGAAAGACTAAACGAAATCGTATTAAAAGGAAGGAACACAAATGAATGAACACAAGATATAAGAACAATATGAAATGTAGCCCTTTTTTTATTGATATTCTTTTCAATTCGTGTTACAATACGTCTCCTTCCTTTTTAGGGGATAGGAGCGTTAGATATTGTTCTCTACAACTTGTCTCTGAATTCCTTCTTCCGCGTGCCCACATATAAAATGGGCGAACCAAAACGTTGTCGCCGCTTGCATTGACAAAGGTCGATTCCTCGCTGCTCCTTCAATAGACCTGAAATCTGTGTTCAAAGAAACAAACAAAGAATCAGTAGCACTTGTGTATGAAAAATAAAAGATAAATCTAACTATAGCTGAAATGAATCTAAATGCACTAAAAACTTGATAAATGCATAAACATGAAACTAGCTAAAATACTATAAATGAAGTAAAGCGGGGAGGTGCCCGAAGGCAAACCACCCGCGGATAAAACCTTGCTTCGACACCAATCCGCTTGAGATGGGTCCGAAACCTGATGTGATGTGTTGTCGTCAAATTGATAGAATATTGTGGTCAAAAGATTGGGGTTTGGGCGCAAATCGCAAGTAAGTGAATTAACAACACTTCGTTGCTCAGAATGCTCCTGCTCGGTGTATCCTTTGGGTGAGGAAACTCACCATTTTATAGACCCAAGGGGTCTCTTTGAATTAACATGCAAAAGTGTTTCTTTGCATGAATGCTTTTGTTTGTGAAGAGAAGACTTCTTCTTGATCAAGGGCTTCTTAACAGCCTCTGTGCATGTCTTTGTGTGTTTTAGAAAAGCTCACTTGCACTCCCATGCAATGAAGGGATAACTAAGTGGCAAATCTGAGTTGTCTTAAAAAGCTTACTCTCATTCCCATGCAGTGAAGGGAAAGTCAATTGGCAGATATGAGTTGTCAAAAGAACTCACTCGCACTCCTATGTCATGCATGAAGAGCTAAGTGGCAGTTCTGAGTTGTTTATATGCCAAGATTTGACTTTTTTTCGGTCAAACCTGACATTCGTCCCACCCCGAAGCGAGCGCTAATAATCGTCCCCGGGTGAGACGAGTATCAGATCCATACTCGTCCCTGGGTAGGACGAGTACAAATTTGCACTCGTCCCTGGGTGGGACGAATAAGAAATAAAGTGTCTAAAAGGTGCCAAATTGGTTTTTGACTTGCAAAATTGCTTGTGTAAGTGGTTAGAACCACTTTTTAACCTCTGAGGGCTACCCTAGGGGCTGTGTGTGTTAATGTGATCAGTGTTTGTAGTCACATAATCGGATTGGTGCTGTTTTGGTGTCTACAAGAAGATGTCTAAAGAAGAGAGCAGCAATCCTGTGCAGATGATAGTGAAAGAAATAGAGCAAGTGGATCTGATCAAGGAGTCCCTCACACAGTTAAGTTGTGAAGATGAGTTTTCATTGGCAAATTTTAATGCCATGATAGAAACCGAGATGGGATGTTATACCATCGCCAAGCCTGAGAAACACATCAAGTCAGAAGATAAGGTCTCTGCCCAAAGCGAATTATGGAAATTATTCTTCAATGGTGCTTGATGCAAAATTGGTGCCAAGGCAGGGATTCTTCTAGTATCACCTTCTAGAGAGCAGAAGGAATATTGTTACCGGTTGGTGTGGAGTTGCACCAACAATGCAGCAAAATATGAAGCATTATGCCTAGGACTCAAAAAAGCAAAAAAGTTAGGCATAAAACATCTCCAAATCTTTGGAGACTTAGAATTGGTATGCAATAAAGTCACCAACAAGTGCACGTCAAAGAAGTACTATCTGAAGTCATACCGTAACAGGGTATGGGACTTGTTTGACCAATTCGAATCTCTCAATCTGCAGTCTATTCCATGAGAAAAGAATCGACATGTCGATGTTCTGGCATCCATCGTAGCCAAGTACTCTTTAGCAGAAGACATGGTGCATAAGACTAAGGCTATGAGGATGATTTATAATCCCTCTATCCCATACAGGGATCTGCATTGGTAGGTTTTTGACAGTGATGAGCATATTATAAATTTTATGATTCAAGAAGTAGCCATAGTTGAGAGAAGAAGCCCAGATGATGAGGAAAATGATGGGCTAGTTCAATTGAGAATAATAATGTACCTAAAGGATTAATTACCCTTGAAAGCCTCTTTGATCAGAATGATCAAGCAGTTTCTCATAGAATCAAGGTCAATGCAAAGTAGTATCAGGATTTGGAACTTAAACCTAGAAAAGTAGTAAAAGTTGGAACAGATTGCACTTCAGAGGAGATAGAATAGATCTGATCTCTATGCAAGAGGTATCCCAACATTGTGGCATGGTATTATCAAGACCTAAAGGGATATGATCAGCAACTGATCCAACATACAATTGAATTGCAGGAGGGGATCAAACCCTTTCGACAAAAGCAAAGGACTGTAAATCTAAAAATCGAGGTCCTGATGAAAGCCAAGCTCTTGAAGATTCTCGAGGCAAAGATAATTTATCCCATTAAGCATTCCTCTTGGGTGGCGAATCTAGTCCCTGTTAGAAATAAGAATGGAAATATACGACTATGTGTGGATTTTCGCAACCTAAACCAGGCTTCTCTCAAAGATCACTACCCTCTCCCATAGATAGATCAAATCTTGCACTCAGTGGCTGGGGCTCAACACTTCTCCCTCCTCGATGGCTTCTTAGGGTACAATCAGATCTGGGTTAAGGATGAGGACCAGCATAAAACCGCATTCACGACCAAGTGGGGAACATTCACTTACCAGCGAATGCCATTCGACCTTTCGAATGTGCGGGCCACTTTTCAGAGGGCCATGGATCTAGCTTTTGGTGAGCTCTTGAATAAGGTTATTGTTATCTATTTAGATGACATGACCGTATTCTCTTGAAGAAGGGAGGATCATCCCTTACATTTACAATAGGTATTCAAAAAATGTCGAGAGTTTGTCATTTCAATCAATCCAAAGAAGTCCATATTTGTGGTCAACAAAGGGAAGTTATTGGGACATGTGATATCAGAGAAAGGTCTCGCTATAGATCCTGATAGAGCCAAGGCTCTATTGAAGCTCCTACTCCCTATGAACAAGAAGGGACTTCAATCCTTTTTTGGCTAGATCAACTTCATGAGGAAGTTCTAGATTTTTCCCAGGTCATCAAACTGATGTCCAAAATTTTGAAGAAGGGCATCGAATTCGTCTAGACAAAGGAAAGAAAAGAAGTATTTGAAGAGATCAAGGCCCAAATCACTCAGGCACCAGTCCTGACCAACCCTGACTATAATTGGGATTTCATCCTATATGCCATAGGAGAACCTGAGAGCTATGCTACAGTCCTGACACAGAAAGGGGAAGTTTGCGAAGAGCGTCCCATCACATTTCTAAGTCAAGTGATAAACCCCCATGAAGAAAAATACAATTTCATAGAAATGCAGGTGCATGCAGTAATGAAGTCTCTTAGGAAATTCAAGCAATTCATTTCCCAAAGTCGGGTTACAATCTTTTTCATTCACCTCGATGTGCACAACTTCATTATCCAAGGAGAATTGGGTAGCAAAAGAGTCGGTTGGGTCAGCAAGATACAAGAATTCAACATTGAGATTAAGCCCACAAAGTTGGTTTGTGGTTGCACATTGTGTCAAGAACTGGCGAAGAGCGTAGTGGCCAAAGTGATAGCTTGTCAGTGGGACAACCCACCAAAAGAAGGATGCTTCACAAACCAAGAAGAGGATGAGAAGGACTGGGTCGGAGAGATAGTTGAATATTTTAACATCGATAGATGTCCTTCACATTTAAATACTTCATAGCGAAGGCATTTCAAGATGCGGTCCCTTCGATATACACTGTGACCCGAAGGCCTATTTTTCAAGAACATTGATGGCGTTCTCCTCAGATGCATAAAGGAAGACGATAAGAAGAGAGTCCTGGGAGAATTTCATTCAGGGTTGTCTGGAGGTCACTTCGTAGGAAGAGCAATGACATTGAAGATAATCAAAGCTGGTTATTATTGGCCTACACTCTTCACCAATGCCTTTGCGGTCTGTCATCGATGTGAGCAATGTCAGAAGTTCACCGACCGAAGCAAAAGCACCCCTATGCCTCTCCGACCGATACAAGTAGAAATGCCATTTCAAAAATGGGAGTTGGATTTCATAGGGGTCATATTGCCTAATTCCTTCACCGGGTATAAGTTCGTCCTGACCGTGACCGACTACTTCACCAGATGGGCCGAAGTAGTTCCCACGAAGCATGCTGATCAAGAGACCGTCATTGCCTTCCTTGAAGGATTGATCACCCGGTTCGACATCCTAGAAGCAATCATAACAGACAATGGTCCTAGGTTTTCAGGTGCCAAAATCAACTAGTCCTTCTATCGATATGGGATATTTCATAAAGTCTCCTCAAATTACTATCCATAGGGCAACGGATTTGCAGAATCTACCAACAAGACTTTGTTAAGGGTGCTAAAAAATCTTGTGGATGATAACAAAATAACTTGGCACCTCCTTCTAGACCGAGCCTTGTGGGCCAATAGAATTTCTATCAAGAAGTCAATCAAGACATCACATTATGCCCTGGTGTATGGCAAGGAGGCCATCCTACCTACTCATGTAGAGATCCTTGCATTGCAGCTGTTAGACGAGGAAGAGGAAATTAATCCTATGGGAAACAGGCTGGCTCAGCTTCTGCAGCTAGAGGAAGATCACAAGAAGGCTTACCAGAGCTTCGCTAAGCATGCTCAGATCACCCGAGACTGGTTCAAGAAGAAGTCCTCCGACCACACTTTCAAAGTGGGAGATCTAGTATGGAAGTGGGATTCTTGGAAGACCAAGCCTGGGAATCATGACAAATTGGACGCTTTCTGGGACGGACCGTTCAAAGTTGTGAAGGTAAACTCAGCCAATTCTTTCATCCTCAAGGATGCAGATGGCTAGGTATTGCCGATTTCTGTCAATGGTCTTCATTTGAAGACTTTTCATCACTAAAGATGTAGCAAAAAAAAAAGGATGTTCAAATTTTACTTTTGTATGTAGTTTTTAAATCTTGTAAATATACCCTGCTTCAAGATCTCCGAAATGCTAAGTGTCACAGCGACAAATTCCAGCTTTGCCAAGCCTAGCCGAAATATCCTTCGATAAGTTTTGGTGCAAAGCAACTAATGTGAGATGCTTCACAGCGAAGCACTTTGGCTTCCAAAGGGTCCTTGAAAGATCAAAGGAGTCATCAAAAGAAACAAAGGTATAGGAAATGCTTCGCAAAACAAGTATGAGTGAAGCATTTTTCGAAGAAGATCTAGAAAAGCATTTTTCAAGAATACGAGCTTCAGGGAGCTAGCCTTCCATGAAGCAAAGTAGCGACGCAGCAAGGGATAACTATTTCAGGCCTGAAGCATAGAAAATCTACCCACACTGAAAGTTCACCGTGAAGCAATTTTAGCACCGGTTTCACTTCACCAACCTAATGGCACGTGAAACAAGGAGCATTTAAAATGTGTCTTGGGGGATGCACCAACAAAAAATTAGGGGAATTTTTGGGGCAAACGATTTTAATGTCAAGGTGGCAGAGCACATCCTGAGAGAATTCCATTACGAGAAAAGTTTGCACCCAAGTATGAGGTGGCAGCAGGTTAAGTTCTCAATGCAAGGGAAATCATCAAACCACATGGGCCCACGTACCACGTTGCTATGAATCCAATCAAATGGCATGACAACCTTCCCCATTTGAGTGTAAATTTAATTATGGCAGGTGCCATAAATTAAGGTAGTTGCATTTTAAGGCTATAAAACATGAGGCTTAGTGATGAGAGAGGTGTTTACCAACTGTTAATGCAAAGATTGAGAGCTGTTGTGATAGCCTGCATTCCTCTGTCCTTCACTTCAAAGTCCTTCGCATCCAAGTCTTCTGCATCATGAACTCTACTTCTGCCCATATCCATAATGGGAAAAAATAACTCTAAGGAGAAGGGAAAGGAGCCTGAGGTAGCAACCCTACAAAAAATGAAAAGGGGCAAAGAAGAGCAAAAAAATAGACCTAAGAAGATCAATCTCAACCTCCACCCAAAAAATTAGCCGGTGGAAGAAGGAGAGGATTCTGAAGAGGAAGAACTTGAAGAAACACCAATTGATGGGTGGGAGAAAATTTAGGACACTGAACTCTCAAAGAGTGTGGCTGAGCTCTGACACACTATCGAGTTTATAACAAGCAGACTCACCCTGGAGAACAAGAGGGCTGCCACATACTAATATCAAATTTACTGGTATCTGACCCCACCTGCTCACCATTGTCCCGAGTTAATCTGTGCTATTATGCAGAACTACCAACCATCCTCCAAGCAAGTTTTGGATGCTGCAGGCCATAAATTATTTTCAATTATGAAAGAATATGTGCAAGCAGCCTTTGCACCATAGCAGGGGCCATCCAAGGGCTATTCTGTTCACAACGTCATCCTTAGCAAATAAATGGAGAGGTTCACTACCTCCACCTATATTTTAAAATTTCTAAGAGAGAACCTCAAGAATGGGCTCCCTTCAGGAAAGCTACCCCAGATGCCCCTCCCACTGATAGATTTCAAGAGTATGGATTTCTTCTCCATAATTGCATGGGCGGCAGGCCTGTCAACTGATGTTTCGGTGCACCCCTGGCAGGTGTCTTTGGCTGAATGTATTTCAAGAGGGGAATTCTATGCCCCTTATGCTTCAAGGCCGAACACCAACCCAATATTTTTTGACTGGGAAGAATGGGTGGCCAAAACCTTGCACACGCGACTTACCAGCATAAATAATTATGGGATGGGCCAGTACTTCACACCTTGCTCTTTCCTAGTTTGGTTGTTTTTCTACCATGTACATAAGAATTTCCTCCACATTGCCATTTCTCCAAGTGGCAAGGATGGAAATCCTCTACCTGTGTACTAGTGGACTCCCCTCCTATTGAGGGTAGAGTCTTATTATTCTTTTAATCAACAGTTCCTAGGAATTTCTATGCATTTGTTAAAGGGTTCTTGCCCTCGGGTGCCCCTTAGTTTGAGAGACAGAGTGTTAATGGAGAAGAATGGAGACGCCTTTCAATTGACACAAGGACTTGTGATCCACCTATTTGGCTTCATAGGGAAACCCTTTCTTCTACCCGTCTACCCCTCTGAATACTAGTTTGCATTGGAGGTCACTCAATAGAGCGATTCCACAAATGTCATCTATAGCCATGATCGAAAATGGGCACACACCTACGACTTCCCCTTAAAAATGGGGGTAATAGAGGTGTTTGCCCTGAAGCAACATGTTTTCCTGGAGGATAAGCTTACTGGATTTGGTTTGCTCCAAATTCCTCAAAAGTGGATCTATGATCCCTTGGGAGTGATGAGGGACCACCTCAGATTCAAGAATTTTCATGTCTACCCCCACCCAAAAATTGTGGAGCAAAGAAATAATCCCAATGGGAAGGATCTGGAGTGGCATTTAGAAAGGATGAAGACGTTGCCTCATGGGCATGAGTTCTACCCTATGGAAGTTGAGTTCGATCCTATTCAACATCCTTTCCCAACCCCAAACTTCACTTTTTGGAGGAAGATGAAAGATGATCTGAGGGAGGAATTGAAAGATTGGGGCGTAGAACAATTAAAAGAATGGTGGAAAATGAGATTTCATCGACAAAAGATGAAATCATATGGACTCTTGGAGATGGATAAAGACTTTATAGTTTTCTACAAAGCCAATGCTGGGACTTGGAAGCCCACCTCCTTCATTGACTTCATTCCCCCAAGTTTCCCAGGTTCGATCGAAATTCCAAGGAGAGATGATGATGCTTCAAAAGTAGAAGAAGAGGAAGATTCCGAAGATACACCACATGAACTGCCTTAGGAGCTAGTGGAAAGCCATGATGCAAGTGCCATGGGGTCAGCGTAATCATCAGAGAAGAAGAAAAGAAAAAGACAAGAGCAAGCTCAAGTGCCTCCGACCCACCCGAAGCGACCCCGCATGAAACTCCCAAGTGTCTCTGTCGGAGAACCCACGACCGACCCAACTGAAGAAAATATCAAAGGGATGGTGTCACAAAGAGCTGAAGCAACCCCAAACATGGATGTCATTGATGTAGAGGAAATCATCAAACAAGAAGGGGTCCCTAAAGAAGAATTTGTAGAGGTCACAAGTATCGAAGTTCAAAAGGAGCAAAAGCTGGTCACACAGGAAGTCACTACTGCTGCTCTGCCAGGTGGGCATGAAGGTATGCACTCTCCACACTTTACCCTAGTTTCTAAAAGCATGTCCCCCATGGTACCATCTGTGAGTTCCCAGTACTCTCTCTCTCCCCCACAAGGTCAATCACCATCTCATGTGTTGCCCCTCGCCACCTCGAGTCTACCCCATGATCCCGTTAGCCCCACTCCATTCGAGTCATCTGGCCGGGACAAGTCTATTGATACTACTTCACCTACCCATGCAACCATCACCTTGGTTCTTAGTTAGGGTGAAGGTAGCACCCCAACACCAAGCCCTATTCTCCATTCACCTATTGCACACAATATTGTTTCACTCGTCAGGACTCCTACCACACCTGTCGTCGAACCAATTGGTGAGGCATCCCCCATTCATTCTTTATATTTGTTTACTCCTTTGGCTAGAGATCCAGCCTCATTTGAGTCTGAGTTGTCCATGATTAAAGAATGCCCTTTAGCCGAGAAGCTCCTCCAGGCCTGATAAAATACTAAAAATATGCTGAAGGAGGCAAGGAAAAAGAGAGGGCGCTCTCTGGCCGAAGTGGAAAAATATGCCATTTTTGACCTGAAGGGCGGAAAGCTGCATAAGGTGAAAAAGGTCCCTAAGGTCTAGAAACCTCTGGATGAGATGACTCCAGTAGATTATGATTATTAGGAGAATACTAAGGACATAACCTAAATGTAGATAATGAATCCGCATCTATGCATGTAAGGATTGAAACCTTCTGCATGCATGCAAACATCGCCAATCAGCAAAAATTTGAGGTAGAGAGCCCCAACATCAAATTGGAAGAGGAGCTAGCCAGGATCCGCTCCAAGTTGGAGGACTCAGAGAAGTAGTGTGAGCTGATAAAGAAAGAAGCAAACGCCCTGAAGTGGCAAATAAAAAAACTGTAGACTGCAACTAAAACCCAGAGCCAGATACAAGCCGAAGCTGATCTGAAGGCCAAAGAATTTGAAAGCAAAATCTTGGAGATGCAGTAGTAGTTGTACAAGAAAGAAAGTCTAGAGCTATTTGATAGGGGTCGAATAAAATAAATTCGCTCACACTTGCTCAAGAACTTCAGATCCTGGGCCTCCAGTGCCCTGTCAATTTTAACATACATCACCGAAGCCCAGTATGTCGCTACTCAAGAAGGGCCAAAAGTAGATGAGGTCATCCAAAAAATCAAAAAGTGACTCAAGCTGGATTTTGAGGTCCAAAGCATTAAATATCAGGACTTGCAGGTTGTTGTGATGAGTCAGATGACTAGGGATTGGTCTACAGCTCATGCCACGGTCCGTGCTTTCTTATCCAAGGTGAGGAAAGAACATAAGGCGAAAGACCTCCTGGATATATTTGAGCATGAGCAGCGCACATCATTGGGCTACTTTCAAGACCTCTCTTCTTTAGGTTTCCCAAGTTTCACGGATGATGATGGGAAACTTCTGACCAAGGAAGAGCTCAAGCCAATATGGCTTCATTTTGAAGGTGACGTCTCAAAGATAGACGAGTGGGTGGATCCGATTACGGAAACACAGATCACAGATTTCATTCTAAGATACTGCAAGATTGTGGCCTGCCTGAATGACCTAAGCACAAGAGCAAAACATGCTGACATTGGGCAGATTGATAGGTTCCATGTTTTGGTCAAGACATTTGAAGACCAAGAGCCATTTCAGAAGGGTTCCTGGGGTCATGTACGTATAATCATGGAACGCATCCAGGATCACCTTCCCCCACCACTGCAACAGGAAGCCTCGCTAGAAGAAGAAGGAGAGGAAGAAGAATAAGAAGAAGAAGAAGAAGCCATGGAAGCATCCCCGGAAGGAGAAAAATGAGAAGGGTCTAGAGGTAAGTCTGGCCCAATGGATCGAAGCTAAGGGTTCTACCACTGAGATGAGATTGTTGCCCCGCGAGCCACCAAGAATGTTGAAAATTTGGTCACATTGCCTATAGGGGTAGTAAAATCAAATTTTTGTAAAGTTTTTCTTTTAACTTCATGAATTTGTTCCCTTGTTTTTTAGAAACAACATTTTCAAGCATTGCAGCAATTTTGTCTTTCATCACCATCCCCATTGTACATAGAATGAATATGAAAAGAGCTTCGCACCCGAAGTATTTCAAACAACTAATTTGGGTGAGAGTTTTGCGAAGCAGCATTCAAGCAATCCAAAAGAAAAAATTTTCCAAAGAAGGAAAGTCTAGATCATGGTTTGAGTTTGCTAAGGTGAGAAAACTACTTCTGGCCCAAAGCATTTCAAGCAGCTACTTCGGGTGAAAATCTTGCGAAGTAGAAGTTGAAAGAGTGCAAACATTGAAAAGTACTTCACCAAAAAACTGTTGAAGCACCCTCTTCAGGCCTCACCACCAGAAAACCATTTCTACTTCACCGAAAGTTGTCGTGAAGCATCTGCTTCAGCTAGATTTTGTGTGAAGCACTTTCACTCGAAGCGGTAGCGACCGTAAAGAAGGAAACATTTTTTGAATGCAAGTATGCGCTTAGGCCAAAAAACCCCCAAACCGCAATTTTGAGGGAGGATCATGACGAAGCATTTTAAAAACTCACCAGCGAAGCATCCACTTTAGGTGAAGAACCTCAGCGAAGCAGTCTCGACACGTCTCTCCAGCGAAGCAACGAGAAATGAAGAGCCCACCTTGAGGAGGAATACCTTCTTAGACACTCAGCACCCCCGAAGCTATCTTGCGAAGCTCCACCATGCAAAGTACAAACCAAGAAGGAATATCTGCTTTGGCTCAAATCCATTACAAAGCGGAGTTGCAAAAAAAAATCTAGCGAAGTGCTTCAAGGGCACACACTCCAAGCTGGGTATTTTTTCGAGGCAATCAACTGCCTCATAAATGCATTTTTACATGCTCGATAAAATCACTACCCATTTTTGGAAATTGGAAATGAGGTATCAGTTCCTAAATGAGAGCCCGACGAGCATGGCAGCCACTCGAGCACTGCACCCAGAGGCCAAGGATGTTCAAGCGGCTCATTAATGCATGTTTCCCCCGCTGACCCGACCACAACTACTAGTTTTGGTAAAATATTTGAGAGCTTAATCATGAGAGCTGTGAGGGCCAACTTCTTAGATTTTCAAGGATGTACTCCTCCATTTTGTGCATTGATGGCCCAAAGGGTCGGGTCCTCTATAAAAACCCAGGCATTATAATAAAAAAATGGGGGGAAACTTTCTGCTAAGAAAGCTACTGTAACTTGAATCCCTGTGATTAATACTAAAGATCTTTGAGCCTAATTTCTCTCTTGTATGCTGCCTTCTGTGTTTATTTCTTTATCTCTTTCTTCATTTGCATACTATAATTCTGCATTCTAGATTTAGGTGTGCAATTGGGGATGAAACCCTAAAATTTTCCTGAAGGATACATAGGAGAGGAAAACATTGTATTAGTTCTCTTGTATGCTACCTGTGGATCATGTTTCTGTTATATTCACTCTATCCTAATTGCTGTAACTCTGAACTCTGAATTTCAATGAAAGGGGAGGGTAATCCTAGAACTCATCCAGAGGATACATAGGAAAGCTAATATCGTATTATTTTCATTTTGTTCTTGGTGTTTCTTGCTACTGTTTCAAGCTATTGGCTAGTGATCGTGCTTCTACTTCTTTCCCACTCTAAATTATCAACATCTCCTCCCTTACCAATTTTTATTTCTTTCTTGCACCCTTATTCTATTTATTTCTTTCTTGCACCCTTATCTTAAACACCGAAGTAGTTTAGTATAGGAGCCGACCTTTCTTCGAAGATTGGCACAAGGGGCATCTCTTATCTTTAGCCTTTCAATGTTGGTCCAGGTCTAGGGCACGTACACTTTCCCAAATACTTTCCTAGGCAAATTTGATGACCAACAGGGACCTCTTTGCATAGCAAGAGATTCATAGGTCGGCATTTGTATGATAATTACATGATGAATCTTTTGATGGATGCTATATTGCCTTGTAGGCTCCTTAGCTCCTTAAGTTTGGTAGGGGTGGCCATTTCCAATATAGCCTTTACCTTTGTAGGATCAACTTCAATGCCTCTCTTGGATACGATGAATCCCAAAAGCTTTCCAGAAGTTACACCAAATATGCACTTCTTAGGATTCAATCAGATATTGTGTTCAATGAGGCGATCAAAGAATTTTCTAAGGACTTCAGCATGCTCTTATCATAATAGGGACTTGGTCAGTAAGTCATCCATGTAATCCTCTAAGATCTTATGCATATAGTCATGGAATATGTATGTCATGGCCTGCTGATATGTGGCACTAGAATTTTTAAGACCAAATGACATCACTTTGTAATAGAATATTCCCCATGGAGTAATGAAAGTAGTTTTATGTTGATCTTCGGGCTTAATATGGATCTAGCTATATCTGGAAAAACCATCCATTAGGGAGAGCATCTCATGACTTGTAGTTGCGTGTACAAGAGCATATATGTTTGGAAATGGGAATGAATCCTTTGGTGTTGCCCTATTTAAATATCTAAAGTCTGTGCAGATAAAAACTCTTTCATCAAGTTTCCCCATGGGTACCATGTTTGACACCCACTTAGGATAGTCGATAGGAACTATGAACACTGCATCTAGTAGTTTTTGCAATTTTCTCTTCACAATAAAAGTGATGATTGGATGCATTTTCATCAGCTTTTTCTTGATTGGCTTCTTAATGGGATCCAATGTAAGGTTGTGAATGACTAAATTTGGATCTATCCCTAGCATATCTTTATAAGTCCAAGAAAAAATATTTGGCCTCTCTTTGAGGAGAGGAATTAGGATGGCTTGTTCCTCTGGAGATAGAATTTCTTTGAACTTGACTTTCCTTGGTTGGGTAGGATCATTGCTGATGTCCACCTTGAAAGTCACTTCTATAGCCATATGTGACCCATCCTCTAGTTGATGAGGCATGGGTATCAAATGAATATCATCGATAGGATTTATAGGTCCTACTGACTCAGGATCCAAACCAACATGGAATACGTCATACGCATATCTTGGTGTAAAATGGAACAACTATAACATCTCTTCATTAGGGAGGAGGTCTTCAAGCTCTATGGGTGAATTAGCATGATCCCAATCAATAGCCTCTACATAAATATGTAATTATTTGATAGGATATGCTGGATTATGGAGTGGAGTGGTCAAATAAATGGATATCATGTTGATGGATGGGATGAAATCTCTAGAACTACATGGGTGTAATATTGTTTCAGGGGTTTCCATTCCATACTTGCGATGAGGTTCTAGAAATTTTGGGGATGAATGGGTCCTCCCTATGCAACATATGAGTGGTTGAATTCTCTCTATGCATAGACTATGGAATGGGGTCATTTAGCTCAAGGATCTCTTGAAATATGGGTGGAGGGGGATTGACCATGTGGTGAATAGCCCCTAAGTCAATAGGTCTTCTAAGGAACCTTAATCCAAGATCTATGGCACACAGTGCTGCCTCTATTTCTACTAGCTCATTGAATTATCGCAAGTGGTGAGGTCTAAGATAGGCCATCTCGGTCTCATCCTCAAAGTCATCATCACTTATCCAAAAATTGTTAGAATTGGTATGTGGCCCTAGAATAGAAGGCTCATGTCTTGGCCCCAAGTAGGCCATCTCCATTTCATCTTCATATTCTTCATCACTTATGAAGAATCCATTTACATTTGTATCTTGCTCCAAAGTTAGAGGTTGATGGCTTAGGCCTAAGTAGGCTCTTTTTGTTGAGTCTTCTGATTCATAGTCGCTTTCATTCGATATGTACCCACTCTCATTGTGGATGGACCATGTGAATATTTGTAAATAGCGAGGCCCATAGTAGGCTAAGCCAAGTTGTTCCTCATCATCACTTGCTTCATACCCATTCTCCTCATCTCACGAGATGTACCCTATTGGGGTGGAATCAATTGAGATGTTTGGATGATAAATTTTTGGTGGTGGTACATTCATCGTGGCCACTTGTCTGTTGCTCAAATTTCCTATTCTTAGGGGGTGATAAGGAATGAAATTGATGTCTTCTCCTAACCCTAAGATTAATCTATCCAATGCTACTGCAAAAGAGTCATCTCAACCTCCAATATAATAGCATAACCCAAACCTATAAGAGGGAAGCTGATATTATGGCTCGTATGGCCGCATGAGACCCTACTCATATATACCAAGGCCATAGCCATGCCAATGGCAATGATTAAAGTAGCTTAGAGAAAACTCAAGATTATAGAGGTAATGAAAATTAACCATGAATAATTTTTCATAATTCTATTCTACGTCTGAAGACTTGTGGGTGTAGTCTAGGTCGACATAGAAAAAACTGCTTTGGTTGGGAGGGATTCCACGTGGAACCATTGTTCCCACTAGTGGTCTCAAGTCCTTATATCTTTCCATGTCTTGTGCAGACTCAATGATAGGCATAAAGATAATGCTATGCACAAGGTACTCCCCTATACCTCTGCTTGCCAAGGGTATTGATGCATGTGACGTGGATGACCCTACGAATGACACTGGCAAAGTGGGATGGTAATCACTATCTTCATCTTGATCTTGAAGATCTCCTTATTCCATAGGACTTGGAATTTTAGCAATGGCTATAGTTGGCACTTCCTTGTGCCTTTATTCCTTGACTAAGGGCACATTTAGCTTCTGATTATCTCTTGGTTTTTATATTGATGGTACTTTGGAAGCATTGACTATTTTAAGTGCAGCAGGAGGTGTTGATGTGCATGGGTCTTTTATTACCCTTTTCTCTTTGTTATCCAATTGTGTGGTTGGGTGTAAAGGTGCTATGTACAGGTGGGTAGAAGGAATTACAAATTCTCCCAAAATGTCCACCTTATGGACATATTTAAAAGGATATTCATTGGCCAGGACCACATAGACTTTGTTTTTGTGCACATACTTGACACACTGGTGCAAGATCGAAGGAACACACTTCATGGCCTTTATCCAAGGACACCCTAGGAAGATGTTGTACTTCATAGCTCATTCTAAGACATGACAGATCATAGGGATGGTATTGTGCCCCATATTGATGGGTAGAACTATCATTCCCATAGTATTGCATAAAATATCATTAAAATCTTTCAATGTGTAGGCTCTTGGAACGATATTGGACTTGGGGATCTTGAGGTGATCTATTGCTGTTGTTGTAATGATGTTTATCGATGAATCTATATCGACCAAGACCATCTTAAAAGGTAATTCATTGATTGCCACCACAATGTTTAGCAGAGGGTCTGGTAAGGTAGTAGGCACTGTCTTAATCTCATAATCATAAAACTGAATTACAGGTTCTTAAAATTCTTGTACTTATCCCACAAAATGAGTGAATGCATTCACATATTGTGGTTAGAGCTCAATTGTCATTAAAATTTCCATTAAAGTCTCCCTATGCTTTGGGGACCATTGTATGAGCTCATAGATGGATAGCTTAGCCGGAGTCGTCTGTAGGTTTTGCTCCAATATACTCCAAATAGTTACCACAGGTCATGTTGGTGGACCTAGAAGGTTGTCTTGCCTCTGCCTAGGTGTGTCTAGGAAATTCATGGGAGCTTCAGGAGGTTGTGGTTGATAATACCTTCTAGTACTGGTTGCTATGTTAAAAATCTCAACCATACCAATGCATTCGTGGGTAGGTATATCAGCTCAGAGTTGATTGAATTAGACCTCTTGCTACCTAGGGGCTTCATGATTGGGCAATAGGTTTCTATATATGCCCATATCTTGGTTATCGAGAGCCAGTGGGTTGTCAACTTTGAGTTTTCCCACCTCAATCATGTTTTGCACTTGATGCTTAAAACCAACACAAGCCTCAATGTCATGCCCCGATATCTTGTGATAAGGAAAACAATGATCTTACCTATATCATTTTGGCTTAGGATGGTTGGGATCTATAAGAGGTATATCAAGAAATATGATCCTCATGGCCTCACTCAGTTGATTGAATATTTATTGCATTTATTCTGTCAGAGGTGTGAAATAGCGAGGTGGCTTGCATTCTTTGTTTCACCCTTGATTGTTCCTTTGATCGTAATTGGATGGCAAGGGATGTTCTTGATAGTTCTAGGGTTGTTGTACACCCCCATGCTTAGGTGTAGCCAATACAACTTGATTAACTAGAGTAGGGTTACCCTGCTTCTGCTTGTACTTGTCATTCTTACCATTCTTGTTATACTCCTTTTTGTTTCAAAGTTTAATGGTTCCCTCATATACTTTTGTCTTCAATGAGTTTGGCCTATGCCAAAGCTTCCTCAAATGAACGATACTACTAAAGTTGTAACAATAGGGAGATGTGTTTGGAACAAGTTTTGGTGAACATGTGAATGATATCTTTTATGGGAATAGAGAATGATAATTTTGCCATGAATTTTCTCCATCTATTCCTATAATTTGTTACTGGATCATCATCATACTATTTTAGGTTGGCCAGGTTTGAAAGGTTCACCTTCTTCTTAGAAAAAAAGGAGAAATGCTTTAGGAATGCGTTTACTAGTTGTTCAAAGTTGGTTATGCTATGCTTAGGTAGTTGGTTGAACCATTGAGTGGCATCACCTAAAAATGTCATTATGAATGTTCTTAGCATGAGAGCATCATTGTATTCAATATGCAAACATGCATTGATAAAATTGATGACGTGCTCTTGTGCATCCTCTTCACCCTTAAATTTTTCCAACCTAGGCATATCAAAGTGTTTAGGATATGGAGGGCTAGGTATTGATGGGCATAATGGTTGGTTGTGTATTTTACTCAATGTTGGCGAGTTCCCAGCTGCCTCTTGTTTCTCAAAGGCTTTTATCTTTTTAGAAATTTCTTGAAATGCCTTTGATGCATGGATTTCCTCCTCTTGTAGACCTACTCACAATGGTAATGGAGGTAACTCTCTATCCATTTGATTTGTTCTATTTTCCTCCCTCCCATGAGGGGACTCAGGATTGTGATCCTAGTTTGTTATGTTTGCCCTTTCCCCACCACTTAGATTTTGTTCATGGTTTGGTGGGTGGTTTTGTTGTGGGCTATCTTGTCTAGTGAACCTCTCCTTAGGTGAGTCAACATGTCTAGTTCTTTGGTGGTCACCACCATTTATCTGTAAATTTTAAAGATCTAGCTACTCAGCTTGCTCTCTTAAGCGTTGCTTATGTTGGTGCAAGAGTATTTCTCTTTGTTTATCCTATTCAAGAGCTTCCACTAGCTCTCACTCCTTACGTAATGCATTTTCTAACCATCTCATACAATTAGTTTTCACTATCATAGAAGACTCATGTTTATTTAACTTTGTTCTTGTTGTCTTGACTCGTATATTCCTCAAGGAGGTTTCTATTTTACCCACACTCTTGTTAGATAATGTGACTTGTTCAGTGTACTCTTGAGTATCCCTATGATAAAAATTTGTACGTATACTACAGGGTTTCTCTGAGGTACCCCTAGACTAAGAGGTATGTTTAGAAGTCACAGTTTGTGAGCTTCCAGATGCAGAATTCTCAATAGCTATAGTTCTTTGAGTTGGTCATGTAGGAAACCGATCCAACCCATCTAGCTATCTTGTTTTCCATGGCTGGTCCCATGGGGTACCATTTAATCCTATGAGGTCATAGTCTATGGGAACCTTTCATTTTGTGTGAAGTGTTTATTCTATCTGATTTCCATGACTAGATGTAGATCTAGTTTCATTTTCTTCAATGGGCAGACCTGTTTCATATGTTTCTTATGAATCTTGAGGTGTTGCAACTCTTGCATGCCTTCTTGATGAAGAGGGCTTTATGGTGACATGGTTTCTCCATGTGGATAGAGATGTAGTAGTCTCGTTATCCCTACGTGAAGAATGATTTTTAGAACCTTATTTATGTCCATGTGATGAGGAATCCCTTAAAGATTCCTTACGTATTTGAGATGTTTCTGTGTGTTTAGAGGAGGCCCTCGAGGTATCCTCATGTCTCCTTGATGAGGATGGATGTGAAGCATCTTTTTGTTTATGTGAATTTGTTCCATGATGTGGTTCCCTACTTGGGGTTTCTCAAGGAGATCCCCAAAAAATTGAGTTATCACCCCTTAGGCTCATAGAGCTACATCCCACGGTCTTATGGGTAGGTCGTTCAATGTTACTACAACTCCACCTATGGGTATGAGTTGCTTCAGTATCTCCCTTAGTATCAGAACGAGGGTATTTACTTATTGTTTTAACCATTTTATCTATGAATTGATCATTTGAGTTGCAATTTAGGAATAGCCACACAATACGAAACAAATATTTATCTTGATTATCGATTTAAGTGTACCCTAAACTGTTTGGTGTGTTTTGATGTGTTGTTCTCTTGATTTCTTGATCTTGTTCTTGGATTAAGAATGAGAAGACTCATACATAGTGATAATCAAGTACACCCATGCCAAACATAATTTTCTCAAAATAATCTAGGGTACATCGCTGAAGTCCCATTGGAGGGTTCACCTAGATCTTCCACTCTGAACCAATAATTGTTCCAATAGTGGGAGACAGTTTGAGCACAAGTAACTTAGTATTACTATAAGTAAGTTTCTCAATCCATTTCTAGGAATATTTAGGGGCAAACTAGTGGAAGGAGATGAATTCCAACATCACTGGACTGAATTGAGGGTTGGTGATGAAATCCAACTCCCCAATATTTAAATGATATGTGCGTGTGGTGTTCATTTTAAGCTTGTGTAACATAAAGTGCATCATATATTAACAATGAGTCTTTCCTATATGCCTAAGTGCAAAAATACATTTTCAATATTCAGAAAGATGCATGAACTAATATGATTTGTAAGAGCACACTTTATTTTGTGTAACTATGGCCTCTAGCAGGGCCTCAAAGCAAGCAAACAACATACAATGTCTAGCACATTGGATTCTAGGGTGAAATTTTCAAGCATAATCCACTGTTCCTAGCAATGCCTAGTAGAAATATAAAATATCTAAGATATGCAAAATGCTTAATTCCTTCTTTTATTCTTTCAATTTCCAAACATAAATGTGCTTTAAGTTCTCTATTTTAGACACACAGAAGCAAATAAAAAGTTGTAAAATATTAGAGAGGTTGTACCAACCTCTAATCTAGCTTAGGGAACCTTGTTTCTATCCTCTACTGCTCTCCAATTCTAGCCTCTATTGACTAGAGTGGCTGGTTCTTGGCCACCATTAGTGGGAGTGGCTAAAGCTCTATTGGCCGTTGTGGCTCAAAGCGACTGATTTCTGGCCGTTGTAGCTTAGAGCGTCTAGACCTGCACACAAAACTAAGTTACTATTTAGGCAAATAATGAAAAATTAGTGGAGGTTCCATCGTGATCACCATCTGTAGCGACCCTGGGATGCACACACCACTCTTTTTATGCTACTTGTAATGTATTAAAAACCCAAAATGAAATGGAAGACAATGAAAAGCATATAACATGGAAATAACAAAGATGGATCTCTTTATTTGTATTAAAATCTGATTACATGTCGGTCCCTTTTAGGGATACCTATTTCGATACAATAAGGTTACAAATAGGAAAATAGTACCCCTTTCACAAAGAGGTGGTGTATTTTCAAAAGCTTCATGATTTTGCACACAAAAATGTATGAGGGCTTATAAATGCCTCCTTCTCCAAGCCTATTTCCTAGAGGGATCCCTTTTGCTCTCGTATGTTGCAGATTTCGTCCAATGAACCTGTGGCCCTGTAAGCAATGAAACAACACATGCTTAGATGTTTGAGAATACCTCCTCGGATGAGGTTTTTAGAAATGAATATAACAAATGAAAGTAAGTGCAAATTAGACTAATGCTATGAATGTGAATGAATGAAATGATGCTATGCTAAAATAATTAATCTAATGTCTAAAACCCTAAGCTAAGCCTGTGGGCCACTATCCAATACAATGGCCACTAAAGTATTGTATTTGATGTTTGAAATAATGGTTGCTATACTATCTAATTTGTCAGGGCTTTTCATACACGTGATCTCTAAGGGAACTCTCCAAGTCTCGAAAGCTCTCCTCAATGACCTATCCTGATAAATTTGGGATAAAGTGTCTGGATAAGATCTCTCCTGGTGCTCTTAGGCCTACACATTTTATAGTGTGAAAGCCTAGGTATATGTCCAAGCCCTAGGAATGAATTCCTCATGCGTAGTGAGAGTTAGCATGAGAATATTTTTGTCTTTTATATGTTTAAAGACTAGTTAACTAAATTCTAAATGCAAAATCAAGTCTCCCATATGAACTGGTCATGAAAAGGAATGCAAAGTTACTCCCACTCACATTTATTGTATGCACACTACCACTTCCACCTGTGATTAGACCTATTTGTTTACAAAATTGCTTTTAGGTTTTAGCTACTATCACCTGCAATGACTAAGATCTAGCAGCTGTCATCTGTAGTAGCTAAGTTCTGGATGCTCTAGGCTTGAGCAACTAAGATTTGGTCACTATTGGCTTGAGCGGCTAGTATTGGATGGCTTTAAAATGCCCCAAATGAGTGGTGAGAACCACTGTTGATGCTTGGAAAGTCCAAGATTATGTCATATGATCTTATGAATGTGTCTATGTGAGTAGCTCCCCTAAACATGACATGTTTTAGGTTTCTACAATATGCTTATTTTAAATCCCTAAGAAGGCCTTTGCAATCTGACTGCTCCATGGGAACGAGGTGTTTCATGTCATTTCTCCTATGACATCTTTTCAGCAAATCATCTATAATTTTATTCAACACAAATTTAAGTGGATTTGTATCAATTTGATTCCCTAAGATGGCTATTGAATCTTGACTGCTCCATGGAATAGAAATGTGCAAATACTATTTTAAGTTGGAATTAGAAGCTAAACTAGGCCTAGCCAAGGCATTAAAAATGCTCAAATATAAATTTGTTTAGATCAATCATAGTGGTCAAGTGACCTCATCGCTTCAATCATTGTCATTACCCTCATCGACTTGTCACTTGAGGGGCTAGTCATAATATCAAATTATAATAAAAATCAATAGAAGATCCCTAAGATCATAGATCCCTTTATCTTGTCAAAATTGCATTTGTCCTTATGAATCATTGTCAATAGCTATCATAAGCTTACTCTTTTGCTTGGGGAAAATAGAAAATATGATAATTTATTTGTAACTATCATCCTTTCGGTTATATAGGCCTAAATCCTATTGTAGCACCAAAGCTACTTGAATGTTTGATGACAAGTGCAAACTATTTCAAGTTTAAGCCTCCAAAGAGTTGGAAGCAATGATTCCAGGATGCGCATCCTTTTGCAGGACTTGAGGCATCTAATGTTGATCTAACTAATGATCATCATAGAACCTTTAGCATCATTTTAGGAGGTCTATTTTTGCTCAACATTATTTGATCTCACAATGCATCTCAAAAGGGGCATCTTTAGACACCTAAAACATGTCATGTTGATGGTGACTACTCATATGGACATGCTACAAGACCATATGGAAGATCTTGGATAGACTCCAAGATAGAGCAGTGGTTCTAACCAATCAAGTTGGGATCTTTGGCCTAATCAGTATGAACCGTAGCCCAAAAATATGGTCTACAAACTGAACCACAACCGAGGCCTGTGGTTTACAGTCTGGACCGTAACTATAACCTATGGTATTAACTAAAGTTCAATTTGCCTTCATCCAAGTCAAATCGGTTTGAACGACCATTTATTATAGAAGAAGGTGGTTAGAGGATGGAAGCTTCCAATCCAACTATCCTAACCACCCCTTATTGATCTTGGCTTATCCATGAAGCCACCCCTAGCCCTGGGACATCCTATAAGTACCCATGAGAATTAACACAGAGCATATAGAGCATTTTGATAGTGAAGCACTATCGAAATATTGTATCAAGCAAGCATTGGAGCTTAGAGAAACAAATACCTATCAAATTGTGGACTCACTTGAGTGCATAGAGAGAGAGCCTTGTTTCCATCCCATTGTCAATTTTTCAAGCATCATGACGAATTAGGCCATGGATGCCCTAAGGATATGGGAGAGCCAAGAAACACTAATTTGGGAAAACATAGGCCATATTCAATGATTCAACCACAAAACTTGTCAGAGGACACTGAAGGTGACCCTTGAACATCAATTAGACAAGGAGGTCAAGCCCACAACCCTTGAATTTGTAGGGCAAACCACTTGGCTGCTCACCACGGCTTTCAACCACGGTTTATAGTGTAAACTGCTCATTAGAGTTGCAGTTTGCAACAGGTGATATATATCTTTATTGTTTCATTTCCAGTATGCTTAATTAGATTACATTTAGTATTTTAATGGTTTAGTTAGGATTTTAGATACTTATAACTTGCATAATAGTGTTTTTACTAACTTGTCCTCATTATGGTAGTTTAGACATTAATGGTTTCTTTTCATGTTATAGTGCTTCATTTCAAGTAATTGATTCCATAGATTGATAGCTGTATTTCTTGTTCACATATTTCCATCAATCTTGGTAGGATTTACACATGTTTAGCATAGTTTATGCACTTTCTTGATTTTATGTCATTATGCTATTCTCATGCTATTTGTATTTAAAGGACTTCATCATGAGAGGTTTCTTATGATTTTGACATTCTTGTGTTGTTTCTTGATCATATAAGACAATTTTTAAAGGAGCTACAACCATCCATTTCCTTCCTCAACACGAAGAAGAGGGTCTACTCCACCCTAGAGCAATTCGTGTCATCCTGAAGGGCACTTTGAAATCACACCTACACTTGGGAGGGAAATAAAAATACCTCCTATTGTAACAATTGTATCAATATGATTATTCCTAAGAGGTATGTATTGTAATTTGAGTTTGGCATTGAAATATAATGGAATAAAGCATCTTTTATTGATCATTTCATTGTCAATTTCTTGTTCTTGTATGCATCTTGTATTGTTTTAATCAATTCTTGCAATAGGATATATTAGGTGTGAGCCTTTTTTGTGGTTACAGTAAGGATATCACATGGAGTGATAATCATATTAGTTCCCTCATCATGGAGATGAGGGTAACTAAGTGAATAAAATTAGATGATCCATCATTAAGGTATGAATTCTATTTCTTCAAGGCATTCAATTATACTAGTTTTCATGGATAGTATGGAGAAGGGTGATTCCCTTACATGTGGGATAAAATCCTAATGCTAAGGTCTAGTTGTTGAACATTCTTGGAGAATGTAGAGACCATTTGAGCATTCTCATACTGTGGTGGTGGTATGAGATTTTTACAGAAGTTTATCACTTCTACTCAAGAGTGACTCTAACCAATTCTTAATATATATTGATGATTTGATGCCTTGGTAACTTACAATTCACTTGGAATATATTTGTCTTAGATCATAATTATGTTGTTCATTCACTGGAAGATAAAATAAAAAAATTATTTGGTTGAGTAGTAACAATTGGGGTTGTTACAGTCCCCAACATTAAAATAATGATTGAAAATTTTCTTATAATAAGATCACTAGAGTCTATCCTAATAGGCTCACAAATGATCTAAGGCATGAATGCACTTTTCATCCAGTAGTTCCAATTGGTGCATATGGTTTGCACAATACTTACCGCCAATCGAGGTATCTTGCAACAAGATGTGTAATGAGGGAACCTCAAGCTCAAAAGGAAACACCACTTCAAACCCATATACCAAGACATATGGTGAGGTACTTGTGGGGGCACACACACTAGAAATATAGGCCCATAATATAGGGTAAATCTAGATAGGCCAGTCATGATCGATATCACTAACAAAATTCTTCAAGATCCTAATCAAGGACTTTTTGGATGCTTCGACTTGTCCATTACCCTAAGGGTAATAAAGAGTTGACCATATATGCTGAATCTTATACTTAGCACAAATATTATGAACATCCTTATTCTTGAAAGGAGTGCCATTATCAGAAATAATCATCGAAGGAATCTCAAACCTACAAAGAATCTGGTTGAATATGAACTTAGAAACTTGAGTTCTAGTTATTGTAGCTAGGGGTATGGATTTGAACCATTTAGTGAAATACTCAGTCATAGTAATTATAAAATTGTGACCATCAAATGACATTGGGTTAACCTTACTGATAATGTCTAATCCCCACATGGAAAATGGCCAAGAAAAAGAGATAACCTGAAGGTCTTGAGAAGGAGCATGAACAAGATGATCATGACATTGACACTTATTGCAGCACCAAACATAGTCACATACATATTTTTCCATGGAAGGCAAGTAGTATCTCATTCAAAGGAGATTTTTAGCAATAGTATTACCACTAAAATAGCCTCCACATGAACCTTCATGAGCATCACTAAGAGTAAGCCAGGTTTCATCAAAGTTAAGACACCATAGGAGGATGCCTTCAAAAGAATATCGATACAAAGTATTGCCAATTATGATGAATCAAAATGCTCTTTTGTGCAAAATATTACGTTTATTATGACATAAACCATCAGGGTTTGAACCATCCCTAAGGAAATTAAAGATGTCGATATACCATGGCTTATATGGGAAAGCTTTGATGGTCAAACAATCTAACAGAACAAGATAAGAACCAAGTGATACAGGCTCCTAGAGTTACCTAATTATAAGTGACACTTGATCATATTCTAACTCCAAAGGGAACAAGGATGTAGTAGTAGCCATGGCATCTACATGGCGATTTGAAGATCTAGGGATATACTCTATGGTTACTCTATCAAACAAGGACAATAACTTGGTAAAAATATCCTTGTAAGGCTTAAGTTTATCATCTCAAGTCTGATAAATTTTGTTAATCTAATTAACCACAAGTTGAGAGTCATAAAATACTGAAAGGACTCTAACCTACAAAGCTAAGATCACTCTAAGACCAAGGATCAAATCTTCATACTCTATAGTATTATTTGTGCAAGAGAAACAAAGTTTGAAGGACAAGGGGATGAGTTGCTTTTTTGGGGTAACTAGAATGACTCCAACACTAGCACCCTCCATGCATCAAGCTCCATCAAAAAACAAAGTCCAAGACTCATACTCTTCAACTTTGACGTTGAAGCACTCATTGGGAAACTCAACAACTATAGGATGGGAAACTTCTAAAGGAGTGGAGGCTAACTAATTAGCAATTACCTGACTCTTAATAGCCTTCTAACCTATGAAATTTAGGTCAAAATCACTAAGTGCCAACACCCACTTAGGAGCTTGACCTAAAAGGTGGGTCTTAGATATAAAATAACATGATTTATCAAAATTTACAACTACCAATATATTATGGTTGAGCATGTAGTGTCTTAAATTTTGGGAAGCAAACACTACATCAAGGTAAAGCTTCTCTAAGAGAGTGTACCTATTTTCATAGCTAACCAAGGTTCTACTAATATAGTAGATAGCTTACTCTTTATTCTAATCATCATGTTGAGCCAACATGGCTCCCAAATTATAAGTAGTAGCTGCTATGTAAAGAATCAAATGTGTACCAGGCATAAGAGAAACTAAAAAAATGAGGAGTTGAGATACTACTTGATATCATAAAAAAAATTTTGACACTAAAAATCCCATTGGAAGACCACATATTTCTTAATAAGCTTAAGAAAGGTTTGACACTTATCAAGTAGTTGGATAATGAACTGACGAATAGACTGAAGCTGACCTTGCAAGCTATGCAGTTCAGTTAGGGTGTGAGGAGGAGGTATGTCAGTGATGACTACTATCTTAGTGGGATCCACTTAAATGCCTCACCTAGGAACTATGAAGCCTAAAAAATTTCTATATGTGACTCCAAACACACACTTATTGGGTTTAATATGAACCTTGTACTACCAAAGCCTTTCAAATATTCATCTTAAATCACGAACATAATCCTTACATTTTATGGAGCGAGCTAAAAGATCATCCACATAGTCTTGAAGAATATCATGCATCATGTCATGGAAAATATAAGTCATGACCCACTAATAGGTAGCTCCTACATTCTTTAAACCAAAAGGTATGACTTTCCAGTAGAAGGTACCCCATGGAGCACTGAATGCTATCTTGACCTGATATTCAAGTGCAATCAAGATTTGATTGTAGCCTGAGAAACCATCCATGAGAAAAAGCATTCCACATTTAGTGATGAAATCTACAATCTGATCTATGTTGGGTAAAAGAAAATCATTCTTGAAATATGCTAACTTTATGTCTCATAAGTTGGTACATATTCTGATTTTTCCTTCCTCTTCGCCACATGAATGATATTGGAGATCCAATTAGAATGGTTGATAGCTTTTAAAAAACTGATGTCAAGGAGTTTTTGGAGATCCTCCTTGACTAAGAGGGTGACCTTAGGATGCATATTCCTAAGTTTCTATGTAATAGGCTTGGCACTAGGCTTACCTACAAAATTATTCATAACAAATAAGGGATCAAGCCTTGACATGTTAGCATATGCCCAAGAAAAAATATCTTGATATTCTCTTAAAAAATTGGTCAATTGCTCTTGCTCATCCATGGACAAGGCTTTACCTAACTTAAGGATTCTAGGGGCTTCCTCAGAACCTATGTTCACATCTATGGTTTCCTCAATAATAATGGACAACTCATCCTCAAGAGGAGGTGGGGTAGGAATCACTCCTAATTGCTCAAGGTCCTCAAGAGACATAGAACCAAAGTCCACTTAAGAACTAGAAGACTCAACCTGCATAGCACAAGGGATAGACCCATCAAAGAAGATTTTATTTTGAGGTACATCCTTATATTTTCCATAACAATCAAGGGTTATGAATGAAAAATAAGGAGATGGTGGCCCCTCATCCTCAAAACTCCACTCTAAACCTTGATGAAATTCATCTAAAAGAGATTCTTGAAAAGAAGAGTTGACTTGATCTTGTGATGAAACATTGATTGGTGATTCCTTATCAAAAATTTTAGGTTGCTTAAAATTTAGATAAGGAATCTGATGAATTAAATGGAGCTAGATCATATGGTGAGAAAAATTTGAATGGATGAGGATCACCCAAAATAGAAACAAGTTGGTTTTTGAATTCAAACTTTAAACATTGATGAAGAGTAGAAGGGATGACCTTCATTGCATGGATCCAAGGACATCCAAGAAGAAGATTAAAATATGTAGGACAAGATACCACATAGAAAAATATATCTAAAATCTTAGGTCCAACTTTAAGGGGAAGTGATATGGTACCACAAGCTTCTTAGGACTCATTTTTGAAAGCTTTAATGATATCATCAGATTTAGTTAAATATTCCTCTTTTAATCTAAATTTTTGAAAGAAATGATATGTGCATAAATTAAGGGAAGAACCATTATTAGTAATAACTCTTTTGATAAAAGTATCCCCAATAAATGCAGTGATGTAAAGAGAAGAGTATTCTTGCAAGTTTGAGGAAGAGATATAAACATCCAAGAATGTGAGATGATGTGTCCTAAGAGAATTTACAATATTGGCCATATCACTAGGGAAAATATCTAGTGGGATAGATTGTAGTATTAGAAAATTTATCAAGGCTTCTCCATGAGTAGGAGAATTTTGATGAAGTTCTAAGAGGGAAATATTTCCTAAAAAACTCATCTCCTATTGAGATCATTGGATCTATTGATTCTGCACCTGCTGTTCTGAAGTAGCTGATATCATACCAACCATATTGTCATCATAATTATATGATACATTTATATAAGATACCTAATTATCTATCTTATTTATATTTTGATTTGGTTTATAGTGGACTTTTGTTTACAATTTGAAAATTGAGAATTTTCTATATCAAGGCATTCTGCATCAATCAATTCTTGAACCATATGTTTCAACTTCCTACAAGAGTTTGTCTAATTTCCTTCAACTCTGTGATATGCATAATGTTGAACTACCTTGTACCAATTAGCTATAGTATATGGTTACCTTATGAGAGGCAACTCAATCACGTTAGCTTCTAAAAGATATTTTAAAACTGCTTCCATAGACATATTAAGCTTTGTAAATCTCCTTTGTGGTGGTTTTGGAAGTATTATCTTTTGTAGGCTATTAACAACATTATTAACAGGCCTATTATCCATTGCACCATCACCTCTTGTATGCCTATTATTGTGTTGAGACTTAGTAGGTTTATCCTCTTTAACCTTGAGCTGACCTCTTCTTATAAGAGCATGTTATACTTTTCTAGATAACTCAATTGCTTTATCAAAGGATGTAATAGTAGTAGTTTCTAGTGCATAAGATAATTGTTCTTGTAAATTTCCAATAAATATCTCAAGCATATCTTTCAAAGGTAAAGTATACCTCAAACGTCCAACTAGAATTCTCCAACGAGCAAAAAATTCTAAAAAAATTCTTCTTTACCTTGTTTCAAGCTATAGACGCCTTTCATTGTTACTTATTTCTCAATATAAGCAAAAAATTTCTGAACAAATAATTCCCTTGTTTCTTCAAAGTTCAAGGAGTAATTAGGTAATAAATAGTACCACTCTAATGCCATGTCACCAATAATTTTGGGGAATATTTTTAGTAACAACATGTCATCATACATGAGATCATGACATGCTATTCTAAATCTTCTTAAATGCTCTATTGTATCTTTTGTTCCCTTATATATAGGTAATATTGGCATAGAAAAATGCTTAGGATAAGGCTTTACAACAATAATAAGATCCAACGACTGATTACACATTTTCTTATAACTATAAGTGAAACTTGAAGGCTGAATCATCTAAACTTTTAAAACCAACTTTTTTACCACATTTGTTTAATTTTGCACTTTTGGATTACTGTTATGCAATATCCCCAAATTTCTAAAGAGAGGGGTGTTGGAGATATGGATACTACTATGGTATGTGGTATCTTATTGGATAGGATAAAAAATAGTTGGTGGAATAGAAGCAACAATGTTGAAATTAGAAGATTGAGAAGGAAATTGAAAATAATTTTGAATGACACTACTAGTTGGAGGGACTTGTAAATTTCTTTCAACATTGGTGGTTAAAATAGTGGTATAAGTTGGATGATGAACATGATTACCATTATTCACATATTTACTCAAGAATTTATCATAATATGGTCTAACTTTCTCAAGTAGGGCTTCTTCCTCTAAAGCTACATCCCAGGCATTCTTGTGATTCTTGTAAAAGGTCCACATATGCTTAAAATATTTGAAGGTAAGGTTCCCATTGAATCCCTTAATAGAATCAAGACTATTATCAACATCTTCTTCTTCAATATTATGATTTTATCTATCAATTTGATCATTCTCTTGGAAAATATCATCAAACCTTAGAGGCCTTCGCTCACTCCCAAGGCTAAAAGCCATTAGGATAAGGAGAAAAGGACTAGAGTGGAAAGGAAGGAACTAAGACAAACAAAAACAAGCACAATATGTTTAAGATTAATTTTTTTAATGTTTTCTAATCTAAACACACATATTTAATGATCTTGATTAAAATTTTTAAAGTAAAAGGAGGTGTTCATGTCGGGTTCACCAAATATGTAGAGGGGGAAAACCGCCCTATCGTGTACGATTCTTAGCTGGATCCATAAGAGAGAGCCAAGGTGGTCGTGATGGTATTTTGTTAACTACACTTGGTGTAAAATATAGGGTAAGGGTTCACCAAGAATATTTTAAGTACTCACTCCAAGCCCTCTAGTTTTCAAGGATGTTTGATGTATTCGATTCAAGACAATCACCTATATTTGGCCTTTCTAGATATATGCTATGAAAGATAAAGGACAATGCAGAAATACAGTATGCAAGAAGACAAGAGCTAACCCTATAATTATTCTTTCTTTGAATGATTTTCTAACCCTAGGGTTTCAAGATAGAAAATATTCAATCAAGGGATCAAGAGAAGATGCACAAATATTATTAACCCTAAATGCACAATATATGTTTAAGTAGATGTATTATTTTAAGATTAGATCTAGGGTTTGAAATAGAAATAACAAACACCCAAGATTAGATTATGAGTTATTTATATGTATAATAAGAAGAAGTATACAAGATAACAAACCCTAGTTCTAAAGTGTAGAAGAAGAAGAATGTAGATCACTTAGAGAGCACTTTAGAAATCACTTGAAGAAAAGAGCTTGCATGAGATTGGTATTCCAAAAAAATAACTTGTTGGAAAGAAGATTTCAAACCCTCCTTATATAGAGGATTTGAAAGTAGAATGGTAAAAAAAAACCAAGGAGAGCCAATGCCAAACATACCAACTTTAAGAATTAGAGTTTCCTTATGAGAAAACCGTAAAATACAAAATCACGTCCCATCAGGGCTGACTATAATTTCACATTACAAAATTGCACCCCTCATATGTGGACTATGATTTCGCACTTGCTGGACCCCTATGTAGTTTTAATGCAATTTTATGGGTCAAACATAATCAAACTAGGATAAATAATATACCTTTGGAAAGCTCTTTCTCATATTTATCTAAAAATGTAAGATTTGAGGGGAAAGGAGAAGATTTGGTAGGGGAAATGTTGGCTCAAAGATGACCCAATTGTTTCTAAGATAAAATAAGGGATCTAGAGAAAATTTTTCACCTTAGTGGGTCAATTTTTTGTGTGTATAGAAGGATGCATTCACATGGAACAATGTGGCTGAGCAAGCTTTTCTGACTTTGAAGGATGACATGTGTCATATACCTATTCTAGCCATACCTTATTTTTATAAAACATTTATTAGTAAATGTGATGCTTTAGGAGTTGGATTGGGGGTAGTACTTATATAAGAAGGTTAACCACTTACTTTCATAAGAAAGGTCCTATCAGGGTAAAACCTTATCAAATCAACTTATGAGAAGGAGATGATGTCCATTGTTTTTATTATCCTCCATTAGCGACCATATTTTTTGGGGCAATACTTCATCATCAAGACTGATCATCATAGACTGAAGTATCTCTTGGAACAAATAAATTCTTCCCCTAAGAAATAAAAATGGGTCACTAATATTTTAGGATATGACTATGAGATAGTCTATCAAAAGGGGAAATAAAATGTGGTTGTTGATGCTCTTTCTAGGTTGCATGAAACTCAAGATATTTATATGCAATATCTATTTTTTTAAGGTTTATTAGTTAAAAGCACTTCAATTTGAATGGTAGGTAGACCCCACACTTGCAAAGATTATTTAGGACTTGTAGAAAACAACAAAGGACCATGCTAATTATTCATGTAAGTAGGAAGAGTTGTGCTATAAGCATCAAGTTGTTGCTCCACCTACATCCCAACTTAAATTATGGATTCTCACAGAGCTTATTTCATCTCCAATAGGGGGACACATAGGTTTCTTACAAACCTATGAATGGGTAAAGCGCAATTTATATTGGCTAGGGTTGAAGTTAGATATCAAATAATTTATGGATAGATGTAATACTTGTCAGAGCCAAAAGGAAAAAAAAAATAGTACACCAAGTTTACTTCAACCTTTACCCATTCTAGAGTCCCTATTGATAGACATATCTATGGAAATAATTAAATGAATTCCTCTCTCAGGAGGTAAATTAGTTATAATGGTAATCATGGATTGATTGACCAAATATGCTCATTTTTTGTCCTTAAGTCATCCCTATACTTCCAATATAGTGGCACAATTTTTCATGGATTAGATCTATAGATTCCATGGGATCCCATATTCTATGTCAATGACCATGATAAGATGTTTTATAGTAAATTATAGGAGTCTAGACACCAAAAAATGACCCAGTTAAATCATTCAATTATTCATTAGATTTCTAGGAAGTCTCTCAAAGTTGCTAAGTGCAATTTTTGAGCTTTCCACCCCTTAGTTTTGAATATATTTTTTTTATCCTTATGAAATTCATTGTCATCCTAGACTAACCATGAATTCATGAAAAATACTTTAGCATCGATCTGATGGTCGGTCTAGATCAATCGTGAAATCATGAGTTTAGATTTTTTCCCTCAAAACCCTAACCCTTGAGCCAATGTAATCCCTTTTCGATCCCTAATCCTAGTTTTGATCTAAAATATTTTCCTACCTTACCTTTAAAACTTCTATAAATAGGGGCATTGAGCTTCCTTTTTGGATAACTAGAATTAGCAATTAGAGATAATGGTGAATGAAAAATGAACTAGATAATTGACAACAATATGATCTAATAGCTACCTCTCTTGCGATTGATTGATTTTTGATTGTGCTTAAGTGGTTCTCTTATTTATCATCTTGGAAGGCCCTAAGGAAGGAAAGTAAGGTTTTCTCTAAGGGACCACTCCCTTCTTAGTTATTTCCTTTCCCCGTATTTCTACTTTACTTGGTTGTTATCTAGTTCATTTTCTGCTAATTATAATTTATTTTTTATTCTTCTAGTATTTCTACTTAACCTTATAGTCTTAGTTTTTATTTTATTTTCTGCTTATTTGCTTAGTGTACCTTGTTTTACCCTTGTTAGCTTTAGTTTTGTTGTTTGCAATTTGTGTACTACTTCTAGATCCCTTTTGCTTCTTTCTTTCTACCTCTATCATAAATTTACGATCCATATTTATAGGGCATGAATTCAGAAAAAACTCTTGTTCCTCTCCTCATTGCATTTCTTATTCTATTGAAAATTTATGATTACCTCTTATAGGGCATGAATTCAGAAAAAATATTTTCTTGTAGAATTTTTTGGACTCCCCTTTGCCCTCCTCTTAGCTATCATGATTTCATGGCCTCTACATAAGAACTGCAAAATATGTTGTGGTGGCCTGGTGGTAAGATTTTTTTCCTTCATTGTCTCCTCCATGTTTTTTGTGTTTTCCCTCTCTATTTTTTGCTTTCTGTAAAACCTCTTCTTTCTGTTATCTAATCTACATCTCTTCTCTGTTTTGCTTCTAGAAAGGTCAAATATCTTATGTACATTTATGATCAGCTAAAAGGACCAAGGAGGCTTGACTGCCACATCTATGAGCCTAACATCCATCATGGCTTAAGCAGGTCCCCAAAAACTAACAACCATTTTTAAGTATTTTATTTTTCCAGGTTTTTCTTAGATTCATGATCGCTTCTTACAGGGCATGACATCATATTCATGATAATCTTCTACAAGGTGCAAAATCGATGTAAAGACAAAAGCCAAAACAACTAAGTGTTCTATTTGATTCTTATTTTTTCCTGTTAGTGTTCGTCTTATATTTTCTCTTAGTTATAAAAAGGAGAAAAAAAATATTAGTTTTCATTTAGTTATTAGAGTTAACCTTAGTTTCATTTTAGTCATTAAAATTTAAAAGGAACCTTAGTTTTATTTCACTTATTAGGCAATTAAAAATTTAGTAAATCTGATCTATTTTGTCTCTCCTTTACCTTAGGTATTTAAAAGTGAAATTGCATGTAGTTGTGCATTTAGGCTAGCTTGTCTATGCATTTTTCTTATCCCTCTACTTAAAGAAGAAAATAGTTATCTTTGCATTTTTATAGTGCTTCTTAATTAGTTACTATAGTTTTAATTTATTTTAAGCCAAATCTAAACTTATATGACTATTTAATTAAGACATAAAACCCTTCCCTAAACTTGGAATGAGTCTTTAGAACACTCATGGTGAACACCCAAAATCCCTGATAATCACCGAGCCTAAGGTGAGGACCATAGCCCTGTAGGGATCTTAGCTCCTAGTGGATCCACCGAGAATTATCTATGCGGTTTACCTCCTCAAATTTTTGGTTAAATTGATGTGAAAACCTCCTTAATGGCCATTAGAAACCTTTATTTCAAATTTATTTTTAAAAACTTAAACAAGACCATATAAAATTTGTTTGCGTAGATTAAATCATTAAATTAAATATTAAAACAATTTGCATATTTTATGTCTTTAGTAGTTTATTTTTTAAACCATTTTTCCTTTAATCATGACACATACCCTTAGGAGTAAGAGAAAGATGTTAGATCCAAGTAAAAATCCCTTATGGGATGATCAAATCGATAGGAAGAATTCCAATATAGAAGAGGATGATGATATATTGACCAATGATTATTATGATCCAATGGAAGAGCCTCATGACCAACTCACTTTTAAATCATATAATAATATCATAAACTTCTTCAGATGGAATAAAAAAATCATGTTTAAAATTTTGGAGAAGGACATCCACTTTAATGAAGCTGGACCATCCTATCCTCAAAATAGTTCTCATCCAATTTCTTTACCCTCTCATAATATTTATGTTAATCCTTTGTTTCAACAGTCTTCTCCAAATCCTAATATCAACCCATTTCAAAATCGAACCTATGGTACTACTACCACAACCAATATTGAATGAGTTTCTTAATCATCTCCAGCTAGTAGCATTCTTCATAATCATAGTCAATTTCCTTCCAACCCTTCTAAAAATAATATCTTTTCTAATCTAAATTTTTATTTTCCTCCTAATATCAACAATTATTCTTCTATTCCACCAAATTATAATTTTATTCCTCCACAAGAGACTACACAATATTCTCTTTTCACAACCCTTATAATAATAGTGTAGCTATCTCAAACTTAAACCAAGTTTCATACCAATAACCTATGATTAACAACTATGATCCACCTTTAGAGAATTATGGAGTAAACATACCAACAACACCACCTTTAGCGTTGCACAATAACATTGATATTCAAAACTTGACATCTATAGTAAAGAAGCTTACCTTGAATGGATACATTGGAAGCACCTAGATTTACTTATTATTGTAGAGAAATGCACGACCAAACCTTAGACCCTATAGTGGCAGCTAGGCCATATCCCAAGATTTTTCTTACACCAATATTACCAATTTATAAGGGAATAGAAGGTCCAATTGAACATATAAGGATGTTCATAATAGCTTATCATGACAAGTTGTTACTAAAAATGTTCCCTAGAATTCTTGGAGGAGCTTTAGAGTGGTACTATCAACTACCCTACCACTATTTAAGGAATTTTGAGGAAACTCTTGAAATTTTTATCCATAATTTTGGTGCATATGTGGAAAAGAGAGTAACTCTCCAAGACTTATACCTTATAAAACAGGCTAAATATGAGAGTTTCTTAGTTTTCCTATCTCAATGGAGGCGACTGGTTGTATGAATACAATATACCCCACCTCCTAGGGATATGTTATAAATTTTCATCAATAATTTACAAGAGCAATTTTCTTATGAGTTAGAGACTATAACTATAACGTATTTTGACCAAATAGTAGACTTAGTTAGAAGAGTAGAAAAGTCCCTTATTAGAAAGGGACAATTAAAACTTAGGAAAGAAGATGAAGGGAAGATGAAACCACGATATAAGAACAAGCATGTGATAGGTGATGGGGTCACTAACAAAAGATAAACCGACGATATTAACATATCAAGTACCTTGCAAAAATTGGTTCTTAATAAACCTCAAAGACCTCCACCAAGGAATTTCATGAGACTCAACCAACCTTTATCATTCATCCTTAAGCAACTCTTAGAATCCAAGATGATTGAGTTACCCAATATAAGACAACTAGATATAACAACTTGGTATAAACTAGATCAACATTGTGACTATCATAGAGTGTATGGACATCTTAAAAATCAATGTAAGAGACTTAAGCATGTAGTCCATGATTTAAGATGATGGTCACATTTTTTTAGGTAATTCCCAACCCACTTCATCGACCAACCAAGATATAGGGATATTTCAAAATCCTCTACCCAACCATGAGCAAAAAGCAACTAACCAAGTTTCCTATCATGTTGTGCCACCTCCATATGATCACATGGTTGGCATGATAGCAACAAAAACTAGATAAAAATCTCAAGCACAACAATCCTAGCAACCTTAAACATAAGTAACTCTAACCACTAGTCAAACCTCTAGACCTCCATTGGTTTTAAGGAACAATTAAAAGAAGAGCATAAGTACCGATGGAAGAGCATTAGTTTTAAAACCTCAACTAAAACCATCCTTTTATCTTAGACAACAACTAGCTAGTACACTAGCTAAGATTTCCCCCTTAGAACTTCTCCAAACTTGCCCTATCCATAGAGAAGCCTTAGTCAAAATTTTAAGCTAACATTTTATCCTGTAAGATCTCACACCTAGTAACCTAGCTAATGTTGTAGGTACTCTTGGGGTCAATCACATATCATTCTATGAAGATGATATTCCTTTGAAAAACTTACAAGGGGATTCCCTTATTTACATCATCAACTATATTGAGGATAAGTTTTTCAACTTGGTAGACAATGGTTCATCCCTCAATATATGTAGTTATCAATTCTTTCAAATATTTAGATTAAAGGAAGAAGACCTAACTAGATCTAATGTAATTATCAAAGCATTCAATAATGAATCCCAAGAACCATGTGACATTATCTCCTTTCCCCTTAAGTTAGCACCCAAAATACTTGACACTTTATTTTAAGTAGTATCTTGTCATATTTCTTTTAATATTCTTCTTGGATGCTCTTGGATTCATGCTATGAGGGCTATCCCTTCAACCCTTCATAAATGTATTAAAAATAAATTTTAGAATCAACTCATAACCATCCTGGGTGACCCTCATCCATTTAAATATTGTTCAATGGTTGAAGCCCAAGCTAAAGTCAATTTTTATCCCATTGTTTCATCAAAGAATTTTCTCTTTCTTCTTCTTCTTTTTCTATCTTCTCTTCTAAAATCACTAAAAATTTCAAAAACTTAAAAATTAATAGAGGTTCTAATCATCAATTATTGTAAATATCAAATTAATCAATTGGTTCAAACTCCTCTTATAGACATCACCACACTACCACCTTCACCATGAACCATGGGTTTACCCCATAATAAGGGTGAAGTAGTACACATAGGTATGTGTACCTTTACTTATGTAGGAACTTATCACAAAGAAAATATCCATGGTAGAAATATCTTACCCATATAAAACTGTTTACCACTTTTTACCTCTCCAACAATTACCCAATACTGAAGCAAATCCTAACTACTATGAGATATATAGGTAAGTGTTTGGGACCTAAAAAATAAGGTATTACTAGGATGTGTGGCATAGGCTACATCACAAACAAGAACCAACCCTTTCCCATTTATGATGACTGTGTCATAACATTAATAGAATTTATTGATCATCATTACTTGGAATGGAGTGACTAGGATGCAGAACCTCCTTCGTCATCCACCATTTTATTTTACAATGTAATTACCCTTGTCCATGCCAATTTGAACCAATTAGAGTTTTTGGATGAAAAGTGCATCCATGCCTTAGAGCATATTCAATCCTATCAAAATAGGCTCAAGAAAACTTACGCTAAGAAAGTTTGTAGTTGTTATTTTGAAGTTGCTAACCTTATCCTCAAGGAAAACCAAAAGATTACACCAATTCTTAAATAAATATGAAAGGTAAATTTTAGCCTATCTGGATAGGCCCCTTTGTCATAATGGCTAAGTTTGGATTAGAATCCTACAATATAACAACCCCATATGGTAAACATCTCAATAAACCAATGAATATTATGCACTTAAAAAGATATTATGCATAACTTTCTCTTTTCTTCTTTTCTCTTCTTCAATTTTCACCTATCTCTCTCTATTTTTCCATATTTCTTCTTAATCATCTTATCTCATTTCTTTCACTTCTTTCATGCCAACTTCCATTGGTATTCTTGCTCATACTACATGGTTGCTTTTCATATCCTTGCATGGAGTTTTTGACATACATCTTATTATGCACTTTTGCCTTGTCATATAGTTACTCTATTATTTGATCATACTTATATCTAACTTCTTGTTCATATATACTCTCGAGGACTTCACAATGAGGTAATGATGAAATCTAGTCAAGATTATCTCATATGCATTACACTTGCACTAGGTCATTGATGCTTAGCGAATCTCCAACATAGGGCATATCTTTTACTTTACCCATTAGGATGCATGATTACCTATCTTGTTTATATACATGAGGTAATTCTGTGCTAGTGGGAATTTTATTTATGCATTTCCATATAATTGCATCCATTGGCACAAAGAAAGTTTCTTATCTATCTTATATATTCTTTGACCTTGTAAGTATAATAGTTCATCTAAATTTTCTCCAAGTAAAAGGATATCTTCTTTCTTCTCTTTCTCTTCATACCTTGTATATCCTTTTGTTCTTTAAAATTTTTAAAATATTTTTCCTTTTTCACCAAGATAAAGGACATACACTTATTCTTCTTTCAAACCTTATAATATATCAATAGGAATACTTTTTATTTTGTTTTCACTCTTTTATTATACAATTTTATCTATCTTGCTTGTATCTATCACATGCACATACACACTTTTTATTTGCTCAATCACACATTTTTTTGTGAGGACTACCTCCCTACTGGGTTTTTCTCCACTTTTGATAATCTATGAGCACCACACCCCTATTGGATGTTGCTCCAATTTTGACCATATATGAGCATAACAGTCCTATAGGATAGCTCTATTTATTAACCATTAGTGAGAACACACCCATAATGGTTATCACTCCATCCTCAATTATTTGTGATCACACATTCTTAGAAGGTATCACTCCACCTTTGATAACTAGTGAGAACACACCCATAATGAGTATCACTCCACTTTTTTTTCACTAGCGAGCACACACCTATAGAAGACATCACTCCATCCTTGATCATTTGTGAGCTCACACCCTTACGCGATATCACTCATTTTTTTTACCATTTGTGATTACGCCCATAGCGGGTATCGCTACATCCTTGGTCAGTCATGAGCACACATACTTCCTAGGTATTGCTTCACTTTTATTTTTATTCATCAATATTTGCTTTGACTTATGTCCTTTTGGTCTAACTGATATCTCTTAATCTACATTGATTTAAAAGGTATAGTTAAAGCACTTATTTTCTTTCTTTGACCTTTTCGAAGTCTTCTTCTTCTTCTTCTTCTTCTTATTCTAGCATTATTTTATCTCTTTCTAAATTTTCTTTCATAAAATTTCTTATCTAAATCTAATCATATAATCATTTATAATTCATCATTTTTATCATTCATTCTTCCATGCATATAAATTAATAATCATAATTAATACACATAAACATAAAAAACAACTAGATTTTATTACAAAAATGGTAGAGATTACATGTCATTCACTGGATTAGTGTGCCACAATAAAAATGTTGGCACACTTGACCATCCTCTAGCTTGGGATACATTCCATACTTAAAATTGGTATGTCATCCTACTACTCTCCCTAAGTCTTTGAACCAAGCTCACCTGCTCTCCTTATTGGTGGTGATCCCTATGGAGGTAAGTTTATGGGCTATGATATGGTTCATGTTTGGGACTATGATTTTCTCTAAGATCATAGTGAGGATGACAAAGTCACCATACATTCTATTAGGATAGTTTGAATATATATCATTTGATAGAAGGTCAACCTCCACATCAATGATTGTAGAGCCTCCCTTACCTTCTACAACTCCTAGAATAATAATATTGATTGGTCCTATTGGTCAACTACAATTATGACCATCCCTTATAAGTAGGCTTGTTGCCTCTCCCACTATAGCATATCCTTGAGGTGCTCCACCTCAACCCTTATCGTATCTCTCTCTAAGCAGGCTTGTTGTTGCTCTTGCTCTACCTTGGTCAACTCTCCCTTAAGGCACTCTACCTTTACCACCATCACATCCCACCCTAATATGTCCTAATATCACTCTATGATGATATCATCGATAGCACCCTATAGCCCCTATAGCCTATTGGATCTATCCTCTCAGAGTAGATCCATATCCCACTATATGTGAGCTATATTATCCTGCATCACCTCTATTTCCCTCATTGATTCAAACTTGACTTGCTATCCTGCTAGGTCCAACCTTTTCCATCATGGGATAAACTCTTATTATCCCCTCCTCTTCCATAGTGTTCAAGATAGTGACAATTGTCCTAATGACCATCACCATCTCCACCTTGACCTCATACTACTACTGCCTTGGCTTGTTGGCTCCTCGTTGCCATATCTTAGTAGTTCATTGGGTGGCATCTCATAAGGCTATTTGTATGACCCAATACATGATTTGGTACCTCTAAATAGGCATCTATGGTGATATCCTTAGGGGTAATATTCTATGATACCATTGTCTATAGCTTAGATCCACCCCAATATCATTTACTCTTATGTTGATGTAGAGAGGATCATCGATATCCTCCTTTGTGAATATAGCTACATTAGAGTCCCCATAAAATCCTAATGGGTCTCTCCTAACCCTCATATTCCAATAGTCTAGTAAATATAACACCTGCTATAGGATGTCAAAATACCTTTACACCCAATAAAAATGGTGTAGCTCTAGCTCATCTTGATCCATGGCTAGCCCTATTATTATTTAGTCCCTCACTAGCTTGTAGCCATCCTTTACCCACCCTAGGTGTTGATACCATAGTAGCTAAATGATCATCCAACCTTGAAGCTTATCTACCACCCTCCATCCTAGTGGAAAAATACCTACATATGTCCTCTAGATATGCTTAAAGTGTTGGTCCCATATAAATATTGTTGGTCATTATGGGTTAGGAAATGTCCCTAAAAGTGCCTATGGTCTATGGACTGTAATGTGCTCCTAACACCTTACCTACAGGAATATCATGCAAATAATATTTCTCTCTCACTCTTACATGATGTATAATATCTTGTACAAGAGGACCAACACATAAGGATCCCATGTGAACTACAACTGTTGGTCTCACATGTCTTCCACTGCTCTCACCAATGCATATGGCATATACCACGTACTAGTGTGGTACACCAAGAGATCAAAAACTATCTCATAGATTACATTGGTTAGTGCATCTACTCCATAGCACTCTAGCATCTCATTAAAATATAATCTACTCTATTAGATCTCCTATGTCAGATATCTTAACAATCACTGTAGCATTGTGAGAGGTAGTTGCACCTTTTACACTACCCTTCCTTTGATAGGGATCCTCAAGATTTTCCATACATACTCTAGTGTGATGGTCATATCTCCCCTCAATAGCTAGAATGTCAAGGACTCTATATACCACCTCTTGACTAGTGCTATCAAGAGTGCTCTATCAACCTCTACCTAGGTAATCTTTACCATATGTAGAAGCCCTACCGTCTATAGAACCTATCGATCTCCTAATGTGAGTTTCCTCACAACATCCTCTATGGTCCTAGGTCACCACTTCCTACTCTCAAGTACATCTAGATGTAAAAGTAAATTAAATAAAATGTTTCATCAATTTTATATCATTAAAATAATAAAAGTTTAAAGTTCAACAATGTACAACCATTCAATTTCTATTTTCTCTCTAATCTTTCTCTCACTCTTTTACTTCTTTATTTTTATCTCCTCTCTATTTTTATTCATATTTCCTTCTATGATTTCATGCCTTGTTCTTCCAGGGCATAAAATTATGAATTCATACCTTGTAGTTATACGGTATGAATTCATTTCATGTAGTCGATCAACCAAATTCATGGTTGATCCCTAATTTCTCTTCAACCTTCACACAATGACTTTTAGAAAAAATGCATGACAAGTTAAATCTAGCATATTTTTTCTTAGTCTAGTAGGTAGGTTTCATTTATTACCCCTTCCTGGTTCACGGTTGTATTGACCTTGCTCCTCATGATCACTGAACGGTGAGTTAGTCATGCCATCTCCTCTTTTTCTCCAAAGCCCTCTTTCTTCTTCATTTGGTGAAAATGAAAATTTTTCACCCTCCCCTCCTTTTTACCCTCTCTTTATCTCTCCTCTTTTCTTATTTATTCTCTTCTTCTCCATCCTTATAATTCTGCTATTTCAATTTTCTTCAAGAAATGTTCCTTTCTTCTAAAACTCGAGGGAACACCCTAACCTTAGGGGTATTGATGTCATAATTACCCCATAAAGCATGTAAAATATCAAAGTGTTTGGAATTACACCATTTTTGCACCATCCCTTTACCTAAAACTATTATCCCTATGTAGTGTCCATCATTTCAATCTTGTAGGTGTCTACAACTTTCTTTAATGTATTTATTATACCATAAATACATCAAAGAGGGAATAAAATGTAGACACAAAAAATTGACCTAGCTAAATGATTCAATTTTCCATTAGATGTGTAGGAAGTCTCTCAAAGTTTCTTAGTACAATTTTTTGAACTCCTCACCCCTTAGTTTCAAGTCTCTTTTATGTCCTTGTTAAATTTACAGTCATCCCAAATCGATCATAATTTTATGCAGTGTGCTTTGGTGCCAATTTGACCTACAATGGTCAGATTTCACAAATTTATGATTGGTCTAGATTGACTACAATATCGTGAGTTTAGGATTTTGTCCTTAAAACCCTAACCCTTGATCTAACCTCACCCTTTTTCGAGCCCTAACCCTAGTTTTGACCTAAAATATTTTCCTGCATCACCTTCAAAGCTCCTATAAATAGGGGCATTGAGCTCCCTTTTTGGACAACTAGAATTGGCAATTAGAGATAATGGTGAACCAACAACGAACTAGTGAATTGACAATAGTATTATCTAATATTTACCTCTCTTGGAATAAATTACTTTCTAATTATGGTCAAATGGTTCTTTGCTTTTCCATATTGGAAGGCCCAAAGGAAGGAGAGTTAGACTCACCCTAGGGGACCACTCCCCTCTTGTTTGTTGACTTTTCTCACCTTTATATTTTGCTTGTTTGTTAGTCTAGTTCATTTTCTTCTAACTGTAGTTTCTTTTTTATTTCTTTATTAACATTATTTTCTTATTTTTCTGTTTCATTTTCTACTTATCTATTTAGTGTACCTTAATTTACCCTTACTAGCTTTAGATTTACTATTTTCAATTTATGTACTGCTTCTAGATCCCTTTTGATTCTATATTTCTACCCCTATCATGGATTCACAATCCATATTTATGGGGTGTGAGTTGATGAAAACCCTTTTTTCTCTCCTCATCACATTTCTTCTTCTATCATGAATTCACAGTTACCTCTTACGTGGTGCAAATTTAAAAAAAAATGCTTTTTTGTAGAATTTTTTGGACTCTCCTTTTCCCTCCTCTTAACTATCATGATTTCATGGCCTTTGCATAAGGACCACAAAATTAATTATGGTGGCTTGGGGACAATATTTTCTTCCCTTCATTGTCTCCTAATTAATTTTTGTGTTTTCTGAAGAACATAAGCTTATACTGAAAGGGGGGTGAACAATATAAGACCACTTTTTACTTTTCTTTCCCAAATAGTATTAATAAATATAATCAATGGAAATATCAATAGCAATAACTAAAGTAATGCAACAATCATCACAAACAATAGAGATACCACTATTTACGTGGTTCACCCAATGCGGGCTATTCCATCGAGAAAATATTTTACTAAAACTTTCTCAATCAATCTATTGGGAATCCTTCCCAATTACAATATTTATGGACCTCTGTCCAAAGGATATGCTGATTCCCTAATCTCAAGTTTATGTATCTCTTCCACAAGAGAACTCTTTCCCCTTCTAATCTAGCTAGTAATCTTCTAGAATACTCTATCTCTATGCTACACTGACTGGTGGATCTCTCTCCACTTGAAGACTCCTCACTCATATCTATATTAAATTGTCCTGGCTGCTGGATCTCTATCCACTGAGACTCTATCCTATATACTCTATCATATCTAAAGCTCTGTCAATAGGTTTACTCAAAACCTCTTCAAATATGCTTAATAGGCTCACTCAGAACCTGCTCAAATCTGCTCAATAGGCTTACTCAGAACCTTCTCAAATCTACTTAATAGGCTCACTCAGAACCTGATCAAATATACTCAATAGGTTCACTCAGAACCTGCTCAAATATGCTCAACAATATCACTCAGAACTTGCCCAAATCTGCTCAATAAGTCCTCTCTAGGACCTGCTCAAATCTGCATAGCAAGCTTTCACAAAAGCTTACTCAAAATCAGTCCACAAGCCTTCTCAAAGACTTGCCTCAAATTAGCTCAACAAAATCTCAACTCAATCTCATATAAGCATAAAGAGAATTGTTAGAGACTCAATATGTTCTATACTCAAATCCCAATATCAACTCAATAATCTCATAGAAGCATAAAGATAATTGTTAGAGATTCAATATGTTCTATACTCAAATCCTAATCTCAACTCAAATAAATATCAAATCAGTAATATCATAGAAGCATAAAGAGAATTGTTAGAGACTCAATATGTTCTATTATCAAATCTCAATCTCAACTCAAATCAGAATAAATAATAGTTTTTTTCTTGGAACTTGAACAACCACTTGCATCCACTTGACTAGGCTCAATCAACTCAACTCAACCATTCACCACAAGGAAAAACTCTTTCTTACAAACCCTAGTCCAAGCATTATCAATCAACTCAAAATATTCCCAAAAATTCTCAACAACAAATCTCACATAACAATGATACTCATGTTATTTTCTAACTCAAGTTCAAGTTCTTTGCACAACCAATGGCTTCAACAATAATGCTTATAAAATAAGGTTTAATCACAACACTCAAGCTAGAAAACCTTGAAGCATTAACTCAACCACTTTCAAAAAGGAAACCACAATCAATCCTTTTCACTCCAATGATATTTTAGAAATCAACCACCCAAATAAAATCAATGGAGAATATTACTCATACCTTTTTTATGCCTTATGAGTTGTCCACTAAATCTACCACACTCAACACTTTTCCAATATCAACAAGGGTTAGAGATCTTGAGTAATAACACAACAATAAAATAATGTCCAACTAACACCTTATTACACCTTTATTCTAACATCCACCAAAGTTTTTTTTAAAGAAAAACCCTTACTCAAAAATAACTTTCACAAAAATAACTTTATCAAAAATCCTTATTACTCCTAATAATTTCAAACATCACAATTAAAAATTTAACTCCATAACTCAAACAACCACTATAACCTTATTCCTAAGGTTATTCAATACATCAAATATCAAATCACCTTTACCCCTTTCACTCCACCTTAGGCAATAACAAAATAAATAAAAACCTCAATACCTACCTCGAGGGGAATCGAACCCCCATCCTATCCAACGTGAATTCCCTAGCCACGGACAAGATACTACACAAGCTACAGGTTCATCATGAAGAAAGAAGTTCCACTTACTTCTTGTTCTTCTCTCCTTTCACCAAGCAAAAAATAAATGTGCCTTGAGCGCCTCAACAAAGCCAAAATGACGCTTGTAGGAATTGAACACTTAACCTTCCTACCACCAACACCTTTGCACAAACCAAGTTGCCACTAGGCCACACTGCCCAACATGCTTTGGAAAATGGACGCGGTTAGCTTTCAATATTCACTGCTTCACAAAAAAAAAATAACACGAGCTCTTCCTTCACAAAAACAAATCGTTAATCTCAATCGAGCAAGGATAATATTCATCAAAAAATTTAATGGCATATATATGCCTTCCCTTAGCTTGGAAACATTGACATTTTTGAACCTTCCTTTATGACGTCGGTGAATATTATTTTAATTTAATTTTAAAATTAAAATTAAAATTTTAAATAAATTAAAATTTAAACTAAATCTTTAAAATTAAATATCTCCATCATCGAGGCACATTTTTTTATGAAATGAAAATCCAACTTGGGTTTAAAAAAAAAACCATTTCAAATCTGCCATCCATAGTTTTAAATAAAACCTTTTATTTTGCATGCCTTGGTTTTCACAAAAACCCTTCCTTGCACTTTCACAAAACATAGTGCATGCCATCATAGATCCTTTTGACATCAAATAACCTTTTGATATCAATGACAACATTTTAGCTTAGGGACTCAAAATGTCCAACATTTTGTCTCTTTGTTTTTTGCTTTATGTAAAACCTCTTCTCTATGTTCTTTGCTCTGCATCTTTTTTTTTTCTACTTTTAGAAAGGTAAAATTTCTTATGTGCATTTATGGTCAACTAAAAGGACCAAGGGTGCTTGTGTTAGTCTCACAATGACACTGAGAGGGGGGGTGAATCAGTGTAGCTCTTTAAAACTTAAATCTTAAACTCTTAAAGCTGAAACAATGAGAACTTAAAAACAAATAAAGCAAATATAACAAGAGAGCATCACACAACACAAGATGTACCGAGGTTCACCGATTTGGCTACTCCTCAAAAATTGACTGTTTGGACTACCATCCAAATCCAGCCTTTGCAAAGCACAACTTTACAATCAATTTACCAGCACCCACTGGAAGGAGCACCAACCCCTGATTTATCTGCACCAACAGAAAGGAGCACCAACCCCTGATGCCAAGCACCAACTTGGACTTCAATTTTGAAACTAGAAGATTGACATAAAAATGCCTTCACTTTTACAAGACCCTGACTGGTCTATTGCTTACTCAACATTGCTCAGAATTCACCCAACACACACCCTTCTCGCTCGCCTCTCGCGCGCCTCTCGCTCTCCTCTCGCTCTCTTCACACACAACTTAAATTCTCCAAGCAACACTCCTTTTATAACCATCCTTTCTCTTTGTAACTCCAGTTGTAACTCCTTTCATTTCTCATACGCCACTTGTCAATTGTAACGCCTTCTTTATGTAACTCCTTTTGTATATATAGAGTAGGCATTTCATCAAACACGTTACATGCAGAGAATTAACACCATATTCTCCTACCATGACTGTTCGTCTTCTCGGTCATGACTGTTCATCTTCTCCTTGCATGATTGTTCATTTTCTCTTTGCATGTCTATTCATTTTCTCTTTGCATGTCTGTTCATTTTCTCCCTGCATGACTGTTCATTTTCTATTTTAACGACTATTCATTTTCTCGGTCATGACTGTTCATCTTCTCCACATGGGCATGCATCCATTTCTTTCCATATGTAATGACCATCTTAAATGATTTCAAATTATTAAAGATTCCTTATGGGTCCACGTCACTCTACAGTCTTCAGTTTCACCATCCTGGTATTCATGTCATGATATCGCGACACTTTTGTTTCTCTGCCTGCCTAGCCTTTTTGAGTCATGAAAATGCGACATGTCGCGATATCGTGACACTTTTGTTACTCTACCTGCCTACCCTTCTTGAGTCGCGAAAATGTGACATGTCGCGATATCGTGACACTTTTATTTCTCTTCCTGCCTGCCCTTTTTGAGTCACAAAAATGTGACATGTCGCGATATCGCGACACTTTTTCTTTCTCTGCCTGGCTGCCCTTTTTGAGTCATAAAAATGCGACATGTCGCGATATCGTGACACTTTTTCTTTCTTTCTCTTTCTCTTTGCTTTGGCCCTGAAAATACAACATGTCGCATACTTTGTCCTTGCTTTTTCTCTTTGCTTTGAGCCACGAAAATACGACATGTCGCGATATCGTGACACTTTTTCTCCTTGCTCTTTCTCTTTGCTTCGGCTCATGAAAATACAACATGTCGCGATATCGCGACACTTTTTCTCCTTGCTCTTTCTCTTTGCTTTGGCCCATGAAAATACAACATGTCGCGATATCGCGACACTTTTTCTCCTTGCTCTTTCTCTTTGCTTCGGCTCGTAAAAATACAACATGTCACGATATCGTGACACTTTTTCTCCTTGCTCTTTCTCTTTGCTTTGGCCCTCAAAAATACAACATGTCATGATATCGTGACACTTTTTCTCCTTGCATTTTCTCTTAGCTTTGGACCGCGAAAATACAACATGTCGCGATATCGTGACACTTTTTCTCCTTGCATTTTCTCTTCTCTTTTGGCCATGAAAATGCAACATGTCGCGATATCGCGACACTTTTTCTCCTTGCATTTTCTCTTCTCTTTTGGCCATGAAAATGCAACATGTCGTGATATCGTGACACTTTTTCTCCTTGCATTTTCTCTTCTCTTTTGGCCATGAAAATGCAACATGTCGTGATATCGTGACACTTTTTTTCCTTTGCTTTTTCGCTTCTCTTTTGCATATGGGCCACTTCGGTCTTCTTGGACAACCTGTAACAACTTCACCCAAACATCAAAAACATCCTCATGAGCATTTAACATCACTGTACATACTTTGAGTAACCTCTGAACTCCTGTCCACTGCATCAACCGATCTTTCTGACTGTGTTGACAACAATGACAATACTGTCGTTGCACCTTGCTCAACAATCTCCCCCTTTGGAATTGTTGGCAACACACGTGCAATTTCTTGTAACTCTTCTCCCCCTTTGACAACAATATCAAAGGGTTGTTGTAGACTCCCCCCTGAGTCCATGCACAACATTCTCAGGCAAAAATTATTACACTTAGCAAAAATCACAAATATGAGCAAAAAGATAAACAAATACACAAATGCTCCCCCGAAGAATGTGGTCCCGATAGCTAGTCAATTCTTGGGAAGCGTGACCACTCCCAATTTATTGTGAAGGTACTCAAAGACTTCCTTGGGCAATGGTTTTGTGAAGATATCCGCTACTTGCTCTGTTGTTGGAACAAAATCCAATTTAACCTCACCTTCCGCAACTTTCTCCTTCAAAAAGTGATACCGGATAGCAATATGTTTTGTGCGAGAATGCATAACCGGATTCTTTGAGATGTTAATGGCACTGGTGTTATCACACTTAACTGAAATTGGCTCACTGAAGTTAATACCAAGATCTTTCAGGGTTTGTTTCATCCATAATACCTGCGTACAACATGTTGTCGCTGCAATATATTCTCGCCTCTACTGTGGATAAGGAGACTGACTCTTGTTTCTTACTGTGCCACGTGACCAACCTGTCTCCAAGATAGAATGCACCTCCACTGGTGCTCTTTCTATCATCTACACATCCTGCCCAATCTGCATCTGAATACGCAATAAGGGTGAAGTCCTTACCTTTCGGATACCATAACCCATACTCCATAGTACCCTTGAGATACCGAAGAATCCTTTTCACTGCTATCACATGAGTCTCCTTGGGACTAGCCTGAAATCGTGCTACCATGCATACCGCCTGCAAAATATCCGGTCTGGTAGCTGTCAAGTACGATAAGCTCCCAATCATAGATCTGTACATGGTTTGATCAACATGTGGAGATTTGTCATCCTTGCTCAACTTGCAACCTGTTGTCATGGGAGTGCTAACTGGCTTACAATCCTCCATTGTGAACTTTTTTAGTATTTCTTTCACATATTTAATTTGAGAAATAAATATGCCCTTCTCATTTTGATTAACTTGCAACCCGAGAAAATATGAAAGTTCACCAATCATAGACATTTCAAATTCTTTTTTCATCTTATTTGCTAAATCTTTACACGACTCATCTTTGTTGCTGCCAAATATGATATCATCAACATATACAACAAGAACAATAAGATGGCCATTTTTTGTTTTGACATACAAATTACTATCCACCATACCTTTCTTGAACCCTTGTTGAGTAAGATAGTTGTCTAGCCTTGCATACCATGCTCGGGGTGCCTTTTTTAAGCCATATAATGCTTTCTTCAACTTGCAAACCAAGTTGGGATCATCACCAAGTTGGAAACCATCTGGCTGCTCAATATAAACCTCTTCTTCGAGTTTCCCATTCAAAAATGTTGATTTCACATCCATTTGATAAACTTTGAAATTCTTGTAAACTCGCTAAAGCCAGAAACATTCTAATTGCCTCTAGTCTAGCCACAGGTGCAAAGGTTTCCTCAAAGTCAATACCTTCAACTTGTGCATAGCCTTTACATACCAATCTTGCTTTATTCTTGACTACCTGTCCGTCTTCATTCAACTTGTTTCGAAAGATCCATTTAGTACCGATTATATTTTTATTTGCAGGTCTTGGTACTAACTCCCAAGTTTTGTTTTTCTCGATCTGATCTAATTCTTCATTTATTGCCTTCATCCAACTTTTATCTTTGCTTGCGTCAACAACATTTTTGGGCTCAATGCTGGATAATAGAGAGTAGTTGCTTACTACTCTTCTTCTTGTCTGAACACCAACTGTGGGGTCTCCAATTATTTGCTCTCTAGGATGATCTTTCTGCCAACTGCCTGTTTTGAATTTCTTATTTTCTTCCACTTTTGAATCACTGTTTGAATCATCTGAGTCAATTTTTTGTTTCTTTTCCGTTTCCTTTTCCTCATCTCCTTCAATAACCTCTTCATAAATTGGGTAGTTCTCTTCATAGCTAATTACTCGTTCCCTACCTTCATCAACTTTAACATCGACACTATCCACAATTTTCCTTAGCTTCTTGTTGTAGCATTTGTAAGCTTTGCTTTTTGATGAATAGCCAAGAAAAATACCTTCATCAACTCTATCTTCAAACTTACCAAGGTTTTCTTCAGTTCTTTTGATGTAACACTTGCTGCCAAAAACTTTAAAGTATCTTATTGTTGCCTTTTTACCAAACCACAACTCATAAGGAGTTTTGCTTTCATGCGTCCTCAACATGCACCTATTTTGGATGTATATCGCAGTATGGACTGCCTCTTTCCAAAATTTGTCTGCTACTTTGCTCTCTGTCAACATAGTCCGTGCCATTTCTTGCACTGTCTTGTTCTTTATTTCTACCACACCATTCTGCTGAGGTGTCCTGGCTGCTGAAAACTATCTTCTAATACCATATTTTTCATAGTACTCTGTAAAATCCTCTGAAATGAACTCTCCTCCTCTATCTGATCTTAAACATTTAATCCTTTTTCCTGTTTGATTCTCAACTTGGTTTTTGAAAACCTTGAACATCTCAAAAGCTTCTGATTTGTGCTTCAAAAAAAATACCCATGTCATCCTGGAATAGTCATCTATATACAACATAAAATATTTGTCACCATTTATACTTTGCATTCTCATGGGTCCACATAAATCAGTATGTATTAGTTCCAAAGGTTTGCTTGTGTAGTACTCTTTTGTTTTAAATGAGACTCTAGTTTGCTTCCCCTTTTGGCATGAAGCACAAATGCTATTTGATGGTTTTCTAATGGTGGGAATATCTCTCACTGCCCTTTTTGAGCTGATTTTTACTAGATTGTCAAAACTGATATGACCGAGCCTCTTGTGCCACAACCAATTTTCTTCTACCTGTCCAATCAAGCAAGCTCCTTCTGAAGTCTCTGAGAGAGTGTACAGGTTTCCAGATGTCCTCGATCCAGTTGCTATCAACTTTCCATAGTTTGCTTTTTTGACTTCACAACCCTGCTTCTTAAAAATCACTTCATGACCTCTATCACAAATCTGACTTACACTCAACAAGTTATGCTTCAGACCAACCACAAACAAGACTTCTTTTGACTTGATTTTTCCATCACTAATCTTCATTGAACCTTTGCCAACTATCTTAGCTCCATCATTATTTCCAAATTTTACTGAACCACCTTCATATTGTTGTAACTTCTCAAATTTTTGTTTGTCACCTGTCATATGACTGGAGCATCCACTATCAAGTATCCATGGTGCAGATTTATTCTGTGCTTTAAATGTTGTTTGTACGATCAGGGATTCCTTTTCTTCCTTAGATCGATCTTTTTCTTTCCACTTTGGTTTGATTACAGTTTTGGGCTCTTGTTTTGACTTTTCTTTTTTAGTAGCTTGTGCATGTTTTTCGAGAAATTTTCTATTTTGTCTCATTCCATTTGGTTGAGATTTTCTTCCCTGAAATTGATTTGATGCAAATGTACTTCGACAATTTCTTGCAATGTGCCCAAACTTATGACAGTTATAACATTCTACTGCATAATCCATCAAAGGTGAAAAAACATTTCTACTGGTAAAATTCCTTGGTCCTACGTTATACTTGCAATCTGAAATCTTATGTCCATAACCATTGCATTTAAAATAGTAACCAGAAAAGAGATGATTGAACCTGGGTGATGGTCTTTGCCATGTTGTCGTAGGAGTCATAAATCTTCTTCTTCTTTGATGTGTGACATTGGTGAATCCATCATTGTCAATTCTCCTTTCGTGCCTTGCATTATTGCTTTCTTTTGCCTGAGTCAATTTTTCTTGATCAACCTGTTTCTTATCTTCATTCTTTGATCCATTTGATGATTCTCCTTCGATAAAGCCCAAACCAAATTTCATGCTCGTAGGCCTTTGGATATTTATGATCTTATCCAGCTTCATAGAACTTTCTTCACGTTTGTGATGACAACTAATTTTACGATTCATCTCTTCTATCTCGCATTCTTAAACCAACAGTCTCTTCTTCTAGTTTGCAACAATAATCTATTTTCATGGTTATTTGCACTTCGAGATCTTCAGATATTTTCTTGGATTCTTCTATCTGTACTTTCAAACTGGTTATGATTTCATTTGCATCCTCAAGCTTTCTTGAAATTTTCTTATTCTTTTTTCTTTCTATCTTCAATTCATCCAGTAGCTGCAATTAGTTCCTCTTTCAAATTTACTTCTGCATCACTTTCTTCTTCATCACTTTCCTGTTCTTTTTCTATTTTTTCTTCTATGAGTGCCATGAAAAGAGCTTCACCTGTTTCCTTTTCAGAATCCTCACTGTAGTTGTCTTCTGATGAACTGACATTCTTGGAGATGAAACTTTTCTTCTTGAAGTTGCCTTTTCTGAAATTTGTTTTGTTCTTCCAGTCACTTCTTTCTTGGTGCGATCCTTCATCAATTTTGTTCTTCTCATTAAGTGGAAATTTAACTACAAAATGCCCAACGCCTCCACAATTGAAACATTTAAACGGTAACTTTCCTCTGTATTTTCCTTTTCCCCTTTTTAGTTTTCGAACAAAGTTTGCTTCCATTTCATCTGATGTCTCTTCTTCCTCGGATTCTTGTTTTGCTTTCATATTTTTATGGGCTTTAAAAGTAGCTTCTCTATCTGTGGGTTTAGATTTTCCTATTCTCATCTCATATGCAGTCAAAGAACCATGCATCTCATCCATACTAAAAGAATTTAGATTTTTAGCTTCTTCTATAGCTGAAACTTTAGAATCAAATCTTTGGGGAAGAGATCTTAATACCTTTTTCACGATGACAGAATCTTCGATTTCCTCATCGAGTCCTCTAATCGCATTAATGACTTCATTAACTCTCAGCATATATGCCTCTATGTTCTCATCGTCATTCATATTTAATACTTCGAACTGAGCTCGATGTGTTTGTAACTTGGCCTCCTTGATCTTATCGTCTCCTTCATGAATGCTCCTCAGTTTGTCCCATATTTCTTTTGCCATTTTACAACTCATAATTTTTACCAGTTCTCTATCCACTAATCCGCACATGATAGCATTCTTTGCTTTTGAGTTATTCTCAAACAGTTTCTTACCGACAACATCGGTTGGAGAAGTGGTGGGTATTGTGTATCCACTATCTACTGAATCCCAAATGTCGTATCCCAAAGCACAAAGATATGTCTGCATCCCGAGTCTCCAATATGCATAATTAGTTCCATCAAACAATGGTGCTTTGTTTGATGAGAAGCCTTCACCACCTGCCATTGTGTCACTTCCAAGATCACCCTAGCTGGTTAAGCTTGTTCAGGAACCTGGCTCTGATACCAATTGTTAGTCTCACAATGACACTGAGAGGGGGGTGAATCAGTGTAGCTCTTTAAAACTTAAATCTTAAACTCTTAAAGCTAAAACAATGAGAACTTAAAAACAAATAAAGCAAATATAACAAGAGAGCATCACACAACACAAGATGTACCGAGGTTCACCGATTTGGCTACTCCTCAAAAATTGACTGTTTGGACTACCATCCAAATCCAGCCTTTGCAAAGCACAACTTTACAATCAATTTACCAGCACCCACTGGAAGGAGCACCAACCCCTGATTTATCTACACCAACAGAAAGGAGCACCAACCCCTGATGCCAAGCACCAACTTGGACTTCAATTTTGAAACTAGAAGATTGACATAAAAATGCCTTCACTTTTACAAGACCCTGACTGGTCTATTGCTTACTCAACATTGCTCAGAATTCACCCAACACACACCCTTCTCGCTCGCCTCTCCTCCTCTCGCACACCTCTCACTCTCCTCTCGCTCTCTTTCACTGCAAGATAAAATCCCCCTCTCCTATGCACAAACTCAAATTAAATTCTCCAAGCAACACTCCTTTTATAACCATCCTTTCTCTTTGTAACTCCAGTTGTAACTCCTTCTTTCATTTCTCATACACCACTTGTCAATTGTAACGCCTTCTTTATGTAACTCCTTTTGTATATATAGAGTAGGCATTTCGTCAAACACGTTACATGCAGAGAATTAACACCATATTCTCCTACCATGACTGTTCGTCTTCTCGGTCATGACTGTTCGTCTTCTCCTTGCATGACTATTCATTTTCTCTTTGCATGTCTATTCTTTTTCTCTTTGCATGTCTGTTCATTTTCTCCCGTTCATTTTTTATTTTAACGACTATTCATTTTCTCCTTCCACGACTGTTCATTTTCTCGGTCATGACTATTTGTCTTCTCCACATGGGCATGCATCCATTTCTTTCCATATGTAATGACCATATTAAATGATTTCAAATTATTAAAGATTCCTTATGGGTCCACGTCACTCTGTAGTCTTCAGTTTCACCATCCTGGTATTCATGTCGCGATATCGTGACACTTTTGTTTCTCTACCTACCTGGCCTTTTTGAGTCACGAAAATGTGACATGTCGCGATATCATGACACTTTTGTTACTCTACCTGCCTGCCCTTCTTGAGTCATGAAAATGTGACATGTCGCGATATCACGACACTTTTTATTTCTCTGCCTGCCTAGCCTTTTCGAGTCATGAAAATGCGACATGTCGCGATATCGCGACACTTTTTATTTCTCTGCCTGGCTGCCCTTTTTGAGTCATAAAAATGCGACATGTCACGATATCGTGACACTTTTTATTTCTCTCTTTCTCTTTGCTTTGGCCCCAAAAATACAACATGTCACGATATCACGACACTTTTTTCCTCTCTCTTTCTCTTTGCTTTGACCCGCAAAAATACAACATGTCGCGATATCATGACACTTTTTCTCCTTGCTCTTTCTCTTTACTTTGGCCCGCGAAAATGCGACATGTCACGATATCGTGACACTTTTTCTCCTTGCTCTTTCTCTTTGCTTCGGCCCGTGAAAATACAACATGTCGTGATATCGTGACACTTTTTCTCCTTGCTCTTTCTCTTTGCTTTGGCCCGCGAAAATACAACATGTCACGATATCGTGACACTTTTTCTCCTTGCTCTTTCTCTTTGCTTTGGCCCACGAAAATACAACATGTCGCGATATCGTGACACTTTTTCTCCTTGCTTTTTCTCTTTGCTTTGGCCCGTGAAAATGCAACATGTCGCGATATCGTGACACTTTTTCTCCTTGCATTTTCTCTTCTCTTTTGGCCGCGAAAATGCAACATGTCGCGATATCGCGACACTTTTTCTCCTTGCATTTTCTCTTCTCTTTTGGCCGCGAAAATGCAACATGTCGCGATATCGCGACACTTTTTCTCCTTGCATTTTCTCTTCTCTTTTGGCCGCAAAAATGCAACATGTCGCGATATCGCGACACTTTTTTTCCTTTGCTTTTTCGCTTCTCTTTTGCATATGGGCCACTTCGGTCTTCTTGGACAACCTGTAACAACTTCACCCAAACATCAAAAACATCCTCATGAGCATTTAACATCACTGTACATACTCTGAGTAACCTCTGAACTCCTGTCCACTGCATCAACCGATCTTTCTGACTGTGTTGACAACAATGACAATACTGTCGCTGCACCTTGCTCAATAATTACTCTACATCTCTTTTTTGTTCTACTTTTAGAAAGGTAAAATTTCTTATGTGCATTTATGGTCAACTAAAAGGACCAAGGGTGCTTGACAACCACATATCCAAGCCTAGAATCCATCATGTATTAATTATAACCCTAAAAACTAATGACCATTTTTAAGTATTTATTTTTTGTAGAATTTACCCGAATTCATGGTCGTTTCTTGCGGGGCATGAAATTAGATTCACGGTCATCTGCTATAGGGCATAAAATTGGTACAAGGAAAATGGTAAAATAGCTAAATTTTATATGGTAAGTATGTAACCCTCACAGGCTAGAGAAGAATTGGTAAATTTTTTAAGGAGTTTTCCCCCTCAAAGTGGCATGCAATAGTAATGTTTCTTATCCCAAATTCTTGCAATTACTATTATTTGTGTTACCATATTTCAATTAATGAATGCTTCTGTTATTGGATATGTAATATTAGTGATGCTTTTATCAATACTTTATGTGATCATAGTTATAATTATATTTGGCACTGGATTTCTTATCTCAATATAACTCTGCACTAAGAATTTTGAGGTAAAATATTCATATTAGAAGAAGAGGTTCATTGCATAATAACAAAGGAAGACAATTTAGTCTAGACTACACTAGTAACTACCAAAGAGTTACAATGTGTGGCCTTCAAAATGAAAAAAGAAAGACCCCTAGGCTATATGGATTCAACATCAAATACTAATAAGAATTTTGGGAATATCCTGCATGAGGACATTTTGTATGTGGTGGAGGAAGCTAGAAAAGCTAAAGATGTAGTGAAGAAAATAAATAAAACATATATAGAATTGATCCCAAAGGAATAATTTCCAAAGCACATTGTCGAGTTTATACCAATAGCTTTATATAATATATTTCTCAAAATAATCACCAAGGTAATGGTAGAGAGGCTCAAACCACTTTTGCATAATATTATCTCATCAAAATAAGGTGGTTTTGTGGAAGGAAGACAAATAGTGGATGAGATAGTATTGTATCAAGAGGCTATCCACTCCATAGAAGCACAAAAAAGCCCTTCCATATCCATCCACTTAGACTTATCCAGAGCATATTATAGGGTGGACTTACATTCCCTCCTAAAAGTATTGAGTTAATATGGCTTCTCATAGGAATGTATAGATTAGATCTAGTGATGTAATTTGTTGATGTCCTATTCAATACTGATCAATGATTTTTTTTCAAAATGATTTATAGTGTCCATAGGTCTTAGGTAGGTATATCCCATCTCCCCATACTTATTCATAACATTGGTTGAATTCTTAGGAAATACAATGGCCAAAAATAGAAAAAATTAAACATTATCAAGAATCACTATTATAAATAGAGCTAGTATAATCATTGAACTTTAGTTTTTTGATGACTCTACTCTATTAGGAAAAGCAACAATGAAGGAAGCCTAAAAAATTAAACATATTACAATTTTTTTATCAAGATCTAGGGGGAAAAAATCAATGACAAAAATTCCAAAGTCATTTTCTTCAACTACTCACCTAAATAGGAGATTATGATTCTTAAAAAATTATAATACCAGAAGACCTCCCTCCCAATCACCTATTTATGTGTTTAAATCAAAAAAATGATATATAAGGAGGATTGGGATTGGCTAGTGAATAGAGTAAAAAGGAAAATAGAAAAATGGACTAATCAATGACTATCATCATGGGAAGAGTAACCCTAGTTAAATTAGTCATGCTATCTACACCTATCCATGTTTCCATAGTTTTGGATATTCCTAAGGCAGTGCTAAAATAGTTAAATAAAATAAATCATTGGTTCCTTTGGAGGGAAACTAAGGAGGAAAGAAAATAGGAATTGGTGTGATGGAAAATTTTATGTCTATACAAACAAGAACAAGGACTAGGATTTAAATCAACAGTCAAGAATATTAAGGCACTAGCAACTAAATTTTATTACAGGATGTTGAACACCACCAATGTGTTATGGGCCCAAAATATAAGATTAAATATGCAAAAAATAAAATTTTTGTAGACATTATTCGCCACCAACTACTTAGCAAAGGATCCTCCATCTTGGTATTTTTGAGGATAGGAGAGGAGTTGGTAAAGAAGAAGTTATTTTGGATAATTCATGATGGTCAACATGTAAAATTTTGGATAAACAATTAGGATGAGTACCAACCATTGGTGATTCAATTTCTATAGTGGAGACCTTTTTTGTATTAGTTATATAGATAAAATTGGATAAATGTAGCTAAATACTATAGGTACTAGACCAATAATTAAGAAGTTGGAAGAAACTAGGTCCCCACATCCAAATGACCAATTCAAATCACATATAGGAATAATATAAATATCCAATGAACTCTATAAATGAGATTATTTTCATGGTCTTAAGTGAAGGATTCCCTTGGATGGGACAACATGAGTTAGGGGGATTATACAATAGTATGATGATATGTAGCCCTATGCCAAAACACTCCTAACCCACTTTGAGACTTATACAAACAAATATAGGCATAGAAGTTATAGCCTATGGTGTCATGACCAACCTTGGAAAGACTCTATTATGAGATTGATTATGTATTAATTGGTGTTTTAATACTTAATGATTATGCAGTATTGATGTCTTATTGCTTTGAAGAATATTGTATTGTTGATGTATTGCTTGATTGCAAGACCAGGTATTCTCGTGGATGAGGATTGACCACCAAGAATGGGATACTAGAAAAAGGGAAATTATGATGATGACTTGTTCATCAATAGCTCAAGGTAACATGGATGATTATCCTCATGTAGTTGCATGTATATGTTTTATAGTGATATTCAATAATCTAGTCATCAATAGCTAGAAGTTGGTAACCTAGAAGTTACCATAAGTGTTTAGCTAGGACAAGTAATTGGATTCATGATAAATCACCTATCTTGTTTGATGAATTTGTTTGATTGTGAATGCTAAATAGTTGATTTTGATTTTACAATGCTATGTTTACTTATTGCTATTTTGAAAAATTTATTATTGTTTTGTGAATTAATTGACGCTTTTGTAAAAATATGAGGGAAATATATTTTGTAAAAGAAAGACAATTTAATTAATTTTGGTCTAATTTCATGTTACCTTAATGATTTGGTAAATTTTTGAAAGAAATTTAATGATTTTGTCTTTACAAAAATATTTTTAAAATAAAATGAAATTGTGTTTGTTTTCTATTGGACCAAAAGAATAATTGTTTGATTCTTCATGAATGGATTTGTGATTATGTTAATAGTAGTGCTTTCCATATTTCCTCTTAGGTGTATTACAATTAAATGATGGGAGAATTATTTTATTCTAAGGGGGATAGACATTTTATTATTTTAATAGGGCTTGCATTATCCTAAGGGGGAATGGGATATGGATCCCATAAATGCCCTCTATCCATGCTTTAGTGGGTATTTTAAAACCTTATCTATTTTATATCCTCTCCATCCTCTAAAGATTAGTTTATATTTTTTGTTTTTAATTAGGATTCCACTCTCCTAGTGGAAGTCCCTGATTGAATAAATTATAGAGGGATGAATGCTTTTAAATAAGCATGTAAGGGCTTAGAATGAGGGGGAACTTGGAGGCATTCAGAGAAGCTAGATTGGTTATTTGTAGGAGATTGAACGGAAGAGGATTCAACCTAGCATGAGTGATGGGTTGTGGTATGAAACTAAATGGTGTGGGAAGCAGGATCATTATTTATATTGAATCACTTTTTTATTGTAAGGTAGAAAACCCACAATAGACTTAATTTATATATTTGTTCGATGATGCCTTATTATCATATTTGGATTGCATTTAAATACCTAGTCTAATAGTTGTAAGAGTGAAGGGTTGTGACCCTAAAATACAATTAATAAATAATATAAGTATTAAGGTATGTTAGGAGGGTCCTAACATGCCACCCCCCTTAAGGGAGCTTTGTCCTCAAAGCTGGAAATTTGGAAATTGCTGCTGGATATCTTGAAACTTTTTCCACATTGCGTCTTCTAAAGGTAGACCTTTCCAATGGATTAAAACTTTCATGATATCACGAGTACGAAGGTGATGAGAGTGGCGATCCAAGATAGCTTCTGGCTCGACCAGAAGTACTCCATCATCGGAGATTTTAGGGAGAGTGGTTTGTGTCATGATATGGGCTCCAACTGCGAGCTTAAGGCAAGATACATGAAATACGGGGTGAATTTTGGAAGAGGGAGGAAGCTGTAGTTTGTAAGCAATGGTCCCAGTGTATCGCTCCAAATTTTTCGCATCCCTACCTTCAGGCTATAGGATCCGCGCCCGAAAGGAGGATGGGAAAAGGATGGTGCGGTACCTCGGACTGAGAGGACTTTGCGAAGGTCCCGCCTCTCAAGGGAGGTGTATTTTGATGATTTTTCGACGGATGGTGGGTTCACCAGGAAACATTTAACGGCAGCTTCCACGCCTAGGTTGGGAATGTGTTTAAATGTGTTCGTTTTAACCTTAAGCATTCATATCCTAGGTTTGGCCGAATGCATCTAGATTACTCTATATGAAAATGCAAGTTCAATGAATACAGAAAATAGATTTACAGAATTAAAACAGAGAATTTACAGAGTGCAAACGATGAATACCTGATCCGGATGTCTGAAGAAGATTCTGATTTTGAAGCAGTCCCGATCGTCTGAGATTCGACAGAATCGTCTGCAATCAGACGAGATCGTTTGAGATCTGACGAATTCGTCAGACGAATTCGTCAGAGACCTACAAAACCGAAAACAGATGCAAAATACAAAACATACTACAGTGCTAACAGAGGGAAATGATATAAAATGGCAGCAATGTTATCAAACTGCAACTTAAACACAGAAACAGAAATGAATTGTGCTAATTTGATGATAATTAAGATTTAATTATGCACTTAATCTAAATGGGTGAACTCCAAATGCAAGATAATATAAAATACTGAATAGATTATCTAATTTGCAGAATAAAATGACAGAAAAGGGATTGAGGAATGCAAACTTCAGGCACTGATTGCCTTAATACGGACTGCAGTCGAAATCGTCTCGCATCAATACGAAATCGCCTCGAATTCGACAGGTTCACCTCCGATCTGAACAGGTTCGTCGACGACGATAGGTGTTGGCTCCGGCTGAAAAATAGTGATGTACCTGCAATAAAATTGGTATAGATCTAATGCAAATGCAAGATTGGGATGCTTTAACGTAGAGGAAATCAATTTGCAGAGAATTTCGGCCAGGGGTTGGGAAGGGAAAATCCTAGAGACTAAATAGGCTTAGGGGGAGTAGTTAGGAGGTTGGAGATCATCCCAATTTGGGAGATCTCCAACGGGGGAGGGTCCCAACGGCGCAGACACGCTTCTGCCCGGATTGGAGACCCGTTGGAACAGATTCCAACTTTGCAAATTCAGTTTTGCGACAAGATCGTCTGGACGTTCTAGTCCAGACGAAATCGTCAAATCTGGGGCGATATCGTCTGATCGGCGACGATATCGTCAAACGGTCAAAACAACCCCTAAAAATGGCACGAAAAAGGGGGAAACGGATTTCTCGACGGTTAACGGGCGGTTTGGGAGGTTAAATTTGAATTTTAAATTATTTACTAAGGTGAATGTAATTATTGCATTTTTATTGCGCCAATTTTAGGGTGCTACATTTTGCCCCCTCTTTAGCGAATTTTCCGAAGAAAATGCGTTAAAGATGAGTTCTTCTCGATCTACGAGAAAGCAAAAATTATTCCCATTTTTAGGCGACGATTCTTGGTCGAATCGTACGACAGCTTACTATGGTGCCCCCTCCGTGTTTTTACCCAAATCGAACGTTTGAGGTAAAAACACGGAAAAACAAAAAAATTATTTTTGAATAAAATTAAGAAAAATAGGGAAAAACCCTAATTCATTTTTACTGTTCATTTTTTGAGTTTTAGAGCTCTGGAAGCAAAAATGGTGGAGACGACGCACAGATCGACAGAGGTCCGGCGCGGTCTACGGGTAAGAGTCCAGACTGATCTAGAATGCTTTAATTTTAACTTTACATGTTTTTTAGATGAATTTTAGATGAATTTTGAGCATCGCGGCCGTTTTTGGGCCGTCGACGTCGTCGGGACGAAATCGTCCCGATTTCGACGAAATCGTCTCAATTTCGGCAATTTCGCCCAAGGGCGAAATCGTCGAAAGGGGGACGATTTCATCAAATTAGGGGCGATTTCGAACTGCGAAATCGGAAACGATTATGCTCAAATTTGGGACGATATCGTCCAATAGTGGGCGATATCATCAATTGCACAAAGTTGAATTTTTAATTTGCATTATTGATTACTTGAATTGTTGATTAATGATTGTTTATTGTTTTATTGTTTATGTTTGCAGAGAGGATTACTAAAGAGCAGGGAGTGGAAATACGGAGGGTTGAGAGACGACTTGGCCGCTCTGACACAGGCAGAGCGAGATCAGCTGGCACAGGTCGGCTTACTGCATGTGGCAGAAATGCCACAAGTGTCTACAGACATGGGGCTACTGACGGCCCTAGCAGAGAGGTGGTATCCGGGGTCCTCATGTTTTCGGCTACCGACAGGGGAGATGACTCCCACTTTGGAGGACGTATGGAGGATTCTGAGAATCCCCATACAAGGACGGCTGATTACTCCTACGGCCAATCAGGGCCGCGCTATGGGACGGTTGTGCGGTGACCCGAGCTTCGCCCTGGAGAAGGGCGGAGTTAACATCGAGGCACTGCGCCAGATGCCTGGGGCATCTACACTCACACGGGTACTAGCTGGGGTGGTTGGTGGACTTCTGCTGTGCCACCAGAGCGGGTGCAGGGTGCCATGGATGCTGGCAGATGTGGTCTATGACATGAGAGACCACGGCTACAGGTTTGCTTGGGGCAGTTTTGTTTTATGCCGATTGTACAGGATCCTGTATGGGGTCGTGTACAAGGGCGACCGATGTCTGGTTATGACATCTCTACTACAGGTTTGGTGCTGGGAGCACATTGCGGTGCGGAGGCCGGTAGGGCTTCCTCTGATAGGGATTGACGGGGAGAGGCCCCGAGTCTTCTACTGGTGGCTCCGGAGAGGGGCACAACGGCGGATCGACCTGTCGATGTCCCGGAGGCTACTAGACGACCTAGTCCCAGACCAGATCACCTGGAGGCCATGGAGGGAGCATCCAGGGTGGCCAGAGGATGGACAAGAGCTGGCTCGCATCAGGCGAGTTTGCTGGTTGAGGATGGAGAGGGGAGAGGTGGAGCTCCATAGGTACGACCGAGTTTTGAGACAGTTCGGTCTACAGCAGGGGATCCCATCCCTCAGAGATTACGAGTTTTCTCGGACTATCCGGGATAACACTACGGTTAGCGGGGCTCCGGACATGCAGCGGTTCTGGAGCCAGGACTCGGATGATGCCCCCATTCAGCCAGTGGATGGGGACGACGCAGGGGTAGCCGATGGCTACGATGCCTGGTACGCAGGCATCCGCCCTCCTCGGATGACGAGGGCACAGGGTCCGATCCATGCAGTTGTGCGTCGGATAGGGAGGCGGTGCCAGGCGGTGATGGAGGTAGCCCAGGGTCACGGAGGGAGAGAGGTGAGGCGGCCACAGGCACAGGAGCGGCCGCGACAGAGAGAGAGGGAGAGGAGGGAGGTGAGACCCCCATCTCCATAGAGGCCACCATCGCCTGATAAGGGCAAGGGTGTGGATACAGGAGAGAGTAGCGAGATGGCTACTCTTCGGGTGGAGAGAGATCGTCTGTAGGCTTAGGTGCAGACGCTACAGGATGCGGCCGCACAACACCGGGCTGAGGTGTCACAGCTACAGGATGAGATTGCACGCCTCAGGGCACGGGGCGGAGGGGCGAGCACACAGGAGCTGGCGCGGTCGATTGCTCAGACCGCGTTCTACCAGGGCATCTACTTCCAGATGGTGCCAGAGGGTCAGAGGGTACAACTGCCAGCCGGCATTGCTGACCCTATCAGGATTGGGTCCTCGAGGACTACGTCTCGATCGAGGACGAGGACTACACAGACGGCGATGGGGCCACCTCCTCCACCTCAGGGCGGGGGAGGAGATGAGGCAGAGAGCTCGAGAGGCTCTCGAGGCTAGAGGGTTGGACTGACATTTGTATTATATGATTATTTTTGATAGAGGATTGAGTTATGCCGAGGTACAGATTGTGGCATACCAATCCAGTTTGATGATGTACATAAGTTGGTGATATATATAGATGAGATATTTTTGATCATATGACTTATATTGTGTGTATGCTTATGATGCTTTTATGTTTTGATTGATTGATTTGAGAATTGGATGTAATTATGTCGTTGGAGATATTATAATTTGAATGTCATGCTTGTAATATTTTTAAATGAAATAATCTGATGTAACAAATTGATTGTTTATGATGAAATGTGATTAAAAAAATAAAAAAATAAAAAGAGACTTCTAACAATAATTTCAAAGGACATTGTCGCTATTATAGACCATTTCACGGAGTCGCTGCTCACTCGGTCGTCAAGCTAATCCCAGGATAGAAATATTGTTAAAAGTAAAAGAGTGCTTAAGAGACTGTCTTAAGACTTTGGTGCAATGATGAAAATGATGATGATGATGATGGTTTGTTTTCAGATTTTCATAAAAATGTTTGTGCATGAAATGATGTTTTAAAATGATTTTTGCTAGGCATAAATTCCTAAGGGTGATAAATTTTTGGATAATTCTTTAGGAATTATACCATCATTGCAAAATTGAAGGTTGACATAATGACATGAAATAATGAAAATGTGTTTGCTTTGGAAAAGCATAATTTGTGTAACATAATGAATTAAGCCATATGGTTTTCATGATTTTGAATAAATGGGGAATAAAAATTGTTACAATGGTTTGCGCTAGGCATAGAATATGTAGGTATAGACTTATACCATCATCGCGAAAATCAAAGAAAAATAGTTTTATTGCATGATTGATTTTTTTTTATGAACAGAAAATATGAAAATGAGGACTTGCGCTAGGCATAATATTTCAATTTTGGTTTTGAAACTATACCATCGTCGCGAAAGTCAACCGATATAATATATATATATATATATATATATATATATGTTTTGATTGTATATTTTTGAAAGAAGGTTTGCTTTTTCTATTATATAGTTGTCTTTTGGGGTAAACAATTGTACTTGATTTATTTCAAACAAGTTGCAAAAAATAATATTTCAAATTATTTTGAAGATAAAAGTTAGATTTATAAGGAATCCCATGTGCATATGTGAATTCATTTCTGATCTTGATTTATCATAATGATACACGAAATCTCTCAAATACAAATGTGTGTGCAATTGCATTGTTCATTTACCAGTTTTGAGCAAGATACTATGATACAAGTGATTTGAAGAAACCAAATAAGTGTTCATTAACCATGATGTAGATGCATATAACCATGCTAGGCTACTATGTAGGTCGGATTATCAAGAGCTAGCTAATCCATAAGCAGACATAGGTCTGTACAAAAGAAGGTCGCTAATGTGACGGACATATCACCACGCTAGGAGTTACCCAAGGCCAAGCAGGTTGGGCACAAACCACCTGTTATGGGGCTTACCTCACAGTTTTCGAATAATTGAGAATTCCAGGGATTCAAGCTCATCAACCCTTCTTTTCTTTTCAAAGGGTAGGGGAAGGGATTTTATTGCTTTTGCTTTCTTTTTCTTTTTGTATTTTTTTTTTTTTTGTATTTTTGCTTGATAATGCTTGGAATATTGCTGGAATGATATAGAATAACATTTTTCTTTCTCTTTTCTTTTTCTTGAACTTTTCTTTTCTTTTTCTTTTCTTTTTCTTTGCTAGGGATACTTGCTCGGATTAGCTGTAGAGCAAGGGATTTTTATTCTGGGTAGGGGTGAGCTTGTCCTTTTGCCAATTCTCAAAGATTCTAGACCATGTGCATGATAGGATAGCAGGGGAAACTTTTCGCTCAAGAAATCACTTCTACTATGTAGCAAAACATGGAAATTACAAATATAATCATTTTATTGTGAAAAGATGTGCTTGGTTTAAGTAAATAACAAGATCAATTCTCTATGCTCAAACGTTATTTAATTGAATTTTGTGAACTTTGATATAAGAGAGATTAGTAATCATGCCAGATAAAATCAAGATATTTATTGTTGTGAGTGTGCAAGTGAGGGATTCAAAATAAATGCTAATTTATCCAAAATAAGTTGAAACATATAACTGCAATGATTGTGAGAAAATATATATAAATGATTTTTGAGAAAGTTTTGAGAATGTTGACTCTCTCTTTCTTCTTTATTTTATTTGGGTTTCGAAAGAGTCAAGCATATTGCTGTTTTTGTATTTTTATCATTATTTTGATTTTTGTTTTGATTTCATTTATGATTTTGAATAGAAAAATTTAACAAGTATTTTAAATAAATGCAATAGATAGTTTTGAAGATTTTGGATGATTATGAATATTTTTGATGTTTTTGGATTTTTTTTTTTTTTTTAAATTTGAAAGAAATATAAGATAATGATTTTGAACAAATATATACATGGATGAAATGACCAAGTTTATGCATAGTAACGTTTAAGATGCAAAATATTCATAGGTTCTTTCAGTTCTTTACCATCTAAGGTAGATAATTTATATGCTCCTGATTCAAATTTTGCAGTAATAATGTATGGTCCAAGCCAATTGGGCTCGAATTTACCTTTAAGTTCCTTAGTTGCATTGGTATTTTTTTGATTTTCTTTTAAAACAAGGTCACCAATCTCAAAGGAGCGATGACGAACTTTCTTAGCATATGATCTTTTAAGCTTGTTTTGGTAAGCACGGAGATGCTCCAAAGCATTGATGCATTTTTCATCTAGGAGTTCCAGCTGATCGAGTCTCGCAAAGACGATATTCATCTCCTACTTCGGTATCTTGAAGTAGCAGAGCCAAAGAAGGAACTTCCAATTCAAATGGAAAAACTGCTTCAGCACCATACACCAAAACAAATGGTGAAGTTCCAGTGGGGGTTCGAACACTAGTTCGATAGGCCCACAAGGCTGGATATAATTGAATGTGCCAGTCGCGGCCAGTTTTATTGACTAATATTTTGAGAATTTTGATTAGGGTTTTATTAGATGCTTCTGCTTGACCATTACCCTGAGGATAATAGGGAGTGGACCAGCGATGTTGAATCTTATATTTTTGACATAATTTTTTAACATCTTTATTTTTGAAACAAGTTCCATTGTCAGAGATGAGATTGGCAGGAATTCCGAACCTGCAAATGATTTGATTAAAAATAAATTTAGAAACTTGTGTGCCAGTGCAAGAAGCTAAAGGCATAGCTTCGACCCACTTCGTGAAATACTCAGTGGCGGTTATGATGAACTTGTGTCCATCAGATGACACAGGATTGATTTTGCCAATAATATCCAAGCCCCATTTAGAAAAGGGCCATGGAGATGAAATAGCTTGCAGCTCTTGTGCAGGCGCATGGACAAGGTCAGCATGTTTTTGACACTTGTCGCAATGGCGCACATACTCATGTGCATCCGTTTCCATGGTAGGCCAAAAGTATCCTATCCGAAGGAGCTTTTTAGCAATAACACTACCACTAAAGTGTCCTCCACAAGATCCATCGTGGGCTTCACTCAAGGCTGATTTAGACTCTTCTAAGTTTAAACATCTTAATAGGATACCTTCAAAAGATCTCCTATATAAAGTATTGCCAATTATTACGAATCGACTTGCTCGTCGACGTAATAACCGACGCTGGTTTCTATTAGAATTGGCAGGGAAAGTCCCATTTTGAAGAAAATCAAATATGTCTGTATACCAATGTTCAAGAGTAGTTTCATTGATTAAAAACACATCCAAAGGCTCTAAGCATGACTTATTTGAGGCGGGTTCCTGGAGTCGACGAATAATGATAGTGGCATATTCGTCATCTAACTCCAAGGGCAAGAGAGATGCAGCGGCGGCCATAGCATCAGCTGCACGGTTGCTAGTTCGAGGAATAGCTTCCAAGGTGACTTGATCAAATAAAGACATTAATTGTAAAACATAGGCCTTATATGGGCGCAGTTTATCATCTCTGGTTTGATAAACTTCATTAATTTGGTTTATAACCAGTTGGGAATCACCAAAAACTAAAAGATGTTTAATTTTGAGCGCTAAAGCAGCTCGTAATCCAAGGATTAGAGCCTCATACTCAGCAGTATTGTTGGTGCAAGCAAAGGTCAGTTTGAAGGACAGAGGAATAAGATGTTTTTGCGGAGATATTAAAATAATACCCGCACCAGCCCCACTCATGCATCGGGCTCCATCAAAGTATAAGGACCATTGTTCAGGATGGTCTCCCTCTAATTGAAGGCATTCATCTGGAAACTCGATGATGAGGGGATGGGTAGACTCTAAGGGTGCAGCAGCTAATTGATCTGCTATGATTTGACCTTTAACAGACTTCTGTCCTATGAATGTGAGATCAAACTCGCTTAGAGCAAGAACCCACTTGGTTGTGCGACCCGATAAATAAGGTCGACTCATGAGATACCTTAAGGGATCATATTTAGCAATGACATAAGTTTTTTGGCTAAGCATATAATGTCATAATTTTTGCGTAGCAAACACGACTGCTAGACATAGTTTTTCTAGCGTTGTATAGCGGGTTTCATAACTGATGAAAGTTTGGCTAATATAATAATTAGCACGTTCTCGCTTTTCATCATCAAGTTGGGCTAACATAGCCCCTAAGGCAGAATCTGAAGCTGAAATATATAGGAGAAATGGGCGATCGGATTTAGGTGGTGAAAGCACAGGTGGATTAAGGAGGTATTGTTTGAGAAGTTCAAAAGCTTCTCTACATTCGGTATCCCAATTAAAGGGGACATCCTTCTTAAGGAGTTTAAGAAAGGGACCGGTTTTATCCGCCAACTTATCGATGAAGCGACGGATGGCTTGAAGCTTACCTTGTAAACTTCGTAACTCAGATATATTAGTCGGTGCGGGCATATCGGTGATGGCCGCAATCTTGAGAGGGTCGATTTCAATACCACGTAAAGAAACTAAAACCCCTAATAGTTTACCGGATTTAACTCCGAATATGCATTTGGCTGGATTTAATCGAATGAGATATTCTCGTAATCGATTAAAAACTTTTCTCAAATCGTTTAAATGATTATCTTCCAAAATAGAGCGAGCTATAATATCGTCTACATAATCATGTAGGATATCATGCATCATATCATGAAAAATATAGGTCATAGCTCGTTGATAAGTTGCACCGGCGTTCTTTAAGCCAAATGGCATCACTTTCCAGCAAAAGGTACCCCAGGGGGTGATAAAGGCTGTTTTAGCCTGGTCTTCAGGAGCGATCCTGATCTGATTATAACCGGAGAATCCATCCATTAAGGACATCATCCCACTTTCGACAGTGAAGTCAATGATTTGGTCCATGTTTGGAAGAGGAAAATCATCTTTAGGGCATGCAACGTTAATATCTCTAAAATCTATGCAAACCCTAACTTTGGTAGCTTCTTTCTTGGTGACTGGAACTACATTTGAGATCCATTCAACATAATCAATAGCTTGTATAAAGATAACATTCAAGAGTTTTTCTAACTCCCCTTTGACTAGCAGAGCCACTTTGGGATGCATTTTTCTGAGTTTTTGTTTGACAAGTTTAGCATCCGGATGGACCACTAGATGATGCATGACTACGGAAGGGTCTAGACCTGGCATATCTTCGTATGTCCAAGCGAAGACATCTTCATACTCTTTAAGGAATGCGATGTATTGTTCTTGTTTTTCTTGACTTAATTCTGATCCAATATTGATTATGTGAGGATTGTCCTCAGCTCCAATGTTAATTTTAATGACATTTTCTACCTCCATGTGTAGATCTCTTTCAAAATTAGGTGGGGCGGGTGAAACGCCCAATTCTTGTAATTCTTGTAAGGTTAATTTAGATAATTCATCTTGAGGATTAGTGGCCTCAAGTTGGGCTATAGTTGGTATAGAACCATCAAAATAAAACTCATTGTGCAACATCTCTTCAACAGAGACATCATGGAAGATATCTCCTTCCAACTCTTCATCGGGGTCAGCAATCATTTCAGGGTATGCTATGGACAGCATGTTGCATGAAAACGACTGATTTTTAAGAGGCAAATCAACATGCTTATCCAAATAATCTTGATAGCATATGAGATGATCATCATCCTCAAAAGGAAAGGGTTGACCCTTACTAGGAAATAGGCCCACACCACAGCGGGCAGGCCACGGTTCTACCTCGAAAGGTTCTTTCATGCCATTTTGGGAAGGTCCCAAGCCTTTCCCTTTATATCCCATTTTAAGCATCATGGGTTTAGCTTTAATATACTCATTGGTAAAATAACACCGAGCGTATCCTTCATGGTGAGTTTTGATATTCCGAGGGATTCTTCCCTAGTCATATCCTTTATAAATGAAGGCACAACTCCCGACTTGGTAAGTGCTTCCCATAGGTTGTGGGAGGCCCAAAGTACGAGGAGATGGCGGTAAGTTATTTAAAAGGTTTGAATCTTGCATGAAAGCATTCATTTTTTCTGATATTAAGGTTGTAGATAAATCTGGTAAAAGTTCATCAGAAAGGGCATAAGATGTAGAAGGCTTATTACCTACATCTTTAGATGTAGAAGGCATGATAGATGTGTCTATAGGTCTTGAATTTATAAGGATAGAACTTGAAGGATTGATTGTAGACTTAAGATCTGTTTGAGGTTCTAAAATGATTTGTTTAGAGGATTGTTGGTCTATATAGGAGGATGAAGTTAATGGAGGGGAAATAGGTGAAGTTATGGGTTTATGTTTCACAGTTTTAGATGAGAGATAAGAACTAGGTTGTGTGGATGACAGAGCTGGGCAAAATTGCACTCCAACGGGTTCTGCCAAAGCACACATATCAAAAGGTCTAGGGTCACCATGAATAGTGACCAACTGATTTTTGAATTCAAATTTAACACATTGGTGTAAAGTTGATGGGACCGCTCGCATGGCGTTGATCCAAGGGCGACCCAAAAGTATATTGTACGATGTTGGGCAATGTACAATAAACACGGTTGTTTCTAGGGTTCTAGGACCAACTTGCAATGGGAGGGTAATAACTCCACACGTTTCTTGTGTTTCGTCATTAAAAGCTTTGATAATCATATCGGTTTTCTTCATTTCATCACTTCTAAAGCCAAATCGTTGGTAGAAGTCAAAGGTGCAAATGTTTAGAGATGAGCCATTATCAATCAAAACTCTTTTGACGGCTACATCTCCAATTAAAGCAGTAATGTATAAAGGATTGTCCTTATGTAAACTGTGTTGTGGGATATCTTTATCCCGGAAGTCAATACAATCAATCTCTCGAGTGATGATAGTATTGGCCATAGCTTCAGGTTGAATGTTTTGAGGTACCATCATTTGGCTCAATGTAAGCATCAACTCATCCCTATGGGTGGGAGAGGATCTTAATAAATCTAAGAGGGAAATTTTGGCCGTAGTATTAGACAATTGCTCATTAATGTTGTAAGGGGGTTTAGATTGGATATTAGGAGCATGATTCCCTTTATTAGGGTTTTTCAGAACGAATGGAGCCGATCCATCATTCTGGTTTGGTTCTTGTTGAGAGTTTTGAGCTTGTTGTCGAGTAACGACTCCAATGGTACCTACGATGTTATAGTGAAGACGTGGAACTGGTCTCGGTTGAGCATTAATGGCTTGTTCATTAGAAAGGAATATATTGGAAGAAGGTCGAGTAGTGACTCTTCTAGGGAATGGTTCTTCTGGAAGATTAGCATCTATGACTGGTTGAATAGGGTCTGATTCATTTTCAGAACTATTCGATTGGTTTGAAGTAATGTCTAGTTCACTTTCACTATCTGATTCTATATCACTAGAATCAGAAGTTTGAAAATTATGTAAGGGCCTGGTCGTAACTAGGGATAAGGTCGTGTCAAATATTTGAGGATCCTGAATAGGTAATTGTCCGCTAATGGTTCCTACATATCGGGTAGGAGGGGGAACATTATGATGTTCAATTTGATTGGCTACCTCTTTACCATGTCTTGGTAAAGGGTGTTGAAATATGTCTAGAGTTTGATTGGCATTTTGATTTTGATTTTGGGGAATGGTCTTTTGAGTATTATTAGGAGGGTTTTGTTTAGGTTGGAAGGCTTGCACTTCCATTTCATTATTGTCAATCAAATCTTGTATTTTATGTTTCAATATTTTACAAGCGTTGGTAGAATGTCCAGGTCCTCTATGGAAATCACAGTGCAAGTCAGCTCTGTATCCGGGTATAGTTGGGTCAGGTTCCCGGATAGCTGGTAATTGGATCAAACCTCTTTCGAGCAATTGAGGTAAAATAGTTGATAAAGGTTGGTTTAATCTAGTGAATTCTCGAGGAGGCTTGTCAGGGAGGTTTCAATATGAATTTTTTTGTTGTCTTCGTTGCATTGATGTTAGCAACGTTTCTGCTGTCAATGACTCCGTCACCGACAACTTGTTTGTTTTTATATTGATTTCTAGATGTTTTCTCATCATCCTTCTTCCTAAGTTGGCCTCTCCTAATGAGGGCATCTTCTACTCTTCGAGCTAAATCTATAGCTTGATCGAAGGTAGTTAAAGTAGCGGTTGATAGCTCATAAGATAGTTGTTCTTGTAAATTGTTGATGAAAATGTCCAACATTTCCCTATAAGGCAGCACAAAGTGCAGTTTTCCTGTCAATTGCCTCCATCTAGCTAAGAAATCGGCAAAACATTCATCCTTGTCTTGTTTTAAATTGTATAGGTCTTTAATAGTTACATGCCTCTCGATGTAGGCACTAAATTGATGGACAAATGATTCAGCTGTTTCTTCGAAGTTTCTCAAAGAATGAGTGGGCAACTGATAGTACCACTCTAATGCCATTCCACCTAAACTTTTGGGGAACATTTTTAGTAATAGCAAGTCGTCATGTGATATGTCGTGACATGCTATCCTAAACATGCGAAGATGCTCTATGGGATCTTCGGTTCCTTTATATATAGGCAGGACGGGCATGGGAAAATGCTTAGGGTATGGTTGAGCTACAACTATGGGATCCAAAGGTTGACTACAGATCTCTCGATAATTATACGAGGGACGGTAGGGATCTATCTCGGTCCATACGTGAAGCCAATTGTTTCACCATGGCTTCCAGATTACTAGTTTGCCCCCCATATTGGTTTGGTAGGGCATTGACATGGGTTTTATGGGCGTAGGATGGAGGAACATGCAGATTAGATGCCATGTTACTGTTGTGTAAAGTATTGGTAGGAAAAGTATTATGGAGGAATTTTGAAGTTGGATTATGTTGTATGCCGGATTGTTGAAAGTTTGTATTTGGCTTTGTTTTAGGTTTTTGTTTATTTAAAGCATGTTGCTCAATTGTTTGACGGAATAAAGTAGTGAAGGAAGGTTTCTTTTGTGTGGGAGTGATTTTAGGTTGAATAACAGGTTCCTTAGGAGGTTGGGTAACCTGTTGTTTTGACATGTTTTGAGCCATAGTGACCATATCCGTATTGGATGGCCCTGCCTTGTCACTTTCTTGATCAATGAAAGACAAGGGATTAATGCGCATATTAAACGCCTGTTCTATAGCTGCTTGAGCGTCACTGATTTGCCCTTTATCAAGGCGAATTGCCACATTAAGGTCATCAATGTTATCTACGAGAAATTTCTTGAAATGCTCTGCATTGTCAAAGGCAATAGTTCCATCAGGAGCTACTCTAGGGGATGAGGATCCATCCTCTTTAACACTTCCTTCTTGTTCCTTATCTTCACCTAAGTCTTCATCTGATTGACCTAGAGTTTCTCCTTCCGGATTTGTATCTCCAAGAAGGACATTTGGGTCTTTAGTTGTGTCTTGTAACCAATCTTCTTCTTCTCCTAAGGTTTCTTTACCATTCCTAAGTTTAGGCATGGTGCTAAGTTTTGATTTCAGCAAATATATATATATATATAATATATATATATATATATATATATATATATATATATATATGCAACAAATTAAGAGGTATATATCTACTATATACCTACTACAAATTTTAAAAATGAAATGTTTAAGTTTTTGCTAAGTTTTTTGATTTTTTTTTTGGTTTTTCTTTAATTTTTTGAAACAATACAATAAAGACAACAAATAACACAATAAATGCTAGAAATAATTACTGAAGTAATAATTTAATTTTCTATAAACAACTTATGAATATCATTGATAGGTTCGAGTTGTTCAGGAGTCATGAAGTGTTCTTCTTCAAATTGAAAGTTTTCTTTTAAAAATTTGATGAAAAGAGCTATAGTGATATTATCTATTTCAGATGCTGGTTGATAATAGTAAATCTCGTGGCAATACTCTCGATATAACATAGCTCGAGGAACTCTATTCCATATTCTCCTAATCATAAGAACAACCTCTTGGTCTTCTACACGACCTAGAAACGGGTGCCACAATTGTGTCGTTCGAGGTATTCCTCGAAGGTGAAAAACTCTGAAGATACTAAAGCTCTCCTATAGGCTAACCATCTATGGCAGAGCTCTCTGAAGTTCATGATAAAAAACTAGTTGATGAGGATCCAGGATTCTATCTAGGACTAGCCTCTTGATTTGCTTAAGTTGTGTGGACCTAGATGAAATGAGACTAAGTCTCCTATCAAGTTCGTTCCACAGGAATTGATTTCTGCTTGTTTCAGGCACACTAAGGACAGAATTAACTTCTATGGCTGCCAATTGATTTTCTACGTTTATAGTAACTGCTAACCTTTTCTTAGGAGCTACCATCTAAACATGTTTTCAAACTTAAATGTTTAAAATGCATCTATGTTTCAGTTGTTCTTATTTTTTTTTTGTTTTTGTTTTTGTTTTTGTTTTTCAAAAGGTTATGATGCATTCACGTCGGGTTCACCAAAATGTATCGCTCCAAATTTTTCGCATCCCTACCTTCAGGCTATAGGATCCGCGCCCGGAAGGAGGATGGGAAAAGGATGGTGCGGTACCTCGGACTGAGAGGACTTTGCGAAGGTCCCGCCTCTCAAGGGAGGTGTATTTTGATGATTTTTCGACGGATGGTGGGTTCACCAGGAAACATTTAACGGCAGCTTCCACGCCTAGGTTGGGAATGTGTTTAAATGTGTTCGTTTTAACCTTAAGCATTCATATCCTAGGTTTGGCCGAATGCATCTAGATTACTCTATATGAAAATGCAAGTTCAATGAATACAGAAAATAGATTTACAGAATTAAAACAGAGAATTTACAGAGTGCAAACGATGAATACCTGATCCGGATGTCTGAAGAAGATTCTGATTTTGAAGCAGTCCCGATCGTCTGAGATTCGACAGAATCGTCTGCAATCAGACGAGATCGTCTGAGATCTGACGAATTCGTCAGACGAATTCGTCAGAGACCTGCAAAACCGAAAATAGATGCAAAATACAAAACATACTACAGTGCTAATAGAGGGAAATGATATAAAATGGCAGCAATGTTATCAAACTGCAACTTAAACACAGAAACAGAAATGAATTGTGCTAATTTGATGATAATTAAGATTTAATTATGCACTTAATCTAAATGGGTGAACTCCAAATGCAAGATAATATAAAATACTGAATAGATTATCTAATTTGCAGAATAAAATGATAGAAAAGGGATTGAGGAACGCAAACTTCAGGCACTGATTGCCTTAATACGGACTGCAGTCGAAATCGTCTCGCATCAGTACGAAATCGCCTCGAATTCGACAGGTTCGCCTCCGATCTGAACAGGTTCGTCGACGACGATAGGTGCTGGCTCCGACTGAAAAATAGTGATGTACCTACAATAAAATTGGTATAGATCTAATGCAAATGCAAGATTGGGATGCTTTAACGTAGAGGAAATCAATTTGCAGAGAATTTCGGCCAGGGGTTGGGAAGGGAAAATCCTAGAGACTAAATAGGCTTAGGGGGAGTAGTTAGGAGGTTGGAGATCATCCCAATTTGGGAGATCTCCAACGGGGGAGGGTCCCAACGGTGCAGACACGCTTCTGCCCGGATTGGAGACCCGTTGGAACAGATTCCAACTTTGCAAATTTAGTTTTGCGACAAGATCGTCTGGACGTTCTAGTCCAGACGAAATCGTCAAATCTGGGGCGATATCGTCTGATCGGCGACGATATCGTCAAACGGTCAAAACAACCCCTAAAAATGGCACGGAAAAGGGGGAAACGGATTTCTCGACGGTTAACGGGCGGTTTGGGAGGTTAAATTTGAATTTTAAATTATTTACTAAGGTGAATGTAATTATTGCATTTTTACTGCACCAATTTTAGGGTGCTACAGTCCCAATACATTGGAGAAATTTATACGGCCCGTAAAATTTGGGTGTTAACTTCTGAGAACCTTTTTGTTTAAGAGAGGATTGACAGTAAGGTTGGAGACGTAAGAAAACCATATCACCGTCGTGGAAACTACGTTCGCTTCTATGTTGATCGGCTTGCTGCTTCATGCGATGCTGGGTGGTGTGTAGGTTCTCTTTTAGGATCCGTAGTATGTCATATCTATTAGCAAGTTTTGTTTCCATCGCATGGAATTTTGTAGTCCCTAGAATATAGGAAGTGAGGGATGGTGGTGTTTGACCATATAGTGCTTCATAAGGAGTCATTTTGATGGATGTATGGTATGAAGTGTTATACCACTATTTCGCTAGTGAAATCCACTTTACCCAATGGAGTGGTTGAGTGGAAACAAAACATTGAAGGTATGTTTCCAAGCATTTATTTACAACTTTTGTTTGGCCTTCGGTTTGAGGATGGTAAGCGGAGCTCATACGAAGTTGAGTACCTTGTAATTTGAACCATTCCTTCCAAAAGGTGCTAGTGAAAGTTGGGTCGCGGTCACTAACAATTGTGGAGGGCATACCATGTAATTTAAAGATGTTATCTAGGAAGAGGTGGGCTATAGTGCTAATGGTATAAGGATGAGCTACGAAACAAAAATGGGCATATTTAGATAAACGATCAACGACTACGAAAATGGTTGTTTTTCCTCCCGATTTTGGTAATCCTTCAATAAAGTCCATAGAAATATTTGCCCATGTTTTGGTGGGTATAGGAAGAGGTTGAAGTAATCCTGGAATAGCGAGGGTCTCCCCCTTTTGTCTTTGGCAAACTTCACATTCTTTTACAAAGTTTTTGATGTAATTTTTCATTCCTACCCAATAGAAGGAGGTAGTGGCTCTATTATAGGTTTTTAAGAACCCTGAGTGGCCTGCAGTGGGTGAGGTATGTAACTCATGAAGAAGTTTTTCATGATAAGTTGAATTGGGGGTGAGGAACATCCTCCCTTTGTATATTAATATATTGTCCTTCCAAGTGTAAGGAGGTTTGCTACTAGGATTATCTTGAAGTTGTTGAATTAAGGCATGGATAGTAGGATCATTTATCCATTCTTCATGCACCTCATCTACCCATTTAGGAATAAGGGAGGAAAGAGCATGGACTTGAGGCATATCTTCAAATTTTATAGAAAGTGCATCAGCTGCCATGTTGTCCTTTCCCTTTTTATATGTAATTTCATAATCATAGCCAAGAAGTTTAGTAACCCATTTTTGTTGTTCCGGGGTATTAGTCCTTTGTTCCAAAAAATACTTCAATCTATGATGGTCAGTGCATATAATGAAATTTTGGCCAATAAGGTAAGGCCTCCAATGTTGAATAGCATGGACAATCACCAACATCTCTTTTTCATACGTAGAGCGAGCTAAATTCTTAGGAGAAAATGCTTTGCTTATAAAAGCTAGAGGCCTTTCATCCTGCATGAGTACGACTCCCATTCCTATTCCTGAAGCGTCACTTTCAATGACGAACGGTTTAGAAAAGTTGGGCATGGCTAGAATAGGGGTGGTACACATTGCAGTTTTCAAGGTGATAAAGGCCTCATCCACTTTAGACGACCATTTGAAAGCGTTTTTCTTAAGTAATGATGTTAGAGGAGCATCGATTTTACCATAATTTTGGACAAATTTTCTATAATATCTCGTTAGTCCAAGAAACCCACGTAGAGCTTTTAAGGTTTTTAGAATAGGCCAAATTTTCACCTCCTCGATTTTGGAAGGATCTACCATAACTCCTTCCTTTGAGACAATATGCCCTAAGTATTAAATTTCTTGTTTTCCAAAGGAACACTTTGATATTTTTGCATAAAGTTGATTTTCCTTCAAGATTTGGAACGCTTGTCTAATATGGTCCAAATGTTCTTCCCATGTTTTTCTATAAATTAAAATTTCATCAAAGAAAACTAATATAAATTTATGAAGAAAAGGGTGAAATACCTTATTCATTAGACTTTGAAAGGTAGAAGGAGCATTGGTCAGGCCAAATGGCATCACCAAGAATTCGTAGTGCCCTTCGTGAGTGCGAAAGGCCGTATTAGGAATGTCCTTTTCATTGACTCGTATTTGGTGGTAGCTTGACCGTAAGTCTAACTTGGAAAAATAAGCTGCCCTGTGGAGTTCATCTAATATCTTGTCCATGATCAAAATAGGAAATTTATCTTTGATGGTCATTTTATTAAGCGCTCGAAAATCGACACATAAATGCCATGAGCCATCCTTTTTTCTAACTAAAATAATTGGAGAGGAGTAAGGTCTTTTGCTAGGTCTAATGAATCCTGCATTAAGAAGCTCTTGTACTAATTTCTCTATTTTAGTATTTTGGATGTATGGATAACGATAAGGTCTAATATTAGGAGGTTGATGCCCTGGAAATAGTGGAATAGTGTGATCATGACTTCATTGTGGAGGTAGTCCTTTTGGTTCATTGAATACCGCCTTATGGTGGTCTAAAATATTTTGTAACTCTGGTGTCTTGTCTTATTTGTGACTAGGTTGAATTGAAAATAATTGGGAGACCATTCCTTTGTTTCCTTTTCGGATAATTTTCTCCATTCGATGTGAGCTGACGATTTGGGAAGGTCCTTATTTCAGGCCTTGGATAATATAGGTTTGGTTCTTTGCTATGAATTTCATCCATAGTTCATCAAATTCCCATTGGACTATGCCTAAGGTTCGTAACCATTGTACGCCTAGTACAATGTTGCACCCACCTAGGGGTAGGACGTACATGTCGCATTTCATGTTATAAACCCCCATAGTTAGTTTTATATTTCTGCATTTTCCTTTGCATGCAATTTTTCCACCATTTCCAATCATCACTTCGAAGTTATTGCAAGGGTATATAAAACAATTTGCTTGTTTATCCATCTTTGGATCGATAAAATTGTGCATGCTACCAGAATCTAGGAGCACGGTAAGGCTTTGTTTCTTAAAATACCCTTTTACTTGCATTGTTTGAGGGGCAAAAAATCTGGCAAGGGCGTTGAAGGAAACCTTTGGTGCATTTTATTCATCACTTTCAAGTGTGTTGGATAATACCTCTACTTCAAGTTTAGGTTCCTCTTCAGTAGAATTTCCTTCCTCTATGGCATCTAGAATATATAATTTCCGTGAGGCACATTTATGATTTTTGTCAAATTTATCATCGCAATGGTAGCAAAGACCCTTAGCTTGTCTTTCCTTCATTTCCTTGAAACTCAGACGCTTAATTGGTAAAGCGAGATTAATTTTGGGGGCTGTGTAGGAGTTTTGGGTTTGTACATTTTGCATTGGTTTGGGGTTGGTATAAGTGTTTGATGGTTTCCCCCAAGTTGGTTTTGTGAACCGATTTCATGCCTTAATTGTTTCCTCTGCTAATTTCGCCAAGCCGATGGTCTTTAACATGTTTGTAGGGTTATACATTTGCACCTCTATTCAAATTTCTTCTTTTAATCCACTGACAAAACATTATTGAAAGAAGGCAGCGTCTAATCCGGATGTTCGATTAGCTAGCCTTTCAAATTCTGCTTGGTATTTACTTACCGAAGTGGTTTGGCATAATTTAGTGAGGGCCCCTATAAAGCTTTGAAACTTGCTAGGGCCGAATCACACTAATAGATTTTGTGTAAAGGTTGACCACGTCGGAGTGCCGTTAGTTTTATCGAACCATTGGTACCATTGGATGGCGTTGTTTTCCAAGTGGAAGGAGGTGATATGCATTTTTTGCATTTCCAAAATTTGATTTAGTGATAAATATTGATCTTCTCGGTAGATCCAGTTTGTAGGGTCTCCTCCTTCAAATTTTGGGAAGTCTAATTTGGTCGTCCATGTTATAATGGAAGTTTGTGGACCTCCTAATATTGCTCGGTTTGATGACCCATGGTTGGGTGAATTTGCATGTGTTGTTGCCTAGTTTTGACTGATGACATCAAGTTTAACATCCATTGCAAATATTTTCTTGAAGAGTTCTCTTGTGGTACGGGTATTCTCCTCTCTTTCCTATTGAACTTCTTCAACGAGCCTTTCGTGTTTCTCATGAATGGAATCTAGTGATCGTCGTCCTTCAGCCATTGTGGTTGGTGTAGGTAATGATCAATATGACTTGGTACAGGTGAGCAAAAAATAAAAAACAAAAAATTAATTTTAATTTTTTAATTTTTTTTCCTTTGCATTTTGGACGTCGAAAACCTTGATGTTGCGTTGAATATTTTAGATTTTTCAAAACAGCCATCGGTCACCATGCGAAAGGTCGAGCAATTTGGGTGTAAGACAACTTAATTTGTACCTTAGGAGAAGGTTTAATTTTCTGTGAGGATTTTGACACGGATCCGTGAAGCGTGAATGTTGTTTGCGTCCTCGTGAATGTGGACTAGCTAAAATGTGCGATGGGAAAAAAAAATTAATGGTGAATTTGCTCCTTGATCTAGCTCTGATCCAGATGGTATGAAACTAAATGATGCGGGAAGCAGGATCATTTTTTATATTGAATCGCTTTTTGATTTTAAGGTAGAAAACCCACAATAGACTTAATTTATATATTTGTTCGATGATGCCTTATTATCATATTTGGATTGCATTTAAATACCTAGTCTAATAGTTGTAAGAGTGAAGGGTTTGACCCAAATATAATTAATAAATAATATAAGTATTAAGGTATGTTAGGAGGGTCCTAACAGGTTGAGGATATTCTTTAGCTTAGTGTTGAGTGAAAATTTTACCAATTGCAAAACTACACTCATAGCTAGGATTTCATTGCTAAAACCCTCTCTTGCAAAGAAAATGGTTAGTTTCTCCAAGGTTCTATATTAAAATGTGCTTTTGAAAATATGAAAATAATGATGCTGAAACAACTTCAAGGTGCACATAACCATTAACAAGGGGCCTGGAATGTAGATATTTGATTTACAGGATTCAACATGGTGTTCAAAATATTTGTTCTCCAAATGTGAGGTTAATAATTAAATCTTACTCAAAATTAACTTTATAAAGTGCAAAATAATTAATTATAACCTTAAAAAATAATTTTAATTAAACTATGTTCAAATACTTTAGGTTAACCATTTCATAAAAATTATTTGAACATTTAATTAAAATAAAAATGTTTATTTCCAAATATAAAGTTATGTGAAATTAAACTATGAAATAAACATTCCCTAATGATAAAGTTTTGAACTTTAGATTATACATTAGGGTTTTGATTCCCGTGAAATTAAAATTTAAATAAAGATAAAAAGTTTTAGGGAAATAAAAATAAAATAAAAATGAAAACTAATTTGTAGGTTACATGACTAAAATAGAAACTCCTGAAATGAAACCTAACCTAGATTAACCAGTATTGACCCAATCTGATCTAGGTTAAGTGCTATCTTCTGAGGGAAAAACAAATTTAAATATATCCAATTTATCAAACACATGAACCACCATCAGCATGCATGATTCAATATAATAAACATGAATATATTTAATCAAAATTAAATGTATTAAATCATTAAATTTATGAACCACCATCAACATGCATGTTTCAATATAATGAAAATAAATACATTTATTAAAACCTTACAATCCATTTCTTCTAGAAAAACTCTTTGCCTTTCAACTGTGACACTCTCTATGTAACCTGGGAGGATATTTTGGCTATTCCTACATTCTTCCTTCTTCAATGCATCCTTATTTTCCAAATATTTCGACCCTCTTTTTTGAGTCTTCAATTCGTTTGTTTGGTTTCAATGCAGTTTCTATAATAATTTTTTTAACTAGCTCCAACAGGTTTGCATTATTGTCATAATAACATAGGTATTGCAATATTGATACTATTCACCATAAATTTCACTTTATCCATAAAATTAATTATTTTTTGAAAATCCCCTAACATATTTGCACGCAGTATATGGTATAATTTTCTTTTATCCTTTTAAACTTCAATAGTTATTGTAAAACTAATTCCTACACTATTGTATTTACTAAAAATGCATTTTTAACTTTATCCAACAACTCACTTATAATTAAATTTTATTTTTCATGATTGACCATCTATTTGCAACCCATCCATATGACTACTTGGCCTGCTGTCTTGGACTCCTTCCTTCTCATACCCCACAACTTGAGAATATGTGCCATGTTCGGATAAAACCTTCATTGATAATTTTTGAAACAAAATTGAAATATGTTCTATGGTGACTTTTGACAAACAATGAGCACCAAATACCAAATAGATGAATTTGCGAAGGAACATTTGCTCATCTAAGCACAACATGATTTTGAAATATCTTAACATTCCACTATTTCACTGATGCTAATTTTTTCCAGTTCAAACTTTCTAGCAGATATTCAATGGTAAAATTATAGCATTAAGAGCATCATATCAAGAGATGATGCAATGGGAAGTAGCACCGTTGTTATCATGAATAATACCTCCATCAATGCTATTGAAATGTAGCGCTATCATTGCTTCCATGGAAAATTTAAACCACAAGACACCAAATTCTAATATAATATCTCTTGGTAATGGATTTGAGAAACCACCAAACTGCACTATTGTTAACTATTTTTCAAATAATCACAACATATGGAAACAATATCGAATTGTCATCATGGTTGATGATGGTGGTGTATGTGACAAACACTCACCATTCTTGATTTAGTTCATCCTATTTTAAGTATTCTATCATAATCATTCCACAATGATGAATACACAAAAGTCTAGTGTTATTAAACTTCTTCACTATGGTACAATAAATATATTCTTCTACCCATGTTATTAAACTTATATGAACTTTATTAGACTGCTTCACCATAACAATATCACATAGTAGCACATAGTATGTAAATAGTATTTCATGTTTTCTAATTTTACAATGTCTAACAAAATATGTTGCTCTCCATTAACTATTAGCTTCCAAAATGCTAAATCTTGCCATATTATATCCATTATGTCCATGAGTTTCATATATGACCTCAAATACGATCCCATATCCATCATTTCTATGACATAATTCAATGTTGGCTTTGTTTTTTTAACTAAGATATGGAAACAATGAATTTTACTAACGATGCTACAATGGGTAATTCTAACCAATCCTCTGTTCTATCATGAAACTATCTATCATCTACATAGTGCACCTTGGCCTCCTCTCTTCTTAACTCTTTCTCTAGATTCTCATCTATCACTGCTTTGGGGCCAATGAAATTCAAAAGCAAGGTTTACAACAAAATGAAGGCATAACTCCACTCCAAATTTTGTACTATTCCTCTCCACACATTATCATTGATAACTACGATGCAAGATAGATGTAAATTTTGGCACTCAATCAATGATATTTACCTCCATATTTTACCATCACTGACTTCTGAAAATATTTGCTCTCTGCCAGCTGCACTTCTTCCAACACTACTAAATCTTGTTTTGGTTCCTATTTAATATTATTATACTAAATCTTGTTTTGGTTCTTATTTAATATTATTATACAGATATTCCTTGACTATTAGGAAACTTATTCATTGAATGACACTATTTTTATCTCCTTGAACACAGTGTGATATCTTCAACAATTTTCTACAGTGACCGCTCTAGCAATGAATATCATTTCAGTCCCAACTATTATATTCTCCCACAAATAATAGGTAAGGATGGTTACAAAAATTCTTCAATTGTATGGATAAAATTAATAAAAAATTTGATTTACCATAATCAAAATCCAACCTGACTCTCCCTATATCTGTGAAACCTATCAAAGGAAAAATGCACCCAACGAAGTTTCTCCGTCATACCTAGAGAATGAATGGTAGAACCAAAATTTACCTCCCATAAACATGCAAATACGGAAAATTGTATGGACTCTTATCTTGAATTTTCAAACCAAATGAAGAAAAATCTACCAATTGTCAAAATAAAACACATTTCATTTCACATGCCACAATGATGTTATCTGCCATATTGTCATCACAAATAGTTTATCCCAAATTTGGCCTGACATGCGCAACAAATAATTTACATTTGCCAAGGTTTACTATGTATTTCGATTCAACCAAACCACTGGGTGGCTCTTTGATATGCGCCTCTCTAGACTACCTCAAAGACAATACTAGCGTTGACTACATTGACCACCTTGTGCTGAGTCTGTTGGTCCGCATACCTCAAAAATTGTATCGCATGCCTTGATACCTACAAACATAAAATAAAAAAAAGCCTTTTATTAAATTTTTTAAAAAATATTAAATTAATTTTAAATATTTTAAATTAAGTATTTTAACCAACACAATTAAAAATATTTAAAACAAATTACAACAAAATCTAAAATCCCTTTTAAATTAAACATCTTAAACTTAAACAACATAAAAACAAACTAAACATTATAATTACAAAAAACATAAACATAAACAATTAACAACATAAAAATTTAAACAACAAAAATATTAAACCTCTATATTTATATTAAAAACACATGCAAACCAAAAATTAAACATAGGCATCAAAATTCTAAAAAAATTTGGTGGGTCCCCAATTTTGGGGTACATTGTGAAATGGTCACAAAAAATGGTGACTTTGCTGGGAAATGCTCCTGAGCATTTCAGACTAAGAACCCAATCTGAAACCAACAAAACCCAAAACAATTAGAAAATAAGCATTCAATAATATCCAAAGAATGTGAACAAACAATTTCAAAATGGAACATCTTAATCATTTGCCTCTACTCAGTGTGTGCAATGTGATTCATTATGTATTCATAAAATGATTCAAATTATATTATTAGTTTTGCAATTTGGATATAGAATTTTCACTTTTTTATAATGCACCTCTACTTGCTCCACTGCCAACCGAGCGTTCATAGCTCTAGTGGAGATAAAATTGCTCCCTTTGAGACCTTGCTCTACTACCAGCCAAGCATTTAGAGCCCCGATAGAGGTTATCTAAACATCCAAGTATTAGATGAATTTTACATTTTTCTTCTTTTATTTTATTTCTATATTAGACATAGCTCCACTGCCAGTCAAGCATCTATAACCCGATGAAGATTATCTAGACTATTGTGATTGATTTAACTTTACTTTCCATTGTATTTACTTTGCTTTTTTTATTTATCAAGCTTTATGTTGCTTTTGCAAAATTCACCTACCACTTGGGTTAGAGATAAAGTAAAGCTAAAGGCAAAATATATTGAATTTTTACCTTATTTTACAAAACTAAATAACTTCATCCTTCATAATTTCAAAGAATATTCCTTTTAATGTGATGCAATATCTGTGGAGCTTTTGTAAAATGGTTTCATTGTTCTAAATTTTTACTATCTTAATCCAAATTCATAAGGATACATATTAAACAATCTCACTTTCCTTTTCTTCAAGTTTCATATGTTTTCAAAATAGATAATTTATCCTAAATGACATAGGAACAAGTACCAACAAATCAATCAGGTGTTTATTGCAATTACAAAACACTACCTCAAAAAAAGGAAAAAAACCAAATTTTTTACAAAAATTAAGCAACTAAATGATAACATGAACTGAAATCCAAACATTTGGCATAAGCCAATTTTATTACAAACCAAAACTAGAAACACATCCAAAATTTCACAAAATCCATCAAGAACATAACAAACAAACAATAACTGACAAACTCACAAAACAACGAGTCATATACAAGCAAAAATATACAAAACCAAAACACTATGTACAAATATATACAATAAATATAGAATATGATACCAAAATTTAGGCTATCATTTTCTTGGATCCCAAACACAATGAGCACACCTTAAAAGACATATATCATGATATGCATGCCAAGATTTACATAACTCAAACCAAAAGAATATTAGTCCAAACAATATAACAAATCTCATTTTGTCTTTCTCACTCCACCAATTAGATTCAATGTTATTAGCCATCCCATGTTGAAACTTTGATTGATTAAATTTACAAGCAAATACATGATTTTTTACTATATTTTGCCTATTCAATGAGGTGTGAACTTCAAAACCTGATTTATCATTCTGACTTGAGTTATCATTTTCACAAGCATATAGGATTTCTTTCAAATAAGAGGCTACTTATGAAAATTTTAAATAAAAGTCATCATCTATGTCTTTAGGCCAATCATACTCATGCAACAATTTGCAAGAATCTAGGATATCTACTAAATGAGAATCATTATAAATTTGTATCCTAGATTCAATTTTTAATTGTTGATGAACTTGATTTGACAACTCAAACATATCTACTTCTCTTTCATTTAACAAAGCAATCTCATTAGTGATGTGAGTAGAAATCAACTCTAGTTCTTTATTAACCTCCAATGGCATATCATCATAAATAACATTCGAATCCAATAGATGATTAAATAAAATTTTACCAAAAATTTGTATGTTTGAACACAAAGGATGAGATTATACCTTTTGTACACTTTAATTTACCAATACTTGGTGAGTTGTAATTTCCTCTTTTTCCTCATGATATTTATCATCATCATCCACTTGTAGCCTTTTATCTTCATCAATGTCCTATTTTTCAAACACACCAAAATTAGGCACCCAATTAAACATTTGCCCATCCTTTTCAAACCATAAATATTGTTGGTCAAGGGATGTATCAAACAACACATCTCCCTGATCAACTACTTGAGTCATTTTGAATAAAGCAACATTTTTATCTATTGTATGAATACAAGTTGATTACAATTACTTGTTAACCACCAATGGTATTTCTTGATTTGAATTTCCAAGATAATCATGTGAATTTTTACCCAAATTTTTAGTAGTCAAGAGTAAAAGAAAAGAATTTACCTCTTCCTCATCCATAACAAACAAGTCATAAGAAACATTTACCATTTCTTCCTTTTCAAATTCAACAAGATGTTCAATAAAATCATCTTCAAAATGATTGAATTTATGAACCTTCTCTATTTATACAAGTGGCTTGCCATCTTCTGATTATATGGGAATTGTAAGATATTCATATGAGGTAGAATTTTTAGCATCCTACATATCAAGTGAAATAGAAATTTCATCAGTAGGAGTGTAAGAAAATAATTATTCTCATGTCTTTTCAAAAAATTATAATAATGGGCATCTAAACCCATGGGGTGAAAATCTATTGCATCTTCCTCATAATTTTCAAGCTCTTCAAGAAACTCTTCTTTAAATTCACCTTCAACCATTTTTGGTGGCTCAAGGGTTTCTAAAGTGGAATCAATTCTTGTATTTAGATTTGTATGATCACCACAATCCTCATTTGTAACCAACCTTTGCAAATTGTACCCTAATGGATCTATTATTTCTAAAAGTGGATCAATCCTTACATTTTCATTTCTAATATTATCCCAATCCTCACTTGTAAATAATGACTCTAATCCTTTTATTTCTATCTTGTCACAACTTAGCTCATGTTGGATTTCTTGATCATTATAATAATTGTCTTCTAAAAACAAGTGATGAAATTCTATCATGTCTTCTAGTGACTCTTTAGATTCATCTCTTGATTTCTCCTCGAATTTGCTTTCAACCACTTTTGGTGAGTCAAGGGCTTCTTTAGTGGGATCAATTCTTACATTTAGATTACCTTGATTATCACAATCCCCATTGATGGATATTGACTTTGAAACTTGTACTTCCTCTTGAACAATATTTAATGTGGTTGTAAAATTGGGACTTTCAATTTCATCATATTGATTGCTCATATTAAACATAGTTAGATTCAAGGGTGCTAGGTTCGATGGTTGGTATTGGTTGGAATCCATTACTATTGAAGAAAAATAAATCATAGAAGAATATTGTACCTCAACCTAACTCATTTGTGATCTCTAATTGTGAGCTTTAGGTCTAAGTCAATATAATTGATCCATATTAACACCTTGAGAAATCAATTGTTGTTCAAATGTTATTGCTTCATTGTACGCTCTGGGTAAGGATGTAATTTCAAGAAGTCTCAAAAACATAGAAGTAACATGATCTAAGGCTCCCATGTATATTTGAGTAGCTCTTTCTTCTGAAATGACGTAATGCATCACCACTTTGGTATACAACTCATGGAACCTATCATTGAATAATTTCATTAATTCATTAGGTTCTTTATGAATAGAGACAAACTAATTTAAAATCATAACCAGGTCAAACACATTTCCAAAATGGCTAAGAAATATTGCTTCTAATTGATCCCAAGAAGTGCTAGAACTTAAAGGTAAGTGAATGTACCATTCAAATGCGACCTCATCCAATGTAAATGAAAAAACCTATAAGCAACATATTTGTGCATAATTTGCAAATAAAATAACATGTCACATCATGCCTGAACTGTGGTAAATATTCTTCTTCACCTTCAAGGATTTGATGGGTAGGAATGTTTAAATGATAATAATAACCACTTATCCAGGATGCAATTCCTGCCATTGAACCAATTTCAACATGAAAAACTATGAATGAAAAATTTACAATAATTGAATCATAACCATATTTTTGAAATTATAGCAGATCAACACTAATGCAACATAAATTAAAAAAATTCAAATTTTTAATGAAAAATTTGAACAATCTTCAAATATTGAAAAATCAAATATGTTACCTTTCAAGCCCTCCTTCTAGAGCCAATTCTGTTGAGTGATAATTTTACCCAGTTGCAAAACTACACTCATAGTTAGGATTTCATTGCTAAAACCCTCTCTTGCAAAGAAAATGGTTAGTTTCTCCAAGGTTTTGTATTAAAACGTGCTTTTGAAAATGTGAAAATAATGATGCTAAAACAACTTCAAGGTGCACATAACCATTAACAAGGGGCCTAGAATGTAGATATTTGATTTACAAGATTCAACATGGTGTTCAAAATATTTGTTCTCTGAATGTGAGGTTAATAATTAAATCTTGCTCAAAATTAACTTTATGAAGTGCAAAATAATTAATTATAACCTTAACAAATAATTTTAATTAAACTATGTTCAAATACTTTAGGTTAACCATTTCATAAAAATTATTTGAACATTTAATTAAAATAATGTTTATTTCCAAATACCCAGGTGTTGTAGGTGAGTTGGAGAGGAGAGGGAAATCCTCCGAGAGAGGTCCCAGGTTCAAATCTCCATCCTACCAAAAAGCTGAATTGGGTATCCAAAATCCAATTGATAATGTTGGTGCGGGCAGGGTCGAGTGTGACTCCCGGGTGACTTTGATGGTGTAGAACCCTCTGTTCATGGTCTCTCAGACCAAGGCAGCCTTGTAAGGGGTTTTTCGCTTTAAAAAAAATGTTTATTTCCAAATATAAAGTTACGTGAAATTAAACTATGAAATAAACATTCCCTAATGATAAATTTTTGAACTTTAGATTATACATTAGGGTTTTGATTCCCGTGAAATTAAAATTTAAATAAAGATAAAAAAGTTTTAGGGTAAGAAAAATAAAATAAAAATGAAAACTAATTTGCAGGTTATAGGACAAAAACATAAAACTCTTAGAATGAAACCTAACCTAAATTAACCAGTATTGACCCAATTAAATCTAGGTTAAGTGCTATCTTCTAAGGAGAAAATAAATTTAAATATATTCAATTTATCAAACACATGAACCACCATCAACATGCATGATTCAATATAATAAACATGAATATATTTAATCAAAATTAATGTATTAAATCATTAAATTTATGAACCACTATCAACATGCATATTTCAATATAATGAAAATAAATACATTTAATAAAACCTTATAATTCATTTCTTCCAGAAAAACTCTTTGCCTTTCAAATGTGACACTCTTTGTGTAACCTAGGAGGATATTTTGGCTATTCATGCATTCTTCCTTCTTCAATGCATCCTTCTTTCCCAAATCATTTGACCCTTTTTCTTGAGTCTTCAAAGCTATTTATAACTTTCATTTTCTATCGTTCAATTCATTTTTTGGTATCAATACAGTTTTTATAATCAGTTTGTAACTCGCTCCTTCAACGGGTTTGCATTATTGTCATAATAATATAGGTATTACAATATTGATACTATTCACCATAACTTTCACTTTATCCATGAAATTAATTATTTCTTTAAAATCCCGTGACATCTTTACATGCAATATATGGTATAATTTTCTTTTATCATTTTAAACATAAATAATTATTGTAAAACTAATTCCTGTGCCATTGTATTTACTGAAAATGTATTTTTAACTTTATCCAGAAACTCACTTATAATTAACTTCTCTTTTTCATGATTGACCATCTATTTGTAGCCCATCCATATGACTACTTGGCTTGCTATCCTAGAATCCTCCCTTCTCATACCCCATAACTTGATAATATGTGCCAGCCCGGATAACACCTTCATTAATAATTTTGGAATAAAATTGAAATCTATTCTATGGAGACTTTTGACAAATAGTGAGCACCAAATTCCAAATAGACAAATTAGTGAAGGGAAATTCACTCATTCGAGCACAACATGATTCTAAAATCTCTTAGCATCCCATTGTTTTATCGATGCCAATTTTTACCAGTCCAAAATTTCCAGCAGATCTTCAATGGTAAAATTATAGTATTAAGAGCATCACATCAAGAGATGATGAAGTGGGAAGTAGCACTATTGTTATCGTAAATGATAGCTCCATCAATGCTATTGAAATGTAGCACCGTCATTGCTTCCATGGAAAATTTAAACCACAAGCCACAAAATTCTAATATAATATCTCTTGACAATGGATTTGAGAAACCACCAAACTACACTATAGTTAATATGACTTTTCAAATAATCACAACATATGGAATCAACATCGAATTATTGTCATGGCTGATGATGGTGGCGTATGTGACAAATACTCACCATTATTGATTTAGTTCATCCTATTTTGAGTATTTTATCATAGTCATTCCATCGTGATGAATGCACAAAAGTCTAATATTATTAAACTTCTTCATTGCGATACAATGAATATATTCTTCTACCCATATTATTAAACTTTTCTGAACTGTATTAGACTGCTTCACCATAACAATATTACACAACAACACATAGTGTGTAAATAATATTTCATTTTTTCTAATTCTACAACATCTAATAGAAAATGATGCTCTCCATTAATTATCCACTTCCAAAATGCTAAATCTTACCACATTATATCCACTATGTCCACGAGTTTCATCTACGACCTCGAATCTGGCCCCAAATTCACCATTTTTGTGATATACTTTAGTTTTGGCTTTGCCATTTTAACTAAGATATGAAAATAATGAATCTTACTGATGATGCCATAGTGGGTAATTTTGACCAATCTTCTATTCTATCATGAAACTATTTGTCATCTACACAGTGCACCTTGGCCTCCTCGCTTCTTAACTCTTTCTCCAGGTTCTCATCCATCACTTCTATGAGGTCAATGAAATTCAAAAGTGAAGTCTACACCAATTTGAAGGTATTTATCTACTCCAGAGATTGCACCGTTCCTCTTCATACATTATCTTTGATAACTATGATGCAAGATACATGCAAATTTTGGTACTCAATCAATGGTATTTACCTCCATATTTTACCAACACTAACTTCTGCCAATCCCTACTCTCTGTTAGTTGCACTTCTTCCAACACTGCTAAATATTGCTTTGGTTCATCTTTAATATTATTATACAGAGATTCCTTGACTATTAGGCAACTTCTTCATTGAATGATACTATTTTTATCTTCTTGAACACAGTGTGATATCTTCAACAATTTTCTACAGCGACCACTCTTGCAATAAATATTATTTTGGTTCTAGCTATTATATTCTCCCACAAATAGTCAGTAAGGATGGTTACACAACTTCTTTTATTGTATGGAAAACTTAATAGAAACTCTGATTTGCTAGAATCAAAATCCAACCCGACTCTCCCTGTGTCTACGAAACCTGCCAAAGGAAAAATGTGCCCAGTGAAGTTACTCCGTCATACCCAAATAATGAATAGTAGAACCAAAATTGACCTCCCGTAAACATACGAATTGGGCAGATTTTGTGAACTTTTATCTTGAATTTTCAAGCTAGATGAAGAAAAATCTACCAATTATCAAAATGAAACACATTTAATTTCACATTCCACAATGATGTTATCCATATTGTTGTCATCACAAACAGTTTATCCCACATTCGACCTGAGACATGCAAAAAAGAATTTAAATTTACCAAGGCTCACTATGTATTTTGATTCAACCAAGCCATTGGGTGGCTCTTTGATATGCACCTCTCTAGACTACCTCGAAGACCGCACCTCAAATTGATCACCTTGTGTTGAGTCCACTGGTCCACTTGCCTTGAAAATCATGCCGCATACCTTAACACCTGCAAACATAAAATAAACAAAAAAACTTTTATTAAAACTTTTAACCAACATTATTTAAAATATTAAAAAAAAATATTTAAAATATTTAACCAACATTATTTAAAATATTAAAAAAAAATTACAATAAAATCCAAAATCCCTTTTAAATTAAACATCTTAAACTTAAAGAACATAAAAACAAACTAAAAATTATAATTACAAACAACAAAAACATAAAAAATTAACAATATAACAATTTAAACAACAAAAACATTAAACCCCTATATTTATATTAAACACACATGCAAATGAAAACTTCAACATAGGCATCAAAATTCCAAAATTTTCCAGTGAGTACCTAATTTTAGGGTACGTTGTGAAATGGTCACAACACTTAGCATTGTTTTATAAGCTTCAATAAAATGATAATGTCTTTTTACTCCTATTAAGTTCTATGTCGAATCTTCCTTGAAGGTTTTTTATTATGGTTTATTTTATTGGTTGATGGTATCCTTTAGAAGCCTATCATAACAGGACTAATTAATACCTTTAAACTCTATTCGGTCCTGAATCCTCTATGATTTTTTGAAGGTGTGTTTGCTTGGAATCCACCTAAAAGCCTTATGTATTAAAAAATTATGTTTTCTACCTTTGGCCTGATAATGTTTGACTATAAATTGTTTTTATGGAAACCCATTTTTTTAATAATTGAATCAAGCTGAATAAGCACTTTTGACCTTATGTTTTGACATTAGTGTTTGGATTTATTGAAACCACATTGTAATTCTTGAGTAAGCCCTTTTGATCTGGTTTAGCCAAGCTTAAAATTGTTGCCTTCAACCTTGTGAAATTGCCTAAAAACTATCTCAATTTTTGTTACATGTGCTTCATTGTTTGTTTGGGGTGATTGAGCATTGATTCACTGAGTAGGACTTTTATTTAATTTTCATTTTATTCTAAAGTTAGAAATCCATATATCTCTTATTTAGCAGGCACCATTGATGAGCGCGATGTTGTATATGTGATATCAACACTCAGGTAATCCCAATTGAGGGAAGGCTACTTTGGGACTTTCACTCATATATTCCATACACACAGTGTGGTTGGGATTGGGCATATTATAGGAGATTTAACTACCCTATTGCATCAACCACAAGTGGTGGTCAAGGGCTGCTCCTTGTGGATCATCCTAATGCCGATTGGAGGTGCATTCCCTTGACACATGGACCCTTTTTGATCGGTTGTTTATTGTTTTTTTTGCTTGTTGACTTTCATGGACCATCATTTATTTATCTATTGTGCTTGGGTGAGAAAAAAAACCTTTTTAAAATATTGATAGGAATTATCCCACATGCCTTGTGTAGTGGGATAGATGGGGTTTTTAGGGAGCTAAGCGCTCTTGGCTTAGTAGCCAAATGCCTAGGCACCTGGCTAAGATCCATGGACCTTAGTTGACTATAGTGGGATTTGTTGACCTGTCTCTATCGTACCACATGGCATGGCATGCTTGACCTACTATTTTCTAGTGGTTTGCTATTGTTTCATGTATGATTAATTGGAATCACTGGTTGCTTAGGATGAAGTTATGATTAATTTTTTTTTTTTATTAAACTAATGTGGGATTAGTCCCACATGTCCCATGCGGAAGCACTTTCGAAATTTTTATAGGGGAGATAATACCTTAAGGCCTGACCACTAGGTGGTGGTCAGGTAAGCCACCACTTGGTAAATGCTAGAGCACCAACTATTGGGAACTATTGTTCGATCGTTTGACCATATCAGTTTGATCTGTTTGACTTCCTAGTTTGACTGAGTTGATGGTTTGACTGCTAATTAATTTCTAAAACTCTTTATGGATTCAAAACACCTTTTTGCTAGACTAAAACCTTTTTGATATTTTATTTTTGGAAGGATTTGAATTTTAGTTTTTGTGGAAATTGAATCAAATTTAGGAAGCACATTTATGGAAAATTTGAATGATTCCTAGAAAGCAATTTTGTGGAAAAATTGAGTGATTCTTAGGAAACCTTTTTATGGAAAAATTGAATGTTTCTTAGGAAGCAAATTTAATAGGAAAATTGAATGTTTTCATACAAAATATTTTTTTTGAAATTTTGCATGAAATCTAGGATCAAATTTGAGGAAAAAATGATTAAAAAATTAGGTTTGTTTTTTAGAAAGTTATGCTTAATTTTTATTGGTAAATTGATTGGAAATCTATGTTTTGGGGAGTTTATTTCAAAAGCTATCTTCTAGTTTGGAATATAAAATAATGGGTGGGGAATTAATTCTTTAAGGAAATTATGGGGTGTCCTATTTATGCTTGTTTGAATGATAAATAAATTTCATTATATGTTTATTTAAATGATAAATGAATTTCATTATAGGTTTGTTTGAATGATAAATGAATTTCATTCTATGTTTTGTTGAATGATAAATGAATTTCATTCTATGTTTTGTTGAATGATAAATGAATTTCATTCTATGATTGTTTAAATGATAAATGAATTTCATTTGATGAAAGATATATTCTTGTATGGAAAAAGAGTGTTTAGATGAAAGAATGGGTGTGGAATTCATTCTTGGGTAAATTATGGGGTTTCCTCTTTATGATTGATTGAATGATGTATGCATAGTTACATTGAGAAGAATGTGTGGTTGCATTATATTCATTAAATTATTAAATGCATATGTTGCATAATGTTAGACCATTTAGAAAATGCATATAAGGGCATACTACATGAATACTATGAGATTTCTTGATATCTTACTACCATAAATTGAGCGATGGATAAGCAAGGAGGACCAGTGTAGACTTATGGATTCAAGATGTTGATCCCTTTTATATAAATTGTAATAAAGCTCTCATTATACTAATATTATTGTAAAAGTTATATTTTGCGTGTGTAGACACCTAAAATGCGTCATGTTGAGGTGACTAATCATATGGGACATGCTAGAAGACCATATGGAAGATATTGGACAGATTCCAAGGTATAACAGTGGTTCTAACCACTCATTTAGGTAGTTTGGCCTAATCAGTGCTGGCCATGGTTGACACCTGTGGTTAAAAAAGCTGATCATGCCTTAGAGCCATGGCTATCATAAAAAATTAGTTGGACCTTGGCCGACCCAAAATCAGTTTCAAATATCCAATTGGTTGTAGATCAAATCGGTTTGAGAGCAAAAAGTTCTGGAAACTTCCCTCTAACTACCTCAATTGCCCTTTCTTGATCTTGGCTTCTCCATGAAGCTAATACATGGCCTATTCAAATGCTATAAGAAACCCCTCTAAATTGGGAAATAAGAAGAAGAATCTTGAGTTGAAGAGCAGCGAAGCCCTGTCGAATTGCATACTCACTTGCATACATTGAGAGGAACACTTTTGCTGCCCAATTGGAGATAAAATAGCATTTGGAACCAAGAAGACTATGGAGGGCTAGGAAGAATCAAGAAACATAATCGAGACCATTCCATCACCGATCTGAGTAATTCAACCACCAAATATGTTAGAGGATATCATGGTGACCCTTGATCATCAATTCATTGGAGTGAATTGAGGAATCAAGACTTGATTTGGAGAACAAGGATATTCACGCCTCAGTCGCAGCTGTTAACCATGACTAACAGTACCAATTGCTTGACAAACCTGCAATCAAGGTTTAATCCTTAATTTAGCCAATTTTAGTAGTAGTTTACATTTTAGTTATTTTAGATTAGTTACATTTGATCTAGCTTTACTTTATTAGATATAATTATGTGGTAGAATCATAGTTTAAAGCTCTCTTTCCTTGCATTTTGTCATTTAAATAATTAGGACAATAGTTGCTACTTTTCATGCATTCATGCTTTCAATGGTTTAATTAGGATATTATATACATTGATCTATCCTCCCTTTATATTCTTGATGGTCAATTATCATGTTTAGCGTAGTTTACTATGTTTCTTGTACTTTCTTGATTTCAAGCTTTCATGACAATATTTTGTATCATTTTCCTTTAAAAACCTCATCAAGAGAGGTCTCCTTTGCTTCTAATTGCTTCTTGTTGTTTTTTGAACATAGGGTTAATAAGGTCTTTACATTCAAAGTAACAAATACCTCTAATCATGGAGAAGAAGGCTACATTTTCCTTAGAGCATTTCGTGTCAACCTAGGAAGCTTGTGAATTACACCCACCCTTGCATGGGGACTTTTTTTTATCGTAATAACTGTATCACATTGGGTATCCCTAAGAGGGATGGATTTGTAACCGAGTTTCATTGGAAATTTAATAAAGGAAACCCTAATTTATGTTCATTTGTAAATTTATCTATCTTTCATGCTTTATGTTGATTTTTAGTTATTATTAGTTTAGGTGTATGCATCCTGGATTGCTACAGAAGGCGATCATGACAGAAATCTACAATTTAAGCGATTTGCAATCTAACTTACTCTAATTTTTAATAGTAGGGATTAGCCACAGTTGGCAGCCATGGTTAATAGTTGTAGTCATGACTAAAACTCGTGGGTAACAGTTGCAGCCACACTGTTGGTCCGACTTTTATACACACCCTGTGAAGAATGAGCATGAAACTCTGATAACACTTATATGGCATAAACACCACTCACTTTAGGATCTTGCTGGTTATCCAAGGTGTGAGTTACAGAGTTGGGTCGAATGTCTATTCACTCTTTTTCGCTTCTGGAATAGTTTTCAATATGGACTGTCTCAGTTACCTTACAACGGGTTCTTGAACTTGTTCAGTAATGTTTAGAAGTTGTCACTTGTTGACAATCAGATTTAAAATTAGTTCTTTGATCTAGCTCTTATGGGTCAGCAGATTTAAATAAAAGACAAATTTAAAAGAAAATAAAAATGGATCATTTCACGGTAAAACAAAGAGAGTAGGGTAGGGCAGAAAGAGAAGTCTATCAAACTTAGCTGTAAAACCAAAACTACCAATTTTATTTATACTATCAGCTTCACAATAGAACAAATCAAAGAAGAAGGTGTCCAACTTTCTAAGATCACCTTCTACTAAGAGCATAAGACAGAGATGGAACAGATCTGAAAGAAAATCATAAACGAAGGGAAGTCCGTTAAAATTGGTATCTCTCACCAGCAGCATAGCTCACACAAGTGAGGACAGAGCAATTAGAACAAACTTGAACCTTAAATCTATGATTTTCCCTAGCATACAATAGAACAAATGAAGCCCAACAACATATTTAATCTTGATAACACAGATTTACAGCATATATTTAATAAACTTTAAAGAAACGGATAACAAAAGAAGATGAACTTATCACAATCTGAAAAAGATTAGGCTCCTGGCCATGCTATCACAGAAAACAAAAGCACATCAACTCCAAGTCCAGAAATAAAGTATTTAACAAGATTTGCAAGAAATTGCTTCAATAGCCTTTTTATTTCTAAGTCTCCGCCTCCTGCGATTACATTTAGAAGAAGTATTTATAGACTCAGGACAGACCCTGATATTTTCAGAAATATCTTCTTCTCAAACCCTAAATCTTATCATCTTAAACCCTAGTACCCGGGTTTTACAATATAAAGCCATTTAAAATAAAGTCTTGATAAAACTTAACCATTCTGCAAATCAGTGCAGTCACTTGCCATAAATGGAGAAGACAGAATTCGAATGCCACTTGCATCCACCCGCAACTGTGAGTAAATGTCCTCATTAATGCCCTCGGGTAATTTGGATGAGTCACCACTTCTCTGACATTTCATCTCCGCAGAGCCATCCCTGAGTTGAAAATGTCTGCACGCCATTAATTCTGCCATAAATTTTCATTAAATGCATCCATCGGCAAATTTTGGTAACTGTGTGTAGATATTTTCATTTTTCGGCCAATTCTCGACATACTCCATTAAATGGGCAGCTGCTTAGTCACCGTAAAGTCTCTTTGCGGCCAGATCTGTAAAATTTGGATGAAACAACAATTCTCGGCATCTCTCATTTCAATATGGCGGTCTTCGATTAATTTGCACTTAACTTTATCTTTCTGGCCATTTCTCCCGTTATCATGCAAGTGCCAGATGGCTTTCTGCATAAAAGACAAAATAAGGATTAGTATTTTAATAATATTAAATCAAAACTTTAATTAAATCAAAACCCTAAAGTTTATTTGCATGTCAGCTCTATTTATCTGACACGTGGCTTGCTTATTTGACATGTGTCGCAAAAACGTGACGCTTCCTGCAACTGTCTTTCATTTCGGGCTCTTTGCTTTTTGGCACGAAAATGCGACATGTCGCGATTTCGTGACATGTCACGAAATCGTGACCTTTCCTCCGCCTTTTCTTTGTCGCGCAAAAACGCGACATGTCACGAAATCACGCCCCCCCTTTAGCTCTTTTGCCCCCATGGCCACGAAACCATGACATGTCACGATTTCATGACATGTCACGAAATCGTGACCATTTCTGCGTCTGGCACTCTTTGCTTGGATCCGTCACGAAATCGCAACATGTCGCGATTTCGTGACATGTCACAAAATCGTGATCCGTACCTTGGGCTCCCCTTTTGCTTGGCGTGTCGTGATTTTGTGACACCCAAGGCTTCTTTTGCCTTCGTCATTGGTGTGTCATGATTTTGTGATGTCGCAAAATCATGACGTCACAATTTTGCGACACCCAAGCCTTGCTTCTGTTTAACTTTGCCTTGGCAGCTTTTCCTTTCCCTTTAACCTTACCTTGCTTTCTTCACTTGGCTCCCTTTTTTCTTAACATGTCACGATTTCGCGACACCCGCCACATCACGATTTCGTGCATCCTTCCTTTCCCTTGCCCCTTTCCTTTCTCTCCAATCGCACGTCATGATTTCTGTCCCAAGCCTTTTCATTTCTTTCTCCTTCTCCTTCTTTACTTCACGATTTCACGACCTTGCCTTCCTTTCCTATTGTCGCGATTTCGTGACGCTTTCCTGACTTGCACCTTTTCTCTTCAATGCCCCGCAAAAACGTGACATGTCACGATTTCGTGACATGTCACGAAATCGTGCCCTCTTTCATGCCTTAGCCACTTTTTTGCATTTGATTCCTCTTGCTCGCATTTTTTTAGCTTGGACCTATCGCGATTTCGTGACATGTCACGAAATCGTGACGATCCGTACGCCCTGGGCTCTTTTCGAAAAACGTCACGATTTCACGACATGTTTGCGCGCTGGGCTATTTCTTCTCTGATGCACCATGAAAATGTGACATGTCATGAAATCGCGCCCTTTCCATGCCTTAACCATTTTTCTCCCTAGCCACGAAATCGCGACATGTCGCGATTTCGCGACATGTCGCGAAATCGCGACCTCTTTCATCCCTTTGCTTCCTTTTGCCTCCTCTTAAAATGACATGTCACAATGCGACATGTCGCGAATTCACTACGTTTTCTACGCATTTTCTTTCTCTCTCCAGACTCATCGCGATTTCGTGACATTTTCAAAAATGGAAAGTGTCGCGATATCGCGACATTTCCAAAAATGGAAGTGTCACGATTTCGCTACGTTTTCTTGCCTTAGCCGATTTTCTAAAACCTGTCGCGATATCGCGACATTTTCAAAAATGGAAGTGTCGCGATATCGCGACATTTCCAAAAATGGAAAGTTTTGGCTTCTAATGAATTTATCTATCTGGAATCTGCATTTTTTTCATATCAGTGAAAGATTTTCTTTATCCATGAATGATTCTAACATGTGAAAAATGAATTCTGAAATAAATCAAAGCCAGATGCAAGAATACTTGGATACTTTGATAAAGGCAAAACTTGAAGAAGAAGGAGGCAAGCAAAAATTTGGAATTTAAAACCTGAAAAACATCAAGAGGGTCCTTACTGCAAAATGAAAGCTCAATATTTTCAAAGGATGGAAATTCATTTTTCAGTGGGGGTGTGTTGCTTCTCAACAAATGGCGATATCTACGGGTAAAATAGTAGCATTATTTTAGAACCCAGGACTCTAGTTTCAAAACAACATAGACCATGTATCATGCCTTGCCACAGATATTCTTCAAAACAATTTAACTACTAGCTGATAGTTGTCAAAATTTCCCAAGGACATACTAGGCTGAATCATTTAAGGAAGATTTCTGATGTGCAATTACAAGCGTATAAAACTTTCTTCAAGAATGACTGGGCCTTCGAATGTTGAACTCTGGATTGATCAGCTTTTCTAGATTGTAAAAGGGGAAACCGAGTAGAGCTCTGTTTACTAGTTTAGCCTTTTACAGCCCCGACAGAGTTACCCTTTAGATTTACACGACCCAAATTCACAACTGTAAGGTAGAATCTACAACTTGGTAGAAGAAAAACATCTTTTGAAGTCTTGGCTGTCTCTTTGATTACATAACTTTTTTTCTTTTTTTTTTTTTTATATATTGGAAATAACAGAGTGCCAATTCTATGCTGTCTTGCTCAACTTTCATCTTCTCTCTCTCTCTCTTTTGAAATATATCAACATCTGAAAAGCCTTAGAAAGAACAACAATTTTCTTTTAATATTTCATCAATCTGGAACTGCTTCAATCTGGGCACTGATAGCCTCTATGGATACTCAAATAATTACATGAATCATAGTCCCCTCTTATGACCAACTTTTCTTGGATTCCCTAGGAGTTTCTCCAGCCAAACAAAGATAGCAGTTTCTTTATAATTAAAATAACTGTGGCAAGCAAGACACAAAATCCAATCATCCTTCCACTGTTGTTCTGAATAACAAAATAGTTCCACTACTCAGTTAAAGCAGACTATCTCAATTAGAATAATGAACAGAATGGACACTGGATTTAGAACTCAGAATAAAAACAATTTTTGGAAGGCTGACTTTTTCATTGATGCTCAAGCAAAACTTAAAGAATAGAATTTATAAAAAATAAACTATACAGACTTCCAAGGATAAACACAGACCTTTAAAAACAAAATAAAATAAAACTGCACAGACTTTAAAATAAAATAAAATAAAACTGTACAGGCACCAAAGGAAATAAAATAAAACTATACAGACAGCAAAGGAAATAAAACTGCACAGACCTGAAAGGGAAAGACACAGAGTGTACAGACCTTAAACAACAAACAAAATAAAACTGCACAGACAATTAAGATAAAATAAAATAAAATAAAACTAAAAACTGTACAGGCATTTAAAATAAAACTAAAATAAACAACACTGTACAGACATGAAAAATAAGCTAAAATAAAATAAAACTGCAGAGTTATTTACAATGTATACACATGTTACAACTTCTTTGTGACTCATTCAAATGATATATTGGATGGAACAACCGAGAAATAATGCTTTAAGTATTGACCATTAACAGGGAGGTCCAAAAAATTACCATCAAGGTCTTGTAAACGAAATGCATTATTACCCAGAATCTCAGCAATCTGGTACGGGCCTATCCACAAGTGGCTGCAACTTTGTATGCTTACCCTTCTTTTCATGGGCCTTGTCCCATAGAAGCACCAGGTCTCGCTAGTCTGAAAGCTTTCACTTTGGCCCTCTTGTCAAACCAAGTGCTTGACGGTTTCTTGGTGCCGACTGAAATGTTCCAGGGCTTGGAGTCTTTCATCCTCGCAAATTAGTTAGATCCAAAACACGAGCCTCTCGCATCCGCTTGATCCTCAAAATAGTCTAAGACAAATTGGTAAGTAGGTAATTTCAGAGAGATGGGAACAATTGGTCGGGTACCATACAACAAAGCAAAAGGGGAAGTCTTAAGAGCCACTTTATATTTTATCCGGTCAGCCCAAAGTGCATATTTCAATAATGTATGCCATTGCCTGGGTTTGTCTGCTGCAGATTTCTTAATGGCATTCATTAAATTCTTATTTGTGGACTCAGCTAGCCCATTGCCTTGGGGATAATAGTTGGATGAAAATCTGATAACTATCCCCATCTGGTATGCCCATTCTGCAAACTCCAATGATTGGAAGGCTGGTCCATTATCACACACCAAATTCAGAGGAACCCCAAACCTGGTTATGACATTTGACTCTAGAAATTCGATCACTTCATGAGCTGTACTTCTTATGGTGGTTGCTGCTTTGACCCATCTTGTGCAGTAATCGTAGTCGTTAGAACATACTTATGCCCTGCTGAAGAATTTGGATTAATCACTCCCACAAAATCAAGTCCCCATTGCATAAAAGGTTTATTTATTACAACAAGTTGCAATGGTAGAGCCCGGTTGGCCTCTTTGGCTGCAAAAGTTTGGCACCGATGGCAAGTTCTCACATGCTGATGGGCATCTTTAAACAACGTAGGCCAGTAATAGCCTCGCTCTCAATATTTTATGCGTAGTAGCGGATCTCGAGGAATGTCCCGCCCCTAACTTTTCATGAAAACTGGACATGACTTCATTGACTTCACTCTGAGAAATGCATCTTAAGAAAATGCCAGCATAATTTTCTCTGTACAAATTACCTCCTTTGAGGAGATAATGAGCAGCTTTCAGCTTTAGTGCTCTCCTTTGGGTTCTATTCAAGTGAGACGGGCAAATTCCAAATTGCAGCAGATGAATAATATCTCCATACCGGTCATCAGATTCAGAATTTAACTGATTAACTTCTTCCCGTACGGTATTTCGGCAATGTGTCGGGACAAACCAAGTCCTCCGATCAATTTTGTAGGCCGAATTTCTAAGTCATATTCTTGCAGCCTTGTAACCCAATTACCTCTTAGTTCACCCAATTCGTTCTGACTTAGTAGGTATTTAACAATTGGTCCGGAACTATAGCATGAACTCTCGCTTCTTAGTATGTAGTGCCTGAACTGCTTAACCGCTCTCACCAAGGCATAAGCTTGTTTGTCTAAACGAGAATATTTCAGCTCAGCCCCCTTTAAATTGGTACTCTTGAAAGCAATTGGATGTTCCCTGGTTTCTCTCCGTTGGGTCAGAACTGCAGCAAGTGTGTGTTCAGAAGAAAAGGTGTACAGATAAAAATCTGCACTAAAATCTGGGCTTACCAGAACTGGTGCTTGTTTGATGGCGGTCTTGATTTCTTGGAACGTTGTTTTAGCTTCTGTGGTCCAGACAATCTGAGCAGTTTGCTTTAGCATGTCATTCAGTGGCTTGACTATCTCTGCAAAACCGGAGATGAACTTCCTGACAAAATTAATTTTTCCAAAGAAGGACCTCAACTCTTTCTTAGAGTTGGGAAAGGGTATGCCGGATATGGCTTCAACTCTGTCCGGATCCATGGAAATGCCATATTTTGTGATCAAGTGCCCAAGGAGCTTTCCTTTCGTTACACCAAAAATGCACTTCTTCGGATTCAAAGAAATGCCGAACTCCCTGCATTTGTTGAACACAGACTCCAAGTGTTTTACATGGTCAAACCGAGATTTAGAGAAGACTGTTAAATCATCCATGTAAACAACAATACATTTACCCATAAGGCCCTTGAAGGCATGATCCATTGCTCGTTGAAACGTAGCTCCGACATTTATTAATCCAAATGGCATCCTCTTGTAAGCAAAAGTTCCCCACTTAGTTGTGAAAGCAGTTTTCATCCTGTCTTCCTTCTCAACCAATATCTGATTATACCCTGAGAAACCGTCCAGGAAAGACATCATCTCCGAACCATTGACAATCTGCAACACCTCATCCATAGAAGGCAGAGGATAATTATCTTTCTCGGATGCCTTGTTCAAATTTCTAAAATCCACACACAAGCGGATCTCTCCATTTTTCTTTCTGACTGGCACCAAATTGGCCACCCAAGTAGAATGCCTGATGGGAAAAATAATGGCGGCACTCAATAGTTTTTCTACCTCTTTCTGGATGAGGGGCTCTAACAGAGCGTTGACATGCCTCTATTTTTGCCGAAAAGGTTTGCAAAATTCTTTTAAAGGTATAATATGAGTGTAAACTTTCGGATCAAATACCTTTAAGTCTTTGTATGACCAAGCCATAACATCCTTGGACCTGTGAAGAAAATCAATCATATTCCTTTTTATTTCTGGATCACAGTTCTTAGCCAACTTGATGTGCCTGGGATCTTCTTCAGTCCCCACGTTCAGGTTCTCAGTCTCACTGTCTGTTGCACCCATAGAATCCTCAGAATTCACCTTTTGCCTGATTTTGTCAACATCAAAGAGCCGCTCCAGTTCCACCATCCCTTTTGGAATTCTGTTGTCTTTCAACCTTATTATTCCCCTGTCATCATCTAACTCGCTCCAGTAGAGTATCCCTTTGGCCCTCATCGATTATAGCATTTTCAAATGTGTTAGTACTCGCAAAAAGTTTATAATCTGTTGATCATCGGAGAAAACCTGAAAATTATCTATATTATTTGGGACCCGAAGGACAAGGGACTAACTCAATTGAAAACTTGTTCCATTTAAATTCTTCCAGTGGTTTTAAACTTGCGGCTGAAGAAGCCAAGACATCCGGCACGTGAATTCTCGCTCTCCGGGTATGTGTGTCAGATTAAAAGCATCAAAATCTTCTACAAGATCCCAAGCCCGATGTTTGTATCCTTTTAAATAAGATGCTTTACACTGGAATTTACCTTTGACTTGATTAGCCACCAATTCTGAATCCGTAAAAACTTGAATATTTCTTACACTTCTGTCCAAAGCAAATTTCAAACCTAATACCAGAGCTTCATACTCGCTAAATTATTTGTACAAGGGAACCGTAGGCGATAAGACATAAAATATGTCCGACTTTCAGTGCCCTTTAAGGACTGCCCCCATGCCGGAACCCTGTTTAGATTTAGCCCCATCCACATGAAGCGTCCAGACTTCATTACTATGAACAGGATGAGCTTTACTAAACTTCTCATTTTGTCCCGTTGTTAAATTGTAAACTCCAATATCTACCTCAAGCAATATTTACAGTCTCATTCTCTGCATTGTATTCAGTAATCGTATGTTTGTACCTGGGTTCTCTTTCAACCCGTAATTGATTTGCCACTCCCTTCCACGGCAACCACATGTGTGAAAAGTCTGTTGCCAAGTATCCGTTCAAAGATCTCGACCAATCCCTGCTCAAAAGCATCCCGTACCCCACGGGGATATCCACAACCTGAATTTCAATTCTATGTTGAGCCCTTGGCTCAGATGCTAACTGGATATGAATATTTTGAAGTTCTCCCACTACTTTAACCTCTGATTTGTCCAATTGGACAACTCTTCTTTCAGACTTCATTGGGGTCAAACCCAACTGTTGACAAATGGCCAAAGGCATAACATTAGCTGAAGCACCTGAATCTACCAGACAATTGTGCAAGTTTTTCCCAAAAATACGTACAGTCAGTAGAAAAGGCGGAACCTCAGTTTTCTCTTTGTACATGGCTACATTCGCATTTGCCATCTTCTTTCCCTTGTCCAAAGATTTTGTAGTATGCCCAGAGTACGTTTTAATTAGGTTGTCCCTCTGTTCTGAAATTTGGGCCAACTCATGAAGAGTAATGTTGGCCTTGATCTTTTTCATGTCCTCCACTATGTTATATCCCTTATTAAGTGGAGGGACAAAAGCATCTGGTCCTCTCAGATTTCCTCCCTTGGGTGGAGATGGATTATTGCTTGAAGATGGATCTGGAGGAACATTGTGAGAGTTGTCCGGAGGGGTAGATGTAGTGTTGGGCTCCGGATTTCTCGTTTCTCAGGTTGTAGTTGTCCCTCCTGTACTGTTGGAAAGCCTCGCACCTCATCCATAGGCATTTCAACTACATTCTCAGATTCATCCGGGAAAGTGAAAGAATCCAAGACCATAGCTGCACTGTGGCTGGATGAACTTGGGCCCTCCGTAGTTCTTTGATTTTCAGGAGAAATCAAATCCCCAGACAAAGCTTCAAATGCATTACAAAATTCCAAACAATCCAACTCCCCGTGCTGAGAAGTAGCATGTATTCTGCACCAGTTAGGCAAAGCTAAATCGCAAATATTCACATCATGACCTTTACCTTTGTAATCTTTATTAGGTTCGTATGGGGGCCGATTGAATCTGTTCGGTTGATATGAATACCTGTTTGAGTTGTCCCCAGTAGAAACTTGCCTTTTAAAACTCAAAAAATCATTGGCCAACTTTTGAACTATTTTTGAGACTTCTTCAACTCTTGCATTGTCAGCCTCTTTACCTCGGGTTCTGTACATTCTCAGCAGGTGTTACAACCAATGGATTTGCTAATGGTAGAGTCTAACACACTGGCAACATCATCTAATGTGGTATGGGATTGAAAATAGGGGGAGCTTGTGTAACCAAAGGAATTTGCTGAGCATTTAAAGGTTGGGGTCCCAACTGTCTTTCCAGAATCAAAGCTTCTTTATAAGCCTCTGTTAAATTAGTAACAGAGGGATCTCTTTTCAAGAAAACTGAAGTCATTGGATCTAGAGAATTTCTAAAAATCTCTAATGCCAGGTCTGCATTCGGCACATAATAACCAGTAAGTCTACCATAAGCTTTCTGGAATCTGACATTGTAAGATCTGATAGATTCACTTAATTCTCTTTTGATACCAAAAAACTGTTGATATAATATACTAGGATCTATTACCTCACCAAACTGTGACACAAAAACCTTTTCCAAGTCATTCCAACTGGTAATAGAATCATTAGTGAGATTTAGAAACCAGTCATAAGCTCCCTCCTGGAGAGTGAACGGGAACAATCTGCAAGCAACATCTTCATGCTGTACATTTAACAATTTCAAAGCATTCTTGAAAGCAACCAGATGTTCTTCTGCTGTCCTAGTCCCATCATGCTTATATCTGGGAAGATATCTCTCTAGATTTCTGGGCAGGTCATGGGCTATACCCGAGATATTTAAAGCAGTGGAACCCAACCAGTTTGCCATTACTACTTGATTGACGGTGATATTCTGAGTTGTAGTTGGAGTAACTACCAGTGGTGATAAAACTGTTTGAGACAGAGACTTGGCCCTTCTGAGGCTACTTCTTCTCGGAGTTTCTAATTCAGGCACAAGGAGCTCTCCAGCTCTGGGGTGGGACCTTGTTACCCTGTATGTAGAATCCAGCTTTTCACAAGCACTTACAACCTTACAATCCTTAACAGACTACTGAACTTGAGGTCTTCTTTTCTGGCAATTTTAAATATTGTACTGACAATTTACAATACTGACCGGAGTTCAGTGGGCCCTCCTTCTAGCGCCATTTTTAAATGTTGGTCCGACTTTTATACACACCCTATGAAGAATGAGCATGAAACTCTGATAACACTTATACGGGATAAATCCCACTCACTTTAGGATCTTGTTGGTTATCCAAGGTGTGAGTTACAGAGTTGGGTCGAATGTCTATTCACTCTTTTCCGCTTCGGAATAGTTTTCAATATGGACTGTCTGTTACCTTACAACGGGTTCTTGAACTTGTTCAATAATGTTTAGAAGTTGTCACTTGTTGACAATCAGATTTAAAATTAGTTCTTTGATCTAGCTCTTATGGGTCAGCAGATTTAAATAAAAGACAAATTTAAAAGAAAATAAAAATGGATCATTTCACGGTAAAACAAAGAGAGTAGGGTAGGGCAGAAAGAGAAGTCTATCAAACTTAGCTGTAAAACCAAAACTACCAATTTTATTTATACTATCAGCTTCACAATAGAACAAATCAAAGAAGAAGGTGTCCAGCTTTCTAAGATCACCTTCTACTAAGAGCATAAGACAGAGATGGAACAGATCTGAAAGAAAATCATAAACAGAAGGGAAGTCGGTTAAAATTGGTATTTCTCACCAGCAGCATAGCTCACACAGTGAGGACAGAGCAATTAGAACAAACTTGAACCTTAAATCTATGATTTTCCCTAGCATACAATAGAACAAATGAAGCCCAACAACATATTTAATCTTGATAACACAGATTTACAACATATATTTAATAAACTTTAAAGAAACGGATAACAAAAGAAGATGAACTTATCACAATCTGAAAAAGATTAGGCTCCTGGCCATGCTATCACAGAAAACAAAAGCACATCAACTCCAAGTCCAGAAATAAAGTATTTAACAAGATTTGCAAGAAATTGCTTCAATAGCCTTTTTATTTCTAAGTCTCCGCCTCCCTGCGATTACATTTAGAAGAAGTATTTATAGACTCAGGACAGACCCTGATCTTTTCAGAAATATCTTCTTCTCAAACCCTAAATCTTATCATCTTAAACCCTAGTACCCGAGTTTTACAATATAAAGCCATTTAAAATAAAGTCTTGATAAAACTTAACCATTCTGCAAATCAGTGCAGTCACTTGCCATAAATGGAGAAGACAGAATTCGAATGCCACTTGCATCCACCCGCAACTGTGAGTAAATGTCCTCATTAATTCCCTCGGGAAATTTGGATGAGTCACCACTTCTCTGACATTTCATCTCCGCAGAGCCATCCCTGAGTTGAAAATGTCTCGCACGCCATTAATTCTGCCATAAATTTTCATTAAATGCATCCATCGGCAAATTTCGGTAACTGTGTGTAGATATTTTCATTTTCCGACCAATTCTCGACATACTCCATTAAATGGGCAGCTGCTTAGTCACCGTAAAGTCTCTTTGCGGCCAGATCTGTAAAATTTGGATGAAACAACAATTCTCGGCATCTCTCATTTCAATATGGCGGTCTTCGATTAATTTGCACTTAACTTTATCTTTCTGGCCATTTCTCCCGTTATCATGCAAGTGCCAGATGGCTTTCTGCATAAAAGACAAAAGATGGATTAGTATTTTAATAATATTAAATCAAAACTTTAATTATTAAATCAAAACCCTAAAGTTTATTTGCATGTCGGCTCTATTTATCTGACACGTGGCTTGCTTATTTGACACGTGTCACTGAAACATGGCGCTTCCTGCAACTGTCTTTCATTTCGGGCTCTTTGCTTTCTGGCACAAAAATGCGACATGTCACGATTTCGTGACATGTCGTGAAATCGTGACCTGTTTCTGCTCTGGGTGTCTTTTCTTCGTCTCTGCCATGAAAATGTGACATGTCGCGATTTCGCGACATGTCACGAAATCATGACAGCAACCCTGCTTTAGCTTTGTTTTTGCCCCCATGGCTGCGAAACCGCGACATGTCACGATTTCGCAACCTATTTCTGCGTCTGGCACTCTTTGCTTGGATCCGTCGTGAAATCACGATGGTCCATACCTTGGGCTCCCCTTTTGCTTGGTGTGTCATGATTTTGCGACACCCAAGGCTTCTTTTGCCTTTGTCATTGGCGTGTCGCGAAATTGCGACGTCATGATTTTGTGACACCCAAGCCTTGCTTCTGTTTAACTTTGCCTTGGCAGCTTTTCCTTTCCACTGTTGAAACCTTACCTTGCTTTCTTCACTTGGGCTCCCTTTTTGCTTGGCATGTCACGATTTCATGACACCCAAGGCTTCTTTCATTTCTGGTTTGGACCCACTGTGAAACTGCGACATGTCGCGATTTCGTGACATGTCATGAAATCGTGACGGTCCGTACCTTAGGCTCCACCCACCCTCGACGTGTCACGATTTTGTGACACCCAAGCCTTGTTCATTTCTTTGCTCCTTCTGCCATAAGACTTGCATCCTTTTCACCTGTCATGATTTCACGACGCATCCGGGCCTTGGGCCTTTGCCTACCATGGTGTCGCAATTTCACGACGTGATTTCGCGATGCTTTCCTGACTTGCGCCTTTTCTCTTCAATGCCCCGTGAAAACGCGACATGTCACGATTTCATGACATGTCATGAAATCGCGCCCTCTTTCATGCCTTAGCCACTTTTTTGCATTTGATTCCTCTTGCTCGCCTTGTTTTGGCTTGGACCTGTCACGATTTCGTGACATGTCGTGAAATCATGACAGTCCGTACGCCCTGGGCTCTTTTCTGGAAAAACATCACGATTTCATGACATGTTTGCGTGCTGGGCTCTTTCTTCTCTGATGCGTTGCGAAAATGCGACATGTCACGAAATCATGCCCCTTTCCATGCCTTAACCATTTTTCTCCCTGGCAGCCGCGAAACTGCGACATGTCGCGATTTCGCGACATGTCACGAAATCGCGCCCTCTTTCACCCTTTGCTTCCTTTTGCCTCCTGCTGCAGTGAAACTGCGACATGTCACGAAATCGCGACATGTCACGATTTCGCTACGTTTCGTACGCATTTGCTTTCTCTCTCCAGACCCGTCGCGATTTCGTGACATTTCCAAAAATGGAAAGTGTCGCGATATCGCGACATTTCCAAAAATGGAAGTGTCGCGATTTCGCTACGTTTTCTTGCCTTGGCCGATTTTTCTAAAACCCGTCGCGATTTCGCGACATTTTCAAAAATGGAAGTGTCGCGATATCGCGACATTTCCAAAAATGGAAAGTTTTGGCTTCTAATGAATTTATCTGTCTGGAATCTGCATTTTTTTATATCAGTGAAAGATTTTCTTTATCCAGCAATGATTCTAACATGTGAAAAATGAATTCTGAAATAAATCAAAGCCAGATGCAAGAATACTTGGATACTTTGATACAGGCAAAACTTGAAGAAGAAGGAGGCAAGCAAAAATTTGGAATTAAAACCTGAAAAACATCAAGAGGGTCCTTACTGCAAAATGAAAGCTCAAAATTTTCAAAGGGTGGAAATTCATTTTTCAGTGGGGGTGTGTTGCTTCTCAACACACACCTAATAGACGCGGTCAACAGAGAACAAAACAAACAACATACATCAAAATTTCATCAGACTTGGATCTGAGGTAGGAACATGTTTTTGTCTCTGTAATTTCCTATATATGTTTTCTTTTCTGTTAGAATGCAAAAATGTTAGGTTAAGTAGAAAACATAGCAAAAAGTAAAATGGGAAAATCTTAGATGCTTTTTTAGTTTTCTACTAGTCATTGCTAGGAATAGCGGACCTTTGATTGTAGTCCACCCTAGTATCTAGCAGTCTAGGACATTTTGTGTTTTAAAGTTTGCATGCTTGAGGCCCAATCAGTGGCCTTTATTTCATAGATAATTGCATTCTCTAAAAAATCACATATCTTAGTTGTGCATTATTTTAAAGTGAAACGTTCTTTTTAAAAGCATATAGCAAAATTATTTGAGTGTTGTTTTATGTATTTTTGTTTCATGCAAAGTAAAAAGAACCACACACACCATGATACACTTTAAATGCTAGTGATTTGGAAGTTATATCTAACCACTAGTAGGATTCAATGACGATGGCAGTGATTTCCATCCGTTGATCCAACTCCCCTGATCCTTTTGTTACTATACCAATATCGGATCCAAGATGCTGACATAACCCATGGAAAATTTGCATGTATCTCTCCTAGGATAGGTATATAGCTGACTGTGGATAAATATGATGAGGATCAGGAGGACCTGTGCTCCCTGACCATGTGTGGACTTCATTACCACACATTATAGATGGGATTACATGACCTGGAGTTCATAGCCAGGTTGTCGAGCTGCAAGTATACATGTGAAAGCCATTAAAAAATTGAGTATATCATCAACATATTGAAAACACGATGAGAGTTACTTTATGACACAACAAATCTAAAAAAACATCAAAATAGTTTAGGGCTCACAAAAAAATTTAAAAGAGATAATAATTATTAATTTCTTCTTGTTTGCCTTAAAACTTACATACAAGATAATATAATATGATGGTACGTACACAGAGAGGATGATATGTGCATAGACCCGAGGTCGAGGCTGAAGCTCCACTTAATGCACATCAAGACGCACAAAGCCCTCAACCACAAAATCCTCCCAAATATCGTTCGATGAGTATTAGAGGGGATAATTCTATGTGCGAGGATCCTATTGAGAATACCCCAATTAGAGGAACCACTAAACACTCCTCAAGACATATATCAGAGCATGGGGATCCCCAACATGGGGTCTTGGACATGTTAGTATTTACCATGATCACATTTCACATGGTTCCATGAGATCTACTAAAGAGTATGTCATAGAGGGGTACAAATTGGCACCCCTTTGACCTATAGCTAAGGGAGGCTCAAAGCCCCCACCATTTGAGTATAGACAAGTTCGAGATCCACCCATTTAGGGGTAAATAAAGGGGGATGCTTCTGAGCGTAGACCCAGGAAAACTCCCCATAGAGGTGAACCTTGTAATATGACCATAGACATGTCTAAAGTGGGAGTAAATGGTACGCCACCTCATGAGCCATGGTGTAGTAAATAGTTAGACGGTCTAGACAAAGTCTTAGGATAGCTAGGTTATAAGCCTACTACTACACCTTCTAATTATATGAGCATGCATAGCAGTAGTAACATTAGGACCATTAGAGAACCTAGAGAGTGCTCCAAACATTCTCATGATATGCATGCCCTTGCATTTCATGCAGGCACAGAGTATAGGCGACATAGAATGCAAATGCCATCTTCACATACAACGATAGGAGCGTAGCAGATTAGTCCATTCGAGGACACACTCAAAAAGCTACTCGAATAAAGTGCACACACTAGATATCTCATACGAATGATCACATAGATAGATATCACAAACTAGTGTTAGAGCAGAGACATAAGATTTTCCAAGACCAATTGGAGGATGTTCATGCAGAATGGGAATGCCTAAAAAATGAGAACAATCAAAGGCAAAGGTTCATAAGATAATTCTTATATGAACAATGCATGCACAAGCAACACATCCTTGATCAAAAGGAACATGTTGAGATGGAGGATCGATTGGCCAATGCCAATTTACCACCCTGTAGTGAGTACAAGGAGAGCATTGATAGGTAACCTGCTTTATAGCCCAAGTTCCACCCTAACCATATAGAAACCCATACTCATCGTGCAATCCAACATAGAGATTGGTGCCCTACATCTAGATATCATAGGCATAGGTTGTATGAAGAAGAATTGGAAGAGTAATTAGATTAAAAATATCCTAAAATATCCCAAGTAAAAGTGGATGATGAGCCTAGTCCTCCACCTCGACCGAAGAGGAACATGCCTCCAAAAGTTCCTCCAAGGCAATATAGATAAGAGGAGTTCCTATCTTCGTAGGCCTATAAGTCCTTGGAAACATTTTTAGAGCTATCGAGAAGCAAGGGATGGCTTATCAAAATCCTACTTTGAACAAGATTCATAATAAACCTTTATGCCCATTAGTGCCTATTCTTGCCTTATCCCAAGCATTTTGAGATGCCTAGGCTAGAAAAGTTTAAAGAAGAGGATGCTTAGGAGCATGTTACGAGTTTTATGGACATGTCTTTCAGATTGAAAGTAATGATGCCTTGCTCCTACGGACCTTCATTACAACCCTCTCAAGCCTAGCCTGAGAGTGGTTTAATCAACTCAAGAGGTGCAACATCACCACTTTTGAACAACTGATCGATGCATTTCTTAAAAACTTCTCCTTTTGCATCAAGAAAAAGGTGAACCTATCTAATCTGGCTATTTTAATGCAACATGATGATGAGCTAGTTATGGATTATAGGAAATGATGGAGAAATATAATGGCAAATATATCATTATCTATTCCTGCTTCTAAATTAACTTGAATTTTTATGAAAATTATGCAAAGCACATTTTATTATTATTATAGTTGTAGCAATATCAAACATTTGAGGAGGCTTTGGTGCAAGCCAAAGTGATAGAGGATATCAAGTTATAGGAGGGTAACTTGAAACTCAGGAACAATAGGGAATGGAACAAGAAGAGCACTGAGAAACAACAAGCCAAGCTGGCCCACATTAATCAAGTGATTTTAAACCTTCAAAAAGAGGATATGGGGTAGCAAAAATGAAATTATCAAGCCCAACCTCCTCCTGCATAGTACGAATAGCGCAACAACAACCAAAAGGGTAAGGGTAAATAAAGATACCCTCCTTGCATATTCACTCAATTATCACAATATTTGACATTGATTTTCCATAAATTGTGCAAGTCAAAGGTAATAAACTTACCAGAAATCAAACTAGTGGACCCTAATCAACCCAAGCCTAAGGGGTATAAGGATGATCAGTATTGCATATTTCATCGAACAAAAGGCCACGACATAGAGGTATGTTGGTAATTCAAACATTTAGTGCAAAATATGATCAAAAGAGGTATGCTTATTGTGGAAAACCTACAAGCGCTAGATAATCAAAATATGGGGATTTACAAGAATTCTCTACCCAACCATGAGGTACCAAGGAACAATGTTGACCAGGTTAATCAAGTACGCATCGAACCACCAATCCACGGGTTCATCAGAATGGTCAACGTCATCATAAGACATACGAGGTATGAAATACCAAATCAACCTCCATTGCCCATTAGAGTCCAAGTTGTGCCTCCTCCAAGGCCAGCCCTAAATATGCCAGGCCCACCAATTAGACTGGTGGTGACAATCAGAAGTAGGTTAGTCCAAAACCTATAGAGGAATCTAGAAAAGTTATCTATTTATGATCTAATTCAGTAGTCTCCCAAGAAAAGGGAGATGCTTATGGACATTTTGAGATCCATATAAGTGCAATCCTAGAATATTTAAGCATTCACACACTTTGTGGGACATGTACAATAGTGTCAGGAACCGATTATACAATTTTATGATAATGAAATCAAGACGGTTTCTACTATCATGGCGGACCTACCTCTTCATATCATTGCATGTGTAAACCACAAACCTTTCAAGAAGGTTTTGATTAATATAGGATCATCAATAAATATAATCATGACCAAGGCATTGACATACTTGAAGTTGCCAAAGATGCATATCATCCCTTCTACCTTTATGTTGAGAGCTTTAACAATACATTATACTTAACTGTCAGCACTATAGTATTACCCATTCGAGTGGGACTGAAGACCATCCCCGTGGTGTGTCATGTGATTGAAGGTGCTATGCAGTACAATAAAATTTTAGGGTGGCCTTGGATTAGAGAAATGTATTATGTCCCTTCTATTCTCCATCAATGTATCAAATACGTGCATGAGGGACAGGTTCATGTGGTGCCTTCAGATGAAAAACTATTCAAATATGTGAATTTAGCAAATTTATCAGAGGACTTCATGCTCCCCTTAACACACCTAGACATACAGCTAGTGTCACTGATCAAAGATCCAGGAAGCGAAATGAAAAAAGTGTGTGCTAAATCTACAACATCTGTAGCTCAATGATTGGAGCACATGATAGTTGCTTCTAATAAATCGTATGCATCCATAATGCATCAAGATGATAAGAATCTAAAGGTAAATATGGGCGAGAAAGAGATAAAGCAAGTACTCAAACTAGTTGTTATTGAGGTCTCTACTCCTATGGAAGTAGAGGATGCTCAAGGAGAAGTCAAAGAGGCACCTTAGCCTACTTTGCATGCATCTTTAGTAGGGTCATCTGCACCACAGGTGAACATTTATTTAGTTAATCCTAGATTAGGGGAATATATTATGTAGAATGTGACATTTACACTGATCATCGAGACTACACAGGACATGGGACGACCACAAGCCCATCATATTCTCATAGGAACGGTGGTACCATTAGGGGTACCTCCTAACCAAACCAATTTTATCTATGGAGGGCTCGACCAGCTTGCATCTCGCACTTCCATGGATGAGGATGATGATGAACCATTCACTGTGAATGTTCATTATCTTTCTAAATTGGATTACGCCTTAAGATATTTTAAGCATTACCATTGATATGGTTATAGTCTCAGATTATTCGAGCAGGGGTGTAGGAGGCCTTATGAACCACAATATCAGTTGCCTACTGATAGGTTCAGGTTAGGATATTATATTAGAGGATAGGATGAATTCCTTGTGATATATTTAGACTGTATATACCTCAGTCTGGGGGGTGAAGTCAACTTCAATCCTTATCACCCCAATCTCTCCATATTTCGAAGGGATAATTGGTTAGTGTCTTATGTCACTATAGAACCACTTGAGATAGATCACGAAGATATCTTTGTGGAGACCAGTCCAGAGCATATCCCAAGAGATAACTTGGATGAACAAATCTGTGAAGTAGTCAATGATAGAGACCTATAGGTTCAGATCGCTAGCATAGATATAGATTGTGAGTCAGAAGATCATACTGATGAGGACATAGCAGAGTCCATATTTAAGATAGGTGTGTGCAACCCTGGGAAGTGCACACCCCAACTACCTTACTTGCAATATTGATTTAATATGTATGCTACTACTTACACAAAATGAAAATACTGAAAGCACATGTAACATCGGAAATAAGAAAATAAATAAAGATTATTTATTGATACCCTAAATCCTCAGTTACAAGTCTATCCCTCTGAGGGATACCCATCATTTTGATACAAATATTTACATAATATAGAGCAGCAATCGTATATGTTCCTCGTAAGAGAACGGTGCATCTACACAAGCCTCTTGGTCCTGCACATGAAACTATATGGGGGCTTACAGATGCCCCCTTCTCTAGATTTGGTCCTAGAGGGATCTCTGTGCTCTCGATAGTTCAATATAGTCCTGAGGATCTGTACATGTGCTCATGAAAACAATAAAGCACACTTAGTAGGATGGGCCGCCTCTTCGAATGAGGCCTTTGTTAGCAGATCTGAATACTCATGATAATTATAATGAAATATAAACATGAACATAATAAGAAATGTGTGATAAGCTAAGGAAATATAAAATACAAGCATAAATAAAACCAGATCTAAACTATGATCAAGCCATAAATTAAGTAGTAATAAATCTAAGCTAAAATCAAGAGGAAATAACACTTATGCCCTAAGATATGCCTACGGGCCACTATCCGAGACAACGATCGTGATGTGAAGCTCTCCTCCTTGTGATTCAGATATTTGTACACTATCCTCTTTGCCAAAATTGATATTCAAGGGTTGTCGAGTGTGTCTCCTACAATGATTGGTGATTGGGAATGGTGAATCTAAAAATTCATGTGTTGGTGTAGCTCAACCGATTGACTCTCCAATGCTCCTCAAAGTACTGAAGATCTATCCTCCATTTCGATAGGGCTTCGCTGCTTAACTCTAAAACTTTGCAAATGCTTTACTTTTTATGGGAGAGACTATATGTAGACTTCCCTCTCAGATCTAGAAATTGGCTTCCTAGAGAAGCCTCCATCTAGATTGCATGCAGCTGACCATTTCAGGTGGGAAGCATCAACCACAAATTTGCATTGAAGGGGCATTTAGGAGGGAATCATGGAGTTCCTCACCAAAATCCACCTGAAATCCATACATAGATGTAGTTAGACTGCATTATTTGGGCCTGTAATCACATCCAAACTGTGTGATGCTGGCCATTATTAGGTTTAGCGACCAAGTGTGGTTGTTGTAGTCTTTAGTGGGCAGGTGTGGTGGCCACTCTCTTGAGAGTAGCTAGGCTTGGATGGGCTAGAACTACCCTGTTTGAGTGGTTAGGACCACTTCTTGCTCTTGGAGAGATCCAAGAGGGTTTATACGGTCTATGGATGTATCCATATGGGTAGTCTCCTAAACATGATACATTTTAGGTGTCTACAAATGCCCCTTTTTGGGATGTGATGTGAGCAAAACACAATGCAAAGAAAAAAAGGTAGACCACCTAGGGCCATATTGTAGGTTGGATGATGATCATTGATCTAATCAACATAGGATACCCCAGTCATGCGGGAGGGCATGAATCCTAGAATCATTGCTTCCAACATAATGGAAGGCTTAAATTTGTGGAAGTTTGCACTCACTCATCAAGAAATCGGGTAGCTTCAGTGCTACTATAGGTCTGAAGGGAGGGGAGCTACACACTTAACTGTCATATTTACTTTTTGCACCAGCAAATGGTAAGATTATGATAGTTGTTGGCAATGATTCATAGGATGAACACAATATTTACATGATCAAGAGATCTTTTGCTGAATTTGATTATGATTGTTGAAAATTTTTGACTACCCTCTCAAGCGACAAGTCGATGAGAAAAGGACCATTAATGAAGCAATGAGTCGCTTGACTAAAATGAAAGATCTGGATTTTTAAGAGGGTTGCATTTGTTGTTATAGGCTAGTTCTCATCTGGGTGTGCTTTCAACCATGTTTGGTAGTTATACATCTCTATCCCTTGGGGCGGTCCGACCATAATGGCCTTCTTAGGGAATCAAGGTGTTAGCTATTCTTTTGTAGTGTATGTCAAAACACTATTAGTAATAGGAAGAATGAGAAGGTTTCTCGCTCCTGTGGGGCAGTCCAGCCATTATGGCCTTCTCTAGATTTGAGTTGAAGCATCTCAATTCTACTATAACTAGTTTACCCCAAGTGGCCTTATGGTTACTTGTTCATCTTGCCAAGTTGCATGGAGCGCTTGTCATTGCAATCACCAATTGTATAGAGAAAATGACTGGGTACGAGGCTCATTTGGGTTTTTATTAATTATTTGATTTTTAGTTTTGATTTTTATGATGTTTTTAGATATTTTTTGGTATCTGCTTTAGATTTTACATGATTTGAACAATTAAGTGCTTTTTATGGCCTATTTTGAAGTGCTTTATGATGACAATTTGGTGAAAATTCTCTTCATTTAGGGGCCGCTGTCAAGACCAACAACCCTCAATTGCTATATGTGAATATTATCAGGTCTAGCAGCCAAGAAATTTATGCTACTGATGCTGGCAGTGGCTAGGGTGTGATTTAGAAAAATAAAAGGAAAATTAGGGTTTTGAGCTGTCACTTTCTTCAGTTTTCAATTCACACTTTTGGAGCTCTAGAGTGTTTTTGGGTGATGGTGATGTGGAGCGCTACTGACTTGGTATGGAGTAGACATTATGGCCAGTCAGGGAGAAGCCTCAACCAATAGAGAAGCTGGAGATTTGTGGGTACCTCTCTAAACCCTAACATCCTTTGTTATTATGGTAAAATGAACCTAATTAATAAATTTTGGTAAATGAACCTCATTAACCATGTTAGCAATGAATTTCACTAGTATTTAGGCTTCACTTAGGCTTTATATATATGGGTTTCTTTCAATTTTGTGTTTTTGCATTTTTTTGTGGTTTTCGGTCCTGGTAGGAACGTCGTTGGCATGCCGCCCATTGGCTGCTGCCACTCAATGTAGCTAGCTTGTAATGACGCTAGTCGTTGCTACTGTCAACAGCCAGTTTGAAATCCCAATGGTCAATTTTTTGACCATTGGGATCTGGCCATTGCTAGATTCAGTGGCCAAGTTGTGGCCGCTCCTGGCATGAATGACCAAAAAACTTTAGACTTTATTTCAATTTTTTTTTAAATTTTTTAGGCAAGTTAATTGATTTTTTTGAAATTTTGAGTTGCTTTTATGATTTTTTTTGCATGATTAGGTGCATTTTATTTGTTTCTCATGTAGCCTTAGAGTATTTTGATTGTATTTGCACTATTAAACATGTTTATTGCATTTCTTTAGTTGTAGTGCATTGATTTAAGCTTTATTTTACACTTTTAGATCTTGTCTGCTCGGGCTCGGGACCCAAATCTTCTTTGTGATCTCTTACATGAGATGCATGACATGGAGTGGGTTTAGATAAATTCTCATGGGCTCGAACATGTCACTGGCCTATACCTGATCATGTTAGATCAGGTCTACTTGATGGCCCTAGCCCATGAGTGGGACCCCAGTACCAACACCTTCCATCCCCCTATCAGTGAGATGACCATCACATCGAAGGATGTCTTTAGGATTATTAGGGTGCCTTTTGATAGAGTTCCCATTGTTTCTTACCCAACTACTACACGAGGTGCTATATTTACAAGGGTATTTGGGGAGCATGCCACTGCTACCTCCAAGGATAATCGCTCAGGTGAAATCTCCATTTCCCATTGGTATGAGGTGGATGTATTTTCTTGACTACACATCGTGTTGTTGATGGTTATCTATAATAGCCTTATACCTGATTGATCTAGCTTGAGGTTCCCATGAAACCAATTAGTGATGGTACACAACCTGATTGATAGTGAGCATCCCATTATCTATGCCTAGGGAGTGCACTACTGGTGCAATGCTATAACGAGTTGTACCACATTTAGCACCATGGATGGGCTAGTATTTCTTGTAGCTTACTCCTTCAGGTCTGGGGATGGAAGCACATAAATATTGATTACCTTGGAGGACTTCTAATGGAGATTGTTAATTTTGACAAGGATGTATAGTGCTATGGATCTATATGGCCTAGGTCACTCGAGGATCGTAAGAACCAACATCATGCAGGGGAGCTTTCCCACTATAGGGTGTCTCTGATAGGTTTACGGCTAACAATATCATATGGAGATCATATCATGAGTGTCCCACTTGGGATGATCCTACCAGTTTTATAGTGAGGACTCACTGTGATCACTAGTTGATTAGTCATAATGTCTGTATTAGGGAGTTCTATTATTCTAGGGTGCTCCAATAGTTTGGGATCCAATAGGATGTTCCTCTCGAGCTAATTTTCTATCATCGAATTGCCATCAAGAAGAACCTTCCACCACCCCAAGTTACAACAATGATTAAGGAGGATGAACCTCCTATAGTTGATCCTGGTATGGTTGATGCTAGAGTGATAGAGGTGTACACCCTCTAGTGGGGTACATGACTATGGCATGGAGGTGGTCGCTTGGGGTGGTCTCTAGAGGAGGTTGAGGTAGAGGATCCCAATTGGCACTGAGTGCAAGATTAGATAGATGAGTGGGGGCAAGTAGTATAACAAGAGCAGGTGGTAGTAGAGCAGGTTGCAAAGGAGCAGACTACTCCTAAGGAGGAGGAGGAGTTAACTCCTGAGGAGTAGGATTCTCCCCTTTAGGCTTAGCTACACTAGTTCAAGGCTAAGCTTTAGACATCCTAGATTTAGTTCTGGCAGAGGGATGCAACTATTGTAGAGCTTCAAAGATAGCTTGCCTAGGTTACTACTGAGCGAGATGATGCTCAAATTTAGGTTGCCCCAATTGTAGGTGTAGATCCTAAGGCTGAGGTGAGATGACTATAGGCAATTATAGAGGAGGAGGATGCTTAGATGACATCATATGCCACCTACATTGTTGTTCTTAGGTCATAGATATTGATTTATTACGTATGCTACCACTCACACAAAATGAAAATACTAAAAGCACATGCAACACGAGAAATAAGAAAACAAATAAATATGCTTTATTCATTGATATCCTGAATCCTCGATTACAAGTTCATCCCTGTGAGGGATACCCATAATTTTGATACAAATATTTACAAAATATAGAGTAGCAATCAGATATGTTCCCCACAAGGGAACAATTTATCTATGTAGGCATCCTATTCCCACACACAAAACTGTATGGGGGCTTACAGATGCCCCTTCTCTAGATCTGGTCCTAGAGGGATCTTTGGGCTCCCACCGATTTAATATGGTCCTAAGGATCTATACCTATGCTCATGAAAATAGCAAATAATGCTTAGTAGGATGATCTGCCTCTCCGAATGAGGCCTTTGTTAGTGGATTTGAATACTCATGATACTGATAATGAAATATAAACATGAAAAAATAAGAAATGTGTGATAAGCTAAGGAAATACGAAATACAAGCATAAATGAAACTAGATCTAAAATATGGTTGATCCATTAATTAAGTAGCAATAAAGCTAAGCTAAAAGCAAGAGGAAATAACACTTATGCCCTAAGATATTCCTGCAGGCCATTTTCTAAGACAACAACCATGATGTGAAGCTCTCCTCCTTGTGGTTTAGGGATTTGTGCACTATCCTCTTTGCCAAAATTTATGTTCAAGGATCATCGAGTGTGTCTCCTACACTGATTAGCAGTTGAAAATGATAAATCTAACAAATGATGCATGGGCGTAGCTTAGCTAAATGACGCTCCAATGCTCCTCAAAGTGCTGAAGATCAGTCCTCTATTTTGACAGGGCTTCACAACTTAACTCTAAAACTTCGTAGATGCTTTGATTTTTGTGGGGGAGTCTATATGTATAATTCCCTCTCAAATCTAGAACTTGGCTTCCTAGAGAATCCTCCATCCAGATTGCATGCGACTGACCATTTTTGGTGGGAAGCATAAGTCACAAATTTGAATTGAAGGGGAATTTAGGAGGGACTTAGGGATTTTGTCACCAAAATATACTTGAAATCCATGCATAGGTGCAATTGGACTACGTGATATGTACCCATAATCATGTCCAGATTGTGTGTGATGCTAGCCACTATCAAGTTTAGTGGCCAGGTGTGATAGTTGTAGTCTTCAACTTCTAGGTGTGGTGGCCACTCCACTTGAGAGCGACAAGGCTTGGATGGGCCCTATTTGAGTGGTTAGGACCACTACTTACTCTTGGAGAGATCCAAGAGGGTTCATATGGTCTAAAAATGTGTCCATATGGGTATTATCCTAAACATGATGCATTTTAGGTGTCTACAGATGCCCCTTTTTGGGATGTACTATGAGAAAAACACAACATAGAACAAAAAAAGTAGACCACCTAGGGCCATATTGTAGGTTGGATGATGATCATTGATCTGATCAACATAGGATGCCCCAATCATGTGGGAGGGAATGAATCCTAGAATCATTACTTCCAATAGAATGGAAGGCTTAAATTTGTGTAAGTTTACACTTGCTCATCAAGCAATATATTAACTTCAATACTACTATAGGCCGGAAGGGAGGGGAGCTACACACTTAACTGTCATATTTTCTTTTTACCCTAGCAAAATGTAAGCTTATGATAGTTTTTGGTAATGATTCGTAGGATGAATGTAATCTTGGCATGATCAAGAGATCTTTTGCTGACTTTGATTATGATTTTTGAAATTTTTTGACTACCCCCTCAAGCGACAAGTTGATGAGGAAAGGACCATTAATGAAGTGACGAGTCGCTTGACCAAAATGAAGGATCTAGATTTTTAAGAGGGTTTCATTTGTTGTTATAGGCTATTTATCATATGGGCATGTTTTAAACCATGTTTGGTAGTTATACATCTATATCCCTTGGGGCGGTCTAGCCAAAATGGCCTTCTTAGGGAATAAAGGTGTTAGCTATTCTTTTGTAGTGTGTGTCGAAACACTATTAGTAATAGGAATAATGAGAAGGTTTATCGCTCTCTTGGGGCGGTCCAACCATCATGGCCTTCTCCATGTTTGAGGTGAAGCGTCTCAATTCTACTATAACTAGTTTACCCCAAGTGGCCTTATGGTTACTTGTTCATATTGCTGAGTTGTATGGAGCACTTGTCACTGCAATCACCAATTGTATAGAGCAAATTATTGGGTACGAGGATCATTTGGATTTTTGTTGATTATTTAATTTTTAGTTTTTATTTTTATGATGTTTTTGGACATTTTTGGGTATCTTCTTTAGATTTTACATGCTTTGAACAATTAAGTTCTTTTTATGGCCTATTTTAAAGTGCTTTGTGGTGACAATTTGGTGAAAATTATCTTTATTTATTGGCCGATGTCAGGACCACTGGCCCAATTTCCATGTGTGGCCACTGTCAGGTCTAGCATCCAAGAAGTTTGGGTTGCTGACCTTGGAAACAACCAGGGTATAATTTGGAAAAATAAAAGAAAAATTAGGGTTTTGAGTTGTCACTTTATTTAGTTTTGAATTCATGCTTTTGGAGCTCTGGAGTGTATTTGGGTGACTATGACGCAAAATGTTTCTAACTTGCTATGGATTAGACACTATGGTCGGTCAAGGAGAAACCTTGACCAATGAAGCAGCTGGAGATTTACAGGTACCTATCTAAACCCTAACATACTTTTTTATTATAGTAAAATGAACCTAATTAAGCAATTTTGGTAAATGAACCTCATTAACCATGTTGGCAATGAATTTCACTAGTAGTTAGGCTTCACTTAGTCTTTAGATAGATTGGTTTCTTTTAGTTTTGTGTTTTTAACCATTGGGATCTGGCCACTGCCAGATTCAACGGTTGAGTCATGGCCACTCCTATAATGAGCAGCCAAGAAACTTTAGACTTTATTTTAGATTTTTTTTTTTTAATTTTTTAGGCAAGTTAATTGATTTTTTAAAATTTTGGGTTGCTTTTATGAATTTTTTTGCATGATTAGGTGCATTTTATTTGTTGCTCATGTATACTTAGAGTATTTTGATTGTATTTGTACTATTAAACATGTTTATTACATTTATTTACTTGTAGTGCATTGATTTAAGCTTATTTTACACTTTTAGATCTTATCTGCTCGAGCTTGGGACCCGAATCTACTCTATGATCTCTTGCGAGAGATTCTTGACAAGAAGTGGGCCTAGATCAAGGCTCGTGGGCTATAGTATGTCATTGGCCTACCCATGATCATGTCATATCATGCCTACTTGATGGTCTTGGCCCAACGATGGAACCCCAATACCAACACCTTCCATATTCATATTGGTGAGATGACTATCACGTCAAAGGACATCTACAATATTATTAGGGTGTCTTTTGATGGAGTGCCCATTGTTTCTTTCTCCACTACTACACGAGGTGCTATATTTTCAAGGGTCTTTGGGGAGCATACCAATGCTACCTCCAAGGATACTTGATTGGGGGGAATCTCCATTTCCTGTTGGTATGAGGTAGATGTTTTTTCCCAACTACACATCATGTTGCTGATGGTTATCTACAATAGCCTTGTACCTAACTACTCTAGCTTGAGGTTCCCATGGAACCTCTTAGTGATGGTATAGGACTTGATTGATAGTGAGCATCACATCATCTATGCCTGGGGGAGTGCACTACTAGCATAGTGCTATGATGAGTTGTACTGATTTAGTATCGCAGATGGGCCAGTATTACCTATAGCTTGCTCCTTCAAGTCTGGGGATGGAAGCACATCAATATTGATCACCCTAGAAGAATTTTAGTGGAGATTGCAGATTTGGACAAGGATGTATAGTGCTATGGATCTATATGGCCCACGATTCTTGAGGAGCACAAGAGATGATGTCATTTAGGGGAGATTTCCCACTACAGGACATCTCTAACAGGTTTACGGGTTGATGATATCATATGGAGACCATATCATGAGTGTCCCACTTGGGATGATCCTACCAATTTTATAATAAGGACTCACCATGTCTACTAGTTGATTGGCTGCAAGGTCGGTATTATGGAGTTCTTCTATTGTTCTAGGGTGCTCTAACAGTTTGGGATCTAGTAAGATGTTCCTCTTGAGCTGGTTGTCTAACATTAGATTACAATCAAGAACCTTCCACCACCTCGAGTTACAATAGTGCTTGAGTAGGATGACCCTCCCAAAGTTGATCCTAGTGTGGTTGATGTTGGAGTGATAGATGCGTACACCCTCTGGTGGGGTACATGAATATGGCATGAAGGTGGCTACTTGGGGTGGTCTTTGGAGGAGGCTGAGGCAAAGGATCCTGATGGGCACCGATTGTAGGCTTGGAAATATGAGTGGGGGTAGGTAGGGTAGCAGGAGCAGGTGGTAGCAGAGCATGTTGTAGAGGAGTAGGCTACCCTTGAGGAGGAGGAGGAGTTAGCTCCTGAGGAGTACGATTCTCCCCTCTAGGCTTAGCTGCACCAGGTCAAGGCTGAGCTTCATACATCCTAGATTTAGTTCTAGTAGAGGGATGCCACTATTATAGAGCTTCAAAGATATCTTACCCAGGTTACTATTGAGCGAGATGATACTTAGAATCAGGTTGCTCTAGTTGTAGGTGTAGATCTTGGGACTGAGGCGAGGTGACTACAAGTGATTATAGAGGAGGATGATGCTTATATGACATCAAATGCTACATACATTACTGCCATCAGGTCGTAGATATGGTTCCTAGGTGCTACTCCTCGATAGAGGCTTACAGTAGGGGATTCCCAGTACAACATGCGAATCAATTCCAGATAGTCTTCAACTTAGTTGAGTCATAGGACCAAGTATCAGATAGAGCATACTAGAGGTGCCAGCTCTAGACCACCTCCTAGAGGGGTGGTGAGGGTGGTGGCGAGACTAGTGGTGCAGGCCACTCCTAATTTGTTATGGCTCATTTGATACTTTATACCTATTTTTGGGTGTAAGGTTGCCTGACCTACATGGTTATAGCCTTGTTGGTTATTTTTGTACTTACATGTACTTATTTGACACATGATTATATGATATCTAGACTTTGAGACTCATCATGTGTATTTCTTTATGCTTATGCTTTTATGTTTAGTGATGCAATATTATGATTTTATGATGTGATGTGATTTAATGTTTCATGATGTGATGTGATGTGATAGATGTATGCTTAGATGATGTTTTTACCACACGCATAGGTGTGCTATTTATGATGCATGCAGATGGTTTAGTTTATATAACTTATATTTTATGATGTTCTTTGGATGAACACTTCATGATATTATGCTGAATGGTATGGATTACATGACTTATGCTTTATGTTGTGTGAGTGACTATATGGTATGATGTAGATGATGGCATGGATGCCCATATGGATGGAATGCTTATTGTTATGTGCATGTCTAAATTTGATGTATTGATATGTATCTAACCTTATGTTTCTATGCTATGGTAAATATGTGATGTTATGCTGATGATCTAATGTGAATGAACCTATATGCTTTAATCACTTAAAACATATGGTATGATGTGACATGAGTTTGACAATATAATAGGTGACACCACAGGATGTATAGCAATCATGAATTTAAATAATAACTCTTAAAATAAGAATTAATCATTTACGCATCCAAATGTGAGATGAGATGATGTGATATGTACTTTCTTTATGAACTTCTATAAAGTAAAATATATTCACAAAATAGTCAGTGGCCATCTAAATGTCATTGATAACATTCATCTGGTATCTATCCTATTTCATGAACATCCTTTAATGAACAAGACTTCATAAATAAAGTTGATGGTTTACCCGATGGAATGATTTGATGCTATGAGGGGATTTTTGAGGTTTTCCATGAGACTCAAACACCCTAGTTACTTTTTCAAAAGCTGTATACTGACCATACAGAGCTCCTAAAGGATAAAGTTCTATCATGAAGACCTAGGTACTCATTATCCCTATGTGTGTAAATGAATGTATTAGATAGAACTTAAGCATACCCTAGTGCCAGGCGAGATTCATTTAGCCCATTGCTATATTTGGGATCCTCAAATGTTTATCTCGATTCTAAGTTGAACTCAGTTGGATTAGACCACTAGGCGGTATAGGACACCTAATGTTAGCTCTTACACATGCAAATATTGGTTTGTACAAAAGCGAAATGCTAATGTGATAGACATATCGTCGTGCATAAGGCTCGTTCATGCTGAGAATTCTAGGGATTCAAGTTCTATTCCCTTATTTTCTTCACACTTTTCTGGGATACTTGCTCATGATTTTAGTGATGAAAACCACTATTTATTTTGAGTTTTTGTCTTTATTTTGAACAAGAGATTTATTTAGTGATGATTATCTCTATTTATTTTGTGTTTTGAATTATTTTAAACTTTAAACTTTGCTTTGTTTGGGGATTTTTGTAGTGATGATAATCACTTGTTTACTTTATTTTTGAATTTTTCTTTGTTCAAGATTTTGCTTGTTTTGATTAAAGCAAAGGATTTCTTTGGGTAGGGCTGAACTTGTCCTTTTGCCAATTCTCAACATTTTTGAGATGGTCGCATAGGGGGATGAGCAAGATAAAATTTTCACCTTAAGATACCTAATACCACTTTGTAGTGTTCATATTTCCCTTGTTCCAACTAGTATTTTAGTATTTTGATTAGTGATAGGATTTTGAAATATACCAGGTGCTATCAAAACTAAACCTTACCTATAAAAAGCTAAGATAACTTTCTATAAAGTTTGATAAAACCACTAGGTATGGCTGAGTGACAAAAAAACCCTAGTATATTCCTTATAGCAACAGGAGGGGGTTGTGTTGAAAAACATAGTTACACATATGGGTTGTGGATGATTATGGATTCTGAAGATGCATGATTGAGGTACAAACATGGTGTTGTTTGTAATATTGCAAACACAAATGTATCTAATGTAAATGTAATGGATGGTCATGCCTATATGCAATGCAACTACATGAATGCAAATGTGGAATGCAAATGTTTTTGTATTTTTTATGCTTTCAATGGTTTTTGATATTTTTATTATTATGAATATATTTGGAACTTTTTAATTTTAAATTGTTTTTGTGTTTTCCTTGATTTGCTTGTGACCAAAGGTCTTTAATATGCCTTTGGAGCCCTTTTTTGATTTGACCAAAGGGCTTTAATATGCCTTTGGAGCATTTTTGTGATTTGACCAAAGGGCTTTAAGATGCCTTTGGAGCATTTTTGTGATTGTTTTTTATTTTAATGTTTTTTGATTTGTTTGGATTTTTATGATTTTTATTTTTTTTGAAACTTTTAAATTTATTTGAATGTTTTTGATATTTTGTTGTTTTATGTGTGGAATACCTTTAAATGAATGATGTTGAGAGGCTTTGGCTCCTCATCACCTTCCAAAATTATTAGGTAATATGCCCTAGGCCCAATCTTCTCAGAGATGATGTAGGGCCCTATCCAGTTGTTCATAAATTTATCTCACAGATGCAGTGGCAGATTTGAGTTCTACTAGTTCTATTTGAACACAAGATCACCAAATTTAAAGTCTCTTAGGTGAAATCTAATATTGTAAGCTCATGTTAGATGATCCTGGTAGATGTGAAGATGCTCCAAAGAATTGATGTATCATTCATAAAAAAGAGTCAACTAATCCAGGTGAGCTTGCCACACAGTGTCATCATTGATGAACCCTTTCAATGCGACGTGCACCATTGAAATTTCCAACTCTAAAGGTATAATGGCCTTAGTGCCATATACAAGCAAAAATGGTGTTGCCCCAGTGGGCATCTGTATGCTAGTCCTATAAGACCATAATGCTAAGGGTAGTTGTAGATGCTAATGCCTATGGTTTTCTTTCACCATCTTCTTTAAGATGGATACTATTTTATTATTTGAGGCCTCTAATTTCTTGTTTTCCTTCAGATACTATGGTATCACAAAACTATGCTGAATGTTGTATTTGGTTGTCAGAGCTTACACTTTTTTGTTTTTGAACAATGGTACATTATCTGAGATTATCTTAAAGGATACCCCAAAATGATAAATGATATTGTGAAGTATGAATTTTGCAATCCAAGGACCAATTATTGATGTTAATGGGACCGCTTCCACTCACTTGATGAAGTACTTAGTGGATTTAAGATGAACGTGTGTTGGCCTTTAGATGGGGGAGAAATATTTCCAATTATATTGAAACCCCATTGAGAAAATGACCAAGCTGCCTGAATGGGTTGTAAGGCTTGAGATAACAAGTATGTCAGGTTTGCATGATGTTGATATTTAATGCATTTCTTGACATACTCACAATAATCCTTCTCCATGGTGGGCCAGTAATAGCCCATTCAAAGAATGCATTTGACGATGGCCATGTCGCTAAAGTGGCCATCGCATGTACCATTGTGAGCTTGTGAGATCACACAGGATGATTCTTGGGGCTCTAAGCAACATAGGAGGACTCCATCATAGCTTCGATGATACAATATACCTCCTATAAAGATATATCTAGTCACTTTTTTTTTGAATTCTCATATTTTGACATGTGACAGTCCCTGTGGAACACTTCCAAGACTAAGGAAGTCTTGTAATTAGGATAGCCAATCCTGATAGGCTACAACATTGATAGATAAGATGACTTGTACCTCCTATAATTTGACTTACGCAAACACAGATTGAGACACAACCTTGTGGTGAATAATGGTACCATTTCCCATAGGACCCTGAGAGATCAAGGACCCCCAAGGTGCCTTATTTAAGTAGTATTTGGTCTTAAAGAACTAGTTATGGTCTATCTCTATATGAATCATGTTGACTAATTTCTTGTTATCAAAAGCCTCATGCTGGATTGCTAAATGTGAGAGCATTTTGACATGAATGGTAGTGAAATCAACAGAGGGGTTTTGAGAGATTCAAGATCCCAAAGATGCCATGTGTCTGCAAATATGTTTTACAAATGAGGGATCACCTCGATGTTGTACCACTCTAATTTGGATAGATATGTATCAACAAGCTCTTTTTAAGCTTTCAATATTAGATCTTGGTATTGAAATAGTCCTTTGACTTGGTTGACTATGAGGAGGGAGTCATCGAAGATATTTAACCTCTTGATTTTTATTGTGATGGTTGTTTGGAGACCTAAGATTAAGGCCTCGTATTCGGTGTTATTATTGGTGTAAGGTAAATATAGCTTGAATGACAAGGGTATTGGAGCACCTTGTGGAATGAAAAAGCTAATTTCCATGTCGCCTCCTTGCTCACACTTTAAACCATTTAAGAACAAAGTCATGTCTACTTCATTTTTTGGTTCTTCGAGTTTGGGTGCTTTTGATAATGCATAGAATGCATCATCAGGAAGCTCTATGGTAAGGGGTCTACTATTTTGGAGAGGTACCTTAGCCAACTAGATCAGCTATGACTTGTCCCTTGATGGAATTTTGGTTTATGAATTCTAAATCAAATTTTGTCAGTAGCATGATCCACTTTGCAGTACGTGTGTTATGATATGTCTTGCTCATCATATAATGCAAATGATTTTGTTTGGATATGGCTCAACATGTAGTGGTACAATTTATTGGTTGCAAAGACCACTACTAAGCACAAATTTTCTATGTATGCATATCCAATTTTGTAGCTCACCAGGGTGCGACTAATGTAATATATTGCTTGATCTTTATCTTGCGTGTTCTTTTGAGCTAACATGGTACGTTTTGGGCACTGAATTGCACCAAGTTTTCACTCGATACTATGGCTGTCTATCTTCCTACTTTCTGTCCAGGCTTGCACCCGATAGCTGTAGCTCAACACTCAACATTGGATGGACCAAAATAAGGGTTTTCGATCCAACCTCCAGAGTAGGTTGGTTCCTTGTCAACTTAGCAAGTTGTTGACACAATTATGCTCACTTAGGGTTTGGATTTTAGGGTAAGAGAAGGTTAGGGTTAGAGAGATGTGGATAATAGTGGACGGATAGGTTAACAACATTGCACTACCATAAAAAGCTCCCAAAAAACCATGCTAAGGACATATACTCAGATCAACATTTATCCCAAAATAGATTGTTTCATATATTAAAGCACAACAGAGAAATGTTGTAGCAAGCAATTTCAATATCCAGGGAATGATAATCCAAATAACAGAATTCACCAAACACCTAGATTTCATAGAAATGTACTTCCTAACCACATAGAATGAATTCAAAAGCAGATTTCAATTACTTATAACAGCTAGTAATCCAAAATTCGGCACAAACTAACCATCAAAGTATTTACAGAAATGCAACTAAGAAATCCGAACCTCTGACATCAAGCATGAGAACATGAATTTGAGGTGAAGATCAATGTATTGCTCCTTTCATTTAGCTCTTCAGGAATATTTACAATGGTACAGGCAAACACGCTAGAGCCGACCCTTAAAAATGAGGGTTCGACCTCTACTTATAGTTTTCTTATTACAATAAACAAGAAACAATACCAAAGATCTTGTTACAACAACACAACAAAGATATTTAGCTGGCATTAGCTCATTGGTCCATCCTCCGAGAATTTCGCTGAAGGAAAGTCCGCCATGGCAGCTCGGGGTCTCTACAACTTGTTGATCGCTCAGTGGAACTGAAGTTCAGACCATTAAAGATCATGCATCTCCATCGATCCTTCTTGGGAGTGAATTACCACCGTCGATCTGTAACCACCTCTGGTTTGATCTTCTTGGAAAACCCTCGATGCTTCATCTTCCAGCTGACTGTTACAAATTCTGATGCAGCAATATCTTTTAAACCACCAAGATTTGGTAGCTTAACCTCCACCATTGATTCTCTTCATCACATGATTCAGATTCAATCCGGCACAAGCTAAACGCCATTCCACTTTAAAATTGATGACATCATATTTTAATCAGAAGCAATGAAATCTCCAATCTGGATCTCTGATATCTGAACATCGAATCCGCTCCGGGATCTATTATATTCAGCATTATATTCTTCAATCTGCATTATATTCTTCAATCCAGGTCCGGAGCTAGTCACATACTTCTTCCATCGTGAATCCACACTTTCGTTATTCCATCGCCCCATCTTATCTTCATTCCAGAAAGGAAAGACTTGTTCATTCCCCGAATCACCAATCCACACTTTTCTACCAGTGACGTCATCATCTCCTTGAAACTTTTGTGGATTTGAAGGTAGCATTAATCCGGAGCCGAAAACAAAAGGACTTTCCCAGAATCGGATATTCAATATATAAAGATGCCATTCCACACTTTTCTTCCATTGACGTCATCGTCTCTTAGGAACTTTTATGGATTTGAGATCTGCCATCATTCTGGAGCCGGAGTGAAATCACCAGAATCGCTCCAAACATGAAAACTTCACTAACTATTGAGCGGATTCATATCTTCTGACCTGGTTCCACTTCAAAGCATACTGCAAGGTTTGTGGAATGATGATTTTATCACTTAGTCAAAATTATACAAAATTTTACTAAGTATGTGGCCATTTTGGGCCTACATTCTAGCGCCTCCCGGGTGGATTTGCTTGCAAAGCCAATCGAATCCAGAGTCTTATCCATTGGGCCTTAGGAGTCAAAACAATACTTATCTTTGAAGATATGTTTTAAGGAATAATTTCCATACAAACACTACCCTCTGAAAGCTCAAATTCTGCCTAGAGGGTAAAGGTTCATATAGAAACCATGCCAAAAACATCATAGAACTCACTTGTTCAACTAGAGACTGTATCCATAATATCAGTATTACTACTGCCTTCAAAAACTATACATAACTCTACCTCCTTTATAAGGCTTCATTTCAAAAAATGCCTTCACACAAAAATGTTGCGTTGTAGGCTTCATGCCTTTATTGCTTATTTCTGACAATTGTTAGAGTAAAAATAGAAATACAAAACTAATGTATAGAAACACAAAACTTATGTATATGTACAAACATAAATGAAATGATTTAAGCGGGAGCCCCTCTTGGGCCTGTAGCTGCTCAATATTATCCTCATTCTTCTATAGCCTCTTCATCCTCATCTTCTCTTTCCTCTTCTCCCTGTTCTTCTGGAGCATGTACTCTCTGGTTATCCTCACCGGAGGTGTCTCCAAACAATTGGACCATTGATTCCAAAGATTGAAGAGCCTATTTCCATGCTTCCTCAGAGGGATTTGATGTTTCTTTAAGCTGATTATAAACATATTGTAGTTCCCCAACATCCTCATAATTAGCAGCATTCCCTCTAGTCACCAGATCCTCCATGAGATCTCTTAATCGGGTGTAATCCATAATCAGTTTGGCAGCTTGTTCTTGGGATAGTGGCTCTTCCAGTGAATCAATTCCAGCCTCATCCTGTAAGTTATCCTTGATGCTTTGTTGGGCTTCTTCCATAGATAACAAGCTGTGATCCTCCTTCCAGAGTCCTTTGAAACCAACATGAATCATTTCCTTATTTATTTCAATGATGTCCTTAATTCCTCTTTCCATTCTGTCAAACAATAGTCAGGCTCTCTGAACTGCCCTGTGCTTCTTCACCACTATTTTGGTAGCTACCCTGGCCAGATTCCATTCCCTATTGGAAATTGGTTTAGCAGGATCACTGAGCCTACTTCCAACCAGCCTATACATTTGTTCCGCCGGAATCACCATAGGCTGTAACTCCCCAGTGATTTGATCTAAATCCTTCTGAATAGTGGAGAGCAACTGGCTGGCATATTTTAGGTAGTCGATTATGAGTTGAAGACCTGAACATTTTTCTTGAACTTCAGAAAGCAACTCCTGCTTTATCCTTTTCAAATCATCTTTGGAAAAACCTGAGGACTTGGCTTTCTCAATCTGAAGTCGATGCTTTAAATTTTGAATTTCTTTTGCCTGATCCTCATTCAACTTCTTTTGTTCTTCTAACTGGTCTTTCCACTCATTAGCCTTTTGAAACCTTTCCTGCCAACTCTTAGCCTCTTTTCTTAGAGCTTTCTCTATTTCCTTTTGATCATTGAGGCTCCTCTTAAGCTTTTCAACTTGTTGTTTTAGCTTATCTACCTTCTCTTTAGCTATATCAGTTTTCACATAAAAGGTATCTAAGTGAGCCTTGGCAATCCCTAACTCATCCTCAGCAGGAAGCTTGTCAATATCTTCTATGATTTCCTCCACTCTATAATCTTGAGTAGTCATTTCATTTTTAGGTTTGCTCACTTGCAAAATCATAGACCTTGAAACCCTTTGCCTAGTGACAGGGTTAACATACATACTTTTTCTTGTCACGACCATCCTATTGGAAGGTCGGGTAAGCTTCTCTACCCAATAGTCATTTATGCTCTGAGTGGTTACCTATTCTTTTGATACAGTAATAGACTTTGAAAAATTAGTAACCAAAGGAGATAATGGCATCAAAAACATGAGGGTGGACTGACTTGCTATTGGTGGGGGTGAAGATATATTGATAGTAGCCTCTATTACAATGGTAGACTCTATGATTACCGCTACTGTGGATACAGGTAAATTTAGAGAAACAAGAACATAACTGATAGTAGAAGGGGTGGATGAAGTCGAAATGCAGTGTCCCATGGATGGTGGTAATGAAATAGATGAGGGTGCAATAATGGTGGATATTGAAGTGGACATCTCCAAAGTGGAAGGTGGGTCTTGAGGAGGTTGTGACACAATATAACTGATTGGTACCTCCATAGCTACTGATGAGACGAGGGAAGAACTGTGAGGTGGAGGAGGTAAATTTACCATATTTTCTTGACTAGAAAGGGAGGGAAATCCTTTTGGGGATTCATGGAGATGAAAAGGAGAAGAGGGATTAGAAACCATACCTTCACCTACAGATGTAGGGTGTTCTTGTTCAACTTCTGTCTCCAACTGTTGTTCTTGTTCAACTAACCCTTCTGTATTAAAAACAACTACCTCTTCAACAATTTCTTCCATACTCATTTTTTGCTTCTTGGAAACCTCTCTCTCCTCTATTTTTGGGGTTCTCTTAGTCCTTTTATGAACTAATCGGAAAGCATCCATCTCATCTTCGGAATCTTCCTCTGATAAATCTCCTTGCACTTCCCCAAGAAGTAATGATTGTTCAGTAATGGATTGCGGTTTAGTTGATGTTGCAGGAGCAAAAGAAAGTGGCCTGAACCCAAAACTCTTATCCTTCTTCTTCCAATTAATATATTTGTCCTGAGGCTTCCCCCTAGAGCTAAACGTGAAGGCCTAGATCTTGTTTCAATAATAGGGGTACTGACAACCTTTTCTTTAGAATACCTCATTTTGCTCATCATCTTAGCCCCCTTAGGGAATTTCTCCACCTGCTCAGAAGTAGGACTGAAGGTTTTTAAAGAAGATTTTTGATCTGTAGAAGGCTGGAGAGATTCAGAATCGCCCTGGGGCTTTTCCACTGTTAATACAATGTGCCTCACATATTTTAGTCTCCAAGTATCAATATTATCATTATATCTTTTTGAAAACTCCTTATCAATTTTCATTCCAAATTTAGATTCAACTTTTCCAATTTCAACTCTCATACGCCACCAATCTATAATCTTGGCATCATCCCATGGCCCCTTATAATATTCTTCTTCTCCTTCTTCTACAACTTCCTTTTTAGGCAACATTTCCTTTTTCTTTGTCGACTTCATTTTGGAGGAGGGCTTGTTTTTCTTTGTAGTTTCTGCTTTAATCTTGTCAATCATATCCTCGGTAATCTGATGACTGGGCTTGTGGTCAGGATCAAAATCTTCAATCTGCTCATAAAAATCCAACCATGGGGGTAACTGATCCATCTTGGAGACATTCCACTCCAAAAGAGTAGTTTCATCATTATTCCTTCCCTATTCAAAATTAGCCCTGGGCCTTTTCTCAAATTTATAGGCCTTATCTCCATTTAGGGTTTTATTTCTTGTAGTGAAAATATCATCAGGATCATAACTCCACCTCTGAGGAATATAAAATAGACCTAACCTATCCAGATATCGATCAATTTTTTGACTCTGCCCCTTCTTGGTAATGGTGATATCACTCAAAGTGCGATGAGTAAGCAAAGACTTCCTTTTTCTCCTCGAACCATATTTCGCATCAATGTACTCTGCTTGCCTCAAATATTCCAAGGTGAAGAGTCTCTCCATGACAAAGTGGGGCAAAAGAAAAGGTTTACCCATGAAACCATATAATCTGATGATCGTACCTTCTGTTAACAAATACCAGTCTCCTTCCTCTACATCTTTAGTCCTCAGAATCTCCTTGGCCAAGGTGGTAGTCTGGGGAACTTATCATACATAATTTTGAGGGCTGGCCCAAGAAATTCCAAATTGAATCTATAGTAAGATTCACTACTTCTTAAATGATTTATCCAATAGTAAACTGGCATAGGTTCTTCCTTATCAGTCTTATCTTTGACCGGAATCCATGACATTCTATCTTTAACAATGGCATAAAACATCCATACCAAGTTTGAGCAATGCCTAAAACTAGGAGCATCAACACCCCTCTTCATGCTTACTAGCTGCTCATGTATCCTTTGGGTGAGAAAAGTTGGCCAGTCGAAATAGATCACCCTTATCCCTTTCTTTGTTGCATCCTTTTCATACATTCTCTCGTTAGAGATACAATATGCAACGACGATTTGCCAACCATGAACCTTTTCGTCAGAGTCCAAACCCTCCATGCAAGCCAACATAGAGAACAAAATAGGATTTGCAAACTTGTTGATAGAGATGGGGACTTCAGGAAACTCTTCTTGGGGTTTGGTATTAAGCTGCTTATAAACCCAATTCTTAAATGACTCACCATCATTGGCCCGCTTCTTTGTGGAATAAAACCCAGTCTGTTCAACAACCTTAAAGGGTTTTGGTGGTACCGGTGGGTCGGACCCTAAAGCAAAGAGCTCATGATAGAAAGAGGTAGTGATGCTAAAAAGGGTCTCACCCTCGTAGGTTTTTACTGCCTTGGCTAGTGGGTCATAGAATTTAACTATTGCAGCTATTAACTCAGGACATGGGTGAACAAAATCACAAATGTAAAAGGATAGATAAGAAAGGATGGAGCATCTACCTTCTACTGATAAAGCAGCGTTCTTTTTGTATCTATCATTCATGCTCTTTCTTAGTCTCATCCTTTCAGTGATGGTCATCGTCGTGTCTGCTACAGCCTTGGCTTTATCAAGGTAAGGCATCGACGTCCTGTCATCCAGAGTTTCGAACTCCAGAACATCTTTTGTGGCCTCCGTGGGTGATTTCTTAGGAGCCATATTGCAGTAGTAGGACTTTGCACACTGTAATAAGTGGGGAGAAATTCAGAATGTTGTTGCACTTCTTAACAGCCTCATGGTTACTAAATGAACCCTGCGCATGACTTCATTACTTTTATCTCCTAGAACGTGTGTATCATCCACCATAAATGCAGCTGCTGCATGATATCTTTGTTGGCACACTTCACCATCCTTCCATTATTTCTTTGGTGGCTCAAAGGTGGCGTCCTATCTTCTTATTGGTCAAATTTTGAAATTGTGCTGCCAGCTCATCATATCCCTTTGGCAACTCTTTGGTCCATGCGCGAGTTCGTTAGAATTGAATGTGGGAGCACTCTTTAGCCTCCACGTGTCAGATTGGAACTTGCTATTCGGCTTTGGCCTAATTCCGCTTCGGTGTCTTAAGAACCTTTCGAGTCTACTTTGGTACTTGAAGCTTGCACGCACGACACTCTACCTCGATTCCACTCTGGCTATCTCCAGCTTTGAGAGGTTCCCGGATTAGCGCCGTTCTTTGTCCTTCTCTATGCGGGATAGAAACTGATAGACCACTCCATAGAAATCTGGAATTAACCATGCGGACTTGAGGGTGGAATGCCATTTCGGAGAGTTTTACACAACACCGTGTGTGGAATGGAACATCACCATGCATTTGGCCAACACTTAGTCATTTCTTGCAAACTTTCTTCTCTCTTTTTTTTTTTTAGAATTTCTTTGAAAAGAACTAATTACAAAGTGCAGAAAAGAAATCAAATACAAAGTGCAGAAAGGAAGGGGAAATATTTGTACAATGTATATACATATGTTACAATGAGCTCACTTCTTACATATAGTAGAGCTTGAGGTGGAAACCATTCACCGGAATTGGTTGTATGTTTCCCTCTGGATCCTTCAACTGAAATACATTAGACTCTTTAGCTTCCACTATTTCGAAAGGACCATCCCAAAAGGAATCAAACTTTTCATGCTTGCCTAGTTTTGCCCTGTCAACATTCCATCTGAGAACTGAGTCTCCAACTTGGAGTTTTTTGAACCTGGCATTTTTATCAAACCATGCTTTAATGTCCGATGAATGCTTTTGAAAATGATCATATGCTTGAGTTCTGCTCTCTTCCAATCGCAGCAAGTGTGTCAACCTAGTTTTTACTGGATCATCCTCTAATTCTTCTTCTGTACTGACAAGCTTAAGCACTGGGATCTCTAAGTGAATCGGCAATACCACCTCTTTTCCATATACCAGTGCATAAGGAGAAGTTTTGATGGAATTTTTAATAGTAATCCTGTCTACCCATAGAGCATGGTTGAGCAATAGGTGCCAACTCCTTTTGTTACCTTCCAGAGATTTTCTCAAAATCCTTAATAGGTTTTTGTTGGTAGATTCTGCAAGTCCATTACCTTGTGGGTAATAATTTGAAGTATTTTTAAGAGTGATGCCATACTTGCTGGAAAACTCAATGTACTTGGCTCCTATGAAAGCAGGGCCATTATCACTCACCAAAGCTTTTGGGACTCCAAATCTAGAAATCAAATTCTCCATAAAGTTGATCACAACTTCCTGGTCTACCCTCTTTGTAGGAATGGCCTCCACCCATCTGGTAAGATAGTATGTAGCTATCAAGATAAACTTATGCTCTGCTGAAGAATTAGGATTTATAACTCCTATGAAATCTAATCCCCATTGTTGAAAAGGCTCCTCAACTTGAATAGGTTTCAGAGGAGATGAAGCATTTCTGGTTCTTCCAACGTACCTCTGACATTTGTCACAAGCCTGGGTAACTTTAAAAGCATCATTGAACACAGAAGGCCAATAATAGCCTGCTCTTATTATCTTCAAAGTTGTAACTCTGCCTGAGCTATGACCACCTACTGACCCTCCATGAAATTCTTCTATGACTCTTTTTTGTTGGTCCTCCTTCAAACATTTTAGGAGAATACCATCCAAGTTTCTTTTGAATAACCCTTTAGGTAGTAATACATATTTTAGAGCATGAATTCTATACCTCCTTATTTGAGAAGGATTCAGATCAGGTGGGCAGATCCTAGTTTGGAAATACCTGGTCATTTGCTCGATCCAATCAGAATCTGGAGTGTGTACAATCTCTATTTGATCCTCTTCTATTATCTGACAAGCTGTCATTTTTGCCAATGTTGAAGCATCTGTCAATCCTTGGCACAAGGCTCTACCTCTTACCAGCTTGGTGGGACGTATTTCTACATCATATTCCTGGATCTTAGTAATCCAACCAACCCTTTTATCACCTAGGTCACCTTGTAAAATAAAACTTCTTACATCTGGATGAACCACATATACCAGGGTTTTGCTTTGTACCAGATATTGTCTAAACTTCTTTAGCGACTTCATCACAATGAACACTTGTCTTTCAATAAAGTTATATTTTACCTGATAATCATGTAAATTTTGACTCCAAAAGAACACAGGGTGTTCATCCCCTTGATTATCTTTCTGGGTGAGTACCGAGGCATAACTCTCTTCAGCTCCATAAGCATAGAGAATAAAATCTTTAGTGAAATCAAGATTTATCAAGACTGGGGCTGTTGCAATGGATTGCTTGATGACCTCAAAAGCTTGCTTCCTAACCTCAGTCCACTTGAACTCTACCTTTTTCTTGAGTAGTTCAGATATAGGCCTCACTTTCTGTGCAAAATCAGAAATGAATTTCTTGACGAAATTGATTTGACCTAGGAAGGACTACAAGGTCTTCTGATTAGTAGGCAAAGGAATAGCTAGAATTGCTCTAATTATTTTTGGATCTATGGCCATACCTTCCTTTGAGACCACATGGCCTAATAGTTTTCCCTCATGTACTGCAAAAAATGACTTCTTAGGATTCAGTGAGATACCAAATTCTTTGCACTTTTGAAAAACCTGTTCCAAATGAGATAGATGATCATTTTTATCATGAGAAAACACCGTCATGTCATCTAGGTAAATCAGAATAACTTTGTTTATAAGTGTACCAAAGGCATAGTCCATGGCCCTCTGAAATGTAGCTCCAACATTAGACAACCCAAAGGGCATTCTCTGATAGGCAAATGTACCCCATTTTGTGGTGAATGTTGTTTTGTATTGGTCTTCGTATTTTACCCAAATTTGGTTATATCCAGAGTAACCATCCAATAGTGAGAATATTTCTGCTCCAGCTACCACTTGTAATATCTGGTCAATCTGAGGGAGGGGGTAGTGATCCTTGAGGGATGCTTGATTCAGATTTCTAAAATCTACGCATAGGCGTATATCCCCATTCTTCTTTCTTACGGGTACCAAATTGGCTACCCAAGTGGAATGTTTTATTGGATATATTATCCTAGCCTTTAGTAGCTTTAAGAGTTCCTCTCTCATAATGGCTTCTATCCTCGGATTGACAGGCCTCTATTTTTGTCGGAATGGTTTAGCATCGGGTTCTAACTCAATAGTATGCTGGATAATCCTTTTGTCATACACCTTAAGGTCTTCATATGACCAAGCCATAGTGTCTTGGTATTTTAAGCATAAAGTTTTAATCTCTTCTGCTTCCTCAGGTGAACACTGGATCCCAATATTGAGCTTCTTTCCTATTCCGACCTCCACTTCTTTATAGATATTTTTACCGACCTTCATGGCTCCAACCTTCTTTCTATCTTCATTATCAAATAGACTTTCAAGGGTGACCAATCCCCTTGGAATATGATTGTTTCTTAGTTGGATAAAGTCTTGCTGATCTATTTCCTCCAAGTCTTCCTCTTGGATAGTTGAGAAGCATGCTTCTCTTATCATAAAATCTAGAATTTGTTCATCACTTTCAAAAACCTACCAGAATATCTGCTTGTCTGGCACTGCAGGTCTGAAAACCATTTTAATTCCCTTGGTCTTCTTAGTTCCAAAATCTACAGGAGGATTGAAATTAGCTCCCTTCATTGCCAATGAATCTGCCAGGTGATTCTCTTCTCTAGGCACAAAACTTAGATTCAGGGCATCAAATGAATCCATTAGGTCCCATACCCTATTTCTGTAAGCTTTTAAGTAATGGTGCTTACTGCTGCACTTATTCCTTACCTGATGGACTATCAACTCAGAATCACCATATATGTTCAAAATCTTGATGCCCATGCTTTCTGCTTGCATCAATCCGAGGCACAGAGCCTCGTACTCTGCAGCATTGTTAGTACATGACCATGTCAGTCTGTAAGAAAAATTCTTTATCCCTTCTGACTGTGATTGTAGAACCACACCAGCCCTTGCACCATTTCTACATTTAGCACCATCAAAATGCATAACCCATGTTTCCTTGTTTCTTAGGGATTGATTAGAAATAGCAGGGAGTTTCTTTTCCAATTCAGTTGTGATGTTGTATGTACCCATACCAGTTCCAAATTGACTATAGTCTTCTCCGAAAGGCAACTCATCTTCAATGTCTAGCTCCTCAATGTTTTCCACTAGCTCAAATTCCTCCAAAGGATTAAGATTGCACAGATCTTCTTCAATATTTTCAATATGATAAGCAACTGGTTTCTTAAGAGTTATCCTTATCCTTTTTCCTTTGAAAGGGATTACCATGCTAGAATAATCCATGTACATACATCCCCCTAGCTTTGCAGTAAATTCTCTTGAGAGGCATAACCCGAAATAGGGTTCTAAGTCCACCACCACTATTTCCTGCACCATCGTTACCTCGGGAGCTCTATGCAACCTCATCAGTACATCTTTAATAACCCCAACTATCTTGACAGGTGTCCCATCTAGTTGCAACACTCCAGGACAAGACCGGGTATATTCCATACCCATTTCTTCATAGACCACCTTAGGCATAACTGTGGTTGATGCTCCTGAATCAATCATACAATTTTGGACTACCCATCCTTCCATTCTTAAGGATATGTAGAAAGGGGGAGGTTTGTTTTTTAGAACAACAGGTGTCATTTCTTTCTTTTTTGGTGGTATACTGAGGATGGTGGTGGTTGGTCTATTCTGGGGATTTTTGTTGAGGGAAGCTTTAAGTAGGTCAATCTAGCCCGAAATGAAAAGAGTGTCATACAGGCTAGCTTTTGATGGAATCCTTTTCATCTCCTCAACAATGTTGTACTCAGACTTGGTCAGGGATAGTCTTTCTAGTCCTCTGTCTGGCTCACCATATTTCCTTTTGTATTGTTGGGTTGCCTCTAATATTTATCTTTTGGTAATAGAGGGGAACCTGAGCCTTTCTTGATCCTCACCCTTGGATCTCATTATGTCTCCTTCTATTTCTCTTTCAGGATTTTTAGGGAGACTATCTGTCTTCTCCTTCCCTCTAGCTCGAGGAATAGGAAAAGTGTCACTACTTTGAGGGGGAAGTCAACTTTCTTTTGAGAAGGGACCTAGAATTGTCCCATCTTCTAGGGGTCTACTTGTAAAGCTTTCTTTCTAGACCTTGTCATAACAACAATCGGACTTTCTTCCTCTAACTCTTTTCTAACCATGATCTGATCAGGGTGCCATAACATATTAACCCTCCCCTTCTGATTCCTTTCAGCTTGATCCATAGCTTGTTGAACATGGTGTTGATACATCACACAAGATTGTGAGTCATGGGGGTCATTGCATACCAAACACCAAACATTTGCAAGAGTGGTATCTGCAGAACACTCCAGCTCCTCATATGTTGCATTCACCCTAACCCAAGTACTATTACTAGGACCAGGCCTTTGATATTTGTTTACATATGGGAATCTCCTCTATTGTGACATTTCCTGATCTCTATTTTCCATCGAATTCATTCTATTACTCAGAGTTTTCATGGTATTTTGTATATCCAGAATAGCAGATAATTCTTGAGAAGGTTGAGAAGGAAGGGGAGGAAAAGGAGGTGTAGAGGATACAGGTTTAGACCAAGGAATCAGATTCATTTGTGGAGATGGAGATGGTAAAGAAAGGGGGTCCATGTAGGAGGGCTTTGTGGATTGCTCATGGCTACTATTGGTTTCTGAGTTATAGGGCAACATGGTTTTGGGGGGAATTCTTCCCACATTGATCAGGATATTTTCAGCATGGATGACTGCATTATAAACTTGGGGGAAGGTTTCTACTCCAGATTGTTGTGTTTGCAAACCTAGCTCTGATCCTAGGGCTCGAATATAATACATGTAAGCCAAACATGCAGCTGGTCTAGTAGTGGGGGGAATTCTCTTCCATGTTCTGCTAAATCTCAAATTAAAATCTGAGACAGTTTCTTGCTGGGTTTTTTGCATGGCTGTAAACTGATTCAACAGAGAAAAGGGATCAATAGATTCATTAAATTCTTCTATGAATGGCTCAGCCAATGATTTCCATGAAGTGATAGAATTATCTTCCAGAGTTCTAAACCAATGCAATATCTTTCCATGAAAGGATAGGGCTAGAATTTTGACAATAATATTTTCCTCTTTTATGTTGTGGATTGCTGCCAGATTCAAGATATCTTGGTAGTGCTCATAAGATATTTTCCCAAATCCATCATACATGGGGGTTGCCTTAGATATAGCCTAGGGGATGGCATCCATTTGGGCTAATCTAAGGGGCCTAGTTGAATCCCAGTTAGGGTACTTTTGTAGTGGCTGATTAGGAACCACATTTTGTGCCATATTTCTGGTTGCAGGCCTTCTTGGGGGAACTATTGGGTTTTCTTCCAGAAGCTCTTCTTCTTCAATAAAATCTTGATCTAAAATTTTGATAACAGTAGCCCCTCTTTGAGGTAACTCATAATGAAAGAAAGAATCAGGGTTGTTCCTCTTGAAAGACCTGGTATACATGAAAGGGTACTGGTCTACAATACTTTTTTGGGATCTTCTAACTAGGGAGTCAGAACAATAACTTTCTTTTCTCCGCTAATAAGGTCAAGACAATTCACCAAATCTTGATTCCTTCGGGTTGAGATAACAATAACTCTTTAGATGGGTTTCATGTTCCTTGTGAACGGTCCCACTAGGCATGCCAAAAACTATTGGGCACTGAATTGCACCAAGTTTTCACTCGATACTATGGTTGTCTATCTTCCTACTTTCTATCCAGGCTTGCACCCGATAGTTGTAGCTCAACACTCAACATTGGATGGACCAAAATAGGAGTTTTTGATCCAACCTCTAGAGTAGGTTGGTTCCTTGTCAACTTAGCAAGTTGTTGACACAATTATGCTCACTTAGGGTTTGGATTTTAGGGTAAGAGAAGGTTAGGGTTAGAGAGATGTGGATAATAGTGGATGGATAGGTTAACAACATTGCACTACCATAAAAAGCTCCCAAAAAACCATGCTAAGGACATATACTCAGATCAACATTTATCCCAAAATAGATTGTTTCATATATTAAAGCACAACAGAGAAATGTTGTAGCAAGCAATTTCAATATCCAAGGAATGATAATCCAAATAACAAAATTCACCAAACACTTAGATTTCATAGAAATATACTTCCTAACCACATAGAACGAATTCAAAAGCAGATTTCAATTACTTATAACAGCTAGTAATCCAAAATTTGGCACAAACTAACCATCAAAGTATTTACAGAAATGCAACTAAGAAATCTGAACCTCTGACATCAAGCATGAGAACATGAATTTGAGGTGAAGATCAATGTATTGCTCCTTTCATTTAGCTCTTCAAGAATATTTACAATGGTACAGGAAAACACGCTAGAGCCGACCCTTAAAAATGAGGGTTCGACCTCTACTTATAGTTTTCTTATTACAATAAACAAGAAACAATACCAAAGATCTTGTTACAATAGCACAACAAAGATATTTAGCTGGCATTAGCTCATTGGTCCATCCTCCGAGAATTTCGCTGAAGGAAAGTCCGCCATGGCAGCTCGGGGTCTCTGCAACTTGTTGATCGCTCAGTGGAACTAAAGTTTAGACCGTTAAAGATCATGCATCTCCGTCGATCCTTCTTGGGAGTGAATTACCACCATCGATCTGTAACCACCTCTAGTTCGATCTTCTTGGAAAACCCTCGATGCTTCATCTTCCAGCCGACTGTTACAAATTCTGATGCAGCAATATCTTTTAAACCACCAAGATTTGGCAGCTTAACCTCCACCGTTGATTCTCTTCATCACATGATTCAGATTCAATCCGACACAAGCTAAATGCCATTCCACTTTAAAATTGATGACGTCATATTTTAATCAGAAGTAGCAGAATCTCCAATCCGGATCTCTGATATCTGAACATCGAATCCGCTCTAGGATCTATTATATTCAACATTATATTCTTCAATCCACATTATATTCTTCAATCCGGGTCCGGAGCTAGTCACATACTTCTTCCATCGTGAATCCACACTTTCGTTATTCCACCTCCCATATTATCTTCATTCCAGAAAGGAAAGACTTGTTCATTCCCTGAATCACCAATCCACACTTTTTTTCCAGTGACGTCATCATCTCCTTGAAACTTTTGTGGATTTGAAGGTAGCATTAATCCGGAGCCGAAAACAAAAGGACTTTCCCGAAATCGGATATTCAATATACAAAGATGCCATTCCACACTTTTTTGCCATTGACGTCATCGTCTCTTAGGAAATTTTGTGGATTTGAGATCTGCCATCATTTCGGAGCTAGAGTGAAATCACCCGAAATCGCTCCAAACATGAAAACTTCACTAACTGTTGAGCGGATTCATATCTTCTGACCCGGTTCTACTTCAAAGCATACTGCAAGGTTTGTGGAATGATGATTTTATCACTTAGTCAAAATTATACAAAATTTTACTAAGTATGTGGCCATTTTGGGCCTACATTCCTGAGGTAAAAATGCTAGAGCCGATACGTCCAACAAAGCAAACAAGTCTTTTGAGCTAACATGGTACCCAAAGCAAAATCTATAGATGATATGTATAGTAGGAAAGGTACGTCTTGCCTTGGTGGAGCTAGGATTAGCAGCATTGCCATGTACTCTTTGATTTCAGCAAAGGCTTGCTGACATTCTTCATCCCATTAGAAAGGGAGCCCCTTGTATAGTAGTCGATTCATGGGTTGACATTTATCTAAAAGTTATGCGATAAATCACTTTATGAATGCTACTTTGCCTTGTAGGCGTCTTAGCTCTTTGATATTAATGGGTGGGATTATTTATAGGATAATATTTATCTTTGCTCTATCTACTTCGATGCCTCATTTAGAAACAATGAATCCCAAGAGTTTTCCAAAATTTACGCCAAAGATGCATTTCTTGGGGTTCATCCTGACATTGTACTCAATTAGGTTATCAAAGATCTTTTTGAGGGTTTTTGCATGCTCTTCTCATAGTAATGACTTGGCTAATAAGTTATAAATGTAGTCTACCAAGATATTGTGCATGTATTCATGAACAATTTATGTTATAGCCCGCTGATAAGTGGCACCAGTATTTTTAAGGCCAAATGACATTACTTTGTAACAGAATGTCCCCCATGGAGTGGTAAATGCAGTTTTATGTTGGTCTTCGACTTTAATTTGAATCTAATTGTAACTAGAAAAACCATCCATTAGGAAGATCATATCATGACCTGTAGTTGTGTCTACAAGAGCATCTATGTTGCGCAACAGGAATGAATCCTTTGGGGTTGCCTTGTTGAGATCCTTGAAGTTCGTGCAAATGCGGATCCTTGCATTAGGTTTTCCTATGGGTACCATGTTTGATACCCATTCCGGATAGTCGATGGGAACAATAAAGACCACATCCAATAGTTTTTACAAATCATTCTTAACCATCAAAGTTATGGTTGGATGCATCTTTCTAAGTTTTTGCTTGATCGATTTCTTCACGGGGTCTATCGAAAGGTTATGGATGACCAAATTTGGATCTAGCCTTGACATATCTTTTTAGGTCCAAGAAAAGAGATTTGGCCTCTCTTTTAGTAGAGGAATTATGATGGCCTATTCTTCTAGTGATAAGCTTTCTCTGAACTTGACTTTATTTGGTTGATAAGGATCATTTCTAATGTCCACCTCAAAATTTTCCTCTATTGCCATATGTGACCCCTCCTCAAGTTGATGAGGAGTGGGGATTAGATGGATGTCATCTATTGGATTCACAGTTCTTACTAACTTAGGGTCAAAACCAGCATGATAAACATCATGTGTGTAGCCTGATGCAAAATGAAATGGTTGTAGCATCTCTTCATTAGGGAAGAAACCCTCAGGCTCTAAGGGTGAATCAGCACAATCCCAATCGATGGCATCTAAGTTAAGACACGATGGTTTTATAGTATTTGCTGGGTTATGGAGTGGAGTGGTAAAATCAATGGATATTATATTGATGGATAGAATGGTATCTCCAAGACCATGTGAGTGGAACTCTATATCTTGGGTGTGCCTTCCATACTCGTCATGCAGCTTTGGGGGCATGGGGATGTTAGGATACGATTTATGAATAGATGGGATGATGGGATTTTTTGGTAGTAGAAACTCTCTAAAGGTGAGTGGAATTGGATTGATCATGCGATGAATGACATATAGGTTTACTAGTCTTCCTCTGAAGTCAATATTAGGATCCATGGCATCGAGTTCCACTTATCTCTCCATAAACAAGTGTTGAGGTCCAAGATAAGCCATCTTGGTCTCATCCTCAAATTCATCATCACTTATCTAGAAGCCATTGGCATTGGTTTCTAGTCCTAGGATGGGTTGGTGGGTGGCTTGTTGATGCCCTAGTTAGGCCATCTCAGTATCATCTTCATAGTCATCATCACTTATGAAGAACCCATTGGCATTTATCTTTGGCCCAACATTGTATCCTACATGTCTTGGTGATAAGTAGACCATATCTATTGAGTCATATAACTCATAGTCACTTCCATCTGACCTGTATCATTCATCACTTGTTACGGACTCACTTTCATTTGATATGTAGCCACTTTTTATCTGGCCTATCCAAATACTGGTCTACACATACATGGCCCATGGTAGGCCAATATGGATTCATTTTGTCCTTGCTTGGGACATAGCTGTACTCCTCTTGCACGTATCCAAGTAGTGGTATTTATTCCTATAGGATGGATCCTAAGGGGTGCTTCAAGGGAATATTTAGTGTAATATGTCTTAGGGGGTATGATATTAAATGTCGACACCCTTCATCACCCTAAAGGTTTCTTGTAGGGGGTCAGTATGGGTTCCAATCAATGTCTTATTTGAGCCCAATGTTTAACCTATCTAAGGCTGCTTCTGAGTCATCACGACCTTGGATTTGATAGCCTAGACAACACATATTAGTAGGTAGCTAATACTATGGTTGAAATGGTAGTCTTTGCCCTTTTTCATATATGCCTAAGCCATATCCATGCCAATAACATTATTCAAAGTATCTCAGTGCAAACTTAGGGTTTGACAAGTAGTGGACACTCATGGTGAATGGCTCATCCTCATCCTGTTCTAAGTCAGGAGTAGTGTGGGTGTAATCTAGACTAATGTATATGAAATTAGTCTAGTTAGGTAGAATCCCCAAGGGCACCACTGTTCCTACTAGTAAATTTGGGACTCTTGATCATACCATGTCTTATGAAAACTCAATGATTGGCATGAAAGTTATGTTTTACATGAGATATTCTCCTAACACTATGTTGGCTAGGTGCACTGTCACCTGGGGTGTAGATGATGTTGTCGATGACACAGGTGAGGTAGGATGAGGTACATCTTCAAATATTTCTTAGGAATGTTCCTCCTCCATTGGAGTAGGGATACCTATAGCCGATTTGGTCATATGCTCTTGGGGTCCATCCTCCACCATGGGTGCCTTTAGATTTTGTTTATCCCTAGTCTTATCTATAGAAGGATTTTCAAAAGCACCAAAGGGATTTGGATGTAGGATGTGGTGCCAATGTGGATGGATCACCTCATACTAATTTTCTTTTGCTTCCTAGCTGTGTGGTTGGAGAAGGTGGTTGGATGTACAAGTGTTTTGACGGTAGGTCAAAGCCCCCCAAAAAATCAACTTGATGCACATACATGAACGATTCTTCATCAAAAAAAACCACATGCACTTATTCCTCATGCACATACTTGACGCATTGGTGTAGGACCAAGGGTATGCACTTCATATCCCTAATATAGGGATGCCCTAGGAGGATGTTATATTGCATTGCCCCTTATAACACATGGCACATCACGGGGATGGTCTTGTGTTCCAATTTTATAGGCAAAATGATTGTGCCCACAGTGGCGCACAGTGCATAATTAAAATCCCTAAGGGTGTATGAAGTTGGGACAATGTTGGACTTGGGTATCTTCAAGTGCCTTATAGAATTGGTAGTAACGATGTTGATTGATGAGCCTGTATCAATCATAACCCACTTGAATGGTATGTAATTAATAGACGTAATGATGTACAAAGGTGAATCTACTATAGTAGCTGTAACTTCTTTGATTTCATGATCATAAAAATGTATCACGGGCTCTTGGAATTATTGAACATACCCCACAAAGTGTGTGAACGCATCTGGGTTCTAGGGCTAGAGCTCGATTGATATCAAACTCTCTATTAACATCTCCCTGTGCCTAGGAGACTATTGTATGAGCTCATAGATGGATAATTTAGCCAGAGTAATTTGTAGATTTTTCTCTAATCTACTCTGAACCGTTGCTACAAGTCTCGTTGGTGGACCTAGCAAATTATTTTGTATTTGTCTCTATTGAGGTGCAGCTGAGATATTGATGGGAGCTGTTGGTGGCTATGGTTGCCCATATCTCTAACTCCTAGTTGCCACGTTGACCAAATCAACCATTTTTATGCATCCTTGAATAGGCAAATCAACTCAAACCTAGTTGACCTACATGCCCTAATCCCTAGGGGATTCATGGTTAGGTAAAGGGTTCCTGAATATACCCATATCCCTATGGTCGAGAGCTAGCAGGTTATCAACTTTTAGTTCTCCCTTATGAATCATGTTTTGCATGAAATTCTTAAATATGATGCAGTTCTTGATGTCATGCCCCGGTATCTAGTGGTATGGGTAGTGGTGATCTTCCCTATATCCCCTTGGCTAGGTATGATTAGGTTTAAGAAATTGTATTTCAAGAAATATTATCCTCTATGCCTCATTTAGTTGGTTGAATATCGACTACATCGATTCGTTTAGAGACATGAAATAATGAGGTGGACAACATTCCCTTTTTCAGCCCTAGTTGTTCTTGGGATCATACTTAACAGATGGGGGTTGCACTTGATAATTCTAGGGTTGTTGTGCATTCCCCCCTTGTGGTGTGGCTAACACAACTTGATTAACTTGAGTAGGTTTGGCCTGCTTCTACTTGTTCTTGTCATTCTGATTGTTCTTGCTCCATTATTTCTTGTTGCAAATCTTGAGGTCTCCTTCATTAATCTTAATGTCTTCAATAAATTTGGCTTGAGCCAAGGCTTCTTCAAATGAATCATACTGTTGTAGCTATAATAGTAGAAAGATATGATTTGTGCAACTCTTTGTGAACATTTGAATGAGTTCTTCTATGGGGATAGAGAATGATAGCTTTGCCATGATTTTTCTCCACCTATCCGCATAGTCCATCACCGACTCATCATCATATTACTTCAATTGAGCCAGGTCATACACGTTCACCTTCTTCTTAGCATCAAAGGAGAAATATTCTAGGAATGCATTTACTAGTTGCTCAAAATTGGTGATGTTTGCTTAGGCAACTGATTGAACCATTGGGTTTCTACACTCAAGAACATCATGATGAATGTTCTCAGCATTAGAGTATTGTATTGGTCTAGGTGGAAGCACATTTTGATGAAGTTTGTCATGTGTTCTTGTGCATCTCCTTCCTCTTTAAACTTATCGAACCTAGGCATCTCACAATTCCTAGGATATGCGAGACTCAGGACTGATGGGCAAAAAGGCTAGTTGTGTATCTTATCTAATGTTGTATTTTGTCCATTTGTGTCATTTTTGAGAAATTTAATCTCTCAACGAGTGTTTGGTATACATTCAAGGAGATAATATCATGCCCTTGAAGGTTTTCTCATGGTGGTAATGGATGTATTCCAATGTTTTCCCTAATTGGGCCTCTGTGCTCATCCCCCATGACCACGCTTGGAGGTTCTAGATGGGTTTCTTCCTAATTTCCTATATTTGTATGGTCCCTATTAAGTTGTGTTTTCTTGGGGTCTAGGTGTTGTTGATGTTGTGGAGCATGGCAAATATTCTCATATCTAGTGCCATTCTCTCATGGAGAATCAACACGTCCTTCGTGTTGATACCTATCATCGACTATGTGTGCATCTATTCGAGCTAGCCTCTCTACTAGCTCCTCATGTTCTACCCTTTCTTCTCTTGAGATTTTCTCCTGTAAGCGCATGCACCTTTTTATATGCTCCTCTTATTCAAGATCTTACATGCATTCCCACTCAATGTGTAGCTCATTTTCTAGCCTACATAGGTCGTCAGAGCAAATTGCTATTGAGGTTTCATGTATTTCTACCTCTATGCAAGGAGTTCTAATGTTGAGGCCTCTTAGAGAGATTCTTGTTGTGCACCTGCCCTTATCTGCTAGGGCAACTTTCTCTATGTACAGTGTTAAGAGTTGAGTATGCTTATGATCTGAAGTAGTGTATGTGCTATGGGGTCACTTTTAAGCTTCTATTGGTTCATTGGTACATCTAGTGGCTACACTACATGAACTCCCTAAAGTAAAATGTGAGATAGTGATGCTTCTCAGAGTTGGTCTCGGGGGAAGTCGATCTAGCTCATCTAGTTGTCTAGTTCTCCATGGCGAATCTCGTAGAGTCCCATTTGAGACAATGAGCTCATGGTCTAGGGCACTCTCCCATTTATAGTGAGGCTATAGGGTGTCCTAGGTCTGTGACTAAGCACAACCCTATGATATTACCCCTCAATGGGCATATTTGTTCTATGTGTGTCATATGATGTTTGGGATATTACCTCCCTTTCCTACCTATGCAATGATGGAGGCCTTGATGCCTCCTCATGCTGGCATGAGGATGGAGCCAATTTTGGTTACAAATACGTCCCTCTTAGGGATACCATTTTGATACTCTTATTACAGTAGGAAAAGCATATGAAATCCCTCTCAAGGGTGAATGTGAGTTTCAAGCCATTTGGGGTGACACGAACTGCTCTAGGGTGGAGTTGACCCTCTTCTTCGCATTGAGGAAGGAATTAGATGATTGAGTCTCCTTCGAATCTGCTTTCCTATGGTCAAGAAACAACACAAAAGCATTAATAGCATAGGCAACCTCTCATGATGAGGCCCTTTGAAGGATATGAACATGAAGATGCCATAACACTAATGAAATCAAGAAAATGAACAAATCATGTTAGACTTATGCAAAACTCATAAATATTGCTTGAAACATAGAAATGAAGAGTACTACTCTCTATCTAATAGACTAATTGCATGAAATGATGCATGAAAACATGAAAATGAGCTAATTAGTGTCCTACTTGCCATAATGAAATAATCCTAATTAAATCCTTAATTCGGTTAGTCAGAGTCTCTAAAATGCTAAATAAACTACTAAAATGCTTAATCTAGTCTAATAAAGCACAATGCAAAAGAAATAGTAAGGAGATCTATCACCGGTTGCAAACCGTAGCTCAGATGAGCGGTCTGCACTATACACCGTGGCTATCAGTCGTGATGAGAAACAAAGTAACTTTACCCTCCAAATCTAGGGTTGTGGGCTTGATCCTCCTTGTCAAATTGATGATCAAGGGTCGCCTTGGTGTCCTCTGACTAGATTGGTGGTTGAATTGCACAATTGGGCCTCTATTTGCCCGAATTTATGTTTCTTGGTGTTCTAGCTCCTTAGGGCATCCATGGCACAAATTGACATGATGCTTGATGAATTGGCAAGTGAATAGCAACTAAACTCTCTCAATACACTCAAGTGAGTCTACAATATGATAGGGCTTCGCTACTCAAATGCTCTCTCTTTCTATATTTTACCCTAATTTGAAGGGGTACTTATAGGATTACCCAAGGGCTAGGGGTGGCTTCATGGAGAAGCCAAGATCAAGAAGAGGTGGTTAGGATAGTTGGATTGGAATATTTCATCCTTTAACTACCTTCTTCTAGAACAAATGGTCATTCAAACTGATTTGGCTCGGATGAAGGCCAACTGAACTTCAGTTTAGACCGTAGGTGACAGACTATGGCAACACCTATGAACCATAGGTGTCAGTTGCAGTTTAGAATGTAGACCATAGGTCTCAACCATGGTTCAGAATGATTAGGCCAAGGAGCCCAAATTGAGTGGTTAGAACCATTGCTCTATCTTGGAGTCTATCCAAGATCTTCCATATGGTCTTGTAGCATGTCCCATATGAGTAGTCGCCCTCGACATGATGTATTTTAGGTGTCTATAGATGCCCCTTTTGAGATGCATTGTGAGATCGAACAATGCATGAGCAAAAATACACCACCTAAAATGATGTTGAAGGTTGTATGATGATCATTAGTCGGATCAACATTAGATGCCCTAGGTCCTGCAAAAAGGATGCGCATCCTGGAATCATTGCTTCCAACTCATTGGAGGCTTAATTTGAAAGGGTTTGCACTCATCATCAGGCATTCGGGTAGCTTTGGTGCTACAATAGGAGTTAGGCCTATATAACCGAAAGGAGGAGAGCTACAAACTAACTATCATATTTTCTATTTTCCCCAAGCAAAGGGGTAAGCTTATGATAGTTATTGATAATGATTCGCAAGGATGAACACAATTTTGACAAGATCAAGGGATCTACGATTTCAAGGATCTTCTATTGACTTTGATTATGATTTGAAAGCATGACTACCCCCTCAAGCGATGAGTCGATGAGGGTAATGATGATGAATGAAGTGATGAGGTCACTTGACCATTATGAATGATCTGAACAAGCTTAGAATTTAGCATTTAATTACTTGGCTAGGCCTAGTTCAACTTATGATTACAACTATTAATAGTAATTGCACATTCCTATCCCATGGAGTGGTCAGGCTGCAATAGCCTTCTTAGGGAATCAAAATGATACAAATCCAATTAGATTTATGTTGAATCAATTTGTCGATGATCTGCTAAAAGGATGTCATAGGGGAAATGACATGAAATGCCTCATTCCCATGGAGCGGTCCAGCCTTGAAGGCCTTCTTCGGGATTGAAAAGAAGCATATCAAATCAACGATGACAATTTTACCCCAAATGTCCTTATGGTTATTTACTCATCTCGTCGGATTGCATGGAGCATCAGTCACTGCAACCGCCAAGTGTCTAGGGTAAATAACTGAATACGAGGTGCATTTGGCTTTTTATTATTTGATTTTATAATTTTTTGGTTAATTTGAATTTTTAATTGATCCTAGTGCTTGAAAATCACCAAATTTGATAAATTGATTGCTCTTATTGAGATTCTGATCCATTAGGAATCATTAATTTATCATTTAAAACCTTCCCACGATGGGATTTTAGTGCATTTAATGCCAGTTGCAAACCACACGCATGACCTACGGTTGGTATTTCAAATTTTGGGAACCGCAACTCAAGGCTACGATCGACAAACCCTAATTTTGGGACCACGATTTTAAGCTACGGTCCAAAAAAATTAGAAAAAGGTATATAAATTTTCCCATTTGAAAATTTCTTTATTATTCCTTGAAAGTAATTGCAACTGGAGAGCTCTGAGAGGTGAGGAAGCATAATTGACATGAGACACTACTGAAACCACAACCTTCTGACCTCACACACATCCCGATGGTAGACCCTTCACAACCTTCATCCAGCAGAGGGATCAATGCAGGAAAGGTAACTCTAAACCAAGTCCTCGCACTCCTTACCAGTTTAAAATGAACCACATTAAGAAATGAGTTCAATTAACCTCACTAAACTATTGGTAAAGAACCTCACACTAGTCTAGGCTAGATTAGGATTTAATTTTCTTGGGTGCCAGGCTAGGAAGTGACCTAGAAAAGGTCACGTTCCTAGACCACAACTGGCAGATGCGGTTCCCAATTGTCAGATTGGGGACCGCAATTATCAGCCACGGTGGGATTCAAATCCCAATGGTCAAAATTTGACCATTATGCGGACCGTAGATTTGACCTGCGGTTCCCAACTTTAGAATAATTTTCAAATTTTTATTGATTTTTTTTATTTTTCTTGGCAATTAATGCCATTTATTGCACTTCTGAGATGCATTTTTGAATTTTTTTGAAATTTTTGATCACTTTTTGCATGTTTTTGTATTTTTAGCAATTTTTAGATTTGTTTGTCTTTTTTAGGTCATTTTTTAGCTATTTTTAGTTGTTTTTAGTTATCTTTTTCCTTATGTATTATTTATTTTCAGAAATTGACCTCTAGAGCCAGGGAGCCGGATCTCCTATGCACCCTCCATGGATAGCTCACTGACCTAGAGTGGGAGTGGTTCGGTGTGGTTGGCTTTGGCTATGTGCTTGATCTACCTACGATCAGGGTAGATCAGGCATACATGACTACGTTGGCCTAGTGCTGGGATGCGCGGACCAACACATTTCACCTACCCATAGGTGAAATGACTATTACATTGGAGGACATCTACCGGATCTTCAGGATCCCGATCGATGGTGAGCCCATCACCTCCTCTCCCTTCCAGAGCAAGGAGGATGTCTTTGATGATATCTTTGGTGACCATAGTGAGGATGCCCAGGGCAGGGCTGATCATGGGGGCATCCACATTAGATATTGGTAGGAGAAGGGCATCTTCTCCATCCGAGAGGTCATATTTATGCACCTAGTTGTTCAGATTGTGCTTCCAGACTCCTCGGGTATGAGGATCCCCTAGAACCTCCTAGCCATTGTCAGGAGAGTTACACAGAGCTCCATGTAGTAGCCACTACTCTTAGCTTGGGGGAGCACTCTATTATGTTAGCTATACCGAGAGTTATACCAGGCTACATGTAGGAGTCAAGTTGGTATCAACTATAGCCTATTACTTTAGATCTAGGGTTGGCAACATATCAAGATCGAGCGATCGACCGACCTACCACTCATCATCACTACTATTCCTGATGCATGCCAGTGCTATATGGCATGCTAGCCTCATGAGGAGGAGGGGTTCTAGAGTAGGTCCCACGCTAGGGACGTGGACCATTATATCACTATATTTGCATAGCTCTGGGTGGATGACATAGAGTGGCATCCATACATGGATTGTCCTACATGGGAGGAGGCTAGCGAGTGACTACACCAGGCTAGGAGAGATAGGTGGTTACTCGATCATAAGGCTAAGATCTATGAGTATCAGTACTACTCATGGGTCCTACGATAGTTTGGGCTCATACAAGATATTTAGTGCTACCTACCATCTACTAATGCCTAGTACTAGAGAGGGATTTGCCTTAGATTCAATCGACACCACTTGGAGATGAGGTCGATGACTTCCAAGAGTCAGGCATGGCTAGGGCTAGGACCACCCCAATGTATGATACTTGGTGGTCCCTACTATAATGGTAGGGATAAAGACCCCTTGGCTAGACAGATGATGAGGCAGAGGTTGATCTAGAGGGGTGCAATGTGCACTAGTGGACCGAGGGTGGATGGGGTGCAGAGGCCACCATAGAGGATGCTCCATAGGTTGAGGCCAAGGAGGAGGCACTAGAGGAGGGTGAGGCACCTCTAGATAGTGAGGTGGGGTAGCTACTAGCTTAGGTTGTTGATATTTAGAGTCAGGTTGGGAGGCTATAGACCCAATAGTTGTAGTGGGACACTTCTATCACCATACTAGAGGTAAAGCTATCTCATAGAGAGAGGTAGCTACAATAGGCCTAGGAGGAGATGACAACTCTCACAGCATAGGCTACAGTGGTAGAGACACAGGTCCATGATCTCACTAGTGAGCATGATCTAGCATAGGCATGACTGAGTGTAGCTACTACAGAGAGGGATTTATTTCAGGTACAGAGGGGGATCCTTCATCCTCCCAAGCCATCATGGGACCTCCAACCACACCATATTCATTGCTACCAGGTGGTCATGACCCCATGGTAGAGATCTAGGATGCTTAAATTCCCTCGTGGGAGAAATAGGCTACAGAGGATACTCCCAGCTAGAGGGGCACATCAGATTGATAGGTGGGGAGGTCCCAGAGGATCCACACATCATAGGGTCCTAGTGGACCAGGATCAAGACTAGGGAGATAGGGTAGTCCTCTACTAGTTCGAGCCACAGGACCCATAGGACTGAGAGGACACATAGGTCCTCTAGCACACATGGAGCTAGCTCGCATAGGAGCCACAAGGATGGTAGGGGTGATGGTGATGACTCATAGGCTGGGGCGTAGGCCCCTTGTAGTATATATCTACTGATATTCATTATACTATTTTTGAGTGTAAGGTCGAGGACCTACATAGTTGTAGCCTACACACATTTGATATACCTCTATGTACTCATTGATACACATATATATATGATATTGATCATTTTGGCTCATTATGTGTACTTGTTTATTTTTATTTTATGTTTATGTTTATGCACATGGATGCAGATTTTCATATTGATGCTATGTTTATATGATGTGATGTATGGATGACATGCACTAGATAGCTATTTTTTATTTATGATGATGATGATATGCAGTGATCTAGATGCTTAGATGTGCTACTTATGATGGATGCATATGGATGTGATATTTACTTTTAAATGCATATTTAATTTTGCTTTATTGTATGCATTTAATTTATGATGATGTCACGATATGCTGGTGTAATGTATGTAATGCTTTATTTACATGATGGTAATCTAATGTAAATGAACCTGTATGCTTTAATCACTTAAAACATAAGGAATGAATGTGATATGTGTTTAACAATCTAATGGATGACACCACAGAATTTGTAAAAATCATGAATGTAATTGAAAATCCTCATTACAAGAATTTAATCAATTAATCACCCATATATGAAATGCAATGATATGCAGTGGTATGATGTGAATGATATAATATGTCACTCTATATTTCTTTTGTAATTTTGAGAGATATGCACAATATAGTCAGTGGTCATCTAAATATCATTTCTGATATCCATCCGGTATCTATCCTATATCTTGAAAACTTTGTGCTCAATGTAATGATGTATCATGGATTCGATACTTTGCAATTTGATGATTGAATGACTTTTATTTTATATGGTTTGTGATATTTGGTATTTTGTTGCTATTTAGAGAAATTTTTGAGGTTTTCCATGAGACTCAAACACCCTAGTAGACTTCTCAAAAGTTGTATACTAACCATACTAGGCTTCTAAAATATAAGGCTTTCGCTAGGATAGGCCCTAACTATTTATTATCCCTGTGTGTGCAAATGAGTATATTTAGATAAGGCATAGGCATACCCCAGATGTCAAGCGAGACTCTTCCAACCCATATGTGAGATTGGGGTCCTCATATGTTCTATCATCCTATGTTTCAAACTTGAGTTGGACTAAAATACTAGGCGATCCAGGACACCTAAAGCTAGCTCTTCCAAATTCAAACATTGATCTATACATAAGCGAGGTACTCATTCATCATAAATATCATCATCTGTAAGGTATAGTAATGGTGACAATTCCAGGGATTCAAGTTTCTCCCCTTCTTTTCTTTCAATTCATAGGGATACTTGCTCATATATAGTGATAAAAATATTTATTCCACTTTTACTTTGAAATATCTTTGTATAATCATTTATCTTCATTTGAAATTGATTTAGATATTCATTTGATTTTATTTAATTTTTGATCTTCATTTGATCTTAATTTGAACTTTGATTTTGATCTTCATTTGATCTTAACTCTCTAAAATTTACATTTGATAATTTTCTTCATAAACTTCCCTTTAGGGGATTTTGCTTTATTGGGAACTATTTTTGGGATATCGATCTATGATATCAATATGGGATATCAATCTATGATATCGATCTAGGGTATCAACTATTGATGTTGATGTGGGATATTACTCTGGGATATTGCTCATTTTATTGTAAGCAAGGGAATATATGGGTAGGGAATAAACTTGTCCTTTTTCCAAGTTTCAACATTTACCTAAACCATTTGCAAGGGGGATAAGCAAGTAATCAAACTCTTTTCACCTCTAGATACCCAAGATCACTTTCGTAGCTTTTATCTTCCCTTATATTAGTAGGATTTTAAATTTTTTAATTAGTGATGGGATCCTAATATGCTAAGTACTATCACAACTAGTGACCTCATCTACAAAAGCAAAGCAAGCTTTCTATCAACATCTGAGAAGACCACTAGGTATGGTTGAGTGACCGAAAAACTCTAGTATCTATTTCATAGCAATAGGTGTTGTGTTGAAAAACACATTTACTCACATGAATGATGGATTATGATAAATGCAGAGGTGCATGATTAAAACACAAACATGGTATCATTTGTAAGATTGACAAACACAATCCATTCTACTACGGAATGCAATGGATGAAGAATGCCTATATGCAATGCAATGATGAAATGCATGTGGAACATGAAATGCAATGAAATGCAAATGCAAATATTTTTGGATTTTATGCTTTACCAATTTTTTGGATTTTATTACTTTTTATTTGACCAAATGATGAGTACATGCCTTTGGAGCCTTTAGGAGTGACCAAGTGATTTTTTAGAAACCCTTGGAGCTTTTAGGTTGACCAAAGGGATTATGAGCACCTTTGGAGCTTTTAGGATTGACCAAACGGTTCTTAAGAAACCTTGGAGCCTTTTAGGATGACCAAAGGATTAAGCAAACCTTTGGAGCCTTTTAGGATGATCGAGTGATTTTAAGCAAACCCTCAGAGCCTTTGATTGACCAACCAGTTCTTAAGAAACCCTTGGTGCCTTTTGGGTATCAAGTATTATAAGCAAACCTCAAGCCTTTTTTAATACAAGTTTTAGGAACCCTTGGAGCCTTTTGACATGACCAAGCGGTTTTAGGAACCCTTGGAGCCTTTTGCTATGCTCTCAAGCATAGAATGCCTTAATATGGATGATGTTGAGAGGTTCAAGCTCTTCAACACCCCCTAGCGACGTTAGGTGATAGGTACCTAGACCAATATTTTTAGATATGATATAAGGTCCTAGCCAATTAGCCATGAATTTGTCTCGCATATCAGGCGGTAAATTAGAGTTCTGTTGGTTCTCTTTCAGCACAAGATCCCCAACTTCAAAGTCTCTCTGATGGAATTTGATATTATAAGCTCATTTTAATCACTCCTGATAAACATGAAGGTGCTCAAGGGCATTCACGCGACGTTCATCAAGCAACGTCAATTGATCTAGGTGAGCTTGTCATGCGGTGTCATCATCAATGAACTCTTTCAATGTGATGCGCAGCATTGGAATTTCCAACTCTAAGGGCATAATGGCCTCAATGCCATATACTAGTGAAAATGGAGTTGCCCTAGTGGGTGTCCGAATGCTAGTCCTGTAAGCCCATAATGCAAGGGGTAGCTGGATATGCCAATCTTTGTGGTGTTCTTGTACCATATTTTTCAAGATGGAAACCATTATCTTGTTTGAGGCCTCAACTTGACCGTTTTCCTATGGATAGTATGGAGTCACAAAACTGTGTTTGATTCTATACTTAGACGTCAAAGCTCTCACAGTTTTGTTCTTAAATGATGTTCCATTATCCAAAACTATCTTGGATGGAATCCCAAAATGACATATGATATGCTCGAGTATAAACTCTGCTATGCGAGCTCCAGTAGTCATTGTTAAGGGTATTGCTTCCACCCACTTTGTAAAGTACTCAATAGCCATGATAATAAATGTATGTCAGCCCGATGATGGGGGAGAGATCTTACCGATGAGATCAAATCCCCATTGAGAAAATGGCCAAGCCGCTTGGATGGGCTGTAAGGCCTATGATGGCAAGTGTGTAAGATTAGCATGATGTTGACATTTGATGCATTTCTTGACATACACATTGCAATCCTTCTCCATAGTGGGCCAATAGTAACCCATTCGAAGGATGCACTTGATGATGGCCATGCCACTAAAATGGCCATCGCACGTACCATCATGAGCTTATGAAATCACCCAAGATGACTCTTGGGGCTCTAGAAAATGAAGGAGAACTCCATCGTAACCTCATCGGTACAAAATATCTCCTAGAAAGACATATTTAGTCACTTTCTGCTTGAATGTGCATCTTGTAGCACATGACAATCCCTCTAGGATCAGACCAAGTTTTAAGAAGTCTTGGATTTGTGACATCCAGCTCTGATAAGCCTCAGCTTCGACTGCCAAGATGACTTGCTCCCCCTATGTATCTACATGTGCAAATGTAGACTGGGAAACAACCTTGTGGTGAATGGTAGTACCACTCCCCATCGGACTCTGAGAGGTTAATGACCCCTAGGGTGCCTTCTTTAGAAAGTCTTCAGCTCTGCAGAACCATTCAACTTTTGGTTCCATGCTAATCATGTTGATTGACACTTTATTATCAAAGGCTTCATGCTCCACTGTAGGATGCGAGAGCATTTTAACATGGATGGTAGTAAAATCGATAGATGGATTATGAGGGATTAAGGATCCCAAAGATGCCATGGTGTCTATGAACCTATTTGATGAATGAGGGATTGCCTCGATGTCATACCATTCCAACTTAGCCAAATATGTAACAACAAGATCTTTATAAGCTTTCAATATGGGACATCGACACTGAAAGAGCCCCTTAACTTGGTTGACTATGAGCAAGGAGTCACCAAAGATGTTTAATATTTTAATGTTCATGGCGATGGTTGTGTGGAGGCCCAGTAGTAGGGCTTCATATTCAACATTGTTGTTGGTGCAAGGAAAGTCTAATTTGAATGACAAGGGCATTGGAGCTCCTTGTGGCATGAAAAACACTATTCCTACACCACCCCCTTGCTCGCACTTTGAACCATCGAAGAACAAGGTCATATCAACATTATTCTCTAGTTCTTCAGGTTTGGGAGCTTCGGATATGATGAAGACCACATCATCCGAAAGCTCAATGGTAAGAGGCCTACTATTTGATAGTGGTGCCTCAACCAGATGATCAGCTATGACTTGTCCCTTAATGGAATTTTGGCTTATGAATTCTAGATCAAATTCTATCAATAGCATGATCCACTTTGTAGTACATGTGTTATGATATGTCTTGCTCATCATATACTACAAAGGATTTTGTTTTGATATTACATATGTCGTATGACTTAGCATATAGTGCCATAATTTCTTTGTAGTGAACACTACTGCTAAACATAATTTCTCCACATATGCATATCCTAGCTCATAACTCACCAAGGTTCGGCTAATATAATATATGGCTTGCTCTTTGCCTTGCACATTCTTTTGGGCTAACATGGTCCCTAATGCAAAGTTGATTACCGATATATATAGCAAAAATGGCACATCTAGCCTTGGTGGAGCTAGTACTAGCGGTGTCGCTAGGTATTGCTTGATTTTAGCAAAGGTTGCTCGATAGTCCTCATCCCAATTGAATGGGACCCCCTTGTGTAGCAATCGATTCATGGGTCGATATTTATCCGATAATTGAGTGATAAATCACTTTATCGATGCTACTTTGCCCTGAAGGCTTCTTAATTCTTTGATATTTGTGGGGGGATGCATCTCTAGAATAGCCTTGACCTTTGTTAGGTCAACTTCGATGCCTCATTTTGAAATGATGAATCCTAAGAGTTTTCTTGAAGTTACACCAAATACGCACTTCTTAGGATTCAACCTGACATTATGGTCTATCAGGTGATCGAAGACCTTCTTCAGGACCTCCGCATGCTCAGAACATAGTAATGACTTGGCCAACAAGTCATCCATATAATCCTCTAGGATCTTATGCATATAGTCATGAAAGATATATGTCATGGCCCGCTGATATGTGGCACCAGCATTTTTGAGGCCAAATGGCATAACTTTATAGCAAAATGTCCCCCATGGCATTATAAACATGGTTTTATGTTGGTCTTCAAGCTTAATCCAAATTTGATTGTAACCAAAAAAATCATCCATTAAGGAGAGCATCTCATGACCTACAGTTGCATCTACAAGAGCATCAATATTCGACAATGGGAATGAATCCTTTGGTGTTGCCTTATTCAGGTCTCTAAAATCCATACAAATATGGATCCTTCCATCAAGTTTTCCTATAGGCACCATATTGGATACCCATTCTGGATAGTCGATGGAGATAACAAACTCTACATCCAACAACTTTTGCAATTCATCTTTCACCATTAAGGCTACTATTGGATGCATCTTTCTAAGCTTCTGCTTGACTGGCTTCTTTGATAGATCTAGCGAAAGGTTATGGGTAACCAATTTTGGGTCTAGACCTGGCATATCTTTGTAAGTCCAAGAGAAAATATTAGGTCTCTCTTTCAGTAGAGGGATGAGGGTGGCACGCTCATCGAGAGTGAGACTCTCTCCAAATTTAACCTTCCTTGGATTGGTGGGATCATTACTGATATCCACATCGAAGGTTTCCTCTATTGACATGTGTGATCCCTCCTCAAGCTGATGAGGCATAGGGATCAAGTGGATGTCATCGACTGGGTTTATAGGTTCTGCATTGGAAGCATCCTCAGCATGATAGACATCATAAGCATAGCCTAGTGCAAAATGAAATGGTTGTAACATTTCTTCATTAGGGAAGAAATCTTTAGGCTCAACAGGTGAGTCAATGTGATCCCAATCGATAGCATCTACATTGAGATACAATGGTTTGGATGGATCGATTGGATTGTAGAGTGGAGTGGTCAAATCAATGGAGACCATATTGATGGAATGGAATTGATCTCTAGGACCACATGGACAAACATCTAAATCATCGATGCAGCTCCCATACCCGAGATCTGGCTCTAGTAGCACGGGCACAAATGGGTCCTCTCTATGTGGGCTATGGATGACTGGGTCCTCTCTATGCACTGATTGCAAGATTGGATCATTCGGCTCAATGAGCTCCATGTACATAGGTGGGTCGAGAAACACCATGTGATAGATCACATCGAAGTTCGGTGGTCTTCCCCTAAGGTGAGGGTTGAGATTGATCTCTCTATGCATGTCCTCAATCGTATAAGGTGCATTATGATGATGTAGGTAGGGAGGTCCTAGATAGGCTCTCTCCATTTCATCCTCATCATCACTATCATAATACAATCCTTCACCACTATCCACTAGCATGGGATGCTCTAGAAAATGTGGCCCCATATAGGCTATCTCTTGATCACTATCATCATTATCCGATAAAATTAGGTATAAACATCATAAATACGATACTACCTCATAAATCGGCTCAACCTCATTCCTCGACTGATTATTGGGTGAGGTCTCACTATCCACCAAGATATCCTCATGATATGTCTCGGGTGGTGCTATGGTGATGTAAGACACCATCCGATTATCCCTCTAGAATGTAGAAGGATTAGGGTGATATGGGTTGAAATCCACATCATCCCCTAGACTAAGGTACAAGTGATCTAAAGATGCTACAAGAAAATCATCCTATCCTCATATTTGCAACCCTAGCCCAAACCTATCAATTGCCAATTGATAATGCGGCTCAAGAGGAGTCCTACATCCTTGCTCAAAAATACCAAGGCCATACCCATGCCAATGATATAATTCAAAAATATGCATGGAATATTCAGGGTTGGATAGATAATGAACATTCACTATGAATGGTTCATCATCATCTTCATCCATGGGCGTTCGAGTAGGAAGTTGATCCAACCCAGCATAGATGAAGTTCATTTGATTGGGTGGCTCTCCCAATGGCACTACTGATCCAACCAAAAAATGATGAGCATGGGGTCGGCCCATCTCTTGTGTAGTCTCTAGGATTGGTCCAAAGGTGACATTCTGCACAATATATTCACCTAACCCTATGTTGGCCAGATGAATAGTCACCCATGGTGCGGATGACCCTGCTGACGATGCAGGTGAGGCAGGCTGAGGTACCTCCTCGACTTTGTCCTGGGCTTCCTCTACTTCCATAGGAGTGGGAGCCTCATTGGTGACTGGTTTGGGCACATGCTTCTTTTCCTTTTTGCCCATTTTCACCTTTAGCTTCCTTTCATCCCGAAGCATTGCTGATGTAGTCAGTTTCAAAGAAGTCATTGTAGTGTGCTCAGATCTGTGCGATACAGATGTCGATGGTTGAGCATGCACTTTTTGTTTACCTCCTGGATTCTTAACTGATGATGTTGGCCGGACATCTAGGTGTATTTATGGGAGTATGAAACCCCTAGGAAAATCAGCTAGGTTCATGAATTTGAAGGGTTCTTCATATGACGGCACCACGTGAACCTATCCCTCATGAATGTACTTTACACATTGATGTAATATAGAGGGAATGCAATGCATTTCTTGAATCCAAGGCCTCCCCAGAAGGATGTTATATTGCATGGTACCTTCGATCACATGACACATCATGGGGATGGTCTTTAGGCCCACCTAAATAGGTAGGATGATCATGCCAACCATCGAACATAGCACATCATTAAACGCTCTCAATGTGAATGTGGTGGGCACAATATGTGACTTGGGCAGCTTTAAAGGACTTAACGCCTTGGTCATTATAATATTGATCGATGAACCAGTGTCGATCAAGACCCTCTTGAATGGCATGTGATTGACACATGTGATGATATGTAATGGTGGGTCAGCCATATCTGTAGGAACCATCCTGATTTCATGATCATAGAATTGGATCATAGGTTCCTGGCACTATTGTACATGTCCCACAAAATTGGTGAATGCTTGAGCATCCTGGGACTGTACCTCGATGGACCTCAGAATGTCCATGAGAGTCTCCCTATGCCTAGGGGACTATTGTATCAGCTCATAAATAGACAACTTCATAGGAGTTATCTGTAGGTTTTGAACCAACCTACTTCGTATGGTCACCATCGGTCTAGTTGGTGGGCCTAGAATATTTTGAGTTGGTTGTTGATTCGGCGTAGCTTGTATCTTGATGGGAGCGTGAGGTTGATTTGGCTGCTCATATCTCCCATGTCTAGTAACAACATTAACCATACCTACGAACCCCTGGGTAGGTGGTTCGATGCACACTTGGTTGACCTGGCCAACATTGTTGCATGATGCCTCATGGTTTGGCAATGGATTTTTATAAATCCCCATGTTTTGGTTGTTGGGCGCCAGTGGATTATTCGACACTATAAGCTCACCTTTATCGATCATATTTTGCACAATATGTTTGAAGGACCAACACACTTCGATGTCATGGCCCTTCGCATGATGGAAGATGCAAAATAGATCATCCTGATACCCCTTTGGCTTGGGCTGGTTAGGATCGACTAGTTTAATCTCGGGCAACCTGATTGCCTTAGCCTCGCACAATTGATGGAATATCGATGTCAATGATTCTATCAAAGGCATGAATTGGTGAGGTGGGCGTTGTTCCTTATTTTTGCCCTTGTAATTATTCTTGCATTGTTCGTATTGCGTAGGAGGAGGTTGGGCCTGATAGTTCTACTTTTGTTACCCCTTATCCTCTCTTTGGAGGTTTAACACCACTTGATTGACATGGGCCTGCTTGCCCTGATGTTTCATGGAGCTCTTCTTGTGCCCCTCCTTCCTATTTTTGAGCTTCAAGTTGCCCTCTTGCAACTTGATATCCTCAATTACTTTGGCTTGCACCAAAGCTTCCTCGAATGTCTGGTACTACTGTAGTTGCAACAATAATGAGATGTGCTTGGCACAACTCTTTGTGAACATCCGAGTCAATTCTATAGTAGGAATGGGGAATGGCAACTTTACCATTAATCTCCTCCACCTCTTTTCATATTCTAGGATTGGCTCATCATCACGCTGAGCTAGCGCAGCCAGATCAGAAAGGTTAGTTAGCTTCTTGATGCCAAAAGAAAAGTGTTCAAGGAAGGCATCAGCCAGTTGCTCAAAACTGGTGATATTATGCTTCTTCAGCTGATTAAACCACTCTCGAGCTGGGCCTGAGAGGGTTGTGATGAATGTATGCAAAAGCAAGGCATTGTTGCTTGCAATCTGGAAGCATACATCCAAAAATATTATGACATGCTCTTGCATATCTTCATCACCTTTGAATTTATCTAGCCTGGGCATGAAAAAATGCTCAGGATATGCTGGAGTAGGCACCGAGGGGTCCAAAGGCTCATTATGAATCTTTCTCAATGTCAGCTTTTGAAAAGTTCATGCCTTGCCTCTCGATTGCTTTCACTTTCTCTGCTAAGGCCTTATAGGCCTACGAGGATAGAAAGTCCTCCTCCCTAAGCTGATGTGGGGGAGGTCTTGGAGGTACATTCTTCCTCTATCGAGGTGGAGGATGTTGCTCTTCCTCCTCCTCAACCTGGGAGCTTTTAGGATATCCTTGATCGGCTCCATCTCCCTCTTCTTCCTCATATTGTCTTTGCCTCTGATCTTCGAATGGTGGTGGTCATTCTCTATGTTGGGCACTAATATGAGTGTGAGCATCTCTACGCTCCTGATGCATATCGGCTTGTGAAAAAGCCTTCCTATGAATGCGCTCTCCGTGCTCAACATGAGTGTATAAACCAGCCTTGGCTAGCCTATCCTCTTGTTCCACATGCTCCTTTTGGGCAAGGATGCATTCCTCATGCATACGCTACTCATATAATCTTTGTCTAATGAGCCTTTGTGACTGAATATTCTCATCTTCAATGCATTGCCTCTCTAGGTGAGCATCCTCCAATTGATCTTGGAGGAGTTGTCATCTCTGCTCGGATACCAGTCTATGTGATCTATCAATGTGATCGGTCGTAAGAGGCCTCTAGTATGTGTGCTCCGTGTGAGTGACCTTATGGGTTTTGTACCCATATGATGGATTCGCTATGCTTTTGCCTTTGTCCATGAAGATGACATTGGCATCATGTTGAGTCCTGTGTTGTGTGCCACCATGCATGGATGGTGGATGTGAACCATGAGGGTGCTTGGAAGCCTCTCCATGTTCTCTGGTAGTCCTAATAATGCTCTCGCCATGCTCACTCAGAGCACGAGTGGGTGGAGCTGAAGGCTTGTAGCCTAACTACTTGAGGATGCTACCTAAACCATCCAACTATCTAGATCACCATGGCTCATGCGGTGGTGTACCATTGGCTCCCACCTTGGATACGTCGATAGTGATCTTGTGAGGTTCACTATGCATGGGAGTGTGGATAGACCTATGCTCAAAAGTGGGTCTATCTGCATGCCCCTGAATGGGTGGATCTCGATCTCTTCTATACTCTAAAGTTGGAGGTATGGAACCTCCTATAGACCTAGTATGTAGGGGTACCAACTTGGCCCCCTGTATGACATACTCATCGATCGATCCCATGGATGCACGTGCAATACGATCTTGATAATGGCTTTCAAGTGGAGTACCCTCATGCTGAGAGGCTCCATGCTCTATCCTATGTCTAGAAGAGTGTACAGAAGCTCCTCTATTAGGGGTATGCTCAATGGTGTCCCCTCATGTCGAATTGTCTCCTCTGATGCTCATCGAACGACGTCTAGGAAGCTCATGTGGGTGAGGGTTCGACACATTTTGTTGTGAATTTAGTGGGGCTTGGTCAATAGCATCAGGCTTAAGCCTCTGTTGACCTCCTCGTGTCTCCACCATGGTGCACCTAGTGTCTAGATTTATCTTTTATTATGCAAACAAGGTATACAATGGTGATTATCTTGTATTAAATTTTAAATGTGAGCCCTAAACTATTTGATGTTGTTTTATGATTTGTTGTATTAGTATTAGAAACTCTTATCATGTTTGAAAGCTTGTTGGATGATAATCTCAGTTTAATTGGCTTTCACCTGTATACTCATAGCTCGACAACTTGGCTATGAACTCCAAGTCATGTAATCCAACCTATAATGTGTGGTAATGAAGCCCACACATGGTCAAGGAGCACAGGTCCTCCTAGATCCTCACCCATTTTCCCCTAGTCAATGTTATACCCTTCGAAGAGAATACATGTAAATTTTCTAGGGTACAAAAGGTTCTCGGATCTGGTATTGGTCTAGTATCCAAGGGTACGTAGGATTTGGGCCAACAGATGGAAATCACCTCCACCATCATTGAACCCTACTAGTGGTTGGATGTCACTCCCAACTCACTAGAATTTAATTGAAACGTGGTGTGTGTGGTTCATTTTAATTATTGCATGAAAATAAAATGCATCATATAGCACTCAAATTATCATTTTCTATATGATATGTATAAAAAGAACGTTTTATATTCAGGAAACATGCAAGCTATATACTACATGCTCTTTTGACAATGCAATTTATGATGATATGGCCTCTGATTGGGCCTCAAAACATGCAAACCAACACATAAAATATTCTAGCATACTGGATTCTAGGGTGGACTGCACTCAGAGATCCGTTGTTCCTAGCAATGCCTAGCTAAAACATAGAAAAAGAAACCCTAAGGACCTAATTCATTCTCATGTTCCTTTTATCCTTAATCAATTTAGGTTTCAATTTTTTTATTCTAGGAAAACACAGAAGTAAAATACAGAGACAGAGAGTGTCAGAAGGGCCTACCTCAGGTCCTCATTTGATCTAGATTTTAACTCCTACTATCTATTGTGTCTACTATAAACCATAGATCTATGGCACGATTGCTACTATAGACCACATTTTGAAACCATGGGCCAACAATGAGACCACAATTGTAAGCTACGGTTTGCACCTGATATAAGAAAACACCAAAAATATTAGAAATCAGGGGCATGAATTATGGAGTTCCATCATGATCACCTTCTATGACCACCAAAATGGCCTCACACCTATGATTCCTACTACATAAAAGAAATAAGAGATACAAAAGAATGCATTGCAATATTGACAACAAATTGGAAAGAAAAGAACACTTTTATTCCATTTAGAAAGAAGCCAATTCCAATTACAAATACATCCCTCTTAGGGATACCATTTTGATACTCTTATTATAGTAGGAAAAGCATATGAAATCCCTCTCAAGGGTGAATGTGAGTTTCAAGCCATTTGGGGTGACACGAATTGCTCTAGGGTGGAGTTGACCCTCTTCTTCGCATTGAGGAAGGAATTAGATGATTGAATCTCCTTCGAATCTGCTTTCCTATGGTCAAGAAACAACACAAAAGCATTAATAGCATAGGCAGCCTCTCATGATGAGGCCCTTTAAAGGATATGAACATGAAAATGCCATAACACTAATGAAATCAAGAAAATGAACAAATCATGTTAGACTTATACAAAATTCATAAATATTGCTTGAAACATATAAACAGAAAGTACAGCTATCAATCTAGTGGATTAATTGCATGAATGAGGCATTATAACATGAAAATAAGCTAATTATGTCCTACTTGCCATAATGAAATAATCCTAATGAAATCCTTAATTCGGTTAGTTAGAGTCTCTAAAATGCTAAATAAACCACTAAGATGATTAATCTAGTCTAATAAAGCACAATGCAAAAGAAATAGTAAGGAGATCTATCACCGATTGCAAACCGTAGCTCTGATGAGTGGTCTGCACTGTACACCATGGTTGTCAGTCATGACAAGCAATCAAGTAACTTTACCCTCCAAATCTAGGGTTGTGGGCTTGATCCTCCTTGTCCAATTGATGATCAAGGGTCGCCTTGGTGTCCTCTGACTGGATTGGTGGTTGAATTGCATAGTTGGGCCTCCGTTTGCCCAAATTTGCATTTCTTGGTGTTCTAGCTCCTTAGGGCATCCATGGCACAAATTGACATGATGCTTGATGAATTAGCAAGTGAATAGCAACTAAACTCTCTCAATACACTCAAGTGAGTCTACAATCCGATAGGGCTTCGCTACTCAAAATGCTCTCTCTTTATTATCTTTGCCCTAATTTGAAGGGGTACTTATAGGATTACCCAAGGGCTAGGGGTGGCTTCATGGAGAAGCCAAGATCAAGAAGAGGTGGTTAGGATAGTTGGATTGGAAGCTTCCATCCTTTAACTACCTTCTTCTAGAACAAATGGTCGTTCAAACCGATTTGGCTCGGATGAAGGCCAACTGAACTTTAGTTTAGACCATAGGTGATAGCTATGGCCTAGCCTATGAACCGTAGGTGTCAGCAGTGGTTCAGACTATAGACCGCAGGTCTCAACCGTGGTTCAGACTGATTAGGCCAAGGAGCCCAAATTGAGTGGTTAGAACCACTGCTCTATCTTGGAGTCTATCCAAGATCTTCCATATGGTCTTGTAGCATGTCCCATATGAGTAGTCACCATCGACATGACGTGTTTTAGGTGTCTATAGAGAGTGATTATGATGACGAGTCCTCAAACAATGAGCAATCTAAGGATGAGACTGAGTTGGCCTACTTGGGCCCTCTTAATTTACATTATCTTTTACCTTTAGAGATAGTCATCGAGGATGAGCAATCCTCCATGGATGATAGTAGTTATCGAGAGTGGGCTTTCATGGGGCTCCATATTCCTGATATCCCAGTTTTGGTATGTAGTAGTGAGGGTTTTCATTATGATAGTGATGATGAATATGAAATAGAGAGAGCCTATCTGGGGCCTCCATACTTATGTCATCATAATGCACCATACACTACAGTAGATATGTGCAAAGATATCAATATCCACCTGTACCTTAGAGGAAGAGATCCTAACTTGAATAGGATTTATCAAATGGTCTTCCCCAATCCACAAAAATTTAGAGAGCTCCTTGAGCCTAGCAATGCTGTTTTTGAATCTATCCATAGACCGGATCCAGAGATCCCCATACCCCCAGAACCACATCTCGAGGATGGAAGTTATATAAATTTAGATTCACATGCATGTGGTCCTAGAGACATGATATATTCCATCAATATGATCTCTATTTATTTAATCACTCTACTTCACAACCTAAAAACCCCTTCAAACCATTGTGTCTTGATGTAGCTACTATTTATTAGGATTGTGTTGACTCACCACTAGAGCGTGAAGATTTCTTCCCTAACGAATAAATATTGCAAAATTTCATTTTGTGCCAGGTTGTGCACATGATGTTTATCATGCTGAGGATGCTTCCAATGTAGAACCCATAAACCTAGTAGATGACATCCACTTGATCACTGTACCTCACCATCTTGAGGAGGTATCCCATATGTCAGTAGAGGAAACCTTCAAAGTGGATATCAACGATGATCCCATGAATCCTAGGAAGGTTAAATTTAGAGAAATTTTATCTCTTGATGAGCATACCAACCTCATCCCTCTACTAAAAGAGAGACATGATCTCTTTTCTTAGACTTATAAGGACATGTCGGGTCTAGATCCAAAATTGGTTACTCATAACCTTTTGCTAGATCTTTTGAAGAAGACAATCAAGCAAAAACTCAAGAAGATGCATCCAACAGTAGCCTTAATGGTTAAAGGTGAATTGCAAAACTTTATGGATGTAGAGTTTATCATTTCCGTCGACTATCCAAAATGGGTATCAAACTTGGTAACTATAGGAAAACCTGATGGAAGGATCCATATCTATATGGATTTTAGAGACCTCAACAAGGCAACACCAAAATATTCATTTCCATTGTTGAACATATATGCTCTTTTAGATGAAAATTCGGGTCATGAAATACTCTCCTTAATGAATGGTTTTTTGGTTACACCCAAATTTGGATTAAGCCCAAAGACCAGCATAAAACCGTTTTCATAACACCATGAGGGTAATTTTTCTATAAGGTTATGTCATTCAGACTTAAGAATGCTGGTGCTACATATCAATGGGCTATGACATATATCTTTCATGACTACATGCATAAAATATTGGAAGATTATATCGATGACTTATTGACAAAGTCATTACTGCATTCAGAGCATGCAGAGGTCCTGAGGAAGATTTTTATGACCTGATAGAGCATACCATCAGGTTTAATCCTAAGAAGTGCATGTTTAGAGAAACTTTAGGAAAACTCTTGAGATTCATTGTTTCAAAATGAGGGATTGAAGTTGACCCAACAAATTTCAAGGCTATTTTAGAAATGTGTCCCCCTATGAATATCAAGGAATTAAGAAGCCTACAGGGCCAAGTAACATCCATAAAGTGATTTATCACACAATTATCGAATAAATGTTGATCCATGAATAAATTTCTACACAAGAAGGTCCCATTCAATTAGGATGAGGACTGTCAAGCAACCTTTTTTGAAATTAAGAAATAATTGGTGATACCGCTAGTACTAGCTCCACTAAGACCAGACGTACCATTCTTGCTATATATATAGACAACTAATTTTGCATTGGAAACCATGTTAGCCCAAAAGAATGTGCGAGACAAAGAGAAATCCATATATTACATCAACCAAATCTTGGTGAGTTACGAGCTAGGATATGCTTATGTGTAAAATTTATGTTTAGCAGTAGTGTTCGCTATAAATAAATTGTGATATTAAATGTTAAGTCATATGATGTATGTCATATTAAAATAAAATCCTTTACAGTATATGATGAGCAAGATATATCATAATACACATACTACAAAGTGGATCATGCTATTGATAGAATTCAATTTGAAATTCATTAGCCAAAATTCCATTAAGGGATAGATCATAGCTGCCTATAGATAATAGTAGACCCCTCACCATAGAGCTACCTTATGACATGGTTTTCACCATATTAGAAGCACTTGAACCCAAAGAGCTAGATAATAAAGCTGATATGACCTTGTTCTTCTATGGTTCAAAGTGTGAGCAAGGGGATCATGTAGGAATAGTGTTGTTCATGTTGCAAGGTGCTCCCATGCCCTTGTCATTCAAGTTGGACTTTCCTTGCACTAACAATAATTATAAATAAAAATACCTAATCTTGGGCCTCCAAAAAACTATCACCATGAATATTAAAAGGTTAAATATCTTTGGTGATTTCCTTCTCATTGTCAACCAAGTGAAGGGACTTTTCCAATGTAGGTGTCCTATATTGAAGGCCTACAAATATCTTATTGATACTTATCTAGCTTAGTTGAAGTGGTACTACATTAAGGTAATCCCTCATTCATCAAATATATTTGCAAAAACTATGGCATATTTGGGATCCTTAATCCCTTAGAATCTATTTGCCGATTTTACTACCATCCATGTAAAAATATTGTCACACTTTGATGTACAACATGAATATTTGGATAACAAAGAGTCAATCAACATGATTCATATAGAACCAAACCAAGAATGGTTCTACAAAGCCAGAGAATTTCTCAAGAGAGCACCCTGGGGGTCATTGATCTTGCAAAGTTCTACGGGGAATGGTACCACCATTCACCATAAGGTTATTTCATAGTCTACATTTACACATGTTAAAACGCAGGGGGAACATGCTATCTTGTTAGTTGAGGCTAAGGTTTATTAGAACTGGATGTCATAGATACACGACTTCCTAAATCTTGGTGTAATCCCTTAGGGATTATCGCGTGCTAGAAAATACACATTTAAACAAAATTGACAAAGTATGTCTTGTTAGAAGACATTTTATATCGTCAAAGCTATGGAGTTCTCTTTCAGTGTCTTGAGTCCCAAGAATCATCTTGGGCAGTGTCACAAGCTCACAATGGTATGTATAGTGGCCATTTTAGTGGCATGGCTATCATCAAGCGCATCCTTCACATGGGATATTATTGGCTTACTATGGAGAAGGATTGCAATGTGTATGTTAGGAAATACATTAAATATCAACGTCATGCTAATCTTGTGCACTTGCCATCACATGACTTACAACCAATTCAAGAAGCTTGGTCATTTGCTTAGTGGGGTTTGGATCTAATCGGTAAGATCTCTCCTTCGTCATCGAGCCAACATACATTCATTACCATGGCTACTGAGTATTTTACAAAGTGGATGGATGCAATACCATTAACAATGATAACTGGAGTGCGTATTGCTGAGTTTATACTCACCAATATCATAAGTCATTTTGGGATACCATCCAAGATAATTTTGGATAATGGAACATCATTCAAAAATAAAACTATGAGGGATTTGACGTCCAAGTATAGGATCAAACATAGTTTTTTAACTCCATATTATCCGTAGGAAAATGGGCAAGCTGAGGCTTCAAACAAGATAGTGGTATCCATATTGAAAAATATGGTATAGAAAAACCACAAATATTGGCACATCCAGTTGCCCCTTACATTATGGGATTATAAAAATAGCATTCGAACACCCACTGGGACAACTCTGTTTTCACTAGTATATGGTACTAATGCCATTATACCCTTAGATTTGGAAAATCCAATGTTGCACATCGCATTGAAATATTTTATTGATGATGAAACTGCACGATAAGCTTACCTAGATCAATTGAATATACTTTATGAACATCACGTGAATGATCTCGAGCATATTCATGTTTATCAAGTGTGCCTAAAATAAGCTTACAATAATAAAGTCCATCTGAGAGACTTTGAGTTTGGTGATATTGTGCTGAAAGAGAACCAATAAAATTCAAGTCTACCGCCATAACTAGGAGATAAATTTGTGGCTAATTAGTTAGGTCCTTCTATCATAACTAAGAAGGTTGGACCTGGGAAAATCGCTTAACATCGCTTGAAGGGGTTGAAGAGCCTGAACCTCTCAACATCCTTCATCTTAAAGTGTTCTATACCTAAAACCATCAAAAGGCCCCAAAGGCATCTGTAAGCCCTTTGGTAATCTAGTAAAAGGCTCCAAAGGCATTTGTAAGCCCTTTGGTCAAATAAAAAATATAAAAAATATAAAAAAATTAGAAAATATCAAAAATTCAAAAACATTGCATTACATTTAATTTGCATCACTGCATTCCATTTACCACATGAATTTCATTTTCTTTGCACATACATGTCATTTTGCATTGCATTAGGCATTTTCATTCGTCGTACTTGCATTAGAATAAGTTGTGTTTACAATCTTACAAATGACACCATGTTTGTGTTTCAATCATGCATCTATGCATTATCATTTTCATTCATCACCCTTGTGAGTAATTATGTTTTTCAACACAACCCTTCCTGTTGCTATGAAAAATATACTGATTTTTTAGTAAGTCAACCATACCTAGAGGTCTTCTCAAGAGTTGGTAGAAAGCTTGCTTTGCTTTTCTAGATAAGGTCTAGTTTTGATAGCACTTAGCATATCAAAATAATATCACTAATTCACAAACTAAACAATCCTAATTAGGAAAAGGGAAAGATAAAAGCTACGAAGCAGGACCAGGTATCCTAAGGTGAAAAGTTTATCTTGCTTATCCCCCTGTACGGACGGTCTGGGAAATGCTGACAATTGGTAAAAGGACAAGTTTACCCTACCCATGTGAATCCCTTGCTTATGTTAAAAGAAGCAAAATCCTTGAATCAAATACCAAAAATAAATTCTTGAATCAAATCCTAAAGTGAAATCCCAGAAATCAAGTCAAACTAAGATCAAATTTAAAAATAAAAATCAAATTAGTATCAAATACCTTGCTCAAAGAAAAAAGAAAAAATAAAAGTACAAAATAAATTGTGGTTTTTATCACTAAAATAAGTACAAAATAAACAGTGATTCTTATCACTTTATATGAGCAAGTATCCCAATAAATTGAAGAAAAGAAGGGAGTGAACTTGAATCCCTGGAATACCTTATGCATGATGATATTTTTGATACATTAGCATCGTACTTCTGTGTAAACCAATGTTTGAATGTGGAAGAGCTAGCTTCAGGTGTCCTGTATCGCCTAGTGGTCTAATCCAACTAAAATATAAACCTAGGATTGGATAGACATTTTAGGATCCCCAATATTAGCAATTGGCTAAAAGAATTCTACCTGACATTGGGATATGCTTATGCTTTATCTAATATACTCATTTGCACACACAGGAATAATGAATAGTTGGGTCTATCCTAATGAAAGCCTTATATTTCAGAATTCTAGTATGGTTAGTATACAACTTTTGATAAGTCAACTAGGGTGTTTGAGTCTCATGGAAAACCTCAAAATTTTCCAAATAACAACAATCAATAAAATTGCAATCATCAAATGTCAATTTATTTTATAAGAGTTTATTTATTATAATGGTTCCTAATATAGGTTAGATACCAGAAGGATGTCAGAAATGATATTTAAATGACCACTGACTATGTTATCCATACTATTTTAATTTACAAAAAATTATGAATAGAAACAATACATCATTGCATCTCACATATGGGTGTCCAATTGATTAATTCATATAATAAGATATAGCAATTATAGTTCATGATTGTTATACATTCTGTGGTGTCATCCATTAAATTTTCAAACTCATATTGCATTCATATATTATGTTTTAACCAATTAAAGCATACATGTCCATTTATAGTAAAATATCATCATAAAAATTATGCAATACATACATGGCATGAATTATGTCATAACATCATAAGGTAAATGCATACAAGTACTTGTTGGAGCCAAATTTGACTCAACTTTGAAACACCTAAATTTAAAATTTAAAATTTAATCAAGTTTTTTAATAATGTTGGTCGCTTCTTCAGTTGGTGAGAGTTTTGTTTTAGATTTTCATGGGTTTTGTGATAAATCTAACCTTGGTTATTAATAAGTCTATGCCTTTTATTTATAATATATTAATAAAGGTTATGCCTTTATTTTATTAATCAGATCTTTAACAAAGCCTAACTCCGAACCTCATAAAATAAAGTTTCCTTTAGGCTTAAATCAAATGATAAATATTTAAAGCCCTAAGGTATTTTAGAGTAAGGGAAATTCCAATCAAGCACATTGGCCTAAGTATCGAAAAATTTAAATTCACATAAAGGTATTTTAAATAAAAATCTTGAGGGTATGCACCCCATTTAACTAAAAGGCCAACACCTTAGATTTTATCCAAGGGCCACGCTCGACTTAGTTCTAATTGAATAATAGGTGCTTTAGTAAATTAATCAATTGATAAGTCAAACAAGTCAAATACCATGTTCAAAGTATATAAGATTCATATTAGGCTTAATCTGACGATAGCACATCATAAAAACCAATCCAATGGATGCGTTTTCATAAATAAACTCGAATGATAGGTCTAATGGTCTAAAAGAATTATAACCTAAGATTAGAAATGATTAAAATTTGTGCAACTCCGATGGATCTGACGGATGTGCTTGATCCAAGCTAAATCCAACGGATGCACGCTCCCAAAAAATTCAAAAGGTTAAAGAATAAAAATAGGGCATATCCAACAGATCTAACGATAGCGATAAAAAAAAATGTAAATATCAACAGATGCACACAGTTTGATTAAACCCTCATTGAAAGAAACATTAATTAAGGTTTTAAGGTATACGCATCTTTGCGTTAAACAAATATCATCTTAAGATTAATCTAAGGGTAGTGCACCATCTAAACCCAATATGATGATTGCATAATCTCCAAAGAGTCAAAAATTTAAAAAGAAGTCATCACATGTCAAAGTTGCAAGTTAAAAACCAAGCAAGTTGGATAGATCGAACGATAGCGCTTGATCTAAGACCTAATCCATCGACATCGCTCTTACAAAGGTGCATTAAAGAAGTAAAGTCCCCATGTGATTAATTAATAATATTAAATGAGATTAACAAGGGTTTAAGCACATTGGCTAATCATCCCTCTTTTGGCTTAATCAGGGTTTAGAGTTATATGTTCTTAAGTAACTGACCCCGCAGGTTGAAGGAGATCAATGGTCATGCCGACATTCAATCGAGATCTGATGGTCATGCCAAATTGGAATCTTAGTAAAATACTGGCTTTCAGAAGATCGAAAAACATCACTCATCTCTATTCATATCCAATGGTGTGCATAGGTAAAAATGATCGAAGGTAGACTAACGATCATGCAGGTACCGAGACATCAACGGTTGCGCTAATCCTTTCTAGGATTTGATGGTAGATAGAGAATCAAAAGTTTAAAGCAATAAATCAACCATCAAGATCTAACAACAATGCTTCATTGAGAGCAAGAATATTTGATGATCACAAAATATTCAGATTTCGGATAAAATAATACAAATGGGCTAAACAAACGAGCATCTCCGATGAATCTAACAGATGCGCTCACCTCTACTTAGATCCAATGGTAGCGCATGAACCAAAGGTAAATCAAAAGGTGAACTTGAATTAACACTTTATTAATTAAATTTTTAAAACACATATGACAAGGCTTTAAACCCATCATTAATTATCATCCTTATTGATCAAAATAAAAAAGGGTTTAGAGCATATTTTTCTTTCGAATAACTAACCTATAGGTTTTAAAAATATCCATGGTTGTGATAAAAAAGAAGCACATCTAATGATAGCGCTTGATCATGGTTGACTCAAGGAAGCTAAGGGCATCTAAGATAATAAAAATAGGCAATCACACCAAATACCGAATCTTGCAAAGATCCCGAGGGCGATTGCTGCCTAAGTGAAGTATAATCAATCCCAAATATTTAGTTATCGTTCGGGTTCGATGTGGCATGAGGTTCAAAGTAGAAACCACCCCCATTACACATCTCAGTTCCACATTAGATAAAAAGGGTTCCAATGACAAATATATGAAGTCTTGATGATTACAAGCACACAAATCAAAAGGGCCCAGGGCACGTAGGATGAAAGACATTACCCGTCATAAATGCTCAACTCCAGAAAAAGGATGCATTGGAAAATTTTCTTTGGCTAATTTTAAACAACAGTTGGTGGTGTCGTATTGATGACAAAATATGCAAAATTATCAAACCCATTCTACCACCCTGTATATGAGCTCACAAACACATTCAAGGCTACTACCTTAGTGAGTTAAGAGCAAAATTTGATACACAAAAAATACAGAGAGGACGATTTTCAAGCTTCGTAATCACAAAATAACCTTACCTACTATAGTAAGATCAATGGCATCACGGGGAGATATTTTCATACCAGAAGACACTAGGGAGGCTATAAGATTCATCATAGATAGGTCACCATACTCTGTGATCTTTGGGATACCTATTCTCGGTAGCACCATGTATGAATTTTCTCAGAAGTGTGGAGCTGATAAAAGACCTACCCCAGTGTAGTAGTATGAGATCGACAATGCATGTATCAATAGTTTTTCTTGTGTGATGGAGAACGATGATCGGACCCCATGGATAATGGTTAATTTGTTTCAGAAAGCATAAAGGCTACAGTACAAAGGTTTCCATAGGAACAATAGATGGAACAGTAACCTTGGGAAGCTGGTATGTCCAAAGTTCACTTCTCCTCGGATTTGATGGCATGGCTGGTGATGGTGTATGATGAAAGAATGAGGATATTTCGAGACAATAAAAATTGGTCGGTGTTCAACATTAAAGTTGAGCACATCCAGGAAGTTTTCAAATTGACAGAATATACCACCTTTTTGGTAGACAAGGTAATTGAACACCAATCTCGAATGTTTACAGATATGGAAGTTTTTAAAAACTTGTTTGATACACATGAGAAAATAGAGAAAGAATTCCCAATTAGGAAGAATGCTTTTAAGCCATGGGTCCAAGATTTCTGTGATATGATAAACATAGTTTTGGGAGTACAGGATCTCAGTAGAATAACAAAAAGGGTTTTATATTTAGCTGCACAATGCAATAGGGCATATAACACTCCAATTTACGCCTGGGAATTGGAATTAAGTACCCATATGCATAAATAAATGGTAGAATTGAGAAAAGTAGTTTTCGAACAGAGGCAAGAGATGCCCCATTTTTCACAATATTCAATTTTTATCCATATGATAGCGGGTCAATTAGGAGAAGAAGCCCGTAAAAGAGTAAGAGCCATTGACAACCCCTATGTTCAAAATAACTTCTGGAGAATACACGAAAGACAAACTCACATGGGCTGGTTTTGTGATCATTTCATGGTAGAAATTCATTGGGCTCTAACAGGATTAGTCCCTGAGAGGTTAGGGCTAGGGGTAAGAGCCTTTATCAAAGAGAAGGAAATTGGGGATTTTTTCTTCATAGAAGGTTTTACTTATATCAGATTATATGGGGCTAAAATTCCCCCTAAGCTGCTACCTAGGTACTACCCATTATCCCTAGAAGCTTTGGAATTATGCAGACAAGTGGCCGAAGAGGCTAAAATGAGGTTGGTGAAGAAACATGGTAAGGTCCCCTGGCTCGATGTTCCCTATCGCTTTGGATATTTTATATTTGTTGGCTACCCCTCCTTGCTCAAAGGAATGTTTGAGTTGGATAACAGGGGATTCGATGAGGTGACTTGGATATTTTATGACCCAAAAGGAACATACAACAAAATGATGATGAAAAGAGAATACGCCCGAATACTACACCGTGAAGATGCTTTTGAAGAAATCTTATTAGAGGCTATGGAAAAGGGATTGGATTTGCAAAAAGTATGGGATGATTTCCCTCATAAAAAGAGGGGCAGGACACAGGTTTGTGAAGCCTATGATTACCCCATAAATTTAAGGAGGCTTCGAGAAGGTTCAGTAGATGTTGTGGCACCTATTATACTAGGAGCAAGCCAAGCAATCAAAGAAGACCCCTTGTTGGAGTTGATAGAATAATAGGGTATTGATCTAATGGAAGTCATTATCAAAACTATAGATATAGTAGAGCAATAGGTTAGGCCTTCTAAAAGTGCTCACCTCAGAATAGAAGCGATGCCAAGCACTTCCCAGGAAGCTTCCAAAAACCAGAGTACAAAAAAGGGAAGGAGATTGTGGCAATACCTACTTAGGAGTCTTCCCTCTCAGAACAAGCCATAGTTCCTATTTTTGATAGAGTTCTAGCTATAACAAGTGTAAAGAAATTGGCACCCATGGCTATCCTTGCCACTATAAAAATAAAAGGATAGGAGATTAAAATCCCATCAATAATACAAATGAATAGTAGGAGAACTGGTGGACTTGGTGGTCTATTCAGAAGTCATCTAGTGAGAAATCAAATGGAGATAACTCCTATAGAAAAGAAGCCCAAAGTATCTCTACACTCTACAAAGGTTATTTTGGAAAGAACAGATGAGCAGACTACCTTCACTACTGTAGATGAACAAGAGTTACAGTTAGTAGTAGGGATGGGAAATATAGGAGAGTAGTTTACAGAAGGGTCACAATCAGAAGCAGTTGTATCAAATATAGCAAAGATAAATCTCCCTACTCTACAAGACCCACTTGTCTTTAGATTCAATGAAGAAACAGGAGGCTCATCGGTACTAGGGAAAGAAGGTGAAGTGGCCAAAGTTGTCAAAGCAATGCAAAATCAAGCCATAGATCAATTCATGGGGACAATTACAGAGCTAAGGAAACAATTGGAGAAAGAGGGGAAGGAAAAGGTAGAGCTAAAGGCATTAATAAATAAGCAACATGAAGAATTAAACCGAAGAGATGCCTCAAGTACCCAACCCCCTTCGGTGGTAAAAATTCAAGATCATGTTTATTATCTTAATACAATGAAGAAAAATATGTCAATGAAGATAAGAGCTCATGCCAAGGGCTTTACTGAAATGTTCAGACAAATAAGGGTGATTCAAATAACTGCTCAAGAAATTCTCACCTTGATGCAAGAAAGAGAAGAGGATTTTGGAATCATTCACCCTACCCTGGATTTTATAGGAGACCATTTTTAAGAGTTACAAGGACAAGAAATAATAACACATGATGGTAGCAAGATTCAGATTAATTTTGAGTTCTTTAAAGCAGCCCTATTTGGAGCAAACAAGGGGAGATGGATCAATTCTGTGACTGAAATGAATGACCTGATAAAAGATGCTACAGGGAAATTGGCAGACATTGGCCTATCCTTAGACCAATGCTTAGAGGCCTCAGACATAGAAGAGGTATTCAAAGATACCATTGACAGGTTTGAGTGTGAACCGGGTGATGAGGAAGAAATGATTAGGTAAACTACACTTATGGTGAATGCTGTGGAGATGTTACTTTTTCAATATGAAAGGAACAAGCCTATTATTGTTGTACAAAAAAATAGAATTTTGCAGGAAATGAACATGTTGAGGATTGCAGCCACATTTGATACAGGAGTTTGGAGATTGATTGATGAATATATAAAATGGTTGCAACAAAGTCAAAAGGGGAAAAAGGTTAATACCTACAATCAACAGTAGGAAGCGAGTTCATCACAACAAAAACCTGCACCTGCAAAAAAAGTTCCTAAAATAGTAAAGGAGGCAGTTCAAGAGAAGGAGGTCCAAAAAGAAATAGTTGAAGAGGAAACAATTGAAGGAATAGAAGTAGGTTCACCCAACACCACCATCACCGGTTAAATTGAATCACTATTTGAAAAAGTCAAAGGAAAGAGCATAACCAAGATAGTAAGGGCAGTGGAAGCTAGCTGTACCAATTTTTGAAAGTCTAATCAGATGCTGACAGATGTAAGGTCAGAAATAAACCAAGAATAATAGAATCAAGAACTACTAGCTATAAAAGGAAGCAGATAGGTTCAGATTCTGCATCAAGCAATTAGAGAATAACATTTTTTGCTAAGAGGTATTCTTGAGTGCCCAATTAGTTGTGTTGTTGTATCCCCTTATGTGTCTATTTTTTCTTTGTCATTTCTTATTCTTCCCTTTGCTTTGCAGGATTGTGATAGGAAAGTGTTCAAGAAGCTGAGATCATTTCCTACCTTTTTGAGTCTGAGATTTAGAGACTCTACTGTTACCATATTGGAACAAGGAGAGTAGGAGAGACCTGTTACATTATTTGAACATGATATTTTCATTGTATTGATATATTTTCTTTGAGAAAAATAGAGTTAAAAGGCATTCTGCCCACTCTGCATGTAAAATTTATGAAATCAATACAATTCTGAATCTCTTTTCTATTATATATTTTGTCTTAGCTCTATGTGTCATTGTGTAATGGGTTACATTATTTGAACGCATTATATACATTTCTCTCATTGGTTAACTCTTTGTTTTATTGTGATATTCAAATAAGATTAAGAACGCCAATTTCTCTCCTCCCCTTCTTTCTGTTTCATGATAGAATTGTTGTTAAATTGCTATAACAACCCAATGAATCTAGGCACCGATCTACATAAGGCATAACAAATGGTTGTTTTCATGCTTGGTCATTTTAATACATATAATATAATATAAATCTGGAGCGTGTAATTAGAATTTTAGTCATAGAATTACCGTTGGGGTTTCCTTACCCGTTATGTAGTTTTCTTTAGCAATATTTGTGTTTAGCAGAACAATGAGGCAGGTTGACCAAAGCCTGTAATAGCTCATTGGTTTCAAATGGATTCTTGTAGCATGACAATCGAAATCCTACGGATGCAAGAATCGGTTCCAATAGTTTTTTGGCACCGTTGTTGGGGAGGACTTGATAGAAAGATTTAATTATCTTCTTAAAAGTTTTTTTTTGAATGACATTATTTCTAATCAATGGGTGGCCAACTAGAATAAAGAAACGTTTGTTTTAATTTTTACATTTTCTACGTTCTTTATTTTACCCGTGTTTTTCAATATTATTTTCTTTACGTTTCTTGATCTTCTTGAAATTTATTTTTCTTGATCTTCTTGAAATTTTGGTTTCTTGATTTTCTTGATTTATCCCAAGAATCGACTCCTGTGAGGATGAGTGATAATATCAAGCATTCTTGATAAAAGCGTACGCTGTTATTTCTGCACCCCAGTGTTGGCGACTCTGCTGGATGAACCCAGAAGAAAAAAATAAAAAGGAGAGCAGAACGTGTTGGCTAACACTAGGAGAAGTGGTAAGGAGCTATTTCCAGAACTCGAGAATCCAGAGGTATTTATACATACCCAGAAAACTCCACTTTTTAAGAATACTATTTATAGCAATAGATTAAATTCTAGTGATAAAAGGTACGTAAAGAAAATTCAGAATACTATTACTACTGATATCACTATAGAAGAAGATTTAAATTTTGTTGTAGATAGAAATTTGAATTCTGTAGAAGATACACGTAATAATAATTCAAAGGTAGATAATCCATCAGTTTACATTCAAGCTGCCCAGACCCATACCACTGTAGGTGCTACTACTATGAAATTGAATTCTACAGTAGCAATGGCCCAGGTTAATGTTCATTTATGGAGAACTAACAAATATAGGCCTTTTGCATTACCAGCAAATTTAAATGCCTTACCTAGTAAAGCTCACAAATACCTCCCTAAGTTTTTAGGAAAAAATATAGTAAATGGAGAGGATCATATCAAAAGTTTCTTATATGCAATGGATAGTCTGGAAGTTGAACATGAAGATGTAGTATTAATAATGTTTCTACAAAATTTAGAAAAATATGCCAGAGAATGGTTTAATTCCCTTCCTAACAATGATATCCCAGACTTCACCAAAATGGAAGAGGTGTTTTTAAAGAAATATGGTGAAAGGAAAAATGAACAATCATTGTTAACTGAGCTAGCCACTATGAAGAAAAAATAAAATGAAGTTGTTAGTGACTTTAACACAAGATTTTCAAAGACTAGGAACAAAATCCCTTCCAACCTCGGGCCTAGTGATATTCAGTCTATTTGTTTTTATAAGAATGCTTTTCAAGGAGAGTTTAACTATGAATTAAGGCAAGAACAAGCCACTACCATTGATGGTTGTATGGAAAAAGCAATGGATATAGAAATAAATATGCTTGATAGTGGTAATATGAAGCCCTATTCTCTAGAGGTCAACCTACCTGAGAGAAAACCCAAAAGGGTGGCATTTGATATACAAAGAAGAACTGAAATTGATCCAATGGAGAAATTGACCAGTCAAATGACTGAGATGTTCAATAACATGAACAATAGGTTAGCAAGAATTGAAAGAAATGGAAATAATGGTGAATCTTCACAAACAGAGCGACCACATGTTGACAACCATCCTCCTTTTAAGAAAAATTACAATAAGAATTGGGGAAATAACAATGGTTTTGAAGAAGGAAATAGGAATAGAGGTAATGGAAATAATAACTTGAAAAACAAATATTCTGATAGATATTAGAACAATGTTCCTAACCCTATACCATCTACTAATGTAGTAGAAGGTTTTCCATATTTTTTCTCTACTTGTGATGCACCCCATAACCCCGATGCATGTGGAATTCACCTAAGTGATCAGCGTAATGTAGATATGCATGCAGAATCAGAAGAGGATATAAGAATCAATGCATGTTGGTCCATTGAAGATGAATCCAGAGAAGGGTTGTTTGAAGAAGACATGGATAAATATGCTTCAAATCATCATCCTCAAATTTTAGTAACTGAAGGAACTAAAATCTTGCAGAAATCACATGAGTCAAGATATGATAAGATGAAGCAAGGGAAATTAATCCCCACTGCTCAAGAGGTTGAGGAATTAGAGGCAACCCATGTTCTAAATTTAAGGAATAGAAAAGTCCCTGAAAGGACAGAGAAAGCCTCTACAAGTGAAACAAGAAAACAAACTTTCACCAATAAAAATATCAGTAAAGAGAAAACTGATAGGAACCCTAAAAAGATTACTCCTGAAGTAATAGAATCATAGGAAGAGATTCCCAAAGAAGAAAGTAATAAACCATTGGATATAAAGAAGATAGAATTTGATGTTGGGTCAGAACTCAGTAAGAAAAAGGTTAATATCACATTTGGAGAACTTATGAAAGTTCAACAGTACAAAGAACAAGTCTGCAAAGCATTTGGATTAGTAGAACAAAAAGAAGACCCAACTTGCCATGCTGCTAGACAAAATCAACATGATACAAGATCACCATCCTCTGTCAAACCCTTCTATGTGTCATTAAGATATAATTCAGATGAAGGGGAAAGATATGTGATTCATAATTGCATGCTAGACAGTGGAGCTTCACATAATATCATGCCTAAGCTAATAGCTGACCAAATGGGATTAATTTGTACTAGATATTCTGCCCCTATTTTTGTAATGGATAGTAGGCAAATTCCTTGTGTAGGGGTGATAACTGGATTGTTAGTTTTCCTAGATCAACACCCCAAAAAGGGCATTGTCATGGATGTTGCAGTAGTTGACGTTGACCCATTTTTCTCATTATTACTCAGTAGACATTGGGCAAAACAACTAGGAGGTTCAATTCAATTGGATTGGTCCTATGCTACAATCCCAATATCAGATAAGGAGAATATAATTTTGAGAAGGGAACCATTCAACAAACATTTCGTAGAGTTAATTCAAACAGATGAGACCATGATTAACTTAGTTAACTCTATGGAAGAAAAAGGGATGGGAGTTTATTCAATATGGCACAACCCATTCCTGGTGGAAGTACCAGATGCAAAGAACATGGATCCAGAAGATATAAAAATAGTAGATGTTGAATCAGATAGAGTTTTGACTCAAGAAATGTGGACCATGTCTTTTGATGGAGCTAAATCCCAATCTAGAGTAGGTGCAGGTGTAAATTTGACTGATATTAAAGGAAACTACCTTAGTATTCCTTACAGATTGCAATTTCCTTGCACAAATAATGTAGTTGAGTACGAAGCCTTACTACTAGGGCTAAGGAAAGCAAAAGAACTAGGCATTAACTACTTGACTATAACAGGGGATGCAGAGCTTATTATACTATAGATCAAAGGTAAATATCAGACTAAACATCCTAGGCTTAAGCAATATAGAAATGCAGTATTGGAAGAAATTGATAAATTTTTAGCTTTCAATATTTCATATATTCCTAGAGAACAAAATCATGTTGTAGATATTTTAGTTGTAAATGCCTCAGGTCTAGATCACCCAGAGATAACTACAGAATATATGGACAAATTCCCAACTATTTTAGTTTATAAACCTTCTGTGCCAGATAACATAGTATATCTACAGGTCTTTCAGGATGACATAGATATTAAAGATTTTATGACTCTACAAAATCAGTATGTAGATGTAATCTATGATGAAAAATATGAAGAAAAGCTAAAAGATCAAATAGGAGAGCCATTAGAAGTAATCCAGTTGAAAACTAATAAGATACCCAAAGGATTAGTTTCTCTAGAGATTCTATTTGATGATTTTGACAAAGCCTATAAACCTTTATGAAGAGAAGTGATATCTGAGGATATTAATATTGGTTCAATGAAAGAACCTAGAATAGTGAAAGTAGACATGGCTTTACCTGCTAAAGAAAAGGCTGGATATATCAATTTCTTGAAAAAGAACAAAGAACATTTTTCTTGGACTTATGAAGATCTAAAAACATTCAAAATAGATGTAATGACACACATAATACCCCTGAAAGAATATTCCAAACCATTTAGATAGAAACAAAGGAAATACAATCCAAATCTACACCCAATAATGCAAAAGGAGGTACAAAAGTTACTGGATTCCAAAATAATCAGAAAGGTAAGATTTTCTTCATGGATATCCAATTTAGTACCAGTTAAAAAAAAGAATGGGGATATTAGACTCTGTGTAGATTTTAGAAATTTAAACAAGAGTTCATTAAAATATAATTACCCATTACCCAACATGGAACAATTATTGCAAGTAGTAGTTGGTTCAACAAGATTGTCTCTGTTAGATGGATTTTCAAGGTACAATCAAATTTAGATAAATCCAGAAGATAGACATAAGGCAACATTCACTACACCCTGGGGCACATTTGAATATTTAAGGATGCCTTTTGGACTAATGAATGTAGGTGCTACTTTTCAAAGAGCAATGGAATTTACCTTTAAAGGATTAATGTTCAAAATTGTAGTTGTATACTTAGATGATATCACAGTATTTTCTAAGAATCCAAAAGATCATCTAGAACATTTAACTATAGTTTTTGCTCGATGCAAGGAATTTGGAATTTCTTTGAATCCCAAGAAATGCATATTTGGGACTACACAAGGAAAGTTGTTAGGACACATAGTTTCAAAAAAAGGAATAAGCATTGATCCAGACAGAATTGAAGCCATTTCCAAAATTCCCCCTCCTAGAAATTTAAAAGGAGTCAGGTCATTCTTTGGCAAGATAAATTTCATCAGAATATTTGTCCCAAATTTTGTAGAGATGACCAAACCCATAAATGACATGGTTAAGAAAATTTGAGAAATAAAATGGACAGTGGAAAATATGGAAGCATTTAACAAGATCAAAGAATCCATATCAACCACTCCAGTCCTAAGCTGCCTAGATTATGCAAAATATTTTAAAATCTATTCTTATGCATCTAAAATTCTATAGCTGTAGTTATTTCATAGAAATATGATGAAAATAATGAAAGGCCAATAGCCTTCATGAGCTTAGGACTAAAAGGAGCACATATTAAATACACCTTGCTAGAAAAACATGCTTATGCAGTCATACAATATTTAGAACACTTCAAAGGTATATTTGGCTCAAATAAGGTTTACTACTGTATTCCTTTTATAGCAATAAAGGATATTTTTCCCAATCAGAGCCATTAGGAAGACCAGCAAGGTGGATGGTAAAGCTTCTGCAATATGATGCTGAATTAAAATAGTTAAAATTGTCAAAGGGTAAGGTTTAGCAAAATTATTGGCCAAAAAAGAAGAAGGATTTGAAAATTTTCTCACAATAGATGAGGTATATGATGTCAGAAGAATCAATAATACCGAATGCAAATGGTATGAAGAAATATTATCATACTTACAAAATTTGTCATTCCCTAAAGATATGTCAACAAACAGAATGAGGTCAGTCAAGCTTCAAGCTCAGAAATATTACATACAGGATGGTGTGCTATACTAGAAACACCTTGATGGAATATTATTAGTCTATTTATACGAAAGTGAAGTCCCAAAAATAATCAATGAATTTCATGATGGTTTTGTGGAGGAAATTTTTCTCCAAGAGCTACAACTAATAAAATAATGAGAGCAGGATATTATTGGCCTTCCATTTTTAAATATGTATATAAACATGTTAGGAACTGTCATAACTACTAGGTTTTTACAGGAAAGAAGTATTTGGTTGCCATGCCCCTCAATCCAGTAATCATTGAAGCACCATTCACACAATGGGATATTGACCTAATTGGAGATATCAAGCCTAATTCATCTGGCCAACACAAGTGGATCATAACTACAATAGATTACTTCACCAAGTGGGTAGAATTTGCACCCTTGAGAACATCCACTACTACCACAATCATCAAATTCTTGGAAGAAAACATTCTGACCAGGTTTGGGGTTCCTCAAAAATTGGTTACATATAATGCACAATATTTTGTTTCTTATGAAATGGTAGAATTTTGTGCTTAATATGGAATTGAATTATCCCATTCTACTAATTATTACCCCCAAGGAAATGGTTTAGCTGAGTCATAAAATAAGAATGTAATAACCAAAATAAAAATATCATTAGGTAAGAACAAAATGGGATGGGACAATGAACTTAAATTTGCTTTATGGTCTGATAGGCTGTCTGTTAAAATAAACATAGGAAGAACCCCTTACGATATGGTGTATGGAGATAAAGCCCTATATCTTTAAAAATAGAAAAATTGGTAATTTCCCTCTTATTGCAAGACCATGAAAACCCCAACCCCATACAGAGAAGGCTTGACCAAATTGTCCTATTGGAATAACAAATAAGATAGACCCTTAATAGAATAATGGAAAAAACTCAGAAAACCATAAAATTATTTAATAAGAAAGCCAAGGGTACTCCTTTTCTCAAGGAGATATAGTCATATATTGGGATCCTAAAAATGATAAACATGGTGAAAAAGGTAAATTTGAACCCAAATAGATTGGTCCATACCAAATAGCCCATGTTATCAGCCAAAATACATACAAGTTGCAGACCTTGTAGGGTGAAATGATGGATATCACTATAATAGTTTTTTAGTTTTAAAAATTGTAATGTTTGGTTTTTTTAAGTTTTGTTTATCAACCTTGAAGCTTTATATTTTTGTTCATTTTCTGCAAATAAAACTAGGAGATTCTATGGTTCTTAAGTGCTTCATGTTTTCAACACCTTGTCCCAGTCAGAGCCTATGTTGGAGCTAAACTTGACTCAACTTTGAAACCCCTAAATTTAAATTTTTAAATTTAATCAGATTGTTAATAATGTTGGTCGCTTCTTCAGTTGGTGAGAGTTTTGTTTTAGATTTTCATGGGTTTTGTGATAAATCTAACCTTGGTTATTAATAATTCTATGCCTTTTATTTATAATATATTAATAAAGGTTATGATTTTATTTTATTAATCAGATCTTTAACAAAGCCTAACTCCAAACCTCATAAAATAAAGTTTCCTTTAGGCTTAAATCAAATGATAAATATTTAAAGCCCTAAGGTATTTTAGAGTAAGGGAAATTCCAATCAAGAACCTTGGCCTAAGTATCAAAAAATTTAAATTCACATAAATATATTTTAAATCAAAATCTTGAGGGTATGCATTCCATTTAACTAAAAGGCCAACACCTTAGATTTAATCCAAGGGCCACACTCGACTCAGTTCTAATTGGACGATAGGTACTTTAATAAATCAATCAATTGATAAGTCAAACAAGTCAAAGACCATGTTCAAAGTATATAAGATTCATATTAGGCTTAATATGACGATAGCATATCATCAAAACCAATTCGACGGATGAGCTTTCATAAAGAAACCTGAATGATAGGTCTAATGGTCTAAAAGAATTATAACCTAAGATTAGAAATGATTAAAATTCATGCAACTCTGATGGATCTGACATATGTGCTTGATCCAAGCCAAATCTAAAGGATGCATGCCCCCCAAAAATTCAAAAGGTTAAATAATCAAAACTGGGTAGATCCAACAGATCTGACGGTAGCGATAAAAAAAAAAATAAAGATGAGTAGATACGCATAGTTTTATTAAAACCTCATTGAAAGAAAAATTAATTAAGGTTCGAAGGTATACACCTCTTTGCATTAAAAAAATATCATATTAAGACTAATCTAAGGGTAGCACGCCATCTAAACCCAATCTGACGGTTGTGTAATCTCCAAAGAGTCAAAACTTTAAAGCAAAGTCATCATAGGTCAAAGTTGCTAGTTAAAAACCAAGCAAGTTGGACAAATCGAATGACAATGCTTGATCTAAGACCTAATCCATTGGCAACACTCTTACAAAGGTGCATTAAAGAAGTAAAGTTCCCATGTGATTAATTAATAATATTAAACAAGATTAAAAAGGGTTTAAGCATGTTGGCTAATCATCCCCATTTCAGCTTAATTAGGGTTTAGAGTTATATGTTCTTAAGTAACTGACCCCGTAGGTTTAAGGATATCAATGGTCATGTTGACATTCAATCAAGACCTGATGGTTGTGCCAAATTAGAATCTTAGTAAAATACTAGCTTTCAGAATATTGGATAGCAAATCTCATCTCTATTCATAGCCAATGGTGTGCATAGGTAAAAATGATCGAAGGTAGACTAAAAACCATGTAGGTCTCAGGACATCAATAGTTGCACTAATCCTTTTTAGGATCTGACGATAGATAGCGAATCAAAAGTTTAAAGCAATGAATCAATCATCGGGATCTAATGGTAGTGCTTCATCAGGATAAATAGTATTCGACGATCGCGAATGATTCAGAGTCTAGACAAAAGAATACAAATGGGCTAAACAAATGGGCATCTTCGACAAATCTAACATATGGGTTCACCTCCACTCAAATCCAATGGTAGTGCACAAACCAAAGGTAAATCAAAAGGTGAACTTGAATTAACACTTGATTATTTAAAGTTTTAAAATATATTTGACAAGGATTTAAACCCATAATTAATTATCATCCTTTTTTATCAAAATAAAAAAGGGTTTGGAGCTAAACAAATGGGCATCTTCGACGAATCTAACGGATGTGCTCACCTCCACTCAGATCCAATGGTAGTGCACAAACCAAAGGTAAATAAAAAGGTGAACTTGAATTAACACTTGATTATTTAAAGTTTTAAAACACATTTGACAAGGCTTTAAACCCATAATTAATTATCATCCTTTTTTATCAAAATAAAAAAGGGTGGTTTTAAAAATATCCATGGTTGTGATAAAAAAGAAGCACATCCGATGGTAGCGCTTGATCACGGTTGACTCAAGGAAGATAAGGGCATCTGAGATAATAATAGCAAGCACTTACACTAAAGACCAAATATTGCAAAGATCCCAAGGGTGATCGCTGCCTGAGCAAAGTATAATCAATCCCAAATATTTAGTTATCGTTCGGGTCCGATGTGGTGCAAGGTTCAAAGTGGAAACCACCCCCATTACACACCTCAATTCCACATTAGATAAAAATGGTTCCAATGATAAATAGCTGAATTCTTGATGATTATAAGCACACAAATCAAAAGGGCCCAGGGCACATAGGATGAAAGACATTACTTGTCATAAATGCTCAAATCCAAAACAAGGATGCATTGGAAAATTTTCTTTGGCTAACTTTAAACAATAGTTGGTGGTGTTGTATTGATGAGAAAATGTGTGAAGTTATCAAACCCATTCTGCCACCCTGTATATGAGCTCACAAACATAGTCAAGGCTACTACCTTGGCAAGCTAAGAGCAGAAGTTGATACACATAAAATACAGAGAGAAGAGGATTTTCAAGCTTTGTAGTCACAGAAGAACCTGACCTACTACAGTAAGATCAATGGCATCATGGGGAGACATTTTTGTACCAAAAGAAACTAGGAAGGCTGTAAGATTCATCACATATAGGTCACCATACTTTGTGATCTCTAGGCTGCCTGTTCCTGGTAGCACCATGTATGAATTTTCTCAGAAGTGTGGAGTTGATAAAAGACCTACCCCAGCGCAGTAGTACAAGATCAACAATGCATGTATCAATAGTTTTTCTCATGTGATGGAGAATGATGACCGGACCCCATGGATAATGATCGATTTGTTTCACAAAGCATAAATGCTACAGTACAAATGTTTCCCTAGGAACAACAGATGGAGCAGTAACCTTGGGAAGCTGGTATGTCTAAAATTTCACTTTTCCTCAGATTTGATGGCATGGCTGGAGGTGGCATATGACAAAAGAATGAGGACATTTTGAGACAATAAAAATCAACTGGTGTTCAGCATTAAAGTCGAGCACATCCAAGAAGTTTTCAAATTGACAGAATATACCACCTTTTTGGTAGAAAAGGCAATTGAAAACCAATCTTGAATGTTTACATATATGGAAGTTTTTAAAAACTTATTTGATACACATAAGAAAATAGAGAAAGAATTCCCAATTAGGAAGAATGCTTTTAAGCCATGGGTCCAATATTTTTGTGATATGATAAACATAGTTTTGGGAGTAAAGGATATCAGTAGAATAACAAAAAGGGTTTTATATTTAGTTGCATAATGCAATAGGGCATATATAACTCCAATTTATGCCTGGGAATTGGAATTAAGTACCCATATGCATAAAGAAATGATAGAATTGAGAAAATCAATTTTCGAACAGAGGCAAGAGATGCCCCGTTTTTCACAATATTCAATTTTATCTATCTGATAGTGCGTCAATTGGGAGAATAAGCTCGTAAAAAAGTAAGAGCCATTGATAGCCCCTATGTTAAAAATAACTTTTGGAGAATGCACGAAAGAGGAACTCACATGGGTTGGTTTTATGATCGTTTCATGGTATAAATTCATTAGGCTCTAACATGATTAGTACCTAAGAGGTTAGGGCCAGGGGTAAGAGCCTTTATCAAAGAGAAGGAAATTGGGGATTTTTTCTTCATAGAATATTTTACTTATATCAGATTATATGGGGCTAAAATTACCCCTAAGCTCCTATCTAGGTACTACCCATTATCCCTAGAAGCTTTGGAATTATGTAGGTAAGTGGTCAAAGAGGCTAAAATGAGGTTGGTGAAGAAACATGGTAAGGTCCCCTGGCTCGATCTTCCCTATCGCTTTGGAGATTTTATATTTGTTGGCTACCCCTCCTTGCTCAAAGGAATGTTTGAGTTGGATAACAGGGGATTCAATGAGGTGACTTGGAGATTTTATGACCCAAAATGAACATACAACAAAATGATGATGAAAAGAGAATACACCCGAATACTACATCGAGAAGATGATTTTGAAGAAATATTATTAGAGGCTATAGAAAAGGGATTGGATTTGCAAAAAGTATGGTATGATTTCCCTCCCAAAAATAGGTTCAGCACATAGGTTTGTGAAGCCTATGATTACCCCACAGAGTTAAGGAGGCTTCAAGAAGGTTCAGTAGATGTTGTGGCACCTATTATACCAGGAGCAAGCCAAGCGATCAAAGAAGACCCCTTGTTGGAGTTGATAGAAGAATAGGGTATTGATCTAATGGAAGTCACTATCAAAATTGTAGATATAGTAGAGCAACAGGTTAGGCCTTCCAAAAGTGCTCACCTCATAATAGAAGCGGCACCAAGCACTTCCTAGGAAGCTTCCAAAAACCAAAGTACAAAAAAAGGAAAGGAGATTGTAGCAACATCTACTTAGGAGTCTTCCATATTAGAAAAATCCATAGTTCCTATTTTTGATAGAGTTCTAGCTATAACAAGTATAAAGAAATTGGCACCCATGGTTGTCCCTGCCACTATAAAAATAAAAGGACAGGAGATTAAAATCCCATAAATAATACAAATGAATAGTAGGAGAACTGGTGGACTTGGTGGTATATTCAGAAGTCATCTAGTGAGAAATCAAAAGGAGATAAATCCTATAGAAAAGAAGAAGCCCAGATTATCTCTACCTCTACAAATATTTTTTTGTAAAGAACAGATGAGCAGACTACCTTCCCTTCTATAGATGAACAATATTTATAGTTAGTAACATGTATGGGAAATATAGGAGAGTAGTTTACAGAAGGGTCACAATCAGAAGCACCTATATTAGATATAAAAAAGATAAATCTCCCTGATCTACAAGACCCACTTGTCTTAAGAGTCAATGAGGACACAGGAGGCTCATCGATACTAGGTAAAGAAGGTGAAGTGGCCAAAGTTGTCAAAGCAATGCAAAATCAAGCCATAGATCAATTTATGGGGACAATTACAGAGCTAAGGAAATAATTGGAGAAAGAGGGGAAGGAAAAGGTAGAGCTAAAGGCATTAATAAATAAGCAACAAGAATAATTAAACCGAAGAGATGCCTCAAGTACCCAGCCCCCTTCGGTGGTAAAAATTCAAGATCATGCTTATTATCTTAATACAATGAAGAAAAATATGTCAATGAAGATAAGAGCTCATGCCAAGGGCTTTACTGAAATGTTTAGAAAAATAAGAGTGATTCAAATAACTGCTCAAGAAATTCTTACCTTGATGCGAGAAAGAGAAGAGTATTTTGGAATCATTCACCCTACCCTAGATTTTATAGGAAACCATTTTGAAGATTTAAAAGGACAATAAATAACAACACATGATGGTAGCAAGATTCAGATTAATTTTAAGTTCTTTAAAGTAGCTCTATTTGGAGAAAACAGGGGGAGATGGATCAAGTTTGTGACTAAAATGAATGACCTGATAAAATATGCTACAGGGAAATTGGTAGATATTGGCCTATCCTTAGACCAATGCTTAGAGGCCTCAGACATAGAAGAGGTATTCAAATATACCATTGATAGGTTTGAGTGTGAACCAAGTGATGAGGAAGAAATTATTAGGCAAACTACACTTACGATGAATGTTGTGGAGATTTTATTTTTTCAATATGAAAGGAATAGGCCTATTATTGTTGTACAAAAAAATATAATTTTGTAGGAAATGAACATGCTGAGGATTGCAGCCATATTTGATACAAAAGTTTGGAGATTGATTTATGAATATATAAAATGGTTTGCAACAAAGTCAAAATGGGAAAAATGTTAATACCTATAGTCAATAGTAGGAAGCGAGTTCATCACAATAGAAACCTGCACCTACAGAAAAAGTTCCCAAAATAGTAAAGGAGGCAGTTCAAGAGAAGGAGGTCCAAAAAGAAACAGTTGAAGAGGAAAAAATTGAAGGAATAGAAGTAGGTTCACCCAACACCACCATCACCGGTTAAATTGAATCACTATTTGAAAAATTCAAAGGAAAGAGCATAACCAAGATAGTAAGGGTAGTGGAAGCCAGCTGTACCAATTTTTGAAAGTCTGACCGGATGCTAACAAGTGTAAGGTCAGAAATAAACCAAGAATAACATAATCAAGAACTAGCAGTTATAAAAGGAAACAAACAGGTTCATATTATGCATCAAACAATTAGATAATACCATTTTTGCTAAGAGGTATTCTTGAGTGCCCAGTTAGTTGTGTTGTTGTATCCCCTTCTGTGTCTATTTTTTCTTTATTATTTCTTATTCTTCCTATTGCTTTGCAGGATTGTGATAGGCAAGTGTTCAAAAAGCTGAGATCATTTCCTACCTTTTTGAGCTTGACATTTAGAGACTCTACTATTACCATATTGGAACAAGGAGAGTAGGAGAGACCTATTACATTATTTGAACATGATCTTTTCATTGTATTGATATATTTTATTTGAGAAAAAATAGAGTTAAAAGACATTCTTCCCACTCTGCATGTAAACTTTATGAAATCAATACAATTATGAATATCTTTTCTATTATATATTTTTTCTTAGATCTGTGTGTCACTGTGTAATGGGTTACATTATTTGAACACATTATATACATTTCTTTCATTGGTTAACTCTTGGTTTTATTGCAATATTCAAATAAAATTAAGAATGCCAATTTATCTCTTCCCCTTCTTTCTATTTCATAATAGAATTGTTGTTAAATTGCTATAAAAGCTTAATGAATCTAGGCACCGGCCTACATAAGGCATAACAAATGGTTGTTTTCATGCTTTGTCATTTTAATACATATAGTATAATATAAATCTAGAGTGTGTAATTACAGTTTTAGCCATAGAATTACCATTGAGGTTTCCTTACCCGTTTTGTAGTTTTCTTTAGCAATAATTATGTTTAACATAACAATGAGGTAGGTTGACCAGAGCCTGTAATAGCTCATTGGTTTCAAATGGATTATTGTAGCGTGATAATCGAAATCCTACAGATGCAAGAATCGGTTCCAAAATTATTGTAAATTAAACATGCAGTTAAAATCCAGTATTACATTCATATACATTTATCATAAGTAGACCATCCACACATATATATTACTACACCTAATCATACATCACATAACTATCTAGTGCATGACATACATACATCACATCATATAGCATAAAATAAACACAACATCAACATTGCATCCATATGCATATCATAAACATAAAACAAATAAAAACTAACATATAATAAGTCTCAAAATTCTGATCATGTATATGTATATGTATCAAAAATATATATATAAAGAGTATATCAACATGTGTCCAAAATGCCCATAGACTACAACTATGTAGGTACTTGATCTTACACTCGAAAATGGTATAAAAATATCTAGCATATATCTGTACTAAGTAGGGCCTACACCCCCAGTCTAAGAGGCTCCACCGTCGCCTCCACACTCCCTGTGGGTCCATCTGGAGATGGCACCTGAGGTCCTCTCTGATATATATGACCTATGATTGGACCGAGATGAGGATTTCCCTATCTTCCTAGTCTACATCCTATGGGATATTAAAGCTATGGTCCTCTCAAGAACCTAACCCCTAAGTAGCTTAATCTATCCCCTTAGGGTAGAGATGTATGCAACATCTGATGATATATCACTGATGTGCTATTACACCAAATCCAGTAGTCTCCTGATCTCTGCCACCATATCCATCACTGCTAATCATGATCATCCTTGTAATTTTGGCATTGATGGTATGGTTGGGGTTGCAAGAGTAGTTGGAGCCACTAATACAACATATGAAGCTAAGGGGTCCTCCCTCATAGCCTTGAGTGAATCCCAATCTACAGTCATGGCATATAACTATGATTGTAATAAGATACACTATCCTATAGCTCTTTTAATATTAGTGTGTGTCATAGTGATCTGTGCCTGGAGAGTAGCCTTATCCTCTATATACCTGCACCACTAAGCCTACCCTATTGTGAGCTATGCTTGGATGTCCTTAGCTTGTACCTCTAGAGTAGCTATAGAAGTGTCTCTCACCAACATCTAGTCTAGAAAGTGCCTACTTAAGTTTGTAGACTAGAAACCTAAGCCCTAAGATACCTGATATCACTATCAGGTGGTACCTCACCCTCCTCAAGAGTGTCACCCTCATCCTTAGCTGGGGGTGCCTCCTCTATGACTCCCTCACCCCATCCAACCTCAGTCCTCTAATAGACTCGATGATTGTGAGGATCAACCTCTATGACCTTTGTATACTCTGCTATAGTCTCATATGCTATCCTACCCAAGGGGACCTCCATGCCCTGCCATAACCTGGTAGTCGACCATGTGTCATAATCAGGTGCAGTCCCTGCATATGTCAAGACCGATTCCTAGAAATAATCATCCTCATCACCCAATGGAGTCACCCTAGGCCATGTCAAGTATCTCTCTAAGGTGAGGTTATGGTAGATGGTAAGCAGCTTTGGAATGTCCTACCTAATATTAAACTTTTTGGTGATACAAGAATAGTAGAACTCACATACCTTGGACTTCCATATGAGGAGACATCTGTATCTAAATGCTTGACATAGGTATCTATTAGCCTCCATACATGGAGGGCAATCTAGATAAGAGTGCCACTCAATTTGGCTCACCTATAGTCATGCAAAATGTCCAATATAATAGTCTAGGTCCATTGCATGAGACCTACTTTAGAAGCCCTCCTGCTCACAATGTCAGCATGTTGCATAACACTGGTGCACTACCTCAATGGTGCTAATCTTGAGTGGTAGGCCAGTAGGGTGCTCAATATTGATGTGTTTCCACCCCCAATTCTGAAGTAGTAATCTACAACCGATGCCCACTCTGCTCCTCTATGTGATCTGGTATAGCTAATTATAGAGCTACGCTAGTAGGACACTCCCCTAGGAAAATATCAGAGGCTGATCAGTGCTGCTCACTAGGACATCTTGCATCCTAGCCAAGATATTCCAAGGTAAACTCACTCCAAAAGTGTTAGGAAGCATGATATGCATAATCAGGTGCATGAATATGGATGCTCTCTAAGATAAGATCTATTGTGTGTACCAGTGCTCTATATGGACCCCTTCATGGTCCGATTTCTGCTGCACCTCAACATTGTGACCACTGAAGATGTGATCAAATACTGCCTGCTTCATCTTTGTTGACAAAGATGTGATGGCCTCACAATCCAGAGGAAGTTAGAATATGCAATATACATCCTCCAGAGTCACAGTAATTTCACCCATAGGCAGGTGAAATGTGTTGGTATGTGCATCCCAACGTTGGGCCAATGCAGTCATGTAGGCCTGATCGGCCCGAATGGTGGTAAGGTGCAAGATGTAGCCAAATCCCACAACCCCAAACCAATCTAGATCTTCTTGAGTCAGGATGCCACATAGGTTACAAAAGATCTCTAATTTCCTTGCCCTCGTAGTCAGAGTCTGGTCAAAAGTAGCATAATAAGGGGAAAATAATTAAAAGTTAACCAAAAACATAAAAAAATGCCTTAAAAACAACAAAAAAATCATAAAATCACAAAAAAAACACATAAAAATCGAGAAACACACTCAATAAATTCAAAAAAATGGACAAAGTACTTAAAAAATTAAAAAAAATCAATTAATTGCTTTTAAAACACAAAAAAAAATGAAATTTAAAAAAAAAATTCTAAAGTGGTCTGATCATGGTTCAGACCCGTAGTCAGGATGGCGGTCAATTTACTAACCATTAGGATTTGAATCCCACCATGGCTAATAGCCTCAACCTCCAATTTTCCAATTGGGGACCGTGCTTGCCAGCTGTGGCTAAGGAATAAGACCTTTTTAAGGTCATTTATTACCCTAGAAAAATTAAAAAAATTAAAAAACCCTCCCCTTAATCTAACCTAAACTAAACCTAACTAGGGTGAGGTTAATTACTGGTAGTTTATTGATGTTCATTTAATCCATTATTTAGTGAGGTTAATTTTAAACCAGTAAAAGTAAATAATGGTCAAGGGTTTCGTGTGCTTCTACCTTAGTCGCACCGACTCCTCCAGGTTGGTCTCCATTAGTTCAGGTTATAGTGAGATCGAATTTGCGGTAGTGCTTCACGTCAAATATGATAATTCACCTCTTAGAGCCCTTAGGTTTTTCAAACTAACAATTGGAAAATGACATCGAAAATGAAATTTTTCTTTAAATATTTCCTACTTTACCCCTGATCGTGGCTGACACCCATGGGTACAGAATTAGGGTTTTTCAATCGCGGGTCAGAGCCACGACTAAGAAAATTTACAAAATTGGCTATGTTTTCCAAGCATAGCTAGTGACCTATAGTAAATTATCCAAAATCCTATCGTGAGGAGTTTCAAAATGCTAAATTAAAAATACCCATATGACCAAAATTGTCAAAAATATTAAAAATAACAAAAAAATTAGATAAATCAAAAACCAAATGCACCTCGTATCTAGTGATTTACCCTCTACACTTGGTGGTTGCAGTAACTAGCATTCCATGCAATCTGGCAAGATGAATAAATTACCATAAGGAAATTTTGGGTAACCTTTGTCATCATGGAATTTATATGCTTCATTTCAATCCCGAAGAAGGCCTTGATGGTCGGACTGCTCCACGGGAACAAAGCAATCATATCACTTCTTTTGTGACATTTTCAGCAGATCATCGATAATATGATTCAACACGTGCCTAATTAAAATTGTTATAATTTTGATTCCCTAAGAAAGACTTCATGGTTGGACCGCTCCATGGGATAGAAATATATAATTACTATTAATAGTTGCAATCATAGCTGATTAGGCCTAATCAAATATCAAATGCTAAATCTTAATTTGTTAAAGTCACTCATAATGGTCAAGTGACTCATCACTTCATTTAATTGTCATTACCCTCATTGACTCATCGCTTGAGGGGGTAGTCATAATATCATAATCATAATCAAAGTCAATAGAAGATCCCTTAATCTTATCAAATTTATGTTCATATTACGAATCATTGCCAATGATTGTCATAAGCTTACCCTTTGATGGGGCAAAATGCAAAAAATGATAGTTTAGTTTATAGCTCTCTTCCTTTTGGACACATAGGTGTAGAAACCTATAGTAGCACTGAAGCTACTCGGATGTCTAATGATGACTGCAAGCTCTTTCAATTTAAGCCTTCTATCAAGTTGGAAGCAATGATTCTAGGATGCATGTCCTTTTCTTGGACCTTGGGCATCTAATTTTGATTAGAGTAATGATCATCATCCAACCTACAACATCATTTTAGGAGGTCTATTTTTGCTCAGTTTTGTTCGATATCATAACGCATCTCAAAAGGGACATCTACAGACACCTAAAACATGTCATGTCAAGGTGACTACTCATATGGGACATGCTGGAAGACCATATGGAAGATATTGGAAAAATTACAAGGTATAGCAGTGGTGCTAACCACTCATTTAGGAAGTTTAGCCTAATCAGTGTTGGTTGTGGCTGACACCCATGGTTAATAGAGCTAACCATATCTTAGAGTCGTGGTTAGCCTCAAAAATTTGTTGGACCTTTGCCGAACCAAAATCAATTTCAAATGGCCAATTGGTTACAGATCAGAGCGGTTTGAGAGTGGAAATTTCTATAAACTTCCCTCCAACTGCCTCAACTACCCTTTCTTGATCTTGGATTCTCCATGAAGCTAATACATGGCCTATTCAAATGCTATAAGAACCCCATCTAAATTAGAAAATAAGGAGACAAATCTTGAATTGAAGAGTAGTGAAGCCCTATCAAATTACATACTCACTTGCATACATTGAGAGGAGCACTTTTACTGCCCAATTGGAGATCAAATGGTATTTGGAACCAAGAAGGCTATGGAGGGCTAGGAAGAATCAAGAAACACAATTAAGCCCATTCCATCACTGATCTGAGTAATTCAACCACCAAATATATCAGAGGACATCATGAAAACCCTTGATCATCAATTCATCGGAGTGAATTAAGGAATCAAGCCTTGCTTTGGAGAACAAGGACATTCACGCCTTAGTCATGGCTATCAGCCGTAGCTAATAGTGCCAACCATGCGAAAGACCCGCAGTCAAGGTGTAATACTCAATTTAGCCGATTTTTGTAGTAGTTTACATTTTGGTTTTTTAGATTAGTTACATTTGATCTAGATTTACTTTATTAGAGATAATTGTGTGGTAGAATCATAGTTTAAAGCTCTCTTTCCTTGCATTTTGTCATTTAAACTATTAGGACAATAGTTGCTACTTTTCATGCATTCACGCTTTCAATGGTTCAATTAGGATATTAGATACATTGATCTATGCTCCCTTTACATTATTTATGGTCAATTATCATGTTTAGCATAGTTTACTATGTTTCTTGTACTTTCTTGGTTTCAAGCTTTCATGACAATCTTTTGTATCATTTCCTTTAAAAACCTCATCAAGAGAGGCCTCCTTTGCTTCTAATTGCTTATTGTTGTTTCTTTAATGTAAGGTTAATACGTTCTTGAAATTCAAAGCAACAAATACCTCTAATCATGGAGAAGAAGGCTAAATTTACCTTAGAGTAGTTCGTGTCAACCTAGGAAGCTTGTGAATTACACCTACCCTTGCATGGGGACTTTTCTTGATTGTAATAATTGTATCACATTGGGTATCCCTAAGAGGGATGGATTTTTAATCGAGTTTCATTGGAAATTTAATAAAGAAAACCCTTATTTATGTTCATTTGAAAATTTATCTATATTTCATGCTTTATGTTGATTTTTAGTTATTATTAGTTTAGGTGTATGCATCCTAAACTGCTACAACATGGTTATTACTTATAGATTGGAATTGATGTAATTCTTTACCATTTATGTAATGCATAATAATGGAGAATTAGTTATGCTCAAAATTAATTTAATATTGTAGCTTTATACTCTATTTTGTGATGTTATAGTTATGTAAACTATGATGTTTTGATGATGAAAATTAAATAGGGATTACACCTAATTTATGTGAATTCTCTTGATTAAGTTATAGATGTTAATTAATGTTTAGTTAAAGTATCTAGATTTAATAGTACCCTATTTAAGGGAGAGAGTAATGATCAACCCTATTTAAGGGAGAGAGTAATGATCAAGGATATAATGTTAAAATTCAATCTCAAAGGAGTTGCAAAAGGTAACATCAAGGACAATATTCTTGAGGGAATTACAGAAAGGTAACATTAGGTAGATTTGCATAAGGCAAACTTTGAGTGTAAACCTCTAGTGGAACCCAAATATGAGAGTCATTGGGGAAGTTCCTAAGCAGTGTATATTGGATCTTATTTCCTACCATATAATATAGGAAGGTCTTTTGCAATATATCCAAGGCATACGCCTAAACACCAACATAGACAGACTTATATTGGGACCATGGACTTAGGTTGGTAAGGGAAATGACATTCATTTTTTTGAAATATTGATAAGAGATAATCCCAAGTGCTATGATTAAGACTAAGACTTTCTATATTTGCATAGTTTGGAGAGAAAAGTAGAGTGATTTGAGGTGTCCTTATACCATGAATATCTAAAGCTAAAATTGTAGGTCTTATGATATTTTGCCACTCCTATCCATAAGAGAGACACTGACCACATCATGAATCTCTTAATTTATTACCACCTTGATCAGATACAACTTATATTGGATGCATTCTCTAGTGAAACTTGATCATGGTCTTTACTTCAATGGGTAAAAAAAATTCTCTCTAGATTTTGTTGGATTTTGAGGTTGTTACATATGGTGAGATTATTTATTTTGATACTACTACATAAAATGGTACTAACAAGGGAATAACTTATAAAAATAAGTTGGCGTGGTATTTTATAGTGTGATATGTGTTGGGAGAACCCCAAATTCTTTACCACTTATTTATTGTCTTGTAGCCTCAAAGTTATGGAAGATAATGGCTACCTTAATTGGTATAAATTGGTCTAATTTTACCATCCTAGAGCATATATGGAGGGAATGAACTACATTGGATAGAGTAGACCAGTATGTCAGGTAGATAGTATGGGTAGGACTTACTCTCCTACCTTGGAACATATGGAAAGAAAGGAACAAACACATATTCAAACAAGAGTCTTTGGACATCCACTATGTTTAGAAAAATATCATAGCCAACATAGTAAAGACAATCTAACATGCTGAAGTTGAGAAACAATGGTGAAATTGTTCTATTGATCAACAATGCATTACATAGTTTTATAGTTATTGAAAGAACTAAAAATAGACACGGTGGTTGAGAGAAATTCTCTCAAACTTATTACAAAAAACTAACTTAAAGATAGCTCTTATCCTAACAACATGCTAATATTGGACTATGGTCAAACATTGACCAAACAAGCCAAAAACTCAATGTATGCTAATCAAATTAACTAGAAATATGTAAATCAAAACATTAAACTAAAAATAAATACTAGGAATTAATACTTAGGACTAAGGAGGCAATGTTGAAAATATTCCAACAGAATCCCCCTTGATGCTAAAGACACTCATGCAAGAGTTATTTAAGCAACACAAATTTGGAAGAAAATATTTCTCTTACGTTTCCTCCAATCTTGAATCAAGAAATCAGAATTTGCAAAATACTTATGGTGGCACTCCTTCCACTCTTCATGTGGAATTTTCTACAAATGCTTGAGTACCTTATTTTGTTGATTAGCCCCCTTCAACAAAAGCATCTCCTCTTGTTTTTTTCAGCAACCACTCTCTTACATATTTATCATTATGGTCTTTAAACCATGCTCTCATATTTTGATCTTCTTTTACATCTTCAACACTAAACAATACTCCACATGAGTATTTACAATTAATCATATCACATAGATGATTATACCATACAACTCTTTCACATATTTCCACACAAAATATCACAATAAATATGGCCATATAATGACCAACTACATATGCAACATAAAGTTGCTCCTCACACAAATATTCTCTCACAACAATGACTTTACAAGAATCCTTCTCCCAAGGACTTTTCAACACATCATTTTCATCCATGTGATCCAAGTTCTCCATCACTGTATTCTCTCCAAGAAGACTCTTCATCAAAGTTGTCTCAATGAGACAATAACATTTCTTTTCATTCCTGCTCACAAAAAACAAATCATTAATCATAAAAATATTACCTTTAGTATGAGTAGATTTGGTGCTTCCCATAAAGCTATTTTGTAGTAGTTCTCCTTCAGGGTATGTTGCTTCAAGATCAACCATCAACTCTTCACTAAGAGTTCTCCTCATTTGTTCAATCCATGTTGGTGTGTTGAAACACCATTCATTCAAGAAATCATACATTGTTGCATTTTCAAGACAACTCTCTTTTTGCAATGTAATCACTCCAAGTGAGTGATCATCATCCATGAGTGATGTTTTCTTTGCCATTACAACAAGAAAATCAGTAATCTCATTTTCATTTTCTATTTCTATCCCATTTTCTTTCTCACTTTCCATATCCCAAATGAGAGAGTCTTGTGTGTTCTTTTCTTCACACAACACATCCTTCACCCTTGATGAGTGATCTTCTAACAAGAAGCTTATAGCTTCCATTTCCTCTTCATAAAAATTTTCTTGTGGATCATCATCCCACATTACTTTATTTGCTCTTTCAAGAGAGCACACATCCATTCCAAGTGAATGGTCTTCAACAAAAATAAGCCAATAGTCTTCCAGGAATATTGATCCTTCATCAACATACCAACAATATGTGGGTAAATATTCATCATTCTCATCCATGAGAATATTAGGTGCATTCTCCATAATGCATTCTTCATGTGTGAGACATTCTTCATCATAGATCTCACCTTGGTGATCTTCAAGCAAGGAACACTCCAATGTGAGTGTTTATCTTCCTTTATATTCAAATTCTTCTACCTCTTTGCTATCAATGTGAATGCTTTCAAAGCATACCATTACTGCAAAAAAATATTTAGTACAATTTTTATTTTCAACTTTTTCTCCTCCTAAAATAAATAATTGACTATTACAAATTTCCATACCTATAAAAGACGTGTCTTCAATGATCTGTGTCTCACAATGACTCTCTCCAAGTAAAGTTGTACAAGGCTCTTCCTCTTTCTTACCCTCTTCTCCATTAAGGGATTATTTTCTCTCTTTCACACAAGGTTGTTCTTCAAGTATGTATTGCTCTTCAAGAAATAATTATCCATTATAAGGATGTATGTATTCTTCAAAAGACATACCTTCATATGAGTCTTCACAAGACTCTTCAAAAGCTCCTACAAAATGATCTAATTTAGAAACTTCTTTAAGGAAGCAAGGTTCCTTCTTGCTTAAACAACATTCATGATTGTCACACATGGATTTATGGGTATCCTCATCAAACCCATAAGCATCCTTCAACACTTGTAATTCCATTGTAGCTTATCTACAATTGGCTATGAGAGGAAAAACATTCTTTTTCATTCCTCTCCTCAAATCCATAAGAGCTAAGCAATTTGCATATTGTTGCTCCTTCTTCTATTTTCTCTCCTTGTCTTGTAGCTTGCTCCAAGTGGGTTCCTCATAGATCTCTTGAACTATATCCCATAAGTCTTGAGCCTTCAAGAAGGTCTTCATCATTATGCTCCAAATAGCATAATTATCTCCATCAAATTTTGGTACAACCAAATCTGCATACATGGCTTCCTTTTATTTACTAGAGTCTCAAGCACCCAATTTATCATAAATCATCCAAAACTAATTGAAACAAACTAAATTTTTTCCTATAGACTTATGATATACTTATATAAAAACCCACTAAATTTCAGATCCAAATTCACACAAATGAGAAATATGTGATCAATTTACTTTTGCCCTTTCTAGATCTTAAAGTGTTTTTGAGACAACCTCAATGTTCTTCACATAAATCAATCCATACAACTCCAAAATTTCTTAAAATTAAACTATGTATTCCTGAGATAATAATCTGAAAACCCTCTAAATTTTTGAAGAAAATTTACAAAGGTGAAAAATATGTGATCATTTACTTTTCCCCTTTTATCACAATTATGGATCTAGGATTTTTGAAGAAAAAATAAATATTCACACAAATCAATAAATACAGATCCAAATGACCTGAAGTTTTTTATGAATTATTATTTTATCTAAATAATATTTCTCCCAAAATTTGAGATGCAAATACCTTGTCTTCCACCTTATACAACCATTTTATTGAAAAAATAAAAATGCTAATAAAATCAGAAAATTAGCTCCAAATCACCTGAAATTTGTACTACATCCTCTTTATACAATTATCTAACAACCTATTAGTCAAAAAATGACTAACTACAGAAAAATATCTGATGCACCTTTTTGCATATTTTCCAAGAAGATCAAAGTGACCCATATGCTAAAGATCAAAGAAAAAGCAAAACACCGCAAGGAGGAAAAAGTGTCGTGATATCGTGACATGTTGCATTTTCGCGGTCCAAAGCAAAGGGAAAGAGGAAGGAGGAAAAAGTGTCATGATATTGTGACATGTTGCATTTTTGCAGTTCAAAGCAAAGAGAAAGAGCAAGGAGGAAAAAGTGTCGCGATATCGCGACATGTATTTTCGTGGCTAAAGCAACAAAAAGGAGCAAGGAGTAAAAAGTGTCGTGATATCGCGACATGTTGTATTTTCATGGCTAAAGCAAAGAGAAAGACCAAGGAGGAAAAAATGTCATGATATCGCGACATGTATTTTCGTGGCTAAGAGCAACAAAGAGGAGCAAGGAGGAAAAAGTGTCGCGATATCGTGACATGTATTTTCGTGGCTAAAGAGAAGAGAAAGAACAAGAAGGAAAAAGTGTCGCGATATTGCAACATGTCACATTTTCACGGCAAAAAGAGAAGAGAAAGCACAAGGAGGCAAAAGTGTCGCGATATCGCAACATGTTGCATTTTTGCGACTAAGAGCAACAAAAAGGAGCAAGGATAAAAAAGTGTCGCGATATCACATGTTGTATTTTCGTAGCTAAAGAGAAGAGAAAGAGCAAGAAGGAAAAAGTGTCGCGATATCGTGACATGTATTTTCACGGCTAAAGAGAAGAGAAAGAGCAAGAAGGAAAAAGTGTCGCGATATCGCGACATGTTGTATTTTTGCGGCAAAAGAGAAGAGAAAGAACAAGAAAGAAAAAGTGTCGTGATATCACGACATGTCGCATTTTTGTGGCCAAAAGAGAAAAGAAAGCACAAGGAGGCAAAAGTGTCGCGATATCATGACATGTTGCATTTTCATGGCTAAGAGCGACAAAAGGGAGCAAGGAGGAAAAAGTGTCGTGATATCGCGGCATGTTGCATTTTCGTGGCTAAGAGCAACAAAGGAGAACAAAGAGGTAGAAGTGTCGCGATATCGCAACATGTTGCCTTTTCGCGGGCAGAAGAGCAAAGCAAGAGGCGGACGTCACAATTTTGTGACATGTCTCATTTTCATGGTGGGAGGCAGCAAAAGAGCAAAGTAAGATATGAATGTCACGATTTCATGACATGTCTCATTTTCACGGCTGGAAGCAGTAGAAGAGCAAAGTAAGAGACGAACGTCATGATTTCGTGACATGTCTCATTTTCGCGATGAGAGGCAGCAAAAGAGCAAAGTAAGAGATGAATGTCACGATTTTGTGACATGTCTCATTTTCATGGCTAGAAGTGGTAGAATAAAGAGCAAAACAAGAGATGAATGTCATGATTTCATGACATGTCTCATTTTTGCGGCTAGAGGTGGTAAAAGAGCAAAGCAAAGAAATAATGTCACGATTTCGTGACATGCTAGCTGTAAAGGAATAGAATATATTTTTGGCAACTAGGGACATGCACTGACATCAGGTGCTAATTTTTGAAGAATGGTCTATTAATTATAACCTGGCAGGTCTGTTGGATGATTAAAGAATAACAGGCTCATCTAAAATTAGCCGGAAGGAAATCTATCCAATCTAAGGGAAATCTGTTGTATATTATTAGAAACTACAGACAATTACTTGTAATTGATTGAAGAAATTAAATGTACATAGTAGAAGATACTCTTTTTAGGGTATAAATAAGAGTGAGTCAACCATGAAAAAAGGGTCGGCTCTTGGACGTTTACAAGACTGAATGAATGTAATTCGAATACAAGCAATAAAATCACATCTCCCATTGGCTTCTGGTTCATATCGTGCAAGTGTATGTATTAATGTTCTTTATTTTTGCTTACAATATTGAATTGTAAATTGAGTTTTTTCTTATATCTGAACTTTCACAATACATAAATCATATTGCTGGAATGAGAATCTAATATATATGCATGTTAAACAAAATATCATAAATCATATATGAAATTATATAATTTCTGCATGGAAATGTGTTTAAATGCTTTGGATAGAAGAAATTAAATCTGTCTTTGTTGTTGTCTAATTTGTACCATGAGAAAATTTCTAGCTTAGGCTATATTTCCCTTATCTCTTGTTCCCATTTTCTCTAAAAAACTCAAAGGAACCAACATTCTCTGGAGACTAGATAGATGATCTCAAGCAAGATCTGTCTATTCAATGTTGGCAAAGTCTAAGGCGCAACACTATTAACCGAAGGCAAATTTTGTTCCAATAGTTTTTGGCATGCTTGGTGGGACCAGCAATCCCACAGTATTGTATAAGTTTTGGTGTTTTACCTTAAGAGCCTTTTTATTTAAAAATCTCAAGAAAAACCACCTGGCTACTTCGTTGCAATTTAGACCATAAAAGAAAGACCTTGTCTAAAAACCTTCTGGTTATATGGCCATATGATAACTAGATCCCAATCTAGAAACTCTGAAGAACCTATTGAGTTCTTTGAACTACATCTCAAAATCCTAAAAGCACACCCCGTGCTAGCCGCATGATCAAATCTGCCCGACACCATTAGCACCTCTTTAACACCCATTGTAGGAGCATCTGCAAGCAATCCCATAGCGGTTGTAACTCCTTTAGCAATCATGGCAGCCACCCTTGCCCCAGCCCATCTTGTGTGGAATCAAACTGGCCCTTTGAACTTGGGAACACACCACAAAAATCCATAAGCTACACTAAAAGCATTATCGAACTTTGACATAACAAGAAAAATAGCAGATGGGCACTGTTTAGATGTATCAGCACTAGCATCTGTTTACAACATCACTCAAGAAGATGTAATGGTCATATTGTTGATTATATCTTTGAAGGGAAAGATGCTCTATTGGTACAGAGCACTTCCTGCTGGATCCATTACTTCTTGGGCAGTACTGGCCGACCATCTGGTCGATGAATTTAATATACATACGGATCCTTTCACATTTTTGAATCAATTCACTGTCATTGAGAGGCATCCATAAGAAGAAATCCAAGATTTCAACATCAGATTTAGCAAAATTCATGATAAAGTACCGCAAGGCCTAAAGCCCACAGAAGAATAAGCTATATGCTATTATTTAAGGGCTTTTGATTCAGATCTCAGTATGATAATAAGGCAATCCTGTGTAACCACTTTTCCTGGGATCTATGTAGAGGCAACAAAGGGCAAATATGATATCATCACTACAAAAAGATATCCATAAAAGAGTCTATTGCCAATTGTACCAAAGCTTTCCCAAGCGTCAATCTCTAAACTGCCTGTACTCCCATCAATGCAAGCCATCTCAGCTATAGCTGCACCTCCTACATTCCTTGCATTACCAGCTACACCCCTTACATCAGTTCCCACCAATGATCAATACACGATCATAATTGATACAATTAAGACATTATCAAATGAAATGGCATCCATGAAAGAGAGAGAGGCAGAACAGAATATCCAAGCAAGAATATTTCCACAGATACAAAAGGAAGGTGCTTCAACAAGTGGAAGAGGACAAGATAAAAAAAATGTGGTGTATGCGAATGAGATAGGAGATAATGGAGAACCCACTAATTCCGACTACTGGTGTACCACTTGCAATGATCCTCATGGAGAGGATTCATGCATGATTCATCAACATCATGTGCAAGTGGTTATCAATGAGAGAGTCAAAGAAACCGGCAAGGGACAGGTGAACATAATCAGAGAAGTCCACCACAATTTTGCAATGCCATCCGTGGAACATGTCTTAGTCCTGACAAGGTCAAGAAAAAAGTTGTTACAAACCAACCCTAAGGAACTCATACCACTAGGCTTTCCTCTTGCCCCCAGGGAGACTCTGTAGAAAAACCATTCTAATGAGAAAGGGTGTTCTGACCCTCCTCAAACTTCTACGACTACACCAAGAAAATAATTTCCCCCTAGAAAAGGGAGCGAGGCTCAAGAGCAAGCAAAGGAAAGACTCAGATTTCCTTCATTGAAAAAAATGCGAAGAACAGAAGCCATGCAAGTATATAGAGATAGATACGATGCATCTACTAGTGGAAGGGAAAAGAGTGTTGAGGTATCCCCAGCTGCAACCCTTTCGTTCAACATTGCAGAAGAAATGAAGAGGACCCCTTCCAAAATAAGCATGTATGATGCACTGCAAATTCTTGGTCAGATTGACCTCCTCCAAGAATCTTTAAATTTAAAGAATAATACCTCTTCCTCAAATGTTATACAAGCAAATGTTGTGTCAACCTCTAGAAAAAATAGACCGCCCCCATTCTATCTATCCTTGCAAATGGAGGGGTGGATAGTTCACAATTGCATGATTGATTTAGGGGCCCCAACTACGGTGATTCTGAAAGCCGTATGTGACATAATGGGGATGGAATATACTCAAAGTCATCCTGGTGTGTTGCAATTGGATGGTACTCCAGTAAAAACTATTGAGGTGATCAAAGATATCCCTATTCAACTCCACAAAATTCCAGAAGCAGTCGTCATACAAGAAGTAGTTGTTGTAGACTTAGAACCATATTTCAGTATGTGTTTATCTAGAGAGTTCATAGCCAAACTGGGCGGTTATCTATCTCTAGATTATTCATATTTGGAAGTACATTTAAAAGGTAAAAGAGTCAAGATCTACAATGAAAAACCATCTACTTTCCATGTAGAAAGACTGGAGGAAACAACTACCATCAACATGATGTCTGAAGAATTAGAAAATATCGATTTAATGGAAGAAACCTTGGAGGAACTACAATCTAAGGATCAATTTTCAATGAAAGACTTCAATGCTATGATAGAGATAGAAATGGGAAGCTATTCCATTGAGAAACCAAAAAAGCTCCCTATTCTTGTCCCTAAACCAGATGATTCGGCCAACCAGTTATGGAAATTGTACTTTGATGGGTCAAGGTGTAAAAATAGAGTAGGAGCTAGAATCGTTCTGATTTCGCCCACTAGAAAAGAAAAAGTATTTTCATATAGTTTGACATGGAGTTGCACCAACAATGCAACTGAATATGAAGCTTTGTGTTTGGGACTTAAGAAATCTAAAAAACTAGGTGTAAAATAGCTTCTGATCTATGGAGATTCGTTTGTTAACATGTGGTAAATCATTTTTAAGCAATTACCTAAGAGTTTACAAAAACAAAGTTTACTATGAAAATTTGAACACTAAACATGAAATCCATTTCCAGAGAGAAAAACCACATGCACTTAGCATCGTAGGATCAAATTTTGCCCAAATGTTATTAAGAAGTCTAAAATAGTTAGACTTATATACGATTGATGAGGCCCAAGAATCCACATTATTGAAATGTTTGACTCATTATTGCACAATGTTTGACTACCATATGATAAGTTAATTGCCAAATATTTGACTAGAATATACTATTTGTTAAGTGTTTGCATGATTTTATGTTAGGAATACTATATCTCTATTTTTGACTATTTTCAGCATTTTGTGACTAATTTTGCGTGATTAAGTAGCAAGTAAGAACATGCATTTAAATTAACCAAATGTGGTATGCTGATATCCATTAACTTCTCAATGGTTTTTGAATGTTTTCCTGCCCTTCAACTTGTTTCAAATCCACATTTAAGCCAAAAGTTTAGGACTGTCATAAATCTAAAAATCTGAGAAAAATAGCCATATAAAAGGAACCCCTTGAATTTGTCAAGCAAAGCATGAGAATATAGATGAAATGAGTTTAGAAGGACTACGGAAGACATATGACCTATTTATAAGCATTCCCACATGATCTAAATAGGCATCAACAGGGTATAACAGAGCAGGGACAATTGTGCAGCACTGTTGCACTATTTCAACATGGTTACTTGGTGAATGAAGTGTATAAATTCAGTAGCAACTTTATGTACTCCTTCATGTTGATATTTTAATAATTTTTCCATGTTCTAATTTTTTTGAATTTGCAAGAAATGCCAATATTCTACAACCGTGCAAAGAGAACCGAAAAATGCGGTAATTTACCATGTAAATTCCAGCAAGCTACAAATAAACAGCAAGGCATGGAATTCACATATGAAAAGAGATGAAGACCATTGGAATCTGATCCTAGAAGATAACCCACTTGAGATATACAGAAGAAATCACTTGAAAAGTACACATTTGTTTATTTTGAAGTATCTTCGGAATGAACAGATATCTTTGAAATGAGAAAAAAGGCTTCGAAAACAACACTTCGAAAGGAAAGCGACTTGAAATCTTCGAATGAGAAGAGATCTTTGGAATAAAGCAATATCTTTAGAAAAATGTAGTATCTTCGAAATGAGCGATCTTTGAAATGAGAATTGCATTGTCTTCAGAATGAGCCACTTATCTTCAAAATGAAAATAGAATGTGCTTTTTGACTTTGCCAATTTTTGGAGGTGGAAAAAGGGAAATAAAGGTTGGAAAAGGTAAAGGAAAATATCTCCCATATGACTTTGCCGTCCTTGCTGTCCAAAGCCACAATTTATGGAAAAGATCAACTTTGATCCTCTTCTAGGATTAACACAGAAATAACTACAACATAATAGGAAGTTGTTTGCAAAGATAGAAATGGAATATTATGAAGTGGAGAAATATGTGTGAGATATTTCTAGACTCCTCCCACGTACTCCCACCACCGAAGATGCTTTCTAAGGGCCAATGACTACTTCTGCAACACAAACTGTCCAGATTTGCATTTATTTTAGATCCAAAATTATTGGAAAATGACTATAAAATAGCACATAGGTTGATTTGAGCATGGGATATATTGTAAATATTTATATAAATAACATAGCTCCCTCCTTGGTTGAGCCAGTTAGGAATTAGAATAGAGGAGAGTTTTCAGTAGCAACAATTAGGACTGTACAATGATTTTTTGTAACAGTTTTCAACATGTTTTGTCATCAATAAAAGTGCAATATTTTATCATTTTATGTTCTGAGTGTTAATTAGTTAAGGAGTGCTTTTCACCTCCTTCTAGATCAGGAAGTATGGGCCCACTTTTAGATCTAGAAGGAGGGATTTTATGGTAGGTTTTAATCTATAATTTTTCTACAATAGAATTAATAGATTGCTTGTCAGATTTCATTTTCTTGTTTTTATTTTGTATTGTGTGATTTATGTTTCCTATTATGTTTGTGTACAACATTTGTGTGTATGTCAGCTGAAAAATTATATTAAGCATTTTTCCTTTGCTTTCCATGTTTTCCCTACTTTCTATTTTAGCAACTTTCCATTTTTTAGCATATTTCATTTTGCTGTCAATTCCTGTAGTAGAAGCTTGACGACCTTTTGTGGCAGGGCATTGAAAGGTGTTTTAGAATAAGATTTCAATTCTGCAAAAGTAGATTAGATTTCAATTTAGCAATTTCAATTCTATTATTTCAATTTTGCAAAATTAGATTAGATTTCAATTTAGCAATTTCAATTATGTAATGATCTCAATTCTGCAAAAGTAGATTAGATTTCAAAGCAATTTCAATTCATGCAATTGTAGTTAGATTTTAAATTCTGCAATTTAGATTTAGTTTTTAATTCATGTAATTTATTTTAGTTTCCATTCTTCGGACTAGGTTTAGTGTGACACCAAAAGGCTAAACCAAATCTACTTCACCAATAAATGCTTGAAATCTGAATGCCTGAATTATACTCTGTCATAGCCTTCTATCGTAGATAGCCTTGGACACCACCTCGGATTGATAAATCATTGAGATTAAATGATGAGACTCAATGACACTCATCATTTTGGCATCGTTGTCGAGGAACATGGTGTTGTTAGAGGGTAAAAGTAGTCAAATAATTATTATTGTGCTAAGTTATGAAGTTCAACGTTAAATATGAATGTAATAGCTAGTATAAATAATAATTATTGATAGTTGCATTTCAGTCCATTTAGAAAACAAGCGACCACCACCTTCAGCCCTACCTGGATAGGCAACCCCTGTCTATGTAAGCTGAATCTATTAAAAAAAAAAAAAAATCACAAAAAATTTTGCACAATAAAAATAAGAGTTTACAACTTAATTATGATCCTAGAGTTTTCCATTATTACTTAAAGATTGTTAATATTTTACCGTGCTAAACCACAACCTAGCAATTCTTAGCCTACACAAACAATAGTTGATCTCATTAGAGGTGATCCTACCTGACAAGTAGTTGATTTGCTAAAGTTGTACACTTATTGTCTTATTGTGCAAACCAAAAATATTTTTTTTAGCCCAACCTATGATCAGTCTGAATAATACAGGATAGGCAACCCCTGCCTATGTAGCTGAATCTGGTATAAAAAAAAAAACCTACAGGAAATGTTATTGACTCGCAACAACATCCAACTATGCTCAAACAAGAACTTACCTGAGCTTGAAGAGATAAAAATCAATGGAGATACATAGAAAACCTTTAGTCCAAACACATAGAAATTAGCCTTGGATAAAAGAGAAAAACTAGAAAAACTGCACATAGAAAATTTACTTCCATTCTTAGTAAGAAATTACAAAAGGGGTAAATTTTGTCCTCCTATGAATGAAACAAATTGAAGTGCAGCCAAGAAAATACTTGAACATTATTAGCTGGCTGAATTATAAACAAAAAGCAAAATTGTTGCTATTTTGAAACAATATTTCAATCCCTTTACATAGAATTATAGGGTATATCAAGATTTTATCTCGATGTAAGCACTTAACGTCTTTTGGGAATTGGTATTTAATTGTTTCAAGAATAGATAGACAAGATTTTGCAGACTAGGAGGCATGGACAACACTTGATTGAAGAAGTTTTCAGATATGGATCAGTGCTTCTTTCTCCCATTTGTAATTCATAGAGGATGTTAGTGGTGAATGGACATTGCCTTTGGGTATACCATGCACCATTAACTAAGGATGAGTTCTTGAAGGAGATTCCATTGGATGTACACATAATGGAAGATAATTTCTCTTCAATATCAGATTTAGAGTGATGATAAAAAGTTTGAAAAAAAGAAAAAAAAAAAAGAAAAAAAAAAAAAAAAAAGAAGAATAGTCTTGTTTGTGAACTTCCTTCTTGGGTACAAGCAAGACAAGAAAAACTAAAAATAAATAAAAAATAAATAAAAGAGAGAAAGGAAAAAAAAAATTGCAGCAAAGGCATGTCCCACAAAATGGGGATACATGAGGACAAGCATCAATTTCAGCAAGAAAGAGGAACAATGGAGCCAATACTTCATTTCCAGCAATAAGTAGGCAATGATGACGTAAGAAGATTCTTACTGCTCATCTAGTAAGGAAGGTTGCATCAATGTTGCAGGTTTCAACAAAAAGAGATGGTGTTTTCATACAACAATTGACATGTTTTTGCAGAATAAGGATTAGTCTTATCCAAAAAAAAGAGTGAGAGATGTTCTCTCTGATTGAAGCACTTGAAAAAAAAAAAAAAGAGGACAGAAGTTGGTTGAAAACCAAAAATGGTAGCCTCTTCTGATGAAAAAAATAAAAATAAAAAGAGATGAAAAAAATGATGAAAATAAAAATAAAAAAATGAATAATTCAGTAATGAAAACCTTCTTGGAGGCGCTACTGAGTTGGCGTGCATGAAAACCAATTTTTTGGCATGCATAGCCTTTTTGATCTACCCATCATTGTTCCACCATTGTACAAATCTCACACCGCACATGTGTTATGTTTGTTTATGTTTTCAGATAGCCTTCTAACAATCATCAAAAGCAACTTGTAAGGTGCATGACCAATTTTCAGGACAATAAGGTATGTGTTTCTTGCATATAATTCATAGTAAACATTTAGCATTTAGTGTATGATAGTCGGTATTTGGCATAAAATATTCATACAATAGTGACAAGTTGAAAAAGGAACATGTTCAAGATGTCAAGAAACACCCCCTTATGCCATTAATTGCATGGAAATTCCAAAACTATGCAAAAACCTAATTTTGGGACAGACATGGCAGCAATTCTATTTCAATTTGTAGGGCAAATTTTAGAAGGAGAACTACAAGTTTATATCTCACAATTGTCTGATAAATTGAAGGAGGATAATCAACAAAATGCACCTGAAGGTTCTATTTTAGTACTACTAGAATAAAACAACAACATACAAAACAAAGAATAGCATCTAAAAAAAAGGATGAAGAAGGGATTTTTGATGTTATGGAAGGCTTATACACTCTAGAGATGGACCCACAATAGAATATGTAGCTAAATTTTTCATAGGAGGTCATTTCTACATTTTTTTTGAAGATCTTTGAAATGAGAAATGCAGTCTCTTCGAAATGAACAAACATCTTTGGAATGAGAAATGCAGTCTCTTTGAAATGAGCAGGATATCTTTGAAATGAGCAAAAACTGTACCAGAATTGCTAGAAATGCTACAGAATAGCAAAAAGAGTAGGGTACATCAAATATTGAGGTTTATAAGGCTCTACCACAAGTAAGTACATCCCTCAAACATTTCAAATCAAATATTTTATCAATTTTGTTCAAAAGGTGCAAACAACAAAAATAAGCTAAAATGTTGTTAAGAACAAAAAATTCCATCAGTAGTAGTGCATTTGCCAAATACGGTTCCACAATAAGACTATTGCAAGATGAATCATATGATATCAAGCCTTTAAGAGGTACCTTGCAACACTAAAACTTGTAGAAAAATAGAAAAATAGTCATACATGTGCTTAATTGCAAAATACTTGATATAGTGCAGCAAGGAGGAATTTCTCAGTTAGCAGGTAGTAAGGGATGTTGTTCACAAGAATAAAACCTACATATTACTATGGCCTACTAAGATGCATGAGGGCATGCATCAGTTCAAGTTGGGGGGGATGATGAGGACCAAGAATGCCTCATTATTGCACAATGTTTGACTCATTATTGCACAATGTTTGACTACCATATGATAAGTTAATTTCCAAATAGTTGACTAGAATATACTATTTGTTAAGTGTTTGCATGATTTTATATTAGGAATACTATATCTCTATTTTTGACTATTTTCAGCATTTTATGACTGATTTTGCGTGATTAAGTAGCAAGTAAGAACATGCATTTCAATTAACCAAATGTGGTATGCTGATATCCATTAACTTCTCAATGGTTTTTGAATTTTTTCCTGCCCTTCAACTTGTTTCAAATCCACATTGAAGACAAAAGTTTAGGACTGTCATAAATCTAAAAATCTTGAGAAAAACAACCATATAAAAATCAATAAGCTGTCACTTTATAGGAACACCTTGAAGTTGTCAAGCAAAGCATGAGGATATGGATGGAATGAGTTCAGAAGGACTACAAAAGACATTTGACCTATTTAGAAGCATTTCCACATGGTCTAAATAGGCAGCAATAGGGTATAATAGAGCAAGGGACAATTGTGCAAAGATCGTTGCACTATTTTAGCATGGTTACTTGGTGAATGAAGTGTATAAATTCAGTAGCAACTTGATGTACTTCTTCATGTTGATACTTTAATAAGTTTTCCATGTTCTAATTTGATTGAATTTGCAAGAAATGCCAATATTCTACAACTATGCAGCAGAACTGGAAAATGCAGTAATTTACCATGTAAATTCCAGCAAGCTACCAATGAACGGCAAGGCATGAAATTCACATCCAAGGAAGAATGAAGACCATTTGAATATGATCCTAGGGGCTAAACCACATTAGAAATGCAGACTAAACCACTTGAAGAGTCAACACAGTTTGTTCATTCTAAAGATCTTCGGAATGAACAGATATCTGAAATGAGAAAAGGGCTCAAAATGAAAAGATGAAGAGCGGATCTTCAAAATGAGAATTGTAGTATCTTCGAAATGAGAATTGCAGTATCTTCGGAATGAGAATTGTAGTATCTTCGGAATGAGCGATCTTCGGAATGAGAATTGCATTGTCTTCGGAATGAAGCCACTTATCTTCGGAATGAAAATAGAATGTGCTTTTTGACTTATTGACCAATTTTTGAAGTTGGAAAATGGGAAATAAAGGTTGGAAAAGGTAATGGAAAATATCTCCCATCTAATTTTGCCGTCCTTGCCGTCCAAAGCCACCATGTATGGAAAAGATCAACTTTGATCCTCTTCTAGGATAAACACTAGAAATAACCGCAAGCATAATAGGAAGTTGTTTGCAAAGATAGAAATGGCATATTATGAAGTGGAGAATTATGTGTGAGATATTTCTGGACTCCTCCCATGTACTCCCACCACTCAAGATGCTTTCTAAGGGCCAATGACTATCGCTACAACACAAACTCGTCCAGATTTGCATTTATTTTAGATCTAGAATTATTGGCAAATGACTGTAAAATAGCACATAGGCTGATTTGAGCATGGGATATGTTGTAAATATTTATATAAATAACATAAATTCCTCCTTGGTTGAGCTATTTAGGAATTAGAATAGAGGAGAGTTTTTAGTAGCAACAATTAGGACTGTATAGTAATTTTCTCGTAACAGTTTTCAACATGTTTTGTCATCAATAAAAGTGCAGTATTTTATCATTTTATGTTCTGAGTGTTAATTAGTTAAGGAGTGCTTTTCACCTCCTTCTAGATCAGGAAGTATGGGCCCACTTTCAGATCTAGAAGGAGGGATTTTATGGCAAGTTTTAATCTATAATTTTGCTGTAGTAGAATTAATAGATTTGCTTGCCAGATTTCATTTTCTTGTTTTTATTTTGTGTTGTGTGATTTATGTTTCCTATTATGTTTGTGTATAGCATTTGTGTGTATGTCAGCTGAAAAATTATATTAAGAATTTTTCCTTTGCTTTCCATGTTTTCCTTGCTTTCTATTTTAGTAACTTTTCATTTTTTAGCATATTTCATTTTGTCATCAATTCCTGTAGCATAAGCTTGACGACCTTTTGTGGTAGGGCATTGACAGGTGTTTTAGAATAGATTTCAATTCTGAAAAAGTAGATTATATTTTAATTTAGCAATTTCAATTATGTTATTTCAATTCTGCAAAAGTAGATTAGATTTCAATTTAGCAATTTCAATTCTAGATTTCAATTCTACAAAAGTAGATTAGATTTCAATTTAGCAATTTCAATTCATGCAATTGTAGTTAGATTTCAATTCTTGCAACTTCGATTTAGTTTTCAATTCCTGTAATTTATTTTAGTTTCCATTCTTCAGACTAGGTTTAGTGTGACACCAAAATGCTAAACCAAAATCTGCTTCACCAATAAATGCTTGAAATCGGAATGCCTGAATTGTACTCTGCCCTAGCATTCTATCATAGACAACCTTGGACACCACCCCGGATTGATAAATCATTGATATTAAATGATGAGAATCAATGACACTCATCATTGATCTATGGAGATTCAGCCCCTTCTATTCCTAACAAGGACATTTTATGGCAAGTATTCAAAAATGATGAGTAGATCCTAGATTTTCTAATTCATGAGATGAATTGCTCTACGGATAGAGTGTTACAAGAAGAGGACAAAGAGAGCCTTATTCAATTGAAAAACAACCATATCCCTAAGGGACCGATCACCCTAGAGAGCCTTTTTGACAATAGCGACAGAGCTGTAGGCCAAAGGATCAAGATAGATGAATGTCGGTATAAGGAAGTAGAACTAGAACCGAGAAAAATGATCAAAGTAGGGATTGATTGTACAGTGGTAGAACTAGAGAAAATAAAATAGTTATGTAAAGAGTATCCAGATATAATAGCCTAGACTTATAGTGATCTAAAAGTGTACAGGAAAGAGGTCATTCAGCATACCATTGAACTAGAGGAAGGATCTAAACCTTTTAGGCAGAGGCAAAGGCCTGTGAATCCCAAAATTGAAGCCTTAATGAAACAAGAGTTGTTAAAACTCCTATAGGCTAAGATAATATACCCAATCAAGCACTCTACCTAGGTGGAAAATTTAGTTCCAGTCTGCAAGAAAAATGGAGAAATATGACTATGCGTTGATTTCAGAAATTTGAACAGAGCCTCTTTAAAGGATCACTATCCTTTACCCCAGATTGACCCAATCCTTCATACTATGGCGGGAGTAGAAAGGTTTTCTCTATTAGACAGATTTTTTGGCTATAATAAAGTTTGGGTGAGAAATGAAGATCAATACAAGACTGCGTTCACCACTAAGTGGGGAACATTTGCATACCAAAGGATGCCCTTTGGATTATCTAACATAGGAGCAACTTTCCAGAGAGCCATGGACGTAGCTTTTGGGGAGCTTGTGAACAAAATTATTGTCATCTATTTAGATGACATGACTATTTTTTCTCATGACAAAAAGGACCATGCCACTCATCTACAGCAAGTATTTGAGAAATGTAGGGAATTTGGGATATCACTAAACCCTAAAAAATCTATTTTTGTTGTAGAAGAAGGAATACTCCTTGGGCATGTTATTTCTAAAGTTGGCTTGTCAATTGATCCTGATAGAGTAAAGGTGCTTCTTGAGTTGTCGCTCCCAGTTAACAAGAAAGGTTTGCAGTCTTTCTTTGGGAAAATAAATTTTGTTAGAAAATTCATTGTATATTTTGCCCAAATAGTTAAACCAATGACTAAATTATTGAAAAAGGATGCTCCTTTCAAATGGACAGAGCCAAGGAAAGAAGCTTTCTAGAAAATTCTAGAAGCCATCGCTCAAGCTCCTATGCTAGAAAACCCTGACTATTCTCAAGGTTTCATACTATATGCTATCAGAGAGAAAAATAGTTATGCTACAGTTCTCACTCAGAAAGGAGCAGATGACGAAGAAAGACCCATAGCCTTTCTGAGTTCCACCATGCACAAACATGAGGAAAGGTACAGCTTCATAGAAAAACAAGTATACGCAATTATGAAGTCTTTGAATAAGCTAAAGCACTTCTTATCCCAGAGTCAGATGATGGCATATGTTATTCATCTCAATGTAAGGAACTTCATAATTCAAGGAGAATTGGGTGAAAAAAGAGCCGGATGGGTGATTCGCATCCAAGAGTATGATGTAGAAATACATCCTACTAAAATAGTCATAGGGAGAGCTTTGTGCCAGGAATTGGCCAAGCAAGCTACAAGTGGATATGGGGAGAGCCACCCCATCATGGCAAAAACAGAGCAACACCAAGATAGAGTAAGTTCAGGTTGGATCGATGACTTTGTGAGGTATTTTCAGACTGGGTCATGTCCTAAAGATATGAATGCTTCCCAGAGAAGGAGATTTAGAACCCAAGCATTGAAATATACCCTTTGAACAGAGGGGTTGTACAGGATTAACATCGATGGTGTATTGTTAAAATGCATTCCCGATAATGAAAAGCAAAAAGTGTTAGATGAATTTCATGGGGGTTTTTAGGGGGATATTATGCAGTCTGAACTATAGATTTGAATATCCTTAGATCTGGATGTTATTGGCCTTCCATCTTCCTAGATGTGTACAAAGTGACCCAGAGGTATGTGGGAAGAAACAAGAATGCACCCATGCCCTTAAAAGCTGTTCAAGTCGAGGAACCATTCTAGCAGTGGAGGTTGGATTTCATAGGGATAATAGAGCCAAACTCATCATCAAGCCATAAATACATTCTCACTACCACAAACTACTTCACAAAGTGGGCAGAAGCGGTACCTACGAAGAAAGATGATTTAGAAGTGGTGATAGAATTCATCGAAAGTCTAATCACAAGGTTTGGCATACCAGATTCTTTGATTACAGACAATGGATCCCATTTCACTAGTGCAAAGATGATTGAATTCATCAGTATATATGGAATTTACCTAAAGACTTCCTCTAATTATTACCCACAAGGTAATGGATTAGTTGAGTCTACTAATAAGAATCTTCTGAGAATTCTGAAAAGAACATTAGAGGACAATAAGAGGAACTAGCACTCACTCCTGAATCAAGCCCTGTGGGTCGATATAATATCAATCAAAAAATCAATCAATACTTCACCATATGCTTTGGTTTATGGCAAAGAAGTTGTTCTACCGATTCATATGGAAATACCTGCATTGAGAATGCTAAACCAAGTCAACAAAGATGAAGGTCATCCAATGGATGCCCGAATGATGCAACTTCTATAGCTTGAAGAATCTAGGGAACGGGCCTACGATCATCATCAAAAGCATATGGTAAAAATAGTCGGGTGGTTCGATAAGAAAACCACTTTTAGGAAATTCAAAACAGGTGACCTGGTATTAAAATGGAATGTCAAAAAAACAAATCCAGGACACCATGACAAGTTCGATGCATTCTAGGAGGGGCCATTCGAAATCATTTCAGAAAATCAATTCAATGCCTTCCAATTAAAAGATCAAGATGGATAGGTTCTACCCATCACGGTGAATGCTTTTCACCTAAAATTGTATTTCTAGTAAAATCTACAGATCACCATTATATGTACAATATATTATAAGTTTAAATTTTTGTAAATATTTCCCTTTTTATGGCCTAATAAGAATCAGTTTTTGTGGACTGTCAGGGTCTGATATTTTGAAAGAAATTTGAAGGAAAAACTGATGCAGATGCTCAGAGCATTGAGCATGAAACTTCATAGAAGGAAGCCCCACACGGCCCACCCAGTTCGGCTCAAGAAAGCCAAAAGAGTGAAAACAAAAAACAAACTTTGGTTAAAAAGGAGATCTTGACGGTAGAAGAGCAGCAGGAGAAACAAGTTATAAACTTGGACGAAAGTGATGAAGAAAATGAAAATCCTGAAGCAGAAAAAACACAGAGTGAAGAAATTGTCATTAGTGAACATGAAGGAGAAGAAGGACACCAACAGCCAGCCCAACCAGAAATAGGTATGCTTTCTTCACTTTCTTCTTCTCATTCTCCTACTCATTCCCATTGTAATTCTCCTTTTCTAAAATTGACAAAAATATAATGTCCTTGCCAAAGAATTACCTTGTTCTCCCAAAAATGGCAGCATCTTCTCATAGTCCGCTAAATATTGGGTCCGTAGTTGCTCCCATTCCATTTCTCCCTAGAATTGACATCCTATCGAATGGAGTTACAAATTCTCAAGGGACTGAGTCACAGTCCACCATGGCCAAGATTGAAAATCTAAAAAGGGTGAGCAGGAATGCATCCTTTTTCTTATCTTTGTTTTTCCACTCAAAATTTTACTTTTCGCAACTGTGCTGGTGACTCTGTTTCCCAATGGATGAAGGCCTGGTCTCTATTTTTACGAGCAAAAATTCCCCCGGAAGGTGCCAAGAATGTTAGTCAAAAAATGACTAACTATAGAAAAATAGCTGATGCACCTTTTTGCATATTTTCCAAGAAGATCAAAGTGGCCCATATGCTAAAGATCAAAGAAAAAGCAAAACACCGCAAGGAGGAAAAAGTGTCGCGATATTGTTTACGGTGGAAAAAGTGTCGCGATATCATGACATGTTGCATTTTTGCGATCCAAAGCAAAGGGAAAGAGCAAGGAGGAAAAAGTGTCGTGATATCATGACATGTTGCATTTTTGCTGTTCAAAGCAAAGAGAAATAGCAAGGAGGAAAAAGTGTCATGATATCGTGACATGTTGTATTTTCACGGCTAAAGCAACAAAAAGGAGCAAGGAGGAAAAAGTGTCATGATATTGTGACATGTTGTATTTTCGCGGCTAAAGCAAAGAGAAAGAGCAAGGAGGAAAAAGTGCCACGATATCGCGACATGTTGTATTTTCGCGGCTAAGAGCAACAAAAAGGAGCAAGGAGGAAAAAGTGTCACGATATCGTGACATGTATTTTCGTGGCTAAAGAAAAGAGAAAGAAAAAGAAAGAAAATTTTTCGCGATATCATGACATGTTTTTTTGCGGCTAAAGAGAAGAGAAAGAGCAAGAAGGAAAAAGTGTTGCGATATCGCGACATGTATTTTCGTGGCAAAAGAGAAGAGAAAGAACAAGAAAGAAAAAGTGTTGCGATATCGCGACATGTCAGATTTTCATGGCCAAAAGAGAAGATAAAGCATAAGGAGGCAAAAGTGTCATGATATCGTGACATGTTTCATTTTCATGGTGGGAGGCAGCAAAAGAGCAAAGTAAGAGACGAATATCACGATTTCACGACATGTCTCATTTTCGCGGCTGGAAGTGACAAAAGAGCAAAACAAGAGACAAATGTCACGATTTCATGACATGTCTCATTTTTGTGGTTGGAGGCAGCAAAAGAGCAAAGCAAGGAAAGAATGTCATGATTTCACGACATGCCAGCTGTAAAGGAATAGAGTATATTTTTGGCAACTGGGGACATGCACTAACATCAAGTGCTGATTTCTAAAGAATGATCTATTGATTATAACTTGGCAGGTCTGCTGGATGATTGCAGAATAACAGGCTCATCTAAAATTATCTAGAAGGAAATCTATCTAATCTATAAGAAATCTGTTGCATATTATTAGAAACTACAGACAATTACTTGTAATTGATTGAAGAAATTAAATGTACGTAGTAGAAGATACTCTTTTTAGGGTATAAATAGGAGTGATTCGACCATGAAAAAAGGGTCGGCTCTTGGACGTTTACAAGACTGAATGCATGTACTTTGAATACAAGCAATAAAATCACATCTCCCATTGGCTTCTAGTTCATATCGTGCAAGTGTATGTATTAATGTTCTTTATTTTTGCTTACAATATTGAATTGTAAATTGAGTTTGTTCTTATATCTGAACTTTCACAATACATAAATCATATTGTTGGAATGAGAATCTAATATATACGCATGTTAAACGAAATATCAAAAATCATATATGAAATTATATAATTTTTGCATGGAAATGTGTTTAAATGCTTTGGATAGAAGTAAGTAAATTTGTCTTTGTTGTTGTCTAATATGTACCATGAGAAAATTTCTAGATTAGGCTATATTTCCCTTATCTCTTGTTCCCCTTTTCTCTAAAAAACTCAAAGGAACTAGCCTTCTCTAGAGACTAGACATATGATCTCAAGCAAGATCTGTCTATTCAATGTTGGCAAATTCTAAGGTGCAACACTATTAATCGAAGGCAGATTTTGTTCCAACACAACCCTAACAATTTAATAAGAAAATACCTCAGGATTCATGAGATATTAATTATTTACTCTAGCTCTTCCTTGCAAATATGCTGAGTTTTGGCCACTTGAGTTTCTTTGACAAAGTGTGTTCTTCATATCTCTTCACGCCACTCTCCATAGGTTTTGATCCATATGAGAAAACCTGCTCTGATACCAAATGAGAAACAATGGTGAAATTGTTCTATTGATCAAAAATGCATTACATAGTTTTATAGTTCTTGAAAGAACTAAAAATAGACATGGTGGTTGAGAGAAATCCTCTCAAACTTATTACAACAAACTAACTTAAAGATAGATCTTATCCTAACAACATGCTAATCTTGGACTATGGTCAAACATTGACCAACCAAGCCAAAAACTCAACGTATGCTAATTAAATTAACTAGTAATATGTAAATCAAAACACTAAACTAAAACTAAATACTAGGACTTAATACTTAGGACTAAGGAGGCAATGTTGAAAATATTCCAACAGAAGTATCCCCAAGAAGCCCATCCATAGTGGAAACAAATTATGACTAGACTAGAAATTGCTCCTATGGCTGGTAAACAACAAATGACAACCATAAGGTACCTAAAAGTAGTTAAAAAAAAGTTCTAGGCTTCCCTAGAGTACTAGGGAAAAGTTAACATGGATGGAGCCTCACAAGGGAATCTAGGAAGAGCTAGTGTGGGAGGGATAGGAAGACTATTGAATGGAACCACAATCTTCACCTTCACAAAGAATCTTGGCATACTTTCCAACAACCTAGTGAAGGGTTGTGGCATCCTTAGAAATATTTATGAAGTGATAAAGGTAGACTAGAAGAAGTTCTAGATAAAATTTGACTCATAAATCATGATCAACCATATGAGGAGTCCAATGGAAAATAGGAAGCTTAACTAGAGACTAAGGAGAATTGTAGAGAATATTTAGATGATATAAGTAAGCTTTTGTTAATAGAATACAATCACATACTTAGAGAACAAAATAGATTTACCAATGTGATGGCCAATTAGGATCTAGACAAACATGACATCCCTTATTATGGTTATTATCATAAAATGTAGGTAATGTATATTAGAGAAGCTCTTATTTTTATCCTATATCCTTATGGTAGCAATAATGGATGTATTTAGTTTGATAATTCATTGTACTAGTCTATTTCTACTATACATGGCTTACTATAGTAGATCAACTAATAGATAATTTTTTTATAGGTTATATGGAATTGAAATAGGTCCCACCCGTATTACATCACCACCACATAGTGGTATTACAACAAATCTTAGATATTATTCATGTATCATTTGACAAGATTCAAACCTAGGTCTCCTCAAAATATTGAGAAATTTAACCGATTGAGCTAATGCCACTTGATGATCAAATAATATAGACTATAACACTACATCTATTAAATCTTGGATCAAAATTCTGTTTCCCTTGAAATATAGGCAATTTACCTCTTTTACGTGAATAACTTAATAAAATCTTCTTTTTTACCAAAAAAAGAATATCAAGAAGTTGATTTCAAAAGAATACTAGTTTGAGGTAAATTAATAAAATCTTTGATAAAAAAGAAAATAAAGTTTTTTTCTTGATAGAAATGCAAGTTGAATATAATATAATTGATAATATTTTATTACTTTTATGGAAGTGGCATCTAGATGAAGCCACACATAACTTATTAAAAAATATAACAAATTTAAAATATAATTAAAAAATATTGTACTAAAAATTTGTCTTAATACATATAAGTTATCTTATATTATTAATGATTAAAAACCCATAATATTATTTATTGACATCTTCTTTCTCGAAAGTGTTACCATCCCTTAATGTAGGTAAGATACTTATGTGCTATGTGGGTCTCCAATAATTGTAAATATTTTTAAATTAATGAAAATAAAAAAAGTTATAGAAATAAATAATCACTTATTAAAATGAGAGGGAGTATGAGCCAAAAGTAAGTAGGAAACATAAGCAAGGATTAGGAAGTAGGAGTAGGAAGTAGGAAGCAAAGTGTGATCAAGGAGTGACTAACACTTCTTGTTCTAGATATTAGGGGAAACTCAAAAACTAAGGATTTATGTGAAGAATATATAGATACCATGGCAATAAAATAATTCTTGAAAGTCCTTACTAGAAGTAAGGATGCCTTAGTTGGAAGTAAGGATTCCCTAGTTGGAAGTATGGATGCCTTAGCAATATGAGGAAGAGTGAACCTATGACAAACCCTATCTAGGTAGCAGATACTACACTAGAAGTGATTATCAAGGATGAGATGATTGAAAATGATACAATGGTTCTTAAAATAAAAGGGTTAATATGTAAGTTCCATGGAGATTTTTTTAGATTTAATTGGATCAAGTGGAAGTGAGGATTGAATTAAAATTACTCTATGATCTTTTTTGAAAGGATTTTTCCTTAGTATTTTTTCTTGTTCAAAAATAAGGGATAAAATAACGGACGGAGGTCCTTGGTTTTGGGCCAAGGATACATTATATTTAAGACCATATATTAAGAATATTAGTATAGATATAGAGCCTATTAAAAGGCTTTCGATGTGGCTTAGACTTTTTAGACTTATCAACTTATCAATAAAGAGGTTTTGAAGAATATTGACAATACTCTAGGTGAGTTCATCCAAGAGGGACCAACTACTAAGGAGAGAAGGCATGTTGTATATACTCGAATATGTGTTGCCATGGATATTTCAAAACCGTTATCGTTGACCATTAGGATTAAATATAAATAAAGAGAGTGAGTTCAATAATTGGATTATGAAAACTTTGCATTCCATTGTCACAAATGTCATGAAACCAGACACATGACATGAGATTGCAAAGTAAAAATTATGGAAAAAGATATGGAAAATCTTGGGCATGAGGTAAACTTCAATATGAAACAAGGAGATCATATCATAGGAGAAGTTGGATCAAATCAAGAATTTTCCACTCTCAATAAAGTGACAAGAAAAACCCCTTTGCATCATCAAATGGCAAAGGCCATTATAGTTCACTTGAATCAACCATTAATAGAAAAAATAACACAAGGGATGAGAAAGTACAATGCACAACTTCAAATACAAGAGGATTTAAAGGTGTGAAAGAAGATAAAGAGGTATATTTTAAAGTAGAATATGATGGGGAGACAAATTTTAAAGTGAATGAGGTGAAGGAGGTCAATGTTAATCTAGGTAAATCATCTTCATTTTCCTAAGTAGCATAAAATCTTCTCCTTGCAATAAAAATGAAAGTAGTACAAAGTGTATTCTTTGCACTTTAGGATTTCAAGAGTAGCACAATAAATAAAATCATATGGATAATATCCAAGGAAATTTAAGGTTTTTATGGTATCATAAGAAAGTAATGACCATGGAGGATTATCTATACACTTTAGGGTTTTTAGGGCTGATAAGACTTAGTATATATCTTCATGCAAGATAATATTTAATATTATCTTCATGCAAGATAATATTTAATTAGTTATTATAATAGAATATTAAATTAGTTATTCTAAATTAGTATCTTCTAAAAAATATTATTTAAAAATCATACCTTCTAAAAAAGCATGACTATACTCCTTTATAATATTAGATATGAATAATATTGGGTGTGTGAATTTTCATGCCAATTCTTGCTCATATCAACTGGTATTAGAGCCAAGTGATTGTGGTCTTAGATATAGTCTTCTAAAATATTGTGGCACAATCTTCACCTAGATCCCTCATCTTGGGTTGCCAAAGATCTAGCCTCCTTAAGGGTTTTCACATATTACCCTTGCTAGATCTCTATTCACTTTTTCTCAAAAATCTAAGTGATCATGATGTTGGATCTAGTTTTCTAAATATTTTGGTACAATCTTCATCTAAATTCCTAATACTAGGTTGCCAAATATACAGCCTAAAGAATTTTCACATATTATCCTTGCTAGATCTCTATTCACTTTTTCTCAAAAATATCACTCAAATTGTGAGAGTTTTATCTTTATTTCTAGTAGTCAAATTCACAATAATCCTCCATCAGCATGTAAATTATTTCAAGTACTACGAAAAAGTGGTCATATGCCAAATTCTAAGTAATATTGAAGAAGTTATGGCTCATTGAACTTGGGCTAATAATGCTCTTTTTTTGCTACACAAAACTTCGTCAAGCAAAAAAAAATAAAGCTTATTTTTAGAAAAAAGAGGGTCCTTTATTATTTTTAAAGATGATTTATTATTACAATGCTTTATTTTAAAAAGGGTCTCCTTTTACGATTTTTTTTAACTAGTTGTGCAATTATAATTGTCAACAAGGTGCATTATCAGTAAAGTTTGACACCTTCATTACTTTTTATCCATGTTTTCTAATTTTTGTAGGTGATATTTTGTAGCCATCCCTTTTGCAATGGATTCTAAGAAGGATATCCATCATGAGGATAATTCTAAAGAATCAATGAATATGAATACACTTCAACAAATTTTACAAAGTCAAACAAAGATCCACAATCATTTCATGCAAGATCTTGTGGCAATATTTCAAGCAATGATCCAACATCTAACACTTTGTGTCACTCATTAACCTATGGAGGATAATATAGGGTACTTAATACCCTCTTCTATGGAGAATTTAGTTGAGCATTACTTAGATGTGGATATTTGTGTAGAAGGTAAAATTGAGACAACTACCTCCACTTATGCTATAGGCAAAATTCTTAAATAGGGAGGACAACATCAATTGCCCCTTATTGTATGATAACACCATTAGCCAATTTAGTAGTCATACTCTCAAGTACAACCATATTGACATCCCCCACAATAGTTTTATCATCATCTTCAAACAACACAAGACAAGATACAACAGTATTCTTTTGGTCAATTATCGTTACCACTGTCATTACCTTTGTATGATCAATTTTGAATTTCATAGCCTCAAGTGCAACCACCTATAACCCTGTTGGTCATGAATCCGCATAGTCATATAAAATGCGCCCTAGACCCGGCCAACATTGAAAGGCCGAGAGAAAGAGAAGTCTCTCGGGCCAATCTCCAGAGAGGGTTGGCTCCCAAACTAATCTAAACTGATTTCAAGGTTTAGGGTTAGAAATAACAGAAAGAGATGGAAATATAGCTGAAGCCAACAATTGATAGGGAGAAAAACCTTAGATAGCAAATAACCTCAAACTAAATCCCAAAGATAAACAACAACTAATTCTTAGAATGCACATACAAAAATTGGATCAAACATTGACCATAAGTTTACCTTCAATTATACTTCAAATGTTCAAATGAAAACATAGCCAAATTAAAAATAGCAGAATTCAACTTATATTTTAGCACTTGACTAAGTAGAAGTGAATTACACAGAAAGCATCACATGAACATCAGTTTGGATCAACAACTCAAAAGACTCTAAGAACAGAGCAAAATGCGTTTAGGATTTCTGCTTCAATTTATGCAAAAAAGGTCCTCCTTCTTTTCTTGAGATGTACATTAGTATTTATAGAGGTCTTCCCTCTCCATTTTGAATAACAGCATTTAAAACATAAAACAGATTTTGAAGAGGAGATCCACAAAATATGCACTTGAAAAGAGAAACAATCCCCCTAAATCTGCCTCGAAGAAATCACATTCCCTGTTCTTATGGATCAAGTTTGAAAATCGAATGGAAAAAAGGGACCATATTTCTTCATTAAATGACTGTTCTCATGGTATGCTTGAAGTTTTAGGAGATCACGAAAAAGAGCTTTTAATACCAGAGGCATCTTTAATTTTGGTGGCTTTGAATACTGCATGATTTAACACGTTCTCCCATCTTGCACACATAGGTAAACAACAAAACATTTAATTTTGGAGCCTCTTTGACCACGATTTAAAAACCAATTAGAGAGCTTTTAAAACATTACTTCATTCAATCCTCATTTTCCTCTTCTCCTTACATTCTCCTATGCAATATGAAGAAAAATATGGACAAAACTTTATTGGGCCTTTGTTGTTGCTTCTGTCACAAAAATGCGACATGTCACGAAATTGTGACATTTTTCCCTCGCTGCTTTCTCCTATTGCTGCCAGTCGTGAAAACACGACGTGTCACGAAATTGTGACAATTTTCTCTCACTTGGATATTCCGTCACCTTTAGTCATGAAAACATGACAAGTCATGAAATCGTGACAATTTTCTTTCGCTTGGCTCTTCCGTTGCCTTTAGTCACGAAAATGTGACAAGTTGCGAAATCATGACATGTCGTGAAATCATGACATCCTCCTCTCACTGCTCCTTGTCTTCATGCACTTCCATAAAAATGTGACATGTTGCAAAATCACAACATCCTCCTCTCGCCTGGCTTTCGTCTTCATGCACTTTCGTGAAAACACAAGTCACAAAATCGTGACATGTCACGAAATCGTGACAATCTACCTTCATTTTGTTCCTTTGCTGCTCCTTGTCGTGAAAATGTGACGTGTCATGAAATCACGACATCCTCCTCTTGCTTTGCCCTTTGCTACTCATTGTTGCAAAAATGTGACAAGTCATGATTTCATGACATTCCATACTTGGCGCTATCCTTTGCCACTGTCTATCATGAAAATGTGACAGGTCACGAAAATACATGTCGTGATTTCATGACAATTTTCTCTCACCTTGTACTTATCTGATTTCTCCCTGCAAAAACATGACATGTCGTGATATCATGACAATTTTCTCTCACCTTGTACTTTTTTGTTTTATCCCCACGAAAATGCAACATGTCGCGATATCGCGACAATTTTTTGTCTTCTCCTTCGTTGTCGCCTTCGTTACAAAAATTTGACGTGTCGCAAAATTGTGACATTTCATACCATTTTGCTCCTTGCTTGTTTTCCTTCCATGAAAACATGATAGGTCACGATATCACGATAGTACATATCATTTTGCTCCTTCCTTGTTTTCCTACCGCAAAAACATGACAGGTCATGATATCGCGATAGTCCATATCATTTTGCTCCTTCCTCGTTTTCCTATCGCAAAAATGTGATAGGTTGCGATATCGCGACAGTCCATCCTTGGAGATCCCCTTTGCTATTGTATTGTGCAAAATCATGACATGTCGCCTATCACTTTGCTTTCTTGCCACTGTTTGCTATGAAAATGTGACAGGTCACAAAAATGTGACATGTCACGATTTCGCGACAACTTTGCCTTTATTGCTCCCTTTGCTGCTTGCTAGCATGAAACTGTGACAGGTCACAAAAATATGACATGTCATGATTTTGTGACAATTTTGTGTGCTTAGCATTTTTTTGCATCGGATGTCGCGAAACCACAACATGCTACGAAAATGTGACATGTTGCGATATCGTGACATTTTTAACTTACTTTGCTTTGGCACAAAACTTGTAGAGATTTTTATTTTTTACTAATTATCCTTTTCGAGGTGCTTGGAGGGACAAACAGAGGAGTGAGTATCTCTACAATTTGTGCATTATTCTGCATGAACAACAATAACAAAAAAAATGTGGCAAAAATGCAAACATTCTTGGTGGCTCTCGGGGTATACAGTTATGTTGTATGCACGAACCCCAGGCCTTTATTCATTGGGAAACAGAGTCAAGAAGCTGTAGGAGTAGAAGAAGTGAGTGTTGGTTTATGTTGGAAATTTCTATGGGTTGCTACAACAAGCTCTTGCTAGCGCTCGACACTTAAAATAGGACCTTCAGCAAAAAATTGAGAAATAGCAAAACTTCCCTTCTTCCCTTAACTACTACATTTTTCCTACCTTGGTTGAGCTGGGTAATCACCAGGTGTTGTGAAAGGGTCTCCATGGCAGTGGTGAGAAGCACTTGGGTTGCAAAAATGGGAATGAATGGGGTGATGACCGATAGATGTGCAGGCCATGGAACGAGAATGGTGAATGATGGAATGGTGGAATATGGAGGAGTAGAAGCGATAGATACAAAGCAACTGAAGAGGGCGCTACTGTGCTACCAGCTACTGGGATTCCATGAAAAATTGATAATGAAATGGAATTAGATGGGATGGAGAAAGTTGTGGGAACTATGGAGAAGTGCTCAAAAGACAAAGGATTGAAAGAAATGGGAAGTGAAGAAACAAGAACATCAAATAGGTGAGTAGAAACAACAGTAGCTTGATTATGTACAGTGGAATAAGGAGTGGGAGAGGAAGGGAATGAAAATAAGGAAGTGGAAGAAATAAGTAGATGGAAGCCACTACTTGTTGGGAAGGAAAAGAAAAGGAGAGAGAAATAGACATACCTGCGGGCTCGTGTGCAAAAGGAGCCGAAGTTGACGAATTCTGTACAAAGGGGAACTTCTGCAAGTGGTGCTTTTTTTTTCTTCTTTTTTTTAATATAAAGCAAAAAACAACAAAACAAAATGTACAAGGTAACACTGTGTTTTCACATCATGAAATGTAGGCTTTCAAATGAAAGTCATTCACTAAAATAGGAAGTGAATTACCTTCCAAGTCCTCAAGATAAAATGAATTTGCTGCACTTGTACTGGCAATCCGGAATGGACCCTCCCACAGAGCATCAAATTTCTTGTGCATCCTTGGCTTGGCCTTCTTTTCGTTCCACTTTAAGACTAAATCACCCACTTTGAATGTGCGGTTAGTAGAACCTTTGTGAAACCATTTTGAAATCGCCTATGAATGCTTAGCAAACTCATCATAGGCCAAAGAACATTGCTCTTCCAACTGCAACAACTGAGCCAATCGTATGTTCATAGGATCCATATTTTCTTCATCGTCCGAGAATTCCTTCAATTGCTACAAGGCAGGCAGTTCTAAATGAATAGGCAATCTTGCCTCTTTCCCGTATACCATGGCGTATGGTGAAGTCTTGAAAGACTTCTTGATAAAAATTCTATCTGCTCATAAGGCCTGATTCAGCAAAAGGTGCCAAGATCTCTTGTTATCCCCTAAGGATCTCTTTAAAATCCATAGCAAGTTCTTGTTTGTAGATTATGCCAAGCCATTCCCCTGAGGGTAATAACTAGAGGATGTCTTCAAAAAAATACTGTACTTGTTTGCAAATTCTCCTAGCTTGGCTCCAATGAATGGAGTTTTGTTGTCTGTGATAATGGCATCAGGAATGCCAAAACGCGTGATCAGTCCTTCAATGAAAGTGATTACCACATCCTGATTGGCAGCCTTGGTTGGAATGGCCTCATACCATCTTGTAAAATAATCAATAGCCATTAAGATGTACTTGTGTCCGGATGAAGAGTTTGGATCAATGATCCCGATAAAGTCCAGACCCCACTACTAAAAAGGTGCTTCTACCTAAATTGGATGTAGGGGTAATGGTGCATTTTTTATCCTTCCTATATACCTTTGGCATTTGTCGCAAGCTTGAGAAATATTGAAAGTATCCATGAACAAATTTGGCCAATAGTAACCAGCCCAAATAATCTTTAAGGCCATAGGCCTACCAGCGTAATGTCCTCCCGACATGCCAGAATGAAACTCCTCTAGGAATCTAGCTTTCTCGGGTTCCTTAACGCACCTTAGGAGAACTCCATCAATGTTTTTGAAGAACAATCCCTCAGGAAACAATACATACCTAAGATCTTGTAGGTGAAACCTTCTCTGTTGCGAAGCATTTAATTATGGGGGACATCTACCTATTGAAAAATACCGAACAAGGTCGCCTGCCCAATCTTAGCCTTGTGCAAAGATGTTCACTAGATTCCTTTCTTCAGCAGGGTCGTTCACTTGATGATCAACTATCTCAGAGGCCACAATTTTTGCTAATTACTGGCATAAGGCCTTACCCCGCACCAACTTGGTTGGATGGATCTCAACATCAAACTCTTGAATTTTGGTGATCCAAACGGCACTCTTATCGCCTATCTCACCCTGAATGATGAAGTTCCTTACATCGGGGTGGATGACGTATATGATCATCTTGCTCTGAGATACGAAGTGCCTAAACTTTTTGAGAGACTTCATGATAGCATAGACCTGCTTCTCAATGAAATTGTATCTCTCCTCATGGGGTAAGATAACTTGGCTAAGGAAAGCAATGGGTATTTCATCCCCATCATCTCCTTTTTATGTAAGCACTACAACATATCTTTCGTCCTCTCCAACTGTGTACAGAATGAAGTCCTTAGAATAATTTGGATTGATAAACACAGGGGCTTGTGCAATTCTATCTTTAATCTCCTGAAATGCATCTTTCCTCTGAGTTGTCCACTTGAACTCCGCATCTTTCTTTAATAGCTCAGTCATGGGCTTGAGTACTCGGGCAAATTCGAAAATAAATTTTTTGACAAAATTGATTTGCCCGAAGAAAGATTGCAACTCTTTCTTATTGGCAGGGAGCAATAGTTTCTTCAAAGCTTCAGCTCTTGATGGATCAATTTCCAAACCGTTCTTTGAGATGACATGTCCCAAGAACTTACCTTCCTTTACTGTGAAAATGGACTTCTTTGGGTTGATGGAAATGCCAAACTCTCGACATTTCTCAAATATCTGCCTCAAATGAGAATAGTGTTCTTTTTGTTTGTGTGAAAATACAGTCATATCATCGAGATATATGACAATGATATTATTTAAAAGCTCCCCAAATATGATGTCCATGGCCCTTTGAAACATAGCCCCAGCATTGGACAATTTGAAGGGCATGCGCTAATAAGCAAAGGTACCCCACTTGGTTGTGAACGCGGTTTTGTACTAATCCTCATCCCTGACCCAAATTTGATTGTATCTAGAGAATCCATCTAGCAATGAAAAGCGCTGAGCCCTAGAAATAATGTGAAGGATATGATAAATGCGAGGCAATGGGTAGTGATCCTTCAAGGATGCTCGGTTCAAGTTTTGAAGATCCACGTACATCTGTATATCTCCATTTTTCTTACGAACCGAAACCAAATTAGCAACCCAAGTTGAGTGCTTAATCGGATATATGATTTTGGCCTACAACATCTTTGCAAGTTCGGCCTTCATGAGGGCTTCAATATTTGGGTTCACCGGTATCTACTTCTGCCTGAATGGTTTGACTCCTTCTTCCAACTCAATAGTGTGCTGAATGATCTCTTTATCATATCCCCTCAGATCCTCATAGCTCTAGGCCACGATGTCAGAAAACTCTTTACACATTTTTTTGATCTCTTGCAATTTAGCAAGAGTAGAATCAGTCCCAATTTTGATGACCTTATCAGCCTCCAACTGAAGCTCCATGTACTCTTTCTCATCGACCTTGATCCGATGCTTCTTGGACTAATCATTCTAATCAAACAAGATTTCTAGAGTAATGAGGCCTTTAGGAATGTGGTTATTCCACAACTAAATCAAGCCTTTAGTTTCTTCACGCTCCAAGGTCCTTCCCTTGATGGTGGCAGCTTCTTGAACCAAAAAGTTAACAATTTGCTCATCGCTATTGAAGACTTGCCAAAAGGTGTCCTTGTCTAGGACATAGGGCCTATACACCATTCTCACTATTTTTGGCCTTCTCACCACCTGCTCGATTGGTGAAAAATTTACTCCCAAGGAAGCCAGTAGGTCAGCATGTCTATTTTGTTCTCATGGAATGAAATGCATGCTGAGAGCAGAGAACAATTTTAACAGGTCCTAGAACTTGTTGTGATAGTTCTTGAGATAGTGGTGCTTGGACACACACTTATTGGTCACCTAATTGACAATCAGCTCGGAGTCACCAAAGATTTGCAACTGTTGCGCTCCAAGTTTCTCAGCCTTCTTGAGGCCTAGGCATAAAGCCTCATATTCTGCTACATTATTTGTGCAGCTCCAAGTCAAATGATATGAATAGGATCATTGAATCCCAGAAGGTAATACTAGAACAATCCCAGCTCCAGTGCCATTTCTACATTGTGCTCCATCGAAATAGAGCTTCCAGAGCTGGTCTTGACTTTCATCATTCTTTTATTTAGCCTTTTTAGGCTTAAAAATGGAGTAACACCCCAAGTCATTTTCCATCATGGCGTTGAAATTGGCCATGGAAAATTCATTTTCTGGGCGGAGCTCTTCCAAAGCTTCTTCCATTAAGTCAAGCTCACAAAATTCTTCAGAAATCATGTGCACCGAATTTGCTAACCTGTCCATTTCATCTATTCTCTCCACATGAAATATGGAAGGCTTCTCATTGAAAATTTTCACCTTTTTACCTTTATGGATCACTTCCAAATGAGTAAAATCCAAAGAAAGATAACCCTTGAGTTTAGTCATGAACTCTCGGGAGAGACACATACCAAAACATGGCTCTAGGTCCACTACTATGATCTCATGGATCATAGTAATCTGAGGCATGGCGTGCAGGGAGATAGGAACATCCTTAATTACGCACATCATCTTTACTAAGGTACCATATAGCTACAAAACTCCCATGCTAGTCCTTGTATATTCCATGCCTATGACATCACATACTGCCTTAGGCATGATAGTAGTAGCTGCTCCTAAGTCAATGAGGCAATTATGCACCACATGTCCCTCCATTCTCAATGAAAGATAAAAAGGTGGTGGTCTATTTTTTTTGATGACTGAAGAGGTCAGAGTTTGAGCCATAACTACTTGGGCTGGACCCTTCCCCTTACTTTATGTGGTCTTCAGGGATTCTTGGAATAGATTCACCTGTCCAGGTAGCTGCAAGGTGTCATACAGACTTACCTTGACTGGTATCCTTTTGAGTTTTTTGACTATGTTGTACTCCATCAAAATCGGCTCTCTCCCTCCACTACCAAATTCAAATCTACTTATATATTTTTGGGTGGCCTCCACTCACTGTCGTTTAGTCAATGATGGATACCACAATGTCTCTCTAGCTTGTTCCTTCATTTTCGCTTGTGGCTGGGAGGTAGAAGCCTTAGCTTGCAACCTCTCTTTTGCTTGTGGTGGAAGAAAATCCTTCAACAAAATAGGTGGGTCTTGTTATGGGGCTAGAGGATCATGAATATTTGTAGGTATTTGTTGCTTTGTTGCTAGTGTAGGAGGCACTTTCAATGGCTCCATCTTAGCTGGATCTACCACCATTGGTTTCTTGCCGCTGCATGTCAAGACTGCAATGTATTCCTCAGGAGACATCGCATAATTATGATCTGCCTCTTGAATCATGTTTATACGGATCCCCGTAAGAACTTGTAAATAATTTTGGTGGACCATGCAAATGGACTCATCATGTGGGTCATTGCATGAAGAACACCAGTAAGATGGCACATGTGAAACTTTAGAGGGGCCAACCTCTTCACTTACCAGGATTGCTGAGTTCCTCTCAGGTACTTTCTCTATAACCTTGCTAGGAGCAACTTGCTCTCTAGTTACTGTCAGAATAAATATTCATGGCTAAAAGTTCCTTTCCACATCTCTCCACTCCATAGATTTCATCTTGTTAGTGAGGGCTCTCGTGGCCGACTGAATTTCTTGCAAAACAACCAATTAAGGATCTGGGCTTGAGGACACAGGCGGTGCTAGTAGAGGTAATGGAACTGGTGGAGAAGGTAATGTAGGAGTTGGAACTGGAGAGGTTAACTATGGAATAGGAATCATAGGTACCAAAGTTGTGGGAGGATTCCATGAAGATGATGGGTACATGGATGGAGCAGTGTAAGATGTGGAGGCTGCACCTGTAGGTTGGTATTACGAAAGCTCAAGAAAAATGGGCATAGTCATTTTCGAAGGAAATTTCCTAATGGCAATCAGATCAGACTCAGCCTTCTGTTCTTGGGAATATAGTGCAAGAAAGGTTTGAACATTGGACATCCTAATGTTCATACTAATATCTAAGTGGAAAGCCCTAAGATAGTAAAATACCACTTGGTCATTAGTAGGGCGGAGACCATCAGGAACTCTCTACCAAGTTCGGGAAAACCTAACATTGAAATCCACTATCTCCTCTTGAGGATGCCTCTTGATATTAGTAAATTGATGCAACAAAGAAAATGGGTCCGCTTGCTCATTGAAACCTTTGATTAGCATATTTGCTAATTGATCCCATAAATTTATGGAGTTGGGAGACAAGGATATATACCAGCACAATAACTTACCGTAGAGTAACAGCACGAGCAATTTTATCATGACATATTTGTCTGTGATATTATGAATTATAGCCAAGGATGCCACATCCGACACATGCTCATACATGGTCTTTCCAATCCCATCGTATATAGGCAAAGACTTTAATGTTGCAGCAGGAATTGGATTTTGAAAAGGCAGGTCCAACGCTCCCGAATGGTTCTAAGTAGGAAATTGACGTGGAGGAGGTTGTTGACCAGCCATTTGCACTACTGGATTTGGATGTACTATAAAGCTCATAGTAGTACTAGGAGGAGTTAGAGATGGCACAAACTGACCCATCGCCTGCTAAGAGATAGCAAATGACGGCCTCATAGGACTTACCAATCTTGAGCGCTCCCTCCAGTTTTGAACATCGATCTTGAAGAATTCGATTGGGTCTTCCAATTATTTGGCTCTTGATCTCATGATCATGAAGCAAATATTTTCACCAGCTTCATGATTGGATATTTCTAGGTACTATACAGTAACCCCTAGTAGAGTCACCAGATGAAATTACAATCTCTGCTTTGAGGTCAAGATAGTTCATCAAAATCTTTATTCCTCCAGCTGTCAAAATATGGGACTTGTGAGTCCCACCAGGTGTGCCAAAAACTATTGGTCACAAATTTGCATAGTCATATAAAATGCACCCTAGACCCGACCAACATTGAAAGGCCGAGAGAAAGAGAAGTCTCCCGGGCCAATCTCCAGAGAGGGATGGCTCCCAAACTAATCTAAACTGATTTCAAGGTTTAGGGTTAGAAATAATAGAAAGAGATGGAAATGTGGCTGAAGCCAACAGTTGATAGGGAGAAAAACCTCAGATAGCAAATAACCTCAAACTAAATCTTGAAGATAAGCATAAAATGATTCTTAGAATGCACATACAGAAATTGGATCAAACATTGACCATAAGTTTACCTTCAATTATACTTCAAATGTTCAAATGAAAACATAGCCAAATTCAAAAAAATAGAATTCAACTTATATTTTAGCACTTGACTAAGAAAAATTGAAGTACATAGAAAGCATCACATGAACATCAGTTTGGATCACCAACTCATATTTTAGCACTTGACTAAGAACAGAGCAAAATGCGTTTAGGATTTCTGCTTCAATTTTTGCAAAAAAGGTCCTCCTCATTTTCTTGAGATGTACATTAGTATTTATAGAGGTCTTCCCTCTCCCTTTCGAATCACAACATTTAAAACATAAAACATATTTTGAAGAGGAGATCCACAAAATATGCACTTGAAAAGAGAAATAATCCCCCTAAATCTACCTCGAAGAAATCACATTCCCTGTTCTTATGGATCAAGTTTGAAAATCGAATGAAAACAAGGGACCATATTTCTTCATTAAATGACTATTCTTGGGGCATGCTTGAAGTGTTAGGAGATCACGAACAAGAGCTTTTAATACCGGAGGCATCTTTAATTTTGGTGGCTTCGAAAACTGCATGATTTAACATGTTCTCCCATCTTGCGCACATAGGTAAACAACGAAACATTTAATTTTGGAGCCTCTTTGACCATGATTTAAAAACCAATTGGAGAGATTTTAAAACATTACTTCGTTCAATCCTCATTTTCCTCTTCTCCTTGTGTTCTCCTATGTAATATGAAGAAAAATGCAGACAAAAATTTACTGGGACTTTGTTGTCGCTTTTGTCGCGAAAATGCGACATGTCATGAAATCGTGACATTTTTCCCTCACTGTTTTCTCCTGTTGCTGCCAGTCTCGAAAACGTGACATGTCACAAAATCATGATAATTTTCTCTCACTTGGCTCTTCCGTCGCCTTTAGTCATGAAAATGCGATGAGTCATGAAATTGTGACAATTTTCTCTCACTTGGCTCTTCCGTCGCCTTTAGTCGCAAAAACACGACAAGTCACAAAATTGCAACATGTCACAAAATCACGACATCCTCCTCTCACTGCTACTTGTATTCATGCACTTCCATGAAAATGCGACATGTCATGAAATTACGACATCCTCCTCTCACTTGGCTTTCATATTCATGCACTTTCGTGAAAACACGACAAGTCGTGAAATCATGACATGTCACGAAATCATGACAATATGCCTTCATTTTGTTCCTTTGCTGCTCCTTGTCACAAAAATGCGATGTGTCATGAAATCATGACATCCTCCTCTTGCTTTGCCCTTCGCTGCTCCTTGTCACAAAAATGTGATAAGTCACGATTTCACGACATTTTGTACTTGGCGCTGTCCTTTGCCACTGTCTGCCACGAAAATGTGACAGGTTGCGAAAATGCGACATGTCACGATTTTGTGACAATTTTGTCCTGCCTTGTATTTTTCTGCTTTCTCCCCGTAAAAATGTGACATGTCGCGATATCGCGACAATTTTCTCCTACCTTGTACTTTTCTTCTTTCTCCCCATGAAAACATGACATGTCACGCTATCACAAATTTTTTTTGTCTTCTCCTTCGTTGCCGCCTCTGTTGCAAAAATTCGACGTGTCATGAAATCACGATAGTCCATATCATTTTGCTCCTTCCTCGTTTTCCTACCACAAAAATGTGACAGGTCACGATATCGTGACAGTCCATCCTTGGAGCTCCCCTTTGCTACTGTATTGTGCAAAATCTTGACATGCCATCTGTCACTTTGCTTTCTTGCCACTGTCTTCCGTGAAAATGTGACAGGTCACAAAAATGTGACATGTCACGATTTCGTGACAACTTTGCCTTTACTTCTCCCTTTGCTGCTTGCTAGCGTGAAACTGTGATAGGTCACGAAAATGCGACATGTCACGATTTCATGACAACTTTGTGTGCTTAGATTTTTTCTACATCGGACACCGTGAAACCGCAACAGGTCACAAAAATGCGACATGTCGCGATATCGCGACATTTTTAACTTAATTTGCTTTGGCACAAAACTTGTAGAGATTTTTTTTTTTACTAATTATCCCTTTCGAGGTGCTTGGACGGAAAAATAGAGGAGTGAGTATCTCTACAATTTGTGCATTATTCTGCATGAATAACAATAACAAAAAAAATGTGGCAAAACTGCCAACAAACCCCTAACCTATAATAGATTACACAATATTTATCCATACATGCTATTCAAAAACAACAATATGTGTTCCTACTTTCTCTTCAATAAAAATTGCAACAACTATTGCAACCACAAATATTTTTACTACAAGCATAGTCACCAACACAACAACAACCACCACCATTGTAGCACATACTACCATAGTAATGTTATTATTTACAAAATCAATAACATTCAAGTACCATTACATAATTGGTTGATCATATAGGTACTTTTCCAACCCAAGCACATGGGGTCTTTGCATCATATTTTTCATTTTTTCTCTATTTTTAGTAGCCTTTTCCCCCTCCTCTAGCAAAAGTGGGGCTATTTTCCACTAAAAAAAGAGGAATTTATAAGACTATACTATCTTCATGCAAGATAATATTTAATATTAGTTGTATGTGAGATAATATTAAATTAGTTATTCTAAATTAGTATCTTCTAAAATAAAAATCATGTCTTCTAAAAAAATATGATTGTACTCCTTTATAATACTAGATATGAATAATATTGGGTATATTAATTTTCATGCCAATTCCTGCTTATATCAAAGGTAACATAAATAAGAAAGTGTTTATGGGGTTAAAACTTGCATTTTATATTTCTTAGGGCAACACAAATATCTAAAAGATAAGTCTCATTATGAAAAATATGGAAAATTTGAATAGATTGATGAAGATGAGAGTGTTGGTGGGAATGGAAAAAAGGAGAGTAAGGCCATCAAAGAATGAACAATGAGAAAAATAAACTGAAAGGGATATTGATTTGGGAAGCCAAATAAAAATATCATAGGTGTTAACAAAAACTAGGCCTAAGCCTACTAATAAAAATAACAAATTATGATGATGAAAATGATATCATGGATTATTAAGGGTATGAATAATACCCCTAAAAAATATTATTAAGTAACTAATAGGTTTTTATACTCTTGAGTTTATTTTAATACAAGAAATAAAATTAAGTAGTGATGAATGTAAGGATGTTTTAAAAATATTTGGATGATGGGTGATTATATAGTAGTTTCTTCTATAAGAGCTTTAGAAAATATTACAATAATATAGGACAAATTAAATGGGATGGGAAATAATTAAAAGCAAAAATTAATTAGGTTGCTATACTATTTTGTAGGAAAGAAGAAAACATCAAATTTGGGGTTATAAATGTATATGCTTAAACTATAATTACCCCTCGTGAAAGATGTTGGAAGGACCTTAGAATATTTATGTCAAACATAATGATGATTCATTGTGATATATAGATTCTTGGGGGTGATTTCAACACTATTATATCTCCTTTGGAAAATAATGGTGGTATTCTAGGATGGTCTAAATCAATGAAAGATTTTACTTCATTTGTCAATTCAAATGGCCATTAGGATTTTAGTCCTTCAAGTTTTCAATATACATGGGATAATAGACGTATTGGGAAAACTCATATAGTAGAAATATTGGATAGATTATTGTTATCCAACACATGGTTGCAAACATAGTTTAGAATCTCTTTAGATATTTTATTACAAGTAGGATTGGATCACAAATGTATTTTTTGACTTGTAATTTATCCAAAAATGGTCATCCAAAGGCATTTTGTTTTTGGTCTATATGGCTCCAAGACCCAAATTTCTCCTAGATGGTTATGTTAATAGTTGGATGAAGAAAATTTTGAAGGATCACATATATATGTATATATATAGGTTGATTCTAAATATGAACTATTTAGAGGAGCAATGAAGATTTAGAATACCAAATATTTTGATAGCATTTTTAAAGAAAAGAAAGAAATTTAATCCAAGTTTAAAATTTTACAAGAGATGGTAGAAACTAATGGAATGAATAGGATTCTTATGTGATAGAAAAAAAATTACTTTCTAATTATCATAATGCATTGAAAAATGAGTCATATTGGTTCCAAAAATCTAGGGAGAAATGACTCAAAGAAAGAGATAGAAATGCAAAAAAAAACATTCTATAGCATTTTTTTTCCTTTTTGTCACATCAAAAATATTTTAACTCTAGATAGAAGAAATATTGAGGAAGAAAATATGTAAGAAAATAAGCAATTAAATATTTCAATTTTTTTGTTAGAAACTAGGCAAGATAAGGAGTCAAGATAATATTTTATAAAATATTCCGTCAATTATCATAGAGGGACAAAATAAAAGATTGATTAAAAATACATCTATGAAGGAGCTACATGAATTAGTTTTCTCTTTACATACTAACAAGGCACTTAGCCTTGATGTATTTCATGTAATTTTCTTCTATTTTTTGGAATTTATTGAATAGTGATATGTTAGTCGTAGTAGACAAGGCTTAGAAAAGGAAGGATATAATAAGTGATACCAATACTACTTTTACTATGTTGGTTTAAAAGAAATACAAGACAAAATATTCTGATAATTTTCATCGAATAAGGCTTTGTAATATGATTTATAAGATCATTTTAAAAACTATGGCTAACAGGTTGAAATACATTCTATATTGTGTTATCTCAAAGGAAGAAGATGGTTTTGTTCATGGTAAACAAATTATATATGGTATAATAATTGCACAAGATTCCATACACTCTTCATTCAATGAAAAACTAGGTATGCTTATAAAATTAGATATGAAAAAACATATGATAGGATTTATTGAAGTTTTCTACATGATATTCTCAAAAAGTTTGTGTTGTAGTCTGATTTGTCATCAAGCTAAATCTAGAACTGTGATCATTATCTGAAATACTTTAAAGGTAAGAACTAACTAATCATAACCTAGACTAAATATTGGAAGAACCAAATTGCTTTGATTCAACCTCCACAGTAGGCTGGTATACCTTGTCAACTTAATAGATGTTGACTCTTTTTAGCTCAAAATAGTAAAATCTTAGGGATAGGGATGAAAGGGTTAGAAAATGAATGAATTAATGATGGATGGGTGAAGCTAACAACATAGGCATCCACAAATAATCCTCTAACAACTTAACTTTTAGAAACAAATCTTAGGACTAACAACATTCAAGACTTGACAATATTTAACATCAAAAGCTATGGCATACTTAAAGAATTATTCCAAACATCAAGAGCACTAATTATCCAAGTTAACATAATAAGATTAATTCTCTGACTAATAGAAATAGAATTCCCATAAGCATACATACAGATATGAATCATTCCAATTTACTCTAAGTTAGAAATCCAAGTTAACATAATACACTAACCATAGTAGTAGTAGCAAAAATGATTCAAAAAATTATAATCAACAAGCAATGTAGACACAAGTCTAAGGTAAACATCCCAAGTAATTATTCTTTTATTAATTGCAGAGAATATACAATAGTAATGCAAACAAACACTTCAGATTCAACCCTTCAAAATAAGGGTTCGACCTTTATTTATAGCTTTACAATATTTTCGTTCTGAGAATTACAAAGAATCTTTTACATTTTTGATTTTCTTGCATCTTACCATTAATGGTGAAATCCAGTTGTATGTTCTTGATCAGTTACAAAAAAATCTCAAAGAGTAAACCTTCACGATCCTTTGTTCTTGCTATATATTGGTATCCACTAATTTGCAACTGAGTTAGTTGGGTTGAAGGTTCTAAAAACTTCTAGATTGCAATTTGGTGTTTCAACTTTCTTAGCGTCTGGCTCGATCTCTTCTACTTTCTATAACATGCAACCACATGAAAATGCATTGGAAAATTGAACTCAAAGCCAATTCAATATTTTTCATTGATCTAATAATGGGTGGCTATGATCAATTGTCTCACAACCATTCTCCACCTTTATATCTCTTGAAACTGCATGAAATTTAGCTCTTTTCAACTTTCAACCAATCCAACTATAGAAATAGGAAAAATCATAGATTTGAGAAATTGTACATGCTAGTGTGTTTACCTCATGGATACTATAATTCTCCTTAGCATTTCTCTCTTATTGTAGTAGATATTTGAAATGTATACCCCCTTTTGTCTTTTGCATGAAAACATGGTTATCCACGGTATCTTTTTTGAAGTTTATGAAGTCATACCATGGGTGCACATCCACTATGTTCTTAGAGAGGCCTTCTCATTTATATACCAATATAAAAGAAGAATGGTTAGCCATGTACACTTTTCACTTTAAATCCATTTTGTACATTCTTGTCATGGTGAGTTAGATATCCATAATTTTGAGCCCTTAGAAATACCTTTTTCTCGCGGTCACACTCCATACAAAGAAGGTTAGCAAATCATGCACCGTAATTAGTTTTGGATATTTCTACCATATCGATCATGGATTCACAAAAATTGGAGCTCATGCTTATGCTTTACTCATGACCACGACACTAACAAAGAGTTACGTTGATCGCGCTCCATTTTGCAACTTAGCCCTTCCCAACAAATTCCTTCATGGAATCACATTTTTAAAGGCTTTGAGGATTTGACCTTCATGACCCTTCTTCCAAGAATATTTTTAATTTATGTGTAGCTAACAAAGATATCAGATAGTCATGCTTGCAAAATGAGTTTTGCACCTTTTCTCACCTTTTTTCGTGGAATCACATTTTTGGGCGAATTTAGGCTTCTCCTTTACATTTCTCATTTTTGCACAATTATCAAAGAGGGGTAGTTAGCCATGGAACAAAAATATTTTTTGCATATCTTGTAAAAATATTACAATGGATTTGAATAAATCAAACAAAATTGAGAAAACTGGTATATTTAAGCAAAGTTTTTTGCATACTTAGCCAAATTTTGTAAAATTTTGGTCATACTCTGAGATGTAGCCATTTTTGGCCTACATTATTGGTTTCTCCTAGGGGATATTGCTTGCAAAATTTTAAGAACTCAAAACCTTATCCATTGGGCTTTGGAGTCAAAAATTTATGGATGAATGGTCATGGAATAGAATGAAATTGACAAAAATAAAATTGAAGGTGGGAGATGACTAGGATAAAAATAAAAAAATGAATAAAAGCATGGATGGATGGATGGATGAAAAGGGGATAAGAAAGTAAGGAAGGGATGGTTATGGGGAGTGAGTAGAAGAATTTGAAATGGTTGACTATACTCCAGTTGAATGCAGAACATGGTCTCAGAGCATTATATCTTTGTGACTATCACCCTCTTAACCATTTGAATATATTCAATGGGTAACAATTCATATAGAGACAAGGCAAGAGGAAAAAATATATGATCAATGGGAGATAAATCTCTTTTAGAGGCTCAACCACATGACTTCTTCATGCCATACATAGGGTTATACTTTCCTACTTTTATGACACCTGTCAAATAAAATTCATCCACAAAACATGATCATCCTAGGATCCATTTTATCCAACTTGCTACGAAGGTGATTTCTCTTATCCTCCTTCCTGCTCCTCTTCTTTGGTGTTGGTATCTTCAATGTGAACCACTTATTTAACTACAAGTTTTTCTTACTCAATCTCCTACATCTCTTTTTCTTCTTCTTTCTCCTTTACCTCTTTAGATTGATTTTCTTGATCATATTCATCTTCTTCTACCTCCTCTTCACTTATGTTCTCATTGCTTAAGTATTCTTCACTCAAAAGTTTGATAATGTGATCTAGATCATTGGAAGCCTCCTCCAAAGCTTTGGGGAATTCATGGTACTACCCATATTTTCTTATGAAGGTGCTATAACCTGGATACCCTTTCATAAGAGAGTTCAAAGCCACCATTACCAATTTTAGCTCTCACATATCTTATTTGCATCAGGTTTTTTATCAACTGTACTACTTGGTTGATGGAAATTTGAGTTAATTTGAGGTATTTTATTTATGTTGTAATTGATGTCACATAGATCATTGATGTCACATGGATCATATTTGGTTTTGGTGGCAAAAACACTTCATAGATAATCATCTATGATATTTCGGAGAGCATGGATATATACAGGGTTTTTATGAAAACCAAGGCAGGCAAAATAAAAGATTTTATTTAAAACTATGGTGGGATTATATGGAAAGGAATTTTCTTAAAAGCCAAGGTGGAATTTTGTTTCATCGAAAAAGGACCTCCGGTGATGAAGATATTAAAGTTTAAATTAATGGAGGGTCGACCTATGTGCAATTAATGGAGGGTGGCATATATATGTAAAGGTTTCAATTTATTTAGGAAAGGGGGCATATTATATATCGTCGAAAAGCTTATTTTGAGGGCTATTTGAATAAATTATTTAGAAGGAGAAATAAGGTGTGTGTAAAGAGATATTTCTGATTTTACAAAGGGGTTCCAAAAGTGAAATTTGCCTTGTTCTTTTTCAAGAGGATTAATTATTTCATGAGGTGAAAAGTGGTTTTAGGAGAGATAAGGAAGTTGTGCAATTAAAAGCCTTGGTGATGATTATTGAAAAGTGGAGTAATGTTGATTATTTTTTGATATACTAACCCTTGTGAATATTGGAAAAAGAATTTTGTGATTGTGGCAGATTTACAAAGAGGTTTTTTCATCTTCATAAAAGGTATGGGCACATTATCCTATTGATTATTTATGGTGGTTGATTTCTAAAATATCATTGGAGGGAAAATGATTGTTTGTGGTTTCCTTTTTGAAAGTGTTTGGTTGAATGCTTCAAGGTTTTATAAATTGAGAGTTGTGTCTAAACCTTGTTTGATAAGCATAGTTGTTGAAGCCCATTGGTTGTGAAAGAACTTGAGTTAGAAAAGAACATGAGTATCATTTTTATGTGAGATTTGTAGTTGAGCATTGTTGGAAACATTTGAGTTGGTTGATACATACTTGGACTAGGATTGTGTGAGAGAGAGTTGTCCCTTGTGTTGATTGGTTTATTTGAGTTGATTGAGCCTAGTCAAGTGATGTGTGAAGTGATTTTTCAAGTTCTATGAAATAAACTATTCCATCATTCTATGTTGAGTTGAGATTAAGGTTAGAACATATTGAGTCTCTAACAATTCTCTTTATGGTTCTATAAGACTTGAGTTGAGTTGAGGTTGAATTGAATTGAGTTGAGATTGATTTGAGTTGAGTTGAGTTGAGATTGAGATTAGAACATATTGAGTCTCTAAAAATTATCTTTATGATTCTATGAGTTGATTTGAGTTGAGTTGAGATTGATTTGAGTTGATTTGATTTGAGATTGAGATTAGAACATATTGAGTCTCTAATAATTATCTTTATGCTTCTATGAGTTGATTTGATTTGAGTTGAGTTGAGATTGATATTAGAACATATTGAGTCTCTAACAATTCTCTTTATGCTTCTATGAGTTGATTTGAGTTGAGATAATTGTGGATCATTGTTGTCATCCATTGAAGAGTACATTGCCATTCATTGTTGAGTTCATCTTTGAGCTTTGCCTTGATAGATTTGTGGATGAGATTTAAGTGCTACTTGAGCATGATTGATTGAGCCTTTGAGAAGGCATTTGTGGATAGTTTTAAGAAAGCTTTGTGGACATATTTGAGGATATTGTTGGGATATATTTATGAAAAATTTTAGAATATATTTTGGACAAGTTCTTAGTGAGCTTGTTAGAGCAGATTTGGGAAAGTTCTTGGTGAGCTTGATAGAGTAGTTTTGGACAAGTTCTATGTGAGCTTGTTGTTCAGCATTGGACAGGTTCTGTGTGAACTTGTTATTCAACATTGGACAGGTTCTGTGTGAACTTGTTATTCAGAATTGGATAGGTTCTATGTGAACTTGTTATTTAACATTGGACAGGTTTTGTGTGAACTTGTTATTTAGCATTGGACAAGTTCTGTGTGAACTTGTTATTCAATTTTTGACAAGTTTTGTGTGAGCTTGTTAAGCAGGTTCTGTGTGAACCTATTGAGTAGGTTCTTAGTGATCCTATTGATAGATCTTTGGAGGTGATAGAGTACAAAGGATAGAGTCTCAATGGATAGAGATCCAATAGCTAGAATAGTTGAAGACAAATATGAGTGAGGAGTCTTCAAGTGGAGAGAGGTCCACCAGTTAGTGCAACAGAGAGACAGAGTCTTCTAGAAGATCACATAGCCAGATAAAAATAGGAAAGAGTTCTCCTATGGAAGAGATCCACAAACTTGAGATTAGGGGATCAACATCTCCTTTGGATAAATATCCATAAACATTGTAATTGGGAGTGATTCCCAAAGAGATTTATTGAGAAATTTTTAGTAAAATATTTTCTCCATGGAGTAGCCCACATTGGGTGAACCACGTAAATTGTGGTGTCTCTATTGTGTATGGTTTTTATGCATTGCTTTGATTACTGCTATATTTACACAACATAATATTAATTTGAAATAAAAATTAAAAAGTGGTCTTATACTATTCACCCCCCTCTTAGTATAAGCTTGTGTTCTTCATTGGTATTGTTGAGTTGGATTTGACCATTTTCTAGAATTGAGTTAAACTTGGCTTGCAATGTCACCTCTCTAATATATTATTGGTATTCTCCCTGGTAATGTGGAAAGCTGAGATGTCTAATCCGATTCAATTTTTAAAGTACTTTTTTCATCTTAATTTCTAATTTATCTACCAATTACCATATTTTTGTAACCATTATGTGCTTTCTTAGGATATATTTGGAAATGTTCTTAGTAGTACACCACTACTTATTGGAGATGAATCTCTTCATAGGTCTAAATTTTACTTTCACCAAGTTACAAATCTTCTCTTCTACAATAACCTTGTGCTGAATTCTCCTTACGCAGTCTTAAGGATTTTCTTAGCACTTACAACTTCATTACTAGCATCATCTAAGAAAATGAAGACTAGTTTAGCTTCTGAATGCTTTTTTTTGATGTCAGACCAAATTTCTCTCCTTATCTACTTGAAATTTTCTTTGAAAATCTTGTAGATTTGGCCTTTTCATATAACAATTGTTGTTGCAGTTGGCTATTTTGATCAGTTAAATCCTTAACTTGTGCTTGAGTATTTTAAACTTGTTCTTTATAATTGGTAGTCTCTTAAAATTTATCCTAACACTTCTTGGCCTCATTCTTGAGGGCTTTATTTAAATTCTTTTGGTCTCTAATTGAATTTTCCAACTCTTTCACCTTATTTTCTAGATCCTCACATTTTCCCCTATAGACATCACCTTGAAATTAGACCATTTCATATGGGCTTTGGTGACCACTAGCTCATTAGCCATAGGTATCTGCATAATGTCTACTATATTCTCCTTCACTTGATAATCATATAGAGTAGTATATTTTCTTCTCTTATTTACCTTAGGATTAGGAGTCAAATTTTTTCTCTTTCGAGCAATTGGATCCACAATGATGGTCTTTCTTTTATGGGTTGCTTCCTTGGAAGGTTTTACAAGCTACTCATTTCACCAAGTGACTACACTAAGTAAAATTTCATTGACCTTTTGATAAATGGCCATGGCATAATTAGTGGATGAAGTGAATGTGATCACCAAAGATGATACTAGAGAAAGGGGAGTATGGGAGGTGGCCAGAATAGTGGAATCCTAAGGCCAAGGAGTGGATATTATAGCATTTGTTACTGACGATGGCGAAAGAGGTGTAAATAATTGCTTCCCTATTGACATAAAAGAAGATGTCATTAATGTCAGAGCAGGGCTTTAATATGGGGAAGATAGAATTTGGGTTTTAGTTGAAACCAATGGAGGGGAAGAAACATTTGATGGAGGTATAGTGGATAATGGTGGAAGTGATGAAATGAATTGTGAAGATGGGGTATCTTCAACATAAGCATGGAATGCTAGATAGAGGAAATTTGAGGATTTTCCTTGGCAGAGGTGATTTTAATCAGGCAAACTATGTCTACCAAAAAAATAAAAGAGAGGGTGCAGGGTCCCAACAAGACAAAGGAAAACAACAGGTTGTTGGCAACCAAAATACTTAGGTAAGTTCCAATCCTCTAGTTTCAAATAAATTTTCAATTCTATCCAATATGGAAGTAGGAGGATTATCGGAAGACATGGAAGCCCAAAACCTTCGGGCTAACCTTTCTGACTATCTATAATCCCCATCTAAGTCATGATCCTCAAACCCTAATGCTAAAATTATTGTAAGCCCCATGGGCATCACAAATCCAAACCCTAATGCTCGATATCTAGAATCCCCATCCAAGTCGGGATCCTTAAACCCCAATGCTGAAAATACTTCAAGCCCAGTAGGCGTACTAAAGCCAAACCCTAATGCTAAAGAACTTAGGAAGAAATTTGAGGCATTGGAAAATAAAAAATCTCATCTCCCTAACATCATCACTAGGAGCCAGGTGAATCCTACTGAGGGGCCATCCAAAAAACCAGGGGAATATAGTAAAAAAGGAGAATATTTGGATGTATGGGTTGAGATATGTGAAAATATTCAGACTAAGGAATATGGCAGTCCGATTCTGCAACAAATTTCCTCCCACCAGTTTAGTCCTAAACAAACCAGGCGTACTGTGAAGTCTCCTATAGATTTTGGTAGTGAAAAAATAAGAGGAAGAATATCAAATGCTAAGCATCAAAAAATTAAAACTAATAATGACATTTCCAATGGAAAATAGAGAACCTTGTTTCAACAGGTTATTCCGGGTTTTGAAGACAACAAATTAGGAAAATCCCCTCAAGGGAGGGGGAGAGGAAGAAATCCCAAACAATCTAAATGAATTTCCTCTCATGGAACATGAGAGGCCTCAATGGCCTGCCCAAACATAGGGAAGTTAGTGTAGTAAGAAATCAAGTGAATCCAACTATTATCATGTTGCAAGAAACAAAAACTGATGAGATTCAATAAAAAAAAGTAGCAAAAAAAATCTGGAATCAAGGGGATATGGTTTTCAAATCATCCAGAGGAGTTTCTGGAGGCCTTATGACTTTGTGGGATCCTCGGATAGTAGAAGGAGCCATTATTAAAAAATATGATAGAGTTCTTAGTATTTTATTTAAGGAAATAAACATCAAAAGGTCATGGATCCTTTCAAATATTTATGCCTCGACTTCAATTAAAGGGAGATCTCTACTGTGGGAGTTCTTAGGCAATCTGAGTGAAATATTCCATAATGTCCCATGGATTCTGGCTGGGGATTTTAACACTCCTCTTTACCCTTCAAAAAAAATGGGTGGAAATGTACCACCTATCAAGAGAATGTATGAGTTCAATGACTTTGTGAACTCCAACATGTTTATGGATGTAAAACTTAGAGGAGCAAATTATACCTGGAGCAATCGGCGAATAGGGTGTCATCTCATTCAAGAAAGGCTTGATAGGTTTTTTCTATCAAAGGAGGCTACAACTTTGTTCGGTGATTCTACCCTACAAGCCCTTCCTAAAATTGCCTCTGATCATAATCCCATTTTTTTGGAGATCCCTAACTCTCTGTACTTCAAGAAACCTTTCAGATTTTAATCTATGTGGATCAAACATTCTAGTTTTAGAGATAACTTAATTCAGTGGTGGCAACAACCTGTTAGGGGTAGTGCAGATTTTAAACTTGATAGCAAATTAAAGTTTGTTAAGGAAAAGATTTGAACTTGGAACAAAGAGGTCTTTGGAAACCTATTTGAAAATAAAAAATAGGTTGTTGAAATTTTGAAGATAATTGATCAGAGGATTCAACATGGTGATGCTGATGAAGCTAATAGGCAGGAGGAACAAACAAAACTAGCAGAGTTTCATAACATTTTGGCCTGTGAGGAAATCTATTGGAGGCAAAAATCAAGGGCTATTTGGTTGAAATATGGAGATTAAAATTCCAATTTTTTTCAAGTCACCACACTTAGAAACAGAAGCAATAAAAAGATATTTTTTTTAAAAGTAGATGGTTCTATTACCCAGGACTTAACAAAAATTAGAAAGGAGGCAGTAAATTATTTCAATTCTATCATTGGTCAGGAATCATAGTACAATGAGGAGGCCAAAGATATTTTCTTGCAATCCATTCGTAGAATAATAAATGAGGATATAAACCTTAAGCTTCTAGCTCCCTTTTTTTATGAGGAAATTAAGGAAATTATTTCTATAAAGCTTTTGGGACATCGTAAGTGAGGATGTAATTTATGTTGTTAGATAATTCCAAGCAAGCAATCATATCCCAAAAGGTCTCAACTCTACTTTTATTTCTCTAATTCCTAAGAAGCAAACCCCTGAATCTATGGCTGACTTCAGGCCAATCAGTCTGTGCAATGTTTCTTACAAGATCCTAACTAAAGCCATTGCAAATAGAATGAGAGATGTTCTGCCTCGCATCATAGATCCATGCCAAGGAAGATCTATCCATTACAGGTCAATATTGGATGGAGTTATCATAGTTCATGAATCTTTGCACTCTGCTCATAAGACTAACATGTCTATTTTTACCCTCAAGCTCGATATGAACAAAGCATTTGATAGGCTAAATTAGGAATTTTTGATTGTTTTCCTTCTTAAGTTTGGTTTTTACCACCAATGGATTAATTTTATCAAAGAATGAATTTCTAAAGCATGGTTCTCGATTCTGGTTAATGGAACAACTGTTGGTTACTTTCAAAGTCATAGAGGAATTTGGTAGGGGGACCCTATCAGCCCCATGTTATTCATCATTATGGCAGAAGCTTTAGGCAGAACCATAACAAATGCTTGCAGTTCAAGGGTTGAATCAAGAATAAAGGCAACATCTCTTACTAGGGGTGTTTCTCACCAACATTTCATTGATGATACCATCCTATTGACTAAGGCATCAGTGGTTGAGGCCAAAAGAATTAAATACATCCTGCAACTCTTCAAGGATGCTACTGGTCAGAAAGTTAATTTTAGTAAAAGCAAATTATATTTCTTGAACACCCCCATTTAGAGGCAAGTAAGGATTGCAAAAATTTTAGGGTGTGATATAGCAAACCTCTCCACTTCGTATCTTGGTCTCCCTATTTTCATTGGTTCTTCGAGAGAGTCAAAGTGGGATAGGGTTAGTGAAAGAATTCAAAAAAAACTTGTTGGATGGAAAGGTCATCTTCTATCTCAAGAAAGAAAGTTGGTCCTCACTAAGGCCTCTCTTCAGAGCATTCTAGTATATTTCATCTCCATTTTCAAAGCCCCTGTGAAGGTTTTCTAGAAAATTGAGAAACTCCAAAAAGAATTTTTATGGACTAGATCAGAGGAGAAAAAAAGGATACACCTTGTAGGATGGACCAAAGTGTGCAAACCTAGGGAAAATGGGGGCTTAGGTCTAAGGATAATTGCTCATATGAATTTAGCTTTACTAGCTAAGAAGGCATGGTGCCTCATTTTTGGTGAATAAAATGAATGGATAGCTATCATCAAATGAAAGTATCTTCAAAATATGAAATTTCTAAATGACTCAGTTCCAATCAGAGGTTCTGCTTTTTGGAAAGCAATTCTCAATTGTAAGGAAATCATCAAAAAATGTTTAAGATGGGTTTTAGGCAATGGTGAGAGGATAAATTGCTGGAATGACAGGTGGGCTAAGGATGAACCACTAACGCAATATCCTAACTTAGACCGAATCAAAGATATCATGAAATAACTCATTGGCAAAAAAATATTTGATTATATGGTTGAGGACAGAGGCAGAATGAAGTAGAAACAAATAAGGATTCAGGGATTTCAAGCAGAATAAAATGATCTTTGTAACATTCTCAGGAGATAGTTTATCCCCAAGAGACCCAAGGAATATCAAGTGACCTGGGCTCCTACAAAAAATGGGTAGATCAATGTTAAATCAACTTACAAGCTTCTACTTGATGATGAGGATTTTGTCCTCCGAAAGGATTTAGTTTGGATAAAAAATTTAATTCCAAAAATTGCAGTCTTTTCATGGTTGGTTATCCAAGGAATAATTCTAACCATTGATAATATGATGCATAAAGGTATTTGTATCACCAATAATTTTTATTTGTGTAGGGCTAATTGGGAGACCATTTATCACATTTTCCTTGAGTGCCCTTTTTCCTTGACTGTCCTAAGTGGGGTTTTTTAGGCCTTTAATATTTCTTGGGTTAAACCAACCATTGTACTTGACTTTTTCATCCAGTGGACTTACCCCTTTTCAAGCCAAAGACTTAGATACATGTGGAAAATTTGTCTCAATCACTATGTTTGGCAGGTGTGGTTAGAAAGGAACCATAGAGTCTTTAATGAGGTTATCCATGATCATAAAACGATCATTTCCAGGATCCTATCCTTTACCAATGAAAATGCAAACCTTATATTTTTTGATAGCCGTAAACCTCATCTACAGGAGACCACGATTTCTCAATATTTAAGATTAACCTTGTTAGATGAGTCTATGCCCATGGTAGTCAACCCTAGAGCCAATGTTAAGTGGTCCCCACCTCCTACGGGTTGGTTTAAGCTTAATTTTGATGGAGTGGCTAAGGAAAATCCTAGTAGAGTAGGTGTTGGCGATATTGTGCAAGATCATAATGGGAATATGATGCTTGCATTTTCTAAATATTTGGAAACAAGGATGAACAACAAAGCTAAAGCTAGAGCTATGTGGAGAGGCCTTCAAATGACTCAAGAATTAGAAGGCAATTTGATCATAAAAGGAGACTCTATGCATGTTATAAATCTCCACAATAATTAGAAAACACCTCCTTGGAGGATTAAAACAATTTTTGAAGAGGCTAGGATCCTTTTACAGGGAAGATAGGATAGAAAATCCCAACATGTCTTTCGGGAAGCTAACAAAGTTGTTGATAAGCTGGCCAATTTGGGTGTCGATGGTGACAGACTTTTCAAATGGGAACATGATGTCCCGAGCAAATTAGAGGAGCTTATTCAACAAGAATGCCAAGAATGATAGTCAAATTTACCAACAGGGAAGGCACTATAAGTTCAAAGGCTATGAGTATTCTCATCTATTTTTGAAATGGACTCATAATAAAAATTATTCGAGTTGTCAGTCTTGGTGGATGCTACTTGGAAATACCACAAAGACTAATGGGTATAGTCACATGTTAGATAACATAGATCCTAGTCATCTTAGTAATTTGAGGTTGGTTGATAATCACAGGGTAGGAAAGAAACGACAATATAAGACTTCGAACCAGAGCCACGAGGACCACCAGATAACCACCGCCATAAATCTAGCCAGCAGGTTCACTTCTCCAAGGCTAATTGGCCAAGAGGGGATGTGGTCCCAAAGCATGTCATATGCGAAAGAAAGCAATTACCAAAGAATTATTAAGAGTAACTATCAATACAGAGCTTGTGGGAGTTTTTTTCAGTACTCTGCTATGTGTGTCTGTAGCTTTTTGTTTCTCCACTATTTCAAGGAAGGGATCTATGTCTGTTTATTTTTTTATAATTATGATGCAGGTGTGTTTTCTTAGGGTATACCCAAAATTTTGTATGGGAATTTTCTTTTTAATAATAGTCTATGTGCCTTACCACATGTAATGGCTTTGGCGGTATGTATATTTTACATATAGAGGATCCTTAGTAAGGACATGTTCATCAACAACCCTGGGCTAATTTTTTTAAAAGGTTTTGGGTCAACCTGTAAAACCCGGTATTAATGCTATAGTATCTTATCTAAAAAAAAAAACATGCTTCTTAGAAAGTAAAGGGAGAATATCTTGGGAACCTAGAGGAGAATGAGTAGAGGAAGAGGGAATATAAATTTTACCTGAGTCTCTCAATGGAGACTGCTATGTTATTTAATTTGGATCAGGTTGCTATTCATGTAGAATTTGTGACTGATCCATTGCTTCTGTTACCTATTATATCTACCTCTCTGTAGTCTCCACCTTGTCTATTTCTTCTAAGGAATCTATGTTTCTCTCATCAACCTTTGTAAAAGGACTCTATTCAATGATTGACTCTAATTTTTGTTGTTGAAAATATACCACTATTTTCTCTAATAGAGCTTACTATTAAGGAGGTACAGAGGATGTGAATATTATTGTATGAATACCAATCATAACTTCCATTTCACCTTTAGGCTCTTCATAGTTTATAGAGGATCCACTAAGGGCTAAATTCCTAGGTCTTTGGTGGACCTAGATAAACTCAGTTTGGCCTGAATCACCTCTACCCAATCCTACTCCTTCATAGCTTATTATTTGTATAATTTGAGCACATTCCCCATATGTCTCAATTTTTTCTGTTGTTGATTGAAAAGAAGATACTACTTATTTTACTTTTCCAAAGGGGATTGCCTCTATAGTGGCCCTTTTGCAAGGAGGTGATGATGGAGGATTTTTGAGGGTAATCCCTTTTTTTTACATATTACTGATTGCTTGCCACTTACTATTCCTCCTTGACCAGTAGGTTTTCTAAAGATTAATGCCAGGAACCTCCCATTGGCTTGCCAAGATTTGAAAAATTGGTCATACTTTTCAGAGAATTGCTTGTCCATCTTGGTGGGGTACTTGGACTTAACATTACTTATTTCAACCCTCATTCTCCACCATTTAAATTTTTTTTTGGCATTCCATTCTTATTTCTTTAACAGGCCTTTGACATTTTCCTCTTTGTAGAGATGTTCGCTATCCTTTTTAGGGGTGTAATATGCAACATGATTATATAAATCTCTCCAAGGGGGAAATAATCCATATAGGTAACATCCCATTCTAACTCTGAATATTCATTATTATTTTTTAATTTTTCAATATGTGGTCTAAGATTCCTTTCAAATTTTGGGGCCTTCTTACTGAATCTCACCAGTTTTTTTATAAACTTAAGATCTGGATCATACCTCCACTTGTGTTGAAGCTCTACTAACCCCATATTTTGCTATTATACTAATAATTTTTATTTATAGTGATTCCTTCTTTACAATAGGGAAAAATGCAAGTACTTTTTTTGCCCTGTCTTGTATCTTAAAAAAAATTAGTAAAATTTATTTGATGATAGTATTCGAGAGCAAATAATCTATCTATGACATAATGTGGCAATACAAAGGGTTTCTCAATGAAACCATATAGGTGAATCACCATACCCTTTGTTAATATGTACCAATAACCTTTCTCTATGCCTTTCATCTATGTAGAGGGAGAAAACAATGAACCAGCTAATGATTCTCAAGGCTAGATTCACAAAGAAGCCTTGAGGTGATCGCAGTGGCCGTTATAACTCTACACTTGGTGTGGGGAAGGAATGAGTTCACTAGGAATTATTTTAGGACTCACTCCAATTCTAGGGTGATATGTGTTTTAATGTGTTCAATTAAGCATACACCTATGTTTGGATTTTATATACTAAGCTTATGGAAAATGAAATAATAATGCAAGATATAAGATACAAGAATATAAGAGCTAAGCATAGTATGATTCTTTAATTCAATGATATCCAAATCTAGGTTGCAAATATGAAGCTTTTAAGAAATATTCCAAGAGAATGCAAAAATAATACTAAACCCTAGATGCACACTATATGCTTTTAATCTTTCCAAATACCTAGAATTTAAAATATATATTTACCTTTGTTTATTATCTAGGATTTTCACAAAAGTGGGTAGAAAGCAAAAAATAATCAATCTAAAGATATATTAGGGAACTTATATTAACTGGTGGTTGATCCAATATTTTGTATTTTTTCCAAAATATCCAATAGCTTCAAACCTACAAAATAGTTGCACAAACCCTAGAAAATTTAATCAATATTTGGGGGCCTTCTTAGGCCACTATATAGCTGAGCTTGGAGGTGTAGCATTCAAGCCCCATTGATCCTTTTATCTAACCTATTTGAACATAAAATAATATTTGACCTTTGGAACATGCAAAAATATAGCAAAATAGATATAAAATAGTAATGTGAAATGCAACAAGGATGGACACAACAAAAAACTTCAAAATAGGATGTAAATTAGGGTTTTAAAGTGTGAATCTTACCCCCAAAACCTTAATTTTACCAAATTCATGCCCTGTAACTAGGAGGTGCAAATATGGTTGACCAAATTTACACCCTATATGGAATAGGCATGAATCTGCTTTAGATACCCTTCTTGGGGTCTAAAACAATGAAAAACAAGGTACAAAATGCATAAAATAGAATGTTAAATGCTAATAAAACAAATGCAAAACTTGATGAGCTGATGGAACAAGCAATAATAAATGAAGAGGTGGATTAATTATTCCAAAATTGTTGATCAACCCAATCATCAGACTTCTTCACTCAATCCCCAAGGGCAACAATCACCAAGCACCAAAATAGTCAAAATAACAACTTGCATTAGAAATCCATTTAAAAGCATGAGCATGTGAGCATGTCAAGAATTAGAACACCAAAAGCATTCTTGTACTCAACTAAGGGAATCCAAACCCTTATTTATAAGATGTTTGGAGGGAAAAAATGGGTGAGAAAATGAAACTTCACTTTGGGCAAAGTCAACCTCAAAATGGATCAATCGAGGGAGGGGTTTAAGTGAGAAAAATACCTAAAAAATCAAATTCATGCCCCCTCCATATAGGGCATGAATTTGGTAAGCCAAATTCATGCCTATTATGGATCATACGTGAATTTGATAAAACTAGGCAAAAAAGGCAAGGGGAGAAGACAAAAGACCCAAAATTTACACTTAGTAAGTTTGGGTGGCTAGCTAGGGATCTAAAGAAGATTTGAACCATTTTGGTAAGTCAAATTTATATGTCTACATTTTACCCCTATTTTATGCATTTAATTTTAGGTAAATGTATTAAATAAATATGTAGACTCCTATAGGCAAAGGTGATAGACACAAAAAAGAGGTGGCTAGATGCAAAAGAGGGTATCATGATGAATACTTTGGACTTTTACACACAAAGTGAGACATTAATTTCATTGATGCCTCTAAGTTTGGGTTGCCCCCTCAAGTTTTATAATGGATGGATAATTCCTTTAGAAACTTGAAAGAGGTAAAGAAATAAAATAGAGCACAACAACAAAAGAAAAAGAAGAACATGCAAATAAAGAAGCATAACAAAAGAAACTAGGCATCGATTGATTCTAACTAATGTAGGAAATGCAAGCTACCTAAGATGAAATGCATGAATTAAAAGAATAATGGGAAATAAATAAGAGGGAAAAATAAGATAAAAATGAGATAAATAATAAGAAGACAAAGAAGAAGAAAAAGGCTCCAAAGAGGTCAAAGAAACATAAAGCAAGAGAGAAAAACCAAAACCCTAGATAGAGGGTGTTATACTTAAAAAGATGTCAAAATTGGAGTTAAAATCCACTATGGGTGTAGTACTCGCTAATATGGATAAAATTTGGAGTGTGACCTACTATAACTTTAATGCTCACTAAGATGGATAAATGGACAAAAGATACCCACTAGTATGTATGCTTGCAAATGGCCAAGATGGAGGCTACCCCTTGCATATGGCCATGAAGATATCCCATGTGGGGTGTGCTATGTATGAAAGTGATATATTAGCAAGTACTAATTGATAGGTGTGTGATGTATGCAAATGTGTGAATGAACCAACAATTTGATCATAACACCCTGTGAGTGTGTGCATGTGCTAGAAGAAAAGAGAGGAAGAAAATGAGGAGCAAATAAATGTGCATGTTTACCCCTATCTTAATACTTCAATAGTGAAGAAGTAAACTACTTACATATTGAATAATTTAATAAGGAAAAATATGAAAGCAAATAAGGGAGGAAAACGTATATCCCTATCAAAAAAGAGAAAAAATGAGAAACAAGCAAAGGAAAAGGATATACCAAGAGAGGAGATTGCATTCCTTAACTTTGGAGATAAATGATGGTTGTTGAAAAACCTTTCAAAGTCAAGGAATACAAGAATACAAAAGAATAAAAGAGCCAAGGAATAAAATAAGATAAGAAAAAGGAAAAATATATAGGCCCTAAGTAGGGGCTTCGCTAGGCATCAGAGCCCTAGTGAGAGTGCAATGCATGTGATCTATGATCTAACTAGGTGTCATCACTTACCATTATCATGACATAACCCAAAAAATTATATGATAAAGTAGTCATGAACAAGAAAAAATGCAATTATAACAAGTAGCAATGCAATAAAATAAAATTTTAGGGAACCATGAAAGATATGATAAGAAACCATGTAGTTTGAGCAAGAAAACTAAATGTAGTATAATCTAAGCTAATGTAAAATACAATTTATATGATCAAGCATAATATATTTTTAAATGCATTATGCTCTTCACCATCTAAATAAGCCAAACGATAAGCACCTAAGCCAAACTTGGTCGTTACGAAAAATAACCCTAACCAATTGGGCTAAAAATTACCTTGAATATTAGAATAAGCATTGGTGTTCTTTTGATTTTCTTTGAGGATAAGATATCCAACCTCAAAATAATGATTGAAAACTTTCATAGAGTAATATTGCTTGATATTATTCTAATAAGCTCGTAAATGCTCTAAGGTATGGATACACTTTTCATCTAGTAGATCCAATTGGTGCAATCGATCAAAGTGATACTCATTACCAACTGAGGTATCTTGAAAAAAGATGCATAACGAGGGAATCTCGAGCTCAAAAGGAAACACCACCTCAAAAGCATATACTAGGATATATGGTGAGGCACCTATGGGAGTACGTACACTAGTACATGTGGGGTGAATAATTTAGCACAGTTAGATCCCCATCCCAACTAAGAAGTAAGATAATATCCTAGGTGGGTATTTCTAGGGTAAAATTTTTACCCATGGAAATATGGTCCACCCTAACCAAATCACCACCCAATCTGAGGTGGCAAGATTCGATGAGCGGGTGAGTGCAAACCAAAGGAAGTCCTAAAATACCATGCCCTAGATAGGGTGGGAGTTTGGAAGACCAAAAGAGGTGGATCCATCTCATAACCCCTACCCCAACTTGGGTGGGTGGTTTAAAGATCCTTTAGGGTAGAGTCATCTAGAAATGCCCACCCTAGTTTGGATGACTATTTTGAAGGTCCCCGAGGATAAAAGCATCCCAAAAGTACCATATAAATGGTGCAAAAAATGTGGAAGGTGAGCTGTCACCCAAGAAGACTCCAAAAAGTCCTACTTGAGGCTAGTACTTGATAAGTGTTGGGATCCTAATTGACATCAAGAAAAACTTGATACTATGATTGTCTATCTTCTAGATTTTTGATTAGGCTTGCACCCGCTAGTCACAACTCAGAACACAACATTGGATGGGCTAAATATTGCTCTAACCCAACCTCCAGAGTAGGTTGGTTCCTTGTCAACTGATAGGGTGTTGACTCAATTAAGTTCAGTAATTGTTTAAGAGATAGGGTTAGAAAGGGGTTTAGGGTTAAGAAATTATGACTAAAATAGTGGTCGGATAGAGCTAACAACATAGGCATCCATAGGGAAGACCTTTCAATAAATCATTTCCAGTGTCCCACACTTGAGATTAACAGCACCCAGAAAACAGAGGTATCTTCATCAAGAAAACATAAAATAGAGACATACTCCAAGAAGCTATTTCAATATCCACAATACTAATAATCCAATCTAGAAGAATAATATTAGTATCTATATTTTACAGAAAAGAACTTCTTGCGAGCATAGATTCAATTATGAAGAGATTTCAATTGCTCTAAAGCTAGTAATTCAATATCAGTAGAGTAAACTAACCATAGCAACATTGATAGAAAAGCAATTCACAACTTGAATCTCTCAAAAGAAATATTGAAGACACCAATTTTTGAGTCAAAAATCCAAGTAATGCTCCTATTGATTTGCAAAAGATGTTACACAGTAGGGCAAGCAAACACTCTAGAGCCAACCCTAAAAATCGAGGGTTCAACCTCTATTAATAGTTTTTACAGTGAAAGAAGAAGATGGAACATTACAAGGATAGAACCATGCTAGATCAGTAGAATGCTACGGTGGCATTATTTCATTCACCTTTGAAGTCTAGGAAATTTATGCATTGTCACTCACCATAGTAGTTCGGCTCTGCAACTTGCTCGCTCTATAATGGTAGTTAGGCTCTCGACTATTAGATTCTAGATCTAAGCCATCTATATTTCTTGGGGACTTCATCTAGCCATCGATCTACAACTGCCCGAGTTCTTGGTTCTTGGCTCCATGGATGCTTCACCTACCTATTTGAATCAACTGGTTCTCATCTACAAAGACCTCACTTTTGTATCCCTGAGAAAATATCAGCATGAGCTTAACCATTGATTCACCCATGAACGACTATGATTAAATCTTGGTAATGCTTGGAGATGAGTGATGTGGAACATGTCGCTAGGCCACTCTTCGAAGAAGCTTGTGGATTGAATTGACCACGTTGACCAATGGTGTGGAGCACATCAAGAAATACACTATAATCTGAGTGGAATAGAGCATGTCACCAGGCCGCTCCCTTTTATTCTTAAATTGGTTTAATCCACTTTCGCATTTGTGGCGTAGAACACTTTGTTCGTAGCCCACTCCTCGAAATCTGCTCCTTTGAGTTTTGACCAAATCTGACCATGAAATAGAGCATGTCACCAGGCCACTCGAGAAAGAGTGTAAAATGATGTTTCGTGAGAGTATGCATTGTGTCGCTCCCTTATGTTCCATTTTGGGCATCTTGACCTCTTTGACCAACGGTATGGAGCATGTGTTCTGATCCGCTCTAAAATGAACGTGGACCTCAGTGACATGGAACACATCAAAACTTAGCCACTTATTTGTGTGGGTTGGGACAATGTGTGCTAGGCCACTCTTCGAAGAATGCTAACATCAACTTTGACCTAAATTGACAACGGCGTGGAACATCTACACTGTATCACTAGAAAATGCACTAAGTGTTGAGTGGTTGGGAACATCTGTGTTGTGCCACTGGAAAATACACTAAGTGTTGAGTGGCTGGGAACATCTGTGTTGTACAAAATACACTAAGTGTTGAGTGGTTGGGAACATCTTCACTACCTTAGAAAAATATGTCTTATTCTGCTCTATCGAAGTGGTCGCAATGCAAATTGGCTGCTCTGCCAGTGGTGTGGAGCATCCTACACTGGGCCGCTTGAAAATACACTATGTTTTGAGCGGTTGGGAGCATCTTCATGCCTTAGAAAATATTTAAAAATTTTTCTAAGGATGTGGCCATTTTTTGCCTACATTCTGGTGCCTCCCGGGTGGATTTGCTCGCAAAGCCAATGAACTCAGAGCCTTATCCATTGGGCATCAGGAGTCAAAAAATCTAGTTCACAAGCAATGCTTCATAGGATAATTTCTATATGATCATTACCCTCTTTAACATTTTGTGAAGACATTCAGAGGGTAAAGGCTCATATGGAGATCATACTAGAAACAATGATATTCACCACTCCTTTCGACTAAAAACTGCTCTATGTCAAGAAAAAATAGAGCTATGCTCTCCATTATAAGCCCAACCAAAATGATCAAAATATCTTCATGAAATATTCATTTTCTGCTCTCTTGCTTCATGCTTTTATTATTGTCCTCTGACAGTGTCAGGATCAAAAACAATATACAACACTTTTTACATGAATACAAAAATGTTTAAAATAGGAAACTCTACACTTGAGCCTCTTGAGGGTCTTCAGCAACCCTATCTGATTCTTCCCCCTACTGAGCTTCTTCCTCATCATTGCCTTCCTACTCTTGGTCAACTTCCTCCTCTTCTGGTGAGTCTTGTTGTTTATCCTTTTGCTCAGCATCGATCCCAAATAGTTGAATCATCAATTTTAGAGTCTACAAAGCTTGACTCCAAACTACCTCAGAAGGGTTGGAAGTCTCCTTAAGCTATTTATGAATAAAATCCAACTCAGAGGTATCCTCATAGGTTGCGGAGCTTCCCTTGTTCACCAGGTCCTCCATAAAATCCTTGAGCCTGGTTAAATCTATTATCATCTGAGAGACCTATTCTTGATCAATTGGCTCCTCCCAGGCATCTACCTCAGATTCATCTTGGATAATTGAAGCCACATTCTTCTTGATCTCCTCCTCTGATAATAGAGTATTATTCTCTAGCCAGAGTCCTCCAAAACCATATTGAATCATTTCTTGGTTGATATCTACCACATCTCGAATTGTATTTTCAATATTGTTTGATAACAACCAAGCTTTTTGGAGTAATCTATTCTTCTTGACCACAACTCTAGTAGCCAGTCTAGACATATTCCATGCCTTGTTGGGGATAGGCTTAGCAATTTTATTAAACCTACTATCAGATAACTTGTACATTTGTTCAGTTGGTATCACCATAGGCTGCAGCTCCTGAGTGAACCTATCCAAATATTCTTTGGTATTTTGGAGAAAATGGCTAGCATCATCCATATAATCAATTATAGGTTGTATTTCAGAGCATTTATCTAAGACTTCAGACCAAAACTCTTTTCTTACCTTCTTCACTCCTACTTTTGAGAAGCCTGAGGACTTGGCCTTCTCAATCTGAAGCTGATGCTTCAAATCTTGAATTTCCTTGGCCTGTTCTTCATTCTTCTTTTTTTGTTGTTCAACTTGGTCCTTAAGCTTGATGGCCTCTTGATATTTACTTTTCTAGTTCTTAACTTCATTCCTAATAACCTTTTCTATCTGCTTTTGATTGTTGACTATTTTCTCTAGCTTCTCTATTTTTTGCTCTAACTTTCCAACTTTCTCCTTGTAGATATCAATTTTGACATAGAAAGTCTCTAGGTGAGCTTTTTCTATGACCAATTCATCTTCTTTAGGAAACTACTCAATGTCTTCCACATGCTCCTTGAGCTGGTAATCTTGAACAATCATCTCCTCTTCAAGTTTGTTTACCAGAGGAGTGATAGACCTGGATGTCCTTTGCCTTGTGATTGGATCAACAGACATTGTGCTCCTCTTCATGGCCATTCTATTTGAAGGCTTGGATAACTTCTCTACCCAAAAATATTGAATCTTCTAAGAAATATCCTTTTCCTTTCACAAGGAAGCCAATGTGGGATGACTTGTAGGAGGAGGGGAAGTTATGAGATATGGAAGGGTGGACTCAGAAGTTGATGGTAGTGGAGTAGTAGTGACCATAGTTGATTCTATGTTTATTGTTGAGGTTGCAATAGGGAAAGACATGGGAACTAAAATGAAATTCATGGAAGAATGAGCTGGTGGAGATGAAACAACTTGTGCTTCAGATGATACTGGGGGTTGTGACGGTGAAGGTGGAATGATAGGAGATGATGTGATTGGGATTTTGGATGAATATGGAGGAGATGAAATGACTTGACCCTCTATACCAGTTGATGAAATGGGTGGTAAATTATGGAGGGGAGAGGGTATCCTTTGATCCAACTTTTCTTGAGAATGGGAAGGTGATTTCTTAGGGGAAGGAGAAGGAGAAGAAGGGATAGAAATCATACCTTCACCTACCGAAGTAGGGTGTTCGTGAGTCTCCTCTACACTCTAGTGTTGCACCTATTGTAGAGACTGCTCTATAACTGAAATAAGAATTTTTTCAACACTTTGCCCTTTGTCCATTTTTAGTTTCTTGTAGATCTCTCTCTGGGTTTCTTTCAGCTTATCCTCAAATTTTCTCTTAACAACTCAAAATACTATAGGCCTATCACTTTCTGTATCATCTTCAGATTGCTCCTCCTATAACACATCCTTAGTGATAGGGATCGACTTAGTTGTAGCTACAGTAGTGAAACTCACAAGCATGAATACAAAGTCTTTATCCTTTTTATTCCAATCTATCTCGGCCTTAGGAGGCTCTCAACCCAGGGCTAGATGTTTGGGCCTACTTGCTATCTGAATGACTTTTGTATTTACTGCCCTATCATCAAAGTAATACATTTTACTTATAAGTTGGGCCCCTACAGGATACTTCTCCAGTTGCTCCGATGAGGGCTCAAATGTTTTAGGAGCTTCTATAGTAACTATTTGAGTGTTAGTCCCTACCTCCTACACTTCCTCTTGTGAAGGTGGGGAAGGAGAATCTATCCCTGCTTGAGTCTTCTTATAAATCAATACTAGATTCTTAGGATCTTTAGCTTTCCAGGTTTTAATATGCTTGTCATATCACTCAAAAAACTCATCATCTATTGTTCGACCGAACCTGGACTTCTCTGTACCAGTTTCTACTCTCATTCTCCACCAATCTATGATTTTACCTTCATCCCACTTCTTTTTCTTTTCAACATCCTTAATTTTAGACTCCTTTAAACAATGGCCTTCATTGTTAGCTGAATCAAAATCCACTATCTACTCATAGAAGTCTAACCATGGGGGTAGTTGTTCCATTTTAGCAACATTCCATTCTAATGGAGCACTTTCTTTGTTATTCCTCCCCTTCTCAAAATGAGGCCTCAAAGTCTTCTCAAACTTGAGGGCTTTCTCTCCATTAAGGGCAATATTCCTCTTTAGGAATTTGTCATCAGGGTCGTACCTCCACCTCTATGGGATGTAAAATAGGCCCAACCTATCCAAGTATTGGGTGATTTGTTCACCTTGACCCCTTATGACAACTATTATATCATCGATGTTATGGGCGTAAGTCAACAAATATTTCCTATTTTTACTAGAGTCATAATTCATGTTGATAAAATCTACTTACCTCAAGTATTCTAGGGCCAACAATCTATTAGTCACAAAATGAGGTAGCAGAAAAGGCTTACCAATGAAACTATAAAGTTTGATAATGGTGCCTTCTATGAGTACATACCAGTCTCCTTCTTTGGTGCCTGGTACTCTTAAAAATTCTCTGGTTAGAGGTGGTAACCTAGGGTATTTCCCATACATAATTTTCAAAGTAGGCCCTAGAAATTCTAAATTGAATCTATAAAATGACTTTGTGCTCCTTAGATGAGTAGTCCAATAATACACAGGGATAGGGTCTCCCTTGTCATTCTTTTATTTAACTAGAATCTAGGGCATTATGTGCCTAACGATAGCATAGAACATCCAAACCAAATTTGAGTAGTGCTAAAAAGAAGGAGCTTCTGAATCCTTTTTCATCCTTACCAACTGCTCATGCATGCGCTTAGAGAGGAATGTTGTCCAATCAAAATAAATTGCATTGATACCTTCCTTCTCCACTCTAGGTTTATACATTCTCTCATTTGAAATGTAGTATACAGTAGCTATTTTCCAATCCCTTACAAACTGGTCAGAATCCAAACCCTCTAAACAAGCTAACATGGAGAAAAGTTTTGGGTTAGCAAACTGCTCAATTGGAATTGGGGTATTGGGCAATCCTTTCCTGGGCTTGATGGTTTTGAATTGGCTATAAACCCATTTTCTAAAGGGTTCTCCCTCATGGGCACGCTTTTGTAGGGAATAATATCCGGCTTGCTCGACTACATCAAAAAGTTTAGGCCTTACAGGAGGTTCTACTCCTAAAGCAAAAAGGTCATGACAAGCTTTGACTGTTATGCTAAATAAGGTTTTGCCATTAGTTATTTTTACTACTTTTGCCCTAGGGTCATAGAACTTAATAATGGCTGATATCAACTCAAGATAGGGATGAACCAAATCATAGATATAAAAGGATAAAAAGGATTGAACAACATAATTACCTTGGACTATCATAGGCTCTCCCCTTAAATATCTATTGATATTTCTTCTAAGTCTAGTTCTTTCTGTGAGAACCAACTTGGTGTTGGCCATTGCTTCTGCTTTATCGATGTAGCTTCCCAACTCCTCATTTTCCATCAATTTTGATTCATGGGTATCTTTGGAGGCCATTTTTGTGAAAATTCTTAGAGTATTCTTCTTCCCTAGTATCTATGAACACTGCTTCACTATTCCCTCAGCTCTTTCTTCTTGGAGAATGATGCTTGCAAAATGAATGGTCTTTACACTTCGAGATTTTTAAATATCCCTGCATGTATACCTTCTACCATTAATGCAGTCGATGCGAGAAACTATCTATTGCATGCTTTTTAATTCAAAGGTATGCATCTTGGTGATTGGAATCATCATGTCGATCATTGATTGGTTGTGGTATGAAGCACTACTATGCTTACGATACTTTTTATCACTTTTCTTTTCTTAGAGTGGCATAGAGCACATGTCATAGCCCATTGACCCTTTTATTCATTGGAGAGCGGCATGGAGCATATGTCATAGCCCGCTACCATACTTAGCTTTAAGGAGAGTGGTGTAGAGCACATGTCGTAGGTCACTGCCATACTTAGCTTATTTTTCAAGTTTGAACTTGTTTTTTGAAGAAAAATTTTCTCTTTTTTTTTACACTTTACAAAATGAAAACTTTCAGTAAAGGAAAAAATGATATAATACAAAAATATGTACATATGTTACAATGAATGTATATCTCAATCAAAGTAGAGTTTTAGATGAAAACCATTGATCGGGATCGATTGCATGTTTCCTTCTAGATATTCAAGCTAGAAAACATTGCTCTCTTTAACCTCTACTACTTTGAAAGGACCATCCCAGAAAGAATCAAACTTCTGATGGTGTCTTGGCTTGGCTCTTTCAACATTCCACCTTAGGACAAAATCTCCAACTTTGAACTCTCTGAACCTAGATTTCTTGTCAAACCATCCCTTGATATCAAATGAGTGCTTCTGGAAGTCCTCATATGCTTGAGTCCTTTTCTCTTCTAGCTATAGAAAATGTGTTAACCTAGTTTCAACTAGATTCTGCTCAGACTCATCCTCTATGTCTACCAACTTGAGGGCTAGAATTTCCAAGTGGATAGGTAATATTGCTTCTTTAACCATACGAGCATAAGGAGAGGTCTTAATGGATTTTTTGATGGTGATCCTATCTGCCCATAGAGCTTTTTCTAATAGTAGATGCCAACTCCTCTTGTTACCTTCTAATGATCTCCTCAAGATTCTTAGTAGGTTTTTGTTAGTTGATTCTGCTAATCCATTCCCCTGGGGATAGTAGTTGGAGGTATTTTTTATGGTGATGCCATACTTGCTAGAAAACTCAATGTATTTAGCTCCTATGAAAGTTGGTCCATTGTCACTTACTATAGCTTCTAGGACACCAAACCTTGTGATTAAGCTTTCCATGAAGTCTATTACCACCTCTTGATCTGATTTCTTTGTGGGAATAGCCTCTACCCATATGGTAAGATAATATGTGGTGGTCAAAATATATTTATGTCCTACTGAAGAATTTGGATTAATAACCCCTATGAAGTCTAGCCCCCATTGTTGGAAAGGCTCTTCAACCTGAATTGGCTTGAGGGGAAATGATGCATTCTTGGTTCTCCCCACATATCATTGGCATTCATCATAGGCTCTTGTAATATTGAAGGTATCAATGAAGATAGTAGGCCAATAATAACCTACCTTGATGATATTCAAAGTTGTAACCCTTCCTGAGAAGTGTCCACCAGATAATCCTCCATGGAATTCTTCAATGACCTTTTGTTTTTTATCATCCCTTAAGCATCTTAAGAGGACTCCATCAAGGTTTCTCTTGTATAGACCTTCTGGTAATAGGACATATTTCAAATCTTGAAGCCTATATCTTCTCCTCTATGATGGATTAATATTAGAAGGACAAAATCTAGTCTAAAAGTATTTGGTCATCTGATCAACCCAGTATGATTCTCCTGACTATAGTTCTTCAGTCTGATATTCTACTACTGACTGACAAGCTATCACTTCTGCTATAACTACTACTTCTATTAAACCTTGGCATAATTCTCTACCTCTAACTAGCTTGGTAGGATGAATTTCTACATCATATTCCTGGATCTTAGTAATCCAACTAGCTCTCTTATCTCCTAGTTCACCTTGTAAAATGAAACTTCTAACATCTGGATGAACTATGTATACCAGTGTTTTACTTTGAACCAAGTACTACCTAAATTTCTTCAATGACTTCATCACCACAAATACTTATTTCTCAATAAAATTGTACTTGAACTGGTACTCATGGAGAGTTTGACTCCAAAATAATATGGGGTGTTCTTCTCCTTCATCATTCTTCTGGGTGAGCACAGATGCATAGCTCTCTTCAGCTCCATAAGCATACAAAATGAAATATTTGTTGAAGTCAGGGTTCACTAGGACTGGAGTAGTGGCAATGGACTATTTGATGATCTCAAAGGCTTGTTTTCTCACTTCAATCCATTTGAAATCTGCATTCTTCTTTAGTAGTTCTGAGATAGGTTTCACCTTCTGAGAAAAATCTGAGATGAATTTTTTGATAAAATTGATCTGGCCAAAGAAGGACTGCAAAGATTTCTTGTTCATGGGTAATGGAAGAGCCAAGATTGATTTGAATCTATCTGGATCAATAGCCATTCCTTCTTTAGAGACCACATGGCCTAGCAAATTTCCCTCATGGACTACAAAAAATGACTTCTTTGGGTTGAGAGAGATACCAAATTCCCGATACTTTTTAAACACTTGCTCTAAATGTGCCAGGTGATCATGCTTCTTATGTGAGAATATAGTCATGTCATCCAAGTAGATTAGAATGACTTTGTTGATCAGCTCTCCAAAAGCATAATCCATTGCTCTCTAGAATGTGGCCCCTACATTTGATAGACCAAAAGGCATCCTCTGATAGGCAAAAGTGCCCCATTTGGTGGTGAATGCCATTTTAAACTGATCCTCATATTTCACCCAGATCTGGTTGTAACTAGAGAAGTCATCTAACAGTGAGAACCTCTCTACTCCTACAACAATCTGCAAGATATGATCAATCTGAGGGAGGGGATAGTGATCTTTTAATGATGCTTGATTGAGATTCCTAAAATCCACACACAAGCGGATGTCACCATTCTTTTTCCTTACTGGGACCAAGTTAGCTACCCAGGTTGAATGCTTGATTGGATATATTATTTTAGCCTTCAGTAGTTTTAACAGTTCTTCCCTCATTATGGCTTCAATTCTAGGGTTCACAGGCCTCTATTTTTGTCTGAAGGGTTTTGCATTTGGTTCTAGCTCAATTGTGTGTTGGATCACCTTCTTGTCATATACTTTAAGATCTTCATATGACCAAGCCACAATGTCTTGGTATTTTAGGCATAAAATTTTGATATCCTCCTCTTCTTCTGGAGAACATTGGACTCCAACTTTGAGCTTCTTTTCCTTTTTGATCTCAATTTCCTTGTAGATATTTTCATTGATTTCCATGGATTTGATATTTTTCCTATCTTCATTGTCAAACAAACTTTCCAGAGTGACCAACCCTCTAGGGATATGATTGTTCTTTAGTTGGATGACATCTTGTTGGTCTATCTCTTCTAGATTTTCCTCTTGAATAGTAGATAGACATGCTTCCCTTACTAGGAAATCAATGATTTGTTCATCACTTTCAAAAACCTACCAGAATATTTGCTTGTCTGGTATTGTAGGCCTAAAAATCATTTTGATTCTTTTGTCTTTTGTGACTCCTATATCTGCAGATGGATTGAAATTTTCTCCCCTTACTACCAAGGAGTCAGCCAAAGTGTTCTATCTTCTGGGGATAAAATTAATATTTAGGGCATCAAAGGATTCCATCAAATCCCATACCCTATTTTTGTATACCTTCAGGTAATGGTGCTTACTACTACACCTCTCTCTTACCTAGTTAACAATTAGTTCAGAGTCACCATATATATTTAGTATTTTGATGCCCATACTCTTAGCCTACATTAGTTCAAGGTACAAAGCCTCATACTCTACAACATTGTTGGTACAGGACCAAGTCAATATGTATGTGAAACTCTTTGCACCTTTTGACTGAGACTACAACAATACACCACAACTAACTCCATTTTTGCATCTTGCACCATCAAAGTGCATGGTCCAAGTCTCTATCACCATTATTTTTATTTACTGGGACTAAGTTAGATACCTAGGTTGAATGTTTGATTGGATATATTATTTTAGCCTTCAGTAGTTTTAATAGTTCTTCCCTCATTATGGTTTCAATTATGGGGTTCAAAGGCCTCTATTTCTATATGAAGGGTTTTATATTTGGTTCTAGCTCAATTGTGTGTGGGATCACCTTCTTGTCATATACTTTAAGGTCTTCATATGACCAAGCCATAATATCTTGGCATTTCAAGCATAAAACTTTGATATCCTCCTCTTATTTTGGAGAACATCATATTCCAACTATCCTCCTATTATTTTGGAGAACATCATATTCCAAATTTGAGCTTCTTTTCCTTTTTGATCTCAATTTCCTTGTATATTTTTCATTGATTTCCATGAATTTGATATTTTTCCTATCTTTGTTGTCAAACAAAATCTATTTTTCCTATCTTTGTTGTCAAACAAACTTTTTAGAGTGACAAAATTTCTAGGGATATGATTATTCTTTATCTTTATGACATCTTGTTGGTCTATATCTTCTATATTTTTCTCTTGAATAGTAGATAGACATGCTTCCCTTACTAGGAAATCAATGATGTGTTCATCACTTTTAAAAACCTACCAGAAGATCTGCTTGTTTGGTATTGCAAGCATGAAAATTATTTTGATTCTTTTGTCTTTTGTGACTCTTATATCTTCATATGGATTGAAATTTGCTCCCCTTATTGCTAAGAAATCAGCCAAAGTGTTCTATCTTCTGGGGATAAAATTAATGTTTAGGGCATCAAAGGATTCCATCAAATACCATACCCTATTTCTATATACCTTTAAGTAATGGTGCTTACTACTGTACCTCTCTTACCTTATTAACAATTAGTTTAGAGTCAACATATAGATTTAGTATTTTGATGACCGTACTCTTAGCCTACATTAGTTTTAGGTACAAATCCTCATACTCTACAACATTGTTGGTATAGGACCAAGTTAATCTGTATGCAAAACTCTTTGCACCTTCTAATTGAGACTACAACAATACACCAATATGGACTCCATTTCTGCATATTGCACCATCAAAAGTGTATGGTCCAAGTATCTGTCTCTCTTAATGACTGATTGAAAATGGTAGGGACTCTTTTCTCTATTTCTAATAAAATGCTATATGTACCCATGGCTATTCTAAACTGACTATAATATTCTTTGAATGATAATTTATCTTCAACCTCTAGTTCTTCAAAAATTTCCACCAGTTTAAACCCATCCAAAGGAGTGAGATTACATGTCTTCTTCAATTTTTTCAATATGGTAAGACATGGGTTTCTTTGGTGTAATACTTATTCTCTTTCCCTTAAATGGAATCACCATGTTGGGGTAATCCATGTACATACATCCTCCCAATTTGGCAGTGAATTATCTCAAAATGCATAGGCCAAAATAAGGCTCTAGATCTACCACCACTATTTCTTTCACAATGGTTACCTATGGAGCTCTATGTAATCTCATCATAACATCCTTTATCATCCCTACTATTTTCACTAGGATTCCATCAAATTGTAAAACTCCAAGATAGGACCTAGTATACTCCATTCCCATATCTTCACAGACTGCATTGGGTATAACTATAGTGGAAGCCCTTGAGTCAATCATGCAATTGCAAAAAATCTGCCCCTCCATCCTTAAAGAAATATAAAAGGGGAGGGGTTTGTTCTTCAAAGCATTAGGATACATCTTGTATTTTCTAGAGGGTATGCTGAGGATTGTAGTAGCCTATTTTTCTTGAGGATATTTTCTTAATGAAGCCTTCAACAGGTCTATTTGGCCAGGGATAAAGAGAGTATCATAGAGGCTAGCCTTTGAGGGTATTCTTTTCATCTCCTCTACAATATTATACTCTAATTTTATTGAAGAGGAACTTTCAAACTTTTTCTTTGGGTCACCATAATTTATTTTGTATTGTTGTGTGTCCTCAATCCTTTACCTATTGGTTATGGAGGGGAATCTAAGATTTTATTGAGCTTCACTCTTGGATCTCATCCCTTCTTTGTCATTTTATTTTTCATATCTTTTTAGGGAAGCTGATATCCTTTTATTAACCCTTTGAGACCATATCCCTCTTTTATTTTTCTTGAGGAATAGAGAAAATATAATTACCTTGAGGGAGAGTATCTTTATTCTTTTGGGAAGGGACTTGAAACTGATCCATATTTTGTGGATCAACTTGTAAGGTTTTCTTTCCTGATCTTGTCATAACTAAAATAGGTCCTTCTTCATCTGGATCCTATCCAACCATAATATGGTCTAGTTACCACAACATATTGATCCTACCCTTTTGATTCCTCTCATCATTTTCCATAGCCTAATGCACATGGTGTTGGTACATGAGACATAATTCTGAATCATGGGGATCATTGCATACAAGACACCACACATTTACCAAAATTATCTCAGGAATACCTTAGGTCTTCCTGCATTGAATTTACTCTAATTCCTATGCTATTGATGGTACCAAGCTTCTGGTCTCAATTGACATAAGGAAATCTTCTTTGATGAGATATCTCTATCTATCTTTTTTCCATTGATCTCATCTTGTTACTGAGTGTTTTAAGAGTATTTTGTATGTCAATAAGCATAGTGGATTCATGGGATGTTTGAACAGGGAGTGGTGGAAAAGGAAATGCAATAAATGATACTTTGGGGTGAGTAATGGGGGTCATATGAGGAAGTGGGTATGATAATGAAGGAGGATCCATATAATAATATGTGGTTACCTGGTTCTAAACATTGGTAATTTTTGAAAAATAAGTCATGATAATTTTAGGGGGTAATCTTCCCACATTGATAAAAGTATTTTCAGCTTGGAAAACTACATTGTAGACTTTGGGAAAAGTACATATTCCTGACTATTGGGTTTGCAAACCCAATTCAGATCTAAGGGGTCTAATGTAGTACATGAAGGCAAGGGTTATAGCTAGCCTGTATTTAGGTGGAATTCTTTTCCAGGATCTACTAAATCTCAGGTTAAAATCTAAAACAAACTTGCTTATGCTTTTGTATGGATGTAAGTTGGTTGAGGAGGGAAAAGGGATCAACAGAATCATTGAACCCTTCTACAAAGGGCTCTGTTAATGTTTCCCATGATGTAATGGTATTATATTCCAAAGTCCTGAACAAGTATAGAATCTTCCCTATGAAGGACAGAGCTAGGATTCTGATGATAACATCCTTAATTTTACGTTATGGATGGCTATTAGATTCATAATATCTTGATAATGTTCATATGTAGTCTTTCCTGATCTATAATATGTGGGAATGGCTTTAGTTACCACCTAAGGAATATCATGCATATGAGCTAATATTAGGGGACCAATTATATTTTAGCTAGGGTATTTTTGTAGGGATAGATTAGGGGGTACATTTTAAGCCATATTTACTTAGGTATTTGTTGCTAGAGTTGGTATTGGGGACCCTACAATAGGTTGCTCAGGAGGAGTTTCATATGAATAAAAATCTTGATTCAAGTATCTTATGATGGTAGATCCTCTAAAAGGGAGCTCATAGTAGATGAAATAACCAAGATTATTTCTTGTAGATGACCTAGTATTCATGAAAAACTACAAGCTATAGGGATGGATTTTATGGTTTCTTACATTCAAGGACTCGCTAGGTGAATTTACTGCTCACCGCTTAAAAATGTCAAGACAATTCACAAAATATTGATTTCTTCTGGGGGATACAAAAATAAATAAATAATTGGATTTACTAGTGTTTCTCATAAACAAGTTCCACTGGGCGTGCCAAAACTATTAGGATCTGAATTGAAATCAAGTAAAAATTGATACTGTGACTGTCTATCTTCTACCTTTTTTATTAGGCTTGCACTCACTAGTCATAGCTCAGAACACAATATGGATGGGCTAAAGATTGCTCTAACCCAACCTCTAGAGTAGTCAAGTTCATTTTCAACTAATAGGGTGTTGACTCAATTAATTTTAGTAATTGTTTAAGATATAGGGTTAGAAATGGGTTTAGGGTTAAGAAATTATGACTGAAACAGTGGATGGGTAGAGATAACAACATAGGCATCCACAGGGAAGATCTTTCAACAAATAATTTCTAGTGTCCCACACTTAAGATTAAAAACACCCAAAAAATAGAGGTATCTTCATCAATAAAATATAAAACAAGGACATACTCCACAAGCAATTTCAATATCCACAATACTAATAATCCAATCTAACAAAATAATATTAGTATCTAGATTTTACAAAAAATAACTTCTTGCAAGCATAGATTCAATTATGAAGAGATTTCAATTTCTCTAAAGCTAGTAATTCAATATTGGTAGAGTAAACTAACCATAGAAGCATTGGTAGAAAAGCAATTCACAACTTGAATCTCTCAAAATAAATATTGAAGACACCAGTTTCCAAGTCAAAAATCCAAGTAATGCTCCTATTGATTTGCAAAATATATTACATAGTAGGGCAAGCAAACACTCTAGATATGAACCTAAAAATTGAGGGTTAAACCTCTATTAATAGTTTCTATAATGAAAGAAGATTATGGAACATTACAAGGATAGATTCATATCAAATTAGTAGAATGTTGTGGTGGTATTATTTCATTCACCTTTGAATTCTAGGAAATCCACGTATTGTCACTCACCACATCAATTCATCTCTACAACTTGCTCACTATATAATGGTAGTTAGGCTTCCAAATATTAGATTCCAGATATAAGCCATCTATCTTTCTTAGGGACTGCATCTAGCCATTGATCTACAACTACTTGAGTTCTTGGTTCTTGGCTCCATGTATGCTTCACCTGCTTGTTCAAATAAATTGGTTCTCATCTACAAAGACCTCACTTTTATATCCCCAAGAAAACATCAACATGAGCTTAACCATTGATTTACCCATGAATGACTTAGATTAAATCTTGGTAATTCTTGGAGATGAGCAACATGGAACATATCTCTAGACCACTCTTTGAAGAATCTTGTGGATTGAATTGACCATGTTGACTAGTAATATGGAGCACATCATGAAATACACTATAATCTAAGTAAAATAGAGAATGTCACTAGACCACTCCATTTTATTATTAAAGTGGTTTAATCCACTTTTGCGTTCGTGATGTAGAATATTTTGTTCACAGCCCACTCCTCAAAATCCGCTTCTTTGAGTTTTGACCGAATCTGATCATGAAATAGCACATGTCACCAGGTCACTCAAGAAAAAGTGTAAAATGATATTTTGTGAGTGTATTCACTGTGCTGTTCCCTTATGTTCCATTTTGGGCATCTTGACCTCTTTGACCAGTGGTGTGGAGCATGTAATCTAATCTTCTCTAAAATGAATGTGGACCTCAACAGAGTGAAACACATCAAAACTTAGCCATTTATTTATGTGGTGTAGACACCTAAAAATATCATTTTATCCAAGTTTTGGTTCTTCTAATATCTCTTTTTTTTGCAGTGTGACATCAGTAGGGGGCTAGTAGCAAAGGTCAGACTGTCCCTATTGAATTGTTGTTCTGCATCAACTTTGTGCTATTTTTGTAAAAGGTCTTGGGTCAACCTGTAAAACCCGGTTGTAATGAAATTGTACCTTAATTAACAAAAAAAAATATATATCTCTTCGATATTTATATTCATCTAATTTCCCTCTATTTTCTTGTGTGTTTTTCACTATTCACTGTTCACGGTTCACTGTTCACTGTTCACTATTCACTGTTTACTATTCACTGTTCACTGTGCACTATTTATTGTTCACTATTCACTATTCACTATTCACTATTCACTATTCACGAATTTAATATTTTTAAATAAATTTTCAATACCTCCTCACATGCTTGAGCTCAAGTCAAGGATTCTAGAATAGCCACATTTTCTACACCTACCTTCTCACATGCTTGAGCTGAAGTCAAGGATTCTAGATTAGCCATGTTTTCTACACCTACCTTATCACATGCTTGAGCTCAAGTCAAGGATTCTAGAATAACCATATTTTCTACACCTACCTTCTCACATGCTTGATCTCAAGTAAAGGATTCTAGATTAGCCACATTTTCTACACCTACCTTCTCACATGCTTATGCCCAAGTCAAGGGTTCTAGATTAGTCCTATTCTACATTTTCTACATCCACCACCACTCATGCACACCAAATTCAAGGATTCTTTCTTGCATGCCAACCCACTTAGTAATTTTATATTCCTCAATTTATCCTAAGTCTTCCCTTACCAACCCACTTAACAATTTTATATTCTCTTACCCACCCAAAAGTCTTCTATGCCAACACATTCAACATTTAAAAATTTTCACCCACCTAGTCTTGTCTTCCACTAAGTCAAACTCATGTGCCACATCATCCTCACCCCCCTCTCTTCAAAAATTCTATAAATACCCCCCTCATTCCCTTCATTGTAGGAAGGAGGAATCAAGGCATGAATGAAGGAATGAATTAATGAAGAAAGAGAAATCTAGGACAACCTACCATCATTGCATAAGTTGTAAGAATAGCACTCTTTTACATTATATTTTAATAGGAGCATTTACTTGTTTTAAATATCATATTGCTTGAGTAAGAGCCCAACCAAACAAGGTGGGCTTATTTTATCACTAACCTTATATTTTGAGTATTGCATGTAGGTATTAAATAGCATTGGAGAAACCTTGGGAGAGAGGAATATCACACACCCTACATCATAATTCTATTGTGAAAAGGAAGCATTACACCATATTCTCTTGTAAAAGACTTCAAGGCTTCACTATATTGTTAAAAGACAAAGGGGTTGTAAAAGTTTCACATTTTATCATCAAATTTGTGTATTGGTCTTATTTCCTTTGTCTTTACACTTTATTTTCACATGGTGGTTTCCTTCTTCTACAAAATGGCACACCTGGTGGGACCATTCCCTTGACCTCCACTTTTGCCCTTGTTGAGTTTTAATTTATACTAGTTATAGGGATAAAGTGTAGGTTTATTTTATGCAATTTTTGCTCCTACTTTCAACTATTGTTGCATATTTTTGCTAATTGTTGTTTTATGTTGTTTTAAAGGAAAAAATCAGGATCACCTTGGTGGAGATGGTCTCACATTTCTATATCACTTGGGTAGAGATGGTTTCATCCTAGAAGGTGCCAACTTGCAACATCCGCATAGGATTCCAGATAAGTCCTCATTCTTTGTCCCTAGACTTGTCGGATAACATACTTTGGATTTTTATTTTCACACATAAGCTTCTTTAGGCTTTTATTTTAGCTTAAATTATATTTTGTTTTAGGATCATTTCACATACTTGTCTAGCATAGTTTATTTCTAAGATTATTTTTTTAATAAAATTAGCCTCCTTTGGCTCCTCTTTTAGCACACTTGACATTATTAGGCTCTTTCACAATTGCAAACCTCTTTAGGCTTATCTCTTTTACCACACTAAGCCTCCTTAGGCTCCTCTTTTAGCACACTAGGCCTCCTTGGGCTCTTTCACAATTATAAGCCTCCTTAGGCTTCTCTATTTTAACACACTTAGCCTCCTTAAGCTCATATTTTACCACATTAGGCCTCCTTAGGCTCTTTTTTTTAACACACTTAGCCTCCTTAGGCTTCTCTCTTTTACCACACTAAGCCTCCTTAGGCTCCTCTTTTAGCACACTTGGCCTCCTTAGGCTTCTCTCTTTTTGCCACACTAAGCCTCCTTAGGCTTATCCTATTTTAATACACTTAGCCTCCTTAGGCTCCTCTTTTACCACATTAGGCCTCCTTAGGCTCATTTTTTTAACACAATTATCTTCCTTAGGCTTCTCTCTTTTACCACACTAAGCCCTTAGGATCTTTTTTCACACTTAGCCTCCTTAGGCTTCTCTCTTTTACCACACTAAGCCTCCTTGGGCTTCTATTTTAACACACTTAGCCTCCTTAGGCTCCTCTTTTAAGCCCAATTGACCTCTTTGGGCTCTTTTCACAATTACAAGCCTCCTTAGGCTTCTCTCTTTCTCCACAAGCCTCCTTAGGCTTCTATTTTAGCACACTTTGTGCCCTTGGACTCTTTTCACAATTACAAACCTTCTTAGGATTTTTTTTTCTTTTATTACCTTTAGCTTTCTTAGGCTTCTTTTGCACATAAATCTAGCTTAGCTTACCCTATTGGGTCTTACTTTTTCCACATACATAAAACTCCTTAGGCTCCATTTCTTACACACACATAAGTCTCCTTTACCTTAACGCACACACAATAACCCTTTTTAGTTTACTCTCCTTAATTAGAATAATTAGTTGCACTTGCATCTCTAATTTTAGTGTTTTAATTTATTTTAGATAGCTTTAGTTTTTAAATTTTCTTCCCTTTTAGCATAGATTTCTTTAATTAGATAATAGCAATAATTAGCTTAGATTTCTATTTTTTGGTACCTCTTAGGAATTGTGCTCCATTAACATAATATCTTTTTGTGTGAATAATTTTTGGCCATATTGTTTGTCCTATGGTTTCAACTCGAAGTCAAGTCCGAGATTTAAACCAAATCACTATGGATTCTACCCTAACATCTTCCACTGCACCCAACCTAACACATGTGAGTGAAGATTTAGCCACTCTAGGTATTTATTCTTTACGACATAATCCCTTTTCTTATGATACCCATCACAATTATGATGCTTATCCCATTATTACCACAATGGCCAATCCTGAGACCACCTCTTCACATACCTCTAAAGAAGGTACTCCAACCTACACCCAACAAAATGCCTCACTCTTTGATCATTGACATCTACCTTAGCCTTAATCACAATTCCCCAACCCCCATCAACTTCCACCACCACTCTTGATATTTTATCTTAGTCCCTTATTGATTATCTTGCTACCAAAACCTCTACTCAATCTTCTACTTCAGTTCCACCTTCGCTCCAACAACTAATGGCTCAACCTCAAATTAATGTAGTTACCCACTCCATCATCCCCTCTTCCACTTCAACCCTTGTTGCTACTAGTGCTACACTTTCTCAACCATCTTCTTCCACACTCCCTACTCAATCCAATGCTAGCACTACTTCACCTTATACCACAACTTACCATATGCCAATTCATGACCCTGGTGTTGCCATACCTAACCTTCCACCTCCAACCAATCCCCTTCTTGCTTTAGCCTCACAACCACCTACTAATCCAAATCCACCTCTCCAATATAATACTACTCAAACTTAAACACCACATCAAATCCAATTACCATCTAATTTCTCTATTCCATTGCAAGTCCCTAACCTTACCCAAAAACACATACCCTCCCCTCAATCTCAAAATCAACCCTTTGTATCACCACAACAATCTCCCTCCAATCCTCCCAGCCAACCTCCTAATTCCCAATACCCAATTCTTCCTCAAAAACCACCCCAAGCACCTCAATGGCCCCAAACTTTAGCCACATATCCCCAATATCAATACCCATCATCTCAAGTTCCTCAACCTCATCCCCAAGCCCAACATGACTCATCCTAAATTTATCAATCACAAGTCCCTCAACCATCTCCTTTATCCCAACCTATGACATACCAACCTACATGCACTCCATCCCAGATATATTCATCCCTACCTCAACAACTTCCCCCAAATCCCCCCATTCAACCTTCTTACCCCCAACATCAAACTTCCCTCCAAAAACCATATCTATCCCATAAATATCCTTTTTTATAGGTCCCTCAACCTCCTCCCAAACCTCAACGTGCATGGTCTCAAATACCTCAATATTACCCCCTACAAGTCCCTCAACCCCTTGTTCAACCACAATAAAATCCCTCCCATCCAACCCCATATTTTCAACCCCCTTCAAACCTACTTCAATATTACCCCCCATACCCATCTCCCTCCTCCTACCCTCCACAACCCATACCACCTCAAACTAACACCCAAACTTATATTTCCCAACCATCCAATTGTACCACTACCATTCCTAATCCCACTTACAATCTCACATCCTCCTCTCCTATGCTACAAACAACCTCCCAAGATGAGATACAATGACTTATCAGTCGCATGAATGCATTGGAACTTCAAACTGTAGGTATAGGATACCAAAATCCCACCCTTAGCCAAATCTATACCCAACCTATTCATCCATATGTGCCTACCCCAGTCTACCCCTATAAATTTGAGCTACCCAAACTTGAGCCTTTTATAGGACAAGGGGATCCAAAAGACTTTTTAAGCAAATATTTGAATGCTTGTTTCCTCATTAGTGGTAGTGACCATATCCTTCTTTGTACCTTTGCTATATATCTAAGTGGCACTTCTATCGAATGGTATAATGCTTTACCACAACATAGCATTTACACCTTCAAAAAATTGACCAATCTCTTTCTTGAATGCTTTGCCCTCTTAGTCAAGAATAAAACCAACCTCACTGATATCTACAAACTTAAACAGTTTGATGATGAATCTATTCTTGATTATGGAGCCTGATGGCAAACTATTATTAATGAACTTCCTTTTCCCTTGCCTATCACTGAGCTAACTCGCCTCTTTACTCATAGTTGCAACAAACACATTTCCTTACTCTTACAATTACAACAATATAGGACCTTTGAAGAGGCGTTAGACCAAGCTAAGGTCATTGAAGATATTAAGATCCAAGAGGGCGTCATAAAACTTAAAAAAAAAGAGTGGAACAACAAAAATAAAAAGGGTAATGCCACTTCCTCCAAATCACCCCAAGTCAATCAAGTCTTCCTTACCACACCACCTCCTACTACCACTAGCTAATCTCCTCCACAACCCCAAACCCAAAAAACACCTCAACCATTCTCCACCCAACCCTTGACCTCCACTTTCACATCCCAACCTTCAAATAGACCTCGTCGAGCGCTAAGACGAGAGTTTACTCCCCTCACTGAGCCTTTAGATGACATATTTCATCGTATTATCAAATACCAAGCCCTTATCTTACCTGAAATTAAACCTCTTTATGATCCTAATAAGCCCTTACCTCAATCTTACAAAGCACATATTTACTGTATCTACCATCGTCAACCAGGACATGACATTGAACATTGTATTCAATTTAGAAATGTGGTCCAAGATATGATATAATGAGGGGACATTTGTATTGACAATCCCGTAACTCCCCCTAATAAAAAGCTTAGGATCTATCAAAATCCTTTGCCCCAACACACTACAACTTCCACATCTTCTACACCTCCTAACCAAGTTAATCATATTGACCACAAACCCGACTTCATTGGAATGGTGCATGTGACCACTCGAAGTCAATGCCAAACCAACCACCAACATCCTTCTCAAACCCAAGTTCAAACTCAATCCCCAAATGCTCCACCCAATCCCCAACAACCGCCAACCCCCATTATTACCGTAGCTTCCAAACAAACCCCTCCTAAACCTATCCTTACCCTTACCCAAAAATTAACCAATTGCATTAAACTTGCTCCTACTAAACTTTCTGTCTATGATATTATCCAAAAATCCCCTACCCACCGAGAGGCTTTAATGGAAATCCTAAAAGCAATTGATGTTCCTTCTCAAGACCCATAAGCCTTTACCAATTTTATAGGTCATATTCAAACATGCACCGAACCTGCTATTGCCTTTTATGACTACGAGATTAATGCAATGCCTATGGGAGCACCCGATCCCCCCATGCATATTATTGCTTCAATTAATGTCTTACCCTTTAAGAGGGTCTTGGTTGACACAAGATCTTCCATTAGTATTATTACATCGATGGCCCTTAAACACCTCAACATTCCCTTTTCCTATATAATCCATACCGATTTCACCCTTTGTACCTTCAATGATACCCTTTGATCTACCTTAGGGACTATGGTCTTACCTATCCAAGTTGGCCCTAAGACCATTCATACCCTCTTACACATCCTTGAGGGAGAAATGCAATACAACATTCTCTTAGGATGACCATGGATCCAAGATATGTGATGTGTTCCATCTACTATACATCATTGCTTAAAGTTTGTGCATGACGGCCTTATCCATTGTATACCAGTAGATGACGATCCATTTAAATATTGCAATTTAATCATTGATTCGTCCCAACCTTCACTACCCACAACTCATTTTTCCATCACCCCTAATACTAATACCCCTAATTCCTCACTCGTACCCAAAACCATTTCTCATATTTTGAACTTAGCAGAGGCTCAATCACCCACCTCCTCCCAAACCCTAAATCCTATACCTACCCAAGCACCTAAAAATGCAAGTCATCCTCTTACTAATCCTACCCCATATTCTACCACTCCTACTTGCCAAGAAGAGGATCCCCATGCTTCACACCATACAACACTTGATCCCACCTCACCAAATATTACCCCTTCATCAACACCTATGTCAGCCACTTTTCCACACAACACACCTGTCTTTTATATAAACTCTATATCCTCTCACTCTATGATCCCACACGCCACAGTAAATATTTCCAACATGACCATAGATGAATATCTTGTACATGATGTAAATATTAAAAATCTACCATATGTAGAGTCTATTAGAGATTTTTTTAGACCCCATGATATACCTACAATTATAGATGCTATTGTGTCCTTGGGATCATCCTCTAGCCATACCAATTTTGATACACCCACATTACCATCCACTTCCATTTCACCCTAAGATCATTTTTGTGCTAGTGTTGGTTTCCTATCCAAATCATATTTTGTCCTATATTATTTTCAAAAATGTCATTGGCAAGGCTTCAGTCTAGGATGATATAAACAAGGCAACCGCACCTTTTATGACCTTCCAGGTCAATTACCCAATATTCGATCTAGTCTTGGATATACAAACATGCTTTTCCTTGCTTCCTTTACCAATTCTTCTTATACTTTCAAAGAGGATGAGAAGGAGATACTCTTGTTAGTCTTACAATGGCACTGAGAGGGGGAGGTGAATCAGTGTAGTTCTTTAAACTTGAAATTATAGCTCTTAAAACTAGAAATAATGAAACCTTAAAACCAGATAAAGCAAGTATCACAAGAGAACATCACACAACACAAGATTTAACGAGGTTCACCAATTTGGCTACTCCTCAAGAATGACTGCTTGGACTACCATCCAAATCCAGCCTTTGCAAAGAAACAACTTTACAAACAATTTACCAACATCCACTGGAAGGAGCACCAACCCCTGATTTATCTGCACCAACAGAAAGGAGCACCAACCCCTGATTTACCAGCACCAACTGGAAGGAGCACCAACCCCTTATTTATCTGCACCAACAGAAAGGAGCACCAACCCCTGATGCCAAGCTGCAACCTGGACTTCAATTTGAATCAAGAAGTTTAACAGAAAATACCTTCGCTTTTACAAGACCCTGACTGGTCTACTTCACCTTTGCGTTCTCTGTGCACTCTGCTCTCTCTGCGCAATCACTTCGCACACTCTGCTTCGTCACAGTCGAACTTCACGATCGTCTTCTCCCTTTTGTGCACTCTGCTTTCTTTGCAAGTTTCACACTTAGCACGATTCGACATGACTTGCTCTCTACGCACTACGACCGAACTTCGCTCACTTTGCGCACTTCGCCATCATCTCGCCGCTTCTGCGCTTTCTATGCTCTTACGACCGCATTTCACACTTTGACTCGCATTCGATGACATATGCAACACTTCATCAATTCTCCAAATAGCCCTGCTTTTATAACAACATTTTCATGATGAAAACCCTAATCTCAGTCGATTGCAAGCCCTAATATTCATTGGCTACAAACCCTAATCTTCGTCGGCTTACATCGGTCTTCGTCGGCTTCAACTGCCCTTGTAACTCTTCTATTGCTGTTGTCGTGAAAACATAACATGTCGCGATATCGTGACACTTTTTTGTCCATACGCTTTCTCTTAGCTTTGGCCCTGAGAATACAACATGTAGCGATATCACGACACTTTTTCATCCGTATGCTTTCTCTTAGCTTTGGCCCATGAGAATACAACATGTAGCGATATCGTGACACTTTCACCTCCTTGCTACTTTTCTTGGCTTGCACCCGCGAAAACATAACATGTCGCGATATCGTGACACTTTCGCCTTCGTACTCTCCTTCTTTACTTTTGTCATGAAATCGTGACACTTCTGCCTTCTTACTTTCTCTCTCCTCCTTTAGTCGCGAAAATGTGACATGTCGTGATATCGTGACACTTTTTCTCCTTAGTGCTTTCTCTTGCCTTCGGGTCATGAAAACGTGACATGTCGCGATATCGTGACACTTTTTCTCCTTAGCGCTTTCTCTTGCCTTCGGTGAAAACGCGACATGTCGCGATATCGTGACACTTTTTCTCCTTAGCGCTTTTTCTTGCCTTCGGGTCGTAAAAACGTGACATGTCGTGATATCGCGACACTTTTCCTCCTTAGCACTTTTTCTTGCTTTCGGGTCATGAAAACCTGACATGTCGCGATATCGTGACACTTTTTCTCCTTGACTCTCTCTCTTGCGCTTCTAAGACATGTCGCGATATCGCGACACTTTTTCTCCTTGACTCTCTCTCTTTCAACATGTCATCAAAATCGTGACACTTTTTCTTTACTCTCTCTCTTCAATATGTCCAAATCATGACACTTTCTTTTACTCTCTCTCCCAACATGTCGCGAAATCGTGACACTTTTTCTAACTTCCTTGCAATATGTCGTGAAATCGTGACACTTTTTCTTCCTAACCTTCCTTGCAATATGTCATGAAATCGTGACACTTTTTCATTCGTACAACCTTCCTTGCAATATGTCATGAAATCATGACACTTTTTCTACTTCCTTTCTAACATGTCACAAATCGTGACACTTTTTACCTTCCTTCAACATGTCGAAATCAATTTTTCTCTTCCTTCAACATGTCATGAAATCGTGACACTTTTTCTTTCTTCTTTCTCTCTTCCAACATGTCATGAAATCATGACAGTTTTCTTTCTTCTTCTCTCTTCCGAACATGTCATGAAATCGTGACAGTTTTTCTTTCTTCTTCTCTCTTCCAACATGTCATGAAATCGTGATAGTTTTTCTTTCTTCTTCTCTCTTCCAACATGTCACGAAATCGTGACAATTTTTCTTTCTTGCTGAATATGTCGCGATATCGCGACACTTTTCTTACTTGTGTTTTTCTTTGATCTTTTGCAAGTGGTCCACTTTGGTCTTCTTGGAAAATCACTGTACATACTCTGAGTAACCTTTGAACTCCTGTCTTATACATCTAATTATCTTTTGAACTTCCTATCCACTGAAACACTAGATCTATCTGACTGTGTTGACAACAATGACAATACTGTTCTTGCACCTTGCTCAACAATCTCCCCCTTTGGAATTGTTGGCAACACACATGCAATTTCCTGTAATTCTTCTCCCCCTTTGACAATAATACCAAAGGGCTACTGCAGACTCCCCCGAGTCTATGCACAACATTCTCAGGCACAAATTATTACAGTTAGCAAAAATTACAAACATGAGCAAAAAGATAAACAAATACACAAATGCTCCCCCTGAGAATGTGATCCCGATAGCTAGTCAATTTTTGGGAAACGTGACCACTCCACAATCTGTTGTTGGAATACAAATCCAACTTAACCTCACTTTCTGCAACTTTCTCCTACGTACAACATGTTGTCGCTGCAAAATATTCTGCCTCTGCTGTGGATAAGGAAACTGACTCTTGTTTCTTACTGTTCTACGTGACCAATCTGTCTCCAAGATAGAATGCACCTCCACTGGTACTCTTTCTGTCATCTACACATCCTGCCCAATTTGCATCTTTAGGATACCATAACCCATACTCCATAGTACCCTTGTGATATTATAGAAGACTCTGTCTCTCTCATTGTACTGACTGGTGGACCTCTTCTTCACTTAAAGAATCCTCACTCAGATCTATCTTCAACTGTGTTGGCTGCTAGATTTCTATCCATTGAGACTCTGTCCTCTATACTCTGTCACCTCCAAAGCTCAGTCAATAGGCTCACTAAGAACCTGTCCAAATCTGCTCCACCAAGCTCACTAAGAACTTGTCCGAATCTTCTCTAGCAATCTCACCAAGAACTTGCCCAACTCTGCTCTAGAAATCTATCCCAGCATTGTCCTCAAATATTTCCCAAGGGCCTTCTCAAAGGCTCAATCAATCATGCTCAAGTAGTACTCAAAATGAACTCAATAATGAATGGCGATCTCAAATCAAATCCACTTCATAGAACTTTAAAAATCACTTCACACATAACTTGACTAGGCTCAATCAAATCAACTCAACCAATCATCACAAGGGACAACTCTCTCTCACACAACCCTAGTCCAAGTATGTATCAACCAACTCAAATAATTCCAACAATGCTCAACCACAAATATCACATAACAATGATACTCATGTTCTTTTCTAACTCAAGTTCTTTCACAACCAATGGGCTTCAACCACTATGCTTATAACACAAGGTTTAAACACAACTCTCAATTCAGAAAACCTTGATGCATTCAACCAACCACTTTCAAAAAGGAAACCACAAACAATCATTTTCCCTTCAATGATATTTCAGAAATCAACCACCATAATGCTGTCACATGAGTCTCCTTGGGATTAGCTTGAAATCGTGCTACCATGCATACTTCCTGCACAATATCTGGTCTGGTGGCTGTTAGGAACAGTAAGCTTCCAATTCAAAAAAGCTGATTTCACATTTGTCAACAAAATTGACAAGTGACTCACACTTGTACCAACTTTTGTCCAACATTGTACCGACATTGCAATTTTACTGCCAACTCTGTGCAAGCATCAAACACTGTATCACAACACCAACCAAATCCCTTTTTACATTTTCAACTTGGTCTATGTTTTCTATAGTCACCGCTGGTCACACCTTACTTTCAACTATTCGAATCAGGAGACAATATTTTGTTAAACACTTCACGACCAACTATGGTGCACCTTACTCAAACTCATACTTCTGGACCTCGGATAGGTAAGATTCACAAAGCAAAGTTGCTCATCTTGATGAGCTAAACATGAATCAATGATCAGACTTCAATATTTTTCACCATAGCATCATAATAGATCTAACAATCTTCACGTCAATGTGTAGTTCAAATACATACTGCTTTTATCGAAACACATAGATGCGGCTAGAGCAACATTCTTTTACTAACCAAATTATCTGAACTGCTATAATCCTTAACTTTGGATAGTGGCAGTAAGAACCATCACCAGTACAACAATGACATATAGCAATACTACCAATAAAGACAACTCTCAATTTAATCACCACCCTTCACGGCACTTCCACAAACTATATGAACTGAAAACACACTTTGACAACTATACAACAACTTCCCTGACTACTTGCCTTTCATCCTCAGGTAATCAAACAAATACATAGGAGCATTAAAATGAAACTTCAAGATTGCTCCCCCACGAGAATGTGCTACCTGGAGTTGCTTAGTGCAATAGCGGAGTAGTCTCCTTCAATCCAAGGAGACACGATTTCCTTTCTTCTATCTTTCTCCAAACTTTCTTGAACTCGGGCTTGGATTTTTCAACTACATCCCTGTTTTGCACCTTTTCGTGAACTCAAACATTTCTCTTGTGTGGTTGTCTCTTGTGCATCCTTGATGAATGATTATTTTCCTTTTTATGTACCTGATTTATTCCCTGTCTGTGTTGCGTTCTTTGCGTCTGATGAAATCTACTGTTTTGCCTTAGATTTGATACAAAAGTGCTTGGACAAAACCTTGCTATGTGCCCATGACCATTACATTGAAAACATTGTACATTTTGTTCACTCAAAAATGCAGAAGTATTTCTACCAGCATAACTCTTTGATTTATTATTCAATCCACAATAAATTGCCTTGTGACCATACTGGTTGCATCTGAAACAATAGCCATTAAAAGTATTATTATGAAAAAAGTGAGAGTGATAGAACCTCTTTTGTTGTGGTTGCTTTGTTGTAGATCTCCTTTGATATTTTCTTCCTTTTGAAGATTCAGCTTCAAACTTTTCTTGCTTCGATCCTTCAACAATGAACTTCTTCTTCTCTGCAGAGATGGAAGATGAAGGTTGTTCAGCTTCATATCCAAGACCATGCTTATCCATGGAGCTTCTTTGTTGGCTTATCATTTTATCTAGCAACTCTGTGCTCTTCTCGAATTTGAGATTTGTGTTGGCCTCTTCTAGTTGTTTCTTCAATAAAACAATCTCTTCCTCTTGTTTGCAGCAACCAATCTCTTTCTCATTGATCTGTGACCTGAGAGTTTCTTCAATCCTTTTGAATTCTTCTACCTATACTTTCAAACTGGTTATTATTTCATTTGCATCCTCAAGCTTTCTTGAGATTTCCTTATTCCTTTTTCTTTCTATCTTCAATTCATCCAGAGCTGCAATTAGTTCCTCTTTCAAATTTATTTCTGCATCAATTTCTTCTTTATCACATTCCTGTTCTTCTTCTGTTTCTTCTTCGAGTGTTATGAGAAGACCTCCACCTATTTCCTTTTTAGAATCATCCTCTATGTTCTCATCGTCATTTAACTTTAAAGCTTCGAACTGAGCTTGATGAGTTTGTAACTTGGCCTCCTTGATCTCATCGTCTCCTTCATGAATACTCCTCAGTTTGTCCCACATTTCTTTTGCCATTTTACAACTCATGATCTTTACCAGTTCACTGTCTACTAATCCACTCCTGATAGCTTTCTTTGCTTTTGAGTCATTCTCAAACAGATTCTTATCGGTAGCATCGGTTGGAGGAGTGATGGGTATTGTGTATTCACTATTTACTGAATCCCAGATGTAGTATCCCAAAGCACAAAGATATACTTTCATCCTGATTCTCCAGATCGCGTAATTTGTTCCGTCAAACAAAGGTGCTTGGTTTGATGAGAAGTCTTCAACCTTTTCTAGTTCAATTTTCTCTTCCACAAGAACTGAAACTGACTGAGATGCCCTTTTGGAGGAGGATCTATTCTTCTTACCCATTGCATACTAATCCAAGATCAACCCTCACTGATTTAGCCTTCGAAGGGAACTTGGCTCTGATACCAATTGTTAGTCTTACAATGGCACTGAGAGGGGGGTGAATCAGTGTAGTTCTTTAAACTTGAAATTATAGCTCTTAAAACTGAAATAATGAAACCTTAAAACCAGATAAAGCAAGTATCACAAGAGAACATCACACAACACAAGATTTAACGAGGTTCACCAATTTGGCTACTCCTCAAGAATGACTGCTTGGACTACCATCCAAATCCAGCCTTTGCAAAGAAACAACTTTACAAACAATTTACCAGCATCCACTGGAAGGAGCACCAACCCCTGATTTATCTGCACCAATAGAAAGGAGCACCAACCCCTGATTTACCAGCACCAACTGGAAGGAGCACCAACCCCTTATTTATCTGCACCAACAGAAAGGAGCACCAACCCCTGATGCCAAGCTGCAACCTGGACTTCAATTTGAATCAAGAAGTTTAACAGAAAATACCTTCACTTTTACAAGACCCTGACTGGTCTACTTCACCTTTGCGTTCTCTGCGCACTCTGCTCTCTCTGCGCAATCACTTCGCACACTCTGCTTTGTCACAGTCGAACTTCACGATCGTCTTCTCCCTTTTGTGCACTCTACTTTCTTTGCAAGTTTCACACTTAGCATGATTCGACATGACTTGCTCTCTGTGCACTACGATCGAACTTCGCTCACTTTGCGCACTTCGCCATCATCTCGCCGCTTCTGTGCTTTCTACGCTCTTACGGCCGCATTTCACACTTTGACTCGCATTCGATGACATATGCAACACTTCATCAATTCTCCAAATAGCCCTACTTTTATAACAACATTTTCATGATGAAAACCCTAATCTTAGTCGACTGCAAGCCCTAATCTTCGTCGGCTGCAAACCCTAATCTTCGTCGGCTTACATCGGTCTTCGTCGGCTTCAACTGCCCCTGTAACTCTTCTGTTGTTGTTGTCGCGAAAACACAACATGTCGCGATATCGTGACACCTTTTCGTCCATACGCTTTCTCTTAGCTTTGGCCCGCGAGAATACAACATGTAGCGATATCGCGACACTTTTTCATCCGTATGCTTTCTCTTAGCTTTGGCCCACGAGAATACAACATGTAGCGATATCGCGACACTTTCGCCTCCTTGCTACTTTTCTTGGCTTGCACCCGCGAAAACATAACATGTCGCGATATCGTGACACTTTCGCCTTCGTACTCTCCTTCTTTACTTTTGTCGTGAAATCGTGACACTTCTGCCTTCTTACTTTCTCTCTCCTCCTTTAGTCACGAAAATGCGACATGTCGCGATATCGCGACACTTTTTCTCCTTAGCGCTTTCTCTTGCCTTCGGGTCGCGAAAACGTGACATGTCGGATATCGTGACACTTTTTCTCCTTAGCGCTTTCTCTTGCCTTCGGGTCATGAAAACGTGACATGTCGTGATATCGCGACACTTTTTCTCCTTAGCGCTTTTTCTTGCCTTCGGGTCACGAAAACGTGACATGTCACGATATCGTGACACTTTTTCTCCTTAGCGCTTTTTCTTGCCTTCGGGTACTGAAAATGTGACATGTCGCGATATCGCGACACTTTTCCTCCTTAGCGCTTTCTCTTGCCTTCGGGTCGAAAACGCGACATGTCGCGATATCGCGACACTTTTTCTCCTTGCCTCTTTTTCTTTCAACATGTCGCGAAATCGTGACACTTTTTCTACTTGACTCTCTCTCTTTCAACATGTCGCGAAATCGTGACACTTTTTCTTTCAGACTCTCTCTCCTACAATTATGTCACGAAATCGTGACACTTTTTCTGTCATGTCACGAAATCGTGACACTTTTTCTCCGTACTAACTTCCTTGCAATATGTCATGAAATCGTGACACTTTTTCGTACGTGCAACCTTCCTTGCAATATGTCACGAAATCGTGACAGTTTTTCATCCGTACACCTTCTCTTGCAATATGTCGCGAAATCGTGACACTTTTTCGTCCGTACAACCTTCCTTGCAATATGTCGCGAAATCGTGACACTTTTTCTACTTGCCTTTCTCTCTTCCAACATGTCGCGAAATCGTGACAGTTTTTCTTTCTTGCGCTTTCTCTCCCAACATGTCGCGAAATCATGACAGTTTTTCTTTCTTCTTCTTTCTCTTCCAACATGTCGCGAAATCGTGACAGTTTTTCTTTCTTCTTCTTTCTCTTCCAACATGTCACGAAATCGTGACAGTTTTTCTTGCTTGCTGAATATGTCGCGATATCGTGACACTTTTCTTACTTGTCTTTTTCTTTGATCTTTTGCAAGTGGTCCACTTCGGTCTTCTTGGAAAATCACTGTACATACTCTGAGTAACCTCTGAACTCCTGTCTTCTGCATTTGAATAGCTTTTGAACTTCCTGTCCACTGCATCAACAGATCTATCTGACTGTGTTGACAACAATGACAATACTGTTTCCTACACCTTGCTCAACAACTCTCCCATAATATATCACTCTCCTCACACCCTTCGGTCCTCATGATATCTTTTGATCTCTTCACCCCTCTTCAAATTACAAGTGAGCCTGAACATCTATTACCTATTCAAATCGACACCATCGATATGAGCTGCATTTCCACTTTTCCAACTCTAGATAACTTCCTACCCATAAAATAATCCATCCCCTATACTCTTAATTACATCTCATCCTCTTCCCCTATTGTATCCACTACTAATACATCTAATACTCCTCCTACACTTATATCTGCCAATGACCCACTCCTTCTACCTACACCACACCAATTGGAGGAGGGCTCTCATATGTTAATTGAAGAAACCTTAGATGTCAACCTTAGCTCTGACCCTACCAGTCCACAAATAGTCAAAATAGGAAAAGGTCTTTCTAAGGAGGAACAAGAACAATTTATTACACTCCTAAAAGAATACAGGAAGGTATTTGCTTGGTCCTATAAAGATATGCTTGGAATTGATCCTAATTTCATGGTCCACAATCTTGTGTTAAGTCCTGATGTTTGACCTGTTAAACAAAAATTACGCAAACTAATTCCTACCATTGCCCTCATGGTAAAAGATGAATTACAAAAAATACTTGATGTGGGCTTTATACAACCCATTGATTATCTTGAGTGGGTTTCTAATATGGTACCCATTTTTAAACCCAATGGGGGGATACACATATGCACTGACTTTCGAGATATTTATAAAGCATGTCCCAAAGATGATTTTTTGATACCTAATATAGAAACCCTAGTAGATGCTACAACCAGACATGAAATGTTATCCCCCATAGATGGTTTTTCAGGTTATAACCACATTCAAGTCAATCCTGCTGATCAACACAAGACCTCTTTCACCACTCCTTGGGGAACTTTTTGTTATAAAGTAATGCCATTTGGACTCAAAAATGCTGGGGCCACATACCAAAGAGCCATGACTTATATTTTCCATGATTACATGAATAATCTCATGGATGATTATGTTGATGACCTCCTTGCTAAATCTAAACACTGACATGACCATATTGATTTTCTACAAAAAGTCTTTAATCGACTTCTTGAACACAATGTTAGACTCAATCCTAAGAAATGTGTCTTTGGTGTTACCTCAAGAAAGCTCCTAGGTTTTATTATTTCCAAAGAAGGCATTTGAGTAGATCCCAATAAATTTAAAGCAATAATGGATATGCCTCCTCCTCGAAACTTTAAATAATTAAGGAGCTTGCAAGGCAAGATCCAAGCCATTCGATGGTTTATAGCACAATTATCTAATAAATGCAAACCATTTAATCACCATTTACAAAAAGGAGTTAAATTTGAATGGACACCTGAATGTCAAGTTGCTTTTGATAATCTCAAGTGATACCTTGCATCCCCTCCAATTCTCACTCCTCCCAAACCTGATGCTCCCTTCCTTTTGTAGATATTTGCCATCGATGTTGCCATAGGAACAATTCTTGCATTAAAGAATGATCTAAATTGTGAGCAAGCCATTTAATAATTGAGTCACACCCTTTTCGATTATGAGAGCCGCTATCCTTATGTCAAAAAATTATGCCTTTCTGTAGTATTTTCCACCAAGAAATTACAACACTATATGCTAAATCATACTACATATGTGGTGGCTAAAGAAAACCCCTTGCGATATATGATGAGTCGCACATATAACAATAGTAGAATCACCAAATGGATCATGCTCCTTAGTTAGTTTGATATAGAATTTATTAGCAAAAAATCCATAAAGGGTCAGGTCATTGCTGATCAACTTGTAGAAGCTCCTCTACCCAATGATGAGCCTCTTAAAATTGAGCTTCCCGATGACTTCATCTTTGCTATTGATAAAATAAAAGAATCAATATCACCTAATGATGTTGATGATGACCTGACTCTATTCTTTGATGGTTCTAAATGTGAACAATGGTGATGAGCATCAAAATGCTCATATTTTGTATACAATTTCTTGATTATTATGCGGTTGTATAATAAGGATTGCATATGTTTATGAATGATTATATAATTATTTGATGAAATTATGCGTGTTATCTAATTCATGTGTTTTCAGTGTGTTTTTGTGGAATTGCAGTTGATTTAGTTAGATTTGGATCAGTCGAGGTCTTTTTATGGACCTGGCACTTTGTTTCTTTCGGAATCAACGTAGAGAAGGTAGGCGCCTTCCTCTTCCAGGAAGGCGCCAAGCGTAAGTAGGCGCCTTCCTCTTCCAGGAAGGCGCCAAGGAAAGACAAGCGCCTTCCTCTCCCAGGAAGGCACCAATAGAAGGCCAACGCCTTCCTCTTCTAGGAAGGCGCCAAAGGAAAAGAAGCGCCTTCCTCTCATAAGGAAGGCACCGACGGGAAGGCGCCACTAGAAGGCAAGCACCTTCCTCTCATAAGGAAGGCACCACTAGAAGGCAAGCGCCTTCCTCTCATAAGGAAGGTGCCACTAGAAGGCAAGCACCTTCCTCTCATAGGAAGGTGCCACTAGAAGGTAAGCACCTTCCTCTCATAAGGAAGGCACCAATAGAAGGCACCAACATACTTAGGCACCTTCCTCATAGGGAAGGCACCCCTATTCTTCGCCCATTGACCAGACAAGCATGACGTGGACAACAACGACTAGTGTAGTTCCAACTCTACGTCATGTAGAGCTAAATTGGGGATCACACCGACGTATGAGAATGTCCTACCAATGCTAGGTGAAGCACAAACCAATCAGTGAACATGCCACCATTAGAACCGAATGCCAGTTTTAGCAGACGTCGATCACATTTACCAGACTATCTTAGTTTAGTCTGGAATGAATCGACTATTATAACTTCTTTGTAATAGAAGTTCTACGGGTGTGCTATATAAACACATGCAGACCTCTCTGAGGATATATAGAGGATATAGAATATTTTGATAGTAATTATAGAGAGATATACAGAAGAAGCATTGTAATACTTTGATAATCATAATACAGTTCTAAGAGTTTCTAAGTGCGTGTTCAGCTGGGAGGAAGCTGCTGGAGCCTAGGCCCACTCCAAGCCAGTATTTCTTCCCCTATTTTTCTTATGTTTTCTAGATTAGTTTACCACTTTTATAAGATTGTTTATCGCATTGCTATTTCCAGTATTTGCAGTAGGTTCATTTCCAGGAATGTGTGAATATTTCCTTTCTATAGATTTAATTGTTTTTACGTAAATTATTGAGGAGTGTATGAATGATTGACAACCATTTGAAACACCCCCCAATAGTAGAACTAGCGGACTCATCTCAAGTGGTATTGTAAGCAATCTTGTTCAAGACCCTTCGCAAGTTTACGAAGCTCCCTGGGTTGATAAATTAAATGCATGGGCATGTGACAAAAGTAGGAAAGAAGTTAACCTTGTTTGGCCCGCAACATTTTGGCATCGTTGTCGAGGAAGTGTCTCAACTAGATTATTTACAATACCTAGAAACCTTCCATCTGACCTTGTATGAGTTCTTCGAGAAGAAGAGGACCTGACGGTCGGTTTATAAAAACCAATCCATCAGAACCTGAGTCAGCCGAACATTCTAAATTTGAATTAGACTCACCCGACCCATCTCCAACAATCCATTGGAGTGAGGAGCCACACTTTATGCAAAGTGCCTCCTCATCCCATCAACGTGGGGAAGAACGAATCATCATAAATCCCCTATTTAATAGGACACCCTTAGAGGAAGCCCTATTGTGGAAAGTTGTAGAAGATCGGACGATAACACCAGACAACCTTAGAGCCTTGACTCAGAAAGTCTTAAACGATCGTAAGGCCATAAATACTGCATTAGAGACCACATTTCCTAAAAAAATGGCTGACAATGAAGAAGTCTCATCTGGATTTAGTTTCTCGATTGATGAAGGAGTAGGAGATACCAAAATGAAAAACATATCCCCTGCTCACCTTTCGACCTTCAGAGGATACCCAACTGAGGACCCTGACCTATTTTTATTTAAGTTTGATGTCTTATGCAGGTCTGTGGACTACAAATATGATACGTAGAAGCTGAAACTCTTTCCTTCCATGTTGGACGATGCAGCTCTATGGTGGTTCATCGGTCTGGGAGACAAACACATTGCCACTTGGGATCAAATGAAGAAGCTCTTTTTAGAGCAATACCAAGATTTTGGGAGAGCAAGAGACTCTAGAGAAGAGGTCCTGAGCATGATGCAGAAAGAAGATGAGTCTCTCAAGGAATACTGGGAGAGATTCAACTTCAATCTTCAATGATCTCCTCACACGAAACTATCTGATAAGTCCCTCAAAAGCATATTTTTGAGAGGACTTACCAATGAATCACTGGAGGCTCTTAACATGATCTCTGGAGGTGATGTCTACCAGAATGCTATGGAAGACATCCGACAACTATGCCGGAACTACTCAAGAAGGAGAGGCAAGACCACTTCTAGAACCATGAAAGTGACTGCTTCAGTCACGAAGACAGAAATAGGTAACATGCTGGAAGATTTAAAGAGCGAAATGCTCTCATCTCTAGCATTGCAGATGGATACGCTATTGTTAGAGAAAAAGAAGCAAGAAAATGAAGCAACATTGGCTTATTTCTATCCAAAATGTAGAGGGAAGCATGCAAAGAATGCATGCCCGGAGAACAAAGTCAGAGTATGCACAGTTTGTAGGCTGAACCATAAAACTCGATTGTGCCCGCAACTGCCCAATAATCAGGAGGATGCTGAAAGCATGGATGCCTATTTCATAGGCAATCGAAAGAGTTGGCCACAACCCCCTATGGGGAATATGCCAACCAGAATGTCGTCATATGGGGGAGGACCATACATGCACCAAGGTCCACCTCAACCACCTAACATGGGGTGGTGGGGGCCATCACCCTGGTCCAACGCACCCCCAACAACATTCCCGAACCAGCAGCAATGGATGCCATATCCATATCCTGGGCAGCAGTGGAGAGGCCACACTCCATGGAATCAGGCTCCATAGAATGTAGCACCAGCTCACCCCCAACAGAATTTATCGACGTTGCCAGTAGTGAGACCTGCGCAGCTACCCGCACAACCGATGACAAATCCGAATAACAGGGTGAACCAGCCAACATACAACATGGAGGGTGAGATGTATCCGATGTACCATATTCAGCTTAGGTCTGGTAGACAGCTAGGAGTAGGAATGCCTCCACTAGTAGAAGAGGAGGAAGAGGTAGGAGAAACACCTCTTGTAGAAGAGGTGATAGAAGAAATGCCTGAGAGAGCAAAGGCTCCATTTCCCAACTGGTTGCAAGAACAGAGGAAAGTAACGCAGTCGGAGTTCGATATCTTGTCTAGCTTGAAGAACCTCACAATGACAATTCCATTATTTCAAGCCATCCGAGATGTTTCGATATATACCAAGGTGATAAGAGAGATGTGTCTAAGGAAGCCAGGATGAAGAGCAACCCAGACTATCAATGTCATGGGTAAACTAGCAGATTTGATGATGGGCAAAATGTGCCATCCAAAGTATGTAGACCCGGGCAGCCCGATGCTGATTATAAAAATTGAGGGACATTCCCTATCCAATACGTTGGTCGATCTCGAAGCAACCATCAACGTAATGCCTCAGGAGACCATGCAGAGGCTACAACTCATGAACCTGAAACCCACTATGATAGTGCTACAGCTGGTCGATCGATCGACCATGGCACCGAAAGGAATGTTGGAAGACATAATAGTGACAGTCAATGCATGGGAATACCCAGCCAACTTTTTAGTCCTGCAATCTAAAACTAGGTTGGGCGGTTACCCGCTCATCTTGGGAAGGCCATGGCTGGCAATAGCTGATGCTTACATCAGCTGTCGAGATGGGATGATGACCATATTCGATGGATGAAATGTTAAAAGGTTGACTATTTCACCCCTAGCATAGTCCGTCGACTCAGTAGGAGAACCCATGTTGATCGAGCATGAAAATCTTGAGCTATCCATGATCCAGCCGGTGATGACGTTGGATGAGTTGGTAGAAGAAGATGAAGATGGTGCTATTGTGGAGTTCCTCCATGGGGAGTCCTCCATCTCTACACCTGGATCACCATTGGCTGGCGCCCAAGATCACCACATTCAGTAGATACACGTCGGGCCAGGAAGAACGTTGAATGTCAGTAGTGGGTTGACTCCCACATAATTGATGAAAGTAGAAGAGCTCCTGGTTAGACACCAATAGGCATTTGCATGGGATTACTCAGATATGAAGGGTATCAGCCCAGAGATCTGTACCCATCGTATATACCTAGATGATCAAGCAACTCCAAGTAGGCAACCACAGAGAAGAATGAATCCGATAATGAAAGACATTGTCAAGGAAGAACTGCAAAAACTCTTGACTGTCGGATTCATCTATCCAATTTTTGATAGTGAGTGGGTATCACCATTAGTGGTAGTCCCTAAAAAGAATGGGAAATGGTGAATCTATGTGGACTACAGAGCATTAAACAAAGCGACCAAGAAGGACCACTTCCCGCTCTCGTTCATTGATCAAGTCTTGGATACACTCTCAGGGAGGAAGTATTTCTCCTTCCTGGATGGATTCAGTGGATACAACCAGATCCAGATAGGAGAAGAGGATCAGGACAAGACAACGTTCACCTACCCATGGGGAACGTTTGCCTATCGGGTATTACCTTTCGGATTGTGCAACGCACCTACCACCTTTCAAAGGGTGGTGCTTAGCATATTTTTAGACATGATGGGAGACGCGGTCGAAGTATACATGGATGACTTCACCATCTATGGAGAAACCTTTGACGAGGCAATGACGAACTTGGAAAGAGTGCTCGAAAGAAGCAAGGAAAATAATTTGTCCCTGAGCAACGAGAAATGCTTTATGATGATGCAAGAAGGCATCGTACTGGGACACCACCTCTCCGTAGAAGGAATAAAGGTTGATAAAAGAAAAATTGAGGTCATCAGAGACCTACCCAACCCCAGAACATAGAGAGAGGTGAGGAGTTTTCTTGGATCAGCCGGGTACTACCGATGATTTATCGTCGAATTCAACAAAATTGCAAAACCACTGCACACTCTATTATCTAAAGATGTGGAGTTCAATTGGACGGAAGACTGCGAAGAAGCATTTCAGTTGCTTAAAGAGAAACTGATATCCGCACCAGTTTTAAGAGGACCAAATTGGGCCATACCATTCCATATCTACTGTGATGCATCCAACGGTGCGATTGGAGCAGTCCTCGGACAGAAGGATGGCGAAGAATTTTATGCCATCTACTATGTCAGCAAAAACTTGGCAGGAGCCGAGCTCAACTACACGGTGACGGAGAAGGAGTTCCTTGCAGTTGTGCATGCCATAAACAAATTCTGCCATTATATCATCGGGTATAAGGTATTTGTCCACACGGACCATGCGGCTATCAGATACTTGATGAGCAAGCCGGCCATTGGTGGAAGAATTATCAGGTGGCTCTTGTTACTACAGGAATTTGACATCACAATAGTCGACAAACCAGGCAAGGACAACGTCGTAGCAGATTTTCTATCCAGATTGATATCGATAGACCATACAATAGTGGAAGACCAATTTTTGGATGAACATTTGTTCACCATTAGTGAGCAAATCCCATGGTACGTAGATATAGCCAATTACTTGGCCATCGGAAGAACCTCACCTGCTCTCTCTTTTCGAGAAAAGTAGGCGGTCATAGAGAAAAGTGCATCGTTCCTATGGATGGATGGCCTCTTATTCAAAATAGGACGTGACCAGATTATAAGGAGATGCGTAGCAGAGCAGGAGTTCTTAGAAGTACTCAAAGCATGTCACGACGAACCATGCAGAGGACACTTTGCAGGGAAATGAACTGCCTACAAAATCCTATAGGCTGGGTACTTTTGGCCCACTCTATTCAAGGATGCGGCTGCGTACGCCAGCAAGTGCGATGAATGCCAAAGAATGGGCAGACCAACCCATCGAGACGAAATGCCCCTCCAGCCTTAGGTACACCTGGAACCCTTCGATAAGTGGGGCATGGACTTCGTGGGACCAATTAATCCACCTTCAATAGGGAGGAGGTTTATTTTGGTCTGTACAGATTACGTCACCAAATGGGTTGAAGTTCAAGCGTTGAGAGATTCAAAAGAAAGAACAGTCATCGATTTCTTATTTGCCCACATTTTTACATGATTTGGGGTCCCTAGAGAGATAACAATAGACCAGGGGCCTCAATTTACCTCCAGGTTGATCAAGGAGCTGATGGATCAATACAGAGTTTGGCACAATAAAACTACACCCTACCATCCGCAGGCAAATGGGCAAGTGGAAGTGACGAACAGAGAAATAGAGAACATCCTGACGAAGACCGTGCAGCAACACAGAAAGGATTGGGCTACATGGTTGTCGAGAGGTAGTCTGGGCATATAATACCACGTGGAAATCCACCACAGGCTTCACACCCTTCCAACTGGTCTATGGGAAGAGTGCGATGATGCCCATTGAATTTGAAATCAAGACATTGAGGACGGCTTCAGAATTGAACTTGAGCTTGGATGACGCTCAAGAAGAAAGGATTCGATAGCTAGATCAGCTGGACGAAATCTGAATGGATGCTCTATAGAGAACGGAAATCATACAAAAGCAAAGAAAGCGGTGGCATGATCGCCACATTAAACTGAAGCAGTTCCAAGAAGGAGAATGGGTGTTGTTGTACGATTCTCGGTTCCAAGAAAGAAAAGGTAAATTAATGCAAATATGGATGGGACCGTATGAGGTGGTAGAGCTCATCAAGAATGGGGTAGTGCACGTTAGAACAATTGATGGCAGCAACACCGTGTTAACGGTCAATGGCCACCGACTGCGCCCCTATAACACATCCAAAACCTTACAGGTGGAATCCAGAATAGACATGGGGGAGACCCCATCTTGTTAGATCCGGACCAAACTCTTAACAGGCAAAACGGTGGGCATGGAGGTGCTCACCAAAATTAGTTAATTTAGTTTTTTTCTTACAGTGTGTTTTGTAGGGACGACGCCCGCATGCAAGCTACAGGCATCCTAACCCAGGGCCTAACAGGCATGAAATGCATCTAACTACCTTTATTTTTCTTTCTTTTCATTTGCTTTTTGTAGGTGGAGGACCTGACAACATGAGGAATAGGTATCTGGGAAACCAGGCCTGATTCGGCTCAACATTTCGACACCGACACTCATAGGTAGAAGCTGAGGCAGCGTGAAGCGAGACTGAGAAGGCTTGATCACCCTTTCCCAATCAATCACAACATGATTGCCAAGAATAAGGTGCCTTCCACATCGAGAAGGCATGGCCTTCCTTATAATAAGCCAAGAAGGTGCCTTCCTTATAAAGAAGGCACCCCGAAGAAGGCACCTTCCTTATAAGAAGGTCCCGCCAAGAATGCCTTTTATAAGAAGTGCCCGCAAGAAGGCGCCTTCCTTATAAAGAAGGCACCCAAGAAGGCGCCTTCCTTATAGAGAAGGCGCACAAAAATATATATATAGGCGCCTTCCATGGTGGAAGGCGCCACAAAAAAAAAAAAACTGAGGTGCCTTCCACATTGGGAAGGCGCATGCAGACGGAGGTGCCTTCCACATCAGGAAGGCACATGCAGACCGAGTGCCTTCCACATCGGGAAGGCACACCCATTCAGAAGCACCTTCCATAGTAGGAAGGCACCATCATCAAAAAGATGCCTTCCACCATCGAAAGGCGCATCCAATCAGAGACACCTTCCACCACCGAAAGGTGCATCCATTCAGAGAGCACCGACAACATCGGGAAGGCACCATATAAGCACCTTCCACATCGAGAAGGCACCACATAAGCGCCTTCCACATTGGGAAGGTACCAAAGAGTACCTTCCACGTACAACCAACACTTAAGTCTCCCGGATGCCTCGATCGAAATGAAACCACCACACGAACGAGTGACATCAGATGACCATACCCCTCCCCCATGTCACAAATTAGTGAATCAACGCTCTTCACAATGCATGAAACACCGAATCAGGTATGTGCATACTAACTCAAATTTTTATATAATTATTTATAAATTATGCAGTACCAAAAAAAATATCGTCATCATAAAAATCATATCCCCCCATAGCCGGAACCACATGCCAATGATATGGCTCGAAAGGTGTACCCTAGAAATAAATGCTAAGGTTAGGTGCCTTCCCTATAAGAAGGCACCTTCTTGAAGAAGGAAGGAAAAAAATATAGTAGTGAAGGAAGGCGCCATGGGAGGAAGGTCGAAGAATCACACAGTGAAGAAGAATGAGCCGAGTGATACGGAAGGAATCGGGGGCGGTAAAAACATAGTTCGAGGCCGAAGGATGGCTCGAATACTATACCCTAGTCAGTCAAGGCTAGGATATGGAGGCAGCCAAGGAATTCGTTACCTCCTTGAGGGGTGACGTAGCTCAGGTGTGGGGGGTAGAAATTCTAGTCACCCCCGAATACATCTCGTAGGTGACTGGATTGCCCCTCACAGGGGAATGCATATACAAAGGTGGACTGCTGAAGTCATACGTCGAAGTGCTACTGCTAGGAGAAACTGTGTAGATAGATAAGGAAGGGCTACCCAAAAGTAGCCTTCCCATGAATCTATGGAAGATATTCAAGCAGGTTGCTCGATTCTTTACATGCACCGGGAAGTATACCCATCTGCATGCTAACCATGTGCAGTTTCTGAATCACCTGGTGCATGGAAGGAAGTTGAACGTGCCCTTCTACCTAGAAAATGCCCTGAAGGACGAAGCGGCTAGGTACCAAAAAGGAGCACCATCCACCTTGGCCCACCATGGGCTGATATCAACACTGGTCCGCCATGCAGAAGCGCAGAGGCAGAACCCCGACGTAGAGGGAGATGGTGGCCAAGAAAGGCAACAGGATGTTGTTGCCAAAATAGGGCAAGAAGAGGGAAGCCCTATAGAGGAAATGGTGAGTATCGAGCAATTGGCATTGCCCTATTTCATGAAAGAAAGAGGGCATTCACAGTGCCAATGCATAAGAAAGAGCCTCCGAATGCACAGAGGAAAGAGGGCATTCCCTAGTGCCCGAATATGAAGAGGAAGGAGCACCGCTTATTAGCAGTGAGGCTGAGTTCGATCTACCAGTCCCTAGGAGGAAATGCCTATGGTGACTCCTCCTCTCGATAGAAGAAGAACAGAGTGACCCGGAAGTCGATGTTGTAGCCCAAACCCTCTAGGAATTGACAAACCAGAGCCCACAAGATGCAGGGACTTTCGGGAGCAATGCTCAGGTCGATGCAGCCTTGGAGGAAGCGTTGGAGTGGCAAACCAATTGTTGGATGGCCCAAAAAATTTTGGAGGACTACTGAACAAGCACGAGAGGGAATTGAAAGAGCGAGAAAGATGAATCGCCCAGCTCGAGAAGCTGGTCCAGTAGTTGCAGGAGGAGAACCAGCTACTCCGGAGAGGGGGAACAGAGTGAAGGGATGCATCGACCCAAACTGACTGGGCAACAAAAGTCTCGATGAATTCTCCCACATCTGTAGAATGAGTATTTTCTTTGAGAGAATTTTGATCGGATGCCCGACAGAGCAGCCCGGAGGTAGGGGAGAATTCCTCTATTTTTGGGAGTGAAGGGGAAAGAAGTCCCACAACATCCCCTATCATCGTCCTGAGTGATACAGAGTAGGATGAGGGCCAGCAATAGCAGACAGGACCGGGGGATAAGGAAGAACTCCTCGGACCTGAGGAAGGAAGAGAAGAACCTGAGGGGTCGGCATAGGACAGACAGGGGGATGAAGAAGCACCCCTAGGGATGGCAGCACAGAGTGAAGAGAATGCTCCAGGGACCGCAGAGCAGGCCCCTCGAAGTGAGAAGACGTCCGCTAGGGAGAAAGGGAAAACCCCTATTCGAGCCGCCACATTTTCTATAGAGGCCAGAGGAAAAGGGCCCAGGATGGCTCGAAAGAAGGCGAAGGTGACCTTCATCGAGCCAGAGGAAGATGAGTGGGATATGCAGCCATTCATAGAGAGGCAAAAATAGTTCGAACGACTGCTCAAAGAGATGACAATAGCTAAGGAGACCAGGAAGGCAACCTCGAGGATGTAGGGGGACTCTGGTATCTACAACCAGTTCTAGGATATTTATGGGTCATCCCGGGGATGGCCCTCCATGATAAGAAGGTATTTTGAATGGTGGGGGGTATATGGCCCCGAATTGGAGGCCGCTGCCATTGCAAGGGAGAATGCAGGGCTTACTCCTGAAGCAGCCCGATTGTACAAAGCCCAAGTAGTTCATTCCAGGAGGGATAATTTAGATATCCCTCTTGCAATGGTCAGACCTCCGAAGCTGACCTATGGCAAGCTACAGAAGCTGCATTCCAGTCAGTAGAGACGATGTTGGCTAGATCACCGTCGATAGTGGCCAGAACGAGGAAAGGACAGCCGACAGCCGCACCCTCAGCTCCACATAGAAAAAGAAGAGCCACACCTCCAGATGCCAGCATGTAGAAGAGGCAGACACGGGCCGCAGGTATAGCCGGATCCACCAAGAAATGACAATGATGAGGGGTCAATAGGGCTACCTACAGTTTTGATGCCATGAGGGCATGGCATATGTTAGGCATGGGGGGATGATGAGCATCAAAAATGCTCATATTTTGTATACAATTTCTTGATTATTATGCGGTTGTATAATAAGGATTGCATATGTTTATGAATGATTATATAATTATTTGATGAAATTATGCGTGTTATCTAATTCATGTGTTTTCAGTGTATTTTTGTGGAATTGCAGTTGATTTAGTTAGATTTGGATCAGTCGAGGTCTTTTTATGGACCTGGCACTTTGTTTCTTTCAGAATCAATGCAGAGAAGGTAGGCGCCTTCCTCTTCCAGGAAGGCGCCAAGGAAGTAGGCACCTTCCTCTTCCGGAAGGCACCAAGGAAGTAGGCACCTTCCCCTTCCGAGAATGTGCCAAGGAAAGACAAGCGCCTTCCTCTCCCAAGAAGGCACCAATAGAAGGCCAGCGCCTTCCTCTTCCAGGAAGGCGCCAAAGGGAAGAAGCGCCTTCCTCTCATAAGGAAGGCACCGACGAGAAGGCACCACTAGAAGGCAAGCGCCTTCCTCTCATAAGGAAGGTGCCACTAGAAGGCAAGCGCCTTCCTCTCATAAGGAAGGCACCACTAGAAGGCGCCCGACATACTTAGGCACCTTCCTCATAGGGAAGGCGCCCCTGTTCTTCGCCCGTTGACTAGACAAGCACGACGTGGACAACAACGACTGGTGCAGTTCCAACTCTACGTCATGTAGAGCTAAATTGGGGATCGCACCGATGTATGAGAATGTCCTACCAATGCCAGGTGAAGCACAAACCAATCAGTGAACATGCCACCATTAGAACCGAATGCCAATTTTAGTAGATATCGATCACATTTACCAGATTATCTTAGTTTAGTCTGGAATGAATCGACTATTATAACTTCTTTGTAATAGAAGTTCTATGGGTGTGCTATATAAACACACGTAGACCTCTCTGAGAATATATAGAGGATATAGAATATTTTGATAGTAATTATAGAGAGATATACAGAAGAAGCATTGTAATACTTTGATAATCATAATACGATTGTAGCACCCTAAAATTGGCGCAGTAAAATTGGAATAATTACATTCACCTTAGTAAATAAATTTAAATTCAAATTTAACCTCCCAAACCGCCCGTTAACCGTCGAGAAACCCGTTTCCCCTTTTTTCGTGCCATTTTTAGAGGTTGTTTTGACCGTTGGACGATATCGTCGCCGATCAGACGATATCGCCCCGGATTTGACGATTTCGTCTCGGACTAGAACGTCCGGACGATTTTGTCGCAAAACTGAATTTGCATAGTTGGAATCCGTTCCAACGGGTCTCCAATCCGGGCAGAAGCGTGTCTGCGCCGTTGGGACCCTCCCCCGTTGGAGATCTCCCAAATTGGGAAGATCTCCAACCTCCCAACAACTCTCCCTAAGCCTATTTAAACTCTAAGATTTTCCCTCCCCAACCCCCGGCTGAATTTATCTGCAAATTGAATCCCTCTGCACTAAAACATCATAATTTATCTTTTGCACTAGTCCTATAGCAATTTTTATGCAGGTACACCACTGATTTTCAATCGGAGCCGACACCCATCGTCGCCGACTGAACCTGTCAAGATCGGAGGCGATCTCATCAAATTCGAGACGATTTCGTATCGATGCGAGACGATCTCGATCGCAGTCCACATCGAGGCAATCGATGCCTCGGAGTTTGCTTTTCTCAACTTTGTCTCTCGTTATTTTGTTTTGCAAATTAGATAATCTATTTAGTTTTTATCCTATTTTGCATCCGGAGTTCACCCATCTAGTCTAGATTGCATGTTAAGCTCATAATCTGCCATTAAAGTACAGTAATTTGCTTTAATTTCTATTCTTAAATATTGTTCAGTATTCATATTATCAATTTGGTGTAATTTGCCTCTGTTTGCACAGTAGAATTATTTCTTGTATTTTGCATCTGTTCTCTGTTTTGCAGTGTCTCGATGAATTCGTCGACGAATTCGTCAGATCTCAGATGATTCTGTCAGATTCCAGATGAATCTGTCAGATTTCGGATGATTCTGTCAGATTGCAGGCGATTCTGTAGAATTCCAGATGATCCAGACTGCATCAACCGCCAGAATCTTCTTCAGACATCCGGATCAGGTATTCCCCATTTTCCTCCTGTAAATTCTCTGTTTTTTGCTTTCAAAATCTGTTTTCTGTATTCATTGAAAGTTGCATTTTCATATAGATTAAGTTAGATTCATTCGGCCAAACCTAGGATGAATGCTTAAAGGATAAAACGAACTCATCTAAACACATTCCAAAACCTAGGCATGGAAACTGCCGCCAAATGTTTCCTGGTGAACCCACCATCCGTCGAAAAATCACCAAAATACACCTCCCTTGAGAGGCGGGACCTTCGTGAAGTCCTCTCGTCCGAGGTACCGCACCATCCTTTTCCCATCCTCCTTCCGGGCGTGGATCCAATAGCCTGAAGGTAGGGATGCGAAAAATTTGGAGCGATACATTTTGGTGAACCCGACGTGAATGCATTATAAACCTTTTGAAAACAAAAACAAAAAAATATATATATGTATACAAGAAAAACAAAAACAAAATCATCATTTCAAGTTTGTATGTTTTAGATTCAATTCTAAATAGTAGATGCTAAATATTACTTTTAGAAGTACTAAAGAAACCATGAGTTTTTACTCAAATCAATATGAGCCCATCAGTAATGTTGGAAGAATTCAGCCAAATACATTTGTTGATTATGACCAACCTCATCCCTATTCAACATCACCTCCATCACACTTCTCTCATTTTTCATCCATAACCCCAACAAGACAATCCCTTTGCCAATCCTCTTCATAATGATATTATCTATTCTCCCATATATCCATATTATGTCTATCAATCCACATATAATCCTCCACCACCTTTTCAATACTCTTCTTTCAATACAACACATCCATTTCAACAAGAAAATACTTATTCTTCCAATTCTACCATGCACTCACCTCCTACATCGCAATCTTCCTGTCATCATTCTACCCATAATAAAGAAAGTAGAGGTGAGAAACCATTAGGTCCTTTTATGACGAAATTCCTAAGGCATTTATCAAAAACCTCTCAAAAACCTTCATCACGTAAATTTACTAAGCTCAATCAACCAATGGATATAATTCTCAAGTATTTACTTGACACAAATAAGATTGAACTCCCTTCCATAAGACAACCTCGATACCACATCAGATTGGTTTAAACCCGAGCTACATTGTGAATATCATAGAGTAGATGGACATATGACACAAAATTGTAAAGATTTAAGATGTGCAATTCAAGATTTGATTGATAAGGGTCTTTTTAATATAAAGGAATTACAATCTACAACTGATTATAAATCTCCAGTAAACAATCAAACTCCTACACAACAAATACCAATAATCAATCAAGACATGGGGATCTCCCAAGAACCCCTATTCAATTATCAACAACAAGAAACCAATCAAATATTGCATGTTAATGTGTCCCATCATGATGATATTATTAATATTGTAACAAAAACTACAAATGAGCAACCTCAAGTTCAATCAACTCAATCCGATATTCAAGATATGGATTCCTCATTTGACCAACCTTCAAAACTATCTTTGGCTCTAGAGAATGATCCAAAATGGAATGTAAGCATAGAAAGCTCATCTTTAGAATCAAAATCTCAATCTGAAATCCACTTTGATAACCAACAACAAGTGATTAATCCTCAAGCAAAGATATCCCTTTTAGAAGTATTACAAATTTCTCATAAGGAAATTTTGTTCAAAATACCTAGCCAACAATTTGTTCCTCATCATATTTTCTCTAAGAACATAATTAATGGTATAAACCCTCTTGAGGTTAACCATATTTCATTCTATGATGAGGATATTCCTTCCTCTACTCCACAAGAAGACTCCTATCTTTACATTATCGGATCTCGTAAAGAAACACTTGTTAGAACTATCATGGTAGATAATGACTCCTCTCTTAATTTATGCACTTATCAATTATTCCAAAAACTCAAATTAAAGGAAGAAGATAGTAATGAATCAAATGTTATTATAAAATCTTTTAACAATGAAATTCAAGAACCTCAAGGTACTATAATTATTCCCCTTAATATTGGATCCAAGATCCTGGATACTTTATTCTATGTAGGATATTGTCCTTCACCTTACAACCTACTTCTCCGAAGTCCTTGGATTCATACGATGAGGGTTGTCCCTTCCACTCTTCACCAATGTTTGAAGTTTGAACTTACAAATAAAATTGTTACCATACATGGTGACCCAAAACCATTTGAAGAATATTTAACGATTGAAACATCAAGTTCTATACATTCTCTATTGTCACAATTATCTTCTATCCATCACTTTTCTTCATCCATATATGATCATCCTTGTTTACCAAATAACACCCATGCATATCTTTCACATATACTTTCTCCATCTTATCAAGACTTGGAATATAATAATAAGAATGAAGAACTTTCTTATATTTCTGACATTTTATTTTGTAACATGATCAATTTTCCACATATAAAAGTCAAATCTTTTGCTACATTATTCTACATTATAACAAAGCTTTTGTTATCACTACCTTTTATTCATCACCTTATATTCTTACCTTCACCTCAACCAGATTATCCTTCAAAACCTCCTTTGATTTTGAAGCAACCTTAGACATGCTATACTCAAATAAACCTTGTATAGTGTATATAGATCATCTTGTATATACCACCAATTTCAATTCATAAATTAAAATCAAAATACAAAAAAATCAAAATCCTCAAAATCTTCAAAAAAATACAAATGCAACTAAGGACCTTAAAGGTAAATTTGAGCCCAACTGGCTCGGACCATACATCATTACTGCTAAATTTGAATCAGGAGCATATAAATTATCTACCTTAGATGGTAAAGAACTTAAAGAACCCATGAATATTTTGCATCTTAAACGTTACTATGCATAAATTTGGTCATTTCATCCATGTATATATTTGTTCAAAGTTACTCTCTTATATTTCTTTCAATTTATAAAAAAATTCAAAAACATCAAAAACATTCATAAATCATCCAAAAATCTTCAAAAACTATCTATTGCATTTATTTAAAGCACTTGTTAAAGTTCTTTTTGCTCAAAAACAAAAATCTAAATAAAAATCTAAAAACAGCTATATGCTTGACTCTTTCGAAACCAAAACAATATACAGAAGAAAGAGAGAGTCAACATTCTCCCAACTTCTAAAAAATCATGTATATATATTTTCTTACAATTATTGCAGTTATATGTTTCAACTTATTTTGGATACAATTAGCATTTATTTGGCATCCCTCACTTGCACACTCACAACAATAAATATCTTGATTTTATCCGGCATGATTACTAATCTCTCTTATATCAAAGTTCACAAAATTCAATTAAATAAAGTTTGAGCATAGAGAATTGATCTTGTTATTTACTTAAACCAAGCACATCTTTTCACAATAAAATGATTATATTTGTAATTTCCATGTTTTGCTACATAGTAGAACCGATTTCTTGGGTGAAAAGTTTCCCCTGCTATCCTATCATGCACATGGTCTAGAATCTTTGAGAATTGGCAAAAGGACAAGCTCACCCCTACCCAGAATAAAAATCCCTTGCTCTACAACCTAATCTGAGCAAGTATCCCTAGCACAGAAAAAGAAAAAGAAAAAAGTTCAAGAAAGAAAAAAGAGAAAAGAAAAATGTTATTTCAGCAATATTCCAAGCATTATCAAGCAAAAGAAATACAAAAGAAAAAGAAACAAAGTTCAAAAGAAAGCAAGAAAGCAATAAAATCCCTTTCCCTACCCTTTGAAAAGAAAAGAAGGGTTGATGAGCTTGAATCCCTGGAATTCTCAATTATTCGAAAACCGTGAGGTAAGCCCCATAACAAGGTGGTTTGTGCCCAACCTCGCTTGGCCTTGGGTAACTCCTAGCGTGGCGATATGTCTGTCACATTAGCGACCTTCTTTTGTACAGACCTATGTCTAGCTTATGGATTAGCTAGCTCTTGATAATCCGATCTACATAGTAGTCTAATATGGTTATATGCATCTACATCATGGTTAATGAACACTTATTTGGTTTCTTCAAATCACTTGTATCATAGTATCTTGCTCAAACCTGGTAAATGAACAATACAATTGCACACACATTTGTATTTGAGAGATTTTGTCTATCATTATGATAAATCAAGATTGGAAATGAATTCACATATGCACATGGGATTCCTTATAAATCTAATTTTTGTCTTCAAAATACTTTGAAATATTATTTTTGCAACTTGTTTGGAATAATCAAGTACAATTATTTTTCATAAAGACAACTATATAATAGAAAAATCACAAATTTCTTTCAAAACATATCATACATATCATATCGACTTTCGCGACGATGGTATAGTTTCAAAACCAAAATTGAAATTATATGCCTAGCGCAAGTCCTCATTTTCATATTTTCTGTTCATCAAAAATCAACCATGCAATAAAACTATTTTCTTTGATTTTCGCGATGATGGTATAAGTCTATACCTACATATTCTATGCCTAGCGCAAACCATTGTAACAATTTTTATTCCCCATTTATCAAAAATCATAAAAACCATATGACTTAATTCATTATGTTACACAAATTATGCTTTTCAAAAGCAAACACATTTTCATTATTTCATGTCATTATGTCAACCTTTAACTTTGCAATGATGGTATAATTCCTAAGGAATTATTCACAAATTTTATCACACTTAGGAATTTATGCCTAGCAAAAATCATTTTAAAAATATTTCATGCATAATATTTTTCATGAAAATCTGAAAACAAACCATCATCATCATCATCATTTGCACTATTGCACCAAAGTCTTAAGACAGTCTCTTAAGCACTCTTTTACTTTTAGCAATATTTCTATAAATGGGACTAGCTTGACGACCGAGTGAGCGGCGACTCCATGAAATGGTCTATAATAGCGACAATGTCCTTTGAAATTATTGTTAGAAGTCTCTTTTTATTTTTATCACATTTTCATTACAAACAACCAATTTGTTACATCAGATTATTTCATTTAAAATATTACAAGCATGACATTCAAATTATAATATTTCCAACGACATAATTACATGAATCCAATTATCAAATCAATCAATCAAACATAAAAGCATCATAAACATACACATAACACAAGTCATATGATCAAAAACATATCATATATCAAACATAATTTCATTCAAAAATAATTCAAATTAATTTTGCTTTTCCGCGTTTTTACCTCAAACGTTCGATTTGGGTAAAAACACGGAGGGGGCACCATAGTAAGTTGTCGTACGATTCGACCAAGAATCGTCGCCTAAAAATGGGTATAATTTTTTGCTTTCTCGTAGATCGAGAAGAACTCATCTTTAACGCATTTTCTTTGGAAAATTCGCTAAAGAGGGGGCAAAATGTAGCACCCTAAAATTGGCGCAGAAAAATTGGAATAATTACATTCACCTTAGTAAATAAATTTAAATTCAAATTTAACCTCCCAAACCGCCCGTTAACCGCCGAGAAACCCGTTTCCCCTTTTTTCGTGCCATTTTTAGAGGTTGTTTTGACCGTTGGACGATATCGTCGCCGATCAGACGATATCGCCCTAGATTTGACGATTTCGTCTGGACTAGAACGTCCAGACGATTTTGTCGCAAAACTGAATTTGCATAGTTGGAATCCGTTCCAACGGGTCTCCAATCCGGGCAGAAGCGTGTCTGCGCCGTTGGGACCCTTCCCCCGTTGGAGATCTCCCAAATTGGGAAGATCTCCAACCTCCCAACAACTCTCCCTAAGCCTATTTAAACTCTAAGATTTTCCCTCCCCAACCCCTGGCTGAATTTTATCTGCAAATTGAACCCTTCTGCGCTAAAACATCATAATACTATCTTTTGCACTAGTCCTATAGCCATTTTTTTGCAGGTACACCACCGATTTTCAACCGGAGCCAGCACCCATCGCCGTCGATCGAACCTCGTCCAGATCGGAGGCGATCTCATCAAATTCGAGACGATTTCGTACTGATGCGAGACGATCTCGACTACAGTCCACATCGAGGCAATCAGTGCCTAGAGTTTGCTTTTCTCAACTTTGTCTCTCGTTATTTTGTTTTGCAAATTAGATAATCTATTTAGTTTTTATCCTATTTTGCATATGGAGTTCACCCATCTAGTCTAGATTGCATGTTAAGCTCATAATCTGCCATTAAAGTACAGTAATTTGCTTTAATTTCTATTTTTTTAATGTTGTTCAGTATTCATATTATCAATTTGATATAATTTGCCTCTCGTTAGCATAGTAGTGATTTCTTGTATTTTGCATCTATTCTCTGTTTTGTGGGTCTCGACGAATTCGTCCGACGAATTCGTCGATCTCGACGATTCTCGATTCTCATCTTATTTCGACGATTCTGTCAGATTGCAGGCGATTCTGTAGAATTCCAGATGATCCAGACTGCATCAACCGCAAAAATCTTCTTCAGACATCCGGATCAGGTATTCCCCATTTTCCTCCTGTAAATTCTCTATTTTTTGCTTTCAAAATCTGTTTTTTGTATTCATTGAAAGTTGCATTTTCATATAGATTAAGTTAGATTCATTCGGCCAAACCTAGGATGAATGCTTAAAGGATAAAACGAACTCATCTAAACACATTCCAAAACCTAGGCGTGGAAACTGCCGCCAAATGTTTCCTGGTGAACCCACCATCCGTCGAAAAATCACCAAAATACACCTCCCTTGAGAGGCGGGACCTTCGTGAAGTCCTCTCGTCCGAGGTACCGCACCATCCTTTTCCCATCCTCCTTCCGGGCGCGGATCCAATAGCCTAGAAGGTAGGGATGCGAAAAATTTGGAGCGATACAACAGTTCTAAGAGTTTCTAAGTGCATGTTCAGTTGGGAGGAAGTTGCTGGAGCCTGGGCCCACTCCAAGCCAGTATTTCTTCCCCTATTTTTTCTATGTTTTCTAGATTAGTTTACCACTTTTATAAGATTGTTTATCGCATTGTTATTTCTAGTATTTGCAGTAGGTTCATTTCTAGGAATGTGTGAATATTTCCTTTCTATAGATTTAATTATTTTTACATAAATTATTGAGGAGTGTATGAATGATTGACAACCATTTGAAACACCCCCCAATAGTAGAACTAGCAGACTCATCTCAAGTGGTATTGTAAGCAATCTTGTTCAAGACCCTTCGTAAGTTTACGAAGCTCCCTAGGTTGATAAATTAAATACATGGGCATGTGAAAAAAGTAGGAAATAAGTTAACCTTTTTTGGCCCACAAACAATGGGGTGGTGCAGGAGTAGTTCTAGTCACCCCGTAAGGGATTCCTATCCCCTTTTCTTTTAAACTATACTTTCCTTGCACCAAAAATAATGCAGAATACGAGGTTCTCATTCTTGGGCTTCAAACTATTTTAGCGATGCATGTCAGACGTTTACATATCTTTGGTGATTCTATTTTTATCATAAACCAAGTTAAGGGAGTTTATCAATGTCAAGATCCAACTCCAAATTTATATAAAGACATCACAAAAAACTATTAGCCCAACTCGATTGGTATGACATTGATGCCATCCCTTGCTCATCTAATCGGTTTGTAGACACTATGGATTCCTTAGGGTCCCTCATACCTAAGAATCCATTCTATGATGTTACTACTCTCCATGTCAAAACCTTGTCCCAATCTACTCTTCACTCATCCATATCTGACATCAAACAAGATGTAGATCTTATTACTACCGAATCTCCTCAAACCTCCCAAATATGAATCCTCCTCCAAGCCCTCATCCATAGACACCTTTCCCCTTATACTAAGTCTATAACCACTTCATATCCCTCTATTACCACCCCACTCCTCAAAATATTCACCCAAACAATAGACCAACCCACAACCTCCACCTTCATTGTTGCAGGAGATTGCCACACCACTACCACTTCCACTGACCATTATTCCACGTTCTTTGCCCAATTACGAGACTATTTACGAACTAGGTCTTTTCCTCCTAATATTCCTTCTACCACCAAGCGAGTATTCAAAAAAAAAGTAGCATGATATGTGCTACTAGGGGACATATTATATAAAATAAGTTATGATGGTATCCTACTTCGTTGTTTGGAACCCCTGAAAACCCAATGGGCAATCACTCAAGCACATGATAGCACATGTAGAGGCCATTTTAGTGGCTTAGCTATTGCAAAATGGATTTTATGAATGGGATATTATTGGCCCATCATGGAACATGATTACTCTGAATATGTTAAACGATGCATCAAATGCCAAACTCATGCCCCCTTAACACATGTGCCTTCACAAGCTCTTCAACCCATACAAGCATGTTGGCCATTTTTACAATGGGGGTTAGACTTGATTGGTAAAATTTCCCCACTTTCTTCTGGACAACACACCTTCATAATAACGGCTACCAAATATTTTACCAAGTGGGTGGAAGCCATTACCCTTACCTCTACCACTGGGGCTAAAATCATAGAGTTTATTCTTCATCATATTATATGTCACTTTGGGATACCATCCAATATTATTTCAGATAATGGTCCCCTATTTAAAAATAAGTACATTCGTAACTTATGCTAAAAAATACCACATCCATCACAGTTTCTCCACTCCATACTACCCACAAGTCAATGGGCAAGCTGAAGCCACCAATAAAACCATTTGTTCTATTTTGAAAAATATTGTTAATAATAATTGGATTGGTACTTATAATTACCCCTTGCACTCTGGGCTTATCGTACTAGTATTCGTACCCCGACTAGGGCAACTCCTTTTTCATTATTCTATGGTACTAAGGAAATTATGCCTTTAGAGCTTGACATTCCATCACTTCGCATCTCTTTAGAGGAATTCATAGATGATGACATAACCCGTCAAGCACGGCTTGATCAATTAACCCTTCTTGATGAACATCGGATTAATGCCTTGGAGTATCTTTGAGTTTATCATGATCACATCAAGCGAGCCTATGATCGAAAGGTCCATCCTTGTGAATTCCAAGTAGGTGACCTTGTCCTTAAAGCTAATCAACAACAGTCTCACATCTCACCTCACTTGCGTGACAAATTTGCTGCTAATTGGTTTAGACCATTCATCATTAAACACAAATATGGACCTAAAACTTATATGCTTCCCACTCTTGAAGGATTTGAGGAGCTCGATCCCATCAATATTATTCATCTGAGAGCCTTTTATGCTTAGTTCATTTAAACTTGTCTTCCTTTAAAAAAAAAAACTCACACCATATCTCATCCTTCACTTTCTGCCCTTGTGATGCTAATTCCTTTAGATTTAGTTCATTCCATATTACTTTGAACAATGGGTATCTAGTTTTGGACCATAATTGATTGACTTCCCTTAATTAAGGGCATATACAAAACCACTAGTATGGTCTTTTTATTCTACTTTCTTCCTTTCTCTTGTGTCCTTCTTCTACCTCTTAAATCTATATTTATGAGTCTCTAGAAATCCTTTTTAGTCACTCAACCATACCTAGTATCCTCCTCAAGTGTGCATTTATCCCATTCAAAGCCATGATGATTTGGAGCTTCCCTTTGTGATCTATCGAGGCATCCTAGGACCCACATGTAACACACATATTAATATTATTTTGATTAGGCAAGGATGACATCATGATTAGTCCCAATGCTTATATTAGCTCATCGTGCATCCTTTAGCGGTCCAAAACCCAAGGATTCATGCTAAAAAAAAAAAAATGATGATGATAATAATAATATAGACTGAATCCTTGGGCATATTAGACGACTCCATAGAGGCTATAGACGTCTGGCTGGTAGTGGAGCAATGTTGATATACCGTGTGCTATCTCCACCGAGGCTATAGACACCTGACTGGTAGTGGAGTATGCCTTCATGATTGAGCTCTATTTTTCTCATTAGGACTATGCTTGGTTGAGTCCAAACATTTTCAAAATTTGGTTAACGAAATCACTACACACACAGTGATTCTAGGATGTCTTGATACGTCTCAAGGGACCTCTAAATATTAATGACCTTTGCATGGTAACCTCACCACTTGAGAGGAGAACTAGGATGTTTGAGTCTCTTGAAAACACCTCTAGATACTCAACAGCCTACGACATTGGAGTTCTCTCTCTTTATCATTTCTATCTTTCTTCCTCGTTATTCTATGCTTCTAATTATGTATATACCCTTAGTTAATGAGTTCAATCATGCATGGTACTACACATACATACCCATTTTCCTTACATTCCTTCTCTATCCTATTAAATTGTTCACACCATTTAACATCTACTTTCTGACAAGTTATGTGCAAAAAAAAAAAAAACCTAAGCATAACACATCCACAACATCAATCATGAATCACATTTCAATTCACATTCTTCATGCCCATAGGTTACATAACAATGGCCTATAGGCATCAAATTTCATGAATACTTATAAAATTATGTCCTCTTAAGCCATATACAAATATTGATCCTCTCACCACCCCCACTTCCCCTCCTCTGGTGGTGCTTCTGTAACTCTCTCCTATACACTTTTATGAGTCCCCTCACTCCCCTCTTAATTCCTATTTATCAGTGGTGAAGAAATTATTGGAAATTGTGTAGCTACTAGATCTATACCTTGTGGTATTCTTGAACCCATCACTGGTGTTCCCCCTTGGTGGTGTTAGGATGAAGGAGTTGAAGGAACAAGTAACCCATGACTCACCAATGCATCAAAATAAGACACTAAAAAAGCTACCTTGTAATCCTCCCTTGCATGTTGTGGCTGCAAAACCTCTTTCTGCATAACCATCGTATCTTCTTCAATATTCACAACCTCTCTTTCAACCCATGGCACTCCATCCCCTAATACTGCACCCATCCATCCACCAATTCCTACACCCTCACAAATGGTCATTAATTGTTCCCCAATCGCTGCACTGGAGGTCCCAATTATCTCGTCCACTTGATGACAAACATCTTCATCCACTTTTTCCTATATCACTATTTCCTCTCCTTTATGTATCATATTTTCTCCCCCACTAGTAGCCTCTACCATCTCTCCAATTGCCTCTCCAACCTCACCCACATGCTCTTCTACTCCTCTCCCTGCTTTCCAATGCTGTGTAGCCCACCAATTCTTAAACTTTGGGGTTGTTCCTACATCATCAACATCACACACCACCTGAGGCTCATCTGGATCCCTGTATAATAAAATTATCATTGGGGCAGCTGCAGTATAACTATATCATCTTTGATACACTACAGGTTGATTTGGTACCCCTTGTCTCAACCCAAATTGGCGTAGGACTCGAGAATACTAAAAATACTCAACTTGCTCACTCCTTCACCCAATTAACCATCTCCCTTATTGCACACAAGCAAATTTCCTTCATCATTCCATATTGGCCCTCCTCTCCATGGTCGCCAATAAATATCTTGTGGCCTCAGACTCCCAAAGACCTCATGATAGTGATCTCCATTATTCGCATACGGTCTACTCCACCTTGTCTTCTTAGCTGTTAGCCATATTAATACATACGATACCTTTGATCCCATAAATCTATGAGCATCATAAGGTAACCTAGTGGTCTCTCTACTGCTATATGCTCCCATCCCCACACCTGCACCAGTAAACTACAACTCAATCCATTTCGTGTTGTCCTCTTAATTTCATAAAGCTCCCTATACACTTGTCCTAATAAGGCTGGTGCCCATGCAAAGACTACTGACATCTTCACCAATTCTATTACAACCCCTAGCATATTCCATGGAAACCATACCCCTGATGAAGTAGGTAAAACCCAATTTGATATCAATACCATTTCCAGGGTTTGTTTTACTGATAATACTCTTACCTCAAAATATTCCTCATACAACACTCCCCCACTATTGATATCAAAACTATGCCAACTACTACCAAACATCTCCTCCATCAGTAACATTTTTTATCGTCGATTTGCCACTGTAATGATAGCACCCTCTATTGGTAATCGCAAAATTCAATAAACATCCTCCAGGGTAATTATCATTTCCCCTATAGAAAAATAAAATGTACCCCTATATGGATCCCATCTCTCACATAATGCTGATAGGTACATCATATCAGCATACACCATCTTAACCTGGGCAACACCTATAAACCCTACCATCTCCAACCACCTCCAATCCTCATCTGTCATCAATCGCCTTAAATTTCTAGTCAGTGGTCGATGTTGATGTCGCGGCCGTAATACTTTCAACTATACTCATATTACATAGCCCCACCCCATGCAAAAATCATAATAAAAAATAATAATAAATAAATAAATACATCCATAAAAATATCTACCCACCCACATAGCCACAAACCCACCAAAACAATTTTTATCTTCCTACTCCATCTACAATAAATAAATTAGCAACTAAATACATAAAATAAATCTTCACTCACTGGCTCTTCTCCTTCTCTGTTGTGTGACACACTTATTTAATCAGACCTTTGGTAAACCTCAACAATACTTCATGTCCATTTTTTGCCTCCATCCCTCACTGCTATCCCACGCATCATCTTGCATGTGCAATTTAATACCCCACATGAACCCTTCGCTACCCTATAGTGAATCCATGATATTTCGAATTGTTCTTTTCTCTTAAAGCATATGAACCAAAATCTCCACAAAAATCAACAAAACAATCACTATGAACACCATCGGGACAACTGAATATATGCTCAAAAGAAAAAGAAATATCAAACATATATCACAAAAAAGTGACATCTCCAATCAATAGATCAATATTCTTATATTGATATACGAAAAAAATGCTACATACATTTGAGATATGTTTTCCCTACACATATATGTACACAGATGTAGATTTAGTGCCCTCCAACTTGATCCAAAATTGATATTTAAGACAAGGGTATGTGTCAATGGTTCACAATAAATGCACCATGACAAGTGGATAGCTGTCACCAACTACATTAAGTACATTCCTTTACAAAAACCTGCCAATACCCTTAACATTATGATGCGCTTCACTTTTCAACAAAACACATCACACACGTGCATAGGTTATGGACCCCCTGCAGCCTTCATCGTCAAAAAATCTACTAACTGTTAGAGTCAGAATAATTTGAAGTTACTGCATCTTCCCATGTTCATTGATTCGCTGACAACTCCCAATGTTGGTTAAAGTTAATATGCTTTGGCTATTCAAACTCATTAAAATAAGATAAATCAATAGTTTCTTACATGAAACAAGAATAATGGTTTACACTCTGCACATCTACCACACGTCGAGGGCCACTTGACAACCATGTCACTTATTTGTCAATAACAAGCCTACAAAATAAAAAGTTAGGCAAAAATCCCCATTCCAATCTATCAGTCACATTTTTAGCATAATTCACCTTTCGTGTCCGTTGAAGTACTCAAAGGAATCCCTTATCAAATTGGAGGATGAATTTATAAGCTATTATATTACCCTTAAGATATAGGGAGTTCAAATCATAACAATACATGTTCCAATCTGGGATTAGTGCTCCTACAAGCCCAATGGAATTATACCAAATCAACTTCTTAAATAGAGATATCACTTCTGGTTTCCTCCAATCATATAGATCCCAATTCATGAGATGAACCAGAATCAGACCCCATGTAGAATATGACACAATGATAGGACAATACAATGGCTCCACTAAGACGAGTCTCAATGAAATCTAGAATTCTGATGACATCTTCTTAACCCTATCAGATATCCATGACTTAAGGGATTGAATAAAATTTGCTTTTTGGGAGGCACTTGCACTCAGTACAAAGATTCAATCTTGTATTCCATCAGGAAGGCTAAACATTAAATTCCTCCTGAAAGAATTGGTAAATCCTATCTCATCCATCTACACAGCTAGTCCAAAGACCCAATCTATCTCACCAACCTCAATCTTATAGCCTCCTACTCTCGCTAGTACACCTCTTACTGCATCGACCCCAAATCTATCATATTTCTCGTATTTTGGTCCACTACCCTCACCACACTCATTGCACCATGATAATTTTCAGACCTGGCAGTACCCCCACATTGCACTATTGTTATATTTACTTGCCTCCTTGGGAAACCCTTCCAACCTGCCTCCTTGGGCACTTCTTTTACACATTGCCCCCTTGGGCATCTCTTTTTATACTTGCCCCCTTGGGCTACGCATTTTTCACTAGCCTCCTTAGGCTACACATTTTTTACATATTTTTATGCAGTGCACATGTGGTCTCTTCTTGTCTTGGTCTACTCTTTTTTATGGTTGCCTTCCACTCCCGTAAATCCCCTTGAACACCTCCCTTATCCACTACCTTCATATTGTCTCCTTGGGCACCGCTTTTTTTTTTCCACTTCAAACATACTTGTTACCTATATCCCCTTATCCTCATCCCCCTCAAATTTTATTTAATCTCACACCTTACCCATCCATCACCCTTATCTCTCCTACCCATTGACACATTTGTGAAGTGGCTCGTCCTTGGTCATGTGTCTTCCCTTGTGCACTCGCCACTTGAGGGTGTAGACACCAAAACAGCACCCATCCGATTATGTGACTGCAAACACTGATCGCTTTGACAAACATAGCCCCAAGGCAGCCCTCAGAGGTCAAACAGTGGTCCTAACCACTTCCATAGCAATTTTGTAAGGTCAAGAAGCAATTTGGTACATTTAGACACTTTGCCCAATACTCGTCTCACCCAGGTATGATTACTAACTTGCAATCGTCTCACCCAGGGATGATTATTGTAATCGTCCCACCCAGGGACGATTACCAAGTTTAACGGGCAAAATGACAAACGACGCCAAGTGGCAGCCTAGAACAGTCAGTTGATGACTCCTACCTTGCACGCGTGTGTAGGTGGACAGAAGGGCCGTTAGAGGACTGTCACAAGAAGCAATTATGAAAACACAAGTCAATGGAGGACTCCCCTCCCTCATGAGGAGACATGACTGCCACATGGCACCTATGACCAACACATGGAATTTGTGCTTCCCTCCCAAAAGAGACCCCTTGGGTCTATAAAATGTGGGACTTTTCTCACCCAAAATGGACAGGTTGAAGGAGTTTTCAAGCAACGAAGTGCTGCCGAGTTGAAGACCCACTTGCATCCCTTTTGGTTCACCTTCCCACATCCACCAATCTCTTTTGCAAGGGAGGTTGTTGGGTGGCCTTTGGAAGCTTGAACTTGACCCAAATACAAAACATGGACACCTGAACCAACCAATTCGCCGACCCCCAACTCCTAAGAGATTTTGGGCCCATCCCAAGTGGATTGGTGCCAAAATCAAGTTCCATCGGTGGGCTTCCCACTTGGGCACCCCACACCTTTTGGATTTAGTTGTAGTTCATTTTCTGTCATTTGTTCATATTCCATGTTATTCTCTCATTGTTCAATAGTTCGGAATCTTGAATCTTGATTTCAAAAGGTTTTCATCGAATATTATCATGCTTTTGTTATTTTGGTTGTCCCACTGACTTGCAGGTAACAACGTCCAATTTCTCGGTGATGGAGGCAAAATTGGGAGAATTCGACCATCTGGGTCATCCCAAAATGGCCCCAATTACATAAACCCCTTGTTTGCAGGCATTTTGTAGGTCTCGGGAATCGACATTGGAGCAGCGGCAGGTCGACTTCTTCAACACAGTATCAATCGTCCCTGCAGGGGACGATTAACAACAACAATCATCCTTTCAGGGGACGATTAACAACAGCAATCGTCCTTCCAAGGGACGATTACCAGGTAGAAGCAGATTGGCCGACTATCTCAGGGGTAATGGCCTTTTGGTAACATTTTCTGTCTTCGGTCAAGTTTTCAAGCCATTTGGACTTACTGTATTTACTGTTTTAGGCAGATGTTTACATGCATATTTCGTTGATTTTAGAGAACGAACCCCTTTCATTTGCAGCAGGTGCTACTGACATTTTCATTGTTTCTTTGATTGTAGGAAAAGCAATCAGAGGTGAAGAACTTATCCACATCAGTGGCGGCAGCATCTTGGCCCGCCCATTGCAATCGTGGGCACGCGAGAAGAGGAAGACTAGGTCACACATTGTAATGAAGACAAATTTAACGCTCCTAGCCCCAAAAAGGGGAGGAGACGTCTATGTAACCGAGGATAATATATTTGAATAAATAGGGCTGTGATTTCTTTACATCTTGTCTTTCGTTTCCAAGTTGTCTCCTTTCTCTATTTTAGTGCATAGGATCAAAGCGTTACATTTTCGTGTTATGTTGCATAGCTAGTGTTTCCTTTGCCCGGAATCTCATGCTTTCAGTGGCAATCACAGTGGGACCCTGTCCCCTATTTTTAAAATTACAGAAACTGATTGAATTTTTGTGTTTGTGCTTGACAGGTACATTTTTCTTCTTACAGACTGTTAATCGTCTCTACAAGGGACGATTTCTGTTCTGGAAATCGTCTCACCCTAGGACGATTGTAAAATCGTCTCTGCAAGGGACGATTTCTGTTCTGTTAATCGTCTCACCAAGGGACGATTTTCTGTCTACAACTTTTCAGAGCAAAAATTCAGAGGCAACTGGAGCAGGCAGAGAAGAGGTAGGGATTTTCATCATCTCTGTTGAAATTTTCTGTTTTTGTTTCTGTTTCTTTGACTGTTTTCATTTTATCTTGCATTGCTTAGGAAAAGTCATTCATGCATGTTTCATTTTCGTTGGATAAAATGAACCTCACACACTCCATGAAACAATTTTAAACCAAGGAGCTGGTCGTAAGACCCCAGCCCTTGATCAAGACCATTGGTGGATTTAATCACCACCTTGGCTTGATTTGCATACATTTCCTAATTTTCAACTGTTGTTAGGCGTAAATCCTGACGAAGACAAACCGAGCATAGCTGGGGTGATTCCTATGCAAGCGAGGATAAGTTTTCTATGGTATGTGCCATTAACAGGACAATCCCCCTTTCGTACCACCTACGTACCACGTACCTTCTGCTCTCACGTACCTATAGTCTCCCTCTCATAAGGGCGGGTATATAAAGAGGTTGGTATATCAGCCTGGCTGGTATATTGAAGGGGTGACCTTTTGGGAGTTATAAGAGCCTACATGATGCATTTAAATGTTCTACAAAACCTACAAAAACAAAACAAAACACAAAAATACACTAAACTAGTCTAGGGCACACCAAGAATCCTTAAAAGAGATAATCACGGTTTTGTGAATGTGTGTGTTTAATTTTTCTTAGTGTAGACAAAAAAAAAAAAAATCATTAAAAACAAGATAAAAATCTACTTAGATAGTGTGGACGCACCGCAATGGTGTACACCCGCAGCCAAGCCCAATCAAGGGTAGCAGCTCCGGAAGGTACACAAGAAGCAGGCACAAGTCGCCTTCGCTTCAGTCCTAAGGATTTGGTCATACCGCCTTATCGGTCTAACCTACAAAAGAATCCAATTCAAAATCCTCGGTGGGGTATGCCCATTCAAAGCAGCCCCTCTCAAAAAGATGCCCTACATGAAGACCTTAATGTAAATAGAGAATCGCCCTCTCAAGCTAGACATGAGTTGCCACAGCACGATAAAGCGCTAACGGGGCACACTGTCCATTTGGAGGGACAACATGGATATGGCGTCCCTTCATTACCTCTCATCAGAATAGAGAGACAAAATCTAGAGCGTAGGGCTCCTTACACAGGGTGACCTAACTCCGCCTGCCCCTTATGCACCTATGAGAGAGAATATGAGGAAGATCATCGCATTCCTCAAGGACAACAACATACAACGCGGGAACCTTATGCTTCTGCACCAGCCGGATATCATGATCACCCCTTGAGGCCGGAACCTCGAGCACATACAGCCTACCTCGACAGAGGGAAGCGACCCCTTGAGATTTTAGAGCATCAAAACCGAGGTAAATCCATAGGAGGAATATTTGAACCTTCTGAACAAAATAGGGTAGATCAAATTGACCTGGCTATCGCCATATATACCACCCATCAAGCCCAAATCATGTGGCTTAAACAAAGTCAGCAAGAGATAGAGTATCAATACCGCTTGGATAAAGAACGCATGCAACGTGAAGCGGAAGAGTTACAATATGAAATACCTAAGAGAGGGCCAACCCCTCACGTCCAAAGAGCCGAACAACATGAGAGGCATAACCCTTTAACGCAGAACGGGTCTCCATGACCTCGTCAAGCTTTGCCTCTGAGACCTCAGACATGAGAGGGAGGCTACTCCTCGAAATGATGATGGGTACCTTCATCGGGGACTCGATCAAGGTCAGAGGTTTTGCCCAGAAACTCCTCAAGAATTTTATGATGAGTACGAACCAGAGATAGAATATGTTGAAACTCCCCATCAAGGCAGGAAGGATGCCATTCGGCCACCCCTCCATAGGCCTCCAGTTTACCGTAACTTGCAACAAGAGCGAACAAGAGAGGAAGAAATAAAATCTTCCGATGCATACCAAGCGCTATTGGAGCGTTTGGAGTCTATGGAGACAAAATCTGCTGGGCATCAAAAACCCACATTACGTCTACTCCGCAGTAATCCGATACATCCTTCAGTGCCTGCGCCTCTTTACCCTGAACACTTCAAGTTGCCTCAATTGGCAGTTTTTAAAGGTGAGGAAGACGCACAAGAGCACGTTACAAGATTTCTAAGCCAGTGCTTTGCAATCCAAGATAATGACGCGTTGCTACTTAGAACATTCATAACAACATTCGTAGGCCCTACCTCAGATTGGTTCACACAACTGCCCAAACACAGCATAAGAAATTTAGATCAATTAGTAGATGCATTTCTTGAACGCTTTGCCTTCAACACAAGGAAGAAGGCATCACTAAGTTATTTAGCGAGCCTAAAGCAATTTGAAGAGGAAACAATGGCAGCGTATGGGAATCGATGGAGAGCTTTGCTTTCTAGGTTACCCTACCGTCCTCCTATGTCTGATCTCATGCAGATGTTCACAAAAAGTTTCTTAAAATCAATCTCTGATCTATTGTTGCTGCGACAATATGACATCTTAGAAGAAGCTTTGGCGCAAGCCAGAGTCATAGAAGAGATTAAGATAGGCGAAGGCGCAATTGCCAAGCCTAAGAAGAAAGAGTGGAATAAAACCACTAAAATTGGGACAACGCAACCACAAAACGCTGCATTCAATCAAGTTGCGATAAATGTTCCCATGCCTATGCAAGAAACGCAGCCTCAAAAGGCTAACTACCAGGTAGTGCCTCCTGCTTACGAAAGAGATAACAGAAGACAGGAGCAGTATCAACAGCGTCGCCCTAGGCGACAATTCACCCGTATGCGGAGTCTAGGGACTCCTTATTTGATCGCTTGTCAGCGGCAAATTTAGTTACTCTACTAGAAATCCAAATTTTTGACCCTAACATTCCCAAGCCTAGGGGGTATAGGGAGGAATTGTATTGTAGATTCCATAGGCGTAGAGGACATGACCTAAATGGGTGTTGGAAATTTAAAGAACTAGTCCAGGATTTGATCGAAAATAGAACATTGGTCGTGGACAACCCCATCGCACCAAACAACCAACAAATGGGGGTATTCAAGGACCCCTTGCCTGCCCACGAGGCACAGAAAAAACCGCTCCAGATTAACGAGGTGCGACAAGATCTTCTCACGCAAGGATTTGTGGGAATGATTAGCATTGTAACAAGGAATAGAAGATACCCAGCAGTTGCCCCCGAGGTAGTTGTGAGGGAAGTTCCGTCGACATCACAGCCTCAACAACGCCCAACGCAGTTGCCTCCGCCTAGACCCGAGGTCACGATACGGGACAAAAAATCAGCTCCCCATAGAGAAGCTCTTATGGACATTTTAAAATCCATTGAAGTACAACCCCATGAAGCAAATTCTTTCAACGCCTTCGTGGGACATGTGAAACAATGTACGGAGCGTGTCATCACATTCAGAGAAGACGAGGTCAAAACAATATCAAATGACATGTCGGATCCACCCCTGCATGTTATCGCGCGGGTCAACAGGATCCTGTACAAGAGAGTGTTGATAGATACTGGATCGTCCAGTAACATTATAACCACTGCAGCGTTAAAACATTTAAAACTGCCAGCCTCTCACATCACCTCTTCCACGTACACACTACGAGCTTTTAACGATGCAATTTTCTCGACAGTCGGCACAGTTGTTCTGCCTATCCAGGTAGGACAAAAGTCAAAATCCACACTGTGCCATGTGCTGGAAGGCGAAATGGCTTATAATATACTGCTAGGGCGGCCTTGGATCAGGGACATGAAGTGTGTCCCCTCGATTGCACACCAGTGCTTGAAGTATGCCTATGAAGGGCAAATACATGTAGTCCCAATGGACTTAGAGCCCTTCAAGTATTGCAATGCGATACAATTCATACCTCAATCGACCCTCCCTTCAACGCATTTGGATTTTCAATTAAATCCATCTAAAAAGGGTCCAATATCGCAGGCACCACTGGTGGTCAATAAGGCAAAATCCCAGCCAGGTGAGACTTCATCATCGGCTCCTTCATCATCAACGCCACCTATCACGGCCCAATAGAAGGACAAGGGAAAACAAATCATGGAAGAGGTTAAGCCTCTAAAAGAGGGGTTGCCCACGATTTCAATGATATCAACAGAGGAAACACTCAACACAACAAAAACCAAGACTCCTGAACAACCAAACATAGAATGGACTCAGGAAGGACTACCGTTTCCTCCTACCCAATCATCAACAATCACTATTGAGATGGCCGATGACGGGCCTCGGGGGAGTACTTAGTGCAAAACGTTGTGGCAACCCCCACATTGGAGTCGGTGCAGGACATGGGAAGACCTCGCCTTCCCATAGGGACAATTGTTCCACTAGGCTACCCTCCAAACCAGACGAATTTTGTGTATGGGGGCCTTGATCATGGTTCTGAACCATGCGAACAAAAGGAAACAGATGAAGAGCCTTTTGTCAAAAACATCAATTATCTGTCAAACCCAGAATTTGCCCTAAAATATCTTGGCCAATGCAATTGGCATGGATACGGACTCGGCAGATATGAGCAAGGGATGCGGATCCTTTGCCAACCAAGATATCAAATGCCATATGAAAAGTCAGGGGTAGGGTTCAACCATCCCCTACCATTAGACATCTTGGTTGAAAATATGCAAGGCCTAGAAATGGGCAACAAAGGGGGATTGGCATTGGATCCTTATGCCAATCTGAATACATAATACACATTGGGAGACTACCTCCCATGGTCAACAAACACCCCTGGCAGCAATAGTAATCCCTCTTATTTACTAGAAAGAGGTGAAAGTTCAGAGATTAATCCTCAAAGAGAACATCAACGGCTACCAGACATCTTTCTAAAACTGTTCCCCTTAGAGGTTCCAGACGAAATAACACAGTCTCAAAAGAATCAGGTCCCTCCACTAAGAGTGGAACAACCGCAATGGGACCAGATTAATTCACTGGAACAGGAAGAGTCCTCAACATCGCAAGCAACAGATGCTGAAGAGGATGAACAAGTTTGGATCTATGAAAGCGATTCAAAAGATGAAACTAAAATGGACTATCTTAGACATGCGCGATGACATCATCGTGCTCTAACTCATGAAGATCTAATGGGAAAAATGGGTATACGGTTAGGACATGAATGGCACGTAGACCCAACGAGGTGGGACCAAGTGTTAGGCCTATGGCTCCAAATTCAAGATGAGCATCGTCCACCTCGAGATCCCATCATGACAACAGTGCCAAGGGAAGACCCCGCCTTCCTTTTCACACATAGAGATGAATTTGCACCTAGAGAGGATCCATTCGTGCCTGTTCTCGTAGAGCCAGATCCAGAGTATAGGGAACAACTAAAAGAATCAAGTCATCACACCTGCAGTTTTGGAGACCAAATTCATTCCATCCACATGATCTCCATTGATTTGACCGCACCCATCCGCTATCTGACCGATCCATCACGGTCATTGCATCTAAACATGGATGCCATCGACTGGGATCGCGTCAATTCACCATTGTCACCATTAGAGTACTGGCCTTTCGGTGAAATGCTTCATTTTACCCCAAGGACAACTCAGGATATTTTTCAAGCTAAAGAGGGACCCGAGGTTCCAAACGCAGATCTTAACTCAGCTGATGATATCCACTTAATCCCAACTCCACATCAGTTGGAGGACGGATCCCACATGTCAGTCGAGGAGACGACTGACGTAGACATCGACACAGATCCAATGAATCCATAGATTCTCAAGCTGGGGGTAAGCCTTTCCCCCGAAGAGCAAGCCAAATATATTGCCCTTCTCAAAGAGAAGAAGGAAGATTTTGCATGGTCGTACAAAGATATGCCAGGACTAGACCCGCAACTAATCATGCACAACTTAACGCTTGATCCGAAAATCAAGCCTGTAAAGCAAAAACTAAGAAAGATGCACCCAACAGTGGCCTTGATGGTCAAAGACGAATTGCAAAAGCTGTTGGATGCACAATTTGTCATTTGCATGGATTATCCACCATGGTTGTCCAACATGGTTCCCGTCAAGAAGCCCGACGGGAGGATTCGCATATGCACCGACTTTCGAGACCTAAACAAAGCGAGTCCTAAGGATGATTTCCCCTTGCCAAGCATTGACGCATTGGTAGATGCTACAGCAGGTCATGAAATGCTTTCCCTAATGGACGGTTTCTCAGGATACAATCAAATTCATATCAATCCTGAAGACCAACTCAAAATGGCATTCACAATGCCTTGGGGGACATTTTGCTATAAGGTCATGCCTTTTGGCCTTAAAAATGCTGGCGCTACATACCAACGTGCTATGACTTATATCTTCCATGATTACATGCACAAAACTTTGGAAGATTACATGGATGATTTGTTAGCCAAGTCTCTCTTGCGCTCAGATCATCTCGGTGACTTAAGTAAGATTCTCGATCGCCTCATAGAGCATAAGGTCAGATCGAATCCCAAGAAGTGCATGTTCGGCGTCACATCTGGAAAACTCTTGGGTTTTATAGTCTCAAAGAGAGGCATCAAAGTGGACCCAAACAAAGTCAAGGCAATCCTTGAAATGGCTCCCCCAACAACTATCAAGCAGCTTAGAAGTCTGCAAGGAAAGGTCGCGTCGATTAAACGCTTCATAGCGCAATTATCTGACAAATGCCGACCAATGAACAAATTATTGCACAAGGGGGTCACATTTCATTGGGATGACGAGTGCCAGTCAGCATTTGACAAAATCAAACATTACTTGGCTTCATCGCCAGTATTGGCACCACCCGCACCAGTGTGCCGTTCTACTTATACATCTCGACCATCGAGGTGGCATCGGGCGCAATGCTAGCCCGTAAGAATGAACTTCATAAAGAACAGGCTACTTACTATCTTAGCCACACCCTGGTCAGTTACTGAACTTAACTATGCATACGTTGAAAAACTCTGCTTGGCAGTGGTGTTTGCTACCAAAAGGCTACGCCACTACATGCTGAGCAACACTATGTATGTTGTGTCTAAGGAGAATCCATTGCGATACATGATGAGTCGTACTTATCATAGTAGTCGCACGGCGAAATGGATCATGTTGTTGACGGAATTTGACATTGAATTTATTGGGCAAAAATCTATCAAAGGACAAGTCATAGCCGATCAACTAGCAGAGGCTCCTCTTGAAGACGATCAGCCTCTGGTCATAGAACTACCCGATGATGGGGTCTTCCATGTCTTAGAATCACCAGATTCTGATGAGCCTAAGTCTCAGGCCAACATAACATTATTTTTTGATGGTTCTAAATGTGAGCAAGGTGGTGGCGTAGGAATCGTATTCTTCACACTGCAGGGTGCTCCAATGCCCCTGTCATTTAAATTAAACTTCTAGTGCACCAACAACAATGCAGAATATGAAGCCTTGCTCCTAGGTCTTCAAACAACAATCGCCATGAACATCAAAAGACTAAACATCTTTGGTGATTCGTTGTTAATCGTCAATCAAGTCAAAGGGGTATATCAATGCAAATTCCCAGTTCTGAAATCCTATAAAGCCCTCATGGATAAATTCCTAGCAAAACTTGAGTGGTATGACATCGAGGCACTTCCTCGATCATCGAATCATTTTGTGAACACAATGGCCTCCTTGGGGTCACTAATCTCGCAAGACCTTTCTGGTGACATGACAACTATTCAAGTCAAAACATTATCGCAATCCGCGATGGAGCGTGCAAGCTCAGACTTGACGCCGGGAATCCACATGATCCAGATCGAACCATCCTCGAATAAATTCTTTTGAATTCAAGATAGTATGAAACGTGCCAACTGGGGGTCCCTATTTTCCCCCACTCCCATTGATAGCAACACAACGCTATTCTTACAAGTTTTATCCCAATCAGCACTTGATAGGGAAGAACTTCAAAAGGGATTGGTTGTTCATACTGTCGAGGTTTCCGATCAACAGGACTGGTATTTACCAATCAGAGACTACCTCAAGTTAGGTAATATTCCCTTTGGATTGATGCATGCCGCAAAACGGAAATTCAAACAGAAAGCGGCAAAATATGTCTTGATAGGAGACATTTTGTATCATCGCAGCTATGACGGAATTCTCCTTCGTTGCTTGGACCAGCAAGATTCCACTTGGGCAGTCGCCCAAGTGCATGACTGTACATGTGGCGGCCACTTTAGTGGTATGGCCATTGCAAAGCGCATTCTTCGCATGGGCTATTATTTGCCATCTTTAGAGCAAGATTATTGTGCGTATGTCAAGAGGTGCGTAAAATGTCAACATCATGCTAATTTGATGCACGTACCTTCCCAGGCCCTACATACAGTCCAGTCTGCTTGGACATTTTTGCAGTGGGGCCTCGATCTAATCAAAAAGATCTCCCCTGCATCGTCAGGCCGTCACACATTTATCATAACGGCCACAAAATATTTTACCAAATGGGTGGAAGCAATTCCGTTATCCTCAACGAAAGGACCCCGTATTGCAGAGTTCATCTTGCATCACATCATATGTCATTTTGGTATTCCATCCAAAATAATCTCGGATAATGGGCCATCATTCAAGAACAAAGATGTGCGTGCTTTGACCACAAAGTACAAAATTTAGCACAGCTTTTCAACACCCTATTATCCGCAAGCAAATGGGCAAGCAGAGGCATCAAACAAAATGCTAGTCACCATCCTTAAAAAGACCGTCGCAGCATGATCATAAGGATTGGCACATACAAATCCCACTTGCCCTTTGGGCTTATCGCACTAGCATTCGGACGCCCACTGGGGCAACTCTGTTTTCACTAGTGTATGGCTTAGAGGCAGTAATGCCTCTCGAGTTGGAAATTCCTTCCCTACGCATATAAATGCAAGAGTTCATCGATGATAACACTGCACGGTAGGCCCGATTAGACCAACTTGCGTTGCTTGACGAACGACGCGTTAATGCTCTCGAGCACTTACGTATCTATCAAGAGCGACTTAAGAGAGCTTACAACATGAAAGTTCACCTAAGAGACTTTCGGGTTGGTGATTTGGTTCTGAAGGAAAACCAAAAAAACTCTAATTTTCCGTCCCATATGAGAGACAAATTCACGGCAAATTGGTTAGGTCCTTATGTCATTGATAGCAAAATAGGACCCGGGACGTACAGGCTAGCTTCTATTGACGGTGTCAAGGAAACATAACCCTTGAATATCAGTCATTTGCGACCATTTCATATCTAAGAAAGCCATATACAAAAAAAAAAAAAAAACTCCAAGGATTATCGCAATCTCTTGGTCACCCAAAAAGCTCCAAGGATTATCACAATCTCTTGGTCAAACCCAAAAAGCTCCAAGGATTATCGCAATCTCTTGGTCACCAAAAAGCTCCAAGGATTAACGCAATCTCTTGGTCAACCCAAAAAGCTCCAAGGATTATCGCAATCTCTTGGTCACCAAAAATCTCCAAGGATTATCGCAATATCTTGGTCAATACAAAAAGCTCCAAGGATTATCGCAATCTCTTGGTCAACCCAAAAACTCCAACGATTATCGCAATCGTTTGGTAAAAAAAAATCAAGAAATTCAAAAAACAAAACAACAAAAATCATCAAAAACAACGAAGATTTGCATCTCAATTCTAGGCATACTCAAATTCATCAAAAAATTCATATTCTCACACCTCATCTACACCTTCACCAAAAACAATCCATCAAAATTTCAAAAATACATAGCTGCATTAAGCATTGCATCCATACATTGCATATTTGTAGTCATACAGGTCAAAGGCACCATAAGCTGCAATAGCTCTGATAGTCCACCTTGTTCCGCATTGTCTCATGTTACAAAAACAACAAAAACACCAAGCATAACTTTTACCATACTACAGTCAGTGGTCTGGGAATGTACCAAGAGTTTCAATGATTCAGTCATCATTTTCCTCTTTAGCCATGTAGTGTATCAAGTCGAACATATTTTACGAAGGTAGAGTCATACTTGAAATACACCTTGTTACGTAACATCCCAACACAAATAAAAACACTAAAATTCCCAAATTGTGTGAACGAAAGACGAAACCTGCAAAATAATCTAGGTCACCACAAGCGAAACGATTATCTTGCTCATCCCCCTATGCGAGTGACCCCTAGAATGCTGAGAGTTGGCAAAAGGACAAGCATCCTCCCTACCCAATTCCCTAAGAATCCCTAAAGTTCTCAATAGTTGCAAAACACAAAAAGTTGCAAAATGTCAAAACTCTAAATTTGACAAACTACAATGCAAACATCAAAATGCACAAACAATAGTGATTTTCATCACTCCATATCCCCAATCCCTTGCTCGAAAGAAAAACAAATCAAAATAAACAGATGATCTCATCACTACAATGAGCAAGTATCCCAATACAATTGAAGAAAAGAAGGGAGTTGACCTTGAATCCTTGGAACTCTCAGCATTCTATAGGTCATAAGGCAAGCTTCAGTACCAATTTGGTTGATAGCCAATGGGTAACAGAAGTAAACCTCCCGCATGACGATATATCTGTCACATTAACTTGCGTACAGATCAATGTTTGCATGTGGATGAGCTAGCTTATGGCATCCTGGATTACACCACAGATTAATCTTAGTACATACAACAAAGGAATTCATGGAGCTAATTAGGTGATCCTCAGTACAGGTTCGGTTGAAAGCCCATCTGGCACTGGCGGTATCCTGACAAATACCACATAAATGAACTCAATCGCACACACAGGGATGTGAAATAACTAGGTCAAAAACAAGTCTGATTCATACCTTGTTCAAAAGTCTTGTAAGATAAAGTACAGTCGTGGCTAGTGAGTCAAAACCGTCTGAGTCTCAGGAAACCCTAGCTACATTTCTAAACCAACTGTGCTACTTTTCATCCTTACAATACCATCAAAAAAAAATACAAAAAAAAAAAAAAAAAACATACAAAGTCATGCATTACAGCAATCGCCTAAAAACAAAATAACAGAGCTCTAAATAGTCTATGGTGCCATAGCCAAACATCACAAATCCTATTCATCCATTTCATATCTGCATATCACATATAAATATTAAAAAAAAAAACATTTGCATTCATTATAGCATATGCATCCATCAAAATAAATCAACATGCATACATCCATATTCATCAACCATCATGCACAAGATCAAAGAAAATCAAACAACAAAAACAACAAATAAAAGCAACACAAAAACAAACAACAATAACATTGCCAGACACAAGTGCTCTTGCACTTAACCTCTTGGCATAGCAAAATTGATGTCGGGGTTTACATTGTCACTATCCTACTCCCGAAGAAGGCTACCATAGCCGGACCGCTCCACGGGAGGACGGATTGCCGACAATTTAATCACCAAATGGTGTCACAAAAAAAAACAAAAACAAGAAAAAATGCGACAAAAACAAACAGCAATAACATTTCCGGACAAAAGTGCTCTCGCACTTAACCTCTTGGCAAAGAAAATTGATGTCGAGGTCCAAATTATCGCTCTCCTACTTCCCCAAGAAGGCTACAATAGCCGGACCGCTCCATGGGAAGTTAGGTTTTCGATGATTTCACCCCATTCAGGCATCACCAAAAGGGTTAACACCCACCAAAAATAGGTCCATATGTTGGAAAAATTGCACACGCTTAATGGTAAACCCTTAAAAGGCACCCTTGCACAAGTCATCTTGGGTCAAGCGACTCGTCGCTTCTCTCACAAATGTCATTCCCTCATCGATTCGTCGCTTGATGGGGTAGTCACACTTAGTCACCAACCAACAATCACACACCCAATTAAATAAAACGACATGCATTCAAAGAATCATTGACAAAGACAATCACGCTCCTGCTTGGGGCAGTAAATAAGCAACAATCAAATCAATCAAACACTTGGCATTTCATGAATCATGAATACAAGGTTCCCCTGAGGTAAAAAATCAATGTCTAAGTTCAAGTCACACCTCACCAAAATAGGTTAACACTTGAAATCAAATTCCTTAGCTCGTCAGAAGCAAGGATTCAAGAATGCATGCCCTTTCCATACTTGGGGCATCAAAAGTTGGTTAGGTTACCAAGAAACCCTAATCATTAGTGCTTTGGTTATCTATTTTTTCTCAGCACTGCGTCACCCGCAACGCTTCCCAAAAAGGGGCATCTATAGACACCAAAATAGCACCCATCCGATTATGTGACTGCAAACACTGATCGCTTTGACAAACACAACCCCCAGGGCAGCCCTCAGAGGTCAAACAGTGGTCCTAACCACTTCCATAGCAATTTTTTAAGGTCAGGAAGCAATTTGGTACATTTAGACACTTTGCCCAATACTCGTATCACATAGGGATGATTACTAACTTGCAATCGTCTCACCCAGGGATGATTGTTGTAATCATCCCACCCAGGGACGATTACCAAGTTTAATGGGCAAAACGACAAACGACACAAAGTGGCAGCCCAGAACAGTCAGTTGATGACTCCTGCCTTGCACGCATGTGTAGGTGGACAGAAGGGCCGTTAGAGGACTGTCACAAGAAGCAATTATGAAAACACAATTCAATGGAGGACTCCCCTCCCTCATGAGGAGACATGACTGCCACATGGCGCCTATGACCAACACATGGCATTTGTGCTTCCCTCCCAAAAGAGACCCCTTGGGTCTATAAAAGGTGGGACTTTTCTCACCCAAAATGGACAGGTTGAAGGAGTTTTCAAGCAACGAAGTGCTGCCGAGTTGAAGACCCACTTGCATCCCTTTTGGTTCACCTTCCCACATCCACCAATATCTTTTGCAAGGGAGGTTGTTGGGTGGCCTTTGGAAGCTCGAACTTGACCCAAATCCAACACATGGACACATGAACCAACCAATTCGCCGACCCCCCACTCCTAAGAGATTTTGGGCCCATCCCAAGTGGATTGGTGCCAAAATCAAGTTCCATCGGTGGGCTGCCCACTTGGGCACCCCGCACCTTTTGGATTTAGTTGTAGTTCATTTTCTGTCATTTTTTCATATTCCATGTTATTCTCTACTGTTCAATAGTTCAGAATCTTGAATCTTGATTTCAAAAGGTTTTCATCGAATATTATCATGCTTTTGTTATTTTGGTTGTCCCATTGACTTGCAGGTAACAACGTCCAATTTCTCGGTGATGGAGGCCAAATTGGGAGAATCCAACCATCTGGGTCATCCCAAAATGGCCCCAATTACATAACCCCCTTGTTTGCAGGCGTTTTGTAGGTCTCGAGAATCGACATTGGAGCAGCGGCAGGTCGGCTTCTTCAACATAGTATCAATCGTCCCTGCAGGGGACGATTAACAACAGCAATCGTCCTTTCGGGGGATGATTAACAGCAGCAATCGTCCTTCCGAGGGACGATTACCAGGTAGAAGCAGATTGGCCGACTATCTCAGGGGCAATGGCCTTTTGGTAACATTTTCCGTCTTCGGTCAAGTTTTCAAGCCATTTGGACTTACTGTATTTACTATTTTAGGCAGATGTTTACATGCATATTTCGTTGATTTTAGAGAACGAACCCCTTTCATTTACAAAGAGGTGCTACCGACATTTTCATTGTTTCTTTGATTGCAGGAAAAGCAATCGGAGGTGAAGAACTTATCCACATCGACGACGGCAAAGATCTTGGCCATCCCATTGCAATCGTGGGCACGCGGGAAGAGGAAGACTAGGTCACACATTGTAATGAAGACAAATTTAACGCTCCTAGCCCCCAAAATGGGAGGATACGTCTATGTAACCGGGGATAAGATATTTGAATAAAGAGGGTTGTGATTTCTTTACATCTTGTCTTTCGTTTCCAAGTTGTCTCCTTTCTCTGTTTTAGTGCATAGGATCAAAGCGTTACATTTTTGTGTTATGTTGCATAGCTAGTGTTTCCTTTGCCTGGAATCTCGTGCTTTCAGAGGGGGTTATCAAATATACTCCCATAAGGATAATCATTTCATTGGGGTAACAAACAACAAAATTTTAGTTCAAGTTTTTGCACTATGTTGTTTTTTTACAAACAACACATTGCAAAAAGGGGCATTTGTAGACACCTAAAAATATCATTTTATCCAAGTTTTGGTTCTTCTAATATCTCTTTGATATTTTTAAATTCATCTAAATTCCCTCTATTTTCTTGTGCATTGTTCACTATTCACTGTTCACTATTCACTGTTTACTGTTCACTGTTCACGGTTCACTGTTTACTGTTCACTGTTCACTGTGCACTATTTACTATTCATTATTCACTGTTCACTATTCACTATTCATGAATTTAATATTTTTAAATCAATTTTCAATACCTCCTCACATGCTTGAGCTCAAGTCAAGGATTCTAGAATAGCCATATTTTCTACACCTACCTTCTCACATGCTTGAGCTCAAGTCAAGGATTCTAGATTAGCCATATTTTCTACACCTACCTTATCACATGCTTGAGCTCAAGTCAAGGATTCTAGAATAGCCACATTTTCTACACCTACCTTCTCACATGCTTGAGCTCAAGTCAAGGATTCTATATTAGCCACATTTTCTACACCTAGCTTCTCACATGCTTATGCCGAAGTCAAGGGTTCTAGATTATTCCTATTCTACATTTTCTACATCCACCACCACTCATGCACACCAAATTCAAGGATTATTTCTTGCATGCCAACCCACTTAGTAATTTTATATTCCTCCATTTATCCCAAGTCTTCCCTTACCAACCCACTTAACAATTTTATATTCTCTCACCCACCCAAAAGTCTTCTATGCCAACACATTCAACATTTAAAATTATTCTCCCACTTAGTCTTGTCTTCCACTATGTCAAACTCATGTGCCACATCATCCTCACCCCCTCTCTTCTAAACTTATATAAATACCCCCCTCATTCCCTTCATTGGAGGAAGGAGGAATCAAGCCATGAATGAAGGAATGAATGAATGAAGAAAGAGGAAGCTAGGACAGCCTACCATCATTGCATGAGTTGTAAGAATAACACTCTTTTACATTCTATTTTAATAGGAGTATTTACTTGTTTTAAATATCATCTTGCTTGAGTAAGAGCCCAACCAAACAAGGTGGGCTTATTTTATCACTAACCTTCTCTTTTGAGTATTGCATGTAGGTATTAAATAGCATTGGAGCAACCTTGGGAGAGAGGAATATCACACACCCCACATCATAATTCTGTTGTGAAAAGGAATTATTACACCATATTCTCTTGTAAAAGCCTTCAAGGCTTCACTATATTGTTAAAAGACAAAGGGGTTGTAAAAGTTTCACATTTTATAATCAAATTTGTGTATTGGTCTTATTTCCTTTGTCTTTACACTTTATTTGCACATGGTGGTTTCCTTATTCTACATGTGGATTGGGACAATGTGTGCTAGGCCACTCTTTGGAGAATGCTAATATCATATTTGACCTGAATTGGAAACGGTGTGGAACATGTGTTGCACCACTAGAGAATGCACTAAGCATTGAGCGGATGGGAACATCTATGTTGTGTCACTAGAAAATACACTAAGTGTTGAGCAGTTGGGAACATATTGACTGCATTAACAAAATATGCCTTATTCTGCTCTTTTGAAGTGGTTGTAATGCTAAATTAGTTACTCTACCAGCAACATGGAGCATCCTACACTGGTCCACTAGAAAATACACTATGTTTTGAGAGGTTGTGAGCATCTTCATGCCTTAGAAAATATTTTTAAAATTTTTCTAAGGATGTGGCCATTTTTGGCCTATAATAAGGAAAGGTTATGACTGGTCAAAGCTAGTGCTAGCCTAGGTCTCAAGCTTATATCAAAGAAATCATCATACACATTTAATGTTGGCTATTATATCCTTCAGGAAATCCATTGATGCTCCACATTAGAATGTAAGAACAATGTTTCCTGCCAATGCAATGTAGTCAAAAGGAGGAAGATTATAGATAAAATTAATGATCAACCACCACATCCAAAGCTATAAGTGTAAGGGGTACAACTGCACTAACAAAGATAGAACCTAGAAAATAGGATGCAATTAATAAGGACCATATGATGGTGTATCCTATTCCTTGATGGGTCTCATCAAATGCAATGAGATATTAGAAGGATGGTCACCCATTTCCCAGGTGGTATGTTATACATTGATGAAGTCATCCTTTGGGAGAAGGAGGATCTATCCCTTGGCTATAAAATAGTAAATGTAACCCATTCAAAGGGTCGACTCTAAGCCATTACATTTTGTATGCAAGATATAAAATATATTAATATAAGTAAATAATTATCTGACCTTCCAATCATTTCATATATATATGTATTTTCAAGTTTGTGCTTTTCTGTTAAATTTGATAAATGAATTAGTTGTTATTCTAAAATCACGATTTTGATGGTTTATTTATCAATTTTGGAATTTACAAACATATGGTGAATGTCAATAGTGAAAGTTGAAGTGTATTGGCTGTTCTATTAGATGGTTTGTGCTTGAAGTGTATTGGCTGGTCTATTAGATGGTTTTTGCATGTGAATGCATTTCTACTTCCACCCTACATATATCTTGATGTGGTTGATCCACCCATTTATAATTTAATCATGTTTTTTTTTGTTTTTGGAATTTACATGGTGGAATCGGTAGCCACCATGAATCTGGGCAGGTTGTCCAGCTTTTTATGGCCACCATAGTATTCTACGATGTCCGCCCTAAAAGATGCCACATAGATCTTCATGCAGTATGCCCCTATAACCACCATGCCACAATCATTTTAAACCTTTTATGCCACTGAAAGCACCACATAATTTAATCATGTTAGCTTAGTTTTTTTTATTCCTTATTTTCCTAAAGTTCCACCAAAATAGTTATCAAGTAATAATAAACTAACCTTCTTCAGAGATTGGTTGTAGGGTTTTATCATTTTGTTATCTCTTAATGTTGGTATATTCTACAAGGCACACAACCCTTCCATTAGATGCAGATTACTGGCCAATAGTTTTTGGCATGCCTAGTGGGACCCAGAAAGTCCCACAATTTGAGTAATATGCAATTAGGTGATTCTCTGCTTTGCTCAGTTATCTTAAATCACCTAGCAAATCTATTGAACCATTAACATAGAAAAGCCTCAAATTATAAATATTTCATGAATACAAGGTATAAAGCTAATTTTTCTAGGGATCCTATCAAGTTATTTGAGCTAAAATTCTTAAGGCAATAACTTCCAGTATTCCTTGACCCCATATTGTTCTGAACACATTCAAAGGATTAGTAGTCTTTTGATTCTAACTCTCAAGATCTGGTTATACCTACATAAGCGATGACTCAAAATCAAAACTAGAACCAAAATCTAGGATACACAACCTGGAATAATACAAGTCCCCTCAACCTTACTAATCAGAATACCATTCCCTCCATAGCCTTGAAAGCATTACCTGCATATTATGGCACTAGAAAAACCATATTCAAACATTGCCAAGATGTAATAGCTCTAGTTGTTATTCCTAATATTGCTAATAAAGATATCATGATTAGGTTATTGGTTATCTCCCTAATAGGTAAGATGTTGTACTAGTAAAAGACCCTCCCTAATGGAAGTATCACCTTATGGGCAGACCTAGAAGGAAGGTTGGTTGCTAAAATTTAATGAGTAGGCCAATTCCTTCTCCTCACTTACTTAGTTAACCACTATACAAAAGCATCCTCAGGAAGAGCTAAGTGATTTTAAAATTAGATTCAGTCATTCTTGGCATAGGGTCCTCGTCGGTCTTATACCAACCAATGAACATGTTGAGTATTACTATCTAAGAGCCTTTAGTCCAGATTTGAGTTTGATGATAAGGTAAGCCAATGTTCTAAATTTTCCCTAGATATTTCAAGAAACCATGAAAGTTGAAAAGCTCATGATAACCATTGGTCGACTGCCTCCTAGGCCTACTATTCTATTTTTTCCTAAGCTACCCTAGGCTACACCTTCACCTCCACTTTACCCTATGAATGCTCCCCTGGTGAATATCCCATAATGGCTTGCTACTTCAACAACATCCACTCTCCTAGTAATACCTATGTTTCCATCTCTTATAGCCCCTCCTATGGTATCAATACTTCCTGCACCAGATCCTCAAATGACCATCCTCATAGACCTACAAAACTCTATAAAAAATCTTAACATGGATTTTTAGAATTCTATGAAGAATCTTAACAATGAGATTATGCTTATGAAGAGAATGGACTTAGAAAGAAATTTTTAACCTATAATATTCCTGCATGTATCATGAGATCAAGCTGCTTCTACTAGTAAAATACCTAAAATAACAAATACCATTCTCATAAATGAAGAATGGGAGTCCTCCTCTTCTACCTTTTAGTCAGACTATTGGTGCTCTACATGCAATGATCCTCATGCAAAAAATACATGCATGATGCACCAAAACTATGTGCAAAAATTAGGTTTGGAAAGAAAGCATTACTGGTAGACCCTGAGAATCTCAACCCCCTAAAATTACTTAATGATAATAAAGAAAAGGAAGAGGCTGGGAGGAAAATCCCTTAGGCAGCTCCTGCCCAGATATTATCTATTCAAAGGAGGGAAAGTATACCTAGTGTAGGTCAACATAAAGTAATGTAGACACATGAGGAGGCTAGAGATAAATTAAAATATCCATTATTGAAAAAGAGGCAATGGATAGAAGCTACCCAAGAATGTTAAATAGGTATGAATATTATCAAAAGGACAGAGAGAGACAACCTATTACTTTTACATTTACTATAGTTGAAGAGCTGAAGAAGACCCCATCAAAGGCCAGCATGTTTGATATTATGATGATCCCAAGATAGATTGAATTACTTCTAGTGGCACTACAACTAATAAAAGCTCAAAATAAGTCACTCCCTAAGCAAAATTTGTTTCAAGACACCCTTGTCATGGGCGAAGGTAAGAATAGACTTTCTCCATTTTATCTATACTTAGAAATGGAAATATGGGTGATACATAATTGCATGATAGATTTAGGTGCCGCTACCACGGTAATGCCTAAAGAGGTATGTGATATCATGGGTATAGAGTGTACAAGAATATGCCCTAGAGTTATACAACTAGATGGTACTCCAATCAAAACTATATGAGTGATCAAGGATATTCCCATGGTGTTACATAGGCTGCCTCAAGTTACTATGATATAGGAGATTATCATGGTTGATCTAGAGCCATACTTTAGGATGTGTTTGTCCAGAGAATTCACTGCTAAGTTGGGAGGATACCTATCTCTAGATTATTCCTACATGGATATACCTTTTAAAGGTAGAATGATGAGAGTTTTCATAGAAAAACCCTCTCCATTCCATATATAAAGGTTGAAGTAAGAAGACCAGCAGGTAAAAATAGTAGGTATTATCATCAAGGAGGAAGATCTAATGGAAGAAGTCTTAGAAGAACTTCAGTTTGAAGACCAATTTTTCTTGAAGTATTTTAATACCATGATAGAAATAGGGATTGGTACCTATTATATCCAAAAGTTGGATTCCAAGAGACTAGAAAGGATGTCATGCATCAATCAGACTAACTGTGGAAGTTGTATTTTGATGGGGCTAGATGTAAGAATGTTGCAAGAGTAGGAGTGGTGCTTATCACACCAACCAAGGATCAAAATACATTCTATTGTAGCTTAACTTATATTTGCACTAAAAATGAAATAGAATATGAGGTCTTGTTCTTGGGATTAAGAAAGGCTAAGAAATTAGGAGTTAAGCAACTACAAATATATGGTGACTTTGAGTTGGTGGTCAATAAGGTTACTGAGAAATGCATAAGTAGCACTATCTTAATGCATACAAAAATTGAGTATGGAATTTATTGTAATATTTTGAAGCTTTGAATATAAAAGCTATTCCTAGAGATTAGAATACTGACATTGATACCCTAGAAGCCATAGGAGCTAATTATTCCCTCTATCAAATGTCATATACAAACCTAAGGAAGTGAGGTTGATATATAGGCCTTCGATACTAGACAAATATATATTTTTGCAAGTATTTGAAGATGATGAATAGATAGTGGATTTTCTAATCTAAGAGATGAACTACTCTATAGAACATATGAAATATGAAGATCAGGAAGAGGAGGAAGGATTCCTGTAGTTGAAAAGTAATCACATCTTGTAGACACCTAAAACACATCATGTCGAGGGTGACTACTCATATGGACATGTTACAAGACCATATGCAGGATCTTGGATAGACTCCAAGATAGAGTAGTGGTTATAACCACTCAATTTGGGTTCCTTAGCCTAATCAGTCTGAACCACAACCCAGACCTGCGGTCTACAGGATGAACCATGGCTAAGACCTACGGTTTATAGTCTAGACTGCAGTTGTAACCTATGGTCTTAAAAAAAAATAGTTTGCCTTAATCTAATACAAATCGGTTTGAATGGCCATTTGATCTAGAAGATGGTGGTTAGAGGACAAAATCTTCCAATCTAACTATCCTAACCACTCTTCTTAATCTTGGATTCTCCATGAAGTCACTGTTAGTCAAAAAGTGACTAACTACAGAAAAATAGCTGATGCACCTTTTTGCATATTTTCCAAGAAGACCGAAGTGGCCCATATACTAAAGATCAAAGAAAAAGCAAAAATACCGCAAGGAGGTAAAAGTGTCGCGATATCGCGACATGTTGCATTTTCATGGCAAAAAGCAAAGAAAAGGAGCAAGGAGGTAAAAGTGTCGCGATATCGCGACATGTTGTATTTTTATGGCTAAGAGCAACAAAAAGGAGCAAGGAGGTAAAAGTGTCGCGATATCGCGACATGTTGTATTTTCACGGCTAAGAGCAACAAAAGGGAGCAAGGAGGCAAAAGTGTTGCGATATCGCGACATGTTACATTTTCTCGGCTAAGAGCAACAAAAGGGAGCAAGGAGGCAAAAGTGTCGCGATATCGCGACATGTTGCATTTTCGCGGCTAAGAGCAACAAAAAGGAGCAAGGAGGTAAAAGTGTCGCGATATCGCGACATGTTGTATTTTCATGGCTAAGAGCAACAAAAGGGAGCAAGGAGGTAAAAGTGTCACGATATCGCGACATGTTGTATTTTCACGGCTAAGAGCAACAAAAGGGAGCAAGGAGGTAAAAGTGTCGCGATATCGTGACATGTTACATTTTCGCACTAAGAGCAACAAAAGGGAGCAAGGAGGAAAAAGTGTCACGATATCGCGACATGTTGCATTTTCACGGCTAAGAGCAACAAAAGGGAGCAAGGAGGTAAAAGTGTCGCGATATCGCGACATGTTGTATTTTTGTGGCTAAGAGCAAAAAAGGGAGCAAGGAGGAAAAAGTGTCGCGATATCGTGACATGTTGCATTTTCATGGCTAAGAGCAACAAAAGGGAGCAAGGAGGCAAAAGTGTCGCGATATCGTGACATGTTACATTTTCACGGCTAAGAGCAACAAAAGGGAGCAAGGAGGCAAAAGTGTCGCGATATCGCGACATGTTACATTTTCAGCTAAGAGCAACAAAATGGAGCAAGGAGGTAAAAGGGACACAACAAGAAGAGAAAAAAGGAGAAGGAGGCAAAAGCGATATCCATGACATGTTACATTTTCACGGCTAAAGAGAAGAGAAAGAGCAAGAAGGAAAAAGTGTCGTGATATCGCGACATGTTGCATTTTCATGGCCAAAAGCGACAAAAGAGAACAAAGAGGCAGAAGTGTCGCGATTTCATGACATGTCACATTTTCACGATGCAAGAAGAAGAATTCAGAAGACATAGAAATGTCATGATTTCGTGACATGTTGCATTTTCTGACTCAAAAAGGGGAGGCAGGCAGAGAAGCAAGAGTGTCGCGATTTCATGACATGTCCAGTTTTTGCCAAGGAAACAGAGTATATTTTTGGCAACTGGGACATGCACTGACATCTGGTGCTGATTTTTGAAGAATGGTCAGTTGATTATAACCTGGCAGGTCCACTGGATGATTGCAGAATAATAGGCTCATCTAAATTTAGCCAGAAGGAAATCTATCCAATCTACGAGAAATCCGTTGTATATTCTTAGAAACTGCAGACAATTACTTGTAATTGATTGAAGAAATTAAATGTACATAGTAGAAGATACTCTTTTTAGGGTATAAATAGGAGTGAGTCGACCATGAAAAAAGGTCGGCTCTTGGACGTTTACAAGCTTGATGTACATGTACTGGATTACAAGCAATAAAAGATTTCTTCTTCTGGCTTCCAAAACTTTTGTGTGCAAGTGTATGTATCTAGTGTTTTAAATTTTATTCATTCTAAGTTTTATAATGTATCTATTCTGAAATCTGGACTGTGCACGTATAAATCTTGTTTCTAGAGTTGAACATTAAAAGATATTTACATGCTTTTAGACGAACATCTAAAAGTCGCACTCAGGAATTCATGTTTTCTATAAGAAGATATAAAGAAAACTCTGAAAGTAGTAATCTGCATCATCAATGTTTGTTGTTGTCTAATATGTACCATGAGAAAATTTCTAGCTTAGGCTATATTTCCCTTATCTCTTGTTCCCCTTTTCTCTAAAAAACTCAAAGGAACCAACCTTCTCTGGAGACTAGACAGATGATCTCAAGCAAGATCTGTCTATTCAATGTTGGCAAAGTCTAAGGTGCAACACTATTAACCGAAGGCAGATTTTGTTCCAATAGTTTTTGGCATGCTCGGTGGGACAAGCAATCCCACAGTATTGTATAAGTTTTGGTGTTTTACCTTAAGAGCCTTTTTGTTTGAAAATCTCAAGAAAAACCACATGGCGACTCCGTTGCAATTTAGACCATAAAAGAAAGACCTTGTCTAGAAACCTTCTAGTTATATAGCCATATGATAACCAGATCTCGAGCTAGAAACTCTGAAGAACCTATCGAGTTCTTTGAACTACATCTCGGAAGCCTAAAAGCACACCCTGTGCTAGCCGCATGATCAAATCCACCCGACACCATTAGCACCTCTTTAACACCCATTGTAGGAGCATCTGCAAGCAATCCCATAGTGGTTGTAACTCCTTTAGCAATCATGGTAGCCACCCCTGCCCTAGCCCATCTTGTGTGGAATCAAACTGGCCCTTTGAACTTGGGAGCACACCACCAAATTCCACAAGCTGCACTAAAAGCATTACCGACCTTTGATAGAACAGGCAAAACAATAGATGAGCATTGTTTAGATGTATCATCGCTAGCATCTATTTACAATATCACTCAGGAAGATGTAATGGTCATATTGTTGGTTATATATTTGAAAGGAAAGATGCTCTATTGGTACAGAGCGCTTCTCATTGGATCCATTACTTCTTGGGTAGTACTTGTCGGCCGTATGGTCGATGAATTTAATATACATGCGGATCCTTTCACATTGCTGAATCAATTCACTATCATTGAGAGGCATCCACAAGAAGAAATCCAAGATTTCAACATCAGATTTACCAGAACTCGTGATAGAGTACCGCAAGGCCTAAAACCCATGGAAGAACAAGCTATATGCTATTATTTAAGGGCTTTTGATTCAGATCTCAGTATGATAATAAGGCAATCCCGTGTAACCACTTTTCCTGGGATCTATCTAGAGGCAGCAAAGGGTGAAGCTGATCTCATCGCTACAAAAAGATATCCATCAAAGAGTCTATTGCCAATTGTACCAGAGCTTTCCCAAGCATCAATTTCTAAACTTCCTGTACTCCCATCAACGTAGGCCCTCCCATCTATAGCCGCACCTCCTACATTCCTTGCATTACCAGCCACACCCCTTGCATCGGCTCCCCCCAATGATCAATACACGACCATAATTGATACAATGAAGACATTGTCAAATGAAATGGCATCCATGAAAAAGAGAGGCGAAATGGAATATCCAAGCAAGAATATTTCCACAGATACAAAAGGAAGGTGCTTCAACAAGTGGAAGAGGACAAGATAAAAAAAATGTGGTGTATGCAAATGAGATAGGAGATAATGGAGAACCCACTAATTCTGACTACTGGTGTACCACTTGCAATGATCCTCATGGAGAAGATTCATGCATGATTCATCAACATCATGTGCAAGCGGTTATTAATGAGAGAGCCAAAGAAACCGGCAAGGGACAGGTGAACATAATCAGAGAAGTCCACCACAATTTGGCAATGCCATCCGTGGAACAAGTCTCAGTCCTGACAAGGTCAGGAAAAAAGTCATTACAAGTCGACCCTAAGGAACTCCAACCACTAGGTTTTCCTCCTGCCCCCAAGGCAACTCCACAGAAAAACTAGTCTAATGAGAAAGGACGTTCTGACCCTCCTCAGACTTCTACGGCTACACCAAGAAAAAAATTTCCTCCTAGAAAAGGGAGCGAGGCTCAAGAGCAAGCGAAGGAAAGACTCAGATTTCCTTCATTGACAAAAAGGCAAAGAATAGAAGCCACGTAGGTCTATAGAGATAGATACGATGCATCTACTAGTGGAAGGGAAAAGAGTGCTGAGGTATCCCCAGCTGCAACCCTTTCATTCAACATTGCAGAAGAAATGAAGAGGACTCCTTCCAAGATAAGCATGTATGATGCACTGCAAATTCCTGGTCAGATCGACCTCCTCCAAGAGTCCCTAAATTTAAAGAATGATGCCTCCTTCTCAAATTTCATACAAGAAAATGTGGTGCCAACCTCTGGGAAAAATAGACCGCCCCCATTCTATCTATCTTTGCAAATGGAGGGGTGGATAGTTCACAATTGCATGATTGATTCAGGGGCCGCAACTACGGTGATGTCGAAAGCCGTATGTGACATAATGGGGATGGAATATACTCGAAGTCATCCTGGTGTGTTGCAATTGGATGGTACTCTAGTAAAAACTATCGGGGTGATCAAAGATATCCCTATTCAACTCCACAGAATGCCAGAAGCAGTCGTCATACAAGAAGTAGTCGTTGTAGACTTAGAACCATATTTCGGTATGTGTTTATCCAGAGAGTTCACGACCAAAATGGGAGGTTATCTGTCTCTATATTATTCTCATTTGGAGGTACCTTTCAAAGGTAAAAGAGTCAAGATCTACAATGAAAAACCATCTACTTTTCATGTGGAAATACTAGAAGAAACAACTACCATCAACATGATGTCCGAGGAATTGGAGAATATTGATCTAATGGAAGAAACCATGGAGGAACTCCAATCTGAAGATCAATTTTTGATGGAGAATTTCAATGCTATGGTAGAGAAAGAAATGGGAAGCTATTCCATTGAGAAACCAAAAAAGCTTCCTATTGTTGTCCCTAAAACAGGTGATTCAGCCAACCAGTTATGGAAATTGTACTTTGATGGGTCAAGGTGCAAAAATGGAGCAGGAGCTGGAATTGTTCTGATTTCACCTACTGGAAAAGAAAAGGTTTTTTCATATAGGTTGACATGGAGTTGCACCAACAACGCGGCTGAATATGAAGCTTTGTGTTTGGGACTTAAGAAAGCTAAAAAATTGGGTGCAAAACAGCTGCTGATCTATGGAGATTCAGAGTTGATTGTTAAACAGGTTACTGGTAAATGCATTTGTAAGCAGCATTACCTAAAGGCTTACAAAAACAAAGTGTTGGATCTATTGGAAAATTTTGAAGCACTAAACATAAAATCCATTTCCAGAGAGAAAAACACACATGCAGACCTGTTAGCATCAGTAGGATCAAATTTTTGCCCGATCAGTAATGTTATTCGAAGTCTAAAATAGTTAGACTTATATACAGGCCTTCTGTGCCCGACAAGGACATTTTTTGGCAGGTATTTGAAAACGACGAGCAGATCCTAGATTTTCTGATTCATGAGATGAATTGCTCTATAGAAAGAGCGTTACAAGAAGAGGACGAAGAGAGCCTTATTCAACTAAAAAATAATCATATCCCCAAGGGACTGATCACCCTAGAGAGCCTTTTCGACAATAGCGACAGAGCTGTAGGTCGAAGGATCAAGGTAGATGAACGTCGGTATAAAGAAATAGAACTAGAACCGGGAAAAATGATCAAAGTAGGGACAGATTGTACAGAAGTAGAACTAGAGAAAATAAAATAGTTATGTAGAGAGTATCCAGATATAATAGCCTGGACTTATAGTGATCTGAAAGTGTACAGGAAAGAGGTCATTCAACATACCATCGAACTAGAGGAAGGAGCTAAACCTTTTAGGCAGAGGCAAAGGCCTGTGAATCCTAAAATTGAAGCCTTAATGAAACAGGAGTTGTTAAAACTCCTGTAGGCTAAGATAATATACCCAATCAAGCACTCTACCTGGGTGGCAAATTTAGTTCCAGTCCACAAGAAAAATGGAGAAATACCCTTTAGGCAGATGCATACCAAAGGATGCCCTTTGGATTATCCAACGTAGGAGCAACTTTCCAAAGAGCCATGGACGTAGCTTTTGGGGAGCTTGCGAACAAAATTATTATCGTCTATTTAGATGACATGACGATTTTTTCTCACAACAAAAAGGACCATGCCACTCATCTACAGCAAGTGTTTGAGAAATGTAGAGAATTTGGAATATCACTAAATCCAAAAAAATCTATTTTTGTTGTGGAAGAAGGAATACTCCTTGGGCATGTTATTTCTAAAGTTGGGTTGTCAATTGACCCTGATAGAGTGAAGGCACTTCTTGAGTTGTCACTTCTAGTTAACAAGAAAGGTTTGCAGTCCTTCTTTGGGAAAATAAATTTTGTCAAAAAATTCATTGCGGACTTTGCCCAAACAGTTAAACCAATGACTGAATTATTGAAAAAGGACGCTCCTTTCAAATGGATAGAGCCAAGGAAAGAAGCTTTTCGAAAAATTCTAGAAGCCATCGCTCAAGCTCCTGTGCTAGTTAATCCTGACTATTCTCGAGGTTTCATACTATATGCTGTCGGAGAACAAGGTAGTTATGCTACAGTTCTCACTCAGAAAGGAGCAGATGATGAAGAAATACCCATAGCCTTTCTAAGTTCCACCATGCACAAACATGAGGAAAGGTACAACTTCATAGAAAAACAAGTATATGCAATTATGAAATCCTTGAATAAGCTAAAACATTTCTTATCCCAGAGTCAGATGATGGTGTATGTTATTCATCCCGATGTAAGGAACTTCATAATTCAAGGAGAATTGGGTGAAAAAAGAGCTGGATGGGTGACTCGCATCCAAGAGTATGATGTAGAAATACATCCTACTAAAATAGTCAGAGGGAGAGATTTGTGCCAAGAATTGGCCAAGCAAGCTGCAAGTGGATATGGGGAGAGCCACCCCGTCATGGCAAACATAGAGCAACACCAAGATAGAGTAGGTTCAAGTTGGATCGATGACTTTGTGAGGTATTTTTAGACTGGGTCATGTCCTGAAGATATGAACACTTCCCAGAGAAGGAGATTTAGAACCCAAGCATTGAAATATACCCTTCGAATAGAGGGGTTGTATAGGATTAACATCGATGGTGTATTGTTAAGATGCGTTCTCGATAATGAAAAGCAGAAAGTGTTAGATGAATTTCATGGAGGTTTTTTAGGGGGACATTATGCAGGCCAAACTACAGCTTTGAAGATCCTTAGAGCTGGATGTTATTGGCCTTCCATCTTCCTAGATGCATACAAAGTGACCCAGAGGTGTGAACAGTGTTAGAGGTATGTGGGGAGAAACAGGAATGCACCTATGCCCTTAAAAGCTATTCAAGTCGAGGAACCATTCCAGTAGTGGGGGTTGGATTTCGTAGGGATAATAGAGCCAAATTCATCATCAAGCCACAAATACATTCTCACTACCATAGACTACTTCACCAAGTGGGCAGAAGCAGTGCCTACGAAGAAAGCTGATTCGAAAGTGGTGATAGAATTTGTCGAAAGTCTAATCACAAGGTTTGGCATACCAGATTCTTTGATTATAGACAATGGATCCCCTTTCACCAGTGCAAAGATGATCGAATTCATCAGTAGATATGGAATTTACCTGAAGACTTCCTCTAATTATTACCCACAAGGTAATGGATTAGCTGAGTCTACTAATAAGAATCTTCTAAGAATTCTGAAAAGAACATTAGAGGACAATAAGAAGAACTGGCACTCACTCCTGAATCAAGCCCTGTGGGCCGACAAAATCTCAATCAAAAAATCAATCAATACATCGCCATATGCTTTGGTTTATGGCAAAGAAGTTGTTCTGCCGATTCATATGGAGATACCCGCGTTGAGGATGCTAAACCAAGTTAACGAAGATGAAGGTCATCCAATGGATGCCCGACTGATGCAACTTCTATAGCTTGAAGAATCTAGGGAACAGGCCTACGATCATCATCAAAAGCATATGGTAAAAATAGTCGGGTGGTTCGATAAGAAAACCACTTTCAAGAAATTCAAAACAGGTGACCTGGTATTAAAATGGAATGTCAAGAAAGCAAAGCCAGGACACCATGACAAGTTTGATGCATTCTGGGAGGGGCCATTCGAAATTGTTTTAGAAAAGCAATTCAATGCCTTCCAGTTAAAATATCAATATGGATGGGTTCTACCCATCACGGTGAACGCTTTTCACCTAAAATTGTATTTCCAGTAAAAGCTCTAGATCACCATTATATGTACAGTATATTATAAGTTTGAAGTTTTGTAAATATTTCCCTTTTTACGGCCTAATATTTCCAGAGGACAATAAGAAGAACTGGCACTCACTCCTGGGGAGGAAGTTTCCCTGTTAGAATCCCTCCAAGCGTAGGAAGTGGTCATTCTTCTGCTCCCGAAGTGTCCCAGCCACCTGAGAAATCCCAATAGCCAGAGCTGGGACCAGCTCCCAAAATTGAATTTTTGTGTTCTTCAGACAAAGGTTAAAAACCTAAGTGGTAAAAGAAAGGTTCTGATAAGGTAAAGATCACTTATATTCCAAAGTGCATTCTTTTTCTTTTATCTTTGTTTTTTCGCTCGAAATTTTACTTTTCGCAACTGTGCTGGTGACTCCGTTTCCCAATGGATGAAGGCCTGGTCTCTATTTTTGTGAGAAAAAATTCCCTCGGAAGGCACCAAGAATGTTAGTCAAAAAGTGACTAACTATAGAAAAATAGTTGATGCACCTTTTTGCATATTTTCCAAGAAGACCGAAGTGGCCCATATGCTAAAGATCAAAGAAAAAGCAAAATACCGCAAGGAGGTAAAAGTGTCGCGATATCGCGACATGTTGCATTTTCGCGAGCAAAAGCAAAGAGAAAGAGCAAGGAGGTAAAAGTGTCACGATATCGCGACATGTTGTATTTTCAGGCTAAGAGCAACAAAAGGGAGCAAGGAGGTAAAAGTGTCGCGATATCGCGACATGTTGTATTTTTGTGGCTAAGAGCAACAAAAGGGAGCAAGGAGGTAAAAGTGTCGCGATATCGCGACATGTTGCATTTTCACGGCTAAGAGCAACAAAAGGGAGCAAGGAGGCAAAAGTGTCGCGATATCGCGACATGTTGCATTTTCGTGGCTAAGAGCAACAAAAGGGAGCAAGGAGGTAAAAGTGTCACGATATCGCGACATGTTGTATTTTCGCGGCTAAGAGCAACAAAAAGGAGCAAGGAGGTAAAAGTGTCGCGATATCGCGACATGTTGTATTTTCACGGCTAAGAGCAACAAAAGGGAGCAAGGAGGTAAAAGTGTCGCGATATCGTGACATGTATTTTTGTGGCTAAGAGCAACAAAAGGGAGCAAGGAGGCAAAAGTGTCGTGATATCACGACATGTTACATTTTCATGGCTAAGAGCAACAAAAGGGAGCAAGGAGGTAAAAGTGTCGCGATATCGTGACATGTATTTTCGCGGCTAAGAGCAACAAAAGGGAGCAAGGAGGTAAAAGTGTCGTGATATCGCGACATGTATTTTCGTGGCTAAGAGCAACAAAAGGGAGCAAGGAGGCAAAAGTGTCGCGATATCGCGACATGTTACATTTTCGCGGCTAAGAGCAACAAAAGGGAGCAAGGAGGCAAAAGTGTCGCGATATCGTGACATGTTGTATTTTCGCGGCTAAGAGCAACAAAAGGGAGCAAGGAGGTAAAAGTGTCACGATATCGTGACATGTTGTATTTTCATGGCTAAGAGCAACAAAAGGGAGCAAGGAGGCAAAAGTGTCACGATATCACGACATGTTGCATTTTCACGGCCAAAAGAGAAGAGAAAGAGCAAGAAGGAAAAAGTGTCGCGATATCGCGACATGTTGCATTTTCGTGGCCAAAAGCGACAAAAGAGAACAAAGAGGCAGAAGTGTCATGATTTCACGACATGTCACATTTTCGCGATGCAAGAAGAAGAATCAAGCTAAAGACATAGAAATGTCACGATTTCATGACATGTTGCATTTTCGCGACTCAAAAAGGGGAGGCAGGCAGAGAAGCAAGAGTGTCACGATTTCGTGACATGTTCGGTTTTTGCCAAGGAAACAGAGTATATTTTTGGCAACTGGGACATGCACTGACATCTGGTGCTAATTTCTGAAGAATGGTCAGTTGATTATAACCTGGCAGGTCCACTGGATGATTGCAGAATAACAGGCTCATCTAAATTTAGCCAGAAGGAAATCTATCCAATCTACGAGAAATCCGTTGTATATTCTTAGAAACTGTAGACAATTACTTGTAATTGATTGAAGAAATTAAATGTACATAGTAGAAGATACTCTTTTTAGGGTATAAATAGGAGTGAGTCGACCATGAAAAAAGGTCGGCTCTTGGACGTTTACAAGCTTGATGTACATGTACTGGATTACAAGCAATAAAAGATTTCTTCTTCTGGCTTCCGAAACTTCTGTGTGCAAGTGTATGTATCTGGTGTTTTAACTTTTATTCATTCTAAGTTTTATAATGTATCTATTCTAAAATCTGGACTGTGCACGTATAAATCTTGTTTCTAGAGTTGAACATTAAAATATATTTACATGCTTTTAGACGAACATCTAAAAGTCACACTCAAGAATTCGTGTTTTCTATAAGAAGATATAAAGAAAACTCTGAAAGTAGTAATCTGCATCATCAATGTTTGTTGTTGTCTAATCTGTACCATGAGAAAAGTTCTAGCTTAGGCTATATTTCCCTTATCTCTTGTTCCCCTTTTCTCTAAAAAACTCAAAGGAACCAGCCTTCTCTGGAGACTAGACAGATGATCTCAAGCAAGATCTGTCTATTCAATGTTGGCAAAGTCTAAGGCGCAACACTATTAACCGAAGGCAGATTTTGTTCCAACAGTCACCCCTAGCCCTTGGGTAGTCCTATAAGTACCCCTCAGAATTAGGGCAAACTATCAGAGAGGATTTGAGATTTGAGCAGTGAAGCCCTGTCGAATTGTACACTCAACCAAGATTCATGATGAATTGCATTATGGATGCTCTAGGAGCCTAGGAGAGCCAAGAATCACATATCTAGGCAAATTAAGGCCCCTCATAATAAATCAACCACCAAATTTGTTTGAGGACACCGAAGGTGACCATTGAACATCAATTTAGACAAGGAGGTCAAGCCCACTACCCTTGAAATTGAGGGTAAGCCTATCAAAGAGCTCACCATGGATTTCACCCATGGTTTACAGTGTAGGCCACTCACCAAAGCTACGGTTTCCAACAGAGGTATTACCACCTTAATGTTTCTATTTATGTCTGGATAGATAGTTTAAATTAGTCATTTCTATGGTTTAATTGTAGTTTAGAAGATTTCTGATCAATAGAATTAGGTTTATAATAGTTTCATTGCATTTGCATTAAGTAGGATTTAATGGATTATTTATGTGCTTTCATGCTCTATTTCACGTAATTAGTCCATTCATTATTTAGCTACTATCTTTATTTATGCAATTCCATAAATCTTGATAGAGATGCTTTTCATACTTTCTTGAATATACACTTTTAATAGTATCTTTATGCTTTTTTACCAAAAGGGCCTCATCATGAGAGGATGCCTATATTTTTTATGTTTCTATTTTTTTTCTTTATCGTAGGGAATAGATTCAAAGGCGATCCAACCATCAATTTCCTTCCCCAACAAGAAGAAGAGGGCAACTCCACCCTAGAGCAGTTTGTGACTAGTTGAAAAGCAACCTTAGTGCACCTACCCTATTGAGGGCTTTGGCATTGTATTACCTGTATCATCATTTGAGTGACCCTATGAGGGGCATGATTGTAATTAGGGATTATTTACAAATATACGAGAAACACTTATTTTTTTGAATCTATGTAATCTTGTCATTATTTTATGCTTGTATGATTGATCTCAATTAATACAGTAGATAAGTGCATAATTTTTTGTTAGATTAGAAGGTGATCACGATGGAACTCCGCATAAATAACATCTTACTGTGTGTTCTTGACATTTTTTACTTGCAGGTATAGACCGTAGCTATCAGCTGTGGGCCAACAATTGAACCGCAGGTTCAACTCGTGGGCCATAGTCAGAACCACAGACCAGGCTTGCAGTTTCTAGTAGACATAGCAAATAGTAGAGGGATAAAGCTTATTTGGATGGGGACTTGAGGGAGGTCCCACTGTCACTCTCTGTATCTATTTTAACTATCTATTGAATTCTAGAATGCAAAATATACTCGACTAATTAGGAAAGACAACATAATTGGCAATATGCACATAAGTCCTTAGGTCTTTCATTTTTAGGTTTTTACTAGGCGTTGCTAGGAACATCGGACCTCTGAGTGCAGTCTGCCCTAGTCTCCAGCATGCTAGGATGTCTTTTGTATTATTTTTTCTTGCTTGAGGCTCGATCAATGACCATTTCATAGTTAGTATGCATTGTTTAAATATCATATGAAATTAATCATGCATACTTTCTTAATGTGAAACGCTCTTTTTTTTTTTGCATTTCATATAGAGAAGAATCATTTGCATGTTTTCTTATGCATTTCTCTTTCATGCAAATTAAAAGGAACCACACACACCACTTGGCACTTAAATGCTAGTGAGTTGGGCTTGACATCCAACCACTATTAGGGTTCAACGACGGTAGGCGTAACTTCCATCTGTTGGCCCAAATATCACAAACCTATGGATACTAGACCAATATCGAATACGAGAACCTTTTGTACCCTAGAAAATTTGCATCTATTCTCTTTGGAGGGTATAAAAAAATGACTAGGGGAAAACGGGTGAGGATCTTGGAGGACCTGTGCTCCCTAATTGTGTGTGGGCTTCATTACCACACATTATAGGTTGGATTACATGACTTGGATTTCATATCCAAGTTGTCGAGATGCAAGTGTACAGGTGAAATCCATTAAACTGATAATAAAATACAAGTTTTGCAAAACATGATAAGATTTTCTACATTGATACAAAAAATCTTGAAAACACATCAAACAGTTTAGGGCTCACTTTCAAAATTTAATATGAGATAATCATTATTGTATACCTTGTTTGCCTAATAATAAAAGATACATCTAGATGCTAGGTACACAATGGTGGATACATGATATGGTTGACAAAGGTCTAAAACTAACATCGATGACCAACCCCTAACCAATTCACAACAACACGTGTCAATTCCTCACCCACATGAGTGATCTGAACATTGTTCAATAAGAATTAGAGGAGATAACTCGACATGAGGGGAGCCTGTAGAGCATACCCTGGATAAAGGAGCTTTAGTACACTCCTCTAGGCACAAGATAAAATAGGAAGCCTCTCAGCATGAGGGTGCTCCACTCGAAAGCCATTATTGAGACCACACTACATGCGCATCCACGGGATAAACTAAAGAGTTTGTTGTGTAGGGGACCAGGTTGGTACACCTATGTACTAAGTACATAGGAGGATCCATTCCCCCACCTTCTAAGTATAGAAGGACTAGATATCCACCCATTCAGGGGTAGGTAAATAGGCTTGCTATCAAGCATAGGTTTACTCATACTCCCATGCATGGTCCACCATGCAAGATAACCATTAATATATCAAAGGTGGGAGCTAAAGGCACACCACCACATGAGTGATGGTGGTATACATAGCTAGAGGGTATAGGTAGTTTCTTAAAGTAGTTAGGCTACAAGCCTTTTTCTCCACCCACTCGTACCCCAAGTGAGCATAGCATGTGTCATTAGGACTACTAGAGAGTAGGGAGAGGCTTCTAGGAACCCTCATGTCACACACCCACTATCTGTGCATGGTGGTTCACAATATAGGACATAGTAAGATGCCAATGCTATCTTCACAGATAAAGATAAACACATATCATATCAATATGATGGGTACAGAACCCACAAGGTCTCTCATACAGAGCAAGGATACCAAAGACCTCCTATGGTTGATCAGATCTATAGATCACATTGATTGGTATCAAAGAAAAAATTCTAACTCCTCCAAGATCAATTGGAGGATGATCACCTAGAGAGACGCCACATTAAAGATGAGAATATTCAAGCATAAAAGCTCACTAGTATATGGCACTGAGGCCATTATACCCTTGGAATTGGAAATTCCAATGCTGCGCATCACATTGAAAGAGTTCATCGATGATGAAATAGCACGACAAGATCAATTGGATCAACTGACACTAGTTGATGAACGTCATGTGAATCCCCTAGAGAATCCCCACATTTATTAGGAGTGACTAAAACAAGCTTGCAATATTAAAGTCCACCAGAGATACTTTGAAGTTGGGGATCTTGTCTTGAAAGAGAACCAACAAAACTCTAGTTTGCTACCAGATATGTGAGACAAATTCATGGCTAATTGGCTAGGACCCTATATCATATCTGAAAGGATTGGTTTGGGTACCTATCATTTAACATCGATAGGGGGTGTTGAAGAGATTGAACCTCTCAACATCATCCATATTAAGGCATTTTATGCTTGAAAAGCATAGTAAAAGGCTTCGAGGGTTGCTTGTAACCACTCGGTCATCCTAAAAAGCTCCAAACAATCCCATAAGTAGTTTGGTCAATCAAAAAGCCCCAAAGGCATTTTTAAGCCCTTTGGTCAAACTCAAAAAGGTCTTAGGGTTTTTTCAAAACTGCTCAATCATCCCAAAAGGCTCCAAGGGTTTTAGAAATTGCTTGGTTGTGTCAGTCAAAGGCTCCAAGGGTTCCTGAAACCACTTGGTCATGTCAGTAAAAGGCTTTGAGGGTTTGATTATAATCACTCATTCACCCTAAAAAGCTCCAAGCTCATTTATGAGTACTTTGGTCAATCATTATTGTATACCTTATTTGCCTAATAATAAAAGATACATCTAGATGCTACGCACACAATGGTGGATACACGAGGTAGTTATAAAATTTCTAAACTTAACGTTGATGACCAACCCCTAACTAATTCACAACAACATGTGTCAATTCCTCACCCACATGAGAGAACCGAACATCGTTAGACAAGAATTAGAGGATATAACTCGACATGAGGGGAGCCTATAGAGCATACCCTAGATAGAGGAGCTTCAGTACACTCCTCTAGGCATAGGATAGAATATTAAGCCTCTCAGCATGAGGGTGCTCCACTTGAAAGCCATTATCGAGACCACACTACACGTGCATCCACGGGATCGACCAAAGAGTTTGTTGTGCAGGGGACCATGTTAGTACCCCTATGTACTAAGTCCATAGGAGGATCCATGCCTCCACCTTCTAAGTATATAAGGACTAGAGATCCACCCATTCAGCAGCATGTAGATAGGCTCGCTACCAAGCATAGGTCTACTCATACTCCCATATGTGGTCCACTACACAAGATAACCATTGATATATCAAATGTGGGAGCTAATGGCACACCATCGCATGAGTGATGGCAGTCTAAACAGCTAGAGGGTCTAGGTAGTTTCTTAGAGTAGTTAGACTACAAGCCTTCCACTCCACCCACTCGTACCCAAAGTGAGCATAGCGTGAGTGTTATCAAGACTACTAGAGATCAAGGAGAGGCTTCTAAGCACCCTCATGTCACACACCCACTATCTATGCATGGTGGTTCACAATATAGGACACAACAGGATGACAATGTTATCTTCATAGATAGAGGCAAAGGCACAACATATCAGTCTGATGGGTATAGAACCCATAAGGTCACTCATACAGAGTAGGGATACCATAGGCCTCCCATGACCAATCAGATTGATAGCTCACATTGACTGGTATCGAAGCAAAAATTCCAACTCCTCCAAGATCAATTGGAGGATGCTCACCTAGAGAGGCAGCACATTAAATATAATAATATTTAAGCATAGAGGCTCATCATATAGAGGGTATATGATCATTGCATGTGTGAATAGCATATCCTTCCCCAAAAGGAGTGCATGGAGTAGGAGGATAGGTTAGCTAGGGATGGCCTATAGCCTCATGATGAGCATAGAGAGTGTGTATATATGAAGGCTTTGTCACATGCTGATATGCATCAAGAGCAAAGAGATGCTCATACTCATGCTAGTGCCAAACAGAGGGAGTAGCCACCACCACTCGATAATCAGAGGTAGAGGCAGCATGAATAGGAAGAGGGAGATAGATACGAGCAAGAATATCTTAAGAGCTCCTAAGGTGAGGATGAGGAAGAGCAACACCCTCCATCTCGTACAAGAAAGATAGGACCTCCAAATCCATATCCGCATCAACTTAGGGAGGAGGACTTTCTATCCTCAGAGGCCTATAAGGCCTTAGCCAAGAAGATCAAAGCCATCGAGAGACAAGGCATGACTATTCAAAAGCCAATATTAAGGAAAATTCATAATGAGCTTTTGGATCCTTCGGTGCCTACTTCGGCTTACCCTGAGCATTTTGATATGCCCAGGTTTGACAATTTTAAGGGTTATGAAGATGCACATGAACATATGATGAGCTTTCTGGATGCTTGTTTTCAGATAGAAAGCAAGGATGCATTGTTGTTGTGTACATTCATCATGATACTTTTTGGCCTAGCCTAAGAGTGGTTCAATTAGCTAAAGAAATATAACATAACCAGTTTCGAGCAATTAGTTGATGCCTTTCTTGAATGCTATTACTTTAGCATCAAGAAATAGGCCAATATTTTTGATCTGGCTGTGCTAGCTCGGTACGATGATGAGCCAATAGAGAAATATGAAAAGATATGGAGGAGACTAATGTAAAAGTTTCCATTCTCTATTCCTCCCATAGAGTTAACCTGAATTTTTACAAAGATTTGTGTCAAGTACATCTCGTTACAACTACAGCTACAGTAGTATCCTACATTCGAAGAGGCTTTGGTGCAAGCCAAAGCGATTGAGGATATCAAGTTGTAGGAAGGCAATTTGAAGCTCAATAATAGGAGAGAGGGATAAAATAAGATCACCACAAAACAATAGGGCAAGTAGGCCCATGTGAATCAAGTGGTGCTAAATCTCTAGAGGGAGAACAAGGGGCAACAAAAATAGGATTATCAGGCCCAACCTCCTCTTGTGCAATATGAAAAGTGCAACAACAATTATAAGGGAAATAATAAATATCAACACCCACCTCACCAGTTCACACCATTGATGAAATAATTGATGTTGATTTTCCATCAACTGTGTGAGACCAAGGCAATTATATTACCCGAATTCAAGATGATAGACACCAATCAACCCAAACCAAATGGGTACCAAGAAGATCTATTTTGCATTTTTCATTGAACGAAAGGCCATGACATTGAGGTGTGTTGGAATTTCAAACACATGGTGCAAAATATGATTGACAAAGGTAAGCTTGTAGTTTTGCACAACCTGTAGGCACCTGATAATCAGAATATGGGGATTTACAAAAACCCCTTGCCAAATCATGAGGCGTCTCGCAACAATGTTGGCCAGGTCAACCAAGTGTGAATCGAACCACCTACCCAGGGGTTCATAGGTATGGTGAATGTTGTCACTAGACATGGGAGATATGAAAAACATAATCAACCTCATGCTCCCATTCAAATACAAGCCACGTCAAATCAGCGATCGGTGCAGAATATTCCAGGCCCACCAACAAGACCGATGGTGACCATAAGGAGCAGATTGGTCCAAAACATACAGATAACTCTTGTGAAGTTGTCGATATATGAGCTAATACAATAGTCCCCTAGGTAGAGGGAGACTCTTATGGATATTTTAAGGTCCATTAAAGTACAGTCCCAAGATGCATAGGCATTTACTAATTTTGTGGGACATGTATAGTAGTGTCAGGAACTGATGATCCAATTTTATGATCATGAGATAAATACGGTTTCTACAACCATGGCTGACCCATCATTACATATAATCACATGTTAATAACATGTCATTTAAAAGGGTATTGATTGATACTGTCTCATCGATCAACATAATAGCGGCCAAGGCCCTGAGTCATTTGAAGCTACCTAAATCACACATTATGCCCACACATTTACATTGAGAGCATTTAATGATGCACAATGTTTGACTATTGGCACAAGTATCATACCTATGCAAGTGGTCCAGAAGACCATATTTGTGATGTGTCATGTGATAGAAGGGGCCATGCAATACAACATATTACTTGGTAGGCCTTGGATTCATGAAATGTGTTGCATTCCCTCGATATTGCATCAGTGTGTGAAGTATATTCACAAGGGACAGGTTCACGTAGTGGCATCAGAAGAATAACCATTTAAGTTTGTGAACTTAGCAAATTTACCTAAGGATTTCATACTCCCATTAATGCACCTGGATGTTTGGCCATAATCACTGATAAAGAAACTAGGATGCAAACAAGTAGTTTGTGCTCAACCAATGCCATCTGTGTCGCATAGATCAAATCACACCACTACCACTTCCTTGAAACCATCAGCATCAGTCATGCATTAGGATGACAGAAAGTTGAATGTAAAAGTAGGTGACAAAGAGAAGGAGCATGTTCCTAAGCCAGTCGCTGAGGAGATTCCCACTCCTATGGAAGTTGAGGAACACCAAGACAAATTCAAGGAGGTGCCTCAGCCTACCTTACCTACATCTTAAGTAGGGTCATCTACACCATGGGTGATAGTACATCTCACCAAAACCATATTAGGTGAGTACCTTGTGTAGAATGTAACCTTCAGACTGATTTTGAAGACTATGCAATAGATGGGCCGACCATCTGCTCATTGTTACCTGGTTGAATCGGTGGTTCTATTAGGAGAGCCACCTAATCAAACTAATTTTATCTATGTAGGGTTATATCAACTTCCAACATGAGAGCCCATGGATGAAGATGACGATAAACCTTTCCCTATCAATGTTCGATATCTATCCAACCTCGAGTATGCCATGCATATCTTCAAGTTGTATCATTGGCATGGATACATCATTGGTCTATTTGAACAAGGACGGAGGACTTTGCTGGAACCTCATTATCAGTCAGTAACTGATAGGTTCAGTTTAGGATTATAGATATGAGGGCAGGATGATTTGCTCATAGCATCCCTAGATTGTATGTACCTTAGGATGATGGACGATGTGGATTTTAATCCATATCATCTGGATCCTTCCAATTTTTTGAGGAATCACCCAATGATATCTATCGTCATTGTTGAGCCACTCGAATATCATCATGAAGGGCTCCTTGAGCAGATTGAGACAGAATTGAACCCCAAAGATAACTTGGGACACCAAACCTGTGATGCAGTTGATGACATAGACATGTAGGGATGTAACCCCATTACTGTAGGTGATCTCAAGCTAGGAGATCTTTGTAATGAAGATGGAGCAGAGTCCACATTAGATATGAGTGTACCAAGCTATGATGTAGATGAAGAATCCTCAAACAATGATGAATCTGGGGATGAAGTCGAGGGTGCCTATGAGAGGCCCTAGCTTGCGAATAATGTATTTCTTGTTGAGTCAGTATAGGTTATCGAAGAGATCCTTTCTAATATTGATCATTCAGGGGAAGAAGCGAAGCTATATTTCTTTGCAATGTCACACTTACGATATAATTATCTGATTTATCCAGATAGTGATGATAGCGATCAAGCAGTCAGATTCATGGGGATGCACTTTCTAGATTGCCCCCCAAGAGTAGGGGTGAATGAAGGATTCTATTATGACAGTGATGAAGAATATGAGTTAGAGAGGGCCTACCTTGGTCCTCATTATTTTCATTATCATCATCAACCCATCGATATATATGAGGTGTATCAGCAGTTACATTTTGGTCCTCGTCTAAGAGCAAGCAGTTAAACCTGGATCAAATTTATTGGTTGGTTAATCCTCTTCTGCCAACCTACATGGAGGTCCATGAGAAAAATAATCCTATTTTGCAGTTAGTGCATAGGGAGGATCCAGTTGTTCATAGTCCTCATAGAGAAGACCCCTTTATGCCTGTGCCAGTAGAGCCAGATCGTGGGTATGAGGACTACGTAAATTTTGTAGAAGTCGGTATGCATGGTCCTAGAGATCAATTCCATTCCATAAAAATTGTCTCCATTGATTTTACCACTCCACTCCGCAATCCAGTCAATCCATACATACCGTTGTATCTTAACAAAGATGCTATCAACTGGGATCATGCTGATTCACCCATTGATCCTGAGGATTTCTTCCCTAATGAATAAATATTGCAACCTTTCCATTTTGCATCAGGCTATGCATATGATGTTTATCATGCCAAAAATACTTCCAACGTGGAACCGATCAACCCGACTGATGACATCCATCTGATTCCTACACATCACCAACTTGAGGAGGGATTGCATATGTCAGTAGAGGAAACCTTTGAGGTGGATATAAATAATGATCCCACCAATGCAAAGAAGGTTAAATTTTGAGAGAGTCTCACTCCAGATGAGTGGACCACCCTCATCCCTATGCTAAAAGAGAGACCAATTGTTTTTTCTTGGACGTACAAGGATATGCCATGTCTAGACCCAAAATTGGTTATGCATGACCTTTTTCTAGATCTGAAAAAGAAGCCAGTCAAGCAAAATCTTAGAAAAATACACCCATCAGTAGCCTTAATGGTGAAATATGAGCTACAAAAGTTGTTGGATGTGGAATTTGTGATCACCATAAAATATCCATAATGGGTGTCCAATATGGTACCCATGGGAAAACCCAATGGAAGAATTTGTATTTGCATGGATTTTAGATACCAAAATAAGGCAACACCTAAAGATTCATTTCCATTGACCAATATTAATGCTCTCGTAGACGCGACTACAGGTCACAAAATGGTCTCCTTAATGGACAATTTTTCTGGTTACAACCAAATTCAGATTAAACCCAAAGACCAGCATAAGACCACATTTATAACACCATGGGGAACGTTTTGCTACAAAATTATGCCATTTGGACTCAAAAATGCTAGTGCCACATATCAGCGGGCCATGACATACATTTTTCATTACTATATGCATAGAATTCTAGAAGATTATATCGATGAATTGTTGTCCAAGTCATTTCTACAAGAAGAGCATGCAAAGGTCTTAAGTAAGGTCTTTGATCGCTTGATAGAGCACAATGTTAGGTTGAATCCTAAGAAATGCATATTTGGTGTAACTTCTAAAAAACTACTAGGATTCATCGTCTCTAAGTGAGGCATCAAATTTGATCCAGCGAAGGTCAAGGCCATCTTGGAAATGCGTCCTCCCACCAATATTAAGGAATTAAGGAGCATCCAATGTAAGGTAGCATCGATAAAGTGATTCATTGCTCAACTATAGGATAAATGTTGACCCATAAATTGACTACTACATAAGGGGGTACCATTCAATTAGGACGAGGACTACAAGGTAGCCTTTGCTGAAATAAAACAATACCTGGCAACACCGCCAGTGCTAGATATACCAAGGCCAGAGGTTCCTTTTCTACTATATATATTGGCAATTGACTTTGCACTGGGAACCATGTTATCCCAAAAGAACATGCAAGGCAAAGAATAGGCCATATATTATATTAGTCAAACCTTGGTGAGCTATGAGCTTGGGTATGCATATGTGAAAAAATTATATTTAGCAATAGTGTTCACTACAAATAAATTGTTACACTATATGTTAAGTCATACGACATATGTTATATCCAAAAAAAATCCTTTACAATACATGATGAGTAAAATGTATCACAATACACATATTATGAAGTGGATCATGCTATTGAAAAAATTTGATATGGAATTCATAAACCAAAATTTCATTAAGGGACAAGTCATACCAGATCAATTAGCTGAGGCACCACTGTCAAACAGTAGGCCTCTAACAATTGAGCTTCCAAATGATGTATTATTCATCAAATATGAAGCTCCCAAACTCGAAGAACTAGAGAAAAATACTAATATGATTATGTTCTTCGATGGTTCAAAGTGCGAGCAAGGGGGTGGTGCTAGAATAGTGTTCTTCATATCGTAAGGATCCCCAATGCCCTTGTCATTTAAGTTGGATTTTTCGTGTATCAACAACAACACTAAGTACGAAGCCCTACTATTGGATATCCACATAGCCGTTACCATGAATATTAAGATATTGAACATCTTTAGCAACTCCTTGCTCATAGTAAATCAAGTCAAGGGGCTTTTGTAGTGTCGATGTCCCGTACTAAAAACCTATAATGATCTAGTTGACACATATTTGGACAAATTTGAATGGTATGACATTGAGTCAATCCCTTGATCGTCAAATAGGTTTGAAGATACCATGGCTTCTTTGGGATATTTAATCCCTCAGAATCCATCTACTGATTTCACTACCATCCATATCAAGATGCTCTCGCATCCAGTAGCAGAGCCTACAACCTATGATAACATAAAATCGATCAACATGATCAGTGTAGAACTAAAAGCTAAATGGTTCTACAAAGTTGAAGATTTTCTTAAGAAGGCACCTTGGGGGTCATTAACCTCTCAGAGTCCTATGGGGAGTGGTACTACCATTCACCATAAGGTTGTTTCCAAGTCTACATTTGCAAAAGTAGATACGTAGGGGAGCAAGTCATCTTAGCAGTTGAAGCTGAAGCTTATCAAAATTAAATGTCACAAATTAAAGAATTCCTAAAGCTTAGTATAATCCCATAGTGATTACCACATGCCATAAAGCACACATTTAAATAGAAAGTGGCTAAATATGTCTTAATCAGATACATCTTGTACCGATGAGGATACGATGGAGTTCTTCATTTATTAGAGCCCCAAGAGGCATCATGGGTTATTTCACAAGCCCATGACGATACATGCAGTGGCAATTTCAGTGGAATGGTTATCATAAAGCACATCCTTTGAATGGGCTACTATTGGCCCACTATGGAGAAGGAGTGCAATATGTATGTCAAGAAATATGTTAAATGCCAGCATCATGCTAATCTTACACACTTGCAATCATAGGTCTTACAACCCATCGAAGTGGCTTGGCCATTTTATCAGTGGGGATTAAATCTTATAGGTAATAGCTCTCCTCTGTCATCAGGCCTGCATACATTCATAATCATAGCTACTGAGTATTTTACAAAGTGGGTGGAAGAAATACCCTTAACAATGATAACTAGATCTCGTATAGTAGAGTTTATACTGGAGCATATCATAAGTCATTTTGGGATTCCATCCAAAATAATATCCAATAATGGAACATCTTTCAAGAACAAAACTATGAGAGCTTTGACATCTAAATATAGAATCAAACATAGTTTTGTGACTCCATAATATCTGTAAGCAAGTGGGTATTCTGAAGCTTCAAATAAGATAGTGGTGGACATGTTGAAAAAGATGGTACAATAAAACCACAAATACTAGCATATCCAGCTACCCCTTGTGTTATGGTCTTATGAGACTAGTATTCGAACGCCCACTGGGGAAACATCGTTATCACTAGTATATGGCGCTGAGGCCATTATACCCTTGGAATTGGAAATTCCAATGATGTGCATCACATTGAAAATTTTCATTGATGATGACACAACGTGACAAGCTCGATTGGATCAACTGACGCTACTTGATGAACATCATGTGAATGCCCTGGAGCATCTTCATGTTTATCAGGAGTGACTAAAATGAGCTTACAATATCAAAGTCCACCAGAGAGACTTTGAAGTTGGGGATCTTGTCTTGAAAGAGAACCAACAAAACTCTAATTTGCTGCCAGATATGCGAGACAAATTTATGGCTAATTGGCTAGGACCCTACATCATATCTAAAAATATTGGTATGGGTACCTATCACCTAAAATCGCTAGGGGGTGTTGAAGAGTCTGAACCTTTCAACATCATCCATATTAAGGCATTTTATGCTTGAAGAGCATAGTAAAAGGCTTTGAGGGTTGCTTGTAACCACTCGGTCATCCTAAAAAGCTCCAAACACTCCCATAAGTAGTTTGGTCAATCAAAAATCTCCAAAGGCATTTGTAAGCCCTTTGGTCAAACTCAAAAAGCTTTGACGGTTTTTTCAAAACCACTCGATCATCCCAAAAGGCTCCAAGGGTTTCAAAAACCACTTGGTCATGTCAGTAAAAGGCTCCAAGGGTTCCTGAAACCACTTGGTTGTGTCAGTCAAAGGCTCTGAGGGTTTTCTTATAATCACTCGGTCACCCTAAAAATCTCCAAGCTCATTTATGAGTAGTTTGGTCAATCAAAAAGTACCAAGAGTTGCTGAAAAAATTCTTGGTCAACCCAAAAGCTCCAAGGATTCTCAAAATCACTTGGTCATCCCAAAATGCCCCAAAGGTATCCATAATTCCTTTGGTCAATACTAAAAGTTCCAAGGATTTGTAAAAAATGCTTGGTCAATCTAAAGGCTCGAGAGGCATGTACTCATCGTTTGGTCAGTTACGAGGCTCAAAACCCATAAAAATTATAAAATTAGTAAATCCAAAAAAAATGGTAAATCATAAAATCCAAAAACAGTTGTATTTGCATTTGAATTTTGTATTCTCATTTTGCATTCACACATGCATTCGCTGCATTACTACATTGCATATAGCCATTCATCATCCGTTGCATTCCATGGTAGGAGGAATTATGTTTGTCAGTATTAAAAATGACACCACGTTTGTGTTTAAATAATGCATCTCTACATTTATCATGATCCATAATTCATGTGAGTAATTGTGTTCTTCAACACAACCTATAATGTTTCTATGGATATATACTAGGGTTTTTTGATCACTCAACCATATCTAGTGGTCTTATCAAGAGTTGGTAGAAAGCTTACTTTGCTTTTGTAGCTAAGGTTCAGTTAGTATAGCCCATAGCATATCATAAGCCTATCACTAATCAACAAATTAAACAATCCTAACAAGGAATAGGGTAATATGAAAGCTGCGAAGTAGGACCGGGTATAATGAAGAAAAAAGAGTTATTCTTGCTTATCCCTCTGTGCGGATGGTATGGGAAATATTGGCAGTTGACAAAAGGATAGGTTAATTCCCTATTTAGAATCCTTTACTTATGATAAAATGACCAATATCCTAGAGTGATATCCCACATAAATCCTCAAGATTGATACCCTAGATCGATATCATAGATCGAATTCCTATATTGATATCCCATACTGATATCATAAGATCAACATCCTCAATTGATATACCAGAAACAATTTTCCCAAGTAAATCCCTGAAAGGAAAGTTTATAAAGAAAATTATCAAGTGTAAATGCCAAAAATTGAAGATCAAATGAAGATAAAAAAATAGACATAAATCAAAGTTCAAAGTGAAGATCAAATGAAGATAATAAATCCATGCCAACCCGCATCATAGATCCATGCCAGGGAAGCTCTGTCCAAGGCAGGTCAATCTTGGATGGAGTTATCATAGTTCATGAAGCTCTGCACTCTACTCATAAGACTAACAAGTCTATTTTTGCCCTCAAGCTTGATATGAACAAAGCATTTGACAGGCTACATTGAGACTTTCTGATTGTTGTCCTCCTTAAGTTTGGTTTTCACCACCAATAGATTAATTTGATCAAAGAATGTATTTCTAAAGCATGGTTCTTGATTCTAGTTAATGGAAAAACTGTTGGTTACTTTCAAATTCATAAAGGAATTTAGTAGGGGGACCCTATCATCCCCATGTTATTCATCATTGTGATAGAAGCTTTAGGCAGAACCATAAAAAATGCTTGCAATTCAAGGCTAATATCGGGAATCAAGGCAACATCTCTCACTAGGGCTATTTCTCACCAATAATTCATCGATGATACCCTTATATTGACTAAGGCATTAGTGGTTGAGGCTAAAATAATTAAATACATCCTGTAACTCTACGAGGACGTTGTTGGCCAGAAAGTTAATTTTAGTAAAAGCAAGTTATATTTCTTGAACACCCCCATTCAGAGGTAAGGAAGGATTGCAAAAATTTTAGGGTGTAATATAGCAAACCTTACCACTTCGTATCTTGGTCTCCTTTTCATTGGTTCTCCGAGAGAGTCAATGTGGGATAGGGTTATTGAAAGAATTCAAAAAAAACTTGTTGTATGGAAAGGTCATCTTCTATCTCAAGCAAGAAATATGACCCTCACTAAGGCCTCTCTTCAGAGCATTCCAGTCTATTTCCTCTCCATTTTCAAAGCCCTTATGAAGGTTTTCCAAAAAATTGAGAAACTCCAAAAAGAATTTTTATGGACTGGATTAGAGGAGAAGAAAGGATACACCTTGTAGGATGGACCAAAGTGTGCAGACCCAGGGAAAATGGGGGCTTAGGTCTGAGGAGAATTGCTCATATAAATTAAGATTTACTAGCTAAGAAGGCATGGCGTCTCATTTTTTGTGAATAAAATGAATAGAAAACTATCATAAAATGAAAGTATCTTCAAAATATGAAATTTATAAGTGACTCAGTTCCAATCAGAGGTTCTGCTTTTTGGAAAGTAATTCTTAATTGTAAGGAAATCATCAAAAAAGGTTTAAGATGGGTTTTAGGCAATGGTGAGAGGATAAATTGTTGGAATGATAGGTGGGCTAAGGACGAACCACTGATGAAATATCCTAACTTAACCCAAACCATATATATCATAAAAGAACTCATTGGTAGAAAAGTCTTCAATTATAAGGTTGAGGACAGACGTAGAATGAAGTGGAAACAAATAAGAATTTAGGGATTTCAAGAGAAATCAAATGATCTTTGTAACATTATCAGGAAATAGTTTATCCCCATGAGACCCAAGGAAGATCAAGTGACTTGGGCTCCTACGGAAAATGGGCAGTTCACTAGTAAATCAGCTTACAAGCTTCTGCTTGATGATGAGGATTTTGTCCTCCAAAAGGACTTAGTTTGGATAAAAAATTTAATTCCAAAAATTGCAATTTTTTCATGGTTGGTTATCCAAGGAAAAATTCTAACCATTGATAATATGATGTGTAAAGATATTTGTATCACTAATCATTGTTATCTATGCAGGGCTAATTGGGAGACCATTTATCACATTTTCCTTGAGTGCCCTTTTTACTTGACTGTCCTAAGTGGGATTTTTCAGGCCTTCAATATTTCATGGGTTAAACTAGCCATCGTACATGATTTGTTCATCCAATGGCCTTGCCTTTTTTCAAGCCAAATACTTAAAATGTGGAAAATTTGTCTCAATCACTATCTTTGGTAGGTGTGGTTAGAAAGGAACCATAGAGTCTTTAATGAGTCTATTCATGATCATTAATCTATCATTTCCAGGATCCTATCCTTTTCCAACGAGAATGTGAACCTTATCCCTTTTGATATTTGTAAACCTCATCTATAGGATACCATGATTGCTAAATATTTAAGCTTAACATTGTTAGATGAGTCTGTGCCTAGGGTGGTCAACCCCAAAGCCAATGTTAAGTGGTATCCACCTCCTACGGGTTGGTTTAAGCTTAATTTTGATGGAGAGGCTAAGGATAATCTTGGAAGAGTAGGCACTGGTGGCATTATGTGAGATCATAATGGGAATATGATGCTTGCATTTTCTGAATATTTGGGAACAAGGAAAAACAACGAAGCTAAAGCTAGAGCTATGTGGAGAGGCCTTCAAATGACTAAAGACTTAGAAGGCAATTTTATCATAGAAGGATACTCTATGCATGTTATAAATCTCCTTAATAATTGTAAAATGCCTCCTTGGAGGATTAAAACAATTGTTGAAGAGGCTATGATCCTTTTCCAGGGAATACAGGATAGAAAATCCCAACATGTCTTTCGGGAACCTAACAAAATTGCTGATAAGCTGGCCAATTTGGGTGTCGATGGTGATAGAATTTTAAAATGGGAACATGGTGTCCCGAGTGAAGTAGAGGAGCTTATTCAACAAGAATTCCAAGAATGATAGTCAAATTTACCAATAGGGAAGGCACTGTAAGTTCAAAGGCTAGGAGTATTCTCGTATCTTTTTTGAATTGGACTCACAATAAAAACTATCTAAACTATCAGTCTTCATGGATGCTACTTGGAAATACCACAAAGACTAATGGGGATAGTCACATTTCAAATAACATGTCTCCTAGTTGTCTTATTAATTTGAGGTTGGTTGATAATCACAAGGAAGGAAAGAAATGACAATATAATACTTCGAACCAAAGCCACATGGACCACCAGATAGCCATCACCATAAATCTAGCCAGCAGGTTCACTTCTCCAAGGTTGATTGGCCAAGATAGTATGTGGTACCAAAGCATGTCATATATGGAAGAAAGCAATTACCAAAGAATTATTAATAGTAATTGTCAATACAGAGCTTGTGGAAGTTTTTTTCAATACTCTACTATGTGTGTCTGCAACTTTTTGTTTCTCCATTGTCTCAAGGAAGGGATCCGTGTCTGTTTATTTTTTGTAATTATGATGCATGTGTGTTTTCTTGGGGTATATCCAAAATATTGTATGGGAAGTTTCTTTTTGATAATAGGCTATGTGCCTTACCGAATGTAATGGCTTTGGTGGCATGTAGATTTTACATATATAGGATCCTTAGTAAGGATATGTTCATCAACAGCCTTGGGCTGATTTTTGTAAAAGGTTTTGGGTCAACCTGTAAAACCCGGTATTTATGCTATAGTATCTTATCTACCAAAAAAAATGAAGATCATAAATCAAAGTTCGAGTGGAGATCAAATGAAGATCCAAAATCTAGTTCGAAGAGAGATCAAATGAAGATCCAAAGACAATTCAGAATGAAGATGGAATCAATTCCCTTGCTTCACTACATATTAGAAAGGATCCAAAAAATTGAAGTATAGAAAGGAAGGAGCTTGAATCCCTGGAATTGTTGGCACTACTATACCTTATGCATGACGATATGTCTTATACACTTGCATCTTGCTTGTGGGCAGACCAATGTTTGAATGTGGAAGAGCTAGCTTCAGGTGTCCTGCATTGCCTAGTGGCTTAGTCCAACTAAAATATAAAACTAGGATTGGATAAGATATTTGTGGTACCCCTATCTTAGCAATGGGCTGAAATAATCCCGCTTGACATCAGGGAACGCTCGTGTCTTATCTTAAAATAATCATGCACACACACAAGGATAATGAACAGTTAGGACCTATCCTAGCAAAAACCTTTTATCTTATAAGTCTAGTGTGGTTAGTATGCAACTTTTGATAAGTCTATAGGGTGTTTGAGTCTCATGGAAAACCTCAAAAATATCTCAAACCATTTAAAACATTAAATTACAAAGTATCGAGTCCATGATACATCATCATATAAAGCATAATCAAGATATAGGATAGATACTAGATGGATATTAGAAATAATATTTAGATGGCCACTGACTATATCATGCATATTTTTCAAATTTGCAAAAGAAAATAGAATGACACATTATATCATTCGCATTATACAACTTCATTCATTGCATTTCATATATGGGTAATTAATTGATTAAATTCTTATCGTAAGGATTTTCAATTACATTCATGATTTTTATACATTCTATGGTGTCGCCCATTAGATTGATGAACATATTTGCATTCATTCCTTATTTTTTAAAGTGATTAAAGCATACAGGTTCATTTACATTAGATTACCATCGTGTAAATAAATCATTACATACATTAATGCATACAATAAAGCAATATCAAATATATGTTAAGAGAAAACATTGCATCCATATGCATCCATCATAAATCACACATCTAAGCATATAGATCACTACATATCATTATCATCATAAATTAAATAGCTATCTAGTGCATGTCATCCATACATCACATCATATAGCATCAAATTAACATAAGCATTGCATCCATGTGCATAACATAAATAGAAAATTAAAAATATATACAAGTACACATAATGATCCATAAATGATCAGATCATATATATATATATATATATATATATATATATATATATATATTTGTGTGTGTGTGTGTGTGTCTCAAATAGTACATCAAAAGTATAAAATTCCCATAGGCTATAATTGTGTAGGTCCTTTACCTTACACCAAAAATGGTACATGTACAAAAATATAGCCTAGCTCTAGTAGAGCCCTAGCTCAGGATTTCTTACCCTAAACTGGAGCTCTCGCTACCTCCATCAAATCTATGCTTGAGAGCCTGCTCTACAGTTGGCTCTGGTTCCTACTAGACACCCTGATGAGGGCCTTGTGTGCCACCTAACCTGAAGAGGTCTAGGTGTATCATTCCAAATTTTCCGCACCCTTACCTTCAGGCTAAAGGATCCGCACCCGGAAGGGGGATGCGGGAAGGATGGGACAATACCTCGGACTGAGAGGCCCTTTGAAGGTCCCGCCTCTCGGGGGAGGTGTATTAAGGTGATTTTTTGATGGATGGTGGGGTTCACCAGGAAACGTTTAGTGGCAGTCTCCACGCCTAGGTTGGGAATGTGTTTTAATGTGTTCAATTTTAGCTTTAAACATCCAAGTCCTAGGTTTGGCGAGATGAATCTAAGTTGTTCTATTATGAAAATGCAAGTTAAATGAAGACAAAAAATAGATTTAAACAGAAAACATAGAGAATAATTAAGTGAAGAAATCCATACCTAGTTTCGGATGTCTGATGGAGGTTCTAATTTTTGAAGCAGTCAAGATCATCTAGAATTTGATAGGATCGTCTCCGATCTGACAGGATCATCTGAGATCTGATGAATTCATCAGACGAATTCGTCAGAGACCTGCAATCAGAGAAATGGACACAGAATACAGAAAATGCAGCTATGCTGATAAAGGAAAATGATGTGAAATGACAAAATGATGTTAATAAGATAATCCCAAATAAAAATGCAAATAGATTATCATGCTTTAATAGCTAATCATGACTTTATTATGTACTTAAGCTATATGGGTGAACTCCAAGATGCAGAATAGCAAAAAATAATAATAAACTGACTAGATGCAGAATAAAACAACAGACGAGAAGAGAAAAATGCAAACTCTGGGCAGTAATTGCCCCCAATGTTGACTGCAGTCGAAATCATCTCGAATTGGGATGGGATCATCCAAGATTTGTACAGGATCATCTGCGACGATCTGAGCTTGCTCCGGCTGAAAAACAATGAAGTTCCTGCAAACAAACTTAGAAAAATACGAAGGCAAATGGTGATTTAAGATGGTCTAATGCATGTAGAACTCGTGTTACAGGAAATTTCAGCCAGGGGGATGTCAAGGGGGGTCCTAAGGTTTAAATAGGCTTAGGAGGGAGGTTAGGAGGTTGGAGATCATCCTAATCTGGAAGATCTCCAACGGGGGAGGTCTCTAACGGTGCAGACACGCTTCTGCCCAGATTAGAGACGTCGTTGAAACAGAAGCTAATTATGAAAAATCAGTTTTGGGACGAAATCGGTTGGACGTTCTGCTCCAGACGAAATCATCCGATCTGAGGCGATATCGTCTGATCGGAGACGATATCGTCCAACGGATGAAACAAACTCTAAAAATGGCACGAAAAATGAGGAAACGGGTAGCAGGCGGTTTGGGAGCGATTTTGGGGTTAAAATTTGAATTTGAATTATTACTAAGGTAATTTTAATTATTTGCTAAGGTTTACTGCGCCAATTTTAGGGTGCTACATTTTGCCCCCTCTTTAGCAAATTTTTTGAAGAAAATGCGTTAAAGATGAGTTCTTCTCGATTTACGAGAAAGCAAAAATTATTCCCATTTTTAGGCGACGATTCTTGGTCGAATCGTACGACAACTTACTATGGTGCCCCCTTCGTGTTTTTACCCAAATCGAACGTTTGAGGTAAAAACGCAAAAAAGCAAAATTTTAAAATGTTGTTAATTGTTTTTGAATAAAATTAAGAAAAATAGGGAAAAACCCTAATTCATTATTACTGTTCATTTTCATTTTCTGGTTTCTGGAGCTCTGCAAACAAAATGGTCGAGACAACGCACAGATCGACAGAGGTCCGGCGTGGGCTATGGGTAAGGGTCTAACTTAGTTTAGAATGCTTTAATTTTGATTTTCTATGCTTTTTAGATTAATTTTAAATGATTTTTGAGCATCGTGGCCATTTTTGGGCCGTCGACGTCGTCGAGATGAAATCGTCTCGATTTCGTCGAAATCGTCTCGATATCGCCGATTTCGTCTAGGGGCAAAATCGGTGAAATGGGGACGATTTCGTCAAATAAGGGACGATTTCGGCTTGCGAAATCGAAGACGAATTTGCTCAAATTGAACTTGTGTTACTTGCATTTTTAATCATTGTTTTATTAATGATTTTTATTGTTTTGTTGTTTATGTTGCAGAGAGGATTATTAAAGAGCAGAGAATGGAAATACGACGGGGTGAGGGATGACTTGGCCGCTCTATCTCCAGGTGAGCGAGATCAGTTGGCTCAAGTCGGCTTGCGGCATGTGGTAGATATGCCACAGGTTTCTATAGATATGGGGCTATTGATAGCCCTAGCAGAGAGGTGGTATCCGGGTTCTTCCTATTTTTGGTTATCGATAGGGGAGATGACTCCCACACTGGAGGATGTATGGAGGATTTTGAGGATCCCCATACAAGGACGGCTAATAACTCCCATGGCCAATCAGGGCCACGTGATGATGCGACTGTGCGGAGATCCGAGCTTCACCCTGGAGAAGGGCGGAGTGAACATCGAGTCGCTACGCCAGATGCTGGGGCATCTAGACTGACACAGGTTTTGGCTGGGGTGGTAGGTGGTCTGTTGCTATGCCATCGAGTGGATGCGAGTACCATGGCTCGCGACAGATGTGGTCTATGACATGAGAGACCATGGGTACAGGTTTGCTTGGGGGAGTTTTGTACTATGTCGATTGTATAGGATCCTGCATGGGGTCGTATACAAGGGCGGTCGATGTCCGGTTATGACATCACTACTCCAGGTTTGGTGCTGGGAGCACATCATGGTGCGGAGGCCGGTAGGGCTCCCACGATAGGGATTGATGGGGAGAGGCCCCGAGCTTTCTACTGGTGGCTCCGGAGAGGGTCACAGCGGTGGATAGATCTGCCAATGTCCCGAAGACTACTTGACGACCTTGTCTCCGACCAGATCACCTGGAGGCCTTGGAGAGATCATCCAGGGTGGGCCGAGGATGGACAAGAGCTGGCTCGCGTTAGGCGAACCTGTTGGCTGAGGATGGAGAGGGGAGAGGTGGAGCTCCACCGCTATGACCGAGTTTTGAGGTAGTTCGGTCTACAACAGGGGATCCCATCTCTCAGAGACTACGAGTTTTCTCGGACCATCCGGGATAACACTATAGTTAGCGGGGCTCCAGATATGTAGCGCTTCTAGAGTCAGGATGCGGATGATGCCCCCATTCAGCCAGTGGATGGGGACGATGCAGGGGTTGCCGACGGCTACGATGCCTGGTACACAGGCATCCGCCCTCCTCGGATGACGAGGGCTCAGGGTTCGATTCATGTAGTTGTGCATCGGATGGGGAGGTGGTGCCAGGCGGCCATTGAGGCGGCACGGGGTCACGGTGGGAGAGAGTAGAGGAGGCCACAGGCTTAGCAGAGGCCATGGCAGTGGGAGAGGAGGGAGGAGAGACCCCCTTCTCCATGGAGAGAGAGGCCACCATCGCTCGATAAGGGCAAGGGTGTCGAGGTAGGAGAGAGTAGCGAGATGGCTACTCTTCGGAAGAAGACTGTTCATCTCCAGGCTTAGGTGTAGTCCTTGCAGGATGAGGCTGCATGACATCGAGAGGAGGCCACACAGCTCAGAGATGAGGTAGCATGCCTCAGAGCATGGAGCGGAGGGGCGAGCACTCGGGACTTAGCATGGGCTATTGCCCAGATCACATTCTATCAGATGCTATACCACCATATGGTACTAGAGGGGTAGAGGTTACCGTTGTCGGCCCATATTGCGGAGCCTATCATGATGAGGTCATCGAGGACATCATCACGATCAGAGTCCAGGACTCATAGCACCACATGGACTACGATGGGGCCACCTCGTCCACCTCAGGGCGGGGGAAGAGATGAGGCTGAGAGCTCGAGGGGTTCTCGAGGCTAGCTGCTATAGATTGCACTACACAGATTGATACATAGTGCTTATTATTATTTTTGATAGAGGATTGAGTATGCCGAGGTACAGATTGTGGCATACCGATCCAGTTTTGAGATGATGTAGATATTGTTGATATATATATAGATGAGATATTTTTGATCATATGACTTGTCTTATGTGTTTGTATGATGCTTTAATGTTGTGGTGTGATTGATTTGATGATTCATGTAATTATGTCGTTTGGAAATATTATGGTTTGAATGTCATGCTTTTAAAATTTAAATGAAATAATCTGATGTAAACAATTGGTGGTTGTGATGTGATAATTTGATAAAAATAAAAGGGGACTTTTAACAATAATTTCAAAGGACATTGTCGCTATTATAGACCATTTCATGGAGTCACCGCTCACTCGGTCGTCAAGCTAATCCCGATATAGAAATATTGCTAAAAGTAAAAGAGTGCTTAAGAGACTGTCTTAAGACTTTGTTGTGATGATGCAAATGATGATGATGATGATGATTTGTTTTCAGATTTCCATGAAAATATTATGCATGAAATATTTTAAAATGACTTTTTCTAGGCATAAATTCCTAAGTGTGATAAATTTTTTGGATAATTCCCTAGGAATTATGCCATCATTGCAAAATTGAAGTTTGACATAATGACATGAAATAGAATAAGTGTTTGTTTGTTTTAAAGCATAATTGTGTAACATAATGATTTAAGTCATATGTTTTTATGATTTTAAATAAATGGGAAATAAAATTGGTACAATGGTTTGCGCTAGGCATAGAATATTTAGGTATAAACTTATACCATCATCGCGAAATCCAAAGAAGAAAATAATATAATAGTTTTATTGCATGGTTGATTTTTAATTTTTGAAAATAGTCAAAAAATATGAAGATGAGGACTTGCGCTAGGCATAAAATTCCAATTTTGGTTTTGGAACTATACCATCGTCGCGAAAGTCAAAAGTTATATATAAATGTAACTTTATTGCATGTTTTTGAAAATGATTTTGATTTTTGATAATGCATGTAGTTGTCTTTATACTAAACAACTGTTCTTCAAAGAAGAAAATGAAATTATTCCAAACAATTTGCAAAAATATTTCAAAGTATCTTAAAGACAAAAGTTAGATTTATAAGGAATCCCATGTGCGTATGTGAGTTCATTACCAATCTTGATTTATCATAATGATACACAAAATCTCTCAAATACAAATGTGTGTGCAATTGCATTGTTCATTTACCAATTTTGAGCAAGATAATTTGATACAAGTGATTTGAATTAACCAAATAAGTGTTCATTAACCATGATTTAGATGCATATAACCATACCAGACTACTATGTAGGTCGGGTTATCAAGAGCTAGCTAATCCATAAGCAGACATAGGTCTGTACAAAAGAAGGTCGCTAATGTGACGGACATATCACCACGCTAGGAGTTACCCAAGGCCAAGCGGGTTGGGCACAAACCACCTGTTATGGGGCTTACCTCATAGTTTTGAATAATTGAGAATTCCAGGGATTCAAGCTCATCAACCCTTCTTTTCTTTTCAATGGGTAGGGAAAGGGATTTTATTGCTTTTGCTTTTCTCTTTTGCTCTTTTTTTTTTTTTCTTTTTTTGTACTTTTGTATTTTGGCTTGATATTTGAGATAATGCTGAAATAACTTTTTTCTTTTTCTCTTTTTCTTGAACTTTTCTTTTCTTCCTATGCTAGGGATACTTGCTCGGATTGGCTGTAGAGCAAGGGATTTTTATTCCGGGTAGGGGTGAGCTTGTCCTTTTGCCAATTCTCAAAGATTCTAGACCATGTGCATGATAGGATAGCGAGGGGAAACTTTTCGCTCAGGAAACCACTTCTACTATGTAGCATAGCATGGACATTACAAATATAATCATTTTATTGTGGAAGGATATGCTTGGTTTAAGTAAATAACAAGATCAATTCTCTATGCTCAAACTTTATTTAATTAAATTTTGTGGACTTTGATATAAGAGAGATTAGTAATCATGCCAGATAAAATCAAGATATTTATTTTTGTGTTTGTGATAGTGAGGGATTCCAAATAAATGCTAATTTATCCAAAATAACTTAAAAATATAACTGCAATACTTGAAGAAGAAATATATACAACAAATATTTTTGAGGAGTTTGATGATCTTGACTCTCTCTTTCTTCTTTATTTTTTTGGTTTCAAAAGAGTCAATAATATTGTTGTTTTTACTTTTTATTTTTTTGTTTGTTTTTGTTTAAACAGTTTTATATATATTTTTAAAATGAGACAACATGCAAAATATGTACAAATGATGAAATGACCAAATTTTATGCGTAATATCGCTTAAGATGCATAATATTCATAGGTTCTTTTAAATATTTACCATCTAAGGTAGCTAATTTGTATGCTCCTGATTCAAATTTAGCAGTGATAATATATGGTCCAAGCCAGTTGGGCTCAAATTTACCTTTAAGGTCTTTAGTTGCATTAGTATTTTTTTTATTTTCCTTTAAAACAAGGTCGTCGATCTCAAAGGATCGATGACGAACTTTCTTGGCATATGATCTTTTAAGCTTGTTTTGGTAGGCACGAAGATGCTCCAAAGCATTGATGCACTTTTCATCTAGGAGTTCCAGTGGTCGAGTCTACCGACTCGATATTCATCTCCTACTTCGGTGTCTTGAAGTAGTAGAGCCAAAGAAGGAACTTCTAATTCAAAGGGAAAAATAGCTTCGACGCCATAAACCAAGACAAAAGGTGAAGTTCCAGTGGGAGTTCGAACGCTAGTGCGATATGCCCACAAAGCTGGATATAATTGAATGTGCCAGTCGTGGCCAGATTTATTGACCAATATTTTAAGAATTTTGATTAGGGTTTTGTTAGATGCTTACGCTTGACCATTACATTGAGGATAATAGGGAGTGGACCAGCGATGTTGAATCTTATATTTTTGGCATAATTTCTTAACATCTTTATTTTTGAAACAAGTTCCATTGTCCGAGATGAGATTTGCAGGAATTCCGAACCTACAAATAATTTGATTAAAAATAAATTTAGAGACTTGTGTTCCAGCTGCGGGAAGCTAAAGGCATAGCTTCAACCCACTTCATGAAATACTCGAGTGGCGGTTATGATGAATTTGTGTCCATCGGATGACACAGGATTAATTTTGCCAATAATGTCTAAGCCCCATTTTGAAAAGGGCCAAGGAGATGAAATAGCTCTGCAGTTCTTGTGCAGGCGCATGGACAAGGTCGGCATGTTTCTGGCACTTGTCGCAATGGCGCACATAATCATGTGCATCATTTTCCATGGTAGGCCAAAAGTATCCTATCCTAAGGAGCTTTTTAGCAATGACACTACCACTGAAGTGTCCTCCACAAGATCCATCGTGGGCTTCACTTAAAGCTGATTTGGATTCTTCTAGATTCAAACATCTCAATAGGATACCTTCAAAAGATCTCCTATATAAAGTATTGCCAATTATTACAAATCGACTTGCTCGTCTACGTAATAACCGACTTTGGTTTCTATTAGAATTGGTAGGGAAAGTCCCATTTTGAAGAAAATCAAATATATCCGTATACCAAGGTTCAGGAGTAGTTTCATTGATTAGAAACACATCCAAAGGTTCTAAACATGACTTATTTGAAGCGGGTTCTTGGAGTCGACGAATAATGATGGTGGCATATTCGTCATCTAACTCCAAGGGCAGAAGAGATGCAGCTGCGGCCATAGCATCAGCTGCACGGTTGCTAGTTCGTGGAATAGCTTCCAAGGTAACTTTATCAAATAGAGATATTAATTGTAAAACATATGCTTTATATGGGCACAATTTATCATCTCTGGTTTGATAAACTTCATTAATTTGGTTTATAACAAGTTGAGAATCACCAAAAACTAGCAGATGTTTGATTTTTAATGCCAAGGCAGCTCGTAATCCAAGGATTAGAGCCTCATAATTTAGTAGTATTATTGGTGCAAGCAAATGTTAATTTGAAGGACAGAGGAATGATGTGTTTTTGCGAAGATATTAAAATAATACCCACACTAGCCCCACTCATGCATCGGGCTCCATCAAAGTATAAGGACCATTGTTCAATATGGGCTGCCTCTAATTGAAGGCATTCATCAGGAAACTCAATGATGAGGGGATGGGTAGACTCTAAGGGTGCAGCAGCTAATTGATCTGCTATGATTTGACCCTTAATAGACTTATGTCCTATGAACGTGAGTTCAAACTCGCTTAGAGCAAGAACCCACTTTGTTGTACGACCCGATAAATAAGGTCGACTCATGAGATACCGCAAGGGATCATATTTGGCAATGACATAGGTTTTTTGACTGAGCATATAATGGCGTAATTTTTGTGTAGAAAATATGACTGCTAGACATAATTTCTCTAATGAGGTATAATGAGTTTCATAACTGATGAGGGTTCTGCTAATGTAATAATTAGCACGTTCTTTCTTCTCATCATCAAGCTGAGCTAACATAGCTCCTAAGGCAGAATCTGAAGCTAAAATATACAGGAGAAATGGGCGATCAGGTCTAGGCGGTGAAAGCATAGGTGGGTTAAGGAGGTATTGTTTGAGAAGTTCAAAAGCTTCCTTACATTCGTCGTCCCAATTAAAAGGGACATCCTTCTTAAGGAGCTTAAGAAAGGGACCGGTTTTGTCCGCTGGCTTATCGATGAAGCGACGGATAGCTTGAAGCTTACCTTGTAAACTTCGTAACTCGAGATATATTGGTAGGTGCGGGCATATCGGTGATAGCCGCAATCTTGAGAGGGTCAATTTTGATACCACGTAAAGAAACTAAAACCCCTAATAGTTTATCGGACTTAACTCCGAATATGCATTTAGCTAGGATTTAATCGAATAAGGTATTCTCTTAACCGATTAAATACTTTTCTCAAATCATCTAAATGATCATCTTCTTTAATAGAGCGAGCTATAATATCATCTACATAATCATGTAGGATATCATGCATCATATCATGAAAGATATAAGTCATAGCTCGTTGATATGTTGCACCTGCATTCTTTAAACCAAATGGCATCACTTTCCAACAAAAGGTACCCCAAGGGGTAATAAAGGCTATTTTAGCCTGATCTTCAGGAGCTATCCTGATCTGATTATAGCCAGAAAATCCATCCATTAGGGACATCATTCCACTCCCGATAGTAAAGTCAATGATTTGATCCATGTTTGGAAGAGGAAAATCATCTTTAGGGCATGCAGCGTTAATATCTCTAAAGTCTGTGCAAACCCTAACTTTGGTAGCTTCTTTCTTGGTGACTGGAACTACATTTGAGATCCATTCAACATAATCAATAGCTTGTATAAAAACAACATTCAGGAGTTTTTCTAACTCCCCTTTGACTAGCAAGGCCACTTTGGGATGCATTTTTCTAAGTTTTTGTTTAACGGGTTTAGCATCCGGATGGACTACTAGATGATGCATGACTACGGAAGGGTCCAGGACCTGGCATGTCTTCATATTTCCAAGCAAAGACATCTTCATAATCTTTAAGAAATGCAATGTATTCATTTTGTTTTTCTTGACTTAATTCTGATCCAATATTGATTATGTGAGGATTATCCTCAGTTCCAATGTTAACTTTAATGACGTTTTCTACTTCCATGTGTAGATCTCTTTCAAAATTAGGTGGGGTGGGTGAGACGCCCAATTCTTGTAATTATTTTAAGGTTAACTTGGAGAATTCATCTTGAGGAGTCGTGGCCTCAAGTTGGGCTATAGTAGGTATAGAACCATCAAAATAAAAACCATTGTGTAACAACTCTTCAACGGAGACATCATGGAAAATATCTCCTTCCAACTCATCATCGGATTCAGCAATCAATTCGGGGTAAGCTATGGATAGCATATTGCATGTAAAGGGATTATTCTTTGGACACAAAGAATCTTGTTTATCTAGATAATCTTGATAACATATGAGTTGATCATCACCTTCAAAAGGGAAGGGTTGACCCTTACTAGGAAACAGGCCCACACCACATCGGGCGGGCCATGGTTCTACCTCGATAGGTTCTTTCATACCATTTTGGAAAGGTCCCAAGCCTTTCCCTTTATATCCCATTTTAAGCATTATAGGTTTAGCTTTAATATATTCATTAGCAAAATAGCATCGAGCATATCCATCACAATGCGTCTTGATGTTTCGGGGTATTCTTCCCCAATCATATCCTTTATAAATAAAAGCACAACTCCCGACTTGGTAAGTACTTCCCATAGGTTGTGGGAGGCCCAAAGTATGAGGAGATGGCGGCAAGTTATTTAAAAGAATTGAATCTTGCATAAAAGCATTTGTTTTTTCTGATATTAAGATTTTAGATAAATCCGGTAAGAGTTCATCAAAAAGAGCATAAGATGTAGAAGGATCATTCCCTATATCTTTAGATGTGGAAGGTATGATAGATGTAGATAATGTGGAGGTGTTAATAAATGGGTCTATAGGTTTTGAAATTATAGGGATGGAACATGAAGGATTGGTTGTGGATTTAAGATCCTTTTGAGGTTCTAGTGTGGTTTGTTCAGAAGATGGTTGAGTTAAATGTATAGGTGTAGTTGATGGGGTAGATGATGTTATGGGTGTGTGTTTCACACGTTTAGATGAAAAATAAGAATTAGGATGTGTGGATGACAGAGCGGGGCAAAATTGCACTCCAACGAGGTTCTGCCAAAGCACACATATCAAAGGGTCTAGGGTCACCATGGATAGTGACCAACTGATTTTTAAATTCAAATTTAACACATTGATGTAAAGTGGAGGGAACCGCTCGCATCGCATTGATCCAAGGGCGACCCAAAAGTATATTGTACGATGCTTGGGCAATGTACAATAAACACGGTTGTATCTAGGGTTCGAGGACCAACTTGCAAGGGTATAGTAATGACTCCACACGTTTCTTGTGTCTCGTCATTGAAAGCTTTGATAATCATATCCATTCTTTTCATTTCATCACTTCTAAAGCCAAATATTTGGTAGAAGTCAAAAGTGCATATGTTTAAAGATGAACCATTATCAATCAGGACTCTTTTAACAACTACATCTCCAATTAGGGCAGTAATATATAAGGGGTTATCCTTATGTAAACTATGTTGTGGGATATCTTTATCCCGAAAGTCAATACAATCGACCTCTCGAGTGATGATAGTATTGGACATGGCTTCGGGTTGAATATTTTGTGGCACCATCATTTGGCTTAATGTGAGCATTAATTCATCCCTATGGATAGGAGAAGATCTTAACAAGTCCAAAAGGGAAATTCTAGCTGTAGTATTGGATAATTGTTCATTAATATTGTAAGGAGGCTTAGGTTGAACATTAGACATATGATTCCCTTTATTGGGATTTTTCAAAACAAATGGAGCTGATCCATCATTCTGAGTTTGATCCTATTGAGAGTTTTGAGCACTGTTGTCCGGTAACAACTCCGATGGTACCTACAATGTTATATTGAAGACGTTGAACTGGTCTTGGTTGAGCGTTTATGGCTTGTTCATTAGGAAGGAACTGATTAGAAGAGGGTCGAGTAGTAACTCTTCTAGGAAATGGTTCTTCCGGAACCATAGCATCTGTGATAGGTTGAATAGGATCTGATTCATTTTTAGAACTATTCGATTGGTTTGAGGTGATGTCTATTTCACTTTCAGTATCCGATTCTACATCACTAGGATCCGGAGTTTGAATATTATGTAGGGGCCTGGTCGTGACCATGGATAAAGTTGTGCCAAATATTTGAGGATCTTGAATAGATAATTGTCCGCTAATAGTCCCTACATATCGGGTAGGAGGGGGAACATTATGATGTTCGATTTGATTAGCCACTTCTTTACCATGGTTTGGTAAAGGATGTTGAAATATATCTAATGATTGATTAGCATTTTGATTCTGATTTTGGGGAATGGTCTTTTGAGCGTTATTAGGAGCATTTTGTTTAGGTTGGAAGGCTTGCACCTCCATTTCATTATTATCAATCAGATCTTGTATTTTATGTTTCAATATTTTGCAAGAGTTTGTAGCATGTCCAGGTCCTCTATGAAAATCACAATGTAAATCAGCTCTGTATCCGGGTATAGTTGGATCAGGTTCTCGGATAGGTGGTAATTGAATCAAACCTCTTGCTAGTAATTGAGGTAGAATGGTTGATAAAGGTTGATTCAATCTAGTGAATTCTCGAGGAGGTTTATCGAGGAGGTTTTAATATAAATTTTTTTGTTGTCTTCGTTGTATTGATATTAGCAACGTTTCTACTATCAGTGACTCCGTCACCTACAACTTGTTTATTTTTATACTGATTTCTGGATGTTTTCTCATCATATTTCTTTTTGAGCTGACCTCTCCTAATGAGAGCATCTTCTACCCTTCGAGCTAAGTCTATAGCTTGATCGAAGGTGGTTAAGGTAGCAGTTGATAACTCATAAGATATTTGTTCTTGCAAATTATTGATAAAAATATCCAACATTTCCCTATAAGGTAGCACAAAGTGCAGTTTTCCTATCAACTGCCTCCATCTAGCTAAGAAATCAGCAAAACATTCATCTTTGTCTTGTTTTAAGTTGTACAAATATTTAATGGTGACGTGCCTCTCGATGTAGGCACTAAATTGATGGACAAAAGATTCAGTTGTTTCTTCAAAATTTCTCAAAGAATGAGTGGGCAATTGATAGTACCACTCCAATGCCATTCCTCCTAAACTTTTAGGGAACATTTTTAGTAATAGCAAGTCATCATGTGATATATCATGACATGCTATCCTAAACATGCGAAGATGCTCTATGGGATCTTCAGTTCCTTTATATATAGGCGGGACGGGCATGGGAAAGTGTTTAGGGTATGGTTGTGCTACAACTATGGGATCCAAAGGTTGACTACACATCTCTCGATAATTGTACGAGGGACGGTAGGGATCTATCTGGTCCATACGCGAAGCTAACTATTTCACCATGGCTTCCAGATTATTGGTTTGCCCACCATATTGGTTCGGTAGGGCATTAATATGGGATTTGTGAGCATATGATGGAGGGACATGAAGATTAGATGCTATATTGCTATTGTGTAAATTGTTGGTAGGAAGGGTGTTATGAAGAAGTTTTGAAGTTGTATTATGTTGTATCCCCAATTGTTGAAAATTGGTGTTTGGCTTCATTTTAGGTTTTTGTCGATTTGAAGCATATTGATCAATAGTTTGGTGAAATAAAGCAGTGAATGAAGGTCTCTTTTGTGTGGGAATGATTTTAGGCTCAATAACAGGTTCCTTAGGGGGTTGGGTAACCTATTGTTTTTGCATGTTCTGAATCATAGTGACCATATCTCTATTGGATGGTCCAGCCTTATCACTTTCTTGATCAACAAAGGACAAGGGATTAGTGTGTATGTTAAACATATCTTCCATGGCTGCTTGAGTGTCACTAATTTGTCCTCTATCAATACGAAGTGCCATATTAAGAGAACCAATGTTATTATTGAAAAATTTCTAGAAATGATCTAAGTTATCAAAAGCAATAGTTCCATCTGGAGCCATTCTAGGGGATGAGGATCCTTCCTCTTTAATATTTTCTTGTTGTTCATTTTCTTCAGCCAACTCATCTTCTGGATGTTCTAGAGTTTCTCCTTCTAGAATTGAATCCTCAGGAAGGACATTTGGGTTTTTTGTTTTGTCTCCTAACCAATCTTCTTCTTCTTCTTCAGTTTGTTTACCATTCCTAAGTCTAGGCATTGTGCTTAAATTTAGATTTCAGAAAATATATATATACTTGTATATATATATATATATGCAACAAGCTTAAGAGGTATATATTTTAATTATATACCTACTATAGTATTTAAAATAAAATGTTTTGGTTTTGTTATGTTTTTGGTTTTTCTTTTTTTTTTGTTTTTGTAACAATATTATAAAGATAACAAACAGCACACTAAATGCAAGAAATAATAATGAAAGCAATGATCTAGTTTTCTATAAACAATTTATAAATATCATTAATGGGCTCGAGTTCTTCAGGAGTCATGAAGTGTTCTTCTTCAAATTGAAAATTTTCTTTCAAGAATTTGACAAAAAGTGCTATAGTGATATTATCTGTCTCAGATTCTGGTTGGTAGAAATAAATTTCGTGGCAATACTCTCGATATAACACAGCTCTAGGAACTCTATTCCATATTTCCCTATCCATAAGAACGACCTCTTGATCTTCTACATGACCTAGGAATTGGTGTATAATAAGCTGCGTTCTCGAGGTATTCCTCGAAGGTGAACAATTTTGAAGACACAAGAGCTCTCCTATAAGCTAACCACCTATGGCGAGGCTCTCTGAAGTTCATGATAAAAAATGAGTTGATGAGGATCCAGGATCCTATCTAGGGCAAACCTCTTGATTTGTCTAAGTTCGGTTGATCTAGATGAAATGATACCTAGTCTCCTATCAAGTTCTTTCCACAAAAGTTGGTTTCTATCTGTTTTAGGCACACTAAGCACATAATTAACTTCTATGGCTGCTAATTGGTTTTCAACATTTATAGTGACAACTAGTCTTTTCTTAGGAGCTACCATCTAGACATGATATGCAACTTAGTAGTTTTCTAATGATTTTAAATGCATCTATGTTTTTGTTTTTTTTTTTTCAAAAGGTTTTAGTTTCACGTCGGGTTCACCAAAATGTATCGTTCCAAATTTTTTGCACCCTTACCTTCAGGCTAAAGGATCCATGCCCGGAAGGGGGATGCGGGAAGGATGGGACAATACCTCGGACTGAGAGGCCCTTTGAAGGTCCCGCCTCTCGGGGGAGGTGTATTAAGGTGATTTTTCGATGGATGGTGGGGTTCACCAGGAAACGTTTAGTGGCAGTCTCCACGCCTAGGTTGGGAATGTGTTTTAATGTGTTCAGTTTTAGCTTTAAACATCCAAGTCCTAGGTTTGGCCAGATGAATCTAAGTTGTTTTATTATGAAAATGCAAATTAAATGAAGACAAAAAATAGATTTAAACAGAAAACATAGAGAATAATTAAGTGAAGAAATCCATACCTGATCCGGATGTCTGATGGAGGTTCTGATTTTTGAAGCAGTCAAGATCGTCTAGAATTTGATAGGATCGTCTCTGATCTGACAGGATCGTCTGAGATCTGATGAATTCGTCAGACGAATTCGTCAGAGACCTACAATCAGAGAAATGGACACAGAATACAAAAAATGCAGCTATGCTGATAAAGGAAAATGATGTGAAATGACAAAATGATGTTAATAAGATAATCCCAAATAAAAATGCAAATAGATTATCATGCTTTAATAGCTAATCATGACTTTATTATGTACTTAAGCTATATGGGTGAACTCCAAGATGTAGAATAGCAAAAAATAATAATAAACTGACTAGATGCAGAATAAAATAGCAGACGAGAAGAGAAAAATGCAAACTCTGGGCAGTAATTGCCCCCAATGTTGACTATAGTCGAAATCATCTCGAATTGGGACGGGATCATCCAAGATTTGTATAGGATCATCTGCGACGATCTGAGCTTGCTCCGACTGAAAAACAATGAAGTTCCTGCAAACAAACTTAGAAAAATACGAAAGCAAATGGTGATTTAAGATGGTCTAATGCATGTAGAACTCGTGTTATAGGAAATTTCAGCCAGGGGGATGTCAAGGGGGGTCCTAAGGTTTAAATAGGCTTAGGAGGGAGGTTAGGAGGTTGGAGATCATCCTAATCTGGAAGATCTCCAATGGGGGAGGTCTCTAACGGTGCAGACATGCTTCCGCCAGATTAGAGACGTCGTTGAAACAGAAGCTAATTATGAAAAATCAGTTTTGGGACGAAATCATTTGGACGTTCTGCTCTAGATGAAATCGTCCGATTTGAGGCGATATCGTCTAATCGGAGACGATATCATCCAACAGATGAAACAAACTCTAAAAATGGCATGAAAAATGAGGAAATGGGTAGCAGGCGGTTTGGGAGCGATTTTGGGGTTAAAATTTGAATTTGAATTATTACTAAGGTAATTTTAATTATTTGCTAAGGTTTACTGTGCCAATTTTAGGGTGCTACACTAGCATACAAGAAATTGGTATATCTAAGCAGCTAGACCTATGACTTGAGGTCACACCTGTCTCCTTGTGAACCCTATGTGAGCTACCTCCATGAGTGCTAGAGGACCTATGCATCCTCTTTATCTTATGCATCCACTAGCTATAGCTCATTGTGGACTGTCCTAAGGTCTTGAAATTGGTCCTCTGAGAACCAGTAGCATGTTTATCCTTAGGTACCTCCAAGCCCCATAGTTTTATGTAGCCCTCTAACTAATATATGCAAGCTACTATCGCACCACATAGGTCATTTCCCTCTTCTATGAGGGAATTGAGCTGCCTGACCTCTGCTAAAGGATCCCTACCTCCTGGAAATATAACTAATGGAGTAGCTAGAGGTCCCATGATAATTTTATAGGATGGGGGATCCCCCTTCTATGCCGTGAGAAGATCTCTCTCTACTACAGCCTCACACCACTGTGCTAGTATCAAATCATAGGTACTAGTGAGCTCACAGACCTGGAGCTCTACTGTTGTAGCCCATGCTATTAGGATAGTAATATACTACTCTACATGAGTCAATATATGATCTCTATCAACCATTTGTTCCCTTAGAGTGGCAATAGTGGTGTCTCACTCCATCTATTATGTAAAATATCTACCAAGTTGACTATGTAAGTCAACAACCTGGGCCAAGAATAGCCCCTATGCACTTTCAAGAGGGACCTCATCCTCATTTGGAGCCTCATAATCTGGGTCAACCTCAAGATCCCCCTCGAAAGTGGCCTCTGTGCCCCATTCACCCTCTATCCACTAGCACACCCTATGCCCATCAGGATCCACCTCTACCTCTGCCTAGTCTGGTACTATGCATAAAGGCCCTGATCCATGCCATCGAAGCATGGACCACCATCCATTATATGTTGGGGTGGTAGCAGCCCTATCAATCCCAAACTCCCAAAAGTCATCTGGCTCATCCCCTAGAGCTAAAGGTCAGATCCATGGTAGATCTTGCTCTAAAGCCAAGCATTGATACACAAATGAGATATTTGGGGTGTCCTGCACTATGTCAAACTGATGCAAGACATGAGAGTAGAATTGATAATCTCTAATATTGACCTTCCAGCCAAGTAGCCACCTGTCCTAGCAAGCCTATCGAAGCCACTCACCCACCTCAACCCATGTTGGGCAATCCATGTATGACTACCACTCAATATCATCTAGGCCAAGTGCTATGAACTGGGTAATATAATGTTGGGTGTCACCAACATGGGTACTGATCCTGAACCCCTCCTCCTCATGAGGCTAGAAGGTGACATAGCACTAGTGGTCATCATAGATATCCAAGATGTGCAGTGGTAGCTCTATAGGATGCTCTATCCTGATGTGCTGCTAGCCCCAAATCTGAAGTAGCAGGCTACAACTGATGCCCTGGTAGCTCTGGTCAATAATATGATAAAGCTCTCTGTATAACTAGTATAGCAAGGTGCTCCCCTAGGCTAGTTGCAACAACTAATCTATTGAGCTTTGTACTACTCTTCGGATAGTGGCCAGGAGGTTCCAAGGAATCCTCATGCTTGAGGAGTCTGAAAGAACAACTTGCACCACCAGGTGCATAAATATGGCCTTCCATACAAAGAAGATGTTCTTCCCCTACTAGTATCCAATGTGGACTCCTCCATGATCGATATTGCACTGAGCCTCCTGGCTCTGGTCATCGAAGATAACATCAAAAATAGGCTCCTTAGCCCTAGAAGTAGAAGAGACGATGGCCTCGCCATCAATGGGGATCCTGAAGATCCTATAGATGTCCTCCAAGGTCATAGTCATTTCACCTATAGGTAGGTGAAATGTGTTGGTCCACGCATTCCAACGTTGGGCCAACACAGTTAAGTAAGCACGATCCACCCTAATCATGGGTAGATCCAAGACATAGTCAAATTTTATGACTCCAAACCATCTACGCTCTCTAACGGTAAGCTATCCATGGAGATTCTTAAGGATGTCAATCTCACAAGCTCTAGAGGTCAACCTCTTAAATAAAATCATAGTATAAGGAAAAAGCTAACAAAAAATATAAGCAAAATATTTAAAAATGACCTAAAAAGTGACAAAAACATCTAAAAACTAATAAAAATACAAAAACATGTCATTAGGCAGTCATAAAAATAAAAAATGTCGCTTAGACAAGTCAAAAATGCATTAATTAGCATTAACTACCTAGAAAACCTTAGGAAAATTAAAAAATTTGATAAAATTTCCTAAAGTCCATGAACTGTGGGTCAACCCTACGGTCCACATGCGATCAAAAATTGATCGTTGGGAGTTTAATTTCGGACCATAGCTGGCAGTTATGGTCTCCAATTTATTAATTGGGAACCACAGATGGTACCTACGGTCTCCAACTAACATCCAACCAGGGTTATTTCTCAAGCCAAAAAAAAAAATATATATATATAAAATAAACCTAAATTAGCCTAATCTAACATGAGGTTCATTACCAACAATTTAATTAGGTTCAATTAACCCATTTCTTAATGAGGTTAATTTTACTGGTAATGGATGTGAGGTCTCAGTTTTGAATTACCTTGCCCTCGTATCTTCCTCAACTAGATGAAGCTTACCCACGGTCTGCCATCATGTGGTGTGTAAGGTGTGGGTGTAAAAGTCTGCTAGGGTTTCAGGTCAGGTTTAACTTGTCACTGTCAGAGCTCTACAATTGCCAATCGTTGTTAAGGAATAATGAATTAAATTTAAAAAATTGAGCCTTTTATAAGATTTTCTTATTTTGTGTGAATCGTAGGCCCTAGCCGTGGTTTCCAAAATTGCAATAGATAACCGTAGACCCTAACCACGGTTTACAACTGGTAGTAAATTTCATAAAAACCCATCGTGGGAAGGTCTAAAAAGGTAAATTAATGACTCCCATTGGATAAAATTTTCAAAAAGAGCACTCAGTGTTACAAATTTAGTGATGTTCAAGCACCAGGACCAATTCAAAAATTCAAAATTAACAAACAAAAATATCAAATAATTCAAAAAACAAACGTGCCTCGTATTCAGTACTTTACCCTATACACTTGGCGGTTGTAGTGACTTGCGATCCATGCAATCCAACAAGATGAGTAAATTACCATAAGGAAATGTGGGGAAAAATTATCATCGTTGATCTGATATGCTTCTTTTCAATCCCTAAGAAGGCCTTCGTGACTGGACTTCTCCATGGGAATGAGGCGTTTCATGTCACATCTTCTATGACATTTTTTTTAGAAAATCATCGATAACTTTATTCAACACAAATCTAATTGGATTTGTATCATTTTGATTCCCTAAGATGGCTATTATAGCCCGATTGCTCCATGGGATATGAATGTGCAATCACTATTAATAGTTGAAATCAGAAGCTAAACTAGGCCTAGCCAAGGCATTAATATGCTCAAATCTAAATTTATTCAGATCATCCATGGTGGTCAAGCAACATCGTCACTTTAATCATTTTCATTACCCTCATCAACTCGTCGCTTGAGGGGGTAGTCATAATATCAAATTATAATAAAAATCAACAGAAGATACTGGAGATCGTAGATCCTTTGATCTTGTCAAAATTATGTTTGTCCCTATGAATCATTGTCAACAACTATCATAAGCTTAGCCCTTTGCTTAGGTTAAATAGAATATATGATAATTTGTTTGTATCTCTTCTCCTTTTAGTTATATAGGCCTAAATCCTATTGTAGCATCAAATGCTACCCGAATGCCTAATGGTGAGTGCAAGCTTTTCAAAATGTAAGCCTTTCACCCAGTAGGATGCAATGATTCTAGGATGCACATCCTTTTGCTAGAAAAGAGTTATCTAATGTTGATTTGACTAATGATCATAATAGAACCTTTGACATCATTTTATGAGGTATATTTTTTATCAGCTTTGTTCGATCTCATAATGCATATCAAAAGGGGTATCTATAGACACCTAAAACACATCATGTCGAGGGCGACTACTCATATGGACATGCTACAAGACCATATGGAGGATCTTGGACAGACTCCAAGATAGAGCAGTGGTTCTAACCACTCAATTTGTGCTCCTTGTACTAATCAGTCTAAACCACAGCCTAGACCTATGGTCTACAGGCTGAACCATGGCTGAGACCTGCGGTTTACAGTCTAGACCGTAGTTGTAACCTATGGTCTTAATTGAAGTTTATTTGGCCTTCATCCAAGCCAAATTAATTTGAACGACCATTTTATCTAAAATACGGTGGTTAGAGGATGGAAGCTTCTAATCCAACTGTCCTAACCACCCTTATTGATCTTGGCTTCTCCATGAAGTCACCCCTAGCCCTTGGGTAGTCCTATAAGTACCCCTCAGAATTAGGGTAAACTATTAGAGAGAGCATTGGATATTTGAGCAGTGAAGCCCTATTGAATTGTACACTCAACCGAGTATACTTAGAGAGAGCTATTACACTTATCCCCTACCTACTTTCCAAGATTCATGATGAATTGCATTACGGATGCCCTAGGAGCCTAGGAGATCTAAGAAGCACATATCCAGGCAAATGAAGGCCTCTCATAATGAATCAACTACCAAATCAGTTTGAGGACATCGAAGGTGACCATTGAACATTAATTTGGACAAGGAGGTCAAGCCCACTACCCTTAAAATTGAGGGTAAACCTATCAAAGATCTCACCGTGGCTTTCAGCCATGGTTTACAGTGCAGACTACTCACCAGAGCTATGGTTTGCAATAGAGGTATTGCCACCTTACTATTTCTATTTTTGTTCAGCTAGATAGTTTAAATTAGTTATTTCTATGGTTTAGTTGTAGTTTAGAAGATTTTTGGCTGGAAGAATTAGGTTTAGAATAGTTTCATTGCATTTGCAATAAATAGGCTTTAATGGATTCTTTATGTGCTTTCATGCTCTATTTCACGTAATTAGTCCATTCATTGTTTAGCTACTATATTTTTTTATGCAATTCCATAAATCTTGATCCAATTAACATAGTTTAGAGATGCTTTTCATACTTTCTTGAATATACACTTTTAATAGTATATTTATGCATTTTTCCCAAAAGGGCCTCATCATAAGAGGTTGCCTATATTTTTGATGTTTTATGTTGTTTCTTGATCGCAGGGAATATATTCTAAGGATATCCAACCATCAAGTTCCTTTTTCAACATGAAGAAGATGGAAACTCCACCCTAGAGCAGTTTGTGACTAGTTGAAAAGCAACCTTAGTGCACCTACCTTGTTGAGGGCTTTGGCATTATATTAACTGCATCATCATTTGAGTGACCCTAATAGGGGCATGATTGTAATTGGGGATTATTTGTAAATATTAATACAAAAAACACTTATTTTGTTGAATATATGTAATCTTGTCATTATTTTATGCTTGGATGAATGATCTCTATTAATACAGTAGATAGGTGTACGCTTTTTGGTTAAATCACATCCCAAAAGGATTAACCACTATGGAAATCCTGTTCAAAAGTAATGACAATTTGATAGACCACATAATCAAAATTGATGCTGGAGGATCCAAGGAGATCTCAATGGCCCCAAGAAAACATTTTAAAGTTAGTATATATTGCTATGAAGAGGAATTAAAATCAATCTAGGAATTGTGAAAGAGGTATGATGACATCATAGCCTAGACATATAATGACCTAAAGGTCTATGATAAGAATACCATTCAATATACTATTGAGCTAGAGCCATATTCAAACCCAGTTAGACACAAATAGATACCATTTAACCCAAATATTGAATCTTTGATGAAATAAGAAATCTTGAAATTGCTTATTGCCAAGATAATTTATCCCATTAAGCACTCAAATTGGATGGAAAATTTAGTCCTGGTTAGGAAAAAATGGGGACATCAGGCTATGCATTGACTTCCCCAGCCTGAACAAAGTCTCTCTAAAGGATCACTATCCTTTGCCTCAAATTAACCAAATACTACAAATGGTAGTAGGAGCAAAAAGGTTCTCTCTTCTAGATGGCTTCTCAGGTTTCAATCAAATATCGGTTCAAGATGATTAGTACAAAATGATCTTCACTATCAAATGGAGGACCTTTGCTTATTAGTGCATTTCATTAAAATTATCTAATGCAGGAGCTACTTTCCAAAGAGCAATGGATATAGCATTTGGAGAGTTGGTCAATAGAGTTATTTTTATCTACTTAGATGATATGATAATATTCTCTCACAAAAGAAGCAGCATATAGAACACCTTGCTCAAGTCTTTGAGAAATGGAAAGAATTTAAAATATCACTAAATCCAAAGAAATTAGTGTTTGTTGTTCAATAAGGTAAGCTATTAGGTCACATTGTGTCAAAATAAGGGCTTGCCATTAATCCTGATAGGGTAAAAGCCATCTTAGAACTACCTTTTCCCATGAACAATAAATGACTTCAATCTTAGAAAATCAAGCCCATGATCAAAATGCTGAAAAAGAATACAGACTTTGAGTGGACAAAAGTTTGGTGGGAGGATTTCAAAGGTATAAAAGAGGTAATTTAAAGAGCCCTAATTTTGATCAAGCCAGATTAATCTAAATATTTCATCCTATATGCATTTGAGGTATAATAAAGCTATATCGCAGTGCTCACTCAAAAGGGGGAAGACAATAATGAAAGTCCAATTGCCTTCCTCAGTTAGAATTTACAATAACATGAGGAGAAATACAATTTCATTGAAATATAGGTATATGCCATCATGAAACCCCTCAATAAATTTAGGCATTTTCTATATCAAAGAAAAATATTTGTACATGTGTTGCATCTAGATGTTAGAAGCTTCATCATACAAGGAGAATTGGGTGAGGGAAGGGCTAGCTAGACTTCAAAAATTCAAGAATTTGATGTGGAAATAAAACCAAAAAAACTGGTAAGAGATAGGGCCCTTGTTCAGCATCTAGCTTACTATGTTTCTAAGCATTCAAATGCATGTATATAAGAGGATAGCCCTACAAATATTGAGGTAAATTAGCAAGTTCTTGTGAAATAGATCAAGGATATGGTGTACGATTTTGATTCTGGAGAATACCCAGAAGGATTGATAGCCTCACAAAGGAGAAGGTATAGGTTGTAGTCAAAAAGTTATGTATTGGTTGATGGTGTCCTCTATCAATAGAATTTTTATGGTATACTCCTTCGATGTGTACCACAAAACAAAATTGGGAAATTTTTGGATGAATTCCATGGTAGATTCTCAAGAGGATATTATTCAGGACAAACCACAACCACAACAATTTTGAGATATAGAATTTATTAGCCAACTATATTCTCTGATGCATTTAAGTGGGTTCAGTCATGTGAAAAGTGTAAAATATTTTCTAGAAAATCTAAGCATGTTACTATGCCTATGTGGCCAATAGCAGTAGAGGAACCATTCTAGCAGTGGGGATTATACCTCATTGGCAAAATCAATATAAACTCATCAACCAATCACAAGTATATTCTTATGACCACTGACTACTTTATGAAGTGGATTGAAGTAGAAGCCACTAAACATGCTGACCAACAGATGGTGATAGACTTCCTAGAAAGATTGATAACCAGGTTTGGCATCCCCTCCACCATTATATCTAATAATGGTACTCATTTTATAGGAACCAAGACCTGTATTTTGCCAAAAAATATGGAATCTATTGGATTGCATCCTCAAATTATTATCCAAAAGGGAATGGTATGGCCGAATATACCAAAAAAAAACTCTCGAAGACAATCAAGCGTAATATAGAATGTAATCCAAGAACATGGAATATTTTGCTTGATCAAGCACTATGGGCAGATAGAATTACACCTAAGAAGGCATTAAAGACATATCTCTATGCACTGGTATATGGGAGGGATGAAAATCTTCCAATAAACATTGAACTCCTAACTCTAAGGTTTATGAATGATATAGAGGCAGAGGACTTTCTTGCTATTGAAAAAGGTTAGCCTAGCTATTCAAATTGGATGAGGAACAAAACATGGCATATGATAACCTATGTCATCATCATAGCACAGTTAAATATTTGTTTGACAAAAAATCCACAACTAGAGCATTCTACGAAGGGAACCTAGTCCTGAAATAGGATTTTAAATGAGCAAAACTGGGGACCCATGACAAATTTGATTCATTTTGGTTGGGCCCATATATAATCTAGAGCTGTAAAATGTCAAATGCATACCAGTTATAGGATTTGGAGGGGATACTATTGCCATTTCCTATAAATGATCAGTATCTAAGCATTACACTTGATCTTAGACATGTCCAAGAGTGTACATATGTAAATAACCTTGTATAGTCCTATGTTTTATTTAAAAGCATTTATATGGCCTAGTAAATTTTTTCACAAGCCTGTGCATGATCTACAAAACCATGATCTTGACTAAGTTACAACCATAGTAGTGGATGGTCCTTATGGCATATAAAATTTTGGGATAGATAATAAAAGAGCCTGATGGGGCAAAGAGTGGTAAAATAACCATGTAATCCACTGAGTTAAAAGACCCACCCACTTTGGGTGGAGAAAATAAGAGGCTTGGAGCCAAAGCAAAACTCAAAAGTCCAACCCTAATGAAAAGAGGGCAATGAAGCAGGGTAGAAATGTGTAACAAAAGGAAGGAAACTTGGATAAAACCTACCTTTTCTTAGAGGTTGGGTGGATAGTTAAATCATGACCTACTACCTACAAAAGTCTCAATTCATACCATAGAGATTTTCTCACATTAATATTGGAATACAATTGTCCCCTTTTGGAAAGAAACATTGTTCCAAAAATTGCTACACGTCAATCAAATAATAGGATCACCTTCACACGTTCCAATTATGGATGGGTGTCATTAATGAGATGCATGAGAGCGATCACGGTCATGACACCCATAGCAAAGGTCTGAATAACTTCTAAACACATGTGTCTGAACACATACCAAGATCACCAATAGAATGATAGTTAGAAAAGATGAAGGTGAGCTTAGTGGGCAGACTATAGGTACACATCCCAACATAGGAATTTAAGGCATTACAAAAGGAAAGTATGCTCCTCTAGATGGGTTGTTGGCTAACACACCCAATAGACCTTGGGCCTTAATCACTCATAACCAATGAGGTGATGGCAAAGTACAATGACATAGTATGCAAGGAAAACCTAATTTGAAAAGACTTTTGATCCCCACCACTTCAAGATTACAAGGTAATAGGTGCTATAATTTCATTGGTTATTGGCTCATCTCCCAAAAGGATTTGATGAATTCCAACCATTTAGAAGTAATTTGGCTCAAGATATTTGCTCTGGCTTGAGAAAAATCCTTTCAAAGGTCCTGTCACTACCTCACACACAACCCTAATAACATGCTATAAATTGGAAAGTAAAGAGGTCAACCAAATTGTTTTGGTATTGTATAATTTTTTGATGTAGAAACAATGGCAATAGTAGGGTTTGGTAGGGCTTATTTCAAAATTTATGAAGCATAATTTTTTTTTGGCTCCTGATAGTTCCATAGTTTCTAAAAAAATAGCTCTAAAATAGAGAATATGAAGGTGGAGAAAAAGCTAGAGGACTCTTATGAGGAGCTCAGAGAACCAATATAATGATCAAAGTTAAAATCAAGATCATGAGGGAAGTTGTTGGTGATGAACCAGTCCAATTTTAGACCCATGGTAGTGTCTTGGAGAAGCCATATGAGCCCATTCATGCCATTTCTTGTCCATACCTACTTGAAGCTAGTACATGTGGTGGAAAATTCTATGACCCAAGTATTGGTTGGTCTAGGATGCTCATGGTCAATTGTTGTTCACTATTAGTGCTAGCGCCATTCAAAAAATATTTTTTCTTGAAGCTACCATGCTTTGTAAACCTCAGGGAAATACTAGACTAAGGATCATTGATATAAATAAATATGAGCAGTTGAGATAGTTGCTCAAAGGACCTAAGAAATTGGTGGCTCAAGCTCTTGGTGCATTACCGGAGGCTTATGTGGGAAATCCCTGACCATTGGCAGAGTTTAGAGAATAATAGTAGCCCATTTTATCTTTTCTAGCCACCATGTTAGGATTTCTATTAGATGAGTAGGTGCAACCATATCAAATGGAAATGGGTAACACTATCTCCTAGGTGTATAAAACCATCAGGTTTGATTGGACAAGATTCTTAGGCCAAAACATGAAAAAGCAACTAGTGGAGTATCAAAGCAAAGTGAGTAGGAAATTTTGATATGCATCACATCTAGCTTGGCTGATTTTTTATCATATACACAATGACACACTTTGTGCAGATTTAGGAGAATAATGAAAAGGGGGAGATGCACCCGACGGTCAAATGCACACATGCACTCAGGAAAAGTAGTCCATACATGGAGTTCAACAAATAGTTCCTGAGACCCACCCTTTTGTATATTAATCAATCTTATTCGTGCCTCCCTTACAGAGCCAAGGATTTTTTATGGACCAGTTATCAGGAGATTGGAAACTACTATTTCATGCAAGAAGTTACATGCATTAGGTTGTATGGATTCTCTGACTTCCACTAATTGTTACCTTTCTACATTATAGACTGGGTTTTTATCATGGAGGTCTATCGGTAAATTTGTTACATTGAAGAGAGATGGGAGAATGGGACTAAGAAAAGCGTAATTTTTCCACAGGCCATATTTTTCAATCCTATCCTTCTACCCAATAATAATTGGGCTCTCTTTCCTCAAATACATCAGAAGTTATTTGTTCTTGAGCTTCCTAAGGTGTTACCCATATGGAACTATGGCCCTGATCATATTCTATAGAATAAGCTTACAGATAATAATAGACTATGGTAGTTCAAGCACCACAATATTAAATGTAACAAAGTGATGTTGAGCTATAAAAATATACTAGAGGATCAAGTTCCTCTTCTTACCAAATAGACATGCACATTCGACCGGTGTGGAGGGCTGAGTATCCATATATAATGGTGTTCAATCCCAAGAAGGACCCCTATCAACTAATAAGAGGGCCTATACTACAAGACATAGTCAACAAGAAAATATGGTTAGAACATAAAACCAAGCAGTGGTGGATTATGCGATGTGAGTAGGATGATACCAAGGTGAAGTAGCAAAAAAAATGACTCGCCTAATAGATTGAAACTAAAATGTAATCTAGTGTTTATAAGAAAGCTTGAAAAATAAATATGATAAAGAGATTAAAAAAGTAAGCTATTGAAATGACAAATAATTTGAAGTGAAAAAGAGGGGGTTTCTCCTTGTATTTATAAATTCATGAATTCAAAAATTACAATACATCCCCTTAAGGGCTTCTCATTTCGATACATTTGAGATTACAAGTTATAAAGGATAAAATATCTTCATGAGCTTAATGGTGTGCTTCTAGTGTTCTTATTGCAACCCACAATTGAGAGCTATCCTTGGGCTATGTTTATTTAGCTCCTTGGCTCCTCCCTCATGTATATAATACCTACACCTACACATAAGATATTGAATTATGTTAATAGCATATGCGTTTGATAATGAGAATAATGAAAAGTATGAATATAGGAATATAAAAATTATTTGTGACTATTCTAAACAACTCCAAATGACTTGAATTTTTTTTTTTTTTTTGTAGATAAGATACTATAGCATTAATACCGAGTTTTACAGGTTGAACCAAAACCTTTTACAAAAATCAGCCTAGGGTTGTTGATGAACATATCCTTACTAAGGATCCTATATATGTAAAATCTACATGCCGCAAAAGCCATTACATCCGGTAAGGCACATAGTCTATTATCAAAAATAAACTTCCCATACAACATTTTGGGTATACCCCGAGAAAACACACATGCATCATAATTACAAAAAGAAACAGACATGGATCCCTTCCTTGAGACAATGGAGAAACAAAAAACTATAGACACACATAGCAGAGTACTAAAAAAAACTCCCACAAGCTCTGTAATGACAGTTACTCTTAATAATTCTTTGGTAATTGCTTTCTTTTGTATATGACATGCTTTGGTACCACATACTATCTTGGCCAATCAGCCTTGGAGAAGTGAACTTGCTGGCTAGATTTATGGCGATGGTTATCTGGTGGTCCACATGGCTTTGGTTCGAAGTCTTATATTGCCATTTCTTTCCTTCCCTGTGATTACTAAGATGACTAGGAGACATGTTATCTAGCATGTGACTATCCCCATTAGTCTTTGTGGTATTTCCAAGCAGCATCCACAAAGACTGACACCTCAGATAATTTTTATTGTGATTCCAATTCAAAAAAGAGACGCGAATACTCCTAGCCTTTGAACTTATAGTGCCTTACCTGTTGGTAAATTTGACTATCATTCTTGGCATTCTTGTTGAATAAGCTCCTCTACTTCACTCGGGACACCGTGTTCCCATTTGAAAAGTCTATCACCATCGACACCCAAATTGGCCAGCTTATCAGCAATTTTTTTAGCTTCTTGAAAGACATGTTGGGCTTTTTTGTCTTGTCTTCCTTGGAAAAGGATCCTAGCCTCTTCAACAATTGTTTTAATCATCTAAGGAGGTGTTTTCCAATTATTGAGGAAATTTATAACATGCATAGAGTCTCCTTCTATGATAAAATTGCCTTCTAAGTCTTCAGTCATTTGAAGGCCTCTCCACATATCTCTAGCTTCAACTTCTTTGTTCGTCCTTGTTCCCAAATATTCAAAAAATGCAAGCATCATATTCCCATTATAATCTCGCACAATGCCACCAGTGCCTGCTCTTCCAAGATTTTTCTTAGCTGCTCCATAAAAATTAAGCTTAAACCAACCCGTAGGAGGTGGAGACCACTTAACATTGGCTCTAGGGTTGACTACCCTAGGCACAGGCTCATCTAAAAAGGTTAATCTTAAATATTGAGCAATCGTGGTCTCATGTAGATGAGGTTTACAACTATCAAAAGGGATAAGTTTCACATTCTCATTGGCAAAGGATAGGATCCTAGCAATGATAGTTTGATGATCATGGATAGACTCATTAAAGACTCTATATTTTAGTATGATGTTAATGAGATGATTTTTGAAGGATTTGAGCATAAATTAGAGTGGAATTGTGATCAAAACCTATGGTCATCCCTAGCATAAACAACTAAGACTAAAATCACAAAACATAAATTGACACATAAAATCTATTCAAAACTTAACCAAAATTGAGTATGCTACTATTATAATTCTATAGAATTTATCTATGTTAAAATCAGGTAAAAATTGTTAACCATTTCATGGCCATCCTTGGCAAGTTCAACTAGGACTATTATCCGTCCTTGGTAGGGATGGTCACAAAAGGGGGTGGTTTTTACCACTAATTTCAATGGGATATGGTTTAGAACTCTCTTAAATGTGTTGTCATAAAATTTGGTCAAATTACTCTTATATTTGATAGGTTTTGGAATCTATTAGCATATTTTGGGATGCCCCTGAAAGCGATTTTGAATGGAGAGGTTTTCAAGGAAAATACATGGGAAAATGTGAGGATAAATATTGGCAACACTTCATGGTCAAATGTTGTGAATATCTCCTTTTAAAATTGGGTGGGATCACCTCAATTTATATCCCAAAAGGTAAAAAGGGACAAAGGGACAAGTTTTGGCATGTAAGGCAAGTGTCGCCACTTAGCAATGCCTTTGCTATGCATAGGGGGGAAGAGGCCTTCCATTTGGGGCCTCCAATTTATAGGTCCTGATGTCTATGAAAAAATATTAATCAATTATGAGTGATTATGTGGGATAAATAGTAGGAATTAATTGTCATTTGTCCCACCCTTTGACTTTTGAGGGGTTTGGTTCATGATCTTTCCACCCAAGGACGACTATTGCTGGCCATCCCTAGGTGGGATGGTTATAAACTGTGACCATCCCTGGGTGGGATGACCATGGCTACATGGACCAAAACCTCCCAAAAGTGGGTTAAAACTTCCCAAAAGTGGTTGGGAGCCCTAATTAACCCATGATGGTTGCCCAATGGGACCATATGATGTCAATAAGAGTGGTGCATTAGCAGTATTATCCGATTTACACAAATTTAGTGTCAACAAATGCCTCTTTTTTAGACACACTATGTGCAACAGAGCACTGAGAAAAAATAGATGACTAAATAATTAAATGATTAATGTTATTCATTAAGCTAACAAAATTTGGATGCCTCCATTGTGGAAAGAGCATACATTCTTGGAATCCTTGCTTTTGACATATTTGAAGGATTGATTTTGGTATACCTTTCAGCCACACTATAGTGACAATTGTATGGGCTTAGGGTATACTTGGTCTTGGTTCCTTGTTTCCTTGTAATAATTTGCATGGGTAAATTATTGAGGCTTCAATGAGGCCAAAAATTTGCTTTGTTGCATTTGCTAATTGTTTGCCTCAGTGTAGGCTTGAAATTTTATCTCTAGCAAAGATTCTTTTGAATGTATGAAAATTACACTTTTGAGTGTTTAGGTGTTGATTTTATTGTGAAATAATTATTATGACTACCCCCTCAAGTTATTATTTGATGAAGGCATTACCAATGATAAAGTGATGAGTCACTTGACCCATATGACTTAATTGGGATAACTGTCAGTTTTGCCCATTTCAAGATGTACCAATTTTGCTAGGATTTTGATTGTTTTGATGGTGTTTCATGGATGCAAAAGACTAGATTTTTCATTCTTGTGGAGTGGTACAACCATAATGGAATTATTGGGAATGAAATAGATACTTTTTAGAGCATAAATGACTACTTTTAGTTCAATCTTGATCCCTTGTTAATTTTAACCATTTTGACTTGTTTTTGGTGGGTTTTTGGCCCTATTTTTGAACTTTTAAAGCTATTTTTGTAGGATTTGTTGGTGTCCATCCCTGGGTGGAATGGCTACATAGTTTATGGCTATCCCAGGGTGGGATATTTTGCCAATTATATGGCCATACCACCAAGGAGAAGCCATGCTTATTTGAATTCTATATAAGCCCAAAATTGGGCAAATAGCCTCATTTTTGCATTATCAACTTGGAAAACTTGAGAGGTGAAGAGGAGAAAGTTATTTTTCTGAAGTTAAGTGCTGCTAATAGTACCCAAAAATAAGTATGAGCTAGGCATAGTACTCAACAAGTGATGGAACTGATGTGAGATAGGTACGGGCTACATTTTCTCCTTTTCTTTATTTAATATGAAATTGGAATTTCCTGTGCTTTTTCCATAAAATACACTAAATATCGATTAAGAAACTATAATAGTAGGTAAATTTAGGAATGCAAGATTTTATTTTTGTTTTAGATGCATTTTTTTTCAATTTTTTTGTTATTTTTTTGCCTTTTTAGGGCTATTTTAGGGATCAAAATGACCCAATTTTAGCCATTTTTGGGGGCCGTCCTTGGGTGGGATGACCACTGGTGGCTATCCCTGGGTGGGATGGCTACAAAATTTGGGGCCATCCCTAGGTGGGACCATTGATTATACAAAATTTATCTATTCATATTTATGTTATTATGACATTATGTAATAGCTTGTGTAAATGTAACTTGACAAACATGTGACAACATGATGTAAAATGGAATAAATAATATAATGTTTATTATGTGTTTGGAATTTTTAGGAGACTCAAACACTCTAGTTACCTAATAAAAATGTGTAAAATAACTATGCAAGACTTTTTAACAAGGTATAAATATGTTAAGATAACCAAGATATTCAATATTCCTATATGTGCATGTGAGTTCATTACTATGATAACACATAAAGTTACCCTAGTGCCAAATAGAATTGATTCAGCCCATATGTACTAGAGATCACCCTATGAGTATCATTATACTAAGTTTTGTACGTAGTTGGATTATACCACTAGGCAATATAGGCTACCAAAATCTAGATCATCCGTATGCAAACATTGTTCTATAAAAAAGTAAGTTGCTTATGTGGCATACATATCGTCATGTTTAAGGATACCACCATTGCTAGGCAAGCTTGATGTCACTCAACCTATAATGAGGATCACCTTATAGTTCTCTAATGTTGATAATTCTAGGTATTCAAGTTCAATACTCCCTTTTTTTTTTTTTGGAATTTTGTAAGGGAGTTTCTCATTGTTGTTATGGTGAGCAATGGATTTTGGTAGTGGTTAGAACCACTATTTATTTTACTTTTGCTAATGGTGAAAATCACTTTTTGTTTTACATATTATTAAGTGGTAAGAACCACTAATTATTTTTCTCTTAGGATACTTACCCCAGTTTTGGTGTGAAGCAAGGTAGTTTGATTTTGTGTAAGGAGGAACATATCCTTTTGTCAATTCTCATTATTTGTGAACCATTCACATAGGGGGATGAGCGAGATAACTTCTTCACTTAAGGTAACCTACACCACTTTGTAGGTTTCATATTTCCTTGTGCTAAAATTGGATTTATTAATGCAAAAATGTGTTATAATTTTGACACATACAAGGTATAATCTAAGAACGATTCTACCTTCTAAAAATCATGATAGATTTCTACAAAATCTGAAAAGAAAATTAAAGATGGTCGAGTGACTGAAAAACCTAAATACACCTTACGAACAATGGCTAGGTTAAGGGAGACAAATACACAATATGGAATGTGGATGTAAATGATAAATATAATGTAAATTGGTGGTAAAATGACCTTTGACAACATTGATTATGATAGATACCTAGTGTACGCACCTGGTGCTAGACATGTATGACCAACTTCTAATAATGTAAAAAATGCAATGGTGAGAATACCTAATACAACTGATGTTGTAATGCAATGATATGGTATTTAATGTAATGCAATATTTTTGTGTTTATGATGTTTTAATAATATTTTTTGATTTTTGATATAGATACATATATACAGTTTGACCAATGGGCTTAGTGAATACCATTGGGGATTATGGGTGACCAAAGAGTTTATAGATACCTTTAGGGATTTTTGGGGTGACCAAAGATCTTATATATACTTTTGGGGCTTTTAGGGTTGACCAAAGAGCTTATAGATACCTCTAGAACATTTTGGGGTGACCTAGATGATCATAGAATGTCTAGGGGAGTTTTAGGTTGACCTAGACAATCATAGACTACCTAGGGTATTTTAGGTTGATCTAGATAATCATAGATTACCTATGAGCATTTTAGATTGACCTAGACAGTCATAGACTACCTAGGAGTATTTTAGATTGACCTAGATAGTCATATATTTTCTAGGAGCATTTTAGGTTGACCTAGATAGTCATAGACTACCTAGGAGCATTTTAGGTTGACCTAGATAGTCATAGACTACCTAGGAGCATTTTAGGTTGACCTAGATAGTCATAGACTACCTAGGAGCATTTTAGGTAGGGCATGGTGCTCTAAGCATGGAAAGATCACAAGTGATTAATATTCAAAGTTTCAAGCTCTTCACTTCCTTTAATAAATGCTAAGTGATAAGTTCCAAGTCCAATTTGACTAGTGATAATATATGGACCTAACCAGTTTGCTATGAATTTATCCTGTAGATGGGGTGGCAAATTTAAATTTTGCTGGTTCTCTTTTAGAAATAAATCACCAATCTAAAAGTCTCTAGAGTGGAATTTCATGTTGTAATCTCTCTTAAGGCACTCTTGATAAACATGTAAATGCTCAAAAGCATTCACGCATCACTCATAAAGCAAAGTGAGTTGATCTAGATGAGTTTTCCACACAGGATCATCATCGATGAACTATTGCATAGATATGCACAATGATAGTATCTCCAACTCTGAAGGCATGATAGCCTCAACACCATACACTAGTGAAAAAATATTTATCCTAGTGGGAGTCTGAATACTAGTGTGATAGGCCTAAAGGGTAAGAGGTAACTGATTATACCAATCCTTATGATTTTTCTAAATGATTTTATTTAATATTATAATTGCTATTTTATTAGATGCCTCTGCTTGCCCATTAGATTGTGGATAATAGGGCATGTAAAAGCTATGTTGTATGTTATATTTTATTGTTAGATCACACACATCCTTATTATTAAAGGGTGTCCCATTATCTAAAATTATCTTGGATGGAATACCAAAATGATAAATGATATTATGCAATATGAATTTCGCGATGCAAGGTCCAATAATAGTGGTAAGGGGAATTGCTTTCACCCATTTTGTAAAGTACTCAGTAGCTGTAATGATAAACGTGTGACGACCTGAGGAGACGGGTGATATTTTCCCAATTAAATCAAACCTACATTGTGAAAATGACCAAACTGATTGAATCGGTTGTAAGGCCTATGAAGTTACATGTGTCAAATTTACATGGTGTTGACACTTTATGCACTTCTTGACATAAGTACAATAATCTTACTCTAAATTTTGCCAATAATAGTCTATGCAAAGAATGTGCTTTACGATGACCATGCCATTGAAATGACCACCACATGTACCATTGTGTTCTTGGGCAATGGCCCAAGCTGACTCTTGAGAGTCTAAGAAATGAAGGAGGATACCCTCATAACTTTGATGATATATTATATCTCCTAGTAAGATATACTTTGCCGCATTTTTCTTAAATGCTTGTTTTGCAATGTGCAACAATCCATAAGGAATACTTCCTAGTTTTAAATAATATTTTATTTGGGTAGCCCAATCTTGTTTTAAAGAAGCCTCAATTGTATGAATTATGTGATCCTTTTGATGTTCATCTCTTGCAAATGCTGATTGAGAGCAAACTTGTAGATATAGTGTTGTGCTAGTATCAAAATAATTTTGAGGGAACAAAGTCCCCCAATTGGTATTATTCAAATAATTTTTAATTTAAGAGAACCATTCATGTGAAGGCTCAATCTGAATCATGTGGACTTCTGGTATGGAGTTAATATCATCATGCTTAGTCGCATATTGTGATAGCATTTTCACTTGAATGGTCATGATATATGTAGACACCTAAAACACATTATGTTGAGGCGACTACTCATATGGGACATGCTAATAGACGATATGAATGATCTTGGATAGCTCCAAGGAAAAATCAGTGGTTCTAACCACTCAATTTGGGTATTTTTGCCTATCTAGCCTTAGCCACTGGTGTCACCCATGGATAGGATTCTTAGCCATTGGTGTCACCCATGGATAGGGTTTTTAGCCACTTTTAAGAGCTACAACTAGCCCTGTAATAAACTCGGGTGACCAGAGCTGAGTAAAATAAGTTACAATAATCAAATTACAATGGTTTCAAAGTGGTTTGGGCTTGGAAGCATCCAAAAGCTTCCTCCCAACTACCAAATATTGTTAATGGCTTCTTCATGAAGCTAGAGCAAGGATTTTGGGAGTCTATTTAAGATCCCAATTTCAAAGAGTAAACCTTAGTTTTTCCTAACTATCTTATCTAACAAAGTGCCACCAAATTTCTGATCTGAATAATTATTCAATTGCATTATAGCGAAGCCCTGTCGAATTGGAGAGCCAATTGCACTTTGTGAAGAGTAACAAAATGCTATCAAAATCCAATTTAATCATCAACTTTGCAACAATGAAGATCTTAAGAGCTTACGGAGTAAGCTTTAAAATTGACACACTTCCATTGTCAATTTTAGTGAATTCAACCACCAATCTATTTTAGAACACCGAGGTGACCCTTGATCATCAATTCCTTGGAGGATTTGAGATTTTCTGGCCCTGGTTTGAATAGAAATGATACTTTTACCTTAGTCGTGGCTATCAGCCGTGACTAACAGTGCCAATTGCTTTAATCACCTATGACTAGGTTTTGATGCTCTCTTTCCTCCATTTTAGTAGTAGATTTTCATTTTCAGTTATGCAAGTAGCTTAATCTAGCATAGTTTAACATTTTAGCAAATATTTGACTAATTAATTTAGGAATTAGAAGTATATTTTCTTCCATTATCCTTGCATTTATCAAATTAGACTAGTTTCATGCTTTTCAATTTCTAATGGTTAATTAGGATTCTTAATAGCTAGATTTCACGCTTCTTTATCATGCTTTATGACAATTTCCTCATTTCTTGCATAGATTGATAGTTTTACATGCTTTCTTGATTTTATGCTATTATTTATGCAAGATTCCTTTAAAAGCCTCATCAAGAGAGGTATCCTTTGCTTTTAATATTTCTTATTATTTATTGCATGTAGGATTAACAGGGTCATGCCATTTAATATAGAAAATACCTCTAATCATGGAGAATAAGGTCATCGACACCTTGGAGCAGTTCATGTCATCCTAAAAGGCATTTTGATTGCATCTACCCTTGAGAGGGATTAGACACTATTGTAATTGATGTATCAAATGGGTATCCCTAAGAGGGACAAATCTATAATTTGACTCCATTGAAATTAATAAAGGATTCCTTGTATTCATTTTATTTATTGTTGTCAATTTATGCATGCCTATTTGTGTATATTTTGTCAATTGCAATAGTTAGAATAGGTGCAAGCCTTTTTGGTGGTTATAGAAGGTGATCACGATGGAAATCCATAATTTAAGCAATCTGAAATCAAACTTGCTATGTTTTTTGATGGCAGGTCTTAACCGCGGCTAAAAACCATGGTAAATAGTCTTAACCACGATTGAGAACCATGGTTAATAGTTGTAACTATGGATGACACCCATGGGAAACATTTACTGTTGTTCCACAGAGCCGCGATCAACAGAAAACCAAAAAAAATAGAATCATACATCACCATAAGACTTGGATCTGAGGTAGGATCATTTTCCCCTCTCTATATTTTTCTATCTATGTTTTTACAGAAGCATAATGCAATAGATGAATGTTAATTAGAAAACATAGCAAAAAGTAAAATGGGAAAATCCTAGATGGTTTTTTTGTTTTCTACTAGTCGTTTCTAGGAATATCGGACCTCTAATTGTAGTCTGCCTTAGTCTCTAGTGGTCTAGGCCATTTTATGTTGAGTTTGCATGCATAAGGCCCAATTAGTGGTCATTCCTTCATAGGTAGAATTGCATTATCTAAAAATTCATCTAGTATAGTCATGCATTCTTTTAAAGTCAAACATTCTTTTGAAAAGCATGTAGGAAATCATGTGAATGCTATTTTATGCATTTTATTTTCATACAAAGTAAAAGAAACCACACACACCATGATAAATTGTACACACTAGTGAGTTGGAATTCACATCCAACCACTAGTAGGATTCAATGACAGTGGCAATGATTTCCATCCATTGGCCCAACTCCCTCGATCCTTTTTGTTACTAAACCAATACAAAGATGTCGTCATAGCCCATGGAAAATTTGCATGTATTTCTCTTAAGAGAGGTATATATTTGACTATGAGTGAACAAGGTGAGGACCAAGAGGACATGTGCTCCCTGACCATGTGTGGAATTCATTACCACACATTATAGGTGGGATTACGTGGCCCGGAGTTCATTATCAGGTTGTCGAGCTACGAGCATATAGGTGAAAGCCCTTAAACAATTTGAGAATATCATAAACTATTGAAAAACATGATGAGAGTTAGATTGTAGTATCAACAAATCTCAAAACACACTAAACCAGTTTTAGGACACACATCTAAAATTTAAAAGAGATAATCATATTGTCTACTTTGTGTGTTTCTTTATTATTGGGGTAATCAACATAAGATCCTTGATATGGGCCAAACCCTAACCCTAGTAAAAATCTACTTTTTTATTCTGCATCGAATGGATCGAGAATCGTGCAAAATGGAGCTATAACAAAAAAGTTATTTTGGTTTTATGATTACTCTATTTTCAAAGTCGAACATAAGGAAAAACTACACTAAAAGGGTCGTAAAATGGACTAGACAACTCCAAAAAATTCCAAATTTGTTTTTTTTCTTAGTTTTACTCTTGTGCACCTCTCACAAAAATTTTAGGTCCTAACTCTTCATGGTTCAAAATTTCCCAAAAATTCCTAAAAGTGGGCATTTCCCCACGAGCCTCGGTTGGCCAATTATTTCAAAAATATAAAATTTTGACCTGAAAATAATATTTTTGAGTTATAGCTCATTGCGATCAGCTTTTTGCACTGATATTTTTTATATATAACACTTTTAACTTTTTTTTTGAAAGCCAATTTGTTTTCTAAATGGTCGGGGGACCTCCCATGGTGAGCAAGACCTCAAATATAAAGAGGGAATCAGGTTCCATAACCATTAAACATATCCAAATTAGTCCAGAGGACATGACCATCCCTAAATGGAATCCCAGGTCTTATCATAGCATTAATACCATCCACAAGGGGACAAACCTTTGAGATATCTCTATTTAGGAAGCACCCATAGGTCCTCCAAGAAACCTTCCTGATTAGAACACCTTGATAGAATTCTATATAAGGAAAAATCCACCCAATGAGGAGCCTAGTAGGTCAATATCATAGGTTCACATCCTATATTTCTCTATACATCAATCATAAAGTGAACATGAGCACACACCATGGCCTCGCTTGGGTGAGAAAACCATCCCTTCGAGTCAAGCAAGTCATCCCCCTACTCCTCATAGGGAGGATTATGTGCAACATGAATATATAGAGCTTACATTTGAGCTTTAATATGCATCATTTCTCATAGATGAGTAATAGGACCAAGTCATCCTCCTACGCCTCATGAAGAGTACGTGGGGAAACCACGTTGTGACTACATAATCAAACTATACTCATAATAAAAATATCAGGTGAATGCCACCTTTAAGGAGCATGGAAAAAAAGTAATAGATCCTAATAGGGGGAAAAATACATGATAAACCCATCCATATTTCAAATACAAGGATACATAGCCCCCATACAACTGAACAATGATATCATACCCATCAGGCACTGAGGTCGCAACTTAACCAACAACATACGGAGCAACTCTAGTTGGATCAACAAAAATTAAAAAAATGGGTGGACTTGCCACAAGCACACCTACAAAGGATGTATCAATGAAAGATACAAGAATAAAAAAAAATATACACCAAGAGCAAGTGCAAAATGCATTGCATAAAGTGGTGCTTACACCTAGCACTTATATGATGCAACAATGCATAAGGCACCTAGTGCAATCTTAGAATCTTTCACCGTGGCCACTCAAGAATCACGTTCAACATTATAGGCCATTATCAAGGTATCATTATGAACCTCATACTCCTCAGTAGTACCAAGATCAATACGATGAGGAATCATATGCAGAGTCCCAATGGGAACATCAAGAAGAAGTAGATGCTTACCCTGAATCCATTTATGATGAGGTACCTAATGATTATACTTATCGTCCACCTCAACATCAAAAGCAACCTCCTTTGCCTAATCAAAGGAGATGAGATGAAGATCATATCATTTCATCAGGGCCATACAAAGTGCTAGCTGATTGGATAAATGCATTCAAAAAATAAAATTAAAGTTTGTTTTATCAAAAGCCCACATTGAAGTAGCTTCATAATCAACCTTTGCATCCTTTGGTGTCATAACTGATATACCTATAAAATTTCAAGATGCCTACACTTGAAAAGTTCAAATATGATGAATATGCACAAGAGCACATGACAAGCTTCATCTATATATGCTTTAATATTCAAGACAATGACCCCTTGATGTTGAGAACCTTCATGACAACATTAGCTGGGGATGCTTTGGAGTGGTATAATATTCTACCACATCATAGAATATACACCTTTAAGAAATTGGCTGATTCATTCTTGCAACGTTTTGCCTCTAGTGTTAAGGAAACACAAACTTGACTGAATTGGTTAGCCTTTGTCAACTAGACGATGAGCCAGTCATTGAGTATGGAAATAATTTGAGGAAGGTGATGTCAATATTACCTTTCACTTTACCCACAATAGAGCTCATTCGAATATTTATGAGAATCTATTCAAAAAAAATCTTCCTTATCTTACAACTGCAATACTATCAAACATTCTAGGAGGTCTTAGCACAGGTCAAGGTCATTGAAGACATCAAGATATAGGAGGGTGATATTCAACTCCATAAAAATGAATGGCCAAACAAGAATATTATAGGTGGCAACATGCAACAAAAGGTGACCCCAGTAAATCAAGTTTTTTTGAGTATCTCTGAATCCTCAAACTAGGTCACACCACCTCTACTAGTGCAGCATAATTACAAATCTCATCTTCCTCTGGTCCAAAATCATATGCAATAGAATTAGATACAAGGCCAACAATGTTGGCCACAATGACAATATACTAATTTTCCAAAGATATTAGAATTGATATTTGATCGATTATGTGAAGCACGAAGAATAAATATTCTAGAGATACATTTGTTGAAGCCTAATAAGTGTAGATAAAATGTGCACAAAGAAAATATATATTGTGTGTACCATCGACAAAGGGGTCATGACATCTAGACATGTTATCCTTTAGATATTTAGTGTAAGATATGATCGAGAGGCAAGAACTTCAGATAGGAGTCTTCCATAACCCCTTGCCTGCACATGAAGCAAACACAGTGCCTGCCACTCAAGTTGAGCAACCTAACTAGATGCATATCAATCAACCTCCCCAAGAGTTTGTGGGAATGATCAGTATTGTAACAAATAAACAAGAATGTCAAAATAGATCTATGCAACCTGTGGCATCATCCAATGTTTCACCTTTGCTTGTCTCATCTCAACGGACATTGGCACTCAACAAAATTGCACATCACAACAAAGGGAATCAGTTTCTACTACTCCTAATCGAGCCAATCATGGCACGTCAAAGACAATACACATTGGGGGTCTTTAAGGTGTCACACCTTCCTCATCATCCACATCACGATCAATGAAGCAAAGTGAGACTTCTAAAGGTATCACACCTTCCTCACTTTCATTGAGTGGTACACACACTAGGGGTACTTAAGGTAGCATACCTTCCCACTTAAAAATATAAAACAAAAAAATCATAAAATATCAAAATACAAAAACATTCAAAACATTTAAATTTAAAAAACAATTGAAAAATTAAAATTTCAAAAACATTCAAAACATTTAAATTTTAGAAACAAAATCATAAATTCAAATATCAAAACATCAAAAATATGGAAAACATCAAAATCCATAAAAATGCACAAAAAAATCCAAAGGCATCATAAGCCCTTTGGTCAAAGGTTTCAAAGGTATTTAAAGTCCCTTGGTCAAAATTAAAATCCATAAAAATCAAAAAGCAATAAAATTCTAAAAACATTGCAAAATTTTCAAAATTTCAATTACATTTGCATCATGCATTTTCATTTTGCACATGCATTCATTTAATTGCATTGCATTAGGCATCTCCATCCATCACACTTGCATTAGGATAGGTTGTGTTTTCAATATTACAAATGACACCATGTTTGTGTTTCAATCATGCATCTATGCATCATCATCATCATCCATCACCCTTGTGAGTAATTGTGTTTTTCAACACAATCCCTCTTGTTGCTATGATGAATATACTAAGGTTTGTCAGTAATTCAACCATATCTAGTGGTCTTCTCTTTGAGTTTGGTAGAAATCTTGTTTTTCTTTTGTAGATGAGTTCTAGTTGTAATATCACTTAGCATATCAAAATTCTATCACTAATAAAACACACTTAAACAATCCAACTTAGGGTAAGGAAGGATGAAAACTACAAAAGTGGTTCGGCTCACCTTAGGTGAAATTTTTTGTTACTTGCTTATGCTGTGAGGAGCAATGGTCTAGAGTAGTGGGAATTGGCCAAAGGATAAGATCACCCCCTACCCGAATAAATCCCTTGCTTACAAATGAAGGAGCAATATCCCAGAATGATATCCCTGAAAGATATCCCAAAGTGAAACTACCAAAGTGAAATATCAAAGTCAAATCAAATAAAGATCAAGTTTTATCAAAGAAATCCTATCAGTATCAAATCCATTGCTCAAAGGAAAAAAAGAGTATAAAATAAATGATGGTTTTTATCACTAAAAGAGTATATACAAAATAAACAGTGATTTTATCACTTTACATGAGCAAGTATCCCAATAAATTGAAGAAAATAAGGGGGTGAGCTTGAATACCTAGAATGATCAATGATTGAAATCCAGAGTGATCCTCAATCTCAGTAATGGGTTGAAAGAATCCCTCCTGTCATTGAAGGGGTAGTTCTAAGCAATTTACAAAGTGAGCTAGATTTAGGTGGCCCGGATTGCCTAGTGGTCTAGTCTAACTAAATCTAAACCTAGGATGAGGTGAACATTTGAGGATCCCCAATATTAGCAATGGGCTAAAAGAATCCCGCCTGACATCGGGGTATGCTTATGTTTTACCTAATACATTCATTTGCACACACAGGGGTAATGAATAGTTGTCTTTCATAGAGAAAACTTTATTTTTCAGAAGTCTAGTATGGTCATTATACAACTTTTGATAAGTCAATTAGGGTGTTTGAGTTTGATGGAAAACCTCAAAAATTCCCAAATAGCAACAACCAATTTTCAATGCAATCATAAAATATCAAATTTCTCTTTATAAGAATTTGTTTATTGAAGACTGTTCATAATATAGGTTAGATGTCGGATGGATGTTAGAAATGATATTTAAAAAACCACTGACTATTTTACGCATATTATTTTAACTTGCAATAGCTTATGAATAGAAAAAATACATCATTGAATCTCACATATGGATGATTAATTGATTAGTTCTTATGATAAGATATAGCAATTATAGTTCATGATTGTTATACATTCTATGGTGCACATATTGCATTTATACATTATGTTTTAAGTTATTAAAGCATACATGTCCATTTACAATAAATCCTCATCATGAAAATTATGCATTACATACATTGCATTCATAACATCATAAATTAGATGCATAAAATTGAATCAAAATCAAACATGCATTTAACAATAAGCATTGCATCCATATGCATACATTATAGTCCATCTATACTTATATATCATGGAATCTAATAGAACATATATCATCTAGCTAGTGCATGTCATCCATACATTGCATACATATATCATAATCACATCATAATATAAGTATTACATTCATCATTGCATCCATAATATAAAATCAAAACAAAAACATTTGCAAGCATCAACTGGGGCATTATCAATATTGATCCCCAAAATCTCCAAAGAAGTCTAAATCTTTGGTCTTTTCATTCAAGTCATAAATGCACATATTTTCTCATCATAAGGACTTTCATATTGGAAATTAAAGCATATCTACAAGACCAAATTTTCAAAAATTGTAAAATTAATAAAAAAATTAAATAAATCAAAATTCACAATAATTCAGCAGATCATCAAACATAGTGATTCAACACAAGCATAATTGAAATTGCTATCATCTTGATTTCCTAAGAAGTCCATAGTGGCCAGAATTCTCCATGGGATAGAGGTGTACAATTACTATTTATAATTGAAATCATGGTTGAGTTAGGCCTTGTTTAGTAGTATCAAAGTGCTAAAACCTTAAATTGTTCAAGTCACTCATAGTGGTAAAGCGACTCATCGCTTCATTTTATTGTCATTACTCTCATTGACTCATCACTTGAGGGCGTAGTCATTATATCAATTGTCATAATCAAAGTCAACAGAATATCCCTTGATCGTAGATCCCTCAATCTTGTCAAAGTGCATTCATTCAAGAATCATTGCCAAAGACAATCATGCACCCCCTTGCTTGGGGCAAATAAACAAAGTATCAAAATAAAATTCAAGCAAATTGGGTAGCTAGTCTCCTAATTGCCATCAAGACTAGGATTTGACTTAAGCTTGTCTTCTAATTTCCACTAAGGCTAGGATTTGACTTAAGCTTATCTCCTAATTGCCATCAAGGCTAGGATTTGACTTAATATTATCTCCTAATTACCGCTAAGGCTAGGATTTGACTTAATATTGTCTCCTAATTTTTTCTAACACTGGGATTTTGACTTAAGCTTTCTAGAATCAAGTTCTTCAACTAATCGAAGGAAATAATTTAGAGATGCATACCCTTTGGCAGGATTGGGCATATTATGTTGATCAGACTAATGATCAACATCCAACCTATGACATCATTTTAGGAGGTCTATTTTTTCTTAGCGTTGTTCAATCTCACAACGCATCTCAAAATGGGCATCTATAGAAACCTAAAACGTATCATTTCAAGGTGACTACTCATATGGGACATGATAATAGACCATATGAATGATCTTTGATAGCTCCAAGGCAAAAGCAGTGGTTCTAACCACTCAATTTGGGCATTTTGACCTATCTAGCCTTAGTCGCTGGTGTCACCCATGACTAGGATTATTATCCGCTAGTGTCACCTACATCTAGGGTTTTTAGCCACTTTTAAGAGTCGCAACTAGCCTTGTAATAAACTCGGGTGACCAGAGCTAAGTAAAATTAGTTGCAACAATAAAATTACAATGGTTTCAAAGTAGTTTGGACTTGGAAGCATCTAGAATCTTCCTCCTAACTGCAAAATCTTATTCTTGGCTTCTCCATGAAGCTATATCAAGGATTTTTGGAGTCTATTTAAGACCCCAATTTCAAAGAGTAAATCTTAGTTTTTCTTGACTGTATTCTCTAATGAAGTGCTACCAAATTGCTGATCTAAAGAATTGTTCAATTGCATTATAGCCGTGACTATCATCTTAGCTGTGACTATCATCCATGGCTAACAGTGCCAACCACTTTAAGCACCCGCGACTAGGGTTTGATGCTCTTTTTCCTCCATTTTAGTAGTAGATTTCCATTTTTAGTTATGCAAGTATCTTAATCTAGCATAGTTTAACATTTTAGAAAACATTTGACTAATTAATTTAGTAATAAATATATTTGTTTCCATTATCCTTGCATTTGTGAATTTAGATTAGTTTCATGCTTTTCAAGTTCTAATGGTTAATTAGGCTTCCTAATTGCTAGATTTCATGCTTCTTTATCATGCTTTATTACAATTTCCTCATTTCTTGCATAGATTGATAATTTTACATGCTTTCTTGATTTTATGCTATTATTTATGCAAGATTCATTTAAAAGCCTCATCAAGAGAAGTATCCTTTGATTTTAATATTTCTTGTTGTTTATTACACGCAGGATTAACAGGGTCATGCCATTCAATACAACAAATACCTCTATTCATGGAGAAGAAGGTCATCGACACCTTGGAGCATTTTGTGTCATCCTAAAAGGTATTTTGATTGCATCTACCCTTGAGAGGTATTAGACACTATTGTAATTGATGTATCAAATGGGTATCCCTAAGAGGGATGAATTTGTAATTTGACTCCATTGAAATTAATAAAGGATTCCTTGTATTCATTTATTTCTTATTGTAAATTTATGCATGCCTATTTGTGTATCTTTCATCAATTGCAATAGTTAGAATAGGTGCGAGCCTTTTTGGTGGTTAAAATATCATCATATGGGTTCTAAAAAATTAAAGAGCCTAAGGAGGCCATTGTATCCACAAAATGATTAGATGAACGAGGGAGTGCCTCAATATCATACCACTCAAAATTTTCTAGAAGTTTGTCCACTAGGGATTTGTAGGCTTGCAAGACTAGGCACCTACATTAGAATATTCCTTTGACCTAATTAACTATGAGCAAGGAATTTCCAAAAATGTTAAGCTTTGTTATTTTCATGGCAATTTATGTTTGAAGGCCTATGAGAAGGGCTTCATACTCAACATTATTATTGGTGCATGGGAAATCAAGTTTAAATGAAAGGGGTATTAGAACCCCTTGCGGTGTGAAAGATATGATTCCTGCAACATCCCCTTACTCGCACTTAGAACCATCAAAAAATAGAGTTATGTCAGCCTGTGACTCGGGCTCTTCAAGATCTAGTGATTCTAAGACATGAAAAAATCTATCATAAAGAAGTTCTATAGTGAGAGTTTGGTCATTCTGGAGAGGGTCCTATGATAGTTTATTGGCTATGACCTGACCCTTAATTGATTTTTGTCCAATGAACTCTAGGTCAAATTCTATCAACAAAATTATCCATTTTTCCATGTGACTACTATGGTAAGTTTGACTCATCATGTAATGCAATATATTCTCTTTTGATACTACATACGTGGTATGATTGAGCATGTAATGGTATAGCTTTTTAGTGGTGAATACCACTACTAAGCATAACTTCTCAATGTATGCATATTTTACTTCATAGCCAACCAGGGTGTGGTTAATATAATATATAGCCTGTTCTTTATGCAATTTATTCTTTTGGGTCAACATGGTGCCCAATGCAAGCTCGATAGCTAATATGTAAAGATAGAATGACACTTTTGGTCACAGAGGAGCCAATACTGGTGGTGAATCTAGATATTGTTTGATCTCATCAAAGGCATCTTGAAATTCATCTCAATGAAATGTAACCCCCTTGTGTAATAACTTGTTCATGAGTTGACACTTATCCAATAATTATGCTATGAAGCACTTTATGGATGTGACCTTTCCTTGCAAGCTATGAATCTGCTTGATAGTTATGGTGGGAGGCATTTAGAGGATTACATTGACTTTTTTTAGGTCTTCTTCTATGCCTTGCTTAGAGACTATGAATCCCAAGAGTTTACTAGATGTGACATCAAATACACACTTCTTGGAATTTAGCCTAATATTATGCTCAATGAGGTGATCTAAAACCTTACATAATACATTAATATGCTCATGGTGTAATAGATATTTGGTCAATAATTCATCTAGGTAATACCATAATATTATGAATGTAGTCATGGAAGATATATGTCATGACTCGTTGTTAGGTAGCGGCAGCATTTTGGAGGCCAAAAGGCATGACCTTGTAACAAAATGTCCCCCAAGGCATTTTGAATGCCATTTTGATCTGGTATTTTGGATTAATATAAATTTTATTGTATCAAGATAAACCATCCATAAGGGATAATATTTAATGTCCTGTTGTGGCATCTACCAATGCATCAATGTTTGGCAAAGGAAACTCATCCTTAGGACTCGCTTTGTTGAGATCTCTAAAATCAGTGCAAATGTGAATCCTTCCATTGGGTTTCTTAACATGTACCATGTTGGAAACCCATGGTGGACAATCTACTGATAAATAAATTCAGCATCCAATATATTCTGAAATTCATCCTTTATCATTAAGGTGACTGTTGGATGCATCTTACACAAATGTTTCTTAACTGGTTTGACACTTGGGTCTAGTTTAAGGTTATGTGTGACCAAATTAAGATCTAGTCCTAGAATATCTTTATAAGACCAAGCAAAATATTCTATATTTTCTATTAATAACTTCGTATAATTATCTTTCTCATCAGGGGATAAACCTTCCCCTATTTTTATGTGATGGGTATTATCGAGATTTGTGCTGATATCCCTATCAATTTTTGGTTCAATTAACATGTGTGATCCATATTCCAATTGATGTGGAATAGGGATTAAGTGAATGACATCAGCTAGGTTCACACCTTCAATAGGCATTTCTTATTCAACCTCAACTTGGTAGACATTTTGAGTCATCCTTGGAGAAAAATGAGACAGTTGAAACATTTCCTCGCAAGGCCAATACTTTGATGGAGATGGAAGATAATATCCCTAATCAAATTCAATTGCCTCAACATCGAGGTGCAATGGCTTTGATGGGTTATTTGGATCTCTCAATGGTGCACTTAGATCTATGGAAATCATGTTGATGGATACATGATATCCCTTGCATGGGAGAGTGGGTCTAGAGATATGATGTTGTCTCTTAACTTATGGGGATGGTTGTGGTGGAGGTAGAATGATCGATGGTGGTCGATGGGGAAGGCAACAAGATTGCTCTTCAAGTGGTAAAATTTATCACAAAATAGGATGATAGACTAGGAACATGTGAATATAGAACTCTTATTCGTCATCCAAAGGGAAAAATTGATCATGTTCCTTATATAAACTTGGATAATTAATGGGAGCTATGCTATAGTCTGACTCATCATCTATTTTCCATTATTGAGGAGGACCTTGATCCTCTTCCTCACTATCATATTGAAGGGTGTGAAAACTCTCTCCCACTTCTTGAGGTTGAGAAACATAACTAGATAACCCTTGATATGCCATGTTTATGGGAAAATAATCTCCCAATGAGTGGACATGATGTGGATTGGCATAGGGATCATGTGTAAGATCATCCCTATAATTTAGACATAGGTGTTCTAGGCTTTCTGTGAGGACATCTAAAGGTACTAGATTGTTATATCCCAACCCAGATTTATCATATGGCAACTAATACTATGGTTAACAAGGACCACGAGTACCCTATTCATATAACCCTAGATCAAAACCATGGCAATTGCAGTGATGTAGATACCGTTGGCATAGTTAGGATTTGACATGTAGTTTATATCCTTATAGAAAGGTTCATCATATTATTCTTGTTGAGGAATTGGAAATGTTCCATACTCAATACCCCCATATATAAAATTCATTTGGTAGGGTGATATACCTAGAGATACAATGTTACCCATGGGAAGATGAGGTCACCCCATATATTGCACTATCTCTACTGATGGAACGATTGTGATGTTCTTGACTAAATACTCTCCTAACCCTATCCTAGCCATATGGATTGTAACTTGGGATGATGAAGGTGGAGGAGATGAAAGTGAGGCTTGAGATGACTCAATATTTACCTCTTGAGATGGTTCCTCATCTACTAGACTAGGAATATCTTCTATAGAGATGGTGGAAATCATGGGAGGGATTTCATTGATTGGCCTCTTTGACATATTCCTCTGCAAAGGATTATATGATGACGAAGGCAATTCTAGTGTTGCCAATGATGATGATGGTATGTATGAAGATGTATTGGTGTAATGGAAGGTGATGGAGAGGGAAGTGGACCCTAAATGGATTTATTCAGTTGTAAGTCCACATGAGTTTATAGTAATATCGACTTGGGGAATTAATGCACCATGTTGCAATATTTAAAGGGCTCAAGGTCTCTAGAGACTATGTGTATCTAAAATTCATAAGTGTACATTAGACATTGGTGAGCAATGGATGGGACACACTTCATGTCTTGAATCTAATGTCTTCCTAGCAATATGTTATAGGCCATTAGACCCTCTAAAACATGACACAATGTTGATATAGTTTTTCATCCCAACTGAATGGATAGGACTATAGTACCGACTATGGAGCATATCATATCATTGAATGCTCAAAGTGTGTAGATATATGCGACAACATGATATGTAAAAAGTCCTAGATATTTAATATCACTAGTGGTTATTATGTTGCTTAATGAACTAGTATCTATTAGAACTCTATTAAATGATATATCATTCACACATACAATGATGTACAAAGGAGGGTCTACTACATCACTTGCTATGGGTTTGAGTTTATGCTCATGGAATATGATCATTGGTTCCTTACATTGTTGCACATACCCCATAAAATTGATAAAGGAGTTAGAATCCTAGGTTTTTAACTCTATCGATTTAAGAATATCCATTAGAGATTCTCTATAAGGTGGATATTGTTGAATGAGCTTGTATATGGACAATCTAGTTGATGTTGTTCTTAAGCTTTGTGCAAGTTTACTTTTTATTATCACTAATGGCCTAGGTGGAAGGCACTATATTAGAGGTGATTGAGGTTGTGACATTGATGGAACATCACTTAAAGCTGCAAGTGGTGCAACTTGACTTGAATAGAATCTATTCCTAGTTACAATACTTACCATCCCAATGTACCCTTGTAAAGGGGTGCCATATTGACCTCATTCATTTGTTTAGTAGGATCTATCTATACCTCATGAGTAGGTAATGGGTCTTTGAAAATACCCATATATTAATTATTTAAGGCAAGAGAATTATCCACTTGGATATCGTTCCTCTCTATCATATCTTGCACTATGTTTTTGAAACCATAGCACGTAGGCAATTCATGGTCATTCTACCAATAATATCGATAAAATTGATCTTCTAGACATCCCATAGGCTTTGGTTTACCTATATTAAGGTCTATAGGCTTAATTTCTGGTAGAGTAATCATTTTAGCAGCCCATAGATGATCTAATAGGGAGTCCATTGACTCAGCGAAGGATGTAAACTCTCACCTAGGATGACGTTGCTGATTTTGACCTTGATTTACTTGAGTATTATTATTATAACTTATAGGAGGATGTTGGGCCTGATAATTTGCCTTTTGAGGAGGCATCATTTGTGTAGGCCCTGGGACATTAATGGCCACTTGATTGACCACTACCAACTTGCATGGTGCTAGATTGCTCTTTGGATTCTTTATCCACTCCTTCTTGCAATATTTTTCTATCCTCCCCCTCTTGGATTTTGATCTCTTTTATGGTTCTACCCTGTGCTAGAGCATCCTAAAGAGTGGGATATTACTGGAGTTGCAACAATAAAGATATTGGTTTTAAGAATATTTTTGAAAACATCCAACTTGTACACTGGTAATACATAGGGTAGCTTAGCTAAGAGCGTTCACCACCTGTTTACATAGTCAATGATAGACTCATCGTCATATTGTTTTAACACCATAAAATAAATTAAGGTCACCTTCCTCTTGGTATTGAAGGTGAAATATTCCAAGAATACATCTTTAAACTATTCAAATGTATAGACGCTATACCTTGGAAGTTGGTTAAACCACTCAATGACTGGGCCAAAGAGGGTAATTAAAAATATTCTCAGGAGTAATGCATCATTCTCCTATATGATGAAGCATTGATTCATTAATATCATGATGTGTTCTTGAGCATCTTCTTCCCCTTTAAACTTGTCTAGTTTGGGTATTTTAAAATGCCTAGGATATGTAGGGGAAGGTATAAATGGATGTAGTGGTTTATTGCACAATTGGTGCAAGGTGGGATTTGAAGCCCAGTCCCAACTATCTTACTCTCTATAGTTTCTAAGATTTCAAGCAATGCTTGATACACATCAGAGGATTTAATTTACTCTTATTTGTTTTGGATCCATGGAAGGGATGAGAAGTATTAAGCATAGGTTGAGGTGGTTTATTGTCATCAACCATATCTCCAAAAGGTGCTTCTAAGTAATCCTCATTTTTTTCCAAATCATCATAAGCCCCATAAGGTGTTTTTGGAATGGGCCTACAAGGAGGAACTAATGCCTACTAAAGGTGATCTATATTAGGCCTAGTAGGTAAGTTTTGATTAGGCCTAGGAGGTCAATGCGATAAAATTTTATTAGTTCTAGGAGACCTATACTACTGGAAAGTGGGCTGCCTCTATCAAGCATTTTGTCTATGTATGCTTAGAGTAGGAACTCCATTACACAAAGTTTCTTGAAAATTCTACTCAAGTCTTTGTCTTTTTAATTGCTATAAATGATCTAGGAGATCCAAGCATTGTTTATCAGACTAAAGTTGATTAAAATTAGCTTCTTGATCAACATACCTTTTGACTAATTGATTTTATTGATCAACTATATTGGGCCTATGTGCCTTAACATCATTGCCCTTATATCTATCCTATTCAGGAGGATTTGTAAAGTCTTCTACAACTTTCCATCAATTGAGGGAAGTCGCATTTACTTGAGGCTCACCCCTAAACATATATTCTTGATAATATAATAGAATATAGGTACATCATGCTTGCGTGGAATGATGCAACCGAGGATAATTAGGATCTTCCTCAGGTCTTACCTCATAAATGAGGAATGGTAGGGAAGCATTAGCTCACCCAATGCAATGAGTATCATACTCATCTTGATATGTACACTTTGGGGAAGGGTGATTTGAGAGCATAATATGATCATTTAACCCTACCCTTGGTGTATAACCTTGATCCTGCACACAAGTGTGAGGAGTAGACTGATCAGGCATGTGCATATGTGGTATTGCTCTATGTTTAGGTTCCTTATTACATGGTTTCCTTTATTGAAATAAGGTATTAGAATTATTCATATTTTGGAAGTAATTTCCTGGAGTGGGATTGTGACTTGTAGGGGTACCCCATGTAGGGGTTCCTTGCAAGCTAGATCCCCTCTCTAACAATATAGTACTAGGAAGAGTAGGTGGTCACCAAGGAGGTATAACCATGTCCTTGGGATCAAAATAGATATGATCCATGTCTCCTTGCCTACTCCTCGTAGTGTTTGCCCTTTAGAGGGCTTGGCTATGGGTATATACCATAGCTAATTACTCTAAAATTCTATGTGATTATCTCCTTTACAAGTTTTATAGATTCAAATACATAATCAATAGAAACACACAATAATAAAAATTATTATCTCTTTTTAAAAATTATGTGTTCCTAAACTGTTTGATGTGTTTTTTATTTGTTTCTTTTGTAAAGAATCTCTTTCACATGTTTTGAATGTTGATGTAATTATCAAAATTTTAAATGGATTTCACCTATACACTCATATCTCGACAATAGACAATGAAATTTTTGTCACATGAACCAACTAAAGTATGGAGATGAAGCCCATACCTAATCAGGGAGCATAGGTCCTACCAGTCCTCACCTAGTACTCACTTGGTTAGTGTTATACCCTCCAAAGAGGAGTACATGCAAATTTTCCAAGCTACATTAGATATTAGAGCTAGATTTGGCCAAAAATAGGGTACGTGGGATTTGAGCCAACGGATGGAGATGAAACCCACCATCATTGAACTCTATTAGTGGTTGGGGATGAATTCCAACTCACTAACATTAAAACAAATGTGGTGTGTTTGGTTCCTTTTACAATGATTGAAATAAAACAAGATAGTATTCAATGAATTTTCACTAAATGCATTAAATTATATTTCATTTTTAGAATCATATGCATATATAGAAAGAAGAAAACCTAAAATATTTGTAGCCTATATGAAAACCTAACCCTTAGGCAGGTCACACACAGGTAAACCATACAAATTGTATTTCTTAAGGCTATTCATTTTACTATTTTTCTTTGATTTGTTAATGTAGAATTTAGAAATTAGAAATATAACCTTCAAGTGCATACAAAAGACAAGAAAAACTAAAATTTAACCTTTTCTAGACAACCTAACTATAAATTGAAGGTTTAGAAAGTTACCTTGTCTATTTTGAAAGTTGTCGTTTCTGGAAATTTCTATAGAAAAAATTTAACTTTTGGCCATCCTTGGTGGGATGGCTGCAAATTTGGGGGTCGTCCATTGGTGGGATGAATTTTGTGGCCATCCCTAGCAGTTACAACTAGGAATTCAGGGGCCATTTTTGCTCAGAATGACCAGAACCTGCAACATAAAAAACACAAAAAGGAGGTCAAAAATGAAAAAAATGAAAGGAGACAAGTGAAAAGGGTCCCACCATGATTGCCACTGAAATAGAAAAAAAAATGGCTCACCTAATAGATTGAAACTGAAATGTAGTCTAGTGTTTATAATAAAACATGCAAAATAAATATGCTAAAGAGGTAAACAAAGTAAGCTATTGAAATGATGAATAATTTGAAGTGAAAAAGAGGGGGTCTCCCATTGTGTTTATAAATTCATCAATTAAATGGTTAAAATACATCCCCTCGAGGGCTTCTCATTTTGATACATTTTAGATTACAAGTTATAAAGGATAAAATCCCTTCATGAGCTTAATGGTGTGCTTCTAGTGTTCTTATTGTAACCCACAATTGAGAGCTATCCTTGGGCTATGTTTATTCATCTCCTTATATCCTCCATAATTCATATGATATCTAAACCTACACACAAGATATTGAATGATATTAATAGCATATGCATTTGATAATGAAAACCATGAAAAGTATGCATCTAGGAATATAAAAATTATTTGTGACTATTCTAAACAACTCCAAATGACTTGAAATTTTAGTATTATGTTAATAAATTGATTTTGTAAGGATCTAAGAATAAATTAAAATGGAATTGTGATCAGAATCTATGGTTGTCCTCAGTAGGAACAACTAAGACTAAAATCACAAAAACATAAATTGACACATCAAATCTATTCAAAACTTAACCAAAATTGAGTATGCTGCTATTCTAATGCTATAGAATTGATCTATGTTAAAATAAGGTCAAAATTGTTAGCCATTTCATGGCCATCCCTGGCAAGTCCAACTAGGAATGTTATCCATCCCTGGTAGGGATGGTCACAAAAGGAGGTGGTTTTTGCAACCAATTTCAATGGGATCTAGTTTAGAACTCTCTTAAATGTTTTGTCATAAAATTTGGTCAAATTACTCTTAGATTTTATAGGTTTTGGAATCAATTAGCGTATTTTGGGATGCCCCTGAAAGTACCTTTGAATGAAGAGGTTTTCAAGGAAAATGCATGGAAAAATGTGAGGATAAATATTGGCAGCACTTCATGGTCAAATGTTGCGAATATCTCCTTTTTAAATTGGGTGGAAGCACCTCAATTTATATCCCAAAAGGGTAAAATAGGCAAAGGGGCAAGTTTTGGCATGTAATTCAAGTGTCGCTACTTAGCAATGCCTTTTCCATGCATAGGGGGAAGAGGCCTTACATTTGGGGCCTCTAATTTATAGGTCCTTATGTCTATGAAAACCTCCTAATCAATTATGAGTGATTGGGTAGGATAAATTGTAGGAATTTATTGACATTTATCCCACCCTTTAACTTTTTAGGGGCCTAGTTCATGGCCTTTCCACCCATGTATGGTTGTTGGTGGCCATCCCTGGGTGGGATGGTCATGAATTGTGACCATCCTTGGGTGGGAAAACCATGGCTACATGGCCCAAAACATCTCAAAAGTGGATTAAACCTTCCCAAAAGTGGTTGGGATCCCTAATTAACCCTTGAGGGTTTCCCAATGGGGCCATATAATGTTGATAAAAGTGGTGCATTAGCAGTCTTATTCGATTTACATAATTTTAGTGTGTACACAAAGAATCATACCTAGGAAGGAGTGATGATAAATTCTCTACCAAGTATGATGACAAATATGAGCCACCAAAGAATAAGGATAATGAGGTAGAGGACCTCACCCCAAAAGTTGCAAAGAAGGAGTATCCACCTAGTCCTAGGTTGATCTAGAGATATTCAGAGGATGATGATGAAGAGCAAGAAGTCTTGAGCGGTAGCCAAGCACTGGAAATCTCATTAGGGGTAAGAACAAGTGGGTATAAGGTACCAAACATAGGTCCCTTAATGAAAGTTAAGGTGACTAGTTCATCCAAATTTGATAGAGTGAAATCCCAAAAGTTCTAGGTCTCCATGTCCCAAAAGGTCCAATCTAGCAAGAAGTGAAAAGATACCCTGATCCCTGACCTAACTGAGTCACAAAAAGTAACGACTGGGAGAAATAAGTTGATGTTAAAGGTACAAAAGATAGAAGGGATGGTGGCCTCAAGGGAGGTGCTGAAGGTGGCTCAAGAGTATATTGTAGTGGAGGAGGTGGAATCACAAACACCATAGCCCCAGAAGTCCCCATCACCATAAACGTTAAAATATTCCCCCACCATGTCTCAAAAATAGTTTTTTGAGATGATACTTACCATATCTAGAATGATTTCTTCCCATCCCAAACATTCATCACCTAGAAATTCACTGGAGCATCCACTACCCTCGACAACTAATCCCTCCACTAAAACTCCCCTACCATTGTAATCACCACTAGAAAAGGACCCTTACCTGGCTCACCCTAGTATCAACCAGATCAGACTCAGCTCATCAAGCCATCCCCATAATTGCTTGACCTAAAACAATTGAGAAAGTATGTGAGCTCTTTATAAAACTATACCCTATCCTTGTATCCCATAACCTCTTTACCATAATTTTTGACTAACACAATTCTTGTGCAGGTTACAAAGGAAGACTTACCAGAAGTTTACTCTATGGTAAGAAAAACTCATGACAATCAAAGAAAATAGGAAGATCAGTAGTGGTAGGAGTTTATGAAAGAGCACATACTAGTAGCCCCCTAAACATGCATGGATATAGATCCTATGGAGGAAGTTCTTTACAAGGTGACAACCATACCAAAATTCAATAAGGCTATCATCTAGATGAAGTAAAAATATTAGGATTTTTAGATAAAATCCAAGGATGTTACGAAATACCCAAATCATAGACTCTTAGAAGCCTACATGTACAAGTCAATACCTTATTATGGTAGAGTAATAAGGAGGAGAGGGATTTGAAACAAGCCAAGAAAAAGATCAATAATCTCGAGGAGCAATAGAAGCAGGTAAAGATAGGGCAATGAGCCTTAGAGCTTCAGGTGAAGCAAATATAGGAAATATTGAATAATACTGCCTCCCAAAAAGTATTACAATAAAATTATGAAGAGATAAAGGCATAGAAAATAAAACTTTAGGCCGCTCAAAAATCAACCAAAAAATATGATGTTGATGCTCAGGCTAAATCGTAGCAATTGTAAAGCACCTTGGACAATGTTTTGATTGAACTTGAAAGAGAGAAGAATATGCCGCATGGGTCAAATATTGCAAAGTATTGGATAGAAGATGTCAATATTTTTTATCTAAATAAGCTGAAAGAGGCTATGATAAAAGTGCTCTCTGCCTTTACATTAAGGCTAGTAAATAGACTAACAATTTCCAAGCAGGCAAAGGTAGAGGTAGTCAATAGAAGGAAATTCATTCATGTTATGGGATCTCAATCATTGGCAATGAGGACTATGTTAAAAATAGTGGATCCTACCCTAATGGCCTACTTAGAATAGAAAAAGGATCATGCCATACACCGCATGGACCAGGTGCTTTTATTCATAGACCTCTACTATGAGAGAAAATAAATTCAGGCGATGTTGAAGAAGGAAGTGGAAAAATGAACACCATCAATGGATATATTAGGAAACTTAGCTCCCAAATATTTTGGGAGATAAATAAGCCATTTATTATAGAGAAAGACCTCACTAATTGGTTTGAAGCTATGAAGGAAGATCATAGTGAAATCGATTCACTTAATGAACTCATGGAGGTGGACAAGATGATGAACATTATCTTGAGGTTATCAGATATATATACCAAGATAGAAGAGGTGGTAGCACACTACCCAAAACCATCCTAAAGAAGCCTGAATCAACTAGAAGACATAAAAAAACATCTTAAATATTCTTTCCTCCCTATTATCGAAGTCTAGGAGTTCATCTACAATGATCTAAAGATTCAAATTCCTACAAAAGTAGTATCCCAGGTTGAATCTTCTGGAGGGTGGGAACAACAGTAATATGAGTCTGTTGCTACAATGGAATTTTAGGTAAGTTTGAAGACCCTTACGAGACTGATCTATTTTTGTAAATTACTTGTTTTATTGACTCTGTAGCTCAATGGATAGGTATCAAGGTCAAACTTGGCTCAAATTTTGGGATTCAAAATTTTGACTAAGCTAGAGGTTTGGGTTCCCCCTCTTCTACAAGTAAAAGGGACCTAAAAGTCACCAAGAATGTGGGGTAGATAATTCAGCACACTTAGATCCCTATCACAACTAAGAATAAATATCATGTCTTGGGTAGGTTATTCTAGGGTAGAAGTTTTTCCCATGGTCTGTCCTAATGGAATCATCACCTAATCTGAGGTGGCAAGCTCTAATGAGTGGGTGAGTGCAAACCAAAGGAATTCCTAAAATACCCCACCCTATCTAGGGCAAGATTTTGGAAAACCAAAATGGGAGGAGACATCCCATAACCCCCACCCCAACTTGGGTAGGTGTTTTGAAGAGCCTTTAGGGTGGATTCATCCAGAAATGCTTGCCCTAGTCTGGGTAGCTATTTTGAAAGTCCTTGAAGGTGAAATAATATACTCGAATGGGGCAACAAAGGTAAAAGGTGAGTTGTCACCCATGAAGGCTCCAAAATATCCTACTCAAGTCTATTACTTGATAAGGAAAGGTTATGACTAGTCAAAGTTGGTGCTAGCCTAGGTCTTAAGCCTATATTGAAGACATCATCATATGCATTTAATGATGGCTATTATATCCTTCAATAAATCCACCAATGCTCCACATTGGAATCTAAGAGCAGTGTTTCCTGCCAATATGACATAATCAAAAGGAGGTAGGTTATAAGAAAAATTAATGATAAACCACCACAACCAAGGCTATAAGTGCAAGGGGTACAATCATGTCGATGGAGATAGAACCTAGGAAAGAGGATGCAATTAATAAGGATCATCTTATGGTGTATCCTATACCTTGATGGGTTTCATCAAATGTAGTGAGATATCAGAAGGATGATCACCTACCGCTCGGGTGGTATGTTATGCATTGATGAAGTCATCATATGGGAGAAGGAGGACCCATCCCTTGGCTATAAAATAGTAAATGTAACCCATTCAAAGGGTTGGGTCTGAGCCATTATAATTTATATGCAAGATAGAAAACACATTAATATAAGCAAAGCATTGTCTGGCCTTCCAATAATTTCACATATTTATGTATTTTTATGTTTGTGTTTTTCTATTAAAGTTGATAAATGAATTAGTTGTTATTATGTAATCTAGATTCTGATGATTAATTTATCAAATCTAGAATTTACAAACATATAGTGAATGTTAATAGTGAAAACTGAAGTGTATTGGCTGGTTTGTTAGATGGTTTGTGCACATGAATGCATTTATATTTTTTCTTTGTATATATCTTGATGCGGTTGATCCACCCATTTCTAATTTAATCATGTTATCTTAGTTTTTTTTCTTCCTTGTTTTCCTTAAGTTCCACCGAAATAGTTATCAAGTCATAGAAAATTGTCCTTCTCCAGAGATTGGTTGTAGGATTTTACCATCCTATGACCTCTCAATTTTGGTCTAGTCTACAAGACGTACAACCCTTCCATTAGGTGTATATTATTGACCAACAATATGATAGGACCACAAAGTAGGATAAAGTTGGGTATGCTAGTCATGACCAATATTAAAAACCAACTTCTTTAAGATCTTGATAAAAGACTTGTTGGATGCTTTAGCTTATCCTTTACCTTAAGGGTAATATGAAGTTGAAAACATGTGCTAAATATATTACTTAGCATAAATTTTATAAAATTATTATTATTAAAAGGAGTGTCATTATCAGAAACAATCATCGAAGGAATTTCAAACCTACAAAGGATCTACTTGAATATTCTTAGAAACTTGAGTTCCAATCACCATGGCTAGAGGCATCGATTCAACCCATTTAGTGAAGTACTCTATCACTATTATGATAAAATTATGACCATTATATGACATTGGGTTAATCTTCCCTATAATGTCCAATCCCCACACGAAAAATGACCAAGGGGAAGAAATAACCTGAAGGTGCTTAGAAGGAGCATGAACCAGGTTGTCATGATGCTAACACTTGTCACAATAATGAACATGTTCACATGCATATTTCTCCATGGAAGGCCAATAATGCCCCATTTGAAAGAGCTTCTTGGTAATAGCATTGCTTCTAAAATGGACTCCACATGAACCTTCATGATCCTCACTAAGAGCAAGTCGAGATTCATCGAAGTTAAGGCATCGTAAGAGGATTCCTTCAGAAGAACATTGATACAAAGTATTGCCAATTATAATAAATTGGCATACCTTTTTAGAAAAATATTATGCTAATTGTGGTCTAAACTGTTAGGTATCAAACCATCTTTAAGGAAATTAAAGATGTCGATATACCATGGTTTATATGGGGCATCTCTGATGGTCAAAACATATAATAGGACAAGATAAGAACCAAGCAACATAGGCTCCCAGAGTTTTCTAATGATAATCAATGCTTGATCATCATACAACTCTAAAGGAAATAAGGATGCAGTAGTAGCCATGGCATCTACATGGTGATTTGAGGATCTAGGGATAGACTCTATGGTTAATTGATCAAATAAGGACAATAACTTGGTGACAATATCCTTGTAAGACTTTATTTTATCATATTGATTTTGATAAACATCATTTATCTAATTAACCACAAGTTGAGAATTACCAAATATTGAAAGGACTCTAACCTGCAAAGCTAAGGCTACTTTAAGACCAAGGATAAAAGCTTCATACTCTGTAGTATTGTTTGTACAAGAGAAAAAATCTTGAAGGACAAGGGGATGAACTATTTTTTGGATTAACTAGTACAAATCCATCACCCACACCCTTCATGCAGCTAGATCCATAAAAAAAGAAGTCCAAGACTCAAACTCTTTAACTTCAATGTTGAAGCACTCATCAGGAAACTCAAAAACCAAAGCATGGGCAACTTCTAGGGGAGTGAAGGATAACTAATGAGTTATCACTTAATCCTTGATAGCCTTTTGACCTATAAAGGTTAGGTAAAACTAAGGACCAACAACCACTTAGCAGCTTGACCTAAAATGTCGAGATTAGACATCAAATAGTGAAAAGGGTTAAACTTTGCAACTATTAATATCTTATAGCTGAGCATGTAGTATCTCAAATTATAGAAAGTGAACACTAATACAAGGCAAATATTATCTAAGGGAGTGTACATGGTTTCATAGCTAACCAAAGTTCTACTGATATAGTAGATAGCTCGATATTTGTTTTTATCACCATATCGGGCTAGCATGGCTCTCAAAGCATGAGTTGTAGCAGCTATGTAAAGCATAAAATGCCTACCAGGTACTAGAGGATCTAAAATAGGTAAGGAAGTGAGATACTATTTGAGATCATAAAAAGTCTTTTGATATTTATAATCCCTCTAAAATATCACATACTTATTAATAAGCTTAAGAAATGGTTGATACTTATCGACTAACTAGGCAGTGAACCGACAAATAACCTGAAGCTTACATTGTAGACTGCAATTTGGTTAGGGTGCAGGGAGGAGGATTTTCAATAATAGCCACTATCTTAGTGGGGATCACTTCAATAACTCACCTAGAGACAACAAATCCTAGCAAATTTCTAGATGTGAATCCAAACACACACTTATCGGGTTTAATATGAACCCTAAAATATCGAAGCCTTTTAAAATTTTATCTTAAATCATGGACATGATCCTTTTGTTCTATGGAGTGACCTAAAATATCATCCACATAATCTTGGAGAATATCATGCATCATGTCATGGAAAATATAAATCATGGCCCTGATAGCTTTTATAGCATTACATTACACCACGAGACAGAGATCAAGGTAATAGAACATTTTATTCAATGAAAAAAATGTGTTGTTTACAAATGGGACTATGTGGCTCTTTATATAGGAATATGGATTCCTTGGCCAACACTCTACCTAGTTTTACAAGGGGACACCTTGCACACTTAAAACATGCACGATGACACTTGTGCATATGTTACTTCTTCCCCAAGTAACAATAACTCCCCCTTCAAGTAATCTAATGTCCTAGTTATGTACCTTAGGCACATTACATAATATCACCCAAATGATGTAATATATTCTAATTCTAACACCCCTTGTATTACATTATTTGGTATAAGATTCTCTTGAATCACATAGATGATCTCTGAATGTTTGAAACTTGATTTTTCCAAGCACCTTTGTAAAGATGTCTACTAGGTGATCTTCTATAGGTACATACTTGAGGATGATATGCTTTTTCTGAAAGTGTTCTCTGATGAAATGACATTGAGCTTCAATATGCTTTGTTATTTCATGTATTATTGGATTCTTGATTAGATTAAGTACTCCTTTATTATCATATAATATCATAGTAGAAGTTCATTTGATTCCCATGTCAGATAGTACATATTGTAACCATAGGGATTCATAAGTAGTATCTTTTGTTTCTCTCTATTCTACTTTAGTTGATGATTGTGCCACTATATGTTGTTTCTTGCTATGCCAATATATGGGTCCTGATATGAGATAGAAGATATAACATGATGTGGATTTCCTATCATCAATAGATCCAGCATAATCTGAATTTGAGTACCCCTATAGACGAAAATCTTTCACATCCTTAATATAGGTTAATCCATAGTCTATAGTCTTCTTAATATATTTTAGTCTTCTTTTTGTATATTTCTAATGAAATTACCTTGGTTTGTACATGAATATATAAATATAGTTTACTGCAAATGCCAGGTCTGGTCAACTATCTGTTAGATATAGAAGACTTTTGATTAATTGACGATACATTATTGCTAAAACCAATGGTGTTTTATAATTTTTGGATAGCTAAAATCCTTATTCCATTGGTGCATATTTGGGCTTACATTATATCATTCTATACTTTTCAAGGAGATATTTTGCATACCTTTATTGAGTGATAACTATTCTATATTTTCCTTGATAATCTCTAGACCAAGGTAGTAGTTCATTAGACCAAGATCTATTATTTCAATTGCCTTTTCCAGATCCCTTTTGATATCATTTATTACCTTCTCTGAACTTCCAATAATCACTATATCATAAATATATACTATGAGAATTAAGATATCATTTCCATTTTATCTGGTATATAGACTAGGATCTAATATTTAAATTCAAGATGTAATAGATGATCATTGATATTTATATTCCATGCTCTAAGAGACTATTTCAACCCATAAATATATTTATTCAGTTTGCATACCTTGCTTTCATATCCTTGAATAATAAAGCCTTCAGGTTGTGTTGCATAGACTTCTTCTTATAAGTCACCATTAAGGAAGGCATTTTTTATGTCCATTTGATGAAGTTTCCATCCTTGATGTGCGGCTAGTGCATAGACTATACGAATAATGGTCATTCAATCTATCAGTGTGAATATTTCTTCATAATTAATTCCCTATGTCTGAGTATATCCTTTGGCTACTAGTCGAGATTTGTATTTATTGAGTGTTCCATATACTTTGTATTTGAATTTGTAAACCCACTTGCATCCTACTATTTTATTTCTTAGGGGTAGATTTACTAGATTCCATATATTATTCTTTTGAGTGATGGATATTAAGATTCCATAATCACTTTATAGTGTGAGTTTTCAAGTGCTTTGGTGGTTGATATTGGTGTAGTCCTAAAATTTTCACACTACTTTCCTTCCGGCTAATAGATCCATGCATTGAAGAGGAATGGGAAAATAATTGGTTTACACCTCAGAGGAGAAGCACTCGATGTTGTCCCTCTTTGGTGATTATTTATGAATTGGGTGGGTTCACCAAGAAATATTTGTATGGCAGTTACCATGCCTAGGTTGGGAGTTGTTTGATGGATTCATTTTAGTTCACTCACATTCACCTATTTTGGACAAATGCAACTAATTAAAACTATATGCAATTTTATTTTCAAAATAAGATAATACAGAGCAGAATATAGAAGATAAAATAGATGCAATGCTTAGTATTAAAAAAATTTAAAAGCTTACTCAATCCAGATGGCTGATTTGAAGTCTTTTTGCTTGATGCAAGAAATATCAGATGTTGTAAGGCGATATCGGACATCTAATATGATATTGGATGATTCAATACATTCAAAAACCTATAATTTAATAGATTGACACTGAAATACAAATTTGCAACATAATATGCATTCAATTAAACATGAATTGAACTAAATGAAATACATTATTTGTAACACTTGCATGAAATCAATATGAATCTATATTTTGATTGCAATTAATGATGTAAATAAGATGTTAGATTGATAGAAGTGTGATATAACTACAAAAGCTATGTTTAAATGAAATGATAAGCATAAGATATGATCTTATAAGTGCAAAATGGAGGGATAGAAATGCAAATAGTAGTCTGAGAGTGTGCAACCCCCGGAGGCTCACACCCAACTACTCTACTTGCAATATTACACTAAAGTAAAATGGAAGGCCATGAAATGCATATAACACAAAAATAACAAAAGAAAGATTCTTTTTATTTATATTGAACCCCCAGTTACATATCGGTCCCTATGAGGGATACCCATTTTGATACAATGAAATATAAGTGAATAAAATATCCCCTCACAAAGGGGTGGTGTGCTTTCATAGGCTTCCCAATACCACACACAAACTTGTACGAGGGCTCATAGATGCCTCCTTCTCTATATCTGGTCCTAGAGAGATCCTTGTGCTCATGATGCTTTGATATGATCCTATAAACCTGTGCTTGCATTCATGAAAACAACAAAACATGGTTAGTATTATGGGATACCTCTCTAGAAGAGGCTCTGGTTAGCAAATACGATAATCCAAGTAAATAAACATAATACAAATTGAAATGCAATAGATCCTAGCAATATGCATATAGAAATCAGAAATGCTACTCTAGATGTAATGAAAAAGATAGATCTATGCTAAGCTATGGTAATGACATAATGATAAATAATAGTCTAATACTAAGAACTAATAAATTGACTGGTCTGAACCTGACTATGACTATGGGCCCCTATCAGGGATAGTGGCCTCTGACTTAATAGTTACCTCAGGTCTAATGGGCTATGGCAGTCTATCCTTTCTCAAATTGATGTTCAAGGGTCACCTGGCATGTCTCCTACACTGAATGGTGATTGGGTATGATGAATCTGAATCATGATATGTGAACGTGGCTCAGTTGGACGATGCTTCGATGCTCTCCCTATGGGCGTATCTTGGCTCTCCGTCTCAATAGGGCTATGTTGCTCAAATCTCAAACTTCTTGGATCTCTTACTTCTTGTGGGAGATTCTATATGTAGAATTCCATTTTAGGGTTTGGACCTTAGCTTCCTGAAGAAGCTTCATTCCAAATATACATGGGACTAACTGTCCTTTGGGAGCGCATTAGTCATAATTTTGCTTTGAAGGGTTAGTTAGGAGGAACTCAGGTAGTTCCTTACTGAAATATACCAAAAGTGCATGCAGAGGTGCAGTCAGACTGTGTGATTTGGATTTATATTCATGGCTAGACTATTTGTGATGTTGGCCACTATCATGTCTAGCAGATATATTTGGCCCCTGTAGTCTTCAGCGGCCAAGTTTCTTGGCCACTCTACCTGAGAGTGGCCAAGCTTGGATGGGCTAGAAATGCCCTATTTGAGTGGTTAGGACCACTGCTTGCTCCTGGAGAGATCCAAGAGGGTTCATATGGCCTGTGAATGTGCCCATATGGGTAGTCCCCTAAACATGACATGTTTTAGGTGTCTACAGATGCCCCTTTTTGGGATGCATTATAGGATAACATAGTGTGGAGCAAAAATAGACCACCTAGAGTCACATTATGGGTTGCATGATGATAATTGATCTTGACCAATCATAGGATGCCCTAGTCATGTGGGAGAGTGTGATTCCTAGAATCATTGCTTGCAATGGGATGGAAGGCTTAAATTTATGGAAGTTTACACTCGCACTTCAGGCGATCGGGTAGATTCAATACTACTATAGATCTGAAGAGAGGGGAGCTACAAAAAAACTTGTCATATTTGCTTTTTTCCATAGCAAAGGGTAAGCTTATGATATTTTTTGGTAATTATTCATAAGACAAATACAATTCTGACATGATCGAGATGATCTTTGTTGATTTTGACTATGATATGTTGAAATTTTTTGACTATCCCCTTAAACGATGAGTCAATGAGGAAGGACCATTTATAAAGCGATGAGTCACTTGACCAAAATGAATGATTTGGATCTCTTCAAAGGGTTACCTTTGTTATTATAGACTAGTTCCCATCCAGGTGTGATCTCAACCCTGTTTGGTGATTGCATGTCTTTATCCCGTGGGGCGGTCCAACCACAATGGCCTTCTTAGGGAATCGAGTTTAGCAATTCCTTTTAAGCATGTGTTGAAGCACTAGTTATTATGGGGGAAAAGAGGAGGATTCTTGCTCCCATGGGGTGGTCTAGCCATCATGGCTTTCTTCAAGTTTGAGATGAACCATCTCAATTCTACCATAACTTGTTTACCCCAAAATGGCCTTATGGTTATTTGTTCATCTTGTCAAATTGTATGGATTGCTTGTCACTACAATCACCAACTGTATAGATCAAATGACTAGGTATGGGGCTCATTTGGGTTTTTGTTGATTATTTGATTTTTAGTTTTGATTTTTATGATGTTTTTGGATTAATATGCTTCTTATGCCCTATTTTGAAGCACTTTGTAGTGACAATTTGTTGTAATTTTTCCTTATTTCTTAGTTGTTTTTAGGTTCAGTAGCCTCCAATTATTGCTCATGGTCGCTATCAAATTTAGTGATCAAGAAATACGGGTCATTGAAATTGGAAACGGCCATGACACACAATGGGAAAATAAAAAGGAAATTAGGGTTTGAGCTGTCATTGTTGCCAATTATCATTTTAATTTTTGTAGCTCTAAGGTTAAAGTGACCACTCTGACTTATGCACTATTTTTGGGCATCATTGTTGAGCAAGGTGAGGCTTTAGTGAGTGGAGGAGCTGAAGCTTCACGGGTACCTCCCTAAACCCTATTATTTTTGTTTATTGTGGTAAAATGAACCAAACTAAGTAATTCGGTAAAAGAACCTCATTAAACCTGTTGGTAATGAATTTCACTAGTAGTTAGGCTCCATTTAGGTTTTAAGTAGGTGGGTCTACGTTAGTTTTGCTCTTTGTGTAATTTTTTTGTGTTTTTGGGCCCGAGAGGGACATCATTGGTGTGTCGCTCACTGGCTGTTGCCTCTCACAGTGGCTAGCTTGTTATGTGGTTGGCCGATGTTGCTATCGGTGGACAGTTCAAATTTCCAATTGTCACATTTTTATCGTAGGGAGCTAGCCACTACTAGCTTTAGAAGCTAAGGCACTTTAGGTTTAATTTTAATTTTTTATATTTTTTTTAGGACAATTAATTAATTTTTTTGAAAATTTACGTGTCTTTGTGACCACCAAAATGGCCTCACACCTATGCTTCCTACTGCGTGATATAAACAAGAGATACAAAAGAATGCATTGCAAGATTGACAACAAATTGGAAAGAAAAGAACACTTTTATTCCATTTAGAAAGAAGCCAATTCCAGTTACAAATACGTCCCTCTTAGGGATACCATTTTGATACTCTTATTACAATAGGAAAAGCATATGAAACCCCTCTCAAGGGTGAATGTGAGTTTCAGGCCATTAGGGGTGACACAAACTGCTCTAGGGTGGAGTTGACCCTCTTCTTCACGTTGAGGAAGGAATTGGATGATTGAATCTCCTTTGAATCTATTTTCCTGTGGTCAAGAAACAACACAAAAGCATTAATAGCATAGGCAACCTCTCATGATGAGGCCCTTTGAGGAATGTGAACATAAAGATGCTACAACACTAATGAAATCAAGAAAATGATCAAAGCATGCTATACTTATACCAAATTCATAAAGATTGCTTGAAACATAGAAATGAAGAGTACTGCTCTCTATCTAATGGACTAATTGCATGAAATGATGCATGGAAACATGAGATTAGTACAAAGTTGCTCAAATGGAAAGAACTCATGTAAAACCCTAATTAAACTGGTCAGTGTCTCTAAAACATGAAATAAACTATCAAAATGCTTAATCTAGTCTAATTAAGTACACTGTAAAAGAAATAGTAAGGAGATCTTTCACCGGTTGCAAACCGTAGCTCTGATGAGCGGTATGCACTGTACACCATGGATGTCAGCCATGGCTAGCAATCAAGTAAGTTTACCCTCCAAATCTAGGGCTGTGGGCTTGATCTTCCTTGTCCAATTGATGATCAAGGGTCGCCTTGGTGTCCTCTGACTGGATTGGTGGTTGAATTGCACAATTGGGCCTCCGTTTTCCCGAATTTGCGTTTCTTGGTGTTCTAGCTCCTTAGGGCATCCATGGCACAAATTGACATGATGCTTGATGAATTAGCAAGTGAATTGGCAACAAATCTCTCTCAATACACTCAAGTGAGTCTACAATTTGATAGGGCTTCGCTGCTCTAATCTCCAATGCACTCTCATGATCTTTGCCCTAATTTGAAGGGGTACTTATAGGATTACCCAAGGGCTAGGGGTGGCTTCATGGAGAAGCCAAGATCAAGAAGAGGTGGTTAGGACAGTTGGATTGGAAGCCTCTAGAATCTTTCATCCTTTAACCACCTTCTTCTAGAACAAATGGTCATTCAAACCGATTTGGCTCGGATGAAGGCCAACTGAACTTCAATTTAGACCATAGGTGATAGTTGCGGCCTAGACTGTAGACCATAGGTCTTAGCTATGGTTCAGACTGTAGACCGTAGGTCTCAACCATGGTTCAGAATGATTAGGCCAAGGAGCCCAAATTGAGTGGTTAGAACCATTGCTGTATCTTGGAGTCTATCCAAGATCTTCCATATGGTCTTGTAGCATGTCCCATATGAGTAGTCACCCTCGACATGACGTATTTTAGGTGTCTACAGATGCCCCTTTTGAGATGCGTTGTGAGATCGAACAATGCATGAGCAAAAATACACCACCTAAAATGATGTCGAAGGTTATATGATGATCATTAGTCGGATCAACATTAGATGCCCTAGGTCCTGCAAAAGGGATGCGCATCTTGGAATCATTGCTTCCAACTCTTTGGAGGCTTAATTTGAAAGGGTTTGCACTCATCATCAGACATTCGGGTAGCTTTGGTGCTACAATAGGAGTTAGGCCTATATAACTGAAAGGAGGAGAGCTACAAACTAACTATCATATTTTCTATTTTCCCTAAGCAAAGGGGTAAGCTTATGATAGTTGTTGACAATGATTCGCAAGGATGAATGCAATTTTGACAAGATCAAGGGATCTACGATTTTAGGGATCTTCTATTGACTTTGATTATGATTTGAAAGCATGACTACCCCCTCAAGCGATGAGTCGATGAGGGTAATGACAATGAATGAAGCGACGATGTCACTTGACCATTATGAATGATCTGAACAAACTTAGAATTTTAGCATTTGATTACTTGGCTAAGCCTAGTTCAACTTATGATTGCAACTGTTAATAGTAATTGCACATTCCTATCCCATGGAGCGGTTGGGCTGCAATAGCCTTCTTAGGGAATCAAAATGATACAAATCCAATTAGATGTATGTTGAATCAATTTGTCGATGATTTGATGAAAATATGTCATAGGGGAAATGACATGAAATGCTTCATTCCCATGGAGCGGTCCAGCCTTGAAGGCCTTCTTCGGGATTGAAGAGAAACATATCAAATCAATGATGACAATTTTACCCCAAATGTCCTTATGGTTATTTACTCATCTTTCCGGATTGCATGGAGCGTTAGTCACTGCAACCACCAAGTGTCTAGGGTAAATAACTAAATACGAGGTGCATTTGGCCTTTTTGACTTGTTTGATTTTTTTTTTTTTTGGGAGGTGTTGAAGATGTATATGACTTGAATACTTAATCTCATTATTTTTATTTTTATTTTTTTGAATTTTTAAATTTTTAATTGATCCTGGTGCTTGAAAATCACCAAATTTGATAAATTGATTGCTCTTATTAAGATTTTGATCCATTAGGAATCATTAATTTATCATTTAAAACATTCCCACGATGGGATTTTAGTGCATTTAATGCCAGTTGCAAACTGCACGCATGGACTATGGTTGGTATTTCCAATTTTGGGAATCATGGCTCAGGGCTACGATCGCAAAACCCTAATTTTGGGACCATGATTTTAAGCTATGGTCCGACGAAATTAGAAAAGGGTATTTAAATTTTCCCATTTTGAAAAATTCTCATTATTCCTTGAAAGCGATTTGCAATTAGAGAGCTCTGAGAGGTGAGGAAGCATATCTGACGTGAAACGCTGCTAAAACCTACTTTCGATGACCTCATACACATCCTGATGGTGGACCCTTCACAACCTTCATCCAGCAGAGGGATCGGTGTGGGAAAGGTAACCCTAAACTTAATCCGCACATTCCTTACCAATTTAAAATGAACCTCATTAAGTAATGGGTTAATCAACCTCACTAAATTATTGGTAAAGAACCTCACAGTAGTCTAGGTTAGATTAGATTTTAATTTTTCTTGGGTGCTAGGCTAGGAAGTGACCCAAAAAAGGTCACGTTCCTAGACCATAGCTGGTAGATGTGGTTCCCAATTGTCATATTGGGGACCGCAACTATCAACCACGGTGGGATTCAAATCCCAATGATAAAAAATTTGACCGTTATGCGGACCGCAACTTTGACCTGCGGTTCCCAATTTTTGATTTTTTTTTCAAATTTTAATGATTTTTTTTATTTTCTTGGCAATTAATGTCATTTATTGCACTATTGAGATGCATTTTTGAATTTTCTTGAAGTTTTTGATCACTTCTTGCATGTTTTTGTATTTTTAACAATTTTTAGATTTGTTTGATGTTTTTAAGGTCATTTTTTAGCTATTTTTAGTTGTTTTTAGGTATCTTTTCCCTTATGTACTATTTATTTTCAGAAATTGACCTCTAGAGCTAGGGAGCCAGATCTCCTATGCACCCTCCATGGATAGCTCACCATCCTAGAGTGGTAGTGGTTCGGTGCAGTTGGCTTTGGCTATGTGCTAGATCTACCTATGATTAGGGTAGATCCGACGTACATGATTACGTTGGCCCGACGTTGGGAGGCACGGACCAACACATTTCACCTACCCATAGGTGAAATGACTATCACATTGGAGGACATCTACCAGATCTTTAGGATCCCTATTGATGGTGAGCCCATCACCTCCACTCCTTTCACCAGAAAGGAGGATGTATTTGATGAGATTTTTGGTGACCAGAGTGAGGATGCCTAGGGCAAGGCTGATCATGGGGGCATCCACATCGGATACTAGTATGGGGAGGGCATCTTCTCTATTTGAGAGGCCATATTTATGCACCTCATGGTTTAGATTGTTCTTCCAGACTCCTCGAGCATGAGGATCCCCTAGAACCTCCTGGCCAGTGTCAGGAGAGTTACACAGAGCTCCATGCAGTGGCCACTACTCTTGGCTTGGGGGAGTACTCTATTATGCCAATTGTACTAGAGTCTATACCAGGCTATGCATAGGAGCCAAGTTGGCATCAGCTATAGCTTGCTACTTCAGATCTGGGGTTGGCAGCATATTAGGATCGAGCGATCGACTGACTTATTGCTCGTCATCACTACTATCTCTGATGAGTGCTAGTGCTATGTGGCATGTTGGCCTCATGAGGAGGAGGGGTTTTAGAGTAGGTCCCATGCTAGGGACATTGACCACTACATTACTAGATTTACATAGCTCTAGGTGGATGACATAGAGTGGCATCCATACATGGATTTCCCGGCATGGGAGGAGGCTGGCGAGTGACTATGCCAGGCTAGGTGAGATAGGTGGTTACTTAGCCACAAGGTCGAGATCCATGAGTATCACTTTTATTCACATATCCTCTACCAGTTTGGGCTTGTACAAGATATTCTAGAGCTGCCTATCATCTACCGATGACTAGTACTAGAGAGGGATTTGCCATGGATTCAGTCGATATCACTTGGAGATGAGGTTGATGACTTCTAGGAGTCAAGTGTGGCTAGGGCTAGGACCACCCTAACGTATGATACTTGGTGGTCCCTACTATAGTGGTAGGGAGAGGGGCCGCTAAATTAGGTGGATGATGATGTTGAGGTTGATCTAGAGGGGTGCAATGTGCGCCAGTAGACCGAGGGTGGATGGGGTGCAGAGGCCCCTATAGAGGATGCTCCATAGGCTGAGGGTGAGGAGGAGACCCTAGAGGAGGGTGAGGCACCTCTAGATAGTGAGGTGGGGTAGCTATTAGCTCAGATTGCTACTCTTCAGAGTCAGGTTGGGAGGTTGCAGACCCAGTAGTTGTAGTGGGATACTTCTATCACCACTCTAGAGGTGAAGCTAGCTCATAGGGAGAGGTAGTTATAGGAGGCCTAGGAGGAGATCACAACTCTCACAACATGGGCTATAGGGATGGAGATGCAAGTCTATGATCTCACTAGTACATGTGATCTGGCATAGGCATAACAGAGTGTGGCTATTACAGAGAGAGATCTACTCAGGGTACAAAGGGGGGATCCTTCATCCTCCCAAGCTATCATGGGACCTCTAGCTACACCATCATCATTGCTACCAAGTGGTCATGACCCCATGGTAGATATCCAGTACTTACAAGCCCTCGTGGAGGAGGGCAATGATAGGCACACAGGTAGGGTAGCCCGCATAGACCAGCTAGAGGGCTACATCAAGTTGATTGGTGGACAGGTTCTAGAGGATCCACATGCTTCAAGGTCCCAATGGACTAGTACCAGGACCAAGACTATAGGGTAGTCCTCTGCTAGCTCTAGCCATCGGACCCACAAGACTGAGAGGACACATAGGTCCTCTAGCACACATGGAGCTAGCTCGCATAAGAGCCATAGGGATGGCGGGGGTGATGGTGGTGACTCTCAGGTTGGGGGTGTAGGCCCCGTATAGTACATATCTTATTGTAGTACTATTTTTGAGTGTAAGGTCGAGGACCTACACAGTTGTAGCCTATGGGCATTTTTGATACACTCCTATGTACTCATTGATACACATATTTATATGATATATCATTTTGGCTCATTATGTGTACTTGTCATTTTTATGTTTTATATTTATGTTTATGCACATGGATGCAAATGTTTATATTGATGTTATGTTTATATGATGTGATGTATGGATGACATGCACTAGATAGCTATTTAATTTATGAGGATGATGGTATGCAGTGATCTAGATGCTTAGATGTGCTATGTATGATGGATACATATGGATGCGATATTTACTTTTAAATGCATATTTAATTTTGCTTTATTGTATGCATTTAATTTGTGATGATGTCATGCTATGCTGGTGTAATGTATGTAATGCTTTATTTTACACTATGGTAATTTAATGTAAATGACCTGTATGCTTTAATCACTTAAAACATAAGGAATGAATGCGATATGTGTTTAACAATCTAATGGACGATACCACAAAATTTGTAAAAATCATGAATGTAATTGAAAATCCTCATTACAAGAATTTAATCAATTAATCACCCATATATGAAATGCAATGATATGCAGTGGTATGATGCGAATGATATAATATGTCACTCTATATTTCTTTTTGCAATTTTGAAAAATATGCACAATATAGTCAGTGGTCGTCTAAATATCATTTTTGATATCCATCCGGTATCTATCCTATATCTTGATTGTGCTCAATGTAATGATGTATCACTTATTAGATACTTTGCAATTTGATGATTTGAAATGACTTTTACTTTTGATGGTTTGTGATATTTGATATTTGTTGCTATTTTAGAGAAATTTTTGAGGTTTTCCATGAGACTCAAACACCCTAGTAGACTTCTCAAACGTCCCATACTAACTGTACAAGGATTTTGTTGGATGATGCTTTCATCACGAATGACCCAACTATTCATTATCCTTGTGTGTGCACGTGAGTATTTTTAGATAGACCATAGGCATACCCCAGATGTCAGTCGGGACTCTTCCAACCCATATGTGAGATCGGGTTCCTCTTATGTTCGTATCATCCTTGTTTTAGACTTGATTGGACTATAATGCTAGACAACCCCAGGCACCCAGAGCTAGCTCATCTTGCAAATTGATCAGGACTACCCCTCCAAGAACAGTTGGGACTCTTTCAACCCATTGTTGTGTTTGGGGATCACCCAATAGAACTACTACTCCAGAAGTAGGTGAGACTCTTTCAACCCATTACTGCAATTGGGGTTCACTCTATGGCTTTGAATGGTGAACAATTCAGGGATTCAAGTTCTCACCCTTCTTTTCTTTCTATTCATGGGGATACTTGCTCATGTGTAGTGATAAAAATCATTGTTTTTCATGTTTTACTTTGAGTGATAAAAATCACTATTTATTCCCATTTTTCTTGAGCAAGGGATTTATATAGTGCTTTTGATTCACTATGTAACTTTAGATTTGACTTTGAACTTGATTTTGATCTTCATTTGATCTTTGATTTGAACTTTGAGGGTTTTGAATTTTGAGATGTCAATTTGGGATATCGATTTTAGGATATCGATGTGGGGTATCAAACTTTGATGTTGATCTGGGATGTTACTCTAGGATATTGCTCCTTTATTTGTAAGCAAGGGAATGTATGGGTAGGGGAAATCTTGTCCTTTTTCCAAGGTTCACCATTCTAGACCGAACTATTTGCAAGATAAGCAGGTAATCAAACCCTTCTCTCTAGACACCCAGGATCACTTTCATAGCTTTCATCTTCCCTCATCTTAGCAGGATTTTAAATGTTTCAATTAGTGACGGGATCCTGATATGCCAAGTACTATCACAACTAGTGACCTCATCTACAGAAGCAAAGCAAGCTTTCTATGACATCTGAGAAACCCACTAGGTATGGCTGAGTGACTGGAAAACTTTAGTATATATACATATTTCATAGCAACAGGAGTTGTGTTGACAAACATAATTACTCACATGAATGATGGATTATGATAAATGCAGAGGTGCATGATTAAAACACAAACATGGCATCATTTGTAATACTGACAAACACAATTCATTCTACTATGGAATGCAATGGATGATGAATGCCTATATGCAATGCAATGATGAAATGCATGTGGAACATGTAATGCAATGATGCAAATGAAATGCAAATGTTTTTGGATTTTATGCTTTACCAATTTTTTTTGGATTTTATTGCTTTTATATTTGACCAAATGAAGTACATGTTCCTTTAAATTTTTAAACCAAGTAGTTTTTAGGAACCCTTGGAGATTTTTGGATTGACCAAAGGGATTATGAGCACCTTTGGGGCTTTTTGGGATGACCAAGTGGTTCTTAAGAATCCTTGGAGCCTTTGGGTTGACCAAGCAGTTTTTTAGAAACCCTTGGTGCTTTTTTTGGGATGATCGAGTGGTTATAAGAAAACCCTTGAGGCCTTTTACTAACTGACCAAAGGGCTTATAGATGCCTTTGGAGCTTTTGATTGACCAAACTACTCATAAAAGAGCTTGGAGCCTTTTAGGATGACCGAGTGGTGTTTAGCAAACCCTCAGAGCCTTTGGGGTTGATCGAGCAGTTTTAAGCAAACTCTCAGAGCCTTTTATTGACATGACCAAGTGGTTTTAGGAACCCTTGGAGCCTTTTGCTACACTCTCAAGCATAGAACGCCTTAATATGGATGATGTTGAGAGGTTCAGGCTCTTCAACACCCCCTAGCGATGTTAGGTGATAGGTACCTAGACCAATATTTTTAGATATGATATAGGGTCCTAGCCAATTAGTCATGAATTTGTCTCGCATATCAGGCAAAAAATTAGAGTTATGTTGGTTCTCTTTCAAGACAAGATCCCCAAATTCAAAGTCTCTTTGATGGACTTTGATATTATAAGCTCATTTTAGTCACTCCTGATAAACATGGAGATGCTCAAGGGCATTCACGCGATGTTCATCAAGTAGCATCAATTGATCCAATCGAGCTTGTCGCACGGTGTCATCATCGATGAACTCTTTCAATGCGACATGCAACGTTGGAATTTCCAACTCTAAGGGCATAATGGCCTCAATGCCATATACTAGTGAAAATGGAGTTGCCCTAGTGGGTGTCCGAATGCTAGTCCTATAAGCCCATAATGCAAGGGGTAGTTGGATATGCCAATATTTGTGGTGTTCTTGTACCATATTTTTCAAGATGGAAACCACTATCTTATTTGAAGCTTCAGCCTCCCTGTTTGCCTATGGATAGTATGGAGTCACAAAACTGTGTTTGATTCTATACTTAGATGTCAAAGCTCTCACAATTTTGTTCTTGAATGACGTTCCATTATCCAAAACTATCTTGGATGGAATCCCAAAATGACATATGATATGCTCGAGTATAAACTCTACTATGCGAGCTCCAATGGTCATTGTTAAGGGTATTGCTTCCACCCACTTTGTAAAGTACTCAGTAGCCATGATAATGAATGTATGTCGGCCCGATGATGGGGGAGAGATCTTATCAATGAGATCAAATCCCCACTGAGAAAATGGCCAAGCCGCTTGGATGGGTTGTAAGGCCTATGATGGCAAGTGCGTAAGATTAGCATGATGCTGACATTTGATGCATTTCTTGACATACACATTGCAATCCTTCTCCATAGTGGGCCAATAATAGCCCATTCGAAGGATGCGCTTGACGATGGCCATGCCACTAAAATGGCCACCGCACGTACCATCATGAGCTTGTGAAATCACCCAAGATGACTCTTGGGGCTCTAGACAATGAAGGAGAACTCCATCGTAACCTCGTCGGTACAAAATATCTCCTAGAAAGACATATTTAGTCACTTTCTGCTTGAATGTGCATCTTGCGGCATGTGACAATCCCTCTGGGATCAGACCAAGTTTTAAGAAGTCTTGGATTTGTGACATCCAACTTTGGTAAGCCTCAGATTCGACTGCCAAGATGACTTGCTCCCCCTACGTATCTACATGTGCAAATGCAGACTGGGAAACAACCTTGTGGTGAATGGTAGTACCACTCCCCATCGGACTCTGAGAGGTTAATGACCCCTAGGGTGCCTTCTTTAGAAAGTCTTCAGCTCTGTAGAACCATTCAACTTTTGGTTCCATGCTAATCATGTTGACTGACATTTTATTATCAAAGGCTTCACGCTCTGTTGTAGGATGTGAGAGCATTTTAACATGAATGGTAGTGAAATAAGCAGATGGATTCTGAGGGATTAAGGATCCCAAATATGCCATGGTGTCTGCGAACCTATTTGATGAATGAGGGATTGCCTCGATGTCATACCATTCAAACTTAGCCAAATATGTAACAACTAGATCTTTATAAGCTTTCAACATGGGACATCAACACTGAAAGAGCCCCTTAACTTGGTTGACTATGAGCAAGGAGTCACCAAAGATGTTTAATATTTTAATGTTCATGGTGATGGCTGTGTGGAGGCCCAATAGTAGGGCTTCGTATTCAGCATTGTTGTTGGTGCAAGGAAAATCTAATTTAAATGACAAGGGCATTGGAGCTCCTTGCGATATGAAAAACACTATTCCTGCACCACCCCCTTGCTCGCACTTTGAACCATCGAAGAACAATGTCATATCAACATTATTTTATGGTTCTTCAGGTTCGAGAGCTTTGGATACGATGAAGACCGCATCATCCGAAAGCTCGATGGTAAGAGGCCTACTATTTGACAATGGTGCCTCAGCCAGCTGATCAACTATGACTTGTCCCTTAATGGACTTTTGGCTTATGAATTCTAGATCAAATTTTATCAGTAGCATGATCCACTTCGTAGTACATGTGTTATGATATGTCTTGCTCATCATGTACTGCAAAGGATTTTGTTTTGATATTACATATGTCGTATGACTTAGCATATAGTGCCACAATTTCTTTATAGTGAACACTACTGCTAAACATAATTTCTCCACATATGCATATCCTAGCTCATAACTCACCAAGGTTCGACTAATATAATATATGGCTTGCTCTTTGCCTTGCACATTCTTTTGGGCTAACATGGTCCCTAATGCAAAGTCGGTTGTCGATATATATAGCAAAAATGGCACATCTGGCCTTGGTGGAGCTAGTACTAGCGATGTCGCCAGGTATTGCTTTATTTTAGCAAAGGTTGCTCGATAGTCCTCGTCCCAATTGAATGGGACCCCCTTGTGTAGTAGTCGATTCATGGGTCGATATTTATCTGATAATTGAGTGATAAATCACTTTATCGATGCTACCTTGCCCTGAAGGCTTCTTAGCTCTTTGATATTTGTGGGGGATGCATCTCTAGAATAGCCTTGACCTTTGTTGGGTCAACTTCGATGCCTCATTTTGAAATGATGAATCCTAAGAGTTTACTAGAAGTTATGCCAAATACGCACTTCTTAGGATTCAACCTGACATTGTGGTCTATCAAGCGATCGAAGACCTTCCTCAAGACCTCCGCATGCTCAGCACGTAGTAATGACTTGGCCAACAAGTCATCCATATAATCCTCTAGGATCTTATGCATATAGTCATGAAAGATATATGTCATGGCCCGATGATATGTGGCACCAACATTTTTGAGGCCAAATGGCATAACTTTATAGCAAAATGTTCCCCATGGCATTATAAACGTGGTTTTATGTTGGTCTTCGGGCTTAATCCGAATTTGATTGTAACCAAAAAAATCATCCATTAAGGAGAGCATTTCATGACCTATAGTTGCATCTACAAGAGCATCGATATTAGGCAATGGAAATGAATCCTTAGGTGTTGCCTTATTCAGGTCTCTAAAATCCATACAAATACGGATCCTTCCATCAGGTTTTCCTACAGGCACCATATTGGATACCCATTCTGGATAGTCGATGGAGATAACAAACTCTACATCCAACAACTTTTGTAGTTCATATTTCACCATTAAGGCTACTATTGGATGCATCTTTCTAAGCTTCTACCTGACTGGCTTCTTTGACAGATCTAGCGAAAGGTTATGGGTAACCAATTTTGGGTCTAGACCTAGCATATCTTTGTAAGTCCAAGAGAAAATATTAGGTCTCTCTTTCAGTAGAGGGATGAGGGTGGCACGCTCATCTGGAGTGAGACTCTCTCCAAATTTAACCTTCCTTGGATCGGTGGGATCATTACTGATATCCACATCGAAGGTTTCCTCTATTGACATATGTGATCCCTCCTCAAGCTGATGAGGTGTAGGGATCAAGTGGATGTCATCAATTAGGTTCATAGGTTCCATATTGGAAGCATCCTCAGCATGATAGACATCATAAGCATAACCTGGTGCAAAATGAAATGGTTGTAGCATTTCTTCATTAGGGAAGAAATCTTTAGGCTCAACAGGTGAGTCAGCATGATCCCAATCGATAGCATCTACATTCAGACACAATGGCTTGGACGGATTGACTGGATTGTGGAGTGGAGTGGTCAAATCAATGGAGACCATATTGATGGAATGGAATTGATCTCCAGGACCACACGAACAAACTTCTACATCATCGATGTAGTCCTCATACCCGAGATCTGGCTCTAACAACATAGGCACAAATGGGTCCTCTCTATGTGGACTACGGATGACTGGGTCCTCTCTATGCACTGATTGCAAGATTGGATCATTCGACTCAATGAGCTCCATGTACATAGGTGGGTCGGGAAACACCATGTGATAGATCACATCGAAGTTTGGTGGTCTTCCCCTAAGGTGAGGATTGAGATTGATCTCTCTGCGCATGTCCTCAACCATATAAGGTGCATTACGATGATGTAGGTAAGGAGGTCCTAGATAGGCTCTCTCTATCTCATCCTCATCATCACTGTCATAATACAATCCTTCACCACTATCCACTAGCATGGGATGCTCTAGCAAATGTGGCCCCATGTAAGTCACATCCTGATCACTATCATCATTATCCGATAAAATTGGGTATGAGCATCGTAAATACGATACCACCTCATAAACCGGTTCAGCTTCATCCTCTGACTGATTGTCAGGTGAGGTCTCACTATCCACCAAGGTATCTTCATGATATGACTCGGGTGGAGCTATGGTGACATAAGACACCATCTGATTATCCCTCTATGGAATGTAGAAGGATCAGGGTGATATGGGTTGAAATCCACATCATCCCCTAGACTAAGGTATAGGTGATCTAATGATGCTGCAAGTAAATCATCCTATCCTCGTATTTGTAATCCTAGTCCGAACCTATCAGTTGCCAATTGATAACATGGCTCGAGCAGAGTCCTACACCCTTGCTCAAAAATACCAAGGTCATACCCATGCCAATGATATAATTCAAAAATATGCCTGGCATATTCGAGGTTGGATAGATAACGAACATTCACTATGAATGGTTCGTCATCATCTTCATCCATGGGCATTCGAGTGGGAAGCTGATCCAACCTAGCATAGATGAAGTTCATCTGATTGGGTGGCTCTCCCAATGGCACCACTGATCCAACCAAAAAATGATGAGCATGGGGTCAGCCCATCTCTTGTGTAGTCTCTAGAATGGGTCCAAAGGTGACATTCTACATAATATATTCACCTAACCCTATGTTGGCTAGGTGAACAGTCACCCACGATGCGGATGACCCTGCTGATGATGTAGGCGAGGTAGGCTGAGGTACCTCCTCAACTATATCTTGGGCTTCCTCCACTTCCATAGGAATGGGAGCCTCATCGATGACTGGTTTAGGCACATGCTTCTTTTCCTTCTCACCCACTTTCACCTTTAGCTTCCTCTCATCCCGAAGCATTGTTGATGTAGTCGATTTCAAAGAAGTAGTAGTAGTGTGCTCAGATCTAGGGATAAAGATTTTTGGATTGAATTGATGGGAGTATGAAACCCCATGGCAAATCAGCCATGTTCATAAATTTAAATGGTTCTTCATCTGATGACACCATGTGAACTTATCCCTCATGAATGTACTTCACACATTGATGTAATATAGAGGGAATGCAATGCATCTCTCGAATCCAAGGCCTCCCTAGAAGGATGTTATACTGCATGGTGCCTTCGATCACATGACACATCATGGGGATGGTCTTTAGGCCTACCTAAATAGGTAGGATGATCATGCCAACCATCGAACATAACGCATCATTAAACGCTCTCAACATGAATGCGATGGGCACAATGTGTGACTTGGGCAGCTTCAAGGGACTCAATGCCTTGGTCATTATAATATTGATCGATGAACCAGTGTCGATCAAGACCCTCTTGAATGGCACGTGATTGACACACATGATGATATGCAATGGTGGGTCAGCCGTATCTGTAGGAACCATCCTGATTTCATGATCATAAAATTGGATCATCGGTTCCTGGCACTATTGTACGTGTCCCACAAAGTTGGTGAATGCTTGAGCATCCTGGGACTGTACTTTGATGGACCTCAGAATGTCCATGAGAGTCTCCTTGTGCCTGGGGGACTATTGTATTAACTCATAAATAGACAACTTCATGGGAGTTATCTATAGGTTTTGAACCAACCTGCTTCGTATGGTCACCACCGGTCTAGTTGGTGGGCCTGGAATATTCTGAGTTGGTTGTTGATTTGGCGTAGCTTGTATTCTTATGGGAGCACATGGTTGATTTGGCTGCTCATATCTCCCATGTCTCGTAACAACATTAACCATACCCATGAACCCCTGGGTAGGTGGTTCGACGCGCACTTGGTTGACGTGGCCAACATTGTTGCATGGTACCTCATGGTTTGGCAATGGATTTTTGTAAATCCCCATGTTTTGGTTGTCGGGCACCAACGAATTATTTGGTAATACAAGTTCACCTTTTTTGATCATGTTTTGCACAATATGCTTGAAGGACCAACACACTTCGATGTCGTGACCCTTCGTGCGATGGAAGATGCAAAATAGATCATCCTGATACCCCTTTGACTTGGGCTGGTTAGGATCGACCAGTTTGATTTCGGGTAACCTGATTGCCTTGGCCTCACACAATTGATGGAATATCGATGTCAATGATTCTATCAAAGGCATGAATTGGTGAGGTGGGCGTTGTTCCTTATTTTTATCCCTATAATTATTCTTGCATTGTTCGTACTATGCAGGAGGAGGTTGGGCCTGATAGTTCTGCTTTTGTTGCCCTTTATCCTCTCTCTGGAGGTTTAGCACCACTTGGTTGACATGGGCCTGCTTGCCCTGATGTTTTATGGAGCTCTTCTTGTGCCCCTCCTTCCTATTCTTGAGCTTCAAGTTGCCTTCTTGCAGCTTGATATCCTCAATTACTTTGGCTTGCGCCAAAGCTTCCTCGAATGTCTGGTACTATTGCAGTTGCAACAATAATGAGATGTGCTTGGCACAACTCTTTGTGAACATTCAAGTCAATTCTATAGCAGGAATGGGGAATGGCAACTTTACCATTAATCTCCTCCACCTCTTTCTATACTATTCAATTGGCTCATCATCATGCTGAGCTAGCATAGCTAGATCAGAAAGGTTAGCCTATTTCTTGATGCCAAAAGAAAAGCGTTCAAGGAAGGCGTCAGCCAGTTGCTCAAAACTGGTGATATTATGCCTCTTTAGATGATTAAACCACTCTCGAGCTGGGCCTAAGAGGGTTGTGATGAATGTGTGCAAAAGCAAGGCATTGTTGCTTACAATTTGGAAGCATGCATCCAAAAAGCCTATGACATGCTCTTGTGCATCTTTGTCACCTTTAAATTTATCTAGCCTGGGCATAACAAAATGCTCAGGATATGCTAGAGTAGGCACCGAGGGGTCCAAAGGCTCATTATGAATCTTTCTTAATGTCAGCTTTTGAAAAGTCGTACCTTGCCTCTCGATCACTTTTACTTTCATTGCTAAGGCTTTATAAGCCTCCGAGGATAGAAAGTCCTCCTCCCTAAGCTGACATGGGGGCGGTCTTGGAGGTACATTCTTCCTCTATCGAGGTGGAGGATATGGCTCTTCCTCCTCCTCAACTTGGGAGCTTTCAGGATATCCTTGATCGGTTCCATCTCCCTCTTCTTCCTCATATTATTATTACCTCTGATCTTCGAATGGTGGTGGCCATTCTCTGTGTTGGGCACTAATATGAGTATGAGCATCTCTATGCTCCTGATGTGCATCAGCTTGTGAAAAATCCCTTCTATGAATATGCTCTTCATGCTCAGCATGAGTGTATAAACCAGCCTTGGCTAGCCTATCCTCTTGTTCCACATGCTCCTTTTGGGCAAGGATGCATTCCTCATGCATACGCTGCTCATATAGTCTTTGTCTGATGAGCCTTTGTGATTGAAGATTCTCTTCTTCAATGCACTACCTCTCTAGGTGAGCATCCTCCAATTGATCTTGGAGGAGTTGTCATCTCTGCTTGGATACCAGTCTATGTGATCTATCAATGTGATCGGCCATGAGAGGCCTCTGGTATATATGCTCCGTGTGAGTGACCTTATGGGTTTTGTACCCATCTGACTAATTTGTGATGCTTTTTCCCTTGTTCATGTAGATGACATTGGCATCCTACTGAGTCCTATGTTGTGTGCCACCATGCATGGATGGTGGATGTAAACCATGAGGGCGCTTAGAAGCCTCTCCATGCTCTCTAGTAGTCCTAATAATGCTCCTGCCATGCTCACTCGGGGCATGAGTGGGAGGGGCCGAAGGCTTGTAGCCTAACTACTCTAGGATGCTACCCAAACCATCCAACTATCTAGATCACCATGGCTCATGCGGTGGTGTCCCATTGGCTCCCACCTTGGATATACGTCAATAGTGATCCTACGAGGGTCACTATGCATGGGAGTGTGGATAGACCTATGCTCAGTGGAGGGCTTGTCTGCATGCCCCTATATGGGTGGATCTCGATCTTATCTATACTCTAAAGTTGGAGGTATGGAACCTCCTATAGATCTATTATGTAAGGGTACCAACTTGGCCCCTTGTATGATATACTCATCGATCGATCTCGTGGGCATGTGCAATGTGATCTCAGTAATGGCTTTCGAGTGGAGTACCCTCATGTTGAGTGGCTCCATGCTCTATCCTATGTCTAGAAGAGTGTACAAAAGCTCCTCTATCAGGGGTATGCTCAATGGTGTCCCCTCGTGTTGAATTGTCTCCTCTAATGCTCACCGAACGATGTTCGAGAAGCTCATGTGGGTGAGGGTTCGACATATTTTGTTGTGAATTTAGTGGGGCTTGGTCATTAGCATCAGGCTTAAGCCTTTGCCGACCACCCCGTGTCTCCACCATGGTGCACCTAGTGTCTAGATTTATCTTTTATTACGCAAACAAGGTATACAATGGTGATTATCTCGTATTAACTTTTAAATGTGAGCCCTAAACTATTTGATGTTGTTTCAAATTTTTTGTATCAGTAAAGAACTCCTTATCATGTTTGAAATCTTGTTGGATGATAATATCAGTTTAATTGGCTTTCACCTGTATACTCATAGCTCGACAACTTGGCTATGAACTCCAAGTCATGTAATCCAACCTATAATGTGTGGTAATGAAGCCCACACATGGTCAGGGAGCACAGGTCCTCCCATATCCTCACCCATTTTCCCCAGTCAGCGTTATACCCTCCGAAGAGAATACATGCAAATTTTCTAGGGTACGAAAGGTTCTCGGATCCGATATTGGTCTAGTATCCAAGGGTACATAGGATTTGGGCCAACGGATGGAAATTACGCCCACCGTCATTGAACCCTACTAGTGGTTGGATGTGACTCCCAACTCACTAGCATTTAAGTGAAACGTGGTGTGTGTGGTTCATTTTAATTTTTGCATAGAAAGGAAAATGCATAATACAACATGAATGATTATTTCCTACATGATATGCAAAAAAAATGTTTCATTTTTAGAGAATGCATGCTATATCCTATATGGATTTTTGACAATGCAAATTACGATGATATAGCCTCTAATTGGGCCTCAAGCATGCAAACCAACACACAATTTAAACCTAGCACATTGGATTCTAGGGTGGACTGCACTCAGAGGTTCCGTGTTCCTAGCAGCACCTAGCCAAAAAAAAAAGAAACCCTAAGGACCTAATTCATTTCCATGTTATTTTTATCCTTAATTATCTAGGTTTCAAATTGTCTGTTCTGGAAAAACATAGAGAAGAAAAATAGAGATAGAGAGTGTCAGAAGGGCCTACCTCAGGTCCTCATTTGATTCAGATTTTAACTCCTATTGTCTACTGTGTTTATTGTGAACCGTAGGTCTGATGCGTAGTTCAGACTGTAGACCACGTCTTGAAGCCGCGGGCCAACAATGAGACCGTAGCTGTGAACTATGGTTTGCACTTGATGACAGAAAACATAAAGAAGTCAGAGATCAAATGCAAGAAATGTGGAGTTCCATCATGATCACCTTCTATGACCACCAAAATGGCCTCACACCTATGCTTCCTACTATGTGATATAAACAAGAGATACAAAAGAATGCATTGCAATATTGACAACAAATTGAAAAGAAAATAACACTTTATTCCATTTAGAAAGAAGCCAATTCTAGTTACAAATACGTCCCTCTTAGGGATACCATTTTGATACTCTTATTACAATAGGAAAAGCATATGAAACCCCTCTCAAGGGTGAATGTGAGTTTCAGGCCATTAGGGGTGACACGAACTGCTCTAGGGTGGAGTTGACCCTCTTCTTCGCATTGAGGAAGGAATTGGATGATTGAATCTCCTTTGAATCTGTTTTCCTATGGTCAAGAAACAACACAAAAGCATTAATAGCATAGGCAACCTCTCATGATGAGGCCCTTTGAGGAATGTGAACATAAAGATGCTACAACACTAATGAAATCAAGAAAATGATCAAAGCATGCTATACTTATACCAAATTCATAAAGATTGCTTGAAACATAGAAATGAAGAGTATTGCTCTCTATCTAATGGACTAATTGCATGAAATGATGCATGGAAACATGAGATTAGTACAAAGTTGCTCAAATGGAAAGAACTCATGTAAAACCCTAATTAAACCGGTCAGTGTCTCTAAAACATGAAATAAACTATCAAAATGCTTAATCTAGTCTAATTAAGTACTCTATAAAAGAAATAGTAAGGAAATATTTCACCGATTGCAAACCATAGCTCTGATGAGCGGTCTGCACTGTACACCATGGTTGTCAGCCATGACTAGCAATCAAGTAAGTTTACCCTCCAAATCTAGGGTTGTGGGCTTGATATTCCTTGTCCAATTGATGATCAAGGGTCGCCTTGGTGTCCTCTGATTGGATTGGTGGTTGAATTACACAATTGGGCCTTCGTTCACCCGAATTTGCATTTCTTGGTGTTCTAGCTCCTTAGGGCATCCATGGCACAAATTGACATGATGCTTGATGAATTAGCAAAGGAATTGGCAACAAATCTCTCTCAATACTCTCAGGTGAGTATACAATTTGATAGGGCTTCGTTGCTCTAATCTCCAATGCACTCTCTATATATTTGCCCTAATTCGAAGGGGTACTTATAGGATTACCCAAGGGCTAGGGGTGGCTTCATGGAGAAGCCAAGATCAAGAAGAGGTGGTTAGGACAGTTGGATTGGAAGCCTCTGGAATATTCCATCCTTTAACCACCTTCTTCTAGAACAAATGGTCGTTCAAACCGATTTGGCTCGGATGAAGGCCAACTGAACTTTAGTTTAGACCACAGGTGACAGCTATGGCCTAGACTATAGACCATAGGTCTTAGCTATGGTTTAGTCTGTAGACCACAGGTCTCAACCATGGTTCAGACTGATTAGGCCAAGGAGCCCAAATTGAGTGGTTAGAACCACTATTGTATCTTGGAGTCTATCCAAGATCTTCCATATGGTCTTGTAGCATGTCCCATATGAGTAGTCACCCTCGACATGATGCATTTTAGGTGTCTACAATATTTTATGGAAATTTTTGCATTATGGGGTGCATTTATGTGTTTCTCATGTAGGATTAGAGTAGTTTGATTTTATTTGCACTGTTTAGCATGTTTATTACATTTTTTAGTTGTAGTGCATTAATTTTGCTTTACTTTGCACTTTCTAGATCTTATCTTCTTAGGACCAGGACCCAAAGCTACTATATTACCTTTTCAAGGAGATGCCTGATATAGATTAGGCCTGGATAAAGGCTCATGGGTTGTAGTTTACTACTGGCTTGCCCATGATCATGTTATATCAAGCATATTTTATGGCCCTAGCATATCAACAGGATTCTAGGACCAACACCTTCCATTTTCTCACTAGTGAGATGACCATCATACTGGAGGGCGTCTACAGGATTCTTCAGTTGCCTTTTGATGGAGTTCCCATTATATCCTCCTCCACTAATGCACAACATGCAATGTTTGTGAGGGTCTTTTGTGAGCATGTTGATGCTACTTCTAGGGATACTTGCTCAGGGGGAATCTCTATTTCCCATTGGTATGATGAGGAGGTCTTCACCTGACTGCATGTCATGTTGTTGATGGGCATATGCAAAATCCTTGTACCTAATTTCTTAGGACTGAGGTTCCCATAAAACCTCTTATTGATGGTACAAGACCTAATGGATAGTGTTTGCTTCTTCAGGTCTGGGGCTAGGAGCACATCAAGATCAATCACCCTGGAGGACTTCTAATGAAGATTGTTGATCTAGGAAGATATGTACAGTGCTATGGATCTAGGTGGCCTAGGGTGATCAAGGAGTGTAAGATCCAACCTTATGCAAGGGATATCTCCCACTAATGGACATATTTTATAGGTTTATGAGCTTAGGAAATTATATGGAGGCCCTATCATGAGTGTCCTGCTTAGGATGATCCTACCATCTTCACAGTGAGGACTCACCGTGATCGATGGTTGATTGGATACAAGGCTGGTATCTGAGACTTCTATTATTCTAGGGTGTTGTAACAGTTTAGGATTCAACAGGATGTTCTTCTTGAGTCAGTTTTCTATCATCATATTGCCATCGAGAAGAACCTTCCCCCACCTCATGTTACAGTAGTTCTTGAGGAGGATGATCCTCCTGTATTTTATCTTGGAGTAGCCAATGCTGGGGTGATAGAGGCGTACACATTTTTGTGGGGTACACAAATATGACATGGTGGTGGCCATTTGAAAGGGTCTTTGGATGCGGTTGAGGTGGAGGATCTTGATGGGCACCGAGTGGGAGATCAGATAGATGATTGGGGGCAGGCAAGGTAGTAGGAGTAGTTTGATATCACGGGGGATTATGACATAGATCCCAAGGAGTAGAAGTCTCCTCTCTGGTCTTAGCTGCACCAGGTTGAGGCCGAGCTACACATTTTAGTGATGCAAGTTCAATAGTAGAATGCTACCATAGCAGATCTTCAGAGATAGATTTATCAGGTCATTATCGAACGAGATGATACTTGGAGTTAGGCTACCCTAGCTATAGCTCTGGATATTGGGGCTGAGGTGCGATTATTGCAAAGTATCATAGAGGAGGATGATACTTAGATGACCTCATATGCTACCTATATTACTACCCTTTGGTCACAGATATAGCTGCTAGGTGCTACTCCTTAGGAGAGGCCCACAGTAGGATATTTAGAGCATAGTTCATGGAGTATTTTTGGGTAGTTCTTAGTTAAATCGAGTCATAGGACCAAGTCCCAGTTAGAGCGTACTGGAGATGCTAGATCCATCTCACCTCATAGAGGGGGTGGTGAGGGCGGTGGTGAGGCTAGTGGTGTGGGCCACTCTTGACATGTTATGGCTCACTCGATACTCTGTATTTATTTTTGGGTGTAAGGTGGGCTGACCTACATATTTGTAGCTTGGATGGTGGTTTTGTACCTACATGTACTTATTTGACACATGTTTATATGATGCCTACACTTTGAGACTCACCATGTGTATCTTTATGTTTGTGTTTTTATGTTTATGTGATGTAGTATTATGATTTTATGATGTGATATGATGTGATGTGATGCTTTAGATGTTATAATCTAGATGATGATGATGAATGCTCATGCAATGCTTATGGGTAGATGCATAAATTTCTATTATGTGATGTAATATACTTTATATGCTATGATGGATGTATGCTTAGATATTATGATCTTTGGATGTAGGCGGGCTACTTATGATGTATGCATATATGGGTGTGGTGCTTATTTACTTTTGAATTAATTGTATGCCTTTAATTTGTGTTGCTATGATATGACATGTTATTTGGAATGCAATGAATACAATTTTTTCATTATGGTGATCTAATGTAAATGAACCTGTATGCTTTAATCACTTAAAACATAAGGAGTATATGTGATATGAGTTTTACAATCTACTAGATGACACCACAGTATGCATAGAAATTATGGATGTAACCAATAATTCTTAAAATAAGAATTAATTATTTATGTATCTAGATGTGAGATGAGATGAAGTGATATGTATGTACAATTTTATTGATGAGATGATTTGTTGCTATGAGAGGAGTTTTGAGATTTTTTGTGATCCTCAAACACCCTATTTACCTGATAAAAGGTTGTATACTGACCATATAGAGCTCTTGAATTATAAAGTGTAACATAGCAATGGAGTATTCCTAGTGGGGAGGTGTTTTCTAGAGGCAAGAATGATTCCTAGGCCAAGCCTATCTCAATGACCAAATCGGACAGTCTTCTAATCACCCGAACTACCCTTGTATGAACTATCAATTCCTTGTATGGACCCTAATTACATACACTATACGATCTCAGATCGTATAGTGGCCAAGATGGTATGATATTACACTTATAAAAACTAACATATATTATTTTTGGTGTTGTCATACACAGTTTTGTAATCGTTCAAGCCGATTCACCAAAACTACCAAATTGGATAAATTCTTATCAATCACCTGTTTTACCAAATTGGGTAACAACTATTTGTATAATTTGTACAATTTACAATCTATACAAACTATAGGTACATCAGGGTGTTAATTTCTATGCTCTTTTGCTCCAATATCTCTCTAGGATGTTTTGTAAAGGTTTAACAACCTAAACAAGACAATCTCTTTCACAAACAAAGCATTCAAACTGGGTTGGTGAGAGATTCTATACAAGTAATTCCATCCAAAAATCATATAATATTCTTCAAAACATCTTTACCAACATCATTAAGATCCTAAATCATTCCCCATGATTCACCAGTGATCATATTCTTCACAAAGATGCAATAAGGATAAAACTAACATACAACAGTAAGGTAGAAACTCAATTACACAATGTTAATCCACAATGCATTATCCATTCACAAAAAGACCATACATTGTCATCCACGATGTATGTTATTCACATTAATGGCTATTAATTCAGTTACAATGTGGAAAAATCTTTCAAGGTAATTGCAATAACTTAGAAATATGTCTATATCTCTATTCTAGCAACTAATAACCAGTAAACTAGTAGCCAGGCCTACAAATTAAAAAATGGGGCCTTATATAACATTGCCCAGGCCGTTCCAAAGTGGTTCCTGACAATCCATTATTCACAACTGCCCATCTACAACTGAATATATTATTTTGGTATTTTCCTAAGTTTACACCTTAGTTTAGCAAATCCATGCGACATTTCATCTCAAAATTACATTTCCTTTGCATCTAAGTGAAATTAGGTGTGCCCTGTATGATTTGCTACTACTCCGTACGGTTTGACAATCCAATTGTACAATTTTGCCTTTCACTATATGATTTTATCCAACTGTATAGTTTTACAAAACTTGAGAAAATTATTACCAAAACTATCAAAATATAGCAAATCACTTTTTCTTCTTCTAGGAGGTGGATTTACTACCTACATCTACCCTCCTCTTTACTTTAGTCAGTGTCCTCAATGACTCATTCTACTTCTTCTACTAAGCTTCCAATCTATCTACTTCAGTCTCCAAGTCCTTGACTTGTGTCTTGTACATTTCTCATTCATTTCTCATCTTGGTTGTGTAGCTCCACATTTCAACGAAATTGGTTTTGTGAAGGTTAGCCTTCTCCTCGGTAGCTTTCATGAAGTCCATTTTTTTTCTCGGTCGGAGGCACTCTTTGTCAACTTCTCCTTCCAGTGAGCTTTTGCTCGAGCAGCCACCTGGAGTTCCTCATTCTTCTCGTCAATGGTCTCCAAGTGGTGTTTAATATCAGCTTCTAGAGCTCAAACCTGGTCTTCTTTAATCCTTACTTGAGCTTGCTTCTCCATGACCATGTCATTTAGATTCTTATTGTCCCTTGTTAGCTCTTCTATCTGCTTGGCTTGTGTAGCCATTTGCTCACTCTTTTCGGCCAACTAAGCTATCATCTGTTCATCCTTCACTTTGAGTTGTACCTCCAACTCCTTAATCTTATCTTCTATCATTTAGAAAATTTGCCACTTTTCCTCTTCAAGCATGGTAACCTTGGATTTAGACTCTACTATGTGGCCTAACAGATCCTCCTCTAGCTTCTTTATTTTATGTTCTGTAGTAGTTCTGCTTTTCTATAGTTCATCTTCCATTGCAACCAGTTCCTTTTGAGCGATTGTAGTATCTTCCTCTTGTACCTCCTTGAGCCGATGGATTTACTCTAATATAATTCTTAGCCACTCTATCCAGTGTTTTAGGAAGTTCAACTTCCATAGGGTAATGGACAATCTTGTAGTGACCCTCCTATATTCAACTTTTGTCATATTGATGGAGCAGATTGGATGACTCACTCGATCCAAATATATCCTTTGGTCCTTCCTGTAATTCATGATCATCCCTTATGGTAAGTATTATATTCCTAACATTTTTTTTACCTCTTCCTTGGGTAACATCCATGGATTTTGTGCATGAATATCCACTATCCTCTCTATGTGCTCCACACTACTCACTCATTCTGTTATCCTATCCAAATCGAGAGATACTTGTTGCTCCCACAACTTCAGTTCCCCCACGTGACCAATGCAAAATTCCATTCTAGAACTATTCATCACATGGCCTAAATAAGAAAATAAGTGTTCCACCTCATCCTCTATTCCACTTGCCTCCTCCTCCATTGTGATTCTCTAAAACCACGTTATTTCTAGAAGAAAACTGGATTGCATTTCTCATTGTTCTTCCTCTGTAGGAGTTCTTAAGTCTTCTTCTTCCCTAAGGTGGCTAGAGCTTCCTCCAAGCTCTCTAAGTACTCTCTCGGTATCTATATTTTCCCAAGGTGGGGATTGTTTCACTACTTTCTCCTCCCCCTCACTATCCATAATGTTTATGATATCCTTCTGAGATCACTGCCCAACTTGCTCCTGAGCCTTTTCTACTTTAGTTGAGCCCTCTTGTTTCTCATCTATATTTTCCTAAGCTACTTCTTGTTCCCTATCATCCACTTGTTGTTCCTCCATCACCCCCTATTCTGGGATCTATTATGCATCCCCAACTATTACCTACTGAGTAACAAGTGCTTCTTTCTCTTGTGGAACTTCTGTATTCTTTGGGATCTCTTGATTATTGGATCCTCCTATTACAATTTTGTAACGAGTCTTCTTCTTGGTCTCTTCTACTATGGTACTCAGTACAACTCCTACTTCATCTTGGGTAGTGGCTATTCCATCATGCCCTACCTCAATTTCTTTAAAAAATTAGATGCGTCCATCTTATCAAAATGGTCAAATATGTCTGGAGATTGCACTATTTTCTCTACCTATGTCCAATATAACTCCTCTAGTTTCATTGCTTCTAAGACTGACTGTTCCTTCCTCTGTACTTCTATAACTAGTTTATATGCCCTTAATTCTCAGTGTCTTCTCATCCTTATTTGTACTAGACTCCTCTCCCTTTCTTGATTGAGAGGCTGCTCCTTTTGCCTTTGTGCAGGTACTTGTTATTCTAGTTCCGGATCCAATCATATAGAATTCTTTCTTCAATGATGTACATTGGCATCCTCCTCCGGAGAGGTATCTCCCTGAGCTTCACTCTTGTCCCGCTCACTCCTAGTGCATTGTTTCTCTGGAGTACTCTTTACTATGGGTACATCCTTTACCATCTCAATATCATTGGTTGGTTTGGCCTGATTTATCTAGGCAATGTCAACCCTAGGAATTGCATTCCCACTTCTGTGACTTCATTTAGTAGAAATCCTATTGCCTGAAAGGCCATCCCAAAGTTCTTTGGTCTTTTCATCAAGGCCTCATGCATTATTATCTCCAGAAAGGTACCCCAATCATATGGAATTCCCTAAGTGATACCTTCTATGTATTATGACATCAACATTGGCATCTCTTTTGCCCTTATATCGCCTAAAAATTGAGCCATGACTGTGTTCATCGTACATACCCAATTATCACTTCAAAACTGGCTCTACTTTATTTTGCATGTTCTTGCATCAGAAATATTTGCATATATCATAGATTTGATAGTAGTCATTGTGGTAACCAGGCGATGTGCTTCTATTGCGTCTACTAATTTATTGAATATCTCCATGCCTTCTGTCAGCAACCCAAATGTTCTTTAGAATGCCTTCATTGAAACCTCCACCCTTACTGACCTCTTGCCCACATTGACATAGGCTGTCCTCATTGCTGCATTATATGCCTAAACTATCTATAAAATATAGTTCTAGAAGAATGTCCCATGAAATGGTGGAATCTGAGCAATGACTACCACTTGTGCATTTTTGAATGTCTTCCTCCATGGATGAGACCTGTTCTTCTCATCACTCCACCATTTCCTGCATGCTTTCGCTCCGTGCTGTACAAATGTGATGTTTGATAGTTCCACCTAGGCCTCCTCCTATTCACTACTCAGGTTTTCTTCCCATTCTTGTACATGTACCTTGCTCCTCAATTCCATCTATGATATATATTCTTGGGCCATCCTTTCCTCTCTGTGCCTCGATGGTGTTCTATCTAGGTGTGCTCGCCAATGGCTTTGTCTCCTCCATGGATGATTACCATGCATTTCACAGGACTAAAACTAATTCCCGGGGTGCTACCGTGAGTATGCCTCTCTCTTGTGTAGTAGACCTAGTGATATCTCCACCCTATTTTTTGCAATCCACCTTAATTGGCATCCAAATTCTTTTGTTGAGATCATTCATCCAACATCTTGTTGATTAACTCAACCTCATCCTCCATAATTAGAAACATACCATAAATCATACAAAATCCTATAAAAATGTACAATGTATGGTTCTGGGTCCCTTGTATGGTTTCACCTTCCTCCGTTACTTCTAGATTGTACACTATTTGGCAGTTCTTCCGTTCACCCTGTCAATATTCAAATGGTTAAATATCTTCTAAATTGTATTACTACAACCTAAAATTGTACAGGGTGCTAGTACTTCGTACTCGACTACTTTTTGGCTGCCCTCCCCTTTAAAATTCATACGATTCCATACAATTACATACGATATCTTAAAAACTACCAAAAATAGGAAAAAATTGCACTTTTCTTCCTAGAAATCATACAATCTACCTCCAAATCATATAATATGACTTATCTAACCCTCACTACTACAAAATACCAATATTTTTGTCTCCTTTGCCAAATCTACCACCGACCCAATTGCCGGATTGACCCGATCTACTCTTGAGTATTTTTTGTCAACTAATCTTTCACTCCTTCACTCCTGGCGTAAGTTTCTTTAATTTGATGAACTATTGACTACAATGCACAACTGTATAGACTGTACTTTTCTCTCTTCACATTTCCCAACTCACTTTTTTCCATATTTTTTAGTTCTTAGGGTTTCAATCTTCCATCCTCTTGCAATTTCCCTAATTCCAACCACCAATATCTGCTCCCTCTGGCTCTAATCAACAATTGCTCTATCCAAAATTCATATAATGACATATTATGACGTCTTCTATTGTAATATTTCTAAAAAAAATTGAATTCCCCCTTTTGGTGGAGACAAACCCCAATTCTTCTTTCTCGAGTTGATTCCTTGAAGCTGAAAAGAACTCCCTGGTACAAATTTAATAATGGGTCTACAAATTCAGATTTTTGGTGAATAATTTTTGCCCATGTAGTCCTCTATTATCAAATGTACGCTTTTCTCCTTCAATCTCTTGAAAAATTCAAATTCTGCTTGGTGATTGAAAAAAATGGTCACTTTACTTTCCTTTTAAAGCAAGTTTTCAAAAACCCTAAACCCTAACTGAAAAACCCTAACTATCAAAAGAATCTAAAAAGCACCAAGTTGCATGCTTTTTCCATCTCCACTACTAGATGACTGCCAACTCAGCAGTTGGTTTTTTAATATTTTGTCTTTTTCCCCCTTCTTTTCCTCCAACCGCTACTTTTCAGCATGTCGCATTAATTAGTTGGCAAATCGTACACTGTACGATCCAAATCGTACATTACAACATTATGTACAATTTGCATGTCAATATTACCTTGTACGACTCTCTTTTGTATGATTTCCATCTTGTACCTTTTCATTGTATGATTTCATAACTTAGAGAAAATTTTGCTTTCTTTTTCTCTGGAGAGGCCACCATTTTCGGTTTTCAACCTCGCCCTTCCTAATTGCATCTCGAGGGATTTTCACAACTAAGGCATAATTTTTTTTTTCATTTTTTTTCCACTCTAGTCTAATTATACTTACCTCCTTGGTAATCACACAGTGACATTCACCTGTACGATCCCATCCCAATCTTGACCTTGAGGTTCGACAATAATATTTTGATTAGTGGTATTTTCTTGTACCTTTGCTTGGCTAGTATTTGTCTATGATGTAGTCGCCCATTCATTTCCCCTCATAAAATGTGTACAGTTCAAAATTGTACATCAGAAAGTTGGAGTCTCATCCCTTGGTAGACCTTCTTTTCACCATGAAGGTGATTGATCCCATGGTGGTGGTGTCCTCACCACTCTACTATTATTTGAGTGACTTCTTTGCCTATCTCCAAGGATCATTTTTGGATCCAAAATTGGTGATCGAGTCCATTGTTGGCCTAGGTTTCCACCATCTATGAAGTGTACCCTTCCTCTACCAGCAAGGTTTTGACCATGTGGGTATCTCCCCCTTCTATTTATGCTAGGCATGAAACCTCCCCGTACTATTGATGACTCTTCTCTTACTCGGGGTAACCACCAATTAACTACTTCCCATTGGGGTTCTTGTTGATTTAGGGGTGGTCGCCCCCCTCTACGTATTTGTACCACATTTTATAACATGCCTCTTAGTCTACGTATATCTTTCTGGTTCCTTACCCAATTCATATATGCTTTTTGGAGCCAAATTTGACTCAACTTTGAAACCCCCAAATTTAAATTTTTGGTTTCAATCAAAGTATCCATAATGTTGGTCGCTTATTCAAATTAGTGTGAGTATCTAAGTTTTTCATTGAATTGGTTTGATGAGTTTTAATCTTGGTCATTGATTAGGTAGACACCCTTTTAATAATTGCTTAATTATCTTAATAAGGGTTATGGCAAGTTTTATTAATAATTGACCTTCATAAATAAAGCCCCCCTAAGGTCTAAATCCAATGTTAAAACATAAATACCTAAAATCTGAAAGTATATCACTAAGCATTAAGTAAATCATTATACCCTAAGGTCCAAATATCTTTATACTTTAAAAGAGGGTCAAATAAATCATCGTGGTCTAAAAACTGAAATTCAAAAGTGCTAGCCTAAGGTTAAAATTAAAGTTTAATTGAAACTAAGGGTATGCGCCCCCTTTGCTAAAAAATGAGCAACATTATTAAAATCAATGGTCACACCTTTATCGCTCCAAATTGAATGGTAGCACTTTAAGCAACCCACCATCATATAAGTCAAAATATTTATAAAGTTACAACCTAAGATAAAAAATGATTAAAAACCATGCGACTTGGTCGATATGGATGGATGCACTCGATCCAAGCCAAATCCAATGGCTGCACAATTCCCAAAGAGTCAAAACTTTAAAAATAATTCATAATAGGTCAAAACTGCCAATTAAAATGAGCAACTCTGACAGATCAGATGATAATGCTTGATCAAGACTCAATCCGATGGCAACACTCCCATAAAAAATGCTTTTAAAAGGTAAAAGTCCCCATATGATTAATTAAAACATTAAGCATGAATTAATGAGGGTCTAAACACATTATATAATCACCCCCCTTTTGTATTAATCATGATTAAAACCATGCGTCCTTTGGTAACTAACTTGCAGGTTGATTAAAATCTACGGTTGCACCAATAGCCATCTAAGATCCAATGATCGCACCAAAAATCATGGATGGTAAGATATCAGATGAGGACAAAGGTAAAGTAAAAACTAATTATGTAATTAGCAAGGGTCTAACACGTCAGCTAATCTCCCCATTTCAGCTTAATTGAGATTAATAAAAATTAAAATATGCACCCCTCTAGTTATTAAAGTGTGCAGGTATAGGAGATCCGATGTATGCGCTCATCACTGCTCAAATCTGACGGTGTGTGTCGGTAAAAGTGATCAAGGTTTAATATAAAGGTTTTATTTTGGTTAATTAAATACTTTATAATTTGTCCCTTCTATCTTATGTTAAACCAAGCACATGGTCGAAAGATCCAATGGTCGCACCTTCACCATGGTAAGATCTAATTGCGATCGCAAGGAAAGGTAAATGTGTAATATGCTACCTAGGTTTAAATCGAGTTATTAAGATAAAAACATCTTGGGGTTAACATTGGATAATTATGGTTAGAAGAAGATTAATATACCACGTTATTAGAAAATTAAATCAATGAAGGTATGGTCTCTAACCTTTAAATAATGTCTTATGAATTATTACCAAACCAAAGGTTTTCAAAAATACAAGCATGATTAACCCAATCAGACACAGGAAGACTAACTATTGTGTAGGTCTCGATACATCAATGAATGTGCTTCATCTCAAATCAATTTTATGACAGCGCATGAGCCAAAGAGTTAAATGATGAATCAACTATCGAGATCTAACGACAACACTTCATTAAAATAAAATAAATCCCATGATTGTGCATAATTCAGAGTAAAGACAAAGAAAATACAAAGGGTTTAATGAACAAGCATATTCGATGAATCAAACGAATGCACTCACCTACACTCATATCCGACGGTAACTCTCGATCCAAAGATAAATTGAAGGTAAGTTGAAAGAAAATGCTTGTTTAATTAAAAATTTTAAATGCATTTAACAATACTATGAACCCATTATTAATCCCCATCCTTATTGGTCAAAATTTAAAAAGAGATTCGAAGCATGTTTCTTTTGATTAATTAACTTACAGGTTATAAAAGAGCCAAAGCAATAATTGAACAGATACGGATCGAACAACTATACTCGGTCAAACCTCCGGTCCAATAAATATGAAAATATCAGTAAGAATAAAATCACCATTGATCAACCTCTTCAGAGTTTTGGAAATGAACACTCTTGCAGGTTTAAATAATATCAGAAGCAACCATTATGGAACCTATCAAAGTTCATGAACCAGCAAAATCAGTGAAATCATTCGTAAGAAAGATCTGACAGACTAAGCTCCTAGAGAAGAACCATTGCCTCATAGAAATACCCTCAATATATATCGAGGTAGAGATCAAAGAAGTGACTTGTTCATAGTAAGGTACATTGAAATACATAATTAAGATCAATAACTAAAGATGAAGTCAAGACAATATGCATAAACACCATGAATCCAGAAGGATACCCAAGGAAGGAAAGATTCGAGAAAATCAGAGTAAATCCCCTAGACAGTACCTTGGTAAGGATAGAGCAGACCAAACAAAAGACAAATCCTGATGCTTAAGCCTACAACCAGATCATGTATATCTCATGGGAATAATAGTGTACCACAAAAATAAAACTACAAAGCATAGTCACAGCTTATAAATAAGAGACAGTAAGGGAGAGCTAAAATGCATCGGTAAAGTGAAACTATGGAGTAAAAAGAATATAAATATGTTTAGTTTCTATTCTACAAATACTTAATACGATGAAAGCGCATGAAGAAAAAGGTATGGTTTTGACTTACAGAAAGCCATTCAATCCGTGCTTCGATGGAATATAGTTACAAGGGAGACACTCCGATGGAGTATAGTTATGGAAGCAACTTATAAATACTTCCAGATATTTTTTTCCATTCCCATATTCTTCCTACTTACCACCTTTTCCCTCCTTCTAGGCTTTCTTCCTTAACCATTCTAAATTTTGTCCCCACATCGTGCCATCTCACCACCTTGCATTGTGTTGAACCACCCCCTTTCCACTTTTCTCCCTTCACTCTATCTCGTGATTAGTGTAAATCCATCTATTTACCACTGGCATGCCACCCCTTGTCTTCACCATCATTTTGGGTTCCCTTTGTTCCTTGTTTATAATTCATGATGGCGGTCTGGTCAATCCTTAACAACTGATCATTGTGGCTAGGACAAGCAGAACAAAAAGGAAAAACATAGTGCTAAATACTTAGTTTCTAGGGAAAACCAGAGAGAGTAGAAATGCCAAATTAAAACAACTAAGATCTCCCTTCAGTCCAGAGAAGAACCCCAATAGTCAGTTCAGAGCCAAACTAGTTGGAAAGTATATAGAACAGGTTCAATCAAATACTGACAAGTGTAAGGCCAGGAATAAACTAAAAATAACAAAATCAAGAATTAGAGGCTATAAGAAGAGGCAGCTGAGGATAGATTATGCATCAAGCAATTAGAGAATAGCATTTTTTCTAAGAGGTATACTTGAGTGCCCTGTTAGTTGTGTTGTTGTATTCCCTTCTGTGTCTATTTTCCTTCTCATTCGTATACTTCCCTTTGTTGTGCAGGATTGTAATAGGAAAGTGCTCAAGAAGCTGAGATTATTTTCTATCCTATTGATCCTAAAATTTAGAGATTCTATTGTTACTATATTGGAACAAGTAGAGTAGGAGAGACTTGTTACATTATTTGAATGGGATATTTTCATTATATTGATATATTTTTCTTGAAAATAGAGTTAAAAGACATCCCGCCCACTTTGTATGTAAAAATTATTGAAATCAATACAATTATAAGTTTCATTTTTATTACATCTTTGTCTTAGTACTATGTGTCACTATATAATGGGTTACATTATTTGAATGCATTATATACATTTCTCTCGTTGGTTAACTCCTAGTTTTATTATGATATTCGAATGAAGCTTTGAACGCCAATTTTATTTTCCCCATTCTCTCTGTTCATAATTAAAAATTGTTGTTAAATTGCTATAACAACCCAATGAATCTAGGCATCGGTCTACATAAGGCATAACAGTTGGTTGTTTTCATGCTTTGTCATTTTAAAAAGAATACTTATATATTAATATAAATCTAGAGCATGTAATTAGAATTTTAATCAAATAATTACCGTTGGGGTTTCCTTACTCATTCTGCAGTCTTCTTTAGCAATATTCATGTTTAGCAGAACATGAGGTAGGTCCACCAGATCCTGTAATAACTTGTTGGTTTCAAACAAATTCTTGTAGCGTGACAATCGAATTCCTATGAATGGAAGAATCGGTTCCAAAAGTTTTTTGGCATCGTTATCGGGGAGGACTTGATAGAAAGAGTTAATGAACTTCTTAAAAGTTTTTCTCTGAATGACATTATCTTTAACTAAATGGGTGGCCAGTTGGAATAGAGAACATTTGTCTTAATTTTTATATTTTCTATGTTCTCTATTACCCGTGTTTTTCAATCTTATTTTCTTTACGTTTCTTGATCTTCTTGAAATTTATTTTTCTTTATCTTCTTGAAATTTTGGTTTCTTGATTTTCTTGATTTGTCTAAATAATTGACTCCTGTGAGGATGAGATATAATATCAAGCATTCTTGATAAAAGCATACATTGTTTTTTTTGCACCCTAGTGCTGCCGACTCTGCTGGAAAAACCTAGAAGAAAAAAATAAAAAAAAAGAGAATAAAACATGTTGGCTAACACCAGGAGAAGTGGTAAGGAGCTGTTTCTAGAACTCGAGAATCCAGAGGTATTTATACATACCCAAAAAACTCCACTTTTTAAGAATACCTTTTATAGTAGTAGCTTAAATTCTAGCGATAAAAGGTACATAAATAAAATTTAGAATACTATTACTACTCATATCACTGTAGAAGATGATTTAAATTCTATTGTAGATAGAAATTTGAATCCTACTATAGAAGATACACGTAATAATAATTCAAAGGTAGATAATCCATCAGTTTAAATTCAAGTTGCCCATACCCATACCACTGTAGGTACTATAGCTATAAAATTGAATTCTACAATAGCAATAATTCAAGGTAATGTTCATTTGTGGAGAACTAACAGATATAGGCCTTTTGTGTTATCGATAAATTTAAATGCCTTATCTAGTAAAGCTCACAAATACCTTCCTAAGTTTTTAGGAAACAATGTAGTAACTAGAGAGGATCATATCAAAATTTTATTATATGCAATGGATAGTCTAGAAGTTGAACATGAAGATGTAGTATTAAGACTATTTCTACAGACTTTAGAAAAATATGCTAGAGAATGTTTAATTCCCTTCCTAACAATGATATCCCAGAATTCACCAAAATGGAAGAGGTGTTCCTAAAGAAGTATGGTAAAAGGAAAAATAAACAATCATTGTTAACTGAGCTAGCCACTATGAAGAAGAAAGAAAATGAGGTTGTTAGTGATTTTAACATAAGATTTAAAAAAAAAAGAAACAAAATCCCTGCCAACCTCAGGCCTAGTGATATTCGGTCTATTTGTTTTTATAAGAATGTTTTTCAAGGAGAGTTTAACTATGAATTAAGATAAAAACAAGCTACTACCTTTGATGGTTGTATGAAAAAATAAATGGATATAGAAATAAATATGCTTGACAGTGGTAATATGAAGGCTTATTCTTCAGAGGTTAACATGCCTGAGAGAAAACCTAAGAGAGTGGCTTTTGATATACAAATAATAACTAAAATTTATCCTGTGGAGAAATTGACTAGTCAGATGATAGAAATGTTCAACAACATGAGTAACAGGTCAGTAAAAATTGAAAGAAATGGAAATAACGATGAATCTTCATAGAAAAAGTGACCACATATTGACAATCGTCCCCCCTTTAATAAAAAATACAATAAGAATTGGGGAAAAAACAATGGTTTTGAAGAAGGGAATAGGAATAGGGGTAATGGGAATAATAACTAGAAAAACAGATATTTCGATAGGGATCAAAATAATATCCCTAATCCAATGCCATATGCCAATGTAGCTGAAGGTTTTCCTTATTTTTGCTCTACTTGTGATGCACCCCATAACCCTGATGCATATGGAATACACCTAAGTTATCAATGTAATGTAGATATGCATGTAGAATAAGAAGAGGATATAAGAATAAATGCATGTTGGTCCATTGAAGATGAATCCAGAGAAAGGTTGTTTAAAGAAGACATGGAAAAATATGCTTCAAATCATCATCCTCAAATCTTAGTAACTGAAGGAACTAAAATATTGTAGAAATCACGAGTCAAGATATGATAAGATGAAGCAAGAAAAATTGATCCCCACTGTTCAAGAGGTTGAATAATTAGAGGCAACCCATATTTTAAATTTAAGGAATAGAACAGTCCTTGAAATAATAGAGAAACTATCTACAAATGAAATAAGAAGATAAAATTTCACCAATAAAAATATCAATAGAGAGAAAATTGATAGGAATCCTAACAAGATTACTCCTGAAGTAATAGAATTAGTGGAAGAATTTCCCAAAGAAGAAAGTAATAAACCATTGGATATAAAGAAGATAAAATATGATATTGGGTTAGAACTCAGTAAGAAAAAAGATAATATCACATTTTGTGAACTTATGAAATTTCAAACATATAGAGAACAAGTATGCAGAGCTTTTGGATTAGTAGAGCAGAAAGAAGACCCTACTTGTCATGTTGCTAGACAAAATCAACATGATACAAGATCACCATATTCTATCAGACCCTTCTATGTGTTGTTAAGATATAATTTAGATGAAGGGGAAAGATATGTGATTCACAATTGCATGCTCGATAGTGGAGCTTCACATAATATCATGCCTAGGCTAATAGCTCACCAAATGGGATTAATCTGTACTAGATATTCTGCTCCTATTTCTGTAATGGATAGTAGACAAATTCCCTATGTAGGGGTGATAACTGAATTATTAGTTTACCTATACCAAAACCCCAAAAAGGGCATTGTCATGGACATAGCAGTAGTTGATGTTGACCCATTCTTCTCACTTTTACTCAGTAGGCATTGGGTAGAAAAACTAGGGGGATCAATACAACTAGATTGGTCTTATGCTACCATCTCCATATCAGATAAGGAAAATATAATTTTGAGGGACCCATTCAAAAAAAAAATTGTAGAGTTAATTCAAATAGATGAAACCATGATTAACTTAGTTAACTTTATGGAAGAAAAAGATATGGGAGTCTAACCAATATGGCACAACCCATTCTTGGTGGAACTACCAGATGCAAATAACATGGATCTAGAAGATATAAGAATAATTGATGCTGAATTAGACCAAGTATTAATCCAAGAAATGTGGACCATGTCATTTTATGGGGCTAAATCCCAATCTAGAGCAAGTGTAGGTGTAAATTTTACTAATATTAAAGGAAACTACCTTAGTATCCCTTACATATTGCAAAAATGTAATAACAAGAATAAAAGGTCATTAGGCAAAAACAAAAGGGTATGGGACAATGAACTTAAATTTGATTTATGGGATGATATGCTATCTATAAAAATAAATACAGGAAGAACCCCCTATGAGATGATTTATGGAGAAAAAGCCTTACTACCCCCAAAATGGAAAAAATGGCACTTTCTCTTTTATTGCAAGATCATGAAAACCCTGATCCCATTCAACGAAGGCTTGACCAAATTGTCTTATTATAAGAACAAATAAGAGAGACCCTTAATAAAATGATGGAAAAAACCAAGAAAACCATGGATTTGTTTAATAAGAAAGATAAGGGTACTCATTTTTATCAAGGAGATATAGTCATCTATTGGGCCATAAATGATAAGCATGGTGAAAAAGGTAAATTTGAACCTAAATGGATTGGCCCATATCAAATTACCCATGTTATCAGTTAGAATACTTACAAGTTACAAAATTTGCAGGGAAAAATAATGGCTATCCCTATAAATGGCCAACACCTCAAAATGTACAATCCTTGTTGAAGGTGTCCTTTACAAAAAAAAAAAAAAAGCAATACAAAAAAAAATAATAATAGAAAAACAAAAATCCAAAAATAGAGTGGTGTTTTTTGTTTATTAGTTAAGCTTCCCTTTTTTTCTTGAATAATTTTGAGTTTACTGTACACATGATATCTTAGTTTGATGAGCATATCTAACTATTTATTCCACCAAAGATAATAAGAAATAAGGGGATTTATGTTAGATGCTGATGAGGTTTACAATTCTGTCAAATATGAGTGTTTATGAAATAGTTGTTTGATATGATAGAAAACAGAAAGAAAACAAAGTTAATTGAAACATCATATCAGCCTCACATTATAAATGATACTTAAGGTGAATTCAAAGGTCCGAAGAACTGAGTTATCTTTGAGAGGATATTTGAGCCAAAAATAATTACATTCATATTTCATAGCCAGCAACAAATCCTCAACTCAGACATACTTATTGCATAATTTGCTTATATATCCAAACACTTCTCTCACAAGAAAGAAAAATAAAAAAATAAAGTAAAATTGAGTCACTGCCTGAGATATCTTGGAAAACCTCTACCGGAGCTATAGACGCTTGACTGGAAATAGGGTAAAACTAAGATGGGATTAGAAGCAACTCCACCAAGGCTATATATGTTTGATTGGTAGTGGAGCCCTGCATAATGGTGAAAATATTTAAAGAGTGAAATCACATATTAGGCTTAACTATTTTTATCAGATATGGCAAAGTTATGAAAGATTTAGAAGTCCAAAAAATAATGCACAGACACACACATGGGAAAAAATATGATAAAACAAACGGTTGTAACAAAATTTATGTAATCATATCTTATGACTTAGCTAAAACAAGAATTACAATATGTCAAAAAACACATTTGTTTCTAAAATTCTAAAATATTTTTTGAATTGAATAGAAAGGGATCTACAGTTTTTCATACTCTACTTACTTTGATATCATGTTGTTCTTACAATTTTTTTTCAGTATATATATTAAAAAAAAAAGGAAGAAAAAGTTTTATTTTATACAATTCAAGCTTTACTTAGCAGTAAAAAGATGTTAAATTGTTATTCAAAATTTTGCAAATAAACCAGGAGATTCTATGATTCTCAAGAGCCTCAATTTTTCAACACCTTGTCCCAGTCAAAGCCTATGTTGGAGCCAAATTTGATTCAACTTTGAAAACCCCAAATTTAAATTTTTGGTTTAAATCAAAGTATCAATAATGTTGGTCACTTCTTCAAATTAGTGTGACTATCTAAGTTTTTCATTGAATTGGTTTGATGAGTTTTAATCTTGGTCATTGATTAGGTAGACACCATTTTAATAATTGCTTAATTATTTAAATAAGGGTTATGGCAAGTTTTATTAATAATTGACCTTCATAAATAAAGCCTCCCTAAGGTCTAAATCCAATGTTAAAACATAAAGACCTAAAATCCAAAAGTATATCACTAAGGATTAAGTAAATAATTATACCGTAAGGTCAAAATAGCTTTATACTTTAAAAGAGGGTCAAATAAATCATTGTGGTCTAAAAACTTAAATTCAAAAGCGCTAGCCTAAGGTTAAAATCAAAGTTTAATTGAAACTAAGGGTATGCACCCCTTTTGCTAAAAAATGAGTAACATTATTAAAATCAACGATCGTGCCTTTACCACTCCAAATCGAATGGTAGTGCTTTAAGCAACCTGCCATCATATAAGTCAAAATATTTATAAAGTTACAACCTAAGGTCAAAAATTATTAAAAACCATGCAACTTGGCCAATCTGGATGGATGCGCTCGATCCAAGCTAAATACAACAGTTGCACAATTTCCAAAGAGTCAAAACTTTAAAAATAAGTCATAATAGGTCAAAACTACCAATTAAAAAGTGAGCAACTCTGACGGATCGGAAGACAATGCTCGATCAAGATTCAATCTGATGGCGGCTCTCCCATAAAAAATGATTTTAAAAGGTAAAAGTCCCCATATGATTAATTAAAATATTAATAACGAATTAATGAGGGTCTAAACACATTGTATAATCACCCCCCCTTTTGGCTTAATCATGATTAAAACCATGCATCCTTTGGTAACTAACTTGCAGGTTGATTAAAATCTACGACTGTGCCAATAGCCATCTAAGATCCAATGATCGCATCGAAAATCATGGATAGTAAGATATCAGATGAGGACAAAGGTAAATTAAAAACTAACTATGTAATTAGCAAGGGTCTAACACATTAGCTAATCTCCCCCTTTCAGCTTAATCGAGATTAATCAAAATTAAAATATGCAGCCCCCTAGTTATTAAAGTGTGTAGGTACAAGAGATCCGACAGTTGCGCTCATCACCGCTAAAATCTGATGGTGTGAGTCGGTAAAAGTGATCAAGGTTTAATTTAAAGGTTTTATTTTGGTTAATTAAATACTTTATAATTTGTCCCTTCTATCTTATGTTAAACCAAGCACATGGTCGAAAGATCCAACGGTCGCGCCTTCACCATGGTAAGATCTAACAGTGATCGCAAGGAAAGGTAAACATGTAATATGCTACCTAGGTTTAAATAGAGTTATTAAGATAAAAAAATCATGGGGTTAACATTTGATAATTATGATTAGAATAATATTAATATACCACGTTATTAGAAAATTAAATCAATGAAGGTATGGTCTCTAACCTTTAAATAATATCTTATGAATTATTACCAAACCAAAGGTTTTAGACAATACAAGCATTATTAACCCAATCATATGCAGGAAGAATGACTATTGTGCAGGTCCTAGGACATCAACAAATGCACTTCATCTCAAATCAATTCGACGATAGCGCACGATCCAAAGAGTTAAGTGATGAATCAACTATCGAGATCTAATGACAACGCTTCATTGAGATAAAATAAATCCAACGGTCGTGCATGAGTTAGAGTAAAGACAAAGAAAATACAAAGGGTTTAATGAACAAGCATCTTCAACGAATCAAACGGATGCACTCACCTACACTTAAATCCGATGGTAATGCTCGATCCAAAGGTAAACCGAAGGTAATTTTAAATAAAATGCTTGTTTAATTAAAAGTTTTAAACATATTTAACAATAATATGAACCCATTATTAATCCTCATTCTTATTTTTTGAAATTTAAAAATGGGTTTGAAGCATGTTTCTTTTGATTAATTAACTTACAGGTTATAAAAGAACCAAAACAACAATTGATGAGAGACGGATCGAACAACTACACTCGATCAAACATCTTGTACAATAAATATGAAAATATCAATAAGAATAAAATCACCATTGATCAACCTATTAAGAGTTTTGGAAACTAACACTCTTGCAAGTTTAAAGAATATTAGAAGCAGCCATGATGGAACCTGTCAAAGTTCACAAACCAATAAAATCAGTGAAATTATCCATAAGAAAGATCTGAAAGACTAAGCTCCTATAGAAGAACCATCACCTCACAAAAATAACCTCAAAATATATCGAGGTAGAGACTAAAGAAGTGACTTGCTCACAACAAGGTACACTGAAAGACGTAATTTTGATCAATAACCAAAGACAAAGTCAAGGCAATACGCATAAACATCGTGAATCTAGAAGGATAGCCAAGGAAGAAAAGATTCAAGCAAATCAGAGTAAATCCCTTGAATAGTACCTTGGTAACGACAAAGTAAACTAAACAAAAGATAAATCTTGATGCTCAAGCCTACAACCAGATCATGTATATCTCATAGGAATAATAGTGTACCACAAAAATAAAACTACAAAGCATAGTCATAGCTTATAAATAAGAGACAGTAAGGGAGAGCTAAAATGCATCGACAAAGTGAAACTATGGAGTACAAAGAATATAAATATGTTCAGTTTTTGTTCTACAAATACTTAAGATGATGAAAGCGCATGAAGAAAAAGGTATGGTTTCGACTTACAGAAAGCCATTAAATCCATGCTTCGATGGAATATAGTTACAAGGGAGACACTCCTATAGAGTATAGTTAAGGAAGCAGCTTATAAATGCTTCTAAATCTTGTTTTCCATTCACATATTCTTCCTACTTACCATCACCTCCCTCCTTCTAGGATTTCTTCCTTAACCATCCAGACTTTTGTCCCCACATCATGCCATCTCACCACCTTGCATTGTGTTGAACCACCCCCTTTCCAATTTTCTCCCTTCACTCTATCTTGTGATCAGTGCAACTCCATCTATTTTCCATTGGCACACCATCCCTTGTATTCACCATCATGTTGGGTCCCCCTCTATTCCTCGTCTAGAATTCATGATGGTGGTCTGGTCAATCCTTAACAACATATCATAGTGGCCAAGACAAGAAGAACAAAAAGGAAAAACATAGTTTTGAATCCTTAGTTTCTAGGGCCAACCAAAGAGAGCAAAAAGGCCAAATTAAAAGAGCGAAGAGCTCCCTTCAGTCTAGAGAAGAACCCCAATAGTTAGTTTAGAGCCGCATCAGCTGGATAGCATATATAATAGGTTCAATAAAATGTTGATAAGTGTAAGGCCAAAAATAAACCAGAAATAACAAAATCAAGAACCAAAGGCTATAAGAAGAGGCAGCTGAGGATAGATTCTGCATCAAGAAATTAGAGAATAGCATTTTTTTTAAGAGGTATACTTGAGTTACCTATTAGTTGTACTGTCGTATCCCCTTCTGTGTCTATTTTCCTTCTCATTCTTATTCTTCCCTTTGTTGTGCAGGATTGTAATAGGAAAGTTCTTAAGAAGCTAAGATTATTTCCTGTCCTGTTGAGTCTGAGATTCAGAAATTCTATTGTTACCATATTGGAAAAAGTAGAGTAGGAGAGACTTGTTACATTATTTGAATGGGATATTTTCATTGTATTGATATATTTTTCTTGAAAACAAAGTTAAAAGGCATCCCGCCCACTCTGCATGTATATTTTTTTGAAATCAATACAATTTTGAGTTTCATTTTTTAAACATATTTGTCTCAGTACTGTGTGTCACTGTATAATGGGTTACATTATTTTAATGCATTATATATATTTCTCTCATTGGTTAACTCCTGGTTTTATTATGATATTCAAATGAAGCTTTGAATGCCAATTTTCTTTTTCCCATTCTCTTTGTTCATAATTAAAAATTGTTGTCAAATTTCTATAATAGCCCAATGAATCTAGGCACTGGTCTACATAAGGCATAACCATTGGTTGTTTTTATGCTTGGTCATTTTAAAAAGAATAGTTATATATTAATATAAATCTGGAGCGTGTAATTAGAATTTTAATCAAATAATTACCATTGGGGTTTCCTTACCTGTTCTACAGTCTTCTTTAGCAATATTCGTGTTTAGCAGAACATGAGGCAGGTCAACCAAAGCCTGTAATAGCTCGTTGGTTTCAAAAAAATTCTTGTAGCATGACAATCGAATTCCTACAGATGCAATAATCGGTTCCAATAGTTTTTTGGCACCATTGCCGAAGAGGACTTGATAGAAAGAGTTAATGACCTTCTTAAAAGTTTTTCTCCAAACGACATTATCTTTAAATAAATTGGTGGCCAGTTGGAAAAGAGAACATTTGTCTTAATTTTTATATTTTCTATGTTCTCTATTACCCATGTTTTTCAATCTTATTTTCTTTACGTTTCTTGATCTTCTTGAAATTTCTTTTTCTTGATCTTCTTGAAATTTTAGTTTCTTGATTTTCTTGATTTATCCCAAGAATTGACTCCTATGAGGATGAGTGATAATATCAAAAATTATTGATAAAAGCGTACGTTGTTCTTTTTGTACCCTAGTGCTGGAAACTCTGCTAGAAAAAACCATAAGAAAAAAATAAAAAAGGAGAGAACAAAACATGTTGACTAACATCAGGAGAAGTGGTAAGGAGCTATTTCCAGAACTCGAGAATCTAGAGGTATTTATACATAGCAAAAAAACTCCACTTTTTAAGAATACTATTTATAGCAGTAGATTGAATTCTAGCGGTAAAAGGTACGTAAAGAAAATTCAGAATACTATTACTACTAATATCACTATAGAAGATGATTTAAATGCTGTTGTAGATAGAAATTTGAATTCTACTATAGAATATACACGTAATAATAATTCAAAGGTAGATAATCCATTAGTTTACATTCAAGCTACCCAGACCCATACCACTATAGGTACTACAACTATGAAATTGAATTCTACAATAGCAATGGCTCAGGGTAATGTTCATTTGTGGAGAACTAACAGATATAGGTCTTTTGCGTTACCTGTAAATTTAAATGCCTTACCTAGTAAAGCTCACAAATAACTCCCTAAGTTTTTAGGAAATAGTACAATAACTGGAGAGGATCATATTAAAAGTTTCTTATATGCAATGGATAGTTTAGAAGTTGAACATGATTATGTAGTATTAATACTGTTTCTACAGGCTTTAGAAAAATATGCTAGAGAATGATTTAATTCCCTTACTAAAAATGATATCCTAGACTTCACCAAAATGGAAGAGGTGTTCCTAAAGAAGTATGGTGAAAGGAAAAATGAACAATCATTGTTAACTGAGCTAGCCACTATGAAGAAGAAAGAAAATGAGGCTGTTAGTGATTTTAAAAAAATATTTTCAAAAACAAGAAACAAAATCCCTGCCAACCTCAGGCCTAGTGATATTCAGTCTATTTATTTTTATAAGAATGCTTTTCAAGGAGAGTTTAACTATAAATTAAGGCAAGAAAAATCCACTACCATTGATGGTTATTGGAAAAAGTAATGGATATATAAAGAAATATGATTAACAATGGTAATATGAAGCCTTATTCTTTAGAGGTTAACATGCTTGAGAGAAAACCTAAGAGAGTGGCTTTCGATATACAAAGAACTGAAATTGATCCTATGGATAAATTGACTAGTTAGATGACAAATGTTCAACAACATGAGTAAGAGGTTAGCAAGAATTGAAATAAATGGAAATAACGATGAATATTCATAGAAAAAGCAACCACATATTGACAACCATCCCCATTTTAAGAAAAAATACAATAAGAATTGGGGAAAAAACAATGGTTTTGAAGAAGGAAATAGGAATAGGGGTAATGGGAATGATAACTGGAAAAACAGAGATTCCAACAGGGATCAAAATAATGTCCCTAATCCAATGCCATCTACCAATGTAGCTGATGGTTTTCCTTATTTTTGCTCTACTTGTGATGCACCCCATAACCCCGATGCATGTGGAATACACCTAAGTGATCAACATAATGTAGATATGCATGTAGAATAAGAATAGGATATAAGAATCAATGCATGTTGGTCCTTTGAAGATGAATCTATAGAAATGATGTTTAAAGAAGACATGGATAAATATGCTTCAAATCATCATCCTTAGATCTTAGTAACTGATGAAACTAAAATCTTGCAAAAATCATATGAGTCAAGATATGATAATATGAAGCAAGAAAAATTGATCCCCACTGTTCAAGAGGTTGAAGAATTAGAGGCAACCCATGTTTTAAATTTAAGGAATAGAACAGTCTCTGAAAGAACAGAGAAACTATCTGCAAATGAGACAAGAAGATAAAATTTCACCAATAAAAATATCAGTAGAGAGAAAACTGATAGGAATCCTAACAAGATTATTCTTGAAGTAATATAATCAGTGGAAGAAGTTCCCAAAGAAGAAAGTAATAAACCATTGGATATAAAGAATATTGAATTTAATGTTGGGTGAGAACTCAGTAAGAAAAAAGTTAATATCACATTTGGTAAACTTGTGAAATTTCAAACATAAAGAGAACAAATATGCAAAGTTTTTAGATTAGTAGAGTAGAAAGAAGACCCTACTTGTCATGCTGCTAGACAAAATCAACATGATACAAGACCACCATCTTCTGTCAGAACCTTCTATGTGTCATTGAGATATAATTCAAATGAAGAGGAAATATATGTGATTCACAATTACATGCTCGACAGTTGATCTTCACATAATATCATGCCTAAGCTAATAGCTTACCAAATGGGATTAATTTGTACTAGAGATACTGCTCCTATTTCTATAATGGAAAGTAGACAAATTCCCTGTGTAGGGGTGATAACTAGATTATTAGTTTACCTAGACCAACACCCCAAAAAGGGCATTGTCATGGACGTAGCAGTAGTTGATGTTGACCCATTCTTCTCACTTTTACTCAGTAGGCATTGGGAAGAACAACTAGGGGGATCAATACAACTAGACTGGTCTTATACTACCATCCCCATGTCAGATAAGGAGAATATAATTTTGAGGAGGGAGCCATTCAATAAACATTTCATAGATTTAATTCAAATAGATGAAACCATGATTAATTTAGTTAACTCTATGGAAAAAAAAGGGATGGGAGTCTATTCAATATGGCACAACCCATTCCTGGTGGAAGTACCAAATGCAAAGAATATGGATCCAGAAGATATAAGAATAACTGATGCTGAATTAGACTGAGTATTAACCCAAGAAATGTGGACCATGCCATTTTATGGGGCTAAATCCCAATTTGGAGTAGGTGCAGGTGTAAATTTGACTAATATTAAATGAAACTACCTTAGTATACCTTATAGATTGCAATTTCCTTGCACAAACAATGTAGCTGAGTACGAAGCTTTACTATTAGGGCTAAGGAAAGCAAAAGAGCTAGGTATTAACTACTTAACTATAACAGGGGATGCAAAACTTATTATACTACAAATCAAAGATAAATCTCAGACCAAGCATCCTAGACTTAAGCAATATAGAAATGTAGTACTGGAAGAAATCGATAAATTTTTGGCTTTATATCAGACCAATGTTAAAACATAAAGACCTAAAATCTGAAAGTATATCACTAAGAATTAAGTAAATCATTACACCCTAAGGTTAAAATAGCTTTAAACTTTAAAATAGGGTCAAATAAATCATCGTGGTCTAAAAATTGAAATTCAAAAGTGGTAGCCTAATGTTAAAATCAAAGTTTAATTGAAACTAAGGGTATACGCCCCCTTTGCTTAAAAATGAGCAACATTATTAAAATCAACGGACATGCCTTTACCACTCAAAATCGAATGGTAGCGCTTTAAGCAACCCACCATCATATAAGTCAAAATATCTATAAAGTTACAACCTAAGGTCAAAAATGATTAAAAACCATGCGACTTGGCCGATCTGGATGGATGCGCTCGATCCAAGCCAAACCCAACGAATGCGCAATTTCCAAAAAGTCAAAAATTTAAAAATAAGTCATAATAGGTCAAAACTACCAATTAAAAATTGAGAAACTCCGATGGATCGGATGACAACGCTCGATCAAGATTCAATCCAACGACGGTGCTCCCATAAAAAATTCTTTTAAAAGGTAAAAGTCCCCATATGATTAATTAAAGCATAAATTAATGAGGGTCTAAAATCTATGGCTGCACCAATAGCCATCTAAGATCCATCGACCATGCTAAAAATTATGGATGGTAAGATATCGGATGAGGACAAAGGTAAAGTAAAAACTAATTATGTAATTAGCAAGGTTCTAACACATCATATAATCTCCCCCTTTTAGCTTAATCAAGATTAATCAAAATTAAAAGATGCACCCCCCCTAGTTATTAAAGTGTGTAGATACAGGAGATCCGATGGCTGCGCTCATCACCATTCAAATCTAACAGTGTGCATCGATAAAAGTGATCAAGGTTTAATCTAAAGGTTTTCTTTTGGTTAATTAAATACTTTATAATTTGTCCCTTATATCTTATGTTAAACCAAGCACATGGTTAGAAGATCCAATGGTCGCGCCTTCACCATGGTAAGATCTAACGGTGATTGCAAGGAAAGGTAAACGTGTAATATGCTACCAAGGTTTAAATTGAGTTATTAAGATAAAAAAATCATGGGGTTAACATTGGATAGTTATGATTAGAATAATATTAATATACCACGTTATTAGAAAATTAAATCAATGAAGGTATGGTCTCTAACCTTTAAATAATATCTTATGAATTATTACCAAACCAAAGGTTTTCGATAATACAAGCATGATTAACCCAATCATATGCAAGAAGACAAACTATTGTGCAGGTCTTGGGACATCAATGAATGTGCTTCATCTCAAATCAATTCTATGATAGCACATGATCCAAAGAGTTAAGCGATGAATCAACTATCGAGATCTAACGACAATGCTTCATTGAGATAAAAGAAATCCAATGATCGCACATGAGTCAGAGTAAAGATAAATAAAATACAAAGGTTTTAACAAACAAGCATCTTCGATGAATCAAACGAATGCGCTCAACTACACTCAGATCCGATGGTAATGCTCGATCCAAAGGTAAACCGAAGGTAAGTTTAATGAAAATTCTTGTTTAATTAAAAGTTTTAAACGCATTTAATAATAATTTGAACCCATTATTAATCCCTATCCTTATTGTTCAAAATATAAAAATGGTTTCAAAGCATTTTTCTTTCGATTAATTAACTTACAGGTTATAAAAGAACCAAAGCAACAATTTAACAAAGACGGATCGAACAACTATACTCGATCAAACCTCTGATCTAATAAATATAAAAATATTAGCAATAATAAAATCACCATTGATCAACCTCTTAAGAGTTTTGGAAACTAACACTCTTGCAAGTTTAAAGAATATTAGAAGCAACCATGATGGAACCTGTCAAAGTTCACGAACCAGCAAAATCAACGAAATCATCCTTAAGAAAGATCTGATAGACTAAGCTCCTAGAGAAGAACCATCATCTTGCAAAAATATCCTCAACATATATCGAGGTAGAGATCAAAGAAGTGACTTGTTCATAGCAAGGTATGCCTAAAGACGTAATGAATATCAATAACCAAAGACGAAGTCAAGACAATACGCATAAACATCATGAATCTAGAAGGATACCCAACGAAGGAAAGGTTTGAACAAATCAGAGTAAATACCCTGGATAGTACCTTGGTAAGGATAGAGCATACCAAACAAAAGATAAATCCTGACACTCAAGCCTGCAACCAGATCATGTATATCTCATGGGAATAATAGTGTACCACAAAAATAAAACTACAAAGCATAGTCATAGCTTATAAATAAGAGACAGTAAGGGTGAGCTACAATGCATTAGCAAAGTGAAACTATGGAGCACAAAGAATATAGATATGTTTAGTTTATGTTCTGCAAATACTAAATATGATGAAAGCACATGAAGAAAAAGGTATGGTTTTGACTTACAGAAAGATATTCAATCCATGCTTATACGGAATATAGTTACAAGGGAGACACTCTGACAGAGTATAGTTATGGAAGCGGCTTATAAATGCTTCCAGATCTTATTTTCCATTCCCATATTATTACTACTTACCATAACCTCCCTCCTTCTAGGATTTCTTCCTTAACCATCCTAACTTTTATCCCCACATTGTGTCATCTGACCACCTTCCATTGTGTTGAACCACCCCCTTTCCACTTTTCTTCCTTCACTCTATCTCGTGATCAATGCAACTCCATTTGTTTGTCACTGACATGCCATCCCTTGTCTTCACCATTACATCGGGTCCCCCTTCGTTCCTCATCTAGAATTCATGATGGCAGCCTGGTCAATCCTTAACAGTAGATCATAGTGGTCAGGAAAAACAAAAAAAAAAGGAAAATATAGTGCTAAATCCTTAGTTTCTAGGGCCAACTAGAGAGAGAAAAGGCCAAATTAAAATAACGAAGAGCTCCCTTCAGTCTAGATAACAACCCCAATAGTCAGTTCAGAGCTGCACCAACTGGAAAACATATATAATAGGTTCAATCAAATGCTGATAAATGTAAGGCCAAAAATAAACTAGAAATAATAGAATCAAGAACCAGAGGCTATAAGAAGAAGTAGTTGAGGATATATTCTGCATCAAGCAATTAGAGAATAACATTTTTGCTAAGAGGTATATTTAAGTGCCCTGTTAATTGTGATGTTGTATCCCCTTATGTTTCTATTTTTCTTCTCATTCTTATTCTTCCCTTTGTTATGCAGGATTGTAATAGAAAAGTGCTCAAAGATTATTTCCTGTCCTATTGAGCCCGAGATTCAGAGATTCTGTTGTTACCATATTGGAACAAGTAGAGTAGGAGAGACCTGTTACATTATTTTAACGGGATATTTTCATTATATTGATATATTTTTCTTGAAAATAGAGTTAAAAGGCATCACGCCCACTCTACATGTAAAAAATATTGAAATCAATACAATTTTGAGTTTCATTTTTATTACATATTTGTCTCAGTACTATGTTTCATTGTATAATGGGTTACATTATTTGAATGCATTATATACATTTCGAATAAGCTTTGAACACCAATTTTATTTTCCCCATTCTCTCTGTTCATAATTAAAAATTGTTGTTAAATTGCTATAACAACCTAATGAATCTAGGAACCAGTCTACATAAGGTATAACAGTTGGTTGTTTTCATGCTTGGCCATTTTAAAAATAATACTTATATATTAATATAAATCTAGAGCATATAATTAGAAGTTTAATCAAATAATTACCGTTGGGGTTTCCTTACCCATTCTGCAATCTTCTTTATCAATATTCATGTTTAGCAGAACATGAGGCAGGTCGAACAGAGCCTATAATAGTTCATTGGTTTCAAACGGATTATTGTAGCATGACAATCGAATTCCTACAAATGCAAGAATCGGTTCCAACATTTTTTGGTGCCGTTTTCGGGGAGGACTTGATAGAAAGAGTTAATGACCTTCTTAAAAAAAATTCTCCAAATGACATTATATTTAAATCAACAGATGGCCAGTTGGAATAGAGAACGTTTGTCTTAATTTTTATATTTTCTACGTTCTCTATTACCCATATTTTTCAATCTTATTTTCTTTACGTTTCTTGATCTTCTTGAAATTTCTTTTTCTTGATCTTATTAAAATTTGGTTTCTTGATTTTCTTGATTTATCCTACGAACTGACTCTTGTGAGGATGAGTGATAATATCAAGCATTCTTGATAAAAGCGTATGTTGTTCTTTCTGCACCCCAGTGCTGGCGAATTTGCTAGACAAACTCAGAAGAAAAAAATTAAAAATGAGAGAACAGAACATGTTGGCTAACACCTGGAGAAGTAGTAAAGAGTTGTTTCTAGAACTCGAGAATCTAGAGGTATTTATACATACCTAGAAAACTACACTTTTTAAGAATATTTTTTATAGTAGTAGATTAAATTCTAGCAGTAAAAGGCACGTAAATAAAATTTAGAATACTATTACTACTGATATCACTATAGAAGATGATTTAAATTCTGCTATAGATAGAAATTTAAATCCTGCTGTAGAAGATACACGTAATAATAATTCAAAGATAGATAATCCATCAGTTTACATTCATGTTGCCCAGACCCATACCACTGTAGGTACTACAGCTGTGAAATTGAATTCTACAGTAGCAATGGCTCAAGGTAATGTTCATTTGTGGAGAACTAATAGATATAGGCCTTTTGCATTTCCAGTAAATTTAAATGCCTTACCTTGTAAAGCTCACAAATACCTCCCTAATTTTTTAGGAAATAGTGCAGTAACTAGAGAGGATCATATCAAATATTTCTTATATGCAATGGATAGTCTATAAGTTGAACATGAAGATGTAGTATTAAGACTGTTTCTATAGACTTTAGAAAAATATGCCAAAGAATGGTTTAATTCCCTTCCTAACAATGATATCCCAGAATTCACCAAAATGGAAGAGGTGTTCCTAAAAAAATATGGTGAAAGTAAAAATGAACAATCATTTTTAACTAAGCTAGCCACTATGAAGAAGAAATAAAATGAGGCTATTAGTGATTTTAACAGAAGGTTTTCAAAAACAAGAAACAAAATACCTTCCAAACTCAGGCCTAGTGATATTTAGTCTATTTGTTTTTATAAGAATGCTTTTCAAGGAGAGTTTAACTATGAATTAAAGCAAGAGCAAACTACTACCATTGATGGTTGTATGGAAATACAATGAATATAGAAAGAAATATGCTTGATAGTGGTAAGATGAAGCCTTATTCTTTAGAGGTTAAGATGCCTGAGAGAAAACATAAGAGAGTGGATTTTGATATACAAAGAAGAACTGAAATTGATCCTATGGAGAAATTGACTAGTCAGATGACAGAAATGTTCAACAACATGAGTAACAGGTTAGCAAGAATTGAAATAAATGGAAATAACGGTGAATCCTCACAGATAGAGGGACCACATATTGAAAATTGCCCCCCTTTAATAAAAATTACAGTAAGAATTTGGGAAAAAACAATGGTTTTGAATAAGGGAATAGGAATAGGGGTAATGGGAATAATAACTGGAAAAATAGAGATTTCGACAGGGATCAAAACAATGTCCCTAATCCAATGCCATCTGCCAATGTAGTTGAAGTTTTTCCTTATTTTTTCTCTACTTGTGATGCACCCCATAACCCTGATGCATGTGGAATACACCTAAGTGATCCATGTAATGTAGATATGCATGCAGAATCAAAAGATAATATAAGAATCAATGCATGTTGGTTCATTAAAGATGAATTCAAAGAAAGGCTGTTTGAAGAAGACATGGATAAATATGCTTCAAATTATCATCCTCATATATTAGTAACTGAAGGAACTAAAATCTTGCAGAAATCACATGAGTCAAGATATGATAATATGAAGCAAGGAAAATTGATCCCCACTGCTCAAGAGGTTGAAGAATTAGAGGCAACCCATGTTTTAAATTTAAGGAATAGAACAGTCCCTAAAAAAATAGAGAAATTATCTACAAATGAAACAAGAAGACAAAATTTCACCAATAAAAATATCTGTAGAGAGAAAAATTATAGGAATCCTAACAAGGTTACTCCTGAAGTAATAGAATCAGTGGAAGAAGTTCCCAAAGAATAAAGTAATAAACCATTTGATATAAATAATATAGAATTTGATGCTGGGTTAGAACTTAGTACGAACAAAGTTAATATCGCATTTGGTGAACTTATCAAAGTTCAAAAATATAGAGAACAAGTATGTAGAGCTTTTGGATTAGTAGAGCAGAAAAAAGACCCTATTTGTCATGCTGCTAGACAAAATCAACATGATACAAGATCACCATCTTCTGTCAGACCCTTCTATGTATTGTTAAGATATAATTTAGATGAAGTGGAAAGATACGTGATTCATAATTGCATGCTCAACAGTGGAGATTCACATAATATCATGCATAAGCTAATAGTTGACCAAATATAGAGATTCTACTCCTATTTTTGTAATGGATAGTAGACAAATTCCATGTGTAGGGGTGATAACCGTATTATTAGTTTACCTATACCAACACCCCAAAAATAGCATTATCATAGATGTAGCAGTAGTTGATGTTGACCCATTCTTATCACTTTTACTCAATAGGCATTGGGCAGAACAACTAGGGGGATCAATACAACTAGATTGGTCTTATGCTACCATCCCCATATCAGATAAGGGGAATATAATTTTGAGGAGGGAACCATTCAATAAATATTTCGTAGAGTTAATTCAAATAGATGAAACCATGTTAAATTAGTTAACTCTATGGAATAAAAAGGGATGGGAGTCTATTCAATATGGCACAACCCATTCCTGGTGGAAGTACCAAATGCAAAGAACATGGATACAGAAGATATAGGAATAACTGATGCTGAATTAGACCAAGTATTAACCCAAGAAATGTGGACTGTGTCATTTTATGGGGCTAAATCCTAATCTGGAATAGGTGTAGGTGTAAATTTAACTGATATTAAAGGAAATTGCCTTAGTATCCCTTACAGATTGCAATTTCCTTCCACAAAAAATGTAGCTGAGTACGAAGCTTTACTATTAGGGCTAAGGAAAGCAAAAGAGCTAGGTATTAACTACTTAACTATAACAGGGGATGTAGAACTTACTATATTGCAAATCAAAGGTAAGTATCAGACCAAGCATCCTAGACTTAAGAAATATAGAAATGCAACACTAGAAGAAATCGATAAATTTTTGGCTTTCAATATTTCATAAATTACTTAGAGAACAAAATCATGTTGCGGATATTTTAGTTGTAAATGCCTCATGTCTAGATCACCTAGATATAACTACAGAATATATGGATAGATTCCCAACTATTTCAGTCTATAAACCTTTTGTGCCAGATAACATAGTATATCTATAGGTCTTTCAAGGTGATATAGATATTAATAATTCTATGACTTTACAAAATCAATATGCAGATGTAATCTACGATGAAAAGGATGAAGAAAAATTAAAAAATCAAATAGGAGAGCCCATAGAAGTAATCCAGTTGAAAACTAATAGAATAACCAAAGGATTAGTTTCTCTAGAGAGCCTATTCGATGATTTTGACAAATCCTATAAACATTTACAAAGATAAGTGATATCTGAGGATATTAATATTGGCTCAATGAAAGAACCTAGAATAGTGAAAGTAGACATGGCTTTACCTTCTAAACAAAAGGCTGGATATATCAATTTCTTGAAAAATAACAAAGAACATTTTGCTTGGACTTATGAAGACCTCAAAACCTTTAAGACAGATGTAATGACTCATATAATACCTTTGAAGGAATATTCCAAGCCATTTAGATAGAAAAAAAGGAAATACAATCCAACCCTTCACCTAGTAATGCAAAAAGAGGTACAAAAATTGTTGAACTCCATGATAATAAGAAAAGTAATATTTTCCTCCTGGATATCCATATTAATACTAGTTAGGAAAAATAATTGGGACATTAGACTCTGCGTAGATTTTAGAAATTTAAACAAGAGCTCACTAAAAGATAATTACCCATTGCCTAACATCGAACAACTACTACAAGTAGTAGTAGGTTCAACTAGATTGTCCCTGTTAGATGGATTTTCAGGCTACAATCAAATTCTGATAAATCCTGAAGATAGATACAAGGCAGAATTCACCACACCCTAGGGCACATTTGAATATTTAAGAATACCTTTTGGATTGATGAATGCGGGTGCTAATTTCTAGAGAGCGATGGACTTTGCTTTCAATGGATTAATATTCAAAATTGTAGTAGTGTACTTAGATGATATCATAGTTATTTCTAAAAATCCAGAAGATCATCTAGAACATTTGAATACATTTTTTTTCAAGTGCAAGGAATTTGGAATCTCTCTAAATTCCAAAAAATGCATATTCAAAAATATACAAGGAAAATTGCTAGGTCATATAGTTTTAGAAAAGGGGATAAACATTGATGCAGAAAGGATAGAAGCCATTTCTAAAATTCCCCCACCCAAGAACCTAAAAGGAGTAAGGTCATTCTTTGGTAAAATAAATTTTATCAAAATATTTGTCCCAAATTTTGCAGAAATGACCAAACCCATAAATGATATGGTGAAGAAAACTGGAGAAATAAAATGGACAATAGAAAATATGAAAACATTTAACAAGATCAAAGAAGCCATATCAACCACTCCAACTTTAAGTTGCCTTGATTATGCAAAATATTTTAATATCTATTCATATGCATCTGAACACTCTATTGCTACAGTTATTTCATAGAAAGATAATGAAATAATGAAAGGCCAATAGCCTTTATGAGCTCAGGGCTAAAAGGAGCACATCTTAAATACACCCTGTTGGAAAAACATTCCTATGCAGTCATCCAATATTTAGAACACTTCAAAGGTATATTTGGCTCAAACAAAGTTTACTGTTGTATTTCCTTTATAGAAATAAAATATATATTTTCTAAATTAGATCCATTAGGAAGACCAGCAAGATGGATGGTAAAACTTTTGCAATATGATGTTGAATTCAAAATAGTTAAAATAGTCAAAGGGTAAGGTTTAGCTAAATTGTTGGCTAAAAAATAAGAAGCAGGATCTGAAAATATTCTCACCATAGATCAGAAATATGATGACAGAAGAATAAAAAATGAAGAATGTAAATGGTATGAAGAAATTTTGTCATACTTACAAACACTGTCTTTTCCCAGAGATATGTCAATAAATAGAATGAGGTCAATCAAACTTCAAGCTCATAAGTATTATATACAAAAAAAATTATTATATTGGAAAAATTCTTATGGAGTATTATTAGTCTGCTTATATGAAAGAGAAGTCCCAGAAATAATTAATGAATTTCATAATGGTTTTTGTGGAGGACACTTTACTCCAAGAGCTACAACTAATAAAATCATGAGAGCGGGATATTATTGGCCATCCCTTTTTAAGGATGTATATAAGTATCTTAGGAATTATCATAACTACCAAGTTTTTGTAGGGAAAAAGCATGTACCAACCATGCCCCTCAAGCCAATAATTATTGAAGTACCTTTTTCTCAATGGGGTATTGACTTGTTTCAGAGATCAAGCCCAATTCATCTGGCTAGCATAAGTGGATCATAACTATAAAAAATTACTTCACAAAGTGGGTGGAAGCTACACCTTTGAGAACATCTAAAACTACTGTAGTCATCAGATTCATAGAAGAAAACATCTTGACCAGGTATGGAGTTCCTAAAAATCTTGTAACTAATAATGCTCAATATTTTGTGTCATATGAAATGGTAGAATTTTTTGCTAAATATGGAATTGAATTATCTCATTCTGCCAATTATTACCCCAAGGAAATGGTTTAGCTGAGTCATAAAATAAAAATGTAATAACAAGAATAAAAATATCATTACACAAAAACAAAAGGGGATGGGAAAATGAACTTAAATTTGCTTTATGGGCTGATAGGCTGTCTATTAAAAGAAATACAGGAAGAACCCCCTATGATATGGTTTATGGAGACCCCCAAAAATGAAAAAATGGCACTTTCCCTTTTATTGCAAGATCATGAAAACCCTGATCCCATTCAACGAAGGCTTGACCACATTGTCTTATTAGAAGAACAAAGAAGAGAGACCCTTAATAAAATTATGGAACAAACCAAGAAAACCATGGAGTTGTTTAATAAGAAAGCTAAGGGTACTCCTTTTTCTCAAGGAGATATAGTCATCTATTGGGATCCCAAAAATTATAAGCATGGTGAAAAAGGTAAATTTGAACCAAAATGGATTGGCCCATATAAAAGTGCCCATGTTATTAGTCAAAATACTTACAAGTTATAAAATTTGCACGGAGAAATAATGGATATCCCTATCAATGGCCAACACCTCAAAATTTACAATCCCTGTTGAAGGTGTCCTTTACAAAAGAAAAAGCAATACAATAAATAAAAAATAATAGAAAAACAAAAATCCAAAAACAGAGTGGTGTTTTTTGTTTATTAGTTAAGCTTCCCTTTTGTTCTTGAATAATTTTGAGTTTACTGTACACATGATATCTTATTTTTATGAGTATATCTAACTATTTTTCCACCAAAGACAATAAGAAAAAAGGGGATTTATTTTAGATGCTGATGAGGTTTACAATTTTGTCAAATATGAGTGTTTATGCAATAGTTGTTTGATATGAGAGAAAATAAAGAAAACAAAGTTGATTGAAACATCATGTCAAGCCTCACATTACAAATAATATTTAAGGTGAATTCAAAGGTCTGAAGAACTGAGTTATCTTTGAGAGGGTAGTGGAGCCAAAAATTATTACACTCATATTTCATAGCCAGAAACTAATCCTCAACTTAGGCATACTTATTGCACAATTTGCTTATATATCCAAACACTTCGCTCACAAGAAAGAAAAATAAAAAATAAAGTAAAACTGAGTCACTGCCTAAGATATTTTGGAAAACCTCTACCAGAGCTATAGATGCTTGATTGGCAGTAGGGTAAAACTAATGTGGGATTAGAAGCAACTCCACCAAGGCTATAGATGCCTGACTAGAATTGGAGCCCTATAGAATGGTGAAAATATTTAAAGAGTGAAATCACATATTAGGCTTGACTATTTTTCTTAGATATGGCAAAGTTCTGAAAGATTTAGAAGTCCAAAAAAGAATGCACAAATCCACACATGGGCAAAAATATGATGAAACAAATTACTGTGATAAAATTTGTGTAATCATATCTTATGACTTAGCTAAAACAAACATTACAATATGTCAAAAAACTCATTTGTTTCTAAAATTCTAAACTCTTTTTCTGAATTGAATAAAAAGGGATCTACAATTTTTCATACTCTACTTACTTTGATATCATGTTGTTCATACATTTTTTTTTAGTATATATAAAAAAATAAAAATAAAAGAAATAAAAGCGAAAGAAAAAGTTTTCTTTTATACAATTAAAGCTTTACTTAGCAGTAAAAAAATGTTAAATTGTTAAAAAATTTGCAAATAAACCAAGAGATTCTGTGATTCTCAAGAGGCTCAAGTTTTCAGCACCTTTTCCCAGTCAGAGCCTATGTTGGAGCCAAATTTGACTCAACTTTGAAACCCCCAAATTTAAATTTTTGATTTCAATCAAAGTATCCATAATGTTGGTCGCTTCTTCAAATTAGTGTGGGTATCTAAGATTTTCATTGAATTGGTTTGATGAGTTTTAATCTTGGTCATTTATTAGGTAGACACCCTTTTAATAATTCCTTAATTATCTAAATGAGGGTTATGGTGAGTTCTATTAATAATTGACCTTCATAAATAAAGCCTCTCTAAGGTCTAAATTCAATGTTAAAACATAAAGACCTAAAATCCAAAAATATATCACTAAGGATTAAGTAAATAATTATACCCTAAGGTCCAAATAGCTTTATACTTTACAAGAGGGTCAAATAAATCATCATGGTCTAAAAACCGAAATTCAAAAACGCTAGCCTGAGGTTAAAATCAAAGTTTAATTGAAACTAAGGGTATGCGCCCCCTTTGCTAAAAAATGAGTAACATTATTAAAATCAATGACCGTGCCTTTACCACTCCAAATCGAATGGTAGTGCTTTAAGCAACCTGCCATCATATAAGTCAAAATATTTATAAAGTTACAACCTAAGGTCAAAAATTATTAAAAACCATGCAACTTGGCCGATTTGGATGGATGCGCTCGATCCAAGCTAAATACAACAGCTGCACAATTTACAAAGAGTCAAAACTTTAAAAATAAGTCATAATAGGTCAAAACTACCAATTAAAAAGTGAGCAACTCTGACGGATCGGAAGACAGTGCTTGATCGAGATTCAATCTCATGGCGGTGCTCCCATAAAAAATGTTTTTAAAAGGTAAAAGTATCCATATGATTAATTAAAATATTAAGCATGAATTAACGAGGATATAAACACATTGGATAATCACCCTCATTTTAGCTTAATCATGATTAAAACCATGCATCCTTTGGTAACTAAATTGTAGGTTGATTAAAATCTATGGATGTGCCAATAGCCATCTAAGATCCAACGGTCATGCTAAAAATCATGGACGGTAAGATATCGGATGAGGAAAAAGGTAAAGTAAACACTAATTATTCAATTAGCAAGGGTCTAACACATCATATAATATCCCCCTTCCAGCTTAATCAAGATTAATAAAAATTAAAAGATACACCCCCTAGTTATTAAAGTGTGCACATATAGGAGATCCGATGGCTGCACTCATCACCGCTCAAATATGATGATGTGCATCGGTAAAGTGATCAAGGTTTAATATAAAGGTTTTCTTTTGGTTAATTAAATACTTTATAATTTGTCCCTTCTATCTTATGTTAAACCAAGCACATGGTCGAAAGATCCAACGGTCGCGCCTTCACCATGGTAAGATCTAATGGTGATCGCAAGAAAAGGTAAATGTGTAATATACCTAGGTTTAAATCAAGTTATTAAGATAAAAAATCATGGGGTTAACATTGGATAATTATGATTAGAAGAAGATTAATATACCACGTTATTAGAAAATTAAATCAATGAAGGTATGGTCTCTAACCTTTAAATAATGTCTTATGAATTATTACCAAACCAAAGGTTTTTGACAATACAAGCATGATTAACCCAATCAAACGTAGGAAGGATAACTATTGTGTAGGTCCTAATACATCAATGAACGTGCTTTAGCTCAAATAAATTCAATGACAGTGCATGAACCAAAGAGTTAAGTGATGAATCAACTATCGAGATCTAACGACAGTTCTTCATTGAGATAAAATAAATTCAACGGTCACGCATGAGTTAGAATAAAGACAAATAAAATACAAAGGGTTTAACAAACAAGCATATTTGATGAATAAAATGAATGCACCCACCTACACTTAGATCCGACGGTAATGCTCGATCCAAAGGTAAACCAAAGGTAAGTTTAAAGAAAATGCTTGTTTAATTAAACGTTTTAAATGCATTTAACAATACTATGAACCCATTATTAATCCCCATACTTATTGGTCAAAATTTAAAAAGGGGTTCAAAGCATGTTTCTTTCAATTAATTAACTTATAGGTTATAAAAGAACCAAAACAAAAATTGAACAAATATGGATCAAACAACTATACTCGGTCAAACCTCCAGTCCAATAAATATGAAAATATCAATAAGAATAAAATCACCATTGATCAACCTATTCAGAGTTTTGGAAAATAACACTATTGTAGGTTTAAATAATATCATAAGTAGCCATGATGGAACCTATCAAATTTCACAAACCAGTAAAATCAATGAAATAATCCATAAGAAAGATTCGACAGACTAAGCTCCTAGAGAAGAACCATCACCTCGTAGAAACGCCTCAACATATATCGAGGTAGATATCAAAGAAGTGACTTGTTCATAGCAAGGTATGCTGAAAGACGTAATGAAGATCAATAACCAAATACAAAGTCAATACAATACACATAAATGCCATGAATCCAAAAGGATACCCAAGGAAGGAAAGATTTGAGCAAATCATAGTACATACCCTGGATAGTACCTTGGTAAGGATAGAGCATACCAAACAAAAGACAAATTCTAATGCTCAAGCCTGCAACCAGATCATGTATATCTCATGGGAATAATAGTGTACTACAAAAATAAAACTACAAAGCATAGTCACAGCTTATAAATAAGATACAGTACATCTTATAAATAAGAGACAGTAAGGGGGAGCTAAAATACATCAGAAAAGTGAAACTATGGAGTACAAAGAATATAAATATGTTTAGTTTCTATTCTGCAAATACTTAAGACGATGAAAGCACATGAAGAAAAATGTATGGTTTTGACTTATAGAAAGCCATTCAATCTACGCTTCGACGGAATATAGTTACAAGGGAGACACTCCAATGAAGTATAGTTATGGAAGCGGCTTATAAATGCTTCCAGATCTTGTTTTCCATTTCCATATTCTTCCTACTTACCACTGCCTCACTCCTTCTAGGATTTCTTCCTTAACCATCCTAACTTTTGTCCCCACATCATGCAATCTCACCACCTTCCATTATGTTGAACCACCCCCTTTCCACTTTTCTCCCTTCACTCTATCTCGTGGTCAGTGCGACTCCATCTGTTTGCCACTAGAACGCCACCCCTTGTCTTCACCATCACATTGGGTCCCCCTCCATTCCTCATTTAGAATTCATGATGGCAGCTTGGTCAATCCTTAACAATAGATCATAGTAGCCAGGACAAGCAGAACAAAAAGGAAAAACATAGTGTTGAATCCTTAGTTTCTAGGGCCAACCAGAGACATCAAAAAGGCCAAATTAAAATAGATAAGAGCTCCCTTCAGTACAGAGAATAACCCCAATAATATTTTCAGATATGCACCAGCTACATAACATATATAATAGTTTCAATCAAATGCTGACAAGTGTAAGGCCATAAATAAACCAAAAATAATAGAATTAAGAACTAGAGGCTATAAGAAGAGGCAGTTGAGGGCAGATTCTACATCAAGCAATTAGAGAATAACATTTTTGCTAAGAGGTATACTTGAGTGCCCTATTAGTTGTGTTTTTGTATCCCATTTTGTGTCTATTTTCCTTCTCATTCTTATTCTTCCCTTTACTGTGCAATATTTTAATAGGAAAGTGCTCAAGAAGCTGAGATTATTTCCTGTCGTATTGAGCCTGAGATTCATAAATTCTACTATTACCATATTGGAACAAGTAGAGTAGGAGAGACATGTTACATTATTTGAATGAGATATTTTCATTGTATTGATATCTTTTTCTTTAAAACAGGGTTAAAAGGCATCCTGCCCACTTTGCATGTAAAAATTCTTGAAATCAATACAATTTTGAGTTTCATTTTTATTATATATTTGTCTCAATACTGTGTGTCACTGTATAATGGGTTACATTATTTGAATGCATTATATATGTTTCTCTCATTGGTTAACTCCTAGTTTTATTATGATATTCGAATGAAGCTTTGAACGCCAATTTTCTTTTTCCCATTCTCTCTATTCATAATTAAAAATTATTTTTAAATTGCTATAACAGCCCAATGAATCTAGGCACTAGTCTACATAAGGCATAACAATTGGTTGTTTTCATGCTTGGTCATTTTAAAAAGAATACTTATAGATTAATATAAATCTGGAGTGTGTAATTAGAAGTTTAATCAAATAATTACCGCTGTTGTTTCTTTACCCATTCTACAATCTTCTTTAGCAGTATTCGTGTTTAGCAAAATATAAGGCAGGTCGACCAAAGTCTGTAATAGCTCGTTGGTTTCAAAAAAATTCTTGTATCATGACAATCGAATTCCTACGGATGCAATAATCGATTACAATAATTCTAACGGGTTATATCCTAGACATCTAGGAGTAGGGGGTTAAAATATTCCTCATCCTCTACCTCATCTAATTGCAACATCACCAAGATTCCCATAATTTTCTAGTTGTCTACCTCTTCCTATTCCTCTTAGAGGTCCTTGTCCAATTCTTCCTCTTATTCTTCGATCATCAGGAATAATATCTACCAGCTCGATATTAGCTAGTGGACTCTGGTTTGGTAACAACTACCGCAAGGTTCTGACTCTTCTATTAGCCCTTACCAAGCGATACCTCTATCTTCTTTCCTCAAAGGATATTTGAGGGGATGAAGATGCAAATACTTCCTTATAATCATCAGAAAAGTCTATCTCGGAGCTAGAGTCATACCTAACCTCTTCTCTTTATTCTGCCCTATTGTGTGGCAAATTCATCACTCTCTCCAATCATCAAGCTTCCCTTCTTTGTCTTCTCAACTGCTGGTGAGCTATTGCATATGCTTGTGTATCATTCTCAGGTCTGTCCTCTTGAACTCTCCCGACTTGCATTGGTCTCAATGCTCTAATTGGAATACTTTGATCCCTTTGAGGATTGTGAGGATTCTCTAATTCATCATCCTCTATACTAGGCTCTCTTACCAATAATAACATCCCTTCATCACTATAATTTGTCATACCTACTACATTGTGGTGTAATTTAGGTGATGTGGTGGTCTCCTCTATATCTCACCAAAGTACTTTTGCACCCTCGTTTATCATAGGCTACTTTCTTGGTGGGGGTGGAAAACTTGTACTTGCACCTTCATTTCCTCCACCATTTCTTGGAGTTAAGTATTCAACCTCCTCAGGTTCACTTCCAATATTTTGGAATCTAACTACCCTATTTTCATCCAATATTTGTATGGTACCATCCAATTCTTGGATTACTTGTGCTCTCAATCTCGCATTGTGACCTTGTAGTGTTTGATACTCTTCCTGGAATTATTGAGTTTGCATTCTCATCCTCTACTGTAATAGCCCTATCTAAGCCAATGGGGAAATTTTTGCTAGTTCTTCTTCTATAATTTATTCCCTAGCATCCTCCAAAATTTCCATCTCGAATGTATCCACTCTATCCTCGTTGCGCACTATCAGCCTTACCCTTCTTCGTTCTTCTTACTGTTGAGGTAGTTCCCTATGTTCTATCTATGGGTACCTCCTATTTGAAGCTCTTGGTAATAGTGCCCTCTCTTGATAGCCTTCTATTGCTAGAGAACTCGATTATTCTCCCTCTCTTATGGTTCCATCTGCCCGTCTGATATGTACTCGCACCCTTCTTCTTTCACCGGGTCTAGGTGCCAACTCTTGTTGTTCAATTATTGGTTGTGTCTCCTCCCATTCGGAAAATAGCCTTGCGAGTCCCAAATCTAGCTCCTCTTGCGATGGACCTGGCTCATGATGAGCCTCATCTTAAGCATCTACTCACTTCTCCGTTCAATATCTTCTGAAGTAATGAATAGACAATATACTTTGTAAGGCTTCAACTTTGATCCTTTTATAGTTGGGTACCTCTGTACCATTTAGGTTCTATAGCCTGACCACTCCATTATCTAACACTTAAATATATTTATAAGGGCCAAGACATAACATCTTCAGTTTACCTGGCTTGATCTCCCTCTTTTCGTTAAACTTTAGAACCAAGTCCCCTGGACTAAGTTCCAACTTCCTCAAATGCTTGTCATGCCACACCTTTTGTCTTTTCTAGGCTATCTCAATAGCCCATTGTGCCATGACTCTTATTTCATCTATTTTGGTCAACATAATCAGTCGTTCCTCCAAAATCTCTTGATCTTCCAAGTGATGCTCTACTACAACTCTCAAGCTTGGTATCATGAACTCGACTGGCACCACCGATTCTTGACCATACATCAATTTGAAATGGGTATGTTCTATTGTTGGTTTGTAAGTTGTTCTATATACCTACAAAATAGATGGTAACCTTTCCTTCCAGTCTGCTTCTTCTATCCCACAGGTTTTTTATAGAGTTGATACTAAGACTTTATTAGTCACTTTCACCTTCCCATTTGCTCTCAGGTAGTACGTACTAGAAAATGTGTGTAAAATATTAAACTTTGTTGTCAGTGTCTTGATAATCTCATTCATGAAGTGTCTTCCCAAGTCACTCATTATTTGTAGTGGAATATCGAATCTTATGATTACCTGCTCATACAAAAATTATGTTGTAATTTTAGTAGAATTATCAGGTAATGCTCTTGCTTCTATCCATTTTGTGAGGTATTCCATTGCCACTATGATATATCTACATTTATTTATTTGAGATGTCTTCAATGGTCCCACAAATTATAAGCCCCAATGTTTGAAAAACTCCTATAGCTGTGATGGGTGTAACGGTATAAAGTCCCTCCTGATTGGTTTACCTACTCTTTGGCAAGTATCGCAAGCTTTCACGTGTTCTTTTGCATCATTATACAATGTAGGCCACCATAGACCCGCTAAAAATATTTTTTGTGCAGTCGCATTTGGTCCCATGTGTCCCCCTGCTAAGTCTACATGGGCTTCATTCAATGTTGCCTTAACTTCTTCCTCTATTACACATCTCCACAAGATACCATCACTTCCTATCTTGTATAGCAATCCAACTATAATCTAGAAAGGTGTTGACTTCATAATTATTCTCTTATTTTTGGTTGCCATCATATCTTGTGGCAACTCCCCTATGGATAGGTACTGGACAACCAACTTGTACCATGATGACACAACATTGATGGCAAATAATTACACATCCAAAAATTCATTAGGAATTTCTATTCTTGCTGGCTCCCCTAATTGTATTCGAGACAACTGGTCCACAATCATGTGCTTCTTTCCACATCTCACCACAACTTAGAATACGAAATCTTGGAGCATAACGAGCCACTGAATAACTCATCCTTGTATTACTGGTTTGTTTATTAAGTACAACAATGCTTGATGATCGACGTAGAATGCAAAGGGGTTTACTAGTAGGTAATGCCTCAAATTTTGGATTGCATATACCATCCCCAAGGCTTCCCTTTTTGTTGTACTATAATTTCTTTCTAGCCTTGACAAAAGGCAACTAGCAAAGAAAATTGGTTGATCCAACTTAAAATATCCTTCTTGTGCCAACACACATCCAATTGCAAAGTTTGAGGCATCGACATGGACATGGAATTCCTTATCCCAACTAGGAAACACAAAAATTGGACTTCTTACCAACTTAGCTTTAACTCCTCAAAGGCTCCCTAGTGCTCCTATGTCCACCTAAAAGGAATATTCTTTTTCATTAAAGAATCTAATAGATAGGATACATGTGCATAATTTTTTATAAACGTTCGGTAATGTCCCATTGAACAAGGAAGGTTTTGAGTGAACTCACGTCAAAGGGTTCTTCCATGTATAATATCACCCGAATTTTATCTAAATCGGTCTTCAATCCTTCGCTGCACACAATATTTCCTAACAATTTTCCATATGGTACCATAAAAAAACACTTTGCTGGGTATAATTATATCTGTGCATTTATGAACCTTCTCATACATTCACTAAGAGATGGAAAATGCTCCTTGATCTTCCCATAAATGGACCAATCATCCAAAAATACCTTGAAATTCCTCATTGCCAATTGGTCAAATATATACATTATGATTCGTTGAAATGTAGCAGGGGCATTACAGAGCCCAAATGGCATTCGATTATACACGTAAATGCCATTCTTTAAAACAAATGTGGTCTTTAGATTATCCTCCTCAATGATGCTGATATGATTGTATCCTGAGAATCCATCCAAAAATGAATAGATATCATGTCCTGCAACTTCTTCCAAGATAGAATCTATGACTGGAATAGGAAAGGGATCCTTAATAGTTATTGCATTTAGACTCTTGAAGTCTATGCATATCCTTATATTATCGACTTCCTTCTTCAAGGTGATTACTATAGAAGAAACCCATTCACTGTTTGTCACCCTGAATACAATTCATGCTTCCAACATCTTTTCTATCTCTGTATTTACCAATGCCGCATACTTTAGATTCATCCTAAATGACCTCCTCATAACAGGTTGAGTGCTAGGCATTAGTTTAATCTTATGTACACATAATTCGAGTGGGATTCCTTTCAAATCCTTATATTTCCATGTGAAGATATCCTTGTACTCCAATAATATCTTGAAATCTACCATCTTCAATACTATATTCCAATCATCATCACAGTGGACCGTCCTAGGTTCCTCATTCATTCCTAGATTGACATCCACTATCTTGGGTCCTTCATACTTGATATTTTCAAGCTCACTCATAGATTTCATTACGTTCTTAGGGTGTGTCATTCTCATATCAATATCTGTATATCCTATTGTATACTCTGCAAATATTTTTAGAAATATCCACTTATCTTTTGTTTCCTTCTTAGTTTCTTTACTAGCTTTCGATTCGTCTTGCTTTTCCTTGATCTCTTCTGACTCAATATAAATGCAGTTGGGTTGAAACATCTTGTAATCATCCATTTACCAATGAAGAATTCTGCTATCAGATTGAGCTTCATCCTTGCTACATTCATCTATGTACAACATTCCTTCTCCATTAGGTTCATGTCCTTCATCCCCTGATGAGTTTTTTGATTTGTCAATTATAGCTACATCCTCACTAACTCTCTGATTAGCTAAATTGATCATGTATTTATGTTGTCCCTTCTTGAAGGTGATCTGATTATTTCTCCAATTGTGATTAACTTTAGCTACTCGTAGTCATCCTCTCCCCAAGAGAGAGTCGTATGTAGGTTTCTGCATTGTAATCACAATAAAGTCCAAGACAAACTCTTGCTCAGCTATCATTACTTGTTGTGTAGTCAAAAATCATTTTATGTTAATATCATTATGGTCAACCCCATATAGTCGAAATATCAGTGCCCATAGGTATGGAGCGCCTAGTTCTATCCAAGTTATTTCTGGTATCATATTAACACTTTATCCTCCATCCATAATCACTTGCATCAATTTGTGCCCCAAAATATCCATATGCATTAATACAGGATTCTTTCCCACATCAATCATGAGTATAGTAGGATCCATAAATTGGTCTTTCCATTTGTCCTCCAATATTGGTTGGCTCTCTACTTCCATCACCTTATGTGGTTGCATTTCTTCCACAATTGCTTTCTATAATTCTGGGATAGCTTCTAGTAAGTCAGATACTTTAAGTTCCACTGTGGTATCCAACACTTGTGCTGCCAGATTCTGCACAAAAGTCTCCTATTCTAATGGTTTTCATAATTCCTTTTGAGTTCTCGAATCTCCTTGCTTAGTTTTCTTATTTTCTTCTTGCACTATTTTATTTTTTGCTTGCCAGTGTTGTTCTTTTGCTAGCTCTAGATACTTATCCTTTTTAGCCTAATTCCTTGTCACGACTAACACTTCCTGAGTTTCCTCTTTAACTTGAGGAACTTCGATGTCCAAATAGCTCACATTCTACAGGTTACTCAAACTCGCATACTTTGGACAATTCTCCTCCTTTTGGTTCCTTGGACCACACCATACACGTGTGTAGTGCTTGTTTGTGGTGCTCCTTGCATCGGAGGTGCAGGAAAATTCTTTGTAAAATTACCCCACTCTTGGAAATTGCAACATTGTATGATTGGTCTACCTTCTGAGTCATACTGTAAGCGACTTTGTCCTCCTTGTTGATTACCTTGATTTTGTCTGCCACCTCTTTTACTATTTCTATAACCGCCACTCATTGCTTGTTGGCCACTCCCTTGGTCTTGTGGTTTTTCTTCCTGCTCCTGAATTGATAGTACCTGTGGATGGATTCTTGCATTGTAGGGACAACATTACTTCATGCTCCATCACATTACAAATATGGCAATATTTTTTCTTCTGACACTTCATATTTGTATGTCCCTTTGTCTTGCATTCTGTGCACCATATTTCCTTCCTGTCTGGTTTGATCTTCTGTTATTTAACCATCTTATCAAACTCCTTGTGGAATGATGCTACCGTCCTTTGGATAGTATTCTTCTTCACTATCTAAATATTTTGACTTGGGATAATACAAGATTCCTATGTACATCTATTTTGATTTGCTCTCAAAGGTTTTTACATGTTTCAATGCTTCCTCATATGTGTCAGATGGTACTCCCTTCATCTTTTTATTTTATTTTAGTAGTAACCCATCTAAAAACAACCATTTTATCAGTACATTTGCCAATAGCATTTGCATCTTGTTGACTAACTGCTTTAGTCGATGGTTGAAGGATTTTACATCCTCGTCTGCTTTCTATTTTATTATGCAAAGCTTGGTGACTATGTCTCCATCATCTTTTAAAGGTCAAAATTCCTCAATGAACTTCTCCTTTATCTGATTCCAAGTCTAAAAATCAATGTTATTTTCTCTCTTTAGGTACCAGTCTATTATCAATCCTCTCAATGTGGTAGGAAAGATGACTACCCAATCCTCTGGTTTGTCTACACCATTTTCTCTCCAAATGGTTATGCAAGTTCCTATGTACATGTGGGGTCTTCCTTACCCTCACCTAAAAATGGTGGACATATTTGTTTGGCTACTTTGTTAGCCATTTTGGGAGAGTCATTACTCTCACTTGAGGTGTCTCGCATAATCTCTATTGGATTCCTCCTTAGATGTGTCTTACTCCCATTGTATTTATAAGTGTCAATTTGAGGTATCTTATTTTTCCTCCAATCGGTGACCAAATTTTCATGCGTCCTCACTCTATGACCTTCTTCACTGGTTTGATGGAGATGATCTTGGTCTATCCTCCTAAGTCCCTGCATCCTTTTACCCTAGTGCCTAACTCCCATTCTCTACACCCTCTTGCAATCTTGTTGTTGCTTCCTCAGGTCTTAACATCCACTCTCCATCATCATGCACTTTCTCTTTGTCACCCATCTCCTCTACGTTTGGTGGTTCTTCCTCCTCGTCTTCTGTCTCAATCAACAATATCTCAAAGTCTCCCTCTTTGGATGTCCAAAATTGCTTTATCTATGGTTCATGTGTACTCTGATATGAGTTACTCATATTTTATCTTTGAGCAATCCTTGTGCTCTTTCTTACTGGAATTTTGTCTCATGGTTCCCTTCTCCACACCTTTGTGTATTGGTGTCCGTCATAAAAAATAACCTCAAATTTTTAGTCAAATTTGACCCGTTTTAACAAGAATGCCAGATTCGATAAGGCAATAATACCAAATGTAACGTATTAGTGGAGTATTCCTAGTGGGGAGGTGTTTTCCAAAGGCAAGAATTATTCCTAAGCCAAGCCTATCTCAATGACCAAATCGGATAGTCTTCTAATCTCCCGAACTACCCTTGTATGAACTATCAATTCCTTGTACGGACCCTAATTACATACATTGTACAATATTAGATCATACAGTGGCAAATATGGTATGATATTACACTCAAAAAAATTGACAGATGTTGTTTTTGGGGTTGTCGTACATATTTTTGTAATCGTTCAAGACGATTCACCAAAATTGCAAAATCGGATAAATTCCTATCAATCGCATATTTTACTAAATTGGGTAACAACTATTTGTATGATGTACAATCTGTATGAACTACAGGTACATAAAGGTGTTAATTGCTATGCTATTCTAATTCAATCTCTCTTCAAGATTTTTTGTAAAGGTTTAACAGCCTAAACAAGACAATCTCTTTCACAACTAAAGCATTCAAAATAGGCTAGTGAGAGATTCTATATAAGTAATTCCATATAGGAATCATACAATATGATTCAACACATATTTACCAATTTCATTAAGCTCCTAAATCATTCCCCATGATTCACTAGTGATCATATTCTCCACAAAGCTGCAACAAGGCTAAAACTAACATATAATAGTAAGGTAGAAACTCAATTACACAATGTTAATCCACAATGCATTATCCATTCACAACAAGACCATACACTGTCATCCATAATGTATGTTATTCTCATTAATGGCTGTCAATTCAGTTACAATGTGGAAAAATATTTCAAGGTAATTGCAATAACTCAGAAATATGTCTATATCTCTATTCTAGCAACTAATAACTAGTAAACTAGTAGCCAGGCCTACAAATTCAAAAATGGGGCCTTATATAATGTTGTCGAGGCCGTTCCAAAGTGGTTCCTAAGACAATCTATTATTAAAAACTGCCCATCTACAAATGAATACATTATTTTGGTATTTTCCTAAGTTTACACCTTAGTTTAGCAAACCCATGCAATATTTCATCCTAAAATTACATTTCCTTTGCATCTGAGTGAATTTTGGTGCACCCTATACAATTTTCTACCGCTTTGTACGATTTGCCAATCCAGTTGTACAATTTTGCCTTCCACTGTATGATTTTCTCCAACTGTACAATTTTACAAAACTTGAGCAAATTATTCCCAAAACTGTCAAAATCTAGCAAATCACTTTTTCTTCTTCTCGGAGGTGGATTTGCTGCCTACATAAAGTTTTTGTTATGAAAACCTAGATAGTCATTACCCCTATGTGTGCAAATGAATACATTAGATAGAATATAAGCATACCCTAGTGCTAGGTAGGATTCATTCAACCCATTGTTGTATTGGGGATTCCCAAATGTTTATCCTAATCCTAAGTTGGACTTAGTTGGATGAGACCACTAGGCGGTATAGGACACCTAAGGCTAGCTCTTCCACATGCAAACATTGGTCTATACGGAAGCAATATGCTAATATGATAGATATATCATCTTGCATAGGGCTTGTTTATGCTGATAATTCTAGGGATTCAAGTTTATACTCCCTTCTTTTCTTCATATTTTTCTCGGATACTTGCTCATGATTAGTGATGAAAACCACTGTTTATTTTGAATTTTGTTTTTATTTTTGAGCAAAGGATTTATGTAGTGATGATCATCACTATTTATTTTGTATTTTTGAATTATTTTGAACTTTGAAATTTTATTTGTTTGGGGATTTTTGTAGTGATGGTAATCACTTATTTTTGAATTTTCACTTTGTTTAGGATTTTGCTCATTTTGATTCTAGCAAGGGATTTATTTGGGTAGGGCTGAACTTGTCCTTTTGCCAATTCTTAGCATTTTCAAACCGGCCGCACAGGGTTATGAGTAAGATAAATATTTTTTACCTTGGGATACCTAATACTGCTTTGTAGCATCCATATTTCCCTTGTTTAAACTAGGATTTTAGTGCTTTGATTAGTTATAGGATTCTAAGATATACCAGGTGCTATCAAAACTAAACCTTACCTATAAAAATCTAAGATAACTTTCTATAAAGTTTGATAAAACCACTAGGTATTTCTGAGTGACTGGAAAGCCCTAGTATATTCCTCATAGAAACAGGAGGGGCTTTGTTGAAAAACACAATTACACACAATAGGTTGTGGATGATGATGAATTTTGAAAATGCATGATTGATGTACAAATGTGGTGTCATTTGTAAGACTGTCAACACAATTTACACTAATGCAAGTACCCTGGATAGACATGCCTAAGTGCAATGCAACTATGTGAATGCAAATGGGAATGCATAATGCAAATGTTTTTGGATTTTTGATGTTTTCTGATTTGTTTGGATTTTTTTATTATTATGAATATTTTTGAACTTTTTGATTTTTGAATTGTTTTTGAACTTTTATTTTTTTTGTTGACCAAAAGGCTTTTGGTGCCTTTGGGGCTCTTTGGTGATTTGACCTAGCGACGCGAAGATGCCTTTGGAGCTTCTTTTTTTTTTTATGCTTTGACCAAATGGCTTGAATATGCCTTTGGATCCTTTTTATGATTTGACCAAACAACTTGGAGATTCCTTTGGAGCCTTTTTATGATTTGACCAAACATATTGGAGATGCCTTTGGATCCTTTTTGATGATTTTACCAGACGGTTTGGATATGCCTTTGGAGCCTTTTTTATGATTTATTTTTTATTTTGATGTTTTCTAATTTGTTTGGATTTTTATGATTTCTACTATTTTTGAATTTTTTGTAGTTATTTGACTATTTTTGATAATTTTCTATTTTATGTGTGGAATACCTTTAAATGAATGATGTTGAGAGGCTTTGGCTCCTCAACACCCTCCATCATTATTAGGAAATATGTCCCAGGTCAAATCTTCTTAGATATGATGTAGGGCCTTATCCAATTAGCCACAAATTTGTCTCGTAGATGTGATGGTAGGTTTGAGTTCTTTTGGTTCTCTTTAAGTACAAGATCGCCAACCTTAAAGTCTCTTAGGCGTAATCTATTATTGTAAGCTCGTGTTAGACAATCCTGGTAAATGCAAAGATGCTCAAGTGCATTGACGCATCGTTAATATAGAAGGATCAATTGATCCAAGCGAGCTTGCCACACAATATTTTCATTGATGAACTCTTTAAATACGATGTATAATGTTGGAAGCTCCAACTCCAAGGTCATGATGGCCTCAGTTCCATATACAAGCAAAAATAATGTTGCCCTAGTGGGCATTTTTATGCATGTCCTATAAGCCCATAATGCTAGAGGCAGTTGCAGATGCCAATCCTTGTGATTCTCTTTCATTGTCTTCTTTAGAATGGCTACTATTGTCTTGTTTGAGGCTTCTACTTGCCCATTTGCCTAGAGATAGTATGGTGTCACAAAACTATGTTGAATGTTGTATTTGGTTGTTAATGCTTACATATTTTTAATTTTGAATGATGGTCCATTATCCAATATTATTTTGAAAGGTATCCCAAAATGGCAAATGATATTTTGGAGCATGAACTCTGTAATTTGAGGACCAATTTTCAATGTTAGGGGATCACTTCCACCCACTTGGTGAAGTATTTAGTAGCTGTTAAGATAAACGTGTGTCGGCCTAATGATGGGGGAGAAATATTTCCAATTAGATCGAATCTCCACTATGAAAAGGGCCAAGCTGCCTGGATGGGCTGTAAAGCCTAAGATGGCAAGTGTGTCAAGTTTTCATGATGTTGATTGTAGACACCAAATTACAGCCATTAATCCTCCATCCTAACCATCCCACCACCCACTTGTCCACCATACACCTTTCCCGCCAATTATTTGGCCCAATTCCATATTTCTTGCCATTTCCTAACCCAATTGGGCTTATTTTAATATTATTTATATTATTTTATATTTAATATAATATTTATATTATATTATAATATATTTATTATAAAATATGTATTTATAAACCCAATTAACCACAGTCATCCGATCCAATCTAATCTCCACCGTCCATCTTCATTAATCCATGCCACACTTAAAGTACAATCTCAGCCCTAGGATGTGATTTAATCTTAGCCACACGATCTAAAGTGTTGAGCTAAAACCCTAAGAAACCCTAAGGTTGGATTATAAGTAAGGGCATTTGCAAATGCCCAAACCCTGGAACCCTAGATATTGGCATGTGCATCCTAGAGAAGTCATTGGTGAAGCCCTAGTGAAGCAGAAGGTGATAGAGCCCTGAAAATACAAAGCCCTAGCTGGCCATAGGACTTCAACTATTCCATCCATCCCCACATCCATTCTCCATAATCATCGTAGTCCCCATCCATCCACCACATTCATCGCATCCTCCACGATCTGCTTCTGTAGATTTACCCTCACCCATAGGCACCCTCTCAAGCTTTCCAAGCTCACTACAGAGCCTGCCAAGTGCTCACTAGAGCCTATTATATCCTGCAAGTGCACACCAGAGCCTATTGTATCCTATAGGTGTGCACCAGAGCCTATCTCCAAGTGTGCACCACATTAATACATCAAATACATAAAGCATCACATTCCATAGATCTACAAAAAAGCAAAATCATCACAAGCAAGGTAAATCTAAATTTTGTTATCATTTGTTGTTATTTCATCTTACATATCCATATTTCATAGATCTAGGGTTTTAGTTTTCATTTCTAAGGGTTCACACTGTGGAACCCTCATTTTTTTACTAATCAACTTTATTTTTTTTGTGTGTAGGGTTGGATAACATCAACAAGCATTGGAATACTACTACAGTTAGAGTGGCCCGAACACACGGATACCTAAAGCCCACTCAACTTGTTCGGAGTGAAGCACATTGAAGACACTATTTTATTGTAGCTAGGGTTTCGAAGAACCCTAGAAATGTATATTCATTGTATCACAACATTTATATCAAGGCAGAATTAATTGTACAAAGGAGTTTTTTAGCTCCCCCCATTATTTAATAATAATATTTCTTGTGCAATTACTTTTGTCTTATCAAATTTGTTTACTTTCTATTGTTATTTAGTGTTGTGCTTTTAGCTCTAAAAATGGTGATCACGGTGGGACCCCACAAGGGTTTCATTATTTAAATTGATTTACTTTGCTAACTTGATTTTTTTTGTCTATTGCAGGGATTTTTAGAAGTGCAGAAGTCATCGATCTCATTGCTAGGGTTTTTAAAGCATTCTGCAGCACTTTCAAAGATTACTAGCATTCGATATTAGACAACCATATCTCTCTTCCTATAGCACTACTACCCTATATGCCCAACCATCTGTAGTGATTTGGAGTAGAGCTAAGGCTTCCGAGTAAGTCCCATAACCCTAGTTTTTCATTTCATAATTTACGTATTCTATATTTTTTATAGTTTTTCATTATTTTTGGGTTATAAAAGGAACTTAACACTAAGTAATCTAGGAAAGAATCCTTAGAAAATTACATTTAGGGTTTGTGTGCATTTAATTACACAAAATTCATTTCTTGTTCTAAAATTGTAGATCTAGGTGATTGTTTGCATTTTGAGTGCATATGAAATAGAAAAGCATCCTAGATTTTGCATTTAAGAGTTAAATATCACTTAAATTTTGCATATCTAAATAGGAACAACATCTTGATGCATAAAGTAATCCTGCCCTAGGCTGGCCCCTTTGGCAGAGAGGTGGACGAACCCTCCAGTTGCTCTTGTGATATCTTCGGGTATCATTTGTAGGCAGGGATTTTAAGGGTGTACTCTACACTCTTTAGGTGAAATTTGCATCTTTATGTTGGCTTCTAATTTAGATTAGTAAAGTTAGTAATCTTTAATATTGTTTGAACACCATAGAGAATAAGAGATCTAATAAAATTAATCACACACACTTGCACGATTCACTTTTTAACAGTAGTGGTTGGATTTCATCACCAACCATTGCTTGAGATTTGGTGATGGTGGCAGTGATTTCCATCCACCAATATCTACCCTAGAAACCATAGGATTACCCCTGAGCAAACTTGTTGGAGGTCATTACCAACAAGAATCTCATTGCCTCAACCAACCATAGCTTTTTACCTTTGTTTTCTTTAAGCAAGATTAAGTTACATCAAAACACACAAGCCTACAATTCTAAAAAATAATCTCACATTAACGAAAGAAAATAATTAATGAACAAGGTAAGCCACACATGGTGAAACCTAGGATTGATTGTTTTCTTTACTTTAAATTCTGAAAAAAAAAATTAGTTTGTGTGATTTTGATAAACTTTAAATCTTTGGTTTAACTACTTTATGGTGCTAACGAGACAACAAAAGAAAGTAATAAACCAAAATTATTTAATGGAAAACATTTCCCATCCTCCCGCTACTTCGGTAGCCAACCTATCCAGTATGGTTCAGACTACTTCATCTGGATCATCATATCCATCCCTACCTCAAGTAGGATCCCTTCCACACAATGTGGAAACAACCACCACCCACATAGACATGGACAAAGTGAGGGCCATCTACAAGTCTTCCAACTATGTCTTAGAACCCCTTAGCCAAGAGGGTTTTGAAGAACCCAAATTGGCTACCTCCTACCTTACCCAAGGATATCATAATTTAGGTTATGAATATGGTATGCCTTCTTCCATGAGCCAATCACAACAACATCCAAGTGTTCCAAACACTTACCCCACATCCACCTATTCCAACCCATTATATGAGGAGTATGTCAATGCTGCCTCACAAGTTGTCACATCAAATGCAACTTGCTCCATGCCCATGTCCTCTCATCCATCATCATCCATCCCTCCATCATCTAACCTAGCCACAATCCCATGCCCTCTCATCCATCATCATCCACCCTTCCATCATATCATCTAGCCACAACCACATCCTTTGACACATGGTCAAATCAAGAACTCACGGATACATTAGGGCTCATAAATAAGTTGATTTCACAATGAACAAGAGGAAAATAATCGGCCCACATAGAACCTATGATCCAAGAAGTTCCAAATCAACCTCCACCCACCAATCAAAATCCAGCATGGGTTCCCCAATATTCCATAGTCTCCATTCCTAATCCACCGCAAATCCACACATCAACCACACCAATTACCATTGCTACCAACCAACCACACAATCCATTCTTCCATCAACCTCCTCACCAATCATCCCCATATTTTAACCATCAATATTCACCACATACCCAACCCAACTCATTTCACAATACCATGTTGGTCACACCACAACATCTACCATCCAACCCATCAACCAACCACCACATAATCCAAGGTCCTCACATTCCAGTAGAAGATCTTAGATTCCAAGAAATACAAAAGCAAATTGATCAGTTGATGCAAAACTCACTAGGAATAATAAGCCAAAAGCTAACCTTAAGCCAACTGATCCATCAACCAATCCACCCTTCGATACCATCACCACCATATCCGAAAGATTTTACGATACCAAAATTTGACAAGTTCAGGGGAACTGAGGATCCCAAGGAGCATGTGAGTTCATTTGTTCATGCATGTTTTCAGATTAACGATGATAATGCTCTTATGCTCCAAATATTTCCTCAAACATTAGGGGAGATGCCATTGAATGGTATAATCAATTGCCTACACATAGTATTTATACTTTTGACCAATTGATGGACTTATTCTTTGAGCGTTTCGCTCTCAATATTAGAAAGAAGGTATCATTATCGGACATATATTATTTGAAACAATGGGATGATGAACCTATCTATGATTTTGGAAACCATTGGAGGGCAGTCATAACAAAGTTGCCATTCTCCCTACCATTAGAAATATAAATTCCAGAACACCAAGAGTTGCTTAAAACCCATCTCTTGGATGCTACAGCTAAATACCTATAGAACATTTGAAGAAGCTTTAGCACAGGCTAGTGTCATTGAGGAGATAAAAATCCAAGAAGGTGTCATTAAGCCTAAGAAAAAGGAATGGCAAAATAAGGGCCAATACCAAAATAATCAATCAGGCCAAACTAAATCAACACAAGCCTCAATGGCTAACACAACTAATCAAGTCAATCAAGTGGTGATGAGCCAGCCCGTAGTGGCTCAAAAACTAGTGCAACAACAAATTACCTATCATGTGGTCCCATCAGTAACACAAGCACCAATGATACAAAACATAATGCCAACTATGGAACAACCTACCCACCGCCAATACAATCGACCCCAACGTCAATACACTCCCTTAGCGGAGTCGTATTCATCCATATTTCAAAGGTTGTATGAGACTAATAAATTAGCCTTACCAGAAATCAGGCCCGATGACCCCACTAAAAGACCTAAAAGTTATAGAGAGCACTTGTTTTGCCCATACCATAGGCAAAATGGGCATGATATTAACTCTTGCCATGTTTTCAAGAACATAGTGCAAGACCTCATAGACCTAGGGGCCATTAACGTGGATAACCCCTTAGCTCCACAAAACCAAAACTTGGGCATATATCAGACACCTCTACCTAACCATGGGGAGGTCCAACATAATGTAGGAGGTAACAATCAACAAGCACCTCCTAACCAAGTAAATCATGTCCAACAATATCAAAACTTTGTAGGAGCAGTCCATGTGGTCACTAGAGGGCAAAGGAAAAATCAAAAAAATACTCAACAACCTTCAAATCCACCTCCCATCCAAACATCACCAAATCCATCTCCACCAATCAATCTATCCAATCCATCCAATCAGCCCATCCTTCATCCAATAAGGCCAACGGTAACCTTAACCAATCGGTTAACCACTAGTTTGAAAATGGCATCAACCAAGCTTTCTGTGTATGAGCTTATCCAACAATCCCCTAGGCATAGAGAAGCTTTAATGGAAATACTCAAGTCAATTGAGTTAGAATCCCAAGACTCTAATGCCTTCAACAACTTTGTAGGGAGTGTTAGGACGTGCATGGAGCCATCAATCACCTTCTATGACTTTGAGATAAAGTCAATGAGTTCAGAATCAGTAGACCCTCCATTACACATAATGGCCTTAATAGATAGAAAGCCATTCAAAAGAGTCCTAATTGATACTGGCTCATCCATCAATATCATTACTACCACTGCCCTTAGTCACCTCAAATTACCTCCATCCCACATTTCCAAATCATCATTCACCCTCAAAGCATTTAACGATGCTTTGTGTACCATAGTTGGCACTATTGTTTTACCCATAGAAGTAGGGGCCAGAACATTGCACATAATGTTTCACATCTTAGAAGGAGCCATGGCATATAATATACTCCTTGGTAGACCTTGGATGAGGGAAATGAAATGTGTTCCTTCAATTCTCCACCAATGCTTGAAATATGTTCATGATGGACAAGTCCATTGCATCCCTACGGATGTCGAACCTTTTAAGTATTGTAATTTCATTTCAAATCCTTATGAATCCATGTTACCTTCCACCCATTTATTCTTGGCACCATCATCGAATCCATCCACATCATCTCTTAATCCACCTTCTTCTAATCCATCTACATCTTCTTCTAAAGCTCCCATCCTAGAGGAGCTACCCATCACATCACCTCTTCAAACATCCACTTCTTCTTGTACATGTGGTCACAATTAATCTACTATTAGCACATCATACATCACATCTACCCCTTCTTCTACAACCACTTCTTCTATTTCATCATTACCCCATCTATCACCATCTAATCCCACACCGCCATCCAACCCCACTCCATCAGCCGATGTTTCACAAGTCAAACTTTTAGACTATGAAATATTTAATTCACCACCATCCACAACCAACCCAGAACCCTATGAGTGCCCATCATCAACCACATCAGCCCAAGTCAAAGTCCACATCACCAATCCTGGTATAGGTGAGTATGTGGTCCAAGATGTCACCATCACACCCCTAGCCATTCCCACAGCTAAGGATTTTGGATGTCCTCGAGACCATTCTTTATCCATAGGTGTTGTTTATGACATGAGCGCAGCTCCAAATAGCATTAACTTTGTTTATGGAGGGTTGGATTGCTCAACTGGAGCAAACCCACCCGAAGAACCAAAAGAGCCTAGGCGTGCCAACATACCTAATATGGAGGAGTTTCCATCTCGCTACTTTAACATGGTTAATTGGCAAGGTCAAGGTCTAGGTTCCCATGAGCAAGGGATGCATGATATCTTAGATGTCCCATATAGAGGTGCCCATGATCATTCTAGTTTAGGCTATACCCTGTTGTCTTCCACCTCTTCTCTTGAGAAAGCCTTTAAAAAGCTTAGCCTCAATGATGAAGATCACCCCATCCATCCATTACCCTCAACATCCTCTCTTGAACAAGCCCTTCAAGAACTTCGCATTGATGAAGTAGACGAGGATGATCCCATCAACTTCTCCTATCCTATATTTGATTCCGATGATGAAAGTTACGAAGAGTTTGAAGTCATGTCAAATGCTTCTGATGATTCCGAAGAGGAGTCACAACCCATTGTCCCCATCACCCAACAGGAAGAGTTTTACCTCCGAATGTTCCCCATCCATCATCCCATATTCCACTTACTTCTTCCACAAGAACAAGTGGACCCACCTAGTAATCCACCTTGAGCCACACACATCAGCCAAGAATTGTAACATATGTACATATTTCAAAAAAAATCAACAAAACAATTAAAAAAAAATATGTGTTGCTCTCATGTTAATTTCACATCCATTATTATAGGGATAACATGACTCGACATCGGTTCAGATTCAATCATTCCATCTACCCATTCATCCAAGCCATCCTTCCTTCCGCTAGGTCAATATGAATCCTATTGACTTATTCACCCCGCTCCGCAATCCATACGATTTGGCTAGGCCAATTCCAATTGACATTAGCCTTATTGAATTGGACCAGATTTCTTCCCCACCCTCCTTTTTAGAGCTCATCCTATCCGAGGAATTGCTAAGGGCTTCAACCAACTACATTCCTCCTTCACCGCCACCTTCACCTCCATCACTTTCCACTAATGGTCCCGAGGTCTTTCAGGCAGAGTTAGACAAAGATAAACAGGAAAAGTTGGATGACATCTTAGATGACATAAATCTGATCCCAACACCACATCAACTTGAGGAAGGCTCACATATGTCCATTGAAGATACCATCGATGTGAACCTTAGTTCAGATCCCGAAAATCCCCAAGTTGTCAAGCTTGGAAAAATTTTAACACCCGATGAACAAGAGCAATTCATTGCTCTCCTCAAGAAAAAGAAAGAAGTGTTTGCATGGTCCTACAAGGATATGCCTAGCCTTGATCCTGACCTTGTGGTCCATAACCTCACCTTACATCCTGATGCCAAGCCGGTCAAACAAAAACTTAGGAGAATGCATCCTACCATGGCCCTCATAGTCAAAGAGGAAATACAAAAGCTACTAGATGTACATTTTATCATTCCTATTGACTATCCTGAGTGGCTGTCAAACATGGTACCCATTCGTAAGCCTAACGGGGTGATACACATTTGTAATGACTTTCGAGATCTAAATAAAGTGTGTCCTAAGGATGACTTCCCTCTACCAAACATTGATACTCTTGTCGACACCTGCGTAGGCCATGAAATGCTTTCCCTCATGGATGGTTTTTAGGATACAACCAAATTCGAATAAATCCTGATGACCAACACAAAACGGCATTCACAACACCTTGGGGAACATTTTGTTTTAGGGTTATGCCCTTTGGCCTCAAAAATGTAGGAGCTACTTATCAAAGAGCCATGACTTACATCTTTCATGATTACATGCATAAAATCATCGAAGACTATGTAGATGATCTCTTGGCTAAATCTAAAACTCGACAAGAGCACATTGATGTCTTGGAAAATATTTTTGATCGACTTCTAGAATACAAGGTGAGGTTAAATCCCAAAAAGTGTGTCTTTGGTGTTACCTCTGGTAAAATTTTAGGATTCATTATCTCCAAAAGAGGCATTGAAGTGGACCCAAATAAGGTTAAGGCCATCATGGAAATGCCACCCCCAACTAACATCAAGGAATTGCATAGCTTGCAAGGCAAAATTCAATCAATCAAATGTTTCATCGCGCAACTTTTCGATAAATGCAGGCCATTTAACCACTTGCTACAAAAGGGGGTGTCATTCATATGGATAGAAGAATGTCAAAAAGCATTTGATGACATCAAGCGATACCTAACTTCACCGCCAGTCTTAACTCCTCCTAGGTCGGGGGTCCCTTTTCATCTCTATGTCTCAGCTATAGAGGCTGCTTTAGGGACAATGCTTGCACAAAAAAATGAACAAAATCGAGAGCAAGCAATCTATTACATTAGTCGAACATTGGTGAGTTATGAAACACGATACGCTTACATAGAAAAACTATGCTTAGCAATGGTCTTGGCCACTAAGAAACTCTGACATTATATGCTAAGCCAAACAACCTATGTCATAGCTAGAGAAAATCCTCTATGTTACATGATGTCTCGCACTTATAACAACACTCGTACCGCTAAATGGATAATGCTCCTCACAGAATTTGATCTCAAATTTATTAGCCAAAAATCCATTAAAGGTCAAGTTATAGCCGATCAACTTGTGGAAGCTCCACTACCTAGTGATCATCCTTTGATTATTGAGCTCCCAGATGATTCGGTATTTTCAGTCACTGAATTAGAAGAAGATGTCATTCCGAAGGAAGATGTCGATATCACCTTATTCTTTGATGGATCCAAGTGCGAGAAAGGTCAAGGTGCAGGAGTTGTCTTTCATACACCACAAGGGATTCCCATCCCCTTATCATTCAAGCTAGACTTCTCATGCACAAACAACACAACAGAGTATGAAGCCTTAATCTTAGGTCTTCAATCAGCTATAGCTATGGGTATTAAGCGTATTCGAATATTTGGGGATTCTCAACTTGTAGTCAAATAGGTAACCGGAGAATACCAATGCAAAGAACCTACCATTAAGCTTTATCATGAGGTAGCAATGAAATTGCTCTCAACATTCGAATGGTATGAAATCAACAACTTACCTCGTTCGACTAATAGATTTGCAGATGCAATGGCCTCCCTTGGATCCTTGATTCCAAAGAATGACTTAGGAGAGGTACAACCCCTAATAATCTCAACAATCTCTAAAGCAGCCATTGTTCATGCTGACCCTACGGATGGAAAAGATATTTGCTTTATCCATACGGAACCATGTGAGTCTTGGTCAAGCCCCATAGTAGCCTTCTTGAAATTTGGAACACTCCCATCTGACATGTCTCGGTCTGCCAAACGTGCTTTCAAGCAAAAAGTAGCCCATTTCATTCTCTTGGGTGACGTGTTGTATAAATGGGGTTATGATGGAATCCTTCTTCATTGTCTCAAACAAAGTGAGGCTCAAAGAGCCATACAAGAAGCTCATGATGGTACTTGTGGTGGTCATTTTAGTGGAATGGCCATTGCAAAGCGTCTATTATGCATGGGTTATTATTGGCCCACAATGGAGCATGACTGTTGCACCTATGTCAAAAATTGCAAACAATGTCAAACACATGCTAATTTAACTCATGTACCATCACAAGCCTTACAACCTATACAAAGCTTTTGGCCCTTTTCACAATGGGGCCTAGACTTAATTGGAAAAATCTCACCTTCTTCTTTGGGACAACATACATTCATCATCACAACCATAGAATACTTCACAAAGTGGGTTGAGGCCATACCTCTAACCAGTACGATAGGACCTCGAATTGTGGATTTCATACTCCATCATATCATCTATCACTTTGGCATTCCCTCTAAAATCATTTTGGATAATGGTAAGTCTTTCAAGAACAAGGATGTTCGAGCACTTTGCGAAAAGTATAATATCCAACATAGTTTCTCGACTCCTTATTACCCACAAGAAAATGGACAAGCTGAAGCTACCAATAAGACCTTGATTGCCATTCTTAAGAAACTCATCAAAGAAAATCATAAATATTGGCATACACAAATTCCTTTGGCACTTTGGGCTTATCGAACAAGCATCCGAATGCCAACAAGAGCAACACCATTTTCCTTGGTCTATGGAGCAGAAGCTATTATGCCTCTTGAGCTCGAGATTCCCTCCTTACGAGTTTCCTTGCAAGAATTCATAGATGACGATACAACTAGACAAGCATGACTTGACCAACTCACTCTCCTAGATGAAAGGTGAGTCAATGCACTAGAACATTTAAGAGTTTATCAAGACCGCCTAAAGCATGCTTACAATGCTAAAGTCCATCTTCAGGAATTTCAAGTAGGGGATCTGGTACTCAAAGAGAACCAACAAAACACCAATGCTTTGCCACATCTTCGTGACAAATTTGTAGCCAATTGGTTAGGTCCATATATAATCACTCAAAAAGTGGGTAATGGTACTTATAGACTTGCCGATTTAGAGGGAATAGAGGAACCCGAACCACTTAATGTTCTTCATTTAAAGGCATTCTATTGTTAAAAGTGATACTTTATATGTATATATACATGGCTTAAAAAAAAATCATTCACATAGGCATTCCCACATTGCATACATTCCATTTGCATTTACATTTAGACATTTGACATGCATTTTCATATTTGCATTCATGCATTTTTCATTCACATACATTAAATCATACATATTCCATTGCATTTACATTCCATTTGCATATCAACACTCCATTACATTAGGCATATACAATTGCATTCATCCCATCCCATGTTCAATGATCTGGCATAGTAATGATGATATGGCCATAAAAAAAAAGTCAAGTTATAAAAATTGGGGGTACCTAGTTTGAAGAAATCATGCAACTCTCACAAAAGTCATAAGTCAACAACATCATATGTCAAAAATCATAAGGCCTAGATTTTCAATCACTCAGCCATTACTAGTGTAGCAAGCAACCTCCAAATGGATGTCCGATTTTCTTTAGGACCAAAAACACTCTTTATACACTAAGAAAGTCTTGAGTATTGTCGATTGATCACAAAACAATCTTGAACCAACCACATTCCATCACATCTTAAAAATATTTTGAGCTAAGGAGGGTTAGTACCATACTTGGGTAGCACCTTGAGGTAAACAGGGATAATCCTCGCCTATCCCATCATGCAACATAGTCCAAAAATAGTGGTTCTCACCACTACCATAATTGCTCTCCAAAACATAAACATAAAAACATAGAGTAGTAAGGATAGGGTCAAAATTCTCATCACACTTCGGTTGAGAATCCGATTCCCCAAAGCTCTATACAAAATTAACAAATAAAATCCCACACCCTTGATCACTAAAGTCGTAAGGATTCATACTACACACCCCTGACAAGGATGGGTAGTCATCCCCAAGGCCTAAAAGATCAATCCCATTGGACTATGGAGTGAATCTCCACCGGGGCTATAGATGCTTGACTGGCAGTGGAGTAAGCTCATGCGAGGTGACATGTCTCTCCTCCAAAAAGGGAGACCTCTGAACGCACATAAGGACAGGCTAGCCTCGGGTCATCTCCATAATAGGTCATGCCTAATTTACTCATAATGGGTTAATGAAATTCACATGCACACACATTGGTGCTTGATTGGATAGGGTCATTGTCATACTCAAGACTTGGTAATTGAACCTCACTCGCACACACATTTGGTCCTAAAGAAAGTTAGACAACCTTAGTGAGTTTGGTTGAGGACACTAGTATGTTTGAGTCTTTGAAAATCCATTCATATCTCCATATCAACATCATTCTTCTTCCATATCAACATCCATATCTTCTTCCATTCATATCTTCCATATCATCTACATTCATAGTCTTCAGTAAGTCAAGTTGTAACACCACCAAATTTGGTACTCCCAATTGCAAAACAATGGACAACAAAAATGGCCAATAAAATTTCTGAACTATAAAAGATCATTCGAACAACATGCATTCCTCTCATATAGTTTAGATTCATTATACATTTACTTGCATTAATCATCCATATAAGCATTATGCATACACATCATGATTAGCTTACATTAATCATCCATAAAACATTAAACACAAATTGCATAAAACATAAAAGCATTCACACAAAATATAACACAAATAGTAAAATTCCATGTATATATATATATAAATATCGCATATACAATAAATGCCAAAAAGGCTACAAGGGAGCACCAAGGCTCATATACAAAATAGTGCATCTAAGCACTAAGCTAATGTCCATGAGAGGACTCCTGAGACCTAGTAGGAGCCCTAGGCCTAGTACTCTACCTAGACTCAGTATGCCTAGATGACTCGGATATAGAAGAAGGAGGATCCGATAACGTAATGTGGTGATGCATACACAAATCCTCCAAGGAATGTGCATACGCCTCACTAGCCCACAGATGCCGCAAGTCCATCTGATGTCGATGCTCCTTAGCCAACATCTCTACCTAAAGCCTCATGACCGTCTCCTGATCACTAGCCATAGCTATCGCCCGCTCCACCTCCATCCATGCTATAGTAGCCAAAGACTCCCTATGAGTCTCAAGCATAGTCTCTCGCTCCTCGCAAAGCTGCTCCAGCTCCACCCACAACCTAGCCACCTCAGAGATCTCACCCATATCCTCATCATCCTCCATCTCCTCATCCACCAACCCCATATCTAGAGCCTACTGGGATGATCCCCTCGACCACCTTCGACTCACTGATCATTGAGGCCTCATCCTCTTTGAAGTCATCCCTGACCCTGCAGCTGCTGCATCATCACCCACAACCTTTGGTACCCACACTAGTTGGGCACCAAACCAAGCTACATACTCGGAGTCACCCCGACATCATCTACATCGAGGACCTCCAACTGCTCATCATCATCCAAATGCACCCACCATGGCTCTGCACATGGGAGCCCCACCTCATCCCACCGATGCCGATACAACATCGGCTCATCTGGCACATCCTGAGGTAAGCCAAATTGCCTCAACACCCATGAGTACTAAAAGTACTCCACCTCCTCATCCCTCCACCCAATCAACCACCGAGCTTGCCTCACCCGACGTAGCTGCTCCCCATCACCATCCCATAGAGCTCCTCACCATGGCCTCCATATCACATCAGCCCGAGTCAACCTCGACCACATATCTCGATACCACTAGTTGGTATGCACCTCTCGACTCGGCTGTACCTCCTCCACCACTACCCATCACCTAGCATAGGGCTCCCCCATCCACCATGTCTGACATGGCAACCCCTCTACAAGCCACACCAAAATGCTCCCAAGCCCAACACTATAGGAGGAAGCTGCACCCAATCCCCTTCCTCCTCCTCTGTCACCTCATATAACTCCCGGTATAACTATGCCAACAATGTAGGAGCCCATGCATATCCCTTGGGATCGATGAGTAGATCACTCACCAACCCCAATAGGTTCCAAGGGAACCTACAACTAGTGCTATTAGGTAGCACTATGTTTGCTAACACAAACATGATCAAGGTTGGGAGTGCATCCAACTCCTTCACCTTGTACATGCTCAGATAGCATATACCTCCATCCCCCATCCGAGCCTCCCACCATCGATCCCCAAACATCTTCTCCATATCAACATTCTTATCATGCCCAACCACCACCTTCTCCCCTTCTATTGGCACCTTGAGGATGTGGTATACATCCTCAAGAGTGACAATAGCCTCCCTAGTCGATAGCTAGAACGTCCCTCTATCATAGTCCCATATCTCTATCAATGATGAGAGATACCCCTCATCCGCCCTCACAACATCCAACCTAGCTACCCCCTCCAAGCCCACCTTCCCCAAAAGCTCCCAATCCTCATCCGTGAGCTTCTTCCTCATCCCAAGAACAAGAGGAGAGAACCGATGTCGAGGCTCTATGTCCCTCAACTACAACAACAAACATTTTTATTAATACTATTTCAAAAAAAATTTTACACAAAATACAAAGTGTTTTTAAACATTATCGGGGCAAATGGTGCCTCAACTCCACCAACAACATTCGATCCCTCCACTACCATAGCTTCCACATAGATTCTCACTAGCCTCACTAAGCTCACCAAACCACTCCACTCCTCAGACGTAGCTCCTCAAAGTCCAAAATGCACAAGTGAGCCTCATGATTCAATCAGAAAGCTATTTATAGCTTTCCTTAGCGCATTCAGCTACACCTAACTAGTCAGTGGCACAGTGCACGCCTACAATACGGCAAATGCCTGGCCAAAAAGGCATAAAGATAAAATCAATCAAAATAGTAGCTTACCTCCTCCAAATTTCACCAAATTTCATCCACATCATCAATGCACATCATAAATCAAGTTTCATACACATTCTTCATCACCATCCATCTTCAATCAACAATCATTTTATCTACCATCCTTCAATTCATTAAGCGCAAACCTCGTATCTAGTGGGTTATTCTATAAACTTGGCGATTACAACAATAGTAATCCATGCAATTCGATAAGATGAATAACCTACAATAAGGACACTTGACCATGATCATCATCAATTATCTCATTGTCCAAGATCACAATCACATTGGGCACTTCACATTTTGGAGTGAAACCTTGCCAAGAACAATTTGCACAACTATTGTCATTGATGGCCTAGTTCGTGAGGCTTAACACATGAACAAAAACTCAAATTTCATCATTTTCTCTTCAAAAACCTAATGATTGGCACTAGCTAGGATGATTAGTTCCAATTGTGAGAATAGTCACCATAAGGCTATCCACGATTATTTTATCTGCATCATCATACTTGCATATCAATGGCATCAGAAAGCACACTATTCAACAACATCGAATCATCCCAAAATTTGGGGCACCCACAATTTGATTATGATTTCCCACAATGGGATACATCTTACATGATCATGACATTGGATAAAACCCCTTTTCCACCATTGGGGTAAAAATGGTATCACATTTTACATCATTCATATCATCCACAATCACATGGTATTATACACCAACCCCTTTTCCACCATTGGGGAAAAGTATCACATTTTACATCATTCATATCACATTCACAAGGTATCACATTTTACATCATTCATATCGTCCACAATCACATAACATTTCATCACATCATTCATCACTTGCACAAAATTATTTTTCAATTGGCTCGTGAGATGCTTCTCATTCGCCAATTGAGGGGGTAAGCTACGAAAATTCCAAAAATTCTTTATTCTTTTATCTTCAACATCAATGCTCAAATCCAACAACAGAGAGAAGTTGCTTCTATGCCCATATCCCAAGCAGGTGTCTCATATTTTTGCACCATATTGTGTTTCACGCAATATGGTACAAAAAGGGGCATCTGTAGACACCAAATTACAGCCATTAATCCTCCATCCTAACCATCCCACCACCCACTTGTCCACCATACACCTTTCCCATTATTTGGCCCAATTCCACCTTTCCCGCCATTTCCTAACCCAATTGGGCTTATTTTAATATTATTTTATATTTAATATAATATTTTATATTATATTATAATATATTTATTATAAAATATGTATTTATAAACCCAATTAACCACAACCATTCGATCCAATCTAATCTCCACCATCCATCTTCATTAATCCATGCCACACTTAAAGTACAATCTCAGCCCTAGGATGTGATTTAATCTTAGCCACACGATCTAAAGTGTTGAGCTAAAACCCTAAGAAACCCTAAGGTTGGATTATAAGTAAGGGCATTTGCAAATGCCCAAACCCTGGAACCTTGATATTGGCATGTGCATCCTGAAGAAGTCATTGGCGAAGCCCTAGTGAAGCAGAAAGTGATAGAGCCTTGAAAATCCAAAGCCCTAGCTAGCCATAGGACTTCAACTATTCTAGCCATCCCCACATCCATTCTCCATCATCATCATAGTCCCCATCCATCTACCGCATTCATCGCATCCTCCATGATCTGCTTCTGTAGATTTACCCTCACCCGCAGGCACCCTCTAGAGCTTGCCAAGCTCGCTACAGAGCCTTCCAAGCGCTCACCAGAGCCTGCTATATCCCACAGGTGCACACCAAAGCTTGATGTATCATGTAGGTGTGCACTAGAGCCTATAGTTTCCTGTAGGTATGCACCAGAGCCTGTTGTTTCCCACAAGTGCGTACTAGAGCCTGTTGTATCCCATAAGTGTACACCAGATCCTACTACTACATATTTGCTACTCAGGCATCACATTCATAGATCTGCAACAATGAAGCAAAGAATCATCACAAGCAAGGTAAATCTAAATTTTTGTTATCATTTGTTGTTATTGCATTTTACATATCCAGTTTACATAAGATCTAGGGTTTTAGTTTTCATTTCTGAGGGTTCACACTGTGGAACCCTCCTTTTGTTTACTAACAACTTTATTGTTTGTTGTGTGTGTAGGATTGGATAGCATCAATCAAAGGAGCATTGGAAGACTACTACAGTCAGAGTGGCCCGAACACATGGATACCTAAAGCCCACTCATTCTATTGGGAGTGAAGCACGTTGAAGACACTTTTTTTATTGTAGCTAGGGTTTCGGAGAACCCTAGCAATTTGTATTCATTGTATCACAACATTTATGTCAAGGCAGAATTAATTGTACAAAGGAGTTTTTCAGCTCCCCCCCCGTTATTTAATAATAATATTTCTTGTGCAATTACTTTTGTCTTATCATATTTGTTTACTTTCTACTGTTATTTAGTGTTGTGCTTTTAGCTCTACATTGACATTTAATGCATTTATTGACATACTCACAACAATATTTCTCCATGGTGGGCCAATAATAGCCCATTCGGAGAATACGTTTGATGATGGCCATGTTGTTGAAGTGGCCACCACATGTACCATCATGAGATTGAGAAATAACCCAATATGATTCTGGGGGCTCTAATAAATGAAGGAGGACTCCATCGTAACTTTGACGATACAATATGCCTCATAACAAGATATATCTTGTCTCTTTTTGCTTGAATGCTCACTTTCAGTATATGATAATCCTTATGGGACACTTCCAAGTCTTAGGAAATATTACAACTAGGAGATTCAGTCCTAATATGCTACTGCCTCGACTGATAAGACGACTTGTCCCTCTTGTGATTCAATTTTCACAAACACAGATTGAGAGATAATCTGGTGGTGAATAGTGGTACAATTCCCCATAGAACCTGGGGAGATCAAAGCTCCCCAAGGAGTCATCTTTAAGAAGTCTCTAGATTTATAGAACCAATATTGGTATGGCTTTATATGAATCATGTTAACAAATTCCTTGTTATCTAAAGCCTCATGCTAGATCACTGAATGCAAAAGCATTTTTACATGAATGGTAGTGAAATCAACATATGGATTCTAAGGGATTAGGGACCCTAGATATGCCATGATGTCTGCAAACCTATTTAATGAATGAGGGATAGCCTCGATGTCATACCACTCAAGTCTAGCTAGGTAGGTGTCAACAAGATCTTTGTAAGCTTTTAGGACTGGATCCCAACATTGAAATAATCCTTTGACTTGGTTGATAATGAGTAAGGAGTCATTGAAGATATTTCACATTTTGATTCTCATGGATATGGTTGTTTGGATGCCCATGATTAGGGCCTCATATTTGATGTTGTTTTTAGTGCAATGAAAATATAACTTGAATGAAAAGGGCATTGGAGTGCCTTGTGGAATTAAAAAGATGATCCCTACACTGCCTCCTTGCTCACACTTTGAACTGTTGAAGAACAAAGTCATGTCAACTTCATTTTATGGTTCTTCAAACTTAGGTGCCTTCAATAGTGCAAATACTACATCATCAAGAAGCTCTATGGTGAGGGACCTACTATTCTACAAAGGCACCTCAGCCAGTTGATCAACTATGACTTGTCCCTTGATGGAATTTTGGCTTATGAACTCTAGATCGAACTCTATCAATAGCATGATCCACTTTGTAGTACATATGTTATAATATATTTTGCTCATCATATACTGCAAAGTATTTTGTTTGGATATTACATATGTTGTATTACTCAACATGTAGTGGCACAATTTATTGGTTGTGAAGACCACTACTAGACATAGCTTCTCTACATATGCATATCCAGCTTCGTAGCTCACCAATGTGCGACTGATGTAATATATTGCTTGCTCTTTGTCTTACATATTCTTTTGAGCCAACATGGTTCCCAAAGAAAAATCAGTAGCAGATATATACAATAGGAAAGGCATGTATGTCCTTGGTGGAGCTAATACTAGTGGTATTGCCAGGTATTCCTTGATCTCAACAAAGGCTTACTAACATTCTTCATCCCACTAGAAAGGGAATCCCTTGTGTAGCAGTCAATTCATAGGTCGACATTTATCCGATAGTTGTGCGATGAATCATTTTATGGATGCTACTTTGCCCTGTAGGCTTCGTAGTTCCTTGATGTTTGTAGGTGGGTCCATTTCTAGGATAGCCTTTACCTTTGCTAGGTATACCTCGAGGTCTCATTTAGAAATGATGAATCCCAAGAGTTTTCTATAATTTACAATAAATATGCATTTCTTGGGGTTCAACCTGACATTATGCTCAATCAGGTGATCAAAGATCTTTATGAGGGTCTCAGCATGCTCTTGATGTAGTAATGACTTGGTCAGTAAGTCATCAATGTAATATTCCACGATCTGATGCATGTAGTCATGGAAAATGTATGTTATCTCCCACTAATAAGTGGCTCCCACATTTTTAAGGCCAAATAGCATTACTTTGTAACAAAATATCCCCCAAGGAGTGGTGAATGCAGTTTTATGTTGGTCTTCAACTTTAATCCGAATCTGATTATAACTAGAAAATTTGTCCATTAGGGAGAGCGTCTCATGACTTGTTGTCGTGTCTACAATAGCATCTATGTTGGGCAAAGGGAATGAATCCTTTGGAGTTGCCTTGTTGATATCCCTAATATTCATGAAAATATAGACTCTTCCATCAAGTTTTCCTACAAGCACCATATTTGACACCCATTCCAGATAGTCGATGGGAACAATAAATACCACGTCCAAAATTTTTTACAATTCATTCTTAACCATCAAAGCAACGGTTGGATGCATCTTTATTATATTTTTCTTGATTGGTTTCCTTACGTGGTCTATCAAAATGTTGTGTATAACCAAATTTGGATCTAACCCTGGCATGTCCTTGTAGGTCCAAGCGAAGAGATTTGGTCTCTCTTTCAGTAGAGGAATTATGATGGTCTGCTCTTCTGGAGACAAGCTTTCTCTGAACTTGAATTTATTTTGTTTAGATGGATCATCGCTGATGTCTACCTCAAAAGTATCCTCTATAGCCATATGTGACCCCTCATCTAGTTGATGAGGAGTGGGGATTAGATGAATGTCATATACTAGATTTATAGTCCCTACTAACTCAGGGTTCAAACCAGTGTGATAGATGTCGTGTGCATAGCCTGATGCAAAATGGAACGGTTGCAGCATTTCTTCACTAGGGAAGAAATCCTCAGGCTTTAAGGGTAAATCAATGCGATCCCAATCGATAGCATCTATGTCAAGACATAGTGGTTTTGAAGGATCTGTTGGGTTATGGAGTGGAGTGGTCAAATCAATGGAGATCATGTTGATGGATGGAACGGAATATCCAGGACCACATGGGTAAAACTCTATCTTGAGGGGGTGCTCTCTATGCTCGTAATGAGGCTCTAGGAGCATCGAGATCTCAGGATTTGGGTGATGAATAGACAAAATAATGGGATCATTAGGCAATAATTATCCTCTAATATTGGCAAATCCAGATTGACCATGTGATGAATAACGTACAAATTTTGAAACCTTCCTAAGAAGTGAAGGCCAGGATCTATGGTTCGGAGCACTACTTCTCTCTCAACAAGCAAGTTGATTGGGCGCAAGTGGCGAGGCCCCAAAAAAGCCATATTTGTTTCATATTTGAATTCATCATCACTTATCCAAAAATTGTTTGCATTTTTTTCTACCCCCATGATGGGGTGATGAATTTCTTACAACTACCCCAAATAGGCTATCTTAGTCTCATCCTCATAATCATCATTTCTTATGAAGAACCCATTAGCATTTAATTTTGGCCCAACGTCATGGACTGCATGTCTTGGCTATAAGTAGGCCATCTTTGTTGAGTCCTCTGACTCAGTCACTTTCATATAACATGTATCCTTTCTAATCTAAGATGAACTCACTTTTATATGATATGTACCCACTCTTTGTGTGGCCTATCCAGGCAGGTCTTGCACATCTCGAGGCCCATGGTGGGCCAGTTTGGTTTCATTTTTGTCCTTGCTCAGGACATAGCTGTAATCCTCTTGCTCATACCTATGTAGTGACTCTTCCTCCCATAGGATAGCTCATAAGGGGTTTTATTTGAGAGAAGACTTAGGATGATATGTCTCAGGGGGTATGATATTGACTGTTGATACCCATTCGCCACCCCAAAAGTTTTTTCTAGGGGGTCGAAATGGGTGCCAATCAATGTCTTCTATGAACCCAATGTTTAGCCTATCTAAGGTTGTCTCTAAATATTCATCATGGTTCTATTTTTGATATCCTAAACCCCACCTATCAGTAGGTAGCTGATATTATGGTTGAAACGGTAGTTTGCACCCCTACTCATATAGGCCTGGGCCATAACCATGCCAGTGACACTATTCAAAGTATCTCAGTGTAAAATCAAGGTTTGATAAGTAATGGACACTCATGGTGAATGGATCATCCTAATAATTCTACAGGTCAGGAGTAGTGTAGGCATAGTCTAGCCCATAATATATAAAGTTGGTTTGGTTGGGTGGAATCCCTAAGGGTACCACCATTTCTATCTGTAAGTTTGGGACTCTTGGTCATCTCATATCTTATGCAGACTCAATTATTGGTGTGAAATTAACATTTTGCACAAGGTACTCTCCTAGCACTATGTTTTCTAGGTGCACTATCACCTAGGGGGTGATGATGTTGTTGATGATGCATGTGAGGCAGGTTGCGATACCTCCTTGACTCTCTCTTGGGAGCGTTCCTCCTCCATGGAAATAGGGATTTCTATTGTTGCTTTGGTTAGAATCTTATGGGGTACTTCCTCCACTAAGGGTGCCTTAAGCTTCTATTTATCCTTGTAATTTTTAGTCACAAGCCTTTCAGAAGTGCTAGTCACTTTGGATGTAGTAGGTGGTACCGATCTGGATAGGTCACCTTGCACTGATCTACTCTAGCTTCTGGGATGTGTGGCTGGAAATGATGGTCTGATGTATAAGTGAATTGATGGGAGGTCAAAACCTCTAGGTAAGTCAACTTGGTTGCACATACTTAAATGGCTCTTCATCATATGGGACTACGTGTACCTATCCCTCATGCACATATTTGATGCATTGGTGCAATATCAAGGGTACGCACTGCATGTCCCTAATCCAAGGGTACCCTAGAAGGATGTTATATTGCATTACCCCTTCCAATACATGAAAACTCATAGGTATGGTCTTATGTACCACTTTTATAGGTAAAATTATTGTGCCCACTGTGGTGCATAACACATCATTGAAAGCCCTAAGGGTGTACAAAGGTAGGACGATGTTGGACTTAGGTATATTTAAGTGCCCTATAGCTTTGGTGGTAATGATATTGATTGATGATACTATATCAATTAGAATCCATTTTAATGGTATGGCATTGATAGACATGATGATGTGCATAGGTGGGTCTTCTATAGTGTTTGGCACTTTGATTTTGTGATCATAAAAATGAATCACAAGCTCTTAGCACTATTGCATTTGCCCCACAAAATGGTCGAATGCATCTGGGTTCTGGGACTGGAGCTTGATTGATCTCAAAATATCCATTAACATATCCTTGTACATAGGGGACTATTGTATAAGCTCATAGATGGATAACTTGGCTAGAGTTTATAAATTATGTTCCAGCCTACTATGAACCATTACTACAGGTCTCGCTAAGGATCTTGGAGGATTGTTTTGCACCTGTATCTATCGAGGTGCAGTCTAGATGTTGATGGGAGTCATCGACAGCTGTGGTTGCTCATATATCTAAATCTTGGTTGCTACATTGACCAACTCAACCATTCCAATGCATCCTTGAATAGGTGGCTCAATTCATACCTGGTTGACTTGGGGGTACTGATATCTAGGGGCCTCATGATTAGGTAATGGCTTCTTGAATATGCCCATGTCTCTATTATCGGGAGCCAATGGGTTGTCAACTTTGAGCTCTCCCTTATCAATCATTTTCTACACTATGTTCTTAAATACCATGAAATTTTTTATGTCATGCCCCAGTATCCTATGATATGGGTAATGGTGACCTTATTTGTATCCCCTTGGCTTGGTAAGATTAGGGTCAAGCAGTTGTATGTTGAGAAATCTTATCCTTTATGCTTCATTCAATTGGTTGAATATCAACTACATTGATTAGTTTATAGGCGTGAAGTATCGAGGTGGCCATCGCTCTCTATTTTAGCCTTGGTTGCTCTTGGTATCATAGTTAGCCAGTGGGGGTTGCACTTGATAATTTTGGGGTTGCAGTTCGTTCCCCCTTATGGCATGACTAGTACTATCTGATTGAGATGGGTAGGTTTGGCCTAATTCTGCTTGTTCTTGTTTTTTTTATTTTTCTTGCTCCACTCTATCTTTTTGCAAAGCTTGAGGTCTCCCTCATTGACCTTGATGTATTCAATGAGCTTGGCTTGCACCAAGGCATATTCGAATGTTGTGTACTATTGTAGTTATAGCAGTAACGAAATATGCTTTGCGTAATTCTTTGTGAACATTCAGACAAGATATTCCATGGGGATGGGGAATGATAAATTTACCATGAATTTTCTCCACCTATCCCCATGGTCCATTACTGGCTCACCATCGTATTACTTTAGATTTTCTAGGTCAGACAAGTTCACCTTCTTATTAGCACTGAAGGAGAAACATTCTAGGAAGGCATTTACCAACTATTCAAAACCAGTGATGCTATTCTTGGGTAATTAGTTAAACCATTGGGTTGTGGTCCCTAAGAATGTCATAATGAATGTTCTTAACATAAAAGCATCATCTTTTTCTATATGGAAGCATACGTTCATGAAGTTGGTTATGTGTTCTTGCACATATCCCTCTCCCTTTAACTTATCCAACCTAGGCATCTCAAAGTACCTAGGATATGTGGACTCGATACTGATGGGCATAAATGCTAGTTGTGTATCTTATCTAATTTTGGCTTTTGCATGCTTGTGACTTTCTCAAGAGACTTGAATCTCTCAGTGAGCATTTGGTATACCTTTGAGGTGATAATATCATGTTATTTAAGGTCTACTTGCGGTGGTAATGGAGGTATTCCAATGTTTACCTCAACCAAGAACCTATAATATTCTACCATGACCATGCTTGGAGATGCAGGTGGGGGTGGTTCCTGATCTTCTACCCTTGTCTATCCCCAACTGAGTTTCATTTGGTCGAGGCCTAGGTGTTGTTGATGTCATAGAGCATGGTTAATATGCTCATGTCAAGTACCTCTCTCATGGGGTGAACTAGTGCATCTCTCATGTTAATACCTTTCACCAGCTATGTGTGCGTCCATTTGAGCTAACCTCTTTGCTACCTCCTCATGATCTGCTCTTTCCTATTTTAATATTTGCTCTTGTAAGTGTAGGCATAATTTCCTACATTCTTCTTGTTTGATACTTTCTACATACTCTCGCTCAATGCATAGCTCTTCTTCTAGCCTACGTAGGTAATCAGAATGATCTTCTATTAATGGTTCATGTCTTTCTACCTCTATGTTAGGAATCCTGATATTGAGGCTTCTTGGGGAGGTTCTTATTGTGTGTCTACCTTGGTCTGCTAGGGTGACTTGCTCCATGTATTGCATCAAGGGTTGAATATGCTCATGGTCTGAAGTAGTGTATGTGCTATAGGGTCACTTTGAAGATTTACTTGATTCATTGGGGCACATAGTGGCTATACTACATGAAATTCCTAAAGTAGAATGCTCAATAGCAATACTTCATGGAGCTGGTCTCAAGGGAAACTGATCCAGACCATCTAATTGTCTAGTTCTCTAGGGCTGATCCCATGGAGTGCCATTGACAGCAATGAGATCATGGTCTAGATATATTATCCCATATTATGGGAGGTTATGGTATGTCCTTGGTTTATGAGTGGCCGCAATCCTATTATCTTTCCCCTCAGTGGGATAATCTATCCTATGGGTATCATATGATGTTTGGTGCCTTGCCTTCCTTTCTTGCCTGTGGGATGATGGGGGTCTTGTTACTTCTTCCCGCAGGCATGATGACAGAGGCCTTGAAGCCTCCATGTGTTTGTAAAATTAGGGGGGTTATGATATCTCCACATGACAATGTGAAGAAGGAGGTCATGATGCCTCCATGTGTCTATGGAAAGGAGGTTGTGATGCCTCTATGTTCCTGTATGATGAGTGGCACCATGATGACTCCTCATTCTTATGTGATGAGGGGGGTCTCAAGGCCTCCTCATGTATGTATGATGGAGAACTAGGAAGTGGATCTCTCACTAGGGTCTCTCGTGGAGTCCCCACAATAGTTGAGTTGTGTAGCACCCTAAAATTGGCACAGTTAAACCTTAGTAAAAAGATAAAAATTTGAATTTTAACCTCCAAACCATCCATTAACCACCCGTTACCCACTCCCCATATTTTTCATGCCATTTTTAGGAGTTTTTTTTACCGTTGGATGATATCGTTGTCGATCAAATGAAATCGTCCCAGATCTGATGAATTCATCTGGAACAGAATGTCCAGACGATTTTGTCCCAAAACCAAATTTTCATAATTAGTTTCTATTTCAACAGATTCTCTAACTTGGGCAGAAAGCATGTTTGCATGGTTAGAGTCTCCCCCATTGGAGATCTCCCAAATTGGGGTGATCTCCAACCTCCTAACCTCTCCCTAAATCCTATATAAACTTAGGATTTTCCTTGACTTCCCCCTGGCCGATTTTCCCTACAAATTTAGTTTTTCATGCATTAGAACACCTTCACACCATCATTTGCATTGTGTATTTCAAGTTTTTCTTGCAAGAATTTTATTGTTTTTTAGCCAGAGCAAGCTCGGATCGTCACAGGTGATTCCAGATGATTTTGGACGATCCTGTCATAGATCGATGACAATATCGTATGATTTGAGGTGATCTCGACTGCAATCTATATTGGGGGCAATCAGAGCCCGAAGTTTGCATTCTTTTATCTTCTCTCTTCATTTACTTATGCATTAACTTAGTTTATTCTATTTCTGCATTCTGGAGTTCACCTCATTTGGCATAGATGCATGATAAAGTTAAAATAAATTATTAAATTAATGCATTTTCTTTAATCATTATCTGGATCTATCATTTAGGCAGGTTTACTATTATTTCTATCATTTCCCCCTACTTTTGCAATTGTATTTTTGGTCTTTGGTATCTATTTATGTGATTGTAGGTTTCTGACAAATCTGTCTGACGAATTCGTCAGGTCATCGATGATCTTGTCTAATCTCAGATGACCGACTATGATCTAAGATGATTCTATGCAATTTTAGACAATTATGTAAGATTTGAGATGATCTAGACTTCTACAAACCTTAGAATCTTCATCAGACATCTAGAATCAGGTACATTCTATCTTATTTAGCACACTTTCTATTTTTAGCACTTATTCATGTTTTCTATATCCATATAAATAAGCATTGGCATATATAATAGCTTAGATTCATCTTGGAAAAACCTAGGATATGAATGATTGAATATAAAAATGAACACATCAAACCCATTCTCAACCTAGGCATGGAAACTGCCACTCAAAGTTTTCTGGTGAACCCATCATCCATCAAAAATTCACCCTTATACCCCTCCCCTGAGAGGCGCAACCTTAAAAATGCCTCTCAGTCTGAGGTATTGTACCATCCTTCTCGTATCCCCATTTCGGGCATGGATCCTATAGCCTGAAGGTAAGGATACGAAAAAATTGGAGAGATACATTTTGGTGAACCCGACGTGAAAACTAAAACCTTTTGAAAACAATCCAAAAAAATAAAAAAATAAATGCATTTAGAATCATCAGACAAACAATTAAAGATTGCATATCATATTTAGATGGTAGATTATAATAAAATATGAGCTATCACCATTAATTTTGAAAATCAATTAGTAGCCATAGAGATTACTTCTTTGCTTAGAGTATCTCAAACAAATAGGGTTCAACCTTTGTGGGATGAACTTGATAGGAGATTGGGTATTATTTCATTTAGATCAACCGAACTTAGGCAAATTAAGAGGTTTGTCTTAGATAGAATCCTGGATCCTGATCAAGTAACCTTATATCATGAAATTCAAAGAGCTTGCCATAGGTGGTTAGCTGATAAAAGAGCACTTGTGTCTTCCGAGTTGTACACCTTTGAGAAATACCTCGACAATGCAGTTGTAGTACATAAATTTCTATCTCATATAAAGGATCAAGAGGTTGTTCTTACAAATAGAAAGAGATGGAATAGAATTCCTAGAGCTGTGTTATATCTAGAATATTTCCATGAACTTTATTTCTATAGGTCAGAGTCTGAGACAGATAATATCACCATAACACATTTTGTCAAATTCTTGAAAAACCATTTCCAATTTGAAGAGGAGCATTTCATGACTCCTGATGAACTTGATCCTATTAATGATATCCATAAAATATTTATAGAAAACTAAGCCATTATTTTATTATTATTATTATTTCTTGCATTTAGTATGTTGTTTGTTGTCTTTATAATATTATTATAAAACACAAAAAAACAAAAAAACAAAACAAAAATATAACAAAAATTAAAACGTTTTCTTTTAAGTATTATAGTAGGTATATAATTAAAATATATACCTCCCAAACTTGTCGCATATATATATATTTGCTAAAATCTAAGTTTAAGCATAATGACTAGACTTAGGAATGGAAAACAGACTGAAGTAAAAGAAGATTGGTTAGGAAAACCAATAAATAAACCAGATGTCCTTCTTGAAGACCCAATTCAGGAAGAAGGAACCCTAGACCAACAAGAAGAAGAGTTTGCTAAAGGAAATGAACAAAGAGAAACTATTAGAGAGGAAGGATCCTCATCCCCTAAAATATCTCCGGGAGGAGCTATTACTTTCGATAACATGGAACATTTTTGGAAGTTCCTCAATACTAATATTGGCGCTCTTAATAGAGCAGTCCATATGGACAAGGATCAAATTAGTGACACTCAAGCAACCCTAGAAGAAATATATCACACACGCACTAATCCCTTGTCCTTCATTGATCAAGAAAGTGATCAAGATGGACCATCCAATTTGGATATGGCTGCTATAATCTAGAACATGCAACAACAACAGGTTACCCAACCACCTAGAGTGCTTGTTACCAAGCCTAGAGTTATTCCCACATAAAATAAACCTTCATTCACTGCTCTATTTCACCAAGCTATTGATCAACATACCTCAAATCAACAAAAGCCCAAAATAAAACCAAACACCAATTTCCAACAATTTGGGATACAACATAATGCTACTACAAATATTCTTCATAATAATCTCCCTACCAACCATTTGCATAATAGCAATATAGCATCTAATACTTACGTTACACCATCATACGCTCAAATACCACTGAACCAATATGGTGGAAAAACTAGTAATATAGAAGCCATGGTGAAACAGTTAGTCTCCCGCATGGACCAGATAGATCCCTATCGTCCCTCGTACAATTATTGAGAGATGTGTAGTCAGCCTCTAGATCCTATAGTTGTAGCACAGCCATATCCCAAAAACTTTCCTATGCCTATCCTACCTATATACAAAGGAACCGAAGATCCCATAGAGCATCTTCAAATTTTTAGGATAGCATGTCATGATATATCACATGATGACTTGTTATTACTAAAAATTTTCTTGAAAAGTTTAGGAGGAATGGCATTAGAGTGGTATTATCAACTACCCACTCATTATTTGAGGAATTTCGAAGAAACAGCTGAGTCTTTTGTTCATAAATTTAGTGCCTACTGTAGCACCCTAAAATTGGCGCAGTAAAACTTAGCAAATAATTAAAATTACCTTAGTAATAATTCAAATTCAAATCTCAACCCCAAAACCGCTCCAAAACCGCCTGCTACCCGTTTCCTCATTTTCCATGCCATTTTTAGAGTTTGTTTTGTCCGTTGGACGATATCGTCGCCGATCAGACGATATCGCCTCAGATCGGACGAATTCGTCTGGAGAAGAACGTCCAGACGATTTCGTCCCAAAACTAATTTTTCATAATTAGCCTCTGTTTCAACGGCGTCTCTAATCTGGGCAGAAGCGTGTCTGCGCCGTTAGAGACCCTCCCCGTTGGAGATCTCCCAAATTGGGATGATCCCCAACCTCCTAACCTCCCTCCTAAGCCTATTTAAACCTTAGGACCCCCCTTGACATTCCCCTGGCTGAATTTCCCTATAATTTGATCTTTGCATGCATTATAATACCCTGGATTATCATCTGCATTTGTGCTTTTCAAATTTTCTTGCAGGAACTTTGTCATTTTTCAGCCGGAGCAAGCTCAGATCGTCGCAGACGATCTTGTACAATTCGAGACGATTTCACACTCTATAGACGATTTCGACTGCAGTCAACATTGGGGGCAATCAATGCCCAGAGTTTGCACTTTTTCTATACCTTTCTGCTATTTTATTCTGCATCTAGTTAGTTTTATTATTATTTCCTATTATCCTGCATCTTGGAGTTCACCCATATAGCTTAAGTACATAATAACATCATGATTAGCTATTAAAGCATGATAATTTACTTGCATTTCTATTTGGGATTATCTTATTAACATCATTTTGTCATTTCACATCATTTTCCTTTATCAACATAGCTGCATTTTCTGTAGTCTGTGTCCATTTCTCTGATTGTAGGTCTCTAACGAATTCTTCTGATGAATTCGTCAGATCTCAGATGATCCTGTCAGATCGGAGATGATCCTATCAAATTCTAGGTGATCTTGACTGCTCAAAAATTAGAACCTCCATCAGACATCCGAAATCAGGTATGGTTTTTCTCATCTAGCTTGTTCTCTATATTTTCTATTTAAATCTATTTTCTGTATTCATTTAAATCTGCATTTCATATAGAACAGTTTAGATTCATTTGGCCAAACCTAGGACTTGAATGATTAAAGATAAAATTGAACACATCAAACACATTCCCAACCTAGGCGTGGAGACTGCCACTAAACGTTTCCTGGTGAACCCCACCATCCATCAAAAAATCACCTTAATACCCCTCCCCCGAGAGGCGGGACCTTCAAAGGGCCTCTCAGTCCGAGGTACCATTCCATCCTTCTCGCATCCCCCTTCCGGGCGTGGATCCTTTAGCCTGAAGGTAAGGGTGCAAAAAATTTGGAGCGATACATTTTGGTGAACCCGACGTGAAACTAAAACCTTTTGAAAACAAAAACAAAAAAACATAGATGCATTTAAAATCATTGGAAAACTACTAAGTTGCATATCATGTTTAGATGGTAGCTCCTAAGAAAAGACTAGCAGTTACTATAAATGTTGAAAACCAATTAGCAGCCATAGAAATTAATTATGTGCTTAGTGTGCCTGAAACAGATAGAAACCAACTTTTGTGGGACGAACTTAATAGGAGACTAGATCTCATTTCATCTAGGTCAACTGAACTTAGGCAAATCAAGAGGTTTGTCCTAGATAGAATCCTGGATCCCGATCAACTCATTTTTTATCATGAACTTCAGAGAGCTTGCCATAGGTGGTTAGCAGATAGAAGAGCCCTTGTGTCTTCTGAGTTGTATACCTTTGAGGAATTCCTCGAGAATGCAGCCATAGTGCACCAATTCCTAGGTCGTATAGAGGACCAAGAAGCTGATCTTGCAGATAGGAAAAGGTGGAATAGAGTTCCTAGAGCTGTGTTATATCGAGAATATTGCCACGAACTTTATTTCTACCAACCAGAATCTGAGACAGATAATATCACTATAGCACACTTTATTAAGTTCCTGAAAAACAATTTCCAATTTGAAGAGGAGCACTTTATGACTCCTGAAGAACTTGAGCCCATTAATGATATTTATAAATTGTTTATAGAAAACTAGATCATTGCTTTCATTATTATTATTTCTTGCATTTAGTGTGTTGTTTGTTACCTTTATAATATTGTTATAAAAAACAAGAAAAACCAAAAACATAACAAAACCAAAACATTTTATTTTAAATACTATAGTAGGTATATAATTAAAATATATACCTCTTAAGCTTGTTGCATATATATATATATATATATATATATATATATATATATTTGCTGAAATCTAAGTTTAAGCACAATGACTAGACTTAGGAATGGTAAACAAACTGAAGAAGAAGAAGAAGAAGATTGGTTAGGAAAGAAAACAAAAAAATCAAATGCCCTTCCTGAGGATCCAATTCCAGAAGGAGAAATTCTAGAACAGCCAGAAGATGAGCTTGTTGTAGATGAACAAGAAGAAAATGTTAAAGAGGAAGGATCCTCATCCCCTAGAATGGCTCCAGACGGAACTATTGCTTTTGATAACTTAGATCATTTCTGGAAATTTTTCAATAATAATATTGGTGCTCTTAATATGGCAGTTCGTATTGATAGAGGCCAAATTAGTGACACTCAAGCAGCCATGGAAGATATGTTTAACATACACACCAATCCCTTGTCCTTTGTTGATCAAGAAAGTGATAAAGCTGGACCATCCAATAGAGATATGGTCACTATGATTCAGAACATGCAACAGCAACAGGTTACCCAACCCCCTAAGGAACCTGTTATTGAGCCTAAAATCATCCCCACACAAAAGAGACCTTCATTCACTGCTTTATTTCGCCAAACTATTGATCAATATGCTTCAAATCGACAAAAACCTAAAATGAAGCCAAACACCAATTTTCAACAATCTGGGATACAACATAATACAACTTCAAAACTTCTTCATAACACCCTTCCTACCAACAATTTACACAATAGCAATATAGCATCTAATCTTCATGTCCCTCCATCATATGCTCACAAATCCCATATTAATGCCCTACCGAACCAATATGGTGGGCAAACCAGTAATCTGGAAGCCATGGTGAAACAGTTAGCTTCCCGCATGGACCAGATAGATCCCTACCATCCCTCGTATAATTATCGAGAGATATGTAGTCAACCTTTGGATCCCATAGTTGTAGCACAACCATACCCTAAACACTTTCCCATGCCCGTCCTGCCTATATATAAAGGAACTGAAGATCCCATAGAGCATCTTCGTATGTTTAGGATAGCATGTCATGATATATCACATGATGACTTGCTATTACTAAAAATGTTCCCGAAAAGTTTAGGAGGAATGGCATTAGAGTGGTATTATCAACTACCCACTCATTCTTTGAGAAATTTTGAAGAAACAACTGAATCTTTTGTCCATCAATTTAGTGCCTACATCGAGAGGCACGTGACCATTAAAGATTTATACAACTTAAAACAAGACAAAGATGAATGTTTTGCTGATTTCTTAGCTAGATGGAGGCAGTTGATAGGAAAACTGCACTTTGTGCTACCTTATAGGGAAATGTTGGATATTTTTATTAATAATTTGCAAGAACAAATATCCTATGAATTATCAACTGCTACCTTGACCACCTTCGATCAAGCTATAGACTTAGCTCGAAGGGTGGAAGATGCTCTCATTAGAAGAGGTCAACTTAAAAAGAAAGATGATGAGAAAACATCCAGAAATCAATATAAAAATAAACAAGTTGTGGGTGACGGAGTCACTGATAGTAGAAACATTGCTAATGTTAATACTACGAAAACAACGGAGAAGTTTATATTAAAACCTCCTGATAAACCACCCCGAGAATTTACTAGATTGAATCAACCTTTATCAACCATTCTTCCTCAATTACTAGCACGAGGCTTGATTCAATTACCAGCTATCCGGGAACCTGATCCAACTATACCCGGATACAGAGCTGATTTACATTGTGATTTCCATAGAGGACCTGGACACTCTACCAACTCTTGTAAAATATTAAAACATAAAATACAAGATCTGATTGATAATAATGAAATGGAGGTGCAAGCCTTTCAACCTAAACAAAATGCTCCTAATAATGCTCAAAAGAACATTCCCCAAAATCAGAATCAAAATGCTAATCAATCATTGGATATATTTCAACATCCTTTACCGCAGCATGGCAAAGAGGTGGCTAATCAAATCGAACATCATAATGTTCCCCCTCCTACCCGATATGTAGGGACTATTAGCGGACAATTACCTGTTCAGGATCCCCAAATATTTGGCACAACTTTCTCCATGGTCACGACCAGACCCCTGTATAATACTCAAACACCGGATCCTAGTGATGTAGAATCGGATACTGAAAGTGAAATAGACATCACCTCAAACCAATCGAATAGTTCTGAAAATGAATCAGATCCGATTCAACCTATCACAGATGCTATGGTTCTGGAAGAACCATTTCCTAGAAGAGTTACTACTCGACCCTCTTCTAATCAGTTCCTTCCTAATGAACAAGCCATAAACGCTCAACCGAGACCAGTTCAGCGTCTTCAATATAACATTGTAGGTACCATCGGAGTTGTTACCAGACAACAGGCTCAAAACTCTCAACAAGATCAAACTTAGAATGATGGATCAGCTCCATTTGTTTTGAAAAATCCCAATAAAGGGAATCATATGTCTAATGTTCAACCTAAGCCTCCTTACAATATTAATGAACAATTATCCAATACTACAACCAGAATTTCCCTTTTGGACTTGTTAAGATCTTCTCCTACCCATAGAGATGAGTTAATGCTTACATTAAGCCAAATGATGGTACCTCAAAATATTCAACCTGAAGCCATGTCCAATACTATCATCACTCGAGAAGTCGATTGTATTGACTTTCGAGATAGAGATATCCCACAACATAGTTTACATAAGGATAACCCCTTATATATTACTGCCCTAATTGGAGATGTAGCTGTTAAACGAGTCTTGATTGATAATGGTTCATCTTTAAACATATGCACTTTTGACTTCTACCAAATATTTGGCTTTAGGAGTGATGAGATGAAAAGAACGGATATGATTATCAAAGCCTTCAATGACGAGACACAAGAAACGTGTGGAGTCATTACTATACCCTTGCAAGTTGGTCCTAGAACCCTAGATACAACCGTGTTTATTGTACATTGCCCTGCATCATACAATATACTTCTGGGTCACCCTTGGATCAATGCGATGCGAGCGGTTCCCTCCACTTTACATCAGTGTGTTAAATTTGAATTTAAAAACCAGTTGGTCACCATTCATGGTGATCCTAGACCCTTTGATATGTGTGCTTTGGCAGAACCCGTTGGAGTGCAATTTTGCCCTGCCCTGTCATCCACACATCCTAGTTCTTATCATCCATCCAAACGTGTGAAACACACACCCATAACATCATCTACCCCATCAACTACACCTATACATTTAACTCAACCATCTTCTGAACAAACCACACTAGAACCTCAAAAGATCTTAAATCCACAACCAATCCTTCATGTTCCATCCCTATAATTTCAAAACCTATAGACCCATTTATTAACACCTCCACATTATCTACATCTATCATACCTTCCACATCTAAAGATATAGGGAATGATCCTTCTACATCTTATGCTCTTTCTCGATGAACTCTTACCTGATTTATCTAAAATTCTTATATCAGAAAAAACAAATGCTTCTATGCAAGATTCCATTATCTTAAGTAATTTGCCACCATCTCCTCGTACTTTGGGCCTCCCACAACCTATGGGAAGTACTTACCAAGTCGGGAGTTGTGCTTTTATTTATAAAGGATATGATTGGGGCAGAATACCCCGAAACATCAAGACACATTATGATGGATATGCTAGGTGCTATTTTGCTAATGAATATATTAAAGCTAAACCCATAATGCTTAAAATGGGATATAAAGGGAAAGGCTTGGGACCTTTCCAAAATGGTATGAAAGAACCTTTCGAGGTAGAACCATGGCCCGCCCGATGTGGTGTGGGCCTATTTCCTAGTAAGGGTCAACCCTTCCCTTTTGAAGATAATGATCAACTCATATGTTATCAAGATTATTTAGATGGGCGTGATGATTTGCCTCTAAAAAATCAGCCATTTACATGTAATATGCTATCCATAGCTTATCCTGAAATGATTGTTGAATCCGACGATGAGTTGGAAGGAGATATTTTCCATGATGTCTCCGTTGAAGAGTTGTTACACAATGGTTTTTATTTTGATGGTTCTATACCTACTATAGCCCAGCTTGAGGCCACGACTCCTCAAGATGAATTATCCAAGTTAACCTTAAAGGAATTACAAGAATTGGGCGTTTCACCTACCCCACCTAATTTTGAAAGAGATCTACACATGGAAGTAGAAAACGTCATTAAGGTTAACATTGGAACTGAGGATAATCCTCACATAATCAGTATTGGATCAGAATTAAGTCAAGAAAAACAAGAGCAATACATTGCATTTCTTAAAGAATATGAAGATGTCTTCGCTTGGACATATGAAGATATGCCAGGTTTAGACCCTTCTGTAGTCATGCATCACCTAGTAGTCCATCCGGATGCTAAACCTGTTAAACAGAAACTTAGAAAAATGCATCCCAAAGTGGCCCTCCTAGTCAAAGGGGAGTTAGAAAAACTCCTGAATGTTGTTTTTATACAGGCTATTGATTATGCTGAATGGATCTCGAATGTAGTTCCAGTCACCAAGAAAGAAGCTACCAAAGTTAGGGTTTGCACAGACTTTAGAGATATTAACGCTGCATGCCCTAAAGATGATTTTCCTCTTCCAAACATGGATCAAATCATTGATTTTACTGCTGGGAGTGGAATGATGTCCCTAATGGATGGATTTTTCGGTTATAATCAGATCAGGATAGCTCCTGAAGATCAGGCTAAAATAGCCTTTATTACCCCTTGGGGTACCTTTTGTTGGAAAGTGATGCCATTTGGTTTAAAGAATGCAAGCGCAACATATCAACGAGCCATGACTTATATCTTTCATGATATGATGCATGATATCCTACATGATTATGTAGATGATATTATAGCTCGCTCCATTAATGAAGATGATCATTTAGATGATTTAAGGAAAGTATTTAATCGGTTAAGAGAATATCTTATTCGATTAAATCCAGCCAAATGTATATTCGGAGTCAAGTCCGGTAAACTATTAGGGGTTTTAGTTTCTTTACGTGGTATCAAAATCGACCCTCTCAAGATTGCGGCTATCACTGATATGCCCGCACCCACCAATATATCTGAGTTACGAAGTTTACAAGGTAAGCTTCAAGCCATCCGTCGCTTCATCGATAAGCTGGCGGACAAAACCAGTCCCTTTCTTAAGCTCCTTAAGAAGGATGTCCCTTTTAATTGGGATGACGAATGTAAGGAAGCTTTTGAACTTCTCAAACAATACCTCCTTAACCCACCTGTGCTTTCACCGCCTAGACCTGATCGCCCATTTCTCCTATATATTTTAGCTTCAGATTTTGCTTTAGGAGCTATGTTAGCTCAGCTTGATGATGAGAAGAGAGAGCGTGCTAATTATTACATTAGCAGAACCCTCATCAGTTATGAAACCCGCTACACAACATTAGAAAAACTATGTCTAGCAGTCGTATTTTCTATGCAAAAATTATGCCATTATATGCTCAGTCAGAAAACATATGTCATTGCTAAATATGATCCCTTGCGGTATCTCATGAGTCGACCTTATTTATCGGGTCGCACAACAAAGTGGGTTCTTGCTCTAAGCGAGTTTGAACTCACGTTCATAGGACAGAAGTCTGTTAAGGGTCAAATCATAGCAGATCAATTAGCTGCTGCACCCTTAGAGTCTACCCATCCCCTCATCATTGAGTTTCCTGATGAATGTCTTCAATTAGAGGCAGACCATGTTGAACAATGGTCCTTATACTTTGATGGAGCCCGATGCATGAGTGGGGCTGGTGCAGGTATTATTTTAATATCTCCACAAAAACACATTATACCTTTGTCCTTTAAATTAACATTTGCTTGCACCAATAATATCGCTGAATATGAAGCTCTAATCCTTGGATTACGAGCTGCCTTGGCACTAAAAATTAAACATCTGCTAGTTTTTGGTGATTCTCAACTTGTTATAAACCAAATTAATGAAGTTTATCAGACCAGAGATGATAAATTATGCCCATATAAAGCATATGTTTTACAATTATTATCTCTATTTGATCAAGTTACCTTGGAAGCTATTCCTCGAACTAGCAACCGTGCGGCTGACGCTATGGCCGCAATTGCATCTCTTCTGCCCTTGGAGTTAGATGACGAATATGCCACCATCATTATTCATCGACTCCAGGAACCCGCTTCAAATAAGTCATGCTTAGAACCTTTGGATGTGTTTCTAATCAATGAAACTACTCCTGAACCTTGGTATACGGATATATTTGATTTTCTTCACAATGGGACTTTCCCTGCCAGTTCTAATAGGAACCAACGTCGGTTATTACGTAGACGAGCAAGTCGATTTGTAATAATTGGCAATACTTTATATAGGAGATCTTTTGAAGGTATCCTCTTGAGATGTTTGAATCTAGAAGAATCCAAATCAGCTTTGAGTGAAGCCCACGATGGATCTTGTGGAGGACACTTCAGTGGTAGTGTCATTGCTAAAAAGCTCCTTAGGATAGGCTACTTTTGGCCTACCATGGAGAATGATGCACATGATTATGTGCGCCATTGCGACAAGTGCCAGAAACATGCTGACCTTGTCCATGCGCCTGCGCAAGAGCTGCAGGCTATTTCATCTCCTTGGCCCTTTTCAAAATGGGGCTTAGACATTATTGGCAAAATTAATCCTGTGTCATCTGATGGACACAAATTCATCATAACCGCCATCGAGTATTTCACGAAGTGGGTTGAAGCTATGCCTTTAGCTTCCTGCACTGGAACACAAGTCTCTAAATTTATTTTTAATCAAATCATTTGTAGGTTCGGAATTCCTGCAAATCTCATCTCAGACAATGGAACTTGTTTCAAAAATAAAGATGTTAAGAAATTATGCCAAAAATATAAGATTCAACATCGATGGTCCACTCCCTATTATCCTCAGGGTAATGGCCAAGCAGAAGCATCCAACAAAACCTTAATCAAAATTCTCAAAATATTGGTCAATAAATCTGGCCGCGACTGGCACATTCAATTATATCCAACTTTGTGGGCATATCGCACTAGTGTTCGAACTCCCACTGGAACTTCACCTTTTGTCTTGGTTTATGGCGCTGAAGCTATTTTTCCCTTTGAATTAGAAGTTCCTTCTTTGGCTCTACTACTTCAAGATACCGAAGTAGGGGATGAATATCGAGCTGGCAGACTCATCCAGCTGGAACTCCTAGATGAAAAGTGCATCAATGCTTTGGAGCATCTTCGTGCCTACCAAAACAAGCTTAAAAGATCATATGCTAAGAAAGTTCGTCATCGATCCTTTGAGGTCGACGACCTTGTTTTAAAAGAAAATAAAAAAAATACTAATGCAACTAAAGACCTTAAAGGTAAATTTGAGCCCAACTGGCTTGGACCATACATTATCAATGCTAAATTTGAATCGGGAGCATACAAATTAGCTACCTTAGATGGTAAAGATTTAAAAGAACCTATGAATATTATGCATCTTAAGCGATATTACGCATAAAATTTGGTCATTTCACCATTTGTATATATTTTGCATGTTGTCTCATTTTAAAAATATATATATAACTGTTTAAACAAAAACAAACAAAAATAAAAGTAAAAACAACAATATTATAGACTCTTTCGAAACCAAAAAAATAGAGAAGAAAGAGAGAGTCAAAATTATCAAACTCCTCAAAAGTATTTGTTGTATATATTTCTTCTTGAAGTATTGCAGTTATATTTTCAAATTATTTTGGATAAATTAGCATTTATTTGGAATCCCTCACTTTCACAAACACAAAAATAAATATCTTGATTTTATCTGGCATGATTACTAATCTCTCTTATATCAAAGTCCACAAAATTCAATTAAATAAAGTTTGAGCACAGAGAATTGATCTTGTCATTTACTTAAACCAAGCATATCCTTTCACAATAAAATGATTATATTTGTAATGTCCATGCTATGCTACATAGTAGAAGTGGTTTCTTGAGCGAAAAGTTTCCCCTGCTATCCTATCATGCACATGGTCTAGAATCTTTGAGAATTGACAAAAGGACAAGCTCACCCCTACCCGGAATAAAAATCCCTTGCTCTACAGCTAATCCGAGCAAGTATCCCTAGCATAGGAAGAAAAGAAAAGTTCAAGAAAAAGAGAAAAAGAAAAAGGTTATTTCAGCATTATCTCAAATATCAAGCCAAAATACAAAAGTACAAAAAAAAAAAAAAAAAAGAGCAAAGAAAGCAAAAGCAAATGCAATAAAATCCCTTTCCCTACCCATTGAAAAGAAAAGAAGGGTTGATGAGCTTGAATCCTTGGAATTCTCAAATTATTCGAAAACTATGAGGTAAGCCCCATAACAGGTGGTTTGTGCCCAACCCGCTTGGCCTTGGGTAACTCCTAGCGTGGTGATATGTCCGTCACATTAGCGACCTTCTTTTGTACAGACCTATGTCTGCTTATGGATTAGCTAGCTCTTGATAACCCGACCTACATAGTAGTCTGGTACGGTTATATGCATCTAAATCATGGTTAATGAACACTTATTTGGTTAATTCAAATCACTTGTATCAAATTATCTTGCTCAAAACTCGTAAATGAACAATGCAATTGCACACACATTTGTATTTGAGAGATTTTGTGTATCATTATGATAAATCAAGATCGGAAATGAACTCACATACGCACATGGGATTCCTTATAAATCTAACTTTTGTCTTTAAGATACTTTGAAATATTTTTTGCAAATTGTCTGGAATAATTTCATTTTCTCATCTGAGAACAAGTTGTTTAGTATAAAGACAACTACATGCATTATCAAAAAAAATCAAAATCATTTTCAAAAACATGCAATAAAGTTACATTTATATATAACTTTTTGACTTTCGTGACGATGGTATAGTTCCAAAACCAAAATTGGAATTTTATGCCTAGCGCAAGTCCTCATCTTTATATTTTCTATTTATTTTCAAAAAATTAAAAATCAACCATGCAATAAAACTATTATATCAATTTCTTCTTTGGATTTCGCGATGATGGTATAAGTCTATACCTATAATTCTATGCCTAGCGCAAACCATCGTTCTAATTTTCTTTTCCATATATTTTAAAAACAAAATTCATCAAAACATGTGACTTGCATCATTATGTTACACAAATATGCTTTACAAACAAACAAACACTTATTCTATTTCATGACATTATGTTCAAATTCAGTTTTTGCAACCATGGTATAAATTCTAAGGAATTGTTCAAAATTTTATCATACTTAGGAATTTATGCCTAGCAAAATCATATTTCTTTTCGTATTTCATGCATACTATTTTTATGAAAATCTGAAAACAAATCATCAAACCATCATTATCTCCATCATTACAACACAAAGTCTTAAGACAGTCTCTTAAGCACTCTTTTACTTTTTAACAATATTTCTATACCGGGATTAGCTTGACGACCGAGTGAGCGGCGACTCCATGAAATGGTCTATAATAGCGACAATGTCCTTTGAAATTATTGTTAGAAGTCCCTTTTATTTTTTATCAAATCACACCACAACCACCAATTTGTTTACATCAGATTATTTCATTTAAAATCTTACAGCATGATATCAAATTATAATATTTCAAAACAACATAATTACATGAATCATCAAATCAATCACATCAAAACATTAAAGCATCATACAAACATAAGACAAGTCATATGATAAAAAATATCTCATCATATATATACATATCTCAAAAAAATATATGTACATCATATCAAAACTGGATTGGTATGCCACAATCTACATATTGGCATACTCAATCCTCTCAAACCATATATACAGTCTGTGCAGTGCAGTAGCCTAGCCTCGAGAACCCCTCGAGCTCTCAGCCTCATCTCCTCCCCCACCCTGAGGTGGACGAGGTGGCCCCATCGTAGTATGTGTGGTACTACGAGTCCTAGTCATCGATCGAGATGAAGTCCTCGATGACCCAACCCTGATCGGATCCGCAATACCGACTGGCAGTTGTACCCTCTGACCCTCTGGCACCAGCTAGAAGTATATACCCTGATAGAAGGTGGTCTGAGCAACCGACCGTGCCAGCTCCCGAGTGCTCGCTCCTCCGCTCCATGCTCTGAGGCGTGCGACCTCATCTCTGAGCTGTGTGGCCTCAGCTCGGTGTCGTGCAGCCTCATCCTGTAAAGTCTGCACCTGAGCCTGGAGATGAACAGTCTTCGCCCGAAGAGTAGCCATCTCGCTACTCTCTCCTACCTCGACACCCTTGCCCTTATCGGGCGATGGTGGCCTCTCTCTCCATGGAGAAGGGGGTCTCTCCTCCCTCCTCTCCCGCTGTCATGGCCTCTGCTGAGCCTGTGGCCTCCTCTGCTCTCTCCCATCGTGACCCTGTGCCACCTCAATGGCCGCTTGGCACCGCCTCCCCATCCGATGCACAACTACATGAATCGGACCCTGAGCCCTCGTCATCCGAGGAGGGCGGATGCCTGCGTACTAGGCATCATAGCCGTCGACAACCCCTACGTCATCCCCATCCACTGGCTGAATGGGGGCATCGTCCGCATCCTCACTCTAGAAGCGCTGCATATCTGGAGCCCCATTGACTGTAGTGTTATCCCGGATGGTCCAGGAAAACTCGTAGTCTCTGAGAGATGGGATCCCCTGTTGTAGACCGAACTGCCTCAAAACTCGGTCATAGCGGTGGAGCTCCACCTCTCTCCTCTCCATCCTTAGCCAACAGGTTCGCCTAACGTGAGCTAGCTCCTGTCCATCCTCGGCCCACCCTGGATGATCTCTCCAAGGCCTCCAGGTGATCTGGTCGGAGACAAGGTCATCAAGTAGTCTCCGGGACATTGGCAGATCTATCCGTCGTTGTGACCCTCTCCGGAGCCACCAGTAGAAAGCTCGAGGCCTCTCCCCATCAATCCCTATCAGTGGGAGCCCTACCGGCCTCCGCACCATGATGTGCTCCTAGCACCAAACCTGTAGTAGTGATGTCATGACCAGACATCGGCCGCCCTTGTATACGACCCCATGCAGGATCCTATACAATCGGCATAGTACAAAGCTCCCCCAAGCAAACCTATACCCATGGTCTCTCATGTCGTAGACCACATCTATTAGTAGCCATGGTACTCTGCATCCACTTTGATGGCATAGCAGCAGACCACCTACCACCCCAACCAAAACCTGTGTCAGTCTAGATGCCCCAGGCATCTGGCGTAGCGACTCGATGTTCACTCCGCCCTTCTCCAGGGTGAAGCTCGGATCTCCGCACAGTCGCATCATCGCGTGGCCCTGATTGGCCATGGGAGTTATTAGCCATCCTTGTATGGGGATCCTCAAAATCCTCCATACATCCTCCAATGTGGGAGTCATCTCCCCATCGATAACCAAAAACAAGAAGAACCCGGATACCACCTCTCTGCTAGGGCTGTCAATAGCCCCATATCTATAGAAACCTGTGGCATATCTGCCACATGCTGCAAGCCGACTTGAGCCAACTGATCTCGCTCTACCTGAGATAGAGTGGCCAAGTCATCCCTCAGCCCATCGTATTTCCATTCTCTGCTCTTTAGTAATCCTCTCTGCAACATAAACAACAAAACAATAAAAATCATTAATAAAACAATGATTAAAAATGCAAGTAAAACAAGTTCAATTTCATACAAATGATGATATCGTCCACTATTGGATGATATCGTCCAAAATTTGAGCAAATTCGTCTCCGATTTCGCAAGAGGGAATCGTCCCTTATTGGACGAAATCGTCTCCATATCGTTGATTTCGCCCTTGGACGAAATCGGCGATATCGAGACGATTTCGACGAAATTGAGACGATTTCGTCCCGATGACGTCGACGGCCCAAAAATGGCCGTGATGCTCAAAAATCATTCAAAATCAATCTAAAAAGCATGAAATTCAAAATTAAAGCATTCTAAATTAAGTTTGGACCCTTACCCGTAGCCCGTGTCGGACCTCTGTCGATCTGTGCGTTGTCTCGACCATTCTTGTCTATAGAGCTCTAGAAACCAGGAAAATGAACAGTAACAATGAATTAGGGTTTTTCCCTATTTTTCTTAATTTTATTCAAAACACTTAACAACATTTTTAAATTTTTCTTTTTCGCGTTTTTACCTCAAACGTTCGATTTGGGTAAAAACACGGAGGGGGCACCATAGTAAGTTGTCGTACGATTCGACCTAGAATCGTCGCCTAAAAATGGGAATAAATTTTTGCTTTCTCGTAAATCGAGAAGAACTCGTCTTTAACGCATTTTCTTTCAAAAATTCGCTAAAGAGGGGGCAAAATGTAGCACCCTAAAATTGGCGCAGTAAAACTTAGCAAATAATTAAAATTACCTTAGTAATAATTCAAATTCAAATCTCAACCCCAAAACCGCTCCAAAACCGCCTGCTACCCGTTTCCTCATTTTTCATGCCATTTTTAGAGTTTGTTTTGTCCGTTGGACGATATCGTCGCCGATCAGACGATATCGCCTCAGATCGGACGAATTCGTCTGGAGAAGAACGTCCAGACGATTTCGTCCCAAAACTGATTTTTCATAATTAGCCTCTGTTTCAACGGCGTCTCTAATCTGGGCAGAAGCGTGTCTGCGCCGTTAGAGACCCTCCCCATTGGAGATCTCCCAAATTGGGATGATCCCCAACCTCCTAACCTCCCTCCTAAGCCTATTTAAACCTTAGGACCCCCTTGACATTCCCCTGGCTGAATTTCCCTGTAATTTGATCTTTGCGTGCATTATAATACCCTGGATTATCATCTCGCATTTGTGCTTTTCAAATTTTCTTGCAGGAACTTTGTCATTTTTCAGCCGGAGCAAGCTCAGATCGTCGCAGACGATCTTGTACAATTCGAGACGATTTCGCACTCTATAGACGATTTCGACTGCAGTCAACATTGGGGGCAATCAGTGCCCAGAGTTTGCGCTTTTTCTATACCTTTCTGCTATTTTATTCTGCATCTAGTTAGTTTTATTATTATTTCCTGTTATCCTGCATCTTGGAGTTCACCCATATAGCTTAAGTACATAATAACATCATGATTAGCTATTAAAGCATGATAATTTACTTGCATTTCTATTTGGGATTATCTTATTAACATCATTTTGTCATTTCACATCATTTTCCTTTATCAGCATAGCTGCATTTTCTGTAGTCTGTGTCCATTTCTCTGATTGCGGGTCTCTACGAATTCGTCGACAATTCGTCAGATCTCAGATGATCCTGTCAGATCGGAGATGATCCTGTCAAATTCTAGGCGATCTTGACTGCTCAAAAATCAGAACCTCCATCAGACATCCGAAATCAGGTATGGTTTTTCTCATCTAGCTTGTTCTCTGTATTTTCTGTTTAAATCTATTTTTTGTATTCATTTAAATCTGCATTTCATATAGAACAGTTTAGATTCATTTGGCCAAACCTAGGACTTGAATGATTAAAGATAAAATTGAACACATCAAACACATTCCCAACCTAGGCGTGGAGACTGCCACTAAACGTTTCCTGGTGAACCCCACCATCCGTCAAAAAATCACCTTAATACCCCTCCCCCGAGAGGCGGGACCTTCAAAGGGCCTCTCAGTCCGAGGTACCGTTCCATCCTTCTCGCATCCCCCTTCCGGGCACGGATCCTTTAGCCTGAAGGTAAGGGTGCAAAAAATTTGGAGCGATACACCTACATCGAAAGGCATGTAACCATTAAATATTTGTACAAATTAAAACAAGACAAAGATGAATGTTTTGCTAATTTCCTAGCTCGGTGGAGATAGTTGATAGGAAAATTACACTTTGTGTTACCTTATTGGGAAATGTTGGATATCTTTATCAATAAATTGCAAGAACAACTATCCTATGAGTTATCAACTGCTACCTTGACCACCTTCGATCAAGCTATAGAATTAGCTCGAAGAGTGGAAGATGCTCTCATTAGGAGAGGTCAGCTTAAAAAGAAATATGATGAGAAAACATCTAGAAATCAATATAAGAATAAACAAGTTGTGGGTGATGGAGTCACTGATAACAGAAACATTGCTAATGTTAATGCTACGAAAACAATGGAGAAGTTTATACTAAAACCTCCTGATAAACCACCTCAAGAATTTACTAGGTTAAATCAACCTCTATCAACCATTCTCCTGCAATTATTAGCATGAGGTTTGATCCAATTACCAAATATCCGGGAACCTGATCCAACTATACCCGGATACAGAGTTGATTTACATTGTGATTTCCATAGAGGACCTAGACACGCTACCAACTCTTGTAAAATATTAAAATATAAAATACAAGACTTAATTAATAACAATGAGATGGAGGTACAAGCCTTTCAACCTAAACAAAATCCTCCTAATAATTCTCAAAAGAACATCCCCCAAAATCAGCATCAGAATTCCAATCAATCATTGGACATATTTCAACATCCTTTACCAAAGTATGGTAAAGAAGTGGCTAATCAAATTGGACATCATAATGTTCCCCCTCCTACCCGATATGTAGGAACTATTAGTGGGCATTTACCTACTCATGATTTGGAAATATTTGACACAACTTTATCCATGGTTATGACCAAACCTCTATATAACATTCAGACACCTGATCTTAGTGATATAGAATATGAGACTGAAAGTGACATAGAAATCACCTCAAATCAATCGAATGGCTCTGAAGATGAATTAAATACTATTAAACCTATCACAAGTTCTATGGTTCCAGAAGAACCATTTCCAAGAAGAGTCACTACTCGACCATCGTCTCACCAATTACTTTCTAATGAACAAGCCATAAATGCTAGACCAAGACCCATTCATCATCCGTAAAATAATATTGTAGGTACCATCGGAGTTGTTACTAGACAACAGGATCAAAATTCTCAACAAGATCAAACTCAGAATGATGGATCATATCCATTTGTTTTGAAATTTCCTAATAAAGGGAATCATGCACCTAACATTCAACCTAAACCTCCTTATAATATTAATGAACAATTATCAAATAGTACAGCTAGAATTTCCCTTTTGGACCTTTTAAGATCTTCTCCTACATATAGGGATGAATAAATGCTCACATTAATCCAAATGATGGTACAACAAAATATTCAACCTGAAGCCATGGCTAATACTATAATAACTCGTGAAGTTGATTGCATTGACTTTCGGTATAGAAATATACCGCAAGATAGTTTACATAAGGATAACCCCTTATATATTACTGCCCTAATTGGAGATGTAGCGGTTAAACGAGTCTTGATTGATAATGGTTCATCTTTAAACATTTGTACTTTTGACTTCTACCAAATATTTGGGTTTAGAAGTGATGAAATGAAAAGAACTGATATGATCATAAAATCCTTCAATGATGAAACACAAGAAACATGTGGAGTTATTACTATCCCCTTGTAAGTTGGTCCGAGAACCTTAGACACGACCGTGTTTATTGTACATTGCCCTGCATCGTACAATATACTATTGGGTCACCCTTGGATCAACGTGATGTGAGATGTTCCCTCAACTTTACATCAATGTGTTAAATTCAAATTTAAAAATCAGTTGGTTACCATTCATGGTGATCCCAGACCCTTTGATATGTGTGCTTTTCCAGAACCTGTTGATGTTCAATTTTTCCCTGCTTTATCATCCACACATCCTAATTCTCATTATCAATCTAAACGTGTGAAACACACACCCATAACATCATCTACTTTTTCTCCATCAACTCCACCTCTACATATAGTCCAACCATCTTTCGAACAAACTACATTAGGACCTCAAAAAGATCCTAAACCCATAACCAATGCTTCTTGTTTTACTCCTATAACTTCCATACCTATAGAATCATCCATCGACATCTCTACAACATCTACATCCACCAAAGGCATAATTTCTGCATCCCAAGATGTAGGAAATGTTCCTTCTACCTCCTACACTCTTACTGACGAGCTCTTACCCAATTTATCTAAAATTCTTATATCAGAGCAAATGAATGTTGCTATGCAATATTCCCTTATCTTAAATAATTTGCCACCCTCTCCTCGTACCTTGGGTCTCCCACAGCCTATGGGAAGTATTAACCAAGTCGGGAGTTGTGCTTTTATTTATAAGGGATATGACTGGGATAGAATACCCAGAAACATCAAGGTTCATTATGATGGATATGCTCGATGTTATTTTGCTAATGAGTATATTAAAGCTAAGCCTATAATGCTTAAATTGAGATATAAAGGGAAAGGTTTGGGACCTTTCCAGAATGGTATGAAAGAACCTTTTGAGGTAGAACCATGGCCTACCCGATGTTGTGTGGGTCCATTTCCTAGTAAGGGTCAGCCCTTCCCATTTGAGGATGATGACCTTCTCATATGTTACCAAGATTATCTGGATAAACGTGATGCTTTACGTCTAATAAATAAGCCATTTACATGTAATATGCTATCTATAGCCTACCCTGATATGATCGATGAATCCGACAATGAGTTGAAGGGAGATATCTTCCATGATATCTCCGTTGAGGAATTATTACATAACAAATTTTATTTTGATGGATCTATACCTAGTATAGCCCAGCTTGAGGCCATGACTCCTCAAGACAAATTATCCAAGCTAACCTTAGAAGAATTACAAGAATTGGGCGTTTCACCCACCCCACCCAATTTTGAGAGAGATCTACACATGGAAGTAGAAAATGTCATAAAAATTAACATTGGAACCAAAGATAATCCTCACATAATCAACATTGGATCAGAATTGAGTCAAGAAAAATAGGATAAATACATTGCATTTCTTAAGGAATATGAATATGTCTTTGCTTGGGCATATGAATATATGCCAGGATTGGACCCTTCTGTAGTTATGCATCACCTAGTAGTCCATCCGGATGCTAAACCTATTAAACAGAAACTTAGAAAAATGCATCCTAAAGTGGCCTTACTAGTCAAAGGGGAATTAGAAAAACTCCTGAAGGTTATTTTTATACAAGCCATTGATTATGCTGAATGGATCTCGAATGTAGTTCCAATAACTAAGAAAGAAGCTACCAAAGTTAGGGTTTGCACAAAATTTAGAGATATTAATGCTGCATGCCCTAAAGATGATTTTCCTCTTCCCAAAATGGATCAGATCATTGATTTTACTATTGGGAGTGGAATGATATCCTTAATGGATGGATTTTCTGGTTATAATCAGATCAGGATAGCTCCTGAAGATCAGGCTAAAACAACATTTATTACCCCTTGGGGGACCTTTTGTTGGAAAGTGATGCCATTTGGTTTAAATAATGCAGGTGCAACCTATCAACGAGCCATGACTTATATCTTTCATGATATGATGCATGATATCCTACATGATTATGTAGATGATATTATAGCTCATTCCATCAAAGAAGATGATCATTTAGCTGACTTGAGAAAAGTATTTGATCGATTAAGGGAATATCTTATCCGACTAAATCCAGCCAAATGTATATTCGAAGTTAAGTCCGATAAATTATTGGGGGTTATAGTTTCTTTACGTGGCATTGAAATTGACCCTCTCAAGATCGTGGCTATCACTGATATGCCCGCACCCACAAATATATCTGAATTACGAAGTCTACAAGGTAAGCTTCAAGTTATTTGTCGCTTCATCGATAAGTTGGCGGACAAAACATGACCCTTTCTTAAGCTTCTTAAGAAATATGTCTCTTTTCATTGGGACGACGAATGTCAGGAAGCATTTGAACTCCTCAAACAATATCTTCTTAACCTTCCTATGATTTCACCACCTAGATCTGATCGCCCATGTATCTTGTATATTTTTGCTTCAGATTTTACCTTAGGAGTTATGTTAGCTCAACTTGATGATGAGAAGAAAGAACATGCTAATTATTATATTAGCCAAACCTTAATCAATTATGAAACCCACTACACAACATTAGAGAAGTTATGTCTAGCTGTCATATTTTCTACATAGAAACTATGCCATTATATGCTCATTTAGAAAACGTATGTTATTGCTAAATTTGATCCTTTGCGATATCTCATGAGTCGACCGTACTTATCGAGTGGCACAACAAAGTGGGTTCTTGTGCTAAGTGAGTTTGAACTCATGTTTATAGGACAAAATTTTGTTGTCAAATCATAGCAGATCAATTAGCTGCTACACCATTAGAGTCTACCCATCCCCTCATCATTGAGTTTCCTGATGAATGCCTTAAATTAGAGGCAGACCATCCAGAGCAATGGTCCCTATACTTTGACAGATCTCGATACATGAGTGGGGCTAGTGCATTTATTATTTTAATATCTCCACAGAAACATCTTATACC